>OV656852.1:10000000-12818350 GCA_927399475.2 Acleris emargana | reverse complement strand
AAATTTTATAGTACGGGCCTCGAGACAAAAGAATCAGTAAACGATAAGCCGCAAACGCTACCATACATTGTAATACCAGAATTGGAAGCGAAACTAATGATCGACACAGGGAGTACCCGTTGTTTCATTAGTAACAAACTTGCAAATAAGTATTTCAAGGCTTTTAAACAAATAGAGCAATTCGAAGTTGTTAGTACTCACGGTACGAGCCAACATAATGAAATAGTATACATTCCAGCGTTTAAAATATTTAAAGTAGACTTTTGCTGTAAATTCTATATTTTTGACATAGATCTTTTTTATGATGGATTAATAGGCATAGATCTTTTAAAACTCCTAAATGCATCAATAAATATCAAGAAACAACTTTTTATAACGCCCCACGTCTCTATCCCTATTTTATATAAAAATCCCATAAAAAAATATGTAATTGAAATTGAACCATGCGTAGAACGCGAATATAAGATTCCTACAGATTTATTAAACGGAAAAGGTTTTATTGAACATACAGATTTTTGTGACGGTGTTAAAATGCCTCGTGCGTTAATTACCGCTAAAGAAGGCAATGCATATGCTAATATACAAAATTACACTGATCAAAAACTAAACATTGAAATCATTGCTCCATTTAAAGTGAAAGCTTTAACGGACAATACGATATATTCAAATTATATTCAAAACCATAAGTTAATGGATCAAATATTGGTGGAAAATCTGTCCAAAATAAGAATCGATCACACGAATTCAGAAGAAAAAACCGCGATATTAGAAATTTGCTATGAATACCGTGACATATTTTATCACGAAGATATTCCACTTACCTTTACAAATGAAGTCAAACACAGAATTCGGACTAAAAATGAAGATCCAATATATGTTAAACAATATAGACAACCCCCAGTTCAAACTTTAGAAATAAAAGAACAGGTCAAAAAATTATTAAAAGACAACATAATTCAGCCTAGTCACTCCCCGTGGAGCGCACCGGTACACTTAGTGCCCAAAAAGGCAGACGCCTCAGAAAAAGCTAAATATAGAATGGTTATCGATTACAGAAAACTTAATGAGATAACTCTTGACGACAAATACCCTATACCAAATATAAGCGATTTATTCGATAAATTGGGAAAAAGTATATACTTTACCACCCTTGATTTGGCTAGTGGATATCATCAAATAGAAGTTGATCCACAAGACCGATCTAAAACTGCTTTTAGCACGCAGTTTGGACATTACGAATTCAGCAGAATGCCTTTTGGTTTAAAGACAGCACCCGCTACTTTTCAACGTGCTATGGATAATATTTTACGTGGTTTACAAGGCACTCATTGTTTAATCTACTTAGATGATATTATTATATTTTCAAGTACTCTTGAAGAACACATAATAAAACTTGAGAAAATATTTAATGTACTGCGTAAAGCCAACTTAAAGGTACAATTAGATAAATCAGAATTTCTAAGAAAAAGCGTCTTATATCTTGGACATACAATAACAAAAGATGGATTGAAACTAAATGATGATAAAATAAAAGTGGTCTTAAATTATCCCATTCCCAAATCACAAAAAGAAATAAAATCATTTTTAGGATTGATAGGATATTACAGAAGATTTATTAAGGACTTTGCTAAAATTACTAAACCAATGACACTACTTTTGAAGAAAAAATCAAAATTTATTGTCAATGAAAATTTTATACAAGCATTCGAAACATGCAAATCTTTATTGGTTAATGCCCTACTTTTACAGTACCCAGATTTTAATAAATCATTTATACTCACAACTGATGCCTCAAATTTAGCTCTCGGAGCTGTTCTTTCACAAGGAAACATAGGACAAGATAAGCCGATTGCTTATGCAAGTAGAACTCTAAACGAAGCCGAAACTAAATATAGTGCTATTGAAAAAGAGTTATTGGCAGTAGTATGGGCAGTTAAATATTTTAGACCTTACTTGTATGGTCATAAATTTACCATTTACACCGATCATCGTCCTTTAGCTTGGTTATATTCTTTAAAAGAACCCAATAGTAAACTTACTCGATGGAGGCTAAGACTACAAGAATACGACTTTGAAATTATATACAAAAGTGGTAAACAAAATACAAATGCTGACGCATTATCAAGAATTTCACTTCATAAACTTGAAGGATCGACCCCTTCAAAAACAATTAAAACGAATACGTTAGATGACACGCAATCTGATGATTCTTTAATAGCCGCTATAGATTCTGAGGACAATTATTCAATGGAATCCGACGAAGAAACGATAACGGCGTCTGAAATGTCAGATGTAGAGGAAAATCTCGAAGGATCAGGCATTTCGCCTTTTGAAATAATTGATGATCCGATTGATATAAAATCCAATCAGATTATATTCAGTAAGTGGTTTAAAAAGGATTATGCAGTAACACAATCAACACGTGGAATTTATAAAATACTCGAAGTAAATCTTCCACCTGAAACCGATGTAATGAAAAAGTTTCTAAAAGATCACATTAAAAATGACAAAAAGTACTATGTTTATTTTGTTAATGATGACCTAAAAGAATTATTTATTAAAATTGTCCCTCAACTTTTTGAAAACGTTCAATTTATAATATGTACTAAAAGAGTGTCAATAATTGAAAATGAACAAGACCAAAAGAAATTAATACTTCAATATCACGAAGGAAAAACTTGCCATAGAGGTATAAAAGAAACATTAACAAAACTGCGCAGAAATTATTATTGGCCTAAAATGATGGAAACAGTCTCAGCCATTATAGGAGGTTGCGATCTATGTAAACGCATGAAATACGATCGTCATCCACTTAAACCAAAAATACAACTAACGCAAACGCAACATAAACCCTTTGAAGAAATCTTCATAGATTTATTTTCTATAGAAAGCAAATTATATTTAACACTCGTCGATGCGTTTAGTAAGTTAGGACAAGCCATAGAAATACAAAATAGGTCAACGCCAGAAGTCGTAAAAGCACTTTTTAAATACTTTTCAATGTATGGTGTACCCCAAAAAATCAATAGCGATCCCGGATCTGAATTTAATAATGTTCTCATAAAAGAAACAATGGACCTATATAAAATTAATCTACATATCGGAACACCCAACAACCCATCCTCAATGGGAATTGTAGAAAGATTCCATAGTACGATAATCGAAATTTATCGTCTAGCCCGTTACCAACAAAAATCATCCGACGCAACAACAATCATGACTTACGCTATTATGGCATATAATAATACCATACACTCTGTCACAGAACTTACTCCTTTCGAAGTAGTATTAGGTCATACCGAAAGTAGAAGTATTTTCGATATTAATTATGATAAACAACTTTATCAGCAAATGATTAGAGATCATGTAAAAAGAACTAAAGTTCTATATGAGCATTTGACCCACAAAATAATGGCTCAAAAGAAGAAAAAATACAATCAAAACCCAGGTGACCCTAGCACAAGTTTCGATACTGGAGATATTATCTACACCAAATTAGTCAATAGACGAAAAGGAAAAGATAAGCCTAGGTATGAATCCGCTAAAGTACTAGATACAGCGAACCGTAACGTAGTTCCTGTAGAGATAAGAGGACGAGTCACAAAGGTACCTGTTAGGAATATTAAACGTCCCACAAATCATTAAGTGACAAATAATAAATTATTGAGTTGACACACTCTCCATAAAAAAAAATCAAATACTTATGTTAATTTCAAAAATCAAATTATGGGAAAGTTACGCTAGAAAATAGATTATAATATGTTAATAATATGTTAATTAGAATCGCCCATATCTAATCATCATATTTGTTATAAGTAAAGACAAAAGCATGATTGTCTTTAGTTCTTAATGTTAATAATAACCCTACTATTAAGTTACAATAATATAATTGTCCCTTATCCCAGAACCCTTTCTCTTATCCTGGAAAAATATTCAACACTCCTAAAAGAAGAGTAGTCGCTCTAGTCGTTGAGCAATCGATTTGGACCATGATAACCTGCAGTAATTTTATGATCCGATCTTTTGTCAATGAATTGACGAACTACAATACTTCAAGAACATGAGAAATGAGGAAAACAAGGAAGAAAATGTACCATAATAGAATTCATACATGAAGAAGCATTATGGCACATATATAGGATACTTTGTAATGACTCCAAGTTCCTATACGTGTGTTCAAATGATTAGTATGCGACACCACGAGACACTCTGGATACGCGCAGATAAACTATAAGTGCTAAATGTGTTCAAGTGAAATAAAAGTGTTCCTTCAGTGCAAAGAAACAATTACCGAAGTGATTCCCTTTTAAATTTAATAATAAGAAATTAACATTAATATTATCTTTAAATTATAACAGTATAACCATTAAGATATATTCTATATGTAATTGTAAACGTAAAGCAAAATTACCTCCTTTTCAATTAGGTAATTTTACTCTAAGGGGGAAGGAGTTAAGTATTGAGTAGAGGACGTAATTAGTTTAACTAAGATCCAATACGCAGTTCGCTGATTTATGCATAATAACAGGCCCTTCGTTCTGTATCAAATTAATCTAATTCCAAGAAATGAGATTTAATCATTGAGTAATGACAGGTCGTAAAAAAAATATATTTTTATTACTTTATTGGTCGTAAAAAATATATTTTTATTACAAAATTTATCAAAGACTTCTTTGTTAATAATTGTAAATGAGTCAATTAATTATTGAATACGTGACACAACTGGAACGAGCCGTATTAGACCCGGTGCCCATTAGTTTTCACTTCACAGGATTTTACGACTTTGGTTATCTTATGGATTTTCCGCTGGATTTTTCCATTCTCCCACTGCTCACTGGAGCAGTCAGCGAGCAGCGTATATATAGAGATAAGCCCATAGGATTATTCATTCTATCCTCACCTCTGCCCGAGAGTACTGTACTAAGATTTTCAAGTTATAATTAAAATAAAATAGTTATTTAAAGCAGCAGGTTTTTAAAGCAGTATAATTTCTGAAGCCCGTAATAACCCATTCTTCGAGTGCGAACGTTCCTGCCGCATCTAACACTGAAAGCGATTCGAGCCTGCAAGTTCCGGCTACCGTTCCAGAGCAACAGAAGCTTCGCACCAGCCAGGCGACTAGAAACTTCTTTACGTTGCCTTATGTTTTTTACTGATATGTAAACGTAAAATATAATAAATAAATAAAAATAATATTTAACCAATACCATAACATGTCGAAAGAAATACGCTTAGCCCAGGTAGAATAGAGCCTCTGTTGTTACTATCAGTTTTTGTCTGTCTTAACTTATTTGTATGTTTTTATAGCATTTTTTTTATGGCATAGAGAAGACAATCGAGGACACAGGCCACCTGATGGTAAGTGGAAACTGTGACCCATAGACATTCGCATTCACAAGACTGCAATGCAATCCTAAGAGCCGTATTAATAAACTGATCTCGACTGTAATGCTCGTCTCAAGATGCGTCAAAAATGACAGTTCTCTATGGCTTGACGTTTACTTTGACGTATCTTGTGACGGGCATCTCAGCCGAGATGCGTTTATTAATACGGCCCTAAGACTCCAAATGCGGTGCCAACCCTAAGGACTAAGATGGAATGCCTCTATGCTAGTCATTTCACCGGCTGTCATATCCCCAAACCGGAACACAACAATGCGAACATTGCTTTATGGCGGTAGGTTAACATCAGATAAATGTAACGACAACTGGTAAATATTCCAATGTCGTATTTTGGTAGGTACTTGATACCAGCTAATGAGTCCTTCTTAACGAGTGCGAAACTGTGGACCCCAACCCCATTAGTGAGATTGATCTGTTTATTTAAATAACAAATGAGTGTTTACATCTTTAACAAATGAACGTTTATGTTTTTGTATTTTCTATTATTTGGTGATTGTAATTTTTTTTATTATGTTACCCACAAAGTTGAATCTTCCTTTGAGACTTTTTGTAAAGGCAATCTCAATATGAGATACCTACTAACGATTTATTTTTAAAGTATAAGTAAAATGTAAAATAGATAAGATTTAGTGTTTAAAGGTTTAATTGTAACACCGGCGCCGCACTGTGATGATTGTTTGTGTGTTTGTTAATTATTTTAAACTTATTCATTTTACAAACTAGATAAAAAATAAATATACCTAAGTAATATTTATATTAAATTGAAAACACGTCTGCGTTAAATTTGGAAAAAAATGCTTTTCCTAAAAAAAGAAAGAAACTTATTCAAATTAGAGTCACGGCAAAAGATACCTAAGTAGTAGATAGGCATGTACCAAAAAGTCCGTACTCTCATTGATATTAAGTAAATAGTAAAATACCAGCTAAATGTATTAACTATAATGTGTTATAATATAAATAGCTGTTTGTTTCTCTTGATAAATAAATAAATATAGTTCAAAAGAAGACGTAAAGTATCCTTCGCTGTATTTAGACGCGGAAGGAATTTGTGAAACCCTCATTATCACTACATAGTATAAAACAAAGTCGCCTGCGCTGTCTGTCCCTATGTATGCTTAAATCTTTAAAACTACGCAACGGATTTTGATGCGGTTTTTTTTAATAGATAGAGTGATTCTTAAGGAAGGTTTATATGTATAAAACATTCCACGCGGGCGAAGCCGCGGGCGGGTCGCTAGTTATAATATAAATGCATCGTATTTTATTGGGCCGGTGCATTAGAAGGGCTGATATCGCTTCAGATAAGATTAGAACGACAGCAAACCACTATGTCTTCTTCAAAACCTAACTTGATAAGTTATACTTGAGTGCGTCTAAGTTAATCTTGCTGCTGATTTATAATGACTTGCGCGATATCCAAATGTTTAAAATCTATATTAGGTAGGTTCTGAACTTTCGTACTAAGTACAGTTTTTAATTTAAAATAGTTTACATTGTGTATAGTCGACTACACAGAGATGTGTCCACTTTTGGACCTTATTATAATGCAATGTCAACACGTTTAAAAGCCCTTTAAGCGCTTTAAAGGGCCTAGCCTAGTCGATCACAAAAATCAAATTGCAACGATATGAAATATTCAAAAATATGTACCTACGGGTATAATTATCCGCCATGTAGAGCTTCAAATGCATGAATCATATTAATACTGTCTCTTGCTAAAATGGTTTAATAAATAATAAATAACATAAATCATTAATAAAAGCTTCTTCCTTATCACATAATCTACTTGAGTTTAATTCCTATCGATACTGACAAAAGCAGCAGTTATCTAGGTACTCACAGACATATCGATGATTACATCTAGGTATCTATGATCTGCATGCACCCAAACTCAATCACTGCCTACAGAAAACACATCATATTCGTACGCCCTACGTCCTATTACACCTCGTCTACGTGGACTCCTAACTTACTGTAAGTATTGTAATAAGTTAAAAAACCGAAAGCCGCATTCTGCACAAGGAGACATTTCAGCTTCACTTATGATTATTTCATGTTTTTATCGTTGCGCGGTGCGGTATTATTAGCAGCGGTGCGACCGAAGCTCGCGCAGGGGCCGAGAGGGGGGCGGGGGGGTGGGACGCTGGGGGGGAGACGCGCGCGCAACTCTGGCGAGGCGGGGCCGACTCGGCCCCGCCCCGGTGGAGGCCAATCCGTAGCGGTGTGGAGGGGCGGCCGGGCCCCTGGCCTCTATTTACTCTTTCAATCAGTGCGAGTGTTTGCCCCTGGCCGGCGTGCACGCGCGGGTGATGCGCTAGCCATGATCTCGCAGAAGCTGTCGTATGGGGACGTGCCGACGTCGGCGGCGCTGTCCTCGCTGTCGCCGGGGCTCGCGCCGCCCTATGTCAACGGAATGGGCTGCATGCCAGCGCAGCCTTACCCCAACATATACTCCAACAACATGGTGGCCGGAGGCTCCTGCATGGGCTCGCCCGGCGTCGGCTACTCGCCGCCCAGCACCATGGCCTCCTGCATGGGCGGCTCCGGTGGAGTCCCCTACGGAGCCCTTCCACGTGAACAAGAAGCCGCCTCCCCGACCAGCGCGCTCCAGCGAGCCCGCAATGACAAGACGTACCGCCGCTCCTACACGCACGCGAAGCCGCCCTACTCCTACATATCGCTCATCACCATGGCCATACAGAACAACCCCACACGGATGCTGACGCTTTCAGAAATCTACCAGTTTATCATGGATCTGTTCCCGTTCTATCGGCAGAACCAGCAGCGCTGGCAAAACTCCATCCGGCATTCGCTGTCGTTCAACGATTGCTTCGTCAAAGTGCCGCGGACGCCGGACAAACCTGGGAAAGGCTCGTTCTGGACACTGCATCCGGACAGTGGGAACATGTTTGAGAATGGGTGTTTCTTGCGGCGGCAGAAGCGCTTTAAGGATGAGAAGAAGGAGGTGATTCGTCAGGCGCAGAAGTCGACCCACGGGCCTGGTCACCACGGGCACGACAAGCGGGACCACGGGCACGACAAGGCGGACGTGCGCGGGGGTGAGGAGAAGGAGATGCGGGACGAGCTGCTAGCGCAGCTACACGCGGCGCCCGAGCTGTGCCTGCCTGAGCACGCGCCGCTGGCGCTGGAGCACTACGCGCAGCTGAAGCAGGAGCCGGCGGGCTACGCGCCGGCGCCGCACCCGTTCAGCATCACGCGCCTGCTGCCCGGCGCCGACTCCAAGTCCGAGCTCAAGATGTACGACGTCAACTACGGCTACGGCCACTCGCCCGCCGAGAACTACTACCAGTCCTCGCTCTACCACCACCACCACATGCACTCCCAGCCGCCCTTGTGACAGTATCCGCTGGCGTAGACCCCTACGCCGCACGTAAGTCACCGAAACTTTCAAATCTCATTAAATTATTGATATTGGACTCCCGAGTGAGCGTGATTCGTGTTCTGGTGATATTGTAAGCAGTGTAAATAGTCGCTCCGGCCGGGTCGCGCCCGGCGCGTCGCCGCGGCGCTCGTTAGGCCTGTCATGTTTGTGGATCTTCTGCGAAAGTGTCCTTTTAGTCCTTCTCGTTCCTCGTGTGCCAACCCTTTGATTCGATAGTTATTGGAAAGCTGAGTTAAGCTTTGTAATCGGTTGTCCGGCAAAACAAATACACAGTGAAGCTAATCAGGCATTAGGCGATCGATGAGATACGTTATCGGCGGAGCGCCGCGCGCGCGCAGTACGCGTTGAAGTCTTTTGTAACGCCCTGTATCCTCCACAATCATTCGCGTAAATTGTTGTAATGTAGGGCATTCAACCACTTTTTCAATGAACTGTGAACGAATACCATCGAAAAAACCTGTAAGAAGGAGGACGAATCACTTTTCTAGTACAAAAGTGATCTTAAAAGGTTTCGTTTTTCCTTCCAAGGTACGGAACCCTAAAAATGTCATATTAAGTGTAAATCGAGCTTCTGATATTATAATCGTCAGTCAGTGGACTAAATATTCTAAACTGATTTTAAAATGTATATATTTTTAATCAATAAGTTTTTTTTCGATTTAAAAGAGTTGGCATACGAAGGAGCTCAGAAGAGACGTCATATCGTGGACTACCGTGCAATGTCGTTTATGTATAATGTGTATTATAATACGTTAGATAGGTAAAATGGAATTATCGTTCTGCCGACCATCGCATTACGAGTAGGTGTAGATAAGTTTTGTATATATAGCTCTAAGGTAAATATATTACTTCTAAATAATGGTGTTCGGTGTAAGATAGATACCTATCCAGGGTTGCACTACGTTAAAATATATATTTATGTGCAAGCGTCAATTTAGCATTTTTAATAGTTTGGCAAGCGCTAGAATACCTACTACAACGGTAATTTAGCTACAAAAAGTAAATTAATTCCAAAATCAAACTTATTAAATAAATGTAAGATATATAACATAACTCATAAATATCTGCGTGAACGCAAATCACTTTTAAAACTCAAACCACTAATATTTTATGCATACAAAGTAAAGAATAGCTATCAAAAATCCAACCTGTCAATGTAATTATCGAGCCAATAAAAAATACATATTTCCACTGATGACCGCATACCGTTTGAAAATTCTGTTTGACAAAATATTGTAACTCCATATTGATTGCGAGCTACTTGCAATGTTATGTTTTGATACGTAACGATGTGATTTATATGATTCAATTTGGAGTTATAGTTTTACGCTTCTGTGTAGTACATATTTATCACGGTTTGCGAATGTCGCTCGCCTTGGGTTTGCCGTCCGACCTTAAAACGTGTGAGGTAAAAATCTTGACGATTTTGTGACAAAATTCATGATCTACAGTGATACGGCATACTTGTGAAGTATCAAGAAGTATATGTGAGTTTCATTTTGAAACTTCGCTCTTGGTCTCACTAAGTTGCGTCTTTCGGTTTTAATTATTACAAGTGTAAACTATGCTACCATGATAGGTATGTCTTTCTGTATATATTTTTCGCACTGTCAGTGTGTTTTTTTTGCTATCATTGTATACTTACTTTTGTAAATGATAATGTTTTGTAAAATATTGCATTAAATACATAGTCATTGTAATGAAACCGAATCAATAAAATCAAATGACTATTTTGATGATATTGGTGATGTAAAATTAAAATTAAAATTGTTTACAGTTGTGCGTGATTTATCATTGCGCATTGTCTTCCATTTTTTGCTGATTGAATGTTTTTTTCTACATCCAGTATCTATCATATAAAGTTTCAGACTACTCATTAAATTAGTATTGTTGTAGTAACAAAGCTATATTTTATAGGCAAGTAAGTAAAGTAACCGGTTTTAGTACATTGATATTCGTAATTTATTCGCCATTAAAAAAATAGGTAGGTAATAGGTAGGGATTATTGAAACTGTAAATATTCCATATGAAACATTCCTTTTATATTTCATGTTGTTGTGTACAGCGCTTGCTACACTATGACGTCATACTTTGAATCATATTATTAATTATAAATAGTGATGCTAAATTAATTCTTGTGCTTATAAATACATATTAATGCCATACTCGAATCTAGATAGGTAATTATATTATCATCTGTTAGTTTCAGAGTTAATAAAATTAAGTATTTACAATAATGTGCAATTGTTTTCTTTTCAGTCATCATTTTATCATTTTCAGTTGTTTAATAATGAGAAACATTTATAAAAACTATTTGAAAACCGAACTACAGGTGAAAAATAATCATATTATTATTCTACAACGTTCAGAATATATTGTAAACATTAATTTAAAAATATGCTTTAAGCAGTATTTTTCGTCGAAAGATGAGTACGCGTAATACGAGGACCAAAGGCCGTAATAACAAACTGATCTTCGTTAAGATCAGCTCTTTGAGCTTTCAACTAGCAACCAAAAATGCAGAAGTTGACTACTGTCTTCACCTCGTCCTGCCCAATGTCCTTTATTAAGAACAAATAGATTTAGTACGTTCTGCCCTGGAATTTAAATTATCAATACAATAATGTCCTTCATAGAGGACATTGGGCAGAAATCGGATACAGCTTGGGCAGGACGAGGCTAATCCAACTTTTAAATTGGAAAACTACCGCAAAACTGTGCTTCTTGCTCTACTGAAGTTAAAGTAAGTTAATCAACTTCTGCAATTTTCATTTCTAGTCTAATTTGCGCATTACATACCTTACAAATTACAGTTTTCTACGACTTAAATTCTATTTTGTTTTATCTTGAGAAGGGCATCTCAACAGAGATCAGTTCATGAACACGCCTAAGACTATTGATTTAGCCAACATGTATTATCACAATTCATACAATAATAAAATTCTACTAACATTTAAAAAAAATGTTTTTATCTCATGAGTATGGCAGTGATGCTTCATCTATTCCTGATGATAAGCACCTTTGGAATTTCGTCATCAAAGCTACAATAAGAAGCTTTTAGGTATAAGCATGTCATTTTCAAGAAAACGTGGAAAATTCCTAGCACTTCTACAACATGTTTACGGATGATTAATTATTTAGATTGAGTCGTATCTCTACCTATCGGTCATAGCACTCATAGCACTAAACGTCTGGTAGGCACTCTGGCATATGAGTTGTAGGTCTGTATATAATATTGAAACCTAAGTTTTTCCTATTGTGTGAGGTATCCCTACAAACCTTAATAAATAACTTTTGTTACCTATAAAAATTACGGTATCCGATCACTTGCTTTAATTTAGCAAAACGCCTTTTTTCCGAAACGCAAATATTTCAGAATTTACTTCAGGACCATCTTGTAGAACCATAGGTTAAGTTAGGTTAGTTTAATTAAAGTCCTGAAATATTTACAGTTTCGGAACAAAGCGTTTTGCTAAATGATTTTGTATAACTAATAACATAAATTTCAACATGTATTTATGTCCGAGTACAATCTTCAGGGACCTAATACGCATATCTTTAACGTTAACGATAAAACTAACTTAATAATAATATTAACCCCTATATAACTTATGACAATTCCGAAGTTACCAACCGGTTCCTACAACATTATGACAGCTCCAGAAGCTTGGAACTTTGCCAAGAAAGGAGAACACACAAACAAAGCATTATTATTACACAATATTGAATCTAGATCATCATATCTAACGCTCTATTCCCCTTTTTTCTAGCCCATCTTACTGTTATATCGAAATCATACAGTTGAAGTAAAATAAACTCTTACTTACTGTTAAGTTAATAAGAGATACTACATGGTTAACGATAGGACTATGATATATAGTCTGTGTCAATTTAAATTGCCAAAGATGTCAACAAATTAGTACTGTTTGACACATAACCACAAATATTCATCAAGCGTGTTTTTATTTAAAACTTACTGTGAAAGTTAATATCAAGAATATTAATCATTGCCAAGACCTAACTTGATCATTAAAAGCGTGATCTGATCATAGAGTAATGATGGTAAATTTGTTCGTTTGGTTGTGTTTACATCTTTGCCAATTTCAATTGGCACAGACTATAGAAGTAATAGACTAAATCAAAGTATAATACAGGCCCTGGCCTACTAATCTCCACCGGCTACCTCGGGTCCTCAATCAGAGGCGGCATCGTTAAACACCTCCACGTCCGCAAGATAACTTCAATAAAACCTCTCCGTAACCCTTTCTTCAAACAAAGCGATCAACCTGTCGTTAAAACAATAATTGCACAAAGAACTTTTACTGCCGTTCTCACTTTTGTCGGCGCTTGCGCAACTCGTACAGCAATAAAATGGACAAAAGGGATAACACGTGGCGGTGGTGTTAATTTGTTTAAGAAATCGGCAATGTCGGTGAGTGAGCTTGAATAAGATACAATGTTTCGTAACATTTTACGTTGGAAACGCTTTGACATTTTTTTGATTTGGTCATTTGTTACCGGAGACGTTCTACTCTACTCGGGAAAACCATACTGCTTTTAACATGTTATCATATTGTCAACGTTAAGAGGACTGTAAAGCTTAAATTTATATGAGTGCGAAAACTGGGGAATATGTCTGTCGTACTCTTCCCACTCATACAAAGTATAGGCAGAGGCCGACTACAGGTCTCTGGCTGAACACTGGTGAATTTAATCTTATAGATTCTTTGAAACACATGTAATATAAAAACAATCGAAGCGTACAGGCCTAGATTATCATAATAATGACAACATATTCAAAATTCTTAAAAATCGGACTTGATTTAAGAGGAGAGAAACGCTATGGCACGGAGCTAAATTAGTATGGTTTTTTTTGACAACTATCTACGTGATTTAGGCGTCGTCGGTTCACAAACCTCTTATTACGATAACATGTCAAAACTAATATGATTTTACCGAGTAGAATAAAGTACCATTACGATTTAAAACAATAGCTTACTCCTGTGACATATTCATACATCAATATGTAGAGTTTCTATTTCATCGATAGGCGTTACCCGACGTCGGAGTTACAATTAAGTTATAAGCCTAACCTAACTAAAGAAATGGTTTCTATTATATTATCTATACTCTATCCTTTTTTAACCTACGTAGCCAATGATACGGATTTCCAGAAAATAAAGAAGACTAGCAGAAAACCACTTTATAATAAATTAAATTCGGAATAATTATAGATTGAAATACTGATCGGTACTTCAAGCGGTCCTCGAAACAATATTTTAAACGGTGTTCCTTCCAATCATGTTTATAGCAAAGCGATATAGTACATAGGGATATGCAAAAGGTTTATGAAATGTATCTGAAACTTCTAATATAATTGTTTAACTCGATCTTAGTAATTAAAAGGCAGCACTCGTTTTTTTATAATTTGATATCAATGACTAATTCATCGGAACAGATAACCAAAGGACGTTATGTCCTTGTCAATACCTAGGTCTTTTACTTTCATGACGTTTACTTGGGATAATCATGAAAGTTAATGGCGTCTTTGGTGACACATATACATTTTACTATAGATATATAAATTACACAAACCCAGCTTTAAAACATAATTTTATTTGTTTCTGTTTTTTTGTTCATGTTCTGTTGTTGTAGGCAGCGAACAGCTAACAACAGAAATAGAAGCGTCTGAATCTATAAATAAATTCCTGTTACTATTTAAAAAATAATATCAAACATATATCGTTATGATCTCGAAATACCGGGTCATGGACAAGAAGCAGCCTTTATTGTGACAAACGCATAAACACACAAAGGCCCTCACCTCGCTGACATAATATCACATTTATTCAAATAAAAACATTATAACAAAACCGAAACAACATCCAACGGCACAAAAAATACTAAAACTCAAGTGATTCACTATAAACCTTACCAACAAACAAACTTAAATTTGCGTGTACAAAAACTCCATCACATTAAAAACGGTCTTTAATGTCTGGCTAGTAGTTCACATAGCTTTGTTTCTGAGGTGTATCAGAGATGTTTGTCAGGTGTTCTGATGAGTTGTAACATTGAAAGGTGGCCATCGGCCGAAGCCCGGTAGCTCCGTGTAACAAGCTGAATGGAGTGACACAAAATATAAATGAACAATAAAAAATCACCGCCCACACAGTGCGTTTCCATTGACTTAGAGAGTTGTATGGGAACCCGTGAAATAATTAAACTAGATACGTTGATGATTGATGAGATTACTCCAGCTCAACAATGTGTAATCGTATTAATAAACTGATAATAGTTGAGATACCTGTCAAAGAAAAGGTCAATTTATAGAAAGCTATAATTGTTGACGTGTTTTAACTTAAGATGAGCGTCTCAGCCAAGATCAGTATTTCAATACGCCCCTTATTTTCGTTATATGGCCCCTTATACTCATACTCAGATACTCGTAGATCGGATAACTCTGTAGTTTCGAAGATGATGAAGATGGATTAAGAATAGTTCTCTCTTATTTTTTATTTCTTTATTAATTTGTTGCTACCGTAACCACATTTTGCATAGATGAAGTAAAAAGAGAAGAAATGACATCAGCATTACATTTTTTTGACGTGTTCAATATTCATTATATTTATGGTTCCGGGCAGCAAAACATGTGCTCGCATGTATTACGTCAAAACTATAATTTGTTGCTGAACATTCCCTTGTGTGATTGTTCGTGTATATTCACAATGAAATTGTTTAGTGTGTACGACTATTCAAGGTAATAATGCAGCCATATCTTAGTGATCAAAGATCATCGGACCTCTACTTTGTCACTAAACCAACTGTGTGCTTCGGTAACCTCTAAGTAGAGAAATTTGACTCTATGATAAGATTCTAATAACAGTCAATTAAATAATGGATCAAAACCGATACATTTAGCTATGATTGATTAATGTGGTTGCTAAGTTTTAGTTACTTAATGAAAACTACTTCAATCACCGTAACTTATTGGTGACTTGCCAGAGAAATTTAAGCTTATAAAAGACACTTCACTTTTAATCGTCTACTGTTATTGCTTGATTTCTAAATAATAAGGTATTTTGTCATAAAACGAAAATACAGGAACCACTATTCTGTACATATCAAACAATGTCGAATGCAGAACGATAATATCGAATATTGCTTTTATCATTCCAAAAATCGGCACCTTCTGACCTAATAGCCAGACAAGATGTATTATGTCAAAGTTATCGATATCACAGATGTATAGAATTGACGCAATGTGACGGGCGGTCGCGTCGAGCGCTTACGACTATGTCAATTCCAGATATTATATTGACAAGTTTCGAAAATCGTTTACGTTGGCGTTCTGCATCCTATTTAGGATTTTATACCAACGCAGCATCCAAAACCACATCTACTAGGAATTGTAGTTGTATGTGTGTATGAATCAAGATTCCCTTTTTCTCACCGTGCGACAATGTAAACGCATTATCGCTCCGAGTCGGGTCGGTGAAGTGGTTAGCTTTATGGAGGCTGTAAACCACCCGCGGCGAGGTTCGAACCCGTCCGCTAACACGGGTAAAAACGCTTTTAATCATTTTACTACGTGTCGAAATATTACTTTTTGTACGCAGGAAATATTGAAAGCGAAATTATTTTGGTTTTGAATAAAGCATCTTATTACGAATCTCATAAGATGCCTTATTCAAAACAAAATCATAATCATATCACCTGGAATATTACTAAAAACAAAGCTTTAGCTAGGTATGTATAACGTAATCATAGATTTGATTGAATAATAGATAAGTTCGTATAAAATCTAAACGGGAATCCCTCAAGGCACGCAGCTATGTCCGTCGCTTTTCCTTTCCAAACTCTTATGTACACTGTATGGCTGTATCATGTACAGACAAATGCTCTATAATATTGATATATTTACCGACGGGTTTCAAGGAATAATTTTATGTCTCTACTTACAGGAGTTCTTTTCCCACCACATTTATACACGTGTCCATAATGATAAAATACCTGCTGTTATCTTGCGTCTGTTCGTCTGTGTATTAAGTTGTTTACGGACCCAAGATACAGTTCCAAATTTATTGCGATCAGTGGAGAGGAACTTGATTATCAAAATAATATTATGCATATTAACTTAATATTTAAAACTTAATACCTCTTCTCCAGTTTAATTCGCCGCATTCAAACAGTTTCCCAGAATGATTCTCGCGACATACTTACGTAACGGTCACAAGGCTTTGCTGGTGACGTCATTCCGTTAATACACCGCCTTTGATAAGTTTTATTTTATCGTTACCAAACGTCTGGTTGACTTGAGTGCGTACTTGAACCACGCTTCACTTAGTGATAGTGTTTCACCATTATTATTAAGAATTTAAGCGTTATTTATTTCATATTATAATCTAGCTACTGAATCAGACAGCAGTACAACAACATGAAATGTCTAAATAAAAAGGGAAGGTCTGAGTGAGTTATTTTTCTGTTCAATGCATGTCTTTGACAATACAAAAAGTAGGTATTAAACCAAAATTTAATTATTTATTTGACATAATACGAGTTGGAAGGTATATATTTTTCTTTGCTTGTTATTCGATGGGAATCGTACTTTTACATCTTTATGTAAGAACCACGTAATAATATGAAGTACAGTCAACAGCATAAATAAGTGATCATTTATGTACCTTGTCGCTTTCAATCGATGCACAATTTTGTATAAAATTTCAAACACAACGTTAAAGTGAAAAGGTACATAAATTATCACTTATTTTTGCTGTTGACTGTACCTAATTTATGATTAACATTTTTCATATAAACGTCATTTCACTTTATCCGCAACGTCGCAAAATATTTCATGCGATATTATTCCAATACCTTCACATCACGTTGGTCTCAAGTGGACTCTCAGGTACACCTTAACGTAAAATTCGGATTTGTCAGGGAGGGGAGCAGGAAACCTTTTTTCGTGGCTTGTGTCGACGTTATCTGTGTTTGCCTTGGGACCGGAATAAACGCATACGTAGGTGTATCCTGCACGTATCTGTATGTATGCGGCCTAAGATTGTGTGTCTCGTGGACGAAATACTAAGTAGGGATGAGTTGGTGGGATTATATAGCTATTGCTAAAGTAAAAATAAAAATAAAAATTGTAACAAACTTGTAATCATGTCACTATTAATGCAGGAGTGTTTAATGTGGGGATCTCAGACCTATGTCGAGCAGTGATCATGTTTACCAGTAAGATGATGTTAATGATTGACGACGAATTTCGACAAAGGCTGAAATACAGACTGTTAAATTGGATGCTTAATTAACAGCTGTCAGTCGTAAGTATAGACGAACAAAAGTGTAGAAAAGTCAAACATAACAAGATTTCAAGTTGTTTGCATGATATTGAACGTCTGAAGCAGGTCATCTACTTGTTGAGTAGGTAAGCTCGAATTTGTTCAGTAGTATTCGTAAATTCAACTAATGGTAGTTAAAAATCATTAGTCAACTAGTCAAGAAATGATTGAAAATGTGACACATTTAACAATCGATTACTATTTTTAACCATTAGTTGAGTTGATTACGGATCAAAAACTCAACCTAAGTCATTCAAAAAGTTGAGCACTTTAGGACCTTGTCATAATAATCTTCAAACAAATAGACCAAGCAAGCCGGACAATGACAAAGACAATCACAGTAACAAGTCTGCTTTTCACAGTTATTGGGTAATTGTACGTTACACACACGAAAGCAAACGAAAAGGTAAAGCGATTCAGCTACGAGTACCCAAACCCCCTTTTAGGTTTCTGCTGGCGCCGCAAAATGTCGACGTACACCCATGGAATTTCCCCGCGTCCCTACCAATTTGGTGAGTGAAATCTTTGAGCCGAATTGAAAACTATTTGCTCCTCAAACACCATCCATCACTGGCACTTAGCTGTATTGGCGACAGCCGACTAATACTTGGTTACTCTGGTTACACGCTTGCATTTTTAATAGCTTTTGGAGACAATTTGGTCTTGGTTTGATTTTAATTTTCGATGTGGAGAGCAATTTGATACTTTTCTCTATTTGTAATCTATGTAAAGGTGATTTGTTTATGGTGAATTTTTAATTTTTAATACTTTTGTAAATTAATTACATGATCGCCTCTAACAAGATTGTGATTATTGTGTATGAGCGCGTTGATTTCATTCAAGCCTAACAAAACGGTAAATGCATCAAGTAAGATGTTAGTTAAATCAGTAAAAGGCTTGTTGTTACCATCAGCTTTAGTTCGTATAGCTATTATATATATTATTACTATTGTATTCTTGTTTTTGTCAACTACGAGAAAATCGCTCTTGGTATGTTCTAACTTTTTCAGTGTAAGTACAATACAAAACACTTTAGTAACAGCACAATTAAAAATAATACAGGTAAACACCAGGCGATCTTCCAGACAACCTTAGTAGGGCATGGTGTCTCAGGGTCAATTTTTTTGGCAGTCATCGCGTCTCGCTTCCTAAATATTTAATGATAACCCATCATCTTTTATTTTAAAATAACGCTTTTACAATGGTTTATTGAAAAATAAATGTAAACTAATTTATCTCTGCTACAAGTACTTACCTAGAAAGATTTTTGATAAGTTTACCGTAAGTCATCGGTACATTTCCGAATTTAAAACCATTCCGTGTGCAAACTGGATTGGGTTTCCATACGTAGGGTTTGTCACGTCAGGGTGATTTATGGCCGGTCAGCGGGCAAGATGAATTAGTTTGGGCAGACAACTTGCGATGGAAAAATTGCTACGTGTCGTGTGGGTGAAGCTTCTTGATTTAAAAACTTTTCGCTTACAGATTGGTAATTGAAAAGCAATTGAATTTTAAAACCCAGAAGATTGAATACCCATTAAGTTCGTTTGTTTGTAGCTCCGGAAGGGTTAGCTAGATGGCGTTCTACAAAAGCTAACGACTCATCTGTCAAAGTGTAAGGATCTAATATCGGCAAACGCATGACAGCTTATACCTTAATCCCATATATACCATCTTTTTCACTTCTCATCCTGTAAAATGACGTATACAGAGCCATGGACAGGTGGACTAAAGCGATACATTTTGTTTCTAGGGGCAAAAGTACTTTTTCTTTTTAATTTACTGTGAAAGCCACAAACAGCCAGCTACATGTTGCTCATGTCGTCGGAGACGGCGGTGGAGGTGTAGGATAGTCGTGTAACACGAGTAGGGTTTTAGGTAACGCCAAAAAATCACTGGTGGTCTCTTTCTACATTGGAGTGGTAGGTAGAGAGTAAAAAAGCTATAAGTTGAATTTCTTTCATTTGTAAAAAACTAAGACAAATTAAAGAAATACAACTGATAGTTTTTTAATCTAGCTAGCGTAATCGAGTCAAAAGTAAAGTGTTAACTCTGGACTAAAATGCTGTAATGACTTTTGACTTGCTCTGCTCAAGTGGCTCCTCATCTCGAGTCATAAAGACCTATTTTAGTCCCTTGATAAACAATCTACTATTATTTCTGCAGTCGTTAACGTTCTCGTTAACTTATCTAGACGCATCACACTGCTCCGACGCTCTTATATGACTCGACTCGGTATTTTAGATATAAATGACTTTAAACTTCATCTTTGATGCTATTTCCCACAAAGTTTTATAAAGCTACAAGTAACAATTTTACAGGTCTAAACTGGCATCACTGCTCAAATGGCTGGTCGTCATTGATCGAGGTTGTGTCAAATTGAAACTTGTAATTGTAACCTGTGAATTGTAATTTGTAGCTTTATAAAACAGGCCCCAGCGGGACGTATAATAATGATAAGTAGGGTCACCCCAACCCAAGAATACTATTGACATCTACATTATCATCCTCATTATCATCATCATCATCAGCCCACTTCCGTCCACTGCCGGACATAGGCCTCTCCCATGGCACGCCACTGAGCTCGATCCTGAGTTTTTTGTTTCCAACCTCTGCCAGCCAACCACTTTTGTATGTCATCGCTCGACTTAGCTGGAGGGCGTCCCACACTACATTTGCCGAGCCGTAGATAGATAGATAGTATAGAGTGGTAAAAATAACAAATACATGGTACATTGCTGGCATACCATTACGGAACTGGTAGGAAGCCTAGTTGCCAACGCACCATGAATCTTATTTATTAAAATGTCATTAGTGCAGCGCAATGTGAATGCCAATTCATCCTGTCAATTGCTCTGTCGGTTCGAAACTTCGAAGCTAATTGTTCTAAACGCTTCCACTTAAAGAGGGCGTTGACCCCGCCGCCATTTTGTCCTACCAGTCATGATTACATGAATATCATTTGAGCATTTATTAGTTGTTAATTGTGGCTTTCGAGTCGTTATTCGCATCCACCTACCTAAACAAAAGGCCACCTATCATAAAAGCGAAGCGATTTATACGCTAGTTTTAGCTATACTTCAAACAGATCTTTATTTCGTACTAACATTTGTTTATTTCAGCTCGTGGTTTTAGACAATTTTAGGAGTTCTAATTCAGCACTGAAAATATAGACAAATAAAAAAAACCTTTTGGTTAAAAGTTTGTCTTCCCGTAAAACACATCTGTAGTTCGGCCATCAAATGTAACGATCGTGGAAATATCTAAAAACCTCAAAATTATTTCTGATTCAGTACTTTACCAGAAATATCATAGAGTACAAAGCGAAAAAAAAATGAATGCTACCATCTTTATTATTCATGAACGTAAAACGCGAATTAAACTGGCAATTAAAGTAGCAGAAATTGATTGCTGTCTTACCTTAACGTCAGTTCTAGAGCAAGAAGTACATTTTGCTGATTTTTTCTAACTCAAAGGGTACATACAGTAAGACAGTAGTCAACTGGCGCCGCGTTCACATGTCTCAAAACACTCCCGCTCCCATATATTTGTGCTGATTGTAGTTAAGTAGGTACGATAAAGACGAACGCAGCGAATGGGGGTGTTTAGTGATGAGACGCTGATTGCGAGCGGCGAATCGGAAATATTTCTTTGAATTAGGGTGGCGAAAGCTGCAACTGCGGGCGATGTTTGGATATATTCTCACTAGATGGCGCTATTTGAAGGATATAATAAATAAGGTAAGTACCTATAGGTTTTATGCTTTGTGAAATTGGGAATATTATTGAATTTTACCACAAAATGACTGCTCTAACGGTAAGAAGTTTAATATATTGTAGTTGAACCGAAAAAAATAGAATAATACCTACATTAGCAGATCTATCGGAATAGTTTTGTTTAAATGAGATAAAGAATTATCGCGGTCCAGCATTTTCAAGACGCTATTTAGGTACTCTTTGGACTTTTATTTTATGTTATCTACATTAACTTTCTTTCAATATATAGATACTAAATCCACCAAAATTCTCTTAGGCAGTTCCCTATTAGTTAACCTTTTAATGGACAATGGGCCTAAAATTCATAGAGTTGATATTTGCACTAATAATTATAGCCACCAAATTGCAAATCATCAAAACAGAGGTTAATTTAGTACTGACAGAGTACACCTTGAAATGTTTTGATAATATAGATATGCAAATATGTGCGATACAAGTATATGTGATAAGTTATGGCCCATGCCGCGGCGACTCATTGAGGTGGAATGTTGTTTCTTTTCTGATAGTGCACTTGCAGTCAAATGTAACCTACTTGTCAAGTTTTATAATTTTATAGTTACTTATTGTAACTAATATAGTATCTATAACTATCTTAGGATAATCACCCTCGCGAATATTTTCTTAAAAATGTATCCTAATTCTACAAAACATTTTGTAATCTGTGCTAGTTTAACGGACAATGTAATTTAATTATGGATGCGGAAATTACATCTCATTAGTATTTCTATTTACAAGTGACTTAAGTCTAGGATAACTGGCAGACAAGTCTCCTGTCGAGCGTATTAAAAATAATTTTGATATCAATTGATTTCAAAATTCTATTCTAAATTTAAAACCTATAACTGTTGTCTTTAATATCGATGGTAAACATCTCGACGCTTTCCCGCTTAAAACGCGGGAACGACCGTTGAGAACGTGGGTGCGTTCCGTTTTTATCGTACTTTTTTATCTCAGCTCCATAGTATGTATTATTTGCTCGTAGTATCGATTCGTTATCGAGTCGATATTTTTGTTTGCCCAGCCCCATCAATGAGTCTCGAGAGCTGTTGGAGCAAATTGTTTGATAACTTACGCTGTGATTAGTCTGCTCACTGATATTGCAATATCTTATGATTTTTTCCTTATGATCATTTGTGGATTTATAGTTGATATAGGTAGTTTATTTACATCTTTTATATTTGAGTAGCTTAGTTTTATTTTAATTTAAGTAAGCTTAGTTTTATCTTTTAATTGTTAACATCAATAAATTAATATGATTGGTAGTTAATGATTTATAGTTAAACTACCTACAAATTTTTAGGTTATTTTGGAATCTTATTGGATTCCAATAGACTATAAATGAATTGCTGTTTATGTTAATTCAAATTGTCTTATCAAACCAATAAATGGTCTGAAATAGCGAAACAAACCATTAATCCACCCAAATGTAGCTTATTTCTCGATCGCACCGCAATGCGACCGAAATCCGACACAGGCGTCCCCTTTCCCACAGAATTGGAAACGGCCACTTAAGGCCGTATTTGGACCCTCCTATGTAATAAAATACTAACCTACGATCTAATATAAAAGCCGATCGCATTAGCTAAAGGAGCCATTATTAAAAAGTATCAGATTTCCGAACGCAGCGCGCCGGCGCGCCAATCGCGCGCGTCCGCCGGCGCAGCGACCAATCAGGGAGAGCGCTGCTTTTTTTTATTGTAGATCGAGTTAATGGATTGTTCTTCATTTTGATTTATGTTGTTTCTTTTTTTGTTTTAAATTATTGCTGTTGTGGCTGGGCTCTATAAATAACGAGTCTGACCGACCTTAATTGACGAGGGAAAAAGTAAAAGTTATTTTTTAATAATATGCACACGTAGCAGTTTTGGTATCAGAGATAATATGTATAGTCTAGTCTAGCAATGTACAAGTTGCAAAACATTCTCAGAAGTTAAGAAATCTTCTCCAGAAATTACTGCAAATATTATCGGAAACATTTGAGAGCACTGAGAATGTTCATTTTCCATACAAGTTTTAAGAACATTCTTAGAAATTTCTGAGAATTTCTCCAAAGAAATTTTCACAATTTGATAAGTTAGTTTTCGGTACAATGCTAGTATATTGATGTCTTGTTTAAATTAATTTATCAATAACTTGTGTTGACTGAGCAATACTTACATAATATTTAAAAATAAAATGCTTCTCCATGAGCTTTGTCCTTTGATAATTACACGTTATCAGCTAAAGACTCGCGACAAACGGACATACATACATATCTACAGACGGACAGAAAAACGAATAACAGTGCGTCAGCAATAGGCTCCGTTTCATTTGGCATTTGAGTAAAAAAAACTGGAATATACTACAAATTATCGTTTGTGACCCCAAAACTAGATGTAAATATCTTACAATTAACACTCTCACTAACTTTAATTTTTGAGGCTTCTTCATAAGTAACTGCAGACAACAAGGAATATAAAATAATATCAAGGTAAAAAAAATACTACGCTAAAAAAGCAACTTACAAATATGTACGTCTCCAAACGATGAACAAACTTCTATATATTATAAATTAACAACTCATAAAACCTAGGTATACCTATAGTTAAAAACAAACTACAAAGTGGTCTCCACTCAGCAATGTGCCAAGTCTATGGGAAACATACATTTTCAGCAAAGCCAGAGAAAAGGAAATCTAAACAAAAACAGATAGTCTGTGAGCACTTAGAAGAGACTTCGGTTTAGTACTTCTCTCTCACTCGCTCTCATACGATCTTATTAAGAGCAAGTGAGAGACCAATACAAACCCGAAGCACTTTCTAAGAGCTATCGCACTGTACTTAATATTGTTGTCTATAGATATACCTAAGTAAACGCCCTGGCCACATCGCGGCATGGCGTCGTTAACGTGAAACGGCTCGGCTCTGTAGGAAGCCCCGCTGCTGCCCCGTGATGTGAGAGAGAGACAGCGTGATGTGTTGTACCGTACCGTGGTGATATGGCCCGGCCCTAACTTGTTAAATGTAACCTTATTATCCTATACTTATTAAACGAGCAATATTTGAATATATAAAAATTTGCAATCACGTTCTCAAAAATAGGGCTCTAACGATTTCGATGAAATTTGCATTTCGATTTCAACCCGAGCGACGCTCGGTCTTCCACGTACTCATCCTTAAGGATTATTTTATGCCTAGATATTTTACCGACTTATTCTATATAGTAATACCCACTTTTCCTTTTTTTTAATAGTACCCAGTAGTACTTATGAGTATGATGCCGTATCATTAACTACCCCATGATGTGGGGTGTCGTTGGATAGGCCTTTCAAAAATATTGCGGGTTTGTACGAACAATAAAATTATTCGAATAAAGGATCCGTTTATGAAATATAAAGCTTTAAAGCGCTAATATTTCTTAGAGTCAAGTGTCGCCCCCTACAGCCAAAACAACAATTAGTACTAAAAATTTAAAAAATATCTTCAATGAGTGCGCATATAACGAATTGTAAAGAAGTACTATCACGGCTAAGTAGACATTATTGGTTTCTGATATACAGGCGACTTAAGTGATTATACGGTATACCTACTAATTACCTAAGACAGCACCAAATAACTTTAAATAGAGAATTAGTACATACTTGTTGTTTTTTAAGATAGTTTTTGTGATGTAGCGGCTTCGGAACCCTTCACTGAGCTTGCTCAGACATGCTCTTACCCGGTTTTTGGACCTTAATTATTGATACTTAAGCTAGTTAATAACCGACCGAAATAACAAAGATAAGCAACCTATTTTGGTCTTAAGCCTACCTGTTGATAACTATAGCTCAATGCGGGCTGTATATCTGGATGCACGTCTAACCAGAGCATGCGCACTACGCTCGGTCAATACACGACGCGGGGCGGACGCTTCTAGCCATAATATATCTATTTCTAGGAATAATTGAATATGAAAGCGCGTGCTCTGTTGAGGATATTTTGAATATCTGAAGATGCACATGGCTACTCTAGGTGGTGGAAACCATATTGGCTCTGACCTGTTATCGTTTTCTCCACGTTTTGATAGAGGTTTTACTTGACAGTAATAAGTAATAACGGCCGAGTTTAATAAAAACAATACCAGAACACGTCAAAGACAATATGGTTTTTAAGGAGTTGAATAAGCCCTTTCGTGTGTTTTAATATGTTTGTTTGTCATTTAATTGAAGGTGTGAGTTAAAAAAGGTATTTTTAAGATAGTACTCTTATAGATTTGTAAGGAATTATTGTTATGTTATGTGTTAAATAAGTTACTATTTACAGAATGTCCAAGTTTTTGATAGTTTTCGGCTATCTATACTATCGCTATTACTCTGGCTCTGGCATCTCACTGTATATAGTCCTTCTTGTTTCATAGAGAAACTGAGAAGGCCGAAATATTATTAACTTGGAAGTTCTACTTTTGTATACACTAGCCTTCGCTGGGACTTGGTGGTATTTACTGTTAAATGATGTCCGTATTTAATACAAAGCTTGATTTAAGATTGTAATTAAAATGTTTTATATTAAATAAAGCCTTTTTGCGGTTAACTAAGTCTTTTCTTCTATCAAACGATTCCTTATAGGTACCTACAGCTTGGAAAAAAGAGTTTTATATGGTAATAGATAAGACTACGATATTACTTAGTGGCAACCAACTTATAAGCAGGAATTTAAAAAAATACATGGAAAGGGCGAACGAGCACACAGGCCACATGATGGTACGTGGGATTCGTGGGATCTGTGACTCTATACTTTAGCATTCACAAGACGAAAATCTTAAAACTACATACATAATACATGCGTTGCCAACCCTTAGGACAAAGATGGGATGTCTCTATGCTTGTAATTTCACCGGTTATTTTATTCCCACACCGGAACACAACAATGTGAACACTGCTGATTAGCTGTAGGTTAACAGATACAATTTGAATCATGTTACCATTTTGACTTTGTACAGCCTTTACATTGACGAAACTCTTTATTGCCACGCTACGAGTAGGTCCAAAGAAATTTATTTTCTTTTTTTAAATTTATTACTGGCCGAATAGTAAAAAAATATGGCGTATGTTATGTAGAGGTTGTCTATGTCTTCCACGCACGTTTTTCTCCCACTCGGGACGTGACTAGGGCGCCCTCTGTCGGGCCCCAATAATACCCTGTTTATTTACCGAGCTAATATCAGGTCGCTGACCGACGTGTGCAATCAGTGATCTACATTACATGCGTTGGACTCTTAAATTTAACTGCGCTTTATTTAATAGAAATAACAGCATAAAGAAATAGTACCTAACATACGCAGCATTCATGAATGTCTAGACGATTAAAGTGTAAGGGGACACCTAAGTAGAGATGAAAAATAAGGGAGAGGAGGGGAGGAAGTGAATAAGATGACGGCTGGTAATTTTTGAAGAAAAAAACGTGATGACTATTTTTTTCCATAACTATTGTAGCGTTGTTAACGAAACGGCCGCCATTACAGTCAAGTTAGTAGGAGCTATTTATACTTATTTTTACTTTATTGCACAATACACAAATATGATATGCTCTACTAGTCTTCAATTCTAGCTATCATAAGATTAATAATACGATAACAACAGGGATAGAGACAAGGTGGAAAAGTGGATAGAGGCTCTAATTTACTTATATCAAAGTAACGTTTTATACTATTTGTACATTCTTAAAGCTAATTATAACAGTTTAATATAATATAACAGTAGCCAAGCAATATCGTCATAGCTTTGAAAAAAACTCGTATCTCATATTTCGTGAAGTGCGATTTTAAACTTAAACATGATGGGAATTAAGTTCAAACTCATTCATCTCGAAATATCAGATACGAGTTTCTTCTAAAGTAGTAACGATATTGATGTCATATTCCGAATTTCCAAGTTTGAACGAAGACAGCGCTGAGCCAACACTGGCTGTTGGCTCATTATTGTCTAAGTCCTTTTAACTCGAGTTTAATATTAGCCATCTTTTTACGAGCAGGACAATTTGCACGAGTATTTGCTTTTGAAAGATGAAATTAAAGATTTCATTTCCTTTGTGTGCTTTAATCATGATTTATGAATTTAATTATTTTTTTTCTACCTATTTACTGAACAGTTGGTAAATTAGTTTTTACTATATGACAATTGAAAGCTTTAAATAAGTAGGTACGGGACACGGGATGATGGTATTTACATAAAGGTTGAATCTAAAAATGATGCAGAAAATACCCAAAATAATACGTACCCCAAAAAGCCAGTAGATTTACGTCGGGGAAGAAAGAAAACTCTTGCAAATTACGACCTCCATGACGTAAATAGTCTACCCAAATTGCAAGGGCAATATAGTACCTAGAGGATCCGAATAGGACACGACCTTCACCGGGCCGTTTAATCGATGAGGACGAGATCAGAAGCACGTCGATGCAGATTTAAGCTTCATAAGTCTTTAATTATCTGCCTCAAACTTCCTAGAGCTTTCAGCAAGCGCAACCTGGTATTGCTCGGTATTGCTCCGTAGTAGAAATCGCACCACTTACAAGGAAAAGTACCCAACTGTCCGGCTCCGAATTGAGTTCTTTTTATATATGTTAGAGAGTAGTCTAAAATAACGGACTGTTATTTTTTTTAGCTGCCCTAACTCGACCTGTTCAGAGAAATTGTCCTCGTAAGTACTAAAAAGTGACCAAAACCTTTAAGTTCTGTAGAGAGTTTTGTAAAAGCAAATTGCTAGTTAATTACTAGCTTGATTATGTGCCAGGAAACATGAAAAAATAATGGACCCGTGTTTTCTAATTTCGGCCCAAACTTATATTTTACTAAAAAAAATGATGTGAGTGAAACCATGAGAATGAAACTATAAAGGTGTTTTTTTTTTTACTTTGGAGGACAATATCTCCGAATGGGTTGAGTTTGGGCAGCTAAAATAAAATAATTGTCCGCTATTTTCGACTTCTCTCTTATATATATAAAAAAAACCAATCGTAGCCGGACAGTTGGGTACACTTCCCTTGTTAGTTGAACAGTCAGCCAGGCGATCTGATGAATCAGCATCTGTTTCTGGAAAAGTATTTTCACCGATCACTTGTAACTTCTTTCCAACACCTTGACAGCAGAATTGTCCCACTGGACGGTAGCCATTTATCAAAGAATTGAACTTGAATGACTCTATGTATGAATGTGGAAGAAGCGAAAGAAATTTGTCAAGATCGTTGCAAGTGGAAAGAACTGGTCTCTGCCTACCCCTCTGGCAAACAGGCGTGATTTAATGTATGTATGTATTAACTTGAATAACACATATAAACAGACTAGACTTCCTAAGCTTAGTTTGGAACTAAGACAATTTGTGTACATAAGTAACGCTTTTCCCGATTTTTTATACTTTTGGCAGCTTCCCTTAAGACAGCACTTAGCAGTAGTCCCCATGCGATTACGGGACTTAAGAACGTCTACAGCAGTAACGAGTTCGTCTATAATTGTATAATAAGATCAAACAGGGATTACCGTGAGAAGGCGGGACTTTCCATAAGTTCAATTGATCGGAAAAATCCCACCCGTAGTAGGTAATCAGTTGGACCGGTTTATGCAGCACCAAGCAATCAAGTGTTATTAAATAATTATTAGTTACTTATTGTTTCTATTGACAACGCGGTTTAATTTACATGTTTGCAATTTTGTCATTAACTTAAGAACGTCTTCATAAGTAAAGAATTCGTCTAGATAATTGTGGTCCTTAAGAACGTCTACAGTAGTAACGAAATCGTCTATAATTGTATAATAAGATCAATCATGGATTAAGGTGAGAAAGGCGGGACTTTCCATGAGTTCAACTGATTGGAAAAATCTCACCCGTATTAGTTGGACGAGTTTATGCATTACCAAGCAAGCAAGCAAGAAGCGTCGACTGTCGACTTGACGACGCGTTGGCCTAGTTGGTAGTGACCCTGCCTACGAAGCTAGCAGTCCTGGGTTCAAATCCCGGTAAGGGCAGATATTTGTGTGATAAGCGCAAATATTTGTTCCCGAGTCATGGGTGTTTTCTATGTATTTAAGTATATATTTCTCTATATAAGTATGTTTATCGTTGTCTAGTACCCATAGTAAAAGCCTAGAGCTTAGTTTGGGACTAGGTCAATTTGTGTGAGATTGTTTCCTGATATTTATTATATATTAATTCTATGTAAGCTAGCGATCTCAGGTTCAATACCCGGTACAAATGTACATACACTAGAGCGCCCCGTCCTCACTTCGCTTCAGTTTAAGTAATCCAGAATTTATTACACATGAAAACCTTCCTCTTGGATAACTCTATCTATTGATGACAAAGGGCATTAAAATCCGTTGTATAGTTTGAAAGATCTAAGCGTTCATACAGAGACATAGACTACTATAGGAATCGACTTTGTATATACTATGTAAAGATTTTTTTTTTTTTATCATAGGAAGGCAAACGAGCACACAGGCCACCTGATGGTAAGTGGAAACTGTGACCCATAGACATTCGTCTTCACAAGACCGCAATCCTAAGACTGCAAATGCGTTGCCAACCCTGAGGACGAAGATGGAATGCCTCTATGCTAGTAATTTCACCGGCTGTCTTATCCCCAAACCGGAACACAACAATGCGAACACTGCTGCTTGGCGGTAGGTTAATGGATAAGATAGTGGTACCAACCCGGACGGACCCTGCACAAGGTCCTCCCACAAGTAAAGATGAAGATAGACGTTCTAATCATATTCCTTCCTGTAGGCTTTGCGAAATTGGGTTAAAAAGCTAAAAAAGAAACTTACATACCTTCATGCCTGTTATCCCAGGATGGGGTAGGCAGAGCTACATAATTACCTACAACTGTAAAAAGATGTTTACCAGCGTATTAGTGACAGGTTGCAAGTCCATCGCCTATCAGTACTACACAGTGACACTATTCTAGAGTAACGGAAACTTACTTAAACGTATTAAATAAATAGTACCTACTTAGTTATTATTCTCATTTTTTTATTGTTATTCCTTCTATATTCTTGGTTCCCTTTCGTCCACATCGTTCGCGCTAACAATTAAGGTTGATTTAAAAAAAACCTTCTTTAAGAGTCTGGACGGGGTTGGTAATTTGCTAATTTTTTTTCTTTAAAATATTCTCGCCGATGTCCATTTAATGGAGTAGGTACTCGTGTTGACTCTGAGCTCGTTATTCGATTGATTCGTGAACTTGGAAGATTTTCGATTACTCAGTCTGTTTCTATAATCACTTAAGGGTTCAAGGTTTTATTAGGTAGGTATTTACTCGTAAAGTGCGACGGCTAATGATCGATTGGTTGGTGATTAGGTTGTTTTTGATTCTCAAACTATTGTTCAAGCAGTATTTATCATTTCAGAATTATTTATGTGCTATTTATGTGTAGGTAGGCCTCCGACAAGATGGAGTGACGACTTTGTATGGATCGCGGGAACGCGGTGGATGCGAAAAGCACAAGACCGGTCTGAGTGGAGAGCCTTGGGGGAGGTCTATGTCCAGCAGTGGACTTCTTTCGGCTGACATGATGATGATGATGATATCGACGCTAAAAAGCGTAAACGCTGTAACCCGCAAAAAGCAAACTTTACACCAGAGCCAAAAAACTTTTGAGATTTTAGAAAAAAAATCATAACTCTCTTTATATTCCACCGATCGGTGCGATTTTTATACCACAAACCTATTTTATAATTCTCTATCAGATCATCTACCTGCCATGTACTACAAGTGACTGTGTTTCTTTTTAATGTCGGTTACAGCAATCCGACATTTTTTTTTAATACGATAAAACGCTGTTAATGATTGCGTGAAATGTATGGACAGATGAAAATCAGTGTTATTTCCAATAAACGTAAACGCTGTAACCTCCACTCTTTAAATGTTTTGGAGTGCCTAAATTGAGGTAACATTGTGTTATTTGTTTCTTTAAAATGTCATAAATGTATTAAATGATACATACCAAAAACGAATACTAATATTAAAATGAAGTAAGTTTGTGATCACATTTATTTATCATTATTTTAAAATGTCACCTTATATAATCATTAAACATCTTGAATTTAAATCCAAGATTTTTAAGGATTCTTTCAATCATGTTTCAATAATAAAACCAGGAAATATAAAAAAGTATATTATTAAGTGGAAAGAAGTGGTCTCTGCCTACTTCTCTGGGAAACAGGCGTGATTTAATGTATGTATGTATGTATATTATTAAAAAAGTATTAACAATTTTCTTTACATTCAAAGTTCTCAACATAATTCGTTCTTTAAATATTATTTTTTTAGCTTATAACAATCAGCCTTATGATGAGCAACTAAAAATAACACTATTTTGCTAGTAGGAACTTAATTTTGCGCAAGCAAACACCGTCAGGGGGTGCTTTAGGTAATCTCCGGCAGAGATCCGGCTAGCAGAAACGACGATCTTTAGCTCTGGCAACATACAACTGCCGAACATTGCGGACCGACGAAAAGTTGCTGTTACTGGAGGAGGAATTGAGCAGGTTACGATGGGGAATCATAGGGTTGTCAGAAGTCCGTAGAGAGAGGGAGGTCATGATAACCCGGTAACTTACTCTATTTCCGGGAGGGCGACTACCAGTCCCGTATTTCGTAATTTAAGTTTTTTTAGCGAAATACTTTCGATGCGGTATCGGGTTTATCGTCCACAATTCCCCTGTGACCAACGTGGTTAATATTGAGAGCGTGTCGACCAGGGTAGCGTACCTTGTACTCAGAATGACCCAACGATATTCGTTGAAGGTCATACAGGTATATGCTCCGGCCTCGACACACTCCGACGATGAGGTGGAGGCTACGTATGAGGATGTTTCCAGAGCCATTGCATAGCTCCAAAACTCACTTCACGGTTGTTATGGGGGACTTCAACGCAAAGTTGGGCAAACGAGACGGTGAAGAGCAGAAAGTGGGGATTTTTTGAGTGGGGATATGAATCACAGGGCCACCTCCTAGCCAGTTTCATGGAGAAGGAGGGACTCTATATGATTAACTCCTTCTTCAGATAATGTGAGCATAGAAAGTTGACTTGGATGAGCCCTGATGGTGTAACGAGGAATGAGGTAGACTTTATCATATCGAAGAAAAAGCACATATTCAATGATGTCTCCGTCATTAGTGCGGTTAAAACCGGGAGTGATCACCGTATGGTACGAGGCTGATTGAATATCCAGTTCAAGCTTGAAAGGTCTCGACTGATGAAGTCTACGCTCCGCCCGGCATCCGCTCAGCTCCAAAACCCCGAGAGCTCTCAGTTCGAACTTCAAAACCGTTTCGAGTGCCTTGGCAGCAACGTGGACGATTACAACGACAACCCGAACACCCGTCGAAAATGTAGCTAAAGACCCGAGGGCTAAATTAACCCGACACTATACCGAAGATCTCCCCGACGTCAGCCTGTAGGAGATAAGTATGGCCCTCAAACAGCTTAAGAATGGCAAAACCCCAGGTGAGGATGGAATTACAGCCAAACTCCTGAAGGCGGGTGGAAAACTCATCCTTAGGGGCCTTCAGACGCTGTTCAGCTCCGTCCTCCACGAAGGGAGAGGTGTGGTGGTTCACTCCTTCAAAAAAAGTGATACAACCTTACTGAAGAATTATAGAGCCATGTTTACAAGCTGTTTTCGAGGGTCATCACAAATCGTCTCACGCGTAGTTTTGATGATTTCCAGCCTCCCGAAAAAGCCGATTTCCGAAAAGGCTATAGTACCATATACCACATACATGCGTTGCGGCAGGTTATACAGAAGAATGAAGCCTTGCATTTGTGGACTACGAGAAAGCCTTCGATTCGATCGAGACATGGGCTGTGCTGCAGTCTAAGTGCCAAGTTGACTACCGATGTATCGAAGTGTTGAAGTGTCTGTACGAAAACGCCACTATATCCGTCCGACTACAGGACCGCAGCACGAGGCCTATTCCTCTGCAGCGGGGAGTCAGACAATTAGATGTGATCTCTCCGAAGCTGTTCACCGCTGCATTGGAGGATGCTTTTAAGGTTCTGGACTAGAAAAGACGAGGCATCAATATAAATGGTGAGTGAATCACACCTTCGATTCGCTGACGATATCATAGTCATGGCTGAGACCTCAGTGCAATGCTCGCTGACCTCAATAGAGTTTCCGACTGAGTTGGCTTGAGAATGAACATGGGCAAGACGAAAGTCATGTCCTATGTCCATGTAGAGCCAACTCCCGTAATAGTCGGAGGCTCTACGCTCAAAGTTATTGACGACTATATTTACACTCGTCGAATCCGACTTAGCTGGGCAGCATTCGGGAAGCTTCGCAGCATCTTTTCGTCCAAATTACCGCAGTGTTTGGAGTCAAAAATCTTTCACCAGTGTGTGTTGCCAGTGATGACTTACGGATCTGAGACGTGAGCGCTAACAATGGGCCTCATAAGGAAGCTCAAAGTCACTCAGAGGGCTATGGAAAAACCTATGCTTGGGGTTTCTCTGCGTGATAGAAACAGAAATGATGATATCCGCAGTAGAACTAAGGTTACTGACATAGCCCGAAGAATAGCTAAAGTTAAGTGGCAGTGGGTGGGTCACATCGCTCGCAGGACTGATGGCCAATGGGGTCAGAAGGATCTTGAGTGGCGTCGTTGGCGGACCGGGAGACAAGCTGTAGGTAGGCCTTCAACAAGATGAAGTGACGACCTTGTAAAGATCGCGGGAATGCGGTGGATGCGAAAAGCACTAGACCGGTCTGAGTGGAGAGCCTTGGGGGAGGCCTATGTCCAGCAGTGGACGTTTTTCGACTGACATGAACGCCTTCTGAAAGTCAGTCATAAAATTTAAAAAGTATTGTAGAAAAAGAAGGATTAGATATCTGAAAGAATTTTGCAAATCGGCGCAGTACTTTATGAGATAATCGTGATGATACAAATATACATTCATTAATTCATATAGACGTAAGTACAAATATACAAACCAAACAACATACATACATACAACAGTAAATTCATATAGATCAGACGCAGAACCTTATTTTAATTTAGTCTGTAAAAAGTAATATAAACAGAAAAACATCAATGTGTAACAAAATGAAACATCGATGTATATTTGTGTAAAAAAGCTACCATATACCACTTTCGAAAATATGACATTTCAAAATTATAATCATACAACCTTTCACGAATTTAATCATTCGTAAATGTCCTTTTAATTCTATGTACCTTCAGGAAACACTAAACTCTACATAATTATGTGTCGAATTCGACACAATTTAGTAAAGTAAGAATTAATTACAATAATAATAACTAGCCACTTTATTTGCACTATAAGACTGTAAAATATGAATTCTTACATTTTAACTTTCGTTGTCACGCGGCGAAAGAAGGTTACACCTCACTCAACTTGTCCCGATGGTGCGACCGACCGACTGATCAAGGCTGTAAGCCGTTATCCACACCTAGTACGCGCGTGTTTAAAATAGCGGTAACTCCAAGCGACCCCTAATAAGTCATCTTTATAGAAATGAAGTAAAGGCAAATAGTAATTAAATGTATCACTTCATAAATGGTGTAACTGGTAAGTATTCATATTACGGCGACTCATTATAACGTAGTAAGTCACTGTCATCTGAATATATTTTACAAAAAACGTAGTAAGAGTAGTTCCACATTTTTTTCCAATAAGCGTAAACGCTGTAAACGACGGTAGAAATAGTTTTATGCACGCTGTAACCTACCGGACTTCAAACTTTTGTAAAACCTTAATTGGTGTAAGTGCAAATGGAAAATAATGACCTACTTATTGGCTATTTACTGCAATTAGTTTTGCTATGTGTTAAAAAAGTACATACAATTCCAACGCTGTACAAAATTTTCTAATCGTCGTAGCGCCACGGGACCCGGACCATTCGACGCAGAAAAAAAATCTGATTCCGAATATGTAAAAAAAATATTTTAGGTACATTGCGGGTTACAGCGTTTACGCTTTTTAGCGTCGATATGCTTTCAGCCCAATGGAACCCTGACCCACCATAGAACTGGGTCACATTGACATTATAAAACAAATTGACTTTACACCTCATACACATGTAGGCACGCTTGGACCTTAAAACTACCTCCGCAAATGGATTTTAATGCGGTTTTCATCTGTAAATACCTATAGTGATTCAAGAGAAAGGTTTTTATGTATAATAATTTCTGGATTGTGTACGGGTGTTACCGAAAACACACATAAAGTGGAGCGAAGGGCGGGTCGCTAGAGTATACAGGGTGTTACAAAAATACCCGTAAAGCCGAAAGGGGGTTAAATGGTGCCTTATAACATGTCCATTTACAATATTTGAGAACTGTACCATCACTGTATGACTTACCGCCAAAAAAAAAAACATTATTTTTTTCATTGATGTGCAAACCCTATTTCAGTAAAATTAAAGAGTAAACTATGCAGAATGTTTTTGTACATTTTTACCTAATTCGCGAAACGGTGAAGAGAAATAAACAAAAAGAACAGAATTCGATTAGATACACATTACAAGTCGAGTTTTGTAAAATTTTAAACGAAGAAACCTAAACTAACACTTACTTTTTCGTAATGAACGTCAAATTTACAGGAACGGCTCAAAGTGAGCTCCGCCTTGCTCAATGCACAACCTCCGATACAGTTCGCGAGCACGATTTAAATTGCTATCTTCATGGCCTACGCATAACATCATATCGTAATATTCTGAGTTAGAAAACATCGTCATTTTGGAAAAAATATGGAGAAACACGGAACAATTGTAGAATATCGATAAGAAGATTTGAAATTGACAACATTTTTTTTTTCCGATTTGACGTTTTTTGAAGGTAGTATTTTAAGCATAATAACATCATAGTACCTATTGAACCTTTGTGGATGAAAAACAGAAAAACCATTAAAGTTGACAAAATTATTAAAATTGGTAGGTAGGCCTCTCTGTTAAATAATCTATGCTAACTCCGGTTCCCTGACATGACAGCTTACTAGGGTTGACAATATTTTTGGCTTTGATAATTTATTATATTTTTACGGGGTATTTTGTAACACGTTGTATATAAAATATAGATAGAGGAGTGCCTTCCATATCCATACTAATATTATAAATTCAAAAGTAGCCTTTGTTTGTTTCGCTTTCACAGCTAAACCGCAGGACCGATTTCAATGTCACTTGGAATAGAGATAGCTGGACCCAGAGAAAGACATAGGGTACTTTCTATTGTGAAAAGTTGTACGGCTCCTGATGGAATAGCTAGTTACGATGGGCAACAGCTAGTTAAGATGTTTTTTTTAGATACCTATACACCTATAACATATCTTGGTATTATTAAGTTGTACAAAATAAACCTTTATACAGTTTATAGATATGTCTCCATTAAAATAGCATGCATCATTTATACAAATATTATACAATACAGTGTTAATTCTTGAATTTTCGCATTTGAATTTAAAAGGTCGTTAGTGCCTTTAACAAGTTAGGGCAAAACTAACCTACTATAAAGCTGCAAACGCACTGAGGACGGAGGCGGCGCAGTGCGACGCGTATCCATCCAAAAAAAACAACCACCCTTTGGAAACGATTCGTAGTATGGAAAGGAAACGCGCCGGGGTAAATATTCAGGCGTTTCAATAGCCGTCATTTGTATCTTAAGGGTCAATTTCAACATTTCTGATTTTTGTCTCATTTCGGTGCAATTTTTAAGTTTTGTGTATTTTTGAACGTTTTTCATTTTAAACTATGCATTGTTATATATTGTAGACGTGGTGTTAAGGGTCACTCAAAATCATAAATAGTTTATGAGATATACGAGATAGAATATTTGATAAAACTATGGAATGATAAATACACACCGAAATGATAAAAAGTATCCACCGAAGTGATAAATACCCACTGGAATGATAGAAACGACCCACGTAAATGAAATCTTATCCACTGGAATGAAAATACATGAAAAAAGTCAATAATTATCATAATTATCACTGTTTATTTGAGTAAAAATTACATTAATGTTATTATTAACTAACATAATTAGAAGTCTTTATTTGAGTAAAAATTTGATTAATGTTATTAATAATTATCATAATTATAAGTCTTTGTTTGAGTAAAAATGACATTTATATTAATGTTTTGAAACAATTCGCTTATAAAATAAACATATATTTTAATTTTTTTTAAAAACATTTTTTTTATAATGTACCGGACTGATTTATTACTTATTTCTTTAATATGGTTTTCAAAAATATTCTAAATATTGTGATTTATTTATGATAATAAACTAGTTATACATTTTAAATAACAATCTTCTATGTAAATCTAATAGGAACAGTTCGCTGACCAAGCAAAATATAACTCAATAATTCTAATATTACAAATAACCCAGTGGCAATTATATCATTTATCACTGACTTTAGATCACTTAATGCTTAATAATTAGTGCGTCATAAGGACGGCCTCAAAAATATAATATGAAATACCTAAAAAACTCAGCCAAAAATGTAACAAAATGAAATTATGATAACATAGTCTTGCAAGACTAGATGTGAATTTACATATACCAGATCTTAAAAAAAAACGTAATAATTTAAATTAAATAAATTTTAAGTAAATACTGTAACAGTTAAAATGCAGTCGCATATGTGTACTTGCACATTTTTCAGTCTTAATGTGAAGAGATCAAGGAGCATATAAAAAAATCAAAAACATCCTAAAACTAATTTAAATTAAAACCTTTTAGAGATTTTTAAACTGAATATCACGTCCAATTTTAACACTTGGCATTGCCCTTTATAATTTTATAATTAAGTAAATTGAAAAATAAATCTGTAACAAATCTTTTTTTTTCATCGGTGAGAACGTTCTTCATTATAATATAATATTATATAACAAGTTGTTAGAGTTATTGGTAATAGCTCTGCCAACCCCACTCTGGGATGAAGGCGTGACGCTATGTATGTATGCATATTATATGCTTAGTAGTACAAAATAACTGACATTTGGTTATCGTTAAACGCTTAATTATTTACGTTTAAACGCTTATAATATTTATTCATTTGCTTTGACTTCATAAAATTAAATAATTAAATTTGATAATTATTTGGATAACTAAGTGAAGCTACTTTTGTATCATGCCGGTGTTGCTTATCATTTCTGTGGGTATTTCATACACCGGAAACATCGGAATGAGAACCACGGAATGATAAAACCTGTACAAAAATATTTAAAAAAAAACAACGGAGTCCAGTTTCTTTAAACTAACGTTACTCCAGAATTAAGAAATATGACGTACGTGTTATACATAAATCTCAAACTAAACACACAAAAAGTACAAAAAATAAATCAACCGTCGGAATGAGGATTTTTTTGTCTCCACCCCACCTGAAGCAAGAACTTTCCTTTATATTTTATCGCCAGAAACGCGCACAACACAACCGCTAGCACCAAACTCTTGCGCGTGACTAACTCTACAAGTGCGCGGGAGGTGGGGGGCGTACATATTGAAGTTTAGCCGATATAAGGCACAGAATAGTTGACGGTGGTAATGATAACGTTTCTCCGGACAAACGTATTTCCTCGTACCGGACGGTATGTGTGATAGTTAAAAAAAAAGTCAGGGCTTCTTTTTGTACACTAACTATCTAGTATTTTAAAAAAGGTAAATGTTTTTCATAATCATTAATAGTTTTTGATTTATTCCACGTTTTGCAATCAAAACTGGGTTGCGGACAGCCCACTGTGATGAGAAATGAGGTCTTAATTACTTTTTTTAAATTATTATTTCCGTTAATATTCTAATTCTACTTATTGCCCAAAATAGGCAACTGCGTGAAGTATTCAGAAAAAAATAACAGTTTAATTTTTAACCATAGTTCACCCCGGTTTTCAGCGCCGCCAGCTTAAAATATTGCTTGGGAAATTGACCCTTAAATATATTGACGAAAATAATGATAACTACCAGCAACTTTTGTTTTCAAAATCAACGGACCCGGGGGTAATATCCATCCCGTTTGAAAGAACAAGAAATTTATAAAGTTTATCTTGAATAATATGCGAAGACAAAAATGATGGCGGTTAAAACGCCGACTAATCACCCGCAGAATCTCGCCGTTTCCGCTCTTAGTGTGTTTGCTTAATTGTGACTAATAAGGTTTATTGTTATCTATTAATACAACCCACTATAATTGTAGCTAATAAGGTCGCATATGTTAAACTATCTTTGTGATATTAATATCATTGTAGGGGACAACAAATGTTAAAATGTCCCTCACTTTTGTAATTCTCTCCCGCTCACTTTATTTCGCTCGAATTCGAGTCTAACCGACTTTATCCGAACACAAAAGTATATTTAAATTGGTTGCACTGTAGTTATATTCCCTGACTCTGAGGCGTATTCCTTATCAGTTTGATAAGGGTCCCGGAACCGACGGCAAACAGACCTATCTGGGTACCCGGCGCCTGCGCCGCCTGGGATGTCGCAGAGCGTAGACCAATAATAATGAAATACCCAATAAACGAAATTAAAGGAATAGCAAGTGCGTTGCCGACCTATATTAGCAAAAAGGTTTTAAATAAATTGATTACAATACATGTTTTGTACATAGGTTTACTTGGACTTAATTGTATGGCTGTAAATTTCCACTCAAAATACGGTAACGTTTCTGTCCCCGTAAACCTAGTCCGATTTTTACGATTTTGAATATTTTATCGATGTAAGCAAACAAAACGGAAACGTACTAACCTAGTGTATCATAATAAGTACAAAATCGTGGAAATCGGACTTGATTTAGGGGGTGAGAAAAGTTACCGCCCGGAGCTAAATTTGTATGGAACGTATTTGACACCTATACGCGATTTAAGTGTAACTTCACAAATTTGACAAACCACAATATAATCGATTTTATATATTTGTTCCTATGTGCATAAATGTCGGATCCCCTTGAAATATCGATAAACATTTCATCCAATGTGTCATTTCACCGAATTTCATTTCATAGAACAATATTTTCTGCTTTCAACAACTTATAGTTTTCACGTTATCTTAAGCATTCGTTACGTAGGTTAGGTTAGACTTGTGACCACAAAAAAAAGATCCTGCACGTGGAAATGCCTGTCGATGAAATAGATATTCGTCGAATTAAAACCTTCTATGAAATTAGTTTCGATATTTTAAGGGTAAACCGTATAATGTAGGTATATTTCATGGCGATACGATTAAGCGCAATGTAGATTTGTAAGGTAATATGTTAATTTCATTACGCATATCTACCTGCGTCATAATATAAAACAAATAAAACTGTTTGTTAAATATTTTGAGCAAGAAAAAAAAAAAATTTAACATTATAACCATCTTGTATTTTACTTTGGGTTCCTGATTCGATAATGATGCCATTCAACTGCAGTGTGCGCATGATTTGTTTTATTTCTAGTTGCAGCAACATTATTCTTCTGTAGTAGAGTCGATCGCGAATGCTTACAATTTGATTCTCGTAAAATCAGTTTTCGTTTATTTTTCCATTTCTTCACATTAGGGATTAAACGCAAAAAACACCTTTACCGGGATAATCCGTTTCATATTTAAGTGGTTGTAGGCTGAGCGTAAGCAAGACAGCTACAGTGTCCAGCCGCTATGAAGTGAATCCTGAAAAAAATGCTGTTACAAGGGCACAGAATATTTAACACTGGGTTACGACACTAACTCGAGTTAGGATACGTTAGATTCATACGAAAACTGTCATTTTGAGTTAGTGTCATAACCCAGTGTTGAATTTTCTGTGCAAGTGGCTCTTACTGTTCATTCACACGCAACAAAGTTTAGCATTGTTGTACTGCTATCAACATTATCAATATTCAGAAACTGTATGAGTGTGCAATGTGTCAGAAATATTAATATTAAGATAAGTAAGTGACCATAGTAACATGGCCCCCTAATTTCAGCGTGATTAATAAGGTTGCTCCGTTGTGCGGCAGTCATCGCAGTGGAACGCATGCGCGTGAGTCGTTCCGCGCCGGCGCACGGCGCCATCTTGCGGACGTGACGAAGAACTACCGACAGCATGTTAGATTTAGATATTTATTTTCACAAATAATTATGTCAATATTAATTGTACAAAGTTAAAGCATTGTAATATAATTTAGGTTATAGAATATTATTTCGTGGAAAACTTAATCAATACTTTAATATCACCGTACAAAAAACTTTACAATTTACAAGCCAGTAAAAATATTTTGTAGTCAAACATAAAAGTGCTATGCGCCGAGAGCTTAACACGATAAGTATTAATTTTGAATATAGATTGAGCTCTAAGATCCATCAGGTATAAAACTCGGTATCCAGCAGTAAAACTTTTATTTTTAATAAACTATTTGTAATTGGATCAAGATGGTTCGAGTAGGCTATGACAATAAATAATGTTAGTCAAAGGGTTTTTTCATCGATCTTGAAAATACTTAGTAACTGACGTGACAATTTCCTGAAAGCGAAAATGTGAGCAGACTTTTCATCCCGAACAAAATGCCAGTCTCCTTGAACAGCGAGAAATGTCGCAAATCCTTTATGAAGTAGAAACGCTAGTTTACGTTTCTCTTTCCAAGAATAATCTGCCAAGCTCCGTCTCGGTTCTGCCGACGCTACTGATATTTCGGAAATCGTTCGCGAGCCGGTTTCGGCGGTTTTTTCTCACAGCTGTACAAACAACGACAACGACAAGTGTGCGCTTCAAGGAAAACAGAGATTCGGAAAAATGAAATTTTGCGCTTAAGCGCTGATCCGTTGGGTGTTCGCCAGCTGAGCTACGAATGATATAAATAGACGGTTTAAATCATAACTCATAACCCTCCTTTTTTTCTCTAAGTCAGGTAAAAAGTCGGGGCCAGAATTCTTTATAAACGAAATCAAAAATTGAGGATTTTCGTCTGGAATCAACATTCTACGACATAGACGCCTAAAATGGGTATACGTAATAAACTTTTTGTTTTCATTAACTATAGATAAAATCTCAAACAAACCATTAATTGGTGGAGGATTATAGAATGCGAAGCTAGAAGGCGCAAGCAGAGGCCGCAATTATTTATTCACTTCTCATGCTCTTAATGTTACTTTAGTCTCTGCACATCGGGACTAAACTGTGCAAAAATATTTAAAAAAAAACTATTTAATTTCGTGAATCACGATTAATGATTACGAGTATGAATCTATTTAATTATATTAAGGTTGAATTCATTTTATTATGAATGATTCATTACAAAAGTGTCATAATTAGAGAAAAAAAAACCGCGTAACAAATTTGTTAAAAACGTTGTTATAATCAATATTGTAATTTTGTATAGAACGTTGTTTTTTTCCTCGCATTCAAAGAGAAAAGTAGAGTGTTTAACGCGAGATTAAACAACCATAATGACACTCAGACCATAGCCACCATCGCTCCACATGGGTAGCTAAACCTCTCGTGTCAGTATGGCTGGATTTATTCCCAGATTGAACAATCTTCTATTATTTCATTTCCTTCAAGCTTGTGACTACACGATCAATCAGCCTTAATTAGGATCTCCTATCTAACATTATTCCCCAGTAAAAAAATAGCTTGATTCCTGCCGGACCTAATTGTATATGACTACGCTGTTACAGTACTACAAGTCCCGAAAGAATAGCAGGCTGCCGCTAAGGGTCAACTCACACCGAGACGCGACGCGACGTTTCGTGCACATTTTAATACTTGCGACTCAAAATATACTTGTTTTACTACTCGAAAAGGTACACATTTCATTGTGAGAATTCAGAATACGTTGCACCATGCAGCGTTGCGCCTCGAGATGCCTCGTGGGCCTCGTGGCGTAGAGCGACGCAGCAGTGCATCGCCGGTACGCGCGGCGTGCAAGGTGCAAGAGCGGAGCTGCGCCTCGCGAAGCCGCGTGACGCAGCGCGAAGCCGCGAGGTGCAGACTGAGGCCGCCGAGGCGACTTGTCTCTTCTCGCGTGGATGCGACAGGTCGGGTGCACACGGTGAGTAGTCACGTTCACGTGTCATGCTGCCAACGATTTTACGATGCGCCTCGCGACGTTGCGATGCGTAACGCGTTGGAACGCGGAGCAGCGCGAATTCACTGGCCAGTTCCAGTATCGTATGTATGTATGTATGTAAACTCTTTATTGCACAAAAATATAAATATTAAAATATAACTAATAAATAGTACAAAGGCGAACTTACCCTGAAGTTAATGAGTTAGGACAATGCATAGGGTTGGACACATACAAGTTTGCACAAAAAATATCAAAAATAGATGATAATACTAATATTTAAAAGAAAAAAAAAATACTAAACGAATAAGCCAGTAGGTACTCAAGGTAGGTAAGTAACATAAACTTAGGTACCCACATATAAAATACACATATAATATATAATATATATATTATATATATATAACTATAATCATTATAGGAACTCGGCTTCACGACTCATTCAACCACAACGTTTTTAAATTTCGCTTTAGAGCGACTACAGTAGGTGATTGTATTAAGGACAACGGAAGCTCATTCCAAAGTTGGACACCACGGACTGTGAAGGATTTGGCATAGAAATGTGTTTTATTAGACGGAACCGCAAGGGAAAGATTGGCGCTGGAACGCAGGCGATGACCGCTGCCGCAGGCTAAATAGCTAAATCTTTCAGAAAGATAGGGAGGAGAAGAAGAATGGAAGAGGACATTGAAAAGAAGTGAAAGTACATGTAAATCTCTACGGCGGCGGATAGGAAGCCATTTCAGCTGCGCACGAAACATCGACACGTGATCGAACTTCCTCAGGCCAAAAACGTATCGGATGCAAACGTTCTGCAGACGCTCCAGTCTGTCAAGCAGTTCCTCCTTAAGGTCCAAGAACGCTATATCGCCGTAATCTAGAAGCGGGAGTAACAAGGAACGAGCAAGAGTTAATTTTGTCTGGAAGGGTAGAAAATTCTGCAGACGCCTCAGGGAGTGGAGTGACGCAAAGAGCTTACGACTTACAGCGTTGATGTGAGCTGACCAGGACAATGTCTGATCCATAGTAATACCTAAGTTTTTGACTGTAGAGGAGAAGAGAATAGGAGCCCCATCGTAGAAAACATTAGGTACCACGGTCTCAGACAGTCTCGAGATAAAGTGAGGGCTACCAAGAATAATAGCCTGCGACTTCTTGGCATTCACTTGTAGACCGAATCTCTCAGCCCAGCAACGTATCGATTCAAGATCGCTGTTAATTTGTCCCACCAAGGAATCGTCGCGTCGCGTCGCGTCTCGGTGTGAACAGACCCTTACACGACACTCGAAACTGACAGATTATTTGATACTTGTGTTTCATGGAACCACGAAGGTTACTTAGAGCATCGCTAAGATTTCTAGGGCCTATGTACAAAGATGAAGTGCCATCGATATGCTGTATTTTATAGTTTGTAACGATATACAACTACAAAAAACCACTTACAATGTCTTGTAATTCAATTGTTACAACAACCGTATCAAATACCTTTTCTTATTAGACACCGATTCGTAATCTAAAGTGGCGTAGAGACAAAATGGCCACTTTACACTAATCCTGAAGAGGATGCCTTGATAGTAAACTTGTCGATAGCGGGTTCGATGCCCGATACCCTTATCGCTGACACTGAAAGCTTTTTTTAACAGCTAAGTAATTTTCCTTGTTGCTTCATAGGTACTATTTTATTGATAATAGTTCCTTTTGCGCAAGCTTGATGGTTTTAAGTTATGATTAAGCAAAGCCCAATGGTAGATTGGCCAATGTGTCATTTATATTTGATAGTGCTTCCAGTCCTCCACTCTATGCAAGCTGGCATGATGGCTTCGCTTGCCAAAAAAATATGGAAAAATTAGGGTATTTATCAGCAACATGATCCAATAAGATGTCTTCCCGTGGATGTCGTAAGAGGCGACTAAGGGAATAAAGGCTTGTAGTACTGTTAGACGATGGGCTTGCAACCTGTCACTAATATACTGGGAAACATCTTAGCCTATTACTTGTGCAAAATGTGGTTACAGAATTATCAAGAAGTTTTAAGACTTGTTGGTAATTCTTTAGCTCTGCCTACCCCAATCTGGGAATGAAGGCGTGAGTTTATGTATGTATGTATGTAAACTAAGCTACTCAAATATTAAAGATGTTAATAATAATCACCACTATATAAAGAACACCCCCTCTAACAGGTCCGCTCGCGGCATGGTCCCTATGACAATTAAATTAAAGAAAATTAAATTCCCATACAGAAACATGTTTTTTTATGTTTTTGTTGTATCGTAAAAATACAAACCCTGAAGAAACAGCAAATACTTTGCAAAAAAACAAGTATGAGACATCGAATTCCAATTGGAAAATAACAATATCTACTGTGCAGCGGTAGGGCGCCCTCAGTGCGCGAGTCCGACTCGCACTTGACCGATTTATTACCATACCTGGGATAACTCGGGGCAAGTTCTAGGGATTTGATATCGATAAAAAAGATGTCGATATAATTAAATTAATACATGTGCACATTGCACATTCTCGATTACTGTAAAGAGGTTCGATGTCATATCTGATATCGAGCCTTTTAAGATAATAAAAGTATGCGGATGTCATTTCAATCAAAATGACAATTTACCGTCAGTACCATTCATATTCGTACGTTTAGCAGTTTAAAGTGGATATTTTCATCTAGACGGCAATCATTAATACCGACGAATATAGAAAAAATATTGATTGTATATTATGAAAACTACTATAAAATAAACTTAGAAATATACGTGTTAATTTGTTTATTTTTTATCTTAAAATGAAAAGAAAATAAGTAATATTTCGCTCATTAAATGCAAAACGGACACAATCCAAAATAATTTTCTCTTGCATTGAATATCTTATACGAACAGCTTCTAATTTCAAAATTCAACACTGACTGATTTTGGAATGTGTCCGTTTTGTATTCAATGAAAGATTTATTTATGTCTATACTACCAACATGTAAATGTATACAGGGTGTCCCAAAAATAGCACGTCACAGTGACACTGGAGATTCCCCAGCCTCAGACGAACCAAACCAGCCTAACATGACCTCAGTAAAAGTTGCACCGTTTTCGAGTTATACCAATTTAAAGATTTTTCCAATTTTTCACCTCTTTTGACATTGTAAGTGCTCGCATTTACTGGGATAGCTTTAGAATTTAGTTGTGCGCGTTTATGAATAGTTGATTAAGATGATAGAAGCATTATTATGTCAATAACTAATGTACAAGTTGGAAAAATACTGTAATGAACTTGACTTAAATTATCATCCACATAGTAATTTAAACTTTGAACACCTGCCATAACTTTTTTTTACTACAAATGAAATGAGCAAATAACTTTAAAAACATGCGTGTTTTATGCCAATTCTAAAATGGTATGACACATGATATCTTAATGCATAAAAGTAGGAATTCGTATGACATTTGCCAATATGGATCCTCGGAAATCAATGCTAATCATCTAAAAAATTATCTTGTACTCTACGATATCTCATTTGTTTGTGCTCCTTTGAAGAATATGATTGATTTTTGGTTGACCTTGGTTCAAAGATAATAAAAAACGGGTTTAATTTTCATTAGTTTTTACAGTAAATGTTCGAATTGTTTCCCTCCGACTTTAAGGCACAAATAGCATCTTCGAATAAAATTTCGGTTTAATTTTCGTAAACTGGTTTCCGATATGTCTCGGGCTGCATTGAAGACACGTCGCCGTAGTTCCTCTTCGTTACTTATTGGTTTTGAATAAATATTGTCTTTCAAACATCACCAAAAAAAAACATTTTACAGAGCGAAATCAACTTCCGTTAAGAGTGCCGAGTAGTCGTTTCAGTTCCACAAACAAAATCGCAGTGACACATGATATCTTAATGCAAAAATGTAGGAATTCGTATCACATTTGCCAATAAGGATCCCGGAAACCAAACTAACAAATGAAACGCGATTAGCCGCTTTGCAAGTTTATCATGTAAATAATTGTAGGATAGTTATTACTTTATTGCAGTTCTGTTGTAGCCCAGTGTCCCAAACTACTCATAGTTCGTTACCTTGCGTTTCGTGCTATACTCGTTGATTAATATTAAACCTCGTTTTAATAGCCGACTTTTTAGTTAGGTACGTTTTATTTTTATTGATTTGAATTATGTCATTACTTATCACCCATGTTCACTGCTTCCGTTTTCCTGTGGTGTTCCTGAATTAAATCGACTTGGCATTCCTCTGGACTCTGATTTTGTTTGTGGAACTGAAACGACTACTCGGCACTCTTAACGGAAGTTGATTTCGCTTTGTAGAATGTTTTTTTTTTGGTGATGTTTGAAAGACAATATTTATTTAAAACCAATAAGTAACGAAGAGGAACTACGGCGACGTGTCTAAAATGCAGCCCGAGACATATCGGAAACCAGTTTACGAAAATTAAACCGAAATTTTATTCGAAGATGACATTTGTGCCTTAAAGTCGGAGGGAAACAATTCGAACATTTACTGTAAAAACTAATGAAAATTAAACCCGGTTTTTATTATCTTTGAACCAAGGTCAACCAAAAATCAATCATATTCTTCAAAGGAGCACAAACAAATGAGATATCGTAGAGTACAAGATAATTTTTTAGATGATTAGCATTGATTTCCGAGGATCCATATTGGCAAATGTCATACGAATTCCTACTTTTATGCATTAAGATATCATGTGTCATACCATTTTAAAATTGGCATAAAACACGCATGTTTTTAAAGTTATTTGCTCATTACATTTGTAGTAAAAAAAAAGTTATGGCAGGTGTTCAAAGTTTAAATTACTATGTGGATGATAATTTAAGTCAAGTTCATTACAGTATTTTTCCAACTTGTACATTAGTTATTGACATAATAATGCTTCTATCATCTTAATCAACTATTCATAAACGCGCACAACTAAATTCTAAAGCTATCCCAGTAAATGCGAGCACTTACAATGTCAAAAGAGGTGAAAAATTGGAAAAATCTTTAAATTGGTATAACTCGAAAACGGTGCAACTTTTACTGAGGTCATGTTAGGCTGGTTTGGTTCGTCTAAGGCTGAGGAATCTCCAGTGTCACTGTGACGTGCTATTTTTGGGACACCCTGTATGTATATACATTTAGATGTTGGCAGTAACATCGATATATTTTATGTCGATATAATATTTTGCTACATCACTTTCGTACCAAGTTACCCCAGGTATGTTTATTACCCATCAACATGTTTCTTAATTTAGTGCTTCATTGCCACTTGATAATACTGTAGCTATAAAGATCTATTTTTTTTGTCAAGCTATACACGACTGTCACGACTGTCACGACTGTGTTAGTGCCTAAAGCGCAGTAATACAATACATACTTCATCCTCTTCCCTCGCGTTTCCCATGAGCTCGTCGGACTGGTCTCATGTTATTTTAATTTCAGTTAAGTGCGCTGCAGTCATCTCGGGGGAGGAGATCAAAGACGCCGCCAGATGACCAGGGGGCGATCGTGGAAGCTCGCGACAGTTTCTCGAACGGACATCATAACAATTTTAGGCTGGATTAAAATTGGCCATTTTCACAAAATATATGTATCTGGGCTTATCTGAGTTTATCTTTAGCATTTTATAGCATTTGGGAATGGTTGAAATACCTTAAATAGTTAACTTTTCTTACAATGCTGTTATTATGAGTATTGAAAGTGAAACAATCATAAAGTAATGTAGCAAGAAAAACGAATGTAAAACATACCTATACATAGCTTTTGGGTTTTTATGAAGTAATAATTACAATTAAAGTATACGATCAAATTGATTAAAAACACGTGTACATGACGTCTTAAGCCCAATTTTACTTTAAGGCATATTATTGTATTCCGAAGTTACTATACCTTAAGTTAACTACGTCTGTATGGCATCAGCGCCACTGCTGCACTTTTCGTACTAAATGTATCAAATGCCAAAATCTCAGACACCCTAGGCAGGAATTAAATGAGACTATGAAAATATTTGTTTTGCTTATACTTTGAAACTCTATGAATTCTCAAATTGAAAAAAAATGCGGGTTGGAGAGTTATCTCGTAATTCACATCTCTCTTGTCTTTCTCGACGTCTAGCCGGTAATAGTCCCCCAAAGCGGGCCGGGGAGACACAGGGAATATTAGATGGCTCAATTCCCTATAATCTCGGCTGGCGAAGAATTAGCTTGGCTAGAGCGAGAGCTGAGATATAAGCCTTATGTAAAGGAGGAACATGGCTAAATTTAGGGGACGAAGAGCTAGGGCCTATGGGGGGGTCCTGCAATCATTTATACGTAGCATGCGCAGTCGCAGTATGTTTGCGTTCGTATATTTAATTATCATTACTAACATAATTTCTAAAAGTAAATTATATTAGTCTTTATTTTAATTAGTAAAAAAGTTATTATTTATTATTTTATAAAATAAATGTGACAAGTAGAAATGTTTGTAATATTTCATTCTTGGAACCTTTAGGCCGAGTAAAATCTAGATATATCAGAACTAAGTTATAGCATTAGTCACATTTTTGACGATACGTGTACACCGTCAAGGTGATAAAAAGTTAAAGTAACGTCACCAGAGGTTTTATTATGACATAGCTATGCAGTTCATTTTACTGCGAGTGTAAAGGACAGAGCTATAGCAGTTATATAGCTCTGTCGTTTTCTCTCAGGTAAACTGGACTTCATAGCTACGTCATAATAACCCCCCAGGGGGCCTAATGTGGCTGCGTTTATCGCGTCGTAAAATGTGGATAAAACATCCGTCAGTTTTTGACACGTATAGTTAGTTATAAGTACAGTCAGCGTCAAAAGTAACTGGTCACTTCAAGCTACTTTTGTACTTTATCGCATTAACACATTAAACAATCTTGTTTGACATTGCTTATGTGACAGTAAAGCGACAAGGTATTTAAGTGATCACTTTCTTTTGACGCTGACCGTACGAGAGTGACAGATCCTTTTTCCAAAGGGCATTGGGTAAGTTCGTATGAAGAATACTTATCATTTCTTTTTCAGCAGCCATGGATGATTGTTACATAGTTATTTAGAGGACCTCTAAATACGGCCGAAGCGGAGATATTAAAGATCTAAGTATTCAGTTTTTGGTGCTAAAAGTACGCCAAGGTATGATTATTTAAATACCTTGGCTACGATGCTCATAATACACATTACATAACAAATATATTTATTTTGAATAAATAAAAAAATAAAAAAAGGCGTACTTTTTCGAATCAAATCGGAGAAATGCTGGAAAAGGGCCGAATCTTAAGTACCCGAAACCGACTTGCGTGCATGACTCGATGTATGAATGTTGAAGAAGCGAAATAAATTTGTCAAGATCTTAGCAAGTGGAAAGAAGTGGTCTCTGCCTACCCCTCTGGGAAACAGGCGTGATTTAATGTATGTATGTAAAAAAAAAAACATAATTTACCAAATTTACAAATGACACTTTTACCCAAACCCCTTTGTCACGCGATAAACGCAACCATACTAGGGCCGCAGGGCGGAGATTCTAGACGATAAAACATTATAACTTTTGACATGTTTCCGTATTGTCACGTCTTCGTCACTCTTATTTACTTGACAGTAATGGCGGATATGTTACAAACAATACCATAACACGTCAAAGGCAATTTGGTCTTACCAAGTCGAAGAGAGGCCCTGTGTGATTACCATTTACCTTACTAACAATGGCATAGCTATCTATGCAGTTCATTTTACGGCGAGCGTAAAGGACAGAGCTATAGCACTTATATCCAAGGATCGGAAATTCAGATCGATATTTACCTAAAGTTGGCAAAATCCCGGAAAAAGATAGGCAAACATGGCGTCGGCTTCTTAAATTTAAATACATACATACCTTCACGGCTGTAATCCCATAGTGGGCTAGGCAGAGCTACAGAATTTCAACTTTAAAAAGTTGTTGATAATTTAGTAACCACAATTTGCACAAATAGACTAAGATGTTTACCAGCATATTAGTGACAGGTTGCAAGTCCATCGCCTAACAGTTACTACAAGCCTATATTCCCTTAGTCGCCTCTTACGACATCCACGGGAAGACATGAAGTGGCACTATTCTAACCCGGCAACCACGCACACGGGGAAAAAACATTCTGTTTTGCTCCTATAAATTCGTTAGGTTAATAAGTTACAGGTAAATTAAATAACATTTGGTTAAACATGTCAAGGAAATTAACTTCAAACAGTTAATATAAATAAATAATTATGAATTAATGCCTGTGTAATTTATTTATTTTGAAATCCCGGAAATTTTATTATGAATTATATGATTGAGTCCACCTCCATACAACTGAACAACAAAGCCGGCGCGAAAGTATAGGTAAATATCGATCCGAATTTCCGATCCCTGCTTATATCGCTCCGTCCTTTTCTCTCAGTGTAAACTGAACTGCATAGCTGAGCTATATTACTGGTATAGCTCTCTCCCTTACTCTCGCCGTAAAATGAAATGTGATAAGCCATATTGCGAGATGGCTATCGTAATCGAAAATGTATAGGATTGACGTAAGCTGCCGGATGGTCACGTCAAGCGCTTATGTCAATAACATAGACTATGACAGTTTTCGAAAATTGTTTACGATATCGTTAAGCATCTTGTCTAGGGCCTCTGCTATCTATGTCATGATAACCCCCCTCTCTGTACCCTGATTACTTAAACCAGGGTGATCAAGAATTGACATTTGTACAATAGTCTATATTCGATAATAGATGTATTGTTACTGGTTGGTTTCTATGCCGCTAAGATTAATTTCAATCTTATTTTTCCAAAAAATTGTCATAATGTTTATAACAGCGCGAATAATTAAGGTCCAGGGGCACGTCGTAAGCTTGTATCTTTGTAATACAAGTGGAAGTCTCCTTTTAATACATACTGTTGGAAAGAAATCTCCGCTCATAATATAAGCTATTATTTTATACGCAATAGGCTCCTGAGGTAATGATATAAAACCTGCCAAGTTCAAGAAAGAAAAACAGGGTGTTCTATTGACGTAAGCTGCTGGACATTCGCATCTAGCGCTTACATCAATTCCATTGATCTTGACTTATAAATAAGATTGACTTTAAAATGTTTACTTTACTCTGTATTTGTGTTGATTTTTAATATTATCATTTAATTCTATTTCTGACGACCTCAATGTAACTGCATATAAATTGACATGCTATGTAATTTATATTTAGTAATAAAATCTGAATCTGAATCTGAATCATTTTTGACAGTTTTCGATGGACGTTAGCGTTAAACATCCTGTCTAGGGCCACAGGTTGATTGCATCAGGTTTAAAAACAGCCCCGCTCCCGCTCCCGTTGTGAAGGCGGCACAGCCTTACCCTGATTACATCCCCGCGACATCCCTTTGATACGCCGAGATGCATGAAAAAGTTACATACTGCAGAATTTTATTATGAGCTGCGCTTTAAGTATCTCCATGTTTAAGGTACTCGTTTACGTCCCGGCTTAGAATGGCTGTTGGTTTTAGAATATTACAATGGAATGTTATGCTTGTCGGATTTGTTTCAAGTTTTGTAGTTGTTATTTTTATTTTTGGAATAATTAAAGGTCCTTCCTAAAAGGTTTTAAGCCGTTTCAAGTGGTTTTACGTCGATATTCATTGATCCAAAGATGTTTTGACGATTGCTACTTTTTGCCAAAAGCTGGTTTTGACGATGACATAATACTCGTAAAAATTAAAGTTACAATTATAACAAGTCGTAATTTTTTTAGGATATTTATAAAATAAATTTAACCTAATCTAGTCTTATCTGCACGTAAAATAATTATATAATATGAGACGTTGTAAAAAAAACATTTGATTGCCTGGTGTTTTTGATAAATCGAGCTTTCGGCGAAAAGCAGGTAGTCGGTTAAACGATTGTAGACTGATCATTGAAAATGGCGTAGATACTCACAAATTGCTTTACGCTTACGTAAACGAAAACTGACAAAAGATAGGCCTAAGCCAAGATGCAACAGCTATTAACGTTTTTCTTTTCACATCATCATCATGTCAGCCGAAAGACGTCCACTGCTGGACATAGGCCTCCCCCAAGGCTCTCCACTCAGACCGGTCTTGTGCTAATATACATAATTTTATTTTCTATCACTCCAAATATATGGGATGACATTCGTGCGTTACGATAAACCACCTGATAAACTATTATCCCACACATTTTGAGACATAGAAAAGAAATACGTAAGTAGCGTTTGCATGTTGGCTACGGCCCAAGGAAATGACAAGAGCTCGACGCGATATTTTTGATAACGATATCGTTTGTGATGCGTGTTGTCTACGGCCACAGTTAAGATAAAAACTCGTTCAATCGAATTCCCAAAGAAAACAGCCGCTTAAACTATACGTCTAGATCATTCTTGGAAACTGTAATCTCCGTTTCACGTACTCTTGGCGTTCTCGAACTTGCTATTCCGTGGAAGCCTTACCAAATCAAACCGTAGGTTTTAAAACATAGAGTTCATATTGGAGTAAGGATGAAAGGCCTTTGTAAGATTAGAGGAAGTAAACTTAGCTGGAAATTCTGCATTGATTCCTCCATCTTGATTATCCTGTTTATTTCTTGGAGTTCGTTTTGAGTCTGTTTGTTCGGTTTTGACCCTTAAGAAAACCTTGTTAGTATGCCTTGGCGTCGTCACAATGAATAAATAAAAGTTATTTGTGTGTTTCGCTTTATTTCTATCTCGATTTTCACCGCATTATTTATTTACTATCCAAATTATTTATTTATGTACACAGTATATCCGTCAAACCCTAGTAAGTACATGTTCTAAGAATTTCCCAGAGTCCACGGAAAGTGCTAAGAGTTCAACATTTTTTTTAACGGTGACACGTCGCCTTCGCACTTGTTCGCTAACGACGCTTCAGGGAACCGGCGTGTGCGCACGGAATGCAGTCTGACGTAAATCAGAGTATACTTAACGTGGAAACTAATGACTTTGTTATATATCTGAGTACTCACAATAATATCATGGAGAAGCTGGAACTTCAGCAGTGAAGGGGATAGAGCTATATGAGTTATATAGTTTTGTCCCTTAATTACGCTGCCTGGATTTGGACAGTTTAAAAAGTTCAAAATACAGCCTCGGATATAAATACATACACAAGTTGATCTTCAGAAATCTTCGTTAATAGATTCCACCAAAAATATTGATGACTGAATGTGTATTGATTTAAAAAATATTTTTTTTACCTCTTTAGTAGATAAGGCTCGTACTACTTACTCAATTGTCAATACTCATAGGGCTCAAGAGTATTTGCTTGAAAGAAAATGATTGTGTTTCTCCTGTGTTCAATAAATAAATTATTTAATTTTTTTTTTTTTTTCAACTGATATTTATTATTTTAATTACCATGCCGTTAAATTATTGAGGACAGGGGGTTTTATGACATAGCTATGCAGTTTTACGCTCGCCGTAAAATGCATAGCTATGTCATAATAACCTCCCAGTTGTAAAATGCCGTTGTAAAGTTCCCATAATAAAAATGACTGGTCCAAATTTATGCAATTCAAGAAATCGAGCTAAAAGTATTTTTATTACAAGTGTGTACCTAATTGCTAAGGCATTTGGGATATATTATTAACGGGTTACTCCTGCAAACCTTAGCAATCAATAAATTACAGTATTGTCGCAGCACAGTAAATATTTACCTATTTTGACGTAAGTACAAATAATAAAAAATGCTATGGCATGAAATCCTAATCGGAAAATATGCGACTGGAAAAATTAAAAACAGGGAAAATTACGAATAGAATGAATAGAGTAGTCGTTAACAGTCGACGTTATTAAGCTTACGTCAATCTGTTGTTTTTTTAATAATCGCTAACATAACTTTATCCCTGGGTTTAAACAAAACGCCGTTTTTTTTTCATTTCAAAACCGTACATTACAGACTTGGAGCATACAGATTAAAGATACAAATACAAAATAAAGGCAAAAAACAATATAAGTACCGTAAAACCTGGTAACTATGGTCCAGTACTTAAACTGTGGTCCAAGTCTAATTTCTTTAATTCCTCATAGATGACTTAAGTATAAGCATTTTAAAACTTTAGTCAACAAGAAATGTCAATAAAACAACACGTTTCCTTAACTAAAGATAATGGGAACTTGTACTTTTGGTCATTGATTTTGGACCATACTTGGAAGATTTTGGACCATAGTTACCAGGTTTTACGGTATTTATTCCTTAGGTATTTAAACGTTAAAAATATTAAGGGACATGGCCTCTACTCGTATTGTTATCTTTGCGTATGCCCATCTTGCGTGTAGCGTAATGAAATTGTAGAGATTACGGTAGCTCTTATTTATTTTATAGTAAGAGCTACTATAATTATGGATACAAGACAGGCTAAACAAAATCAAATAAAATGAGGCCCCTAACCGGCAATGAACGTTTGAATAAAATCAAAATCACCAATAATGCACTTGTTTCAACTTGTTCATCCATTGCCTGCAAATCACCAAGTAGATTATTCCAACAAAGCTCCATCCAGATACATGGTGTCCCAATAGTGTCGAAAGGTAACTGGCAGGTCGCGTATCGCCGCCCATACAAACAGGGAGATTACACGAGCTCGGACAAACAAACAAACACGCCGGACCTTCATTCGAAATTCTCAAAAACCTTGCCGTTGTCTCGCTTATATAAATATTTGCTCGGGCCAGTTATTGGCGGGTACTGTCGCCTGCAAACGGTTTAGCGACGTCGCTGGCAGTAGATTTTATTAAGGTTTAAAGATGGAAGTTTGTGCGGAAGTAACTACAGATACAGCGTGTTCCAGAACTCAAAATTACAGCATAGAAAAGTCCCATTCAAAACGAAAACTTTTAACTTTTAAATCACTAACTATACTTGCGGAACAAAAACTTCTTCTTTTGATACGTATTGTTCCGTGTTTTAGCAAGTAGGTAGTACGCACTGCTAGATGAAGACAGTATCAACTCAAAATAATTATTAGTTTTCTTTCAAGCTTATAGACGGTGTATTAAAGTTGATTTTAAAATACAGTTGTATTTTGACAGTTGTTTTTTACTACACTTTTGATCTGGCAGTGCGAGTAGTTAATTGAATTATGCTATCAATCGAATACATCAAACATACATACATTCAATAACGCCTGTTTCCCAGAGGAATAGGCAGAGACCCCTTCGTTCCACCTGCTACGATCCTGACAAATTTCTTTCGCTTCTTCCACATTCATGCATGCACGTAGGTTTGATTCGGCCCTTTTTATTATAAACATACATCAAAGCTTTCTAAATAAATTAATACTATCTAAGGCAGTGAGATAGTTAATTACGTGTTTAACATACAACTACATTGATTTTTGATACCTACTCCGCACTGAAAAAAAACGATGCATTATGTAGATGTCAGTTGAAATCTACTACTTATAATTCTGCATTTTGATAAAATAATCTTGTAGACAAATGTGATTTACATGTTCTACACAGCACACTTGCCATTAGATGCCATGCGTGTTTGTTTGCCTTCTATACGCTATTTTTTTAAATATAACACTTGTGTGTGAGCCTGTACGCCACAAATCTTCCTCGCCTCGCAATAGACTGCGTCCAGAGCCGCCGGCCATCGCAGGTATATTGTGGTTTTACATAACGAACAGATTACGTCTTTACCTTTACAATATAGTTTGTTATCTGTGGTTTTTCTCTGTGGTTTTCGGGCAAATTTGCAGGTACTGTGGTCCCTTTACGAGCGAATGAGAAGGGATTAAATTTTGTACCGGAATTTCCTTTACATAAATTTTCATGTGGTTTAGGTTATGTTTTGGGAATGTTTTGTGTATGGGTTTATATTTTCTGTCAAATTGTAAAGAATGGTTCCTACTTAAGTAGATGTATTTTACAAATGCTTCTTTAGCATGAAGGAAGAATAGTCAGTCCAGGGTACAAGCACACTTTTTAATTTATAATATTCCTTCGATGATCGCTATTCCCTTGGGAAAAGTAGCCTATGTGTTATAATCTATAAATTTCCAATTTCATCCAATTCGTTTTGCTGTAGCAGCATGAAAGAGTAACAAACTGACTCACAAATTCTCTCATTCATAATATTTATTAAGTATGGTAAGAATAAGAATTGACTGTATTTTACAATCCATGAAATAATTAATAGTAAGTTGTTGCCTCAGTAAGTAGTAGTGGCCAAAGCGGTAGGTACCTTGGCATTACCGTAAGGCCCTAACGTGTATACAAGCTCGTGGGAACACTTTACTTTGCCGGCTAATATTTTGACAACCAGAGCCATCTTTAGTCTGGAGGCCCTGGGCACTTTAAGACTATGAAAGGGGACATATTTTTCATTTGTTGTAGAGTTGCCATTGGAAAAAATGGAAACGTCTACAAAGAATGGAAAAGTGAGTTGTTCAAGAAAACAACAACCCTGCAGGCAATATTCCGAAAGCACACTAAGGCTACTTAACCTCGCTCCTTTATCACTCGCTCACGAGTTGCAACGAGGTGCTAATCCACTTGCCAGCACTAATGAGCGCATGCTAATCACGCGCAAAGCAAGTGGCCGGCGAGTAGCCGGGCAAGTAGCGGGCGAGTGGCTCAAAGGTCTTTGTCGAAGCCGGTTGCTTGATGAAATAAGGTAGCAAGATAGGTTTTGATAGCTTGTTTAAGAGCTTCTGAAGCATTTCTTACAAGACTTTTCACATGTTATCGTATGTCAACCTTACGATAGATATTATTTATTTGACAGTAATGCCGGCCTAGTCGAAAACAATACCATAACATGTCAAAAGCAGTATGGTTTTACCAAGTAGAATTGAGTGCCTGTGCTCTCATAGGTGATTTGATTAGAGTAAACACATACTCAACATACTCACTTTTTATTTCGTTGATAAATTATTATTGATCTGTGAAAAAAGCGGATTCGAAAAAGATGTGACAAAGATTGGAAAGGGTATGCTAAGATGGTTTTGCTATTTAGAAATATTAATGGATAAAAAAAAGATTCAAAACGTAAAAAGAGGGCTGTTTTAATATTTAACGCGTGTATCTGTGATTCGGTGGCAATCGTCGCTCCAAAACGTATGGACTAATTTGGACGAGGCTACGCGCCTAAATAGCTGCCAAAAAAAAACCATACAAATTTAGCTCCGGGCGATAAGTTTCTGAACCCTAAAATAAAGTCCGATTTCCACAATTTTTGAACATTTTACATGAACAAGGAAGAAGGTGAGGGCGTTTCAACCGCCGTCATTGTCGTCTCCAACTGTTCACGTAAAAAACAGGAGACCCGGGGGTAGTTTCCATTCCATTTAAAAGAACAAGAAAGTTGTTGATTTTATCTTGAAAAATATGCGAAGTGAGTGACGAAGGCGTTTAAAACGCCAAAAAATCACCCGAGAGCCACGTTATCGCATTTGTATGGGTTTTTTTAGCTTCACAATCGTCATATTGTATATTGTCTAGGGGATGATGTATCGAAACTTTTTATTTGGGTTGTCTTGCACCGTCAGAGGTAAGTATACGAGTAACTAGTATAATTTTTTTTTATTGCTATTACTAACGACGTAATTCTGAGTTTTGACACATTTTCTTGTTCAACTACGCATAAATATATATATTGTTTGTTTTAGGTGAGATTCATTGTTTCATATAATGCTAGGTTAAGTTTATTATTGTATAATATCATAGGCAATATTTAAAAAACGACTGTCTGTTGAGTTTCTTGCGGCGTGTCTTGTCAGCAGTGGTGACTTGCAAAGCGCTGGTAGATTTTTGGCGTGTTAAAGTGCTCGTGCGGCCTACTTACTGAATAAACATCTTTTATCTTTTTTTTATCTTTTGAATGGTTTTCTTGTAAGTATATGATCGAGAATATTCGATGGAGAGAAACTAGGGTATCAAAGAGGCTCGCTCTGAAACCCGATAGTTCGGAAAACACCTGAGACAGCGTATGCATCTCCCTCGGCATTACATAGACAATTTCATCAAAGGCCTACAGGGTAGGGTTGACACATTCCTTGATTATATATACATATAGGTATGTCCTTACCGAGAAAAAATATTGAACAAAGTTACACAGAAATATGTTGGCTGGGGAGAAACATTTGTATTTCATTTTTTATGAACTACATTGATACAAACCTTGTGACAACGTTCAGTGCTAGCGATATAGTAACTGTTTCTAATTACGTTGCACGGCTGTCGGTCATCCTACATTGCTTCAGATATAGCCACGTGTAAATCGGTCGCAAGCCTAACACGCACAGTATTCTGATATCAGATAATAATGCTGATTGATATCCGTAGACAAATTCTCTTTTTCTATTGTTTAAATACTTTGTTTTTATGGCATAGGAAGGCAAACGAGCACACAGGCCACCTGATGGTAAGTGGATACTGTGACCCATAGACATTTACGTTCACAAGATTGCAAATGCACTGCAAACCCTGAGGACCAAGATGGAATGCGTCTATGCTAGAAATTTCACCGGCTGTCTTATCCCCAAACTGGAACACAAAAAAAAAAACTGCATACATACATACATATCTTCGCGCCTGTCTCCCAATGTTATAGGCAGAGCCTATGGAACGTCAGGCAAACGTGACTGTTACGTGCGAATTGTGCTTAGGGTTGACAATGCTTTTGTAGTCTTTGGTTAGTCTCGAAATTGTAATTGTCTATGGGCCGCAGAACCCATTTGACTTTGTTTTTCTTCTCCATGCCACATAAAAATACTTATAATATTTCTACGCCGTGGCAGCCCTACGCATCGCCACTTTGTCGACGCGTGCAGCGGCGTGATCAAAGGGTATCTCCTGTTTGTGCCTCGAGAGGTCACTGTGTTCGTATACATAGTGGCGTCACTTATATACACGCTGTATATGGGCTCTGTAAGGTTGACAACGATACATGCCATTGTGTATTTAGGTTGAGGCCTAAAAACGTTGACATGACCTTATAAGTGTCTCGATGTCTTTTTTTAGTTAAGTTACTTAAAAACGTAATAACCAAAATCTTTAGTAATGGTGATTTTGGAAATTTCCTTGGGGTGTATTCAAGGTTCATAACGCTAACGTTATCGATATTCGTAAATCGACGAAATGTATAGGATTGACGTAACGCTGATGTAATTAACTCTATACATTTCGAGTAGATAGAAATATGAAATATGATGTGGGAGGACCTTGTGCAGGGTCCGTCCGGGTTGGTACCACCATATTATCCATTAACCTACCGCCAAGCAGCAGTGTTCGCATTGCAAATACTGAAAACAGAATAAAATAAATATTTATTTATAGATACCTTACAAGGGGAATTCTTATTGTGGTCATATTACTCGGCCATAATAGCCTTTATCCAACCTAAGTTATAAGAATCAAAGTTGTATTAGCCAAAATCTCTTATAATGATGATATTATAGGGACATTGGAACAACTTATGCTTTTATAAAACAATTACAAGGGTTTTGGTCATATAAGCTGGATGTTATAAGATTATTTTGCTAGTTGGGATGTATCTAGCCATCCCATTGCTATTTCTCTGTTTTTTTTTACCTTTAATTTTAAAAAGTCAATTTATATTGTATTGTTTTTGGTACTGAAGCCGTTTCAGAAAAAATAAATACAGTATTTTCCGATCAAATTCGATGTCGTATGATTATTTACTACCTACATGTGTACTTTACGTATCTTATATTATCTTACAGATGAGCCCTTTCGGATACACTTCAACCCTTTAGGATCTTTTGTGCAAAACTCATTGGTACATGGTGACCGCAGGGGTTCAAACTCGGTACCTTACGATCACGAGTCGACACCGTAAGCCACTAGGCCACCGAAGCTCTTACGTACTTTACTTATTTAAAAAAAAAAAAAGGTAAAAGACATTTATTCAGTAAGTAGGCCACACGGGCACTTTTACACGTCAAGAAAAAGACGTCGTATTTTTACAGATGCAAATATTCGCAAAAGATTCTCATAAGCACATAATGCGAAAGAAGTCGTCGTTAGCGATATTTTAAAATTCTCCCTAAAACCCCTGTCAGACTAATCGAAAGTACTTATAATAAAAAAGACAATAAAGTAAGTCAAGTATTTCGGGCATTTATTAGAGAGCACACAATGTGGCCCACTACAGCGGATCGCTCGCGTTTTATTTTTAATATTATACCCCCCGGCGACCGCTCGATAACGCAGAGTAGGGTGGGACACAGAGGGAAATGTCTAGGGGAAATAATTCAAACTTAGACTAGAAATAAATAACATTATCATCTATACTAACCGACAATTTACCGTTCAAGAATTATTTAGTTATCGCCACCATTAACTTAAGAGCTATGCAAAGCTATCCTATTTCGAGCCTTCTTGACGACGCGACAGCGTAGTCGATGGTGACCCTGCCTATGAAGCTAGCGGTCCCGGGTTCGATCCCTGTACGAGCAAATATTTGTGTGATGAGGGCGAGTATCTGTTCCTGAGTCTTAGGTGTTTTCTATATATTTAAGTATCTAAATAAGTTTATCGTTGCTTAGTACCCATAGTTCAAGCCTTGGGGCTAGGTCGATTTTCATGAGATTGTCCCCTGACATTTATTTTATTTTATTTCTTTATGACAAACTGATACGTTTTACTGTTTTTGCTGTTTTACTTAATCCAGGAAGTTTACTCCTCTATCTTCTATATTTTTTCTTATAATTATTATCTTGATATCAGTTTGTAGCAGTACTTATTCAAAGTTGTAAAATGGACCATATTGTAACTTTTATTGCAATCGTTTTATGCAGTTCACTAGACTCGTGACTTCTATTATACAGAATAGTGTATGATAAAATGGGAGTCAACGAAATTGTTCTTATTTATTTAGTGCTGCATGCACAAATAAATAACAACGAACAAACGAAATAGTTTGAAATTGCAACAGTAACAAGCAAGAGCGCATGCGTAGACGCTGCTACGCTATTTCGTAGACGATCCGTAGCGGTTACAATGTTGCAAGGAATGGTTTTAGAGGCTTTTCTGTCTTTAAACTTCGCTAAGATTTTCATTTCGCTAGACTTATCTACCTATATAAAAAGTAATTGAGTGTTCTGGTACACACTATTACTCAACCTATATTGAGTTTTTTCTAAAGTCATCATATTACGCCAATCAAATTGTCTGCGTAATTAAATTATAAACCAAGATTTAAATATTTATCGCTATGTTTATTTTCTGTCGTTCGCCTTTGTACTGGCTTTTTGTTATACTGCCTGTGGTTTGTATTTCTATGTTAATCTTGTACAATAAAGAGTATACATGCGTACATACATATCTATACAATAAGAATATACAATTATGTAATGACCCGAACCATCTCTGCCCAATTAAATGCCATTGGCTGACGTGTGCCATCTCATTCTACCCGTACTCTCTGTTCCGCAGTACTCTGCGCAGTGCGTTTTCCGCGCAGCTTGGTGGATGGCTCTTCAAGCTATTATTGAGACCAGCTCCTGTCTCCGTCTGTTCCTGCGACGTCAGTTACCGAAACAAAAGCAGTCTCTTATACAAAGCCGCAAACGCACTAAGAGCGGGGACGGCGCGTTTCTACAGTAAAAATCGCTACAAAAACGCAGACACGATTTAGTATACTCGTAGAAACGCACCGCTACCGCTCTCAGTGTGCTGGCGGCTTAATGCTTGGTACGTTTTCAGCATTTTTTTTCTGACAGTTGAGCGAACGAGGGTTGTAGACTTAAAATCTGAAAAAGGACTTAAGAATATTTATTACCTTCGCCTGGATAGAACTTGTTTTTGATATTCCCTCAGTAGCTACAATTTTACGAAGATAAAAAAGTAAGCTTTGTCCTTATTACCTACTCTAGTAACTTTAGTCATCATGAGTTTGCGTCAAATCCGGCGATTTGAAAAACGTTCTGATATTTGCAGACTCGTTTAAGATGAATAATCCAAGTTTGTGGCCTCAAGCGCCAAACACAACTTTGTAAACAAAATCCCAAATTTCGGACTTTTTTCAGATTTTGCCGATTATAACCCTAAAGGACAGTCCTTGGTAGTGTGTTCTGAAATGTTTTTAACATACATAATACACACATAAACTCACGCCTTCATTCCCAGATTGGGGTAGGCAGAGCTAAAGAATTACCAACAAGTCTTAAAACTTCTTGATAATTGTGTAACCACATTTTGCACAAGTAGGCTAAGATGTTTCCCAGTGTATTAGTGACAGGTGGCAGGCCCATCGCCTAACAGTACTACAAGCCTTTGTTCCCTTAGTCGCCTCTTACGACATCGACAGGAAGACATGGAGTGGCACTATTCTAACCCGGCAACCACACGGGGGTGTGATTGATGAAATGTGAAATGTTTTTAAAGTGGACTAAATACCGGTTTGACGCAAACCACCCCGTAATTTCAATCGCCAATTTTACTGGAGTATATATCCTGGATTTCGAATATTTCCTTGCACTAAGTAAGTACATAGTATGCATATTTCTATTTTATGTTAGCATATTTAGTTGATAGTATTGCTGCTTTCGAAGCTAACGGTGCTAGGTGCGATTCCCAGTAATATGCAGCTGTATGGGACCCTCGGTGCGCGACTCCGACTCGCCCTTGACCAGTTTTTAAGCAAGCTCTAATTAAAGCGTCGAGCAATCAAGTGATGAAGACTCTGCAAGTGTGTCAACATGTACAGTCGGCCACTTTGTTCGGGCCCGTGTTCGGTTCCGATGGCTATCGGAGCCGCCGCTATTTGGAGCATCGCGTGCGAGCTGGTGTGGACTGCAGTACAAGCAGGGGGTTGGAGCGTTATACGCTTGTGTTTTTGGGAATTAATAGGATATTTTTTCCATATTTACTGGTCTCACGTCCGTGGAATAGGCCCCCACTGAAAAAAAACGCGATGGCTTTCCTCGGCGTCGTACTGAGTTGGTTCCTTATTGACGCAACGTATGGCACAGATGAAATAATGTTATCTATTTTAATTTCTTGTAAACCGTGTCGGCTTTGTGTCAAACGTTTATTTTCTTTCTTCTTTCTCTCGTTTAATCAGCTTATTGTTGAAGTATTTTCAGCCTTGGAGACCTTCAGGAGACGAGCGTACACTTTTCTGAAAGGCTGGAAACGTATCTGCAATACCTCTTGGGGCCTAGTCGATTTTTGAAAATCGACCAAATGAGGATTGACGTCAGTTGATAACAGATCGCGTCGGACCTTAAGTCAACACCATACTTTTCCAGTGAGAAAACAGAAATTTTAACAGCGTTTGCAACTTTGCCAGGTCTACAGGAGTTGCAGGTGATCATGGGTGGTGGGGTCACTTAACATCAGGTGACCTGCTAGCTCATTTGCCATCTCTAGCATTCAAAAATAAACTCTGATTAGTGGCAGTGAGGTCTCAAAACGTGTCAAGTTCTTGGTAGTAAAAGGGACCGCGTTAGCGTTAGATACATATTGCCTCCATTAATACAGTATCAGTGGCATTATAAAATAATTTGTTTGACACTTTCTACGACTTGAATCATAACGTCACTGTGACACAGTTCTGTGGTAGATCAGGGCTCCATTGGGCTGACATTACTTTACTAAGAAGCTGCCCATGTAACCCTGATGGAATAGTTTCGAGTTTTTGAACTGAACTTTGCCCCGTTTTTAACTATTGTAAAGTTTCAAGCCAAACGTTTGTTAGATTAACTTACGCTATATCCTCTACATTAAGCCGGTAGGGTAGCTAAGCGGTATCTAATGGGCGGCGGATAACAAAGGCAATTATAAAGGTTGTGCAAAGTTTACCGCCGGCTGTGTCGTGCCCATTGTTTTACGGCCCGCGTTAACTGTGAATGTGCACTCGATTATTCTGTATTAATATAGTCACGAGCTTAATTAACGGGTCACGTTTTGAAATTGAAAAGTGGCGCGTTGTTATGCTCGCCAGTGTAATTTTATTTTGTTTCAACCCATAGTTGATATGCACGAAGATGGATATGGAAAAAACATACGGATAAGAAGACAAAATAGCATTATTAAGTACATGAGTTGCAAATTGTATTAGTAACCTACTACCTAAGTAGCATATCTTTCTAAAATGGGAGATGTAAATTCATATTCAGGTGCTTGGCTCGTGTTTTATATTATAAATATAAAGAATGCAAATAAATATAACATTTATTCACATAAACCTAATAAAAGGATGTATATAACGAAAAAAAATACAATCAGTGATAGGCGATCCACCAAAAAGAAGAAGAAAATATTTAAAAAAACATACAAGGAAATACCAGGAACCTATGATACAAGCAGTAACAGACAGCTCTCAAAAACTACAAAATCATCTATGTTTTATCCACAAAGATGCACCCTTTTCTGTACAACACAATCAATCCACCACACTGCCATTCAAACCTATTCATTCTGATGCCTCTAGTTTCGGCTTAGGAGCTTTAATATAGCAAACTCCAAGTTCTCGAGTTTTATGGAAAAATATCAAAAAAAATCTTCTTGGCACTGAACGAAACTAACCTATAACCATTTATTACGTACTGTTTTCTGTTGAAATCCCGATATATTGGATTATATGCGTCACGATAATGGGTTTTCTCAAAGGACCCAGGGGTAGTCTTACGTCATATTGTACATCTAGAAATGCGAACAGGTGGAATAGCGTGGCATGCCGTGGGGCGATAGCTCAGGACCCAAACGCGGACAAACACGCGGCGCAAACATTGCACATCTGGCCGGTTTGCGTACTCTTATTGGACTATTTTAAAGCGAGCGTTGGTGGTTAATTGGGGGACCCAAACTCGATTCGTCTACATTAAATACAACAGATCCATTTCCCACTTCCCGAAATTTGAATTAAACATACAAACATGTGAAGCTAACCATAAACATGTTAACCTACCGCGAAACAGACCTACCGTGAAATGACTAGCATAGAGGCATTTCATCTTAGTCCTCAGGGTTGGCAACGCATTTGCAGTCTTAGGATTGCATTGCAGTCTTGTGAATGCGAATGTCTATGGGTCACAGTTTCGACTTACCATCAGGTGACCTGTGTGCTCGTTTGTTTTCTGCAACTAAAAACGCATTATACGTAATAGGTGCCGTGGACTTTACATAAATCGACACTCTGAGTGTAAAATAAAGTAGTTGGGTAACAGTTGGTGGTGCGTGTTTTCTTACGAGGGTGGTAATTGACAGGCTCAAGGAGAGCCGGGTGCAAAAACATGGCGAATTTAATAGCTGTCAAACCAGTTGTCCGCTATTTGTAGTGCATGCAATGTGGACAGCCAATGAAGCTAGCAAACAAAACACGTAGACACGTTGCGTCCACCCGATTGTTGCAAAAGCAAAAAACAAAATGGATGTTTTTATCTGGGATATACTTACAATGAAAAGCAAACTAGTTCTATAAAATCCTAGTCAACGTCGAATTCGTTTATCATATTTTCTACGGCAGTTATTTTCTGTTTAGCTCAAGAGTATCCTAAATCCTTTCTTAGGTTCACACCGTCTCCATACAAACATACTTTCCTAATACCAGGAAGTTAAGAGGCGGCGTAGTCAAAGAATTCTATACCCTGTGGGCAACCACATTAACTTTAAAATGCTTTAACTATTACCACGCCTTCTTTGATAATATAGCAGCTAGGGAATGCAAATCGATAGTTACTAGTCTGCTAAACGTATATATAATGTAACAAAAACATCAAATAATCTCTTTGGAAGTTGAGTTTGATAAGAGCACAATTAACAATCAGTATATTTCCCTAAAATTAAAATATTAAACTGAAAATTAACTATTTTAAATAATACTCAAAGCGACCTAAACGACTAAATTAGTAAATGAAAATGAACCCACTTATATAAAAGTATAATAAATCAGCCTACCTGATTTAACAATTATAACAAAAGTGTGAAAATAACTTAAAGTACCTAATGTATTACTAGTCTACTTTTCACACTATTGTTAATAATAAAAAAAACAACATATATCACTCAATATTTCTCTTTGTTATACTGTAAATAAATGTATTTCATTTACAGTGTAAACTCTTTACAACGTCACTTAAGGAACTGAGTATTTTTAAGCGTTAGGTATTAAGATTAGTTTATTATTTCGTTGTAGGTAATTCTGTAGCTCTGCCTTGCCCTCTCTGGGATTACAGGCGTGAAGGTATGTATGTAATAAGATTGGTCGTTCAATCAAGAGACATTTTACACACTATCATTATTAATTAGTCTTCTATCGTATTAATAAAACTTTTTCGTCAATACACAAAGATTTTCGTTTACTCGCCAATCGCCATGTTTCCTCTTTCCAGTACAAAAGTCCGTAAGCAACTGCGATTTGATAATGTATAACATAAGTGTATGAATATGAGAAATATTACTTACCTTTTTAGGGGAAGATGGGGTGGCTTCGTACAAAGGGAGCATTCGTACAGTGGTCATATCTCGACTAAGTATCCATCATGCTGAAGTGTTCATATTTATATGCGTGACTGCCGCTCATATGCATAGGCTACCCTCCAAAAGTGATGGCATTGCAGCAGCATATTTCGCCAGAAATAATTAATATGTGTTTCCGCGACCCGAAAGTAATTTTTGGTTCTCCTTTGAATGCGTCTGTTTCTAATAAGTTTTACTTGAATCAGAAAAAAACTTTGTATACAGTTGGTAATTAGATGTTTGAGATTAATATGTGAACAATGTTTTTGCGATTACTTTAACGGTTATTTTCTATTTCGATTATTTTTCTGATCGTTTTGGTTGGGGTACCTTCGTACAGTCAAAATGTATGTAATTTTATACCGTACGAATGCACCCCACATAAGTTAAAAAATTGTATATCAAGAATAATTATAATTACAAAACCAGGTCAGTAAGATATGCCTAAAAGATGACTAAAACAGGTGAAATTGCTGAAAATCCAATGAATCCTGGGAAAAAACGAATAGTGTATGAAGGCACCCCACGTATGGGGTGCATTCGTACAATTCCCATTTTTTGGGAAAACCATTATATCTTGGCAAAGTTGCTTTGTATCAAAACTGAAATACAAAATTATTATAGCCAAATAAGTGGATGATGAAGTAGCATTCATCTCATATTGAAATAGCGGTTAGTTTTTTTTTTACACGGCTTTGAGTAAAAACTGTACGAATCCACCCCATCTTCCCCTATCCATTTAAGACATTACTCCCAAGTCCCAACAGCCCGTGTGGTGTTTTCACTTTCACGCACAAGTTCATCAGACAGATCACGTAGGTTATTAATATAAACAATAAACTTTGGGGTTCGGAACTTCGGAAGATAAAGCAAAAGGTGTTATCGTTTAAACGATCCGTATCTTACTGAGTACTGACTACTACTGACTACTGACTGACCTGTTGTCGGCTGGATGGCATGGCATAGCAGCCAATAGCAGGGAAGCTTGGAGCGAGTGAGGTAGAAGATAAGCTTATAAATTAATAATAATAATAATACTGTCCAAGCCGATTTCGGCTACAGCGACTGCTGGACAGGCTCAGCAGCTAGCGCCTCGTTGGTCCGTGCGTCGGTGTGCTCGCATGTGACTGTTGTAGCCAATTTTGGCCTTAAATGTTCTCGAGCACATCGGACAGGCGAGAACGCCGTCGCTATAATTATAAGTTAAAGCCGTTGGTGGTCTGGCTTTTAGCTCGTCTCTTTTTGCGTCGAGCTCGTCTTGTCGTAGCTTTTCAAAGGCTTCAATGTTCTGCCTCAAAAGACGTCTCCATTCCGGGCGATTTTCAGCAGATGACTCCCATGTTAAGGGGTCAATACTGCAGCTTTTCATATGCCTTTTGAGCACATCTTTGTATCGCAAGAGCTGTCCGCCACGCGTGCGCTTGCCTTCTTGAAGCTCGCTATAGAAGATGCACTTTGCGACCCTTCCACTTGGCATGCGGAACACATGACCACACCAGCGTAACTGACGCCGCATCAGATATGCTTCTAAGCCGCAGATCTTAGCGCGTCGAAGAACTTCAGTGTTTCTGATGCGGTCCGTCCAGTGGATGTCCATGATATCCCGCAGACATCGGAGATGGAATTGATCCAATGTCTTTATGTGTTTTCGGTAAAGGCACCAAGTCTCTGAGCCATATAGCAGACTTGGTAGGACAACGGCTCTGTATACTGCAATTTTTGTAGCCAGTTTTAGATTATGTGAGCGGAAGACCCTAGTTCTAAGTTTGCCGAAAGAGGCAGATGCAGCACCAATTCTGTGGTTTATTTCGACATCGAGGTCACACTGCGATGTTATTGTGCTTCCCAGGTACTTAAACCTCTCCACACGCTTTAGGACATCTTGACCGAGGCAGATTTTCAGAGGTTCGTCTGTTGAAGCGCCTGTAGTCATGACTTCTGTTTTACTGACACTTATCTTAAGACCGAACTTGGTGCAGGCCTTATCAAGACCAGTCATCAGCTGTTGTAGAGAAGTTGGGGATTCTGCTAAAAAGCACAAGTCATCCGCGTACATAATCTCGGTGATAATTTTGTAGGAAACTTTGGTACGGGCTTTCAACCTAGCTAGATTGAAGAGCATTCCATCAGCTCGGAAGCGAATGTGGATGCCTGCAGGTACGTTTTGTAAGGTCTCGTTGACCACAGCTGCAAAATAGATGGCAAACAGCGTGGGGGCAAGAACACAGCCTTGCTTAACACCACAACTGACGGGGAAGAATTTCGACTGCTCCCCATTCACAGACACACAGCATGTCATGCCGTCATGTAGTAGTCGAACTAAACGTACAAATTTCGCCGGGCAGCCCACTTTCTCCAGAACAATCCATAAGGCCTCACGAGGAACACAATCAAAAGCCTTTTCCAGGTCGACAAAACAAAGAAACAGCGGCCGACCTTGTTCACGGCTTTTCTCCTGTAGCTGTCGAACGCAGAAAACAGCCTCACAGGCGCCTCTCTCGGGGCGAAAGCCAAATTGGGATTCCGGAAGTATTTCTTCTGAAACTGAGGTTAACCGGTTGAGCAAAATCCTGGCAAAGACTTTTCCGGGTGTGGAGAGGAGCGATATGCCACGATAGGAATTACAATTAGACCTGTCACCTTTATTCTTGTATAGTGAACAGATACGTGAGATCTTAAAGTCAGATGGCACTTGCTCATCGCACCACATCTGAGTGAATAGTTTCCATATCGTATCATATAGCCCCTCCCCTCCGTACTTAAAAAGTTCACCAGGGATACTATCGACGCCAACCGCTTTCCCGTTCTGTTGACTCCTGATGGCTACTATTACTTCCTGCAACGTCGGTGGCTCATCAAGCTCAGGCCTTTGCGGGAGAGGTGTGATCTCCATCATCCGCTGAATGTCAGCTGAGCGATCAACATTGAGTAGCTCCGCAAAGTACTCAGCCCAACGATTCAAAACGTCCACCTTGGACGTCAACAGCGTCGCGCCGTCACGTGACCTCAGAGGTGCACTTATCCGCTGAGTTGTTCCAGTGAGTGTTCTCAACTCGCCGAAGAACGCACCAAGTTGATTTGTATCAGAGAGCCACTGCAGGTGTTCCGCTTTTTGTAGCCACCACTTGTCTTTTATCTCCCGCGTCATCTTTCTGAGATTATTGCTGCTTTGTCTTATTCTATCCGATATATCTGTTCGACCGTGCTGTGGGTGATGTAGAAGGTCACGGTGTTGTTTGAGCGCTTTAGTTAGCATCTCATCATTCTCGTCAAACCAGTCTTGGTGAATTCGCTTTTTCAGGCCTAATGCTTGCGTTCCAACTTCAACAACCTGAGAAGTGAGGGCACTCCAGTTGGTATTAAGATCACCGTTGTTGATGGTAGACGGCAACTTATCGGAGAGAATGTGTTGGTACTCCGTCCGCACTTCTTTATCTGCGAGCCTCTCAACATTAATGTTGGGTGGCCTTTGTCTGCAAGACCGGCGCGGTGGATGCAGACGGAACCCAACTTTTGTGACTATAAGTCGGTGGTCTGACCAGCAGTTGGCACCGCGCATAGCGCGTGTGACATGGATTTGGGAGATGTGTTTTTGCCGAACAATTGCGTAATCAATAAGATGCCAATGTCTCGACCTCGGATGCATCCAGGTGGTTTTATATTTAGCTGGTAGTCGGAAGAATGTGTTAGTGATAGACAGGCCGAATTGAGCACACAGGCTTAGCAGTAATTGACCATTACTATTCATATTGCCAATCCCATGTCTCCCTAAGGCCCCCGGCCACGCTTCATAATCACAGCCTACTCGAGCGTTAAAGTCGCCTAGCAGAAGAATCTGCTCTCTCGGGCGTATCCTGGCGAGTAAGCGTGTAAGGTCTTCATAGAATCTTCCCTTTGTTTCATCATCCTTGTCCATCGTTGGAGCATATACGCTAATAACGTTCAAATAGTTGTCATTGTCTAGATGTAAACGCAATGATATAACGCGGTCTGAGATGTATTCAGGGCAGTCTTCCAACTTGCTAGCAATCTGGGTCTTTATTGCGAATCCAACACCAGAGCGTCTTGGTTCTGTAGCCGGGGTACCCTTCCAGAAAAAATTATATCCGCCGCCGTGTTCTATAAGCTCGCCTTCATCTGGCAAGTGGGTTTCGCTGAGAGCTGCTATATCCACATTGTAGCGCGAAAGCTCTCTAGCCACAACAGCAGTTTTTCTTTCTGGACAAAGGTTAACGTCACGATCAAGAAGGGTGCGAACGTTCCACGCACCAAAAGTCATAGTAGTTGTTTTTATATTTTTCTTGTATCTTCGACCACGAAAATGGGATGCTTGGGCAGCCGCGGTTACTACCCCCCAGTAGGTGTAGGACAAGCTTTGTTTAGGACACCTTTTCTAGTCCCCTCCCCGTGCGGGGGGAGCAGTGCCTCCCTAAATAGGGCTGCTCCGTCACTCTGGCTGCTGCCCAATCCACGCTGTTGTCCCAGGTGCAACGCGGAAACGACCATCAATACCGGAGCCGCCGGTGTGCAGGCATCAGACAAAGCCGGGTGCACATCACAACCCGACCTCTCTACCTCTGCCCATCGCCACAGGACTAAGTCTCGGGAGCCTTTATTCATGCCGCAGTCATCTACGCAGGATATATTTAAGTGCATAAGTGTACGCGCAAACACAGACGCACTCTCTCGTCCTCACCCTTCTGTATCCGATGGAACGGAGAACCGCTACGACCGGAGAAGAGTTTGGATGTAGCATTTGACCGACAGCGCTTTTGACCTCAGCTGTCGCTCTTGGCCTTCTGCAATGCCTTGCTGTTCCGCCTACTCAGCCAAAAACCATTTGTTTATCAACTTTGGATTGCCGTCAAAGCCGGAACAGACTTTGTTTTTGTGCGGGAGGTGTCCGCAGACCTATGAGAAGGAGTAGGATTGGAGAGGAAAGGAATCATTGTGACAGTGAGAGAGGATATAAAGGTAAAGGGATACTATCGTCTCGGAAGATAAGTAAAGACAATAGTAGCTCGGGAAGCCGGGGTCGCGTACCCGTGTATCTAACCGCAACTTTAAAAATGGAAAAATGGAATTATGAACTTTTAGCTAAAACATGTATTATGGTTTTTAAATAAATGTTATATTTGTGAATTAAATACTCCTGTATTTGTTGTTACTGATTTATTTTATAATTTACCTATTCGTAAACGAAGACAATGATTTTTACACGTGCAAAACATTAAAAAACTAAAAGTAAAAATTAACCGGTTAATAATCGGTTAACCGGTTTTGGGGATTTTGAGTCGGTTAATAACCTGTTATCAATTGCTACCGGTTATTGCATTCCCTAATAGCAGCATAGGTCTTCCCCAAAGATTCCAATTAGGTCCTGTACAGTCATGTTTATAAATATGTATACACTTTAGTACCTTGTCTATTTAATGTCATGTTTAAACTGCCATATATGAATTGTCACAACGATTATAGTGACAAGGTACTAAAGTGTACCTATACATATTATCAGTCCACCTTGAGGAAGATCCTCCAGTGCGCAGGTGCCAACTCTAGAACCATTCCATCCGGAAGACCACACGGCTGGCGTAGGAATACTTACTTACTTACTTCATTTAGTGTGAATATTAGTACTGATGGCAACACTAAGAAATGTCAATAGTTTTTTAAAAACCAAGCACTCTTACACCGGCCATGACAGTTTTTGCTCTTGGCGGTCGTCGAGTTCACGTGAGCCATTTTGATATCGTTCCATGCTTTTCTTTATTGTTAATTGGTGTTATTGCAAAACATGATTTAATCTGTAATTAAATTGAATTATTTGAATTGTTGCTAAGCAACCGTTTTTATTTGAAAACCATATTTTTTGAAAATATAATACGTATTCAATATTTTTAGTCAGAAAAAATTGTGCACGTGTGTGTTTGTTTCAAGTAATATTTATCGGTTGGCGCGTATGTACCAGATACATCCATCAAAAAAGGTGATGGTGATGACGCATTATGATTATGACGCAAATGAAATTACATTTTGTAAAAACATATTTTATAAAATTACTTGCATGTCCAAAGATTCAATTTTAACTAAAAGTTAAATTTAATATTGTTTTTAGAACGGTTTTCTCTAATCCATAAATCACTCAACTAATAATAATATAAAAAAGAAAAATCAATCAAAAAAGTGATAAATTTTTGCTCAGATTTCACCTTGTTTTACGATGTTTAATTTAGTTTATTTAACATGAATCGGGACACTTGTCCTATGAAATAGTAGTAAGTAATGAAATGAAATGAAAAGAAACGGCCATGACACCCAAGAATCAACCTTAAAACAGTCTTAATTTGTATTATCATCGTTTTTTTTTTTTTAACTCGAACGCCATTTATTACTGTCGTAGTAAGAGCTTTCGTAATATTGACAATACAATAACAATAGAGTTTAAAACATTGTAGAATAAATTTCATATATTTTAATATATAAAACGTCTTGTCCGATTATATACTTTTGGGAATGCATTTAAAACCAAAATGTTTTTTACAAACGGCGCACTATCCCCAAGGGCTTAGAAATACCTAAAACCTTCAAATTGCTACTTAAGCAAACACCTCGCGAGTTAGCATGCCTCAAGTGGTCCCAGCGGACTTGCGTGGGGCCCACTGTACCCTGGGGTCCACAGGGCCCAGGGGTAAAGACCCAGTTATTACAACCCCAGGGCCGGGGGTTGCTTTTGTCTTCCCCAAATTGAATATATTATTAATTTAAACGTTACCAAAAAAAGGTTTGTTAATTTTAAATCTCGTGATTATGTTGATTCAGACGCTTGGGTTTTGCAATATTTACGGGGAGTTGAGGGAAACAAATTGCTTCTCGATTTAATTATTTACCTGTGATTATTTCTGCACAAAATTATTAATTACATACATACATAAACTCACGCCCTCATTCCCAGAGTGGGATAGGCAGAGCTACAGAATTACCAACAACTCCAAAAACTTGCTGATAATTCTGTAACCACATTTTGCACAATTACGCTAAGATGTTTACCAGCGTATTAGTGACAGGTTGCAAGCCCATCGCCTAACTTTATTATTAATTATAATAGATAATTGAGCACATTATGGTACAGTCGTGTACAAATAAATGTATTTTAATGTTTGAACACTAAAAAGTGGATATCTGTACTAATATACATTTACACTACATTAGAATACCTAACTGTTGTACCCGATAAAATAAAAAAAACACTTAATTTAGACATGTTAGTTTTAAAATTTTAGTATTCTTAATGGGCTTTAATTTAAGTTGATGTTTCTAAACGTATTTTTTTTACTTTAATTTAAGCTTAAATTTTGTAAAATAAATATTTGCAACAAAAAGTCCTCGGTGTTATTAACCAAAAAGGATAACCAGAGGAGGCGTAGTTTCAAAATAGGTATTTATTGTATATAATTACGTCTTATAATACCTACTGACCACTAACACGGAATAATCCAACCATTTTTATTTCTGCACTGGCCAGTTGTCCTCCTCCAAACTAGCCATATGTAATTAAAAATAATAATAACTCGTTAAATAATAACAATCAAAGCGAGAATCAGTGAACGCCGGGGCGCGGACATATGGCCGACATTATTGGGGTTTATGAACTGGCTGTCTGTCAATTTGGAGCATTACAGCCGCGGGCGCAGGGGATCAAGGGTACAGGGTGTTTGGAAAATTAAATACTACTATCATTTAAAAGGGGGCTACTATTTTTGTACGCCTAGGCAAATCTGTCACCTTTATTACTGACCTTATGTGTGACCTTAGTAATACAAGCATATTTATTAATAAAATGGCTAAGTAACCCAAGTGTAGGTATATAAATGCCTAACTTAACTGCTCCTTTTTTTATTAAAGAAACATGACCTAATTAAATGATCATTAATAATGCTTGTTGATTTTTATATATTAATTTAAGACGACCATAGATACGAAAATTATAAACATCTGCAAATTAAAACAAAATACAAAAATACATTCAACAAAAACATCCCCTATAAAAATCCCTCGGCATCGCCGCAGTTTAGCGCTGACAGGCATTGTGCGCGGGAGTCGATGTTGTGAAACACGCATAATTGATTTAGTTGCGCGTGAAATTTCGCGGTGAGCAGACGGTTATGACGCTCTGGTTATTTATAACAATCATTGATTTATTATGAATTACGTACTCAACCCTTTGGATGGTACAAAAAATATTAACATGAAAAAAATCTAAATAAATTCTGAAGAAACTATCGAAAACTTTAAACACGACCATACTTATGACATCATATGTACATACATACATACACAAACTCACGCCTTCGTTCCCAGAGTGGGGTGGCAGAGTTACAGAATTACCAACAACTCTAAAAACTGGTTGATAATTCTGTAACCACATTTTGCGCAATTAGGCTAAGATGTTTACCAGTATTAGTGACAGGTTGCAAGCCGATCGCCTCACACTTCATTTAAAACTCCATACAAAATATTGTTTTGAAACTTCGTAAAAAGTAGCGGATTCGACCTTTCGTTTGGTCCGATACCCTATTCGAAAATCACAAATTATGGTAAAAACATGTTAGGACACGTTTTGTTTTTAATCGTTCTAAATGGTACTAAAAAGGGTGTTAATAATCATGATATTTAACCTTAAACATACCCCATAACTCTAGGACCACCCCGGAACTATTCTCCAGGACACTATACATGACAGCAATATAAGTTCATAGTTAAGTACAATAAGATCGCATTTACAATACAGGTTCCATCATAGATGCACCCTTTTTCTCCGTAGCATTGTGCGCGGGAGTCGATGTTTGTGAAACACGCATAATTGAGTCAGTTGCGCGTGAAATTCTGCGGAGAGATATTATCGCTCTAGTAAATTATAATCATTGAGTGGTTTTGAATATGTATGAGGGTAATTTTAAGTAATTCAGATGAATTTGTGTAATGTAACATGAAATGACTAGCATAGAGGCAGTCCATCTTAGTCCTCAGGGTTGGCAACGCATTAGCAGTCTTAGGATTGCGGTCTTGTGAATGCGAATGTCTATGGGTCACAGTTTCCACTTACCATCAGGTGGCCTGTGTGATCCTTTGCCTTCATAAGCCATAAAAAAAGGCCAAGATGATTTTATCAAGTTCCACTATTAACAAAAATGTCTACTTCATTTACTACGTCAGTAATGATTCAAAATTCATATAATCATACACTCACCGGCACAAATACTCGCCCGTAAATAAGAGAGTATACTTCAAAAATTTAGTTCCAAAATAGCTACAAAATATTATTTTTAAAGGTTGTGTTTTGGCTTTCAAATTAATGTTAATATATCATGCACATTAAGAACAAATTTCTAAGTTGATAATCAGATAACTGGTGGGGACCTGCATATGTTTATCGCATACCTCCATATGTCTCCCCATGTAGTTATATTGCGACAACCGCTCCACCTGTCGCGTGCTTAGGATCGCATATTTTAATCATCTATCGAAATATATTAATTTCCTCAACCTCGTAACTTACCGTGTTGTTATCCCCAAATTTGAGCTTTATTTTGCATACTGTAATGTTGATTAACCTAAGTACACTTGGACACGATACGAGTTTAGAGGAGCGAGTTATGTTGTGTGCGCAGGTGTACAGTCGGCCTGAATTCCGAGGTGTCTACAATAGGCTTGTTGGATTTTAATTGTGTTTTGTAGCTTGATTTTTAAGAGATACCTACGAAAAGAAAAAGTGGAGGGTAAAAAAGGCGTTGGCTAACCAAAAATGAAGAAGGTAGACACGATCAAGAGTTCTCTTTTAGCAAAAGACAGGCGGTCTCCAGAAGTGGAGAGGAATCTGAAAAGAAATTAAAAAAATACCTATCGCCGGTACATCTGCAGGCCTAAGATTCAATCGCTGCTAACATTTCTGTTGTTGTATAGTAGGTATGTAATTGACAAACGGTCGAAGCAATCTTTCTTCTTCAGCTTACGTTGATCATATTAGGTACCTATCTATATATTGGACCCGATTCTACAGTGGTCTCTAAACTTCCTAATTTTATTTAGGTGTCGCTAAAACACTTTGATATTCTATGAGCAGCTGTCATAATCAAATGACAGCGCCATGACAGCGCTAATTTGAATCTGACGCTTCTTATTTTAGGCGGTCTTATACATTGTAAGCTTGACATTCTGGAATAGCACTGATTAAATCTGCCGTCTAAACTATGTCTTAAAATTAGACAATTTAGTTTTAGGCTATTTAAGCGATGTGCACGTAGAATCGGGTCTATTGTCTTGATTATCGAAAATCCCTAATTTAACTAAGCATTGTGCACCTTGACTTGGCTCCAGGCTGCTATTACGATGCAGTTAGCCTCCTTCTTTGGTATTACGCCAGCGGAATCGACTGATTCATCAATACACAAATAAGTATATCTTCATTGAAACACCACAAAAACAAAAGACAGTATTATTTAAATACGAGTACATAATAATATACCTACTATTACAGAGAGTAACAATAACAAAGTCGAAAATCTAACAACGCTTTTGGTGAGTTTTTTTTTTAATGTGCTTCCCTAGGTGTTCAAACTACATTCATACCAATTTTCATTCGTTTTAACTCAGTTCAGGAATCAAAGAGAGACAAACAGACAGACGGACACACTTTCGTATACATATAGATAATTATGGATACTTACAGTCATAGCACATTTCGCCAACTGCAAACAGAACGCGCGTGTTTGCTAAACCTGCAAACTCAAAGTAAACGGCTATTGTGAAACTTATAGTTTATTCGAGAGATGGCGCGTCGACGCGACGCGCGCGCGGTGTGTGCCCGCGACTTGTATGTTTGTCCCAAACCAGGACAGCTAGGTTGGTTGTTCGTGACTTGTCACTCTGCTATCCTTTTCTAACTAGTCTGCAACGATAGAGACGCACTGAGGTGCTAGTCTGGTCGAAATGCTAATTTAAATGGGCTATGTAAACTATGGCTACATCGATTCGCCCTTGCATTTATATTCATGTGCGCGCATGTTCAAATAATTGACACTCGCGGCTGACGGTCAATCTATAAGCACCGTGGGGTGTCCGTAAAATTTGTTCAGAATCTAAAAAAAAAAATTAAACTAGCTTTCCGCGCCCGGCGCCGCCCTCATGTAATGTTTTTTCATACAAACCTTGTCCTGGTTATTAGAAAAAAAACAAAACGGTCGAGCCATTCTCGAATTAAGGCGTGACCAAGGAAACAGGGTTTTTTTTATGTAAAGGTTATGTTTTACCCGTGTAGTACGTTAATGTTAAGGAACTGCTTACTTACTATTCTAACATGCGTTAATAGATTTGTCTGGTGACATGACGACGCATTGGCCTTGTTAGTAGTGACATTGCCTACGAAGATAGCGGTCCCAGGTTCAATCCCCGGTATGGGCAAATATTTGTGTGATAGGCGGTACTATTTGTTCTGACTCTCGGACGTTTTCTATGTATTGAAGTATTTATTTATATCTCTATATAATTATTTACATCGTTGTCTAGTACCCATTGTACAAACAAGTCTAGAGTTTAGTTTGGGACTTGGTATATTTGTATGACATTGTCCCTTGATTTATATATTATTTATAGCAAATCCATTCATCGTTAAATCAATAAAGATACTTATAAAGATATCACACAAAATAAAGATACTTACGTAAATCTCTACATTACACGATTCGTCACTAACCTATTCTGAAAATGCAATTTACTCGATCTCTATTCCTTTTTTTAACATTCGCCATCCCATTGTCACGTCACGTCCCCTACAGTTTCAATTAAACTTACCCTATTTAGGTGTTTAGACGGGCAATAAAAACAATGATAAATAAATACTGATCATCACACCCTCGCCATTAGCCGTATTGTGCCGACGCAACGGAATCATCAGATCGCGAAATAGAAATCAGTGCAGTTGACCCTTGGTATCCCACCCTCCACCCTGTACCACGAAACGCGGTTAAGAGCAACACTTTTGTTGCCACCCTATATAAAAATTATACGTGTTTCACTCGGGAGTATTTTTGATGCTAGCGGAAAATAAATAAAGGAAAATGTGCACATAATTAAAGGACAGAAGACAAACTAACAAAAAAAAACATAAAACACGAAATAACTGCTCACCATGTTACTTGTTTTAAGGGCTTATTTGGTAACTTCAGTCTTACACACTACCGTATACGTGGCCGTCCTGTTCCCCAGGTCTTTTCTCAGGTGCTGTAGGTATCGTTCATTTTATACAAAACTCGTGTTCTGTGAAAATTAAATACGTGTTATATGAAGCAATTGTTTTTAATTTCCAAAGAGGTTTTGTGTTCGAAGCTTCCGCCAGCCAGTGTGTCTGTTTGTCGTCGCATAACGGACGTATTGGACATTGGTGTCTGGGTAGAGGGTACAGGATTATGCGTGGACGCCACGCGCGTGCCGGGGCGGCGCGTGCCGCGACCACGCAGATATGTCGCCGTAGGTCGGTGGATTTTGGACCTTCGGTGGCCTTTTTATGAGACACTGTGACATAAAACGAGCAGTTATTTCAGAGGAGTGTAGGTATTACAAAGTATATTCGGGTTGTTATTTAAATGATAAAACATCTTTGGACACGACTATAACCTACTAATTAAATCTAAAAATAGAGTCGTGTTCATAATTGTTTTGTAATACTTCAAAAACCGTATGAAACCTAAAAATGTTACCATGCTCAACTGTTTTGTAATATTTCAAAAACCGTAGGTAGGAGCACCCTTTGTTTTTGGAGAATCTTAAGAAGTTGTCCGAAGTTCAAACTTAGAAGTAGGAACCTACAGCGAAATTAATAAAATACCTCATTTAATTGCGTTTTTAAGTTACAAATATTCAATTATGTTCCATTTTACACTTTACTACAAAATAAAATATTGTTCGTCGTAGCGCGTCTTCAAAAGAAAAAAAAAACTGTTGTTTTTTTTCTATATGTAGGTATATTGTCATAACAAACTATCAAATAACCGAATTTCCCAAAAAAAAAACATTTACCAAAGGCAGTTAATACGTTTAATACTAAATATAATTCACGCTCTATGTACTCTACCACTAACATTTTTCCACTGACGAGTAAATGACATTGAGCTGAGAACACAATAATATTATAATGAAGTCCGCGTTTGATTTCCCATCTGCACTGTTTTCACACCCACTACTTCGGCCTAATATAACGTAAGCCCGCTAAAGCTCGCTGCGCACTTGTGCACTGCACAATAAGACTAATCACACAACAAAGAACGGTTTAGGCGCAAATAGAAATCGTGTTGTTTTCGATCGCAACCCCGCGACCCTATGCAGTTAGGGAGGTGGCACACTCGCCTTTTCAACGCTCGGCTATGTGATTCTGTTAACAACTCATTTCTCGTGTAGTTAACGAGAGTTAAGTAAGTATTATTCGTGGGCGAAGCCATTCGGTCAAAGCTACCTCGTTCTAGATCTGTATAACTTTATCTTGCCATTTAATACATCTTTAACTAAGTAAGAGTGAGTCCTTCAAGACCAAGAGTTGTTTCATGTGACATAAATTTACGTCACGGCAAACGCATGACAACCCAAGATTTTAAATTTATTACATACACATATTTTCACGCCTGTAATCTCAGAGAGGGGTAGTCAGAGTTGCAGAATTACCTGCAACCCTAAAACCTTGTTGATAATTTTGCAAAATTAGGCTAAGATGTTTACCAGTGTACATTAGTGACAGGTTGCAAGCCCATCGCCTAACAGTACTATACGCCTTTATTTCCTTAGTTGTCTCTAACGACATTCACGGGAAGACATGGAGTGGCAATATTCTAACCCGGCAACCTCACGGGAAATTATCATTGGAAATAAATTGTGATTGTGTATTTAAATTAAAAATCGCTGCTATTCCTCCATTCACACAACTGTTTTATTACAAATTTTATCATTCAAATTACAGTTCTTTCAATATATTTTTCATAATGATTTAAATTTATTTCCAAGCTGACTCTTCAAATACGTAGTAAAAATTACCCTGCCTGTTTTTTTTTCTGTTTAACCATCGTTCATTGTTTATGGTTTCTTACATCTAATGTGCAATACCCTCTACTGCAGGCGAGGGCAGTTTTATAGGCTGCGTTTGATCGCGGCGCGATGCGGGGATTATCGTTCGACTGAATATATTATCGTTGTTTTATTGGGGCGGTTGTGTTCAGCGACCTTTATTTAACTCCTGCGCGAAGGCATTTTTTCAAATGTTTTACTTACTATGCGACTGAATTTAAAGGATATGTATCTATGTATTCATTTCAATATTGCCTTATGGAACTCTTCAGTAGTTATGTACAGGTGAGTTTTTTATAAAAAAAATTTTTTGCTAACATATCGCACCTTCAGAATAATAGTGACATAATTCAAAAAAATTGAATTTCGAGTTAGGACTCTATTATAATCAATTTATGACTTAAAATTTTAAAGCTGAAATTTTGAATTAGGTCATTATTTTCTATTTCTATTCGTTCTAAAGGTGCGAATTATATAAAATTAATTCGTTACTTATCAACAATTGCAAATTACGAATAAAAATCTCATTTCCGTATTTGCTATGAGTATTATGTTTTTGGTAAGTAGTTAATGATGACAATAGTAAAAATTATCGCTTTCAAATAAAATATCAACAGTACTAGATTAACTTAGTACTCTATATGTTGTTTCGTTTCAAAGTTTTTATTTTCAGCGTCAATTTTAAAGATATAATCAATATCAACAAATGTGAAAAGTATTTTGGTTCAAAAGGATTTTAATCAAATAAATGACATAGTAAGTAAATAAAAATATTTCTACGTGGTTTTTTCGTTAGTCGCTTTTGATTATTGAATACAAATACTATTCAGTCAAATATGTACGTACCAGTTTTATTCGCGCGTATTTTATTTAAATAAAAAGCAAGTTTCAACAACAGAATAAAATGCATACGATTTTGATAAATTTAAAATCATTAACATCAGTGTATCGTAATTTCATCGCTTTGCGAAACTTTGCTAAAAAAAAACCCCCCGTCGCAAAACAGTCAGCAAAAAACCCCTAAAAGATAAAAAATAATAAGTATTGGCCCTATAGCTAATTTGTTGTTCAGCGCCTAAAACTGGAAGTACTTCGTCGTCTAAGTATCCGAGTGTCTGTTTGTGGCATCGTAGCTCCCAAACGGACGGACTGATTTGGACCTATTTTTTTTTAAATAAAGCTACATTAATCAGAATGGTTCTTAGCAAGATTTCATGCAAATTGGTTTTGCCGTTTAGGATATCGCACCTTCAGAACAATAGTGACGTAATACAGAAATGTTGAATTTCGAGTTAGGGCTCTATCATAATCAATTTATGACTTAAAGTTTGAAAGCTGACATTTTGAATTAGGTCACTATCCTTCTGAAGGCGCGATATATCAACTCTGAATGTAGGTGTGCTGAATATTTCAAATACGGCTAACCCGATTTTAATAAAAAAAATATCTAAAAAAGCCCGTGTGGTTGCCGGGTTAGAATAGTGCCACTCCATGTCTTCCCGTGGATGTCGTAAGAGGCGACTAAGCGAATAAAGGCTTGTAGTACTGTTAGGCGATGGGCATGCAACCTGTCACTAACACACTGGGAAACATCTTAGCCTACTTGTGCAAATTGTGGTTAAACAATTATCAAGAAGTTTTAAGACTTTTTGGTAATTCTTTAGCTCTGCCTACCCCACCCTGGGAATGAAGGCGCGAGTTTATGTATGTAAACTTGCTTTCAAATATTAAAAAAACCGCATCCAAATTGGTTCATCCGTTTAAGAGCTACGCCCCTCTTTTTGTGTCGGGGGTTAAAAATGGATGAATTAATCTTTTTGGCACGTAAATAGTGTCACATGGGCGATGATTAGTCTAAGTTTACTCAAAATCCTTAAAATAAAAAATAAAAACGGAATGATCCAAAACAATGCATTATGTATGTATGTATATACATGCAGTATCCATAAACCTCTAGGGAAAAGCAGACTGCGACCACATCTCCACATCTCTTTAGTTTCCCTCCCCCGACCTTCTTGAAATTGGTGAACCATAAAAATAAATAAACCTTTCCCCTTAGCTTAGGGGTCCGACCGACTTGAATTTCTGAAGATAGAAGAGAAGTAAATGTGGCACTGATTTTTACGGAACACTGCCAAACTGAATCAAGATTACTTAGGTTATTAATGCGACTGCAACTAGCAGTTGCATTAATAACCTAACTTTTTGTTCGGGCCTTTTAAAGCTCGCCCTAAGTTTTTTTCTGGTGATTTTCCTCCATATTTTCATAAGCACGGCCGTTGTAACATGATATACCGTATATTGCCTAAACCTAAAATTATGCCGTATATCTAACACATGTAATGAAATAGACTGTAATTAATAACAACAAATGCAATAACAATTATTCCGAGCCCTAAACGTGCTGACACCCACCAATAAATTCATAGGCGATAAACGCTCATAAATCTCGTATGAAATCCCGCGCGACGAATCTGTCCAAATCAACCAATCCACACATAAGCCCCTTAACAAAGATTAACATCATAGGGTGAACTTGCCCTTAGCACAACCCACCCAGTTACAAAACAGCGCAACTTCTCACAGCACCCTGTAGAGTCTAAACGTAGTAGATGTAAGCTTGGAGCGAACAAAAGAATAATGAAACGTCGTAACGCTTTGTAAATATGCTATAGCTTAGATACGTTTTGGAATTGGTTTTGTAGTGTAAATTTAACAGTTTAAACGTTTGTGGGACAAATGGTGACAGCATGTGTTGCGTTTGTTCGACAAGCCCGTTTAAGTTTATGCGAGTTTTAAATCTTGTCGCTAATAGTTGCAAATTGACGGACATTTATGTGGACTATTTGTTGGGAAAGATTTATAGAATTTATTAATAGGTGTAATTAGGGTTCGGGCAAATTATATCGTGTCGGTGATTTTAGGCCATTTATAACCTGCTCGTTTGGTCACGTGTAAACTACGAAATTACTGAAAAATTGATCACCGTTTAGCGTCTTTTTTAATAAACATTTGTTTGTAAGAAGAGGCTGGGGAAGACCAAGGAGAAATTACTTCGTCGTGTCGTACCAGAAAGTCAATCAGTTGACAGATGACCAAAGACGGTTGGCGATTACTCCACCGACAAAAGATTGGCTCTTAAATAAAGAGAGAAAGAGGAGGAATTATAAATGCGTAAATTTAAGTAAGTGTGTTTGTTAGTTTGTTACTCCTTCACACTGCAAAGACTAAACGGATTTGGATGACATTTGGAATTGACATAGGCTACTCTTCTATCTTTAACCCATAGGGTACTTTAAAAGTTTCCGAGAGAATAACGATAGTAGAAATCTACGCGGACGAAGTCGCGGGCAGAAGCTAGTGTTCAATAATAATCATTATTATGTTGAGCTACTAGATTATAATATTAAATGTGGTCGTGTTTTAATTTATAATCCCTTTGCCTCATTGATATAATAACTAATAAGTCTAGCGCAATGAAATATTGTTAACACATAATGTATTTCACAATTAAATAATATATAGGAAAAAAGCAAGCTTTAAAAAACCCGACTGTTGCTAACCAACTTTAAATCGTTATAAATCCTAAATGATCGTTCAAAATGAAAAATTATTACAGAAACCTCATTTTGATTTTTAATTACCTATTCAATGATACCGTATGTGTCATAGTTCATCGACTTTTTTTTTCATTTTGACAACATAGCGTCTAGTTTCCGCAAGATTGAAATGTAATTACTGTCATATCTTTAGTGACACTCATAAGATTAATACAAATCGATTGCCATAAGAATTATCAAAATCGGTCCACGCGTTTTATTTCTAGAGCGCCACAAAGGAACAAACATACATATATAGGCTGATAAACACATTACTCTCTTCTTTCTGCATTCGGGTAAAAAAAATATCTTCCAATGCAACCACAGTCTTCTAAAGCTTCATAACAATAAACCTCACAATAAAAAGACAAGAAAAATATTAATTAGCATTCCGGTGTTTGTCCAGGAGGCGCAATTACGAAACGGAGACAGCGAGATAGCGAGTTGGTTTGTTTTATTACAGAAATTAACCCGTTTTTAGTGAGGGGGATACATAAAATAATTAAGGAGGGAGGAAACACCCTTCGTCTTTGTGTGCTAAGATGAACCTTTCGTATCATTTATATTTCGTTTCAAGAGCTGAAATTGTGAGAATCGCTGCTGAATTAAGTTAGTAAATGAGCATGGACTTTTTGTATAAACCAACTTAGGTACCTACTTTTCTCGGGACACGTCCGAATTGGAATCGATTATCGCTAAAATCCATTTTACCCCATATATCATGTATCACCATGTACAAACAGCCACACACTTATCTGCCCATTAAAGGCAGAAGTGAGAAAATGTAGACAGAGATAAATATAGATTTTACATAAGAATCTCATGTGCACGACAGAGACAGTTTCTCTCTGTTTATATTAATTGGTCACTCAGCTGTGTGAGCGATTGTACCACGTGTAAAATATACATGGTATATTTATTATTGAGGGGTTGAGATGGGCCTTGTGAGCCACTTCGACCATTGCTGATCTTTTGTAGCAGCCCTTTGTTTTAGAGCTCACCGCAAAGGCCCGTTGCGTCTAGGAATTTCCAGATGCTTTGGGCAGTGAGTTGTATCTCTTGTGGGTCCATTTTATGTCGCCCTAGGTAGATACTTCTGTTGCGCATTAGTGGTCCGCAGGAACAGAGGATGTGCCTTTCTGTCTCCTGACAGAACCTGCATGTCGCGTCTTGTTTCATACCCACCCTTTAATTAGTGTTTTCGAGTGATGTTGTCCTTTTGTGGATTTCCACAGCTCGATCGCCCTAGATTTGTATAGGTCGTTTAGCAGGGAATAGGATTTGGATTTTGTGATGCCACAAAACGGCTTCGGGCCGACCAGGGGGTTACATGGAATAAACAAATCAGACAAACGTTGGGCGTACGACACTGATCATAGAGCGTGTTAACGATTATCAATATAATTTATTATAACAAATGACGGCTCCCCGCACCACCACGTTTATGTAGAGCATTTCTTATGGTACTCTTAGTAAGTAGGTACTTTTAAGTTTTAACCGAGGCTCATTCGGTAAGAGTGAAGGATTTTTGATATTACCTTCTCCCATTGTAATCAATTTCCTTCTTGTTTTTAAAGACTCACTATGAATCTACCATTGATATACCAATCGGCAACAATCAAATTACCCTATATTTATTTATAAAGTTGTTTACTATTGTAATAACACATCATCCTAATGATTTTAATAAGCTATTAGTAAATTGCCTGGAGAAACTAAGCTACGAGACTCGCACAGCTGCTTGTGCCTGCCTACGTATATGTTAAATTCACGACGTGTTTCGTCGTACACAGAGTGTGTTTACTTGAAATATGATATAGTTTATTAGCGTGGATATTAAACGTATTATTAGGCACCATCACGCGGCTAAAAGCAGTTATAGAAAGCAAATCACATTGTTAAGCTTGAAGGTTCTATTCCACATTGACAAGCAAATTACAAGTTTTCTTAGTAACATTCTATAGCCGTGTGGTTACCGGGTTAGAATAGTGCCATTCCGTGTCTTCCCGTGGATGTCGTTAGAGGCAACTAAGGGAAAAAAGGCTGGTAAGTACTAATAGGCGATGGGCTTGCAACCTGTCACTAATACACTGGTAAATTTCTTTGCTTAATTGTGCAAAATGTGGTTACAGAATTATCAACAAGTTTTAAGAGTTGTTGGTAATTCTGTAGCTCTGCCTACCCCACTCTGGGAATGAAGGCGTGAGTGTATGTATGTATGTGTATGTATGTATCCTATAGTTCAGATAGGCAACATGACATGTGAAGATTCAACTTCGCCTTGTTGATGGTAGAATCTTGTGCAGGGTTCGTCCGGATCACTATCAGCATCTTGATGCCAAGCTTCAGTGTTTGCAACGTTGCGTTTCTGTAAGAAGGGTAAGTCGGTGAAATGAGTAGAGAAACATCATAGACACTAGTATAGAAGCAATCCATCTGCAGTATAGCATTAGTATAGCAGCAATCGGTCTTTGAGTTCGTCTGCTGAGTCAAGTCTGAGCGAATGTACTTTCGGGTGGTCATAACGCGCCCATCTTTCATTGTTAGGTCTGCCGCTCGCCTGTCCCTGAATGATGCGATAATTGAAACACCCTCAATATATATACAGACATACCTTGCCTGCAGCACCCTGTGTACCGCGGCTGCGCAGCTCCTCTTAATTAATTGGCAGCGGAAGAGACTGTGCCGCTGTTAACGCTCTAATTATAACGGTACATAGCATTACTTAATTGGTACACGCAAATATATAACAACCTAATTTGTGGTGTAAACTGGCCATAGTTGTGTAATCATAATATAACCGTCTAATATTCAACATAGTAAGCCATGTTGCGAACTAATTTTATTTCTAAATATATTGAATCAGAATTAAGTTTGATTAAGTGATTTTATTATATAGCTTAATATCACTTTTATAACCAAATTTCCTTGATATTCAACACAATGTGTCTGACTATATAACGTTTCGTATAATTCGTTCATCGATATTCTTTCTCTCCAAGTTTAAGGGATAAACAAGTTATTTTATTAACGGTTCTATAACTTTGCCTTAATAAAACATACTATTAAACACAATTTAGTTTTAAAAGAGTATTTATTAGGAAAAATACAACTTAATTATCGAGAACACGCAATGCCGTCAAAAGGATACTTTGAGAGATAACTTTTATTTGTCGAGTCAAACGCGATAAAGATGCGTTCAGAAATTAGTGATGCTCCTTATGCTTATTTTCCGTCTTAAAATACAAACGCGTAACTTACACTGACGACCGCTATGCACTAATTTTCTAATCTCGGAAATACGAGAAGGTCTCAAAAGTAATTGAATGAAAAACTACTTACACAATTATGTTCCATTACGATCTATTCTACTAACGCACAAAATAAGAACTTAACTTCCAGTTCCTTTAACTAATAGATGCCTACTATAAAATACAAAAAAAAACTTCTAAGTATATAAAAAGTGACCCATTCATTTCTTCGTTATTATATACACTTCCGTACCCTCCTGTAAGATATTTAGGTACATAATCTATCCATCCCATATCTATGTCCCCTAAGTGAAAGCCAAGATGCCCTGGCCGGGGGCGATAGCGCAGGCGTGCCTGCCCAGCCTGCCCCCGGATTATGCCAACTTGCTCCAACTTCCCCAACTCGCAAGACCGTCTTAAGCGGGATGCCGAATTTTCAAAGTAAATAAGGGAAATTTGAATGTGTAAATAGCAATAGTTGTTGTTGGCTTCCGATTAGAAAAAACTTATTGGTAAATTATTTGAAACTGTTTAGGAGTAGTGGTGAAGCGAACACTAACCATGAGCCATTACAAAATTGATACAAACAGGGTGTCCAACTTATAAGGGACAGAGTAGAGTATTGTAGTTTAATAAAAACTAGTCATTTGTTTTAGGTCTTGTAGGCGTTATTTTTATAATTGTATGACCTTTAAGACTGTAAACTTCAATCAATAGTAAATATATAGGACATAGGAAAAGTAAGGCTTGAAAGATATATATTTTTTAAAGATAATAGAAATGTTAACAAAGGCATTTTTTCCAAGATTACGTAGCTACGACCTTTTCATACTGTCACTGATAGATCGGGAAATAGTCACATCAAATTTCCGGTCATTTGTACCAAGTATGGCGACCCTTCGGAGGTCTAATTACGTAATGACGAAAAGGAAAATGATGGTCATAGTGCTGGTACCGGCAGCCCTTTTATAATTGGGTCACCCATGGTACACGAAACATTGCTTGAGCGACATTAAATGTCATCTGCGATTGTCCTCTAATTTAACATGGTTACATGATGGTTACTCGTACACACAGACAGACAAAAAATGTGCTGAATTTTATGTCTAAATTCTGATTTTATGTTACGCATAGTACAAACCGTTTTACAGTTTAAAAAAAAAGTATTCCGAACTATTTGATTTCAGTTTTTCATCGCTAGGAACATAAAAAAAACATTCTACCGTTCGGATAACTTACAAAAATTGTGAATTTCATGCTTTTTCAGTGATGGTTGGAACTTGATCGTTACCTGTTTCTTATAATCTTGATTAACCTTTATTTAACAAAGTGTATTTCGCCAGTGTTGAGTTTTAAACAATTACTATGGACTTAGTAGTGAAACATAGCCATGGATATCAGACGCGAGGACAAATCGCACTGCTAGATCAAGACAGCATCAACTCAAAATCTTTTTTAGATTTGTTTCAAGCTCATAGACGTTGTATTAAAGTTTATTTTAAAATACAGTTGTATTTTGAGTTACTCCTCTTTTGATCTGGCAGTGCGAAATGTTAAGTTGAAGAGTATTTACTCCTGTGGACTAAACAGCAGCACATGGGGCCAGCTACATGTGTTTTGTCAAAAAGTCCGATGATATTCAAAATATCGGATGTCAGTATGTCATTTCTCTTTTTCTTGTCATTTGAAAATTAATCTGGAGATGACGTGATTTAAGTTTTGGTTTCAAAGCGGAACCCACGGACTAAATGCTAAACCGTTAAGAGTAGGTATTTAAGAAGTTGTTGATATATTTTTGCTCTCATGACTCGCCGTTGCTTTATTGTAACAGGATTTTTCATGGTTCCAAATAATATGAGGACACGTTAGCTTAGTTGTAAGTGACCAAGTTGATGTGTGTTATAGCTAGAGATGTATCCAGATTATTTTATGTAGTTATGAACTGATTGTATTTTTTATCTACTTGATCGTGGTTTTGTAGCAATAGCGCAAACTTTTTTGGTACTGGGTGAATTTATGTCAAACTGTCCAAAACTGTCCCCTAATATTTATTTTTACCGGCCGTTGTCCGTCATTATTCGTACTAGTTTTATAACAAAAGCATGCTAGCACATGTTTCTAATCAATTCCTTTGACCAAACAAAAACCATATCGGTGACATTAAGTGTTTCAATCTCGCACTAACAACAATGCGGCGCGGAGATACGCGCGCGCGCCACGCGGCGTTGGATATTCCTAATATTGGTTCTGTCACACGTATTCTACCCTCTTTATAAAAATAACACATCTTCAATACATTTCTATAGTTTTAGCAACCCTATGACTAAAAGAAAAAGATCTAATTTGATTTAACTTTGGAATTGAACATACGTGTTTTTGGCTAAGATAGGTAGTATCGTTAAGCTAGAGAGTTTTAAACCCTGTACTGATATAAATAGGGTTGGTTGCTGCGATAGGGTTACCCTTTTAATATCGCGACGGTTTGCACGCACACGCAGTGGGTCACGTGTCGGCACGCGCCCTGTGGAGCACCACCTACCATCACTAATTTCAACTGGTAATGAGGGTCGTTTGCTCATTTCGATCGTATTCTGGTAATTTATTCATTAGGGTTTTTTAGATTGAATTTGTTTTGTAAAAAATGAACAATGTTATGATATAAGTATGTAGTTTTCTTTTTGTGGATTTACTTAAGCTACATTTAGTCCATAATACTTATGTACACACATACGAGCAAGGGTTCTATTTTCAAAATATCATCGACCAACCTCCATTAATGTTTTTGAGTAAGCCGTCAACAATAATTGTATTGTTGTTTTTTTAATCAAACGGTGGGCTTTCACACGAACAGTGATGGTGGCTGGTTTGCTTTGTAAGTCACTCGTTACTACCGTTAGCGTAATGCTCATAAAATAATCGCACTATACGAAAACGTCAGCTCAACTACAAACGATCATATTGATAGTATTAGTTAGTATTAACTGAAAAACGCATCATTAGGTATCTATTAACAGTTTTAGAGCAACCTGTATGTGTAGCCTACTGATAGAAGAGCATCTGTTTTTAATGTTTTTTTAAATTGCTTGAATAACTAATGTGTAATTTTAATTTATACCTTAGATATTTGAGTAGGGTACCTACCGAATAGAGTAAGAAGGTATTTTAACCTTACGCCAACGTCAATCACAGATCGTAAGGTAGCGTAGTAGGTACTAGCAGTATTTTACACTAGCTTCTACCCGCGTCTGCGATCGCGAAAACACTTGATTTTTTTGTGATAAAAAAATTTAGAAAGCCTATGTATGTGTTAATGTCGGTTATAAGTAAGCTATCTCCATTCCAAATGTGATCCTAATCCATCCAGCAGGTTCAGCGTGAAAGTAAAAAAACATACTTAATCCACTCACCCAAATTTTTGGATTTGTAATATAAAGTTGGATTCATTATTTAATTTGATCCAAAGTTTTAGGTACATTCTGTATAACTCTACATAACTATACTTTGCTAGCTCTAAAATGATCACTTCCACATTTCTAAAATGTAGGCAGTGAATTTTAACAAGTTAGCAGTTTTATTTGATTTATTCTCCGCCCGCGGCCCCGTCCAACTATTTTAATATTTCATTACGTACCACTCGGCTAGCACTCTGTTTTAATAGCTTTCAATATAACGGTTTTATTGTAGTTAGCCGGGTTTCCCACTCGGCGATTTGAGTTCTGACAGTTTTTTAGGGTTCCGTAGGCAAACTAGGAACCCTTATAGTTTCGCCATGTCTGTCCGTCCGTCCGTCCGCAGCCCAGCTCAGAGACTTTTAGTACTAGAAAGCTGTAATATGGCATGAATATACATATTAGTCACGTCAACAAAGTGGACAAATAAATCCATGAAAAGTTTTTTTTTAGTGTACCTAACCTACACGTAACGTGGTGATGTAATTTTTTTTCTCATCTGCCCCATAGTGTGTGGTGTTGTTGGATAGGCATTTCAAAAATATTGCTGGTTTGTCTGAACAATTTTTCGATTAAGGGATCCGTTTATGAAATAACCCCCCCCCCCCCCTTTCTCCTACAGGCAACAGTATAACCAAAAAAAAACTGAAAAATATCTTAAATCCTGATATACAGGCGACTAGAGTGTTTATACACTTTATACCTACTAAAATCACGTAAGACAGCACCAAATAACTTTAAATAAGTAGAGAACCAGTTCATGCTCGTTATTTTGAGATTTTTGAGGAGTAATGACTTTGGAACCCTACACAGAGCATGGTCAGACATGCTCTTGCCCGGTTTTTTGATAATTAAGTTTGGGTACTGGTGCAGGGTTTCACGGAATACTGTAAAAGGGTTAGTGATGACTAACGAATACAATACTTACTGTTCCACCACTTCAGCCCGTAGTCATCCACTACTGAACATAGGCCTACCTGTTTGATTTCCAGCGAGAACGATCCGTATCCACCGCCTTCCTTTATCAGGTCATCTGTTCTCATGCAGGCAGTCGCCTACGATGAGCTTGCCAGGTCGTGATCTCCACTCAAAAACCTTTCTTCCCCAACGGGCAATCAGGTCTTCTCGAGCTTTGTGCCCTGCTCATTGCCTTTAGCCTACTAACGCGCTGAGCTATATCAGTGACAGTGTTCTTCAGCAGATCTCATAATTTTTACTGCTTAGTGTAAATAAAACATGTTTGGTAAATTAAATTGATTATGTCCCTCCAGCTCCAGGCTTGTGCTAAGGGTAATAAACAACGATAAACATACTTATTTAGCGAAATACATCGCAAACATCCAAGTAAGACTTGGGAATAGGAACAGATTCTCGTACCAATCATACAAATGCTATGGGATCGCTAGCTTTGTAGGCAGGGTAACTGCTAGGCTTACCGTGTTGTCATAAGTAAAACAACAGACATAAGTATAAAACAGTTAAAACAGAAAACGGTAGCTAGTAATTAGTGTTTTTGTTTTTGTGTGTGTGTTTTTTTTTTTTTTTCTCTTCTTCCAAATTTGCTCGCTTACTCCTGCTATCTAGCAGTGAAAACTGTTTTGGCTCATGTATTATCCATATTATTTTATAGTTTTTTTTAATATTTTAGCTGTTCGTTTTCCAATAAATAAATAAATAAGTTTAGTGGTGCAGCTGCTACGGCAAGTTAAACGGTAAGATGGTAATAGCGATCCTAAACCATCTTCACAAAGTTCTTACCATCATCATTAACAGCTATAGTGCACTAGTACCACCAGCTAGTTTACTTAGCTCGAGTAAAATAACCTTTCAACTCAGGAAATTTCTGGGAAATTATCGAAGCTCTACGTAATTGAAGGATTTCCAGCGAACCCTGGACGGGTAGCGGGTTCCGTCCGAGTATCGCTCCGCGCGTTATTTAAAACACAAATATTTGCGCCCAATGAAACTTTTCCTTAAAGTCTCCGGGCTTTATTAATATTTTATTATTTTGTCTTGTTACGTTTCGAAAATTCCCAACTTCCCTTGTTAGCAGTTCCCCGTTCTAAAGCGATTATATTTTAAATTATTTTAATTAAAACACTGTGTAAACTGTTAAGTACGCGAGTTTCTGTGTTGGAATTGTTTCGTAGAAATTAGAAATGTTTTACAATCCTGGTAAGTTTCTTTCAGCTTGAAGGAATTATATTAATTAACAAATGTACCTTTATATTCGTTTAAAATTAAAATTGTAACAAAAATAAAAATTATACCTACAAAGAATAGACAAAGAGACTAATAAGTTTACTAAAAAAAATGCGTGTGTGTGTTTCCAATAAAGTCAATATACCTTTTTACTACAGATCCAAGCATAAACACTTTATTTTACCTACCATACCATATTTAAAGCTAAAATATAATATAAAGTAGAAATTTACCTAAGAAATCCTTGCCTATTCAAAAAATAAACTGCAGATCTCCAACACACACCGAGCTAACTCTCTCCAGTATTTTTAAGACATAAAAATGGCCAATTCAACAAGGTATCCAGTTTTTTGCACTAAAAATTGAAAGACAAAACCGCAAAAAAAAACCTACGCTCACAAAATGGGAGGTTTCACCGTAACCTTGATCCTGTCCTTATCCTTCAAACTCGTAAAGACTGAAAGAGATGGAGTTTCTGAAGTTTCTTATTTAGTGTTTCGTAGTAACTATCCTTCTTCTGAAAAGGCGGATTACTTTTATTCCTCGTCGTTAAGAGTAACCTACACCGTTTGCGCTCTCGATTAAAAGCGTGTTTACACGCCCCAGTGTTGCCAGCACGCCAAATATTTACTCCTTTCTTTTAATGCGCAAAATGAAAGCAGTCTTGTTTATTTGCTGCTATTATGAGAATATAATGCTTTGTTTTAAATGGGGCACAAAATGGTACATTTTAATAAATGAAATATAGTTACTCGTTAACTCTGAAATTGTTCATAATACAATAATTAAGCATTGACGCGATGACCAAGCAACCAAAAATGATATTCTCTTTGAATTATAAGTTATGATAATTATCTATAAATAACGCATTTTGATTCAAGACAGATGAAAGTATGAGTATAAATCACAAACTTTAATTATTATGTTCCAAACTCATTCTCCAAACAATCTTTAAACAGCACAAACCCTTAAAAAACAGTACAATTCCAGAGATTTACGATGGCAGACATTTAAATATTCAATGTTATAAACCTATTACAAGTTGGCAACTCAAACTACTGGGTTATTCTGCGGGGCTTAAAGTTTTTGTGAATTTTACACAAGTTCGCATATTACCGGCGCTCGTTGGCCGATGGAACTTTGTCGTTCGTTAATTAATTAAATTGCTCGCTGAAAACAGGCTTTGCTTTATGAAAATACACTTTGTACTGAAATGTTCTGGGTTGTACGTAAATATAAAATTTGTGATGATTTGTAATTTATAAATTAACTGTGTCAATAGCAAATATGTCAGCCATTTGCTGTAGCTGCTGCACAGAAAACTAGTCGGCTGTAGACAATTGAAAACGTTTCATTTTTGTGACACCTGGTCTGCAAATTACTATAGGAATCCAAAGGATTTTTCATTCCTGAACATAGCAAAATATACGAGTACATTTAAATTTATTTTTGTTTACTATAATCTCATTTTACCAATACTACGGCAGAATAGATATAACACGGTAGCCTTTTTCAAGAGAAAAACCAACTGTCATAATTTTAAACTTGACATCGACAGATAGATACGTAGGTATCCTATTTATCTCCAGCCCAGTATCAGTATCCGTTATTTTGCTAAAATCGTTGTAGAAATCTAAACCATCATTCAAATCATTTTAGATATTAGAGCAAGAAAGAGAACCAAAGACGCACAAGACGCACAATTTTTTTTACAACGTCATACCTCGTTACTTTATTTATTTAAGTAGAACCTAGACTATTGTTATGTGTCTATTGTGTCGTAGAATTGGAGTTACGCCCTTTTAGAATAAGTACATCTCAATAAATTAATAATAAATTAACTATTCATCCAAAAAAAAAACTTGGTGTCTTCCTTCTTCCAAACAGTATATATAGGTAGGAGAACTCATAAAATCATAGTCGTAGAAATACGAAATCATGTCAAATAAAAATATTATCTTCAAATAATCGATTCATTCATCCATCCATCGAATCCAAGTTAAGTATGAAAATCGTCAGTTAGGAACGACTTAATAGTCATGAACTGACTGAGTGTTTAAGTGTGCCGGTTAAATTATGTCAAGGTGTAGAGAATCATAAACCTCAAAATACAGCCTATCACCCTATACTCGTATAACAGAGATTATGTGTACGTAGGAGCAGTGGTATTTATTTACTAGACGGCGATTGTGGGACAAATAAGATAACTAAAACCTCTTCACGTAATCTGCCGCGGTTTGCTATTGAAGTAACATCATAGACCACAATAGGTTCTTTAAATCTAAGAGCTGAACGAAAAATCAACGTATTTAATGTCTTGGTCGCATTATAATAAAGCTTAGTGCAGAATAACGTTTAGTGATAATGCTTGTAATAATAAGCAACTTGGAATAATTGTGTTTGCGACTGAGCTGTCAGAATTCGCGCCATTCTCGAGGGCTCTCGATGTTGCCAGTGACATCAAGTGAATCTGATCCTGACAGTCCTCTTTTGTGACTCGGATTATTTTGTCTGCGGTATACAGTTTTTTCTTTCCAATAAATAAAAATGATACATATTATATAAATGCATAATATATAAATGCATAATATTGAAATAATGCCCACATGCGAATTTTTAAAATGTTGAATGTTTTGTTCACCATTAAATGTTTTTCTGTTGCCTATTTTATTCGTTTTTTTTGCGTTGCGTTCATACCTACTTATTTCTGAAAATATTTTAAACTGACAAATCGTAGGTCGTCCATAATATCTTTTTCACTCGTTAGTCTCGACAGAATCGAGGAAAAGGGATAGAGTAACTTCGAAATTCATTTTCGAAACAATTTAAAGCCCCAGTTTCCAAAGTACGTGGTGTATTCCGACCGGGTACGCGTAGTGATAACGCTCTAATCCTCATATAAATCACGCGGGGAAATTTACGAGCCTGTGGGGCAATACATAAATACCTACGTAAATTATAGGCGACATAAGCCTGCAAAACACCCTCTTATATATAACGAAGAAGGTTAAATATGGTTGAGCAAATTTTAATCGCCTTTATATTTTTTATGATGGCAATGTTTTTTTGGGAAGTGACTTTAACAACATCGTTGAATCTTTTACTAATAATTATTTTCAGAAGAAAATTACTGTGACAATTACTTCAATGTCTGATTTTAATGATTCCGAGATAACAACTTGAATAAATCATCACAGCGGTATCATTTTAATGTTGATACTCTAAATCAGTTTAAATTTCAGAAAGCTACGTGAAATTACAAATACTTATAACCACATCGTCAGCCACATTACCCTGGTTACGTTAAAAAAAACAAGACCATTATCTCTTTTAAAATGGAAAATACAGTTAATTATGGCATAAATTAAAAACATTGATCCACTATAACAAGTTACAATTTCAAATCGGCCATTGTTCCAACACGTGTCGGTGTTGTTTCACCAAACGTTCTTTTTTTAAACGCGTCACCTATTCTCAAAATTTACCAGACATGTGTTATTATTCCGTTCTTCATTCACCTTTCTTTGTCATGACAATGCACGGTCCACGGAACTATGGGCCGCGTATAATAAGAGACATAATATCCAAAAGTATGAAAGGACCGAGAATGTTGGAAGAAAAATGTTCCGCTCGTAGTTGTTCGGGTGTAAAACAAACTGACATCGAATGTAAATAACGGGCTTTGTGGGGTGTTGCCATCCGAGAAATAACATTTATAATGGACATTTAATGGCCTTTTTTTGATGAATAGTCCGTCTAACCTGGACAAATACTTCCGTGACTTGCGCGTTGTTTGCTTATACATTTTAAATAGGCCAAACATTGTACGATAAATTTACATTCCTAGATTTAATCAACTTTGAAAAACCTTTTTTTGAAAACGTATACCATGACGTCCATGACTTCATACATGTACTATTAAATAATTATAGAAATACTGTTCAAATTACGACTCTTCCTGTAAACCTTGACCCCACACATCAGCATTTATCTTTTAAATTAGTAATTATCCAGCTAAGGATAACAAATATACATTACATAATTGGTCTACACTAATTTTATATCGCGTTCATCTTTAACCATTGCGTTAAGTTATGATCAGTTACATACCCATTCTACCGTAACTATATCACTAGGATACAAAGTTATGAGTTTCATACTCAATGATTCGCCTAAACAACACTTTACAATTTCGACGACGAATTAATAAACAGCAAGCGATAGTTGACCCCTCGGAACATTATTAAGCAGGTAGAGTAACTCGGTCAAATCTATAGGAACCTAACTCCACCTATAGCGCAGGGCAATTTTTATTTGCTGGTTAATACGTCATCATTGAATTTGAAGAGGGTTACGCCCCAGAACAATCTCTTATTCACAGATTTAAATTAATACGGATTAACTCCAATACGCCTACCTTCTTACCTTTATAAAGCGTCAATAACGAACTCGCTGTGGTTATGCCTTACCCTTTCTCTGCGGTTGGCTTTTCAGTCCGGCATCGGGTTAAATGGGGCCGCTAATTTAAAAGATAAATGAAACAAATAACAAAATCATAGAGTAATTTTCAGTTTAAGTTTTTATATTTGGAATGCTGATGTTTTTCATCCGGTATAATTGCACGCACCGGTCTAAAAGGCCTGATTTGAGGTTATATTTTGACAGCTCTTTGGAGGTGGGAGGACCTTGTGCACATTATAGAAATTATAGAAAAGTGCAAAAATGTCCAGTACCTATTGAGAAAAAAAGAACTTGTAAGGCCAAGCCCATAAGTGCGCTTATCAATTCTTGCAAATCTATAAAAGGTCGTTGAGGGAGTTCAGCATTACTTATACTCACTGGCTTGTTCCCGTAGGCACTGTGAAGGTTTTAAGCCCACGTTTTCTCTATGGCTAAGTGTTTAAAATAGGACCGAGATAACGGAACCTCATAAGATGGTATAATAATTATTAAATGCACTAAATCTAAATTGTTATTTTAGTTTTTGTATTTGTACTATTTGTAGTTAATTAAAAAACAGTTACATCATCTAATTCATTTTTAGATTCCCCAACGTATAAACAGCATCTGCTTTTGAAAAACGTTTTTAAAAGAAAACCCTCCCCATTAATTTGGCTTTTTAAAACCTCTTTAAAATCTCGTTATTAAATCTGGAGATGTAAACAATACAATGAGAAAATCCTAGTACAACGAGAAAATCTCAAACACTAGATTAACGTTCTGAATTTTCAAGCTAACATCAGCCAAATATGTTTGAGAGCACGGCCGTACGACTAAGAAAATAATAGTATTCTTCATCAATTTGTGTATTTTAGATATGCCACTGTGTCTTTAAGATGCTTTGTCTTTTTGTCCGTTTATCCACGGTAGCACAAACATGTCACGGTCCTTTCCCCAACAAACATGTTTTTTCACTTTAAACAAACCGTACAACCTATTTTTAACCTCAATTTCATATTCATAAAGCCGGGTTTGAACCATATTGATTTGAATAAGGTTTTTTGAAAATTTTAAAGACAGATCTCTGGTTTAGTTACGTAATAGGATAGCTGCGCGTGAGTGGAAAACGGGGCCTTTGTCTCATCAGCGCTTATGCTAATATACTTTGTCGTTCATAATATTATTAATACACATTTGGTTTAACTGGAAAATCACGCTGAGTCAGATTTTAAACGAGGCCAAAAACAGCTTGAGAAATAAGTATATTGGATTCAACATTGTAGGCTGTAGGTAGGCTTAGATTTTTAAATTGACAGTGTCCTGTTTTCGGACGGACGGTAGACGTTGATCCAAATGTCGCTAGAGGTACCACTAGCGAGCGAGTACCTGCGACCTGTAATTTTTTTTCAATGTCTGTATAAAATATATATGTATACCCAGACATATTTACCCAGGAAAGTAATGTTACATTAATCCAACTAGAAAAGACACATGAATGAACGTAATGCAATTTCCAATTTCACACTATCGACAGGCCCTTCGCTTCAAACTTAATTTGTAATAGGCGTATCGCAAACACAAGTGCAACAAACATCCTTACAACGTCATAAAATGTACCTACTCATACTAGCCAACAAAAGGAAATACCTGTTAACAGGACATACAGATAATAACTTAAACTTCCATGCACCGACAAAACCTTTGCGAATTCGACACGCCCAAATCAAAATATATTATCGACCTATAAATTGTAACTGGCAACATAGATGAAAAAAATCGCATCGGCATTCGCACAATCAATCAAGCGATAAGCCAATAAACCTCAACGATGCGCTTTTGAATTTGGAATTCGATTTTTGAATTGTGCTATTGTTGCGTATGGCCGGCGGCGGTGCGAGCTGCCTTGTCGAATGGCACAATGAAAGGGCAAACGGAAGTGAACGTCGGTGTCTCCTGATGAATGGAGCAGCTCTGGATGCGTTCAGGAACTATACAAGGCACTGTAAAAACGCCAGCTGTACCGTCAGCAATGGATAGGAACGGGGACAATGTTTGTTAAGTTACCTTTTGCACTTTTTTCCGAGGAAATTGGTCACAATCGCTTAATCCTTAGTTTTACTGAATACTCCGGCAAACGGTTTCCAAAGTTCATTTAAATATTATCTAATAATCTTGTATTCGTCATCTCAGTTAGTAAGGCACCCATTATTATTATTACAATGAAACGTAAATGGGTGAGTAATAACAATAATCAATATTTAATTTACATATTATTCCACCGTTACAAAGATGTCTCTTCCAACCGTACCCTCGCTAATATCCACACATGACACAAACTGTCCAGAAACGCAACAAAAAAAATATTGTACAACAATACAACGCCCCCTATTGAACACAAACGCGGCATTGTAGCATCTCGCCGTTGCTTATTAAAAAATTACGTCCGGGGTTGCCAGCGCTATAAAATAAAGCGTCCCATAAAAGGTGGAAAGTAATAATGAAATATGTATTACACGGGTATAATGTTGTTAGCCCCCGTTTAGGGATGAATGGGCTCTTTGATAGTTCGTTTGACTTGTCCCCATTGTGGCTCTGTCCGTGAAATCGCTCGAGATCTACGGAACTGTAGATTTACATTACGGTGGGAAGCGGTTTGCAAGTAATAGCTTAACTAATTGCAGGGGTTGGCTAGGTTTAATGTATCGCTTGAAAATTTTAAGAGATTATAATTTTAGGCGTCTTTTTTAACCCAAAGAAAGCGATACTTTCTCCAGCTAACACAAATTGAGTTTATACTGGCAGATATTTTAAACAATTTTGAAAATAGATATTTTGGAATAGGGACTTTATTGCTTGGTAATAGAAGTTCAGTATTGTTTTAAACTTGGTAAATGTAAAGTGGTGTTGAGAAAGACGGCACTTTCGTACGCGTCGGAAGAAGTAAAGCCGGTTCACACTAATTAGTGTTAATCAAATAAAGTCCTCTGGCGGTATAACAGTCTGTTCTTAGCTAATAAGAAATCGTGTGAACTTAAAATGCAGTAAAAATTTTGATGTAAGAAATAAATGTACAAGCAGCATCTTTTTTCGGGTTCCGTATTCAAAATAGGAACCCTTATAGTTCCTTCATGTCCTTCCGTCCGTCCGTCCGCAGTTTAGCTCAGAGAGTCTTTGTTCTAGAAAGCTGTAATTTGGCACGAATATACCTACATATTAGTCACATATTTTGTTCTTCTCATCTCTTTTATAGTTTTTGGTGTCTTTAGATAGGTCTTTCAAAAATATTGCGGGTTTTTAAAAACAATTCCTCGTTTCAGTGATCTACCATCCAGTGTCTGTGAAATATTAAGATTTAAAGTGCAATTTTTTGTTAGATTCAAGTGTCGTACCCCCCCCCCCCCCTTCTAAACCTAAAAATATGAAAAACAAAACCGCCTTCAAAAAGCAAAAAAAAACACATCTTTTAATAAAATGGTAGGTAAGAAGTCAGTCCAAATGAAGTCTGCTTTTGGTTAAAATATTATAGGACGCCGACTTCAGTTGGATTGACCTAAGTACGGCCTGGCCTACCTTTTTACTAAAATAAATTATTTTTTGCTTTTTGAAGGCAGTTTTTTTGTTTTTGTATACGTTTATTTATATTCTGTTATGTAGTCTCTACTTCTCACTTCTCAATTAATAAGAAACTATAAAACATTTCAATTTCGCCGCAAGCAACGCTGTGGGAAACTCATAGTCATATATTTAAACCTAAATATCGCTTACCATCAGGCGATCCATCTGCACGTTTGCCTCATAAACCATAAAAAAGAAGGCCATGCTCAATTTTTAAATGAAGTTTTGAATTTTATTTTAATTTAATTTCAGGCCTTAAGTCTTCACTTAAGGCCTTAGGGTCTCAAGATGCAACTCTCTGAAAATGATCCCTCTGGCGCCCATGTCAGAAACTGTATTTGAATTTCAGCCAAAACTTCATTGGTGATCGACAAACAACAGTATTGCCAAACATAATTCAAACTTTCTCAATAACAAATCGCTAATGAAAGTTCAAGTGGGAAGGAGAACGATCATAGCTCGGATTGAAAACGAATGAGAACTAAACAGATCGATTTCTTGACCCAAATAACCGTTGTTCCACAATTCCGGAAAAAAAACCGTGTGAATATGTTTGTGACTCCGTGATCCTAAAACAGCTGGATATACATATTTGTATGAAATTTTAATGGCGATGGCGTACGAGTATACCTCAGATCAACAAATACGCTACCATATATTAAAAAAAAACCTATGGGATGGTCAACGCAGACAAAGACGCGAGTGAAGTGCAGTGTCCAATTAAGTCAGAGCCACACCGGTGATTTTAGCTGTTTTAGTATATTTAAAGTTTTGGTACTTTTTTGAATAAGGTAGAACATCTTGCAGCGAGCTCTCAGTCTACAAGCCAAGCTAAAAACGTGTACGTGTCATGTCAAATACCTCTGCAATAAACATGTCCGCTATCAAGATAAAGTCTACGATGAGTGGAAAATCCTGTGACTTACTCATTTTCTTGCGCGAATTAAAAATGAAGAGTTTTGCAAATGCCTGTGATAAAGATAACGAAAGATGGTATTTGCGTTGCTCACTTCCAAGGCAAACATTGATGGCAAGACTGACGTTACACAATTAAATTATCAAGTGAAACAAAAAACAAGCTTTAAAGTCCCATCTGCTGTTTGAATAATGTCGTCCATGTAAGTTTGTTATCAATATGTTAAATTTGCCAATTTTACATTTTAAGAACCCAGTCACGCTTAGACTGAATAAGACTATCCGGTCATTAGCCTTTTCAAGGGAACAAAGAGCCATACATACATACATACATACATACAGGTTAAAAACATTACCCTCCTCTTTCGGCAGTCAGGTAAAAAGTAGGGATAGCGTTGAATTTGCAATGTTTCAATGTGCACCACATTTAAAAAATACTTTTATGCTGCAGAAGCCCAGCCACATACACCACCCGATGGAAAGTGTGATCTTAAAATATGGACATACATTTTCCTTACATACGTATCCAATTCTGAGGCCAAATAAAATAAGGAGAGCGTTTATACTACTCACTAGGGATGCAAATCAGTCCCGGGATTGCATTCACACCAATCACGGGATTACATGCCATGTACCACACTATCCACATTGGAATACAACAGTGCGAACACGCTGTATGTGTCATTTCATAAATAACATAAAAACAAAATAAATCAAAAAAAACTAATTGTGTAAAATATAATAATACCAGAAAACACATAACTTTGTCGCTTATTACAATTTCCTAAATTAGTCACTAACAAGTGCGACGCGGAAATACTTTGGAACGAGATAGAAATATCTCCATACGTATCTAACGTATTGCGGCATTCTTCTTGTTAGTGATTAATTTAGGAAGGTGTAATAAGCCCTTTATAACAAGACATATGCATTACGTTAATTTTATTTTTAAATAGAGTTATATTTTTTAATTCTAATTTACAAAGTCACCTTTAGTCAGATTACAGCAAACTCTGATTCCATTATTACTTACATACATATTTTTTTGTCAAAATATGATGTGCACATAAACGGACGTACCTACCGAGGATGCGATACGATAACGTGAGCATTTATAAATACTTGATGCTAGACAGACAAGCAGATTTCCCAATAAACAATAGTAAGGGTAGTCATAAAACAAGTCAACAAGAGATTCCGCTGCAATAAAGAGACATTTATTCCAATCAAACATTAAATATTTACGTAATAAACGTGGAGCTGTGTTTACTAGCACAATAATTTCTAAGTCTCGGCAAATTCATTTAGAATGTTGCCTGAATTGAGCATTGATAAATAGAATCAATATACAGACAGACAACAATAATATTAGGCACGGCAAATATGTATCTTTACATTAATATTGTGTTGCGAACGATTATTTTGTTTGTTATTATAATAGTCGCTAGGAAGAGCTAGTTCTAATAGAGTGTCAAGTCCACTATGACTGTAATTTGAAACACATTGAATAAGATTTTTAAGTGAACGGGCGCCATAATTTCTAACAGCATGTTTTACTTTCATATGCTTTATTTTTTAGTTTTTTTTGTTCTCCATAAATAAATGTACCTATTCTTACTCGCCTAGGCCTACTCGATGCACTTTCACTTTTCTCTATTTTACAAGGGTTAGCTGGAAGAGATCCCTTAAAGGGATACGCCGCCTTTGTATATCATTTTTTTACATTAATTGTAATGTTTTGGTTTCTGTTTTGTACAATAAAGGGTTTTCATACACACACCATTGCATGAAAAAATAAATCTATATTTAAGATTGACAGTTCAATGCATTTTGACGCAACTAAATTGTACCTACTTAAGACAAATAGTACTAAAAAAAGCATAATAAAACTCATGAGTTAGGACAGTATTACTAAACTTATCTTATCTGAGGTCTCAAGACTCAAAAACCTTTGTATCTGTAAGCCTAACCACTAACGCCAATGTTAACGCTGCTAACGTTTCTGTTTTCTATCAAGTCCAAATGCAGAAGTTGACGAAAGCGGTCGAACGATCTATCATCAGCTGATGTTTCTTGCAGAATTTTTTAAGAGTAGAAAACAGTAAACTGTCACTAGTATTACTTCACCTTAATGATATAACTATTGTTTAATAAAGCAAGTCCTCATATAGGTTTTATACAGCGATTCCTCGAGAGCTGGGACGAGCGTTTTCTGGGACGAAAAGTAATGCTATTGTCTGTCTTTGACGTATAAACTAACTTTTAAAAAGACCATAATTGCGGAGAAGAAGCACCGCAAGAAAATCCAGCAGTAAAACATTTTTTTAATAACATCACAATTACAAGGTAATTATTACTACAAGTGTAAGGTCATTAAATATAAACGTTAATTAACTCTTTGAGCAAAATGAATCTATTAACTTTAGGTGGGAGGTAGCCCACTTGCAAAAAAAAAAAAAAACTTGACGTGAGCACGTGAGCTCAATATATTTAAACAAAAATTCCCCAATTCAGTACTTAGGAACCCATAATTTACCACGGCGTTTTGTACGGACAAAATGGCGGCGCGCTAACGATTTCAGCAAACATAATTATTGAAAGTCGCACGTCCACCATTCTGTTTGATCTCGCTTATTGGCCAACAACTCGGAGATTATAGTTTCTAAGTAAAATGTGTATTGAATAATACCCCGGTGTTGACCAGAATATAACACCTCGGGTGGGTTTCATTTGTTTTATCAGTTAGTGGCTAGTTGGGATGGTGTCGAATTGAAGAAGCTGGAATGTAAGAAATAGATATAACTAAGGTTCTAAAATAGCTGAGTACTTGAGTGTGTTTTGGATGGAGTACCATGTGATTACAGAATTATCAACAAGTTTTTAGAGTTGTTGGTAATTCTTTAAGTCCCGAGTTTTGACACATTTTCCTGCTCAACTACGCATGAATATATAAATTTTTGGTGTTATGTGAGATTCATTGTTTTATATAATGCTAGGTTAAGTTTATTATTGTATAATATCATTAGCAATATATAAAAAACGACTTACTGTTGAGTTTCTTGCGGCGTTTCTTCTCAGCAGTGGTCTCTTGCGAAGCGCTGGTAGATTTTTGACGTGTAAAAGTGCCCGTGCGGCCTACTTACTGAAACATCTTTTATCTTTTTTTATCTTTTTATCTTTAGCCCTGCCTACCCCACTCTGGGAATGATGGCGTGAGTTAATGTATGTATGTATGTACCATGTAAAGATGCTTAGGGTTTAAGTATGCCATTTTAATGTCAAACGATCGGCTAACATAAGTCCGTCTGGGTTTCCCCGGATTTGTCCTAATTTAGAGGGCGTCCGGGCGGGGTTTCAATTGTATTGTAGTGCGGGTTTAAAAATTTAAAATCTTGGGCCGCCGCGGTCGGTGTGGAGAACCGACGAACCTTCACAGTTTCATGAAAACCTGTTGATATGTCCTGGGCTCCAAAATAATGGATTTTCACGCGTCTTGTCCTGATTGCCAAATTTTAGACATGGCAACCCTAGGCTAACAGAAACTTTAACAAAACAAATGGCATGGAGGAAATTACAGGTTCCATTATCAATCTCAAAGCTGCAACTCGTTTCTACAAGAAATAATGCCGAAATAGCGAAATTGTTTTTTCGATCTACTTGAAATTCCATTGCAAAGCTGCATTCACACAGACAGCCAATTTAAAAATAAAAACGAATTTACATCTTTGTACGGAGGCTCAGTTGCGACGAAGTTATGGTTCAGGAAATATGATTTGTCCGTCTGTTATCTACTTTGTGATATTTTTTTCTGCGTTAAGACTTACTGGACCTAACCTTGACCTTAACCTTTCATCTGTGCTGTTTGAAGAACGAGGGCAGTTTTACGATTACCTTTTGTTTGATATTAACAAAAAGATCTTCGTGAAGATTACGGACGGCCAATTCATATTTACCATACTGGGGCTCGCAAACTGTTTTTGACATGTTATCGTATTGTTTTATACTCAAACTCAATACGATAACGTATCAAAAGCGATATGGTTTTACCGAGTAAAATAGAGCCCCCGGTGACTCTAATCAACTTTCGGATATGTATATGTTTGTCTTTATTCCGTTATCTTGCGACAGCTTATTACTTATTCAAAAATGACTTCGAGAAATAGGTTTACCAACCTGCCACGAATTATCTGATTTTTTTAAATTTATTTTTTTACTTTCGTATTTTCCGTTTTCATGTTTTGACATTATAGACTATTAGATCTCTTTACTAAAAATACATATAATATGGCCTTTTAATGCCGACTGACAGATATTCGTCAAGTCTTAAAACGAATAATGGTACAAAAGTCTAAAACGGTGCTTTAATATGGCTTATTTAAAAATAAGCTAAAAGTATTCTTAACAAAAAAAGGGTACTACACAATTAATGAATTCTTGGATGATGTTGACTTATATTATAAAGTGCAAACTCCTAATAATTGATAGACTTATAATAACCAGATTTACTAGAACTTGTAACTTAATCTTAATGTATTCGACCTAATAATTGTCTATTTTAATCAAATATCATCCTTAATATTACTTTGGAACCCTCCTCTTATTTAGAATAAGATTTGTAATTCGACAATGTAAAAGTATAATGAAAATACGATCGCAAATATTAACACGAAATAATGTTCACTAGAATTGAGTAAATATTTTTTGCTACGCCCTATCAGGGCCCATATGAATCTAAATGTACTGTTATTTTATTAGCTTTAAGATCTGTACAACTATGGTTTGCAATAAATGCTATGACTATGACTAATAAAATGTATAGTGATTATAAGAGCCATGAAATGCTCCACATTTGATTATTTAATGTTGATCTTTGAACAATATCCGACAGAGGGGCGTAAACAGTGGCAGATGCACTAACATAACCCATGAATTTAAGTGCTTTAGTCGAGTACCATCCAGCCCTTTATTAGGTTTGAACAATTTGGATGTCTTCTTTGTTTTCAGTAAATAAAGAAGCTTTTTTAGGGTTCCGTACCAAAATGGTGAAATAGGAATGGTGAGACTTCATTGTCCGTCTGTCTGTATGTATATCACAGTCACAGGTCACAGCAGGTTTTCTCAGCAACTTCAAATGCTATCAACTTGAAATTTGGCGTAGTTGTACAACTGGCTTGCCCGCATCTATTTTTAGTATGAAAAAAGAAATTAATTTTATTAATAATGAAAAGGAGTATATATGGACGTGTAAAAGTGCCCGTGCGGCCGACTTACTGAATAAACATCTTTTATCTTTTTTTTATCTTTTTTATTGCATAGAAAATAAATTTCATAACAAAATGAGTATTTTCTTTTGTGATTAGGTTACCAAGCATGTTATGTAAATGCATTTTAAGCATGTGTTGCCAGCCCGACTTGACCGTTATTTTTAAAAGCATGGTTCTTATCGGAACACCTTTAAAAAAAGTTCTTGTTATCAATTCGTGTTTCTGAGTTGTTCAATCATTCATACGTATTCCACTACTGGACAGATTTCCTTATCCAAAGGTTTTAATTTTATTTCCAAAACCATATCTGATTCTCCATTGTCAAACTAGGAACCCTTATAATTTCGCTAAATCTGTCTGACTGTCTGTCTAGGTATGTCACAGTCACTTTAAAAAAACCTAAAATAAAACAAAGACGAAAGCCAAAAGGAGAATAAAGAGTTTAACAGTTAATAATTAATATACATATACTCGTAGATAACAAAAATCGGTTGTTTTACTATAGAATCTGAACTATTGGACCGATTAGTTGATCTCGATTCCCGGTGATATTTGTGATCGTCTAGATCAATTTGTGTGACATTAGGGGCCTTAACACCGTAATTTTTTTTACTATTTTACCATTACAGTTGCATTTACAGGTACGGTTCAGAACAAAGATTGGAACGGCGCGTGGCGTTTCCCGCGGTCCGAACTTTAATGCCCTTATTAATAAACGTGGAGTAACTGTGGGGTAGCTAAACCATGTTTTATCCTTATCTGTCATTGTGACATTTGAATATGACAGATAAGGACAAAACATGGTTTAGCTACTCGAACGGTTACTCCACGTTTATTAATAAGGGCATAAGTGTACAGGCCGCTATTGACTCCGTATCTAATAATTTATTTCATAGATTGCAATCGATCACCGGTTGTCTACTGTATCAGTATTCAATATTTTTATATTTTTCTTTGTTATAACTTTGTATGGTATTCTGAAAAAAATATTTGTATCGGTTTGGTGAACTCACTTTTGCAGAGCAAGAGACTAACACTGTTCAGTATACCCAGCTGCTTTATACCTTGCTTTTGGCTGGTTATCGTCATCAAGCTTGCACTCGGAATTTACCTTATATTGGTCACTCGTGGTGTCCGATTGCTAAAATTTCCGATTGCTATTAAGAAAATGGTAGCACTGTATACTTAAATCGTGAAGTAAGTAGTCGATACTGACGGACGCACCGACGGTTTTATCTGCGGTTCGGAACGCAGACCAAACTGTACCGTGTAAAGGCCGCTAATCTATCAAAGGCGTTACAGCGACAAGGTTCAACAGTGTATAACAGCTACTTTTAAGACTGTACAACTGAACACTCAAGGCATGCTTCAAGTACATCCGAGATGAGAATTAACATACAGCTTACATTTGGACACAGCGGACAATTATATGTGTATCGCTAAACAAATACGCGTTAGCCGCGGTATCGAATCAGCGCAGGCGCCAATGGAAAACTCAAACAGCCGACTTGCGCTTTTGGAGATTGTGCCCCGTTTAGTCGCTGACGTGAGACAGTTAACTTAACTTATCCTCCTAAGTCCCCGCGTACAAAAAAATGTACATAATACGGCCATTGCAATAAAATATCAATTGTAAAGAAGATAAAGGTAGAATTTCTCTTGTTTTTATGACTGGCAATTAAATTATAAAATAGACTTTATTGCAATTGCAATAAGTTTATTTTCTACTGGCAAATTTCGTTGTATGGTGCGTCTTAGGAGGTTAACTAAAGGGCTACTCAAGATGCCAACGCTACGAGCGTTATTCTTTTCTATCACTCAAAGTGTATGGGATGACAGTTGACCACGTGGTTTATCGCAATGCACAAGAATGCCATTGGCTAGGGCCTCCGCTTAGCTCCTTTACCTTTTACGAGTCTACAGTATGGTTGCTGGGCGTATATTTTAAGTTGTCTTAGGGCCTTATTAATAAACTAAAGAGTTAAATGCCAGTTTTCTGTGACAACGTTTGGTTTGCTTTGAGCTGTCTCTCATCTTACTCAAGATAAGTTTATAAATAAGGCCCTGAGACAACTTAAGCGTATAACGTATCAGTTTCGTACGCCGCGCCGTACCTGAGCATTTCTAAAAAAGTTTGTACATTTCATTTACGACTTCGATTTGCAAAAAAGATTGCAGGTTGGTAGTGTGAATGAAGCTGAGCCTAAATAACATAGTCTCCCAAAATGTCCTCATACATTTGTATGAAACTTTCCTTTTTTGTTACTAACTTTCTTTGGTTCATGGTAACAAAAAAGGAAAGTTTCATACAAATGTATGAGGACATTTTGGGAGACTATGTTATTTAGGCTCAGCTTCATTCACTCTACCAACCTGCAATTTTTTTTTGCAAATTGAAGTCGTGAATGAAATGTACAAACTTTTTTAGAAATGCTCACCTATAGCTTAACCTGTTTCGCGAAAATATAATACAACTTTTCACATGTTTTTTCTTATTTTACAATAATAACAAAAACATATTTGACTTTCTCATAACGACCCCTTTCATTTGATATATGACACAGTAACGTTTGAAAACTTTTTTTTAATTTCCTAATTTGTGCCCGGATAATGACGATTATTTAAAAAAAAAAAACATTGTATATCTGTCTTTGGGTCATCAATTTACATATTTGTACCAAATTTCAACTCAATCAGTCCAGTAGTTTCGGAGCAAATTGGCTGTGACAGACGGACAGACAGACAGACGCACGAGTGATCCTATAAGGGTTCAGTTTTTTCATTTTTTGTACGGTACCCTATAAATCGTCTCTAAGGAACGACCGTCGAATTACCGGATTCTGGGTGAGGTCATTACTGAACTCTCCACTAAACGGCACCAAAACGCAGCACCACAGGGCATCAGAGGGTCACATTACGGTGGAGCCGATAATTTGTGTTGTCTGGTCTCTCGTTCATCTCATTAACACATCCGATGTGGACTGGGTACGAATGTGGAAGATAATGGAGCCGAGTTACAAGCTTTTCGCGTGCCTGTGCAAATGTTCCAAATTCAAAATATCGTTAAAACCTGCCAGTCACGCCGTGTCAGTAAAACTGGCAGTTTATCATTAAGAAAAGAAGTCTAGTCTTGATCTAAGGGAGTTTTTGAAACGCATTCCAATAAAGTCTATCAAAAAGAAGGCTTTGAAGATGGAACTGATACCGATATTTTCTTTCTCTATGTATGTCAATTTTAAAACTATTTAATATATTTTTTATATATTTTTGGAATAGTCGTTTAAAGCTCTTTATTTCGATAAGAAATTAAATTAAATTCACCATTTTGTTTTTTTTACTACAGCGCCAATAGCATTGGCGACGCGATCTAACACCTTTGTTAGGACCATTTCTCTACAAGGGAACAAAGAACTATACATACATAGATACGGGTCTAACGCATAACCTTTACTTGTTAGGCAGCCGGGTAAAAATATGTATATAGAGTTGACGTAGACTCGTGCATCAATCGCTAGTCTATGTTAAATACGTTTTATAGATTTCTACAGTCTTTACATATTGCCTAAACGGTTTAAAAAAAACCTGCGTAGAGACAATCTCAGTTTTTATATCTATGCATAAGTATAAAACTCTTGTATTATTGACTGACTGACAGACAAAGCCCAAGGTATACAAAATCACTGAACCTAAAGACCTTAAATTTGGGGGCAATATTTCATGAGTACCCAAGGGGAAATCGAACCCCAACGGGATGAAAAAGGCAATAGTAATAACATTATAATTAAAGAAATTGATAATAACTGGGTCAAAGTTAAGTTTACTATGATAACTATGGTTAATTAATCCAATAGCAATATAGTTACATACCATTATTACTCTGAAATAGAGTAACAGTCGTGGCTTCAGTCTCGTTAAATAGATTAAAATTAAAATGGACGTTGTATTATCTACTAGGAAACTAGGAAAACATAGTTAAAAATTATTCCTGTAAAGGAAAACAATTGGAAACTCCGCTACCGTACACAAACGCAATAATCCAAAAGTCTATAGGTTAAAAAAGCAACAACGCAATGTACATAGATTATCGTTTCAGTAACGTTACACAAGTGCCGTCGCCGTAATTGTGCTTTCGGTACAAATATAAATATTATGTTTATATATTGATAGAGCAGAGCGTTCGTCAAACAGCTCGGTGCCAATATTAACTCTAGTTATCAGGGTGTGGGTGAACCTGGCCAAGGTCAATGTCAGGGTTATACGTTTCAGAGAACGCGAAGGATTTTCGAATACGGAGTTCTTTTTTCAAATTCGAATTTTAAAAGCGTAATTGGAATGTGGAAATGTTTTGAAGTTCGTTTCTATTTTGTTTTTGTGTGTTTTTAGTTTTAATAGTGCAAGTTCATTTGGCCCTTACTATAACTCATCATTTATCAGTTGAAGGACGGCCACTGCTGGGCCTATGTCCCATGTCTAGGCCTATGCCTTACCCAGGGTTCTTCGGTTGTTTTCGCAACCATCTGTTTCCCGCGATCGCCCGTCCTCCTTGGAAGACTGGCCAACACTTCGCTCTCGTACGGTCGCCACTAACCTTCCCGCCCAACGGTCATCACTCATCAGTTCTACTAGCAATATGCCCGCCTACGACTACAAGTTCGCAATTTGTGGACCTATGTCGGTAACTTTATGGTAGTTACTTAAACTAAATTTATTTAAAATATAAAGTTAATTTTGAGCGTTACTAGCGTCCTCAATACCAAACCAAAATATTAGCTGCAGCGTTTTTTGTAGCTTTGAAATCGCACAGGCTTGTTTATCGCATTTTAGTTTGAAGTTTTCAAATGCGTTATTTTACGCCGAACTCATTGAGTTGTAACCAATTTTGTTTTGGACTATACTCGTGTACATGTTCAGTGATCACTATTTCACATGCAATAGATAGATAAGAAATAGCTTTAAAAAAAAAACAAAAAAAAAGTCTTGACACTTTTTTTTTTTGACCTGTTACGGAATGGCCTCATCCTAAGCCAGGGGTTATATCCCAATTTCCTCTCCATCTTGCTTCTATAAAGTAATCATAACGTCAACAATGTGGTTACGATATGAAAAGCAAGATGAGCTAAAAAAATGGAATAGAGGCTAGGGGTAAATAATAACCTCTAAGAGCCATTCGTTCTATATATAATCTAAACTCCCGTGATTCCTTAAGAGTACTATTTAAAGAAATTAATATTTTGACAGTAGCATCACAATTTATTTATGAGAATATTATTTATGTCATTAAAAATCAAGACTCTTTTGTTAAGAATTGTGATGTACATAATTTGAATACGAGAAATAAAAATAAAATTGCTATTAAAAAATTTCGTGTCCGTAAGGCTTATAAATCATTTGTAGGTCAATGCATCCTTTTCTTTAATAAATTACCTGACGTTGTTTTAAAGTTACCATTTCCAATACTTAAAACTTACTTGAAAAAGTCGTTGATGTCTAAAGCTTACTATAGGGTCGAAGACTATCTAACAGATAAAAATGCTTGGCCAACACCTAAATAATTTAATAATTTAAATTAGTCTTAAAAATATGTAAATATTGTATTATTGTCTAGGGGACACGGTTTCTGTAGGAGAATGTATCGAAACTTTTATGCATGTGGTCTTTCACCGTCACAGGTAAGTATAACTTGTATACTTTCTATATATATATATATATATTTATATTACTGTTGCTTATTAGTTTTGTGACAATTCTGAGTTTTGACACGTTTTCCTGCTCAACTACGCATGAATACATTTTTGGTGTTATGTGAGATTCATTGTTTTATATAATGCTAGGTTAAGTTTATTATTGTATAATATCATTAGCAATATTTAAAAAACGACTTACTGTTGAGTTTCTTGCGGCGTTTCTTCTCAGCAGTGGTCTCTTCCGAAGCGCTGGTAGATTTTTGACGTGTAAAAGTGCCCGTGCGGCCTACTTACTGAATAAACATCTTTTATCTTTTATCTTTTTATCTATTCTACAAAGGCAACTTTGGTCGAATTCGGCGTTAAAGTTTTGGATTCTGATAAGACGCTTTATGTAGACGTCAATAGAACTAAGTACTCAAATTAGGGTCAATTTCATCCTTTAATCAGAGCCGGGCATCAAATGTCAAACTTTCAATTTCCTCACGGAAGCTAATTACTAAATTCCATTGAATACATCGTAAAATAACGATCGACACAATTTGTGTATTTAATTTATCAAGGCAAACTCCTTGGATTACATTGGCGGTGTTACCAAATATTTTCCGTGCAAGCGGAACGGTGTGTGCTGTGTACATATTATGTGTGTTTGTGTATTGTTCTGTGTGTAGAGCACATATTTAGCTGGGTCCAATACGAGGCCCCTTGGCCCCACGATACGTGTAACCACACCAGGTCAGGTGAAATCTTATTGAAAGAGTTAAGGGTAAACTTACAGGTTAGTTTAGCATGAGGTCTGTAACTTTTTTGGATATTGCGTTTTGTTTTTTTTTGCAATATTTTAAAATGAAAGCCTCTATGTGTTCTCTTGTATATGCATGTATTTAATACCTTTCTGCAATTAAACACTTCGGTATTTACAGCTAAAGTCGTTAGACTAATAAGTTCCCTATAATTGGACGGTAACCGGTAACCTACACATATCGTCGCTAGAAATCAATAATGCTGTAACCCTCAAAAACCAAACTTTATACTAGAGCCAAATTACAAACGCAAAAAAAATAAAAAAATCATAACTTCTAAACGGCAGGAGGCTTTTCGGTCCCATTATGCAAATATTATTAAAATAAATAGTTTTGTTAAACTGAATACTCAAATTTGATATAAAATGGGTTAAGGGTGATTTTTGCGGGTTACAGCATTTTTTTTCTTTTTTTTTCCCCCGAAAGAATGCTGTAACCCAAAAGGGAAATGTCGTGGTGTAATTTAAAAACCAAATGAAAGGGCGTTTTAAATTGCTGTAACTAAATAACAGCCACTACAACAATTTTGGTCCGAAATTACTTACTGATTTAAAAAATTAAGACCAAATTAGTTAGGAAAGCAAAAACGCTGTACAATGTTCCAGAGATTAAGTTCCTTACCTTGTATTGCTGTAAGTCTCATTTCGACAAAAAATACCGGAATTTAAGCGGGTTACTACATTTATTTGTTCTCCAATAATCTAAATATCACAAATAACTAATGCTGTAAAGTTTTTATTTTTCATCGGAGAAACACGAGACATAGACCATTCGACGCAGAAAAAATTATGAAGTAAAAATATGCAAAAAAACGATTTTGGTAGGAGGTGCGGGTTACAGCATTATTGCTTTCCAGCGACGATATCGAAAAAAGATATTAAAAATCCATCTAACGACATTAGGCATGATTAAAAATATTTGATAATAACCAAATATTCATTACAAACGCATTTTAATATCGTATGAATTACACTTAATTAAATTTAGCAAATTATAACCTAACAATAAATTTTATTAAAACACGAAAATAAAATCCACAATTACGCAAACGGAATAATCCCAAAGACCTCATTACCATAAAAGTAGGCAACCTTTTACAAAACAGGTCTCCAGAGAACAAACTCTTGCGCAGCCCGCGACGCTCTGCAAACAACATGGCGGCGATAAGCGGCCATCTTGGATTCGGATCGAGGTTACCACCTTTACTGCCAACGACACGCTTTGCATACTCAAATTGAACGCTTAAACAAGCTGGAGGCACTTAATGTATTAAGAGACACGCTAGAAACTTAAATTATGATTTTATTTTGTTTGAGTTTAGTCACTGTGTGATTATTATTACAAGGGGCTGTTTTGTTCGTAAATGAGATTATACTAAATACCAACGTACAGATGTGTCGTTTTATTATGTGTTAATTAACTAGTAGGGTGTTTATGACTTTTAGAGCTTTGCATATAGTACCGCTTTAGTCCCTTTGCTTTTCATTCCGTCGTAAGAAGTGACTATGTAAATGAATTGTAGTTTCTATCAGGGACGACAGTGTGACTTATTTTTTTACATAATACCTATTTAAGTATAATAATAGATAGACAGTTCAATTGTTAGTCAGTGATAGGAAAATGTATTGCATAGGTAGGTACATACTTAATTCTAACCATAAATCCGCTGATTATTTAGTAGCATGTAACCTCAAAAACAAATTGGATATAAAAAAGAGGAAACAATATGATATTTTATATACTTATACAATCTTACTCTTCAATCAATCACTTTGTATGTCCTCAAATAAGTGCCAACAATAGCGTAATGATTGAGTGCAAAGGTCTATCAGTCATAATATCCATCTTATCAGTCCATATTAACCCACTTAGTAAATGATTAGGCTTCCTCTCTCTCGCACTAAGCAAGCTGACAGTTCTTTACCGACGACCTCACCAGATCTGCCTATCGAGCAGATGGTCTGCCTACTGACCACTTCCCTTGCCTAGGCCATCTGCGATAGTTCTCCATCCATCAAAATCTCCAGATTTGTCCCTGGAAATGTCACGCAATCGCAATCAAACTTTTTACCTTGGGAATAAGGCGATCTAGGACAATCCACCACTCATGCGCTACAGAAAGGATGTTTCTTAGGCTTGAGTCGGTCAGGAATAAGAACTAAAAGGAATGAATTCCCGTCACAGACCGCAAGGAACTAGTTTTTCGTAAACGATCTTAATCGGTCTTTGGTCCTTTAGGTCAGTAGCAATTGTTGAACGTATGAGCGAAACAGAGCAAACGATTGAAGAGGACACGGCACGGCGCTCAATGTGAACGAGACAAATAGTAACTATTTCAAAGCGTGTCCTGCTCAGATCTTAAAACTTGCTCCGGACCTAAGGGACCTAAAGGAACTAAAAGACCGAACTATGTAGTTCAATTGACCGACTGACCGAGATCGGAGCGCTCCCTTTAAAGACCGAGTGGGGGCAACTTTTATAATAATAATAAACTTTTATTTCGAGCAACGAGGCCCATAGTTACAAATACCTTATAGACTACCATATACATAACAATATAAAACTTAAAAACTGACACCGTGGTGAGAGAACAGCGTGGATCTGTTTTGCCAAACTTGGCTTGATGGTGGTTGCCCCGAAACCGCCGGAACACGACACCTTTCGCTCAGAAATCAGGACACTCGACGGTTCCCAGCATGAACCGCGGAACGCGCAGTACAAGCGAACTGAAGTGCACGTAGCGAAGCGACCGCAGCTGGTACAACGTCAGACTGCATCCAACCTTCTGACCGAGGTAGTCCACCACGTCGTGTACAGTTGCAGAGTGGTGCAGGCCACGTAGAGCGCATAGCTGCTGTTTTTTAATGCTTGTGAAAACCGGCATGGACTGCCAGCGCAAGTGGTGCGCATCCCGGTTGCACCGCGTACAGGGCAGCTCCAACCCCAACCTGCAAATGATATCCTATGTGCCGACTGGCTCAATTGTCCATATTAAGGACGCTGTGGTCTGCATCCGCCTAGTGCACGTGCTGTAATACATTATTATTATTGGTGTCACATTCCACCAATTGATTTATTAGATTAAGTTTCATATAATGTTAAGTTTACATTGATGAAGGTGTGTAAACGAAAAAATGTTTCTCTTTCCTTCATTATTTCTTGTTTATCCTCGTTCTAGAGTTATTTCTTAAATGTAAGTACCTACTAGCAACTAATAAAAGGATTTACCAACAAAAACAAATGAAAAATACCGACGCGCCGGTCTGGTTGGTAGTGACCCGAGCAGATATTTGTGTGATGAGCGCGAATATTTGTTCCTGAGTCTTGGAGGTTTTCTATGTTTTTAAGTATTATATTTCTCTATATAAGTATTTATATCGTTGTCTAGTACCCATAGTACAAGCCTAGAGCTTAGTTTGGGACTAGGTCTATTGGTGTGACATAGTCCCCAGATATTTATTTATTTTATTCTATTATTAATTATGGCTAGATTCAACCTTGTTAAAAATCCGCCGCGGTGTCGTGTCTTTAAAAAAACTGTGGCTCATCTATGAGACAACTATGTACCTTAACTATCAATGAAATAACTAATTTTATCTCTCTCTAGTGGTAGGACCTTGTGCAGGATCGATCCGGATGTCTACCACCATCTTATCCTTTAACCTATCACAACCGGTGAAATTACTAGTCCTATCTTAGTCTTCAGGGTTGACAACGCAATCGCACTCTCAGGGTTGAAGTCTTGAGAATACAAATGTACATGCATCTCAGATCCCTCATACCAAACGGAGCAAAAGGTCTCTTCTAACAAGATTGTGATTGTGATCCTAACAAGACATTAGAATACTAGTCAACTAAGAGGAAAGATCTCCTGGTTGCCTCTCATTTTTTTTAGTGCATCACGTGGCCTGCGCGATCCTCTGCCATCTCACTGCTTAAAAAAACTTTGTTCATGACTCAGTCCCGCTTATTCCGCAATTCTACTCTAACATGCCTGATAGCTGTTATCTGGAGAAAAACAAGCTAATCCCAGTCACGGAGTGAGACAGAGAACAAATTTGCTGTACCAACAAACGTCGGCACCTAGTGTTGGCTCATGTGTCTAAGGGTGGACTCACAATAGGGGCAATACTCGCTTATCAAACTAGCTTTTGCCCGTAACGTTGCTTGAATATAATGGTCACGTGTCTTGGGAAATAAATGTAATTTTTTTGTGGTAACACGCAATCTATGAAACTCAAATGTGTTGATGAGCCATTGATACAATTTATTGAAAAAAACTCATCAGAAACTGTAGAAACGTAGACATATAGACTGAGACCAAAACACACTTTTTCCCATGCATATTGGCTTATTTTTTTCAAATACATACATACGAGTACATACATATAGCGGTCCTGGGTTCAAATCCCGGTAAGGGCAGATATTTGTGTGATGAGCGCGAATATTTGTTCCTGAGTCATGGATGTTTACTATGTATTTAAGTATATATTTCTCTATATAAGTATTTATATCGTTGTCTAGTACCCATAATACAAGCCTAGAGCTTAAATTGGGACTAGTTCAATTGGTGTGACATTGTCCCCTGATATTTGATATTTGATATACACCTTCACGTCTGTAAACCCAGAGTGGGATTGGCAGAGCTACAGATTTTTTTAAATACAATAATTCTAAAATAAACACTTGCATAATATAACCTAAATTCTTCCACCTCTCCCTGTTCGTAACGTAACAAACAAATTGACAATGCAACATTGTTGTATCTATAGGTTATCAATAAATTAATTCAGCATTTTAACACTAAGATCAAATCCTTCTGGAAACTAAGGAATATCGCCCGCTCTGAATGTGCCCAGCCCCTTATCCAGAGCCGCTTACACTGCAAATATTTCAACAAAAATACAGCGCTCACCTAACTTTAACTATCCGGTACATGTTGGCACTGTGCACATACCTAGGGGAGAATTGGCGTTATTACAGATACTTGACGCTGTCATGATACAAGACTATGTAGGGTGTTGTACTGGGTATATATTCTCAAATACCGGTCAAGTGCGAGCTGGACTCACACACAGAGGGTTTTGTACCGCCGCACAGTAGGTATTATAATAAGCAATATAGGGGGCAAAATTAAATGACAGCTAGGGATTGCCTATATCGATAAACTCAATTATCGATCAGCGATACAACTCTTTGTGCGTTTAATTTATAAATACAAAATTTACCAATATCTTTAATATTGAACATCACATTAAGCCCCGTTTGAGTCATGTGGACGAGTTAGCACTATAAACAACACAGGAATGTGGACAAGATATAATAATAATAATCGATGTTTTTCCCATATAGGTACTAAGATCGCTCCAAGTTTTGTTTGTAAAAATATTTTTCTATTGAAAGTATGAAAATAAAACAAAATAGCAACATAATTCTGGTTATTCTTTATTTTAAAAGGATTTTTGATTTACTATTGTTAAAGTAAACGATCAGAATTTGTTAAAAAAAATCCGGCGTTTATTTTCTCCGTCTCGACTGACTTTTCAATTTCTGTGGAAGTGGTAGGAGCTATCAAAAAATACACACCTACAAACAACGCTGAAGGTGATCACTAGTATATGGGAAAAGCATCGATAGTTGGGTTTATCGATATAGGCAATCCCTAGCTGTCATTTAATTTTGCCCCGTATATTCCTAGGTCTGATAATAAGTATTCAGATTTCGAATCGAATTAGCGCGAGCCCAAATGACACTTGGCATTTTTTTTGTATTTTATATACGGAAGACTTGGTGCATAAATCCGACTCGCACTTGACCGGTTTTTATTGAAATTAACGCCCTGCGCACTCGCATCTACTCTATCTACTAAGTAAGAAGTTAACAATCAAATGTCAGTAATGGTGCACGAACACCTATACTTGTGGAGGACCTTGTGCAGGGTCCGTCCGGGTTGGTACCACCATCTTATCCGTTAATCTACCGCCAAGTAGCAGTGTTTGCATTGTTGAGTTCCAGTTTGGGGATAAGACAGCCGGTGAAATGACTAGCATAGAGGCTTTCCATCTTAGTCCTCCGGGTTGGCAGTGCATTTGCAGTCTTGTGAATGCGAATGTCTATGGGTCACAGTTTCCACTTACCATCAGGTGGCCTGTGTGCTCGTTTGCCTTCCTATGCCATAAAAAAATTAAAAAATAACATGTGCTTCTGTTTAGTCCACGATAGAAATTACTCTTTTACCGAAAGATTGTCCTCGCGTGTGATATCAGTGGACTTCTTTCTCTTAAAAGTTCATTGGAGTGTCTAAAAATAGCTAGACATTGGCAAAATACATCAACGGGAGTAAAAACATGGAAATTGATTGATTGATTGATTGATGTTTGTTCTATTCTATTCTATTATAGCCGTTTAATCTAAATCTTAATGATTTTTCATCCATTATTGTATGTCTTTAAAAAAAATCGTCTCTTATAATAAAAAATAGTATCTTGTCTATTGGGTGATTGTTTTTTGGGCAAAATGTATCATTTCCTAATCGTTTCATTTGCCAACATATTTTTGCCAAAAGGCAGATAACCGTAAAAGATAACTCCTTATCAAATGGTAATCCCTTAAAGGAATAAATTCGCCTTTATACATACATTTAATTAATATTTGGGGGGGTTGAGATGGGCCTTGTGAGCCACTTCGACTATTGCTGATCTTTTGTGGCAGCCCTTTGTTTAAGGCCCGTTGCGTCCAGGAATTTCCAGATGCTTTGGGCAGTAAGGAGTGGTATGTTTTGTGGGTCAATGATATGTCGCCCTAGGTGGATACTTCTGTTGCGCATTAGTGGTCTGCATGAACAGAGGAGGTGCATTGCTGTCTCTTCTGTTTTCTGACAGAACCTGCATGTCGCGTCTACATACATTTTGTGTTTAGGTCTATTTTGTTGTTTATACGTATAATAAAAGTTTAGCACTAAAACTACGCAATTTAGAAAGTACAGTAAAACGTAGATTATATTGTAATATTGTATCATTTCCGTGTATTAAGTATGATTAGAACCACATAGCCTGTATAAACACCGCTTCAGTATATAGGAACAGAAACAGATAAAAGCCTCTACATTACACTCGTCAAATAGATAACACAACGGAATATTTACAGCCTGTGAAATCTCGGCAAGTTATTTGTGCAGTTTATTTCTATAAATAGCGGTGTGTCACCACCAAGTAACCTCCAAGATATTTAGATTTATTTCGTAATGAACATTCAAATATCGTTTGAATATCTTGTAGAAATGACATTTCATAGCGCTGTTTTTAATCTACGACGACGGCGCGTATCCCACTAGTTTATTTTACGTAAATTTTGTAAAAGTCCTACACGCTTGCACCGCTACTGGCTGAAGCATCGTCAGCATATCGAATGTTATGTTATCATCATCATCATCATGTTAGCCGAAAGACGTCTACTGCTGGACATAGGCCTCCCCCAAGGCTCTCCACTCAGACCGGTCTTATGCTTTTCGCATCGACTGCGTTCCCGCGATCCTTACAAGTTCATCACTCCATCTTGTTGGAGGCCTACCTACAGCTCGTCTCCCGGTCCGCGGACGCCACTCAAGGACCTTCTGGCCCCATCGGCCATCAGTCCTGCGAGCGATGTGCCCCGACCACTGCCACTTCAGTTTAGCTATTCTTCGGGCTATGTCGGTAACCTTAGTTCTACTGCGGATATCATCACACATTACGTTAACACGTTATGTTATACATGTACCAATTTTAGACCCAGCAAGGATTTTTCCAGGCACAATCTGTGCTGGGATTCCAACTATTTGACTCTTAAGCTTTACTTTAACTTGTATTTTTCCAGCAATCTGAGGCCCTAGACAGATGCATTACGCTTTTCGAGAACTGTCAAAACGTATGGAATTGACATAGGCGCTCGACGCGACCGTCCGATAGCTTTAGATCAGTTCAGTTCTATACATCGCACTGCTAGATCAAAACAGTATCAACTCAAAATCATTGTTAGTTTTGTTTCAAGCTCATAGACGTTGCATTAGACTCTTTCTGGCAGGTGAAAAGTGTTTCTGAATTAAAACAAGTGATTTGTACTTGCTATGATTATTTTTCTGAGTTCACATGGTATAAATTAACGAATGTTGATCGGTAGACATTTTGCTCTTAATGTGACCCGAGCAAACGCAATGTACTTATTGTAGGATTGTAACTATTAGTAACCCTAGACAAGATGCTCAGATGCTGAGACTCAGAAAAATAATCATAGCAAGTACAGTCAACAGCAAAAGAAACTGATGAAATAGGGTCTCAAAATAGTATATACAATAAATTAAGACAGATGTATCTGATTATTGTAGTTTAGCATTAGTAAATTAGCTCGTAATGTGTCATAAGTAAGTGACATGCCATTCAAACAGTTAAAGTCATTACTGAGTGTTTCAAATTAAACTGATTTTCTAAAATAGCAATAGTCAGTAATACTACCAAACTATCACATGTAAGTGAATATAAATGTTTGGGCTTTCATGTCTTCTCAAGACCACCTCGGAATACAAGTCAGACGTTCGGTTAGTGTCGGTTATACTCGTAAGACAAACATGCGAAACAACTATAACACCTCTCATTTCTATCAAGGGTTGAAATAAGTTCCTACTACTTCGCTTTGTTTTTTTTTGCAACATTTAAAATAAATCCTTTTTAACTGCCGTGATTACCCTAGTTTTCATTTGGAGATTTAGTCATTTTGACTTTATCTTGTTGGACACTTGACACACAGGTAGAAAACAAAATTATTCTTTATTGAAATTTTCTATAAAGAGACAGTTATGGCATCGTTTATGATCATTTTCTTTTGACTCATTAAATATTCAGTTGAAAATGACACTTTGTTATAATCTGTTTTATCTGGGGCGTCATGCTTGAACATGTTTTGAAATGTTAATTTTGATCACTTACTTTTGACGTTGACTGTACAAATCACTTGTTTTAATTCAGAAACACTTTTCACCTGCCAGAAAGAGTCTTCAAGACGACCGAGAGAGTGAGGTATTTTAGTGGGTAAATTTAAAACAAACGTCCAACTGACTTTTACAAGAAACAGTCAAACATCAAGATCGAATCGAGAACATCAAGATAAATTTGAATTTTCGAATTTAGATTTCATTAACACGGTAAATTCAAGACCGATTGGTTGGAGTGGGCACTATACTTTGAACGTACCGCTACGGGTTTTTAGAGTTCGGATGTCAAGTGAGGGTCACCAATTTCGTTGACGACCTCACGTTGTTGCGATGGGCTTTAAAGTATGAGGATAATATTGGACCCGATTCTACGTACACGTCGCTTAAATAGCCTAAAAGTAAATTGTCTAATTTTAAGACATAGTTTAGACGGCAGATTTAACCAGTGGTATTCCAGAATGTCAAGCTGACAATGTATAAGACTGCCTAAAATAAGAAGCGTCAGATCCAAATTAGCGCTGCCATGGCGCTGTCATTTGATTATGACAGCTGCTCATAGAATAGCAAAGTGTTTTAGTGACACCAAAATTAGGACGTTTAGAGGCCACTGTAGATTTGGGTCCATTGCTTGTCTGCAAAAGACATGGCACACTAAGAATTAACAGTCTACCAATAAAACTTTAAGTAGGTAGCAACGTCGTATACTCATTTAATTTATTATATTTAAATAGTGAACATTAATTGATACAGTAAATCATAATTATTACCATCCTGCTCACCACAATGGTTTTAATTTAAAAGCGTTGAAGTATGCACAGCTGGTTCTTGTTTTTGGTGTATGACTATAAGAGAAATGTGGACACATTTTGTACGTACTTACTGGCATAATATTTTATACATACCATGGATATTATTTGAAATATGTGTTACGTGTATGAAACCTACTTGTGTATGGCAAAAGGGCGTGCAAAATGGGAGTGTAATTTTTTGTTAGATTTCTGTTTGATGAATCTTTCAAGCTACTACCTAGACCGATATACCTACTGGTAACGTTATGTACAAAAAGGTAGGTGGCATCGCGGAGGTGCTCCACTCCACCTTCTCAAAAAACTATACTTCATTTGTTTAGGTAGTCAAATAAATGTAAACAAAAGAACCACGTGATATAGTTCGTCAGCCAATAGCAGCGCGATACTGAGACGTCAAAGCTCGACGAATCTGTTTTGATTGGGTGTTTAACAGGGCCACGTGGTTTAGTTTGTTTTAATTTATTTAAGTACCTAAACAAATGAAGTATAGAACCACCAAAAGGCTGAGTCTTCTACAGCGGGGAGTGCTCCGAGGTATTATAAATACTAGCCGCAGATTCCACCATCGCACAATTCATACGAAACATCATACCTTCCCCACGTGATCCTCACCATCTAGATAAATGGAATGCTACCACGCCAACGTGTCCCTTTTTGTCTTTGTAGAATCAGCCTTCGGCGTCTGAATTCATTTTAGAGATCTATCAAACGCCTTAGGTTATGAGAGTGGTAATGGATAAGGACCCGTTGGACACGGGTTATTCTTTTTTTGCAATAGTTAATATTACCGGTATGACCTTTGAACATAGACTTAAATAACCATTATTGGTGCCTGATAGGTAAAAGTGTCCAACGCTGGTCTTTTACTTAAAAATCAAAATCAAAATCAAATTCTTTATTGCTTGACTATAGGTACAAAGATAAGATGTTAAGTAATGTCAAATTCCTAAATCTATAGCTTACCATTATCTATGGTGTACAATATTTTAATGTCTTAGCCTAAATCATTATGAAAAAAATTAAAAATACATTGTGAGAAACATAACAATTTAAAAGTCAGATATATTGTAAAACATTTTATTAATTAATAACCAAATTGCGTAAAAAACATTCAATTATTTGCTTTTCTTTAATATTCCTATAAGTGGACGCTTTATGAACAAATAAAACCTTATTTAGGGTCACTTGCACGAGAAAGACATTTAAAAAGACTGGGTAATCCTTGCAAAGCCAGAAAAAAAAACTGCAGAAAAAAGTTAAAAGTTAATTAGACTTATATCTGGACTAAACTAAGATTTAGTAAAAATCACCATTTATCTTTTTGCTGCAAGTGGCCCAGTGTCAACACAGCACACTCATACAAACAGAACAGCGACAATATGCAGATGGCGGTGTAATCGCGCGGAGAGATTTCAAATATTAGCGTTTGCCAAAGAACTAGAGCCGCCATGTTTGCGACTGGCCCCGATCAGCTGTTGACGCTGTTAACTTGGTCAACGTTTAATTATGGCTGAAATAAAAACTTTAGGAATACAGCAATTGTATTTAGGTATCATTAACGTGTAGTCAGGAAATATTTGCACGATTGCTAAATTCGTCAATTTTCATTTTAATTTATTTTATGGATAGATATTACAGGATACTAAAAATAACTAATAAAGCGTGATATTTTTCTAAAGTCTAGTTTTTTTCTAACAGCAAATACGTAATGATTGTCATTTTTAACACAGTCTTCTTTGTTGCTTCAATAATAATCCTAGAAACGTTAATTGCAAAACAAATTGAAAACGGCCTCTACTTAACACTTAACTTAAAAAAATGCTAATTTGGTTCCAATTTTCACTTCCGTCAAATTTGCATTGTATCAGTCGCTAATTGGTGTTCATTTAAAATAATTATGTCCCTTAATCCAATAATCGAACACCTCGGTCCTTTTTCCGCCGCTCAATTAAAAAGGTAAAGTTTGTTCGAAATTCAATTATTAAAACGAAGTTCCGGACAAAGAGAACTTCTGCAAAGAGTTTTTTAGTTTTAAAATGACTTGAAGATTAGGATTGGGTACGGGAATATTTAAAAAGGAAAATAATAGTCAGCATATTTGTATGCAGTGATTTAAATATTTTGGTAGAAATAATGTAGTTTAAGTTTTACGGTTACACATAATTGTACATAACTACAGAGTCCGGGAAAAAGGCTGTTGCTGGAGGAGTAAGCGTCATGGTGGCCGAGACTCAGTCGAGGCCACGCTATATTATTTATACCTACGAGCCCAGCAACCACCTTGCCGGCCGAGGCTTGTATGGTGCTTTTCTCTATCTATGCGAGAAAATATAACATGTTTGTTTATAATACTGTAATAACATTGTCACCATCATCATCAATATTAGGTACTCATAATTCCATTTACATTAGAAACAGGTACGATTTTGTATGAAATTCAAATATACCATTTAATCACAAATTTATTTCATAATTTGGGATTTGAATTAAATCACAAATTTATTTTATAATTTGAAATTTGAATTTTATACTGAAATATTTTAACGCGTTTCAATTATTTTGGCAATTTACTTATTACGTGAGGCAATATTTTGTTTAATACCCGCGATATGTTTAAGTAAAACTATTTGATACACTTTTAAATACGCTATAAACTCCGTTCGTAAAGATTAACCTTCTTAGTGTTTTTTGTGCCAATTAGGTACGTAATGCTATGTTTGCCGTTGGTGGCACCGTGTGACATTTGCCAAAAGTAACATTTCTCTAAAAACGGTTTTTGTCGCAGGAGCGAGTCAAGCGAGCGAACCCAAAAGAGTGAGTTTTAAACCACCTAATTGTGAATGCGCGCCTTATTTTTTTTGTTTTCTCTGATGGCATAGCTTAGGAACCGGTAAATAATTCGTCTGCCAAGTTGAAACGTGAGTACGATAAATAATATGGCAACTCTTTTAAGTTATCAGTAGATATAGCAAACCAGCTAAAACTTACCAACCAACATTCCCCAAAATCCTCCAAACCCCAAACTATTCCCTTTATTAATCCGCCGAGTTAAAAATCGTTTAAACGCTACCTGAGCGGCAATTGAATGATTAATGCAGCTCCACACACGCGGCGTGTATTTACTCGCCGCGTAAATAGATGCGCACACAAACACGCGTTTTGGAAGTATATGAGAGGGTTTCAGATCAAGTTTAATATAGTGACTTGGTATTTACTGTAAACTTGTTATTACTTATTTATTTATTTAACAGTCTATAATGTACCACTAACAAAACAAAATAAAAATAGCTGGTATAGCCCAAGCAGCGGTCAAGCTCAAATGGGAATGGGTTGGGCATGTCTGTCGCATGACGGAGGAATTGTGGGCTAGGAGGAAAGCCATACGAGCTGCCTGTGCGTTGCGTTGCATCGTCGCAATACTGTGTTTTCAACATAGAGTGACGCAAGTGTTTCTACGCATCGTGCGGCATGTCGTTCTAATTTATACGTAGAACAACGCAGCAACGACGACGCAACGCACAGGCAACGCTCGTGTGGCATCTTTCTAAAATTGTGTACCAGATAGGTCACGGGATAGAATTGGGCGAGATGAGCTTGACACCTTCAATCAAGATTGGTGGAAGACTGCCCAAGATAAGGGTACGTGGAAATCTATTATAATGAAATATAATAAATAAGTAAATGACTGATATTTTTAATCATTGTTATTACAGATACCAGAATCTCGATTCTACTGAGTAAAACCATAATATTACATTTGACAGTGTCATAGGGACCATGCCGCGAGCGGCCCTGCTAGAGGGGGTGTTCTTTTTATAGTAGTGATTATTATTTACATCTTTAATATTTGAGTAGCTTAGTTTTATTTTAATTTAAAAAAGTAAGTGACTGATATTTGTAATCATTGTTATTTACTGATGTCAGAATCTCAATTCTACTGGGTAAAACCATAATATTACCTTTGACAGTGTCATAGGGACCATGCCGCGAACGGACCTGCTAGAGGGGGTGTTCTTTTTATAGTGGTGATTATTATTTATATCTTTAATTATGATAACTGTTATTTGGGTTCCTATTATTGTATCGAAACACCTTGCGTTACACTATTGCTTTGTAATAAGGTCCAAAACTGTACACGTTTATATGTACACTTACTAAGAGATAACCAATTGAAAATTTGGTCATACAGCTTTAATTAAATTACCTTATAATACACAAAACCAAACTCATGACTTTAAAATAGTAGCCAACACGCTTTTATTATATTGTACTCAAACAGATCTTGCGTATAGTTTTGCACTTACTTCTAATCATCGTATTATGTTGAGTATCTACAATATACCACAAACTCCATATAAAAATCACAAGTTATGATAGCAAGCGTCTATTTCTAGTTGACAAGACAAGAACGAAGGAGAAACTCTCATGCGCCCCATCTGGAATCTCGGCATATACAACTAGAGTTCTTGTACACAATTCGTACGTAAAAGGCCGTAGTTTTCCCGGTTGCGCGCGCCATCTCCCCTGTGTGCGTGTATACACACACTTGCGTCTGCGCATGTGTGCGGGGGTTGGCCTTTTGGGGGGGGCGGTGGGGACGAATACTACTGTTCTGAATAAAAACGTCGTAACCACAATTTAACAGGCAATCAATATGTTACCGTCTGTGGTGCTATATAACGTCGCATAATGTCGTACGGTTTTTGTAGGATATCTTGTTGTTGCTAAGATGAGTAGTATTTGCCAGCTCTTGCAATTAACAGCTCTTTATGAATATTCAAGAGTTTTTATACCATTTGATGATCTTAGCGTGTCTTGAGTTTGGGTGGATGGTGAGTACGAGTAAATCATGAATTTAAGTATATAGGTAAATAGGTATTTCGTTAGGAAACCAAAACCAGTGGTAGGCAGGTCACATATACTTTGAATGTTAATTGGTTAAATATAATAGACCTCTTGTCAAACTCATTGCTTGCACGATTGCGAAAATGTAAGAAATTAAAAAGGGATATATAACAACTACTGTTGACCATTGGAGAATACTCTTATTCTATGGTAAATAATAATAAGACTCATTTATGTACTATATATATAAAACGATGAGGTATGAAATAACTGGTAGGTAACCCCAGTACTGTACAATAGATAGTAGAGAGACCAGAGAATACATTACATGAAAAAGAAAATCAATTTGACCTTTACATTACGTAAATTAAATTAATGTGATTTTAATGGTAGACAAGCCCTATTACCCCCTCTATTACAATTCCAGATAAATATCATTAGGTAGAATTAAGGTTTTAATGCTGCACATAGCTCATAATCTACACTAAGTTGAAAGACCGTATAACGCTTCCAATTGAGATAAGGCAATAATAAACGTAACATAACATGCATCGTTAAAAAATTCAACGACACCGTCTAAAATATTCTCCTCATCGACAATCTGCAGCAAAATCTTAAAGATTCCCATAAAAACGATACAACTCAATTGAAAATCATTCTCGCAAAACGTAGAAAATTCACAACATCTCTACTTTTACAAGACTCTCCACGTCGGGAAACTGTGCGAGCGAGACGACATTGCGTCTGAAGAGACAGCGAACCGGGGGTGAGTTCGAAACAGCCATCTTTAAAACGGCTTAAAAGGCAACATTTGAATCGCCCCGAATGTAGTCTTTTTCTTTTGTATTTCAGTCGATTTTGCACTGATTGTGTTGTTATGTGAGTATTGTGCGTGTTGTATTAAGGCAGAAGAGTGCGGACAACAAATATTGATTCGGTGCGAGGGTGTTAGAGGGGGATCGGGGCGGGGTGCACATAATTTGGACTAATTCCTGCTGTGTTGACACAGGCATGTCTGGCCGGCGGTCCGGCCACGACAGATCAACTTTTATAAAGTGACGGAAGAAAATGGGATTGGGGTTACATTAAGCATAAGGAAAAAAAAAAGAAATTATACGTTTCAAACCTCTTTAAGGTATGATCAAAAGTGATGATAAAAACGTAATATAAGCGTAAAAATACAGTATATCGTCAACTTGAGTACATCGCCTATGAGCTCTATCTTTGCCTGGACTTATTTCGAGACTAAGATCAGGGATTTCTTGAAAGGCTTGGTAAAGAGGACTCTACCACCGAATGGCAATACCTATCAATAATAAAAAAAACATAAGTAGTAATACTTATACAAGGTGAAATCTAAGTCGTAGTACAAAATGATCACCTCTACGTTCTACCCACGAATATGAACAACTTTCACTATGGGACCAACTCTGAAACCACGAAAAATAAAATCTGCTGCTTCTACGTATTGAACTTTTCTATGAAACAGCTGTTTTTTTTCGTGATTTCAGAGTTGGTCCCACAGTGAAAGTTGTTCAAATTCGTGGGTAGAATGCAGAGGTCATCATGTGACGTGTCTAGGGAAATAATTTAGTCATTTATTACGTGTCAGTAAGAACTACTAAAACATAAACATTATAACCACTATGGGCCAAAACAAATTGTGATAGTGTTTCTGATAGGGTTACAAACGCCCATCTCTTATGTCCTTAATTACAGCTAACGCCAAACTAATGAAAGAAGCTAAATTTAACTTAACCTATCGTGTACAGAGACAGATTGTCTATTTGCGCAGCACGCCTTTGATGTGAATAGAAAACAAGCCATCAGTAGCACTTAGTGTGTGCCTGCGCACATACATAATTCATCAAGGTACAGTTGCCGCTAATTTGATTTGTCAACATTTTTGCATTTGTTGGAGCGAGTGAAGTGGTTACTTGGCGGCTCGTTGCCTAACGTTGGATTCCTGTGATTTCGTACACGTAGATTTTGGATATACCTTGACAAATTCAAGCCCAGCTTTTATTGAAAAATATTCAAAAATACAAGAAGTTTTTTTCATTTCAAAATGCGCGTTGTTTTTAAACACCTGAACCTCAAATAAATAACAATACCGAAAATTCGAATAACTTTGTAAAAAGATCATGTAAATCTGCCATTCTGCCCTCCTAAGCTAATACGCAGTATGTCAGATAAAATTCCTGTAGCAATATCAACCTTATTACTAAGAGAAGAAAAGTAAAACTGCTTTGGTTATTGATTTTGGGATACTGCTTATTTGCTTAGGAGGGCAGTATAGAGGGTTTATAGATAGATTGCATTACGTAAAGGCTCTTGCTGAATGCTCGCACCCACCTCAACTATTCTCTGTTTGTCCTAGTAGTTGACTGGTAGAGAATCCCTTAAGGCATCAAGTCCGCCATTTATACTTAATTTATGTATTGTGCAATAAAGTTTAAATAAATAAATATAAGTGTTGTTATTGTATAGCTATCCCAATTAGTTTTGCCCTCCCCTCCCTTCCCCAGGCTTCCGATTGCGGTTCCATTTTTTTTTTTATGTCAGCCGATATAGCCAATGCAATATAGTCTGTTGTTTGCCTTAAAAAAGCAACGCAGATACCATTTGACGTCATTCATTTTCTAAAACATTCCTATCCTATATAGGTATTATAGTCCAAAAACCTCTTACATGTAGTTGTGTGCAAAACTACTAGGAGATTCAAATTTCAAATATAGAATGTCGAACGGTCTATACAGATGTGTTACAACTAAGTAAATGGAAAAAGTCATTTGCTTAAGTTTTTCATCTACCTGCATTACATACAATGTCAGACCTTCGATTATCTAAACCATTCCACATCCTAAACTAAACCAGTATGATACTGGCAGTATATACAATTTAAATACATAACTACAACCACATTCTCACAACCTTTGCATACGTTATCTCGCTGTTCAAACTACTTCGTATCTTAAAATATTTCCATATACAGGCGAGGTGAATTTCTGAGAAGACGAGATAGCGAATGAACAGCGCTCTTTCAAGGGTAAAAAATACTGGCTGGCAAGATTACGTTATACGGGTTTCGATTTCTTTGATCACAGCACATTCGAAATTCAAAAGTATGTTTTACTCAATTGACCATGTTTTTGAAATGTGTTCTTTTATTCAAAACCTATTTTGGATAGAGCGTCATTCACCGACTTTGAATTATTTTCTTCTTAAACTTTAGAGTTCAAGTCGCCTAAATTTTGCAACATATTTAATAGCTAAATATATAAACCAATGTCAGGGTACAAATGCCCAATTTTATCTAGTGCTAAGCAAATTCTACCAGAAAAAAATAAAGATGTCTGTTCAGTCTCAACTGAACTTTGGACCACACGACCTACAAGCAGGGCTGGGCAGTATTTGAATTACTTCTAATTGAAATACGTATTTAAAATACAAATACGTATTTAGTATTTGTATTTCAATTACTACCTAAAAATGTAATTTGTATTTAATATTTGAAATACCCGACGCCGAGGTATTTTGTAATTAGTATTTCAAATACTTATTGCATCAAAATACATTTTAACAAATACATTTAGCGATCTTATTATAAATGATAAATTGATAATAAAAATTAGCTGATTCGTACATATACTATAAACACTAGCACCCAGAGCAGTTAGGCCTTATTCCCACGGGCGTTGCACCAACGCCAAAATGCGCACTAGTGTCAAATTGCTGCTAGTGCTATGTGCTACCTGATTGGTTGAATTGGACACTAACGCACGTTTTCGCGTTGGCGCAACGCTCGTGTAAATGTATTTTGTATTTTTGTAATTTGTATTTTAATTAAAAATGGTTAAAATACTGTATTTTGTATTTTATATTTCAAATACCCGTCTAAAAAATATTTTATATTTCGTATTTTAATTACATGCGAAAAAGTAATTTGTAGTTTGTATTTCAATTAAAGCAAGGTGTGTATTTTGCCCAGCCCTGCCTACAAGCCGCGCTGACACACGACTTCCAAGCCGCTAACACACGACCCAGATGCAGATCTGCTACAGTGGCTGTTCACACGCATAACTCACAAAGCTAATCGTATGCGTGTGTGTATACACGTAATTAGTTTAAATAGCGTATAATTTAATAATCAAATCAGATTTCAACTGTCCGTTGGTGTTTCACTTGCAACTACCCTGCTTGCCCAGAGCCACTCTCTGGGAGCTGTCTTTTCCCCCTCACCACTCACTGTTGCCAAGACACCTTTAGCCATCTTTGATCAGTTCTGTGAGTCTGCAGACTGGCAGTGAGATTACCCTAACCTGCTGGAACCTTGATCCTACCACTCATCCGTCTGTTGCCTTAGGTCTCCTGGCCCAGACTTCCTGACTAATTATTTATGTACACATTGTAAACTATATCCACTTTGGGAATGAAGGCGTGAGTTTATGTATGTATGTATGTAAACTATATGATAGGTTAGGGCTGTAGACACTTAGGGAAAGTAGGGATTTAGGGAACTCAAGGTGTAGTTCACTCCCCTACTTCATGATTTAGGTACAGTCTGCCGCGCCGGGACGACTGGCTTTATCTTGACGGTTTAACTTCACTTTTACTTATAGTTTACCTCCAGGCTGCACAATGTGCCTTCTACCTATGATCTACATCTATTTTTAAAATATTTTTATGATTTTACAAATAATTGTTTAGCGTTCTACATTTCAGCCACGTTCACAATGGCTGTGACATACGGACATAATGCAAAATTAAGGGTTCTATCTTTGCCATTTAACTTTGAAATCTTAAATACGCACTTATTAAAACATCAAGAACACTAAAACGCAAGCCCCGTAAAATCCAAGCCCAAATCAACAATAACAATTTGCAAGCAATATGGCGTCACCTAATAAACGTCAGATGATTCAACCGCCGTACAAAATCAGGGATGTTTCGCCCCCGGGCTACCCTTCCAAGGGATGATCCAGGGTCTTACCCGATATTAGCACCGGCGGCGATGCAACCCTATAAATAAAAAAACTTATTACAATCTAAGGGGCGGTTTTGCTGGTATAAATATGTAATGATTTTATAGGGACCTTGCGCCCGTACTAAGGTTTTATCGTCTCGAATTTATTCATATTTTTATTTGGAGAAGGATTCTTGAAAGGATGGTACTGTAGCTGGCCAGAAATAAATAGGGTCCGAAATAAGGACATTTGTACATTAAATTAACACACGTATAACAATCATCATCATTAGCTTGCATCTTTTTCTGCAATAAAGAATTGTGCAAAAAAGCACCCGAAACCGACGTACGTGTATTAAGAGATTGATGAATGTAGAGGAAGCGAAAGTTGTATGTTTAGATCGGTGCACCTGGCGTTCCATAGTCTCTGCCTACCCCATTGGGAGACAGGCGTGAAGTTATGTATGTATTTAAAGAATTTACTTATACACTTACCTACATGGACGATTTTACATTTTTTTAACAAACTAAAATCCGGTAATTTGCTGTTTAACCGGTTTTGACTGATCCAGGCCGGGTTTATGAAGGTCGTATAAATTGACTGGTAATTGTTGTCCCTACGACTGACAGAGTTAGAATTTCGAGAAAGTAGTATATTGTCTATCAAGGGATTCAAGGGGCCATCGTGACATGAAATACGTACTTATCTAGCCACCCAATCAAAGTACCCGATTTTTTTTAAAGACTTTTACATCTTTCTCGAGGTAATTATTATGTAAAAATTTCAAGTTACAGCTTTGTCGTCCTGACAGACGGACATGGCGAAACTATACGGGTTCTTTTTAGACTACCGAACCCTAAAGAGTACTTTCGTTTCTAGAGACCAAAAGTATCGCTTTAGTACGCCTAAACATGGCTAGTTATGAGTCATTTTAGAGCATGAGAACTTAAAAAGTCTTTGCCTTACAGTTAACCACACTCACAGGCTATTTCTTTTTAAAGAGAATTCAATCAACTCGAACTCGTGAGAGTCAATAGTAAGAGCACTGGAAGTTTATGAAAATTTCAAATGTCTTCGTCTTTAGACGAACTGCAGAGTTACTGTTGACTTTGCTATATTATTTCGCAGGCTAATATAATCAGAAAGTACATTATTATCTTTTATTTGTCGACGTACTTCCTTTGAATTTTCGTATATGAAGTGAAAGACATTTCATCATCATTTAACTTAAGAGCTAGGTTCTTGTCGGTGGTGTATTGTCACTTTTCTTTGTTCTCTGCCAGCCTTTTAACCTCCTGATACGACACCATATTGATCCTCTGTCTCTTTTGGCTCAAGTAAGTAAGCCTAGGTCTGCCTCTTCCCCTTTTTCCATCAACTTTGCCCTCCAAAATGTTCAAAAAGAAACTGTCGTGCCTAATCAGAAATCCCATCATCTTTCCTCTTCTACATTCTATGGTTTCCAAAATATGTCTCCTCTCGAATAAAGCTAAAAAATGGTTTATTAAAGTCTATATATATGCTCCAGGCATAGTGTTTTAGTTTTACGGTAGCGAAACTTGGACACTAGGGGGCGTATTAATAAACTGATCTTGACTCTAGTGCTCGTCTCAAGATGTGTCAAAAATGACAGTTTCCTATGGTTTGACGTTTACTTTGACGTACTCGTATCTTGTGACGGGCATCTCATTCAAGATGAATTTATTAATACGGCCGTAACACAGAGAGATAGAGAAAGATTGGAAACGTTTGAGATGTGGTCTTGGCGAAGAATGGGAAGAATTAGCTGGACGGAAAAGAAAACCAACGAAGAGGTGTTGAAGATGGTATACGAGAGGAAAGTCATTTAAGTGATATTATTTCAATGTTTATTAAAACCATTGCAGGATGTGTTTAACATATCTACCTATATACTAGCTTCTGTTTTTAAAGAACGACTTTACACGCGCTGAGAACACACTAGACCCAATAAGTAGGGTAAAATTGGGGGACCTGGATACGTACCGAGGTATCCAAGCCCCCCCAATCTTACCAGTGATCAAGTTTTCATCATTTCATCTATTAATTCTTCTTTTCATCAATTAATCTATTAATTCTACTTGTTCTTCTTTCATGTTCTGAATACTGAATAGATCAAGTTTTCATCTAGTGTAATACCTATGAGCTAGGCAAAATTTATAATAGATCTAAATCAGTATTCATGTATTCAATACATCAATTATGAGTGCTCCATTTTATATTAAGCGTTATTAAATAGATAGTGATTCATACATCGACGTGAACATAATTATGAGACGTACAGTGTTATCGACGCCGGTAATTAATTAGCGGTCTCACCTTTCCAAAACAACGCGAGTCGGATAAGTCGAATTTAAAATGGTGGGTTAGTGGCGTGATAAATAAATAAACACATTGTTACTCGATTAATATTTATTCTGTAAAATGCATATTTTTACAACACTGTGTAGCGATTACAAATATTAGATGATATAGACTCCGTTATTTTATCTATTACGTTAAGTGTTGACTCATATATTCCGTCTAGAGGAACGCTTTTGACCGCATACTGCAGGCACAATTCTGCATTACACTTGCATATTCGCTCACTATCTTCTATTTTGTCTCCGTCATAAATTTATATTTTAATCACTTTAGCAGCTCTATTCTGATGAGGTTTCTTGATATACGAATAAATTGTTGTGTTTTCTGGCTTTCGTTTACGATCTAACCCGAGCCTTGGTTCATATGTAGGTCGCGATGCATTGCAGGGTACAAAGTTGAATAGATGCTCAGACGTGTCCTGAAATTTACACACCGGTTAGCATGTAATATATAAACAGAAAACATATGTACCGATATTTATAATTAAATTTAACTTACCGACATTTTGCAAGAGAACCACGTACGTTCAAAATATTTATTACAATAGGTATCCCTTCAGAAATTTTTAGCTTTATATATAAATAAAATGGTGTCGATAGAATTCAAAGTAGCTTAATATTGGATATTGATCTAACATTCTAATCCTTTATGGTATATGCCATAAGAGGAAAGTTTATGCACGTGTCGAATGCAAGATGATTCCCTATCTATTTAAATTCTAGCTTTTCGGTGTGAGACTTATAAGGTCTGATTTTTCTGCCATTTTAAATTGAACTATATTTACAAATAATAAAGTTTAATTTCAATGTTCGGCCCGCGTATACTTCCGACTGAATTCCAATCGTGTTGAGACAAAAAAACATGATAGTGATTAATTTCTTGGTTGCACTTATTTATAGTGCTTGTTGCATAGTACATAAGGTTGTAATTAAATATTTAGATTTTTACTTTTATATCGGGATACAGAACGCTGACAACAGCTATTGTGCATGATAAGTATGGAGCAGCAAAAGTGCAAGTCTGCTTGATTTTTATTTGAATGTGTGTTTTTCGTTCCAAAAATGGTTATCGCTCGCATATATTTAAAGTGGGAATTGTGAGACTGAGACACATTGTCATCGGCAAGCGAAGTCTTCTGATCTTCAAGTTACTAAAGTGCATCAATAAGTGTCAACATATCTGCTATCATGTAAGTACCATTCGAATATTCATCTATTCATCTATCAGATATTTCATCTATTAAAATACGATTATTTTTTCTGAGCGCAAGCTTAGTGTAGTTTGACAATAGTAGAGAAATGAATGCATCCATTCAATTCTCTCGTATGTTTAGATAGTTAAAGTTTAAAATAAATTTGTGTTTTGTTCTTGCGATCTGAGTTGTTTTACTGATTGCTTGTGGGTTCAATTATCAAATTAATTTAATAAAATTACCTTTTCAGGTCCAGTCATGTTCAAGAGAGACCGCTTCGGACGGAGGAGGATGAGAAGAATTATACTCATAAAAAATGTAAAAAACCCGTGATCCGTGAGGGGGGTCACGGCTCGAACTCAGCATCTCGGGTCAGCACTTCGGAAAAGGGGAAAAAGCGAATTAATCCCGCTCGCATCGAACCAGCGTTATCATATGAATTGTTCGGGACAGATAGCGAGGGGGAGGATCGAAACAGTGACGATAGTGGTAAGGAACAATACAATCATCTTTATTCCTACATCACTAACAAAATTCCGAAAGGATTTTCGCGTCAGATCGATAAACATAAAAAAGGAACATACTACATCGTTTTGAAATTGTGCAAGGAAGATGAAATATTATTTGACCTAAAATTAAAAAATAAAACTAACACCGACTCAGAAGCCTGGCAATATCTAAAGCAGTTTGTAAGCATTATAAGAAAAGAGTTTAAAAGATATCCAAAAAGTTATAACATTAACACTAGTCATAATGTTTATTCATTTGTTCAAGATGGAGTACGGTGTGAAAGCCTGAAAATACAAAAGGTGGGAAAACATGGAAGCAAAGAGCCGCATAACAGTGAACTGGAGCAGCCGAAGCGAAAGAAAAGTAAAGTCAGCATTATTACTCCAACTACAGCGAGCCATACTACTCCCGCTGACGTTAGCAGAAAGGAGTCTGCGCGCGATGTGTTCGGGACCGACTCTGAGGATGACGAAGTAGATGAGCAAGCCCTCAGACCTGGTAAAAAAATGACTCCTCTCGTATCTTTTCTAAACCGACGAATCGCAAACGGAGTTGCTCGCCAGTCTAACGACTGTAAACTCGGTTCTCATTACGTAGAATTAAAAGTTTATAAATGCGATGAAATAGAGCGCGTACCTCCCATGAATCGATGGCGCCACGCAATAATAAGCTTAAAAAACAGAACAGATGATAGTACGGAGGGCTGGCGTGCGTTAACCGAGTATATAAAAGCTACGCGAAAGGAGTTCAAGCCTTGCCCGCCTACTTTTATCGGAAGTTATTATTAAAATAGAGCTCGCTCTTAATTGTACCCTCTCTATTGTACCCATAGTTAAGATGTATTCAAAAAATGTTTAACTATAGAACAGTTAATACTAAAGTGTAAAGCTTATTAAACTACCGCTTGCAACTATTACTAGGATTTATAAAATAAATGAGTAGATTGTAACCCTTTAATTTTTTTCTTTTCTTTACAGTTCATCCTGTATCAGCCTTAATACCTGAATATGAATTAATGAATTGTGAAAACTGTAAAATTGAAATGTCTCGAAAGGAATACTCATCTCACTTAAAAACTAATTTACATAAGTCAAACTGCTTACTGAACACAGAATTCGATAATATTTATATGATTGCTACTGCTTTTAAAAACAGAATTGTTTCATATCGTATAAATCCATCTCAGAAAGTAGATTATTTCACGCCAGAGATATTCTTTAATGAGTGTCAGAAAGATCTTCTAAAACTTATCAATATATCAGTAGAGAGCCTTACTTGTATTAAAGTTAACTTTGAATTCTTTGCGTACTTTATACAACCTCACTCAGACAAACAGGAGCTAAAGTCATTCAACACTAAATATGAAACTGTTTACAAGAGCACTGATTTTAATGAATTATTATTGAATACAAGTAACACTCTGAAAAAAAAACTAACCGAATTCGAACTTCGTGAATCTGGATGGACATACCTATCTATAAGTCATATTGAAATTAACATGAACAAGTATTCTCCTTTGCGAGGCGGTTCTTATATTCCGTTACCTCCGGCAGTCAGAAGTTCGAAAAGTTGTATAAGTATACAGAATAGCGATAATCATTGTTTCTTGTGGAGTATTATGGCCGGTTTGTTTCCTTCTACAAGGAATGTATGTAAAGTCAGTTCATATCCACATTATTCTTCCGTTCTCAACACAGAAGGAATGTCATTCCCACCTTCGCCTAAACAAATTGAACTTTTTGAAAAAAATAACCCGAATATAAGCGTTAATATATATGGGTTAGATAATAAATCAAAAGTTACCGGACCTCTATACAAGACAAAAAAAAGAGAAATTAATCACATTAATTTACTATATATTGAAAGGGGGGGAAAAGCACATTACTGTTTAATAAAAGATCTTGTAAGGTTAGTTCGACGGCAAGTTTCGCACCACAAAGGTAAGATATATTTATGTGAGACATGTTTACAATTTTATAATGATGAAACAAAATATAGATCTCATGATTGTAGTGACGTGTTAGTTACTTTGCCTAAAATAAATTCTGTTTTAAAATTCGAGCATTATGAAAGACAACAGAAACTCAACTTCATTATTTACGCAGATTTTGAATGCCTCCTGAGTAACCACACCGAAAACATATCTGAAAACACTAAAATTTTGAAAAAACACCGCCCGTCATGTTTTGCTTATTATATATGTTGCTCGTATGATGATCAATTAAATAAATTTGTGACATATCGAGGTGAAGACTGTGTTGAAATTTTTGTCAAGAGAATAATAAAGGATGTAAAACGATTACATAAAATATTATCTAATGTTAAACCTATGACTCCATTAACTGCTGAACAAGAATCATCTTATCAAAACGCAACATATTGCCATATATGTAAACAACATCTGTTCGGTGACAAGGTGCGAGATCATGATCATGTTACATCCTTGTACAGAGGGCCGGCGCACTCTCATTGTAACTTAATGCATAAAGTATGTCCATTCATACCTGTTGTTTTTCATAACTTATCAGGTTACGATTCTCACTTATTTATTGAGGAATTAGTAAAACAAGAAGGTTCCGTTAAAATTATTCCTCAAACTAAAGAAAAGTACCTTTCTATAACAAAATACATAAAAACTGATACCAACTCTCGTTCTATTCAAATTAAATTCATTGATTCGTATCAGTTTATGAGTTCAAGTCTGGATGCGTTAAGCAAAAGTTTATCGGAAAACGATTTTGTTAATTTATCACGAGAGTTTCCTGATAAAAATCAACGTGAATTATTGTATAAAAAAGGTGTCTACCCGTATGATTACATGAATAGCTGTTTCAAATTTTCCGAAACCGAACTTCCTCTAAAATCTTGTTTCTACAACAGTTTGAACGATAGTCATATCACTGAAGCTGAATACGAACGTGCGCGAACAATATGGAATGTCTTTAATATAAAATCACTTGGTGAATATACCGACTTATATTTAAAAAGTGACGTATTATTATTATGTGACATTTTCGAAAAGTTTAGGATGACTAGTTTGCATTATTATAATCTAGATCCTGCGTATTACATCACTTCCCCAAGTTTAAGTTGGGATGCAATGCTTCTGTATACGCAGGTTGAATTAGAGTTAATAAGTGACTTAGAGATATATCAAATGTTAGAAAAAAGGAATACGCGGGGGGTTAGCACAGTGCTCCCTTCGACACGCCAAAGCAAATAATAAATATATGTCCGATTTCAATGATGCTGAACCGTCTAGTTATTTGATTTATCTTGACTGTAATAACTTGTATGGTTACGCTATGATGCAACGCTTTCCTATATCAGAGTTCAAATTTTTGAGTCAAAATGAAATTGAAACAATTGATGTGTTGAGTATTCCAGCTAACAATGACTACGGCTATATTTTGGAGGTAGACCTGGCATACCCTGATCATTTGCATAGTAAACACAATGACTTACCGTTCGCTGCAGAAAAGTTCATCCCCCCCGGTGGTAAATGTGCAAAGCTAATAGCAAATCTTTATGATAAATTTAACTACATTATTCACTACACCCACTTAAAAGATTGTTTGAAACATGGTCTAGTTTTAAATAAAATTCACCGCATTCTTAGTTTTAGGCAAGAAAATTATTTGAAAAAATACATTGACTTAAATACAACCCTTCGTCAAGCAGCTAAAACTGAATATGAAAAGAACCATTTTAAATTATCCAATAACGCAATTTTCGGAAAGACTCTGCAAAATAATCGTAACCAAATCGATGTAAAATTGGTAACTAAATGGAAAGACAATGAAAATGTAACAAATAAACATCTTACAGCTGAAAAATTGATCTCCAAACCTAACTTTAAAAGTGTAACTATATTTTCAGAAAACTTTGTAGGAATACAGTTAAACCATGAAAAAATTGTCTTAGACAGGCCAATTTATATCGGATTCACAGTTTTAGAGCTTGCCAAACAACACCTATATCAGTTTCATTACGACTATATCAAAAATAAATTCAAAAACGATGTACACCTGTGCTACACAGATACTGACAGCCTGTTGTACTTGATTTATACAGAAGATTTTTATCAAGAGATGTATTGTGATATTTCTAAATTTGACACTAGCAACTTTGCAATCAATAATCCGTATAACATACCGAAAGTGAATGAGAAAATACCGGGCATATTCAAAGACGAGATGGGAGGTGATGTAATAACAGAATTTGTAGGTTTGAGGGCTAAACTATATTACATCAAAAGTGAGAACAGTGCCATTAAAAAAGCAAAAGGTATCTCTAAATACATTTCTAAGCGTTTAACACTAAATGACTATAATATGGCATTGATAGCTGATAAACAACTTCGTTGTAAGATGAACATGATACGGTCTATAAAACATGTTTTATACTCTCAACAAGTAGACAAACAAGTATTGAATAGAAGTGATGATAAGAGACAAGTTTTGAGAGATCAAATACATACATTACCATGGGGTCATTGTGAGACGATATTTTAAATGATTAAGTATTGTTCATAAATAAAGTGTAAAAGTCGTCTTTGGTTATTATGAATTATGGATATGTGTAATAAATATTTACCCCCACGAATAATACTATCGGTAATGACAAATGCAGATTGTTGTTTTAATTTTTATATTTGTTATTTATTAATGAGGTATTAATTACATTAACATCGAATTTAATAGATGATTGAGTAGCAAAAAAAATTAAGTTTTTGTACCTATATGTAATAATATAGTATTTCTTATTTGTTTTATATAGCAAGAACATGTATAATTAATAATACGAATACTTATAATAAACTGTTGAAGTGAATTGATCTGTTTCTTTCTAGCTATAGCTAACCCCCATTCAATTACCACACCACATTCAAACTGCATTTCTATAGAAAAGGAAGTGTTAAATCTTATTTTATCTTTTAGGTACTTAGAACATGTATCTAAATAAAGGAATCCAACTATGTTTTCTTACATCTTAATGTAATGCCGACATTTACAATCTGTTCCAATTTTATAATGTCATTTTACTTCAAATTACATAATTTTATGAGGTATATAAATACTTGGAAAGTTCGATTAAGCTCACACTACACAATGAAGTTCGTCAAGCAAACTCAAACTTTAGAAGTGAAAACTATTGATATAGAAAATCGGTTACAAAAAGTCAAACATAGCACACTGTTACCAAACACAATTCGATGCATAATATGTGGACCTTCTAACTGTGGTAAAACGAATGTTATGCTGAATTTATTGTTACATGAAAACGGTTTGAAGTTTAAGCATATATATTTGTATTCAAAGACAGCCTTTCAGGCGAAGTATATTTTCTTAAGACAAATCATGCAGAAAATTCCAGAAGCTGAATTCTTTTTATACAATGAGAATAAAGAAGTTCTTCACCCTAATGATGCTTTGATCAATTCAATCATAATTTTCGATGACGTTGCGTGTGAAAATCAGGTGAACATACGAAATTACTTTGCCATGGGAAGACACAGACGGATAGACTGTTTTTATTTATCTCAAACATACTCAAAGATACCAAAACAGCTTATTAGAGATAATGCTAATCTTTTAATTATCTACAAACAAGATGATACAAATTTAAAACATATATACAATGAGCATGTCAATACAGATGTAGAGTGGATAAAATTTAAACAGCTTTGTGCCGCTGTTTGGCAAGATCAGTTCAACTTCGTGCTGATTAATAAAGATTGTGCTATTGATAAAGGAAGGTATAGAAAAGGATTTGACACATTTATCCATTTTTAAGCATCTCATAAATACTTGTTCAAAGCTTAAAATATGTCACTAGATGATGAGTATTAGTATTAAACAGTCATTGCAATGGAGACAAATGTAAAAGAACAACTAATTAAATCTGTTGAAAACATAAAAAATAAAATAAAGATGATTCAAAATGAAGAAGATGCAGCTAATCTTAAATTTAAGAAAGTATTTAAACCTATTACAGATCCTCTAGAAACTCTGATAAAAGTGAATGGCTCGCATTGTCCTGAATTAAATATTTCAAAAAGTTTAAATGTAAAAGACACTTTTAATGACTTGGATTCTTCTTTAGAATACGAAAATTTTAGAGACATAATCAAGACTGATTCTAGTAAGTGCTCAGAGTATTATGATTTAGCAGATGGTAGTTTGCGAAATCAAAATAATGATACACTATTGTCTCTTAAAAAAGAAGATATGCTTAATATTTATGATAACATTAACGTTCCATTTGGTATTCGGAGCGAGAACAAGAAGCTCATGATGGGAAATATTGATGTACGTTTGTCATCAACAAATAATGATGCGGGGAAAAAATATATGGTTATAATTAAGAACAAAAACTATGAACTAACAGATGGTTTAAAGGAACTTTTATTACGCAATAAGCCTAATCTTGCTGTCGTAACAGAACAAGACAAAATTGATTATAAAGAAATGCTAATTAATACTAACGCACACAAACGAGACTTCAATCCTAGCGGACCATTGAAGGGGGACAAAGGTTCGAAATACCGTCACATTATAAAACCTTTATTTTCACAGCTTAATGATGCAAATCAGGATTTCCCAGAACAATTAACGAAATTAAAAAGCGGTGGTTTCTTGCCTTTATTAAAAAAGTACAAGAAAAACACTGATTATGTTTATTGGGATGACCCGAATGAATTGATTGAAAGGCTCAAACTATTAATTGCATCTAAAAGTGCTGGTAACAGTAATCATGATAATGAAATCGTATCTATTATTGAAGAATTAAAAGAAGCTGGTATAATAAAAGAATAAAATATCGTCTATTGCTATCATTGCACTTAATGCTCTGACGAGCATTAGACATGAGTATCGAGAAAAGTGAATATCATTCAGTTGATTGTTGTCATATAGAAGTCATTAAAATAAAATCTAGAAATGAACCTAGTGCGTCAAATTTTGCAAATAAAGAACATGTCGTGGACAATCGTAATATAGTGCTAAGTTGGGAAAAGCTAACTTCGAGTTTGTTGAATCGTATAGACAACATTGAAAAAGATATCGCTTTAAATAAGCTTCAGGGAGATAATTTCTTAATACTAACTGAAAGTTTAAAAGATAGTATTAAAGCAATAAAAAAAGATATTGCCTTAAAAGATCTTCAAGGAGCATTGGACAAGCATTATGAGCAAAGCCGACGTCGTAAATGAAATTCACAAAAATGCTAGAGTGAACTTTCCTCGGAGAAGTGTTATGTTAAAAGATATAGATGACCTCTGGCAGGCGGATTTGATTGACATGCAGGCATTATCGGACGTAAATTCTGGCTATAAATATATATTAGTAATTATTGACTGTTTTTCAAAGTACGCTTGGGCAATTCCCCTCAAACAGAAGACTAAAGAAATCGTATGTAAGCAATTTGAAACACTTTTAGCTAAAGGACGATTCCCAAGTAATTTACAAACAGATAAGGGTAAAGAGTTTTATAATAAAACATTTCTCAAAGTAATGAGAAAATATGATATTAACCATTATTCAACATACTCCACCAAAAAAGCATCAATTGTGGAAAGATTTATAAGAACGCTTAAAAATAAGCTTTATAAGGGGTTCAGTTTAAAAGGCAATTATAAATGGATTGATGGGATGCTAGATAATAAAATTTATGAATATAATCATGATTTTCATAGAACTATAGGTAGACCTCCTGCTTCAATCACCCATGAAAATAAAGCGGATGTATTACAAAAATATGTTAAATTGCAGTCTAAGAAAAAGTTGAAAATCAAGAGATTTCTAGTCGGTGACTTTGTTAGAATTAGCAAGTATAAAGGTTGTTTTGAAAAAGGTTTCACTCCTAATTGGTCTACAGAAATATTTAAGATAACAAAGATTCAACACACTAATCCTGTTACTTATTTATTAGAAGATATGAAGTCGAGACCGATATTAGGAGCATTTTATGGACAAGAAATTCAAAAAACTTTACATCCTGACGTATATCTGGTTGAAAAAGTAATAAAAAGCAGGGGGAATAAAGTATATGTGAAGTGGCTAGGACTACCTACAAGCGAGAACAGCTGGATAGAAAAGACAAATCGTTTATAGATATTCTTACTGGCACAAAAGTATTTAAAAGATATATTTCTTACGTTGTGCTCATTTGAAAGTTAATATTAAAACAGTACAGACTTTTACAACCGATATTGATTTCTCAATGAGATTTAAACAGCTTTGTACTGCTGTTTGGTAAGATTTATTTAACTTTGTGGTGATTAATAACATTCGTACTATTTATTGATACGAGTATAGGAAAGGTCAGTGTCACCGCAAACACATAGTAACTTAATGAAAGGAGAAAACGATCGTGCGAACATGTCTCCTTCCACCACCATGAGTCTACAGCGTCCTGCACACCCTAAATATGCAACGGAAGCGGCACGGTTGAAAACATTTAAAGATTGGCCTTGTAGTATGACACAAAGACCTGAAGAGTTAGCAGAAGCCGGTTTCTATTATACTGGGTGCGGAGATCAAACCAAATGTTATCATTGTGATGGTGGTCTAAAGGATTGGGAGAAGGGTGATGAGCCGTGGGAGCAGCACGCACGCTGGTTTGAACGATGTGCGTACGTCAAACTGGTGAAGGGTAGAGACTACGTCAAGGAGAAAGTGAACACTGTTTCTTTCTTAGAGCAACCTGTCTCCCGGCCAAAGGAGGAGGTGGTGAATAGTGACGTAGTACAAGTGTGTAAAATATGTTACGTCAAGGCATGTGATGTCGCGTTTGTACCGTGCGGTCATGTCGTTGCATGCACTAAATGTGCGTTATCAATAAAAAAACCGAAATGTCCAATATGTATGGTTTCCTGTGATAATGTGATGCGTCTTTATTTCTTATAATATATATTATTGTTATTATTATCATACAGTTTCATTTAACACATCGTTGTTTGACTTGTTATTTGTTTTGTTTGGCTAGAAAAGACAAATTGTTTGTAGATATTTTAGTGACACTAATGAATGTATTTAAAGATATATTTCTCACGTTGTGCTCATTTGAAAGTTAATCTTTAAACGATACGGACTTTTACACTCGAAATTTTATTGAAATCCTTACATTAAACTAAATTATTATATCATGAGGAGCAAACGACAATGTCATGATATTCATAAAGTGAAGAATAAAACACCAACATTATTGAAGTTCAAAACTGGTGCTGGTTTAAAGAAAACATTTAATAATATTGTCTCACATACAAAAAAACACATTCGTAACCTAAAACCTAAATGTAAGAAAATGCTAACAGAGTTAGCATACGAAGCAGCTAGAGAGTTCGCGTCAGATTTACCTATTAAAATACCGCGAGTGATACCTGTACCTAAAACTGGTGGCTTTCTCCCGTTAATACCTATATTTGCTGGATTGTCTGCCAGCGGCACTTTATCGGGTGGCATTGCAGGAATCACGAAAGCTGTCAATGAATATAAATCGGCTAAAAAACAACTAGCACAAGTAAAGGAACAAAACGAGAACATGAAAGGACTGTGTATTGGAAGAGGACTGCATCTTAAGCCGTACAAGAATGGTGTAGGGATTTATGTTACGAACACAAAAAACTAATCAGTCGGCTACCTAAAAGAGCGTTAACTAACATCGACATTATAAATCACGCGAAAAATATACCTCATTTTCGTAATGTATTTATGAGAGATGAATTACCAGAATCACCACTACCAATCGAATGTGGGATTATAAATTTAGATTCTTCATCATCTAGTGGTAGTCATTGGGTAGCCTATGCAAAAATATATGATTATATTGAATACTTTGATAGTTATGGTAACTTGAAACCTCCAAAGGAATTTATTAAATATATGGGATCGAAAATTAATTACAATTATCAAAACTTACAGGGTAATAGCATATACAATTGCGGTCATTTATGTTTAAAATTCTTAAGTTCATTTTGGAAAACAAGGAACTACGTACGTAAATAAAATACATTTCGCTAATCAGATTTATTAAACCAAATAAATATCGAGATACTTCTAATTAGTTAACATTCTTACACCATCGGTGATCTTATTAGCATGTACATGTTTAAGTCGGTGATTGCTTGACCTAGAATGATTGTTTTCAATAAAATCCCTGCTCAGACAAGAAAACTAAATACTTCACCCCCGATATCGAAAGGTAGAAGACGTTTAAAATCAACTAGAGTGATTACCAAAATTAATAAAACATTTCTACGTTCTCTTGGATTTAAAATATAAAATGCTTCAAATCACTGACTTGCCACAGCACGATAATTCGATTGAAAGCTATGAAATTCATACTTACAATCCCTATACTAACAGCTTCAAAGAAAATGATGAAATCAGAATCCCTATTCATCAGCAAGACGTATATGTACTACCGTCTGCTAGCTCCATTTACATTGAGGGGTATATCACTGCGTCCTCTCTCGATGCAACAGGAAAACATATAGATAAAGAAGTTAAGTTGACGAACAACCCGATTTTGTTTTTATTTCAAAATATCAGATACGAATTAAATGGTGTTGAAATAGATCATATAAAAAATGCTGGAATAACTACAACTATGAAGTCTTATATCTCGATGAACGGAGGAGAAAGCAAAAATGCGGCCTTGTGGGGGTGGAACCTGAGCGGAACCCAAAGCAAAAAAATTCATTTCTCTTTTATTCTCCCATTGAATAAAGTCCTAGGATTCGCAGAAGACTATAATAAAATACTTATAAATTGTAGACATGAACTTATACTGCATAGAAGTAGTTCTGTTTCAAACAGTGTGTGTATGGATAAAGGTGATACCGTCATAATAGACGTACAAAAGGTTCAGTGGCGTATACCGCATATTAAAGTTTCTGATCGCAACAGGTTATTACTGCTAAAGCATTTGGAAAAAGATAGAGCTATACAAGTTGCCTTTAGAAATTGGGATTTATATGAATATCCATTAGTACCTCAAACAACCAAACATTCGTGGTCAGTTAAAACTGCTTCTCAGTTGGAGAAACCTAGATTTGTTATATTGGGATTTCAAACAAATAGAAAATTAAATCAAACAAAAAATTCGACTTTGTTTGATCATTGTAATATAACAAATGTGAAATTGTTTTTAAATTCACAATATTTTCCATATGATTCATTAAACTTGAAATTTGATGAAGCTAAGTACAGTATATTATATGAGATGTATGCTAATTTTCGTCAGTCGTATTACAAAGCCGACATTGATCCGTTGCTTGATTTGAAGACATTTGGAGAAAAGGCTCCATTATTTGTTATTGATTGTTCAAGACAAAACGATACGCTAAAAACTGGACCAGTTGATGTTCGTCTAGAAGTAGAGTCTTCACAAGATATCCCAGAGAATACTACAGCTTATTGCCTTATCATAAACGATCGCCTTATTGAGTATAAACCGTTGAGTAACATAGTGCGGAAACTGACATGAATGTTATCATCGATGTCCAAGGTTTTAAAGATGAAAAGAACAAGCTTATACCAAAAGAAATAGCTATTTTAAGTGATAAACATGTCCTGGTATTGTTGATTAAACCCCCATATCCGTTTTATTATTTAACTAAGAAAGAACGTAAACAAGTAGGATGGATAGAAAGGAACAGGGGAATACTGTGGAATGAAGGTTATGTACCTTACTGCGATTATAAGTTCTTAATATCTGATTACTGTAAAAACAAATGTATTCTTACAAAAGGGTATGAAAAAGTGAATTGGTTAAAAGAAATTTTAGGTACTGAGATTGTTCATAATTTAGAAGATATTAGCTGTCCTAATTTTGTTTCTCTTTATGAAAGGTATGCAACATCGTATGATGTACAAACTTGTATTTATCATGATAATATATGTGCTTACAAAAATGTTACTTGCTTAAAAAAGTGGTGCAAAGATAGCAATGTTTTATTTTTAAATATAGACAATTATGATTAGTTTTCTGTTACATGTTTATCTGTTTCTAAATACTCAAAGTTTCAATGGAGAAAGGTAGATAAATCAATAATATTTTATTGATTTATCGATCAACATTTGTACTTTTTAATTTTTATTTATGTTTTAAATTGTGTACTTATACTTATCTAAGGCCTATACACTATAAATAACTGGTTTGTTAAAGTGATTTAAATAAATGTATGACAGTGATTTGTTCGTTTTGTTTTTTCCCTCCGCGTTATATAAGTAAATACCATATTTATCACATCAACATCCAACAGTAATCATTGAAGTTCGTACCACATCTTCGATTAGTTCTAATCAACGACCTTTGAATATATAGGCAGACCCTGATCAACATCTTAAAGAAAAGAAAAGTAGAATTAATAGATTGGTGAATTAATTATTAGAATTAATAGGGGCGTGGATACGTCGATTAATAGGTAGATGAAATGATGAAAACTTGATCTATTTTAGTATTCATGGGTAAGATTGGGGACTTGGATACCTGATCTTAAAGAGAAGAACAAGTAGAATTAATAGATTAATTGATGAAAAGAAGAATTAATAGATGAATTGATAAAAACTTGATCACTGGTAATAGATTAATTGATGAAAAGAAGAATTAATAGATGAAATGATGAAAACTTGATCACTGGTAAGATTGGGGGGGCTTGGATACCTCGGTACGTATCCAGGTCCCCCAATTTTACCCTACTCCAATACTCTACTAATTTAGATATAAAGGTCCGTTCGGATCGCTACCACCAAGCAGCAGTGTTCACATTTTTGTGTTCCAATGAGAATAGCATAGAGGTATTCCATCTTGGTCCTCAGGGTTGGCAATGCATTTGCGGTCTTAGGATAGCAATCTTAGATTGTAGCTTTGAGGATGCAAGTGTCTATGGGTCATAAAACTTACAAATCCCACTTACCATAAGGTAGCCAGTGTGCTCGTTGGTCTTATTTCGTTGGCTTATTCTTTAAAAAAATACCCTATGTCCTTCCTCGGGGTTTAAGATATGTTTATTTAACATAATTAACATGTTTTCATTTATTTCAGTCATTATGTAATGTTTCAATAATTTAATAATTATTAGGGTTAGGACTTTTGGTGGCATATCGTGGTTCTAGAATCCATGGAGTCGTTATTTCCTAATTATTATAACACGTGACACTTTGATTTTGACCTTCAGTATGGTCATATTTCAAAATGAACTAAATATATTTTTAGTTCAGTTTATCCATACCTACTAATATTTGCTTGTTTGTAAGGCTTTCACAGAGCAAAGATATCCTCCGTACCAAAATTAATTTAAATTGGCTTAGCGGTGCAATAAAAAAAAAAAATTTGAAATATTAAAAATCGAAGGTCAAAATCAAAGTGGTATGTATTTTAATAATTAGGAAATAGCGACTCCATGGATTCTAGAACCACGTTATGCCACCAAAAGTCCTAACCCTAATAATTATCTACCGCCGACCTAATAATCATAGACTAAGTGCGTCTAGTTTATGGTTTAGACCTAGAGCTGTCATTGACTTTAGCGGTTATCTTCTTCGTCAACCTGGAGTATGTAGAAGCAAACGGTGTATTCAATTCCGTATTTTGTGTAGATTTGTAGTCGTGGATTAAATCGATGCGATAATCTCAAGTCAGTGTTCATATTTCAATCTTCAACTACCCCAGGAGCTCTAGGCGACGCTTCGATCCCGCCACCGCACAGCTCTTGGGAAGGGTCAAAGGGTCAATCATCATCCACCAAGTGCAGCAGTAATACACCCCGTATTACGAACAGATATCTTCATATCAAATTTGACCAAAATCGGTTCCGCGGTTTAGATGTGAACACGTAAAAGAGAGACATACAGAGTTACTTTCAAATTTACAATATTAGTATGAATATGTACAACAACTCACTCACTTGTGGGAGGACCTTGTGCAGGGTCCGTCCGGTTTGATACCACCATCTTATCCATTAACCTACCGCCAAGCAGCAGTGTTCGCATCGTTGTGTTCCGGTTTGGGGATAAGACAGCCGGTGAAATGACTAGCATAGAGGCATTCCATCTTAGTCCTCAGGGTTGGCAACGCATTTGCAGTCTTGTGAATGCGAATGTCTATGGGTCACAGTTTCCACTTACCATCAGGTGGCCTGTGCGCTCGTTTGCCTTCCCATGCTATAAAAAAAAACTGTACGCTACAATTCATCTGCCAACATGAAACCCTTTAGCATTGACTATAGGAATTTTCACGGTTCAATACTGAAACCTACATTCGTTGGTATAAACAGCACAAAATTCGCCAGCTAAAATTTATTGGAATCCGAAGCCATCCAGTTTTGAAAAAGCATCAAATTCGAGTGCATTTCGTACAAGTCGCCGGTGCATCGAATGCACTTCTGGCTGTTTGCGCCTATCGGTCGATGGCTCGCAAACACGCCCCAGTCCCGGCGCCGGGCCAGTTTAAATTTATTAAAACCATTTTATTGTTCAATGAGTTGGTATTTTTTGTGACCTTTGGTAACCTTCGAATTAGTAGTTATACTCCTGCCACTGTGAAAGGCCAGTTTTGACAGCTGTCAATGTACATGCCTCAAACGGTAACCCATCGTTTTATCGAATTCCACTTCATCGATTGTCTCTATTTGTCGAATTTAATTTCATCGGACGCTATTTTTTATGAAGTCACGGTGTTTTCAGGATATCTTAAACATTAATTACGTAGGCTGAGTAGATAAGACTTGGAATTTCCAAATAATACTTAATTAAAGCAGCGAGAAATGCCTTTCGATGAATTGGGATGCTTGGGAGGCGTGTGGGATATTTACGAGCACCTACGCTTCTTACATATATTCAAGCAAGTAGCGAAATTTACAGGTTTCCTCACGACGTTTGTGTGTGTTTCCTATACCATAACCATCATAAGAGCGTCGGTGGGGTCCACTTTGTTGTTTTTTTTTTTAATTGTATAAGGCATATAGGTAATACATAACTTTAAGCATAAGTACCAATATGCAGAAATGCTTACGGCATGGCATTGTTTCGCAGAAATCATTTTGAATAACTTTTGTTGGTCAAATAATTTAAATAAGTACATGACATTGACAAGTCGAATGTTCGTAACGAATAACGCATAAACTGATTAAGCAGAATAATGTTTCAGCATAAATGTTTTAAACAGCATAAGCATGAAAGCAACCCAGCAAAAAGTTCCCGTCTAATAAAAAAAACATAACATCCGAGTCGCTTTTCCCCGACCCATATTGCTCGCTCCCATTACGCTGCATAACATTATGCAATATGACCATTATACTACAAGAAAATAGTATTTATGAATCAACCAAACATTCGGATACTAATTAGTAATTAAGTACACTAAATATGTTTTCCACGATGTTAACATTCGTCGAAACTTATACAGGGTTATTGGTAAGTCGACCTATTCCCCTCTAGGGGTTATGGGGGAGATCATTTGCAATTATTTTGGTCCCATAATACCGTACGCAAAAGTTATTAAATTTTTCTGTTTTTGTGTCATTTATGTTTGATAAACTGATAAATAAAACGTGTTGTTTTTACTTTTTGGTCCTACGTTCTTAAACGATTTGAAATGATTTTAAGTACTATTTTTTTTTGGAAATTTTTGAAGATGCGTTCCTGTCTTTTTTAGCGAAAAACTTAAATTTATATTATCTCATAAATGTTTCACTTTTGCATGGGGTATTATGGGACCAAAATTATTGCACATTACCTCTCCCATAACCCCTGGAGGGGAATAGGTCGACTTACTAATAAGTAATAACCCTGTATACCAAGTAAGTTATGTCAAATACGTGTCGGACAATAAAAAATATGCCAAATACACGGCACCCACTGTTTGTTTGTATTACTGCACCGCGTCGTACAGATCAAACTGCATGCCACTTAATTATTTAGTCGCAAGTTCGATGCGTCTCGTTCGATGTCAAACGGAATGACCCATAAAATTTTACTTATCGCTGTTTCCTAACCAATAACATTAACTTACCTACCTACTTTAAGTTTTATTTATTAGGATCATCAAATATGTAACAGATTAAAAGGCAGCCGCAGAAAACTCAAAAAACTAAAGCAAAGAAAGGGTGTCATAATTTCCAAAAATCGACATTAATTTATCAAAAAACCATTACTAATAAAAAGGAAGTCATCTATTTGACATTTATGTTGTTGGTTTAAGATTGTAAACGATCGTAATATTAATTTACAAGCCACAATTAGGCAGGATAAAGTGGTCAATTTTGTAATACAAAACTGCCAACAGGTTTGCCTTAGATAGCTTGCATTATTGAAATTGCAAATGTCTTTTCGCTTCAGAGCCCAAATACCGCGCAAAAAACAACACCTTTAAAACTGTTTTTGAAGATACTTACCTATTAGTTAGATACATACAAACCCCCAATATAATGCGGACCTCTTCTTTCAGAGCTGATAAAACGGCCCAACCGATCTTCATGAAGTCTAGCTAAGAACCACCGCTAGAAAACATACTTTCAAATGAAAAAAAAAAAAACCAAATCGGTTCACCCGTTTAAGAGCTACAGTGCCACAGACACACACACACGCACGCACGCACACGCACGCACACACACACATAGCGGTCAAACTTACAACACCCCTCTTTTAGCGTCGGGGGTAAAAAAACTTGAAACAACTTACCTAAAATTAACAAATGACTATCCAACAACTTAGAACATTTCAAAAAAGCAAAATGGCGTCGGCGTGGTCACGCGCGTAACGTTGCAATCATTTCACGTTTTATGATGTTTGCCGGATTATTTACGGCGGGTCTTAATGGGGGAATTAACCTGTTTGCCTGGAGACCTGGAGGTGGAACTGAAGCCTAATTACTCTTCGAACGATGTGGCCACAGTCGATGAACTTTGTTGGCATTCTTTAAATGGTTTGGGTATTTAATAGGCAGAAGAAGGGATAGCCTGGCGACTGCTGCGAAAGCTTGGAGCAGATATTTGTAGTTAAACGTTATTTACTCACGTACCTACAATTAGCATTACAAATTGTTATTATTATTGAAAGAGATTTGTCAGGATCATAGCAGGTGGAAAGAAGTGGCCTCTGCGTATCCCTCTGGGAAACAGGCGTGATTTAATAAACCTATGTATGAATGACCTTCTGCTGGAGTTTCTTGCGGCGCTTCTTCTCCGATGGTATTGTCCGAAGCGCTAGTAGATTCACTCCATGTTACCGAACGTGTAAAATACCTCATGTGGCCAATTTACTGAATAAATATTTTGAATTTTGCATTTTGAATTTTTATGTACCATGACGTTTCGATCATCGCATTTTTTAAAACGTACTTTTATCTGAGCCACAGCCTTGGCCGTGGCTGAGTTTAGGAAGTCTGATTTTAAAAAATGATTAAAGATTTTCATTGATCGCCGTATAACAAAAGACATCAACGTGTCAGAACTTTACCTACCCGGAAATATAAATGAACGTGTAGAAAAAAAAACTATTTTGTAAAAGAAAAATTAAAAAATGTGGTTCTATTTGAGAAGATATCCAATTGCATGCATATTTTGCAACGTTTTAGCCAGTTTTCCTCGTTTATTTAGCGATTTCCGTTGTAATAATAACGTCTGTCTTAGGTGCAATTCACACAAATCTCAGGAATACTTGTAACTCTGCTCCCCGTAGGGTTCCGCAAAATAGTGTATTTGCACAACTCCGCATAAATTGTAGATTCGCTAAGCTGCTACTTAGATACTTCCCAACTTGGGTGTACTTTGCCGAGTTACCGCTCAGGGAGGAGGAATAATTTAAGGAGTGTTACACACGCGCCGGTTTAGTTATTAGTATAATTTAGAAGTTATAGAAGCTTCTGGTCATGACTTTATTTGTATCGTGTGTCTCAGTCCTATTTTTTTATTTTTTTTATTGAAATTATCTTAAGATTTGGATAAATGTCCAAAGAATTAAATTATGAATAATTTCTCAAACATTAGCATTCAAAACAATTAAGTATAATGATAATAATATCCATTGTATGCATGACTCTAATCTATTATTTGAAATGCATTTATTGATTCTAATAAATATAAAGTATATTTTATCCAAATTTCATTATATTCAATTATAATAAGTGATAACTCATATTTATATATTTTTTTAGTGGTATAACTAAGTACTATATTCATTTGTCTGGATTACGTTACGAACCTTACTATAAAGTAAATAAGAGCTACGATACCGTTTTAAACAATGACATCTATTTCACCGTGACCTAGTACGTGATTTTTAACCACTTCGCTTTACAACCCGGCTGGTTTAAGTGGTCCTGTGAGAGCGTACAAACAAAATTTAAGGACGTGCATTCTCTATTAGGTAGCTTATACTTACTCGCTCTAATGACTTCGCTCGACCGATAGACCATTAGACAATAAGTAGTTTTCTCTCCGTTGTATCGTTAGACTAGTCTTCATCTCTCAGCCAAATTTTTACAATTAACAGGAATAAATACTTACACAAACATATCTCAACGCATACAGGCGAGTTACATAGCTTATTTTTTAAGGCTAGCTCAATTGCAAAAATCACTATCTGTATCCGCTACATTTAAATTAAAAATCGCGTTCGATAATCCGTAAACACGAAGAATCAAATGTTGCCAGTATTCAATTATTCTGTCAAGAGATCCCCCCGAGGCGTGCAGCGGGTACGGACGCATCCTAAGCAAATAACACACCCTGAACGCATCTGCTCAGTACTCTATGCTCGAAAAACGCCCCTCTACTTAATACCGTTTGATAAGTTGCCGAAATTAAAGTTTGTATATGTACATTCCGTTATATTTGAGTTGGTGTGATGAAATTATGAATTTAAAACTCTGTCACTTAAAGTTTGATATTTTTACATAATACCAACACTGTAATAGTTTAATATTTAGTTAGAAGCTTAAGATAGAAGTTTTAATCACTTTTCAATACTTTAGATTATCGACATTAATTACAGTCTGTTTCATCATCTAAGATGACGCCTGTGACAGCGCATATAAACACATATTACACTTACTTCTTTAATTGTTCATAAATAGTACAAACCTATAGCGACGCCGTTCAGGAATTTAAATAAATAATCGCCTATTTTGAAAATACCTTGCCAGTGAGTGAAATTAGGAAATATGGCTGTCTCAGAGATCATCCTAGATGAAACAGAGTTTAAGTACATTGTATGATATTCCAGAAGTCAATAAGAATAGTGGGTACTTGCAGGTACTGGTACCTACTTGGTAGTCCTGGGAGGTACCTAGTATTATTTATGGTTCACTAATTACTAAAGTTTTACTAAATCATCATTTAATTTTGACAAACTATGTATATAATTTTATAAACTTTCATTTTACAAAGATCCCGCCGCATTATTTAACATTTTTTGTGATCAAAAGTCTAACCTAACTTATTTAAGAAACCCATGTTATGTTACCTACGTAATATGTAATGGTTTGAGCACAAGCACGTTTTTGCGAAATGAAAGTTTGTAAAATTATTTAGTTTGTCAAATGATGACTTGGTAAGAAGTCAGAATACCGTTATTTATACCCCAGTATACTTACTTTATTATTAGGTATTCGTCTGGCGTAACTCCTACCTACCAAATACTGTAGACTCTTACTCGTATATTTTAATGATGAATAATGACCTCAGTTTCAGCATTGAGAACAATTTACACACAATAGCTGGATCGGGAAAACCCGTTTCAGTGTCGGAACGCTGCGTGACCAGCGTTACCCAATATAACACAGCGGAAAACCCAAGAAACTCTCGTAAAAAACAGTTTAATTCTTGCGATTCAGTATAGCATATTACTAGTTATTAATTTTACGGTAATTAATACTAAAGTAATAGATACCAGTTGTTAGCATTTTAATAATGTGTAAAAGTGTTAATTATAGGAATTTGAATAATAAATAAATAAATAAATAAATAATAATAATAAATTGAAACAAATTTACTTACACGCACTAAATACGCTGGAAACTCATTTGTTAATAGAGTGTGTAGTAAATATAATAACTGTTTCGGTAATATTGATATGTTTAGCCTGTCACTTCCTAAATTTAAGTCATCCCTTAGAGTAAGTAGTGCTGTCTAGTTGCATGTTTGAAATATTGTTTTCTTTTGCTTGTTACTCCTATTGTTGTACCTACGCTTCCTTAAATTTTAATATGTCTCTGTAACTTGTGGCAACTTCGCTGGTTTATGTTAAATTCATGTTCTTTTTTACCTTAAGTTATATTGTACCGTTTGGGCCCAAATAAAACATTAAAACATTAAATTTGTGCGTAGTATGAATTTGTTACTGGTAGCGCCATCTGTAGCAAAGTATTGGAACCTATGTTACTTTTAAGAGCACAAACCACCGTTACGTTTCGGGAACCTAATTAACCGACTTTAAAGGGGGAGGTTTTATGTCGCACTGTATGCAGGTATGTTTTTTTTGCAGATTAGGTCCAAGTCAAATGCTTCGCCCCTTTCTTTATAAACCTAATTTAACCGTAGATAGGTAAGTTACACCGGTTAACCCAAAATATTAATTAATAGTTTCTAATCACATTTCTTAAAATATCCATAATCTAGTTTAGGTCTTGTAATGTTATTCGTTACCACGGCATCTTGCATTTTGGTTTAGACCCTTGCACGAGTAATAATCATATCATTAAGTTGGTTTGCCCGACAGCACTGGCTTCCCAACTAACCTAATCGATACAATTGACTACGACGTTTTACAAACAAAGGGGTCAGAATAGGTTAATAACTAGGTACTTACTTATACGACGACTGCAAGCTGGACACAAGGAAGTGGAGTTCTTCAACTGGAGAGGCTGAACTTTGTATCCTTGAAACAGGATGCAACCACCATCATAGACTATAATGTGTATTACTCACATTAATCCTCGCCCTCTATTCCACGGAATTAAGTGAAACAGTCGCCTTGAAAGCGGTTCCCTCCATAAGTTCAAAATTAGAGAAAGCTATCAATTAAGAAAAAGAAAAGTGAAACTATTGACAAAATTAACAACAATATAATACAATATACCTACTCATATTCGTAAAACAAAGAAACAGGACAATTAAAATAATACAAGTATACAACAGGCGGTCTTGTCACTGATTAGTAATCTCTTCCCGACAACCACTTTTAATTGTAAAAAATCGTACACTAGCTAAGTTTTAGGATAAGTCATATCGATAAAATTGATAACATTTCCTATTTAATCTGTACAATTTTGTCCAATTGCATAGGCACAATTTTTTTGCTTGATTCTATACATTATTCGACAATATCTTTAAATAAATACAAAAAAAAAGTCGTTATTTAATGTTTCTATGTTTGTTCCAATTATGCAATCTGCAAATGATCTTGTGTAAACGTATTATAATTTAGTTTTTTTTACAGAACAAAGGATCTATTTGCATTAACATAATTAAGTGCCACGAGTGCCAATGACTAAATAAACTACGTCGTCCATTTAAAAACAACTATTGATAACAAACAGCACGTTCTACCAACTTGGGAAACGAAACAAGCAGTAATGATGCCGTAACAAACCAACAGCCCATTATTAAATGTGTCATTATAGCACAAAGCTCATGGCCGAAAAAAGTTGGGCACACACTCGCCTGTCGCTGTCCGCGTTCCTGTTTGCGGAAGCAATTTCGCGAAATGCCACAATTTATTTAAAAATTACGCCCTTGTTTGTGTGGGTAAATATTGACGTGTTTGGTTTATGATAATGGCAACACTGGCAGGTACGACGGCTAGCGACAGTATTATTTAACAGCATTTAATATTTACAGTCACAATGTAAAGTTTACAATATAATATTTGTAAAGTGATGCTCCTCTTTTGAAAGTTTATATTTACTGGGTATATATGGTTTTTAATAAAAGGCAAATTTGTTCGCGTTATGAATCCGTTTAAATTGTTTGTTTGCTAATAATCGTAGAGCGGTTGACCGACTGACTAACTCACATTTACCTAATTTACTTCTGTATCAAATAAATCAACACACTTCGTTGGTATTGATGCACTTTGAATATCTTCTTTCAAATTTATCCATATTTTTTTCACCTCAGCAGCTCAAACAAGCAGGTTTTGCTGCTTAAAAACAGTGAGCAAAATTCAATTTTGCTGCGAGCGAGAGGCAAAGTAGCTTTTTAATTATTTTTTTTAAATGCCGTGAGCAGTGCACGGGTTACTCACAACATTCGAAAAAATTGAACTTCACTTTGTTCTGTCACTTTCACTTCGATAGGAAAAAAGCGAGAGATAGAAACAACTTGATTCGAAATTCGATTTTCAAATTCCACACATAGTAGGCCCAAAAAGAAACGCACGTTCGGATGCACACATAACCGTAAAATTGCAAATAAAACTATCTGTTAAAGTTTGAAATGTGTTTATTATAACTATTTTATACAGTAGGTACAATCATTTTTTTTATTTAATGTTTTGAAGACAAAATTAATGAAAAATAAGAAGTTTATCATGTATCTACATAATTTTGATATCGTTTTAACAATCTTTAATTTCGTGACATAAACCGCGGGGGCAGTTTCAGAACGCATTTTAAAAATAGCGGAATTATTGTAGCCAATAGCCATAGACAAGGCCTAGTTAGGCTTTTTTAAAGCCACAGACTACATAAAGCTGTATAAAGTTGTGTTTGCACTACGGCATTATCAAGTTGACTGACAGGTTTTATCTGTTTCATGTTTATTTTTTCCACTTTTTATTTTATTAGTATTTTGCAAAAATGCTTGTGATTGATGCATATGCGATCGTGTCGTTATTTAGTCGTGTATTCACCAAATGGTCACAACGGAAGACCTGCGTTAGCCCTACCAGCTTCACGCTGTGTTGTTCTCGCTGCTGAGGTGAAAAGTTGTATGTCTCACACGAGACCAAAGTTTTTTACGTCTCGTATCTTTGAATCCCTCGCTACGCTCAGGATTCTAACCTAGAATCACTCGCTACGCTCGTGATTCAATAATAGAATCCTTCGCTTACTCGGGATTCAAAATCATCACTCGCAGCAAAAACCAACTTTGCTCTCTTGTTGAACAAATAACTATTCTTTATTTAGAGCTACAACCGAGCTCCTATTTTACAAACCTGACAGTGACAAGAGAAAAGTGACAATCGGTTGAACATTGCGTAGCTTATATTATATTATAAGAAAGCCCGGTGATTAAGCAACTCGTCGGTGTTGCAATCTATACCGAATTATCACCTATCACTCGTCAGTATATGAGGTTTATGAAAGACCTACATGTCAAATTATAAATTTAAACAATCTTACTCTACGCACAAGGTTACAAGTTTTAAAGAGCAATTTGCAACACAATATAAGCAAATTTCCCCGAAAAGAAGCGCAAGCTCACAAAGAAACAAAAAGAGAATGTCTCTTAATGAACTCTCTAAATTTACGTAGTTAATGCCATTGTTAGTCAAACAAAGGAAGCGAGCGGCAGTCGACCTTCCAATCAATTTATAATAAGTGTTGACTTGTTACGCGCACCAAACAAACTCCTCGATCGAACTCCAGTCCGTCGGCAAACAATATCATCATAGTATTTGTAGAGAAACAACAAATTTGTAGCTAGCTTTAAATGCAGGCTTAACGGGCCAGCACACACTTACCTTGTGTACCAAGACAATATGTAAGAGACTACTAAGATCTTAAGCAACGCGATAAAATGAATCTCCGCTTGCGACTGATACCTACGGCCCAAATCAAACATTCAGCGCCATTTTGTTTTCACCTTGCGCACGCCAAAATGAACCTAAACACGTTGCACTTTGAGTCACGATGGGACAATGGGTTTGAGTTGAAACATCGGAAATTAAGGGAGGACTACACGCGGCTGTTTGCCGTCGAACGTCCCAGGACGAAGTTACAAATATTTGACGTGTCAATTTTGTGAATGTTGACCGAGAACTGCGGTTAATATTCCTGACCCGGACAACCTGGCTGCTGGCGCGGCCAACCAGTAATTAAATGACTCAAATATTCCTACTGTTAATTTATTAAGTCGGAACTTGGGAAGCGGGCGGATATTAGCTATATAAATTTATGGCGGGTTTGAACATCGGAAGATACACCAATCCATTTAGGTAAGTAGGTAGCTAGCGCCTACTACTCGTTCTCGTTAAACCACCTGATAAAATAAACGATAAACTTTAAATAAGTAATGAGGTCAAAATTAAACCGTCTAATTGCAATGTAAATCCATTAACACCATGTAGGCGACACGGCTTCCTTCTTATTCTGCCACTGTCCTTAGTGACTTTAGTGTGCTCATCCATTCTCTGTAATCTCGCTGCCGTTCTGCGTATTTCTTCTCAATGTACACTGTTCCACTTCATATTTACAGTATATAATATCTCTGACTTTTAGACATACCCAAACATATCAGACAAGCTGTGGCTTGATAAAACACAATACGAGTACAAAGTATCTCACCCTGCGTAAACTTGAATCGATTTCGCAAAACCATAACATTGTTCCAACTTGTTAGGGCATATTGCTCCATACAACGCGGCTATTTATTTTCAAGTGGCAACACCGAGCGAAAACAAAAAACACTAGAGCGTTCGGCAACTGTTTTCATTGACAACAATGCGTGAGTGTTAAGAGTAAGAGCCTCTTGAGAGCGCACTCACTTTTCGCGACATAGGTATCCAAGTAGGGGCTCTCGGTTCAGTATTTTCATTGTATGCTTTTAATTTTGAGTGCGCGAACTAGCTCGTTCTCGGGGGAGGAATGTTTGCGAGGGTAATATTTGCTTCCGCTGTATAATTCAGCCGGCCGCCATATTTGCCAAAGAGCAATCATTTTAATATCGTCAGGCATCACATTAGGGTCGGATACGTTCTTTCGTGGGTGGATTAATTTTTCAGTTTTAATTATGTCGGTTTACCTAGTACAGTCAAGACAAAAGTAAGGTACCTAGTGGATACGGGGGTCGATTTTGAATCTGATACGATGACTAATACACCGGACTGATTATTACTGATGTTTAGAAGTTCCTGTTTTTGAATTTTCCGGTAACTGAATTTTTTCCGGTAACGTAAACGAGATCTTCTGACTTAACTTTATTTGTTAATCACAATCATCAGTAAGATTCAATAACGCCTTGTTGAGCCCTGATGATGAAATTGTTCAACGCGTTTTAGGATCTGGTGCTCAAATAAGCTTGTTTAGATAGCCCGAGAGATTTGGTACCTACTGATCTTTTGGCAGATGCCTTACTCTAGCGCAGAACAGTAAAGTTAAGTATTAAGATCCATAAAGGAGCATTTAGAATATTTAAACTGAGGACGACTAAAAATCTGGGGACCTGGTGAAAAGGGGGTTCTGTCTTCTGAGGTTCAAAAGAAAAAGGGATATGTCTAGTAGTCTCCGCATATGACTTATACCCTTTTTCATTATGAGCAAACGGGACTTTAGCTCTTTTTCATTAGGATCCCAGAAATCTTACCCTATATTTTTCACGACGATTTTTAGAATTTTACGAAATTAACATGTATCTAGTCCTGGATGGCTTCCAGGATCGATAGAACGGCTTCAAGGTGCTTTAAGAGACTGCCACATTGAATTATGCCAGTACTGGAGATACGAGGAAGATAAGAAAAAACCTGTCAACAGTAGGTATTATATTACTATTTGAATTCGATTTCTAATCCAATCAGCGCGAACCCTACTTACACTTGATCATTTTGGTATTTGTTGTTCTTAAACCTAATAAATATTATCTAAGAATCTCACACAAACTGACCGAACCCCAAACTAAGCTTTGGGCTTGTGCTAGGGTAGGCACGAGGGTACATATACATTTATAAACAAAATAAAATTAAATAATAAAACACTTACATAATTATATAGAAAACATCCAGGATTCAGGAACTCGCACTCATACACAAATATTTGCCCTTACTGGGAATCACCCGGGAATCGAACTGGGACTCCTAATTCGTAGAGTAATAAAATAACTTCTATGACAAACCTACCTAGGTACCTACTCAACAAACTCAACTAACGATTGCAGTCTTATGATTGGGGTTTTGAGAATGCAAATTTCTATGGATCTCAGATGCCACTACCATCAAGTGACCTGTGCCCATGTGTCGTGTTTGTCCCAAAAAAAACATTACATCTAAAATCCGTCATTTTGTTTATTTTTCACCCAGTGAGACTCGAGATCCTAGTATTCTTATACTACTTACCCTCAGTTGAGTAAGTACTTACTTATAAATATGATAGGTGTGACTGCGATTCTACCTTCCCATTCCCACAACCCTGAGATAATTACAGCCCCACTACAAATGCGGACAAATACAAACATTCAAGGCGAAACAACAAACACATCGTCATATTTTCACAAGGTGTATTGTAATATGTGTAGTTTATAAACTACTTTATTTTTGTTACTTTTAACGCCATCTATCTAACCTTTCGTACACTACCTACTGTCACTGCATGAACCTGATGGAGGGGGCCATTTGCAACGTTAAAAGATGGCGGACGTGTAATTTGTTTTAGACTTTAATTTTTGGGTAATTAGGTGTTCAAAGTTCTTTTCTGATAGTGATTTGTACTTTTTATGCCTTTGTGTCGCACAGTGATTGAAGACTTGGACTTATTTCGTGTATCTGGCATCTTTCTTCTCGTTTCAAGTGGACTCGCAGTGGTGCAGAGGTTAAAACTATCTTGACCTCTGACCTACAAATCACCGTACAACGTTGCCCCCAATCTTCCTAGAGAAGATTGGATTGTTTTATTGCTATATTGATATATACTTATATATACTTGACACTGGCGAAATCACTTAACGTGGAAACGCCATATCCCCGCGGTAGTAGCTGTTCAAGTCGCCGCGGGGGCAAAAGAAGAAGAACCTGATGGACTAGTCATGCATATAGCGCCATCTAGATTAAACATTTAAATTGTGTATTCAATACTCTATACTTTACCACTCTCTACTCTATTATACTCTGTGCGGGAGCCCACGACACTAGACCTAGTTAGACACTAAACCACAGATTAAGTAAGAGTTACTACGTAACAGATATTTATCTGAGCGAGGTACGTCCGATAATCACCGCCTGACGGAACATAGTTGCCGATGCTAATACATCAAGGATGCCCGCGCGCGGCGATGTCAACTCGCTCGACCGGTTTTTGAGTGTCGAGACATGGTCGAGACACGTCAAGCGAGATGCAAGTAGGCGAGTAGTACACTCTTACTTAATCTGTGGTAGTAGGTACATTCTAGTCATTACGTCAAGTTCGGTTAGATGTGTGTGGTGTGTTGTTGTTTCTTTGAATTATTTTGGTGAATGTATAATTTAAAAAAAATGACTCATTATTGCTGTGTGAGTGGGTGTTTACACAAGAGAACCAAAAATAATAAAAAGGAAACGTTTTTCTCTTTGCCGGTGAACGAGGAAAGGTCAGTAGTTGCAATTTATTTTTATTTATACATATAAGATGATATATCTAAGTATATTGAAGTGATCAATCAACACGAAACAGTGTTCATCAAGTTAGAAATATTGAATTATCTAAATTCGGGGTCAATAGAAATGATAAAATTATTTGTTTACAAACAAATCAGTACTGTTTGACACATAACCTCAATATTTCTGCAAACGAGTTTTGATTGGAAAAAACCTATAGTTAATAGTTATTTAATCTTAAACAGAATGTAAAAGTAACAATCAAGCGTGTACATCAAATAAATATATATAAATATATATAAATATATAAATATATATAAATATATAAATATATATAATATTTTGATTATTCAAGTAACTGTTTTTCTCATAATGTGTACCCGTTAATTTATATTAATATTTTCGATGTGTTGACAACCCTACCGTTCGAGCAAGCAAACGTAGGTATAACTATACGTTCGCAGTAAACTACGAAAAATGAACTTTCAATAGGAGTTAATATGGTTTATTTAGGCGCGTTCGGCCAGCATTATACATATATTTTATATGTATTCAATACTTTTACGTGTTGATCGGACCTACTTTGTCGCTTTGTATAGAAGTGAAATATGCCTGACTAAACCAAGTAAACTAAGAAACTAAAATAGCAAATAATTGAATTTTATTTTTTATAATACTAAATGAGATAATATATAATTAGTCACATCATTAATAGGGGAACATGATATGGCTATGCTCCTCTTGGAATAAAAGGATTTAGTGTGAAACGATGTCACTAACTTGTTTGTTTGTCAGTCAGACTTATGAGAAGCACACTTTTGTACCTTGTCGGTTTAACGCCTTCGACAGATTAGTGCAGCAGATAAACATGACGCTGGTAAATATCCTTAGCCTATTTGTAAAAAATGTGGTTACTGAATTATTAAAAAGTATTTAAAGCAGGGATCGTTACCGGTATTCTTACTACCGGTTTTAAATAAGGTATTACCGGTTATAATTGCATTTTGGTATTTATATCACTAAAGCTCTAATAAGCGGTATAATCAAAACCGGTATTGAAATGTAATAGCGGTTTCGACAATTGACAACATTACCTCTATTTGATACTTTACCAATAAAACCATTACCGGTAATACCCTGTCAGTGTCCAAACAAGCAAGTTTTCTAATTTTGAATTATGACAATCAACGAAAAGATTACCTACCATTCTGTCATATGATCGGTTTGTCCTTTTCATTTTGATCGTGACGTCATTGACGTGTCATTTGATCTTTCATCTATTATTTTATTTTATTTTTGAATACCGATATTAAATAGAGGTAAAGAATACTGTAAATAGTGCATACATAGTGAAAAAGACAAAAGCGGAATGACAACATTACCTCTAACTCGAATATAGGTATTATTATTTTAGCGGTAATCGTTTGACAATTTATATACAGGTATTCAATTTCACCGGTTTTACAATCCCTGATTTAAAGTTGTAGGTGTAGTTCTGCCTGGGATTACAGGCGTGACGGTATGTGTGTATGTATGTTAAACATGACGGTAAAGTGACAGAGCACCAAAGTGTACAGCTACTTACACAGACTACTATGGGACACTAACGTTTAGGGCTACTTATGATTTGACTCGTCGTGCTGCCCGGAGAAGCAGTGACACATTCAATATAATATTTTAAGTTAACATTTAACTTTACTTGTGGTTACTAAATTCTGTAGCCCTGCCTACCCTCTCTGGGATCAAAGGCGTGAGTTTATGTATGTATGTAACATTTACTTTCATTTTATATTTTAGCGATTCCATAATAAGGGACTTCTAACAAGTCTACGGTTGAGTCATCATTTTTTGATAACTCACTGTTTACTATGGTATCTGTCTAAATTATTAAATTTGGTTATTATTGAATTAAATTTGGTGACATACCGATAGCAGCGCCACCTACCGGGTCCAATTGTGTTTTCTAACTATCCGGAAACCCATTGAAATATACACACAAAATTTCATCCAAATCGGTCCAACCGATTAGGTGTTGGTGACATACAGACAGCAGCGCCACCTACCGGGTCCAATTATGTTTTCAAACCATCCAGAAACCCATTGAAATACAAATTTCATAGCTTCTGCCCACGACTTCGTCCGCGTAGATGTCGATTATCGTTATTCCCTCGGGAACTAAAACATTTTCCGGAATAAAAAGTAGCCATTGTTTTATTCCAGTGTTTAAGCTATCTGGTTTACCCTTGCTTTATAGACACTCATTTTATACAACGTATCACTTCGGAGAATTTTTATTTAATACAAAGTTGATTTCAGGTTATCTTGTGATGGTTACAAGTCTAACCTAACCTACATTTAAGATAACCTGAAATCAACACGGGTTAAGAAGAAAATAGTTTTCTATAAATGAAATGATACATTCTATAAAATGAGTGATGACTATCTCCATTTCAAATTTCATCCAATTCCGTCCAATCGTTGCAGCGTGAAATAGTAACAAACATCCATACATACAAACTTACAAACTGTCGCGTTTATACATAAAGATTAAATAACAGACTTTGAACAATTTATGTATAAATAAATAAATAAATAAACCAAATATAAAGCTATGTGAGTATTAATTAAAACAAAAACCTCAATCCTTATATTTATTTTAAAATAATGTACAATTAAGTATTTATTTCATCTAACCACAAATCAGGTTAATTTTTAAATCATCTTAACAAATAGCCTTTATTTCAAGTTATCATTGGTCCCGATTTCTTAACTGGCTGAACGTGTATATTTATGTGCTTTAAAATTATGACATGTCCATAGATTTCCACAATGTAATGATAATTTAACTTCAACTTATCAAAAATACAATGTGTTACAAAAATACCCAAACAAAAGAAATTATTTTGATTATGTCAACCCTAGTAAGCCACCAATCTCAGTCATACAACGTCCACGGTGTGTTACTAGGGTTGTCAATATATTTATTTATTTACTTTGATATTTATGTATCACGTTGTAGAAAACCTGTGATTTTGCAGCGCTATTATGATAATTCTAACGATGTTGCGCGCGATTTGAGACATATTCGTGTTAAAATCTATTTCTTCACGTTAAAATAAGAGATTCCAACACGTGACTTCGCCGAATCCCGAAAACGCGGCCGCAGCGTCAAGTCTTCACCGAGCTTACGCTGGATGTATAGTGGCGGTATGAAAATGTTCGTCACTTCTGAACCTTAACAGCATTGAAATAGAGTCGAAAAGTGACGAACATTTTTCACACCGCGACTATACAGACCTCAAGCTTAGTTAATTTAATGAAATAGACGAGTGTTGAATTGTTGTACAAATTAATACCATACTGTGGCACAGTCAACAGCATAAATAAGTGATCATTTATGTACCTTGTCACTTTAACGTTATGTTTGAAACGTTATACAAAATTGTGAAACGATTGAAAGCGACAAGGTACATAAATGATCACTTATTTATGCTGTTGACTGTACATAATTTATAGGATTCTGGCGACCGCTTCGCTTCGTATTATCTATTTTCTATAACACCCGTACATAATCCAGAACTTACATAAAAACCTTCCTCTTGATAAAAAACCGTTGCGTAATTTGAATCATTAAAATCCGTTGCATAATTTGAATCATAAGTGTACCGACAGAGGGACGTCTGGAACTCAAACGGCTGGAACCCGTTTTGTTTTATACTATGTAAAGATATGAGTCATTTACATGGAGGTAGAACATTATAACACGTTCATGGACGCGGATGCTATAGCAGTCGTGTATCATACCGGCTATAGCATGGGCGTCATAAATACGGGGGTCAAATTAAAATGGTTTTTTATTACTGTCCATGAACGTGTTAAACTATGACATATCGTTGGTGATGGGAACACCCAAATACTCCGAAATATTTTATTCCGAATTTACTAATTCCGGTTTTTAAAACCCCGAATTTCATAATTCCTAAGGAATAAAATTTCGATTATTAAATAACACGAAATTTATTTAACCGAATTTCCAAATTCCGATTGTATATTTTTCCGATTTTTATAACTCCAAATAATGAAAAGCCCGAAGTATCATTGGCCCGAAAAACAAAATTCCGATTATTAATTTTCCGAAACTTTATTACTAATTCGGAAATTAGATATTCGGGATAATGAAATTCGTGTTTTCAATAATCGGAATTTTATTTATTAGGAATTATGTTTTATAAATCGGAATTAGTAAATTCGGAATAAAATATTTCGGAGTATTTGGGTGTTCCCATTGTAGACACAGGTAACAAAACCGAATTGGAGCACCCCAAAATCCACGTGGTCTTGTCTGTCTTACCCCTAGAGTGTATATAAAAAGCCGGAGACGCGGAGGGAGAGCAGCCCTCGCCCGCTGTGACAAAGGACGGGAGCCGTGCAAAGAGGAGCGGCTGAGGCTGGTCGCCATAGGCCTCAAGAATAATTTGAATCATAAGTGTACCGACAGAGGGACGTCTGGAACTCAAACGGCTGGAACCCGTTTTGTTTTATACTATGTAAAGATATGAGTCATTTACATGGAGGTAGAACATTATTAAACTATGACATATCGTTGGTGATGGGAACACCCAAATACTCCGAAAGATTTTATTCCAAATTTACTAATTCCGGTTTTTAAAACCCCGAATTTCATAATTCCTAAGGAATAAAATTTCGATTATTAAAAAACACGAAATTTATTTAACCGAATTTCCAAATTCCGATTGTATATTTTTCCGATTTTTATAACTCCAAATAATGAAAAGCCCGAAGTATCATTGGCCCTAAAAACAAAATTCCGATTATTAATTTTCCGAAACTTTATTACTAATTCGGAAATTTGATATTCGGGATAATGAAATTCGTGTTTTCAATAATCGGAATTTTATTTATTAGGAATTATGTTTTATAAATCGGAATTAGTAAATTCGGAATAAAATATTTCGGAGTATTTGGGTGTTCCCATTGTAGACACAGGTAACAAAACCGAATTGGAGCACCCCAAAATCCACGTGGTCTTGTCTGTCTTACCCCTAGTGTATATAAAAAGCCGGAGACGCGGAGGGAGAGCAGCCCTCGCCCGCTGTGACAAAGGACGGGAGCCGTGCAAAGAGGAGCGGCTGATGCTGGTCGCCAAAGGCGACCAGCAAGCCGAAGCTGCGGAGCGGAGCACGGGCGACCGTCCTTTGTCACGCGAGGGCGAAATGGCTGCTCTCCCCGCAGCGCCGGAGCTAAGGCGGAATCTTAAATTGTCAACAGTTGTCTTAAGTTGTTAATAACAGCAATTCGTAATTCTGATGTTTCGTACTTTTGATTAGTCGGGTTTATTATTAGTCGGTGTAATAATATTCGGAGTTTTGAAGATCGGTATTTTAATAATCGGAATTCGTATTTTTGATATTTCTGATTATTATTCATTCGGACTTATTATTGTTCGATGTATTGAAATTCAGAATTTTGCAAATCGTAATTGTTAACGTTAGACATTTTGAAATTTCGGATTTATAAATATCGGAAAAATAAAAAATCGGAATACTTATATTCGGAGTTTTAAAACATTCGGAATTATAATAATCGGCATTATGAAATTCGTGATTCCTATACTCGGAATTTAGTTTTTCGTATTTATGTAGTGTACCCGTTGGTGATACTGAAAAATCGCGTAACTAACCAATTTATGATAGAGAAAAATAAACCTTACGGTCATACTAAAAAGGTGCATTTTGATCCTTATTTAAAATGTTACTTACGCGGTTTTGCAGTTTCACTGACATGACACCTTTAAGAATACAAATTAGAATACAAAGGCTATAGCCGTGTTTCTATACAAAATTTGCCTTTCTGTCAAATGTTCTAGTAATTTTATTTTTAGATACTCCTTGTAGGCAAAGGTCTGTTCCCCAAAGAAGAGCCATGTACACTTGTCAGTTTTCGTAATATGGCGGTTTGTTTTTTTTCACTTTTTAATTTTTTTCTTGAATTCGGTCTTTGCGATTAATTTGATTTTTTGGTAAACTATACTACATAATAAAACCCATCACTACAAAAAATATTGCTTGAAACTTTAGTACAAATATATGTCAAAATAATGGAAACTATAAATTGTTTTTTTTTTTTTTGGTGTTCTGGTGTAGCGGCACCTACAGTTTTTATTTCATAAATTGCCCATCTATAGACCTACTACATATATTAAATTCAAATTATTAGCTTTGGTACTTCATGCCAAAAACTAACTACAAATAAAATTATTCCTTCCTTGTTTCAATGTTTTTACAGGATTGCTTTAATTACTTGTATGAATGAAATCGTATACATCCTATTTTTGTATTTTGTCATTTTTGGAAGTTTGTTTCGTTTTTGACATCCAAAACATTGAAACATGTAAGAAATAATTTTATTTGTAGTTAGTTTTTGGCATGAAGTACCAAAGCTAATAATTTGAATTTAATATATGTAGTAGGTCTATAGATGGGCAATTTATGAAATAAAAACTGTAGGTGCCGCTACACCAGAACACCAAAAAAAAAAAAAAACAATTTATAGTTTCCATTATTTTGACATATATTTGTACTAAAGTTTCAAGCAATATTTTTTGTAGTGATGGGTTTTATTATGTAGTATAGTTTACCAAAAGATCAAATTAATCGAAAAGACCGAATTCAAGAAAAAATTAAAAAGTGAAAAAAAACAAACCGCCATATTACGAAAACTGACAAGTGTACATGGCTCTTCTTTGGGGAACAGACCTTTGCCTACAAGGAGTATCTAAAAATAAAATTACTAGAACATTTGACAGAAAGGCAAATTTTGTATAGAAACACGGCTATAGCCTTTGCGGTGCGGGTCGGGTGCCGAGTGGTTCTATGAGCTACCTTTAACCTTAACACAGTTAAATAACCTGCATGTAATCAACTTAAGTGCATATGTCCGTAAACCAGTTGACAAGTAGTTTACATCTCACTAATTGTAAAACATTGCTTCTCCTATTTGGCCCCTTTCCCATATTCTACACAACACGCTTACATCTAAAAAAACACAGTCAGAAATCACAAACAAAATATTGGTCATTGCTATGAATAATATTAAATTCAATGGCCGGCATTACTATTTCAAAGTTGAATAAAATTAACATTAATAAACCCTTAATATTCGAGGTGTTCGAAAGATCAATGCAGATCCAAAGTCAACTAAATTTTAAAATGAATAATCATCACGAATAAAATATTAGATCTCGCATAATTAAAAAATTAAGCTTAAGACTTATATTAATTCTTCTCTTATAATAAACTCTAAGCTAAATTATTAAATTAAATTAAATACACCTTAATTTGTTTTAAATACGATGTCATGTAAAAAAATTGTGACGACTTTAGTACCTACTTCATGGCAAATATTAAATATGGCCACGTAAAATGAAATCGCTTGATTATTGTTAAACTAAATTTAAAATCATGATGATTGATTCCCTCATACAAACGCGAATATTATTCGATTACTCTACCACCAGGTCAAATTCTTCAATATCTTCACACATGGAGTTGAAGCATGCTGCCCAGGCATCTACCTCTGCTTTCTGTAAATAAAGAAAGGGAATGGAATTGAATTATAAGTAATCTATCTATATGTATCTCAGTCCACTTTATGAAAATAATGAAAGAAACATTATTTATTACCACATACATAAACTCACGCCTTCATTCCCAGAGTGGGGTAGGCAGAGCTAAAGAATTACCAACAAATCTTAAAACTTTTTGATAATTCTGTAACCACATTTTGCACAAGTAGGCTAAGATGTTTCCCAGTGTATTAGTGACAGGTAGCAAGCCCATCCCCTAAAGATAAAGATAAAGATAAAGACATTTATTCAGTAAGTAGGCCGCACGGGCACTTTTACACGTCAATAATCTACCAGCGCTTCACAAGAGGAGACCACTGCTGAGAAGTAATAGTACTATAAGCCTTCATTCCCTTAGTCGCCTCTTACGACATCCACGGGAAGACATGGAGTGGTACTATTCTAACTCGGCAACCACACGGGTGTTTATTACCACATTTACCACATAATACAAAAAAATAAACAAATAATAATAAAAAACAATGGGATAAATAGTATGGCATGTGGTATACAGGATCATTAATGTTTGACCAAAGAATTATTGACAAATGGTCATTTGACAAACAACGTTTCACCAAATGATCATTTGGCAAACAAGACATTTGACAAAAGTCTCATCTTACAAAAAACTCACTTAGCAATTGATCATTTAGCAATTAGTTTACCTATTTCTGGGCAGAAAAAAAAACAACCTCGAAGGCCAAGGCGGGAGCTTGGCTCCCTATAATATAAAGGGTGGCTCCGTAAAATGTAAATTTAACTGTTGATCATTTGGAAAAGTAAGTCATTTGTAAAATTACTAGTAGTAAAATGATCAATTGACTTAACATTTTTTTGCAAAACGTTGTTTGTCAAGTGTAATTTTGCCAAATGACTTTTGGTCAAATGGCAGGACACCGGTATACAATACAATGTACATACTCGTAACTGTAGCTACCGTGTTTTCTCTATTGCTTAGGTAATTTTAGTAGTTATAAACACTTTAATTGCCTGTATCTCGAGAATAAATGAAGCCTTCTTAGTAGTGAGTTATATGTGCTGTAAATATTTAGTGTTTGTAGTTTTGGCTGTAGGGGGTAAGGGGGGCACTTGACTCTAACAAAAAATTACGGTTTAAAGGCTTATATTTCATAAACAGATCCCTTAATCGAAAAAATGTTTTCATTAACCTGCAATATTATTGAAAGTTTTTTTTTTTCAAGATTTCATTTTACCAATTTGTTGGCGTGACTAATATGTATATTCTTGCACAAATTACAGCTTTCTAGTACCAAGAGTCTCTGAGCTAGGCTGCGGACGGACGGACGGCGGGCGGACATGGTGAAACTATAAGGGTTCCTAGTTTGATTATAGAACCCTAAAAAATATTATTCAGTAAATAGGCCTCATGGGACCTTTGACACAACAAAAATCTACCAATGTTTCTCAAGAGCACAGGAGGTAAACATAGCACCTAGAATTTTGTTTGGAATAAAGACAATTTGTGTAAGATTGTCCCCTGAAATTAATACAGATTCTAGATGTAAACGTTGGATTTCTGTATAACTATCTCTATTTATGTAAAAATCTCAAAAGGTAAATATTGCTGCTAAGAATGTACCTCTTTCTTTGACAACAACTGCTTCTTAGTTTTCTTCTTCTTAGTTGCTTTCTTGGTTTTGAACTCAGGAAGGTGGAAGCTCAAGTCATCTGCGTCATCGTCACTGTATAGATTCCGGGCAGGTGCCTCATCACCGCTATCAGAAGAATGTTGAACAAACGTGACCTTCTTCGCTTTTCCGTAGCTCTTACGAGTGGGCTGAAAAGTCAAAGATAGACTACTATTTAGTACTTAGAACACGCTTGAAAAAATCTGAACATGACTTCTGAAAACAGGAACTTATTTAAAAGGTGTCCAGTAAAAAATCCTGCATTGAATAATTTGAGCAGCTGAAATTAGTTTATTTTCCTAATAAATCTTTTCACAAAAGCCTGTTGTCAATTGTTCAAGGTATGTGCATAAATATTTTTGAGCAGCTTGTTTGCTGCCGTTATAACAGGGGGACAATCTGACTACCATCTATACATATACAGGGTTATTGGTAATTCGACGTATTCCCGTTAGGGGGTGATAGGGGTGACTATTTGCCGTAATTTTAACCCCCATATGCATCATGCAAAAGTGAACCATTTTTGAGTTATCATGTTTTTTAGCTTTTTTCAAAATAAGTCAAAAATGCAGCATCAAAAATCTATTTAAAAAAAAGTATCAATTCAAATCCATTTTTTTCTTCTGATTTATAAAAACGATTAAACACTGGTTATTTATCAATATTAAAACAACAATTATCGGTCCAAATTCAAAAATGCGAGACGTAAAACGATATTATTTCTAGATTTTTTACATATTCTTTTCCACTCAAATGCCTTAAAAAAGAAAAAATCGTTATGAAACTTGGCTTGCAAATTATTTTAAAAACAACCGTTTTCTTAGCTCTCCAAAAATGCATAACAAATAGGAACTTATTTCAAAGAAACTGAAAAAAAAATGATCACGAAGGCAGCAGGCGGAAATTTGTACTCGAACTAAACACAAGGTCGTTCTTTAAAAATTCGCATAAAATTAATTAAAAACAATACCCACTGTCAATAAAACAAAAAAAACAATTTTAAAATAACATTTAGAACCAGTCATAGTTTAAATAGTAATAACAATTAATAATAGTAACAATTAACACATTTTGTAATTTAGCCTATTTAAAGTTCTTGCTCGAAGTGACTTCCCCTACGCAAAGTCGCATTCTTTTTCTGAGTTGTCACTTATCTACCGAAGTAGTCAAATAATTCCGCATTGCATTTGCTGCGTTTTAATTCTTGTCTTGAGTTCTTCCGCGGATGACACAGGCGAGATCTCGTAAACTATGGATTCCTTGTGACCCCAGACAGAAATCAACCGGCGTTAAGTCCGGACTTCTCGCTGGCCACGGAATGGGTCCTCCTCGCCCTATCCAACGATTAGGAAAATGGCTATCGAGCCATCGCCTAACATTGACACCAAAATCCGACATCCGTCTTGCTGGTATATCATGTTTTGCCTTGTAGCCAAAGGCACGTCTTCGAGGAGGTCAAACATTTAATTTGTCAAAAAATGTTCGTAAGCTGCTGCTGTTTAGATTGCTCGGTAAAAAATGTGGTCCGATTAAATTGTCGTCAATTATTCCCATCCACACATTGACCGAAAAACGGCGTTGCGACTCTTTTGGCCTCTTTTTATTAAGGATGTTTGTGCACTTTCTCACTCCAATAATGTTCATTGTGGTAGTTAGTAATCCCATCTTGATCGAATTTGGATTCGTCGGCCCATTGGTTTTTTTTTCAAAAAAGACGCGTCCTCTAAATCCGCTTGTAACATGAATCTACAGAAAGCAACTCTCCTTTCAGGGTCCTCTTCGTGAATAACTTGCACAGGAGTATTAATGGTAAGGATAGAATCCTGCATTATGCACTGTAGACCACGCTTTCCATTGTGTTACAGAGAGTCGTGTGGCGACGGTGATTGTTGAAATTGTTGGTTCATCGATAAATTCTTGCAGAATATCCTCTTCGTAATTAACAACATGGACTGGGGGTCTTCCGGCATTAATTTGTCGTCTCTGAACACTACCACTTTCTCGAATTCGCCTATACACTCCATTAAAAACTATTACATGGATTAACCGGCGAATAGGAAACCGACGCGAATAATCATGACGAGCAGCTTCACTGTTACCGTTGCAAAAGCCGTAACAAAACATTATATCGGCTTATTCATCATTTGTGTAATTTTGAAACATCCGTTGTTCATTTTGATCAAGCTCTTCCATATTTCAATTCAAATTAAAAATTAAACCATTTTTTTTCTTAACCTGCCAGTTTGCTACCGGCATTGGCTTAGGTACGCATAAATCCTATTTGCAAGATATTCAAACAGCAATTTTAAGTTTAGTTCGAATACAAATTTTTCGCCTGCTTCCTTTGTGATCATTTTTTTTCAGTTTCTTTGAAATAAGTTCCTATTTGTTATGCATTTTTGGAGAGCTAAGAAAACGGTTATGTTTTTAAAATAATCTGCAAGCCAAGTTTTATAACGATTTTTTCTTTTTTAAGGCATTTAAGTGGAAAAGAATATGTAAAAAATCTAGAAATAATATCGTTTTTCGTCTCGCATTTTTAAATTTGGACCGATAATTGTTTTAATATTGATAAATAAGCAGTGCTTAATCGTTTTTATAAATCAGAAAAAAAAAAACGATTTGAATTGATACTTTTTTTTAAATAGATTATTGAGCTGCACTTTTGACTTATTTTGAAAAAAACTAAAAAACATGATAACTCAAAAATGGTTCACTTTTGCTTAATGCATATGGGAGTTAAAATTACGGCAAATAGTCACCCCTATCACCCCCTAACGGGAATACGTCGAATTACCAATAACCCTGTATAACTCTTCCTTGACTGTATGTATTCTATTGTCATTATTATCTTACCTTGAAATGATGTACTAATTCAATATCTTCAAATAAATGTACAGATTGGCTATCTTCATCTCCTCTAACACCCTCAGGCATGTCAGCGACATTGGTGGTTTCTCCATCCATTGATTTATCTAATAACACTGGAGCATCAGTTGCAGACTTGATTTGATCATACATTTTCTCCACCATATCAGAACTTGGTGCTAACTTAGATTTCATGGCGGCGGGTAAATTAGCTCTCATGGGACCGGTCTGCTTATTTATTTCCTTGAGCACAGCTCCTGATCTAGACCTTAAGCTACGTAGTGTCTTTGTATTTAAGACTTTGACAGGGGAAACATTCTCCTGCTCTTGATTTTCATCGTCATCAAAACCAAATAATGTATTATCTTTTTCTTTGCGAGATACTTTAGCTGATGTGGGATTTATATCACCATCATGTTTACGCTTCTGTGATCTTTTACTGTCAGTACTAGTGTTATTCTCTGAACTACTGTCTATTTTGGAGGCTCCAGATGTTTCTTTTTGTGGTGTTCCAATACCAGTATCTGTTTGATTACCTGAAGCAGGATTAACAGATATGTTTGGAGCATCAAACAAAGCATTTGCCTTTTTGTAAGTTTCTACTGTCCTTCCTCCTCTTCTATTCTTTTTATTTGCATTTCTCTCAGCTACTTCTTTTATAAATGATATTATACTTGTTTGCTTTAACTTTGGTTCTTCATTTTGTTCCATTTCTGGCAATGCATCATTTTCTTGTGCCAGCATATTTGTGTAAACATGTCTTCTCTTGCTATCATCAAAATTGTTTATATAAGAGCTTTCTAAAGCTGGAGTCATGTCAGGTTTAACATAGGTATTGGCTTGCCATTTGATAGGTAAGTTCTCAAACTCTACACGCCACGGTGTTGCCATGGGATTTCTTGTGGACGTGTTAATGCTACTGCTTGCTACTGGTTGTTCATCAAAAAAGCTTAGGTCATTGCGTAAATTAAGAGGATCATCAGACCTGGTAACGTCCCCTTCAGAACTGGCATCTCTTGAATTGTGTTCTATGTCCGCATGATGAGGCGAGTTGATGGGAGAGTAATTTATATTATGATCAATTGTGGCTTCAAAATCAGCAGCAATATCTTCAACACGAATTGAAGCATGATTCTTAGTAGAGGCATTACTTCTTACGGAATTATTGACAGGGCAACTGTGTACATCTGCAGTAGTGCTGATAACAATGGAAGATGGATTGGGTACAGTAAATGGTTTTCTAGTTAAAGTACTTTGTTTACTCGTAGAGGCTACTGGTGCTTGGTTATTTGTTCCAGTTAGAATTTGAGGCATGGTCTCTTTAGAAGCAGCCTTAATATCTTGTTTTTGTTTACCAACAACATTTTTTAAATCTGCCAAAGCTCTAGCCAAATTCTTTTCATAATTGTTCTTGTAAACTCTTGTTTTTGGCTTAGCTGGTTTTTTAGTTGGAACCTTCTTACGCTTGTTCTTCTGTGGTTGGGGTTCCAGAGCAGGATCAAATGTGAATTCATAGATGTCTTGGTTATCAATGTTTTTATTTTTCTTGTCCTCAAAAACCTTAAATGATGAGTTAAGCTTTAATAACTTATTTCCTATAGGATCTTTAGGGTTAGTATTTTCTGGACTTTTAAATTTAGGGCTCAGTGTTGTCTCCTTGTATTGTACTGGTTTTCTTAACCTCCTTACCCGTTCTTGTCTTCCATCTGAGACTATATCAACATTTTGGTTAACAACTTCACTCAATTTCTTTTGCACAAGTATTTTCGTATTAGTTTTAGTTTTCTGAGGTGTTAATTTTCTAGGTGATAATTTCTTTTGTAACTCTTTTAGCGGTATAGCATTCTGGGACCTCTTTTGGGGTGTGATGTTTTGAGGAGTTACCTTCTGAGGGGTTAATTTTTGAGAGGTCAACTTCTGAGAGGTTACTTTCTGAGGTGTCACCTTCTGAGAGGTTAGTTTTTGAGGTGTCACCTTCTGAGAGGTTACTGACTCAGGTTTCAATTTCTTAGATATAGCTGCCTGTTTGTTGCCAAATGACCTAAGACCATTTCTTGGCTGCTCTTTCGCTTTGCATACTAACGGTGTGCTTGTATGGCATGGTTGATTAGGCAAAAACTTATTAGGACTAACAAAGTCTTCATCAAACTTTGAAGGCAAACGGCCCAACCTCCTAGACGTACTCGCACGCAAGCTACTGTCTAACGTGCTATTAGGTGTTCGAAAAGGCGACTCAGCCTTAGAATCATTTTTGACTGGAGTTTTCGCAATTAACTTCCCGGGTGATGTGGCATTCTCTTTACTGTTAGACAGGTTGTTTAATACTTGGTTTTGCACGTATCTAGTAGGCAGACGTCTGTTTCGACGAGGCCTTTCATCTTCAACCACTTCAGCCACCACTTTTCGAGAGGGTCTGGCACTTGTTTTGATAACCATTTTAAGTGGTTCGGGAGAAGCAATTTCATCCGATGCCGAGTTAGTTTTATCCGCCAGAGGTTTTCGGGTAGGCTTCAAAGGTTTACTGCCAGTTTTCAACTTACTTTTGGACAGGGTGTTGATATTCTCTTTAGATACTTTTGACGCTTTGAGTCCACGGGTTTTGGGACGCATTATGACAGAATAAACACACTTCAGTCACTTAGTTACAGTTCATAATTACTTATTCACTAGATTCTTCAATAGACACTAAAAATCGCACCAACTATAGTTCAATTGACCTTTGATTTAGATTATTTTAAGAAAAACGTAAACAATTTCACCATTTCGCTCGTTTTTCCAACTTTTGACATGGACAGCCCACGCAACAAAATCACCGCAACTGACAGATAGTAGAGCCAACATAATTACAATAAAATGAAATAATAATTGCCAGTTACATTCTTTAACGAATTCGGTGACCGAACGGACAGCGATCAAGGAATATTTCATTTACAGTTGTATGTTTGCGGCACAGAGGTAGGAAATTGTTTATTATGTATATCTTTGGTTTACTGCAAAACACCAAGCATGTGGTCCCGCTTTACTCATCTGTTATTTCAGTCAAAATATACTTTGACAGCCATCGTTTGTTGTATGTTTGTTTCATTCACAGATGTATAAAAACTATTATTATTATTATTAATTAGCCCAATATAGTGTCCCACTGCTGGGCAAAGGCCTCCTCCCTTGATTTCCACACCTCTCTCTAAAAATATAAAATATCAATGGGTCTACCAGAATCTCATTTCAAAAAATGGAACTCAAATTTACGGCTTGTATCTCCACCAGTTCCATAAAAGTATGCTGTGGTGGACTCAGTCCGCGTAGAAGTCTTTATTTATTTAGGAAATAGTCCATTTTCCACGATAAAATTAAAATATCACGTCTGTGCAATTTACCATCTATGCCGTGAAGATGGAACAAACCAATATTTATAATACATATTAATAACGATGAATTACCTACTTAACCCTAAAAACCAACTTTGGACTTACATTTCCTATTATTTGAAAGCAATTCAAAGTAGTAAAGTAGAAATTATTTAGTAATTATTATATGAAAGTAATTTATTAAAACAAGAGTGTGCTATAATATGTGCTTATTAGGATTTAATGGAAAATTACTTTAATAAGCTAGATAACGTATCGTCGCTCAGCTATACAGTACCTACAGGTCAAATTTGGATGATTTTAATCTATAGTACGTTCGTCGTAAGAATGCAGTGAGTCATCATTGTCCGTCGGCCTAGCCACGCTCCCTAACCAATCAAAGGGCCACTAATTAGTAAGGGCAAGTTTACAGTGACCAGTTGAAGGCTTGCTTTCGAACGCAACGGTTGTGTCTTGTCAGTAGTGTGCTAACTAAATTGAACTTTAAAAATGAACACCTCACCTATTCGTAAAAATTAAAGGGGTTCCATAATTCATAGCGGGGAAAGAAGAGTTATTAATAACGTCTTTAAGTACTTTAAAGAATCGGATTTGAGTGCAATTATGGACAGTATAGTGCTAAAAACAGCAACTGCATGTGGTGTATCCGAGAGAACCGTTTACGGTATTCTAAGTGAATAAAAGGAAACGAATACTATAAAATCTCCAGTGAAAAAAAGAGCACGCCTGTCATTGATTGACAAATTCGATGAGTTAGACAAATGTGCAATAAGGAGAAAAGTGCATTCAATATATTTGAATAAAGACTACCCAACGTTAAATAAAATCATGGCACTTTGTGAAGCTGATGAAGATGTTCCAAAGTTTAAACGTACAACACTTAATACAATATTACATAAGTTGGGATTTGCCTTTGATAAACAGGATAGTAGAGCATTATTAATGGAGAGAGAAGACATTACTTTATGGTGGCGTAAATATCTCAGGAAGATAAAGGAACACAGGAATGCAAATAAACCCATATACTCGTACTTCCTTGACGAAACTTGGGTTAACGCAGGACATGTAAAATCAAAGGCGTGGTTGGATACAACTGTAAAAGATAAGAGACACGCTAATCAAGGAGGCTTATCTACTGGCCCAAAAGTACCTACGGGAAAACGTAAAAGGTTCATTGTTTTGCACATTGGTAGCGACAAAGGATTCGTGGAAGGGAGGGTTATTAGTGTTCGAGTCCAAATCGACGAAAGATTATCACGAGGAGATGGACAGTGACAGGTTCTTCGAGTGGTTCAAAATTATAATACCTAAGCTAGAACCAGGGAGCGTTGTTGTCATGGACAACGCTCCCTATCAATCCGTCAAACTTGAAAAAAATCCGGTTAAAGCTTGGAACAAACAGCAAATAATAATAGCTTCAAAGCAAAGGAGTATCGATGGACATCAGTTATTTGAAAAAAGAGTTATTGGAGAAAGCCGCTGAAATCGCCCCACAATACGATCGATATTTAATAGACGAAACTGCGAAAAGTAATGGCGTTGTAATTCTCCGTCTACCCCCATACCACTGCAAATTAAACCCAATTGAGTTGGTGTGGGCTCAGATAAAAAAATATATTGCCGCCAATAATTCTACATTTAAAATTACAGACGTAAAGAATTTGTTCTATGACGCAATAAAATTAGTACAAGCTAATCAATGGAAAAAATGCTGTAACCACGTCATTAAGGAAGAAAACACCATGTGGGATTTAGATGATGTCATGGAACTGGCAGATAACAGTCTTTTTGTTATAAATACGAACGACCATACTGCCCTGCAGAGCCTAAACCGCAGTAAGTGCAAAAAGTTCATTTCGAGAAAACGTAAAAAATGTCTATGAAAAGTAATTTTTCTACCTTTCTAATGTTTCTTGTGTTAATGATTGAAAGTCAATCATTAAATCAAAAAACATTAGTAAGGTAGAAAAATTACTTTTCATAGACATTTTTTACGTTTTCTCGAAATGAACTTTTTGCACTTACTGCGGTTTAGGCTCTGCAGGGCAGCATAATGATAGTGATTAAAATATTGTATTATACACATTTGTACTTTATTTCTATGTTATTATTAAAATTTTGTCTTCAAAAATTTCTTTTAATTTTAACACCATGATGGATACACCTGTACCCTGTAGTTGCACTGATGACTCACTGCATTCTTACGACGAACGTACATAGTACTTTGTGTAAATACATCCTCTTAAATCACGCCTTTTTGCGAGAGGGGTAGGCAACTAGGCAGTAGGCAGATACCACTTCTCTTCACCTGCTACGATCCTGACAACTTTGTACTATATTAAATTAACTCTATGTCAATAATTAGCAATGTTGTTAATTCTATAGCTCTGCCTACCCCACTCTAGGAATGAAGACGTGAGTTAATGTACGTGTGTATGTTAATTCGTGTTCAATCGTTGACTTACGGCATTGTTAGCTTAGTGACTATATCAGTTTCGTATTCTAAGATGATTTTTTTTTTCTATTCCTCAAACATAATTATTATAACGTCCGCGGTGCACAGCTACAATTCGCCGTATGGTGGCGAGTAATCCTGGAATAAAAAATGGCACCTAATTATTGAGGATTCTAAAGAGACTTTTACGTGTCAGAAATGAAGCCAAATGGAGTGATAAGTAACGTTTCTTCTAATGTACAAATGAACTTTAAGTATCTTTATTAGGTACTAAGCTTCATTTACTAATCTATTAAAACACGGCACTAAATCAAATATTGCAGGTATTTGATTTACATCTTCTGCATAACAAAATTTACAGCACCTATGATTAATGCTATCTTTTGCTTGAGATACAAGGGCGTTTAAAACATTTCCATGATAACTAACGCTAGGTTGCGTGAAATTTGAGTCTTTACTTTTATATTTGTCATGAGATTTTGGTAGGTAGCCCTATACGCACTAATTACTCCTGTTCTACGGGCATATATATTGCCGGCCTTATCGCAACAAATGTTCATTTTATTTTAATTGTCACATTATAAATGGCAACTCTAAGTTTAAAATGTCGTCTGTTTGATCTCAAATCAAATTCAACCGTTGCCTACTTCTTTGAAACTAGATTTTTAACAATTTTATTTATTTATCTTGTGCGTTCTTTTTCTCAACGGAAATATACAATTAGTTAGGGTAAGTACATTGCGGCGATGCAAAATGTGCTGAAGTTTTAAACATGTAAAGTAGTGAATCCTTTTTGTAGAACTCGAAGCAGTGCTCAGTCCAGTATACTTTTATCAATCCTCTTTGCAGATAACGTCACTGGTTGGCATAAAAAAGTCAACTGGCATATGAGTTGATTTGAGACAAAAAAATATTGACACCGCAACAAAGAACTCATGATCATATTGCAGGGCTAAAGGTTTCGTTTGATCTGATAAGTAAATCTCACGATGTTTGACGGCGAGAACAGTAAAGGGACTATAGACACGGTCCAAGTTGCCCTCCGCATCAGGCCCTTGATGCAACAGGAGACTGACAGGGGCTGCGACGAATGCATTGATGCTGTGCCTGGGGAGAACCAAGTCCAGATCAAAGACCTGGCATTCACATACAATCATGTTTTTCCACAACACATTACACAACAAGAGTTTTATGATACTGCTGTTAAAGGGTTGATAGGAAGGCTTTTTCAAGGTAAAGTCCATGCATGCAATAATATAAATCTGTCAATTAACAAACAAAACTGTAATATAAGCGTTGTAAAGATGATTTTCAAATAGTTGTCCTATATCAGACCCCTGTATAAAAGAAACAAAAAAAATATTGTATTGATGGAAATTGCATTGCAAAGGGTAAAATTTTGGATATTTTTTTATTTCATACTCCAAAGAGACTATTACTGGCTTCTGCATATGATCGTTCGGCGTTCAGTACCGCAAATGTCAAATTGGGTTACAACTTGACATTGAAATGCTGAATGACGATATAATATTCTGTCAAATTCTTAATATTTTGCAAATGAGCATTAATTAGTTAGAGGCTAATTACATTTCCAGGCTACAATGTTACAATATTGGCATATGGACAGACAGGTTCTGGGAAGACTTATACGATGGGAACTAATTACTCTGGCTCAGATGGAGACTCCACAAGACTAGGTGAGCTTACTACCCCTACCTACTCCCCTACTTTCCTACTTTCTAGCAGCTACAGCGAGCAGGCTGGTTTTTAAGGCCTGGTGCAGACAGAGGGTGTTCTAAGTTTAACATACTTATCTGTGTGTGTCTGTCCTTGACATGTAATCTCCCAAGGAAATGCACCAATACTCTTTATTTTATAAATAGGTAATGGAATTGGAGTGGGTCTTGTTGGGCTATTAAAAATAAACCAGTTCTGAAAGTAACGGTGGCCGCCATTATTATTTGGGGAAGGTTATCTATTAAATATATACATATTTTACTTGGCTAATCTGCTGATGGTTTAAGCTCATGGTTATAACGGTGTGGAGGGAAGATAACCAGTGAAATAACTAGTATAAAGGAATATTTGATCTTTGTGTCGGTGAAGCATTTGCAGTAACATGATCATAAAATGTCCATGGGTTTATTAGCAGTGCTTGGCCTTCTCCAAATTATGAAAAAAACTTTGCTCCTGGTTTTGGCAGTTTTTTTTATCAAGAAAATTAGAAACATAAATAAACGAGTTTATTGTTAATGGTATTGTTTACCAATATGCTTTGGTACCAATTTAAAACAAAAACGAATGTTTAATTGTGGTGTCCTTACTCCTTTAGTCCTATTCCAACTACCAATGGTGTTGAAAATTATTGTTTTATATGAGAAAAGAAATGCACTTTCATTTATAAATTATCCCTTTCAGGTGTAATTCCCCTAGCAGTGGCTGACATATTTGACTTCATAGAGGCCCATGAGGACAAGTTTGTCTTCAAAGTTAATGTGTCTTTCATGGAGCTATACCAAGAGCAGTGCTATGACCTGCTCTCGGGGAAGGAGCGCAGCCACTCCATCATTGAGATTAGAGAGGACATCAATAAGGGAGTCATCCTGCCAGGTAAGAGCATCATTGGTTACATTTCTTTACTTCCTGCCCTATCTTTAAATTAATTAGTTTAGAAAAAAAACCGGAATTTAGTTATTGGTTTCCACAATGTTAGTCAGGTCCTTTCAAAATGCTTTAGTGGTTTAAAGGTCCCTGCAACCAGGCCATAAAATCCAAAAAAAAAACAAGATGCTTTAGAAAGTTGATGTTAAAATAAAATATACTAAGTGCCAGTTAGCATTGCAATAGAGGACATTGACACCCCTCTACCAAGAAAACGCCGTTAGTAATAACTACACCTACCCATGTTCCCCGAAACATCCCGAAATTAGTATTTTTTACTTTCGGTAATGTATTTTGGTACCTGTAATACGTTCATCTAGTCAAACCAGTTATCATTGCAGGGGTTGTAAACCTTGACGCTTACAATAACTGTTTTAAAATTAAAATTACTCCTGGCTGGGTTTTATAGAGGTTAATTATAAATTTTAATTTAGCTTTCATACAAAATTTATTTATATTTGTACCTACGCTTTAGGTTTTTATATTGGCCAATGTTGTCGTTTATTATTTAGTGATGACACTGATGAGATGACGCTATCCATATTAGTTTTGTGTGAAAGCTCTGTTATAATTTCCATAATATATTTATTTATTTATTTATTTAAACTTCTTTGCATAAAATACAATAACGTACAAATGGCGGACTTAATGCCCAATGGCATTCTCTACCAGTCAACCAGTAGGCGAAACAGAAAAAGAAGATCGGTGCGAAGAAAAAAAAAGCGTAAAAATAAAGAAAAGAAAATATAATTGGCGACTAGGGCAATAAAAGTCGGCCGGTCACCTTTTGTGCGTACTACTACCTGCACTAGAGTTGTGACACACTCTCCCTAAGGTCCCGCAAGTGCGAATGAGATAGCACGATAAAAAGGTTGTATTGCCCTAAGTCGCCAGGTGATATTACGAAAGTACCTATAATAGGGATCCTGCTGTAAAATTTCATTATCCAAACAAATTTTCGCAACTGTTTTTTTGCCAATGCAATCTTTGGCATAACTATAATACGCTAATTTTCATTTCGTCAAATTTTCATTAAGCAGAGTTTAACTTCGGATACAGACATTTAGGCATTTGGTCTTTTAGCAAATGCTTTATTAAGGCAAAAAACATTACATAATAAACATTTAGGCAAATGAATTGATATGACAAAACATATAAAGACAAAAATCGGAGTTTGTTTGAGTAATATAATATTGGTAAAACGGCACGATCCCATAAATACAAAATGCACTGCTATTTTCACAAATACATTTATTTGTGTATTACAACTGGATTTGTAACTTACAACTTTAAGTTTGTTGCAATGCTCATTAGCGTTTTTTGTAAGTTTATGTGCTTGAATTTGTCTGAAAAAAGTTTAAATTTTAAGTAATAATTTTGAACAACAGTAAGAATTTATTAGGTACCGAATTGCTGCCAGGTAAGTAAGTTAGGATAGGTTAGAACTTTGACCCCCAACATAAACGAACTGCTACAAGAACAGTAGGTTAGGTTAGGTTACAACTGCGACCATAATAGCGCGCGAGCCGAGCGAGGAAAGCGAGCGTGCCGCGGCAGCGGCCGGCGAAGCGCCAGAACGCAACTGCTGCCAGGTAAGTAGGTTATAATAGGTTACAAATTCTACCAGTAAACTTAGGTTAAGTTAGGTTAGAACGACCCCCAAAATAAATTCACCATTTTTATACCATACAAATCATTTGCCTTATTTTGTTTTGCGTAAAATATGTTATGCCAACTAAAACAATAAAATTTAGTCAAATGTCCAGTTGGTAAGCCAGTCAATGACTAAACATTCATGTGCCAAACATTAGTTTTAGGTAACTATTATTTGAGAATAGTTAATTTGGCAAACAATTATTTGGCAAATGAAATTTTACGAAAAAAATATTGGGAAGTGATAATTTGTCAAACATAATTTGATAAAACAAAGGTGATCCCCTATAATATTTAGTTTAATAAAAATACTTATATTATTACTATTAAAAGACAGTTTTTTTTTTAATAATTTAATTACAACTTTCGTCGTCAGAGCTGGAGCTATAGTGTGAGCTCTCACTGGTGTCATCTGTGACGGTTATTACAAATTTGTCCACAGTCTTGTCGATCGTATGGTCGAGGTTGCACATATTTTTTTCGATGCCGCACCTCTGACTCAACGCGTCAGAGTCGTGTCATAAAAGATAAGGCCATGGTCTCGACGGTCGCGGGTAGCTGAGCGGCTAGCGATGACTGACGGCGGCATAAATGTTCTGTTGATGTTTTTATTATTCGAAATGACTTCATCTACATGTAGAAATAAATAAACAAAGTTAAACGCATTTAAGATTTGATTTTTTGACTGTAAAAACTGCATTTCAATTTGGTAAATGAACTTTTGTTATGCATATTTTTAACTTAAACAAGATACACAATATAAATCATACTAAAACACATTAAATAAATACACTGCGTATGACATGAAACTATATTGGGCATCTTTAACTACTAAGCACTTTTTTAATTACGACATTTGCACGCACCTAGTGATCCCGTGGCTCCATCCTACCCTGTACTATGATACTCAAGCGATGGCATTTTTGCGACAGTTTTGTATGGATAATTGATTTGTCGCTAGGAAATTACGATATCGGAGTAAAAGTCAAGTCAATGTCCTATATTGAAATGCTAACTGGCACTTAGTATAGAAGAGAATAATTTTATTGCAGGCAACAAGATCCATACTTACAAACCTTACAGACTAATATGTTTTGATCTTACGTTTGTAGTAATTTTATTTGTGTTATTTTAAAGTAATCATTTATTATTTTATTTACTTGTAGGTATTATTGTATCTTATGATTGGAAAAAATTACCTTCTGCTGGAGTTTCCTGTGGCGCTTCTTTTCCGCAATGATGGTCTTATCGGAAGCGCTAGTAGATTCACTCCTTATTACCGACGTGTATAAGAGCCCTCATATGGCCATTTTACTGAATAATTTTTTTGGATTTTGAATTGGAATTTGAACATATATGTACCAATATACCTATACCTACACTATTTTTGTTTTAAATGGGATATTATGGGGAACTTTCTTAAAAAACACTATTTAATTATTTTTAAAATGATGATGTATATTGTGCATGGTTAGGTATTACGGAGCTAGCAGTGACGTCAACAATGGAGACCATGATGGTGCTAGAGCAAGGTTCTTCAGGCAGAGTCACTGGCTCCACTGCTATGAATCAAGCTTCGAGCCGGAGTCATGCTGTCTTCACTATCATCATCGCAAAGGAAAGTAGGACTGACAAGTAAGTCTTAAATTTTGTTTAAGTTTACCATGTTCTGCATACTATTATAACGTTTTGTGACTGTAGCCTCCATTCACCACGTAAATCTAATGCCAACGCATACCATTCTTACCCGAAACGTCTGGACTTATACCTACCCAGGAATAACATTTATTTTTCAGAAACCTGGCCACAACTTCCAAGTTTCACTTAGTCGATTTAGCTGGTTCGGAACGCATCAAGAAGACCAAAGCGAGCGGTGAACGGCTTAAGGAAGGTGTCAAAATTAACCAGGGCTTATTGGCCCTGGGCAACGTGATATCTGCTCTCGGAGACGGGACCAACAGGAGCTATATTAGTTACAGAGACAGCAAGCTGACGAGGTTACTGCAGGGTATGTTCAATCAGTAACTTTAATGTTGACTAGTAATCCGCCAGATCTACTTTTTGCATTCTTATTTACATTTTAGAATAATATGTTATTTTTCTACAGCTGGATTGTTATAGCTTTGCAAATGAGAGTTATTTAGAAAACAGCATATTTTATGAAACGGATTCAAGTCATTAAAAGGTAGACAAGACCTCGTGTCTCTCGTATATGTCTCTTTTATACAAGCCTCCCTGAAGCAAGAATATGTAAAAAAAATGATTATTGTAGTTTTTTTTTAAATCATTTACCGAATGAATTAAGAATGTTGGGACTTTTTTTTAAACGTATCTTGACAAAATGGCTAATAGAGAAATGTTTTTACAGTGTCAGGGAATATTTAGGGGTTTGACTTTGTAATGTTATTTACCTAGAATTTATAAAATTGGAATATAATATTTATAATATTTTTATGCTTGCTTGCATGTTGAATACAAGTGCTTTAATTTTATAACTAGTACCGTGTATTACTGTATTCTGACAAATAAATTAATATGACTTTGATAAATGGTGCATTCAAATTTCTGAATGACTTATCATTTTCACTACTTTCAGCATAGCCATTTCAACCTGCTATTACACTGTGCTTCTTTCCAACAAATTTTCTATATCGCTTACAAGTTGTGTAGTGAAACATTATGTGTTAATAAATTAGAAATATACCCATATTTACTATTCCTCGCAAGTCCGTCTACGTAAAACTCGTTTATCTCTATTCCTTCAGGAGAAGTGCCGTGGGTCCGTCTTCAGTTTATGAACCTTCTCCAAATCAAAATTTATGTTGATCGGTCTATAATAAAAATAATCAATAGGGTAAAGTCACCAGTGGTCAGCCAGAGACCAGTAGTCGACCTTATAATGAGTGCGAAGAGTGGGAACTATATCTTTCATACTCTTCCCTCTTATACAAAGTATAGGCAGGGGCTGACTACAGGTCTCTGGCTGACCACTGGTGACTTTACCCTATAAAACTATACTTAACAGCGTCACCATTGTCTTTGCAACTCAACCAACCGCCGAATGTGAAAGCATGATTATTTATCTCTGAATGGTATACAACCTTGTCGCTATCACCGTCTTACTGTGTTTGGCCCTTTACTTATTGCAAAATACACAACGGTTTTTGATGCTGTTCTCACTATCATTAAATTAAAGAATTTCTCCTGAAATGTAATGTATAATTAATTCTGGCTTCATATACACCGTGTTTTTTTTGATTTACGATAACTTCGGCATATTACTAGGTACATCCATAGAAACTATTTGGTAGATTAGATTTTTAAATATGACAAAAAAAAAAAAAAACTCTTTTGAACAAAGTAATTAAATGTTGTATCTTTGGTCATTCTAAAAGGTCCTTTAGAGTTAACTCATAGACCTCATAGTCAGTGTCAAATACACGTCAATGTTGGCGTGACATACACAAACAGTTAAGAGCCTTTTAGACCAGTTCAACGTGATTAACTGATTAAATTTAAAAATTAAATATCTTTAAAACCGTTACTGTTATCATTTGTCTGTCTTCGGGAAATTAACTTTATTTGACCTAAAGAACGTTCTCTTAAAGTTATCGTAAATAAAAAAAAACACGGTGTACACCGCGAGGACGGATAGCTAAGTTACCCTACTAATATTATTAATGCGAAAGTTTGTGCGTGTCTTTGTTAGTTTGTTTGTTCGCGCTGCAACGGCTTGACGAAATTGGACGAAATTTTCCTTTTCCTAGATTAATACATAGACTACTACGACACGCAGACGAAGTCGCGGGCAAAAGCTATACTCCAATTGTTCAGGTATTTAACTAAATATAAACAAACCAAACCACGTGACTGTTCAACAGCCAATCAAAACTTTTTGGGCGAGCTTTGACGTATCAGTGTTCTGCTTGTATTGGCTGACGAACTGTATCACGTGGTTTTTTTGTTTACATTTAGTTAAATACCTAAACAATTGCAGTATAGTAACTTATAATCCTAAACGTATGCCTACTCCTACAGACAGTCTCGGCGGCAACTCCCTCACGATGATGGTGGCGTGCGTCAGTCCAGCCGACTATAACCTGGACGAGACGGTGTCGACGCTGCGGTACGCGGACCGCGCCCGGCGCATACGCAACAAGCCGATTATCAACCAGGACGCCAAGGCGGCTGAGATCGTCAGGTAATATTGGAACATCCACTCATCTATATATTATGCGTTATACTTTTGTTTACGTGCTCGCCTGAGGCAATTGTCCCGCGAACAAAATATATAAATCCCGTGTCAATAAAAGAGACATATACACCGTGTTTTTTTTGATTTACGATAACTTTAAGGGAACGTTCTTTAGGTCAAATAAAGTTAATTTCCCGAAGACAGACAAATTATAACTGTAACGGTTATCAGTTAATCACGTTGAACTGGTCTAAAAGGCTCAACTGTCTTGTGTATGCCACGCCAACATTGACATATATATGACATTGACTATGAGTTAACTCTAAAGGCCCTTTTAGAATGATCAAAGATACAACATTTAATTACTTTGTTGATAAGTTTTTTTTTGTTTTTTGCAATATTTAAAAATCTAATCTACCACATAGTTTATGCATGTTCCTAGTAATATGCAGAAGTTATCGTAAATCAAAAAAATCACGGTGTATATTAATTGTTGATCCCTGGCTCTACTCGATTCCCGCTCATCATTAGCGGCGAGACAGGTGCTTAAAATAAAATCAATAACATCACGTGATAGTTGGTCAGCCAATAGAAGCAGAACACTGATACGTCAAAGTTCGATAAAATAGTTTTGATTGGCTGTTTAACAGAGCCACGTGGTTTGGTTTATTTACATTTAGTTAAGTACCTAAACAAACGGAGTATAGTCATATACACAGCAATGTGTTTCAAGATCCAAGGTAGCGTTTCTGTTGCCAGTTTGATCATCAACCAATGTTGTATACAAGGTCTCTCCTAATTGAATATTTTAATACAGGTTAAATAACTTAGTAAATGAGTTAAGACTACAAATGCTCGGTGGAGCCCCTAGCGACAGCGAGCAAAACAACGAGAAACTCCTAGAAGAAATCGAGAAAGAAAGGGCAAAATACTCGGACTTGCTCAAAAAACACAAACAGGTCACTGAACATCTTGGGAACATGTTAATAGAAAACACTAATCTATGTGAAAAGGCGCTTTTAGCTGAGGCGGCTAAGGACAAAATTGAACAGAAGTTAAATGAGCTAACAGAACAGTGCAACCAGACTATTGAGAACTTGAACTTATCTGATGTGAAAGATGATGAAGCTAATAAGACGACGGTTCTTGATTATATCAAGGAGATTAAGGCTAGGCTGGAAGAGTTGCAGTCTGTGAACTCCAAGACTAACGAGGAGTTGATAGACCATGAGATTAAGCTGTCGTTTGTGAAGGATGAAGGTGAAGAGGGCGAGGACGTGGTGCTCAGTGAGGACCAGGCTGTGTTGGAGGAGGAGAAGAGGGCGATGGGACAGGTATTTATATTACGTTAAATCACTTGATTGATTTCATAGAGGTTATAAAATACAAATATTTTTTTTAGATCTGCCATATTATGTTCAGACTACATAAGTCTACTCGAAATCAAAACTATCAGCTCTAGCAATCACAGGGACAGAATTGTAAAGTTGAAAACTAAGAATGAGCATTTGATTCCACATTGATTCACTTCTATGTTGATGACACGCTGTTTTATCTAAGTTTACTTGTGTGCATCTAGCTGTAAGACACAAGCAAACACTACAGACCAATGTTGCGTTTTTAATTAAATCAATATCAGAAAATCACGCAAATTGACTGACAAGAACTATCTATATTTTGTCGCCCCAGGAGTTTTTTTTAACTTTATAATTAATTTCAGGTGGCATTGAACCAAGAACTGCAAGAGCTTAACCGCGCTATGGCCATCAAGGCGTCTGTGGTTCAAGCAATTCTGGCCAACAACAAAGACATGTTGGAGAGCCACCACAACCTTAAGGAGAACGAAGACCGCATTGCCCATTTGGAGAAGGAGAAGGAAGACCTCCTGCAGCAATTGAGGAATAACAAGGTGAGATACTTTAAAAACGACTTTGTCAGCATCAGCTGTTAGGATAAGTGAAGCGGTCGCTTTAGACATCAGGTGGCAAGAGTCGCGAAAATAGTACACATTATATTTTAGCTCTTATTATTGTCCCTCTGCTGGGCAAAGGCCTCCCCTATACTACATTAATTACCAAAAAAAAACGGTTTTTGTTTAGGTTTACTCATTATTTTATTTTATATTTTTAACATTTTATGCTTGTATGAGATAAGAAAAGGGTAATGCTAGTCTTTCACTTTCCATCCTTGGAATTGTCCCTTTAAAATCGGGATTTGTTTACATACGTTAGTTTCACCTTTTTTTGCCTACTACTTTAAACTATAATACTGCCGTCATAATAAAGAAGGCGGCTAAATGCAATGTAGTAGTCAAAGCATTGAGAATAATTAGGGCAGGCGCTGCTTTATTTGATTATTCAGAATACAGATTGAAATTATTTGCTTTATTTTATAGAACAAAGACCCGTCCCATGAAGAGCGCCGCTCCAAAGTACAGACCTTGGAGGCGGAGATCACCGACTTGAAGAAGAAATGCCAGCAGCAAGCCTGCGTCATCAGGACCAAGGAAAAGAATGAGGCTAAGATCACTGCGCTTAACGCGGAGTTGAAGGCTATGAAGGCTACTAAGGTATGGTCGATTTCAAAGTGTGTTTTGATTCTTATATGAAACAGCGTAAAAAAAAATTTAAGAAGCGAAATAAATTTGTCATGATCGTAGCAAGTGGAAAGAAGTGGTCTCGGCCTACCGCTCTGGGAAACAGGCGTGATTTAATGTATGTATGCTTTTCGTGATACATTGCTTCGCTGCAATAGCTCACGGCTCACAAATGTTAAAACAATCCGTCAATGGATTTCTACAAGCATGCGAGTCGTCGACCAATGGAACTGATCCTTAACGGTTCACATCTATGTATCTATCAGGCCGTATTAATAAACAAATCCAGTATAAAAGTCACAGAAAACAGTAGCTTCTGACGCTATTTGTGACTGACATCTCACTCGAAATTACTCTTTTGATGAGGATATAATCTATAATCAGATTCCGACAAAGTTAGTTCCACTATCAACAATTTCAGGTGAAAATAATCCGCCGAATGCGTGAAGAGAGCGAGAAGTTCCGCAAGTGGAAGGCTGACAACGAGCGCGCCATGCTGCGTCTGCGCAACGAGGACCGCAAGCGCGTCAACGCCATGGCCAAGATGGAGACGCTGCACGCCAAGCAGCAGAACGTGCTTAAGCGCAAGATGGAGGAGGCTGTTGCCGTCAATAAGCGGCTCAAGGTTAGACATACTAGATAAATAAACATTGTAATGACACTAGCGCCGTGTATGGGCAGGATGGAGACCAGAGTTACCAGGTCATAAAAATAAATCCTGAAGATAATTGCAGCTACTACGTGCCGCGTAATAGCAGTCTTCTGGCCTACCTTAAACTTCCAATTAGTCCTACAGTCTGTGAGCACTTAAGGTGCTTTGAGATTTTACTTCTCTCTCACTCGCTCTAAGAGAAAATGAGATCGAGTGAGATACAAGTTCCTTCTAAAAGTTATCACACTGTACAATATTATACATGCCGGAAGTGGCCATATAAATATTCATGATGACATTATCGTGTTCCAGGAAGCCCTAGACAGGCAGAAGCAGACCCAGATGAAGCGGAGTGCCAAGGGCAGCGTGAAGTCGGGCGCCGTCCAGCAGTACATCGAGCAGGAGTTGGAAGTCCACCTCAGCATTGTGGAGGCGGAGAAATCGCTCGAGGAACTCATGGAGTACAGGTAATGTTAAGTTATAGCTAACTTCTTCAGTTAATGAGTCTTAACCTTGTAAGGCCCAGTGTGCAATACATACATACATACCTTCACGCCTTCATTCCCAGAGTGGGGTAGGCAGAGCTACAGAATTACCAAGCACTCTAAAAACTTGTTGATAACTCTGTAACCACAATTTGCACAATTAGGCTAAGATGTTTAACAGTGTATACAGGGTGGGCCCTGTAACAGGAGCAAATAATTAAAATATAAGCATATTAGGTTATCAGTAATCCTGTCGAAATGATTTTAATCATTTGAAAACATAATTTAAAAAAAAGATGTTTTCTAACAAAATTAATCGCGCCAGCAATGTATAGCAAATTGATTGACATCTACGCAGTCGGAACACTTCGATGACATTTCTGAAATTGTTCAATATCAAACTAAAGAACCTACTACGATATTGCATTGTGCACATGCTCTGCCCACTTGCCGTGGATTGTTCATCAAACTAATTACACCCACATGTTAATGAAAGACAAAATGACTGTTATCTTGTTTATTAACTGTGTCTAACATAAATAAAAAAATAAAAACGAAAATGAAAAAATCGTGTTTCCCTGGCACTGCGTCAAAAACCAATCACAATATGCAACTCGCACCGGGTAGTCTCGAGGCAACATAGCTTGCACTTTGAGAAATTTATAAGGGCGATGTTTTCTCTGTTTCAAAACTTTTTGCACGATTTGGTGATTAACCCCAAAAACAAGACCTGCTTTTCTGGTGCTGGTCGTAGGACGTTGCCGAAAATGACGGAGTATCTTCTGTTCTAACGCCAATCTCACATTAAATGCTGCACCCGGACCATGTGCAGGCTGCACCGCCCGGGTCATAGGCTCGTTGTCCCGCACGCGTTGCACTGCATCGGTAATAACTCGACCATTGGCTGGATGCCTTCGCTCGGGGTATCGTTCGCGGTACAAACTTAGTGCTCGGTGTGCATTCCCTCTGGTTTCACCATAAAGTAAAATCATGTCACATAATTCGCGAGCATCGTAATTTATTCTCGCTATTTTGTATTTCTGATAATGTTTGATTTACTAACTTGACATTGTCAAATTACCATAAAGTTCTGGACATATTTTAAATAATCTAATCGATCTTGGTTGTTTCTTTTCCTCTCATGAAACACGTAAACTAAAAAGTAGAGAAAGATAGCTGGTGCAAAGCTCATCTTATAGTCCGGCTTCTATGCTAGTAGGTACTTATTCTGTGATTTTGACCCACTAAGTTTTGTTGAAACATAGCATAGCAACCATATTAAAACGACCAATCACAACTGTTTTCAGTATGAATAGCTGATTGGGTGTTGTATGACCAATAGTAACTGTTGTTTAAACGTAGTCATAGTAACATATTTGCATCAGTTATCATAATGGGCATTTTTTTTTTCTAGTGTACCTAGCGTTTTTCACGTGTCCGACAACTTCATTTAATATTTTTTACATGATTATGTTAAAAACTTTGACTTGTAGCTAAATTACCAGATAAACAATACTCTTACGTTTAAAATGATGCTACTAGAAGTATTCAATAACGTTAAATTTACAGTTTTTTTGTTATTTTTGTTCCCTAAGACCCCCAATTTTTTCCGCGTCCAGGCCTGGTGTTACATTTTCGAACGTCAAATAAACAAGTTTGGAAACTTTTGTCGTACATGAGAACACTTGTTTTTGGGAGTCTAATATTATGTGAATTTACTAAAAACGCCCTTAATTTGTCTCCTTTAGAGTTAATATTTAACAAAAAACTAGTTTAAATCGTGTCCACCACATTCGACATAAGGGGAATTCCCCCTTTCCGTTACCGTATATTAGGCTTAAGGTATCATTTTTATTACCAAAATATATTTTTATTTTCATCTAGAAACTTTAGTTTTCACGTAGCAGCACAATATTTGTCTTCAAACGGTCAGTAAACGAAAAAATTGTGTGTTGAAGTGTCGTGCTTTGCGTGGTTCAAAATGGGTTCCACCACTCCGTTACCAAGATTTGAAGGTAAAATCTTTATCTTTATGTTGTTGTGATACATTTACCTAAATAATTGTTTATATCTAAACTCAATGTCACTAAAATATCTTTACAATCAAGATCGAATGCATATTTAATTTGTATTTCAAAGTGCAAAACATTACTCCCGTTACTTCCCTTTTCGTTGCCATGTCGGCAGTCATGTATAAGGGGAATCTAAAAAGTAACGGAATGGAAACATAAAGTTATGTTTACACTGAGATCACATTTGAATAAATTATAGTATTTACATAGGTAAATTTATTTGTACCACAAAAGTAAATCATCTTATACGGTTTGCAAAATTGTCTTTAGAATAATGCAACGTGTTATTTTTAATCTGCTGCGTAGTTGCAATAACATTAACCGCAGATATCTCAATTAAATTTAAATAATACGACTAAACTACCTACATTTGTTATAGAAATGGCTCCTCACACAGCTGCCGAAAAACAAAAACGGTATCGGGAAAGGATTAAAAATTACCCTATTAAATATGAAATCCAAAGAAAAAAGGACGTGGCGAGAATAAAAAAAATATAAAGGCAAGAAAAATTGCAACTATCAAACTATCCCGAAAAATGAAGCATCCACCAAAGAATAGGTACCAACCTAATACCATTGCAGTTGCTCATAATTTGTCTCTCAATAATCAGTATTGGTCAGGAAAGTCTAAAATGTAACCACTATAAATATGCGATAACCATAACCCACATTTTGCTTTGGTCAGTCGGGTTAATAAAGCTTTTGTGGATTTGTGATCTTGGTATAACTGCAGCCTTATGATTTCGTTACCATTATTTTCGTTACCGTTTTTTGAAAATAATTAACATTTTATTTTATTATTAAATCCCCAATAAACATTGCAATTTGTGTATTATATGGATAAACTTTTTACTAAAGTATCCACGTATAAATAAATTTGTCGGGTAAACCTTATAAGTTTATAACGTCCAACTGGTAAAGAAAATTGTAAGTAGTTTTGGTCGTCTGGTAACGAAATAGTTACAATAATCGTAATTTCTTTCAAATTAGTTCATAATGTTTTAAAAATAAAACTTATTTTCATAACTTACTATATTTTCAAGTAAGTAAAGCATTTGTTTATCCCCATTTTACTTTCTTTCAATTTATATCAATAAATGTATATGGTAACGGAAGGGAAACAAATATGAGCCCGAGCCACTTTGAAATCGCTGTATAAATGTAATTTCCGTATGTTTTACAAAACCATTGCTAAATTAAGATACCTAAGACTACTAAAAATGCTTCAACACCCTTAAAGTTCAACAATTAATAAGTTCGAAAATAAATTCATCACAAATCTGTTGGTACAACTTTGAAAAAAAATGCCCTAATGTCATGGCAGGTACAGTTTAATTGTCATCGGTACGGTTATAACAATGGTCTCTAGGTTACGGTTTCTAGACCTGCAATTGGTTGACTTTGGGTGAAGTCACTCTTTTGTCAGGTTGGTAGACGTAGCTCTCATGTTAGCCAACCGTTAATATCTATCATCGTCTAGATATACGAGTATAACCGACGAAACCCGATTTGTATTACACGGCTGTCAGTCAAGTGTCATATTGACCTCATACGTCGCTAGACGTGTGTCGTATCTTACCGGAGAGGTTCGTGAAGTGTCAAGTCTCCTTATTTACAAGTAGTAATTCTAAACGCTTATGTATAAGGACTACTTTTGTTTGTTACCATTTTGAAAATACATAGGTACATAGTTAGATACTGTCAGAATGCCCGGTACCAAGACATCTTACGACCGCTAAGCGACAATACCGCAATGAGAAAATCTATTGATTGTCTCTCTTAACTTCAAATGACTATATCTCCGAATTTAAGGACTTTGAAATATTAGGACCACTTGGTAATAACTTGGAATACTCCAAGAAATCTCCATTTCAATTTTTTGCTCCTGTTACAGGGCCCACCGTGTATTAGTGACAGGTAGCAAGCCCATCGCCTAACAGTACTACAAGCCTTTATTCCCTTAGTCGCCTCTTACGACTTCCACGGGAAGACATGGAGTGGCACTATTCTAACCCGGCAACCACACGGCACGGCAGCGTGCAATAGGATGTACATAATCAAGGCAATTTACTTTGAACTCTGTTGCAACAAGTATAAGGTTTATTTTCAGATGTTCATTAAAAAAACTTTAATTCCTCTTTTATTAGGATTTATTTATAACTAGCTGTTGCCTATGTCTCCGTTCGCGTAGAAGTCGTTTGATGCTAACCTCGAGAACCACGACTACCACAAACCACCAGCCACGAACTACGAGAAAGAGTATTCATTGAAAGGCAACCACTTCGCTGTGCCCCTGGCATTGCTGATGTTTATAGGCGACGGTGACTGCTTACCATCAGGTGGCCCGTCTGCTCGTTTGCCTTATAGGGCTATGAAAAAAAAACCATCCAAAATTTCAGGATAAAACGTACCCTAAATTCTTCCCTGGGACTCAAGCTATCTTCATAGCAAATTTTATCTAATTGGTTTGGCGATTTACCCTTGAAAGTGTAACAGAGAGACAGACGAAGTTACTTTCGATTTTATAATATAAGTATCGATTATATGACAAATAATCTCGAGATTGTGAAAAAAGCGCTTATATTATAATGTTTTAATGATTGAGTAATTTGAGTTTCTTAATTTTGTGAATATTATTATTGTAACTTCAATGCATGGCATGGGCATGGAAAACTTTATGCAGAAATCACAACATTGTTTTTTTTCTCGTTTTATTACACATGTTTTGTGTTCAAACCTGATGGTTCCAACGGCAGACAAGCGCTGACTTTAATGCCACAATTACGCTGAGTTGGCACCATTTTTTGTTAATCTGTTTTTTGTTATGTATATCACAATTAATGATTTTATTTCTTTATTTCTTTCAATGAATAAGTGTGTCACGGATTTATCTTACAATTAATTGGCACATCATATCAACAGGGCGACGTTGCAATAATTTCATTTGACGTTTTACAGGGCCTGGATAACGGAGCAAATAGAGAGTCTTCGCAACGCGACCGACTCTGAGGAGGCGAGGCAAAAGATGGCCGAGCTCGAAGACAACCTGTCGCTCCGGAAGGCGCAGATATCGGACCTGCAGCAGAAAATACTTACAGCCGATCAGGGTGAGTATTGACCATACAACTGTATTTAAAATATGAATGAAGAATCTCTTACTATACTACAAGGAAACGTCTTACTCTAACGATGTTGGTTGGAATAAAAAATCTTTCCGATTTGTGGTATAAATAGTGAAATTAAGACTCGAAGATTTAAGTCTTAATTTCTAATTTAAGCTATGCTTTTGGAAATTTTAATAAGGTACGGTAAGGTTTTGTTATAATATGTTTGGCCTCATTACTACCCTTTGTTATTGGAGCCTATTCATCATTTTTTAGAGTCATAATAAGAACAATGTGCACTTCAACAGAAAAACCTACTCTTGAACACTATAACACTATCTCAGTAGATATTTTTTTCGAGAATTACTAAGTTTTACCTCTTTCCTTTCTTCCCAGAAAACAAGTCGCGAACGCAATGGGACAACATCCAATCGATGCTCGAAGCTAAGGTCGCTCTCAAGTGCCTCTTCGACCTTCTTGTCGAGGCTAAGAAGGAACTGCAAAACCAGAGCGAGAAGGGCTATCAGGCCCGATACGAAGAAGTGAAAGAGGCGCACGATCGATTGGTTGTTGATTTCGAGAACACTAAGGCTGATTTAGAGGCGAAATTGGCTAGTTTTAAACTGCAGAGCGAGCAAAAGGTAAGGTTACCTTCCCCAACAATTGGTTCATGTTCGTAACAGTTTAACTGTTGGACGGATTTTGATGGTATTTTATTCGGATCTATGTGATCTGAAATTAAATGTTTATTAGTATAAAGCTAGATTTTGGTATTTCGCGAGATTTGGTAATATAGGGTGGGCCATTGCATAATGCATTAAAAAAAAAACAATCAAGAATGTTTTATGCTTTCAAATAAAAAATTAAGTTTGAATTTGAGTAAATTAAATACATTTTACGTTTTAAAAATTAAATCATCTAGATGTCGCTTATTGCGGTCGCGGTACACTTCCAGCCTTCTTTGTAAATTTTGAAAAACCTTTGTTAAAATTTGTGAAGATATTGTTTGAATTTCTTGACGAATGTTCTTTTTTAACTCTGATATGGTTGAAGATTTATTCGAGTACACTTTACTCTTCGAGTAACCCTATAAATATGTCTGCTGCAGTTAAGTCAGGGCTCCTAGGAGGCCAAGCAATATCACCTCGCCTCGACATCAATTTTTGAGGAAACATTTCTCACAGAACTTGAATGGTGGTCACGTTAAAAAAATGCTCGGTGGTAAAATGCTCGATGCTCTCCAGTGTAAGACACCATTTTCAATAAAAATTAAAATAACACTTTTGAGAATGACCCCTTTCTCGATTGTCTAGGTTTTTTTTCACGAAAGAGGTCGAGATGAAAAGAGTACTTATCACTGGCCCACCCTGTAGTTCACTCTCTTTTATATTTACATACATACATACATAAACTCACGCCTTCATTCCCAGAGTGGAGTAGGCAGAGCTACAGAATTACCAACAACTCCAACTCTTTTATATTTATTTTGATAAAAAATCTAAGACCGTGAGAGATGTGTCTGAGCTATTTTCTTTACTTAACAAGCTGCTTATGGATTAATTTATGTAAAGTCTATTCCTATTCAGACTGCCAATGACAATAACAAGTATACCTGACTTTAACTGACTAACTTTAGATAGAGGATGAAATAGTGATGAGAATAATGTTATCTCTAATTAGTTTATTAAAAATATTGAAGTTATACAGGGCGAACGATATGAAGTGTTACCAAATTCACAATGGCCATATCTGACAAAATTCTCAGTAAAAAAAATAGCATTTGTTTTTTTCTCATTTTTTTCTTAATAATAAATAATTTGTTAAACCAAAAAAAATCGTAGCCTTTGAATTTGGTAACACTTCATATCGTTCGCCCTGTATTTCGAAAAACAAAATTGTATATAACTAGCTTCAGTCAGTCAGTTGTATTTTCACCTAAAGTGCTTTTCATCAAAAAATACAAGATTAAATAGAGATTACTACCTCAAAATAAACATGAAGACAATGATTAAGTGAATAAATAAATAATATGACCCATGCTCAACCTTTAAAAGTACGCGAATATGGAGTAAAAATGGTAAATTTATTTGTTTATATGAGTGACGGAATGAAAAGGTCCCGACTCTAGGTGATCAGTATAGAAAGCCTATTTTTATACTACAACTTTTCATTGGACTTGTTTCGCCTGATAACAATTTTATTTCATTTATTTGCAGCTATCCGCATTAGTGGCTTTACAACGCGGCGTCGTCGGCAACAAGAGCCAAGCGTGCCAGCACCTGCAGAACGTGATCCAATACCAGGAGGAACGGCTGGGGCAGGTTGAGGCCGAGAATGTATGTAGTGTCTTGAAAATGCATTGTCACTATTGGATATAAGAGGAACACTATGAATCAATAAGCAAACCTTGTCGGTGTAATATCATCCATGATGTGTGCCTTTGTTTGTGGTTGTAGTAAACAGCTCTCGAAACTGATGTTTTTTTCATTGGTAGCTGTTGAATCTTTAGTATATCTTCTTCAGGCTTCAGTTTCTGCGTTTAAAGCATTGTCTATTAGTTTTCAAATAACTACTGCTGCATGGAAATAAAAGATTGTAGAAATCTATGAACAATCTTAAAAGAAATAAAAGAGAAATTATGTTTCAAATGTCTAGTTAAGTATACATACATTTTCAAGATTTCAGTATGAGACTGACTTGCAAAAACCGTGTTAAAAGAAAGTTATCAGAAGTGTTTTTGTATTGTGTTTTAGAAAAAACTGACAGACGAATTGGAGCAACTCCGCAACAATACACCGACCAATATGAAGACCAAAACCAAGAAGGGAGCCAAGAAGGAGTCGGACCAGCAGGTCAAGAAGACGGAGTATGTAGAGCTTACAGAGGAGGAGGAGGAAGAGGGGGAGAATGAGGACGACGACCCGGACTGGAGGGCGACTCCGCTATACAAACGTATTCAGGTATAGCTAAATCGTGATAACTGTGGCGAGTATGCGTTGGTTTTGTTCTGATTTGTTGGACCGACTTATCCCTCCTCAATTGAATATTTGTAGAATTATCAACGTTAAGTCTAGTTTCTTTTGTACAAAATGCAATAAATAAATAAATAATACAAGTCATTAGTCACACGCCGATTACAGTTGAAAACTCCGTCATCGGTGGTGAACTGGCGTGGATGTGTGTCGATGGCGTGGAAATGGTTCACGTGATAAGGTTTTACCTGACTGCCGAAGGAGGAGGGTAATGTGTTTATCAGGTGTTATATGTTTGTTTGTTCTTTTGTGGCGCTCTAGAATCTAAACGTGTGGACCGATTTAGATGATTTTTATGTCAATCGATTTGTGAGAGTGACTAAAGATACGACAGTGATCAAAATTCAATATGGCGGCAACCAGACGCCATATGGTAAAAAATAGTATATGCGATATGTCAAGGGTATCAATGAAAAGATTTTTAAAAATCATCTTTAGGTTTCTGGGCGTTTCTTAGAAAGATTGTACCTAGTTGAGGACTAAAATTAAATGTTTAACGAAACGTTAACTTTTCCGTTGCGTTACGAAAATTAGTCGTACATTTATATACTACCCTCAACTCCAATTAGCAGTATCTCAAATTCAATAAACGAAGCAGATTCAATCCTCACCCGTTAGTAATATGCTGGCACTCGCTACAGGAGTTTTGTCTGAGATACCACCATTTATTGTCTAATAGCAGTATAACTAATTTTCGTAACGCAACGGAAAAGCAAGTGGCAGTGGGCGGGGCACATCGCACGCAGGACTGATGGCCGATGGGGTCAGAAGGTTCTTGAGTGGCGTCCGCGGACCGGGACACGAGCTGTGGGTAGGCCTCCAACAAGATGGAGTGACGACCTTGTAAGGATCGCGGGAAAGCGGTGGATGCGAAAAGCACAAGACCGGTCTGAGTGGAGAGCCTTGGGGGAGGCCTATGTCCAGCAGTGGACCTCTTTCGGCTGACATGAACTGAACGGAAAAGCTAACGTTTCTTAATTTTAGTCAATCTTTCAAAGAAACGCCGTTTTATAAAATTCTCATTTTGAATGAACATTAAATCCAGAATAATTGGTAACTTACAGGCGCACCGCTCCCGCCTCACGATGAACTTCACCAACCCGGACTCGACGAGCGAGCCGGCGCGCGCGCGGGAGGGGGTGCGAGAGGGAGCGCGCGAGGCGGCGCGCGCGGTGAAGCGGGACAGCGGCGGCACGACGCAGTGCACGTGCCGCGGCAGCTGCTCCACCAAGATGTGCGGCTGCGTCAAGGCCGACAACGGCTGCGGCAGCGGCTGCCGCTGCCAGCCCGCGCTCTGCAAGAACAAGCGCATCGTCTCCGAGAACAACTCCGACAGCGAGGAGAAAGAGAACACGGTTAGTTATTTGTTCTCTTTAAACGGTCTCAAGGGACTTTTCATTACTTTAATAAAAGCTAATTCTTGTAACAAAATCATTTTTTGAATGACTATACAAATAACCAAGATATAAGCTAACAAAGATTTCTTCCTGTCTCTTTCTAGCAAAATTTAATTTTACATGGAGCTTATATACCCGACGTGTTAAATGACGTCACACAGCGTATCGGATCTCTGTCTAATCGCTGTCTAAATAACAGTTTAAAATGCTTGTATCGTCCGTATTTACTGGCCGAATTTTCATTTCACTTCTGGTGTTCTCTTTTACGGTCGTTTCATATTTTGTTGAGAAATTCGATTTAAAAAATCCAAGCAAATTCCCTATTGAAGTTATTTGCCGGCTTTGGCGCTCAAAAGAATAAAATAGCATATTTCTTAATATTAATAAGAGACTTTACATAAGTTTACTTCTATCTAGTTATGGAAGCCGTTCCAATAAATTATATTAAATTATAAGTGGACTGTGGGAATTGTAGAATAGGAGTCTGTTTCTAATACGATTTTATAAAGGATTCCCAATGGGGAATTTCCCATAGTCTTTTTATATAAAGTCTAACCAGAAAAATAAGAAACCCCTAATAGGGTCTCCACTAATACTTTTTACATCCGTGTTTCGTGAATGGCAGTAGAAATTAACATACATACATACATACCTTCACGCCTGTTATCCCAGAGTGGGGTAGGCAGAGCTACAGAATTACCTACAACATTAAAAACTTGTTGATAATTCTGTAACCACATTTTGCACAAATAGGCTAAGATGTTTACCAGCGTATTAGTGACAGGTTGCAAGCCCATCGCCTAACAGTACTACAAGCCTTTATTCCCTTAGTCGCCTCTTACGACATCCACGGGAAGACATGGAGTGGCACTATTCTAACCCGGCAACCACACGGCGAAAGTAGAAATTAAAGTGCATATAATTTCCGGAATATAGCGTGGTTTTTTATTTTTCTGGTCAGGCTTTAACTGGGAGGCATTTGGCTTCTGGAGATTTAAGGTAACTTGAGCTTGTTATATCTGTAAATGTGTATCTTATTTCACGTAGTTTTTGATGAGAAGTGATTTAAAGTGGATTTTAAATTGAAGGTTTTTTGAAACATTGCTGATGTGGCATTTGTCTAGTTGTGACTGTAGGGATTTCACGTTGCAACACGGCGGGATATCGAGTAGAAATCTTAATATGGATATGACCAAAATCCCGGGATCTTGTATAAAGAGAAAATGAAATTGTTGTACTTATAAATAGGCATTAAGATTTTAGACGCGAAAATAAATCGATTGAAAATAGAAAATATTGAGAAAATAATTGTATTCTATTTCAATTTCATACAAACGAATAAAATACAATATTTGTGTGCTGTGGTATATTGATTTTGCGTACCGTAGTGTATCTCTTGTTTATATTCACCAAAGCCTAACTGGCAGATCAGTTTTAAGCAGATTAATTTAAAAAACTTTTATATACAGGGAAAATATTTATTCCAAACTCAAACGTAAAATTGTTAATAAAATTTATTTTATGTCATAAAATAGGAAACACTATCCTCCTTCAACAATATAAGTCCCGGAATCCCGGGACATATCCATATTAGCATTATGTTTGAGGTCATTGACCCCGTGTTGCACCGGGAAATCCGATAATTGGTAATACTAATAATTAACCTTTCTTTCTGTTTTCTCTCCAGCCAACGAGTGTGTTAGACACGACGCCGCCTTCCTACTTCGGATCCAAGTAAGTATCCTTCATTATCCGTACCCTATTGCCTCTCCTAACCACTTACCCAGCATTTCTCACGCCTAGATTGAATCTGACGACTAGTTCTCTACAAGATACTTCAACAAACAAGGAGCTAAAGAAATTCAGTTCGCCTAGAAAGCCAGCCAGTCGGCCTCTCTCGACTAGAAGCCTGCGAAGCGAGAACAAGACGCAGAAATGGATGTTGGCATTACTCTTATATAACACATGCGTCGCACCTATGTCCACGATTTGCGCCAGTAACATCGTCCAATACGGAATCGACGTCGCCACTTACAATGTTGTAGAGAATGTGTTGAAATTTCTGCTGCGGGAGGTTACTTGAAACAAATCAAACGTTTTGGGGACTATGCTCTTACTGATTTACTGTAATAACAGTTACACCTACTATGGCCGACTTAACCGGCGTCTTTGTACATTTGACAACTTAAAATTCACCTGAAATTCAATTATACTTGGTTTACTACGATTGAATAGCAACCAGCAATAATTTCATGTAGTTTATGATTGATTTGTAAAAGTTATTTGCACAATCACGGCAACTTAGTTTGGTTAGATCACAGAGCCTGTAGCAGTACTTTATCGACGTACAGTCAAAAGCACCAATATATATACGGCCATCGCGCCAAATAAATGTATACATATACTTTATAGTAGATATTTTGACGCCATGGGAACGGATATACACGGAGGAAAAAATTAACGACACATTGATGGCAACTACCTAAAATATTGGAAATTCTACGCAAAGGAGACTTACTTTTATTTTTGAAAAAAATAAATCCTGCATTTATGGATTTTTGATTATTTTTCTGCCTTAACCGGGAATCGAACTGCGTTCGAATATGACAACAATAGAGTCGTGTTTTATAATACAGATTGAAACGGTCATTGATAGCGATCATTTATATCTATCACACACACCTTTTAACTAAATAAAAACCGTAAAAGAACACGACTTTATTGTTTTATCATATTTGACCAGTTCGATTCCCGGTTAAGGCATACGAATTTTCAAAAATCCAGTAATGCAGGATTTTTTTTCCAAAAATAAATGTAAGTCCTTTTTTAGAGTTTGCTATTTCAAATATTTAGGGTAGTTGCCGTCCATGTGGCGTCCGTTTTTTCCAACCTGTATATTCAAGACTATGACTTTACAAGTCACCAGCACTAATATTTTATCCAACATTAGGCGCTAAAATATCTAACTCGTCTTTATTACTAGAGGTATAAGAGCGTGTCGGATATTTTTGCGCTCAATATAGGATAATATATTATTGCTGGTTGTCTGTACATAGGTCAACATGATGATGATTGATGAGTGAACTAAGTATAATACCTATATTTTGGTTAGTTGATAAATGTACAGAGACGTTAATACTTCCTACTACTTGTTAAAGGAACGAGAGTTATTCCTTTTACAAAAACGTGTCGGGCATTTGGAACATTTTTAAAAAGAAGGATGCGGAAAGATACCCTACCTCAGTAAGTGCATGGTTCTGCAAAATATTATTTGTAGAGTTGTGAACATTTTTTAATACTTTTCAGTAAATTGTGTATAGTGCTTTTAGTGTAGTTTAAGGTTTTTTTTTGCAGAACTATGCCTTGCTAGTTGATATTGAATTGTATTTGGGCACAGTTTTTTTAAACTTTATTCTAAGATAATTTTTACTTATTGCAGAAATCGTCCTAATACAACCTTCATCAAGAAGAGACAAAGGAGTTATTTCTTCGCTAATGATGAAAAGGTAACACCATACACTAATTATACTATACTCCCTTTGGTCCGAAAGGCCCGTTTTGACAGTTGTCAACTCAGTACAGATGTAGTGAATAATCCTTTCCCATCGTTTTTTGTCGGATAAGTTCGTGTTTATGTTACTTTCTCAATTAACTTCAGTACTCATCAATAAACCAACTGAGAAAGCAATATAAATACGAACTTAGGGTCTCCCCAGACCTATCGACGCCGAATCGGTTTGAGAGTGTAAGAAAAAGTTTCATGTCCATGCAATAAGAACGAAAACGTCGTCGTTCCGTTAGCAACGCCGAGCCGAGCGGAGCGACGTCGTTTTCGCTCTTATTGCATGGACATAAAACTTTTTCTTACCGGCTCAAGCTGATTCGGCGTCGATAGGTCTGGGGAGACCCTTATCCGACCAAAAACGATGGGAAAGGATTATTCGCTACATCTGTACATAATATAGCTGTCAAATCGGGCATTCGGGCAAACGACACGAGTATACACTCTAAGGTATAGTCTCCATAACAAGCACTGATCGTAAACAATTAAGGTCCCTGCCATTTTACTTGTAAAACGAAGCATAGATCAGCTTGTAGCTTGTATGACAAGCGGAAATCACTTTTCAAAAATACGCATTGAAAAGAGACTTCCACTTGCAATACAAGTTACAAGCGTTTGTGAAACGGGCCCCTGCACAAATTAATATTTTTTTTATCTTGAAGTTCTGAGTGACTTTGTAACTTTAGTCTTGAATTTACTTGTAAATAATTCTATTAATATTATTGATGTGAAAGTTTCAATCGTCTTTCAATCAGGTATACGATATACGGGTGGCCCGTGACCTGGATTATACACATCATTTATCATTGCAGAATTTATCATAGTTATAACTAGTTCTTTGCGTATAAAGTCATAAGCAAAGTCGTGTTAATGGGAGCTCGCTCCTATACAACGGTTCCAAAATGTTATATCTGTCTGATTCTTTGTTATGAGATGGTACCTATACAATAAAGTCGCTTTTCTGTCTATCCGCTAACTCCTCCTAAACCAAGGAACTGATTTTGATGCGGTTTTAACCAAACGGAAGCAAAGTGAGGGCGGGTCACTAGCAAGTCTTAAAAGGTTTTATAAAGTAAAATAACATTTGGTAACTGCTTTATGGGAGCGTCATTATTACAATTCTACCGTATTTTACCTGTTTTTTCAACACATTCTTCTTTTACAGACTGACTAATGGACTGGATCTGGAACATAGTATTTATAATAGTAATGATATCCTTAATGTGTTTAATGATTATGACGTTAACGCCGTGGCAAATTTAATGGTAAGTTAACATGCTTCGGACGGCTTTAACGAAAACAATATAAAATTTATAAAGCCATGACTAAATAAATTCGTATTTATTATGTAGTTTGTTTTATTGTTTGTTTGCATGGTAGATATATTGATTATGCTGCTTAAAGCTTGACTGTTCAAGCTATAAGCAGCATAAAAAAAATAGATGGGTCAGTTTGGTACAGCTATTGGAATTCTAGCCACAAATAAAAAAACTTTCCAGATCGTAGGGTTTTGATAACATAGCTAGTATCCTTACCAAGGATGGTTATACATATAAAATACAATTTTCCCGCATCGGATGTTTATCTCCGGGACTATGCATTTTTCAAAACTGAATGCCGATTGATGTAAGTAATTTAAAAAGTTAGCGATGCTCTGTAAACACATTCACTGCCAGCCCACGAAACCAATTCCGAACCACACGCCAGCATAGCGGCAAATAGTACGAAAGTACCCGACAATCGGGTACATACAATACTCGATAGTCGGGCACTTGGCGATGAATGGTTGAAGACTGCGCCGAGCGTACGCCGGATGTATAGTCAGCTGCAGAGAAAAGGGTACCCCCCTCCTAAGGATTGTTTTTTTTTCGAAAACCTGTGGTTAGATTTAAATGATTTTGAGTTTATGTGTAGAAAATAGTAAAATCTTTAATTCACCAAAAAATCATATAACTTTAACCACAGGTTTTTGAAAAAAAACGATCCTTACCAGGAGGGGGGGTATCCTTTTCTCTGCAGCTGACTGTACAGTGGCGCCCTCATTATTATTATTGAGTTTTCTAATAAAGTAAAGTATATTCTTGAAATCGGATGGTGCTTTTTTGTACTACAAATGAAAACACAACTTATAGGATAAATCACATAGTTTACTAACAATTGACCTTCGAGTTATCACCTTAACGGAAAAAAGTGGCCACTTTTCCCGTTAAGCTGACTAATCAAAGGGTAACTTATCATCTTATCAAAGTTGGTTACGTATCCCATAAATTGTGTTTTTACTTGCGCTACATAAAAGCATCGTCCAATTCCATGGAAATTCTTAAGTTTATCAGAAAACACAATAATAGTATTGGCGCCACTTGACGCTCGACGTTTGCTCGGTGCAGTCTTAAGTACCGTAAAACGGGGTAAATAGGAACTAAGGGGTTAATAGGAACACAACCTAAAATGAAGTATATGTTACTAATTATAAGACTGAAATTATTTTCAATACAAGGTAACGTTATTTTCATTTAATACGTGTTCTTATTTGTAACAAGTTATGCCTTATTTTAGGATGTGCCCCTATTAACCCCTTAGTTCCTATTTACCCCGTTTTACGGTTCTTGCGGTGGCTAGGATTTCAGTGGCGGCCTTGATCTATATAGAAACAGAGAAACTGTACCACCAGTAGATGAATCAGAATAACATACAAAAAAACTTCACTCACTCGATAATGACAGCTTAAAACCAGAGCGATTATCAACCTTGCCTCATAGGCACTCGGGCCTATTTTGTGCTGGCAAGACGGAAATATCCGTCGATGTTGTCAAAAAGGTAAACCCCGACGTAGGTCATAACATAAGTCATAACGGCCCGATCGATCTCCATCAAAACTCGCTAAGGCCCGCTTGCACGCAAATTTAACCCCAGGTTAAATTAAGGTGCGACCCCGTCGCTGCTTTAACCCATTCATTGCCGAAGACGCGAATTCGCGTCCCATGTATGTGTAATCGTAATGCCGAGGACGCGATTTCACGTCCCTCGAGTTATTTATTTTTTTGCTAGAAAACAACTGTACTTAAATGCTGATACCAAAATGTTACTTTATTTATGAAGGATAATATTATACGCGTGGAAGACGGCGGCACTGCGTGATGAGTAAAAATATGAGGCGTCGGCAATGAATGGGAATACGGAGACGGTACGGAATCACAGTGACGCGTCTTATCCGTATCGTTCATCCACACCGCTGCTCAAAATACGCTGACGGTACGGAATCGCAGTGACGTGCCGTAAATGTCAAGGTAAAGCCGTGACGTTTACGGCACGTCTTTATTAAACGTAAGTAATTTTCATGTTTTTTTTTCATTTTATTATTTCTTCAATCGGAATAATTAATTTTCCAATATTGGTCCTTAATAACAAATAGAGCTGTAAGTGTTGTGAAAATGTTCATCACAACTTGTGATGTGCATAATAGTTCAACGAAAAGTTTATTCAGTTGTCCAGTTCAGTTGACTGAACTAGCGGGATTCTTTATTCTCGTTGGTTCAGTTGACTGAACCTGGCCAAAATGTATATCATAAAAGAGAGATAGGTTTAGGTTATGTTAGAGGTTCAGCAAGCCCGAATAGCAAAAAAAACCAGAAATAAGAGCTCGCGGTAGCGTCCACTTTCGTAACTATTTAAGATTTCACTACTGAACAAACGAGAAAAAGAGATCTTTTCGTTCAGTCAACTGAATTGGATAACTGAACTGGATAACTGAACTAGTGGGAATAGACGTAACGAAAAAGCATGAAGTGTATTTTTTTTTATTAAAGCTGTATTGGATATACCACTGCACCATGTCAAAGTTCTGTAATTACAAGACAACTAAACAAGTAAATGCACAAATGGTATCTCGCAACATGTGCTTCTCAGGGTTCAGGACTGCCAAGAACCTAATTTTCGTTATGCTTCCATTCTCAGTCAGTACAGTGCGCCATCTATAAGCGGCATATGTTATCTGGTACGTAACTTTCGTGAAGGCACGCGGTGCCGTTAAGAACTTCGCATGTGCCCCGCTAGGTGGAGCTGGTTTACAAATATTAAGATTCATTAATCGATGTTCGTGATTAAAAGAATTGGTCGAATACGAAACTAAATGTGATAATCCAAGGATATTTTAAGGAGGTGACGAAGCACTGGTCTAGTTGGTAGTGACCCTTCCTACGAAGCTAAGTCCTGGGTTCAAATCCCGGTAAGGGGAGAAATGCGTGATGAGCGCGAATATATTTGTTCCTGAGTCGTGGCTGTTTTCTATCTATTCAAGTATATATTTATCTATGTAAGTATTTATATCGTTGTCTAGTACCACCCATAGTACAAGCCTAGAGCTTAGTTTGGGACTAGGTCAATCTGTGTGAGATTGTTCTGTAATATTTTAAACTTATTATACCTACACACATATTATAATACGTCATCTTCATCTATTTTGCGTTCAAAACCCTTAGGAAATGACCAGCATTATTACAACCAATTTTACCATGAGATCTTTCTTGACTGTGGTAGTAGGTAAAATCAGTACTGTTTTGTTATTTTATTACAGTATAGATTTTTATAACGTTATGAGTTTAAATTTCTAGTTTTCATAGATATTAAAACAGTTATCGATTCGTAACGTCAATTCATGTTTTTTTTAAATATAAACCGCACTAAATTTGCCCGTGAGTGACTTGAGAACAGGGACTTCATTCGTTTCTCTATGTTTAATAAAAAACATTCTTCTTGACGGAGGTTTTAATTGGTGCCATTATTGTTGTCATTTGTTTGTTAGTTTTTTGCTGTTACGAAAGTAGGATTATTCTAAACCTAAACTTATGATATGTGTGTAAATAAAGTAGTGTATGCGATCTCGTATTTTAAGGCCTCTCATTATGCATCGATTGCATAAACTACTATTATTCATATCTCATGTTTTATTATTCCTTTAGCAGTAAGTGAGTATCCGTAATCGTATTGAGCTGTTTATACACATTGTAAACCCTGTAACAACGCAATATTATACCGTCTAACCGAGTGAGCTCGCCCGATTGACCGATCGACAAGATGCCGTTTAAGAGAATAACACCTTGTAGTACCTAATGTACCTATAGTCCGCGCGCGTCTGAGGAATCTCAAGAAAAGCTGTGTGGTGGAAGTGGTTTAGTCAATATTACGTTACGTTAATGATATAGCAAACTCGTGTTTAAGCGTAAGCTTCGCCAACATCTACACAGGCAAGAACTTGAGTAAGGGGTCATGATCTTCATCACATATTGTTTTCGTATATATTTGAGTAGGTTATTATATGCATGTATTATATGAACATTACATTACATTACATTAAATCACGCCTGTTTCCCAGAGGGGTAGGCACTAGGCAGAGACCACTTCTTTCCACTTGCTACGATCTTGACAAATTTCTTTCGCTTCTTCAACATTCATACATCGAGTCATGCACGCACGTCGGTTTCGGGTACTTAAGATTCGGCCCTTTTCCAGTATTTCTCCGATTTGATTCGAAAAAGTACGCGTATATGAACATATTAGTTATTATCTATGTATTTTATACATTTTAGTATTAAGTAGGTATTTAATTCATTTTCAACACTGTTTGCACCTTGTATTCTCTGTTAACCATGAGGTTGACTGGTAGAGAATGCCTTTAGGCATTAAGTCCGCCATTTGTACTTTTTACATATGTATTGTGCAATAAAGTTTAAATAAATAAATAAATAAATAAATAGCCAACTAAGGCGATAAGGGAACTCTCGTACTGGGAGAGGCGGCGTACGATGCCACGGGTGGGCTGGGCGCGGTGCACACCCGTCTTCCCAATCCCCGATTCCTCGAAGCTTTCGCGCGGACTATACTTGGACGCGTCGCCTAGAAAGTCTCAAAACACCGCGTGCAGCTATTTATCCAACTGTCGAAGATGGGTATTGTTTAGGTTAGGTATGCATGCAAGTATGTCGTATGTATGTATGGTTCTTCATTCCTTCCTAGAGGGTAAACAGACACAGATTTTGATGACTTAATTATTTACAGTATTTTAATTTAAAAATGCCTAAGTAGCGGATTAAGTAAGTATAACTTGTTTACATGGTGCACTCAAGTTTTTAAAGCTGCCAGCCGATAATCAAGAGGGGGGGGGGGGGGCTAAAGCCTAGTAGAAGTATACAGGAATACAGGATGACATTGACACAAAATAAAAGCTACATTTTTCAATTTTCGCCCTTGCAAGTAACCGTTATAGTTTCGCCATGTCCAAACGATAAAGCTGTAATTTGTCATAGCATTTAAATTACGCCGACAAAGTTGTAAAATAAAATCATGAAAAAATATGGTTTTCGGCGGCCTACATATAGCAACGAGCAATTAAAATCATCATAATGTTACATACATACATACCTTCACGCCTTCATTCCCAGAGTGGGGTAGGCAGAGCTACAGAATTACCAACAACTCCAAAAACTTTTTGATAACTCTGTAACCACAATTTGCACAATTAGGCCAAGATGTTTAACAGCGCATTAGTGACAGGTTGCAAGCCCATCGCCTAACAGTACTATCATCAACTTTCAGATTTAAGGGACCACCGTTTAGGGGAAATATCAAACTCAATGCCCAATCTCCAATAAATCATAAATGATAAAAATTGGTACATGGCGACCGCTGAGGTTCCAACTTGGTTCCTGTCGTTCCTGAGATCACGAGTCGACACCCACCCTTCTACCTACCACCGAGTAACATTTTCTCACATTCCTGCCAGCGGCCATACCACGTTAAATACACCGGTTCTCGTCCGATCACCGAAGTTAAGCAACGTCGGGAGCGGTCAGTACTTGGATGGGTGACCGCCTGGGAACACCGCGCGCGTGCGTGGCGTTTTGCTCCATTTTTAGAAAATGGTGTTAATCTTAACACTGTTTTATAAGCTATTATCGTTTTCGAACGTCACAAAAATGCCCGTTGATTGTGTCCCGAGAAAACATCTTCGTGTTTGGAATGCGTACGCGCCTTGAATGTGTTACTAAATATTGTTCAAACAACTGTCATAAATGGCTTTGGCATGTGTTCATGTTGTGGTTTAGCTGTGTACAATGTCGAGCACTCGAGTCGTATCGTTAATTTCTTACTGTGTAATTTTTAGATGTCATATGATATCATAGTGTTTAGAATGGACACATTCTTGCAATGTTTTGATAGGTAATTAGAAAGTGTATTTTATTACGCGATAACGCTATTTATTACATGTACATGACATCTAACTACTTCATTTTAGATTTTAAAAAAAACAACGTTTCACGTGAAATTCTTTGATTAAAAATAGTTTTTCTGTCATCTAACATCTTTATTTCGCTTCTGAGCCTACTGAAGACTGGAATCCAAAATTGAAACCAATTTTAAATTAAACTACATACATACATACATACATTCACGCCTTCATTCCCAGAGTGGGGTAGGCAGAGCTACAGAATTACCTACAACTCTATAAACTTGTTGATAACTCTGTAACCACAATTTGCACAATTAGGCTAAGATGTTTAACAGTGTATATTAGTGACAGGTAGCAAGCCAATCGCCTAACAGTACTACAAGCCTTTATTCCCTTAGTCGCCTCTTACGACTTCCACGGGAAGACATGGAGTGGCACAATTCTAAGCCGGCAACCACACGAATCCTGTCATCGGACGAATGATAAAAATCGAAACAATTACGGTCAAAAAACTATCGCGATTGCGTTACCAAATGAAAACTTAAGTTACCTATACTCAAACAATGAAAAAACCACCCACTGGTATTTTTCAATTTAATTAAACTCTTGAATTCCCTCTAATAAAATAAACATAAAATGAAGCCGGGTCTATAAAAACCTTGCGTTTCTGTTAATGATAGTTTCGCTAGGGATTATTATTAATTTGGACACAATACATTTCAAAATTCCAGCATCGCACGCAAAACATATGAGATTACCAGTTACCTATTCGTTATCAATCAATTCGTTAAGAGTGGTGATTACTTCCCATCAGGTATGCTCGTTTGCCTCCCACACTTATAAAAAAATAGTTATTTGTTCAACAAGAGAGCAAAGTTGGTTTTTGCTGCGAGTGATGATTTTGAATCCCGAGTAAGCGAAGGTTTCTATTATTGAATCACGAGCGTAGCAAGTGATTCTAGGTTAGAATCCTGAGCGTAGCGAGGGATTCAAAGATACGAGACGTAAAAAACTTTGGTCTCGTGTGAGACATACAACTTTTCACCTCAGCAGCGAGAACAACACAGCGTGAAGCTGGTAGGGCCAACGCAGGTCTTCCGTTGTGACCATTTGGTGAATACACGACTAAATAACGACACGATCGCATATGCATCAATCACAAGCATTTTTGCAAAATACTAATAAAATAAAAAGTGGAAAAAATAAACATGAAACAGATAAAACCTGTCACTCAACTTGATAATGCCGTAGTGCAAACACAACTTTATACAGCTTTATGTAGTCTGTGGCTTTAAAAAAAACCTATAGTCGAGTCCGGAATTAGGCGAACTAACTTGACAGCCGAAAATGTTGCCAGACATAGGAAAAAATAAATAGTGATAGGTTTATGTCGACACAAATATGTCGATATAACCTTGTGCCTTCTATAAATCTGATTATATTTATATTTTATCAAGTAATTGTCGTCGAAACTTTCTCACTCGTACATACTTGCCAAATAGGGAAAAACTACAGCAATTTTTACTATATAATATGATCTGAAGGATGTACGGTTTAAAGCGGATATATACGATACTTACTCCTCAAATTAGGAATAAAATACAAAAATAACAACAGGCCATTGTGATCCTTTTAGGTGGCTTCCGTCGGGCTAGTACGGTACATTTCATGTACCATCAGTACCATACATGATAGCATTCATTCCTTTCTTGCTGGCAAATATGAAAATGCGATAGAGACAAACGCTATACATCGTCGATGATAATTCCAAATCCGTTATGTGTTCGATTTAATTAATTTTATACGCTAATAAGTATTGTTGCTAGGTTACAATCTGACCAAAAAAATCAATCATAGGATGACAGAAAGCCGAATGGCTTGCTTGCTTTGTTTGTTAGGCATGGTCCGAACTATCAACAAAACAAAATGGCGGACTGCGTCGTTAACGATGTCTAAAACGATGTTCGATGTATTTTTAAATCCAACCAATTTTTATTATTATTATTTTGCTTAGTAAAATTATTAGTTAGATTCCAAACACAATAATAATGATAAACTAGACTTTTTAAATATCGATATTAACAGCACTAGCCAAACTGTGGCAACATTAGTGTACAATGAACTGTCAAGTTAGTTCGCCTAATTCCGGACTCGACTATAACTAGGCCTTGTCTATGGCTATTGGCTACAATAATCCCGCTATTTTTGAAATGCGTTCTGAAACTGCCCCCGCGGTTTATGTCACGAAATTAAAGATTGTTAAAACGATAACAAAATTATGTAGATACATGATAAACTTCTTATTTTTCATTAATTTTGTCTTCAAAACAAAATAATCAAAAAAGATTGTACCTACTGTATAAAATAGTTATAATAAACACATTTCAAACTTTAACAGATACCTAGTTTTATTTGCAATTTTACGGTTATGTGTGCATCCGAACGTGCGTTTCTTTTTGGGCCTACTATGTGTGGAATTTGAAAATCGAACTTCGAATCAAGTTGTTTCTATCTCTCGCTTTTTTCCTATCGAAGTGAAAGTGACAGAACAAAGTGAAGTTCAATTTTTTCGAATGTTGTGAGTAGCCCCAGCACTGCTCACGGCATTTAAAAAAAATAATTAAAAAGCTACTTTGCCTCTCGCTCGCAGCAAAATTGAATTTTGCTCACTGTTTTTAAGCAGCAAAACCTGCTTGTTTGAGCTGCTGAGGTGAAAAAGTATTTTGAAACTGAACATTTCCATACAAAATGCGATAAAGTTTTTAAAAGTATTACGATTTTTGGATGTGTTTGTAGATATTACGAAAAACTACGTCTGCACGTTTCCCTTTTCATGAAAATATTATTCAAACAAATAAACAAAAAAACAAAAACATACAAACTTACTTTTTGATAATAACAACAACATCCCTATTCAAAAATCGTAGAAATAGAAACATAATCGGAGCCAAATTTGTATGGAAAAAAATTGACAGCTACGCGATTTAAGAGTCGGTCCACGATCATCTTTAATTCCAGGGCATGTCGTAAGCCAAGTTTTGCATCATCTGTTTCCAAACGTGCACCTTGACTTGACAGATTCCGAACCAAACATCCTGGCTGGCGCGCGTCATCGGACGCTGCGTGAGTCAAACGAAAGCCCCAACACCCTTACCATGGAAACTCATGGGTTTGAGGAATTAGTTTTTATTTTTAGGAATTGTATCATCATGTCAGCCGAAAGACGTCCACTGCTGGCCATAGGCCTCCCCTAAGGCTCTCCACTCAGACCGGTCTTGTGCTTCTCGCATCCAAAAAACAATTGGAAATGTATACGTGGCCTTAATGACATGATTATAGTTGTGATAGATAAGAAAGCAAGAAAGATCATTTATTTATTCACCGGAGACAGAGTACAACAAAACACAAATGAAGTAAAAAAATATAATTACTTATAAAAAACCCCGAGTCCGCTCGTCTGTCTTGTCTGTCCGTTTGTTATACACAGTGGCGTATGAACAGCAACTTGCAACTTCTTCTATTAATGCTAATCGATTTGAAACTTACAGCTATTTTAAATGATTAAATACCCAAATTTACCCAACTTTATAACAATAAAAAAATATATATTTTCTTTGCTAAAGGGCCCTAAGTAGGTTCGAGATTTCAAAACAAGATTATTACTTAGTTCAAGTGGAGCATCATAATGAATGTGAAAATATAATTTCACAATTTCACATTCCAGAACACGAAAGACCTAAGTAATTACTTTTTATGTAAGTATAACTATAATACCTACTCGGTTTTTTTAAGATTGGTTTTTATCAGATCGATTTGACTTGTTTCTTTTAGCTCATCTTAATAATCAATGGTCAAACGTCAAGATTTTAATCATGAAAACACCTATTTATTTCACAGACAAATAAACAAGTAAACAATTTGGACATAATCTCTTTCACTCTTTATTTGCTGATGAATAAGTATGTTTATGATATTCTACTGACTCTACTTAATATGCTACTTAATGTTATAAATGTTAACTAATGTTCACGATATTGTTTAGATGTTTCCTTTGTGGCTCTATCACTCATGAGTCTCATGACGGCTGAACGGATTTAAAACAGAATTCGTCCACTAACTAAAATATTCGACAAAAATATGATTAAGTATAAACTACTACTAAAATAGTTTTTTTTTCGATTAAAAGGTGTTATTTTTAAAATGTTATTAATATTATAATACCCGAATGAATTCTATAGTACTACCCAGACTCGCGTCAATCTCGCTTTATGCCCCCAATCGAGTCCCGTAGTACCGCTCACACCTGCGTTTCGCCACGAGTCGAAGAAAGGCTCGCTTTCGTTGTTTACGGGGAGAAATCTCTGCGGCGGGACCGGTCGCGGCAGTCAGTCCCGCGCGCCGCGCCGTCGAACTAGGACGTGCTCACGCGCATCTGTCTCGCAACTTCAAACATTCTTCGCCGAAGAACGAACCTCTTTCCGCGAAACGCGAGTGTCTAGTGCCAGTGCTACCCCAGGATTTTTAAGTGGCTGCGTTTTAACGGGTATGTTCCCTATGTTTATTAAGAACGCATCTTGCCGCCACTCAGAGTCGTCTTAGATGCCTCTCACTCAGTACCTTCGTCTATGTCAAGTAACTTTAAAGGTGCTTTATGAAATATCGGAACAACGCCGGCAGTTTCTACCATTGTTTGCGATGTCTAGGCAATAACAATAGAACAACAAAATAACTAGGCATATCAACAATCACGCTTCATTCGAATCGACAATCAACCACCGTTTTATTTCGACCGCAAAATCTTTTACCTGGCTTATTTAAGCACTTCATTGCAGTCCGTTAGCTTATAAGCGGGTTGAGGTAAAAAACGCGAGATTTGGAAGTCGGAGCCGCGCTCTACCTTCAATAGAGTTCAACGCTTCTCTATCAAATCGGACACACTTTGCGTCTTGAATACATTGGTGAATGTGGATTCTTTCCTTTCTTTTCTTTTCTTTTCTGGTCTATTCTAATATTTGGACGGACTCGGTCGGTTTTAATAACGACGATGCAGTTAGCCTAGTTTGTGTGGATAGTGACCTACTGGTCCTGGGTTCGATCTCCGGTAGGCGATAATATTTGTAATGAGAACGAGTATTTATTTCTGATTCTTAGATGTTTTCTATAGGTATATCTAAGTTATACGTGTAAACAGAAAATATTATTTAAGTCGGTGGAATTAAAGTCACATTTAATGCAACCCCCTAACTAGGTATAAACTAGCGATCCGCCCTCGCTTCGCTTCGGTTTATGCGAGTTACACTCGTGTATAATTCAAAGTTGTTACATACATACATACGCGGGCTGTTTGATAAGTCCTTTTAAAAACTATTTGTAAAACCTTTTTTCTGGTAAATGGCATTAACACTGGCAGGCACAATCTTTCAAATGAAGACTGTCAAAAATTCAGCAAAAAAAAAACTAGTTTTTGTCAGTATAACCATTGTTTAACTGTGATCACTCGTAAATTTTCAACAACTATGGAAAAATCTGAATTTCGTGCCGTTATAAAACATTTTTTTATGAAGGGTTGCAGTGCTGCTACAATAAAAACTGAACTTGATTCGGTTCATGGCACTAACGCACCAACGTTGCAGACTGTTTATAACTGGATAAATGATTTTAAATGTGGTCGGTCAAGCACATCTGATGCTCCACGCTCTGGTCGCCCAATCGAAGTCACTACTGAGGATGTTGTTGAAAAGGTCCATAATATTGTACTCGACGACCGCCGAGTGAAGGTGCGTGAAATAGCTGAGAACACAGGCATCTCCACTGAGCGAGTACGTAAAATCCTGCATGAAGATTTGGGTATGATAAAGCTGTCTGCACGAAAGTCCTCTTTCATCAAGACAATGCCCCAGTGCACACGTCAACTATTGCAATGGCCAAAATCCACGAGTTGGGCTTCGAGCTGGTTCCGCATGCTCCGTATTCGCCGGATCTAGCTCCGTGCGATTATTACCTATTCCCAAATCTGAAAAGATGGCTTGGAGGGCAAAAAATTTTGACAAATGAGGACAGCATCGCAGGTGTAAATGCCTATTTTGAAGACCTTGACAAAACGTATTTTTTGGAGGGGATAAAAAAATTGGAAACTCGCTGGAACAAGTGTTTGGCCCTCAAAGGAGACTATGTTGAGAAATAAATGTAAATTGTTTAAAAAATAAAAATCTTTTATACTTTTTAAAACTACTTATCAAACAGCCCTCGTACCTTCACGCCTGTAATCCCGGAGTGGGGTAGGCAGAGCTACAGAATTACCTACAACTTTAAAAACTTGTTGATAATTCTGTAACCACATTCTGCACAAATAGGCTAAGATGTTTACCAGCGTATTAGTGACAGGTTGCAAGCCCATCGCCTTAGTACTACAAGCCTTTATTCCCTTAGTCGCGTCTTACGACATCCACGGGAAGACATGGAGTGGCACTATTCTAACCCGGCCACCACACGGGATAATACATGAAAACCTTCCTCTTGAATAATTCTATCTATCGATGCGTTTCAATTGAATCTAGCTAACTAGAATTTAATTAGTAACTAAACTAAACTTAGTCTTCATTGACATTACCTGAAGGTGCGGAGGTAGCAGAGCAAGCAGAGGTTTTCCAATCAAAGTTTTAGCTACAAAAGCAAATTGTTTCGCAAATTTGGAACATAACACCTAAAATCAACGATGACTAACAGGAGAATGTTAGCGATATTTAATCAAACCTACGTACCATATCCATATACAGAACAGGTCAAGGCCTATTGAATTATACATATGTTAATCAAGCTGATTAAACATCTTAAACTTAACGGAAATCTCACGGCAACTATGAAAAAAAACTAGGAAACGATAATGTTATCATTGTTATCAATCAAGTTAGTTTTATCAAAATTCACCTTTTTTTTTCCGTAAATTTGAACGTTATTCTCCATTATATCTACTTTAAGTCAGGCAACACAAAATTCTAATAAGGAAATTAATGTTTAATTTATTTATTTGTTTAACATTTGTAGATTAACTTCGTAGAAACGTTAAGAACTAGATAATGAAGACATTGGTGTTTCTAATGTAACAATAACAAAAATAACTTTGTTTACGCAGACTTTTATCGAATAGGTAAGTTATATATAATAAAATTCGAACCGTAGAGAGTGGGCACTTTTAATACAAATAGATATAGGTAGGTATTTTTAATGTCTTATCTCCAAAAGTTTATCTTCTTACACAGTGTATCACCTCTTAAAGCCTAGATCAATGGCGAAAGCATTGAATGAAAAGTTTTAGATAAAATGGACATGGATTGACTAGGTAAGTAATGCGTCATAGATGGCATGAGTCTTCATTTATGTATAAATTACAATTTATAGGTACCTCCTCCGCACCCTTACCCACACCTAATCTTTATTGTTTAATTGTAACCAATAAAATAATTGTTAATAATAATTAATTACCATGCGTCTCTATTTTAGCTTATTTGTAATCGTAACTTTAGCTATGTATTAAACTTTAACAACTTTTCTCGCAAAATTATGACAAAACTAACAAATTAATGTGCCTATAAGCAAGTTTAAATTAAATTAAGCTGCTTCTCAGTAAGTACTCAAATAACAGTTTGCTGTTACTGCAGTTTGCAGTTTGCTGTTACTGGGAAGACTTGAGGTGTAATCTCGCGAAAAGCTATGACATCCAATATAATATCTTTATTGTTCGGGTAGCAGAATCGTGTTCAACAAACTCATGTCTGGAAGTAAGCTTTTTAGGGTTCCGTAGTCAAACTAGGAACCCTTATAGTTTCGCCATGTCCGTCTGTCCGTCCGTCCGCAGCCTAGCTCAGAGACTTTTAGTACTAGAAAGCTGTAATTGGCATGAATATACCTACATATTAGTCACGCCAACAAAGTGGTAAAACAAAATGTTGAAAACATTTTGCTTTTAGTGTGCCTCCCCTACTCGTAACGTGGGGATGTATTTTTTTTCTCGCCTACTCCATATTGTGTAGTGTCGTTGGATGGATAGGTCGTTCAGAAAATTTTTGGGTTTTTAAAAACAATACTTCGATTAAGTTTATGAAATATTAAGCTTAAAAGCGCTAATTTTTGATAGTCAAGTGTCCCTAGTGTTGTATTAACGGCTTCGAAACCCTACAGTGAGCATGGTCCGACGTGCTCTTGCCTGGTTTTTAAATACATCGCAAAGTTTTGTGTTTTGATATTATGCCATAGGTATAAAAGAGAAAGTTACGAATCTTTAGAGTGTACAAGAGTTACATTTAAGACTTTTCCATTACTTAGAGATGAAAACACGCGTTAATCAGCCGTGACTTATAAACATCCGCAAAAAAAACTGTTAGATTCGTGCCGACTGGTAATATTCAACCCACTTGCACTGCCAATTGAATTCAAACTTTGTAGTAACCTGGTAAGGAGCAGTCGTAATTGGCAAGTATTAGATTCATGTTATTTCGCAAGCTAAGTCTATAGCGGCGTGAGAAATAAAATGTCTAGCTTAGACCGAAGCTGGAAACAGGGTCAGCGTTGCTCAATTTATTGAGATGACGCTCTCGTGTAAACCTATCTAGATATGACAACACAGTCCTTGCTCCAAGCTCCAACACAGGACCATAGAACCCGTGTAATTATCGTACCGTCGTCACTCATTTAATTTCTTCCGGTCTTTATTTTTTTGCTAGCCTGTTATTGAGTCCTAATGCTAGGCAAGAGCCTTCTCCGTGGACTTTTACACATCTCTCTCTCTGTTGCTCTCTATGCATCGGGTTACCTCGACCCCTGCAGTCATCCTGGGGGACTCACCCCGGTTGCCATGTTAGGTCGAAACTAGATGCATGCGGCAGACAAACACTGCTCCAGGCTCACTTAAGATGGGTAGTTTTGAAGCTACTACTAGCTACTAGATCCGTTCTTTCTACACCCAATACACTGTGCTCCATGGCTATTATCATTATAAGGTACTTACTTATTTCTAAGTTATTAAGTCTTCTACGTTATGAACCCTGGTATTTTTAGCTTTCCAACGCAACGTAATGTACCTACTCATAATGATCACGATGGAATAGTACCTATATCAAATACGTCCGTCTTTTGTCTACTATAATGAGTCTACCCCGCAGACCACCTCCTAACCTGGTTTGTGTTTCATTCATCCCGTTTTGAAGTTTGTAGGTATAGGTCAATGTTCGGAAGCTGTGAATTCTTCTCATTGTATCTACCTATACATAAGGTAAGGTGGGGGAAGATAAAAAAAGGGGAAAGATTAAAAGTCTCACATAACTCCCTATTTGGTTTAAATTTTTTAGTGCTGGTATCATCCATTAAGCCGCCATTTTGTTACGATCCGCCGCACATTCGCCAGTGACCGCTCGGAGTAAGTAGACGTGTGTTAGGTGCTATTTTGTGAAGGTCGGCATTTCATGGTGAATTCGTCGATTTTCAATCTTACCCCGTGTTTCATAACTTGATTAATAAGGGGAGTATAAAAGTTCTGACTGACTATTTATGTGTTATTTGAGATTCTATTTTTATTTACTTCTGCTAGGTGTAGCTATTAATCATATATTGAGATTTACGAGAAGTTTCCATCTTTACCCAGTCAATTTCGCTGGGGTAACATTGAAATAGTAATGTTTCAATCTTCCCCCGTTTTTGAAAGTCATAGAAAAAGACACATATTCTCAAACTTTGCACTTAAAAAAATAATTAACGTAAGGTTTATTTTCTGACCTAATATAACGATAAGATAAATAGTAACTAAGAAGTGTTGTGTGAAACTATTGTGTGAAATCAATAATAAATCTGTATTTTTTTGTTTGGAGAGAAAAAAACCTCTTAAAGTTTACTAGAAGTACTTATTTGGATTTCTAATATTATAAATGTAAGTAAGTCTGTGACTAAATTTGCTACACAGATTACTAAGTATTTGGTATATTTTTGTATTTTAAATGTGTCTTAATTTGTTACAAAGATTCATATTTATTTTCTAATATTTTACATGTAAGTGGCTTAATTTGTGACAAAATTAGTCATGCTGCAAGAAAATACTTACTTTTTTGTATTCATTTCTTTTATAAAATGAATAATTGTTTCCATGCAACTGTTATTTTAATTCCAAACTGATCTTCTTAATATTAAAAAAAAATATGTTTACGTTTTTTATATGAAGAAAATACAATAAAAAGTTTGAGTATCACTGTCGTTTTCCCTGTGAAGCGGGGTAAGAGTAAAATACTTTTTTTTTCAACTGCACTTTTCTTGTTACCTATCAGGAATATTTACGCAAAAATCATCTGTATCTGTTAAGCGTAAGGAATTCTATACAATAACGAGCAACAGTAACCGTTTGCATTCATTTAAAAGACTTTAGACACTATGTCAATCTTACCCCTCGACCATTCCATCTTAACCCGTCAATTTTTTAGACAAAATTTGATTTGGTTTTATTATTTTTATATATTAGAATAGGCGTAACCGAGTTTTATCGACAGATTACAAAAATATAGCCCTTGCTCATACCTACCAATTTATGCAATTGAAAGGAAGTAAATAGTTTTTTATTTTACGAGGGTTTTAACACAACACTATCCATCTCATCAAAAAACCATTCAATCTTCTCCCACCTTACCTTACCTAGCTGTTAAATGATAGTATGTTTCAACTGTGTTTTGTTTTATGCATTATCTATCAGTCGGCGGATTTTTTAATATGTATAGTTAAATAATTATCTTTATTACAAACAAAGCAGCGTTAATGCGTTGACCTGGCGTCCTAAACACGCCTATCATTAAAAAAATATGTAGGCAATCCCGGCTACGTTGGTTGTAAGGTATGCTATTAAATCAAGACTAGTCTATTGGCAAGTTTACAGGTACACATTACCCTAGCCATGCAGACAATAGCCAAGCCAATTCCATGGGTTGGTCTCTAATAACACAAAAGATAGTTGCGGCTTGCGGCGTCTGTGAAAGGCCTCATATTTTGAAAATAACTTGGCTGTAACTGTTTGCCTTATATTTTCCGTCTGACTACAGCGGGCCTGTTATGGTCGTGTTTATCGATGTGGATAACCGTGGACTAAACATCTGTCACTTCCTGACCAGAGTGTAAGTGTGAGAGTGACAGAAACTTTGTTCCGCTATACTTTTATTTGACGACCATACTACGGGCCCTGGGTACAAAACCATATAACTTATAACTATCGGGTGCAAGCAAAAATCATTGCACGTTAAGTTGTTATATAACATCATTATCGTAAACCGGTAACCCGGCATCAGCAATAATCGGCATGCCACTCGTGCGCCGGTGTGCCGTCAACCTCGCGCCGCTTCACATGCAAATGGCAACGTGTCGCGGATGTGCGCCGGAGTTGCAAAGATAGACATGTTTATCACTGGCCAGTACTGAGGGGGATGTTAAGGAGCTTTTTTTTTACGGTTGATATCTTTGGATACTTATTTTATTTAGTTAGTTGAGACTAAAGTAAAGGACGTGGTTTGTATTTTGTAACCGACACACGGTTGATGACACGACGGGTTTTTTTTAAATGCGACTAGGAAGAATGTTAAAGAGAAACTCATAAAGCTTACCTCCCAGTATGTACGATCATACACAGTTCACGTAAGTACCTACCTACCTAAGGCAAAAATTTGTAAATGTGATAATTTTTATTACCATTGGAAGTGCAACTATATGAACATAAAAGAGATTCTTTAACATAGTTTTATTTCTTCAGTGTGGTCAGGGGTCACCTTTCACCATCTCGCATAGCATTGTCCACATTTTGCTATTGCTGGCCCACTATAATGCTTAAAAGGCTAGCCCCATGTACAGACGTGGGCTGAACATCGGCTTTGAGTAAAAAACGAAGATTTTTACTGATATCTGTGGTTTAATTTTAGCAATAGGATAGAGCTGGCTGACGAAGAATTTGTAGACACCATTTAACTTGGCTTATCCATTACTCATCCAGTGCCTATTAACACTTGAAAAAATTGACTAGCGGCATTACCTATGTTCTTAACTGCGGTATTCTCTTGGGAAGCAGGTATTTTCAAACATGTTTAGTCCTATCGATACGAAGGCAGAGTGAGAAGTCTGGTAAAAATCATAATAAAGGTATTTTCTTCACAAATTCATTAATGTTAATTTGTAATGCAGCCTTTTTGGAGGTAAATCGTATATTTTCAGCCAGTTCACACGACTAGTTTTTTTTTGACAGCTATGAAAAAGAAACAATCACTTCGGTGTTTGCAAACATGGAGAAAAGTGAGTTTCGTGTTCTGATTAAACATTATTTTTTGCGAAAAAAAACCATTACGGATACAAAAAAAAATTAAACAAATATTACGGGAACTCTGCTCCATCGATTAAAATGATCCACAAGTGGTTTACGGATTTCCGTTGTGGCCGTACAAGCACTGCTGACGCCGACCGACCCGGACGCCCAGTTCAGGTCACTACACCAGAGATGATCACCAAAATCCATGACATCGCATTGACCGACCGAAGAATAAAGGTCCGTGAGATAGCTGATATTGTAAGCATTTCAGACGAACGGGTTCGTAATATCCTTCACACTTATTTGGATATGAAGAAGCTCTCCGCCCGTTGGGTGCCGCGATTGCTCACAGTAGATCAAAAACGCACTAGGTCGCCCAGACTGTCAGAGGCATGTTTGGCGAAGTTTAGGTGTAATGAAAAGGCGTCGTTTCATAACTGTTGACGAAATCTGGATTCATCATCATACACCAGAAACCAAGGAGCAGTCAAAACAATGGATTGCTTCAGGTGAACCTGCACCAAAGAAGGCCAAAACAGTTTTACCGGCGAATAAAGTTATGGCATATGTTGATTACCTTCAGAAAGGTAAAACGATTAACGGCGAATATTATGCCAACTTGTTACAGCGATTTCATGAAGTTTTAATGGAAAAACGACCCCATTTGGCAAAAAAGAAAATCATTTTTCACCAAGACAACGCACGGGTCCACACTTGTGCAGTTGCTATGGCTAAAATCCACGAGTTGCGTTACGAATTGCTCCCGCATCCGCCTTATTCTCCAGATTTAGCCCCCTGCGACTATTTTCTTTTCCCAAACTTAAAGAAATGGCTTGGTGGAAAAAGATTTGGTTCCAACGAAGAAATCATCGCAGAAACCAATGCGTATTTTGAAGGGTTGGAGAAATCGTACTATACGGAGGGAATCGAAAAACTAGAAAAGCGATGGACCAAGTGTATTGAGTTACATGGGGACTACGTTAAAAAATAAATATTTACTTGGACCAAAAAAAAAAAATTGTTTAATTTTTTCCAGACTTTCCACTCTGCCCTCGTATATTTGTAAAATAAAGATTCTTGGCTTTACCCGTCTCTCAAGTCAGTCCGTGATTATTGCGGTTATGCGATATGAAAGAATCGTCGAAATGTAAACGGTAAGATGTGTGAGATTCGATTACAGTAGGTACTACCAGTTTCATAATAGCGATCGAAAATCTTCTTTTTTTCTTTGAAACGCGAGTGGCTAACGTTCTGTCTGTTGCGACTTGCGGAGTATTGCAACTACCTCGAAAGTTTAATAGCAAACTTATTTCTTCTAATCAAGCATCCTCTAATATGGTCATGAGTTGGCCACGACTTACAAACAAATAAAATAGACGAATACGTACGTACATACTCTTATAACCATACGTATTTAAAAGGTACCTACTAAGAACTCTTCTTTTTTGTAAACGTTTATAACGCCCAGCACAAACCGCCACACGCAAGACTCCTAAAAACGCGCAACATTGCCGTTTTCCCGTTCTCCAAAAGCGTTGATTGACAAATGAAAGAATTTTAATTATATAATTGACAACAGCAATTTCAGCGTCGCTAATTTCAATAATGTCAGAGTACACTCGCGTCGCGTCGGACGCACATCTGAGCTAACAAGTTATTAAATATACGACCGCATTCACAATGCTCCGGTTTTGTAGATTTCTCCGAATATAACGTAAAATTTGCAGGCACACATGCGCTCGGTGGGGTTATTCGTCCACAGTGTCAGTCGTGTTTCGTGAGTTACCAGTATAACGTTGTGTCTTTTAACCGACCGTATATGTTCCAAACCCATGGTCAAATAACGCTGGAAGGGGACTACCATTTCAGAATTTGAATTAGAAAGTGTCTAAAAAAAATAGTTTGTCAGTAGACATGACTGCAAATTCAAATCTTATGTGAAAGAAATAGAAACATAATTTCTTGTAGTTAATGTATGTAAGTACTTATTTATGAAGCTATTTGATTACCTTTATCTTAAGTTCACGCAACCCGTAAGTTATGCTCTGACTTTCCTCGTAAAATTCTCTATACACGGAGAAAATAAATAATTAAACATTGCTTGCACTACAAGCTTTACATAAATATACTTATTACAAAATAAATTAGGACTAAGATAAATGAATATTAGGGGACAATCTCGGGACACCAATTGACCTACTCCAAAATTAAGCTCTAGGCGTGTACTATGGTTACAGGACAACAATAAAAATACTTATATAGAGAAATAAATAGGTATTTAAATACATAGAAAACATCCATGACTGAAACAAATACTTAATGGATAGTGGTTTCCATTACGGCGTGCTAGTTGAAGTTTTAGGGCTTCAGCCGAATTACTTGATCCAAGAAGCCGTTGGTTGCTTAAGTTTGGCTTTATAACGCTGTCACGGTCAGGGTCTTGCGATTATGTGATTGGATTAAGAAGGGATTAAGGTGTTTCAATTTAGGTAGTTGGGGTAAGACTAAATAGCCAGAGAATAACGATTTTGACAGAAACGACTTTCTACAGTTTTAATTTCTAAATCATTTATTAATATTGGGTGTAGGGTAAACATACATACCTACATGGCTTCACGTCTGTAATCCCAGAGTGGGGTAGGCAGAGCTACAGAATTACCTACAACTTTAAAAACTTGTTGATAATTCAGTAACCACATTCTGCACAAATAGGCCAAGATGTTTACCAGCGTATTACTGTCAGGTTGCAAGCCCATCGCCTAACTACTACAAGCTTTTATTCCCTTAGTCGCCTCTAAATGTAAACGGTAAACGTTTAACATAACCAAATTAAAAAATTCAGTTGTGTGATTTATTCTGTTTACGACAGAAAGTAGGGTGCTAGCAACAGGGATCCGTTCTGGTTACGAAATTCTAAAGATAAATCAAACTTCAATCAGACCAAAATCAGTCGTAGATATCGTATTCATTTGTAGGTAATAATACTAATAAAATATGTGTTTAATGTGCCAATGTGCTTTGGCTATAAAACTTAGTGTTTTACGTATAAATAAATTGCATGAATACCTACCTCAAGGAGCATTATAGTGATGCCATTACGCATTAGCTGCGCCATTGGTACTTATTTTTGTGATATTGAATAAATTATTAATAAAGGATTTGTACACCAGCAATCAAGAGGGTCTATCTAGAATTTAATTAGTTTTCTAACAGTGTATTTCAACTTACAAGTCTTTCGATTGCATTTTCGACCAGAGAGTCAGTTTATTATTTTATACATATATTCCTATTAAGTAAGTAGCGCTTATAAACTCAGTACCTGGCTTACAATAGACCTTTATGCAGCCTTTAAAAGAGTTTCCAAGTACGTCATCCTAACACTTATCCAACCACTCGGATTCCCGATAGCGCGTCTTGTGGACACGGTTTTTGTAACTCTCATAACAGACTCGGCGATTACACCCAGTGTTCCTCGAGAGGCAGGGGGCGCACAAGGGGTTCCATACAGTCGATGCTATCTGGAGATAAGGCCTTTGCCAGCTGCCGGTAGGCATCTGGACAGTATCCATTGTAGGGATATGTACTCGTAGGCAGTAAAATGTAAACTTGAAACTACCTCAAAATTGTATATGCTTGTTGACACAGTTGGAAATATATTGTATCGATCTGATAGTATAGACAGATTATTAATATTAATCACTGATTTTATTATGATTTCGTGTAACTTCTAAATGTTATTTTGGAAACGAAAATAGGATAGCAATATGCAAGTTGCAGAATATTCCCAGGAGTTTGGAATCTCAAAAAATTACTGAGAATATTTTTGATAAATTTTGAGAGCGTGGAGAACGTTCTTTTTCCATACAAAATTCAAGAATATCTTTAGAAGTTACCGAGAATTAAAAAAACACTAAGTGCTTAAACGCCACGTGGTCTTTTCTATGTTACAGCTAGTGCTAGACTTGAAAAAAAAACGAAAAACGAAATGATGTCACACCGACCGAAACGTCCAAAGCTTGAAGCGTGCAGAAATCCTGTCGTCAATCCTCTTAATAATAATTACTTAACTATTAAATTTATATATTAGGATCAATTTTCTATACTGCATCTGGCCGAAATTTATATGTATAAACATTCTCTGACTTTGTAAACACATTCATTGCAGGTACATGCTTCTTCTAACTGCGTGTCTGTCTGTGCAATGCTATGCAATTATTTATGTCTTCATGATTAATGCATTTCCCGTCCCGTTTTTATTTTTTGCTGCTACGATAGATTATGTTTTGAAACTAGTTATCTTTTTAAATTAAAAAAGCTGTCTTATAGGTCCTTCTGGAATGTTGCGCGTAAGCTAGCTAGCGATATTATGTGTAAATTAGATTGATTCAATAATCACCTATTTAGATTATTTATATTAAGTATCTTGTATGAACTTACTAAATGCTTCATTATGGCTTCTCATTTCGTTTGTGTTTAATTTGGTTAAAGTAACTATAGAATGTGCTGAAAGCGATCTATATTGATCGGAGCTTCTGCCCGCGACTTCGTTCGCATATATTTCGATAATCGTTATTCCGTTGTCGGAATCGTTGTTTAAACTTTCCGGGATGAAAAGTATCATATGTTAATCCAGGGTATAAGCTATCTCCATTTCAAGGCCAGGCAATCCAAGGCAATATACAGGATTCATGGTCAAAAAGTACCTACAGGTACATAATGCTACAGATTCTAAGTTAGAAAAATCATTAGCACGCGACAGCAAAGTTGCAAAATATGCATTCATTCGCCGCCTATATCGGCTTTAAGGTAGCAGCCATAACGCCCGTATCTATTATAGCCTTAGAAATTAAAGTAAAGGGCATTGCATGCATCGTACTTGGTTAAAGTAACACTAACTGGTTCCCATAGCCACCGAGCCAAAACAATATCCCCTGTTAACCAACAGACAAGTCAACAAACCGTGAGTATATTGCAACATTACACTAATTGTTTGGGTATTGTTTGTTTTAGCTACATTGTAAGGCATTCATGGCCAATAATTCCAGTAGATTTTGAATGCAATTTAGCAAACGTGCCGCAAATATAGTTAAGGGGTTTCATTCAATATTTTTTCCGGGTGATTTCGATTCCGACGCTTGTTATATCAGCTGTCAAAATCTGACAAGTGACAAGTGAATTTATTCGAGTAGCGAATATTTTAGTTGTAGGGTTTTTTTTTTTTTTTTGTTTGCCCCCGCGGCGACTTGAACAGCTACTAACGCAGGGATATGGCTTCCACGTGAAGTGATTTCGCCAGTGTCAAGGTTTATATGAGTATAAAACACAATCCAATCTTCTCTAGGAAGATTGGGGGCAACGTTGTACGGTGATTTGTAGGTCAGAGGTCAAGATAGTTTTAACCTCTGCACCACTGCGAGTCCACTTGAAACGAGAAGAAAGATGCCAGATACACGAAATAAGTCCAAGTCTTCAATCACTGTGCGACACTAAGGCATAAAAAGTACAAATCACTATCAGAAAAGAACTTTGAACACCTAATTACCCAAAAATTAAAGTCTAAAACAAATTACACGTCCGCCATCTTTTAACGTTGCAAATGGCCTCGTTGTAGGGATTCTCGTGGGGTTTTGACAAGATGGTGTCGCTTTCTTAATTGTTTCCAGTTTTTTGCATATTTTGTTGTTTAATGGATAGTATGCAGATCTCCAATATGCAGTAAATCAACATTCAATTGTGCAGTATAATGAAGAATTCAAGTTTGAACACGTATCGCCTTTGAAAGGATTGCTCCAAGAAAATCCCATATGGTCTTCGTAAAGTTCTACCTACATCGCTTCACGGAGGCTAGAGGATCACCGTACAACGTTGCCTCATGATTCTCTTTTGATATGTAAATGTATTAAGTATATAAACGTGACATTGGCAGAAATGGTTGCTCGATATGGCGACCGGTAGGCCGGTTGCCATTAAATAAATACTAACACTTACTTTTTCAAGGTGGGAGGACCTTGTGCAGGGTCCGTCCGGGTTGGTACCACCATCTTATCCATTAACCTACCGCCAAGCAGCAGTGTTCGCATTGTTGTGTTCCGGTTTGGGGATAAGACAGCCGGTGAAATGACTAGCATAGAGGCATTCCATCTTCGGCCTCAGGGTTGGCAACGCATTTGCAGTCTTAGGATTGCGGTCTTGTGAATGCGAATGTCTATGGGTCACAGTTTCCACTTACCATCAGGTGGCCTGTGTGCTCGTTTGCCTTCCTATGATATAAAAAAAAAAAAAAAACTAACTATGGTATTTTAGTTGTAATTTAATCGAGTAGATTTTCATTGTTCAGACACATTACTTTCTAAATTACTCACTACTCGACGTACAAGCCTGAAGGGACAGGAGGTATCGGTAACCTTCAGGGTGGAAGATGGCCGATTGAAGAAGACTGTCCCTTTCACTCAATAGAACTTGACAGGTTTTAACAGCTGACAAAACGGTCACTGTTGTTGTATTCTATCCTTGTTTTGCCGGAAATGAAGAATTAATACAAAACTTTGTACAAAAGTGTAAAACTTGTTAAACTTGATTTATTGAACACAAAAATATAATCTATGATTGTGAAAGATAATTATTGTCATCTATTACTTCGTACTATTGTACACGACCAGTTATGATATGGGGCCTTTAAGACAACTTTCTTTTCATTAAAGGCCGGTAACGGTCTGACAACCCTTCTTACTTCCCACCAGGTAGCCCGCATGTTCGTTTGCATCATAATAAAAACTGTATAGAGGTACCTACCCCATTCTTGTCTTGCAATTACAATAGGGACCTACAGACTAAAAATAAAAATCGAGTCTGTAAAAAAAAAAAAAACATTTTATTTCAGATTATTAGGTATTATCCAAATATAAACGCCAATTGGGATTGTTCATATTTTTATAATTACTCTAATTCGAAAACCATTTCGAGGAATAGGGTTTTAAAGCCGTTCTGCATTATTAAGTTTTTGATATATTACTCTTTTTCGGATATTTCGACAAAAGTATATTTAATCTTTGTTTGACTTTCGTTTTCGGCATGTAGCCCCCTTAGGTGTATCTTACGGGTTAGGCGAAAACCATTTGAAATAGATTCAACATTTGACAATGACTTTTTATCATTAGATATAATGTATTTGTTGTAATTTCTTAGTAAATGCCAACCCAAGTTAAAAATTATCATGTCATCCATAAAATGCCTGCTAAATAATTAAAGATATTAAAAAAAACTATTGGGTCAACAACAAAATTAATGAAATTGGAATCTTAAAATTACCTTTTCTTACGAATTAGAATGTAAACACCGGGAGTTTTTTTTTTACCATCCCAATTGATTTCAGTTTCCAAATTCTCAAAGCAATAGACCATTTATTTTTAGTAAGTACTCGTAAGGTTATAAAAATGCCATCTGCCGAACGTTACTCCGATTACAAAAGGGGTTCTCATAACTCGAAATCATGCCCCGAGATATTTAAATAAACTAATAATAATAACTAACACTCATGAATGTCCAAAAGCTATTCACAGAGCTTTCAAAGTTCGACCCGGCTGACCCCTGGTTAGTAAGCTCAAGGCCAGCTTACGCAAGATGATGGGAACTATAGTGAACTAAAGCATACACAATGAAGTAAGAATTAAGCTTGTTTTGTTGTTAGTTACTGTTTTTGACAATTATTTTGTTACTCGCTTCTGCTAGCGGCTACGTACTCGTAGAATTCGTAATTTTGACATCCCACCGGAACCGTACCTACCTTTTTCCGGGGAAAAAGTAACATCTGTTCCATCCCTGAACCTAATTTCATCCAATCTGTTTAGCCGTTCTGAAGGGATTGAGTACCAGACATCATAAAATTTATAATATTAATTCTAGTAGATATTAAGATAAGATTAGAATTGGAGGGTTTGAACATGTCTCATGGCCACATGTTCGTTAATTTTTTAAAGCGGTTTTTAATAATAACATTACAGTTGACCAGTCGATCTCGATTAAGTCTCCGTAACATAATTAAAACGCGAATTTTGGAATACAATTTACCATTATTTAATGATCACCGGCCTTCTTCATCGTGATTTGCTTAATATCAATAGATTAACTAGACAAATATACGCGACCTTTAAAAAAAATTTGAGGGAGAACTCTATGGTTATTTATGCCGCGTTTGTTTGGCCTAAGCTTTTATCATATCATTTTTGTAATGGACTTTTAGTTTCGCCTTGTTTAAGTCTGCTTGGATCTTGTTACTAAAATAATTCTACGCCTTCGTCGATTCGAGCACCGTATTCGATCCGTAAAAGCCATAACCGTAACAACAAAATTGCTTCCACATACAGGTTTTCTCAAGAACTACATCTGGCACAGACTTTTTGCTGTAACCATCGCTTCCATACCATTACTTCCCAAATTTGGGTCTTAAACAAGCACAGTTAAGAATGTTTTTGTTTGTACTGATAGACACAATGATGCGATGATTTCGCAAAAGGCAGCCCGTTGCGCTCCGCTTGCCCTCCTCAATGGTCGATGATTGGGATCTTGACGATTTTGACACTTATCGAAATAACGCGGTATTCTCGTGAGTTAAAGTAGTGACCGTCAGAGATGGGAGAAACGGTGAATGAAGTTTAGTCTGCAAAATTTGTTTAACATTAGCAAAGCAAGACTTGTTCATGGTAAGATATTTGTAATATATTAATAGCATCAGCTCGTAGTCACGTAGCGTTGTAAAACTGGTATGTAAATTACAAATATATGAATGGATATTAAGGATTGATGAAGTAATATTATTTAGTCATTATTCATACTCAACATTTGCTAATACAACTTACGTACCTACTTAATTAAGAATACCGGGAAACTTTACAAAATGTTATCACAACTTCATACGAGTATGCAAACCAAAGCCAACTAGGCTAATAACGGTTGGATTCGAATTGATTACGTCGCCAGAACAATGCTAACCAACGCGTTACGAAACAACGATTTAGGCGAGAAAAACCATACTGTGGGAGAGTTCGAGTTGACTGCATAAATGAATGCGCGTGATTGTTTAGTTAGACAACTTCTACCACGACGGACTTTAGTTCTTGAGCCACTATTGAACTCTGTCATAAGAGCAGCGTCAAGTCACAGGAAATAAATTACGTAGACAATAATCATTAGCGTAGAATTCTGCGAAAATATAGGTATTACAAAAGTAGCGAGTTTGTCCATAACCTTAAGAAACAAGATAGGTGTTATAAGTTGGACGCCTGTCTGCCTGTCCTGGCTTTATAGGTCCGAATCGGATAAATCAATTTGAAAGAGTTTTTTATCGAGTTAATTAAATCGGTAGATATGGTTCTTAGCTAAGTTTGGTGGGAATCTGTAGAGCCGTTCAAGGGCTATCAGTTTTAAAAAGATGGATCGCAATTACGTCAGGGGGGTTGCTATGACGTGGCTAAGCAATACAGTTTACGGTGAGGGAAAGAGACAGAGCTGCTATAGCTCGGTGCATTACGGTAGTCCTAAAGCGATATGCTGAGCCATGTCTGTGGTATCCCCGTAGGACAATCAGCAATATGATAAAACAAGAAAACTGACAGTTCCACTACTTAAAACTGAAACTAGATTTATCTTTTCACTGCAAAAATCAAACGATAGTAAACCTTATGTCGCGTGGTTGTAATATGATCTCAGAAGTGTGCCTGCTGATTGTGCTCCTGGTGTGGCATCCTGTGTGTTCACTTAGAGAGTCTTTTTGTAAATGCAGATAATTGCCATTCGCGCACGAGCTCATGTCCGTCCTGAGAAATGCATAAGTGCAGTTCTTGGTCTAGATAATAAGCGGTTTGTGTCAACGACTGGTCATAAAGCTACTCGTTGTAGGGCGGTCGTAATCGGAGAAGAAATTGCATCTAAATTCAGAATGAAATCGGTTTGCGATTTCATTTTATTAGTTCTGTTTCTGAAGATCGTGATCGTAAGTATTTTATTGTTGGTATTATTATGATTAAATGGCACAGAACGTTCACATCAGTTACTTAATTGAGATCATAAAGTCATATTAAATCATAAAGTTATATTTATTTTATTTCTATTTCTGACGACCTCAATGTAACTGCATATAATTTGACATGTCATGTAATTTATACTGTGTTATATTGAGTAGTAAATAAGTATTTAATATGCAAAATCAACAATTTTATAAAGTTGTGGGTAATTCTGTAGCTCTGCCTACCCCACTCTGGGATTACAGGCGTGAAGGTATGTATGTATGAAGGTATGTAAAACCTGAACCTGAATCTGAATCAGCAAATTCGAAGTTGGATCCATGGCCCCGCAATTAAAGATTTACGTTGATGACTTGGCCATCGTTGTGCAACTTTGACTCCACCAAGGATTTGGAGTAAATGAAGATATTGGTCAAAAATTGGATTGTGAATTTTTGGACCAGGACCAATTTCAAATTGCCATTGTTTCAAATCAATTCTTTGCTACGCTATATTTCTTAATACACAGAGTTCATGGTAACTGGAGAGACGGGATATACCTAGTTCAGTTCAATTTTAGGGATACAACTCCGTAAAGTGTTATGATGTTTCTGCCACTATCAAAGTTAGATAGTAAACATTGCCATAGAAATTAGTCTGATTTCGATAAATCTTACATGAAATAGGTGGGATACCCGCTAAAACTAATCTAAATATACTCTGAATAACGATCTAGTTCCGAAATTCTAATCCGTGACTCTACGTCTTCTAACCCCACCCATGTTAAACCCTTACTACAATGAAGTTCAGGTTTACTTTTACACTAACCTTTCTTCTCACCATCGCGGTTAGTAAAGCACTAGATCTAGTCGATTACCCGTTATCTAGCGATTACCAGTTTTTACCTCTTGATTCACGCCGACCGTGTGTTCCCATCACTCTCGACAAGTGAAATTTAAGTCGACACAAGTTTCGTGTAATTAATCTACAAGTAAAAAAACCCAAGTTACGCGAGTTTCTTTTGCTTTACGCGTTAAAAACGTTGTGTAACGTGTGTCGTGTGGGAAACGTCGAGTTCGTTGTTACAAGGATGATACATTCAAATGTGCGTGTTTCGTTAGAATTATTAGTGAAAAATTAGATACTCGGATGTTTGCAAACTATCTCGCTAGTATGTAGGTAATCTTACGCTTGACAGTTGCTCGACTTGGCAATTCTACATACTTATAATCGCAACACCAAAAAAATTAACAAATTACGAAATGACAATGTTTCCATGAATGACATTTTTTCGTTATTACGACTAGGTAGCCTGACTTTACCCGGTGTAATAATCATCAAAACTAGTTCCAATTTTGAAAAGTCTATCTTTTCTGTTTGTAATATCTGCAACATCCCTTAGAAGCCATAGATTCATTTGTTGATTTACAACTAGCGACCCGCCCTCGCTCCGCTGAGGTTTATGTGAGTTTCCTGTTACACCAGTACATAATTTAGAATTTATCAATAAATCGTTCCTCTTGAATCACTCTATCTATTAATGACCGAATTTAAATCCGTATTTTGAAAGATCAAAGTGTAACATAGGTACAAAAGGACAGACGTCGATAAAGGATTTTGTTTTATATTATGTAAATATTCATCATTTGTTTCTTTTTGCACACAATGAAAAAAGTGAATGCATTGTTTAGTATCATTGTAAACTCTAACAGACTAGTCAGACAATATACAATAACATGCAACAGTGTTATGATGGCGGTTGTCGGGCCAAGTGGTCAGTCTGTCTTGCTCTCGCATAGATAGGTACATACATATTACCCTTTCGGACGCCTTAAGTCTAATACAAAATATGTCAGTCATACGCAAATATATTTCCTATGCTATGTAAATTGCTCCTTATTGATTCAAAACAAAGTCTCTTAATGTTGAACTTGTGACGGCTTTAGCCGTCCTGGCGTCATCGTCAGTGGCCCTTTCAGTTGACTTTTCTAATAAACGTTACAATCCGACAAATTTGTAAAATAGTGACATATTTGTAGAATTGTATGGTAAAAGCCTGTTTAATAAAACTACAAAATTGTAAAAGTAGCACTGCTAAATATTTGTAAATTGTAACGCGTCCATACTCTGTTTAATAAAACTTTAAAATTGTAAAAAATGCCTGTAGTTTTCGATTACAATTTTGTTTTACAAATAAGTCATGGTAAGATACAATTCACATATAAGTGTAATGTTTTTTATTGAAGAATAATTAAACTACGGTAGAACATAATTTAGTCGCTGTGTAATCTATTTTATTACTATCATTCAACGTTCTTTACAAAATGGACTAGAACGTCTAGAACAACAAAATTACAATTTTAATGCTCATATATGAAAATAAACATGTGTTATTTTGTAAATTTAGGAAAGAAATAACGGAACAATTAAGAGCTTTGGACATTACCGGGATTCGGACCCAGGTCCGCTGGTTTCGTTGGCAGGGACACTACCAACAACAGTATTTTTTTATCAGGCGATATAAATTAACAATTCATGAGTCGTTCTTTAGGTAAAAGTTACCAGAAAATGTATTCATTATAAACCGCTATTATTGGAATGAACCACAAACGAACCACCATGAACTTACTGTCATCAACTCATCAGTTTACTTCACCGAATAAAAAGTAAGACTTTAGACTAACCGTTTCGTAAAATTATTATTTCAATAAATGCGATGCTTACTTTATGTACGGTCCCCTTACATATACCGTGCGCATCTGCTATTATATGGTGTTGTGACCCACAGCCCATCCAATATTTAAAGCGCACAAAATTGGTTCAGTAGGTGTAAGAGATGCGTTTCTGTTGGTTTTGTGTTCAAGCTCGTTGCCTATTTTATTTACCAAGTATTCAATGGTATTCTTCCTTACCCTAAACTAAACTTCTCATTAAATGTAGTAAGTCAAATTAAACGTGTTTTTTTTTTATATTCGCCTCCGTCGCACAATTATTGGCGAATATTGTTCGTCACTGCTCTCACTAGATGATGACGTTAACACCATTGCTCAAAAAGTATTATTTTAACAACAAGTAAAACTCACCAACGGGTTTTACACAGCGTGCGCTCGCCTGTAAGAATTATATTACAATTCTACAATATTGTAAACTTGTAACTACAATACTGCGTTTAATAAACCCCTTTTTCTGACAAATTTGTAAATTAATGCCTGTCAAGTAAAAACCTTTATTGAACAGGATTATGTAAAATTGTAGCTACAATTCTACAATTTTGTATTTTTTTTACAATAACAATTTTGTAATTTGTAATTTATATTGAACAGAAATATGTAGAATTGTAAAAAGTGAATTGTAATTACAAATTGTAAATTGTAACTTTTATTAGACAGGGCCCAGAGCCGTTTGTGGCGTTCAAAAGTTTAGTAGAATGACCAACTAGCGTCTAAGGGCTGCCACAGACCATCAGTCGGACTTAAAGGCCGAGAGGGACGCAGTTATTTGTTAGAATGGGAGACATATAACTTTCTCATTCTATCGAATAGCCACGTCCCTCTCGGCCTGTCAGTTCGACTGATCATCTGTGACGGCCCTTATGAAGGTTTCCATTTGGAACCTGCTTTATGGTAACCAACTTGACGGCTTCGGAGACAATGCGCCTGAGTCACATACGTCTACGCCACGTTATGTCTATGGGAAGCATGAGGAAATCGACCCCAATCGACAGCTGGCGCGATTTCACGGCGTTGCTATAGTGAAGCGGGCATGTCACATGATTCTTTAGTTGCAATATATTTGTATTGTGAAAATATGAAACTTATATTGTCACTAATACACTCGTAAACATCTTAGCCTGATTGTGCAAAATGCGGTTACAGAATTATCAACAAGTTATTAGAGTTGTTGGTAATTCTGTAGCTCTGCCTACCCTTCGGGAATGAAGGCGTGAGTTTATGTATGTATTGCTTACCGGAGTCATTTCTTAATTATTGTCAAATTTCATTTTAGATTGTTTTTATATTACTACGAATGTAAGTTTAAAATCCAAGCCTTGAGTGGGTTTTTTATGATGTTATTCTGATATAATTAGATACAGTTTGCTTGTAGACTTAAAAGTTGCTGGTTTTCAATTAATGATATGGTTTTGGTTGCGGCTTAGGAATCTTTTGTTGGATAACTCAGTCTATTCGGTGAAAGAGTATATGGAGCTCCACTTGTAAATAAAATTGACTTTAAATTATTTTTCATCACACCTGCACGTAAACAGTATCTAAACATACAGGTTAACTTGGCCGCAATGCCCGATATAAAACCCTAGACCTTTTTTTTTACCATGAAACCCAAGGTCGGTAAGTAATTTTTTTTTAATTTATAGCACAGCACACAGGTCATGCAAGTTCAAGCAAAGAGTTTACACGCAATTGAAAAATTGTCTTAAAATGTTATTTAAACAGGAATTTCATTGCAATCTCGCTACATGTTACTTAAATACTCAATCAATGTTCTTAATAATCGATTTTAATAGTTTTCTGTATCAAAACATCGTTTTTTTTTTACACTCCTTCAGGGCTGTATGTATAACTACGTAAGTATTTGCCCTTAACGTTTCTGAACGAAACATTTTTATAATCTGTGGAGTCCGCCAGCCATCCGCTTAAAAAAAGTTCAAGTAATTCGTAATAATAGTTGTGCTGACTTGTGTATTTATTTACTCGCAAATGTGATGAAAAACATTGTGTGTTTCACGGGCGGTACGGAAATTACGAACCTCGACTCAGAAAGCCCTCAGTCTTCGACTTCGGGCTTCTACTAGAGCCTCGATCGTAATTCCTTACTTACCGACCTTAATACACAATGTACTATAATGTATTCTGTATTTGTTGACTTTTACTATTATTATTTCATTCTACTTCTGACGACCTCAATGTAACTGCATATAATTAGACATGCCATGTAATATATACTGTGTTATATTGAGTAATAAAATCTGAATCTGAATGGGTAAAATTACAGATTAAATAATTACTCAAAACCCGAAACTAATTATTGCGAAGAACTTGGTACAGTTACCCATTTAATCTAGGTTCAGTCAGGCCTGTGTCACTCCGCGTGTAGGTATTAAAAACATACCTCCAGGGGCTCCAGGCGCCGGCCGCGGCGGAAGGGCCGTCTAAACTTGGAAACCTAATTAGATTCCAATATACGTCAAAAAAACTACCAAAGATGGCGAAATGTCACAGTTACACGTGTCATCATCATTGTAACGTTTCAGGAAAAACCAACCTTTTGGTACAATAATTATGTTAAAATGAAATGAAGTTATTTCCACAATATGAGAAAGGTCAAAATAATAACGAAATGAAACAACAAAAACTTAGGTAAAAGAAAACAAAAACTTAACAATGGAAATCACCACGGGGCGAATAGGTACAGAAAACATTCGAGCTATCCAAACGTCAGATGTCGAATGAAGTGACAATAGATGTTATGGCCGCCACAGAACCACCATGTCCACCATAAAGGTTACCACACATGATCAACTGATATTTTTTTGAAGACTTGAAGATTTTTTGAAGATTTCGGTCAAGTTTTGAAGACGTACGTAAAAATATGATTGATTTTTTTTCCTAAAAATGTAATCGCACATAATGAGAATAATAATTGGTACCAAATGTTATTAAACCCTGAGTTATTGCCATTGTTATTTAAACTTTTCTCCTATAGAACAATTTATTTAAATATCTTTTTTTGCGACGAGTATTTAAATAAGATTGTTTATTTAAGAAGGATAATTAAATGTTGCCTTTAATATTATAAATAAAATAAACAGCTACCTATAACATTTACAGAAGTGAAAATTTACCGATCCACCTAATATGTCATTTTAATGGCAAAACTTTTTTGACGTATGTTGGAATCTAATTAGGTTTTTTAGTATAGTAGGCTGCCGCAAGCGAAAGACGACAAACGTATAACCACGTATAACCACGTCTAACTTATTATGAACCGTAGTACAGTGAACTAAGGCCCATATTTCCTCAAAAAAATTAGAAGGTATGTAAATGAACACGTGCTCGACTGGAACGCGAGCTAAATTAAATCATATTGTCTATCAGATTGAGTACATATTTCTTTGAAAACCGTTGTGAAGTAAAGCTTCTGTAACGCTAGTTACTAGTTATTATTCTGTGGTTCAGTGTTAAATTTCCATGAAATGGTTACGAATGGCTATGAAGTATTACGAAATCTTTGGAAATCTTCAAACGAAACAAACAGTCACTGACAGAGCGTGTTAAGGATGCTCTCTTGTTAATCGGCTTATTTATGACTGTACCTGTGTTGAGTCGGTTTGAGAGTAAATAAACTTTAATAACCTCTTTGTTTAAAAGCTACAATTGGTTTTGGAAGGTAGAACCGTGGGGTTTTTTGGTGTTAAAATTATTGCGGGATTTCTCTGGGTTTTTACTGAATAGCCCGCTTCTATTGCCTATTAACTGCTTGAGTACGTACTATGTTCCTATTTTACAAACGGTTTTTATAAAAAATACGTAAAACGTAGTGTGTAATTCGTTTTGAGTCTGAAATATCTGTAATAACCTGACCTGGAGGTTATTATGGCATATCATTGCAGTTAATTTTACGGCGAGCGTAAAGGACAGAGCTATAGCAGTTATATAGCTCTGTCCGTTTCTCTCAGCGTAAACTGAACTGTATGGCTATGTCATAATAACCTCCAGGACTCTATGATGTTGTAGATACTGCTTTTGACCCGTTATCGTAATGTCAACGTTTTGATAGATCTTATTTACTTGACAGTAATGACGCCGGGTTAAAAACAATACGACTAGGTACACATCAAAAGCAATATTATTTAACGTCGTTGAATAGAGGCACTGCGAAGAATAGAAGGAACCTGATAAAAAGAAGGTAGGTACTTAGTTACTATTGCAAAAAAATATTTGAATAAAATTTCGTTTTCACCCATATCCGGATCAAACAGACCTTGTGCGAAAGCGACAACTCATTTTAATACAATTCGCGACAAAAACGCGAGTACAATGGCTTGTAGGAGTTGTATGTAATATTGTGTGACGTAACTGAGAGCGGACCAATGCCTGTCGTCATAGGTTCATTATGTGGCGACGATTCATCATTTTTTGCTCTTCCGGCGGTCCCAAATGTCCAGGCACCGTTTACTTCCTTACTATTGTGCAATTTATAGAATAAGAGATTCCTTTCAGCGTAATTTGGGTTAATAGGTGCATTAAAATATTTAGCTGTGCTAGGTATGTTTAATTGCAAAGTCTATCTACAAAATTTGCAACGCAAATGTAAACAGCATAATCTAGCAGCATTAATTACCCTAACTTAACCTGTAGGTGGTAACTGGTAACTAAAGTCTATTCCTCTAAACATTGTGCTTATGGATATTTATTTTTATGCTAGGTTTTTAGTGTCTAGTAATTAAAGGCAACATTTTTTTACTCACCACTGGCTAATTATTATTTCTCATTATCTCTCATTACATTGACGATATTGCAGTGCTGCATCAAAACAGTAGTAACTCAAAATACAACTGTATTTTAAAATCAACTTTAATACAACTTCTATGAAATTGACACAAAACTAGCAAGGATTTTAAGGTTATGTTGAACCTGTTTTGATTTAGCAGCGCGATATGTTAAGCCTAGTTGGTAATAAATAGTAGTGACACCGCCTACGAAGCTAGCGGTCCCGGGTTTTGATTCTCAATAAGCCTAGCCAAGAAGAAAACTTTTCTGTTTTCTATCGCCTCGAAATGTATGACATAAGCTGTCGACGGGATCGGTCATCAACAACTTTCGATAATATAGCTAACATAGCGTGATATGACTTATGAATCTTCAATGATGGGGGGGTATTTGTGATACTGTGATTCTGATTTTCTTATAATGATTTAGAGGATCTCTTAATACATATAAATGTATAAAATTTTATGCGTTGAATAATACCAGAGCGGAGATATTAAAGATAAGTACGTATTAAGTTTTTGCTACTGAAAGTACGCCCAGGATAAATATTCTAATATCTCGGATGCACTTAAGTTATATTTATTTTGAATGGATCTATCGTAATTTACCACTTTTACGAATAACCGCTCAGTGCAATGACAACACTTTTACCCAAACCCCTTTGAGTGAGATTCTCCCCCTTGACAAATGTGAGAATAAGATGTACCTAATATGTTTGAAATATGACGCCATACTGTAATAAAATTATAATGCAATATTTCTGCGTTCAAAAAAAAACAGTTAACAGAACATATTTTTAAATGTTTATGGCTATGGCAATTATGTTTCGTCAGACCGAATAAAGCAGCGCCAGGCAAATTTAATTTACTAAATTGTGTCAAAAGAAAACATTGACCCTAGACTAGCGGTAAGTATGGATTACTCAATAGACCACAATGTCTCGAACGAATTGTGTCGCAGGGTAGGTATTGTGTTACTCACTGGCCCCGAGTTCGCAAGAACTGATATTTTGTGTAAAACGCCCTCTATAGGTATTTGAAGAATACAGGCCCGGGCACGTAGTTATAGTAAGAACAAATAATATTTGAATTTGAATTTGAAATTAATATACCGTCCTTTATCTAATGATTCTTCTCATAGAATCGTCAAGTGCCAAGTCCATATCATTTCCAATATTAGTAAGTAAACACATTACTTAATAGTTTTAGCTATAGATAGTATAGATATATAATACTTTTATTATTTATTTATTTAAACTTTATTGCAAAATACAAAAAGTAACTACAAGTGGCGAACTTAATGCCTTAAGGCATTCTCTACCAGTCAACCACTACCAAACAGAGATTGGTTGAGGTGGGTGCAAGCATTTCAGCAAGAGCCTTTACTGGTTTTCAAAATCACAATCAAATAGTAAATATATAAAAAATTATACATACATACCTTCACGCCTGCAATCCCAGAGTAGGGTAGGCAGAGCTACAGAATTACCTACGACTTTAAAAACTTGTTGATAATTCTGTAACGACATTTTCCACAAATAGGCTAAGATGTTTACCAGCGTATTGACAGGTTGCAAGCCCATCGCCTAACAGTACAAGCCTATATTGATATAAACAATGAAATATATATACCTAATTACATATAGAATAAATAAACATAACATACATACACATACATAAATAAATAATTCTTCTTGCTTATAAAACATTAAGCAGCACCTTAATCCTGGAAGTTATCGAAGTAGTGCTTGCGCATCAAACGCTTAAAAGAATATTTGCTCTGAGCTTTCCTCACTCGAAGCGGGAGCGCGTTCCACATACCTACGATTTGCCTGAAGGGCAAAAGATTTTGACTTTTGTTCCTTAATTCAAGTTTATTTTTCTACGTTTTGTACTAGTCCCTAATACAACAGCGTTGAGTTCGAAATTGAAGTTATTGATGAATCATACAATCTTGTACATACCCACAAATGTTTAGTTTAGTTTAATCCCTTTCTTACAGTCGCAGACCGCAGTTAAAGATTAAAATAAACCATTCCGAGAAAAACAGCGGGTTTGTTTTTCAATATACGTACCTACAACGCTCGAAAGTTGGATTCGAAAATTATTCCATCAAGAACAACAGTTCTATTCAAAAATCAACCCATAATAAAAATGTACCTACTTTTACTATCTCTCTGCAAAAACAACAGACTATTTACCTGTACTCGGCAATAAGGCCTTTGCAATTAAAAGTGGCCTGAATGACAAACAATGAGTTTCTTGTAAGTAGTTCGTTTTAATTGTCTATTATTCTCGTGGTATGGCTATTGGTTTTGTTTGAGTACCTCTTTTGTTATTACTTTGTTTTAGCAAACGCTGCAAATTAATTATCTTTTTGGAGTCTACCTGTAGCTTTTACTACGTCATGCATCACTATAATTGGGTCTGTAGGTATAACTCATGGTATATTTGTAGAAAGATCGAACTGAGCCTATATTTTTGGTATATTACGCTAAAGTCAACCGCTATTACTGTCAAGTAAATAAGAGCTATCGTAACGTTTAAAGTACGATAACATGTCAAAAGCAATATTGCTTTACCTCTTGTGTTGAATAGAAGCCCTGAGGCCTTCTAAGTTACGTTAGCTTCATCCCTTTCTCACGATTTACTCTCGAATGACGAATGACAGGGATGAAGCTAACGTATCTTCGAACTTAGATTTTCAGAGTAGTAGACTATCACGGAACTTAATGAGCCGTTTAATAACTCTTATATTGACAAGACAGCAGCGGCAAGACACAAGTCACACGAGAAATAAATACCATCATAATTAATCATTGGCTTTCTGCCACAGGGTTCTAAGTATACTGGTTTAACTTTAAAGTTTCATGGATCTATGTAAATGTAATATGTATGTATGGAACTATGTAGTGCTGGTATTTAAGTACCACTACTACTTATGAACGATCCGCGGTAGTAATTGATAGGTACTTTCCATCAGGCTGCTTCTTTGAAATATCTCGCATAACTTTCCCTTCTGTAACTTTACGTAAGATTATCTTGAAAGCCTTTGCGCCAAAGGCAAGTTAGTAGATGCCTTTGTAAGCCATGCTAAAAAATGTATAAAAAATATGAACCATGTCAAGAATCGTCGCTGTGGCGATTTCGAGTTATATGCAAATGTTTCTACTTCCCACCACCGCTCACCGAGAGTTGTGGCTCGTGGCCATCATGTAGGTCGTTAAAGACAAGATAGACTTGCAGTCAGCTGCCTGATATTGGTCTGTCACTTCATCGTACGTATTAAAAATACAAACTATCTGTTTCGGGTTTTCTTACGATTTTCGACTGAAATTTTCTTTGAACTGCGAGTGCGGGCCGCGCAGTGGTTTCGACTGGACAGTCCGACGCATCACGGCCAATTCAGCCATACTAAGATTCAGCTATAGAATAGATCAAGTTGATGATCGTCGTCACTTGGCGGTCAGTCGATCTCGAAATGTTGTGTAGTGAGTGACAGTTTTAAAGCCGGCCGTACTTGCTGGCCTGGCAGGCATAAATCGTTTGTTGTGTGCACTCCATTTATGCTGAACTGTCAGCCTTGGGACTGGTAATATTTTAGTCTGTGGTGTTTGGTGCCATTATACCCCTGCCACACTATGCTCCTCGCACTGCTCATCTGCCGCGATGTTGCCCTCTCTACTCGCGCATTTATTCGCGAGGCTTCGCACTAGGTCCTTTGATTCGCGCCCAAAAAACTGACAAAACGGAGAGCTGCGGTGGGCATGACGAGGAGCAAGACGTTGGTATGATCTTTCCTCGCTTCTTCCCATGCCACTCGACGAGAGTGTGGCAGAAATCTATCTCTAGTAGGCCGTTATCGATCGCCATGAAATTGACAATTAACTGTGGTTTTCTCCGGCAGATGTCGCGGTGAGCGCGATGTGCGCGCGCGCGTTGGCGCTGTGGTGCGCGCTGGCGCTGTGCGCCGGCGCAGCCGCCTACACGGTCGACTGCAACCACGAGTACGCCGACTGCGACAACGAACTCAGTAAGTTTGTTACATTTAGCCTAGTTACTGGGTTCCTACTTATCGCTGGTCGGATCCGATAAAATGTCGGATGTCCTGGTGGCAATAGGTACATGTCGCGACGGTCCGACGGATTCATATAAAATGTAACACTCGACAATTGTGAACCCGATCTTAGTTGGTAGTGAACCTGGCTACGAAGCTACCGTAGGTTAGGTTAGGTTAGGAACCTACCGGGTTCAAATATTTATGTTATGGGCGCAGCAAGTAGGTTCTTTCTGTCATGAATTAGTCTGATAAAATAGTCAACATTAAAAGTAGATAATCACTTTTGTACTTTTTCGCATCAACTATGTTAATTTACATTGCTTTGTAATTATAAAGCGACATAGTACAAAAGTGTGTATGTACTTTTGATGTCAACTGTTCCTATAGAACAAGCCTAGAGTTTAGTATGGAATTAGGTAAATTTTGGTGATTTTTTCCCCTGATATAACGTAAATAATTACTGTCGATAAGTTACGATTTCGTAATAGCCAGAGCTTTTTTGCCATTAAATTTCGCTGTATAAAGTAAATGTCCAAGTACAACTTAAGTTCACTATAGAAGACAGTCTATCGGAAACTCAGCGAAGCAATTTTTAATTGTAATCAAATAATATGACAAGGACAATGTGTTCGACATTGCTTTTAACTATTTAGAAGCACAGCTTAAGCCTTTTTTTAACAGCCATGGACACGAAAACACGAATATTTCAACCATCACCTGTCAAGTAACATACCAAACATCGCGTCCCAAATCTCAGATTACGGCTAATTAATTTCTAAGTATGTACAGACAGTAGTATTGCGATACCCAAGTTGCTTGGCCGGGTCGTCGACCTCGGCGACGTTAGGTTAGAATGTAGTGGGCCCAATTCGGCCTTTGGTTGTTTACAGTTTGGTATTCCCTACTCGAAGCCGTCAGCGCCCGGGGGGTTACCATGACGCTGTTTATACCTTCTAGTGGGAACTCCAGTGTGACTTTTAACCGCGTTTAACGGGGCCCAATTAGCCAAACGATAGCGAGATGCTTGGCATGGTTTGTTGTGACATTTCGTTCTAGACTTACATAAAGAAGAATTAACGGCCTGAGGCCCTAGAAAAGATGCTTAACGCTATCGAAAACGATGTTCGAAAACTGTCAAAGTGTATGGAACTGGGATAAGCGTTTGACACCATCACCTGGCAGCTTACGTCAATCCTATACATTTTCGATACAGATAAATCTCACCGCGCATCTCATCTAGGGCTACTGTACCTTTTAATTAAGTGTAACTGGTGGCCTGCTGCAGGGCTTTTGCTTTATTCTCTCTTTGTATTCATATACACAAACTTTAAAAATGTCATTGATATTTTACAACATACCTATCTATCTATTCAGATTTACATTTTTAATTGATCAATGCTATTACAGCGTAAATTGCACAGCATGTCAAATTATCATAAAATACATTGATATCGTCAGAATTACAACAGAAATATAAAAGCATAAAACAATTAACTACTTAAACGCTAAATATTGTGTAAGCAATATTTTCTATCCTTGGTCATTGTTACTGTCTATAGCTAAAACATAATACTTTTCACTTTCTTTCTTTCGCTCATGTTGTCGTTATGCTATTCCTATAACGAATTCCACTGCTCTATCTTCGCCTCAAAAAGGCAATCCTTTAATCACAAAGATTCTTCTAGGCGAGATCATCCTTGTGAGAAACCCCACGAAGCTTATCTTTAAGTATAATAGTCTTATATCTTTCCATTATGCTGCAATATATTATTATGATAATAATACAGGCGACAGTCAAAAGTCAAAACAAGAGACCGAGTGAGTTAAGCTACAATGCCTCTAAACTTCAAACTCAAAGAGAGACGTCGTCAAACTTTTTTGTCCTCAAGAAAAAAGCTTTTGTTAATAAATGATCACGGTTAATATTAGCGGTTATAATACTTATAATGTAACGACTAATTTGGCTCTTTGGAAACAAATGGCCGCATTACTCATAGAAATTGTAAGGCTGAGATTGCATTAAAATATGTTGTTTTAGATCGGGCTTTTGCTATCTAGATTTTACTTTTTGCGGTATTTTTGGGAATGCGGTTAATTTAACAAAATAAAAAGTATCTTGCTTTCTCTTTAACTATAATCCAATTTACATCAAAAACTGGTCTTGATTCCCGGTTTTGATGACTGAATAATCAAATTTTTACTTTCGGTGCCTACGATTTTCCATATATAAATCAATCACCGTTAGAATTATTTATTGTAAAAAATGTGCATGAATGTTTAGAAACAAACGACTTACTAGTTTATAACTTACAGTATTAAGAAATTTGGTTAGATAGATATAAATAATCTATGGCATTTCGGAAAATAGCAAAAAAAACTACGTCTAAGTTCGCTGACAGAAGACTCAGTAATTCATATTACACTAAATTATGATTAGATTCTATGAACAGAACGTGCGGCCCACAAACCAGAAGAATACTTTCACGCCAATAAATCTCTGCTATAGAACCGCCATAGATTTGCGATTCACCTCAATCCGACCACAGCCTAATGTTTTTTCTGTGTTTTTTGTTGCTCACCGGCAGATGATTCTGTTACCGCCTCTAATACGTGGTAAGACTGTCCGTCTGTTGTAGTGTGGATAAGACTTAATAGAGATGAATGTTTTTGTATATGCATTGGTTTAGTTTAGATAAGTTTGTTTGGGGTTACCTTCGTACCGTCAAAAAGTTTTTGTCAAACTGATACATTTCCCAAAAATATAATTTGGACAAACGCTTTTTTTTCCAAAACTGTAAATATTTCCGGATTGTTATAAAACTAACCTAACCTAACCTATAGGATTCTACTTGATGGTTCTGAAATAAATCCTGAAATATTTACAGATTCGGAAAAAAGCAGTTTGGTCAAATGATACGTTTGGGAAATGAATAAGGTTGGCAAAAACTTTTTGACGAAACGAAAGGCCCCCGTTTGTTTGGTCAGAAAAATGACAGAAGCAGCTTTTAATTATTAATTGCTTTTAAAAAGATCTTCGTGTTTGTACTTATCTTTCACTCACTCGCATACGCTCTTATGGCAGTCTAACCTATTTTACGCGGACTCGAAAGACTTTTAAAAAGTTATTAGGACTGTAGTTACGGGGGAACGTAGATGCGTCGGTAAACTGACATTTAAACAGTATTAGGAAATAAAAATGCCAATATGTTCATGTTTTCAGTAAAATAAGCTTATATGAATATGATTACAATCATTCGGTTAATAAAACTAAAGGCTACGCCCGTGACTCACAGACTAATTTTCCTTGGTGTATTGTGTGTTGATTAATTTAGGATCTGGTCGTGTTGCAAATTTTATGGCCGTAAAGACCGCGCGAATATTTCAACTGGTCGTATAACATAACGTTATTTGACTTTAACGCGTTGGAGTAAAATTAATTGAAGAATTATTCGTTTTAAATAAAAAGTGTTGACAAATATTACCATTAAATAATACAGCAATATTTATATTCCCATAATTTTAATATTATTACGAAAATAGTAGATATCCAGGACAAGACATAACTAAAATTAGTTGCTTTACCAATTCAGTTATTTTACAATTGCTTATTTGAGTTCAAATTATAATCCAAAGCTTTTCCATTTTAAAAGTATCCATAATACTCTTACACACAAAATATAATTTACTTAATAGTCGTAATATGGATATCCATTCAATGACAATGGTCAAAGTTTACACGTGGGCATACCAAAATGAGATTTTGAATGAACAGAATTCCAAACCGGCGAAGGCTTATCTTATACAACACGGCTTACAACTTAAAATATTTGGGTACCATCTGGCTTTGAATAAGGTTATTTTTCAAGTTTTGACTGCATCGAACTAATACCACCGCCGCGACTATTATCATTGTCTTTTGAAAATATATTTATATGAATACAGTGCGAGACAAAAGAGTAGAAATTAAATGAGGGCGCCACTTTCTACGTAACTGTCACATTTTTGACGTAAAATGCTTAAACATGGCAACAATTTAGTATGTATTTTTTTAGTTTCACTTTATTTAATTTCTACTCTTTTGTGTCGCACAGTATTGAACTCATTATTTTACATAGGTACCTATATAAGTTGCTTGAATTGATTAACGCAATATTTTGGAACATTATGTTTCTTTCTTATGACTTAAATAACGACTAAAATGTCTGTGTAGTGAAAATAATTCACTTTGCTTTTCGTACTCTGAATATTCATAGCTAAACTATCGCTTCTGTCATATTATTAAGCGCTAAAGCTTATTAAACAGCTAAATCTCCAAAGACTACCCAGAAATATTTCCAAAGACAAATTACCTCGGCGGTCCGCATCGGTGTAAAAAAACAAAAAAATATGGCGGAACCACAAGAATAGTGAAGTCGTGACTTCACCAGGCGCCTTTTTCGGAAGGTTCTACGCATTCCTTGTTTTAGTTTGTTTCTTTACAAACACGCCTAGTGCCCAGCATCGATATTTGAATACAAAATTGACTCAATAGCGTGTCCATGGCCTTTAAAGTGTTTTAGTCGAATAACTGAGGAATAACGTTTGCATTCGTGTGTAAGCTGTTGCAAATAAATTAAAATCGCAACTGATATTCAATCGTTCACTAACACGTTGATGTGTGTGCGCCCATTTTGTTCTGAATCATTGGGGTGTTGGCTTTACTACTACATACATAGACCGCTTCTCTACAATGGTTTACGAGTTTGTTTTTATGGCGATCTTTGTGGCCAGTCACAGATTCATTAACACGAGAAGTTGTTAACGAAGGAATGAAATTAAGTATAAAAGCGGAACCACGGCTAGGATTTTTATTTATTGCGTTTTTATGTTTAAACTAGTCATATTAATAATACTGAGCCATTACATCTGTGTCGCGAAGTGAACAGCTGTTTTTCTGAACGACTATAAAAATCAATTATACCCATTTAAAATAGCGCACAATAGTTCTATATGATTATTATAAATATTTAAACCAATATCAAATTCGTTGACTTTGAAAGGACTCCTTGAAATGACTATAGATTCAATACATCATGTACCTAATAATACTTTGGAAACTACCGGAAGCACTTAAGTGTTTATTTTACATACATTTGCATAATCTTACACTACGCTTAATCAAAGCGTCAATTTTCGCGTTTCTTTGTCAAAATTAGCTCGATTCTCATCTGTAACAAAGGCAAGCACACAACCATTACCTTGTTCCCAACCACTTAATGCTGGGAACTTACATTTGTACGCATGTCGTCATTTATACGGCCTTTTGCAGAAATTAGTCGAATAACTGCCCATTTTTTTATTATATATTATGGGGACATACTTAAATACATTAATTACATACTTAAACAACCTGGGAAATACTTAATGTTGGTCAAATTCATAGACTAATACATTACCTGCCTGTCAGACAGACCGCATGTCAGTCCAAAATCAATGGAGCGCATACATCAAACGATTTATGCCTGCCGGTGTTATTCGTACGGCTGGCTTAGTCGCTGACAGTTTTCAAACCACTGCTAGAGACCAACCGACCACCAAGTGGCGATCGTTAGGCCACCTGCCATTCACCCACAAATGTCCCACCCACCCGCGAATTTAGCCGTGAGGAGTCCGAATCTCCAACCAAGATCGCTGCGGGCCAGCACGTAATTTGAAGAAGTCTTCAAGCCAATATAGGCTAGCGAACTCTCTTAGATGAGATGTATTCTGTAAATGTTAACGACTGTAAAACTCTGTGAAAATGTTTGGATTTGACACAGGCGAAAGCACTTGACTTGAGCTAATATCAATCCTATACATACTCTTTGATTTCTGCAGATGGGAAGTTTTGGAAAATGCAACATCTCCATTCTCAATGGTGTATCAGAAGTTTGTTCGAAATAGTGCTCTTGTAGACTAGCATATTTTAGCCGACCAGACGTGACCAAACAAACGGAGCAAAATGAATAAGATAAAATATGTTTTTTCCAAAGTTTCTTTTTGTGAACGAGTGTTGTGTGTAGGTAATTTATACGATTATAACGATATTAAAATATTGTTTTATCATTCACATATAACATATAACCTACTTTTGAGACATAACTGGCAGCTACACGTTTTTAGCAAACCAAACAAACCAAACCATGTTTTGTATTTACTATATGTATCTACGAACGATCGTCTGTGTATTCTGTATTAATAATACATCTTCCTTATACAAACCTACAGATATTGCAATTTTAGTTGCTCAAGCACTATTCTCTAACTAACTTACAGAAGTCACGGAAAACACTATACAAAAAGTTTTTTACCGTCATAATCAACGCTTTTTGTTCTGATCTAATACTTTGTGCTCTTCAGCATAAACAACCATTGTTCATCCAATAATCGTGAACGAATCGAAACTTACCAAAACGTGAATCGTGTGCTCGTGTCCCAATTACGACGTCGGATCCAACAGCGACGTGTTGTACAAAATTAATAATAAATAGCGACGGGTCTGTCGTCATCATTCATCGTTCAGTTTATAACAGCTTTGTAGCCTTGTATTGTATTACCTATTTCACTTTAATTTATATTATCTAGTTTAAAAAAGGGGCTCTACATTTTTTTGTGTAACAAACGGTAAACGTATCTTTAATCGCTTTTTTTTCTGACGACTTCTGTCGATTCGTTTGATACAGTTGGATTAAGTTCATCTTGCTTTTTCTTTCATAGTCATACGGTAACGCTAGATTTTCTTAAAAAATCAAGATATTCGCACATAAACATAATTAAATATTTTAAGTACATATATTACTTGATGTCTTCTTATTGAAACGATCGTGGTCTTGAGAAGACAAAGATGTTATAATAAATATTGATTATTTTACAAGTTTAAGTCCCGTTTAACTACAAATACGTTACGATACTTCTTATTATTTACGATATAAGACCTACTTTAAGGTCAAAATACGAGTATGATTATGATATGAAAGCAAGATATTTAAATTAACCTAAAGGTAGGTACAGGGGGTAACTATGTAAAAAAAACCATATACTGCGAACTGTTACCGAGAAGGTATAATTGGCTTCTTTACTCTGTCAAAGCGACAAGGCACTATATCTATGTGTATCCTTTAATTTGTATCATCCATCAATCCCCACGGCCGACCACTTTCACTTACCATAGTGATTCCATCTAAACAGCACAAGGTCGCCATCGACAAAACGAAGTAGACCGATTACTCTTTGTGCTCTATGGTCGTGTCAACACGGTGTCGCAATAGGCTTAACATTTGACATGTGATGTGGGATGTGGGCTAAGAGGTCTGATTGCAATCACATTACTTACTTTTATTAAATGCCGCTAGCGACTTCATCTGGTGTACATATCGGCGTTGCGTAAAAGAAGCAGATTGCAAAAAAGATGCATATCACGTGACACTTTTTACATCGCAAGCCAAATGCAAATTTTCATATAAAGAATTTGGTCCTTTTTAATAAATACACAAATTACCTACACATCATATCCTTTTATTTTGCCAGATTGCTAAATTGTTATCTACCGACGCATCATCGATTGGAGTAGGTAAAATATTTGTACAGGTATATCCAACGATTTAAGATTCCTTGATTCTAATCAAGTGCCTCAAGTGCTATCTATCTACCCATTATTCAGCCCTCGTCATTATATTATCATATACTTAGCGAGTGTATACCCAATTCTCAAGAAAATACTAGTGCATGTATCCAGACTATAAGTTAAGTACCTACTTTAGGTAGGTCATGTTAAGGCAATTGACTCGAGTAGCAGCCTCTCTAATCCATGTCGATAAATATCGGCTAGATGTGGTAACAGCCGTAGTGGTCATACATAATTCATAAACGCGTACGCATAACCCATACCTTTCATATGATCATGCATGATGGAACGTGGATAGCCCGCTTTACCGCTAATCCTACTTCCTATTATCTGCATACTTCGCAGACCCAGCCATTCATTATCATGCCTAAACCTCGTATTGGCGTGCGTCTCGCTCCACGGCCGGTTATGTCAACGTTACGCGGTTATCGACTCCTGCGCAACTCCAATTGCTTTTTTACTTAAGTACGTTTCTTGATACTTGCTTGTCTTTTTGTGTTTACACTGTCTGGTACATGTTTTTGGACTTAGTGATCTAAGCTGTCATTTGTGTTGCTGTGACATCTTTATTATTTAAAAAAATGAATTTACTCTTGCTTATAAGCAACACTTGGCTAATTATTGTTTTTTTCCTGTCTATTACAGCCGCGTGTAAACAGTTTTTGTGTAGGAGTTAATGTATTTTTTTAATATGGTACTGTACGGGCGAGGTTGAGTTTCATAATCGTGTGAACATTTTTTACCTGAATTATGGCAGCCTGTTATTTACTTAACTTAGTTTAATTGTTACTATCGTGATTCGTGTCTTGTACTTACTACTTTTCTACTGATTTACAACAATGACTTCTTAATGACGCAGATTTATCTTGCCGTTCGATCATGTCATATCGAGGAATAGTTGCATAAATAATCTCTCAGAATGAGTTAATCAATTATGCAAAAACTTCTGGCACAATCGTCTATAAAATAGTACTGTTATTGTTTCTTCGTCATCTACCCACGACCTTATTCGTATGTAGTTAAGTGTCTATTTTTGTTAGCGTCAAAGTCGATTGGTGCATAATAATGAGAATGACTGTACATTGTAATGCACTTTCACTTAGTAATTTTCCGCACTGCGATTTTGCTTGCAACTCTCAGGTTTTCCCACGGAAATCCCTTTCGTTATCCTAACTTCCCAAACATCAGGGGGAACGGTCCTTAATAATATTATTTTCCTTTGGCTCTAATACAAATAATTAAAAAAAAACACCAGTTCAATCAAAGAACGAAGCATGAGTAGGGAACTAAATTTTAACAGATCTCGACTACCACGCTACCCTAATATAAACTTAGTATCATACCTATACTACCTAATAATTAATAATATCAAAATATTGTACCGACAAATTTACGCCCAAAACAACTCTTAAATAACTCCTGCCACAAATGAAGTTATTAAGTAGCTTCATCACATTTCCGGCATAACATGGCGTCTTTTAATTGGTCACTTAATTTTATCGTCCTGACTAAAAAGGCGCCAATCTTAAATTACCTTGCGATAATAAACCCATTATCACATAATGTTGAGTAATGTTGGAAAAGCAGTTTAATTTGTTATTGAGTAAAGACTCCATTCGACACTGCCTCAATATCAATAGCCTGCCTGTGTTTTAATTTTTCGGCACAGAAGACAAAAGAGCCCTCTCCATAGCCCTCTGAGTGACTTTGAGCTTCCTTATGAGGCCCATTGTTAGCGCCCACATGTCAGATCCATGAATTGTGACATAGTTCCATGTTTGTCTAGGAATCAAATCAGTCGGCACAAAACCAAATTTTCAGTAAAGTATCCCGTTTTAGTTCCTCTTGCAGGTTAAAAGGAATGTCTTTGTATACTAAGTAGTCAATTTACCGTCGTACCGATCACATCGGAACACAACAGTGTTTGCTTGGACTACGGAGTTAACAGGTATGATGATAGGTAGACCCTGCGAGGATATACCAACCGCATGCTTCAAACTCCGCTTCACTCCTTAAATTACACAGCAGGTGGAATATGAATGCACTAGATCCATCTTACTGAACAAATGATTAAACTTAGATTAAGCTAATAATGACATTAAAGTAGTTAATTCCAACACCTTGGCTTGATAATAACAGGGCATTAGTTTTAAAGGTTCATTTCGTACTTAATTCGGCCTTCGGGCATCGTGATGCATTAATGAGCGGAACGAGTAACTTAATGATGTCACGATGCGAGCATTAAGGGTCAAGATCCAAACAGTTTGGACATTTAACGATGGTTAACTTTACTTTGTTTGACGATTATTATGTTAAGTATAAATATATAGTAGTACCTAATGCCAACATTAAAAATACCGGTCAAATATACTTTAGACTGTTTTGATATGTAAATAAAGCCCTTTCAAAACTGGCGATGGCGCTTTGTTTCAAAACAGCTTTCAATTACAAATTGGGTGCAATTCCGCCAAAAATTTTGATAGCTCCGCAGTGCGGGGCTAGTATCCCGTTAGAGGTTTTTTTCCTTGTGGATCGTTTAGTTTCCTCGCATAGTTAGAAACATATGTGGGTTTGCCTAGGCACACAAGGCGCCAGAATCCTCGCTCGTTGCGAATAGTTACAAGTTGCTACTAGTTACTAGTCAAGGATTCGATTTCGGTAGGCAAATAATAAAATTGCGCCTACTGCGGGCCTGCCTATATGGTTTCTGATCGTTTTCTGTCGTTGTTTTGACCCACCCTTTGCCGGAAAAGGGAACGAAACAACAGATACCTAAATACTACGAAACAAAAAAAAAGTAAAGGAACAGGAAGCGCTTAAAAAATATCCATATAATCTGATTGGTAGGTATTTATCTCATTAGCTTTAAAGCTCTTTTTGTATGGTCCACGAATCTATGAATAGCTTAAGGAAGTCTAGAGCATGATTTAGAAAATAGAAATAAAAAACATGTTTCTTTAAACGCCTCTCAACAAGCAAACAGTGGAGCTTGGGTTAAATGGCAACTATATTATGATAAACAGTAAAAAAAACTTCAATATAAAAAAAATAAAAAAAGATAAAAGATAAAAGATGTTTATTCAGTAAGTAGGCCGCACGGGCACTTTTACACGTCAAAAATCTACCAGCGCTTCGGAAGAGACCACTGCTGAGAAGAAACGCCGCAAGAAACCCAACAGTAAGTCGTTTTTTAAATATTGCTAATGATATTATACAATAATAAACTTAACCTAGCATTATATAAAATAATGAATCTCACATAACACCAAAAATGTATTCATGCGTAGTTGAGCAGGAAAACGTGTCAAAACTCAGAATTGTCACAAAACTAATAAGCAACAGTAATATAAAAAAAATATATATATAGAAAGTATACAAGTTATACTTACCTGTGACGGTGCAAGACCACATGCATAAAAGTTTCGATATATTCTCCTACAGAAACCGTGTCCCCTAGGCAATAATACAATATTTACATATTTTTTAAGACTAATTTAAATTATTAAATTATTTAGGTGTTGGCCAAGCATTTTTATCTGTTAGATAGTCTTCGACCCTATAGTAAGCTTTAGACATCAACGACTTTTTCAAGTAAGTTTTAAGTATTGGAAATGGTAACTTTAAAACAACGTCAGGTAATTTATTAAAGAAAAGGATGCATTGACCTACAAATGATTTATAAACCTTACGGACACGAAATTTTTTAATAGCAATTTTATTTTTATTTCTCGTATTCAAATTATGTACATCACAATTCTTAACAAAAGAGTCTTGATTTTTAATGACATAAATAATATTCTCATAAATAAATTATGATGCTACTGTCAAAATATTAATTTCTATAAATAGTACTCTTAAGGAATCACCTATGTATAACCTATTGAGTTTGAGATTATAACTTATACTGGAATGATAGATGTCAGAATTGACGGTTTAACTTCCTTTTATTACACGGCAAGTTCGCAAAGCAAATAGTGGTATTACACGAACCATTTTGGGGCTATTTTTGACTCCCTAATAACTTATGTATTTAACATAAATAGTTGAAATTTAGCTTATTTCTTAAGATTTCTTAGCTCACGTGGTTACAGAATTATCAACAACTTATTTAAGCGTGCTTGGTAATTCTGTAGCTCTGCCTGCCTACCCCACTCTGGGAATGAAGGCGTGAGTTTATGTATGTATGTATGTCTTAGCTCAAACTGTTATTGAGGTATTAAAGTCTAAATCGGTATTTTGATCGCTGACTGACTCACTCACTCATCAAAACCTAACCTATCTCCAACTTAGTCGCGCTATTAAGTAGCAATTAACATAAAAATACATTTAAACATTTTAACGTTATGTATGACAGGAACTTTGATCTAAGGAGCTTGGAAACGTCTAGGTTTCTAGTTATATCTCACTTATTTTATTAGAGAAACCGTTTCTGAACTTGGGATTGGGTGTGGTTGCCGGGTTAGAATAGTACCACTCCATGTCTTCCCGTGGATGTCGTAAGAGGCGACTTAGGGAATAAAGGATTGCAGTACTGTTAAGCGATGGGCTTGCCACCTGTCATGTCACTAATACACTGGGAAACATCTTAGCCTACTTGTGCAAAATGTGGTTACAGAATTATCAAGAAGTTTTAAGACTTGTTGGTAATTCTTTAGCTCTGCCTACCCCACTCTGGGAATGAAGGCGTGAGTTTGTGTGTGTGTATGTTTTTGATGAGATTGTAACCTAGCAAAAGGACGTTGTCAACAAAGTCTACGTAGGTAGTACCGTTTAATTGAAGCCCTGATAATTGTTAACTATCTGTATTTTACTGGGTAATATTTATAATTGATTAGGGTGATAGACAATGGAAAAGAAAAAATTATGGTTTATTAATTTATTTATTATTTAAAAATCATCTCTGACTTACATCTTGATATCAAAGCGGCAGACTTTTAGATACTTAAAAATAAGCTTCATAACATAATATCAGGCATATTTTTCTTCTATACAAAACGACAAAGTACGTCCGATCAATACCTACAAAGTATTGTAGGCATATAAATCATATTATGTATAATGCTGCCCGACCGCGCCTAAATATACCTTATTAACCAATGTTGAAAATTAATTTTTCGTAGTTTCCTGCGAACGTATAGTGATAACTACGTTTGCACGCTCTAACGGTAGGGTTGTCAACACAATGAAAATATTCATATGAATAACTACATTATTATAAGAAAAATTGTTATTTATTTATGGCACAAAAAACTATTACTAAAATTAACCTTTTTATGTTAGGTACCTACCTACCTTACCAAATTTTCAAGTTAATTTGCAATCGTCTTAGTGGATTAGTGAACACATCAGCAGCTTGAACTGTGTCAAGGAAGTGCCGGGCCGGGCGGGCGGGCGAATGAGGGTTTCCGCGCATCAGTTTTTTCACTAGATGGCGTGAAGTGAGGTCTTTTTGACAGTTGATGTTAAAATATATGCCTAGAAGAAGACACTAGTGACAATTTAGTTTTTCACTTGATATATGTTTTATTATTTATAATATTAATTGAATAAAACAATTACATTATTTAATATTTATTGATGAACAACCACACTACTGATACAAGATAAATTTTCTTAGAACCATAGATAATAATCGTTTTACCTCTACAGCTATTTAAGGCACATTCACATTACAACACCTTCCCCTTAAGACTTCTGCTTAAATGATAATTATCTTCTTAGCCATAATAATTTTACATACTAATCGTTTCAACTATTAACTACTCACATTACAAATCAAGAATATTTCTAGGTTTAACAGTCCTACCCGACCGGGTCTGGTACAAATTGGAACTTAAATTATTAGATAAAGGAACATTTCTATTTGGACTCTGATCAAGATTTCTACTAGGACTGTGAGAAGATTCAGATACATCATCATAGATGTGATCATCTAGATAATGGACATGATCATCATCATCATCAATTATAGAATCAATGAACCTATTATTAGGTGACTTTTGAATTTTAGAGAATGATTTTCTCATATGATGCGTACTACGCCTTAATGGTTTAGAGTTCTGATTACTCTTAATCAGATAAGACCTGGGTTCTTTACATTTCTCAGTTACAATACCCTTCTTCCAATACTTATCATTTCCAGTTCTATACACTATCTCCTCACCTATCTCAAACTCCACTTCCCTCCTCCTTGCCTTCCTGTCATGAATTTCCTTGGTTATTGACTTCTTTAATTTTAACATTTGATACACATTTTTCTCCACTTTAGGTTCCAGAGCTGCTAAATTAGTAGGTACATTAGTTCTTAAGCGCCTACTATGTAATATCTGGGCTGGAGAGACCTGCATACCTGACAGTGGAGTATTATTATAGTGCAACAGTGAGTCACGGTAGTCCACATTATCATCAACAGATTTTTTTATCAAATTTTTACTAATATTGACAGCTTTCTCTGCTAAGCCATTGCTTCGATGGTAATGTGGGCTACTAGTTACAATTTGCATATCCTTAGATTGATAATATTCTCTACATTGTGCAGATAGAAATGGATTATTATCAGCAACAATCTCTACTGGATAACCCAATCTAGTAAATACTTCTTGCATAGCATTAACAACTGCCTCAGATGTTTTAGATTTCAATGGTATTATTTCAAGCCAGTGAGAAAAATAGTCAACTATGACTAAATATGATTTCCCTGCCAAATCAAATATGTCTGTACCTACTTTATAGTACCTGTGCTTTGGAATATTGTGGGGTAACAATGGTTCATGAATGTTATGGGATCTGTACTTTTCACATACTCTACATTGCATGTTAAATTTGTGGATATCTTGTGACATCTTGGGCCAATAAAATAACTGTCTAGCTTTATTTATGCTTTTTGAAATGCCAGGGTGTCCTTGGTGTACTAATTTCATTACATATGATTTTAATTTTTTAGGAACCAATATTTTATTTTCAAGAAACACAAGACCGGACTCTACATAAATTGAATCTTGTAGTTTATAGAATTGTTTACACTCACTGCTAATTTTTTGTTCTTCTGGCCATCCCAAAAAATAATACTTTGATATTTCAGCCAATAAACTATCCCTGCTTGTTTCTAAGCGAAATTCTGACTTTCTTTCTGTGCTCATAGGCAAATGAGTAGACACAATATGTACCATTTCTAACATTTCATAATCTTTTTCAGTCTCTCTTCGACTATTACGTGACAGCATATCAGCAAAGTGAATTGATTTTCCAGGAATGTACATGAGATTAAGCTGGTAATTTAGCAATTTGATTCTCAGTCTCCTAAGTCTGGGTGACCCTACTTTGCTGATAGGCTTTTTCATAATGGAAAGAAGAGGCTTGTGATCAGTTTGTACTGTCACTACATTAGAGCCATACACATACTTGTGAAACTTTTGAGTACTATAATGAATCGCTAACAACTCCTTTTCTGTTTGACTATAATTAATTTCCGCACTGTTCATTGATCTTGACACACAAGCAACTAATTTTAATACATCATTTGCGTCTTTTTGAAATAAACAACACCCAATTCCATTTTGTGAACTGTCACATTGTAATATAATATTTTCTTTTGGATTGAATGGGGTCAAGGCTGGAGCTTCTGATATTTTAAGTTTTAGTTCCTTAAAGATTTGTTCATGATGTGGAAGCCACTGAAATTCTACATCTTTACGCAATAGTTGGCAAAGAGGAGCCAATAATTCAGCCATAGTCGGAACATACCGTCTCACATAGTTGAAAGATCCTATGATTCTTTGTAACTCCTCTTTACTATTTGGAGATTTTAGTAATAGTAATGACTCAACTCTAGCCTTGTCCACTTTCATTCCTTCTCCATTAAAGATTTGACCTACATATTTTACCTCGCTTTGTTTATATTGCAACTTCTCTTTGTTAAATACAGCTTTAATTTCTCTAGCTTTCATGACTACTTTCTCAAGGGCTTCATCATGTTCTTTCTCTGTGCTTCCCATTACCAATATGTCATCAAACCAACAAATGACATTTGGGATGTCTCCAAAATAGGTCTCTATTTGATCTTGGAAAACATCTGGAGCATTTGAAAGACCATATGGCAAAACCAGGTATTTATACACACCAAAGGGTGTAGCGAAACAGCACTTCCAAGAACCTTCTGTGGTTAAAGGAACATGATGAAAACCTTCTGAAAGATCCAATACAGAAAAATATTTCTTGTTTCTTAGCTTAGCAGCTATCTCATCAACGGTGAGCAAAACATTTGGTTTTCTTATGATATAGTTATTAAGGTCAGTGGGGTCCAAACACAGTCTAATTTTATTATTCTGCTTCTCAACAATCACAATTTTATTTATACATGCCTCAGAATCAATTTCATCAACTTTCTCTATGGCACCCCTTTCTATTAACCTATCTAACTCAAACTTTAAGGGATCCATTAAACTTAAAGGCACTCTGGAGGCTGGATGACATATAGGCTTATGTGGTATTGTCGGAATATTACATGGTTTAGGAAACTTACCATGTCCTTTGAATATATCCGCCTTGTCGGTTATAAATTTTTGCTTTTGGTTATCGTTTACATTGTTGGAGACTTTGTGAACTCTCCGGACTAATTCTAGTTTCAAGCATCCTGGAAGACCTAATAACATACAATCATTTTCAATTATCATAAAATTTTCATAGCATTCTGTGTCACCAAACTTACAATTCAAATTTACCATGCCTAATGGCTTAATTTTTTTACCCTGAAAGGACTCCAGCTCTAAACTTACTTCTCTAAGTTTTAATTTAGTGTTTAAGCTTTCAAAATGACTCAAAGACATCACACTTACATCTGCTCCCGTGTCCAGTCTACACTTGATATTCTTGCCCTCGATTGATATTTCCTCTGTCCACTCAGCTTTGTTGACATTCTTTACTCTGCCGCAGTATAATATTGAGTCTGATGAGTCCGAATCATTTGTACCTTCCTTTTTCTCTTCTAATTCTACATTCTGTATTCTCCTGCGGACTCTACATGCTATGGCAAAGTGGTTTAGCAATCCACATTGCTTACATTTTTTACCATAGGCCTTGCATTGACGTGCACCATGAATTTCCTTGCATCTATAGCATAAAAACTGATCATTTCTCACAAATTCCTTACTTTTCTCCTTGTTATGATTTGCTGGGATAGACTCATATCTCTTTGTATCCCTCCGAACTACGCGGTCTACCTCCACATCAGGGTTCATCTCCCTGACCTGGATTTTACTCTGCTCACTTGCACGAACACGATTAGCTGCTTTTTGTAATGTCAGATCTTCAACTCTCAATAGACTCTCTTGTACTGACTTGTCTGAAATTCCATGAACAATTTTGTCCCTCAACAATTGATCTTCGATTGGCTCTGTTTTGTTTTTGTAATTGCACTTTTGAATTAAGCTTTTGCAATCTGTCAAAAAGTTATCAAAGCTCTCTCCTGTATTCTGCTTTCGTTCGTTAAACTTGAAACGTTCAAAAACTTCGTTTACTCTCGGATTAACATAATGTTGGATGGCTTCAACAACTTTATTGTAGTCTTTTGAATCATCTTCACTTAAAGGTAAGGTTAACAGCACACGTGCTGAATCCGTGCCCATCATATTGCGTAGGAGTGACAATTTGACTTTGTCACTTGCCATGTCACTGCCTATTCCGATCAAGTAATCATCAAAGCATTGAAACCATACTTCCCACTCGGAAGCGGCATTTGCGGCCCGTATATCGAAATTAGGAGGCAGCTTAACCAAGCCCTCCGCCATTTTCAGACTTGTACTTGTAATTTTTACTTACTTACAAAACTTTTACTTATTTCACTTGTTTTCTGTACTTGAACAACGACTGCGCCATGTTTTATTACTTATAATATTAATTGAATAAAACAATTACATTATTTAATATTTATTGATGAACAACCACACTACTGATACAAGATAAATTTTCTTAGAACCATAGATAATAATCGTTTTACCTCTACAGCTATTTAAGGCACATTCACATTACAACAATATATACCTACACATTTCAAATATTTAGGTACAAAATTATTTCAATTTATATTTTTTACGTATCATCAACTGTCAAAAAGACCTTACTTCGCAGAGGCGCCATCTAGTGAAAAAACTGATGCGCGGAAACCCTCATTGCTTTGCAACAATCAATTAAGGACCGTATGATCTTTGAATCAAGACTCAGTGTCCATATTTGGTGCCTGTCAGCTTAAAAAGTGTCAAACACTAGTGCTCTCACGCTAAAAAGCAGTGACAGGTAAACTTTGGTGGGTACTGTGGGTAGCTTATTTTCGTGCTTCAGTCAATATGCGTAGCGGAATGCGTGACGAAGCTGAGAATACGAAGTTAAGTTTCCTTCTTTTTGGAACGTACTTGCGTCTTGTGACCGGGTTTATCTCGATTCCAAGTATCCTATAAAAGGAGGCTTGTAAAGCGTATGAAATGTTTTCCTAGAAGAACCTAAACAAGTTTAAAAATGCAGGTCAGCTCAATTTCGCAATCGTTACACGCAAAGTTAACTTCTGTGTATCCTATGCGACCTTTTTAGTTTAATGTGTACGTACATTTCGTGAATTCGTATTTATTTTAGTCACAGTAACAAATCACAAGCGGTACAATAACAATAGATCACTTAACACTACATAGTCGCCAGCTTGCAACTCGATGACAGCCGTGCACGTCATTCTATTATTTTTACTACGTTACTTAATCTAATACCTTTAAACGGGCTCTATATATATAATCTCTCAATCTCTGTTGTAATCTTCAGATCGTGAGATTCATCTCGGAAACGGCTGCAACGATTTTCATGAAATTTAGTATGCAGTGGGTTTCGGGGGCTATAAATCGATATAGTCAGGTTTCATTTTTAGAAACCTACCAAAAATACCACGGTCATCCACGGTACTAATAATATTATACAACATAATACAGAAAGTAATAAAAATCAAAAGTTAATACAATAAACACTCAAAATAAATATTAAAAAACATGGAGTGGGTGAATTAGTTTTTAAACATACATAATTATTTTAATCGTAAACACGAAAAGAACAATGTTGTGGTAATGAATATCTAAAATTATTTATTTATTTTAATAGTTAGTTATACAACCTAGCCATACGAGTGCGTACTAGAGGCTCATTATAAGATACATATTTCTGGCAAGTGGTTTATGTATAATGAGCAAAGAAGCAAACGAATTAGTTCTATTTGACGGGATCGTAAAATAAAAAAGTTCAAAATACATAATCGGTCATAGTAACTACATAAATGTCGCGAAAATAATTTATTATACATAACCTTCCGTTAAAAAAAAACTAACTGATGAAAAACTGAATCAAAATCCGTTCGCACGATATTCGCTTGGCTGATATATTCTAGTAAAGAAGATAAATAATTAGAAGGGGAGTTCTTCTTTTGCCCCCGCGGCGACTTGAACAGCTACTACCGCGGGGATATGGCGTTTCCACGTTAAGTGATTTCGCCAGTGTCAAGTATATATAAGTATATATCAATATAGCAATAAAACAATCCAATCTTCTCTAGGAAGATTGGGGGCAACGTTGTACGGTGATTTGTAGGTCAGAGGTCAAGATAGTTTTAACCTCTGCACCACTGCGAGTCCACTTGAAACGAGAAGAAAGATGCCAGATACACGAAATAAGTCCAAGTCTTCAATCACTGTGCGACACAAAGACATAAAAAGTACAAATCACTATCAGAAAAGAACTTTGAACACCTAATTACCCAAAAATTAAAGTCTAAAACAAATTACACGTCCGCCATCTTTTAACGTTGCAAATGGCCCCCCAGAAGGGGAGTTAGTAATTAATGGTTAATAGAAGAAAATCTCCGGGGCCTATCTTAGTCGTCGACGTCCCCGGCGCGGGGCAGGGCGCGCGGGGAGCCCAGCACCGCCGTGCGCAGCTGCAGAACCGCGTCACCGGCCCCGATCACCAGCTCGTTCATGTAGAGGAAGTTGATCATGTGCGCTACGCTCAGGAACGCGAATTGCTGCATTCGCACCTGAGGGGGGACGGGGACGATGATACTTTCTCTGGTGTGCTGAACTCTGAAGTAGGTACTCGTCACATAAAAAGTCTCCTCCTAACACATAGCACGACCATGAAGTTTATGACTATTGACATTGTTGACAGCGGTAAAACAATGCTGTTGTTACTATTCCTTCACACTAACAATGCGTTTGGTTGCGTGCTGCGTGCGTAAGTATCGAGCGATGCGCATTGACGCAACCCGCACCCGAGCGGCAATTGGGATAGACCAAAAAAAATAACTCACTCTTTTTACATTCTAATTCGAAAGAATAGGTAATTTTAAGAGACCGTTTTCATTAATTTTGTATTTGACCTAATAGTTTTGTTTTAATATCTTTATTTATTTAGCAGACATTTTATGGATGACATGATTGTTATAAATTTGGGTTGGCATTTTATCATGAATTAGTACAACAATTGAATGATATCTAATGATGAAAATTAATTGTAATAGTGTAATAACACATACTAGTTCAAGCGGTTTACGCCTAACCCGTAAGATACACCTAGGAGGGCTTCAAGACAAAAACGAACGAACAAACAAAGGTCAAATATACTTTTGTCGAAATGTCCGAAAGAGATAAATATTTCAAAAACTTAATTATGCAGAACAACTTGAAAACTCTTTTCCTCGAAATGGTTTCCAAATTAGAGTAATTTGAAAAACATGAACAATCCCAATAGGTAACATAAACTGATGAAGCGCCGGAGACGAACTGCTTTTCTGTTTATACTGTGGTACAACTCTAATATCCGAACTCTAGTTTTAAGGTTCTTGGTGCTTAGTTGTATGTGTTTCTCCAGGAGTTTGCGGCGCTTTTTCTCCGCAATGATGTTCTTAAACTCACGCCTTCATTCCCAGAGTGGGGTAGGCAGAGCTAAAGAATTACCAACAAGTCTTAAAACTTCTTGATAATTCTGTAACCACATTTTGGACAAGTAGGCTAAGATGTTTCCCAGAGTATTAGTGACGGGTGGCAAGCCCATCGCCTAGAACTACAAGCCTTATTCACTTACGGCCAAACCCTATATTCAATCCGCGGACAGATAGGCTTACTTCGGATTAAAATTTGACACATTTTGTATGGGCAAATGTCAAATTTTAACCCGAGGTAAGCCTTATCTATCCTCGGATTGAATGTAGGGTTCGGCCGTTAGTCGCCTCTTACGACATCCACGGGAAGACATGGAGTGGCACTATACTAACCCGGCAACCACACGGTAAATTAAATTTATTTTTATTACATTTCTTAAAAAGTACAACTCATTTTGCGTTGCCGTGTGTTGTGTGAAACCGAATGTAGCAGAAATTACACGACTGAAAGTACGCCACTTACAACTCAAAAAATTACGCTAGTCTGTCTTCACCCTAACCCCTCGTACTTAAGGCCGCCATTTTGTTAAAAATTTTATATAACCGGTCCTTCGCCCAATAGAATTATTACAAGAATTAATAAGTTTGATTTTTCCATCCTATATTTTGTTGTTAAGGCTGTGTCGGTCGTTTGTATTGTAACTAATTCCGTACCGGTTAAAACCCGGTTCACACTCTAGGAATACGATCGAACCATTTTACCGTTTTGGTTGTACCTACATTTATGTTGAAAATCGAAAGCTATCGATATTTTTATTGTTTTTGCAGTTACGTTTTGCAGCAAATTTTGGTACGAAGCAGTATTTCCGCATGAAAACGTTAACTACGCACTTACATGCCTACCCAAGAAAAACAGAGGTTTCAAGAGGTCCTGAGAAATAGTTTAAAGCTACTTACTTAGCTAAGGGATCGATGACGGTGCTCAAAAAACTTCACAACGACAATTCACGTGATTTACTGTGTGTTAATCAAAATATTAATAATTTAAGGAGTGGTTCAGTAAAAAAGTAGCAATGAATTATCTGGTATTTATTTTTTATTTGTTGCTAAGCTAATTATGAAGCAGTATTTTTTTTGTAATCTGTAGATATCATACTATTAAAAAAAATACAATAATATTGAAATGTGAAAGATTCCTTGAGTTTTCTCAATATTTATTGCAATGTACTTTATAAATCTTTGTACAACACAATTTGACAATTTTCGCTTGCCGTTTTCTACAATACCACAATTGAATTTCCACTTAATTTAAACTTAAAGAAAAAAATTACGTTTATGACATTATGACAAACACCTCATAAATTCTCTCAAAAGACACTGTTCAAAAAGTTTTAGGTGTGATTTAATGTAAAAGGCGAAAACTTGAAATCCCTCTTTAATTTTTACCATTCTTATTGTTTATTTTATTTAATAGTATCTATAGATTACTATTACAAATGCACTGCTTAGAAATTAGCACAAAATAAAAATAAATTCCATATTATGTGCTGCTACTTTTTTTCCGGACCACTCCTTAGTACGATACTTTCTACGACGTAGAACCCCTCCGATTTTCTGTCGCACGCTGGCTTCGCGTCGCGGTCGGAACAAAACCGCCAACAGCGCTTGCGCGTTCCTGATCGGCATTTTGGCGGGAAATTTGGTTAGGTATCATTCGTTATTTGTAACTTACAACCGAGATGACGCTATGAGTCAGAATAAGGTGTGGAGAATTATTTATCTTTGCTGTACATTTTGGTTCTCTATCGTTTGCCCGAATATCAATTGCCATAATTGTATCACTTGCCATAATGTTCATTTGCCATAAAGGCATTTTTTCTAAAACCGTGAACTATTCAGAATTGTTCAAAATCAAACTTAACCTAACCTAACGGGCTCTATACGATGGCATGTAAAATTTACCTGAATGGTTTACAGTTTCAGAAAAAATGCATTTATGGCAAATGAACATTATGGCAAGTGATACTATTATGGCAAATGAAATTCGGGCAAACAAAGTGATCCCGTACATTTTAATACCCGATTATTTTTGTAAGATTTACTTATTTTACAATAGATTTGTCTGATATCATTAGATTATCATTAATGAGTTTATCTAACGATGTAGGAATGTCATTGTTTATGGAAATATACAACATGTCACAAAAAAGAGATTATAAAAAAAACCATAGTAAGCTGTCATCTCAGTCATACAACCTCTAGATGGCAGCTTACTAGAGTTGATATTATTTATTTTTTGGTGTATTTTTGTAACAAATTGTATCGAGCTTATGCACTATGATATAGAAGTATGGTTTGCTTGAACATAGTATATTTTTTTAGGGTCAAATTATAAAGATAGGTTACCTGTTGACTTCGTACTTGTTCATGTGCTTCAGGAACATTTACTTATTATAAACTTGATTTTGCCCCCGTACTCGTCTGCGTAAGGCTAATTTATTCCCCTAGTGATTATTTTAAATAAAACCGGTCAAGTCTCATCTTGACAGAAACCCGCGGCGCTGACCCCTCGTGCCCCTGTTTAGTCGACAGGAGTAAATACTCGTACTCTTTAACTTAACATTTTTCCTCTCGTATGTTGCCGGGCTAGAATAGTGCCACTCCATGTCTCCGTTGATGTCGTAAGAGGCGACTAACGGCCGAACCCTATATTCAAACCGAGGATAGATAAGGCTTACTTCGGGTTAAAATTTGACATTTGCCCATACAAAATGTGTCAAATTTTAATCCGAAGTAAGCCTATCTGTCCGCGGATTGAATATAGGGTTTGGCCGTAAGGGAATAACGGCTTGTAGTACTATTAGGCCATGAGGTTGCAACCTGTCACTAATACACTGGTAAACATCTTAGCCTATTTGTGCAAAATCTGGTTACAGAATTATAACTTATAACAATTTTTTAAAGTTGTAGGTAATTCTGTAGCTCTGCCTACCCCACTCTGGGATTACAGGCGTGAACGTATGTATGTTTGTATGTATGTATGTAAATAGCCCATCTTGCTTCATAATCGTATTGTTAACGTCATTACTTAAATCACATTATCATTATCACATTAATTATTACAAAGAATTATCGTAATGTCATGTACAATTTCCAATATCAACTCAAGACGCGAACGCTGCTAATGTTTCTATTTTCTATCGATTCGAAATGTCTGGGGTTGACATAACAACAACGTCCACATTTTGCCGATATTCGAAAATCGCTAAGTTACGAGGGCAGAGTGAGAAGTCGTGTAAAAATCATATTAAAGGTATTTTCTTCACAAATTCATTAATGTCAATTTGTAATGCAGCCTTTTTGGAGGTAAGTAAATCGTATATTGTCAGTTCACACGACTAGTTTTTTTTTTGACAGCTATGAAAAAGAAACAATCACTTCGGTGTTTGCAAACATGGAGAAAAGTGAGTTTCGTGTTCTGATTAAACATTATTTTTTGCGAAAAAAAACAAGTACGGATACAAAAAAAAAATTAGACAAATATTACGGGAACTCTGCTCCATCGATTAAAATGATCCACAAGTGGTTTACGGATTTTCGTTGTGGCCGTACAAGCACTGCTGACGCCGACCGACCCGGACGCCCAGTTGAGGTCACTACACCAGAGATGATCACCAAAATCCATGACATCGTATTGACCGACCGAAGAATGAAGGTCCGTGAGATAGCTGATATTGTAAGCATTTCAGACGAACGGGTTCGTAATATCCTTCACACTTATTTGGATATGAAGAAGCTCTCCGCCCATTGGGTGCCGCGATTGCTCACAGTAGATCAAAAACGCACTAGGGTGACCCTGTCAGAGGCATGTTTGGCGAAGTTTAGGTGTAATGAAAAGGACTTCTTGCGTCGTTTCATAACTGTTGACGAAACCTGGATTCATCATCATACCACCAGAAACCAAGGAGCAGTCAAAACAATGGATTGCTTCAGGTGAACCTGCACCAAAGAAGGCCAAAGCAGTTTTATCGGCGAATAAAGTTATGGCTACTGTCTTCTGGGATGCTCGTGGTGTAATATATGTTGATTACCTTTAGAAAGGTAAAACGATTAATGGCGAATATTATGCCAACTTGTTACAGCGATTTCATGAAGTTTTAATGAAAAAACGACTCCATTTGGCGAGAAAAAAAAATCATTTTTCACCAAGACAACGCACGGGTCCACACTTGTGCAGTTGCTATGGCTAAAATCCACGAGTTGCGTTACGAATTGCTCCCGCATCCGCCTTATTCTCCAGATTTAGCCCCCTGCGACTGTTTTCTTTTCCCAAACTTAAAGAAATGGCTTGGTGGAAAAAGATTTGGTTCCAACGAAGAAATCATCGCAGAAACCAATGCGTATTTTGAAGGTTTGGAGAAATCGTACTATACGGAGGGAATCGAAAAGCTAGAAAAGCGATGGACCAAGTGTATTGAGTTACATGGGGACTACGTTGAAAAATAAATATTTACTTGGACCAAAAAAAAAAACTTGTTTAATTTTTTCCAGACTTTTCACTCTGCCCTCGTATGTATTCGATTTTGGAATTGCTTTAGCTTCGCTTTTCATAGCGCTTCAGTAACTATAGCGTAAAACTCAATCAAATAAACTAACTCACTTTCACACTCCATCAATCAACAAAGTTTTACAATTATATAATTAGCTACGGTAACGGTATTATCTGAAACGAAGCGAATAACCTTAAACTTCCTGTTCTGTGCGCAATCATGTAACATGGGCCGCCGATCCGGATTCCGTCGCAAGCCAGCCGCTCCGGATTTCCTGATCGGACCCGTTGCGGTAGGTACATCCGTCGTCGTGGTCTCAATCTGCGCTTGCACATACTGTACAGATAAAACACAGAGAAAAAAGTTAGACTGGCTTCGTAAAAAGGTTTTATCCTTTTTTTTATTTGTTAATGTGTGCACACTTTGTTATTATGTTATTTGTTCCTGTAGATAACTAATAACTTCCTAAAGAAGTCTTAATTTTTCTGATGTCGAAGCAGCGTTATTGACGTTTTTATAGAGAAAAAATAATCCAATGACAAAAAAGTCAATAAAGTTTTCTTCCTACAGTTAAGCAAAAAAAACTGTCTCGCTCTTATGTTATCTCTTAACGAGTACCTATAGTAATAAGATTTATTCGCATTTTATATATCTATTTTTATTCGTACTGTTGCAGAAAGTCGAAGATTCGAAAGTCTATTTCTAAATAACACTAGTTTAACCTAAACTAAACCTACCATATATTTATGTTACTAAGGGGTGTCCTGGATCAGGAATTGAAATTTTTCATTACTTAGTATTAAAACTGCGAAAGTGTAAAAAATGCGAATAATCGAGTAATAAAGACTTGTCAGATATTGTTGCGCCCAATGTCGGATAATATATTATTGCGGGTGACTGTGCCACTTACGATGATCGGGCAAAAGGACGTTGTTGTAATGTTGATCATTTTTGTAGTGGGATTCTATGGTGGGTTTTTGGGGCGCAAAACAAGTTTCACAGTTTCTCTTATTTTTTTTCACCATGTTTTTCTAATCAGTTCAATAGTAGTCTGTTTACAAATCTATGACGTCAAGGGTAAGACGGATGCGACGCGCTCGCAACAACATCGGCGCGTGAGTTGCGTACGGTCATGCCTACCGCGACACTAGTCATCACTGGATTTTTGGCGCATTATGCAAGAATATCGAAAGTTGTTTTGTCGCGTTTTAGTATTTTCCTTAATACATATTTATTAAGCGTCCGCGGACCGGGAGACGAGCCTGTAGGTAGGCCTCCAACAAGATGGAGTGACGACCTTGTAAGGATCGCGGGAACGCGGTGGATGCGAAAAGCACAAGACCGGTCTGAGTGGAGAGCCTTGGGGGAGGCCTATGTCCAGCAGTGGACGACTTTCGGCTGACATGATATTAAGTTAAAGATATTGTTAAGTTTAGGATTTAGGAAGTGAATGATAATAGAATCCTGTTAATAATAATAATGGAATTGCGATGGTTCTTAGTAAGTCAAAATCAAAAATATTACGGCTTTTCCCTTTTCTGTAGATAATTCATTTTTATTTTCTATAGGTATACTTCTCTTTTACTTTTCTATTTCGCCACTTTTTTTAGCGATAATCCACGTTTTCCTGTTGTACAGTAGGGTTATTCTTTTAAATAATTCACTGACGCTGTGTCGAAGTTTGATCAAGGTTGAAACACGTACGAACGGATAATGTTTACGCACTGACGGTTCGACCAGTAGGTATATCTAAATCAACGAGCTCCCTTCTGTATAGTGAAACGGCAGCCTAAGCTGTATTCCAAACTAGTTTCTTCCGGATGTTTGCTCTAGAAGTAAAAGCTTTCTATGCCAGGGCCATATCATGGTGTAAGAACATATCAATAAATGTATCGATTGTCAGATTAAGTTTATTTTTTTATTTTTTATTCCAAACCTCAACTCTACGCAACAACTTATATCTATACTTTGTTCCGTTTTGAGTTAAAAGAGGCAACGTCTAACAATAAGAAAGCTTTCAAAGCCCTAATGCCACTATAATGTTTTAGAGAAACTATTCATGTTATAGTGAAAGAAATTTGTCAAGATCGTAGCAAGTGGAAAGAAGTGGTCTCTGCCTACCCCTCTGGGAAACAGGCGTGATTTAATGTATGTATGTATGTATTCATGTTAGGCCCTTCTTGACCTGACGGTACGACTTTAAGTTTTTTTTACTGGGAAACTATACATATGTAAATAAAATTATACTGCATATAATGATGGTTGTACCGCTGTACAGTAAGCCTGGCCAAGTCAAAGAGAGGCCCTCTGACCCTAAATACAAATTAAACCAATCCTGGGATAATTACCAATCCAACTAAGTATAGGTACCTCGCAGTCCCCGCACTTTAAAATCTTTCAACTGTTTAATCTAGAGAGTCTCCTATACAGGATGGGTCAGAAATATTTGCATTTTTACTAGTTTTTACTCTCGCTTGCAAACTTTTTTGGCCCACCCTGTGCTAAGAAACATAATAAATGAAATAATTTATTCAATAAATTGGCTATGGGCCTATGGCTCTTATACACGTTGGTGAATCTACCATCGCTTCGGATAAGACCACCAAAAACTAGCAGAAGGTCATTCATCAAGTCAAGTAATAGCACAATTTAATAAAGTAATCAATAATAATAATAAAATTAGTTAACCTCGTAACGCCCAACGTCCTAAATATAGGACATTTGCCAAAGTGACTTTTGACTTTAGTTGACAGACACACACTAACACTAACTAACAAAATTTGTCATGGGCCTTACGTGGTACTATGTACGAGGGTGTACCAGAAACAAACCGAGTCCCAGGCTTGTTTTGCTCTACATGCATGCCCCACCTACCCTGCCAGCCCCCGAATCACCCAGTCGAATAAAATACCTTGTTTCCTAAAACAAGAACAAGAAGGTTTACTTTATTAGATTTCCCTAACTCTATTTTTTTTTTCTAAAATGGACCTCTTAAAACATTTCTGCATGACATACTTAAGCAGTTCAATTTAGGTTGAGAGAAAGGGATAGAGTTATATAACTGTTATAGCTCTGTCCCGTTCTCTCAACCTAAAGTGAACTGCTTAAGTATGTCATGGTAGCCCCCCTGATCATTCTATTGCCCGAACCACGACACGTCTCGAAGGGCCGCATTCCTCGTCATCAGATTACTCCAAATCACCCTTTAAATTGCCCATTACTCCCATTAGACACGTTTTTATTCGCTAGAATAGGGCTCCGTCCACACAACAGCTTATCCCCACGTGACTATAATTAATTCCCCATCTAAAAGACTTTAGTTTTTTGAAAACAGTTCTTAGTGGGATAAATTGAGGGCTATGAACACAATGCGCATTGGTTTCTCGTGACTGCCCTCGTTTTCATGTAATGATGGTTTTGTCGTCGATTTGTCAAGCTTAAAGAGCCAAATTGAATTAAACGAATTACTTCACCGTAACGGATTGAAACCACAATACAAATGGAAGAAAAAGTAGAGAAGAATTTCAATTGGAAATGGCCAAGTATTTTTTCTCTAAAATTTTAATAGTGAGAATATTTGTTGTTCTCACCAGTAAAGTTAATTAGAGAGGCGTGAGCGCTACTTCACGAACCCGCGGGATAAATACACTTTAAGTACCTAAATAATATTTTTTTAAATTTAATATATTAACTTTTTTTTTGGCACATTAACTTCTTCATCTTCTGCTGGCCCGAAGGGGCTCTGGCGGAGCTCATTGACGGTGTTACATTCGATTTTAACATAGATATCATTGGTCCGTTGATCATGCTAGTTGGCCGGTGGGGAAGAAATCGACCGAACTTGGATTAAAAACACACGCGTGTGCACCGGCCCTTATCGGAACCGGTTGGTCTGGGTCGAGTGTTTGGGCTAACCTACATACACACACGCAGAGGTCGCTGAGGTCAGCTAAGGGCACCAGTACCCGCGATTATGCGATTGACTATGTGTGAACAAGTAAACCCAGTTTGTATTTAACATCGGAGTACTGAGGTTAAAGCGAGTCGAAGTTCTATGATGTAGCTACAACGTACCTTTAAAAACTACCTACACATGTCATCAAAATGTCTCAAGATCAAAATATTCCTTTCGTTATTTTGCAATGTAGGTACTGCGTTGCAAAATATAAAGAGAACGTCGGCAGGGGCATTTTTAATGTGTGTACTCAGTTACAGGACCAATTTGTCCTTGAAAAAGCTGCTTGGCGCTGTTCCTGTTTAAACCTAAACTATTTCCGGATTAAACTAACTCTGAATCAAATCCTAATGGGGCCGAAAGCTGTGGGTCATTTAGCTAGGAATTTTAACTACGAGTAGGTATATGACCTTCGCCTAACCCTTTTTTTGGGTGTTCGAACCGCAAATTGGTGGCCAATGGTCATCTCTACCTTTTGTATATAGGTGAAGGCCAATGGGCATCCGGATTCCGTTTACATTAGTTCATAGGTAAAGTGGTTAACCCCTCCTCCCTAAAGCTGAAGAATTTATTAACACAAGACCTAAATTAAGGCTGCAACGGATATTAACGAAAAATTTACATACATAATTATGTACATACAAACACATAGGTACATAGAAAACATTCAAGACTCAAAAACAAATACTCACACTCTTCACACAAATATTTGCCCATACCAGGTACCGAACAATCGCAGTCCTCGTAGGTAGAGTCACTACCATCACCAACTAGGCTCATATCATCAAATACACGTCGTCATCGTCGTACGTACCTATACCGTCATACATAGTGTTGCCAGACACCTCGTTTTTCCGCATTTTACCCCGCGTTTTTGCCACTGGCCCCGCTATCCGCGTTAAGCTAACACGGATCTGCTTTTTTAAAATATACACGATCAATTTTTAAATGTTTACCACTTGCTCGTGGAAAAAGGTTCAAATTCAAAACATCGAACGTACGAAACAGCGGAACGCTTACGACGCATCGGAAGTCCTAGTTTTTTCACACAGCATACCTACTCAGGAAACAAAGCTCGGACAAAATTGGCAATAACTTACTACTACTCAGCCTGCATCGCTTGTTATATTTTGTTCAATGGATTTCGATGTTTTTTTTAAAAATCAAATCGAAAAGGAATTAAAAAGTTTTTTTCATCGCCTTTTCAACATGCCAAAAAACCTATAAACGTATTCCCCAAATCAGCAGCTCCCGCTTTTTGTATTCCGGCACCTGGCAAGACTGCTCATACACGATCATCGCATCGAATGGTGTCACAGTCCCTTATGCACTCGTGTGCTCGGACGCATACAAATGACTGGTATCGAATGTTAGGGACGACTGGTTCGTGTGTACCATTATGCAAATGAATGCAGGTGCGATGGCATTGTTGCGAATAGTTACGTATATTCTTGAACCCGACAGCCACGTTTTAGTCTCTAAATCTCTTGAACGGATAAGTCTGACAAAAAGCAAGCTTTAGAACTCGACTGCATGGCTTAACATCGTCGTCTATTGGATTGATATAATCGCCCGATTTCTACCAACGAGCTGATTTGTCATCGTATTGTCTATGACTCTACGTTATGGTTACTCTTATTTACTTAACAGTAATAACATATACGATTACATGTCAGAAAGAGTTAGGTTTTATCGAGAATAAGAGCCAATGTATAACGTTCCTGAAGCCATTTTGATTTTTATATACAATTTTTTTTTGCTGTCAAGAATCTAGGTATCCCGTTAAGTAATATCTCTAATGTGTAAATTTCCTATGAGATTTTTTCAGTAACATCTTAGAATAGTTGGTTTTTTAAATGAAACAAGAGGACGCCCGCTACTTCGTATGCGAAGAATTGGTTCGATTTTTGGAACATCCTTTCTTAGTGCCCAAGGGCAGTATGATACCGAAGATACTATAAGCTTTCAAATTTCAAGTCCATCATGATCCATCAGTTAGGCAGTTTCTCCTTTATATTTATACTAGCGACCCGCCCGCAGCTTCGCCCGCGTGGAATGTATTATACATATAAACCTTCCTTAAGAATCACTCTATCTATTAAAAAAAACCGCATCAAAATCCGTTGCGTAGTTTTAAAGATTTAAGCATACATAGGGACAGACAGCGCAAGCGACTTTGTTTTATACTATGTAGTGAAGAAGATTCTAAATCTCAACTGTTTCCGATAATGATTTCAGTAATGTCCAGTTATTTCCAAAATTTCGGGAATTTTCTGCAACATGTAGGGTACAGTACATTGCTAGATAAGTATATCCAAGTAATTTGTGATATATGTAAGTCAACGTTGAATATAGGCTATGTTTGTGTCAAATTCGCTACACTCACATATTCTAGACGGGCAATAAACTTTATTTTAGTTTGATCAGTTGAATCAACACGGTTTAGCAAGGTTTCTCAAAATGTAACATCTGTGGAAACAATGCGCTCAGTCTCTCCCGCTGAGGCTTATCATTGCTTAACGAGTTTCTAAAAATATGCTTGTTAGTGTATCTAAGAACCAGGACGGTGTTTTTTTTAAGTGCCCTCCTGGATCATCATGTCACATCCAAATGTCATATCATCACCAAATGCCACTTGTTCTATAATGAATGATGTACCTAACGTAATTACTTATAATTTATTGTACATTTTTTTGACAATTACACGGAATAGGACATTATTAAAAACAACAAGTACCTAAACGTTTAAATAATTCTTTACAAAAATCTGTATTTTGTAAAACTAACAATTTTCCAGCACTTCAGGCGATATACATGTTTCATTTTGTCATAATTCAAGTACTTATTACCTTTTATTTCTTATTCTTATCCCAATTAAGTTTACTCACGAAATGCTTTTCTCACGCTCAATAAGTCATTGTAATGTTTACGTGCAATGTCGAATGTCGATACATCTCGATACACGAACAGTTTAGTTCCGTTTAAAAACTTCAATTCCTCGCACCGCCAATGCGATAAGAACGAAAATTCTTAAGCTCACATTTCGAGAGCCGCAAATTTGTTTTTGTTTTTCTTTGGAGTTCCAATCCGTAGACAGTTATATCGGAATCCGTTAACGGATTCGATCGAGTAATTTTCTATCACTGATTGTACTACATCGCGGTTCTTATTGCACGGGGATAAGGTTGAAATTTATATACTGAAAATATAACCGTATCTTAGTCGATGTGTAGGTTACAAACTCGCCTACTAACCTTGCTCCAGTTAAGATACATCTTCATGTTTTAGTTGTTGAAGAAGCTTTCGATATGCTTTTTGTGTATAAAAATCTGTTTTATGCAAAATGTATGCTGATTTATACGGCTAGGGTTAATAGGCATGCTTTTAAAGAAGTACACTAAGTACTGAGTATTAAGAAGAAGAATTAAAATTACTTCGAGCAACGTGGCTCATAATTAAAAGTACCTTATATACCTATATACATACCTTACAACTTAAAACTTAAAACTAATACCGAGGTGACAGAACAGTGTGGTCTTGCTTTAGGTACCAAAATTGGCGTCATGAACACTGCCAGTAGGTTGCCCCCAAACCGCCGGAACACGACATCTTTCGACAAATTTCGGCCAGAAATTTCGTTATGTCTTGGTGCGGTATTTATTTAATTGATATAAAACAACGTTGTTAGTTACATGAAGGATGCGTTCATTGTGTGTAGTAAATAGTATTAAAATAGACGTACATATGTTGGCAAAGTATTTGGAGTCTTAGGATTGCCGTCTTGAGTGTTCGTGTGACTTCATTCTTTTAAACATACTTCCAAACACATACATAAAGCGTAAAGCCGAAGCGTTTTAGTTTTGTATGGTTTTAAGGTACGATTTCTCAGTTTTCTGCACTCTGCGAATATTTAAAGATCATTAATGCGGTCGCATCGACTTGCGTCTCTTTTTGTGTAGAGAAATTGTTTCTGATTTATTTTATCTTCTTTCCAGGTAAACTTTCGGCCGATTTAGATGAAACAACACCGGCACCAATCATCGTCAAAAGTACTACAGAAAAAGTAACCGTCGTACCTGTAACCACTCCGACAACCTCGGCTCCTACAAGAACTACGTCCCCACTCCCCGTCAACAGAACCGAGAATGTGACAGAAGTTCCAACCACCACTGAAGAAGTAACCACAGAGTCACTCAAACCTCAACCAAGACTGTTAAATTTGAATGTGGACGACCTTAAAAATTTCGCAATTGCATTACATAATGAATCTCTGAACACAAAGAAATTAGCTGATCTCAGCGATGTTACTCTAGATGAAGATGATTATGAACCACCGGCAAAAATAGAGCCTATCAAGCATAACAAGGATGTATCGGATAAGTTTTATTCCAATTTGCAAGCGCCATTCAACCCGTCATTGATAGGGGGCTCTGAAGAAGCTAAGGAGGAAGAGATGTGCAAGGAGAATGAACTTCCTTATAAGGTAAGTTTTGTACTTGCAACAGAATTTGTGTCTACTTTCGTATACATACATACATACATAAACTCACGCCTTCATTCCCAAAGTGGGGTAGGCAGAGCTACGGAATTACCAGCAACTCCAAAACCTTGTATACATATAAGTCTCAAAATTTACTATGGGTTAAGAGAACAAATTATTTTGAAATAATTGAAGTCAGTAGTTTTCTCACATGGGATTGGTCAATTAGGATTTTTTTTTGCTGTTATTATATTAGAAATCTCGGTGCCCGCTGTTTGAATGAAATACTGTTGGTTTTTTTTTCTAAATAGCTATTTATATAACAATTTACGTCGGGTAGGTTAGGTTAGTCTTGTCTCACAGATTAAGTAAGAGTTCTGTCGTAACTTGTGGCTACAATAAAATACAAACTGTTGCTGCGGAAATACCATTATTGTAAATGAAATTTCAGAAATGGAACGTTCGACCAATACGTTGCGCCTAAACGGCAGATATACCAAAAATCTGGGCTTACGAAGTTGCCATCCAGTAATTAAGTCAGTCGCCCTTTTTGACAATTCATAACGTTGACGACAATATGATAACAGATCAAAAGTAATAGTTTTTAGCGACTAGATTATAGTCCAAGGTTTCTTTTATTTGAGCATCATTATTGTTTGTAGGTAGGGGAGCGCATCGAGCGCGGTTGCGAGGAGAGCTGCGAGTGCACTCCTGGCGGAGTGTTCGACTGCACCCCGCGGTGCAAGCATCCTTACGTCAGGCGCGGACGACGCCTCAACGACCCGCTGTGCTTCGAGTCCCCCGTAGACGAATGCTGCAGCATCATTGCTTGTGCTACTGGTAATGGAGGTAAGAAACACTAATATCTTGCTGCTTATCTGTGCGCGGATCTGTGCTCAAAATTTGGATATCTGTTTTTTTTTTTACTATATTACTAGTTTGTGTATAATCCGGAGACACTAGAATTTGTTATTTTTGGTATGGAGATGCACTATCACAGCAAGTTCTATCTAGATTTAGGAATTATGCGATTTTGTAGGATATGGGTAGCTTTAGGCTGAAAATAAATAATTTTATGAAGGTTAATAATATTGCTCTTCTTGGTTTTTCCAGACATCAAAGCGGCAAAAGTGGAGGTGTGTCGATACGGCAACGATTCACACCTCGTCGGATCCGACTGGGAGATTGGTTGCGAACAAAAATGTACCTGCGAGAAAAACTCCGTGGTCACCTGTAAACCTAGGTATATTCTATTACACACGTATGATGCCGATGTACAATCTTTTTTTATTTATTTATTTATTAACTAAAACAATTACAATATATCAATGGAACATTGTCCTACAAAACTGTTTACAGTTTGACTGCGGGATCATTGAGTCTCTTTACTAGGATATAACTTTACTTAAAAATATTTTTTAAATTTAACTAACGAAGTAATTGAACATTCTTCTTTTAAACTCTGCCTTATTTGCCTCTAAACTGATATCTGTGGGCAAGCTAATGTAATAATGTAGGGTAGAAGTTTCTGCAGCCATCTATCACCGTAGTAGTTAGCGACCTTCGGCACAACGTATGTACTTCCCCGTAGCCACCGACCTAGTGCCGCATGCATTGTTGACAAGGAATAGATTATGCTCTTGAGCATAGATTATGCTCTTTGGTCTGTGTTTGTGCCACCACAGATCCTGTATGTAACAAATGGCAATAATATATTAGTTTTTTAGAACAGTGTTCTATGCTGTTTCTATATTCAAACATGGTCACCAAATCACTGACCGACATCACCAATGCTATTTCTAGATGCAAGCCGCTGCCCCAGTCGGACAAGTGCATCAACGTGCAAGATCCCAACGATGCGTGCTGTGAGGTTCAAGTGTGCGACGTGTCACAAGATGTCCACGAGGAACCGTTGGACAACTCTACTAGCACTACTACTACCACAACTGAGGTAATTAGCTTATTTTATTGGTTCATTTATCTAATGTCTTTGAGTAGGAAAATGACCAGACAGACAGGCGACCTGAGGGTAAGCGGGATCTGAGACCGGTAGAGATATATATTTGCATTCTCACGACTATAGTCACTAGAAGACTATTGCGAACCCTGAGAACTAAGGTGTAAATAATTTACGAGTTGTGTTATGCTTATATAACGTATATAACATAAGGCAGTAATAGTAGATTGTTCAACAAGGGACTAAAACAAGCCATAATCTTATGAGATGTATAGCCACGGGAGCGAGCGACCGAGCGAGAGTGGCTTTTGCACAGTTGTCATTTGGAGGTTATTTCCACGGCCTAAAAATTATCCATACACAATCACTGAAAATGGCGATAATTCTCCATTCACAAACACCGTGATTGACTGTTTAAGGGATTCCAAAGTAAATTAAAAAGAAAAAGTACCTACTTTAGTTCCTAGGGAGTAAAGTGTCGTTTTAATCCCTAAGGATTAAATACGTCACTTTAGTCCGCCTATGCAAGGCTATTATGAGTCATTTTAGAGCCTGAGAAGTGAAAAATATATGACTAATGTCCATGGGCATTGGGTCTGGACTCCATGAAAGCCCATGGACATTAGCAAATTCAAAACTGCAAATCTGCCTCCACTTCACAAACCACTTTGATTCTTCGTGTTGTTTAATTATTTTTATTTGTATTCTTGATTGAAATAAATAAATATTATTTAATAAATGAATTAGGTATGACACGGTTTCTTGAGCTCAAGTCCCGTTAAAATTAAACTTCTGACTTTACAATGTAACATTATGGGTGATTGTAGGCTCCGAAAGAAGATCAGACTCCTATTACCTTTGGCAGTGATGGTTCAGAATCTACGAATTCAACAACAATTATGGTATGCTCCCAGAGAATGCCCTTTATTTCTAAGTCTAAGTTGTCACATAGAGTGACAGCTTATAAAATGCACGGAGCACGTTTAAGTAGAATTATAGTACTTACTTGTATTCTTAGGTAGAGTTGTGTATATCATCCCCTTATTAACTTTTATGCACGTAGTATTTTCACATTATTTTAGTCATAAATTAGTGTACTATAGAAACTTATTTTGCTCGTATGAACCTCAGGATTTAAGAAACTTATTAAGATCTGGTGCAGATATAATAGCGTGATTGCAAGACACTAGCGTCTTCCATAAACTTTACCATCTCTAAATATTTCACCTCAATCTACTTGTTTAATGATGTGTATTTTTTTAGCTTCCTTCCAAACCAACCAACCAACTCGATGTTCTAATGACATCAGGGCGTCCGCTGGTCCTCACAGAACCTATTGGATCCGTCAAAGTTTTGCAGAACAACAGTGTCCAAGTCAACCTCATGCAAGTTAACGACAGCTTGGATCCTATACACCTCCTCCTCAGTAGTGACGGTGGACAAAATTTCAAAGACGTTGAATTGAAATTAGATAACCTGATATTGAATCTTGATGGAGGAAAGGACTATATCCTAAAGACGAAAGAGACTGGCACCAAGTTTAATTTTACGATAACTGCGAAAGATTTTGAAAGCACAGGGTGCCATCAAGATGGAAAGTTTTACGAAGTTGGTAAGTAAAACAACTGATATAATTGCGAAAGGATTTTCTGTTTAACGCGCTGAAAATTTTATATTGTGAAGATGCTTCTTAGTTAAATCCTGAAGGGAGAAGCATTATAAAAAAAAACAATGGGCAGGAAGTCTTGTGCCTCTTAAATACAGTAAACTTATTCAGTTTAGCTCCAGACGGTGTTGTAGGTGCCTTTGAGGCTTGCTGTACTGTACAGCCATCAAATATAAGGATTTATCTTTTGAATCTGAGAGCTATAATTTATAATCATCTATATAATTATAACTACATTACTTCTTATTGTTTTCGATTTTAATTTTAATTCGGCTAACGTGCAACCATTATTCCAGGTGAGGAGTTCCATATAGGTTGCACTGCGCTCTGCGAGTGCACTGGAGCGGAGACTAGAGAGTGTGCCGCCCTGGAGTGCCCCTCGCACGTGGGCCTGGAGCTGGTCTCCAAGGGCTGCGTGCGCTGGGCGCCTAGTCCGCCGCCGCAGCCACCCAACTGCTGCCCGAGGGCGGCGCGGTGCCTCAGCGATGGGACTTGCCATTTCAAGGGAGTTGCGTAAGTATCTTAAATCTATCTAAGTATCTATATATCTTAAACTGTTAATTCAACTACTCTAAGAATTCCTCCATCACAACTTTCATGAACACTTTTCTCACTGTCTCCTTTACACAGCACAGTAAGTACCAGTGACTGGTTTATTTGTACAATTGCTCCAAAGTTTACTCAATTAGTGTATTTATCACCATAATCGTTATGTCCACTGAAAAAACTTCTTTAGTACTGAACAAAAGCAAGAGTCACTGCTACAAGCGATTGAGTGTTCCCTGCGTCAGCCGGTCTCCCGACATCTGTACCAGACCGTGGACCAAACTGTGTAGGGAGCCTGCCTACTCGAGCTTATTATAATACTTTCTTAAGATTTAGATGAGACGACTTACAATATTATTTATTGAAAACTGTTGCTGTAAATTTATTCATTCTGAAATTGTAAATTTAGGAATAGCCCGCGAGCATTACATTAATTTGTCTTAATCTTTGTGTATATTAATATTAAGTATTAATACTTTCACAGTATTCCTAACTGGACAGAGGTTCCCTTATCTCTAACCGGCTGCGAGCAACGTTGTTTCTGCGAGAATGGTGACCTGGATTGTCAAGAAGTATGCACGACTCTAGCGCCTATTCCGCCTCAAAACTTCCGGTGTCCGCCTCAGCACCGCCCTGCCCCTGTCAACATCTCTGACGAAGACTGTTGTAAGCAGTGGGGTTGTGTGCCTAATGGTAAGTGCATACAGAAATGTATGAAGTTAATGAGACAAGTAGACTTCATACGATTTTTCTAAGACTAAACCCTCTCTGAAAATCTGAATTTGATATAAATATACATACATACATACCTTCACGCCTTCATTCCCAGAGTGGGGTAGGCAGAGCTACAGAATTACCAACAACTCCAAAAACTTGTTGATAACTCTGTAACCACAACTTGCACAATCAGGCTAAGATGTTTAACAGCGCATTAGTGACAGGTTGCAAGCCCATCGCCTAACGGTACTACAAGCCCTTATTCCCTTAGTCGCCTCGTACGACATCCACGGGAAGACATGGAGTGGCACTATTCTACCCCGGCAACCATACGGGTGATATAAATATGTATGTATATATATACGGTTTCATTATACAAAAATCCAGGCGTTTGCCCATGAATCATTCATAATTCATCAAAACGCATGCTTGAACTGATAAATGCACGATCATTCATGATTAATTCTTACTTACAGCTCGGAACACTTCTCACTCACAGACCATCCCGACGTTAGGCAACGCGAACTTTGTGACTCCGGTTACCCCAATCACCTCTGCCCTCAGCGTGGTACCAATAGATAACCCAAACATCCCCGTAAACTTTTATAAACACCTTAGCCCCGTCAACGCTGTGCCAAAGATATTCAAAACATTCGCGCTCCAAAACTTTGTAACTGAAATGTCAGAAGAAAATCAGGCAGGATCTAACAACGCAACTGTTTTTTCTGTTGAAGACACGCAATATCCGTTGCCACAAATGTCCGTTATTGACAAGAAGGACAAGTCAAACCAAATTGCTAATACGAAACAATTCAATATTTATGAAAACGCTGTTCCAAAATATATTTTCCCATTAAAACCTGAAACAAGTAAGAAATATTCCGCGGCAATGGACAGTTACGAAATGAATGATAAAGCAATGCACAAAATCATGCAAGATACTACACCAAATAAGCATCCAATAAATACGAAATTCTTACATAAACATACCCATGAACCGGTGATTAAAAATGAAAGACAACAATATTTCGAGCCATCTTATACGAAATTTGGTTCGGGTAATGCTGGCTACGTTTTTCAATACAAAGGAAACATTGCTAGCCATCAAGCTGCAATACCTTACTTTAAACCCGTGGCTAAAAATAACTCGCGAAATCTGCCGCAACAGAATACTGCAGAACACTCTCAGCCAAATTACAGCCAACAGAATCTCCCGCTCGTTAATATTGAACAACAATATGACAAGGCAGGACATAGGAAACACACAATAGTTTTACCTACAAAAGAGTTTAAAACGGTACGACTGACCGACAGAAACCAGCTGACCCCAACAGATACGCACGTTCTGAGAAAACTACCTAACCCATATGAGACAGTACTAATGCGAGTTTTACCGAACCCGCGACATGACATGATGACTCACGAACGAAACTACCAGCTCACTAAAAGTTACTCGACGCTAGACTTAGAGCATCTCTTAAACCAGATGGAAGTGGAGTCCGAAGTGAACCGAAACCTCGAACGGTCAGCTGACAAAAACCAGCGAGCTGTGGCAGGTCAGTGACCTCGCCAGGGTGTTAACTAGCTCCTTTTAGATTGTGTATTAAAGCTGTTCTGACTGACATTCTTTGATGTGATGACTGACGCTACTGTTTGGTGACGAACTAACAAAGTATCGACTTCTGGTTTAATAATGTCGTGTTTCCTACCATGTCCGTCCATATTTCATTACTACTTCCATACTCAAAAATATAATCAACTTAATCCTTGACCTTATCTATCCAAGTGCTGTTTGTGCCTTCTATATTTGTTTTCACAATTGACACGTTTAAATATGCTAATTTATGTAATGTACTCGTACAATTAAATGTGGTATTTCACGACAGCTAATATTTTATGTCAACAACCCGAATCTTAACATGGTCACTACAATCCACGCACAAGTCGCTATTTGCTCTATTTATAGCAAGGAAATGATTATAGCCGTGCAATATAGAAAAACTGTAATTATAGCCATTGATTTTATAGCAAATAACGATACCATCTCGGACACTACTAACAGTACTACCGCATAATACCTAAACTACCAACCATAATGCTTTTTGTGTTGCCCTGAGATACTTTTCCTTTTTCGCCAACCTGTTGGTGTGACCCTCCCTGCTGCTGAACAAAGACCAATCTTCGCAATTTAATTTTGATTTTATGTAAATGTAAAGAGGGATTTTACCTTATAAAACATCAATAATAAACTATAACGGATTACAGGATCACCACCCACGGATTTCGGAGGCACACCATCACTATCGCCGCAGCAGCCGTTCCTTCCCACTATTCCTCCAGACAACTTCCCGCCTGATGAAACTACTATAGATTATGAACGGACTGACGTTCACCGACCTGTGAATACATTACTTCCTGCATTGCCAGGTAAACTTCTTGTTATTCTTTTCTCTTCTTTGTGGCTTTTTCTTCTTTTTTGGTGGCTGTCATCTCACTCTAGAGAGGCTAGACAAATTGTATGGAATTGACATTTACACTCGACGTGGCTGTTCGGCAGCGTAGGTATGTCAATCTTAAACATTTTCCATTCCGTTCAAAACCATCTTGTCTAGGGCCACAGTTTGGGCCAGAGCTTCTCACTTCTCGTTTTTCGTTCAGCTCTTTGAGAACAGATTCATTTTTAGCGGCGGTAAGTTCCTGTTATGCAAAGTATCTCTTCCTGCCTTACAGACAACTTTTCTTTTATATAAAACTCGGTCTTGTCGGAATATCATAACACGCTTTACATATATCTATAATGGCTGAGGATCAAAAGTATCCCTACATGTAGGTTCTGCATTGCAAAACATTGCAAAATATCATATATTATCTATATTTGATACATATTTTTGATGTGTGTGCCTTCGAAAATTCGATGCGCCTTCCAGTAAAGAGAATAGTGTCACGAATTCTACGATTTGCATTTTGAAATTGAAATTGAAATTGAAATTATTTATTTCAGACCATACCATCGATCCATAATTGTGTTATTTGTACAAAATACTTAAGAACTATAGGGTTAGTACGATACAGATTCTTACAACGAAAAAATTTTGCATGCATTTCTGACATTTGGCAATTGGGATTTTAGGGTTGCCACCAGGTCTACCAATGCAACCGGGCCGCGGCGACGAGAACAAAAAACTGACAGTGATATCCCTGGTGTCTGACTCTCCAACCAGCGTGAAGATGCTGTTCGGTCTGCCGCCGGTACTCGTTGGGTTGCGAGGCAGCGTCGATTTAAGATACACTGAAAAACCGTAAGTATTACATTTTATCATATTCTTAACTTCATAAAATGAAAGTCAAAGTTTTCATTAAAAAGAACATTAATTTCAAGTTATAAGAAATTCCTAACACACAAAGCATAACTAAAGTAAAATTCTTCAGTATTAGATCGTGTTTTGTGGCAAAAAAATCTACTCACCTACATGAGCTCTGTTATTTCTTATCTCGTGTAAGATGTATAATGAGGATAATTATTTCAGAGACGACGACATTTCACACTGGTACTCCCAAGTCTTCGCCCCTGCGGACGAGATCCTGACAACCTCGCGTCTGGAGTTCCGCCTCACCGGTCTGAAGCCAGCCACTGTTTACAAAGTTCGCGGCAAGCTGTTCCTTCACAACCTGCCCGTGGAACCGGAGAGCGAGATCTATAGCGTACGCACCCTGGAGATACCAACGGTAAGGTATTTGCAACTCTTTAGTGGTGGTAGTACCTTGTGGAGGGTCCATCCGGATCGCTACCACCATCATATCCCATAACATGGTGCCAAGCAGCAATGATCGCATTGTTAACGTCCGGACCTCTGTAGGTATGTCTTATCATTGTAGCTTATATATATTAATGTCTATGGGTCTCAGATCCCATTTACCATCAGGTCCGCAGGCTCATTGCCATAAAAAAACTCAGAAGGTAGATCTTCATGAACTCCATTTGGAAAATTATTTACCGATAAATATCTAATGTATGGACTGACGATCTGGTGAACGTCGTGGAAATAGCTGGAGAAGGTCTTGCAAGACAGTTCATTGTTTTGATCTTTGCAAGCCTTATGTCCAGTTATGGATTGTAGTGTGGACACGATGATAAAGATTCATGATGTTTAAAAAAGACTCAAGCTAGCTCGGTGGAGATTTTTTATCCACGCCTGGTTCATTTTCGATTAAAATATATCCAGAGTATGAAACAATTTTAATTGCAGGTTGCTCCAGTGGAAGAAAAGCGCAGAGAGATTAACAGCAGACTGATATTACTGGATGTCAACGACACTGTAGCCCACGTGAGCTGGAGACGGTTCACGGAAGATGAACTGCAATATATCGATGGGATTCAAGTGCGGTGAGTTTATTATTGTGTCTAATGAACCAGCCCCACTTTGGGCGCCAATTAATCTTTGTTCTGGTTAAGTTAGTGGTAAATTCGTATTAAATTTTTCTCGAGCGAGAGTGTTCAGTTAGATTACATTATTCTTATTTCGTTTTTAAAATAGAATCACACCAGCCCTAGTTAGGGCGCCACTTTATAACTTTCTTCTGGTTATGAGATGTACACTTTTTAGTTAAGGGTCTAGGGTGGAAAGTTGCCATGGTTCAGTAAGGATAGCTACTAAAAACCGTTGCCTTCACGCGAAATAGACCTTAGGCCGAAATAGACTAATAAAGGCCAATATCAACTTCTACACCTTTGATATGTCTGAGGCCGTATTAGAAACAGTTTAAACCTGGAAAGTGCCAGGCAATGAACAAGATAGAGTTATAGCTCTCATATAGCTTAATACGGCATCTGTCACTCTGGTGCACTAACTTTCATTAGCACTAATGTCTTATTCAGCCATTTCATTTTCTTTTAATTTATATTTCGACACGGTTGTAAATTATTATCTTATCATGTTATACATTTCGGATACACTTCGAACCTGTAGGACAGCTTAGTGTGCAATAAGCCTCTTTCACACTAAGCTGTTCGTTTATAGAGGTTTTCACGATATTTTCCCTTTGCTGTAAGAGCATACACGATGCTGTATGTACTTAAGTTACGAAAACTCATTGGTATACGCTGAACGCCGGGGTACGAACTAAGGCGACATTTTCAACGTTTGAGCAAATTTCCATGTAGATACAATTTAAGACGTTTCTTATTGTTTTCTCGTCACAGATACCGTCCCGTGGGCACGCCCATCTACAGCATGACAGAGTTACTCCACCACAACCGAGCGGCGGCGTCGCTGCACGAGCTCCGCGCCGGCAGCCGCTACGAGGCGTCGCTGGTGCTGGTGCCACCACCCCATGCCACCATCGAGCTGGTCGACCATACTGTGCTGGAGTTCACTACCACACCACTTGTCGGTCAGTACAGTACAAATACGCTTTTTATCGTAAAATAAATGTTACAAAGTCTTCTTTGTTAAACCAGTTTTTTCTTACGATTTCTACCGAAACTCTCGTTTTAACTATTTCCGATCTGCTTCAGTTGCTCGGAGGCATGACAAGATGCTTAACAACGCCATCGTAAACGATTTTCGAAAACTGTCAAAATGTATGGAATTGACATAATGATTTGTTATATATCTACAAACCCACAGTCAAATGCAATGATATGTCCGCGTGGTCCCATTTCGAAATACAGGGTGATTGGTAGCTAGGTGCAAAGCTTTAAGGAGGTGATAGAGCAGCTATCGATTTAACCCCATGTATGTTATTAGTTTCCGAAATATTGATAATTTTAATCGGAATTTTTGTCAATTTTCCTTATGTCCGTGTTACGAAAAACCCCTAAATTCATGTATGAATTTAAAAAAAAACAGTGTTTTCTTTCTTAATTAGAATCACTATGAACTAAGGAAGTTTTTAAAGCTAAATGACAAGTTTTTCTGTAATAACTTTTTGAGCAACTGCACAGCACGCGTTTGTTTATCACCTAGTTTGGAAAAACAAACAATGTGCGTTTACCCAAAAAGTTGTAATGAGATGAAATTTTACGTCGCTTTAAATCGATAAAGGGGTAGGGTTAAATCGATAGCTTATGAGCTGCTCTATCACCCCCTTAAAGCTTCACACCTAGCTACCAATCACCCTGTATTGTAGCCCTTAGGTACGAGTATCTTATTTTTTATGTTACTGTGCACATTGGCTTTATTTCTCGCAACCCCCATGTTAGTAAAGTGGTAAACATATATTTTCAGATCCCTACGACTGGTCAGTGAGCGTGGAGGCCCGCTCGGTGGGCTCCGAAGCCGCGGAGCTGACGTGGCGCGGCATCCCGTCCCCGGCCGAGCGCTGGGTGCGCGTGTACCGAGCCGCCCATGCTTGTGGTGCCATCAGGAAAGAACACGACGCCTTTAGGCTGGCGACACGAGATATGCCGTCGGGAATGACGCTCACCGGCCTCGAGCCTAACTCTAGGTATGTTCAGTGGTTCACTAGTTATGGTCCGAGTTACGGGTTGTTACCGTATGTATACGTCGAGAATTGGTTTTGTTATAATTATTAAAAATTGCATTTGGACTTTAGCTCATTAAGAAGAATCTGCGTGGAGAACTACCAACGAGCGTTCTTGACACTTACTATATTAGGCCCGCTTCAGTGATTTGCGGCAATAGACAAGATGGATTGCGAGAACGTTACCTCTGTTATCGAAACGTACGTCGACGATGTAAGATCACGGTGAGCGCTTAGGGTGACGGAACCAATTATGGACACTTTTAGCTGACTTACTACTGACTGACTATACTTCACTCTTAATTCAAATTTCATAGGGTCCTAAATTGATTGTTGCAAAACAAATGAATAAGCATTATCTTCTGTAAAATAAGACTCAGTGTCCATTATTGGTGCCTTGTCCATTACTGGGTCCATCACCCTAGGTCAATACAATTTAAAAAAATATTTGCCTTGGTGTTATGCATCTTTTCTAGTCATAGAGCCACCGAAGCGTACCATTACACTCATATCAATAAAACTGAGTGACTATTGAAGTGTTGTTTGGCCAGCTAAAATAAAAATATAGGTCATTTGGATTCTAAAGAAGTCTCATCGTCTGGTAAATACTGTATACTTCATCACCGAGTCCATTCAGGTACAATAAATGGTGCTTCTGTTTCAGATGTCGCGTGTGGCTTGAGCTGTTCCTATCGAACGGGAAAGTGAAGACCAGCAACGTGTTGGAGATCAACACCAAGTCGCTCGACTCGCCGGAGCCGATAGACAGTGAGTAAATGTTTAATGTATAATTCGTTCGTTCAAATAGTTTGCATGCTTTGAAGTGCCGCAACATTGGTACAAAGAAGCCACCGCGATATTGCAATGCACACTATTTGAACGAAGGAACTTTAATCGTACGACTATATTTATGCTGCACTTGGGTTTAAGATAAGTGATAAAACGTCCATCTATAGGATGTATAGGTAGTTAGGTAGTTATATTTTTTTGGTGCGAAACGGTTTAAATGATGGTAAAAACCGTATCGAAATCCATTAAAAAATTGTGCGATTAGCGCGAACATATGCGGCGGGAAACTAAAATTGATAAAAAAAATGGTTGTAGAGCTCATGATTAAAAAAAAAACTGCTGTACTCACCACATGAAGCCGATTATTAATTGACTCCAACTGACGTCAAACTCTTGCGGAGTTTATTGTCTTTTATGATTAGCAATTCATCCCATACATAAGCGTCAAGATATATATCGTCTTACCTCTCCCAAAAGATTGGGCTAGCTATTAGAGGACCTGACCGGACCGGACCTGTTAGAGGGGGTGTTCTTTTTATAGTGGTGATTATTATTTACATCTTTAATATTTGAGTAGCTTAGTTTAATTTTAATTTAATTAAGTTTAGTTTTAACTTTCAATACTTGTGATACACTGTTATGGGATAGTTATTTAATTAACTCAAACAGATTTTTTGACAGCTGTCTTCTGTTTTACAAAAAGTCTAAACATAGCGACAAATTCTATTCGGCTCTATAAATTCACTGATAATCAGTAAGCCTGCTAACTGTAACCTTTCCGATTGGCAGACGTGATAGAAGCGTCGTCGGTGGGCGGGCGGCACTCCCCGCGCGGGGACTACTACGGCGCGCTCGTGGTGGTGGGCGTGGTGGCGGCGCTGGGCGCGCTCACGTCGCTGCTGCTGCTGCTGGTCGTGGTGCGGCGCCACCGCCCGCGCTCCGTGCCCATCACGCGTGAGTATCCTTATCCCTAGAAGCGCTTCGTGAATTTGAAACATCCTCTAAAATACTCGAGGGCTCCTCGTAAGCCCCACCAGGGTTCTGATTAGATGATAAGAACTTTGTCTTTGCTCGAGCTACGGATCTCTTGACGGGATACCCAAGTATTCATTCCATTATTTATTGTACCTTGATGATCCTATCAGTATTCAAATTAAAGGGAAATCTATCCCTGGAGATCCTAGAGCTGGTGCTTACCTCTCCAAAAAGATTGGGCTAGCTATCCAGAGAGGTAATGCAGCCAGTGTCATAGGGACCATGCCGCGAGCGGACCTGCTAGAGGGGGTGTTCTTTTTATAGTGGTGATTATTATTTACATGTTTAATATTTCAGTAGCTTAGTTTTATTTTAATTTGAGTAGTTGTTGAAATCTTTCTGATTTTGTCGAGTTCCCTTTTGCTTTGCCTTTCTTTGTGAATTAATCATTATGTTTTCAGCCGTACCTACAGCTCCCAGGGAATCTTCTCTACCGCCATACGACAACCCCGCGTACAAACTAGAGTTACAGCAAGAAACTATGGGTATGTATTTCAAAGTTAATACATGTACAGCTACGTTGTTTAAATAAATCGTTTTAAATATCAGGGGAAAATGTCACACCAATTGACCTTTCCCAAACTAAGCTCTAGGCTTGTACTATGGGTACCAGACAACGATAGAGAAAATATATACTTAAATACATAGGAATCATCCATGACTCAGCAACAAATATTCGCGCTCATCACACAAATATCAGCCCTTACCGGGATTTGAACCGAGGACCTCTAGCTTCGTAGGCAGGGTCACTACCAACTAGGCCAGCGCCAATTAATTTTAGTGTAATTGTAACCAGTCAGTTACTGGTTTGACTTTGTACTTAAAGGTCCTTTTATCAAAGATGTTTGTGAACATCGGTAATTGCTACTTTCTTACTCTCTTATTCATAAACGCACAATATCTACAGTGTGCTTGAAATATCTTTTATTCTTTTTGTCGTAGCGAAATTTGAATTTGACAGAAAGTGACAATGAACACTTCAACTAAAATAGGTTTATTGCGTATGAAAGAGGGGTTAAAGTTTAGTTGCTCATTTGTAATTCCGATATATTGTTACAGATCTCTGACAGTTAAGCTCCCGTAGGCACGCTAACGGCGTCAACGGGATTTCTGAACGCGGCTCCGACGTCCAAAATGGCCGACCATACAACGAAATGGGCGTGTAAGCCGCAGCACCAAAAACAACTCTCAATGGACCCATGTAACGCTGCTAATTGGTCAATATAAGTAGTTGAGCAGCTGCTGTAAAATTTCAAAAGCTATGGAAAATAAGGGATATTTCTACACATTTGAGAGAACACAGTGCCATTGAGCAGTGTGCAAAGTGATGGTGATTAAGTGCAAAGTGTTAGCCAAAACTAATGAAGTGTAAGGATATTTTTATGTACAGTCAACCGATTTGAAGTGGGTTATCTATTCTAACGTAAGTTACATAATATGGTTTCATGTCCTTAGCGTCAGTGATAGCAAATAGGGTGACTGTACTATGTGTAGGTAAGCTCTTTAATAGCTATCGGGTTTTATTTGATAATGTTTTAAAGTATCTTATATTTAGTAACGTCATTTGTACATACAAAGGCGTTGCTAAAGGAATTTCTTCCAGTAATCCATTGCAATCCAGTTCGACGTTTTGTAATTAAATGCAATTTGGTTTATTTCTATTGAGAGATCGATCGAAAAAAAACCCTAGGGAATACGGTTCTCGTTACGTGAAGATTCTTCCCTGTTGGTAGTAGATAAGTGACAGTCGATGTTATACTTTTAAATTGTAATTCTAATATTGGACACATCGCTGCTTTTATACAATACTGCTACAACTCAAAAAATTATGACGTTTTAAAGAAAACTTTAAGTAGGAAGTATTCTGAATTATTAAATGAATCTTAGCGAAAACCACGCACGCTGTGTTGGAATCATTTAGTGACTACAGGTAGGTATTTTGTCTATGTAAGTATTTTGTTGAGTTTTGTTTGTCTATTTGTCACGAATAAATGTTTTTAAGCTATTGCATAGCTTCTATCGCGGGCCTTGAGCGCGGGGACCGAATCCAGAAATTCCGTAACGAAAAAACCTCACGCTCCCCACTCCGACGGGCAAGGAGGTGTGGCTTGAAGGCCGTGCATCGTCTAACGTCGTTTCAGTTCGGCAGTCTTCGACACGGCGTTGTGTGCGTTTGTACGACATGCAATAGCTTTACCGCGGCAGTCCCCGAGTGCCACACGTCTTTTTTCTTTCTTTCTTTCTTTCAATTATAAAAAAATCGTTCTGAGGTGATTGTAAAGTATTTCCAATGTGCATAAATGTTAATTTCACGACTGTACCTTCTGTGTAAAATTTATACTCACGGAAAAATAAACTGCATCCAATGAAACAAATAACAATAAAATCAATTTTATTTTAATTAATAAATGTATGCGGTTTATGGGTATCTCAGTGTACACTACTCAAATTTATAGTAAAGCTTTTTTTTCGGGAAATAATATTTAATTAACGTCCTCGCAATTATTCAGTAAAGTATATTGATTAAATTAAGAAAATACTCGTATTGTAATAGTTTTTATTTATTAGGTTTATTAACGTTCCAATAAAGGCTGAAACTACTAAGGATTTCCATATTTCCAAAAAAACTGTTTATTTTTATAATATTTATAAATTTCGTAAAATCTCAAGTTGAATAGAACCTTTACCTTATAAACAACGACCGAAAAAATCATTTTTCTAAACTAGCAACTAGCCTTTGAATTAAAAAAATTGTACATAACGTTGCCATGTTCTTGTAATTGTTTTAGTTTATTTATGACAAGGGTTTTAACAACGAATTACGAAAGATCGATAGTTAACATAAGTGCCTTTAAAATGACCAACATTTTGATTAATTTAAATTTGTTTGTATATAGTGTTAATAATATAATAAGGTTATAAATGTAAATTATAAGTAGCTGTTCACCTTAGTACCTGGTCGCTCTAACGCATTCGAGGGATTAGTACATCAGTTCAAACATGATATTAAAGTGACAAAGTACTAAGGTGTGCAGATACTTATAAGGCCGGCCGTACCATGTGGTACCAGTATTTTGTTTGTACAGTCTAAGCTTTTGTGGTTTGAATACTTATGCAAAAGCGTTAAACTTATTGTAATATACATTACAGGTATACACTGGGGTTTTATTTTCTTAAATATTGAACCTATAATGGAACACCAGCCATTTCTCGTGCCACTCAAGATTGAGTTACATGCGAGGTAAGTAATAAAAAAAATGCTTTTCACATTTTGTGTTGTACAGATGTACAGATTACCTCTTTTCTACGTGGTAAAACCATATCGCCTTTGACATGTTATCGTATTGCCTTGAACTCTGCCATCATTACTGTCAAGTAAATAAGAGTTACCTTATGGTTGACATCTGGGTAACATGTCAAAAGCCATATGGTTTAACCCAGTAGAATAGACGCCCTGGGGGGTTATTATGACATGGCTTTGCAGTTCAGTTTACACTGAGAGAAAGAGACAGAGTTATGCAGCATCTATAGCTCTGTCCATTACACTCGCCGTAAAATGAACTGCATATCTATGTCATAATAATCCCGCTGTTAGTCGGAAGGAATCGTATTTATCATGCTTTGTCAGTCAATTTCAGTGCCTAGGAAAGGAACCCATCATTTAATAAATCAAGACGAGTACGAACTTATTGGACAAAATACGACATTGTGTATAATTATGCACTACATCTATGTATAACTTCGTGTTCATTTCAGTTGGAACCCAGTGTAATTTACTATATAATATTTAGGCAAAGTCGAATGTAGCCTTGATGACGAATAAATGATTGTGAGTACCTATATCAGATTTACCGCCTGTCCAGTAAAGCATTAACAGATACATTTAGCCGTTTCTCATTCTTACACATGAAAATAGAGAAGAAGGGAGCCAACTTTAAACACTCGAAAAGTCCTAACCTAACACAATAGCCTTGCTACTCTACGAAACATTCCAGAGGCCCTTGCCAAGATCCATTAGGGCCATATCACACCTGCGATTTGCGGGTGAGTTGAAAGCGAGGCGACCGCGTAACGATTTCGCCGCGAGCGAGTTTCTAACATGCTTAACGCTGATCGGATCGACGTAAGCTGACGATCTATTTCGTCGGCAGTTTATGTCACTTCGTCATTCTACTTTGTCTATTTTTATCGTTATCGTATTGACAACATTACAATTGGTGGTGTAATGTTGGCTAATTTAAAAACAATACGACAACAATTGGTGTAAATCAATGTAAAATAAGGCCCCCGAGTGCTCACGGGAACTAAAAATCTCACATTCGCGAGGTGTCCTATTTTAAATCTCACACGCGAGATGGAGGTTGTCGAGACTGTGCCTCTTGACCTGCTAAGGTCCAAACAGCCACACACTTAACTGCCCATTAAAGACAGAAGTGAGAAGATGTAGAAAGAGATGATTTTACATAAGAATCTCATGTGCACGACAGAGACAGTTTCTCTCTGTTTATCTTCATTGATCACTCAGCTGTGTGGGCAATTAGAGTTAAAAATACGACGGCCGGCGGTAGGTCGCCATTACTGTCACGTAAATAAGAGCTACCAAAACGATGACAATACGTTAACAAATCAAAGGCGATATGGTTTTTAAGAACTAGACACTCGGTACCTACTGTAGTGTGTGATAAAGGCAAGTCACGAGGCGAATTAGGCGTTATATCTTATATGTACTAAGTGAATGTATGGTAAAATTCCTATATTAACTACTATCATAGTACGGAATGGACTTTGAATATGACTCGGTGAATCTTAGCTTGTATTGACAATTCTAAGATTGAATGTAGATCAAACTTTTAAAGTGCCACAGACAATAAAGAAGCGTTAGGTAGTATTCGTTATGTCCTCACATGAGTTGAACCATAATAGGGAATATGTTTACGTCAATCTTTTGTGTATAATCTATCGGTTACAATATCGTTTAGATAGTCAAATATAGAACCGATCTTAAAATACCTTCATAAATTTGTCCTTATAAAACATTACTTACTTACGTAATGATTACATGGCATAAACGACGTTACTAAAAGAAGTGATGTCATTTAAAAAAATGTTGTTCTACTAAACAAACCTCAAATACTGCAATGTTGCGATGTTAACGAACTTTATATAATAGGGAAAGGAGTAGCGATTACAAAAACATCATTTAATTCATATACAACACCAAATCACATTATATTTTCTATATATTTCTTAGTACATAATAGATTTCTTTATATAATTTTATGTTAAGACCAACTTGGCTTGTGGCTTGTGGGAGCGCTGGTATTACCTAGGTGCAGAAACAGTGAATGCCCCTCTCATCGGTAATACGAATTGAAAAACACGTGATATTGTTTATTTATTGTATTTAATAATAAAAATATTATTTTAAGAAAATATATAAGGAGCCAGAGATAATCGTTAATGATTGTATTTATGTTTACTGGGCCCGAGAGGAAGTTCTCTGATCGTGTCATTATCGCTATTTTTATAAATATCTTTATTATACCTTATGTCAGTAACAATAATTCTATAGTATATGCGTTCGCGCATCCTCACGGCGCACACTGGGTGACATAGTAGTGTGCGCGGCGAGAATCGGAATTCGTCAAATGGACTTTCATTGGCTGGGACAAAGGAAGTCCATTTGATCTCAAACGAAACGGAACGTTCGAAATAAACTCTTTAAACATAATAATGGCAAGAAAATAACACGAGGTAACGTTAAAACGAAAAACTTTCCGTTTTGTCTTATTTATTGAAAATAAGTACCATTTTAAAGAATAAAATAAAAGTAAGTACAGTAATTCTTCAGCATTTTTTAATTATATTTTTGAACTCTATATTCATAAAGGTAGTTGTCGTAAAATACATTTTGTTTGTTTGTCTAACATGAAACCTGATATGTTGGCATGCCTTACGCAAGTTTTATACCTACGTCTTTTGTATCACTTCGAATTTATTTATTTTAATAAACCAAACAAAATAAAGATTTAAAAAATGCCTTTTCTGAAAGAAACAAGTCACTTAAAAAATAGACATTAAATAACTTATTGAGGCAATAAAGTAAGTATAAAATAATTGCACTATATTTAGAGGAAGAATTATTCCAACCAACAATAATTAGCTTCCCGTAAACGCATTCAAAATTAGCCACCACTCTGGGAATGAAGGCGTGAGTTTATGTATCTATGTATGTAAATATAAGTAGATAGAGTTAAAAAGTAACGCTAATCGAAAAAGATTTGAAGATACAAACAGAAAGAAAGATAAATTGTAGCTATTTTCCACGATTGCTCCACATACTATTTTTTCTCCCACCACGTAAGTTTACTAAAACAACTCAAAGTCTTAATAAAAACATGCGAATATGCAAATATGAAATAAAAATAACAATAATTAAACACTTTGAACATGCCATCACCACACTTAACAATCCGGATTTGTATACAGGGTGTCTCATTTAAATCGGTCGGTACGGGAGAATCTGAAAATATAAGACATACGAAGATCTGTTCTGAGAAAAACTGTAGTGTAAGTTAATTTTTTTCAAAACAACCTGGTTCGATTCAATAGCTGAGTACAGGATCGTTTTAAATGTATGAATGCAGTTTTTATTTTTATTAAAATCGATGACATGGTTCCTAAGAACAGATCTTCGTATGTCTTATAGTTTCAGACTTTCCCATACTCACCGATTTAAATGAGACACCCTGTATAGTCTGTGCAAATTGAAATTGGCAAAGATCTAAACGTCATTGTGCTGATTGACATTAATTTTAAGGTCACAGCTCATTAGAACGACCCAGCACCCGACCCGCACCGCCTCGCCCCGAGGCGGTTAGTATTCTTTATAATGGATTTGTATCGGCATGCGCTCACTGCATCCACTACGCTACATAACATTTTTAATACTAACCGCGAGGCGAGGCGGTGCGGGTCGGGTGCCGGGTGCGGGTCGGGTCTAATGAGCTGCGACCTATAACCTCAAATATTCACCAAGTGTGTTTTTATTTAAAATAACGAATAATTAATAATTGTTTAAAGTTAACGTTAAAATAAACGTAATGATCAAGGGCATAAATCATTGCAAAGAACTCATTTTATCTTTAAAAATACGGGCCATCGAGTAATAATGGTTAATTTGTTCGTTTTGTTTTGTTTACAGTTTTGGCAATTTCAATTGATACAGACTATACATTTATAAGACTATTGTTACCTGAGATGACATAGTATAACAAACAATTTGAACTTTAAGAACCAAATCATTTGCCATGGTCGTATACAATATCTTCCTTAGTTGTCTCAAACTATCAATTAAAAACTAAAACTAATAACCAAAATGTTCTTTGACCATGCGGTCTACGTCATTCTTCGCCATATTATGTGCTTCGCCCACCCCTCCTCCCAACAACTAGCTAAATGATTTGAAGTTTATTTCACTTCATTCTGCATTCGTGAACTTTCTTTGAACCTTTTTTACCTTTACTTCCTCCAAGAATCTTGACCCTATTTTCTGTTTCATTTCATTCAGGATTTGCTGTATTTTGTTTATCTCGGTGATAACGCCTTTTTTTCTATTTTTTTATCATTCACCTAGCTTTTGGTCATACACAAAAGAAAGTCCTTTACCGTCATAGCAATATCACTGCAGCCGTATTTTGACCCATCGAGATCTCTCTCCCTATATTTTCACGCTCTCAAAATATTAGATTAATCGATCTTTATCCTAGCTGCATTTACTCGGGCCATTTCAATCTGCATTTTTTTTTTCTCTGGGCTCCATTTCTTTACAAAGTATTTAAGGCAATTTTTCTTTCGATCTACTTAGTTATAGAATTCCTTGCACCACCCTTCAGATTTACGACAATTTTTAAATTAAGCAGAAGCATATTCGAAGCAGTTAATAGAGCGTTTCTATGATACCGTACACGGAAGTTTTACCGTGCAGCACTGTACCGACGAGAACCTTTTTAAATTGTAAAATCTCCTTTGAGAAAATTTTGGTAACTTCTAAAAATATTCTTATTTTTTTGCATGGGAGTCTTACAATGCAAAATTGCCATTACATTCTCAATTTTTTAATGTTTCCGAATTATTTTCTCAGTATTTTGCAATTCTATGGGTCTCAGATGCCATGATTGCCTTTCTCTTGCCTTATAAAAGAAACTGGTACTTTAATCATATGCTTTTGCTTATCCAAATACAGAGCACTGCACTTTTCCCCTGTGATATTGCTATGCCGGCAAGGTGCCAGTCTCGTTTACTTGTTGAGAGAGTCTTCGTGCGCCTTCTTGACGACGGCGAGTTTGGAGTGCGGGTCTTGAGGCTGCAGCTGGGCATAAGGAGGTACTCTGGTCCCGTGGAGCACGAGAGACCAGCCACGCAGCCAGCCGGTGGCCGTGGATGGGACCTGGCCACCGTTGAATCGTGCCTGAGGAAACAAAAACTGTCTTAGTGGCAGGGTCTGTTTGGTACACGTTTCCATGCATTTTACGTTGACTTTAGGTTTTTATCAGTGACAAACGCAGAGTTCCTTCCAAATCTATAATGATTGTGTAAAGGTTAGACAATTTTTGTACTGTGCGTGGGCAGGAAAAGAAATGTCAACGCGAACATTTTCATTAATATCTATTCTATCGTATATATCTAATAATCATACACGCTACAGCAATAAAGAGCAGCAGCTACAGCAGTTTTAACTGGATAGAACAAGATTCAACATTTAGTAATTGTTCGTGCTATATTCAAAGTATTCCTTAGGATTTTAAAGTAAACTGTGGGCCTGTTATAGCTGCCTTTATTGCCTGGGCTGTTGCGCTGGCACTTGTTTTTTTTTTTTTTTTTTACTTTTACTTTTACCTTGTTTTGTTTTCGTTGTAAAAATCTGTATCGTACTAACCCTATAGTTCTTAAGTATTTTGTATAACTAACACAATTATGGATCGATGGTATGGTCTGAAATAAATTAAATTACCATCACAGCAATAAATTGAAAAAAAATATTCAATTTATTGCTGTGAATAAATTTGGATAAAACATCAGGCACTTTTTTTTGACCACTCAGTAAGTGCAAGAATGGCGGATGAAGGCCCGCTGCTCAAAAATCCAATCATTGGTTGTCGTGTATTCAAAAAAACTTCATAAGGGGATATTTACCTCTAGGGTCCACGTGCCTTGGGGATACTCCCCCCAAGTGTGGGTAGTCATAAACGGCCATTTTGCGAATCCGTCTTTAGAGTCGGTGTCAAGGTTCCGCCTACTCAGGATCATTGATCTGGAATAGCAAATAGTTAAAGTCACTACACGAGATTTTGTGTATGTATGATTTGTTTCAGGATATAAAGGGTAAGTAAGCGCTGTACATAGTTATCACCACTTTTATACGCAAGAGGAAAAACTAAAACGAAACCTTCAAGCTGATTTTGTAGTTTGGCCAGGCTATCACCTACATAGCCAAAGTATAAGAGGGAGAAGGAGGGGGGAGGTGTGTTCGCTTTGCAAGCATTGCAGTAAACTGATTACTTTTATTCCTTAAACCGAGGCTAGTTGAAAAACAAAGCAATATACACCCAATGAAGGTAAAAGGGTAGGTAGTGAGGCATCCCCATGCCTCAAGACAAGGGAAAAATCACTTCAAGCAAATAAAGGAGAAGGTTTCGGGTCATAGCAGAAAGTCAAACGATTGGCTAAACAATTATATTTTTGGTTTGGGTCTTTGTACTAACTATTAAATGTAAATATGGGACCAATTGTATGGGGTGCTTTCAAATGCATACTGGTAATGTAGGCTTTTGACTCTAACACTAATTATATATATATTCGCCCCATACAAATAGGTAACTATTATGACGTCATAATTCAGTTAATACTGAACGAACTAAGTGTATGTTAAAAACAGGAAATTTTGTAATTATGGTCGTGAAAAACTTTGTTTAGGTACATAGTTGCCATACAACTATTTTTTATTTAAAGGCTTGGTTCGGATCATTTAATTTACTACACATAAACTCACGCCTTCATTCCCAGAGTGGGATAGGCAGAGCTAAAGAATTACCAAAAAGTCTTTAAACTTCTTGATAATTCTATAACCACATTTTGCACAAGTAGCATAAAATGTTTCCCAGTGTATTAGTGACAGGTGTGGCAAGCCCATCGCCTAACAGTACTACAAGCCTTTATTCCCTTAGTCGCCTCTTACGACATCCACAGGAAGACATGGAGTGGCACTATTCTAACCCGGCAACCACACGGTAATTAATTAATTAATTTACTATTTGATAAAAAATCATACAATTTTCTAAACTTTGAGGTTTTATGTCCATAAATCATTTATTTTTACTTCTTTTCCAATTGACAGTATACCAGAGTGAATGGGTTTTTTTCTGGGTAAGCGTATCCCTAGACCTCATCGACACTTCAGGTGTGACCAAGGTCAAACGCCACCCCGTTTTTTGTTAAAAAAAACAACATTGACGAGAGCAAGGTTCTCATGTATTTATAAAGACTCGAGGGTTACCTGGTGCCCATGGGGCTGGTGAGGAACAACTCCATGTCACCGCGGCGCGTGGCGTTGGCACTCACGACGGCTTGGACGTGTTCAAGGTATCTCACTTCGCTGGATGAGCCAGTGCATGCGGTCGTATCGATCCGGAGAGTGATGCTGTTCTTCGTTGGAATCATACTGAAAATAACATTTTCAAAATTGTGAGCATTCAAAAGGTATGATACAAACAAGTAACGCAAAGTCGATTAACTAACATTTGCTCTACACTTCATTGAGAATACCAATCTAGTGTCTGATTTCGCCGACATCCTTCGTGATTAACTGGTTTACCTTTGTATTAGTATGGTCCAGTGTGAGGATGAGACAACTGGTGGATCACTGCTAAGCCAAATAGCAGCATCTCGAAATAAAACTTTTGTAGAACTTACGAACTCATTACCAACAGGGGAGGATTGAATCTACTTTGGCAATTTAATCTGTTTATTGGCTTAGGGCAGAATAGCCAGTTTGAAGTCTTAAGATTGAATTGCTTACTCCCGCTTACCATTGGGTGACCTTTGTGATGTTTTACCTTCTTCATGCCATAAACAAAAGATGATTTATAAATAGAATTACAGGGCGTGGAAGACATGGCCAGCCAAAGCTCAGTCTGGCTAGAGTTATAGTCGCCTTTATTGCGGTAGACATCTGTCGCCCTCCCACTTACATACTGGTCAGAACGGACGGACTGTCTGTCTGTCTGTCTGGATCTGTCCGTTCTGACCAGTATGTAAGTGGGAGAGTGACAGATATCTACCGCAATAAAGGTGACTATATAACTCTAGCCAGACTGAGCTTTGGCTGGCTATGTCTTCAACCTGGCTATTAATTGAACCACATCTATAAACACGACTAAAAGGCACGCTGATGCTTTTAAAAGAGTCAGTTACGTGTGAGTGTTAACGGAGCCAGCCTCGCAGTGGTACCGCGGCGGCACGGACCGCCAATTGGCCGACAGGGCAGTCATGGCGCCTGCGTCCATCACGCCGAACCCGAACAGGTGGTTAAACTCCAGCCCTACGCCGTTCATCGTCCAGTGAAAACGACCCTGGAATTAAAAAGGATATCGATCTGATTCAAGTATTCAACAACAGATTAGTTAAACTGTTTTCATATTCATTAAGGCTCGTTTCCCAGTGCCTTGTTTGTGACTTTAAAAGCCTTATGTTAAAGCATTTGCTTATGATGATATTCTCTGTATCGTTAAGTATATCATGTATTTACTACAAGTGAACACACATATCGCACTGCTACATCAATACCGTATCAACTCATAATACAACTGTATTTTAAAATAAACTTTATAACTACTGTGAACTTGAAACAAAAGTAGCAAGGATTTTGAGTTGATACGGTATCGATCTAGCAGTGCGAATATGAGCAAATGATCAGTTGATACTTATTGAGATTTTTGGTGAAATTTGATCTATCCAATCATAACCTTTTTGATATTTTTACAAGAAAAACATTTCTTTAAAAGGTACCTAAGTAGGCAATAGGCAGACATTGTAACACGGAAATTCTAATGTCACCTTTTGGTAGGATGTATACTTATCGGTTGGCAATTAAATACCTAAGTCTAAGTTATAACGATTCGTTTACCATAAATTATCCCCACAACTTTACCAAAGTCGTGGCTAAACGATCTCAATCCAAAGTTTCATGCGTCGTCGTTAGCGACTTCTGCTCGTAACTTCGCCACGCATGTTATAAGCGAAAGTAACTTATTATGAAACGAACTCTAAGTACCCTCAGGTCACGTTACGTACAAATTTAAGTTCAACGTCAGCTTTTTAGGGTTCCGTACCAGAAGGGTATCTTTTGAACCGTAAGAGATAGCGGATTGTTTCGATTTTCTGAATGTGCTATGTCGGGGGATTTCCTAATGAACTACCCAACTGTTCACAGGTCCGACTCACACTTGACCGGTTGTTATTGTTACTGAGAATAGATTGCGAATACCTAGTTAATTATGCCACGCTCGAGAGAGCATCACGTTAATTAATGCCTTTATGAAAATAACATCCTCCCACAGTGTTAACGTGTTTGCTTACCTAATGCTTATTATTCTTATCAATAGTACCTACTTATATTACAATACATATACAAAGTGAAAACAATCTGGCATCTTTTATAAATTACTCATCGACAAGCGTCCTTATGTCTTTCTCTTTTTAAACACCTTCAAAAAAAGAGGACGTTGTCAATTCGACTGTTTTATTTTTGAAATGTTTTTTCTGATTACGATATACCTTCTAGAAGATACGTCAGTACGGAAACTTCAACTGACTAGTAATTTAACCTCTTTATTTTTAATAGCGTGGTTAAACCTTTGGTACTTAACTTACCTTGGCATCGTAAAGCGAGTTTCTCTTCGAAGTCAAAACTGTCAAATGTTGGATGTCCCGCCAGGTCAAATTTGGACTGAAAAAGACAGGTTATATTTAAACTAAGGGTTAAAGTGAGACACTAGTTTATTTTTCTTCTTTCTTCGTATCAATTTAACTCTGGGATGACGACTGGCAAGAATGTGTGGTAGGAAACTACGTCAGTAGGTACGTTTGCCTTTTCAAGAAACCGATGACATGAAAAAAATGGAACGATACAAACCTAGTAATTTTTTAGTTAGTTTTTATAATGTCTACAACATATTCAAAAATCGTAAAAATTGGACTTGATTTAGAGGGTGAGAAACGTTATCGCCCAGAGGCTAAAGTTGTATATTTTACTTGACAGTTACGTAATCTTGTCGTCTTCTCACAATTTTCATAACGGCCGCTCTCAGAGTCAGTTAATGACGATTAACGGCCAAACCCTATATTCAATCCGCGGACAGATAGGCTTACTTCGGATTAAAATTTTGTCACATTTTGTATAGGCAAATGTCAAATTTTAACCCGAAGTAAGCCTTATCTATCCTCGGTTTGAATATAGGGTTCGGCCGTAAGACGTTCCTTATTCTAGTACTTAACGATTTTCCATTCACGTTTGAAAAAGGAAGGAATTAATAGTTTCTAAAATGTGTCTGAGTGCGGTTATGGTAAAAATAATCCCCATATTCTAGCTTCACAAACAAGAGTTTGGGAAATCAGAGACCTTTAGAGTAAATTGGCAAGATAATCCGGTTTTAGTTATTTACACACAACATTTATTTTATTTACATTAACTTGACAGTAATGGCGGCCACATAGCCATGTCATAATAAGCCCCCCAGATCAAATACGGTTTTTACTAGAGATGCGCCGAATAGCCGAATACTATTCGGTTTAACCTTTACCAAACCGGATATTCGGTCGAATTATTCGGTTTCCATTTTTGCCGCGTAAACAGGTTCTAACATGTACGCTAAGTGTCGCTGCTGGCTAGGCGACGAGCGAGCCGCACCTCACCGCCCGCCACCCGCGCACACCGCGCTCTCACTTTGCTTCAAAACATGATGTTGATTTTATGTTTAATTGCTTTATTTTATTAGCATTATCCAACAAAGTTCTCATAAGATTTATTTGGCTTATAATATAACATAAATGTTACATAAGAAGTTGTTCCTTTTAGTTCTATACCGTGAGGTGTAGCCAAGAAAATAGAAATACTCGAACCGAATATATTCGGCACCAAAACCGAATAATTCGGTCGAATACAAATAGTGAAAAGATGCCGAATACGCCGAATACCGAATACCAAACGAATATTCGGCGCATCTCTAGTTTTTACCACCTAGAATAGAGGCCCTGTTATGTTGCAGTGTGTATGAGTTTGACTTAGTTTTGTTTGATGTTTGCCACAATTATCTCGACTTACTTGGCATGCAGTGCGAGCGCGAAGACCCCCGCGGCCTCGGGCGCGGCGGCGGAGGTCCCCGAGTGCGTGGCCGTGCACTTGCCGTACAGGTCCGTGGTGGCCACGCCGGTGCTGGGGTCCCGCGCGCCGTTGCTAAACGTGCTGGCCAGCGTCGAGGAGCAGGACTCGTCGTAGTGGGCGTTCTGGCCGTCGTTGATTGCACTGAAATAGGTTTGGGTTAGTTGGAACGTGTGTAACAGCTATAGTGTTATGAAGCACTTTCAATCAAAAGAAGGTAGGTAGGTACAGTTAGCTGCAGAGAAAAAGATACCCCCCCCTCCTAGTAAGGATTGTTTTTTTTTTAAAACCTGTGGTTAGATTTAAAATGACTTTGAGTTTATGTGCAGACAATAGTAAAATCTTCAATTCACCGAAAAATCATATAAATCTAACCACGGGTTTTCGAAAAAAAAAAACAATTCTTACCAGGAGGGGGGTATCCTTTTCTCTGCAGCTGACTGTACATTCCAGGGGTTGTGAGTCCGACTTAAATCTTGCTCCTCGTCTCCACCTCGGGTTGTTTGCTATCCATAATGGATTTTCCCTAGGGAAAAAAGGCGCATTTAACACAGTTTGCAGTTTAGGTATATGCGTACTGAAATTGGATACATCATGTTTTTGCAATAGTTGCTTGATAAAAAATGGGAGAATCTGCTTCTTGAATCACGTTTCATCAATGGACGCTAACGCTGCGAATGAGACTAACTTCATAGATATTGACGCGATCACTTGCGGCGTAAATGATTGGGGTGGTTTGGTGATAGTTTGGCATTTTACCTCACAATTTTAGGGACGCTTTTGCGCGTGGTAAAACATATCTACATATAAAATACTCTTAGATTAGGTCTTTGTTATATATACCTGTTGATGGAAACGGTCCACATGGACGCAGCATAGCCGTCGCAGTTGCAGTCGTCGTCCTCGCCACCGTCGCCGCTCGCCCACACATAGATGTTGCCGAGGCCGTTGCGACCCTGCAGAAGAAAACGTATGTCCAGTAACAAATACCTACACTCGACGAGTATAAGTATGTTTTTTTTCAGAACCTTTTAAAAAATAGTTTCTGTGCTCAATTAACTCGTTCCTTTTTCAAACTCGTGTATGAAAGATCTTCACTAGTTGAGTTTGATCAGTAGTTAAAGTAATCGTCAAAAACAACAAGTAATGGTTAAATCTCAAGGAAATATATCAAATTTTCGATTCCATTTTTAAATTTTAATAATTAGTTGAGTTACCTACTGATCAAACAACGGGCCCTGAATCGTCATGCATTAACTAACAGAGTGTGGCGATAAAAGCCGTATTAAAAGACTTATTTGTGTGAGTTGCCAGTCTCAAAATAAGTCAAAGTGAATGTCAGTTTATGAAAACAATCTTTGTTGTCTTGCGACTGCTATCTCGTTCAATTTAAGTTTATTAATACGTACGTAAGGTAAGACATAGTTTTCCGAACTTTGTACGTGCAAGTGCACACTTTTGAAAGCATTCTCGGCGGTAGTTTATTTAGTTTATTTCTAAGTTCCGTAACTAAATATTATGTATGTAGTTAGGTACTTTTTATGTTCTGTAGGTTAAGTGAAAAAAAATCTACCTGAACAGTTTCTAAATCCACAGTAAACTTCTGCGGGTAAAATTTTAAGAATCAAACCCTCGAAAGTTTGATGCGACATTGAACGAGAAACGGTAAAATCGTAATCTTAAAAGTTCGCGGTTGGTTCTGAAGGTCATTTGCATGCGATTTATTTTCTCCCTCGAGAACTTAATTTAAAAAAAGTCGGCGTGCTCAGAGATCTGTTAAGTTATTTTTTTACATAGGTATGCACCGCGGGCCGGCCGAATTTCTGTTTTTGTTTTTTTCTCCTCCTTTGTTTGGTAACCTCTAATTGACTCAAAATGTAACATTTAATAACATGTGAAAAATTTATATTATATTTAAGAAATATGAGTAATGTTAAAAAATTAAAATTCCCCTTGTGAATAACGATAATCGAAATCTAAGCGGACAAAGTCGCTAGTAATCCCTATAATCCCTATTTTCATTACGGTTCACCCCAAAACTCCCACCACAGTGCACGGGGGGTTGAGTTGTTTGCTTCGTTCGGATGCAGTTCAGTAGGCACAAGTGGCAACAGCGGGACGACAGGCCGGCCAGAAGATTGAAGCCATTGACGAGTTGTTCCAATGGCTAAGCCTATGGGATAGTTAAAACAATAGGACAATCATGCACGAATTTAAAACAGCATTTTTATTCATTAAATTGGTTGAATATAGACAAGGGAGTGTATTAAATTGTATGCTTCACCAAGTTTACCCTCGCGAAAGAAATAAAGTTTTACCAGTAGGTTAGGAAATTAAACATTTGTCGCCCGAGCAATAATGATTTTTTTGAAAAATATTTTATTTTTACATTTTACGTTACGGAAAAAATCTATCAGGACCAAAAAATTATAAATACATTTAAATTAATATATTAAGCTATAAGTAAGAACATTAAACATATATTATTTTGCACTTCAGAAATATCCAACAATATCAAATATCGGATTAGCCAAAATTTAAAAGAACATCCGTAAAACAAATATCGGCATTTCTCAAAATTAAACCGATAAGGTGTTGTTTAAATTGTTTAATACTTATATTTATAAAAACGATTTGCATGAATGTGTTTAATTTTCTTATAAATAAGTAAGATATAGCCAAAACTAGTATTAAAAAAAAACTTTTAATATGTTTTTGCTTTATTCCAAATTACTTAATTTTGTTTGTAAACGTATTAATTTTAATTATTTTATGTAAAAAAAACGATGTTGTCATATTTTTTTTTGTCTGCTAACTCAAAAAAATCCAAAATATGTTTTTATTTTAATTTCCTTGGACGAATTAATTCAATTCTGCAAAAATATATAAGTAGGTTCTACCTATTCTTTACATACAGAAACTAAAGTTAACCTGTTAAAAAAAATCCTAAAATTTTATTCACTAAAACTATGTATGTATATGTATTGTATATTGAAGTAGATGTATGTGTTTGGTATACGTAAGTGTTAAGCTTGAATACTTACTTAAACATAAGGTAAGTACTTTTACTAAAACCAAATAGTTCCTGAGGGATAAGTGATATACCACTAGTCCCGATATAAGTAAAACCATTTTTACCATCTTTAAGCCATCTCGAGTACAAAAAGTATAATTGCAACATTGAACATTGATTTTGTCTACTAATACCAAAATACAAACTTCGAGCAGGGTTATAATTACCCTGTTACTCGTAATAATCAAGCTGTTCCACCTTGTAAACCCGGCATCCATCAGGGTAGTCACGGCTCGTTACTCTCAAGAAATCCCTTCTCAGACCTTGCCTCGAACCATTAACAGGGATTTCCTGGAGCAAGTATTTATACTACGTAATTAAAAAGGTTTCTGCTGTAAAGAGTGTCAGAATCTTTAATTATGTTAATTCCCCACCCGCGTTAGCACGTTTTTGTTTCGCATTTGACAGGAAGGCTCCCAGCTTACTTACAGCCTTGAAGTGATCGCTGTATTATATATACATATATGTACGTAATAAGCAGTTGCTTAGTACCTACATCTTTTGTAAATATAATTTAATAATTGTGTAAACGAACGGGTCATTTACTCGACCATAAACGGTTTAATGATGATCAATCATAAATTATGAGACAAATTGTAGAACCATCAGTTAAAACTTTTTTAGGCTTCAACTAATGGGAACTAGATATGTGAAACATACTTATTTAAAGATATCGATACAATTTTTAGATCATGCCTTCAAACGTAGGATAATGTACGCAATCAATAAGCATGCCTATAGCTGCCTACTAAATTATGCCTGTTGCTTTCACGAGATGGAGTTCACTAACTGAATGTCAAGCGGGAGGAAATTACCGTCCCAGAGGAAATGGAACGGTGAAAGTCGCTGACTAGAATATGCCTTTTACCAGCGTTATTCAGTAAACGTGAGACATGTTAAACGGTTTCTTTTGTTTCGTTGTATTTTGTACCCTTCATGCCTATATTTTCATGGCAAGGGAATGATAAAATACATTGATATTTATTGATATTTCAACTGTGAATGACCTACAAAAACAAAAAAAGAGATCATTTCATTAATAATTGTATTTAATTGTTCAAAAATGCAACTAATTTGCTTAAAACTTACATACATTCATAAACTCACGCCCTCATTCCCAGAGTGGGATAGGCAGAGCTACAAAATTACCAACAACTCAATAAAAAGATAATTCTGTAACCCCAGTTTGCACAATTAGGCTAAGATGTTTACCAGCGTATTAGTAACAGGTTGCAAGCCCATCGCCTAACAGTGACAAGCCTATATTCCCTTAGTCGCCTCTTACGACATCCACAGGAAGACATGCTTAAAACTTATGGTGAGTTAAAACGATACTATACAATAATTGTATCCCCTTAAGAACATATGACATACGCGAAAATAATTCCAAACATAATTTGCCGGCCGAAATATCCATTATTAGTCGGGAAGATATCGTATGTCCGTTCAATTCCCGCAGGTAGCCCCCTTAACCCCCCCCACACCACTCCTACCACTCCTCAGTTATAGAAGCAGTTCACTCCTTTGTTAACTGAGTCTTTATAAATGTATTCTGAAAGGGATTCGATGCTCAATGGAGTTTTATATAGACGACGTAACTATTTTCTTAGTAGCGATAGGTCTGACGACTTGCGATATACTTTTACGAGGGTGTGAACGACGGGGCTTATTTACGTCTGAGTTATGAGATTGTATTGTATACTCGTGTTTTACTATCTTTTTCCTGTGACTCCACTAGTATTCCCTAGAAAACGGTCGAAGTTTCCGGGATAAAATTACATAACCCCATAAACGTGCTTATTCATAAACGAACAATAAACCTATTTTAGTTTGTAATGTCTCAAAGACAGAGCTAGAGCATATTTTTTGCACAATTTAGAGCTACTGCGCGTTTATGAATAAGAGTTTGTAGTAAATTTGACGTCGATCGGTTGAGATGTTGAACCATTAAGACGAAAATAAATCAACACACTTTCTCATTTAAAATATAAGTAACGATGAAACGATATTTAATTCATATTTTTCTTAACTGAATGCATGGATTAATTCATTTGTGGAACCTTCCGACTGATTTGAATGCAACTTTGCATTTAAAATATGAATTTAAATTAAGAACTTTACATCTGGCTACATTATAACCACATTTAGTACCACCTAGTACCTACATTTAGTACAGTCAACAGCAAAAGAAACTGATGAAATAGGGTCTCAAAATAGTATATACAATAAATTAAGTCAGATGTCTCTGATTATTGTAGTTTAGCATAAGTAAATTAGCTCGTAATGTGTCATAGGTAAGTGACATGCCATTTAAACAGTTAAAGTCATTACTGAGTGATTCAAATTAAACTGATTTTCTAAAATAGCAATACTCAGTAATACTACCAAACTATCACATGTAAGTGAATATGAATGTTTGGGCCTTCATGTCTTCTCAAGACCACCTCGGAATACAAGTCAGACGTTCGGTTAATGTCGGTTATACTCGTAAGACAAACACGCAAAACAACTATAACACCTCTCATTTCCGTCAAGGGTTGAAATAAGTTCCTACTACTTCGCTTTGTTTTTTTTTTGCAACATTTAAAATAAATCCTTTTTAACTGCCGTGATTACCCTAGTTTTCGTTTGGAGATTTTGTCATTTTGACTTTATCTTGTTGGACACTTGACACTCAGGTAAAAAAAGTAATTATTCTTTAATGAAATTGTCTGTAAAGAGACAGTTATGGCATCGTTTATGATCATTTTCTTTTGACTAATTAAATATTCAGTTGAAAATGACACTTTGTTATAATCTGTTTTATCTGGGGCGTCATGCTTGAACATGTTTTGAAATGTTAATTTTGATCACTTACTTTTGACTTTGACTGTACCACCTATGTATACTTTATGGAATGCAATAAATAATTGAGTAGGTAGGTATTGAGTATTCCTATTTTTTTATTCTTCTTCTTCTGTTTTATTGTTTAATTTCCTATTTTGATCGAACGAAAAATAGAGGAAACATTTCCCATATGTCGATGAACTCAAACTTCCTCTATTGGCACAAAGACGGATATCTATTTTTATCAATAATGTACTATTATCCCCGTTATTTTTATTGGTGTTAAATATATTTTATTAGTCTATAAGAAAATAAAGGTTATTGACCAATTATTTTTATTGCCGCCTACAGAGACACGTTAATGACTCGCTTCATCTACTAATTCATTAAATGCAGCAAGGCTTGCTTGTACGTAAATGTTAACCTAGGTTAATCTTCCGTTAAATTATTCAATCAATCAATCAATCAACATAATTTATTAGCAGAATACAGTACTCAAGGTATGTAGTTTATCTACATATATTTAAAAGGAGAAACTGTGTAACTCATCCATCAACGGCCAGCCGAAACCGCTGGAGCTAGGGACTTGATATTTGGATGGAATATTCCTTGCATATCCTAAAGGGGCACTAAGAAGATTTTTGGAAATTAATTCCATAAGGGGTTAAAATAGGGGGAGTAGCGGAAAACTAATTATACGCGAACGTAGTCACGGGCGTCCTCTAGTAGGTTATATACATTTCAAAAGTTTGTTTGTTTTTAGAAGAAATAAACGGGCGTTCTTAAATAAAAGAGTATTCGATAACTTTATTTATCTAGTAATAAGTAGAATAAACTTATTTTATCTACTCTCATATCGTAAAGTTCGAATTATAAACTTCAAAACGAATTTATATTGGCATACTTTATAAACAAAATACCGAAAAAAAAAAGAACACTATAACATTATTTCTCTAACAAAATAATGTTATAAAGTAATTTTTTTACCATTACGATACAAGTTGATCCAAAAAGTTATGTCACCAACAAGGTTCCATATCAATTATTTTTTTATAATGTAACGCACATGCGGTTCGCGTCATTTTTACAGCATTACAAAAAGTTTTCATTCCAATTTTTACGTGTCTGTGACAGCGCCCGCTTTAACGCATGCGCGGTGATGTGCTAGGTTTTGGCGCCATTCATTGAATACGTTTTGCTGTAGTTACTTTATTAATTTTGATCTTTTATTTAGTAGGTTGAATCGCAATGTATGAGAGTAGATAAAGTAGTGTATGAAACTGCACATAACTAGGTATTAAAACACTCGTGTGATGCTATTAAAAACCTCGCCTAGCGGCTCGGTTCTTAAACACACACTCGTGTTTTAATAACCCTCTTTATGCAACAATTTCATAAACTACTATTTTAGTTTACTCGTGGTTCTACACAGACCTTACTAGAGCTACGAGTAAATCGCGCAAACTCAAATAAAATAAATCACTTTTCGAACAAACAAGTTAAAGTAAATTTCCAAACTTATACGAAAATATTCCGCATACTTCAAGTTTCGGTATTAAGTTATTTAATCATGTCTTCTTTTTATACTAAGTTAGAAAATTGTTGCAAAGTTATTTCTTAAGTTTAACAATATATAATCTTCGCAACAAATACAAATTTAACATACATTGACGCATCTGTGCAACGTCAATTAGAGTGACGCGGTTTTCGTGGCCTGAAAATTCTGTAGTAACTTCATCCCACGTCTAGGTATAAAACTGCTCAATAATATTTAACCCACACGGGTTCAGGTTTCCTTATACGAGTATCTTACTTCATAGAAAAAATATAGGAGAAACTAAAAAAAACTGTTCCGTACATAAGCTGTGAAGACTCGAAGAATGTGCCCGTACTACTGGACTATAGATCATTTATCTACTCACTAAAGGCTTTCGTGACTGACTGACCAACCGACTACACTCAGTTTAAATTGCTAGACTAGAGACTGAGTACCCTAGTGCCCTTATTAATAAACGTGGAGTAACTGTGGGGTAGCTAAACCATGTTTTATCCTTATCTGTCATTGTGACATTTGAATATGACAGATAAGGACAAAGCATGGTTTAGCTACTCGACGGTTACTCCACGTTTATTAATAAGGGCATAGGAGTGCAATACGACGGTAGATTTGAAAATTCTATCCCCAAAAAAACAAAAGAGTCTTTTAATTTACTGAAATACTTAATTATAACATAATTAATGACCTTCTAATGAAGCCTGTTCACTAACTAATTTTAGCAACTCTCAAAATGTTCTAGAGGTCTTGAACAAAGTTGGTCGGAATCAGGTATAATTAATGATAACGAAAACATTCTTTATAGTCCACGGTGTAAGTATTTAAATTAATTAACTTAATTTCAGTTACTTCATGTAAATCTTCCTCATTAACGCCGTGGACGATGGCCCGCATGGTGGCATTCCGGGGCCCGTCGACGGTGACCCCATCGTCCGTGGGTCCCAAAAACGGGCAGTAGATATGGGTCTTGTGCGGCTAGCGTCGCGAGGATAAAATACCTCATTAACGCCGCGGACGATAGAGCTCATGGTGGCGCTGCGTGGCCCTTCGTTTGTGGGTCCCCACGACCCGCATAGTAGATGTGAATCTTGTGCGGCTAGTGCCCCAAGGATATATACCTCATTAACGCCGCGGACGATAGCCCGCATGGTGGCATTCCGGGGCCCGTCGACAGTGCGCCCGTCGTCCGTGGGTCCCCACGACGCGCTGTAGATGTGGATCTTGTGCGGCTCGTGGCCCATGGAATTGGCCTCGATCAGGTCTGTCATGTATGGTTGGTCTAGCATCCGGATTCCTGTTGGAGAGAAGTAAGTAGTGTTACAATAAAGATCACCCTATATCAGCAAAGCCCCGGCGACTTTAATTCCAATGCTGGTGCTGAGTATTCAGTAATATTATCATATTTGTAAAGCCCGTAATACATATAGAGTAAGTTCCGCGTTTTATTTTCGCTTATTGCAGTCGGCAGTGCTTTGAAATGAAACGTCGGGTGGATCGACCCATGTTCGTATTAAGGTCAACGTGCAATGTCCGGTGCCGATCCATTTTCTATTTCCAGATGGTTATTAAAGTGGGAAATCGTATATTTCTCCCGACCCAATTACCATGAGCTCGTGAACCGAGAGTTGTTTTGTACAACTCCAATTATTTACAATAAATAGATGGCAATCTGTGTCGTAATATTCAGTTTGTTACGCAAGTAAATGCTACAATTTTTAACATACATAATGTGAAAGAGTTTTGCTGTCGATACACGAGCAAACGATCAGTTGAGTCTGACTTCTCTGAATTTCTTGTTTTTTCTTAGAAGGCAATGGACAAGGGGTTACACGGACCTTTTATAAGATTCCGCATAAAATATAATCATAAGCTAAAAACATTTGTTCTGCATGGTGACCTATTGAGAAGGTAAACGTCATACCTGCGGAATAGGTCACAGGTTGTATCTGGCAGAGGACAGATCTCTAGTTTCATTAACGTTCCATTTGGTGTACCCCAGGGGTCTCGTATTGGCCCGTTATTGTTTTAATAAATACATTTATAAACGACGTAGTTAATCGGTTTCATAATTCTAAGATCTCGTTTTATGCCGATGATACTCTTTTTTACGTTGGTCTAGAACGTGGTGGACTGTTCTTATTTGCAAAAGGACCTTGATAGGTTGGACTAGTATTATTCTTTTAACGATCTTCACCTTAATATATGAGAAAATAATATTCTATTACATTTTTTATGAAAACGAACCTGGTACTTTTTATTATTCAGTTAAGAACCAAGCACCTGAGAGGGTTACGCAGCTATGAGATCTAGGTGTCTATGTCAATAGCGAGATCCAACTGACTTATCACGTTGGCATATTATATAATAATCATACATAAATAATATTAACTTCGAAAGCTTAGATACCTACTGCTTGGCTTCGTTTTTCGGCAGAGTAAAGATTTTATAGACCCTCGAACTTTAATACTCTTATACAACGCATGAATGATTTATATTTAAATTCAATTAGTGTTCTTTATCATTGGTAGGAACGGTTTTGGCTCATATATGAAGCAAATTTGTATTTTATATTATAACTGTTTTTTCCAATAAAAAAAAAGTATAGAGGTTATCAAACAATTATCCAAAAAAATAACGTACCTACCTACAAATATATATGGACGACTAAACACGACATAGGTGCCATTCCTTGACTTTGAACAATATTATAATCAGCTAACAAAGGTAACATTAATCACTTAAGTTCAGCTCTAATCCGCACATAAAGTAATTTCCAGCGACTTAAGCACATGCGAAACTAATCAACATATAGGTATTTTATTTCAGAAGGTAGTTTGTAACGTTGGAGCGTAATATAATTACAACACTTAGCAAGAAGACAAATTAGCCAGATTAATTTTGTTAAGTCTAGCCCCATTAGTTGCCGCGACAGAACCATTAGCGTTGTACCTACCATGATTAACTTTTGCTTGTTTTGGGATTTTTTGGAGACGTTTATGTACAGGGCCGTCGAGATTCTCCACGATAAGTCTTGGACCTGTTATCTTTTTGACAATTGATAGCTCTTATTTACTTGACCTCAATGGCGACCGAGTTAAAAACTATACCGTAACACTAACAAGCCAAAGACAATATAGTTTTTACCGCCTAAAATAGAAACCAAGTTGTAAAACTTTAGATGATTACTCAACAAATTAGGTACCTGCCTAGCTCTGCTTTAAAGTAATGTCATGTGATGTATTAATATAGAGATCATTTTGAATCAATTTCGCTAAATTAGAACGGCACTAAAATTTTGTTCTACAGAAACTTCTGAGGTAACAAACATAAAAAATAAAAATAAAAATACAGTCGAATTAAGAACCGGTCCTTGTTAGAAGTCGTTTAAAAATTAAAAGCTTACGTTTGAGAGTTTGACGTTTACCTATTCGTTGAAATTTGCACACATATTTTGTAACTTTAAATAGAAAATTCGTCTTTAATTGTGGTTCGAGATAGTTTTTTGTGTTTGTAGTAACGGCGTCGGACCCCTAAACTTTTTTCTATTAGATCGACTCTAGTTTTTTTTTACCTACAAAGTGCAAAGAATTCAACATACCTATTATTTTACTGCCTGAAAAATAGCCTATTGTAACCTTTAACTGATGTTTTCTTGTAGGTTAATCGCTAAAAGTTGTGTTTTTTAGTGTACCTAATTGTATAAACAAAACAACAAAAATCCGACCAAAATTGACACACACACGTCACTGTACTTGTATGAGATTTAAAATGTCAGTTGTTATATCTGTACACACGAATGTTAAACGGTTCAAAATGGTTTAAAAATACAATCGTAAGTTGGGTACGGACCAAAAAGTTGGGCACACTAACTCACTCAATTAAACTTTCTATGAAACTTTTCCGTTGTGACTTGAAAATTAGCCATACAATTGTAGGCATACCTACTTTTCGTCGCACAACGGAACTTTTTTTGACTTCGTTGTTTCTATGGTTAACTGCGCTTAAGTATGGTCCAACATTTTGGTCTTCATCTTGTATTATATGTATAGCTACGGTTGCACCGAGAGTCTTATTTTTTTACTAGCCTATATGAGTGCTGGGCAAAGGCCTCTCCCCTTGATATCTCCATTACTCCCTATTTGTTATTTCTTCTTGCCAGTTGTGGAAGAATGCATCCTTCAAGTCACTCAACCGAGTCCTCGTTAATACGTGTATTTTTTCTGTCCTAACCTAACCTACGGTACCCAAACATGGCACCTAACGGGTAAAAAGAGGACCTACAGTGGATAGACATTATCAGTGATGGGAAATAGGTGAGCTAAAATACCTATTCTTTGCGAGAGGACATAATATGGAGTGGTTACAACCGGATAAAAGTATATATTTTTTGGATTCCGGGTATTTGATATTTATCCGGGCACTGCGAATACTAGCCGTAATGTTGAACATACATTCTTTTCCTTATAGAATGTTTGTAAAGTTTGTAGTAAAAATGGTAACATTCCTGCCATAAAGTTAAAATTATAAGTAATCCGAAAATGTGAACGCCCATTTGCAAGTCATAAACAAACAATGCGTGGGAAAACCCATATTATTAGTCCTGCTACTACTTTTTAGAAATCTTGTACATTCCTTCTTTTCTCTAGCCCTTTTTACTAAAAACTAACATTAAACATGCCGTACTTTAAACAAAACATGTCATGTTTTACATTACGATAATTACCCGAATAAATATCGAATACCCGGAACAGAAAAAAATAATATTTTTTATCCGGTTGTAACCACTCTATATTATGTCCTCTCGCGAAGAATAGGTATTTTAGCTCACCTATTTCCCATCACTGGAAATTATACGGTATTTATTATTTTATCGAAACACCTTTTAAAGAAACATTACGCAGAATTTTCATTTCATAGAAAGGCATTTCTCGTCGCATGAGTTAATTTTTATGATACTCAAAAGTGTAACCTAACCTAACCTACACAATAAATGTATAAGGTATACTGAAAAAATAGTGGTTCCAGCAGAAAATAGTTTTCGATGAATTGAAATTCGATGGGATGATACAATCGATGAAGTAAAATTCGATAAAATAAACGCATAAACTCAAGCAAATACTGACCTTATGCACACACGGCGACGCAAAGCCTTTATCGAAATAAATCCTTATATTATAAGTTATAACCGATTCAATTTCTTGCAGAACCAAGAGGCGCACGCTTGGATAAGCACCAGCAAACATAGCACAGCGTTGTGATATTCAAACGCCATATTAAAGTTCAATAATATGTTATGACGCTTACAAATAAATCAATAGTTTCAGAGCCGAGTTAATTTTTATGGTAGTCAAAAGTCTAACCTAACCTAACCAACATAGTAAATGTATAAGGTATGTTGAAAAAATAGTGGTTCCAGCAGAAAATATTTTTCGATTAATTGAAATTCGATGGAATGATACAATTGATGAAGTGAAATTCGATAAAATTACGGGTTACCGCATTATACATAGAGCATACACTCAGGCAAATACTGACCTTATGCACACACGGCGACGCAAAGCCTTTATCGAAATAAATCCTTATATTATAAGTTATAACCGATTCAATTTCATGCAGAACCAAGAGGCACGCTTGAATAAGCACCAGCAAACATGAATAGCACGGCGTTGGGATACCTATTCAAACGCCATATTAAAGTTCAATAATATGTTATGATGCTTACAAATAAATTAATAGTTTCAGGCCCGGTATTCTATATCCCGGTAAAAGGGATATCGTAGTTAAGCTGTTATGGTATTTTTATGACTTCAGTCGCCATTACTGTCCAGTAAATACGAGCTAACAAAACGGTGACAATACGATAACAGCTCAAACACGATAGGGTTTTTACCGTGTTGAATAGAGGCGCTATTCTACTTCCACTGAATCTATTCATTTGCACCGCCCTTAGAGTAGCGTTTTATATAGCGTTGTCTTTACATATATTTAGCACTATCCTTATCTTTATTCACGATTCAACACCTTAACGCATGTGAAATTTCATACCAGGATAGTTTAAAGTCGGTAGATGGATATAGGTTACTTTTCGTCATCATCATCATCATGTCAGCCGAAAGACGTCCACTGCTGAACATAGACCTCACCCAAGGCTCTCCACAAAGACCGGTCTTGTGATTTTCGCATCCACCGCGTTCCCGCGATCTTTACAAGGTCGGATAGGTACTTTGTATCTCCAAAAATCGGACATTTCCAAGCGAGCCGTTCCTTGACTAAGCTCTTTATTTTAAGTAAAACAAAAACATACATAAACTCATGCCTTCATTCCCAGAGAAGGGTAGGCAGAGCTACAGAATTAACAACAACTTTAAAAAAATGTTGATAATTCTTTATCCACATTTTGCATAATTAGGCTAAGATGTTTATCAGTATATTAGTGACAGGTTGCAAGCCCATCGCGTAGCAGTACTACATACGAGTACAAGTCTTTATTTCCATAGTCGCCTCTTACGACATCTATTGGAAGCATGGAGTGGCACTATTCTAATTTGTTAAGGCCACACGGGACTAACTAAAACAAAAACAAAACCTAATGATAAAAAGGAAATACGTCATAGAGTCATGTCTAACTTGGGAATGAAACTGCGGAGGCTGATTCAATTCTATTCTATTTCCTGACTAATAAAATTGACGTTGGAGCAAATCCACATTTTTTATTTAATAAATTACATGTTTATGTTCTCTTCTAAGTGATTTGGAAGTGGTAGCCAATTGACAACAATTCATTTTGTGCTAAGGTAGTAAAATAAAATACCGTTTCTAGATTTTAAACTGCTGATTACAGTAAAAATATCTTTGGATTTTTTTATGCAGTAGTTTTTTTTTATATTTAGGAAAAACAGTAAAAAATTTGGATTGTGAATGTTAGGAATACACTTATTCAAAAAAATATACAACTATCATGTTGTCTGACGGATTACTTGATTCTAACGACACGCTTTCGATTCCACGCAAAACAGTTTATTTATTTTAATGGCGTCTACAAATTACGTAATTAATTAAATTACGAAAAATAACAAATTTGTGAACGAACGGCAGCGAATGATTGACAAGTGAGTGACATGACATGACAGTCAGTTCTGTTTATGTTTAAAGTTACTTTATTTTTATTTTATATCAGGCTAAGATCACGACATCAGTATTTCTAACTTTGTATATACGGTCTTTTTAATGACTATTTCTTTAATAAATTATTAAAGACGAATTTAAGTTAAATAAAGAAAAACCAAGAAATACGGGTAGTCTAATTTTTAACCAGCTATTATAAACGCGAAAAAACAATAATGCTTTTTTTTTGAAATGTTGTCAATTGTTAATCGTCTGCTTGGTGTTATAAGTTTACCACTTTGTCAAATAATATTTCGTAAATAATGATAAAACGTAGTATTATGTAGTATTACTGCCCTCCTACGGAGAAAAGGCACAAGTGACAAAGCAGAGCAAGCAAAGTGCAGAAGCATATTAAACTGTCAAAGGTTGAAATTAGGTTGGAAGTGCAATACAATTCATATAGTAGATGTGCCTTTATTTCCATAGGAGGGCAGAGTATTACGTTTTAGTGGTGGCAGGACCTTGTGCAAAGTTTGTCAGGATCGCTACCACCATCTTATTACCTACCGCCAAGCAGCAGTGTTCACACTATTGTGTTCCGGTGTGAGGAGAAGACAATCGGTGAAGTTACCTTAGAGGCATTCCATCTTCGTCCTCAGGGTTGCCAATGTATTTGCGGTCTTGGGATTGCAGTCTTTAGATTGTAGTTATAAGAATCCAAATGTATATCGGTCACACATCCAACTTACCATCAGGGTGGCCTGTGTGGGTCTATATTATTTTCCATAATTATTTTTAGTCAAAATCTATTTGAAAGAAAGAATGAAAAATAAAACATTTATTCGTGACAAACAGATAAACAACACTCGACAAAATACTGACATAGACAATATACATGTTGTCACGAAATGATTCCAACTCAGCGTTACATATGCTGGCGTTAAAACCAGCACTGGCCAGTCCTTTGGAAATGTCCAGTGGAATCACGGAAATCATAACATATTTTTTAGAGAATCGTAACTTTTTAGATTTTTTATAAATCAAACCTTGGTTAGGTTTAATCAAACCTCCTACATGTACGATATTTAGGTTCTGAAATGTTAACGGTTCCAGCGATGTAGAAATTATGACTACCAATAATTATGTCAACAAAGTAATTATGACCAAAAAAAAAGGGAAACAACCCCAGCCTGTGTTACCTTTACCTTTACCATTACGTGTTACCTTTGCCGTACCATGAAAAAGTACGATGGAAAACAACCAGCAGATTTTATCGACCGCAACCGCACTTGCAATCGCAATCGTTTCATCTTGACAGTCTGAAGGCGAGTCTGCTATCAAAATGAAAACAATTGTTCCACTTTGAAGTCGATCGCGATCGCGACTGCGTTAGGCAATAGTGACGCCGGTTGAATGGAATCCTTATCAAACGTTATCACGCCCAATAGAGCCTATCTATCTAAATGAACGCTACGCAGAACATATTGTTTATTTCCTACTGATAACTACTTAATATCGAGCAATAGTTTGTTGAAAAGGTTAATTAAAACTGTTGATTGTTTTAAACTGAGTTTGAGTTTAACCGGTTAATACCGGTTTATAACAGTTCTTAGATCTCGTTCTTCTTATTTACCGGTAACCTAAATAATTTTGTCTTTTATTTAATCGTTGCTTTTAGTAACCGTTTGAGGAATAAACAAAATTATAACGGTTTTAAGAACGATATTAACCGGTATCTTGAAACCGGTTTCGACTCCTGGCGACGCTGAATGTGACCGTTAGTTCTATGTACATGCCTTTAGAGCTTTTAGGTTGGGGTGGGCCAATTTGTGTGGCAAAGTTGAAACAATTTATCAATAGAAATACGTTTATAAACGATCACGTTCCGAAAGTCCTTCCAAAATGGATTAGTTTCGTGAATGCTACAGGATTTTGCGAAGCATCACTCGTCATTCGTGACTAAATTGAAAGAAAGTGATCGTTTTAACTTTAATTTTGAAAGTACTTAAGGCCTCAGAATGGGCGAATGCTTATGTGAAGATAAATAGCACCAAATTTGGACTCGAATAAGCTTTCATGGATCTGGATTATATGAGTGGACAAAGGGCACGAGCGGCTGAAGGGTTATATAGTACATTTGACGAGGATTTAGCACCGCCTTTTACGAAAATCACTCTATACGTAGAATCTTTATTACAAAATAAATAGGTAATCTCCTTTATTTTAAATCTCCGTTGAAAAAAATATGGGTAAATTTTCAAAAAATATGGTTACGTGAACCGACGATTCGGTAAAGATCGCGGGATGCTGTGGATGTCAGGAGCACAAAACCGGCCGTCGTGGTGATCCTTGGGGAAGGCTTATGAACAGTGGACGTCATTCGGCTGATATGATGATGTCTGTTATGTTTAAAGTAGTTGTTTAATTATTATTGCTGCCTATGCTGCTTACAAGGGAGAATATGGTTTTGGGACAGTCAAGCCCCAAACCCAAAATAGTACCTATGTATAGACCTATGAAGACATATCTACCTTCCCTTTTACCCCTTAGCATTCGGAATGTTCTACTATGCTTTCTGTTATTTTTGTTTAGTTGCCTTTAGTGAAAGTTTTTGAAAATTTATACAGACTAAAGTTTAGTTTAGTTTAGTTTTTGAGAATTTATAGAGAGCCGTGTGGTTGCCGGCTTAGAATTGCGCCACTCCATGTCATCCCGTGGATGTCGTAAGAGACTGTTAGGCGATGGGCTTGCTACCTGTCACTAATACACAATATACACTGTTAAACCTCTTAGCCTAATTGTGCAAATTGTGGTTACAGAGTTATCAACAAGTTTTTAGAGTTGTTGGTAATTCTGTAGCTCTGCCTACCCCACTCTGGGAATGAAGGCGTGAAGGTATGTATGTATGTACTGAATGACTATTTTTCTTACTTTTTTTGTAAAAACTATGTTTGTATGTCTTAGTTTGTATGGTTATTAAACGGTCTAAAATTCTGGCTAATTTGGCGAGAAGTAAATCTTTTTTCTCTTTGCAATCTATTTACTGAAGCAGCCATAAATGTATGTAACCATAAAAGGAACCAGCTAAAAAAGTGAAAATAATTGTTCGGATGTAGCAATACTTTACCCAATTCGTTTTCAAACCACATGTCAACGAAAATTACACGTGAAATTGGTCCGGAACATCAAAAGATGGCCGCGTACAAAATCTAATAAAATATATTTTTTCCACCCGTCGCCATATGAATGTACGGATCAAAACATCAGAACTACTCATAGCTTTTCTGATAAATAATGCCTCAGAAATGACAAGAATCTTTTCAACTTTCATTAACGATGTTTTTCAAACGTATAAAGATATCAAGCTAAACACTCATTTGTATACATGACTGAATCTAACCAAGACACGCGGTAATAACTAATACCTAAGACATAAAGCTAGTCACTCTGAAGAAGTATCTAGATCCTTGATTGCGGGACCTTTCCCTCATCCGTTATTACGCCATCGAAAGAAAGGGACAAAGCTACGTGACTTGGAAACTTTGGTTTTGGGAATAGAGCCCCAGGGCTCCGAAATGTGCCAATCACACGCCTCAGCGGAGCGCGGGTAATGCTGTGAGATTAGGTGCCGCCACAAGGACACAGATGATTGTAATTAAGTACACAGGGAGTCTTCTGATATAACAGTAATTGAGCATTGCGACTGGGATTTTTTTACAAATTTTCATTTACGCATTTAGTGCCGGTCACGCATATAAACGTTATTTTGATTAATAGGGAATGTGCATGTTTTTTTTTAAAGAGATCTCCAAAAGTGAAATTAGAATTAAAATCGGTCAAGATATACGGATGATTTTAAACTACTAATTAGACAGTGATTAGACAGAGAGATCCGATATGCACTGTGACGTCATGTAACAGATCGGTCATATAAACTCCATGTTTTGTTCTGCTAAAAAGAGATGGGAACAAATCTTTGTTGGCTTATATCTTGGTTATTTTTATAGTTATTTAAAAATTATTATTTTCGACGGATTCATGAATCAGTGTTTAACGAAGCTGTGAAAAAAAACATGTATATTCTCTATTCTTTCGAACGGTTAAAGCGTTCACACATTATGCATAACAAAGGCGCATTACCTCTAAACAAAAATTGAAAATGGCTGTTCACAATGGAGTGCTGGCACCTACCCTGATGTATGGTAGTGAATGTTGGGTGTGGCAGGACAAGCATGTAAGTCGTGTAAATGCAGTTGAAATGCGCTCTTTGCGTAGTATGTGTGGTGTGAAACTGATTGATAGAGTAAGAAATGAAAAAATCAGAGAGAAATGTGGAATAAAAGAAGATGTAGTGACTAAGATTGAAAAGGGCATGCTTCGATGGTTCGGTCATTTGGAAAGGATGGATGAAAGAAGATTGACGAAAGAGATATACAGATCGAAAGTGAGTGGAAGGGTCGGAAGGGGCCGCCCTAGGCGTACTTTTTCGAATCAAATCGGAGAAATACTGGAAAAGGGCAGAATCTTAAGTACCCGAAACCGACGTGCGTGCATGACTCGATGTATGAATGTTGAGGAAGCGAAAGAAATTTGTCAAGATCGTAGCAAGTGGAAAGAAGTGGTCTCTGCCTACCCCTCTGGGAAACAGGCGTGATTTAATGTATGTATGTAAAAATTGAAAATTACGGCGGCTCCATACAATAAACCTCAAAAATATTATTTTTCTTGTACAGGTTCTATAACCAAAACTGCGGTTTAATTTATTTCTAAAGGGTGATGGGCAATTTTGTATGGACCCCGTCCCCACCCTCCAACAGTCACGGGATGCATGTTTATATGTTCGTTAGGACCCAAAACAAGACAAAATAACTATTTTAGTAGCTAAATCGATGGGATTTTTTCTATGAATAAAACCTTTCAAGAGTCATGCAATGCCAGAATGTGTTCATTTTTAAACCAATTCCATACGATATGATAATGGTTTTCCAAGAAAACCCCATACATAGGACGATCGTCGTCATAGTAAAAAATCATCAGGTTGCCAAGATCTATCAAATGAGATATGTTTCGTTCCTGTTGGTGGGTGGGGACATTTTGCCCATTGTCCTTTAGTAAAACAATAGTTTAAGCCTCATGGATGAGATTAAATTAATGCAATCATGAATCGCGATGTTTTAAAGCCATCCTGGGGCTCTATATTACTCGGCAAAACCGATTTGCTTTTGACATGTTATCGTATTGTCAACGTTATGATAGCTCTTATTTATTTGACACTAATGGCGCCCGAATTAAAATCAGTACAATAAAAATTGGTGTAAAAAATTAGAATAAAGCTTATTAAATGTTTCAGTCGGCTTTTCTCGTAAAACTTTAGTACATCTATCGTATTGTTTACCATTCAACTAAAGTTTGTACTCGTACGGAACCTATCTATCTTTAACTGTAACTCGTACTCGTATATACCTAACTGATTTTAAATTCGGTTCGGTCCACGCATTTGTATTCTCTGTCGGTAATCCATAATAAATAAATAATGTAATGGATTACTCGAAACCCTCCAAGGCCTGTAGGATTTAACGCGTGGGCATCGAAAAAAATACTTATTTATCCTTGTTTAATATTTTTCGTAGCCACAAATAGCCCGAGGGTCCGCTGTGGGGATATTAAGACGATAATACCGTGGCTGCTACTATGCTTAAATAAAAAGAGCCATCTCCTATAAACCATCTGTAGTACTCGTATGTGGAAACGAACAGGACAACATTTAGTCAGCTTTAAGGTATTAAGCATAGACATATTTAAAAAAATACTGTTGTAAATTGAAAACTGCTTTACGGTGTCGGTAGGTACCTAGTCCCACATCGAACATAACAATGCGAACACTGGTGCTTGGCGGTACGAAATACTAGAAATACTGTGTTAGTAATACTTCACTTGACAACTTGACACTCGTTTATTTTCAATTCAATGGGAGCCTATATATGATCGGAGAAAAATCTTAACACCGCGAAGTAGCCGTGAGGACAGCGACATCTCGCAGGGAAATTAAGTAAATAGAACTGTAAATTTACGACATTCAACATAAGCTATCACTTATCAGTAAGTTTATTGAAAGGCACCTGTCAAACTATTAAAGAGAAAAACGTGAGATGGATGTATGTGATGACAAGACTGTACTGCTTTCGATGATTGTCAAAACGCTTACCTAAAATTAGTATGGCAACTTTTCATTCAATATTCGACCATATTTATATGCCCTAAACGTCCATTTTCCCATGTTGTTCAGATATATTTAACACATTGACTACTTAGATACTATACTGGTTTTTTGACAGCTTCGGTAATAATGACTATTTGTAAGTATAGAAATAATTGAATAGCGACTGTTAAGATATTTGTGACACGTTAAGTGCTCACGGATAAATACAGCCATGACAGTTAACAATTTTTTGATGGTTTAAACGTTGACCTCTCTTTGAGCACCTGGAGCGTATAGCGACTTTTGCTGCTGACTGTACACTGGCCACGAAACCTAAGCGGAATCGGACCGAAACTAGATATTTTAATCGGAATTGAAGTTGACCGCATTGCAGTATTCCGGTTTCGTTTTAGATTCCTGGCAGTGTGCTACAGGCGTAAAGGATAAGACGGTGGTAGCGATCCAGACGAACCCTGTACAAGGTTCTAACACCACTTAATCTTCAGACATTATATACATTCATATAAGTATTGTTATCCTATTTAACATTATAAATGCGAAGGTTTGTGTGTGTGTTAGTTTGTTATTCCTTCACGCTGTAACGGATGGAAGGATTTAGTTGAAATTTGAAATGGAGATAGCGAATACCCAGGATTAAAACATAGCCTACTTTTCATCCCGGTAAATATAAAAGTTAAAAATCTACGCGGGGTAAAAGCTAGTTTAGATGTATATTTACATTATGCTTATGTATTTGTTCTTATATAAATGTTGTTTTTATGTATATGACACACGTAATTTCCTAATTTAACGTTTCATAAAGTTTAGCACTGACCTTTATATTTTGTTTCTGTTCGGCACACTTGTTGATTGGTACAGAATGCCTCAAGCTAATACCGCATTGATACTTACTTTGTGTTTTTTTTTTTTTTTTTTTTTTTTATAGCATGGGAAGGAAAACGATCACACGGCCACCTGATGGTAAGTGGAAACTGTGACCCATAGACATTCGCATTCACAAGACTGCAAATGCGTTGCCAACCCAGGACTAAGATGGAATGCCTCTATGCTAGTCATTTCACCAGTAGTCATTATACAGTAATGTTTAAATAAATAAAATGTTCTACTGTTTTGTTTATACTGTCCTATAACTTACCAGCAACTTTCGAGTGGTAAGCGACCCCCACGCCGCAGACGCCGTTGTCGCGCGCCGCCGCCACCTCTCCTGCGCACCTTGTTCCGTGGCTGTCGATCAATACTCATATTCATTCCTTTATTAATAACAAACATTACATGACAAGAATATAGTAAACACTAATACTACTGTCTTTCTTATTCTGTGCACCACTTTTGTTAGTTTCTGTATGATTATTTGTTTGACTTTTAGAGAGTGGCATTAGGCATTAAGTCCGCCGTTGCTAGTTTTTTTGTGCAATAAAAGTTAAATAAAAAACACATCATCATCGACACCCCACAAATGTCTTTACAACATACGAACGCCACAGCAGAAATAATAAATGTACAATTTTAAGACGGCAAATGTTTTGCCCACCTTGAGGTCTAAAATGGAATGCTTCAATAATGGTTCAATACCTATGAGATGGTAGGTAGGTAGCTCGTGATGCCGGAAATATTTCACCGACTGTCACTTCCTTAGCAATTTAGCGCTAAATTTGATAAAAAGCTATTATTTGCCGAACGATACAGCATCATCGCAACGAAATGAAAACGTTTTTAAAGATCCATCCGGCAACATACAGCCAGGCTGTAAACCTTTAAACATGATGATTTTGGGCAGGTACGCACTACCTATGCAGTTGACCGCATGCGGCTAACCGCACAACTGGTCAAAACGTATGAAACCGCAAAACCAGAACCTAAACCTGATCGGTTAGCCGTAAGCCGTAACCGCATGCGACTATTGTAGGACCATTACCAACATCAATAAATATTTTTTATCGGAATCTCTCGCTCGCACTCGTGTGGCTTATGGCAAGCGTAAGGGATACAAGACAACGCTGCTACTACACGCATCCTTTACGTTTGCCATAAACCACACGAGTGCGAGCGAGAGAAAAATATTAATTAATGTTGGTAATGGCCCTACAATAGCCGCTCAGTGTGTACCTGCCCTAAAGGACATGGTGCTGACGTGTGCCGATATATGAAACTAACTGTATCAAACTTAATACCCGTAAACTTAAACCAGTTTTAGAGTTAACTCAACCACTTCAATGTAAGTTCATCTAACTTTAATTACCACCGAGCAACCGCGAGATTAACTCGTTGATTCCACATAAATCCTTCGACACCATTTATAGATCTGACGAACGACGTTGGAAATACAAAGTTTGAAGCTTTGAAGTCGAAGCCTAGAACGGATCAAGCTGTCAGAACCTGACGCAACATAAATAAGTCATTTCGGATTAATGTCAAAGTTTGTGGCCTAACTTTTAGGGAGTGATGTCTTGCCGAAAATAACACTCGCTCATTATTTGTGCTATATAACTATTTGTCTTTCAAATTTTACGTGGAAAAGGTTTTATATTAGTCTGGTTAGAAAACTTTATTTTAGAACAAAACTGAGACAAAAAAAAAAGTTACCATGCTAGCAAGAGTCAACGAGACTTAACACCGCACGTAGCATTATGTAACGGCCACAGCTTTGGGCTACAGCCAATCGTTGCGCCGGACGGCCAGCGGAAAAGAACAAATGCCGAGAAATAACTGGCAACGCATTGGTGACGCCTCCATCGTTGCAAATGTCCATTGGCGGCACTGACCCACTTCCCATCTGCCTATTCGTCCGTATGCAGATTTATTCAAATTTCATATTTATACAGTTCGCTGTTAATAGTTTGCAAGGTTTGTGAACCCGTGTCGTGAACAAACGTAGGGTTGCGTTTTTTTATAACCTCTAAGGCAAACGAGCATGTAGGTCACCTGATGGGAAGTAATCACCACCGCATAAACACCAGCAACTCCAGAAGAAGGCCAATCAGGGAAATGGAAGCTCTTTTCTTGCGGCCATGTCATAACTGGTTGGAAGTGTTGGAACTACCGCCGAAGGGAGTTCGTTCCACAGATTCACTGCACGAAGCAAAAAGTGCCTAGCGAAACACACGGTGAAAGAACGCCATTCATCAAGGTGATGACGATGGAATACACATACAAGTACTAAGTAATAGTACATTACTACAGAGGCTGGCAACCCCTTTTCACAGCGAGGTATTTATAGTGCTTTTCTCAAACATATGCAATAAAATAAAAAAAGCATGTGTGTAAAAGGCATTAGCGCGGATATTTTTGGTCCGATAACCATAAAGCCACTGAAAAAAAATTAAAAAAAATTTAGCTATTAGGCTGTTCATAAATACAGCCGCCATGTCGAAATAAAAATTTAAAAAAATTACTTCCCGGCCTGGGCCTTCAATTTTGTATAATATTCCTTTACAGCTCTCTCGAGTTGCTCCGCCCGGAACGTGATACTTTGAAGCGTAAAATAACTAACATAACGCCAACATTTCATTGCATGTTTGAGAAAACTTATTTCCCTAGACGGTTTACGGTTTCCGGTTGAAGGGACGTACCTGTTGAACCAGTCGTCGGTGTACCGCGGGTACGGGTAGGGGTCGTTGCTGCTAAAGTCGTACGACGCCTCCGCGTTCTGCGAACAACAACCTTTATTAACATTGTGTGCTTACCTTAACAATGCGTCGTGTATTAAATCTAAAAAAGCGAAACGTTTAACCTGTATATTTTTTGTTAAAACCATATTAGTTCTGACACGTTTTCGTATTGCCAACGTTAAAATAGCTCTTATTTACTTAACGTATATTGTTTCTCAATAAATGACTATTCAAATTTAAATTCTTGATTTGACTATATTATATGCATGTAGGAATGCGTGAAACGGACTGACAGGTGACGTATGACAGTGAGACAAAGATAGTATGATAGTCGTGTGAACGAGTGAGAAAGAGATGCATGTTTTACTTTTTAATTTCTCCAAGATGGCTATTCGAGAGCTCGATACTGTAGAAGACGCTGTGTAATTGCCTAATTATTATTTTCTAATTAAAATTTCTTGTTTAAGAAGAGTTTCACTTATACGACCCCCACATGTATTTCAAAAGAAATATTGATGTACAAATAATCGGGTAAAATATTAAAGTCCTATAACACTCCTAGGATAAATACAAATGAAACAATACCGTGAACCCTACAGAGATAGATATACACAGATACAATAATTATAACCCATACTTTTGGGTGGTTGGATAAATACAGAACACATTCGTTGTAAAGTTTGACCAGTATTACGATAGCATAACTTTATTATTCAAATATGTTTGGGCAGTGTGAACGCGCTTGAGGCGAACGCGATTACAACTTAGAAACTTGACCAACTTCTGGGCGGAGCACAAAGGATCCTTTTTATTTATTTAACATATATAAAGTGGTGAAGTTCCACCGTCTCTCGATTTTCTGAGCCTTTTTTGAGCCTAGCAATGCCTTAGTCCTTTTTTTGGTGAGTTCTGCTGATAGGCGTATGCTGGTTACGTTCAAATAAACATCATGATCTAAGTCAATGACAATGTAGAAAAAAACCAGTGAAGTAAGAGTCTGTGACATACGAAGTGTGCCATACTACCGTGCAATATTTAGATAGAGCAGGAAAAAACACCGAAAATCACTTTTGTGCGGGGAACACTATACTTTTATTATTATTAGCTGTTGATGGTTGTGGTTCCTAAGGCCCAATGAAACATTCGACATTTAGTCACTACGGCCCGTAGTCCTACCAGTAGTAGGTACTATTGTTTTACACTCATTCCGACCCAAGTACTTAAAAGACAAAATGGTGGGTTTTCTATTAAGTCCTACTGGTAGGACCGTGGTACGCTATGACTACACAACTGTCGAAGCAGCCTGGTCTGAATGTCAAAGTTAATAAGTACTACGGGTAGGACCTTGGGTGGGCCGTAGGAGGTTACAGCGGCCACATAGTAATATAAACTCTGTAAAAAATCCAAGTCTGTCATTACTAGACAGAAGTTTCTGTGGCACTAATATAGGTATTAATTTATCGATAAACTGTCCTTTCTTACGACAGTTATGGTTATGACCATGAGATAACATATAATATGAACGTGCAACTTATTACACAGTATAAACTCCGTATAGGTCGATTAAAGAACATACACGGCTTTCATCCTTAACAGATAAATATGACGAGACAGCATGACAGTCTTGTCCGCTCAGCAAGATTAATAGATGGAAATAAATTTACGCGTCAAAATGCCGCCTAGAAAACCGTGTAATTTTTTTATAAATTCATTGTTAAAAAGCTCTCCGGATGTAATATTTTTTAGTGATCAGCATTTTAGTTAATTTCTATTTTATCCGGTGAACTTACTTTATACGTATTTACTATGAAATTACACTTTGAAATAAGTATTTGAAACGGTTAACGATACATTTAATATTGGAAGGAAATCCCTAGTTAATTGACGTTTTTGCTACAAAATTTTCGGTTAAAGAAATACATTGATTGTTATGGTCGAGCAAGAATCGCCGAAAATCTGATTGTTTGCATTTATACTCCTTAATTTTAATTTTTTTATTTGTAGCTCAAACAAACACTCCGTGTGAAAAACCTGTCTACCAATTATGGTTCATGATATATATTCCGCTGAAAAACAGACAGACCGCGGAGATTGGCTCCATTTATTGAATTACATATATTGACATACTTTGTATAGATAATTCAATTTAATTTTTATAGAAGCTAGTGCACAATTATTGTTTTGACATGTAAAACTGTGTTTAATCAAGGAATAAATAAATACATAAATATATTGGTTGCATAGCTGAATTCCTGGTAACAATCAAAGCTAATGAAAAGGCTTGCCGAGGCACGCTAAGATAGATGACGGTATCTCAGACAAAAGTTGTTCCTGTAGCAAAGGATTCATTACTCCCGGAAAAGGATTGAATCTGCTTTGTCTATTGAATATGATAATAACGCCTTTTAGCTTATAGGAGCAGCCCTACGCTCGAGTTTCTCATTCAGCACAAAACCATCATCTAAAATGTTTACGACAGCATTTAAAGTTAACCGCGTTATCTTACAGATACAGGCAAACAATTTTATGCGTTGAACTTTTATCGTTTTTGCTTTTGTATTAACACGTTCACGGACAGTACGTCGAGAGACGTAAACTGAGACCCTCGTGATATGGCACTACGGCTGTGGCCGGTGTGTTTAATCTCACCAGAAACGGAACTCCGTCCACGGCCGGCTATTTCCCATGGCATTTATGGAAGCGCGGCTGTGCCTTTTATGGTTTAAACAAAAGCCGCGTATGTCACAGCAAAAAAGCTGGAGGGCAACCTCAACCTCATGCACTACTCTTTAACGGGAACGATGCGTGTTGTGGCACATCACGGCTGTGGACGTAACGGCTGTGGACGAGCTGCCACATTGGGTAAGATTTTTATTGTACTAAATATATTTTCCGTCATAAAGTGGCACAATGTTTGACAAACGTTAAATGTGGCAGTTCGTCCATGGCCGTAGAAAATTTTGTATGAAATTTATTTGCGCCATATCACGCAATTTCGAGGATGGTGCTGTGTCCGTGAACGTGTTAAAAATGTCGAGAAATTATATTGTTAAAATCTTATTTAGTCTCCTCCCACCCGAGGTTAATAACTGTGCTTAAAGATTTACGGTTCCGTGAAAAAATTCATTTTCATTCAACTTATAGCTCGGTGATTCCGACAGTTCAAATTTTGTAGGTGATAAAAACCATATCGTCTTTGACCAGAGCAGCTATTGCCTAACGCACTTGCCATCACAATCGTTTTCATTTTGAAAATCAAAGGCTAGTCTGCATACAAAATTAAAACAATTGGGATTGACCAAAAAAAATTACTCACGGTATTTACATTCTAATACGACAGAATGGGTAATTTTAATAGGTCAAATTTTATTAATTTTGTATTTGACCCAATAGTTTTGCTTTAATATCTTTATTTATTTAGCAGACATTTTATGGATGACATGATTATTTAAAATTTGGGTTGGTATTTTCTAATAAATTTCAACAATTTAATGATATCTAATGATAAAAAGTGATTTTCATAGAGAATTAAAACATACTATTTCAAGCGGTTTTCGCCTAACCCGTAAGATACACCTGAGAGGGCTTCAAGCCGAAAACGAAAGTCAAACAAAGGTTAAATATGCTTTGGTCGAAATATCCGAAATAGGTAAATATTTCAAAAACGTAATAATGCAGAACGGCTTTAAAATCCTATTCCTCGAAATGGTTTTCGAATTAGAGTAATTGTAAAAATGTGAACAACCCCAACTGTTCCACTTTGAAGTGGATTGCGAATGTGAGTGCGTTAGGCAATAGACTGGGTATTCAACACGGTAAAAACAATATTGTTTTTGACCTATTATCGCATTATCGCATTGTCAAGTTTGATAGCTCTTATTTACTTGACAGCAATTGACAACAATTCATTTTGTGCTAAGGTAGTAAAATAAAATACCGTTTCTAGATTTTACACTGCTGATTACAGTAAAAATATCTTTGGATTTTTTTATGCAGTAGTTTTTTTATATTTAGGAAAAACAGTAAAAAAAGTTGGATTGTGAATGTTAGGAATACACTTATAGTGCCCTTAGTCCATTTATTACCAAGGGAATTCAAAAAAATATACAACTGTCATGTTGTCTGACGGATTACCTACTTGATTCTAACGACACGCTTTCGATTCTACGCAAAACAGTTTATTTATTTTAATGGCGTAAAATTACGTTATTAATTAAATTACGCAAAATAACAAATTTGTGAACGAACGGCAGCGAATGATTGAAAAGTGAGTGACAGTCAGTTCTGTTTATGTTTAAAGTTACTTTATTTTTATTTTATATCAGGCTAAGATCACGACATCAGTATTCCTAACTTTGTATATACGGTCTTTTTACTGACTATTTCTTTAATAAATTATTAACGACGAATTTAAGTTAAATAAAGAAAAACAAGAAATACGGGTAGTCTAATTTTTAACCAGCTATTATAAACGCGAAAAAACAATAATGCTTTTTTTTTAAATGTTGTCAATTGCGGCTGAGTTAAACACAATACCATAGCGGTTCAAAGACGATATGGTTTTTACCGCCTAGAATAGACGCCCAAGATAAAATGTTGTTATATTGTCAACGTTACGATAGTACTTATTGACTTGACAGTAATGGTGGCCAAGTTGGAAACAATACTATAGCACGTCAAAGGCAATATAGTTTTAATCAGTCGAAAAGAGGCTCGATACAGTCAGCTTTATAATTAGCTATACACTTTTGTACCTTATCGCTTTAAGGTCGGTACCTCATCGCACCTTCATAGCTTCACAACAATAGTGACATAATTCAGAAATTTTGAATTTCGAGTTAGGGCTCTATCATAATCAATTTATTACTTGAAGTTTGAACGCTGAAATTTTGAAATAGGTCACTATCGTTCTGAATGTGCGATATTAGTGCCGCAGTTCAGACATGACGTTAAAACGATGAACGAAACAAATAAAGTAGGTATTACGTGTAGGACACCCTGTATACGCAAACGTCTATGGGCCATAGATCCCACTTACCGTCAGGAGGTCTGTGCTCGTTTAAGTTCTCTAAACCATAAAAAAAAGATAAAGATAAAGAGACATTTATTCGCAACATTACAAAATTACGTATTTCCTACTCGGATATATAAGTATTATTTGTATTGGGTTTATGTTAATTGTTCTAAGCGTATCCCAACGTCGGTGACCCGCTGGCGATCCAAAAGTTTCACCCAACTTGTTGTTTACCCTAAAATGGTAAACAGTAACATTAAATATTTGACATCCTAAACAAAATAACTCAAAACAATTAAATGCTTTTTGATTTTAGTGGTTTCAAATATTATTTTAGGGTCTATATCGCATGTCATATTGTTTGTTCTAATGTATTGTTTGGTCGAAAACGGTTTTTACAATTGAAACCGTATTTTTAAATTGTTTTAAAAAACTACCATAACCTTAAACAAAACTACGCAATAGATAATTATTAAATTCTGTATTATATCAGAATAAAAGATGTTAGACGAAAATATATTCGACCAAAAAATCGTTAAACAATGCGACGGGGTCCTATTATTTCAACTTGTTTAGTTTTATTATAATGGTACAAAGTAAAGGATTACGTAGGATGTTGATGTTTTTAATTAATACAGAATACTAAAAATAAACTTGTATTTTGAAAAACCTTATAATAACATAAATATTTAATTTTTTATTTCAAGGGAAACAAATAGCAGTAATTTATATAGATACACTAGCCATAACAGTTTCCACTTATAGCTTACAAATTTGCTCTAGTGAGACTGTTAATAGTTAATAATAATATTGCATATACTTTTACAAGTCCAGGAAAGGTAACTTTAACAAGTGGTCTTGATTTTATTATTTAAAAAAAAAAAGTAGTCTAATAATAAATATTTTTACCATACCACCACTGTGTTATGCTAAATTAAAGTGAGATTGGCGTTTGTGTCTCATGCGTAGCCAAGCTACGAACTACAACGGCGTAGACGTGCTACGAAATGTAAAACCATGCCTTCTTAGAGCGTGGTTTTTAAACCTTTTTTGGTTCTCCCTAGGGTTTTATATAGGTAACAAATAAATTCATCACTGCATTACAACATAAAGCACTATCTAAACTGGTTGTTTTTTTTTTTCGCATTCCTCTGCTTATCCTACTAATATTATAAATGCAAAAGTTTGTTACTCCTTCACTGCAAAGGCTGGACATATTTAGATGAAATTTAAACTGAAGATGCTGGATTATCACATGGTCTACTTATAATCCCGTTTTTTTTAAATCACGAGTGGATAACTATAATCGAAATTTACACGGATGAAATCGTGGTCAGAACTCAGAAGCTAGTAGGTAAGTACTATAATACATCTAGCTCGGGATAAGAAATATAGCGGAATAAAAGTAGATTATTTTTATTTATTTAATAGACTCTAACTGGATCATAACATATTAGTCAGAACTATAGGTAATGGGAATATACACTCTGTAAAAATTTCAACTATCTTCTTGATGAGATAAACTGACAAACCGCGGAGTGGTAGTAACAGGGTCCAGGGCCCTTTGGGTACGGAACCGAATAACTTTAATGTAAAATTAATTTCCACTTTTACCCTTCCTCCATATTATTTAAAAGTCAATCTTTAAATAACTGTCTACGTATCTAAATGTACATTCCAAATCTTATTTATATCTGATTAAACTGGCCAGTCAATAAGTTAAAATCATTTATCCGCTTAACTATGACATAACTCATTAGTGTAACCCTAACCTACCTCATCTAAACGTGTGTGCGTTTACGTCACGTCACGTCCAATGGCCATGTGCAAGTCATCTGCACGCCGCAAATACAAACGTGACGTGACGCAGGCGCCTTCTATATGATATTGGTACAGTCAAGGTCCTTATTATATACGCTATGCCACTGATGAAAGGCCGTTTAAGTAGACATACGTGACGTCAACTGTACAATGTTCCATATATTGCGTGCAGGCACGTAACCTTAGGGTTACGTGCCTGCACCTGGGGTGATGGTACCAATGTTGGATACTTTTAGCTGAACGCACCAGTCATGGACACTTAAGTCTTAATTAAAAGACGATAAGATTACAAATTCACTGTCTCAAAATAAATAAATTACCCTTATCTTCTGTAACATGAGAATCAAGTGTCCATTATTAGCCCTTAATCATTCAATACTGGTTCCATCGCCGTTCATCTGTTAGTAATGTACAGTCGGTGTCAAAAGTACCTTAAGCTAAAAAAAACTGTACGAAATGTGATAACGTTTCTCTTCCCTTAAATGATTTTTACCGTGTTTAAATATTCTTAACTGGGCCCCTATTCTTGGCGCTAAAAATCATATTGCCTTCGACGTGTTATGGGATTGCTTTTAACTCGACCGCCAAACGAGGTTATTTCGAAGGCTTGGTTCCCGGCCAGGGGTTGTGTTGAGTGAGATTAAATGGTGGATACTCCGAGGTTCAATAGAGAAGGCCGACAGCGCTTAAGAAATCTAACTGGTCGCACAATCAGTTAACACCACAGCAAGAAAGTTCGGGTTAGCATTTTGATTTCCTTACATTTTATTGCCATTTTAGATGTCTCTCAGAACATGCACAATTCCGGCGCTAACCGCAGATTCAATCAGTTGGGTATCCTAGGCACTCTGGGAGTCCTGTATCGATGCTCGGGGTATCCATCATCAGATTTCACTAAAAGCATCCCCTGGCAAGGAACTTCGAAATAGCCTCTTTAGTATGAAAAACGCACTCTGACCCGTATTATTTGACCGCGAGTGTAAGAGCAGAATGTTGAAACAGTCAATACGGTTTTTACCGCCTAGTACCTATAGATGCCCTTTGGATACTTACATAATTAAACTTCAAATCCGGATGCATGTAGTCCACACCTGCAACAAAAAACTGCATGAGCTTTACAAATCAGCCACACTAAATAGGGTAAAGTCACCACTGGTCAGCCAGAGACCTGAAGTCGGCCTCTGCCTATACTTTGTATGAGGAGAAGAGTACGAAATATATATTTCCCACTCTTCTCACTCATATAAGGTCGAGTACTGGCTGACCACTCTGGTGACTTTACCCTAGACGTTAATTGAGTTCACAACTCGGAACCTCACAAGTTTATTCGATAAATTTAACTAACTTCTTCTGTTTATCTATTTTCTCCGAGGTAAAATTGTTGTAATTCTGTAGCTCTGCCTAGCCCACTCTGGGATTACAGGCGTGAATGTATGTATGTAAAATTAGTTTTCTTTAAGTTACCGCGTAATAAATAAGTACATAAATGCTAAGGGAACAAGCGAACATTAATATTACTTGTTTAACTTGGTATCAGTTTCAGTCTTGTAAACTTTAAGAAACCTGTACAATATTTCAAGTTTATTATCATTCACCAAAGTGTTCAAAATGCGCTAACATAATTTTATCAAGTTTTTTTGAGTTGTTGGTTATTCCTTAGCTTTGCCTACTCCACTCTGGGAACGAAGGCGTTAGTTTATGTATGTATTATAATTTATCACCATGCCACTTTATCCAGCTTATTTCCTATTCTGTAAATAGAAAAAAAACTCCCACTGCGTTTTCTAGCGCTTATACCCATAGCAGAATATTTCTAAATTAGGTCAACACTACGCCTGAGCTGTCGCGAACAAAGACTGACTCGTTTCCATCTCGCAAAAAGCCTGAAACGATATATATGTAAAGCTATGCTAATGCCTTTTTTCTGTTCATTATAAAACACCGAGAGAATATACTCTATTACTCTATGGATATTACATAAAAGGTTTTTTCAAGAGCTATGAATAAATTTGTCCTGACGTTTGTAACAATCTTACTATCTTCTAGCATGAGAGTTATACATAAATCATTAGTTGTTTGCACTCAAGTATTCGTAGAATGAAACGGAAATCCTTCTCCTTATTTTTAGGGCCCTGAGCACTCCTTAACTTTGCCGTTAACTTTCTCTTTTCAGTTCCAGAGTACATTTTCGTGTTAATCGGTCGATTTCTAAATTAATGATGCCGGTTTGTAAAGTGTTTGACTGTCAGTCAGAACAGGCCCGGCGTACTCCGCAGTTTCTACGAGAAGTTTCAAGTACATCTTGTTATATTTCTAGGGTAGAGGTATTTGTACAGGCTGAGTTGCGTGCGAATTTATACTTAGAATCACCTACCTAAGAGTTATATCGTTAGGAGCGCTTTTGGTGCTTGTAATATTTATCTATTCTCCGGTCTGAGTATAATATTTGACACAGGTTTAAAAAAACTTTAAAACAGTTTCTTAAATCCCATCGCGATTTTAAAATAAGAGTATATGAACTTAGTGGTTTGCGCAGTGATTTAATTCAAAAGATATTTAAATAACATAAAGAATTTAAAAAATATATGTTACAAGTATAAATATAAATATATATTTTTATAAATAGTTATATTGTACGTCTGTAATGACTCACTACTTAGACTGTACCTTTGTAACATCCCATTATAACACGGTTTCACAATTTACAAACGCCCGTGTACTAGCGTGTTTATTATGTTTCATCCTATTTTATCGTTCCAACCATTAAAAAAAGACATACGTCCTTTTACCCGTAAATTAATTGATCAACAGTTCAATGAAGAATCTTTTACCCTGCAATGGGTGAAAGAAATTACGATGGTTTAGAGCTCACCATCATCCATGATCGCGGTGGTGACGTTGACTCCGGTGTACCCCAGGGCCCACGCTGCCTCCACGTTCAAATCCAACTTGGGCTTGCCCCCGTTCTGCCCCGTGTTCTTTAGGTACCATTGCAGGGGGAAGTAGGGGTCCCTGGGCTCGTTAGTGGGGACCGTCTCGGGGAGGCGCAGGGGACGGAACCCCCGCTTGACTCGCTTGAAGCCAGTCTGCTGGACCGCTGTGTGGACCTGTTGACAAAAAAAATAATATAAAGAGGAAACGTTGAACATCTTCGCATAATTATTTCTGTCTCGCATGTAATTATATCTGCTGATAAAATAAAAATAAAATAAATATCAGGGGACAATTGACCTAGTCCCAAACTAAGCTCTAGGCTTGTACTATGGGTAATAGACAACGATATAAATACTTATATAGATAAATACATAGAAAACATCCATGACTCAGGAACAAATATTCGCGCTCATCACACATATATCTGCCCTTACCGGGATTTGAACCCAGGACCGCTAGCTTCGTAGGCAGGGTCACTGCCAACTAGGCCAGCGCGTCGTCAACAACGATAGATGATAGATAGATGATAGTACATACAAGTAGATAAGTACCTAGGTTGTTATATAAAAAAACCGATTGATGAATTCGCGGGCCATCCCGGGCGCCTCAAGTAGAGTCTTTTAAAGGTGCAGTTATTATTTAAACTTAATTGCAATACAGAAACAACGTCAAGTACGCGTAGTACTCACGCACTGAGGGTCCCGTACCGCCACTCAGTAAGTATTATTATATTCCGATTTGAATTCGATTTTGAATCCAATAAGCGCGAGCCCGACTCACACTTGACCATTTTTAGTATTAATTATTTTCTTCAGAGTTTTTACTATAACCATCCCAAATTTGACGCTTGTATGTTTTACAGTTTTAGCGATATCTATAACAAAAAAAATCGTCGAAAATCACTTGTATAGGTATTAGGTACACATCCTCTTATTCACTTGACAGTCATGGCGGCCAAGTTATTTTTTTTTACTATAACAGGTCAAAGACAATGTGCGAAAATAATTATATTGACCGATATATTTGTTTCTTTTTGCAACATGTATCATATGTTTGGATTCACAAATCTCAACCTTACGTAAAATAGAGACGCGCATGATATTAACAATTTGCTTCTTTCAGCACAAATCTCTCTTCTTAGGCTAATTATCCGTTAAAGATTTCTGCGAAAAGCAGCCTTATCTTTACAGATAATTTTGGTAAACTACCAAGTAACAATCCGATTATAGAAGATTCACCCAATCAACTATAAACTGTTATCATATTGCGCGCAGCCAACCTTGATAAGGAGATTCTGAAGGTCTGATCAATTCACTTCAAGGAATTTTGCGTAAACCTCGGTAATTTTAATGTAGGGGAAGTATGTACAAAATGACATATAGTTTTGTTTTTGTATTATAACTTTTAATTGGTAGTTCACTGCACAGCCATAGCTTACATTAATCATCTTTGGTCCTTAATCTATCCAACCAATTAAACATTTTCAGTAAAAAATCAACAGAATAAAAAATAAAACATATTTAACTGAGATCAGTCATAATCCATTTTGTCCATATGCTTCGGACAAAATGACATATTGCTCATGGACAAAATGACATACAAATAAAGGGTACACAATTATTGGCATAATTCGCAAATGAAACGCTTAGTTCTTCTTGGAACATCGGCACAGGAAGCATGAGCCCAAAGCGAACATTGTAAGCACCGCAACCAGTCTTCTCCGGGCTTAGATCTTGAATAGAGGTCGTTGCAATAATTACAAGCACAATCCTCTTCGTCATCATGAGAAACGGTAGGAAAAGCTTCTTCCTCGTCATTGTCTTCGAACAATTTTTTGGTAGCTTTGCGTTTTCTCTTTGCTGGGGGTGCTTTGGGATCATTTTTGGATTTTACTTCCAACATATTAGGAGTACTAGTCAACACCAATGAGCTCTGTCGAGTTTTTGGTTTACGTTTACCTTGGCCACTAATAAAACGTCCTTTTGGGACCGGAGATAGCACCTCAATGGGAACAGCAAGAGCAGAAGACAATGAGCGTGCATTGGTAGCATCAGCAGTCAAAGCATCTTCTTGACTGGAGTTTGCTTTTTGAACTTGAGATGAACTTTCAGCTTGTGGTTCGGTCGGTGCTGTTATTTCGGCTTTTTTTTTTTTTCAGGCAACGTTTCATGGGACCTTGGTTCATCTCGAGGTAATGCAGCCACAGTGGCCTGACACGTATTTGTTACAGGAATAGAATCATCTACTTGATGCGAAGATTGTGCCGAAACCTGTCCAGACTCGACAGAGTTCATTAGTGTTGCAGGCTGAGAAGGCTGCTCATTGGGATTGTCTTCCAGCGGTATGTTTGTAGTTTCAGCGGGTTCGTACATATAATCCGGAAATATATCAGGGTTCAGCGGCCAGATACCTGTGCTTTTAAATCCGTGACATACATTTTGCACCGTAGCTGCCTTGCCATATGCTTCGTTGAACAAACCGGCGATCTGAAGATGCGTAACAACTCGTCCAGGATATGCCTTCAACCATTTAGATATTTCTTGGTTGAAGTAAGTCTTCAATGGCCCAAAAAAGGAGACATCAAGTGGTTGCATACGATGGGTGCAATGTGGAGGCAGACAAATAATATGAATACCGTTTTCTTTTGCATATTCCAAAGTTTCAAAGCCTTTATGACTTGCATGTCCATCCACAATTAGAATCACTTTATCGTCGATACTTGCTTTTACAAAACTTTGGAAATGCTTTATACATTTCAAAAATATTTCAGTGGTCATCCAGCCAGATTGTTGACCTACGCCTATAGTACCCGGAGGAGCTTCATCAATAAGTTCGTTCTTCATATTTTTTCTAGGAAATATCATCATCGGCGGGACGAAAGTGCCAACAGCATTAACACAACAAACAACAGTGGTGTTTGCTCCACGCTCTGCACTGGTTATAACTCCGACCTGTTTCCTTCCACGGGTAGCCAAAATCTTTTGGGGTTTTTGGACTGTAGATAACCCCGATTCATCAGCATTATAAATACGATGCGGTCTGTAATTTACAGATTCGAGCAAGCTACCGTACAAATGATAAAATTTTTGGACTTGCGGCCGATTAAAAGCTTGAGCTCGAGCTGCTGAAGTGGCTTCTGGTTTACGCAAAGTTATGTCTTTATTACGTTTTAGAAATCCATCCAACCAGTCTTGCCCGGCTTTTTGTTTTTGGATGTTAAATTTATGGGCGAAACCGTTTTTCTCAGCCATTTGAAAAGCTAATTCTTGTACCGATACTCGTGTCAATCCAAACAAACGACTTTCAAGGAATTTTATATGCTTAACTAATTGTCTTTCCACGTCAAGTGGAAAGGTAGCTTTCCAAGAACCAAGGCCTTTTGAATTTGACTCCAACGTTTTATTAGTACCTAAAACATGCCTGCGAAGAGTTGCTTGGGGAACACCAAATGTTTTTGAAGCCAATAACCAGCCCATTTTCTTATCTCGAATTGCCTCGGTAGCTTTTTCCATTGACTCCGTGCTCCAAGACTGGCGATCAGTTTTTCGTTGATAATTACGTGGCATTTTGCTACCTGAAAAAATATATACATATAATAAAAACGCTATGGACAAGTTGGACAAAATGACATACCTATGCCATTTAGTCCGTTATACATGTATGTTGTATTGTCCGTACAGCGTTTTAAAACAATAAAATTTGAAAATAAATACACACAGAGCACTTTTCCTAAAAATAACTTATTTATTATAATGATAAATGTTTAAGGAATGAAATAAATGCTAAGTTAATAGGTACAATAACAAAAAACTTACCATTCGAACAAAAACTTTGTCGGTATGAAAAAAACTCGCAACGTGTGAATAACTGTCTTCGGCCATGACACCCAGACGAATGAAAGTGATGCGTTCAAAATATGGCAGGTCATAGAAAACCAATATGGCCGCGATGTGACACTGTCAGTTTCGTGTTACAGTCCGCCAAATTAAAAATAGACCGCCTGTGTCATTTTGTACGTACTTCCCCTACATTTTTGTAAATATTTTCAGATTAAGAGTATCTGTATTGATCTTAATCTAACTATAGGCGAATCTATTCGTTTCTCATATTTTTTATAATTATCGAAAGTCACCGTTTTTATACTATTTCTAAAATATCTTACATGTAGGTAGATAAAGCAAGGTTAGGTTAGGGTACTTTTAAAAAAAGGTGTTTGATTACAATAACAAAAAACAAACGGTTTCATCCAAAAAACACATTATGACTACAAAATTATTATGACAAATGATATACTTAGACCCAGATAGAGCAAGTAGGTCGTGCCGTGTGTAAGATCGTCACTTAAATATACAGCTGTGACACTTACGTTGACTACAGCATCGCTCTCGTGAGTTTGTTTCCATCTGTACGTCTTACCAAGTTCCACAGAAAACGTTCAGAGGGGGTATTATGACATAACTATGCAGTTCAGTTTACGCTGAGAGAAAGGAACAGTGCTATATATCTGCTGCAGCTCTGTCCCTTACACTCGCCGTAAAATGAACTGCATAGCTATGTCATAATAACCCCCCAGGTAGTGTCATACATATAAGATGAAAAAACTCAGATGCTCACCACGGCGACTGGAATATCTTATGATTGTTTTATTAATAATTGTAAGTTTCTACCTAAAAGGCAACACGATTAATAGACTACCGGCAGTCCTAAGTCCTTCAGGCCACCTGACAGTCCAAAATCAATGGAGCGCACACCATATACCTACCCAACGATTTAAGCCTGCTGGCAATATGCATGCGGCCACCGGCTTAAGCCACCGCACCTGTCCCACCGACGATGAGCGAAAATCGAGATCGTCGATCGTATTTTATTTACACGGGATCTAAATAATTTAGAAGAAGGAGTGGCACAATTCTAAGCCGGCAACCACACGGCAACTAGTTCTCCAACTATTAATTTTTGTCTGTTTTTTTGACGGCATCTATATCCTTTGTCCGTGTCTTGAGCTAAAAAAAGAATAGCTACAGCCTTAAGACTCTTGCTCACAGATTATCAGCTTTTAAACTACAGTTCGAGATTGACCGACCGCTAAGTAACGACTATCGCCTGCCTGACGGGCTGAGGCGAGGATTGAGCCATGGGGCGTCAGACTGTCCGGCCTAACTTGCTGCGTGCCCAACAGTTGCAGTTCGAAGAAATCGTCAGTCTTAAATCGTAAGACAAACTCATTCTAATACGATATACTGACAAGCCAATATTGGTTGACAGACTGTTTGTGCGTTTGGGTCATGTAACAATTTACACGACACGAGGCAGAACAATCAAGACTTCTCTGTCCGATGCATGTCGCAACTAACAATGGAGTATGGAACATGGCAGCAGCATCTGTTTGCCAACGAATTTACATCAAACCAATCTCGATTCAATTTAATTTTTTATTAGGAAATGTAATTTAATACATCTGGATCCGCGTAAAACGTGATACACATTTAGGAGAAATCGATTTATTATATACATAACTTATAGAACTTGGTAGGCCTCCAACAAGATGGAGTGACGATCTTGTGAAGATCGCGGGAACGCGGCGGATGCGAAAAGCACAAGACCGGTCTGAGTCAAGAGCCTTGGGGGAGGCCTATGTCCAGCAGTGGACGTCTTTCGGCTGACATGATGATGATGATGGATAACTTATAGAGGATAGACGTAGGTATTTTAGGTAGGGCGTGTCACTTTTGTTGATTAAGGTATCCAGCGTCTGGGCATAAGGAATCGATTTTTGAATCTAACTAATGATTAATTAATCATTAAATTCAAATCAACGGTAATCTTATTTACGAGTTGCTGACGGCACTCGTATTTGACATCATAATCATACATGAGATTTTCAGTTAACAGTGAGATTAAAAACTTCGCACCTTTTGAAATCAGTCAAAATCCCCGTTTTGTTGAGCTTTAGTCACTTAACCCTTAATTTGGCAAAAATAAAAAAAGTCGGGAATTCAAACCCTTTTTGATTTTGAATCAGCAAAAAAATAAAAAAACATTCCAAACATTAAAAGTGAACATTATAGTATGTTGACTGTGACATACACTGCCAAATTAAGGGTTAAAGAGTAAAAATGAAGTAGTGGTACAAAGAATGTGAATCCAGTCTTGATCTCGGAATTCCTTGTAATAATATAGTTGAGCGGTTAAACGATTTCGATACGAATGCAGCATTGCAGAAACAGAACTCAGTTTACACTCAGAGCAAAATTGCCTGTACTGTACGTGTTAATAATAATAATAATAATATTTATTTATTTCAGGCAACTGGGCCCATAGATTGTTAGTAACAAAGAATACTTAAATGGCTAATGTTAGTGTATACAATCTTAACCTAGGTCTTACATAGCTACTTAGGGTCTTGGTACATTGGGAGATGAACCGACATCCACTTCCTGTAAAAAGGATTGTCCCATCTCCCCTCTATATCGGCAAGCAGGGTGTTGGTGCTGCCCCGCAGGCGACACATCTGGGAGGCAATTCTCTTTCGCATTATGGCATGGAAGTCATCTATGCGTGCCTCTGCAAACATACCAGATGCGCTGCAGAAGCGGGGCAACCCCATCAGCATCCTGAAACCGTTATTGAATTGGACACGTAGAGCACTGTAGGCACGCTTCGTACAGTTGACCCACAGGCTGCACGTGTAGAACGACTGACAATACGATTTGAACAAAGTTTTTTTGACCTCAGCTGTACAACGTGCAAACCTGCGAATCAACATATTCGTTCTTACCGCGAGTGCTCTACGTTCCCTTTCAATATCTAAATCATCCTTCAAGTCCTCAGTGAGGACATGACCCAAATATTTAAAGTTAGACACTCTATTCAAGGCGACTCCTCCGAGCATCACCTTTAATGGCCTGAATACCCTTGACAGCTTCATCGGACAGCAAACGTATACTTTGGGGGTTGCTCAGAAGTTTATTTATTCCCTTAACTTTTTGTTCAGTACGGGATTAATCACTTAAAATTGTAACCATTAAGTTCGGTCAGGGACCGAAAACGCGATCCGCGAGGCGTCGGGCGATGCGATGAGCAGCAAAACCGATTATTGAGAAGCGTTCTCCATAAACGCTCTCATATATCACTATATGTTTGATTGTCGACGCTTCACGCGTCGCGTCACCCGTTCAGATTTTTTACCATGTAAGGTTGTCATTTTAATGTCGTGAATTCATCATTTCCCTGCGACATGTACATTTATAAAAATGAAAACGTCCCCATATCATTATAACGGCCACAAAGAAACATCTGGTAACAAGTACTAAGACCCTCGAAACTCTGCAATACTCAACAAGTAATAAAGATTTCTGTTTTCAAACAACAATAAAAGCCAGGCTTCTCAAAATGGCGGCGCAATATCACAATATGTCCGCCGGGATTTGGGTGATTGATGTACTTTCGGAATCCGTGCTTTGGATGGCGACGAACAAATTGAACGCCTGAGAGAGCCATCAATCAAAATATTTACTTTTTCGGGATTGCACGGGACCTTATACGTCAATTTATTACAAAGTACTGTGAGTTCAATAACCTAATGCCTGTTTCAAGTAAGAGTCATCGTTTGATATTTGTATTTATATATTTTGTGTAAATAATACCTTACTGGAATATTTCGAGATGAAACTCTACTGCAAAATTATGGTTTTGTTTATCCATGATGATGATAATCAAAAGTGATTTTAATAATTTACTTTGATCGTGCATTATCATCATCATCATCGGCCTATATCAGTCCACTGCTGGACGTAGGCCTCCCCTAATGTACGTCATTTCACCCTGTCCTTGGCCTGTCGCATCCAACATCTGCCAGCATCAGCGGTTTGCAAATCATCACATTCTTGCCGCAAATCTAAATAGTGACGTCAATATTCCTGTAAAATTTGGTGTCAGCCTAATCCCACAAATAGTGTTCTGGACTAGTAACCACGTACCTACTGGAAGTCGAAATGTTGGCAAATCTGGTCTCCAGGGGTCGCGGGTAACAGCTGAAAACGGGGCGCACAGGACCGATCAAGGATACCTTGGGGAAAGGCATATAGCCATCAGTGATAATAAATCTAAAATATGATGTAATCCGGTATTTCTCGAAAATAACACGAAAATACCATCATCATCTACATAATTTTCGTTTCGTTTGAGCCGTGCCCATATTGGAATATGAATGTCAAAACGCTTCAGTCGGTTGATTATAATATCCGGAATTTCATATCTGGAATATTCGTACGGTAACGAAGTGACATATTCATATAATATAACGTGCCATTACTTTACGGATATGAACACGTGAAGTATAAAATTGATATTGTATTTAATGGGATTTTATATTTAGACTTGAGCCCAAGCGAGCCCGGCAAACTTTGCACTGAGTGTGCCTTTTGTATGGCCTGAGAGGGAACGAATACAATCGTGCGGAAGTTGATGCGATAGAAAAGGAACGGTATAGGCACGTTTGACCTATTACGTTAGCCTAATTGATAGCGATCCTGCCTTCAAAGCTAGTGGCCCCGGGTTCAAATCCCGGTAAGGGCAGATATTTGTGTTTCTTAGTCTTATCATATGTTTATTTTATCTCTACGTAGTTAAACAGAAAATGCCATGAGCAGAACTTCGACATATGAATGACTAATTATTTTTCAGAAGCAAGAGGGATTTTTAGGAATAACCATACTAGTGTATTATTTAACTTAACAAAGTAATACATTTTTTTTTACATAATAACGCTTCTAATGAATTGGTACCTACAAATGTTTTTCAACGAGCTGAAGCTCTTCTAATTACGGCTTATTCTGTAATGACTGTGACAGCCTTTCATTCGTTTGACTTAATTATTAGAACCTAAATCAAGGAAGAGATTTTTACTATAAGAAGCAAATAACATAAGATTATAATACACATACATACATAAACTCACGCCTTCATTCCCAGAGTGGGGTAGGCAGAGCTACAGAATTACCAACATCTCTATAAAAATGTTGATAATTCTGTAACCACAATTTGCACAATTAGGCTATTTACCAGTGTATTAGTGACAAAAAAAAAAAAGATAAAAACATTTATTCAGTAAGTAGGCCGCACGGCAAACCCACCCATAACAGTACCGCAAGCCTTCATTCCCTTAGTCACCTCGTACGACATCCACTTGAAGACATGGAGTGGCACTATTCTAACCCGGCGGCAACCACACGGGAAGATTATAATATATTAATGTTTATCTTATTGACCACAATTTTTAAGTTATAAACTCACAGCTTGATATAAGGAACTAAATAGGGACGATATTATATCGTGTGAAATCAGTCCATCGGAAAAAAAGATACACTTACTTTATTAAGTTCATAAAAAAAAGAAACTCATTATCTAAAACGTATTTTAAATGCCGCTTTAAATAATAAAATGCACGCGGCGGCGTGGCAGGGACAAAGCGGCAGCGCGGCAGTATACATATATATATTACACGTTACGCAGCAAAACGTATATTTTATAATTAGGTACTGCTTTTCGACGTTTTAAGTATCCTACCCCTACCTTTTAAGACCGTGTGGTTGCCGGGTTAGAATGGTGCCACTCCATGTCTTCCCGTGGATGTCGTAAGAGGCGACTAAGGGAATAAAGGCTTATAGTACTGTTAGGCGATGGGCTTGCTTGATTGTCACTAATACGCTGGTAAACATCTTGGCCTGTTTGTGCAAAGTGTGGTTGCTGCATTATCAACAACTTTTTGAAGTTGTAGGTAATTCTGTGGCTCTGCCTACCCCGCTCTGGGATTACTGGTATGAAGGTATGTATATATGTATGTAAGTATCCTACATAATACGGTTTCTGTCGTTAAATTTCAGTCAGAAACTACCGATTCAGTTTTCAGTAGCTAGTCCCTTCCACTGAATTAAATTTTAAACCAAACTTACTACTCTGAGTTCTAAATATAAAAGCTCATTTCTAAATTAAAAAGTTGTATTCTATGAAAACATGTCAAGTTTACGTTCACACTATACACCACATCTGCAGTATTAAGGCTACATAAGCACCTAACGTATGAACCCGTGAACGACAGTAGCAGAAGAGTAAAGGCTGTAGCACCCGTACCCTCATGTAAATCTGCTTTGCAAGGAGACAAGTTGATGTCCATTCCGCTAACATTCATAGAATAAATAAGACACAATGATCAAATGGATAATTGGACTCAGCTATGATCAGACAGAAGACTTGTCTAAAGTCACACACACACACACACACACACGCACACGCACACGCACACGCACACGCACACACACACACACGCAAATTGTTATAATTAATAACTGTAGAATAAATGATTCTAAGCGGAACCTTATTATTTAACTTAATGCACCAAAAATATTGTTAAACTCCATGTTCTGTACACAGAATAAATGTTTTTTGATTGTTTTTTTTTATTGCGATATATTGTGTAGTGTGCATTTTTTTATTATTTTTTTAGCCTATTTTGGTGTCCCACTGCTGGGCAAAGGCATCCCCTCCTTTTCTCCATTCGTCCCGGTTGAGTGCATGCTCCCGCCATTTGAAACGCGTCCAAGTCGTCCCGCCATCTACTTTTTGGTCTGCCTCTGCTCCGGTGGCCATCTTGCGGAGTCCATTCGGTGGCAACCCTGGCCCACCGTTCCGGATGCATTCGGCAGACGTGTCCAGCCCAGTCCCACTTAAGCCTAGCGGTCTTGTCACCCACATCAGCAATGCCAGTTTTGGAGCGCAGTTCGGTGTTTCTGATCTTGTCAGTTCTACGAACCCCGAGTATGCTGCGCTCCATTGCTCGCTGGCAAATCTTGAGTCGGGATTTTTGGGCTTCAGTCAATGACCAAGTTTGGGCACCGTAGGTTAGGATGGGAAGAATACAAACGTCGACGAGTTTGCGCTTTAGTGAAAGTGGAAGGTTGCCCTTCATTAGCGCCTTCATGGACCAGAAGCTCTTCCAGGCGTTTTGGATCCGTCGATCAATTTCCTTAGCCTGCCTGTTGTCGAAGGATACTATCTGGCCCAAGTAGATATACTCGTCAACGTATTGTATATCTTGCCCATCTACCGTGACCCTACGTTTCGTGCCATTGGTCATCAGCTGGGTCTTCATCCTATTTATTTTGAGTCCGACTTCAAGACTTGCCGTGCTCAGTTCTTGGAGCATTCGTTCAAGTTGGGTTGCTGTGTGAGAGAATAGGACGACGTCGTCAGCAAAGCGGAGGTTTGTTAACCTGTTTCCGTCGACGTCGATGCCCATAGTCTCCCACGAAACCGCTAGCTGTCTGAAAATTTCTTGAAGGCAACTGGTGAACAACTTTGGAGATAGCGGATCGCCCTGTTTAACGCCTTTTTCGATGCGGAATTTTGGGCCGGGAGCATGCAGCTTGATGCTGGCTGTACTGTGCTGGTAAATAGCACGAACGAGTTCAACAAAGGTGTTATCGATGCTCTGATTACGCATTGCGGAAAATACAGCAGAGTGCCTGACGCTGTCAAACGCTTTGCTGTAATCCACGAATGCGAGGTAGAGTGGTCTGTTGAAATCGTTGGACTTCTCAATTATTTGATTGATCGTGTGGAGGTGGTCTGTAGTAGAAAAACTGGGTCGAAATCCAGCTTGTTCCTGAGGTTGATGTTTGTCCAGCAGTGGAGCAATACGGTTTTCGATGAACTTAATAAATAATTTATAAACATGCGATATTAAACTGATTGGTCTGTAGTTCCCAATATCAGATTTGTCGCCTTTTTTGTGGAGAAGTGTTATATTTGAGTGGCAGAAGTCTCGAGGAAATTGGCCAGTATGGAGAATGGAATTGAACAGATTTGTAATATGGGGCAATAGAACTTGTTTTCCGGTTTTGAGGACTTCGGTTGTAATACCATCTTCTCCGGGACTTTTTTGGTATTTTAAATCTTTAAGGGCAATATTGGTTTCGTACCCAGTTATTGGAGAGATGGTATCGGGACAAGAGTACTGCTCGGTAGAGGGTGATGATGACAGAGAAGGGTCCGAATAGAGTGATGTATAAAACTTAGTGCAGATTTCGCTGACTTTGTCTCTGCTACAATATTTATTCCCATCCTCGTCTCGCAAGCTTGTAATCCAGGTCTTTTGTGTTGTAGTCCCATGTTTGGCTGCCCTCAGAGAAGTATGTTTTTTTAAGGCTATTTCAACTAGTTTAGTATTGAAGTTTCGAATATCTCGTCGGATGCTACGTTTAACTTGTTTGTCTAAAATTGAGTATTGTTGTTTGTTACATTTATTTTCTTCTCTGGATTCTATCAGATTAATTGTTGCTTTGGTTAGTTTATTGTTGTTTTTTCTCGGTTGTCTGATTTAACTGCTTGCTATTTTGATATTGCTAATAATATTGTCATATTGAGTCTGTACATCAGTGTCTATGTCGAGGATGCTGAATTGATTGTGAAGTTCTAGATTAAATTGCTCATTATTGGTAATGCGCATGTAGTGTGCATTAATTCAATTAATTCATATTTTTCTTTAAGTGTTCCCACTTAAACCATGACTGATTACTCTTTCTATTACCACTCGGTAGAAAAACTTTCAGCTCTCGGTAAGCTGGCTTAACCGCCCAGGCTTCACCGTCGTCGGGGCAAATTGAAATAAAGTATTATTTTTGTCATGTTAATACTTTGTTTATCTTTAGAACTACGAGTTCTCTCTGAAATTCAATAAGCCACAAATAAAGTATTTTTTTTAGTTTGTTGGTAATTGAATTGAATCATCTATGTAGATGACCTTTCGAGGATTGCTTCAATTTTCGTCGTATTCCTGATTCGTTGTATTCTTGTTTTGTCGCTTTCCGTAAATTTTACGTATAGTATGTCACTAATATGGTTTAACTAATAGGCTGTGTCAACTTATGTAAGATTTCTGTTTCCTACAAATAAGTTTAATTTTAATGTATTCTGTTTGATTTTATGTAATTTCTTCAAAATAATGTTTATTTGGGCACAAACGGTACAAGTAAAGAAAACAAATTTTTCAGAAAAACTTACATAACACATTGACCAGTGAAGTTGCCACAATTAACTAATACAGTACAGAGTTACACGTCAGAAAAAATGTGTGCTTACATTATATTAAATTAAATTACACACTTCACTTAATGTTTAGACAACGCAATCTTAAATCTAAGAAGCGAAAGACTAATTATATCTAAGTGAGAAAATGTGCTATTATAGTTTTTCAAAGTTCTACATAAAAAAGAATTTGACGCATATTTGTTACGAGTAAGGGGAACATGAAATAGATTGTTATTACTTCGTGCATTAATACTAGTAAACTAGTAGTATTAGTATTAGTGTAGTTTTTTCTAGTAAACTTCAATATTTTTTGTAAGCAGTCACTTGATAGTTCTACGCGTCCAAACAAGAATATGTCGAAAACGGAAAGCAACGAACCAAGAATGTGTCATAACAAGAATACGACGAATCAGGAACACGACGAAATAGGAATTAATCTTTTCGAGCTTAACTGTTGATTATTTATTACATTGAAGTAAAATTTTACTTTGCCATCATTATTGGACAGACAATAATTACATACTTATGATTCAGTGATGTAATGTAAAATATCGTTTACGCGACCGTTTTGAATATACACAGACCTTCACCGCACCCATTCTTTAACCAATTTTAATTTTAAAAAGATATCGTAGCTTTTGTAATGCAATACCGGTTGTCATTTACACTTTACAGTAAATACTTGTCCCTTTATTGACTACTAGAATCATAAGCAGCGCCTAAAATGTTTTTTTACGTTACGGTATCGCATATCACTTTTTTACTTTACGCAAATTTAATAATCATGCAAGGTCACCTGAGCCCCTAGACAAGATGCACTAGCGTGTCTATTCGCTTTGTTTTAAACCAATCGCGTCACTCGTAAATGACGTGATACGAGAAGTCACGTGATCTAGCAGTTACGTGATTGGTTTAAAAACAAAACGAATAGAAACGCTAGTTGGAGTAATGCATCTTGTCTAGAGGCTCTGAGCTACCAGGAGGCGCGTGTCCGTTGATTGGAAACCCACATTGCTTAGGATATGTCAAATATTAATCACCATACCCAAGAGAAAAGGTATAAGAGAAAGTATAATTGCCTACTACTATAATTTAATCTCCAAACAACAACTAATAAAGCCAACTTTGATAAAAAATGTGCGTCAAAAAACGTCCGCTCACAAAGGCAGCGGCATAAGCCGCAGAGCGCCGGCTAATACGACGGCCGAGCCCGAAAGTATTCGCGTGGGCGGTCGGCTGCCTGATTAAGCCTGTCACACCCTGAGGGAACCTGAGCCTTATTCAGAAACCTGCTTTAGGGTTCCGTAGAACGAGAATATACTTGAGTTTAAACTACAGCAGATTCTAGGTAACTACATCATCTACAATAAAGTTGTTTCAGCTATTTTCTGGGAAACGTTCGTATTTGTCATGCTTCTTCAGTCAACCTCAGTACTTTTTGTGGCGACTGACTGAAATAGCAAGACACGTTCGTACATTTCCGTGAAAATACGATGGAAATCAATTATGCACTACACCTGTACGTCCTTGAAATCTGTGGTCTTAGTGTAAAAAGATCCCGGCCTTCCGAGGTTAGAATTAAAATATGTCTTTACTCTGTACATGATGTATGTTATATAACTATGTCGACTATTATACCTTTCTACTAGGGCCACGACAATTTTCCGAATTATCGCGCGAAGCATTGTATTTTGGACTTATCACAGAAAAACGTAGTGAGACCGTAACCAAGATGCAAACGGTACAAACATTTTTCTTTTAGTTGAGTAAAACTCTGAACTTTCAGGATCTTTTAATATGTTCATTTCTATTACAGTCTAATCTCATACGAAAATCAACCCTCTGCGGCCCGAATGTTATTATGTTACAGACTAATAAAATCCGGTCACTTGGTCACCAGACGTGGAACCGTTGACGACTGACGCCCCGTATCGCAATGTCACATTCGCGGGAAGATCAAGGTCGACCCGTTTTCCAATTACTCTCTAGATTGATCTAAATGGTGCAGTCAGCCATGCATTAACACCGATGATCTAATTAACACAGACTATTGAAGAGCTATACAGGAGCATCGGTGATCTAGAGGCTAAGGGTGACTCGTGATCGTTTGGTACCGAGTTCAAGGCCCTGCGGTTGCCATGGGCCAATGAGATTTTCTAACTTGAGTACATCAGCCTTCGGAAAACCTGCACATTTAAATCGCTGAGTGTATGAAAAAAAACCAAGAACAGCTGTTATTTCCTTAGAATACTCGTATTTCCGTTTGCTTTATCCAATAAGTATGAAACGAGCAATGGCGTTCTCAAAATTGATATTACATTTTTTATTTTATTTGTAATGTACCATTGGGATAGACCAAACAATATAACTCACGGCTTTTACATTCTAATTCGAAAGAATAGGTAATTTTAAGAGACCAATTTCATTAATTTTGTATTTGACCCAACAATAGTTTTGTTTTAACTTTATTTATTTAGTAGACATTTTATGGATGACATGATTATTTAAATTTTGGGTTTGCATTTTCTATTAAATTACAACAAATAAATGATATCTAATGATAAAAAGTGATTGTAATAGTGTAATAAAGCATACTATTTCAAGCGGTTTTCGCCTGACCCGTAACACCTAGGAGGCCTTCAAGCCAAAAACGAAAGTCAAACAAAGGTCAAATAAACTTTTGTCGAAATGTCCGAAATAGATAATTATTTCAAAAACTGAATCGTACAAAACGGCTTTAAAACCCTATTCCTCGAACTGGTTTTCAAATTAGAGTAATTTAAAAAATATGAAAAATCCTAATTGTACGGGGGCTAAGAATGAAACTGTCAAGTTTTCACTGTCGGGAAAATTAGTCTTCTTATAATTTATTATATTCACTAAGTTATGCACAAGTTCATTTTTTTTGGAATATAGCCTCGCGAGTAAAAATAAACCAATTTATGGAACTTGACTCTGATAGATGCTCTCAGCTCGCAGCGAGAATATTAAGTACCTACCCATTATACTCGTACTTTGAAATGCCATTGGAATTCGCTGAAAAAACTGTTTCCACGCCTGCTTTTATTGCTTAGTATAGTGAAAAATACTGGCAAATCGTTTATAAAATTTGGTATACATTTGGGTTCCGTATACATCTGATGAAAAATTCTGTCTATCCGCCAGTGCGTTATAATATTTTTCTCAATACCACTCAACTAAAAATGATACAAACGTGAAATATTCGGGTACAGATGCATGTGATGTTTTCCATCGTATTTTCACGGAAATGAACGAACGTATCTTGCTATTTCAGTCGGTCACAGTATAAAAAGTACTGAGGTTGACTGAAGTAGCATGACAAATACGAACGTTTCCGAGAAATTATGATGGAACACAATTATGCACTACATGTGTACTTATCTTGTGTTTTATAGAAACACTTTTCAACGGACGTATCAATACACAGATTTTTTAGTTCAATGAAAGGCATTTATTCCCGCAGGAGTTTTTTTTCAATGTCACAAGTCTAACCTAACTAAAATATGTAATTAATGTTTAATATATCCTGAAAACATTAATTTTTCAGCAGAAAATACCGCTTGTTGAAATGAAATTCAATTAAAATTAAAATTATACAATCGATGAAGTGAAATTCAATAATAGAATTATGGGTTAACCGAATTCACTACGGCTTGCCAGGTAAAAATAGAAAAAAACAATATGGTCCTCTTGAATTTGTGTAAATACACTATACTGTGTAAATACACATAGGTATTCGACGCTTCTATGTCATGGAAAGTTTCAATTTAATTTGTAGGTACTCTTCACATTTAATCAAGTTTGACATACATTCCTACTTCAACATACTTTCACAAATCACATCGTTGACCTAAATTTAACCTAGCTTCACATTAACATAAAGACCAAATTGTATTTAACTTCATTAGTTCCAATTAGAGAGCCGACCAATTAAAAATAATTTATTAAGTTTCTGGCGGTTGACCTTTTGTATTTTAGGACCACGGGGGCTCCACTCAGTCAACGCAAACGTTTATAGTCTTAATTAAAAACTTGCAGTTTTAACAGATCACTTCACTATATCAGACTGATCCATTATTATTGAAAGGAAAACTTAAGAACTTTATTTTGCCTAGCGTTAAAGTATATTTTAATGAAACGTTTTAATGCACCGACATTTTCATGTCGTGATTTTACTAGCGCTTCCTAAGTAGACTACTAAGAAGTAGAACCTCAAAAAATTCCACAGTATTTTTTTTGTGTACCTACATGTACAAATCTTATCATTGTAAAGGTGTTTTTTTCTCAATAATTTCTTGTTTTAACCTTTCTAATATTATTTCAAGCAGTTGTAACGATAAATTTAAATTACTCAATATCTAATGGGGGTACTTCACCTAGTCATAATTTGCCAAATATTGATCTAACATCTCTTCCATTTACCATACTGAATGAATATATGCCAATAAGTAGCAAACCTATTTTTTACATAACATATTACATAATTCGACGTGGCAACTCCACTTTGCTGAATTTAAATTTGCTTGATGAATATGTATGTAATCAGCTGTGTCGCAGGTGTGATGTTACTCGTATTTGCATTAGAAATGTGATCTCTGCTTTCAAAGTTTCTTTTGGCAATACTTTCATCGTATATTAGCTGTGGTATACTATGATTATTCTCAGATGATGCCTGTGCCAGCTCATATTAACACTTATTACATTTATGTATTTAACTGCACATAAATACTACATCTAAACAAACTTTTAGGACGCCGTTCAGGAATTTAAGACTGCCCTGAGCGCACACGGGATGTACAGTGGCGACCTCATTACTATTATCCAGTTTTCTAATAAACTAAAGTATTTTCTTGAAATCGGACGGTGCTTTTTTGTACTACAAATGAAAATACAACTTATAGGACATATCACATAGTTTAATAACAATTGACAATTCAGTCATCAACTTAACGGAAAACAGTGGCCACATTTTCCCGTTAAGCTGACTACTCAAAGGGTAACTGTTATCAAAGTTCGTTACGTATCCCATAAATTGGGTTTTTACTTGCGCTACAAAAAAGCATCGTCCGATTCCAAGGAAACTCTTTAGTTAGTTAGAAAACTCAATAATAGTAATGAGGGCGCCACTGGACGCTCGACGTTTGCTCGGTGCATCATCATCATCATGGTGGCCAATCCAATCTTGGATGTAGGCCTCTTCCCTCTTCTTCCACTCTTGGCGATCTTGTGCCCGTCTCATCCAGTCCCGACCTGCCGTCGAATGTCGTCCATACATCGCTTGTGAGTATAGTAACTTGTTTGAAATTACGAAATACGGCCGTCACAGTCACGCATCGGGTGTGTAATGATCGGTATAAAAATAATTAATATAATTTAATTTGATATAATAACATTTGATATAATTTTAAAGGATATAATCACTCATTTTATATAATAAACGCTTGGTATATTATCAAAATATCTATTTTTATTTACTATAATTATCATTTGGTATATCATTTATTTATTATAAACATCATTTGGTATAATCATCATTTTGTATAAAATTCATATTGTATAACTATCATGTGGTATATAACTATATAACTTTTTTTGTCGAATGATTTTTTGGAACAACGCTGACCGTGAGGCAAAGTCGACGGAGCTCCGCTTCGCGGAGCTCCTATTCCGCGTAGTTATGGCGCTTCGCGCCTTGACACAATTCTAACCTAACCTAACCTATATATTAGTTGAGACCTAGTAGTTACCGCTCTGTAGGGTCACAATAGGTAACTAACAAACCGACCCTTGTGGTTGGACACGGGTTAGTATAGACAGTATTTTTTTATACCAACTGTACTTTATATGAAATTAACTTTATATCATAAGTTGATTATAGTAAATATGCATTATACTTAATGTATGTTATATAAAATATTTTTAGAACAAATGATCGTTATATAAAATGATAATTATATCATATTTAAATATATTAAATGTTGTTATATGATTCAATAATTATATCAAATGAGCGTTAAGTATATCGACTGATATTATAGAAAATATTTTAATATCGATCGTTACGCACCCACAGGCATCATGTTAGAATAATCGGAGTATTAATAACTTCCCTTTTTAACTACCGGTCGTATAACTCGTATACCAGTTGGCGAAACGATCTGTTAATGTTGTTAGCATCCCTGCTTTGGTTATTTATATTTAAGGTTTTATTAGTTTCGGACGATCGCAATGTAATTATTTATGGTTTAACACAGGGATTGTAAAACCGGTGAAATTGAATACCTGTATATAAATTGTCAAACGATTACCGCTAAAATAATATTACCTATATTCGAGTTAGCTGTAATGTTGTGATTCCGTTTTTGTCTTTTTCACTATGTATGCACTATTTACAGTATTCATTACCTCTATTTAATATCGGTATTCGTTGCTCTTGATAGATAAGGTGTCAAGTAGACATTATGACTGAAGCACAACAAATAGGTGTAACATAACTCAATAGCATTGTTGGCTAACACTGGTTGAAATGTCTGCTAGTACTGCACAAATAAATTGATTTGCGACGTATTTCAAATTGTCAATTGTCAATTTGTTTATTCGCCTTTCTGTAATAATTTAATAAAGTAGCAATAAGCCACACGAAAAAGAAATATTTCGTATTTATATAAAAATATCTAAAATGGGCCGCGGACGGAAAAGAAAAAGACAAACCGATCATATGACAGAATGGTAATCTTTTCGTTGATTGTCATAATTCAAAATTAGAAAACTTGCTTGTTTGGACACTGACAGGTATTACCGGTAATGGGTTTATTGGTAAAGTATCAAATAGAGGTAATGTTGTCAATTGTCGAAACCGCTATTACATTTCAATACCGGTTTTGATTATACCGCTTATTAGAGCTTAAGTGATATAAATACCAAAATGCAATTATAACCGGTTATACCTTATTTAAAACCGGTAGTAAGAATACCGGTAACGATCCCTGGTTTAACATGATGCAAGATGTATGTTGTCTGAGTGAAAAAATGAATGGTTTATTGTGATAACCATCATATCTTTACGGCAACGATACCGTTACCTTATTAGCGTTGGTATACAAAAGGGATTGGGATTGGGAAGAATTGTAACATTACATTCGATTCTGAATTTTACGATTATTATGATTATTACGAATCGTTTTTTTTAAGGATAAATCGTCTATTATTTTTCGCCACGCCCCGGTATAAAGCAAGATATATTATTATGCAGATATTTCTGTGATTATACTAGAATACTTAAATCTAGAAATATTAATCGTAGTTATGGTATTGTCAAAATTCCCTTCAACTAACCTCCCTTCAACTAACCTCCCTTCTTCCTAACAACGTCAGTATGTTACTTAAATTGATGACTAGTAACTTAAAAACAATTGACAACAGGAACTTTTATAAAACGTGTTCTAAATAAAATCATGCTTATAGAGGTTTGTATCGACTACTCTAGTCCAAACCGGGCAAAGCCATCACTGATTATATTTAAAAAAAACAGTAAATAATAAACAAAAGAAATTGAGAAAAAAAATCTATACTTTTGGGTCAACCCTCAATAACAATGACTTTTATCCCTTTTACCTTTTCATAAATTATAGCCAATTGTACTCACTAGTGGGTGTTGCTTCAGCAGGCGCATGTGCGAGATGGACCTGCGCGGGCGCGCGTGCGGCAGCCCGTGGTGCGCGAAGTGCCACTCCGTGTCGGAACCCAGTACCTGCCGACAATATACCGGACTGTTATACATGTTGGACAACATCGTCGCCATTGCAGCAGAAAAACAGCCACTGCTACACATAGGCACATACTCGTAAGCTTTGCCTCAAGGACCATTAAGACCCAGGCAACATGGTCTGTCTGATACGTAGCATTCATAAACAATATTCAATGTGCAATAAACATCCTCTCTCATCATCCTCTTTCGTCCAAATCAGCGCCTAGGAAAGACGTGCGCTGAATTTAATCCCTAAAATTTATATTGATTCGATAGTAAACTCGCCCTTACGTATGTGTTAATTATATGCATTTTTGCGTGCGATATAAAAGTTATTATTTCGAGTGCAGTGACATAATAAGTGTCTTTCGTTGCTGCTAGCCGCTCCGCGCACCCCCGCGGGGAAACGAGACCATCCTCATAATTTGCCTCTTGCTTCCACCTGTTGGCGCGGCCCGAGGCATCCCGACTAGACCAGTCCCGAACGTGTTTGTGCTACGAGCTACGCGGATTGCTTCTACGGCGTAGCGGATCGACCACTGTGCTACGCATGCAGATTGCTTATTGGATGTAGTTATTAATATCTAGTGTTAGCTCAGCAAAATAAACAAAAGATGTCGTCCCCAAAGTGTAACTCGGAGCCAGACTTGCCTAGCTGCTTAAATGTTGAAACACCAACAAATCAAGTCACTCTTCGCGCTAAAAGGAAAAGACTAGAATCAACCTGGAGCATGGAAATTTCGGAGTTACGCGATGAGATGAAGGAGCTATTCACGTCTTCGGCTCGCCAACACGAAACCCAGATGAATAAACTGTTCCCTATACTAAATGGAATAAAAGAGTCTAACTCCAAGATTGAAGCCTCCATTACCTTTCTCGCAGAAGAGAATTGTGAACTTAAGACAAGGATTAAACAACTTGAGGACGAACTTAAAGGCAAAAATGAACAAATGATACTGTTAGAGGACAGGCTAGAGGAAAATTTTAGAATGAGTAACAGAAAAACGATTGAAATCAAAAATGTTCCATTAGACGACAAGTTGCCCCAAGAAAATTTAGTTTGCATGGTTAATTCATTAACCAATAATCTGAATATTCCAATAGCAAACTCAGATATCTGTGACATTCTCAGTGTGAAAGGAAAAACCGGCAAGAAATCTATTATTGTAGAGTTTAACTCGACAATAATTAAGGAAAAGATTATCAAGTCGGCTAAATCGTACAATACCGAAAACAAACCAAGTAGGCTGAGTGCGAACCATCTTGGCCTCAGCAGAAACCCTGATACACCGATATATATCGTCGAACGTCTGACGCCAAAAGCCTCAAGGCTGCACTTCCTGGCGAGAGACCTTAAGAGGTCGAAAGATTATAAATATTGCTGGTCAGCCTATGGTCGTATATACGTGCGTAAAACCGATACGTCGCCGGTAATCTGGATAACCAACGAACTTCAAGTGCAGAGACTTTTTAATGAATGACTATCTCACGCCTTAGATCGGTTCGTCAGTAGTATAATAATGAAACGTAGTTTTATAAGAACTCCTCATAACATTGCCAGTTGCCTAGCCTGTAAGTACTTCAATCGTATAATAAGTGCAATTACTCACTTTCAATGTGAATATATTAAAAATAATAACCAGTCAATTCAAGCAGTTATAAGAACATACTTTTTTTACAAAATGATTTTTAAGAACTTCCAAACTATTTCTATGTCACAAAACCAATGTAAATGTGAAGTTAGAACACCAAGGTTCAACTTTGACCGTTTGCTTTTTGTTTAATGGCTCTCGATAAAATGCTGGATGAATTGGACGATTTAGATAACAATCATAGCTTTAACTGTAGCCTAATAGATCTACCCTTGTATTTACCAAAAAAGAAACCAATTTACTCCATTATTACGCAAAACATTAGAAGCATTTATAAAAACATGGATGACTTGGACGTAAACTTAAGCTCTTTACAACATGAAATTGATATTTTGGTTCTAACGGAGTGTAGATTAAAATTTGATAGACCCCTCCCATTACGACGGAACTATTCTTGTTATAATACTACCAAACAAATAACACAGAACGACGGAGTCGTCGTTTATATAAGTAATTCTATTCCGCACTCAGTAAAAGAAATTATTTTGGTTGAAGCGTCTTGCCTCCAAGTATCTGTGTCATGTCTAACGATTTTGTGCATCTATCGTTCACCGTCTAATACAAATACAAGTAATTTTGTCACCTCGTTGGATACGCATTTAAAAAATGGTCAGCTCGGTAATGGGGTAGTCATAACGGGTGACATAAACATTAACATTATGGTACAAAATAATTCTACTAATAGTTACCTTAATATGCTGGCGTCACATGGGCTTTTACCAGCTCATAAAGTAAACACTCGAATTAATAGTTGTTTAGATCATATATTTGTAAACTTGAATCCTAATTTATATTTTTCTAAAACTGCAATACTCAATACCACCATTACTGATCACTTTATGACCTTATTTAATATTTATTCAAAATCTTTTAATACGTATAAATCTGATACTAAAATTGTAACAGATTATCCTAAGGCACTCGCATTATTTAAGAAACATGATCTTGGTGAGTTATTAGTTACCAATGACCCTAATATACTAACAAATAAATTACTTCAATACATTCAATATGCGATTGTTGTGAAGATTCCTTGTAATAAACGGATTCTAAAACCTTGGATTACGCCCGGTGTACTAAAATGTATCCAACATCGAAATAAATTACAGAAAAATTTGCGACGTGACAAAACAAATAAAGTGCTACAGATTACTTATCGACGCTACAGGAATTATTGTAACAATTTAATAAAGAAATTAAAACAGAAATATGAAAGAGATCTTCTAATTAAGGCTAAAAATAACAACAAAACTTTATGGAATACACTAAAAACTATTACTAACCTTAACAAAATAAAACAAACAAATGACAAACTGCTAAACATTTCAAATTCACCTGAGGCGTCAGCTAACTTAGTTAACAAACACTTTGCCAATATTGGACAATATCTAGCAGAGCAAATTGTAACAAATCCTACTTCCGATCTTACAGCATATTTGAATACTCTAAATTCACATGTATCTTCCATTGGTATAATTGCTCCTGACCTACAAGAAATTGAAACTATAATTCTAAATCTAAAATCTAAATCAGCGTCAGGTTGGGACAACATTCCGTCCTCGTTTATTAAAATGGCGAAATCCGAATTACTTCCAGTTATAGGTCACCTGAGTTCAGTCTGTTTCGAACAAGGGATCTTTCCAGCTTCTCTTAAACGGGCCATAATTCATCCAGTGTATAAGGATGGGGACGGAGAGGATGTTAACAATTACAGACCCATATCAGTTTTGCCTTCAATCTCTAAAATATTGGAAAAAATTATCAACAGTAGACTTGTCAAGTTCTTAAACAAATTTAATCTTTTGTCACCTCGGCAATTTGGCTTTCGCGAAGGTAAAAGCACTGAACAGGCAGTTTTAGAGCTAACAAAATCAATTACAACGTATATAGATAGTAAAAAAAAGACTTTATGTATTTTTCTCGACCTAAAAAAAGCGTTCGATACAGTCTCCGTCCCCATCCTTATTAGCAAACTGAAACTTTTAGGTATACGTGGGCAATTTTTAAATCTAATTACAAGCTACTTAAGTGACAGAAAACAAAAAGTTAAATTAACCAACGAGGTTTATAGCAAAGATGAATCATCCACACTCTTTGGAGTTCCCCAAGGAAGTGTTTTGGGCCCAACTCTCTTCTTGACCTATATTAATGATTTAACCAATATTCAGCTTTCAAATGGTCTAGTTATCTCGTATGCTGATGACACTGCGCTTCTTTTTCACGGAGATAGTTGGGAGGAGGTATACGCTTGTGCAGAGTCCGGATTGTCTAAAGTAATAAAATGGCTTCAAATTAACTTACTTTCATTAAACATTAAAAAAACTAACTACATAACGTTTTCAATTTTAAATAGTTCACAACCTGATAAAACTTCTCATACTTTAAAAGCTCACACTTGCACAAATCATTCTACTAACAACTGTACTTGCACTTGCCTTAAAAATGTTACCTCCACTAGGTATTTGGGAGTCCACATTGATCAATTACTTTCTTGGAACCAACAAATCGAAATTACTGCCAATCGAATACGGAAATTAATGTGGTTATTTAAATACCTGAGACATATTTCTGATAAGGAACTACTAATATATATCTATAAAGCATTAGTTCAATCCTTAGTTCTTTACTGTCTGCCTGTATGGGGTGGGACTCACAAGAGTAAACTCTTGGTTCTTGAACGTGCCCAAAGGTCCATTCTTAAAGTACTCTTAGGTAAAAACAAAAGATATAGCACTAATGACGTTTACATGGATACCAATGTTCTTACTGTAAGAAAGTTATATATCCTAAACTGTATTCTGAAAATTCATAAAAATTTGAAACGAGATGATAATACATTGAAAAAACGTAATCCCTACACAGTAATAAAACAAACATCAATATCTAGGACTAATTTTGCTAAACGACAATTCAATATATTATCTGTATCTCTTTATAATAAAATAAATAGAAAAACTAAAATTTACTACAAAACCTTTAGAGAATGTAAAAATCTAACTACAACTTGGCTCAAAAGTAAAAGTTACGATGACATAGAATTACTTATGCTTTAACTCATAATTCGCGTTCACACATTTAATTGTAATTTATAGTTAACTCATCTGTATGTATTCAGTAAATTATTTTTTAAGCAAATTTGTAAATATCTAATTGTGAGGTGTTATGTACTTAACGGAAAAGATTTGGCGAGAAATTTAGTTGTAGGATAGTTGCTGTAGACTACAACTATACTTAGTTTTACTTACTATACTTAGTTTTACTTAGTTTTATTTTTAACATTACAACCTACAACCTGTACGAAAGAGCGAATTCCTCCTAATACAAGTGTTTAACTTAAAAGGAGGATTCGACACCACTGTAAAAACTTTTGTTGAAAATAAATAATTTTGAATTTTTGAATTGAATTGAATGTATCAATTGTGGAGGAAGACAATTTGAACAAAATTTGAAGTAATTATTAAAATAAAGATGATTTTTTTTTTTTTTTTTTACACAAAACGCTTTAGAAAAAACATTCGAGATGTCCAGATTGTTAAAAGCTGAACAAAAAAAGGTCATTACAAGTCCTAAGTAGTCCTAACTGTTAGGCTAAACATAAATTACCCAAAGTGACATGAAAATTGCACGAAATTCGTTTGCTAAAATAAAACCGCTAAACATTGGAGGCTGAAAGAGCTTTGTTCTAAACTCGGGATAAAATAGGGACAGATTTTGTGTCCGACACATTTGTAACCAAAAGTTTTAGGGCGAGGGACACGCACGTGTAGAATAAATGAATATGAGAAATGAATAAGGCAAATTTTATATGTCCCCAACGATTGAATAGGCAGTCGATTGCTAGACATGTGACTAACGCGATCCACTTGATATGAGAACAGACGATTTATTCAAGTAGTTAAATGCGTTGTTTTTTGGGCCCTAGGACGTACAAGTATTTTTTTGAAGTGTATCTAATTAAATAATTAAATATGTATAGTAATATAAATTGTGGTTACTGAATTAACAACAACTTTTTAAAGTAGTAATTCTGTAGCTCTGCCTAGCCCACTCTGGGATTACAGGCGTGAAGGTATGTATGTATGTATATGTATAGTACCTAATTTAAATGAGCTTCAAAAACTAATCTAACTACCTACTAACCTACAAAAAACTAAGTGGGCAATTAATTAAAGACTCAGCGATCAGTTTCTTATTTCCAATTAAATATATGTAGTATAACACATAATTTAGGTATCGTACTTTTATATGATGTATATCAACCGTGTGTAAAAATTGTATTTATGCCCGTATAAACGGGACATAATGTTGTGATTAAGGTTCATAAGTAATATACTCGTATATATTTTGAATGTTGTAATAGTAATATTGCCTGTGTGTATCACTAAGAACTATCCGAATACTATATTCTTGCAATGAACGTCTTTGTCTTTGTCAAATATGTTGGAAGAAGTTTTCAAAGTTTTCCGAGTTGGGTAAAGTTGGTTAGACAACGAGTAGCATAAAAACTAAAAAGCGGCCAAGTGCGAATCGGACTCGCGCACGAAAGGTTCTATGCCATCTATAAAAAAAAACAGTGTTTTTAATTATAATTTTATTCTGTTTTTAGTATTTGTTGTTATAGCGGCAACAGAAATACATCATCTGTGAAAATTTCAACTGTCTAGCTATAACGGTTCGTGAGATACAGCCTGGTGGACACACAGACTGACGGACAGACGGACAGACGGACAGCGGAGTCTTAGTAATATGGTCCCGTTTTTACCCTTTGGATACGGAACCCTAAAGAGAGCTAAAGAGAATTACGAAAACCGAACCTTGTTTGAAGAGCTGTTGAGTTTTACGCCAATATTTATGACATTATAATTCCAATTGTAAATTGGAGATTTAAAAAACAGCTTAAATGTTGGTCCCACATTCACACTAGCTAGGCAGAAGCCCTCTCTCTTTTTCGTTAAATACTCGGCCCAATCGAACCATCTAGATCGTCCCGCCATTGAATCAGGGATCGTTACCGGTATTCTTACTACCGGTTTTAAATAAGGTATAAACGGTTATAATTGCATTTTGGTATTTATATCACTAAAGCTCTAATAAGCGGTATAATCAAAACCGGTATTGAAATGTAATAGCGGTTTCGACAATTGACAACATTACCTCTATTTGATACTTTACCAATAAACCCATTACCGGTAATACCTGTCAGTGTCCAAACAAGCCAGTTTTCTAATTTTGAATTATGACAATCAACGAAAAGATTACCATTCTGTCATATGATCGGTTTGTTTTTTTCTTTTCCGTCCGCGGCCCATTTTAGATATTTTTATATAAATACGAAATATTTATTTTTCGTGTGGCTTATTGCTACTTTATTAAATTATTACAGAAAGGCGAATAAACAAATTGACAATTGACAATTTGAAATACGTCGCAAATCAATTTATTTGTGCAGTACTAGCAGACATTTCAACCAGTGTTAGCCAACAATGCTATTGAGTTATGTTACACCTATTTGTTGTGCTTCAGTCATAATGTCTACTTGACACCTTATCTATCAAGAGCAACGAATACCGATATTAAATAGAGGTAATGAATACTGTAAATAGTGCATACATAGTGAAAAAGACAAAAACGGAATCACAACATTACAGCTAACTCGAATATAGGTAATATTATTTTAGCGGTAATCGTTTGACAATGTATATACAGGTATTCAATTTCACCGGTTTTACAATCCCTGCATTGAATATAATATAAGATATAACTCGAAAATTAAATTAATTGCTACTAATATGTTCATTATGTTTTGTGAAAAGTTTGCTTGATTAAATAAAAACTGTACATAATCAATATCTGTAATCTTTTTACGTTCATGTTGTGACCAAAATATTCATTTGTTTTTTATTTTATAATGGCACTTTTATGTAATTCGTTCGTTAGCTGTAGTGATATTATGAATTAACTAATGTAAAACCTTGCAATGTTTCTCGCAGGTATCATATTGTGTGACGTGGAGCTTAAAAAAAACTTTGAAATGAAAATCACAAGAGAGATGCTTTTATTTTCAGAGAATACAAAATTACTAATGAGGTTGCCGCCAACCGCAGCTTTCACGAGCTTTTGTCTCTTTATTATTACCCTCTCTTGGGAAATTATAGCAGTACAAAAGAAGCCATCCCAATCAGGGTTCATAGTTGGGCATTTTATTTATCTCATGCAAATGTTAGGAATAGGACGCTAGTAAAAAATCACTACATAGTATAAAACAAAGTCGCTTGCGCTGTCTGTCCCTATGTATGCTTAAATCTTTAAAACTACGCAACGGATTTTGATGCGGTTTTTTTTAATAGATAGAGTGATTCTTAAGGAAGGTTTATATGTATAATACATTCCACGCGGGCGAAGCCGCGGGCGGGTCGCTAGTAATATATAATATCATGGAAGCGATTCACCAGAAAATTTACCTAGTTACAAACTAAGGATTATCAGTGGGCTATTATGACATGGCTATGCAGTTAATTTTACGGTGAGCGAAGAGGACAGAGCTATAGCAGTTATATAGCTCTGTCCTTTTCTCTCAGCGTAAACTGCACTGCATAGTTATTTCATAATAACCCCTTTTAAACTAAATATTTCCGTTTATAATTCCATTACGGTTTCAGTTATTACCTAAACATATTGCTTCAAGATTGCATAAATAATTGCGCTAATTTACATTCCGGGGGGATATTATGACATGGCTATGCAGTTAATTTTACAGCGAGCGTAAAGGTCACAGTTATATACAGGGCGAACGACATGAAGTGTTACCAAATTCACAAAATCGAGCCTGGTGTCAAAGTAAATGCGACTTACTATCGGGAAAATGTTTTGGAAGCTGCGTTGGAGCCTTGGGCACGCAAACATTTCGGTAGTAGACCGTGGAAATTACAACAAGACTCGGCCCCGGCTCATAAAGCTCGTGTGAACCAAGAATGGCTGAACAACGCGTGCCACAATTTATTTCGTCCACACAATGTCTTTCGAATTCCCCAAACGCGAACCCGATGGACTTCTATTATCTGGTCCATTGTGGAGAGCAAGGTGAGGAGAAGAAAACATGCCAGTATGGATGCATTGAAGAAAGCGATCGTACGTAATTGCCATTGCATACCGCAGGATCACATTCGTGCAGCGTGCAACTCATTTTTCTACCGTCTGAAGGCCATAGAAAGCAGAAGGTGGTCATATCGAGTTAAAATAAAGTAATCTTAAAAATTTGATAGCTTTTTCTCATTTTTTTCTTAATAATGAATAATTTAAGACAACAAAAAAAAATCGTAGCCTTTTGAATTTGGTAACCCTTCATATCGTTCGCCCGGTAGCTCTATACTTTACTGGCAGCGTAAACTGAACTGCAAAGTCATATCATAATAATCCCCCTGTACAGTCGACTACAAAGAGATGTATCCACTTTTTCACTTATCTTTGGATACATAACATAGTACACTGTACCTGAGTACGAACTTTTCCCTTCTATCAAGTAAGCACTTATTCTGTAAGTACTGTGTTCATTAATATACACCGTGTTTTTTTTGATTTACGATAACTTTAAGGGAACGTTCTTTAGGTCAAATAAAGTTAATTTCCTCAAGACAGACAAATGATAACTGTAAAGTTTTAAAGATATTTAATTTTTAAATTTAATCACTTAATCAAGTTGAACTGGTCTAAAAGGCTCTTAACTGTCTGTGTATGTCACGCCTACATTGACGTATTTGACACTGACTATGAGTTAAAAGGCCCTTTTAGAATGACCAAAGATACAACATTGAATTACTTTGTACTAAACAGTTTTTTTTTTGCAATATTTAAAAATCTAATCTACCACTTAGTTCATATGGATGTACTTAGTAATATGCCGAAGTTATCGTAAATCAAAAAAAAAGACTTCCCTATTGTAACTCGAGGGGAAAAGCGAATGCAATGCTATCTAGCAAAAACAGGCCGTGGGTCCACAGAAAACCAGTGTTGCACTTCCAATAGATGGTAGGTACGACATATAGCTGAGTGGATACCATTTTCGCAGCACTACTTATCACACTGTAATAACTATAACTTATAATTTAGCGAAATATATGTTTTTATATTCTATTAATAAAAGAATATTATATTCTAAGTAACGTTAACGTAAAGTCATCGATAAAACCTCGAATAATATAAATATTGCACTTTAAAATAAATCACGGCAACCTGTCTGCACGACGCCGCAAAGTGCCTTTCTACGACGCCGCGGCGTTTCACTTAGCGACGACGCGCCGTGGTGATGTGGCCTGGCCCATAGTAATAATTTGGTATCGTCGATTGAAATTAATGTGCTCGAGCAACTAAAGGCGGGCCTAGGCAATATGCATAAAGCTAAGTGATTTTCGAATATCGATTAAATGTATAGGATTGACGAAAGCTGATGACAGATCGCGTTAACATGGCCACTTAACTTGACAAGGCCCACAGCGTGCCCTAATTTTTTTCATTTATTTATTAATTTAATTGTTAAGTAAGGTACAACAACTACAAACATATACAATTACAATAAAATTATATTATATTAACACCATTAATCAATGTCAATCATAAAATCATAAAATGTTAGATAAAAAAACATTTACAAATCAGATTAGATAACACGTGCTGTCAGCCCAATGGAACCCTGACCCACCATAGAACGGTGTCACAGTGACATTATAAAACCATTTGTTTGACACGTCATATGAATTGAATCATAACGTCACTGTGACACAGTTCTATGGTGGGTCACGGGTCCAATGGGCTGATAGTTCCTACAATCACGCCTCTTTCCCGTAGGGGTTGGCAGAGACCACTTCGTTCCACTTCGTTCCACTTCGTTCCACTTGCTACGATCCCAACAATCTTTCCTCGCTTCCACCACACGTATAAATCAATCCAACACGTGCGTCGGCTAAAAACACAACACTGTTGTCCTCGTAAATACTATTACAAACTAATTCTAAAATAACTTTTTTATTAAACTGGATAGCTAACTTCCTGCCACGCTGAGGAAACTGAAGCAGGTATTCAATTAAAAGTTACCCGGTAAGTTCACCTCTTGCCACAGATAGGATAGTCGAAGTTCGACAGAATCGCTTCGTAACATTGCCGGGTTGTAAATACCGAGCTATGTTACAAGGAATTTGGAACGTAATACCAAAATACGTAGGTACAAGCTAAGTATATTAACAATGTGTGTTCTTACGGTTTTAACCTCCGAAGCAAAGTACATATTATTTTACCGAAACATCTTTCTTTGTATCTTTCGTACCTTTACTAAGAATTTTTATTTTATCAATTTGTTTTAGTAGTCACTAGTCTAACCTAACCTACGTAAGTAATTAATGTTTAAGATATGCTGAGAACATTATGATTTTGGCAGAAAATAGCGTTTGATGAAATGAAATTCGATTGTATCAACAATCGATGAAGTGAAATTCAATAGAATGATGGATTACCGTGTATTATGTGTGTCCGTCAGTCGCGTCGTAACGCCCAAATGGATCAATTAATACGTGGTCCATTTTGAAAGAAAGGGAGTTTAATAAGATTGGTGTATAGCTAGGTTTTCTTTATCAGTTGGGTCGCTTAAGAGATATTGGGTCTGATTTTAAGGGTCACCATTATTAAGTATGTATTATTCCTTTTTGGACGAGTTCGTAATGAGATGTGTATTGATATGCATTTTATATTTTAATTCTATAAAGTCTATAAAGTAAAAAACATAGTTTCTTTTTTGATTAGGAAGAAACTTACAGAGGAAAAAGTAATCTCGTTTCATTTATACTACCTATTGTAATAACGCTTCTTTTCTCATTTTTATGGAACGCTGGTACTGAGTACGACCTACTTCCAGTACTTACAGAAATGAGTAACGGGGGAAAATACAGGCACTTACTCGAGGCTCTGCTACCTCTATAAAAAGTCAATTCCCTTCATATTCTCAAGTACTTGATGGTATTATATGATTCCGCTGTTAACTTTCTATTTAACTTGCTTGGTTTATACGTTTATTCGACTGGTTCAATAATAGGGAATATGCTCGGATTTTCAAACTAATTTCTCAACAAAATATGAAATTAAATTTAAAATCGGCCAAGTAATACGGATGATGCACGCATTTAAACTGCTTATTAGACAGATAGATCAAATGTGCTGTGACGTCACGTAACAGGTCGGCCATATAAACTCTAAGTTAAATTCTGTTGTGCTAGAAAGAGATAGGAACAAATCTTTGTTGGCTTATTATCTTGTTTATTTTTATAGCTGGTCAAAAGTTTTTTTTCCATTTTTTTAAGAATAAGAATAACCTTTAATTTTGCAAATACAAAAGAATAAAAAAATAAATAATAAATAAATATCAGGGACAATGTCACACCAATTGACCTAGTCCCAAACTAAGCTTTCGACTGGTGCTATGGGTACTAGACAACGATATAAATACTTATATAGAGAAATATATACTTAAATATATAGAAAACATCCATGACTCAGGAACAAATATTCGCGCTCATCACACAAATATCTGCCCTTACCGGGATTTCAACCCAGGACCGCTAGCTTCGTAGGCAGGGTCACTACCAACTAGGCCAGCGCGTCGTCAAAAGGTTACTTTATGAGAAACAAATAAAAACTTATAGTAACTAAGAAACTAGGTTGAACAATGGGTCCCAATCTCAGCATGTGCTAGGCAGGGATGCCCGGCGCTGGTTTTTGTTACATGAATCAGCTGTTATTACAACTGTGATAAAAAATCATGAATAATCTCTGTTGTGTGTGGCTGCCGTTGCGTGAGGTTGCCGGGTTAGAATAGTGTCACTACATTTCTTCCCGTGGATGTCGTCAAAGGCGACTAAGGGAATAAAGGCTTGTAGTAGTAGGCTGTCAGGCGATGGGCTTGCAACCTGTCACTAATACACTGGTAAAATCTTAGCCTAAATGTCCGAAATGTGCTTACAGAATTATTAACAATCTTGTAGAGTTGTTGGTAATTCTGTAGCCCCGCCTACCCTACTCTGGGAATGAACGCGTGAGTTAATGCATGAAGTAAGTAAATAAAAAAATCTATCTTACAATGACAATCTCAAGACTGCAAATACGAGTACGTTCCCAACCCTGAGAACAGATAGATCCCTTCTACACTAGTCATTTCAACGGTTGCCCCACACCGCAACACAACAATGCGAACACTACTGTTAGGCGGCAAGTTAAAGTTACCAGTGGCGATCCGGACGGACCTTAAACAAGGTATTTTCACCGTGAACTAAGGTGCCTATCGGAGAATGACAAGTTATCTATTCCTGAACTTTTCTTATTAAGGGCTATCACGGAGCTCGGAACTTATTTAGTTATACGTAACAATATTCGTGATTGGAAAGGTTTCCTTGCTTCCTTTGGCCAAGGTCACGGGGCAACGGAAAAGACTAAGTAGTCTGACCTTCAGTGACCTTTACAGGTATCCAATAAATCGCAAGCTTTACAAATGAAACTGGTTCCAAAACGGCTTTGTAGACATGAAGTGAAGGGTCAAAGTCGCAACGAAATTATTTCCGTGCCTGTATTGGGCGTTACTTGGGCGTTTATTGGTTTTCCTCGGAATCTATCCAGTTGGTTTCTGGGGGTTCAAGGTGGCTTATCTCCATATCATTTTGGTTTCTGTCGTCTAGCTGTGAAGGGGTAACAAACAGGTGGACGGACAAATGCTTTTGTCACTTTAATATTAGTAGGGAAACAGAGAGGGATAATTATACAAAACACCCCATAGGGTTGAAGTGTATCCGTAAGGACCCCACAAATAAGAAAAGTAGGGAAACAAATAATTCTATAATTTACCGAATATGATGGATGACAACCCCATATAATTTCCAACGCTACAGCAATAAAATAAAAAGAAAACAAAAGAGAGTGCAAAAGCTAGTAACTTAATGCCTAGATGCAATTTGTTCCGATTTATAGCGCTTTACTCATCACGTGAGGCCCAAATGAAAACAAACTTTATCACCGGGCAGTAAAGCTGAAGTGCTAATAGCGCTCAACGTTATAGCTAGCCAATACCTTTAACGTTTTACGGGTTGCAAAATTTCATTTAATCTTAAATGAAAAATTACGTTTACTGAAACATAAAGGCATCCAATAAAGCGTATGAATTTTATGCGGTAGGTTCCCATTACATTATATAGCCTATTGAATAGATATTAGGTAGGGATTGTGAATTGTTAGATTGGAAAGCAACACTAATATGGCCAATTTCTGTGTTTCCGATTGTTGTTTTCACTGCATCCCAAAATAATTATTACAAAATGAACACTGCGGCAACTGTCTTACGTATCAATCTCAGGAAATCATCAATCAGCGTAAACTGAACTGCATAGTTATGACATAATAACCCCTCTGTTTCTCTTCAAGTAGGTATATGACTTGCATGTGTGTGTACGCGCCTCGATCGTATGCGCCGTGAGCCACCACTAGCAAACTCAACAAGTCGCGTCAAATCCGTTAAGTCAGGGCCACGCCGTCGCTTCGTTTGATTGCGTGCGTGTTAATCGACCCTAGCACCAAAGTGGCAATAGGTATCAGAAACTCAATGAAGGGCTCCTAACCTGAACATTGTGGAGCGTTTCTTGACATTAAAATGTGAGTGTATCGTAACAGTGTTATTTCTTTTTGTACAGTGATATTAATGATTTATGACTCACGGTAATTTAAAATGTGTCATAATAAGTTTGGTTATATTTGAACAAGTTATATCTCCTAAAATATTTTTATATTGACAACAAAAGCGACTGTACCATTACAAATCAATTTCATCTCGAAATAACTACAGATAAAACAAAATAGAATAGAGGCTTAGGTTCTGTGCTAAAAAAGAATACAACAAATCTACTAAACTAACACAAACACAATTTCGCTAACAAAGCGATTCAAGTATTTTCAATCCAACTCAAAGACTCACTGTGCTGTTGCTTTTGTACTTTATTTTACTAGGAAAGGAGAACAATAATTTTCGTGAATGCCGCGGCGTATCAAGTTCCTACACGACTGCTGAGGTACTCAAATATCAAACAACACAAGAACACTTATTGAGTTTCATCTCAAGCACGACTTAGGTACTTACAATGAATATGTAATATCTATATCCAAATCCTTTATATTTTGCCAAAAATGAAAAGCCGATATTAAATATACGATTTTTGTAAATATATTTCTTACCGTATGAGTTTTTCGGATACTCATTTTCCTTTAACTTTGTTTTATTGCCGAATCTTCCTTTGTTTTATTGTTTTCTCTAGCAAAATGTTACAAATCCCTAGTTATGTAACGTGAATTCAAATTTCAATTTCAAATTCAAGCCCGCATGCTTTTCGTGATACATTGCGTCGCTGCAACAGCTCTCGGCTCAAAAATGTTAAAACAACCCGTCAATGGATTGCTGCAAGCCAGCGGACTGTCGAACAATGAAAATGAATATTAATTAAAATATTATATGACGTCATATACATTCTGATACTTTTGTTTTGTGACCTCAATTACTGCAAGTTCACTCTTATTTTTAAATATTAACGTTTTAAAACATTAACCTGTAGCAAACTTTTCAAAGCACTAATTACATCAATTTAAATTAACGAATCACAAAGTTTCAGACGATTTAATTGAGTTTGACCTTTATAATATAACGCTTCAATTGGTTTAATTCGGTTTGTTCTTACTTTTATAAAGACAATTCACGGCCGAATCAATTGCGTAATTTCCCATTTAAATTTTACATTCTCTTTTACTTACAATTAGTTAATTATTTATATAGGTGATATTATAGTAGGAATTCGTACGTGGTAGGTACCTACAGGGTTATTGGTAAGTCGACCTATTCCCCTCTAGGGGTTATGGGATAGGTCATTTGCAATCATTTAGGTCCCATAATACTCTATGCAATAGTGAACCATTTCTGAGATAATTTAAATTTTAGGTTTTTTGCTGAAAAAGTCAGGAACGCATCTTCAAAATAGTACAAAAAATAGATTAGCACTTAATAAAAAAATAGCTTTTGTACAAGGTAAAATGTATGTTCGTATGCAATATTAACAGTAGAATTATCTGTACACGTTTAAGAATGCGACACCAAAAAGTAAAAAAAACATGTTTTTTTATCAGTTTATCTAACATAAATGACACAAAAACAGAAAAATTTACTAACTTTTGCATAGGGTATTATGGGACCAATATGATTGCAAATGATCTCCCCCATAACCCCTACAGGGGAATAGGTCGACTTACCAATAACCCTGTATACTCGTACAAAAGTAGAATAGTATGTGAAAATGTTTTTTTAAAGGGTAAATAAGCAAAGAGCTTAGGTCGCATGGTGATTAAAAAATCTGCGCAACCTGCGAATACGTATTGCAGCATTTCAATAGAATAAAACATGAAATCTGGATCCAATTTATAGTATTTTAAATCTAAGACGGCTGTAACTGTATACTGGTGCAACCGTGCAACGTCGTAGTTTTGTTAACGGTCCTGTTTTGTTTATTATTATTTCACTATTACTAGTATTTTTGTCATGTCAGCTTTAATATCTTTTTAGGAAGTAAATGTATAGTTGTATTCATATATTGTCGCTATTGTTTGTAATTTTACCCTGTCCCTCTGAAAATCAGCATCGCAGTTTCACTGCAGCACAATGGTGAGAGGGATTCTATTCAACGTAATGTCTTCCTTTTACGTAACAATTGAAGTGATGGTAGTTGTTTAGTGAGCTGACACTGGCAAGTTTCCATAAATGAACAAAGAAAAACGCCCCTTTTTCCAAAAATATTGTAACTTTATTTCAAAACATATTTAAACCTTCTAGTAATTGTGTAACATTGCACGCAAAACTCGATAGATCTACATTTATGTTATCTAACATTAAAATACCGGATTGCCATCAAGGTGTGATTTTTTTTTAACATTCTTTTACATAATTTATGCGGCTACCTCTGTTTAATTGCATTCAAACAGCCGTTGAATATAAATTAACTTTTCAGCCATTTGAAATGTAATATAAAATCTGTTGTTATACTCAAGTAACAAGTTCGCCGACGAACGTCGCATTTGACCTTTGAAACTGTAACATCTGTTCGAAAGTGAAGATCAATAAAACCCTTGTATTTTGGTGGCCGATTGCAAATCCTTTTTTACACAAATAAAATAATATTAGGTCCTTACCTATGAAATTGGCGTTTTATATGGAGAATTTTATGAAAACGGTGGTTTTCATACATTTAATTTTGCGGATTATTTAGTAACGTCAAATGCAAACCAAGCAAAATTCTGTCAGGAATATTGGACACTTCTAAGCTATATTATACATATCTTAGTTACTTAAAAATAGTTCGCTTCATAAAACTCTGCGTAATTGAAACACTTGAACTTGCAGCACTTAAAAAGAGTTAAGTTCACACTTTAATTTTAAACATTAAGTAAGAAATTGAACCATATTATTTGTATCTAAAACCTTTGTTGCATAGTGTATTAATAAAATTTAAAAATATTTTGGAAGTTAAAATTGAAATAAATAAATTCCGTACGAAATAAAACACGTAAAAAAAACGCCAATTTCATAGGTAAGGACCCAATAGTACATTTAGGTACATCGAATACGATCGGTAATAACGCGATGCTTTTAAGGGTATGAGTCGTTAAGCTTGCGACATTAATTAAAGAAGGTATTTTAACGCAAAAAATATTTTAAATAAAATAAGAAAAGTAATGACGATGAATCTAAAGCCTGTAGTTAATTCGCTACTAAGTAACATGTAACTTAGCAAAATAAAATAATTATACGATTGCAAAACAATCCAACTGTAATAACTTATTGATTTACTTGTGGGAGGGCCTTGTGCAGGGTCCGTCCGGGTTGGTACCAACATCTTATCCATTAACCTACCGCCAAGCAGCAGTGTTTGCATTGTTGTGTTCCGGTTTGGGGATAAGACAGCCGGTGAAATGACTAGCATAGAGGCATTCCATCTTAGTCCTCAGGGATGTCAACGCATTTGCAGTCTGTCTACGAATGTCTATGGGTCACAGTTTCCACTTACCATCAGGTGGCCTGTGTGCTCGGATGCCTACCTATGCCATAAAAAAAAAAGGTCTTATACCTAGACTAGCGACCAGGGCCTCTATTCCCGGCGGTAAAGACCATATCGTCTTTGACCTGTTATGGTTATGGTTATGGTACTGTACTTGTGGGAGGACCTTGTGCAGGGTCCGTCCGGGTTGGTACCACCATCTTATCCATTAACCTACCGCCAAGCAGCAGTGTTCGCATTGTTGTGTTCCGGTTTGGAGATAAGACAGCCGGTGAAATGCGAATGTCTATGGGTCACAGTTTCCACTTACCATCAGGTGGCCTGTGTGCTCGATTGCCTTCCTATGCCATAAAATAAATAAATAAATAAATAAATTTTGACGTCAGCCGCCATTACCGCATTGTATCGTAGATCAAAGACAATATGGCTTTTCCGCCTAAAATACCGAACCTGCCCTCACTTCGCTTAAATCAGAATTTATTTTTCATAAAAACCTTCCTCTTAAATCTCTCTATCTATTGCTGAAAATTTAATTAAAATTGCGTAGTTGAAAAGATCTAAGCGACCAGACAGCGATAGCGACTTAGTTTGGTCCAATGTAAAGAAGATTAAACGCCGAATTTGTATAGACTAATCTCGGAGTAAGTCCTAATCCAAGTTTGTTGAAATAAGGTCTAAGACACTCATCCCACACTATTTAGTGAGTCAATTTAAAAGTATAATTACCTACTTTGACTGTCCTGAACATGATTCAAATATTTGGGTCAATCAACTTTTCTTTGTAGCTCGTTGCCATGGTGACGTCTCCTGGGTCACTCTTTAAAACTATGATTTCAAAGGATATAAGTCCACTAAAAAACTGTTTTATGGGCAATTACACACCCATTATTTTATGGCCTTTCTCCTGAGTGTGCTGGAAGTATATATTATAATTTTTTTTCTAAGAAACTCTGTCACTGTGTCCTGGCTTACGGGACAGAATAACAACAACAAAAAGTTGATCCACCCATTTATTAAAAAGTCCCGGCTACAAATGATCTTGACAAGTATCCTGGGCCGGTATTCCAGGCGGTAAAAACCACATCGTCTTTGAGCTGTAATCATATTGTCATCGTTTTGTTTGCTCTTAATCACTTGACAGTAATGGCGACCGATTTAAAAACAATTCCATTTGTTCCATTTTTTTTTATTTTTTTTTTATGGCATGGGAAGGCAAACGAGCACACAGGCCACCTGATGGTAAGTGGAAACTGTGACCCATAGACATTCGCATTCACAAGACTGCAAATGCACTGCCAACCCTGAGGACTAAAATGGAATGCCTCTATGCTAGTCCCCTATATAACCTGATATCGTTTTGGCATTAAAAATAATTATAGGTACTAGACTACTATTACAAGAAGAGTGCAAATTACGCATCTATACTAACTGCCGCACTCAGAGACGTCAATTAAATTGGATGCCTGATTAAAGTTGCTACTGTGACTTTATTTGATATGGCAATAGAATAAGATAACACGTCACTAAACAATTGGGATAGACCAAAAAAAGTAACTTAATTTTTTATATTCAATTCGAAAGAATTGGTAATTTTAAGAGACCGATTTCATTAATTTTGTATTTGACCGAATAGTTTACGTTTAAATATCTATTTAATTCGAAATCGAAAGTCAAACAAAGGTTAAATATGCTTTTGTCGAAATATCCGAAATCTTAATAATGCAGAACGGCTTTAAAATCCTATTTCTCGAAACGGTTTTCGAATTAGAGTAATTATAAAATATGAACAATCCCAATTAAAGTTAATTGACGTGTCTGAGTGCGGCAGTTAGTCTCATTGTCATTATAGGTACGACTCAAGTAAGCATCGCATGACATTTACTTATTCATGCTAGTTATTCATGCAAAAAATCAAAGGTTCAGAAAGCTTATTTTGTTACGCGCAAGGATGAATAAATATGTACAAGGCCAGAAAAAGGTAAAGGTCACATTTACATAAATATGGGTATGTTATATGTGCTTTCTGTTTACTTTTTACCTTCTTTATTATTTTGTAAACAAAATTATAACCTAAAAGTTACGAGTATTATAATAGTGTGCCGGACGCCTCCGCCGCGCGAAGAGAACATGTGACGAAACGTTTAGAGGATTGTGAGGCCAGACGCTTAAGTTGCGATGCTGTTAAAAAAAACAAACAATTTTATCTCCGTACGAAAATGTTTCTCACCCCCTAAACCAAGTCGACGATTTTTGAATCTGTTGTAATTGTTATGAAAAACATTGTATGTTTCTGTTTTTTTTTAATTCGTTTAAAACATACAGACTTACTTTTTAGGGGGTTCCGTACCCAAAGGATAAAAACGGGACCCAATTGCAAAGACTCCATTGTCCGTCTGTCATGAACCGTGATAGCTAGACAGTGGAAATTTTTACAGATGATGTATTTCTGTTGCCGCTGTTGCAAACAACAATAATAAAAACACATTTTTTTTTATTGGGGCTCCCGTACAACAAACGTGATTTTTTGCCGTTTTTTGCTCGATATTAATAACGGCAACTGGGATAGTGTCTAATGTTGTACAGATAATGGAGCGGAACCCTTCGAGCACGAGAAATGAAATTTAAACTTAAAAATAAAAACTTTAAAATTGCTGTAAGTACTAAGGTTGGTTCTATCCCTAATTCATTATTGTTAACACATGAAACATGTGTAAGGATCAAAATTATCCCTAAGTATATTATTTTGATATTTTGCAATGATCTCCAAATACAAAACTAATTTAGGTATATCATTTGACGTATAGAAAATTTTACGAGAGGCATATTCTGAAAGGTTATATCCGCGGTAACAATTAACACTAGAACCAATGAATAATTTACATAATCACCGTGTAAACTGGCGAACACATCGCTCATCCAATAGAATAATGTCATAATTGCTAAAAATCGGGTTTTGAGATTTTACCGTCATAAGTGTTCTAAAGGTCAGATCTATCGCGTGGAACAATGACATAACATGCATGCTAAAAATGCAATTATGTCATTATTCTATTGGATGAGCGACATGCTCCGCGAATACGAGCGTGTTCGGTAAAACGATACGACCCTCCATTTTGTAGTCTCGAGGGACTCAATTAATTGTTAGGCTTTATAAGGATACTAAGGAAACCTTTTAAATTATTAATTTGACAAAGAGGTATCTCAGACAAAACTTATGTAGCAAGTGCGATCATATTACTAACGGGTGAGGATTGAATCTGCTTCGTTTATTGATTTTGAGATACTGCGTATTGGTGTATGAGGGTACTATATAAATGTATAAATAATTTTCGATACTCACTTGACTAAATTTACCGTTTCGTAATTTCAGTGCTTTAGTTAGGTACACTTTATACATCATATAAATCCTATCCGTAAGTAATTTTTGGTTAAAACTTTGTCATAGATCCTACTTCATCATGTCAGCCGAAAGACGTCCACTGCTGGACATAGGCCTCCGCCAACTTTCCCCCCCCCCCCCCTCCCTCTCCTCCTGCTTACCATTTGATCAAACAACAAGGAGATTCAATCAATATCTGTTTGACCATAAGGCCAGCCAGTTCGGAGCAGACCCTTATAGGTTCTGAGCTCCTGGTAATAGGATGACTAAACACCCTCATCTGTGGGGTTATTATGACATAGCTATGCCGTTTAGTTTACGCTGAGAGAAAGGGACAGAGTTATGTAGCATTTATAGCTCTGTCCTTTACACTCGTCGTAAAAGCGAACTGCATGAAATGAGCTGTATGAATGCAGTCAGAAACAAGGAAATTTATCTTTACTCTGTCTACATGAAACTTGACCAAAAAACAACACTATATAATCGAATAAGTATCACAAAGTGCCGATGAGGCTGACATAATGCCGTATTAATTTAACTAGCAATGCTTATTTTCATAGGTTCTTCATAATAACAACAACTTGATCGTTAGGCGAGTCCCAAAAATAAGGCCATTTACTTGTCTATATTTGTCTATGTGTCTATATTTGTCTTTGTGTCTATATTTATCATGTACTATTACTGTTTTATTTATCTATGTATTAAAAACAAACAACCTTTACACAATAATAACTAATTGTGTCTATATTTGCCTTTCTTGTCAATTTGATTTCTCGTGTAAGATTATTTTATCATTTGTATTAAAAACTGCATTGAATTTCGAGACGAAAAGTATAAATAAACCATATATGTCGTAAGCATAATATCAGCAACGGGCACAACAGGGGCATTTTCAGCGACGAATGTTTTGTTTCTTTCTTCCTTATGATATTGTAATACAATAAGGTTTTAACCTATAAAATAAACCTTATTGTATTGTACATTGTATGCAATGTCTCATTTGCTTTTAATTATTCAAATTGAAAAGCAAATGGTTCGATAGAACGGCGACTGTTTATTTTGTATAATTTTTGGGAGTCGCATGTTACCTGGCGCCGAGTGCGCACGGCTATGTAATATAAATATAACAGAAAGCAGAATAAAAGTATTATTAAAACTAGCCATAAGAGTTCTTATTATTTACAGATACAACCCCCAAACCTTGTATCTGTTACATGGTGGAGTAAGTGGGGGTTCCGCTAATTTATATCGCAAGCTAGCGAGTGCTCGAACACGAGAGACGAGGATAAGCCTAGCGTAAGGCAGGTCCTAAGAAGAAGGAGTATGCTCTACCGGCAAAAATGAGTGGATGAAGATTAAGGAGGATGAGTCGACGACGCAGTGCCTCATGCCTCACCGTTTTCAAGACCCACCCCGGAAATGAAAAATTTGGACTTGTGTCTAATATCTTAACAAAGCAAGAGTAAGACAAAATGATATTCGGGCAATATTTTTTGTATGTTTATTTAGTGTAAAACGAAGTAGCTTTCCACGTCTGTCTGTCTGTCTGCCTGTATATCCGCGTACTCCTCCTAATCCACGCAACGGATTTTGATGCGGTTATGACCATCAGTTAAGTAATTTTTCAAAATAGATTTTATGTGTAATTTACATAAACCGAAGCGAAAAGTTATATTTATAATTCTGTCAAACATAATCTTGTTTAAATATCATGGTTCCCACGAATAAACATCGTAAATTTTCGAAAAGTCTGACATTCTTGATATTTGGAGCAAGGTCGCGACTCTCCTTTTGGCTAAAATATCTGTATGACGTCACCCTATCTCGTCAATTACCAAGACGTGGCGAAATTCGAAGGGTAAAAACACAACGTACGAAAAAGAGATTATCTCATCGTGTCAACCTTATTATTAACGCCCCGGGCGTCAAAATAGATTTATTTTATCACTGTTTATTTTATTCGTAACAAATATAATCAATATTATGCCTATTGTCTTATAACAACCGCTATAGTTTCATGCTACGCTGCTACGGCGTAGAGATTGCTACGTTGCGTAGCAGTTTTGCTTAAGTTTGCTTTAAGTTTTAAGTTCGTTACGCGCTCGCCTCGCTTTCAACTCGCCCGCAAATTGCAAGTGTGACAAGGCGATGGCAAGAGATTAATGCATTATTCTAAAATGACGGAGTTAAATAAAATTTAAACAACTTGTCCAGTACGATATCTCTTAAAAGGTGCTTTGGGTTGCAATAGTAATAGTTTTACAATTTAGAATTATCTATCCGGTGACATATCGCTTGTCCTCATTGGTCATATAAGCCAATTAGCCCACCCTCTTTTCGAAGGTTTTTTTTGAGCACTTGGAGAGGGGGGGGTTCAGGGTTGTAAACTTGGGTGTAAACTACTCTCAAGAAACCTTTTTTGTATTGATATAGAGTGGCCTAGTAGTTACATACGCGTTTGCGATGGTGGAGGTCGTTATTGACTGGCCTATATAATTTTTGTGTTTAGATGCATTTCCGAATAAAAACTTTGCATACTTGGCATATTTTTATTATGAACGTTTAGACGATGGTAACACTAAGGTCTTTTACCATTTTTACTACTATAATTATTATTTTTTAGGTTCGGTAACAAAGTTATTTGAAGGGAAACCCTTATGGTGAAATTTCTTAAATGTCTGTCTGTCGACCTACACGTATACGAGTAGGTACATATAGAGTATAGACGTGTAGATGTATGTCCCGGGTATCTAACATTGTTATAGCCATGAGAATCCAATCACCAATCATAAGATACAGCCCTTTGAAGGTAGGCCAGATCAATGGATAGACGGAGGCTGAAAATTCGAATAGGTACATTAAAAGTTTTTTTTTTTACCTGAAGGCACTGGTCCCACCGCGAGCGAGTAAGCTATGAGCTATCGGCTATTTTCTAGCTCAAGAAACGAACAAAAGATAATCGCTTTCGTGTAAATAAAAGTGAGAGATATATATTTATAGTTTATAGCTGGCTGTTCACACCGCCGGCGAGGACACTCTCCCACCGACCGGCGAGTAAGCGATAATCCCATAGAATTTTTACTAGCCTCCCGCCGATTGTCAACTGTTTCTAGTACATAATTTTACTAGTTGCTCGCCGAGCTCGCCGATATCTGGCGGTGGGACCGCTGTTTACTAGTTGACCGCAGCGGTAAAAGCTATCGACTATAAAACTAGCTCAGCGGTACTCAGCTTTATAGCCGAGCGTCAAAACTATCAAAACTTTACTCGCTTCTCGCCGCTCGCCCACTCTTTTGTAGTTTATAGTTCTACTAGCTTATAGTCTGTAGCCGGCGGTGGGACCAGTGCCTTAAATAGTTTCCGTGCTCTTTTAATTTTCCAACTTCTACTAACCGAAAGCAGCACGTTTACTAAATATAAAACTAGAAAGTCTTTCTAAACTTTCACAGACTTTCAAACTTTGTATAAAAGTGCCTACGTAATACTTTCGCATTTTTACCGAGACAAAGCTGTTTTATTTATTAAAAAAAATCTGAATATGTGGACAAGTTATTTACGCAACTGTTACATAATGACGGCGATTGTGATACAAATAGAATGAGTCTCTACAAGCTCAAATGGAGATCACAAAAAAAAATTGCATTCTTGTAACGTTAATATTTATAAAATTAATTACCGTCCAAACACACTTTTCAAATATTCGTATAGAATATTACGTCTTAAACAGGTTTTTTAAATTAAAAACGAGGAGACCGATGTGATTATACTTTTTTTAATTTTCTTTAGAGAATAAGGACTAATTAAACGCTAACCTTGGATGCTATTATATGAACATCGCTGCCATCACTCTCATATCTGTGAAAAAGATTCGCACAAACATCGAACTCAAAAATGAACTTTATTTTTTAAGCGATAAGGCCCATTTTGACTATCATCATCATCATCATCATGTCAGCCGAAAGACGTCCACTGCGGGACATAGGCCTCCCCCAAGGCTCTCCACTCAGACCGGTCTTGTGCTTTTCGCATCCACCGCGTTCCCGCGATCCTTACAACGTCGTCACTCCATCTTGTTGGAGGCCTACGTTTCCCGGTCCGCGGATGCCACTCAAGAACCTTCTGACCCCATCGGCCATCAGTCCTGCGAGCGATGTGCCCCGCCCACTGCTATTTTGACTAGCCTAAATTTAAATACAGATTTTCAAAGTTTTTTATTATTTCTCAAAAACTGTGAATAATGAACGCTTCATTTTATTTTACCATAAAATAAATATATACGTTATACTATGAAAACAGATGCGGGCAAGCAAGTTGTTCAACTATGCCAAATTTCAAGTTGATAGCATTTGTATTTGCTGAGTAACCTGCTTTGACACACAGACAGACAGACAGACATGAACAACGAAGTCTCACCCCATAAGGGTTGCCTTTTTACCATTTTGTTAAGAAACCCCAAAAATGCTTATGCATTGATAATTTCCCATCACTATTAAACTTCTTATAAATCTATCAACAGTTTGTATATAAAACTGGTTTATCTTAATAAAAAAATCTACCGTGCTGTTCCAGTGCACACGACGCATTCGGCGTTCGCTGTCGAACAGTCGCATCGATGGCATCTGATTTTGATAGAATATTTTTCTAGATGGTGCAAAACTAACATAACCTAAACCTACCTGTGACTTTTGGGCCAATTTTTTTTTTTTATGTCATAGAGAAGGCAAACGAGCACACAGACCACCTGATGGTAAGTGAAACTGTGACCCATAGACATTCGCATTCACAAGACCGCAATCCTAAGCCTGCAAATGCACTGCCAACCCTGAGGACTAAGATGGAATGCCTCTTTGCTAGTCATTTCACCGGCTGTCTTATCCCTAAACCGGAACACAACAATGCGAACACTGCTGCTTGGCGGTAGGTTAATGGATAAGATGGTGGTACTAACCCGGACGGACCCTGCACAAGGTCCTCCCACATGTTTAGTGTAGTATATTATTAGTCTATTAGTCTCTGTTATCCCATTATAGAACATTATAGTAACAAAGGCGTACGTACGTTTTCCTTCGATGGGCCCGTCTGCTCGTAGCGTAACTCAATTAATTATAATATCTCGCCAGCAACAGTATAAAAACACGACCTTCTCGGATGTCAAATTCAGCCGCTGTTAGAAATGATACGCCACTTAAATGGTAAGTATAACGAGCTATATTAAATATTCAGTGTAAACAAAAATAAACTTTATCTCTTGATTTACAGGCCTTAGTTTTAAATAAATATAATACAAAAGTAATAACCTTCTGTGTGTTTCTATCAGTTTGATGAGCGAAGCCGTATATCTAAATGCTATATTAACATAATGTTATTAGACTCGGATATGATATGGGTACGCTCTGGCATTTACTTAGGATACGAAACGTTTTGCGCCTCGTAAACGTGTCTTATGAATGATAAATCAAGTGAATACACATTCGTATGTACGTTTTTACATTAATAATTTAATGTATTTACATTAACGCTTATTAATATTGTATTGTGCTAAACATACTTTTTATGTAAGTTATTTACTAAGAAAATAAGTAAACAAATTTCTGCCAATATGGCTAAAGAGCTTAAACGTCACATGGTGTATGGGGTACATATGGTGCGACCGCACCGCTGCTTACCGGTGCGTATATTACGGTGCGTCAAAAAGCGCGCCATGTTGTTACTATGACCCCGTCATTTGTTTACGCAACGACACCGTACTTTACGCAGCGGTGGGGTTGCACTTTAACGCGGTTACAAACAAAATTACGTCATGCCGACCACAAGTCCAAAGAAGGCGTAGCAAATACTGATAATGGCAAGGTTTCACTGCGGCGCAATATTGAGAGAGATCCTATTCAACGTAATGTCTTCTTTATTCTATTTTTTTTTTCTTGTGCGTTGAGTAAATATTAACTATTCAATTCTATTATCGCATTATTTTTCGTTTCCTAACATCTGTGCAGAGTGGGGTAGGCATAGTTACAGAATTACCAACAACTCTAACAATTTGTTGAAAAACCTCTAAAATTGCAATAATACGTAAGGAAACCCAAATGCTGACTCAAACTCTCTCGCATGTTTTAAATGATTGTGCGATAAGTTAGGTATCTTAAGAACTTTTGACCTCCTCTATTGAACCTTGGAGTATCCACCATGAAACCCCACTCAAAACCACCCGGCAAGTAAGCAAGGCTTCGAAAAAGCCTCGTTTGTATGAAAAACGCATTCTGACCCGTTATGGGTTATGGGTTTATGCTGGGACGTATTCTATGCTTTTTTATTATTAAGATCTTGTAAAACCCATAACTTCAATGAATAAATGAATTATGAATTATAGGATATGGACCCGAGTGGATATACACTAGCGACCCGCCTTCGCTTCGCTTCAGTTTATGTTAGTTTTTTGTAACTTCCGTACATAATCCAGAATTTATTATACGTAAAACCTTCCTCTTGAATCATTCTATCTATTGCTTAAAACTGCATTGAAATCGGTTGCGCAGTTTGAAACGTACATACAGAGAGACAGACGGCGAGAAATGACTTTGTTTTCCACTATATATGTATACTAGCTGACCCGGCAAACGTTGTTTTGCCATGTATGTAAAATTTTAAGGGTGAACAACCCTTATCACTTAGGGGTATGAAAAATAGATAGTAGCCGATTCTCAGATCTACTGAATATGCATATAAAATTTCATAAGAATCGGTCAAACCGTTTCGGAGGAGTACGGTAACTAACATTGTGACATGGAAATTTTATATATTAGAAGATATAATTGATAAACCTGATACCGGATTTTGGGTTTTGACTCGGAAAGTGATTAACTGATTCAGACTCCTTGCAGCTACTTGGTTTACCTTTCAAAGTTAAATTGACAGTTTAACATTTGACCTTTACCGTAACTATCGGGGTTCTGCCACAATCAGCGTTCCGACAAGCTTTAGATAATGCTTTAATCGACCGCGGGGGATCTACTCTAAAGAACAGAATTTGAAACTTCGTGAACCTCTGTCCCATTCATTCTCGAGGCATCACTCAGTTACAAGAAAGGGACATTGTCAGTTTGATGTCGCCTTGGATTGAATTAATCATTTTGCTGGATTAACCTAGTTAGAACAACAGAATTAGGTATCCAAATGGCCGCTGTTAGAGTTACTGGGATAATTATAGCGGAGACACGTAATTTGAGGTTATTCGAGTTGCTTCCTGCCTTTCTTCTTGTTTACGACAACTGAATTACAGGGTGAGGAGAATGAACAGCACATGGAGGGAAATCAGCCCTAGAAAACGTTACTGTACTTGTAATCCTATACTTTAACGGGACGGATTTAAATAATTATAGTAAAGCATCTGCCGTCTTACCAAAGAGGCAGCTACTTGCAATATTCAAACATTCTCAACGTTGCACGATTACACATAAGGTTTCTTTCAATTTACGAATAATATAATAGATACCTAGTTGCTTTCTTACGTAGGTATAAGGGCAGGGATATTAAATTGTATACTAATTTGTATTAATGCAATGATGTCCGTACCTGCTTACAGATAGGTAATTTTGTTTAGCCGGGTTTTATAAACAATTTAAAAAAAAACATTTATTCGTTACAAACAGACAAACAAAACTCAACAAAGTACTGACATAGACGGGTGCGTCCCACGAGATATAACTACATAATAACTATTTTCATGTTACTAACGTTTACGAGATATAATGAACGTTAGCTATAATAACAAAATCAATATTTTTATAAGGAATAACGGTCAAGTCATATAATATTCATTTTATATAATATTTTTTAATATAACACTCACAATGACTAATTTCAGTTCGTATAACATACATGACATATAGCGATCATAATACATATTATCTTTTAGTATAAGTGTTACAAGATATAATATCGTATAATATAAATGTGAGCGAGCAAGACTTCTCTGGGCAGAACCGACTCGGTTAGGTTAGGTTAGGTTAGGTTAGGTTAGGTTAGTTAGGAGCTTTGCTCCCGCCTAGGCCTTCGAGGTTATTTTTTTTTTGCCCAGAAAATTCAGACTGCTGCCAGTAAAGTTAGTAAGGTAAGGTTGATTGTTAATAAAGAAGGCCACTTAATACTGAAAATAGAATTTAATTTCAAATAACATATGCATGTATTTATATTATACGTGTATTATGTTTTTTGATGTTAGATAATTTGATTAATATATCTTTTAAATCTTAGGTGTTATGAACGTTATACGTTTTATAATAGTTATATAAATTTATATTATATATTAATAACGTTATACTGTATGGAAATAGATATTTTGAAATTATATCTTCCGTTCATTATATCCAGTGAACGTTATACTAAACGTGTTTATACAAAGTGAGCGTATATATTATGAGTGTTATATTATCAGTTCTTATATCTCGTATTACTTACCCGACATAGACACGTAATGGTTCCAACTCATAGTTATGCTGGCGTATAAAAGCGCTGGTCTTCCGTTGGAATTATTCAGTGAAACCACGGTAGATTACACGCTCACACACACACACACACACACACACACTATACTAACATAAATAAAACAAAAAGAAAGAAAAAAGCGCAATAAAAGTGAACAAGTTACAAAATAAATTAAATAATATTATTATTAGATTTTAATTGTTATTATTATTATTAATATTTGAGGTCCATTGTGGCATTTGTTATTTATACCCGGTACCTACTCGTATATGTACTGAATAAATACTTTAAAATTTAGAATAAACATTGCTCGTCACACAATACTTTTGTCCTTACCAACAACTAAACTAAATACGTTGTCCTATGTATATTAAATCGGTCACCTCATATTACTTGAATTTATACCATAAAGATACATTTTATTTACATCACAAAAGCATTAAGTTCCGTCGTCTAAATTATAAATAAACTTAAGAAAATAGACATAAAATTACGCTGTAACAAAGATGGCCGCCTTAGCAAATTTATGTTGTGTGAATATCCAATGAGCTAAGTTTGTGCCGTTTACAGACTAAAATATTCAGGCAAGACGCCGCTGGGCTCCTCAGGGTATATTAAATCTGATTTTATCTTTAAATTACGTTAATGTTAGTGACTGTACTGAAACGCTTAGTCGTTCAAATTAGTCCTGCTAATTAATTAGTAATTGAGGCGTCTCCACGGGAGGCCTTTGCTAACGTTGACAGGCTTTTTAGCAACAGGATTATATTCATTCCACGTTAATGTCAAACTATGGCTATAATAAGTATAATTATTTAACGTTCTGTGCCGTTTTGATACTTGCCGTTTCAGCTGTCTGTAGACAAGTCGCATTCTAAAACAGTACATTGCAGTTTTTTTATCAGTGGCAGTGTCACTTGTATTGACCTAGTCCCAAACTAAGCTCTACGCTTGTATACTATGGGTACTAGACAAGAACTAACTTACTTATATAGAGAAATAAATACTTAAATACAACAACCAAACCACAACAAACATCCAAGACTCAGGAACAAATCCTCGCTCTCATCACACCCGGGATTTGAACCCGGGACCCACCATCAACTAGGCTTACGTGTCGTTTAAGATATTAAACAATATGTATTAGGTTACGTGTATGCTGGCCTGATTATATACATCTACAGATTCATACAATCGCTAACCAAACAAAGAAAGAAAGATTGAAAAACGTTTATTAAGTGCAAGACAAAAAGCTTATTATAATATACTTAAAGATAGCATCAACATTCAACAAAAATAACATGCAACACTTAGGCGACCAGCTGAGCAAGATGCTGCGATCTTTAGTCACAGCGCTGATATTTCAGTATTTTGTTGGAGTAAACCGTTATTTCTCTCTTAAAGAGCTTACGGCCGGGACGCGCCTTGTTTTTCCTGAATCCACATAACTATAATATCATAACCAAAGTGGCCTAAGTACGTACAATCGCCCACACCGCTGAGTGACCAATGAAGATAAACAGAGAGAAACTGTCTCTGTCGTGCACATGAGATTCTTATGTAAAATCTATATTTACCTCTTTCTACATTTTCTCACTTCTATCTTTAATGGGCAGTTGAGTGTGTGGCTGTTTGTACCTAATATTCGTATGTGCAGTTATCGTTTAGGACTATCACTATCGTAAATTCCGGACCCAACTTTCTCAGATCCGAACAAAATGCAGTGTGAAAACGCCATTAGGCTGCGTGAAATGGTCATAGCTTGAGGTCGTAGGCAACCTCTTTTATCTTTTCCGGGCCTCGTTTGACATGTCAGGCGGAAACTCTTTCTCCGACCAAGGGACAAAAATCAAGCCCTGTATAATCTGTCTGAGGATCCATCATCTAAAAAGTCTTTCTTTCGAATAAAAGGGTTTAAAAGGTGAGTAACCCTTTTGTTCATTTTGTTACAAAAGCTTTTCTAAATCTTGAGACTGGAGTATTGACAACAAGTACAAGTACAAGTAACAGCAGTTTTATGTCATTTAATTGTAAGGGTTTCTCTAGATCAGTGGAATGTGTCAAGTCACTGTGTAAATCTGCAGATATCGTCGCACTTCAAGAAACGTGGCTGTTGCAGCACGACATACCGTTACTGGGAACGATCGACCCCAACTTCGGGTACTACGGCAACACGGCTGTGGACTTAACGGCGGGAGTTTTACGCGGTCGTCCTCACGGGGGTGTCGCGCTCCTGTGGCGTAAAAACCGGTTTCCGTGTGTTTCGACTATACAGTGTAAGAGTGTCAGACTTGTAGCTATTGAGGTTGTTATGAGTGATAGGTCTATGCTAATCTTTTCAGTATATATGCCTAATGATGAACGCGAGAACCTAAGCGAGTTTACGGAATGTTTAAGTGAAATGTATGCGATCATAGATTGTGAAGAAGTGGATCTGATATATTTGTTGGGAGATTTTAATGCGCACACCGATACGCCCTTCTATAATGAACTGATTTTTTTCTGTATGGAGTTACAATTATGTATAGTAGACGCGGAGCTTTTGCCGGCGGATTCGTATACCTATGTAAGCGATAGTCATGGGTGTAGACGGTGGCTCGATCACTGTGTCACCACGTCAGCGGCCAGACATACAGTTGTCTCAGCTAAAATACATTACGACGTGTATTGGTCCGATCACCTACCCATAGAAATTGTATGTAATCTAAGTCAAAATGTAGCTAAAAATATAACTAATAATAGCAGCAATTTAAATTGTACCACAGGGAAGGGGGTAATTTGGGGAGAACGGGAAAAGCCCCAGATAAAGGAATATTTGAATAAATGTAATCAGAAATTAAGAGATATTGACTTTCCGAGTGAGTTAGAAGTATGTTGTGATAATTTATGTAATAAAACTGACCATAGGAAAATTATTGATAGCATGTATAACTCCATTATTACGGTACTCAGGGAGGCTTCTATTGATAGTTGTGACAGAAAAAGACGCAGGGGGGTTGGTTATGTGACGGGCTGCAACAGACACGTGAGCGGGGCTCACCAGAGGGCTAGGTTCTGCTTTCAGGAATGGTGTTTGTACGGGAAGCCTAAGTCAGGCCGATTATATGAGGAAATGTCCCGCTCCAGAAAAGAATTCAAAGCTAAACTCAAATATTGTCAAAACAACAAAGATCAAATTAAGATGGATATAATTGCCTCGCACCATAGGTCTAGAAACTTTGTACAGTTTTGGAAATCGACAAATAAGATTAACCCAAAGGTGAGCCTACCAGCAAGTGTAGAGGGTGTTAGCGAGCCTAGAGACATTGCCAACCTCTTTATGAACCATTTCAAAGTGGAACCTCTGGCGGTGGACGGGCGGGAGCCGGTTCTCGATGCTGGGAGCCGTGTGGGTGACAACTCCATCAGAATAACACCAGCAGAAGTGGCCAAGGCTGTTCGTCAAATGACGAGAGGAAAGTCACCCGGTCACGACGGTCTCAGTATCGAGCACCTGCAACATGCTGGTGTCCATCTTCCCAGGGTTCTTGCTATGTTTTATACGTTCTGCTAACTATCTACCAGTTGACCTCATGAGAACCATAGTGGTACCTATTATAAAAAACAAGACGGGCGATGCTTCCGACAAGTCTAACTACAGGCCAATCTCTCTGGCCACTATCCTGGCGAAGGTTTTGGACAGTGTGCTTAATACGTATCTAAACAGACATATTAACCTGCATGACGCCCAGTTTGGTTTTCGACCAGGGTTATCAACCGAGTCAGCAATACTATGTCTTAAGCACACTGTTCGATATTACACTGATAGGAATACGCCGGTATATGCATGCTTCTTGGACTTGTCGAAGGCATTTGACTTGGTGTCATACAATGTACTATGGAACAAGTTGAATAGTGTTACGATTTTACCTCTTGAAGTAACAAATATGTTTAAATACTGGTATGACAACCAAACGAACACGGTTCGATGGGCAGGTGAGTTCTCGGAGCCCTACAAGATGGAATGTGGAGTCAGGCAGGGGGGACTAACTTCACCAACATTATTTAATGCATATGTGAACGGGTTGATTGAGGAGCTCAGCAGCGCCGGGGTAGGTTGTTCGGTGGATGGATGTTGTGTTAATAACATCAGCTATGCTGACGACATGGTGCTGCTGAGCCCCTCAGTCAACGCACTGAAGTTAATGCTGTCTATATGTGAAAGGTTTGTTGTGGCCCATGGACTCCAATATAATGTCAAAAAGAGCGAGATATTGGTGTTCAAATCTGGCACCAAAACCTACCCAGTTCCGCCAATAACTCTTAGTGGTTCTCCTCTTCAGACAGTAACAAAATTTAAGTATTTGGGTCACTGGGTCACAGACACTCTAAAAGATGATATGGACCTGGAAAGGGAACGCAGAGCACTGTCGGTCAGGGGAAATATGCTTTCACGCAGATTTGCTCGTTGTTCTCGAGAGGTGAAGATAACCCTCTTTAAAACCTATTGTCAAACGTTGTACACGTGCAATCTGTGGAGCAACTACTCCAAAAAGACCTATAGTGCTCTGCGAGTCCAATACAATAACGCCTTCAGGGGGCTGCTGGGGCTGCCCTGGCGCTGCAGCGCCTCGGGGATGTTCGCCGCGAGCAGCACTGACGGCTTCCAGGCCGTGCTGCGCAAGCGCGTGGCGTCCCTGTGGGCGCGCGTGCGGGGCAGCTCCAACACTCTCCTGAGGGTGCTCGCTGAAAGGATGGACAGTCCTATCCTCACACATTGGATGTCCATCCACGTAAATCCTAATGAACTTTTTAAATTTTATTAACTTAGTTTATAAGTCTATTTTACTAATATTATGTGATATTATGATTATGATTATGGATATTCTTTGTCCGAAATAAATATTTTCATTTCATTTCATTTCATTGAAAAGTAACAAAGAAAAAAGACTAAGGGATGCTTTTTCAGATCCCAGATAAAATAGATACCTGACAGTTTATGCAATCACTTTTTATGTACAAAGTCAAACTAGGAAATTGCTACGAATATAACATACAGGCACCTATTGTTATCTGATGAATGATATAAATACATATAAGATTATTTAAGTTAACTTAATGTGCCTAGTTTAGAATAGTAACGGAAGTTTACTGTGTAAAATAAAATGGAATATTATCCTTGAAATCACTCCGTGTAATTCACGTATGATATTAGTTTGGCTGAGGGTTTTCAAAAGCTGGCAACTAAAAGTTCTTTCAGTTCAAGCACAAACAGGAAAAACTAAAATTGAATCAGGGACCAAACTTCATGTCCTAAAAGTTATCTGGGGCAATCTAAACTTTAAACTGACAAAGAAAGTTTGGTCGGAAAAACTTGAATTCAATGTAAGTCACAAAAGTACAACTTTGTACTTTACGAACGATGTATTTGTCATTTAAGCTCTATTGAAGTTCGCTATATATCTACGGTATAAATTAAGTGACTCTCTTAAACCACTCAACTTTCAATCCGTCGACGAATTATCACCCGGCGAGAGCATTATGAATATTTCAGTAGTTCGTACCACTGCGTACTAGTGACATGGGCTACGGAGGACAAGTGCAAATGCGCTTATGGGTTATATGCTCTTGTCGGTGGAGTAATTTTTATCCGTTATCTGTCAGCTATTTCACTTCTTAATACGACACAACATTGGCCTGTCTTATGGCCTACAGAATAGCTAGCTAGTTAGGGTCAAATCTGGCGGAAAAAATGCGGTGAAATTCTTACCAGTTTGTGATCAGACGTGCTGAATTAGTGTATTTTTAAAACAATTGTGAAGCTAAAAAATTCCCTCAAACCTTATCGGAGTTGTACGATTTTTGAATATGGTGTTGATATAATGAAAAACTAGATCTGTACGTTTTCGTTTCCAAGAATATAAGTATTTCATAGAAATAAAAAATAAATTAGAAACATAAAACGTACAAAACTGATTTTTTATAATAATTCAACTTATTTAAATATTATTTATTATTTAAATCGTGGAAATCGGACTTGATTTAGGATGTTAGAAACGTTATGGCCCGAAGCTGAATTTCTTTTTTTTCGTCAGTTACGCGATTTAAGCATCGCTTCACAATTCTCTTAAAGCATTTATCTGGATGCTGTTATCTTTCTACTAATGCCAGTTTGTAGAACTTCGTAGATACATAATATTTATATTTCCATTTTACAGCACAACTTTACTGGTAGGGCGTACTGCTTACTTCCACTACAGAACTGAAACGAAATATCTGCGTGGTTCTCTCAGTTGGTTCGATTTGATAAGTAGTAGCTGAAGTTGAATTTACTCTTAAAATAGGAATTTGGGATTTCGGGCAGGAGCCCGATTTATTCGCTAGATTTGTCCCTAGCCTTATTTAGCTCGCGTATATACATGCTATTGCTATTGGCTGGTTCGCGCTATCATGCTTGAATACGTGCATACACGCACGCTCAATCTTAACAACGCGCATGCAAGCGCATTTCTTATGAACGTAAACAATCCAACTTACACATGCGGAAAATACGCCCAATTGGTAATGACCTACAAAATCTCGACAGCGTTATGCACGCGTGGGTTTTTTATAGTTCACCTACAATTTATGGGCACATTAAGCATTCCTAGCATTCTTAAGATCTATAACGCATGATTAACTTTTGTATTTGCACCTATAACAGGCCCATGACCTGTTTTTATAGGTTAATAAACTGATATACAGATCGAAAGTGAGTGGAAGGGTCGGAAGGGGCCGCCCTAGGCGTGCTTTTTCGAATCAAATCGGAGAAATACTGGAGGGCTGAATCTTAAGTACCCGAAACCGACGTGCGTGCATGACTCGATGTATGAATGTGGAAGAAGCGAAATAAATTTGTCAAGATCTACCCGGGCCTACCCCTCTGTGAAACAGGCATGATTTAATGTATGTATGTATGTAATAAAGGTACTACAATTAAAAGTTAATACTAAACTTATTAAAATTAAAATTAAACTCAGCCACTTAAATTAAAATAAAAGAACACCCCATCTAGCAGGTCCGCTCGCGGCATGGTCCCTATGACACTGGCTGCATTACCAGCTCTAGGATCTCCGGAGGAGTCTATGAGCCGGGATGACAGAGCCTTCATAAAGCTTTTCATATCAGCTGACCAAGGACCCGTGGTCTCCACTGCAAGTGCCACAAATTCGTAATTATTTAATAATGATGAATATTTGCGGCGCTTGATGGTTTGGGCCTGATCAGCTGCTGAAGTAAAGTGATATAATCAGAGGTTTGATTCTACGTAATTGTTAAAGCCAAAAAAAACTCACGATTCTTCCACGTAACCCATGGACCGATCCTGTTCATGCTCGATCTTAAAAAGTACTTTTGTCTCTACTACTTTTGTACCAATTTGGTTTGCTATTGTCGGACCACCCTGCAAACATTTGAATAACCACCGAGTTGACTCCTAAAACCATACTTTTATCGGTCGATAATATCTATGAAGCAATAAGATCAAGCAAGACCCGGTACGATTGGTGAAAGGGTAAACTAAAAGCGTCCGTAACGCGTCACTCATTGTTTGTCGAGCGTCCATAAACAAGATCCTTTTATCTCAGGATACTGCAATAAAACTGCGTATCTCGGCTTTTACACCAGCTTTTACATTTATGACCTTCCACGATTCAAATCTGACTAATGCTTCGGAATTTATTGCTAAAAGCAGGTACAAGTACTTTAAGTGCAGTCTCGTTAACATTTTAGCTTTGCTTAGAAAGGGTCGTTTTTCACTCCAAGTTACTGTCAAATTATCTCTAAGTAACGAGATTTAAGTCCTTCGAGTTGACAAGGCAATTACGCTTGATGAAGTATCTTATACTAAGAAAACGTCGCAAAATATACTTGTTCAATTAATTCCCAACACGGCGTTACAGCTCGGTATTATATCTTATTATCATCAAAGGTTTATAATCAAGGCTCAATCACACAGCAAATCTGAATAGGCACTGAAATAATATCACAAGTTTATTGCGTAAACGTTCCCCAAAGTGTAATCAGGCCGATATTGATTCGATAATGGTTAAATACGTGCTTAACATTGAAATGTATGTGCTAGCAGAACGTGCTTCGGTCGGCCATTTTTGTTTCGCCGGGCACGTTTTCCGCCAATTTCTAGGTGAGCGTCCACCGAGGCTTAGCAACGATCGGCAAACAGGCTTTAATGGCGATTAAACAGCTATTCGTGCCTGCCGACCAGAAAACTGGGGATAAAAGCATGAATTATGTGAAAGCCTGAGGATTTTCGAGCCAGAATCAAATGAAAAAAGGTACTGGGTGAAACATTTGATTACTTTGTTCTTTACATCAAGCAATCGGGCTCCGCTGAGCCACATGAACTAACTGAAAGGGATTTTAATACAAAAAATACCTTTCTCAGAGTCAGTCCTTAGTGGTTATTGTTCAAACATATTTTAGTTTTAATATGGAACGAGATAATTGTCTTTAAAAATCTGACTACAAATGGTAATCTGTAAATGGTTTTTACTAATCTCTACAATTTAAACTAAAATACAAAATAACATAATGAGGTTAATAAGGCTTTAAGCACCTCTATAAATACTTTGGCAGGTATTTTTCTCAACTCTCACGTACCCTGCATCTGACGCATTTGAAATTGCTTGCAGTTTTAAGTAGATGCAGTGACTTTGATAGCCATCACTGGCACAACTTATCGCGCACTGTATGCATAAATGAATTTATAATGGCACTGCGCTGTCTCTGACATATCTTTTATAACTAAGTGAACAGAATTTATTTACCGCTTCACTTATCCACAATCAAAGGTGATTTGATTTTAACCGTGTTGAATAAAGGCGCTGTGGTATCTATGTAGTAGAATCCATATTAATATTATAAATGTAAAAGTGTGTATGTTTGTCCATCTTTCACTCTTCAACCACTGGACGGATCGAGATTAAATTTTGCACACATATTGGTTAGGTCCTGGAATAGAACATTTAGGGATAAGTTCGCCTTCGTACATTAGTTTGATATTTATATTTTTGTGCAATAAAGAGTTTACATACATACATTTTTGATGGGAGCATTTTCCCCCACAGACGTACACTAACTACTCTCCGTTTGACCACGATCGATCCCAAATGTGTTTCAGTTAACAGCATGTAGCTAAAAGTCCCTTAGAGCATGTTTCACGTTAATAAGGTTTATTTTACGTGCCGGTAATGGAGTCCATTTGCTAAAAATAGGTAGCGGTTTACCTCCAACCCAAAAAAACCCAGACTCTTATGTAAGCATTTGTTACCAGCCACGCCGCAAGTACATCGACGTGTGACTTAAAAATAATACGTTTACAACGACACACACAAGGTTTCGCACACCTCTTTTGTTAGAGTATTTATTTCAATCACAAAAGGAATATAAACTAAAGAGTTTTTATTTAAAAAAACAATGCTAACAACTGCCGTTTAGAGAGAATTAATTACGCGTTCCTTTTTCAAAGTTTTGTATACAAAATTGACATTAAGGAACAACTTAGGGCGGCCACATAAGTACATTCGGAATTCCGTTTATTTGATTCGGCATTCCAAAGGCACCTAATCCATACAAAATCGTAGTTTTAGTTTTAGTTTGTTACTCGCTCCACGCTGCTATGGTTGGATGGATTTGAATGAAATTTGAAATGGAAATAGCTCATAACCTGAATTAACACTAAGACCACTTTTCATCCTGGAAAAATTAAAAAATCCCGACTAAATAATGATAGTCGAAATCCAAGCGGACGAAGTCGCGGGCAGAAGTTAGTTTGTCATAAATCGACAAGAAACTGCTATCTGCTAAGTTTAGTGGCACCTTAAAGTTAGAATAGTAGACAAACGACAAGATGAAAACACTAGTCCTGAGTAATAAGAATCTGTCAAAAAAATCATTATTGGGACAAGCTTTGTTGCCGACTGTACTTCTTTTTTGCAAAATCTTTATCTGCTTATCAAGACCAAACTTTTGAGCTCTAACACGATGGGGCTTCGGTAAGAATAGCGGAGTTCGCCACCTTCTGACTCCATCATCAGATCAGCTCTTAGATACCATAATATTGCATTGTCATCGGGTTTACATATGTGATCCAAATTTCCGCCCATTCCGTTGACGGGAAGTGGATCAAATTTAACTTGCAAGATTTAACCCGAACATACATAGATTGCAAGTTAAAGAAAAGCTTGTAAAAAGCTTTGTAGCCCAAGTTACAGTGAAGTAACCGAAGCTCTTTCCCTAAACGTAATTATCAAAGTCGTGGTGCGCGAACATTGGGGTTGCCAACTAATGTGAAGGTATGTGATGTGGTCGTAATTTGCCTTGTGTAGGTAAAAGGGGATTTCTTTTGAGATGTAAACTGTATAATAAAATAAAAGATAGGTACTTTTGTTTTAAGTTAACATTTTCCGTGAACCCGCCTTCTTAATCTTAAATACTCGTAGATTTTTAAATTACAATCTAGATTAATAGACAAGATTGTACTTTTTAATGGAAAAAATAAAGTAGACTAACAAAGCTTACGAGGGTGGATTGAAAAGTTCTGAGCCTGGTAAAAAAAAATAACGGGCTCACTTTTTATAACAGTTTTATTTTTCGACATATTCTCCATGAAGGTCAATGCACTTAGTCCACCTCGCCTCCAACTTCATTATCCCATCAAAAAAAAAGAATCGCTGAGGTCGTTAAAATATGAGTCTACTGCTTCTTGTACCTCCGTATTAGTCGAAAATATTTGTCCTCCCAAGTGTTTTTTGAGGTTTGGGAAGAGATGATAATCGGAACGAGCTAGATCCGGCGAGTTAGGGGCATGCGGCAGCACTACAAATCCACAATCATATATTTGTGCCATTGATTTCGCCGAAGTGTGAACGCGAGCGTTGTCTTGGCGAAACAGTACTTTTTTCGACAGCATTCCAGGTCTCTTTATTTTAATTTCCTCACGCAGACGACGTAAAAGAGCACAATAGTAGTCCGAATTTATTGTTTTGCCCTTTTCGAGATAGTCTATCATGATATTCATGATAACCCCCCTGCAATCCCAGAAAACTGAGGCCATTACCTTATTAGCTGACAAAATGACCTTGGCTTTTTTGGGTGGTGGTGAACCTGGTCTTTTCCATTGCCTGGATTGTTCTTTCGATTCTGGTGTACTGTGGTGGACCCATGTCTCGTCCATAGTTATAAAACGATTGAAAAAATCGTCGGAGTCACGTTGAAACATACATAAACAATCTTGGGAAATTGTAACACGTACTCGTTTGTTCTCGACTGAAAGCAGTCTAGGCACCCACCTGGTTGACACCTTAGAAAATCCAAGAACATCGGTGATGATGTTCTGTGCCCGCTCATAAGAAATACCCATTGCTTCCGCTATCTCCACAATCTTCAATCGCCTATCCTTTATTATCGCATCTAATATATTATTGACATTTTCGTCGGTAGTAGCCGTCAACGGCCGCCCACTCCTAGGCTCGTCTTGAACAGTCTCCCGGCCACGTTTGAAACCAGCTACCCATCTTTTTATGGTAGCATACGATGGAGCAGATTGCCCTTTTGTTTGATTCATATCTTCAAATATTTGTTTTGGTGTTAACCCCTTTTTTTGCAATTATTTTATGACAGAACGATGCTCAATTTTATCCATTACTTGAAAAATCAGTGACCTTATGTAGCAGTTCCAGCATAAAATGCAAAATTGTGACAGGAAAAAAACAAAAGATTGTGCATAATGGCGACTAAATATGGCACTTTGACCTGCCAGTATTTATTTGTTTTTTTTTTATTATATTCAACCTTAGGCTCAGAACTTTTCAATGCACCCTCGTACCTGACTATAAGTGATCACCGAAATCGAGTAATCTGAAGCTTTTCTGTATCTCTATACATGTAGTATGAAACAAAGTCGCTTTCCGCGTTTGTCTATCTGTTTATCAGGTAATTCCTCCTGAACCACGCAACGGATTTTGATGCGGGGTCCACCATAAAATTTTAACGGAAGGTTTTATGTATGGACGACGCAGCCTAACGACAAGTACTCTAGAATTCTATTTTTTAATAATAAGTAGGTGAGGAATTTTTTGACCTTTGATATTTATTTCTCATGAATCATTTTTCATTTTGAACGATCATTCAGGATTTATAACGATTTAAATTAAATTTTTATTTTCCCTTTTGTACGTAAAAATGGCAGAAACCCTCCGCTGCCAATGCAATCAGAATTCAATCGTTCATGATACGTCAGTACTATCGCATTTAGGTTATTGTGCCTGATAACATCTCGTTATAACTACACAAGTTCCAAGAGTGTAGAAAATATTTTAGTGTGAATCATTTTGCATATCTTCCCATGATGATGATGATAAGTGGGGACGCCCAGCCGAAGCAGGCGGGCAGTCGATTCGGTCAGCCGTTCATATCTTCCCATAGTCAAGTTATAAATTCGTGCTTATACTTTGTTTCCATCGAGTTCGTCTTCGATTGTATTATTTTGTTTCAAAGTTGTGATTGGCAGGCGCCTTTTTTTTCACGCTGTGGAAGTGCATTTAAACATACCACCCAGGTCCATGGGGACCTGGGATGGTTATGTGGGACTCACCAACCGGGAGCGCCTGGAATACCCACTAAAAAAACAGTGGTAAACCATCTGCGTCCTTCAGGGAGGTGCCACGCGATCACGAACAAGCGCATTAGGCTGTGGCACCTCGAAGCCAAGTGATTGGCGGGGGCCTAACTTAACCTAACGTACCATAGTAAGAGGAAATTGTCTTAAAATTCACAATAACAAGTAAAATAATAGTTGTGATAAATGAGTGTTATGTTATTTAACAGTATATGCCAGATAAAATTACACTATTGGTTTTTATGCGAAACGTTTTATGCTTTTCGAACGTAGTTAATTGAAATTATGCTAAACGTTTTTATGGAAAACCAGCGCTCACTTTAATGCCAGCATCACGTTGAGTTGGGACCATTCCGTGGCTACTTGCTTCTTGTGCGTATTAATATGTTCTTTGTTATGCATGTCACGAGTAAATGATTTTCATTCTTTCTTTCAAATTAATTGACATCCATTTTCCATCCAAGACGCAACTGTGCGTTGTCGCGGATTGTAAACTCTATATTTAAATCCCAATACACTTCGCATATGTGTATACAAAAGACCATTTATTTTTTATTTATTTTTTAAATAAAGTAGTAGTGAACTTTGCTTTATGCAGTAAAATAACAATTGCCGTCACATATTGTGTTACCATCGACATACCTACTTTATTAGGCTGAAAACAAATTGCACTCGTTACATAACCAGGAACTTTACCACTTACAAAACTCCCGCCTACGCCGGCGGTAAATTGATCATTTTAATTAATTACCCTCGAAATCGTCACGCGGCCGACACGGCTCTGAACGACCATTAGTTTAACTTTAACCTTGATAGATTAATGGTCAACATTACACGCATCAAAGTTGAATTAGATCGCGCGATAATTTAAAATTGTTATTTGGCATTTATCCCCACTCATAAAGGTTTCTTATGGCATGGAGAGGGTAAATGGGCACACAGGCCATTTGATGGTAAATAAACTCTGAAGCCCATAGACATTTGCAACCTTAAGACGACAATCTCAAGACTTTTAAGACAACTAATGCATTGAAAACTCTATTATATTAATTTCCAGAGCTCATCAGGGGTGAGCCATTTTTACGTCATTCATGTCGAGTGTAGATATTAATATAGATACACCTTAAAAATAAAGAACTATTAAAAGAAAACAACACTTTATAAATCATAATTAAACTAACATGACAAGACATTATGGAGAAAACGAGTACCGTAGTACTCGTAGAGTAGGTAGGTACTAAGTTTTTTATTTATTTTAAATTTTCTTAGTTATTAGAATAATGAACTATAATTATAATACGAGTACATTTAAAATACTGTCCACATCTGTTCCTTTAAAGAGGTTTGCTTAAAAACTTTTGATGGCGACTTAAAGATCATAGTAGAAAAACAGTCTAAATATAATAATTTAATTAGTTATTAAATTACTCCACATCTACCATTGATTGACAAGGCATGTCCATGTTATGCAAACTCTGAAAACAGCTGACCCCTGCCGAGCTTTGTTAATTTCTTCGGTTGTCTTACCCCGCACCAAAACACACAATGCGAACACTGCTGTTTAGCGGCAGGTTAAAGGATAAGATGGTAGTAGCGCGCGGGAAGAACCAGTGAGGTTAGCAAGTTGCTTAACGTTAACGTAAACGATTTTCGAAAACTGACAAAATGTATGGAATTGACATAAGCCCTCGACGCGACTGTCTGACAGCTTACGTCAATCCTATACATTTTGGATAACAATAACGAACGCCGACGACTGCAGCTTGTGTAGGGCATCTGGCCCTTCTAACACTGTCAATCAAAGGAATGGTTCCCAAAGTAGTTCGGACGCAATGGTTTTCAAAGTGTCAAGAAGCAACGGTTCTTAACGTATTCCGGAAGCAATACCTCCGGAGATCCTAGAGCTAGTGCTTACCTCTCCCAAAGGATTGGGCTAGCTATCCAGAGAGGTAATGCAGCCAGTGTCATAGGGACCATGGCGCGAACAAACCTGTTAGAGGGGGTGTTATTTTTATAGTGGTGATTATTATTTACATCTTTAATATTTGAGTAGCTTAGTTTTATTTCAATATGAGTAGCTTAGTTTAATTTTAATTTAAATAAGTTTAGTTTTAACTTTTAATTGTAGTACCTATGTTATTAAAGTATATACGGTTCTCAAAGTTGTCCGTACCCGTCTTAAAACCTGTCACGACAAACTCGGCATGTACTTAATGTCTGTGATCTGATCAGTTTCGAAGTTTTCAGAACTCGCCCAATATCTACTTGTGATCCACCATCGGGTCCTGACTACTTAATACTTTGGTAAACACTGGTTTAGAAGGAGTTTGATCCTTCAGCGTCCTTCAACTTTCTCTATTCTGTCGCAATAATGAAATGTAACATTGTCTCCAAAACAAAATTGGGAGCAGTTGGAATATGCCTAAAAGTATGAAAGATTATGGATGGAATTGACAGACATGGAGGCGAACGCGCAAAAGCTTACGCCAATCCAACACGTTTACGAGTATGTAGTATGCTATGAACTCATAGACACGTCGTGACATTGCAGTCGTAAAATTTTGCACAATGCTACTTGTTTTTCTTTATAGCAAGGCAACGAAGCACACTTGATGGTAAGTGGGATCCAACTATAGACATTTACATTCTCAAGACTACAATCGCAAGACTGCAATGCAAAGACCGCAAATGCGTCGCCAACCCTGAGGACATAGGTGTAATGAGTCTATACTAGTAATTTTACCGGTTGTCTCATCCCCACACCGTAACACAACAGTGCGAACACTGATACTTTGCAGTAGGTATAGAATAAGATGGTGGTACCTAGCGATCCGAACGGACCCTGCATATGGTCTTTAGGTCCTTATAGCATAGCCCTGGGGCCCTACAAGGTCTCGGAAAGGGATCCGTCGAAAAAAAATTACAATGTAATTCGAAGGATTTGGGGCTACGTAAAAACTTAAGTGGTTAAAAAGGGTTACGTCGCTTAAAAAGTTTGAGATCCGCTGGAAAAGAGTACCTATATGCCATAGATAAAGTCCATGGTCAAAGCTACAATAACAGCATTAACAGTAACGCAACCTTCAGTGACTTATGCCTTTTTAATAATTATTCCTAACAAATTCTAGCAAATCCACAGTCCACACAAAACTTAAATATAATTATTAGGGTCCCTCGCCACTGCAAACAATAACTAATTGCGAGGTCCACTATCCAGGAACCACAAAGAAACGTACAATTTGTTACACAATTTCCATTTCCACGCTTTCCACAGTTTCTGAACTTTATTTTAATATAAGCACTGAATATATTGTTTCAACTATTTTAGCCCGGTCCGCTAATTTGTTTAAAGAAGGTCAATTTGGAAATGCCTAAGCGAGAGAAATTAGTGTTAACACTATCTTGAATCGAGCTTATCGCCGAGTTTCTTTAGAAACTTTAGGCTCGAATAATTCAATCCCTAGATAAGAATACCTATTAAAGTTATTACTCTCCTTTTCTCTACCATAGACAAGTAAAACAAAGTTAAACAATATCTGGATACTGTTCTCAAATTTGAAAATCGTTTCCCAAATATTCGGATGTCACATAATTTTCATTTTCATAACCAATTTTATCGTAATATAGGTTGTAAGTTTATGGACCCGTTGAACGCAAAGAAAAGCCGCGAATGTGATACTAAATAAACACGTTTTATACAACTAAATTTATCCCTTAATAAGGCAGAGGCAATATATTTACCACATATCAATAAACTGAAATTTGACTTTACTACCTACATTTTATGATACAATTTTAATTGTATTTTCCCAAAAAAATAACTTCATGTATTTTTACTCTTTAGAGACTTGCGATTCCATTACTGTATTTGATGTTGGTCTAGTATTTTTAGTTAACGAGGCCCTATTAAGGGTTACTTAAGTTAATTTTTGTATAGCTTTAGTTTTACCCAACGTTATTTGTGGTTTATAAAATGGCAATATGTACGATAATTCAAACATTACCAAACAGCTATAACAGTTTTGAGGTTATACCTGTTTTTTAGGTTACATTTTTGTTCAAAGTCTTCAAATATATTGAAAACACAAAAATGAATACATATTTATTCTAACAAGTGCGAGTCGGGACTCTCGCATTAATGTTTCCGTACCAACCAGAAAAAAAAACACATTTTGAGTGTCTAGCTATTACGCTTAGGAAATACCTAGCCCGATGTCAGACGGACGGGCGGGGGGCCGCGGCAGCTTTGCTGATACCCTTTGGCAATGGAATTTTAAAGAGAAGTTTTCTTTTTAAAGTCAACAGCTGACAAATTTAAAGGTTGTATTTAAGTTGAATAAACTTAACGGAGAATTGAATTTACTGACTTCACTTAACTCAGAAAATACTCGAAGAAATTTCCATCAAAGCTCTTACGAGTTTCAATTGTTACGGGGACTTCAAATGTATCCATGGACCAAGAGGTGGCTCTTACATAAAAGGGTTGCCACCGTCGGCAGCGAAGTAGAAACAAAGGAGCTCAAGTTACTACCGACATCTATAAAAGCTTTATTGAATTACGCAACGAACGGTATCAACCTATCACAAAAATAACGATACACATAAGCATTTACTCCAATGGCAAAAAGGTGGGTGTATTAAGGATATCACTTTTATCACTATATTTACTCTTTGCGTCATGACATGACGTCACGGCTTTTAAAACAATGGCTAATACAGGGTGACATATTGTTTACGTATTTCCGATATTAATTTAAGTTGACGCCCACTTTCACGGCGATATTTGCATTAAAGGGCCATGGAGTTGAATAGTAATACGTCTTTGACGTAGACTAAGCGACGCCATTGAAATATATTAGTTTTTTTTAAATATCCGAAGTCAAATTAGGAACCCCTATAACTTTGCCATGGTTTGACACGCTCTTGATTGGTTTTTTTATGAGAATAATTAAATAGAAATGAAAAAAAATATTCTTTGTCCACATTACATTGTAGAAAAGGAATAACAATAGAAATAATAAACATCCCGTGTTGTTGCCGGGTTAGAATAGTGCCACTCCATGTCTTCCCGTGGATGTCGTAAGAGGCGACTAAGGGAATATAGGCTTGTAGTACTGTTAGGCGATGGGCTTGCAACCTCTGTCACTAATACGCTGGTAAACATCTTAGCCTGATTGTGCAAAATGTAGTTACAGAATTATCAACAAGATTTTAAAGTTGTAGGTAATTCTGTAGCTCTGCCTACCCTTCTCTGGGATTACAGGCGTGAAGGTATATGTATATATATATGTATGTATAATAAACGGATTGGGGCCTCTATTCAACAAGTACTTTTACTGTCAAGTGAATAATAGCTAATTACTAGATAACAATACGAAAAGGACTGAGTTGAGACAAAGCGAAATAAAATTCCTGCGCCCATATTGTCAATACGATATCGCAAGCTACGTTTTTTGTTACAATAATATGATAGATTTTATTAATTTAACAGCGTAGTCCGTATTATCGCAAAAAAACACGCAACAAAAGAGCATGCGACAGACAGACCGACATGGCGCAACTTTACAGGTCCCTGTTTGCTTACGGAACCCTAATAATTATCGAATTGTAGGTTAGGTAGCGCAAACGCATTAAAACTATTTTCCTACTCCTGTACTTTTATCTGTCATTTATATAGTCACGAACACTAATATAAGAATATAGATAATATGTCCGCAGAACATTCCGTAGAAAAGTCTATCTAGTCTATTCCTCTTAACAGCACTTGTGCTTTTTTGAGCCAAAACGATATGCCTAGCTGCCAAAGCTTACACCTAGGTTAATTTGACCAATCAAAATACTTCACCAAATTAAACCACCAATCACAATACACATTGACTGTCAATCGGAATGTTAGGTTCTTTTTGGTATGTAAACTCTTTTACTAATTTAACTCTTTAAAAAAAACATTTTATTTGGTATCAACCAACCAGAACGCAGCTATATTAAAATCAACCAATCAGGTAAAAGAATTCATTTCTCAAATGATTAGGTATTTTTAGTCCCTATTTCACAAGTTAAATCGATTGAGCAACTTTTTTTAAAAATATGAAACCTGGCAAGTGCACATCAATTTAACAACAAAGTTAACCATAGACACATATTTTGTTGTTTTCGAATGTTTCTCGCTCGTTTGTTGTTCTGTGCTTCGTTCGTTCGTAGTCTAACCTAGGTATATTAATTTAATTTTGCATTTTATTTGAAACCTAGTCGTAGAAAAAGTATTGTATGCAACGGTGTATAACTAAGTCAAAAATACTCGTGGCGTCTTGCTTTACGATGTTCGCCTGCGGCTCACATCGTAACCACACCACTCGTCTTTTTTGACCTCTCTTATACAACTGTTGCATAAACTACTATAGTTTGTTAAACATAAAACTTCCGTGAGACTCGTAATATAACTTAATTATTCTGTCGCTATTCCTCCCTTTATTTTATAGGCTGAAGGAACTTTTTGAGGGTAAGAATTACTTTTATTTTTTATCTTCAATAAAGGATCCGGGTGCGGTTCCGGAAAGTTCGAACCACCCATCCGGTGTGTTGTAAAAACTTTGTCGGAGGATGATGAATAGGATGACCATTCAACAAAAGTAACAAGTGCGAAGTTTTTAACAGGAAAGTTAAAGTTATTTTGTTTGTTACTGCGCGCATCGGTTGTTTTCTAACATATAGGTACAGTACGGGTTGTTCAAGACCCTGTTTGAAGTCATGCACTAAAAAAAAGTTTCTCCGCTGACAGGAATTGACAAAAAAAGCTATGGTATTACTTATCAGCCAAATAAAGATAATAACAAAAGCAAGTTACCGACAGGGTTCCATAGTTGCTCGACAATTAAACCCAGTAGCCGTCCGTACTCAACATAAAGTGGATACTTTTGTACCTGGTCGCTTTACGGCCACGTGAGAAGTGTCAAACATGATGTCAAATATGTTAATGCGATAAAGTACAGAAGCGCGTGGAGCTGACCCCATTTAAACCTTAAATCATGAAATAACCTTGTTAAAAACAAGGAGTGAGCGTGAGAGAATAGAATGTAAAATATAACGAAACGTGTACAGATGTAGTGAATAGTCCTTTCCTTTCGTTTTTTGTCGGATAAGTTCGTATGTATCTTGCTTTCTCAATTAGCTTCAGTACCCATCAATAAGAAAACTGAGAAAGCATGATAAATACGAACTTATCCGACAAAAAACGAAGGAAATGTCCTGTGAACCAACCAAACGGTCTGAAATGGTAATCGAGCTCGTGCAATATTGCGGCTGAGTTAGTTAACCATGAAACAGGTTCTATTGATCCCCGTTAGGGATAATAATGGGTTAGAGTTTGATTTACGCACAGAATAGACGGCTAATTGCAAATAGCCGCTGAAGGGAACCCTTTGACCTTTCGGTATTGTCCCTGCTTTTGTACAGTTACAATCTATTTATATAAACAATAAGGAAAGTTGGGCCGGTATAATTAAATTCGGGGGTCTGTTTTCAATTAGCAGAATTGATACAGTAAAATGGCTAGTTAGGTTAGGTTAGGTACTTTAGTTTCATGGTTAATAATTGCATTGGCAATTGTAATTGTGTTGGAATTTCACCAACTACTGTGGTTCAGCCAGATGTGGCTCTTGATATTTCTGAGCTATGTGCCCCAAAAGTAGTTTTAGATAAGTCCCCTAGACAAATTAGTAATAACAAAACTATTATTTATTCGGATCAGATAGGGTCTGGAATGGGTTCCATGTTAAGAAATATACTGACACAAAATGTAACAAATTATTGTTATCCTAATGCGAGTCTTATGCAATTATGCAATTTAATATTAAAGGGAAGTTATGACACTTCTACCACTCTAGTGATAGTAGTAGGAAACAGTCTTAATATAGATAAGTCTAGTGTAGATAGGTTAATATCAACATTAAACCTAATTGAACAGGCCGGACTAGGTAAAATTATACTTTGTGCATTACCATATTCAAAAAATATGCCACATAATTTTAATAATAAAATAGCTCAGTTAAATTCTTTAATGTACAATGCTACATGTTATAATGGCAAATATCATTTCTTTGACTGAAATAAATTCATAAAGCGCTGAAAAAATCATTTTGCCAAGGAAATATATTTTGACTTTGGTAGATCTTTTGGCCTTTAATATAGAACCAAATAGGTTCAATAGTGGCTCAAATGCCATTCCTAATCATTTAAACTAAAGTATAGGACAGCGGAAACACCATTGAATATAAATATAATTCACCAAAATATTCAAGGGTTTTCCAGCAAAGAATTAGAATTAGGATTATTTTTAGATACTGAAAGTGTACACATTATGTGTGTTACTGAACATTGGCTTAGACCAGATCAATTAATTTTTGATTTTGTTAATTTTAAATTAGTTAGTTTTTTTGCCAGAAAATCCGCCATTCATGGTGGTTCTTTAATAATTGTGAAAAGTACCTTAAAATCCAAAGAAAGGAAAGATATTGTTAGGCTATCCATAGAGAGACTTGTAGAAATCTCTTGCATAGAAGTAGAAAATTACATAATTATTTGCGTTTACAGACCACCATCAGCCGATTTTAACACATTTGAATCTACTATGGAAAATGTGTTAAAATTAGCCTGCAAAACTCAAAGGCATGTTATTGTCTGTGGAGACTTTAATGTTAACTTACTGGAATCGTCAATTAATACTATTAAGATCTTAAGTTTATTTAAATCTTTTAATTTAGGTAATTTGTTTTTTGAACCTACACGGATAGGTGTTTCAAGTGCTACCTGTTTAGACAACATTTTTTGTAATTGTGAATGTTTGGATAAAGCAATATTTAACTGCTTTAATTCTGATCATAGTGGTCAAAAGGCTTCTTTTTTAAATGATTTTCATCAAGTACCACAGACAATAACATACAGACCCATAACTAACAATCGTTTGGAATTATTCAAAAATAAAGTTCAGAGTAATCTCTGTAGGTTATCCTTTTCATATAATGAATCTAATAGTATTTATAAAGATTTGTTTGGTGTAATTCTTCATCAATTTAATAATAATTTTAAGATGAAAACTATTTCTGGGTCAAAAACTAAGTTTAGTGAATGGGCTACTGTAGGCATTCATAGAAGTAGAAATAAGCTTTATGAATTATATAGAGAGAGAGAGGAGAACAAGAACGCGGAATTCTTAGTTTATGTTAAGAAATATTCGAGGACTTTCAAGCAAGTTTGCTTGACTGCTAAGTCAAACTTTTTAAGTCTTAAGCTCAAAGCTTCTGACAATAAGGTGAAAACTGTATGGAAAATAATAAATAGAGAAACGGGTAAATCTAAAACTCGGGATAATCAAGTCACTCTAGACAAGGGAGACAAACAAATCACGTCAAACAAAGACGTGGCGTTAGCGTTCGAAAATTATTTCTCAACCATAGCCGTTAATACCACGAAATGTCTTCAATCATCTGCAATTGAAGCTCAAAAATTACTTTGTGCTAATGTTACTAAATGTAACGCAAGCTTTGATTTTAGCCACGTAGATTCTGTTTTAATTGTTAAAGTATTCAAATCAATCAGTTTAAAAAAAAACGAGGATTTATGGGGAACGTCAGTTAAAGTCATCCATCATATCATAGATATAATTGCACCTCACTTACTCGTAGCTTTAATCTACAATAATTGCATTTCAGAGGGGGTATTTCCAAATCTTATGAAATATAGTAAAGTCATACCACTTTTTAAATCGGGCGATATGAGTGATTTAACGAATTTCCGTCCCATTTCTATTCTACCTGTTTTAAGCAAAGTTTTTGAGAAGTTAATGTTAAAAGATATGTTAGGTCAGTTCAATAGAAATAAACTGCTTAACAGTAATCAGTTTGGCTTCACCAGAGGGCGATCCACAACAGATGCAGCATCTGTACTCATTAAATATATATACAATATTTGGGAGAAATCTTGTGATGCTATAGGAATTTTTTGTGACCTTTCCAAAGCTTTCGATTGCGTAGATCATGCGACTCTTATATTAAAATTAGAACATTATGGTCTGTCAAATAATTCTCTAAATCTTATGTCTTCATATCTTAGTGATAGAACACAAATGGTTGTTGTAAACCAAACAAAGTCTATTGGAGCAGCTTTTAAATTAGGTGTGCCTCAGGGCTCTATATTAGGACCTTTCTTATTTTTGGTTTATATTAATGACTTACCACCCACGGTAGATAACCTTTGTGATATTGTGCTATTTGCTGATGATACATCATTAATTTTCAAGGTAGACCGAAAATCCGTCGATTACAGTAGGATAAACGCCACTCTAGGTAAAGTACTTAATTGGTTTACTAGTAACAATTTGCTACTCAATGCTAAGAAAACTAAATGTGTTAGGTTCGCTTTGCCTAATGTTAGACCGGTAGAATCTAGTATATTTCTTAATAATGAGAGATTGGAAATGGTAGATAAGGCGCTTTTCTTAGGGATAACTATAGATAAAAACTTGCAATGGAGTCCCCATATAGCAATACTAGCAGGTAAATTAAGTTCGGCAGCTTATGCTGTTAGGAAAATCAGGCAACTTACTAATGTTGAGACAGCTCGCTTAGTTTATTATAGTTATTTTCATAGTGTTATGTCGTACGGTATTCTGGTTTGGGGAAAAGCTGCTGACATACAGACTATATTCGTGTTGCAAAAAAGAGCCATTCGTTCTATATATAATCTAAACTCCCGTGATTCCTTAAGAGTACTATTTAAAGAAATTAATATTTTGACAGTAGCATCACAATTTATTTAATAGAATATTATTTATGTCATTAAAAATCAAGACTCTTTTGTTAAGAATTGTGATATACATAATTTGAATACAAGAAATAAAAATAAAATTGCTATTAAAAAATTTCGTGTCCGTAAGGTTTATAAATCATTTGTAGGTCAATGCATCCTTTTCTTTAATAAATTACCTGACGTTGTTTTAAAGTTACCATTTCCAGTACTTAAAACTTACTTGAAAAAGTCGTTGATGTCTAAAGCTTACTATAGGGTCGAAGACTATCTAACAGATAAAAATGCTTGGCCAACACCTAAATAATTTAATAATAACTTAGTCATAAAAAAATGAAAACATTTGTATATTGTCTAGGGGACACGGTTTCTGTAGGAGAATGTATCGAAACTTTTATGCAGGTTGTTTTGCACCGTCACAGGTAAGTATAACTTGTATACTTTCAATTTTTTTTTATTACTGTTGCTTATTAGTTTTGTGACAATTCTGAGTTTTGACACATTTTCCTGCTCAACTACGCATGAATATATTAATTTTTGGTTTTATATGAGATTCATTGTTTTATATAATGCTAGGTTAAGTTTATTATTGTTTAATATCATTAGCAATATTTAAAAAACGACTTACTGTTGAGTTTCTTGCGGCGCTTCTTCTCAGCAATGGTCTCTTGTGAAGCGCTGGTAGATTTTTTTGACGTGTAAAAGTGCCCGTGCGGCCTACTTACTGAATAAACATCTTTTATCTTTTTTTATCTTTTTTATCTTTATGGAAAAAACAGTTTAAATATTTATTATCGCAGTTTGGAAAAGTAAAGGTTGAAGGAGGAAGACCATGCGGGTGATCACCTGACCGCCTGGTGTAACCAAGTCACGGTTATCGAGGGGCTCAATATAATATATCACCCACTCTTAATGAAGCCGACAACCAGACCAAATCGTAGCAGCTAATAGTATACATTAAGCCACTAAGAACTTTAACAGACACGACCTTCAGCAAAGAAGTTTACGACTCCGAAGACATTCAGATACGACAAAAACTGGTATTATGGGCCAATTTAACTTCCTACAAACTAAGGCACAATTTGCGTCTCGAGAAATTTCCGAAGTAAGAGTAAAGAGTGAGAGCTTTGTTTGTCGTAATTGCTTTGGTAAATTTAATTTATTTGTGAAACAGTTTGGTGGAATATTTTCCTCGTTATAAAAGGCTTCGGACCTTGGCTCCTTGAAGCGAACGGAAAATTTGAACCTTTGTAACAAACATTGCTCTCATTATTGGGCAGTCGGATGAAAATAATGTGGCAAAAATGTCCAATTTATGACAATACTGGCGTTAAATAAAACGATAATAGAAAATACAGGTAACTAATGAATGAGTCTAGGAATAAAAAGTTTAAACCATTTTGTAAGAACACACCCAATTGTTAATGTAGATACAAACTGTGGTAGATACTCATTCTGCATTAAAAAAATAGTATGAAACCAAAACAATTAGATACTATTTGGTCAAGTTATTTTGTATTGATTTACTTCTTACCCTTTCGATCACATGTATCAAAGCCGATATTTTCAAATAATTTAAATGCTTTAAGTGTTTACAGGCTAGGAACTATTAAATGCAAAATGCCTTTCTCTTCATTAGCAACCTATTACTAATTTTTACTAAAATACTGGTAGGGGATAGCAACTAGTCAAGCGCATATTTCTAACAAAGTTGCAGTTTCCATGAAAATTGCATTAGGCGTCTACGCGACAGTCGCAATCGGGAAAAGAAGTGTAGCAGAAAACGGGGAAATGTAAGGTATCCGATTTCCTTTGTGATTGCTAATACGGCACACGAAGCGTGAGGCACGCGTTCCCGCTGTTAACCCGTGTAGAAAGGCCCGTTGGTTTCAATTTGGGCTGTCGCGTGTGATAAAACCGAACGGAATAATACGAGTTTCTCTACGATTGTTTCAATATATTTTAGCATTGGAATTATTTTGGATTGATCCTCTTCTCTCTCTCTCTCTGTCTGTGTTCTCTTTCTTTTCTATGTATTTTTCATTCATTCATGTCAGCCAAAAGACGTCCACTGCTGGACATATGCCTCCCCCAAGACTGTCCATGTATTTAAGTATGTATAATTTTCTATGCAACTATGTTCACCCTAGTCCAGCATACCATAGTTTGGGAGATTGTCTCTTGATATTTATTTGATTATTTCATTAAGTATTTTTCAAAAAATATTTATAAGTATGCAAGAAATTCTATGCCGAAAATGTATTGAAAAAATCTCCTGTTTAAAAGAGGGGTGTTATAAATGTTACGTATGTAAATGTATATCTGCGTATGTCGTCGTATGCGGCCAGATAATTTCGAAAATAAGATAAGCGATATCAAACTGAAATCTCTTTTATACTGCCCCATTTGATATGTTAGGTACATATTCTAGTTTCAACGGTTGGTAAACTTGTACTAGAGATTCTAAATATAGAAATACAATACCGCCAGACGTCCCTTATACAGACCGTACACGAACACGTAATCACAACGAGTAATTCGAAATGACACATTTCACGGTCTGGCGCTTCACCATACATGATATTGAAAATTATTTAGCCGCCCACACGTTTATAATACGTTATTTATTACTAAATACGCGTAGGTAGGTACTGTGATTACGCAAAGCATTTTCAACCACTACTTATATGTATACTAGGTATAATGATTTCGTCACATTTTGTATTTTACCTTGTGGAAATAGAAAAGGTTATCATAATTTATTGACATCCTTCTTATTCAGATTATGATTTCGGGATAGAAGTCAAAGTAAAAATAATAGAACTGATTGATGGAAAATTATCAAGCTAGCCGTGATCTCGACGACACGGGCTGATTTACTGATCGCGTGGTAGTAGTTGATGAAAGAACCTAATAATCGCTGAAGGCTGGTTCGAAGCCTCACTTAGGGTTGGTACAGACAAGCAGCATATGAATTGCAATCCAGCTGCAAAATGGTAGTTTGAATGCAGTTTTGATGCAGTTGATGTAACTGCACACCAACTGTGCAGTTCGCTTAGGTAGACTGCACGCCAACTGCAAGCGGACTGCGCAGTTGTTTTGATACGTCAACTGCATAAAAACTGCCCTTGAACTGCCATTTTGCAGTTGGATTGCAGTTTAAATGCTGTCCATCTGTAACGTACCGGCCCTTAGACGACAAGTTGACGCTGACTATGAATTGTATGATCCGAAGCCAGCTCCAGTGGCGCTAGACAAGATGCATTACGCTAAACAGCGTTTCTATTCGTTTCGTTTTTATCGTATCACGTGATCTACCAGTGACGCGATTGGTTTAAAAACGAAACGAATAGAAACGCTAGTAAGCGTAAAGTTGGCAAGGGCCTCTGGGTGCTCAGGATGCGAAATATAACCACTTTAGACTGCAAATAAACCATGTGACTGAATATGAATTCAACGAACCAATGTTTAGTTTTGAAATGTTGATTAATCGTGCGACGTGAGATACAAGAACATCATCTAAGACAGCACCAAAAAAAAATAAGTAGAAACAGATAGAAACAGGTTGGTTTATAGTAACGGTCAGACCCTATATTGAGCCTATTATATACTTTCGACGCATTCAAAATTACTCTAAAGATCACCTGGTCGCCCTGGTTCTCTGTAGACTTCGATAATTTCAGTCAATGAAAAAAAATAGGGTCCGACATGTTCTTGCAAGGCTTTTTGTAATATTGAGTTGTCATTCATGGAGAAAAACAAGTGACAAATTCAGTATTGCCAATAGATGTACAAACGTTACTTAAAAAAATCTTAATTATATTTGACCCCTCAATTAATAAATCTCTATTATTCATTGTACTGCTCTGCATACATATAATTACAACGAGTAAGCTAATGTTGTCTCTGTCCAGTTACACCCTCATTGAAATGAGCGGTCCAGATAGATAAACAAGTTGAACAATGGAGCGAACACAATGGGTCTCAAACAAAAGGTGGGCGTATCTCCGTAGGTTTTTAAAGACGTTTAATGTGGAGGATGGAATCCTGTTTTCTAAATATTTAGACATTCTGCTTAATGAGTACTCATTTAAATCAAATAAGTATATACCCTCATTATTGGACCTTTTAAGTTTACCGTTTACGCCGAGTTCAAGACGTCTTCCAGATTTGACGTATGTAAGGCTTCGCTATGTCGCATTTTACAGAAAGTGACAAATCAATCATATCATACATGTCATTATGATCATGATCATACAACTCATACTTTAGCTAAAACAGGTTTATAGCATTAATAAGGGTGTGAATTACTGTACTTCGTCCGCTTAGATGTCAGTTACCGCTATTCCCTCGAGAACAATTTCATTTTCCGTTATCTAAAGTATCCTATGTCCATTTCTGTAATTCAAACTAAGTATCTCCATACCTTTTCTCGTAATCGGATTAACTATTTATCCCCGAAAGCATAACAAAACAGACAAACACACGGTTACTTTTACATTTATAATATTAGTAAGATAAAAAGTACAGAACTATGGATTAGAATCCAAGTATTTAAGTATTTATTTTTTATTTATTATGGATGGATATCCATGTTACAAAGTCGCTATCTTCATAAATGTTTAATTTTGTTAGACAAGACCAATACTCAACAGTCCACCCCGAAAAGGAGGCCCTACGTAAGATAAACCTTTTGAGTGTAATAAAATATTCAAGCAGCTTGTGTCCCGAACGTAGGACTGAAACATCAGTCATAAAATGTTTATATAATAAATTTATGACTTGATTAAAAAAGTATACCTGCGATATTATGTTTCGGGGAAACTCGTGTTTTACAGACACTTCAGCCGTTCTGGCGTGATGGCGTTACAATCATACAAACTTTCAATTTTTTTAAAGTTTTTTACCTATACTTGCGACTATGTACTACCTTTTTTTTTTTTTTTTTTTATATATCATAGGAAGGCAAACGAGCACACAGGCCACCTGATGGTAAGTGGAAACTGTGACCCATAGACATTCGCATTCACAAGACCGCAATCCTAAGACTGCAAATGCGTTGCCAACCCTGAGGCCGAAGATGGAATGCCTCTATGCTAGCCATTTCACCGGCTGTCTTATCTTACCTCTCCTCTTTTTTTCCGGGTTATTAAACTTCTACTTGTAATGGATTTATTTTACAGGATAGAATTATATTTCCTTCCCGTAAAGCACTATTACGATACCAAACTCCCACATAAAATTCACGTGCAAACTGCGACACATTTCGTTGAAATTTAACTTCAATTTCGTCTCGTGAGATTTCCCGGGGGTCGGTCGTCGCCCACAATTATCGCCATGTGAGCCTCAAGCTTTCGGGCGAGCTTCCGCTGGAAGATTAGAGCTAAGTAAGCTGAGCTTTAAGCGCAAATCCCCGCATAGTGCTTGACCTAGACGCGGCTGAGGGATCCGACGGGCGACATGGCTCTTAAGTGAGAAAAATAAAATGAATGTTGCTCTAAGAACGCACAGCTTTTGTACGCAGTGTAATCAAAACATACACGAAACATAGAAGATAATACATAGAAGAGGCTATATTCGTAAAAGATTACAGAGACAAGATATAAAGACGTGGAAACAAACCAATCACAACGTTACTTAGATAAAATCGAATATATTTTATTCGAATTTTGATTTCAATATGCGATCTTCAACAACGTTTGTGTACTGATTCCAATCTTCAGCTGCCAGCACGAAGCAATCAAATCTAATAAATTCGACGAAATCAAATAAAACGAAAACGTGCTTGAACGTTTAAAAGGTGTGGCACGAGCGAATTATAATATAAAAATAAGATTAACGAAGCCAAGTATAAATAGAGATGAGTAAATACGATAGTATCTGTAGCTCGAGCACAAACATTTTAATCGTACGTATTGTTTTCGATTCGAAATTATTATTTTTAGGAAAAGGACTAAATAATCCACACTCTGACAGTGAAATCTGCATTTGCAAGGCGACAACAAGCAGCACAATCTGGCAATCTTATAAATAAGCACATAGATATTTATTCCTGTACTACATACGAGTTTAAAACTAACTTAACAAAATGGTTAAAAACCAAAAGCTATTTTGATATTGAAAATTTACTCCAGAAATCTGTATGTTGAATGAGATACACACACACGCACGCACACATGTACGCGCACACACACACACACACACACCTGCCACTTTACTTTTACTTTTAAATTTATATTTAAGTTATACTAGCACCTAAGCTAAATTGTAAGTCACAACATGTGGAAGAGCGGTGTTCTCTTAGCACAAGTATCCAGTATACTTAAAAAGAGGCACCAGCACAGATAATGTAACCTAACTTAAGTTACTGAATAAACAATTTTTTTTTTTTTTATTGAAGATCGTATTTTGGACCTATACGCAGCCCGAACGCTTAGGGCAACGTCTTTCCATACTAACTTTTTGCAGGTTTTTTTGTAGCGCTACAAAAATATGAAAATTTCACAAAGATGGTCGCTTTAGGACTAACTCAGAATCATAACTTTTATTATAGCTTAGCAATCTTAGCATCTACTGCGAGTGTTTCTTAGCGGAGAGTGGGGCAAACGAGCCACATAAGTTCTCCTATGCACCGTGACCCAATAACCCCAATGGTTATCTAGCTCATAACATGTTCATTCGTAAGTGGACGGACATAGTTCCCTATTGCATTAGGTGGGAGAGCTTCAGTGAAATGGCCAGGGCTTATACAGGGTGTAGTTTTTGGCTGTGATAACAATACCTTTGTACACAATCACAGATTATATAAAAGCAAAAATAGCGTAGTATTTATTGAATGGTTGCTTGTTGTAGCTTAATCGTTTCTGGAGGTTGTGGCAGAAAACTAGTGTTTTGCTCATGATGAACAAAGCAAGATGTTGAGACATTGCTCGTTTGCTCTGCAGCAACGCATACATTATTTTGGCAATTTATGTGTAATTTCTGTAAAATTTAGCGTATTGTTTATTGTGTCGATTATCTATCTATCACAAATACAGGTGGTCTTCTAACTTCTATCATTCGTTTAGTTAGGTCGAACGAATCTTTGTGCTTTTCTTTCTGTCGCATAAACAGTCGCACGTTTTTGAATTCAAGCACGCAAGTACACAGTTTTAAGGTTAATTCTTTGAAATGAAGATTATTGTAAGTAAGACTATGTACCTATAACAAAAATACATCAGATTAATAATAAGTTTATCATTTTTTCGGTGTTTTGCTTTGTAGTTGATAAGATAAAAGATTATGTTTGTGATACGTAATTAATTAGTACTTTCATGACGAATTGATTACGGTAATAAATTCATATTAATACGTGATGTGATATTAGGCTTAAGTAACGTTAAGGCATTATTTGATACCACAAAATGTTAGGCTAGCGTCGTTACGTTATGTCCTCAGGTACATTTATAATATAAATGAGCATTTCTAAAAAAGTTTGTACATTTCATTTACGACTTCGATTTGCAAAAAAAATTGCAGGTTGGTAGGGTGAATGAAGCCGAGCCTAAATAACATAGTCTCCCAAAATGTCCTCATACATTTGTATGAAACTTTCCTTTTTTGTTACTAACTTTCTTTGGTTCATGGTAACAAAAAAGGAAAGTTTCATACAAATGTATGAGGACATTTTGGGAGACTATGTTATTTAGGCTCAGCTTCATTCACTCTACCAACCTGCAATTTTTTTGCAAATTGAAGTCGTGAATGAAATGTACAAACTTTTTTAGAAATGCACAAATAAGAATATACTTTAAAATGTCGAGCCATTGTATCTAAATATCTGCTATTTCAAACATAAAATCTTACGCTGAATAGTCTCTTTTGACCAAACCCAGCCCGCATGAAAACCCATTTGTTCCTCTTTATCTCTAAATTTTCCACGAAACCGCAATTTTCCGGTTCAATTTCAGAGAGTTAATATTTCGCTGGTTTAAACAAAACCTTTATCTCGCCGATATCGCGCTGACCTTTGTTTATTTAAAAACCGCTCGTATTTAAAACGAGAGACGTACGTCACGAAACGAGTTGGGGAAAACACTTATACAAATTATATCATACAACATTAAGGTTGGTAGATGACCAGGAAATCCGGTAGTGTCCCGGAATTTTGCACTTTGTCCCGTGTCCAGTAATTTTAGTTTAATGTGCCCGAATTCTCGACGACATTGAAGTTCAATTTTTTTTAAATAGGTTACAGAAGCTGCCTTTTTTGACACTTTAACGCACCGCGAGTGAAGACCTTATATAGAACCCCCACTCGCCAGAAACTCAGGTCACGAAAATAATAAACCTAAATCTGGCAACCCTAACAAAATACGTAAGTTAATTAAAACAACATATGCACAGGAAACTCCCGATAATTGGCATGCATGGAATGAACTTATGTCATCAACGTTATTACGAATGCCACCCTTATATCTATACAATGTTGAAATCTTGTTAACAGCGTTATTGTTATTAATAGACTATATATCTTAACGACCTAATATATTGTAAAGACTATACTACTCGTTACTATAAGGTACCTATAGTTTTTGTGAGTAGGCTGGTGACCATGTTTATTTAGGGGGTTGATACACTTGCTACCACACCCAAAAAACTGCTATGGCTCGGATATAGAAATAATACAGTTTATTTTTATATGTTTAACGTTTGGAAAACATTTAAAAGAGGATAAATGAAGCAATCTATAATATAATAAAAGCGAAAGTAACTGTTTGTGTTTACTCGTATCTTTATTATGCTTTACCGGCTAAACCGATGAGGGTTGAGATAGCTTAAATTTAATCCAGGATAAGAACATTGGATACTTATTGGCCCTAGGAATTGTACAGTTCCCGAGGGATAAGCGATAAACGACTTCTACGCGGACAAGTAACAGTTATACGGAATAACCATTTAAATCATCCTAAACACATTGTACGAAGGCCACAAAACTGAGATAGTTACTTCATCGTACAAATGAAAATTCTATTCTTCAATAAATTGTATACTGTATTCCCGCTCGTTCGAGTTTAAAATACATTGATATAGTAAATAAAGAATAAAGTCGTAGCACTTGTAGTCGCAGCGAAGTAGCGGTTCTACGAAGCGAGGGCTACGAAATGGGATACAAAGTGTTTACCTAAACCTAAACAAATAGGGGGGACAGATGAGAAATGTATCTTGCTAATAACTAGGTCTCTTTGATCTTGATTATGTTCCAAATATAAACCAAACGAGCACACATGCCACCCGTTGGTACAATGGATCTGTGACCCATAAACATTTCGTCGGTGATAATGCAAAACCGCGTAGCTAACAAATTTATGTTACAGCAAAATAAAATGTTACTTACGCGGTTTTGCAGTTTCACCGACGATATGCAATATCAAGACAACAACCCTAAGACTGCAAATACGTTGCCAACCCTAAACACCAATATGGTATGTCTCATTGCTAGTCATTTCACCGGTAAGCTTATCCCCACACTAGAATGACGACGGAGACAAACTACTTTTCTTTTTAACCAACTGCTGAAGGAAGAGCGTAATGTTTAGGCGCCGGCTTAGGAATCGATAACCCAGTCTATTCGGTGAATGAGAATATGGAACTTGACTTATAAATAAGGTTGACTTATAATTTTTTTTGTGTACTCTGTATTTGTGTCGACTTTTTTCTATTATTAATTAATTTTATTTCTGACGACCTCAATGGTTCTGCATATAATTTGGCATGCCATGTAATTTATACTGTCATATCTAAATCTGAATCTGAATCTAATGTGTATATTTAGGTTTATTCCTTTGTGGTGCTCTAGAAACTCAACGCTTTGACCGATTTTGATGATTCTAATGTCAATCGATTTGTCTTAATCTTGATATGACAGAAATAAAATTCAATATGCCGGCAACCAGACGCCATATTATTAAAAATATAATAAAATTGAAAGAAAGAAGGAAAGAAACTCATTTATTCGTGACATGCATAACAAAGAACAGATTGACAAATACAAGAAGAAAGTAGCCACGAAATGGTCCCAACTCAGCGTAATGCTGCCAGCGCTGGCTGCAGTTGGAACCATCAGGTGAAACCACGGAAGGTTACACATATATAATTACATACACTCACGCCTTCATTCCCAGGGTGGGGTAGGCAGAGCTAAAGAATACCAACGTCATAAAACTTGTTGATAATTCTGTAACCACATTTTGCACAAGTAGGCTAAGATGTTTCCAGTGTATTAGTGACAGGTGGCAAGCCCATCGCCTAATACTACTGCAAGCCTTTATTCCCTAAGTCGCCTCTTACGACATCCACGGGAAGACATATATAATTAATTGTACACAAAACATGAGTAATAAAACGAGAAGAAAAAAATAAAATTAAAAACAAAGCTCTGAGTTTTGCAAAAATTTACGAATTATGACAAATGGAGTACCGTTGAATAGGTATTTTAAAATCATCTCTAGGTTTATTTCATAATTTTTCATTATGAATGCTAATTTAGGATTTATAACGATTTAAAGTTGGTTAGCAACAGTCGGGTTCTTAAAGCTTGCTTTTGGATAACTAAATAATTAATTATTATATAATAAATAATTATTTATTATGTTTTAATGTTTATTAGGGTAACAAACGGTACAATATAACTTATAGCTAGAAAATATATTACAACATCAACCACTAAAGTTACCATAAGTTAAAAATACAAATAACACGTGGGTACACAGTTTACGTGTAGTTTAGTTTTTAGTTGGCGTTATACAAAAATATTATAATAATAATAAGAAACAAAAGAAAAGAAAAAAAAAAACGAATACAAAAAACAGACTAAGCGCTAAGACGGCTGATGATGGTAGTCTTAAATCTGAGGATTGATGAGGCAAATATATCAGCATCATAAAAACGGTCGTTATACAGTTTACAAGCTCTGTTGATGAAAGAGTTGCTAGCGTATTTAGTCCGAGTGAAATAAACATGAAAAATATATACACTTACTTACTTACTTACTTTATTATACTTTGACTTTACCCAAAAATCCCATCCCTCATTATTAATCTAGCTAAACCCAACACGAACACAAAGGGATCTTCAAAATAAATTACCCACAACAAATAATTGAACGCGTAGTTACTAACAGGATGATTAAAACCAACTCCTTTTGAAGAGTTTCATAATTTCATCAAGTCAAATTTTATCTCAAATTGATAATTCAGGCGGGTAGGAAAATGATTCTCTAAAATTCGGGTATAACTCTCAACTCATCCGATTCCATTTTCATTATTAAATACAAACACGTGAGCTCATTGTTTGAACAGCTCGGACATGTTCTGAAATGGGGTGACAACCCTAAACATCCACAGCGCCAGGTTGGTTATCGGATCTATTAAAAATTGCTTGTTATATTATTAACGCAACAATTGGAATACAAACGGGGCGTGTATTGATACTAAACAATTTTTTACCACGTGAGCTCAACCAAAACGGGATAAAGGTTTTTTGCATGCAGGCAACGAGCACACAGGCCATCTGGTTGTAATTGGGATTCATAACTGCATTCCTTAGAGTGCAAATGCATGGCTGACCCTGACGACTAAGATATAATGCCTTTTATACTAGTAATTGGGATTGTTCATATTTTTTAAATAGGAGGAATAGAGTTTTAAAGCCGTTCAGTATCATTTGTTTTTTTGAACTATTTATCTTTTTCGGATATTTCATCAAAAATATATTTAACCATTGTTTGACTTTCGTTTTCGGCTTGAAGCCCCCCTAGGTGTATCTTATGGGTTAAGCGAAAACCGCTTGAAATAGTATGTTTTAGCACACTATTACAATTACTTTTTATGATTAGATATAATTTAATTGTTGTAATTTATTAGAAAATGCCATCCCAATTTTAAAATAATCATGTCATCCATATAATGTCTGCTAAATAAATAAAGATATTAAAACAAAACTATTGGGGGAAAAATAAAACATTAATGAAATTGGTCTCACAAAATTGCCTATTCTTTCGAACTAGAATGTAAAAACCGTGAGTTATTTTTTTTGGTCTATCCCAATTTCACCGGTTGTCTTAGGGTCTGACCACATCACCACGGCGCGGCCTCTTATACGTGATGGAACAGCGCGCAGCGTGGCGCCGCAGAAAGGCACGTTGCCGCGTCCGTCGTGCAGATGGGTCAATCAACTTTTCTTTGTAGCTCGTTGCCATGGTGACGTCTCCTGGGTCACTCTTTAAAACTATTATTTCAAAGGATATAAGTCCACTAAAAAACTGTTTTATTGGCAATTACACACCCATTCTTTTATGGCCTTTCTCCTGAGTGTGCTGGAAGTATATATTAAAACATTTTGAAAAAAGTTGATCTACCCAGATACTCGGTTCTTTGTATAGCAACGGCGTCAAGTTACTTACTTTATGGATAACATTCAGCCATTTCCCTTGTAGTTTTTATGTTGACAAACTTATCTTTAACCAGGAATAGCACCGCAACGTAAACAAAATTCTGAGCAGTAGTTTTTACATATTCGGTCGCTTTATATGTATATAACACTCAGCCATTTCCGTTATCGTTTTTTTGGTTACAAAACTATCTCTGAACGGGAATCGCTCACTAACACGACCAAAATTTTGGTCAGTTTTTGCATATTTCACATGAGTACAACTAGTACTTAAATTATGTACAACATTCAGCCATTTCCGATACAGTTTTTTTTTGGTAACAATAACCCATCTTTGAAAGGTCGTAGCACAATAACGCGACCAAAACTTTGGTCAGTTTTTCATATTTGACATGAGTACAACTATTACTTACTTTATGTACCTACTAATTCAGCCATTTCCCTGATCGTTTTTTTTTTTGGGAAGATAACACGTTTTTCAGACGCCATAATATAGATAACGCGACCACTGAACGCAGGCAGGCCGACATATTTGGAGTCAAGGAGTTGCCCTCTATCATGTCAGCCTAGCATCATCCATTTCCGAGATCGTTCCCAGTTTTGTTGTGACCTTCTAGTCTGTAACAAAAGCCTTTCAATGATAAATATATTCACGTGGCCGCTTTTAACATCTTGATGGATCCTCCTTTATACTCATCTTCGCATCAAGTCAAACTCGCCCACCGAGGGTTCCGTGTTTATGATAATATGCTTGGTAACATAATAACAATAGATTTTACAAACATAATAAAATGGTCGCACGACAATGTTATAATATTTAACATAGAAAATACCAAATGTATGATAATCAGGTCACCATACCTACAGGAACCTTGTTAAAATGTTTGTATATTGGGGCACACATACGACTGTCTGCATAATAATAAAAAACAGGAAGACTGTAACTGTAGTAGTATACAAGTAGTAGATAGATATAAGTACTTAGGATTAACCCTAGACACTAAATTTAATTGGGGGATCCATATAGAAATAGTGTGTAATAAACTCCGCTCAATTTTGGCAAAACTAATTAGTTTAAAAAACATAGTAAGTAGGAAATTAATGCACACCCTGTATCATTCGCTAGCCGAGTCTGTAACTACTTATGGATTAATTGCATATGGACGGACATTTAAGAGTTACCTTGATAAAATTTGTAACCTTTAGATTAGAATAGTAAAAAGTGTATTAGTCGATAAAAAAATTAAAAACAAATACAATGATAATTATAAGCGATTGTATAAAATATTAAAAATCTTACCAGTGCATGATAAGGTTAGGTATTTAATATGTATGGATGATTACGGTCAGGATAAATTCAAAATGCGTAGAATACCGTTGCGTAACCTCAGAACAACCACGCAAAAAGCGTACGTAGAATATAAAGCGAACAACTGCTATGGCCAAAGAACGCGCAAGTATATTATTCCTAAAATACTTAACAAATTAAGCCCAACAGTTGAAAAGTGTAGTAGCAAGCAGATATTTAAGAAAAGACTCCAAGCAAAACTGTTAGATTTGTTTGATAATAGTAGCGAGTAATAGGGTAATAATATATTGATTGTATGGGGGATGATCGTTGCTCGCGTCCGTAGGTCTTACCCACGAAACCCTACACGTGTCCCCCGGGTGGCGCTAAACGAGCAGCAACGCCGAGCATCAGGCGGCGGTAAATAACCTGACCCTCTCCGATCCCCGTCGGAGGCCGGCTATTACAAGCCGAGAGGGAGTAAATGCCCTCAAAAAGCGTAGGAACGCCAACCCGCAATGGCCAGCGTGGCGTTACAAGGCCAACTAACCTGCATGCAGAGACAACCAATACCACGGCCCTCAGTTCCCAGTAGTCCTACTAGGCCTGGCTACGGCAGCGGTCGGGGGACCAGTAGGACAGAGGGTGCTAAGAATCCCTGGGAGAACGGATACGGCTGCCAACACGTCTACTTGGCTACATATAATGTTAGGACACTGTTAACGGAAGAACGCTATCAAGAATTGGAATCTGAAGTCCTCAATAAAATAAAATGGGACATAATGGGTCTTAGCGAGATAAGAAGAAGAGGAGAAAATCTTGTTAAATTAACATCTGGACAATTACTTTATTACAAAGGATATGAAGACAAGTCGCAGGGTGGTGTGGGACTCCTCATTAATACCTCAATGGCAAAGAAAATGCGTAACATTGCAGCGGTGTCACCACGTGTCATCTATGCCACTTTTGATTTAAGTAAACGTTACTCACTCAAGGTCATCCAGGTCTACGCACCAACATCCTCACACTCAGATGACGAGATTTTGGAATTTTATGACGACTTAAGTACTGCTATAAGGGTAGATCCTGCATTCTACACCGTTGTTATTGGCGATTTCAACGCCAAGTTAGGGAGACCCCGAGAAGGTGAGGAGTTTGTGGGCAAATTTGGTTTGGGGGAAAGGAACTCAAGAGGGCATGACCTGGCAAGTTATCTCTGTCAGCAAAAATTATTTGCCATGAATACGTTTTTCCAAAAGAAACCACAAAAAATGTGGACTTGGAGAAGCCCAGACGGTAAAAAAAAGAATCAAATCGATTATATTCTTAGCTCTAGAAGGTATATCTTCGAGGACGTGGATGTTATCAACATGGTGGGCGCGGGAAGTGACCACCGCATAGTTAGAGCTCGACTAACCTTCAACCTCAAGCTCGAGCGGCGACGCTTGGTCGAAAGTAACAGACCACCTGAAGACAGAAGGTATATAGAAGTACAGCAAGATTATTACCAGAGGAAGCTCGCAGAGAAACTGACAGCCGAGGATGCTTGGGACATAAACGCCATAAACGACCAACTAGTCTGCTCTATTAACGAAACGCTAGCGGAGATAAGACCTAAATCTAAATTAGCACAGGAGCCAAAGTCACAAGAGCTTTCCGCGCTGTTGGAAGAACGCAAGAACATCCTGGCCTCCACAAGCCAGACTGGCATCTCGCTGGTCAACAAGCAAATAAGGCACCTCCTTCGGAAACATCTTAGGCAGAGAAAACACAAGCTTATCTTAGAGACTATTGAGAAGCACAAGGGGCCAAAGGTGTTTAGGAAACAGCTAAAAAGAGGCAGCCAGCAGATTCATAGGCTGACGACGGAAGAAGGTTCCATAACAACTGATCGAACGGAAATTTTGGAAGCAGTTGAAAACTATTATTCAGAATTATACAGTTGCAAGAATCCGGAAAAGGCCACAGTCGGCAAGGACCCGCGAGCTCCATTAAGGAAACATCTTACTGAGGATCTTCCCGAGATCAGCTTGTATGAAATAAGACGTGCCCTTAAATTCATGAAAGCTGGAAGGTCGCCAGGCGAGGATAAGGTGACATACGAAAGTCTGCAGCATGGCGGGAGAGCAGTTTTAAAGCAGTTGCAGATACTGTTCAACAAAGTGTTGTTCGAGAGTGTGTCACCGGAGAAGTGGAGAAATGCAATAGTGATTCTGCTGCACAAAAAAGGCGATGTCACCAAACTCTCCAACTATCGGCCTATTTCCTTGCTGAGTCATGTCTACAAGCTCTTCACTAAAGTCATCACACTACGTTTAACTGGCCGGCTCGACGCAGACCAACCGGTGGAACAGGCAGGCTTCAGAGGCGGCTTCTCAACAATCGATCACATACACACTGTTCGCCAGGTGGTGGAGAAGGGCAACGAATATAACCAGCCCCTCGCCGTAGCCTTCATAGATTACGAAAAGGCATTCGACACGGTAGAACATTGGGCAGTTATACACTCCCTACAAAGATGCCAAGTAGACAGTAGGTATATAGAAGCCATCAAAGCGGTCTATTGTTCGGCTACTCTGCAAGTCAAACTGCACGAACTAACAAAACCAGTTATGGTGAGAAGGGGTGTGAGACAGGGTGACACCATCTCCCCTAAACTGTTTACTTCTTGCCTAGAGGGTGTATTTAGGCTTCTCGATTGGTCAAATAGAGGCATTAACATCAACGGCAAACAGTTGTCACACCTACGATTTGCAGATGACATCATACTCTTCGCAGAGAGCCTGGAAGATCTGGAAGTCATGGTCACTGAACTGTACGACGTGTCAGTAATGGTGGGGCTTAGAATGAACATGGCAAAAACAAAGATAATGTGCAAGAACACCGATGCCACCCACATTACAGTTCATGGGCAGATATTGGACAGAGTGGAGGAGTATGTTTATCTCGGTCAAACCATGAGCCTAGAAAAGAACGGACAAGACCTAGAAATTCAGCGCCGAATTCGCTTAGGCTGGGCGGCTTTCGGTAAATTGTCCGACGTGCTCAAAGGGAACATACCGCTTAATCTCAAGCGCAGATGCTTCGAACAGTGTGTCCTTCCCGTGCTGGTATATGGAGCCGAAACTTGGACGCTCACGCAGAAGGTGGTTCATAAGCTGCAAGTCACGCAAAGGGCGATGGAGCGGGCGATGTTGGGCCTCTCTCTCCGAGACAGAGTCCGAAATACGGAGATCCGGAGACGAACAAGGCTCACCGATATAGCCAAAGTTATCACCCAAAGGAAGTGGAAGTGGGCTGGACACATATGCCGCAGAGGTGATGGAAGATGGGGTAAGGCTGTTGTCGAGTGGAGACCCAGAACCGGGCGGAGGAACGTTGGCAGACAAGGAATGAGGTGGACCGACGACCTGGTCAAGGTGGCGGGAAGGTGCTGGATGAGAAGAGCACTGGACCGAGATGAGTGGCGAGCAATGCAGGATGCCTACACTCAGCATTGGGTGGCTATAGGCTGAACAAGAAGAAGAAGAAGAAGAAGATTGTATGACATACCTAACTGAATTATACCTACCGCTATAGTTAAGTAGTGTATAACTTATGAGCATGTAAATTAGCTATAAGTGGGTAGAACACAAGAGGATAATGAGCGCTTTATCCGCCAACAAACTGTCCTCAGTTTGGCGGAATATAAATATGTACATACCATTTAAGTTTTTTTGTGATAAATAAATTAAAAAAAAAAAAAAAAACCACAAAAGAAAATACCTACTCATTGTGTTATGAACTTTATATTCTATGCAAAAAGGTCCAATTTGAGTGGCATAAATTTTAATACATTTTTTTGCAGTTACACCTAATTATATTTTTCCCATAATAAATAAATAATTATCTACTTATACGTCGTCGTAGCTAAGGAGGCGCTCCAAAAAGTACAAAACAAAAAATAAATAAATAAATAGTTTTGAAATATGCAGATGACGCCTTTTTATATGACACCATTAGGCTGTAATCAAACCACTTTAATTTCTAACCACCCTTAGCGCCCTTAGATTGTTTCGATAAAGTTTCGGCAGTGTCATGATAATAGACCTCTTTTCAATTATTTATAAAATCAATTCCATATTGTTTTACTAAAATCGGATGTGGGCAAGCAAGTTTACCATTGTAATATATTATAATATATTAATATATTTAAAAAAATGACTGACTGCTGAGTTTTTTGCGGCGTTTCTTCTCAACAGTGGTCTCCTCTTGTGAAGCGCTGGTAGATTCTTGACGTGTAAAAGTGCCCGTGCGGCCTACTTACTGAATAAATGTCTTCATCTTTATCTTTACAACTATGCCAAATTTCAAGTTGATAGCATTTGTAGTTGCTTTCAAAAACTGCAGTGACATACAGACAGACAGACAACGAAGTCTCACCATAATGGTCGCTTTCTTACCATTTTGGTACGGAACCCTAAAAAGAAAAGGGACAAAGGGAAAGGGAATGTTATTAAGCCGCTGTCAAGGCCCTGAGGAGGAAACTCTTCAAGTATGGCAGATGTCAGAGACGATACAAGTTTTAACGATCCTTTTTCCTTTGCTGTTACGTATGGCATGAGAACTTGACCTTTGTCATATTTTATGGATAATGATTATATAAAAATAAACAACAGCTTTTGCCTCCGATCCGCAGTAAACGAAGAAAGGTCAACCCATCATTTTATCGAATTTCACTTCATTGATTGTATAATTTCATCGAGTTTCATTTCATCGAACGGTACTTTAAGCTGAAACCATGATGTCAAGATATCTTAAACTTCATTAGGAATACCTAATAATAATTAGGTTAATATAATAATAATAATTATATAATAATTAGGTTAGGTAAGACTTGTGATTACCAAAATATAAACTACATACCTTTCAATGAAATTTAAATTCTCTATATAGATACATTCGTTGAAGGATGTCTCGAAAAAATAATGGGTGCCCGCGAAGAAATTGTTGAAGGTGCCGTGGGGCAGCTCCTCGACGATGAGCAGGATGAGCAGAAGTACTGACCGTGATGGTTCCAATGTGGTGCGATTTCGTTAGATTCGACCGGCGCGACAACGCGCGTTTCCGACAGCGTTGAGCAATTCTTCTTTCACGTCACTTAAGTCACTGTTGGTGCACTGAAACTTGTGTCCGAGAACGTCTAGGTACCTAGGATAATCAGTATAATCACTTGATATGGGCGGAAAGCAATGGCGCGCGCGCGGGTCGCTCGTTCAACCTGATCGATTCGTTTCTTCGTAAGGTTAGCACTTCTATCCGCGGCGTGGCGCTAGCGGCGCCGTCAATGAGCAGAAACGTCCCGTTTTACGCGGGAACATCCTGGGGGCCCGGGGGTGGCCCTCCATCTTGAGCAGAATCTAACGTAAACCTGGCTATCTTGAACACCGGTCTCCGCAGGCTTCCGTGGGTTGTGTCTAGATCCACAACTCTGATCACTCCATCCTTTCCAGGTAATGTGCGGGTGATTCTTCCCAGTCTCCATTGTAGCGGTGGGAGGTTGTCTTCCTTAATCAGGACGAGCTCGCCTACTTGAGGAGGGGAAGAGGGAGACAGCCACTTGGAGCGAGTTTGAAGGGTATGGAGGTAGGACTTGGTCCACAGTGTCCAAAAGCGCTGAGAAAGTGCTTGGATAAGCTGAAAACGTCTAAGGGTAGATATGGGTCTGTCGTCAAGAGACAGTTCGGGCAGAGCAGTGAGCGGACGACCTATAATAAAATGTCCAGCTGTCAGTGAGTCAAAGTCTGAAGGGTCGGCTGAAAGTGGGCAGAGAGGTCTCGAGTTGAGCACGGCCTCGATTCGAGTCAAAAGTGTGTAAAATTCCTCGAATGTGAGGTGTTGTTCACCAATTACGCGATAAAGCAATTGTTTCGTAGATTTTATGTTTATCTCATGCAGAGCGCCAAACCACGGTCCTTTAGGAGGATTGAGCAACCAGGTTATGTGCTGGTTAGCAAGCTTGTGCGTAATTACATCACTATTCGAAACGAGAAATTTCTGAACTTCAATGAGCTGATTCCTAGCGCCTACGTAATTGGTGCCGCAATCCGAGCGAATGAGAACCGGAGTACCACGACGCGAGATAAAACGCTGTAAGGTTGCAAAAAATGCTTCTGTGCTGAGCGATGAGACTAGTTCCAGGTGAACTGCCTTCGTTGAGAGGCAAACGAATATACAAAAGTACGCCTTCAATAGTTTAGCGTTCCGTAACGTACTAGATTTAACGAGGAACGGACCGGCAAAGTCAGTTGTGACCTGGCTAAATACGGGCTGAGGGCTGACCCTGTCTGCTGGTAGGTCAGCCATGAACGGGGCTGCAGGCTGAGCGCGGCATCGAAAACATGGAATACATTTGAATACGCGGTGTCTGATAACGCGGCGGGCTGAGAGTATCCAGAATTGCTGGCGTAAAATAGCGTGTAATGTGTCGGCGCCAGGATGGCAGTATACTCTGTGATAATGGTCTATGATAAGGTCTACCAGTGGGCTAGAGCTGGGTAAAATGAGTGGGTGCTGAGTATCGTATCTAACTGGTGCATGAGAAAGGCGACCGCCGACTCTTAAGAAGTGATCCTTAATAAAAGGCGAGAGACGTTGAAGTCTGACGGTGCAGATCTTGTCAGTCTGAAGACGTTGAATATCCTCTGCAAACTCATTCTGCTGAACAGAACGGACCCAGTGGAGCAGAGCGTCCCTACGTTCTTTTACCGTCAAAGGACCAGAGCGTCTTGCCTTTAGGCTGTGCTGGCAATTGAAAATGAATCTTTTTATACGAGCTGTCACTCCGACAAGCTTGTCAAGAGAGCTAAAGCGAGTGAGTAAATCTATGTCCAAGTCTGGGATTGCGATATGAGCTAGTGCCTTCTTGGGCTTAAGGCCTGGTAGGGCATGATGGCCTAGGGCTGGAGGCATCTTGGGCCAAGTGTCAGGAGGCTCTTTGAGCCAGTTAGGTGACCACCACAGTTGATGAGCAGAAAGTGATTGAGCGGAGTTCCCTCTACTTGCACAGTCTGCAGGGTTGAGATTCGTGGGAACATGTCTCCACGTGGAGCTAGTGGGACTAGATGTTATTTTAGCCACACGGTTGGCCTCGAAAGTTTGGAGTCGATGAGGGGGCGTGTTGAGCCCTGCTATAACTATGGTACTATCTGACCAACAGATATGTTGGTCTATGCTGATGTGGGCTGACAGTTTAGCTGATACACGGATCATGAGCTGTGATAAAAGAGCTGCAGCTGAGAGTTCTAGTTTTGGAATCGTTTGGTGATTCTTAATAGGAGCCACCTTTGATTTGGCAACAATCAGATGCACATTGGTATGTCCATTTGCATCGAGTTCATGTAGGTAAGTGACAGCGGCATACCCAGCCTCCGAAGCGTCTGCGAACCCGTGAAGCGAGTAAACAGACGAGCTTTTATTTGAGCATATGTGTCGAGGTAGGCGAAGGCCTGAGAGCTGAGGGAGGTCCTGTGAAATGTGCTGCCACTCCGTGTGAACATCATCTGGAATGGGCTCGTCCCAACCCAGTTGTTGAAGCCATAGCTTCTGTAAGAGAAGCTTTGCGCGAAAGATGACTGGTGTAACCCAGCCGTTGGGGTCATAAAGTGATGCTACTGTGCTGAGAATGGTGCGCTTGGTGACTTGGGTTAGTGAGGGGAGAGAGATGCGATAAGTGAATTCATCCGATTGAGGGATCCATTGGATGCCTAGTACCTTAATGGAGTTCGGATCTGGGCTAATGTCGAAATCTTTAGGCATATCACATTGGTCATCTGGAAACCGTTCAAGAAGCTGGGGACAGTTTGAGGTCCATTTCCTGAGCTGAAAACCACCTAGGGCAAGTAAGTTAATCAACTCAGTTTGGAGTCCCTGAGCAGATTCCACAGAGTCATGGCCACAGAGTATATCGTCGACGAAAATTGAATTGCGTAGGACCTTAGCAGCATGGGGATAGCGATGATCTTCATCATCAGCCAATTGGAGCAAAGTGCGGATGGCATGGTACGGGCTAGACCGTAACCCATACGTGACAGTATTTAGCGCATATGTAAGCAGAGGCTGGTCAGGTGACGACCGCCAGAGAATGAGTTGATACTGTCTTTGATCTGGGTGGATGAGTACGTTCCTAAACATCATTTTGATGTCTGTGCTGAAAACTATAGGATGGGTTCTAAAAGACATAATAATATCAACGATATCTTGCTGAAGGGCTGGACCTGTGTGTAGGCAATCATTTATACTGACACCATTTGAGCTTTTACAACTGCCATCAAAAACAGTGCGTAACTTGTCCGAACCTGCCTTGAATATGCCATGATGGGGAATATAAAAGTGTGGTTTATGAGCAAAAGTGTTTGGGTGACATGGAGACATATGGCCTAGTTTCAGGTATTCTGCCATGAAGTCAACATATTTAGAGCGGAGGAGCTGATTTGTTTGTAGCTTCCTTTCAAGATTGAGAAACCTACGTAGCGCGATAGCGTGAGTGTTGCCTAAGGTCGGCGCATTTGGTAGAAAGGGCAATGTAACCATATATCGGCCTGATGATTCTCTAGTGGTAGTAGTGCGGTAAATTTCCTCACACTGCTCTTGTAAAGGACTGGTTTCTTTATGAGGTTGAGGTTCTTCTGACTCCCAGAACCTCTCAAGATTCTTGCAAATTTCATGTGTAGACATATCGGATTCTGGATGTGAGCTGATAACGTGAGCTAAGTTGGACTGGCTCGCCGGTGTTGAATATAAGTTTTCAATGGGTCCTATCAGTGCGAAGTCAAAAATCGTGCCGAAGGCTATAGGCTTCCCGGGGCCTAACGAGACCTTAGTCCCGTCCAGAACTTGGCCGAGGATATCGGAACCTAACAGAAGATCAATCGGAGCTGGAGTATGGTACTCCTGATCTGCCAAGGGAATCGATGACTGGTCTCCCACTCTGGCAATGTGTGCTACCCTTTGCATTGGGAGATAACCACTAACATCTTTTAAAATATGCGCTGTTGTCGTTATCGTCGGTGTCTCACTGTGTGTTGGTCGACATACTATTGTGATTGATGCCTTTGAGTCTTGTGTGTGTTGGTTGCCCACTCCTACGATTTTGAGTGATGTTGAATTTTGCGGCAGATTTAAACTTCGAGCCATGCGCTGAGTAATTAGTGTTAGCATACTGCCGCAATCTAATAAGGCTCGAGCGGTATGCAAGTTGCCATGCACGTCTGCTAGTCTGAGCGAAACGGTAGGCAGTAATACGGGTGTACTTGTGCTGAGTTTTTCTCCGCTTTGTGCTGATAGTGCTAGTCGGTGGGATGACTGTGTATGTGCTGAGGGTGAATGCGTGGGCGGATCTGTTTCGCCTTCCGAATGCTCTGTGATAGTAGGTAGTCATAGGTGGTGACTACCTTCACGAGTCTTACTGGGCGTCCATGATTGAGTGGGTGGGGTTGCTTGTTGAGTTGAAGTCGTCAAGGCGGCGTGACCTTGGGGTGGCCTTTGCTGCCCGGGTCGATTCTGGGGGGGGCGCTGCCTGGGCTGCTCCCGTAAATGTGGGGGAAGAAGGTGAGCTGAGGTCTGTATTGGAGAACAGGCTCCAGGCCGATGAAGAGAGGTGTGGTGGTTAGGATTCCCACACTCCTTACATGCTCGCGTGGACTTGCACTCATTCTCATAGTGAGGTCCGAGGCAACGTCGACAACGGTCGCGGGCTTGGACAAAGTCCCATCGACCTTGAATAGGCTGATTATTAAACTCCGGGCAAGCTATTAGTTTGTGCCCGTTATCTTTACAGTAGGGGCAATATAATCTTGAAGTAGAGGGGGTATGGGTCGTTTGGGCCGAATAAACTTGTCTGAGCTGAGTTGGTGGTGGCGATAGATAATCTGAACGAGAACGTATCGGGCCTATGGGGCGGAACTGCTGGCAGCCTGGGTGACGAAAACCTCGTGAAGGCTGTGAGGTAGGAGACTGCCTACGGGAAGAGCTGGTGTGCGGCTGGGTCTGAGTAACTGGGGCCGGCGCTTGGTTGGACCACTCAGTTTCCACACAGCGCGCGTGCTCCTCCAGAAAAGAGATTAAATTTTTGAGGGTGGGCAGAGTGGTGCGCGACCCGTATTTTCGTTCAAACAAGGTGCGGAGTTCGCCTTTGAGTTTTCGTACCACGATTGATACGAAAACATAGTCATTGTCAGACATAGGTAGGTCAAGGTTACTGAGCGCACTTTGCGCTGAAATTAGGGGCGTTAAGAAGAGCGTGCGGATACTTGAGCGCGTATGAATATTTGGGAGGCTCAGAATGATGTCCACAAACCGGTCGATCAATACACGACGGTTCTCGTAGCGTTTGGTGAGAATGTCCAAGGCCACGGCAAAATTCTCGTTGGTGATCTTCAGGTGGGACACCATACTAAGCGACTCGCCTGATAGACACGAAAAAAGATAGTGGAGCTTCACAGCATCCGAGAGAGTAGCCATGTCATTGGTGAGACTTTTGAAGATGGCGATGAAGGAAGGCCAATCTTCAACCTGGGAGCTGAACTTGGGCAGCGCGATTTTGGGTAGAACAGATGTGGGCGTGCTTGAAGTGGAGGGCTGAGCGAGCGGAGCGTGAGCTTGAGGCATCGCGTTAATTTTTTTTTGTGAGACCAATATCTCAATATGCGCTTCCATGGCCTTAGCGTGGCTCTCGGTGTACGCGGTCTCCGATTTGTCGTCCAAATCTTCATCGTCTAAAATTTCATGGAAGACGTCATCGAGTTTGGTCTTGGTGTCCTCTAATCGCGAGAATCGTGCATTGAACTCCTCGACAGAGTATTTTGACAGGTCGTTGGCCACAAGTGCCTGTCCAATGTCACGGAGTTGTAGAATTGCCTTAAGTGCCTCGCGAAAGATCGCCGCTTGCGATTTGGACGGCATTATATGTAATTTTTATTTTTAAATTTAAACAAGTCAAAGTTTTTTTTTTTTTTATATAAGTGCAGAACGCGGAGTGCGAAATAAACCGTGCAGTAATTATCAATTGAACTCGAAGGGCGTAGAAAATAAAACCTAATTAATTTTAAGAGTGCAACTGTCAAGCCAAACTGCACCGTATTGCATGCGCGCGAGAGTATATAATCGTGGCTGGGCTGAGCGAGTAAGTAGTAGCGAGAAGTGCGACGCCACCAGCCGAGTTGGGAACGTGCCTAGTGCATACGACTCTAGAAGTCGCGGGTTCGATTCCCGGTGAGTGCAATCCTCTTTTTTTTTTTTTTTAAATGAGATAAAGCAAACCGAAATCAAGGCTGTGATTCTACAGTCTAGTTTTATAAGGTTAGGGTACAGGGAACTGCAATCTAGGTTATTAATGTACTAAGAGCTGATTGTTTGTACCTATTTATTTATTTATTTTGTTTACCGTGAACAGCAATAAAGTAGCTATTGTCAGAAAGTTTCGCCTCAAACAGTGATGTAAGTTCGACAATGTTAGGTATGATGAGTTATTACTTATTAGTTAGCTACGAGTTAGCTACGTCTTACGACTAACACACTAATAACTCTGTTCTGGGCCGAGATAAACTCTTATGCGTACCTACCTAATAAGTTTGTATTTACGCAAACAAATTATCGTTTCTAAATAATTACAAGTTAAAACTTAAATCACTAATGGGAATGAAATGACGATTTTATTGTTATGGGTAGGTATCTATTGGTATAATATGCTATGGGCGCGCTGACTGAGTCTTTGTTTAAATACTTAAAGCTACCTACCTACGTTGCGTGTTTATTTATAATGAATGAGTTTCGTAGGTAGATGATATTTGAGCGGTGAGCGGAAAGCAAATGACTAACGTTAATCTTGGTATTCTATTCGTTGTTATGATACGAGTAAATAGGTTGGTATTGAGACGACGATTACTAATTAGGTATTGGGAACTACGTTGATGGTGAAAAGTGGTGACGAGATTAGTATTTCGTATTTAATACCTATAGGTTGGGCTGATTACAAAGGCTATAAAGACCAAAAGTGTGCTCGATTTTAAGTGGACTTTATTATGGAGAGGTTATGTGAGCTAGACAAAGCTAGGTAATTTTAGTACCTATTACGCTCGCTTGTATCTAATAAGAAATAATTATTGGGCCTAGTTAATTATTATTACGAGCGGGGTTACGGGCTGATGTAAATACTTATTCGTATGACGAGATGAAATATGGATTAAGAGAATTGGCTGTAGGTATAGGTAGGTTTGTTGGATCAAATCTGATGGTTCGATGGATCAAATCAGAAGGCTCGAAGGACCAAAATGAAGGTGCCGTGGGGCAGCTCCTCGACGATGAGCAGGATGAGCAGAAGTACTGACCGTGATGGTTCCAATGTGGTGCGATTTCGTTAGATTCGACCGGCGCGACAACGCGCGTTTCCGACAGCGTTGAGCAATTCTTCTTTCACGTCACTTAAGTCACTGTTGGTGCACTGAAACTTGTGTCCGAGAACGTCTAGGTACCTAGGATAATCAGTATAATCACTTGATATGGGCGGAAAGCAATGGCGCGCGCGCGGGTCGCTCGTTCAACCTGATCGATTCGTTTCTTCGTAAGGTTAGCACTTCTATCCGCGGCGTGGCGCTAGCGGCGCCGTCAATGAGCAGAAACGTCCCGTTTTACGCGGGAACAATTGTTTATCGCTTATCACGCGGGTACTGCGTTGTTTCTTTAGATATAAATAGCCTTCGTCACGGACACAAGTCGTTTGCACTTCTTCGGAATCCGATTAGCGCGATTCGATTAAGCCCTTACATTGTTTCAGCCTATCTTAATTCTATAATATACAGGGTGTCTGGAAAACCTTCGGAGAAATTTTAACTGTAGATAGGGTGGATGATTTGGATCATCCCTATATTGGTAACTTTTGTTTAAGTTAATATTTGACTGAGTTACAGACAGATTTATCATCGACTTTCCTGACGATGCTCTCAGTGTGCCCCATCTTAACTGATTCATTCATAATATCGTCGGTGATACTGCAAAACCGCGTAAGTAACAAATTTATGATAGAGCAAAATAAACCTTACGGTCTTATTAAAAAGGTGCATTTTGCTCCTTATTTAAAATGTCACTTGCGCGGTTTTGCAGTTTCACCGACGATATGTGTCACAACGTAATGTAAATAAACAAGTTGTTCCTTATGAACAATGTTTCCAATCATGGTCAAAAGCTCCATGGAGTTTAGAAAACTGACACATTATCCTGTAATGTGAATGAAAAGACGGTGTCTGATAAGGGCTATTATGTGAAATAATCTAAAACTGAAACTTACGATTATGATTTTTACTCACACTTTTCTCACACTCACACGGCTAAAATAGCACTTGCACTCGTAGGCACATTACTTCTTTTACGAGATCATGAATCATGGCTGTATTTCATTGATTTGTACCACTATCAGGGCTTCCGACGAATAAAAAACACAATAATTAATTATTGACAATTTGACATATTATCTTTTTAAATCTTGGACCATTAAAACTCTTTATGAAAAGAGTTTTAGGTTTCATTTGTAAACAAAAAATCCTACCTACACGTTAAGTTTTATCAAAATTACATTTAAAGCTGGCATCATACATGTTGTTGCTAGATATTCGTATCATAGAAGAAAGAGAAAAATAGGATCGCTTTGTAAGAAGAGGTCGACGTGATTACACTCTGTGGTAAAAACCCTTAAAAGAAAAAGGCCACTAAAGCCGGCTACTCACACACCTGCTGCAGGGGCAATATGGGAATTGGACCCTTGATTGCCTCCTTAATTGTGATGTGTGTAGGCAAGCAGGAGCAATTTTTAGATTGGGCCTGCGGCAGGGCGGCAGGGGCGCAAGACCTTCCTAGCTCCCTAGATTGTGTCTACCGCCCTGCAAGGTTGCTGCGTGTGTAGTAGGATTGGGGCAATTCCAGTCAGTTCATTGGTGACAACCGAGCGGAGTGGACAAAAATGGAAAAAATGGTGTTACCATAGCCAGGAGCTCTTCAAAAGAATCAATATCCATTCGCAAAAAGTTTCTAAGATCATCTACTTCCAATTCTTTCATAATATTCATGTGGCACAATTTGCTTCGTTTCTGCAACCAATTCTTCACCCAATATCTTCTCTTCCTTTTTTTTTTGGTAGCACCACAGAAAGTGCCAAGGCGATACCAATCCTCTGGTGTTTCGACAATACAGGAGGCTTTCTCGTGGACGTGCGTTCAGCGGGACTATCAGTTACACACTGAACGGCAGGCTAGTGTGTAGAGAACAGCCTAAAATTGGTCCAACCGCCGTGCGACCGGTATTGCCCCTGCAGCAGGTGTGTGAGTAGCCGGCTTAAGGAACACCCAGAAAGTATAAAACGTGGACTACAATCACAATCAGTCAAGGAAACGATGTCACAAGCGAAGCGATGTTTGGTTTGGGGTTTGTTTTGTTTACTTGCATGTGATGTGACTTCACATCACACTCACAGGTTATAAAGTATTTCTAACATCACATAGCGTTTTTGCCACAGATTAAATTTCAAAAAAAATCCTTATTATTTCGTGTAATTTCCAAAAAAATAGACATAATTTAATGTGAAATACGTTATTTTACGCTAGTATCAGATAGGATGACCACAATTTGTAGTATATTTTCAATGTTGTCAAATAGCCTATTATAATCAATTATGCGACGACCTTTATATCCATCGACAAAATGTTTTGCACTTGGACTTTTGGCTACTGCCACAAATACCATGCGGATCAAAAGGAAAGAACCAGCAGCCAGCAGCGCTTTCTCCCCGTCTGGTTGCCCTGAAAATCAGCGCGTGCAGCGTCACGGCATGTCTGACACTATGATGCTGAGTAGCACCCAATTTGGTGCATTATTATTTTATAAAATAGTTTTAAGGTTTTGTTTTAAATTATTTTCTCACTGTATTCAATTTGATTATTATTTTTCTGTGGTTTGCACCAATAAACGATTTTCTTTTTCTCCTTTTTTTTCTTCAATACGGAGAGCAATAATCGGATCGTTCAATCCGTCTATTTGAACTTTGAGAAGTCTATGAATTTATGGCTGTCATTAGATGTCAGTGTTAAATTATGTTATTTTCAATATTCACGTCTTCAATATTTTTGCTGTAAATCAGTTATATGGGCTACTTTAGAGCAGAAAACAATGGTAAATGGTTAGATCTCGACAGTAAAAGACGGACGATATGATCAGTCTCGGCAAAACATGAACAAGAGACCTAGTGATTTCACATTTAAAACCAATTAGTGTTCAAATTGCAAAAACGAAAATACAGTAAGTTGCACTAAAATTACTCATTTATTTTTATTATAATGCTACCTTGAATTTTGTTTACATAGAGCGAACTGTTTGTTTACATGGAGCGAACTGTTTGTTTACATACAATGTGACAACGTATGGTCTCAGGTCATTGACCTCGGACATTGAATTTTGACGTAAGATACTACGAACTGTTGGAGTAGTATACTATCAACGTCAAAATGTCAAGGTCGAGATATCGGCTGCGATACATCAAGTAACAAAATGAATATAATTAATCCTTCTTTTTTTTTACATTAACAGAAACAAAAATGAACCATGCCCCCGTGATCAGAATCGTGCCAACTATTACCCCCCCAAATTTCTCCGAAGGTTTTCCAGACACCCTGTATATAGAAGCAAGATGAAAGTATCTGTCTGTGCATTTAAAATAAATGGCAAAATTTAAGCGGAAATTGCTATTTCTCTCTCTGAAAGATTGTCGTGAATAAGCTCTGAAACGCCTTCATAGATGTCAATGAAAATTTCAGGGTTTAATACACAAACCCTAGGATTTCATTTTGAAAACCTTGCCGGGTTCAGAAGATATGAATATAAGTATTTGTAAAACTTTTACTAACTGCCATTACGAAGTCGTGTCTCTAGCCGTAAATATATAGTGGACGTTATGTTACGTGTAATATACTTGACAATAAGAGCTACAATAACGTCAACATAACGATATGATAGCAAGATGGACCACAATAAATCGGAATAAAACTCCAGCATTGTGAACACATAACAAGATGTGACCTGAATCAAAATGTACTCGCAAAGTATATTATTATTGGATATATATCTAAGCAATGTTGTTAGGCGACGTTGTTTGTTTGCAGTGTCGTGTTTGTCCTCCACTTCCGCCCCCGACGCAAAGGGCCATTGATTTTAAAGCCTTTGCCGTGATCGTGATCAGTATGATTGATCGTTGTAACGTTGTCTCGTGTAAGGGCATTAATATAAAACCGGGCAAGAGCGTGTCTGACCATGCTCAGTATGGAGTTCTGAAGCCATTAAACACTGCAAACACAAAAAGCAACAAGTATAAAATAATTCTTATTTAAAGTTATATTTATCTGCCTGTAAGTATCTCAAAAACGGGGACTTATTAAGAAAGGGCCAGGTCAGGAGACCAGGAGTACCCTACACCGACGCACGTGTATGAAGAGACTTATGACTGTGTAGGAAGCGAGGGAATTTAAGTTTGTCTGGATCGTAGCAAGTGGAAGGAAGTAGTCTCTACCTGCCCCTGCGGGAAAGAGGCGTGATTGTGTGTATGTATGTATGTATCTCAGGAACCACCCAAGTCTACTTACTCCTGATACTTTTAAATTCTTTATATAGAAATAGAAATAGAAACATTTATTCGACGAACACAAGAATAAAATAACAGAACAGTGAAAAATATCATTAAAATAAGGATGGCAACACAGTAATAATAAAAAAAAACAATAAAGAAGGAAAGAAAAAAAAAACAATTGTAGGATAGTGTTGCCATGGGTGATTCTGTGACGTCGAAATTGACACCACTCAGCACTATGTCACAGCGTTAACCGCGACGCTGGTTTTATGTGGTTAGATGTGTTTCATTTAAGTCATTTTTCTATTTTTTATTACTTATATTTTTTAATTAAACCGCAATCGGCGGTCTCATGTAAAAAAAATATCTTTGCTCAACATGTATAACAGGTAGCCGAAAATAAATATTAAAAATTATAACTATGCCAAATTACAGCTTTCTAGGGCCAAAAGTCTCTAAGATAAACCGCCCGCGGACAGTCGGGTATGGTGAATCTATTCCTTGTTGGCCGTACGTAATTTTCGTGTAGAGGTATTTATTACAAGTGAAAAACGAGTTATATTAAGGTTTTATTTGAAGTCAGTTCCAATACCATAGAGAGATAGAATCTAGTCAGCTCTGACCGAATCCAGATACTAAGATGTAGTTAGGCTGCCTGTCCACTGGAGCGGAGCAAGGCAGCGGAGCGGTGAGCGAGGAAAAATCTACCAATACTATATAGCCTTATACTATATTAACAGTTACAAAACAAGTTAATTATTTCGTGGATCCCAGTGTTGAAAGTTTGAAACGTCAAAGTGACTTGCTCATTATTAGATAATTCAGCCCGTACACAGTTTAACTTGCGGCAAAGTTTGAATATACCCAAAGTTTCCGTAACGTTAGATACAACCGGCCCTATTAGGATTTGTTTAAGTCAATCGTGCTCCTATTTCATCATATTATTGTTATCGTTATAGCAGTTTTTACTATCAAATGCACAAAACCTTCCATTTCGCCAACATTGTACTTTATAGGAGGAAAATTAGCTAAACTGAAATAAAACTATATTAGGCACGTTTGAGCAATCGTTACTTCTTTTGCCATCGAAATGTCAACGATGTGATGTCTTATTAACAAAGAGCGGAATTCTTCATAGCAAAAATCAAACTGTCAGAGGGATTGACCTAACTGTTTTATCGACTTATCGATGTTACGGAATAATATCGCATTAAGTATCCATAATCAACTTAAAAAAATATTCTGTAACATTTGACCTGATACGCTGATTTTATAGAAAAAAGTGATTACAGCCAAAACACCGTTATCGAGTACTACAAATATGCTCCTGTTACTTCAACTGAGGTAGAACGCTCGTTTTCATCTTATAAATGGATCTACAATGAAAAAAGGAGTAATTTGAAAGGTGACAATGTTGAAAAAATAATGACTATTTTCTTTTACTACAGGGAAGATGAAGAAAATATATTTAGTACAGATTTAGATTTCGACTTTGTTATTTTGAATGAAGATTAGTTACCTACTCTTAGCAATATTCGTTTTTAATTTTTAATGATAAGTTTCATATACCTAGAAAAAAAAAAGAAGTATTTTCTGTTTTATTCTTTACTATTATACTAAAATACAGTGGCGGTCAGCTAATTAGGGACACCGTTAATTTGTTTGTATGTATATCCAAAAGCCTGATTTCATTACTTTAACTTTGTTTCGTTAAGTGACAAATATTTATCCATAAGTCGATAAAACAGTTAGGTCAATCCCTCTGACAGTTTGATTTTTGCTATGAAGAATTCCGCTCTTTGCTTATTAACTTAACAGTAAAAGCGGCCAAGTTAAAAATATGATACGATATGGTTTAACAACGTGAAATAGAGACCCTGAGCGCGTCGAAGCCTATACATATTATATAATATGTGGGTACTTAAAGCCGTTACTTGTTGAGAGCGTCATCAGATCGACGCGATGCCACCATGCTGCGTGACGTTATACAAAGATATACAGTGTACACATATACCCAACCTTACACGTGTGAGATGTAGCGTGATACCGAGTAAAAACATCTTAAACTAGTGCAACATTCCAATGAGAATTTTTCTAGAGAGAGAGTAACGAGAGTAGAGTTTTCTTTGAGAGTAACTTCTAAAAATTCTTATTTTTTGTATGAAATAGAACATTCTTAATTAATTTTCCATTCTCTCGAATGCTTCTGATAATGTTTTTTTTATTTTTTGTGAAAATGTCCTATATTTCGGGAATATTTGACGATAAAAAATACTCCTTCCTTTTTTTTTTTTTAATATTTATTAACGCAGTTGTTACATATTTAATGAATGCAAATGCTAGTGAAACGTCACAGGCATGTATGTATGTGCAAGGCCTACCGAAAATAAAAACTGTGAACATAAAAAGATTGTCTCTTAGGTTGTAGTGCATTAAAAAAACAGCTATAGTATTAGTTATATGGGACTATAAGTTACCTACTATTTCTTACAACAGCAAGTCCAGAAACACTTATTTGCGACCACGAGAATCTTGTTAGAAGCAAACAATATTTTTTAGTGTAATGAAAAAATAACGAGATCAATTGTAACCATTATTTTTGCTCGCCATTGTAGTTTTAGCTTTTTATATCAGTATCTTTTGACAAGATATCTCTTTCCGCGTAAAACTTCAATAAGGCAAGTTTAATGAACTCAACTTTGTTATTTTGATATTTACTCTTAAACTGTTAATGATAATAACAAAAATTTAGATGCTGGAATAAGCACCTATCTAACTATAGTCCACATTTCAACGTCAAAAGTAACTTCTTGGGAATTCGGGTAAAATATGCAAACAAAAAGGACCTAGATCCCTAATTAATTAAACTTACTTTTTCGATTTGTGTACAGAATTACCAATGCTATTGAGCCTGGGCTTATTAGGTCAAAAAAGGCCTCCTTTTATAATCTTTATATAAAAAGAAGCCGTGTCCTTTTTACTGACTGCGTGCGTCTTTCAGCTGACATGATGATGTAATAAAATGGTCTGTGGTAATAAATAACAGGATGCTCCACTTAAGCTTCTTCAAGTGACTATATATACCGCAGTGTAAGTGTCTAGGTATGATATACATGAATTACAAACGTGCGTCATACTAGTCGCCCGTAAGGTCTTAGTTACTTTATAATATTATATAGTCTACTCGAACTTCACATTTAATCTTTTCGATCGAGCCTAATCAAATATATCAACCGATAAAATTGTAACGATTGTAACAACGTTTTGCAGTCTTAGCTTACATCTTACTATATAAAAAGTATTGTAAAATCGATGATTGTAAATGAGAAGAAGTTCTCAATCACGCTTCAACCACTGAACGGATCGAGGTGAAACATATCACACAGGTTAGGTCCTTGAATAGGATATAGGATAGTTTATATCCCGGAAAATTGTACAGTTCCCGAGGGAACGCCTCTGTTATTACCCTATTGCAATCGTACTGTTTACGACGTTACATACATACATACATTAAATCACGCCTGTTTGCCGACGACGTCTTCTTTCCACTTGCTACGATCTTGACAAATTTATTTCGCTTCTTCAACATTCATACATCGAGTCATGCACGCACGTCGGTTTCGGGTACTTAAGATTCGGCGACGTTAATAATATGAAACCAATAGGGGTAAAGACTATGTAGAATAGAGGCCTGGTAACGTTTTAAATTAAATTGCATGAGCTTTGCAAGGTGCTTGAACTTGCCCGCATGGTGATAACAATCAACGCGATGGTCGAAAAAACGGCGTGCCTTTAAATTATTTATAAATAGTTAACACGTAAAGGTCAAATTATATGGCACCCATGGGACCTATACGAGGTATATTTTTATATCCAAAGATAGTGGTTAATAATAAACTAAGTTATTTGTGGATTAAGGCTTCATTAGTCTGATAATTGAGGGAGCATTAGTTTATTTCGAGGAACTTCGGCTTAAGTTTATTTATAGGTAGAATTCCGTAACTGACGGATAATTGAATAAAATAATTATTAGATACCTACTCTAATAATACTATTAAGGGAAAAGTCCGGGCCTCTATTCTAAGCGGTGACAGCTAATATTGTGTTTGATTTGTTTCGGTATTGTTTTTAATTCAGCCGCCATTATTGTCAAGTAAATAAGAGCTATCAAAACGTTGACAACACAGGTTAAAAACTATTTAATTTGTACCGTGTAGAATCTCGTCGCAGGTGAAGATGTTCCAAATACCTAAGCCACATTGTTGCCCGTTAGAAAAACATTGATCATGTCCTACCTAGGTGAGCCTGTTGAGCCTGTGGCAATGCCTTTTGTCGCGAATGATCACGATATGCGTCATAAATGTTGGTGAATGAACACCTTTAGTTCGTTAGTGATTTTAGACAAAACTATTTATGTCTGGCAACTCTGAATGGTGGTGTCAGCTAGTTTTGGCGGGAATAGGAAACTATGAAAAAATTGAGAAGGGGTTGACTGTTGTTTGTGGAGTGAGATATAATTATTCCGTCTACTGATAAATGTTTAAAAATATAATATTGACAATGCAAAGAGACGGAAAAAGGTAAATATTCTTTTGGGGGGCTGGGTTGATTTAGGGGAGTGTAGCAGATCAACAGATGGCCTTTGAGCCCCGCCCTTGGGCTCCAACCATATCTCGATGAACATAGTGGCGCCGAACGCGACACTAGACGTTAACAGAAAATCAATGCAAAGTAATATTATCTCTCTATATCATCATATACTTATGTAATTTTGTCACTTCATTATAATAATAATGTTACATGAACCGAAGGCTTGGCATAGAGGAGACATGTATATGTATAATGCACGTGGCGACTAGTGATGGGCGGCTTGTAAGTTTCAGAAGTGAAACTTTCACTTAAATTTCTGCAATATTCTGATAGTTTCATAAGTGAAACTTTCACCTAAAATTTCACATATTATTCTGAAAGTTACCAAAGTGAAATCGTAAAATTTCTGAAAATTACTCGTACTTAAGTTTTGTAATGCAACGTAAGTAACGGAAACTTTTCATGAAATTTAAATGAAATTTACTTGTGTCAGAATTATTTCCATCTAATTATGTAACTTTCAGATGTTGTAATTTTCGCAGTTAACCCTTAATTTGGCAAAAATAAAAAAAGTCGGGAATTCAAACCCTTTTTGATTTTGAATCAGCAAAAAAATAAAAAAACATTCCTAACACCTGTTGAATGACGCCTCCTGACCTGCCCCTGCGAAGCTAGCGGGTTCGATTCCCGGTTGGGGCAAATATTTTGTGTGATGAGCACTAGTATTTGTTCCTGAGTCTTAGATGTTTTCTACGTTTTTAACTACCATATGATTCTCTGTATAAATATGTTTATCATTGCTTAGTACAGTGAGCTGCAGAGAAAAGGATACCCCCCCTCCTGGTAAGCATTGTTTTTTTTCGAAAACCTGTAGTTAGATTTCAATGATTTTGAGTTTATGTGTAGACAATAGAAAAATCTTCAATTCACCGAAAAATCATATAAATTTAACCACGGGTTTTTGAAAAAAATCGAATCTTACCAGGAGGGGGGGTATCCTTTTCTCTGCAGCTGACTGTACATAGTACAAGCGTAGAGCTCAGTTTGGAACTAGGTCAATTTGTGTGAAATGGTCCCCAGGGAGTTTATTGTGGTTGCGTTTCTCGTTGTCTGTAAAATACGCGTTACTTTCTAATAAACTTGTAAACGCGGGTAACCTAACTATGTTTCGAAAAACTTTTGTCCGCCGTTACGTTTGTCCGAATTTTCATTTGTCTGAAAATAATTTTCCTCTCAACCCATTCATTTTTCAAAATGATTAAAGAGGTATACCTACAGAACCTGTAGGTTAGGATTGGTTAGTTTTATAACAATTTAGGAAAATTTATCGGTCTTAGAGGAAAAATATTTTCGGACAAATGAAAATTCCGGCAAACAAAACAGGACTAAAGTTTTTCGAACTTAAGATAGGTAACCTAGAACATTTTTCGGCTTTGTACTTTTCTCTCGCTTACTAAAACCTGAAACACGTTTTACGAGTATTTTCAGATCTCTTGCCCTGAATATTTTATAAAATAAAAACCTCTACAAAATAATCTCTGACTGCGTAGGTATTCTTTCTACCACGCCGGGTGACACATAAAAGGTATCGCCTCGAAACTTTATAAAAAAAACAACAAGAAAAATAAATGTCCCATCGTCGTCCCACTCGATTGTTCTAGTAATACGCGACGTGATCATTGTGTGCCATAAGTACACTTAGATTCACTCGAAACTGGTCATGCTCGAGGTTATCTATTGAGAATCGCTGAATAGTAGTTGCCAAGTGGACATTCCGAAAATAAACCGAAAATTGATACTCGTAGTACAGCTGTATTGGATCAATATTTTGAGCTAAGAATACGTGCAAGCAGTGTTTCCATTGTTGTGTCCCAAAATATCAAGGGACAATCTCACACAAATTGACGAAGTATCAATTCGAATTCATAAATATGTGTACACTTTAGTACCTTGTCTAATTAATGTCATGTTTAAACTCTCATATATGAATTTTCACAGCGATTAAAGTGACAAGGTACTAAAGTATACACATTTTTACTAACTCGACTGTACTACTTGGACTAGACAATGATAAACATACTTATATTGAGAATAATACTTATTTATACATAGAAAACCTCAAAGACTCAGAAACAAGTACTCACACTCATCACACAAAATTTTCACTCATACCTGTCACCTGAACCGAATCGAACCTAGGACTGTTAGCTTCTTAGGCAGGATCACTATACTAACTAGATTAAACGCGTCGTCTTCGGCGTCACTGCCGGATAAGATAACCGTTGAAAAGACCAGCATAGAGGCATTTCATCCTGGTTTTCAGCGTTGGCAACGCATTTAGCGGAGTTTTCCTCGGAAAAAGCAAAAATTACCATTCGAAAACAGGAATTTGCAAAATGAAACAGCTTTTTGGTGGTCCAGGGTTCCATATTCACTATTGTACTAAGGTGGACTTATTCCTTTACGGTATCTCTTCATATTCCTTGACGATCGAGAAAACCTTAAGAATAGTATTGTTATATGCTTGAATAATGTCGAATATATAGGCACTGACTGGATAATGCACATGAAACTACCCTACATTGTGAATTGTCAAAGGCTGACAACATCTCATTTTTGGTAATCGAGTGAGACTGGATCGAAAATGTGCTTAGTATTTAATGAACCTTTGCGTTTTCCACAAAATTGGGAAAAATAAGGAAAAGAAGACCTAAAACGGTAAAAGAAAAAGTTACATGCCATGTCATAAATGAATGAAAAGTGATAGAATATCCTCCCACCGCCGGTCTCCATACCTGCCAATAAAGCCAGTAAATTTATATCAGGTAATATATCTAATTGAAGAGGAAACGTAAAGTAGTGATTGGCTCCCGCCATTATTTTTAAAAAGTTGTCTAGTTTCTCTCTACTTATTTTGTTATGTTTCTGAAGAAAATTTATCTTCATTCCACGTTGATTAGCACTAACACTAACAAACTAAGTACGAGTGTGTGTAGGTGTACAGAATCAAGTTCACACACTCACACCTCGTCGGGATCGTATTAAGTTATTAACAACACGTCACGTCATGCATCCCCCTCCGCTTAGCTTCTAATCCGCTGCCTTCAACCCGAGCCATCGCTAAATGAGGAAATTTCCTGATATAAATCCCCCCAGAACCAAAATGTTATGTTTACGTGTAATCACGTGGTGCTTACCGGGCCGAGGCTGTCGAACCCGTGGCGCTGCGCGACCTGGCCCGCCTCCTCACGACCCACGGACCGCTTGAACCGCACCAGGAAAGAGTTGGTGAAGACCTCGGAAGATGTCCCCGCGGCGACCAAGACCGACACAGCCAAGCATTGCAACCACATGTTCGCGCTGTGACCGGCGGCGGCTGACTGAAACCTGTCTGCCGCTGACGTCACCGAGTATCGACCTAGGGACCACGCATGCGCCTCGCCGCTTCCTCCATTCAACCAATGCCTGCACATTTGCCTGCCAGATTATGAGGGAACGTCTCATCACCATTGTTTTGAATAATACAGCCTGTATTCGTGCGTGTGCTTTAAAACGCCGCCTTAACCTTTCTGTGAAGCATCAGTATTGAGCGAATTTTATTGCTTTGAAGCTCGTTTACTGACACGGATACCATAGCTATGATAAAGTAGGTAATGATATACGGTTTGAACGCCCGACTGGTTCGGCAAGGGCTGCGACCTTGGTCGGGGTTATGAGCCGCCGTAACTCAGGAGCACAGCTTGCGCTAAGTGCCATCTAAAAGCTTTACGTCAGAGACCTAGAAAAATAGTCGACGCGCCGCGTTAAAAGTTTAGCAGCGCTTAAGGGGGCTCACTTAAGGGACATATATAGTTTTTTTTTGTGAATTTGTTAAGTTGCAAACCATGCAACAGGTATTCGAGGCTGCATTGTGACTAATTCGGTGTGTAGTGGCATCAGCTGCATCGTTGCATCTGCGTTGCCAGCTTTTGTCACCTCTTGCAAAGAGACTAAAACAAAATGCTAAAAGTCATTAGCATGCCTTGTGGCTTTACGGTCAAGTAAGCAATGTCAAACCAGATGTCAAATGTGTTAATGCAATAAATTACAAAAGTGATCAGCTACTTTTGACGCTGACTGAACAACTAGAGAAAGTAAGCCATTTAAAAGTACATTGCCGTACTCTTTTTGGTCCTTTGAACAAAAATCGCTGTAGATTTTGATTAAAATTTGATACAATTATATAATATTTAAAGAGATACTTCACAAGTGTTTTCAGTAAGCGCACACGTGCAAACGGCAGACTTTGAAGGATCTCATCGCAAATGTGTTTCAGACTGTGTGAACAGGTCTTTACTCGGAGTTATTTACCGTCTAAATATTGATAGGACTGGACAGAGCCTTGGCGCAGGCTCGTAGTTGCCCTTCGGATTTATATTCGGCTATGAATTACGTGCGCCGAATGCTAATGGTTTCTATAATACTCCTTTTCTTTATTTGTATAATCAATTAGGACTACTAGCTTTTGCTTGGCTCTAGTAGAAGTAGTATGTCGCAATTTTTTCAGTAAGCAGTTTTTAGTCTGGAAGAGATCGCTATTTAGCGGTAAGACCGCCTGTTGTATACCTATAGTTAAAATGTACTGTTCCGTGTTTTGTTTTTTTTTTGTGTTCGATAAAGAGTATTTGTATTGTATTGTATTGTAACTGTCCTATTATAGTAATAAATATATTTTGTATAAATTATCAAATTTTACATCGAACGGTTGACGTATTTAAATGTGACGACAGAACCTACAAACAAACACACTTTTGAACTACTAAAAGAATAAAGATAACTAAACTACTTTATCATTATAAAGGTTATTAATATTTATTATCTTGAGCTCTTAAGAAATTAAATACTTTCCCCAACGCTAAGTTAGGTACCTATAACGAACAATCGAGACCACTGAAGTACAATGATAATTTAATCGATAACATTTATGCGTCCATAAAGCGATTCGCTCAAATTCAAACGTCATTATGAACAATTGATTAAGCGCTGCATTCATATAGCTCTCCTAAACCATGCCGTGTTCAACTCTGGTCGGCATTCTTTCGTTCTTCGTATTAGCCGGAGCCAGCTATCCCCCCGTGAAGTCGCGTGTAGTGGGTGGAGAGATAACAGAGATAAAGAAATTCCCGCACTCCGTGTTCCTTTTTACAATGTGCGGGAAATTGAACTTTATGTGTGGAGCTTCTGTCGTCAACCAGCTGGTGATACTTACGGCTGGGCACTGCGTCCATATACCAAGTTTAGTGAAATCATGTAAGGTCAATGTTATGGCAGGACATGAAGAATTAGCAAGGGTAACAAGCTCTCTTCGCCGAGAATATACCACACAGACTTACTACGCATTGCTTTTAAATCATTATTTGCCCAGCAGTATCATATACGTATATTTTTCGATGTTTTCAAATAAATGTATTTCTTTTTTATGTCTTTCTTTCTTTTATTATTCAACGACGTCCCACATGACCAAGGGAGGGACAGACAGACAGATATGAAGAAATTATATGGGTTCCTTTGTTCTATTTGGATATGAAACCTCACGATCCCGTCTTCTGAAAAATCGTTATAACTTTATTTTTTGCCTTACCAGCTCGGACAATCTTCTTTGTCACTCAAAATCTGCGTGCAAAAGTCGACTTTACCCATCGACGACGGCGGCGGAGCGAGAACACGAACACGGATATCACTGATGTGCAGAGGTCGGAATTTTCGTAGCACTTTTGAGCTGTCATAGGGACTTCTCGTTTATCGACTTCGGATAAACATATTTTATCGATACATCGCTCTTTAGCGATAAGATCGCCTGTTGTTTACATCTACTTTTAATCTTCTTTAATATGTTGTGTTCTATATATATAATGTATCGATAAAATATGTATATCCGAAGTCGATAAACGAGAAGTCCCTATAACAGCTCAAAAGTGCCACGAAAATTCCGACCTCTGCTGATGTGTAACTCGTGGAATTGTTTTTCTAGATCCCAGTGTTTCCCTCGCTACGCTGAGGTGAAAATTTGTGTGCTTCACAACATCAAACATATTTCCGTCTCGTGCGTGCTCTGTATTCAATTACCAGGCCCGGTATTCTAGGCGGTAAAAACGATATCGTAGTTAATCTGTTATGGTATTATTATGACGTCAGCCGCCTTTACTGTCTAGAAAATAAGAGCTATCAAAACGGTGACAATACGATAACAGCTCAAACACGATATGGTTTTTACCGCGTTGAATAGAGGCCCGGCTCTCAATCCAAACCACAACTTTTTCAGGCCTTGCATAACTATTTCAGGTTCGTTATTTGAGGCGTACCAAAGGAATATTATTACATGAAAACTTCAACGTAAAAGAGATTAAAAACGACATTGCACTCGCTTATCTCAACGAAAAATTGCCCCTAGGACCAACGACCCAAAGGATAATAATAATGAAGGATACTCCAAATGTCCACGAATTGTTTGTTGCCGGCTGGGGAGGCACAGGCAGTGATGTAAGTAATCTTCATTTTAAGGGACCTATTTATAGTCAAATATCACTATCCCAAACAAATTTTAGCAACTGTATTTTTGCGAACTCTATTGGCATATATTTATTTTGCATATTTCACTTTGGTCAATCACTTTACAGAATATTACCTGGGCAACTTTCATCAAGATGCCGAATGTTTTACTGAATCAAAGAATGATTAGTCAAAAAAACTTTTTCCATGAACGATATGCTTTTAATATACCGAATTATTATTGGTCAAATGTATTATTTCCTATAATTCGTAAAATTTGATCTTGTAAGACTATTCGCATACCCAGCATGGTTAGGTGCGACGACGAGCGTGGCGAGGCGTGTATAAGTTGAATTGTGTTCAAAACAGCTACAAACAGTTTTGTAGGGAAATTTAAGCTGATTTAAAAAAAATGTAACTAACTATCTTTACTAACCTGTTAAAGATTTGGCCCATATGGAAAAAGCACCCTTGAAATAAAACGTCTTCGGCAGATACCGATGCGAGTCATTTGCCATATTTTGTGTTAGATTTAGTACATTTGCTAACTGAGTACATCACTACATAGTATAAAACAAAGTCGCTTGCGCTGTCTGTCCCTATGTATGCTTAAATCTTTAAAACTACGCAACGGATTTTGATGCGGTTTTTTTTAATAGATAGAGTGATTCTTAAGGAAGGTTTATATGTATAATACATTCCACGCGGGCGAAGCCGCGGGCGGGTCGCTAGTTGACTATATAATAATTAGTGATTTGATAAATGATCAAACACTTTAACGATAATACATGCCTTTGCCTAACATTGGTATGAGAAAAAAAAATACGGAAAGCGTGTAGTTGCCAAATGTTTACCGAAATGAATTTTGCGATAAAATGTTTGGGAAGTGATAATTGGTGAATTTATTTTCGTCCATACAAAGGCAATCATGTCATGTCATGGGATAGTTTGATCCCACTTAATGTTCTGGTTATGAATTGTGGCTAAGCACAAGGGTAGCACTGGTTTATACGTCTAAAGGTCCCTACTCTAAGGGGGTTTTGCCGGGTAACCATATCGTGGTTAATCCTAAAAGACCTGGTTTTTCCCTCTAGGGGATCTTTCCCCTAGTAAAAAATACGTTATGGCGCAAAAACCAAGAAGAGATCTGTGGTTGTTTACTCTAACAGTCAAATTAACTAAAGCGCTTAAAATGATAATTGTAGAAGCCAGAATACAAGGACAACATACATACATACATAAACTCACGCCTTCATTCCCAGAGTGGGGTAGGCAGAGCTAAAGAATTACCAACAAGTCTTAAAACTTCTCGATAATTCTGTAACCACAAGGACAATATTTGTCATAATTCGTCTTTCTCCCTCTTTATAAATAAAATGAAAAAACTGTAGTCCCATTATTAGTCCCATATTCTTTACATGGCTTTAGATATAAGCGTACTTACTTTACGAAAAATAATTCAGCCGTTTCCTACCAGGAAGAGTCCATGGTATTGTAAAAATATGAAAATAAATGTTTTGTCGCCTTTTCATGGATTGAAATCAGATATTACATATTTATGTAGCCATTACCTCATTTATCCATTCCTTTTTTAGCAGCCTAATGCGGGAATTGGGTCGAAGAAACTGAAGTCAGTAAAACAGTATTTACTACCACGAATTGAATGTTCCAAGGAGCTGGGTACTGGTATCACCTTCAACCAGGGCATGATTTGTGCCATATACAGCGCTACCGAATACGTCACTAAGTAAGATCTACCGCGGAACTCTTTAACTTTTTAGATTTTCGGCTTCTACATGCACATATTGTTAACCGGTAAAAGTTGCCCCGCGCACTCGTAAGCATGTTAGACACGCATGCACTATCAGCCCAATGGAGCCCTGACCCACCATAGAACTGTGTCACAGTAACGTTATGATTGGGGTCGTAATAAGTGTCAAAACAATTGTTTTATATTGTCACTGTGACACCGTTCCATTTTATTTTTTTTGTATCAGAGGAAGGCAAACGAGCACACAGGCCACCAGATGGTAAGTGGAAACTGTGACTCATAGACATTCGCATTCACAAGACCACAAATGCACTGCCAACCCTGAGGACTAAGATGGAATGCCTCTATTCTAGTCATTTCACCGGTCTTATCCCGAAACCGGAACACAACAATGCAAACACTGCTGCTTGGCGGTAGGTTAATGGATAAGATGGTGGTACCAACCCGGACGGACCCTGCACAAGGTCCTCCCACAAGTAAATGGTGGGTCAGGGTTCCATTGGGCTGATGGTACGGTCGGTCTTATAAGTAGCTGCACACTTTAGTGCTTTGTCACTTTAAAGCAAAGTTTGAGCTGCTGCACTAATCTGTCAAAGGCATTAAAAAGACAAGATACTAATTTAAGGTGTGCCTTTACACTGCCGACTTTAGCTTCCTCTTTATCCGAGTTGCCTCCCTGTCAACGAAACCTACGACAAAATTAAAATACAAGCACTAAAATGATAACGCTCAGTCGGTACAGGTCAAGCCTGCCGGTTACTAATTCGCTGAGTGAGCTGTTTAATGCCCGGTTCCTATATTCAAGAAACGAATCGTTTTCCTTACGGGCAGTAGCGTTATGACATTTGCCACGTACAAAATGTGTCAAATTTTAACGAGACGTCACAATTCTACCAACGGTTTTGAATATAGGAACGCACCATAAGAGAATCACCACACAATAGTGACCTGACCGTGATTATAGCATACATTGCCTTTTTCCTTTACAGGGGTGACTCCGGAAGCGCACTAGTAAGCTCCAATGGACATCAGGTCGGAGTGACGTCATTTGGTTTAATAAATGGCTGGCCTGGAATGACTGTCTACATGAATACCTCTTACTATTACAACTGGATCGTTACCGCCGCAGAGAAACTGCATTGTTCTGATTAAAACAGTACCAATTTCGTAATTATATTTGGGCAAATATAAACTTTATTTGCTACGGAAGGATTCTGATCCTGCAGCTGCTTGTAAAATCTCCGTGCTATCAGTTTCGACACTAATGGCAGGTGCTCTGAAAAAGATGCAAATCTAAAGAAATACACATTTTTACCGTTTTTTTTTCTGTATGTAATATTTTTTGTGAACGAGCCTTGGATAGCTGATACGTTTTAATGACAATATCACAATATTACATACTACAAAAGTAACAATAACTAAATCGGATAAAATTCTCAAAAAAATGTGAAATATGTATATGATGACAAAAAAATATGACACAGATTCAATAAATTCCTAATGTAAGTAGTTAAAATCATTTAATGAAGTTCGTTTACTCGTATGACTACCCTTTTATTTCTTTATTTATGATAATACTTATATATAATTTATTATTTAGCGGGTGCTTTACAACATTTTTCTTCCATCGAACATGATGATTGTATTGTAAATATTCCGGTAGCAAGATAACCTAATTCTGACATAACGCATTGATGCATTTCGCAGAGATCTGAGTCCCAAACATAGTCAGGCGGCGCTGAGTTTTGGGATTTCAAAAATATTAAAGTTTATTGTTTTTGGTAAGTATATAATTTCCGGACCGTTTGCCCAATGTAATGCACGAGTTTGTGCCATATTATTTGTTTGCTAAGGAAGAACAGGCGTGATTTAATGTATGTATGTATGTATCGGACGAAAATAAAATTCGAGATGAAAAATTATCTTTCACGGTAATAATGAAGTAATAACCTCAGTACATACGTATTTTATGTCATCTTCATCCACGGGGATATTGATATTCAATCTATACCTGACCACGTTGCCATAGCAGGTCTGAAAGAGTATTTATAATCGGTTAAAATAGTATTAAGCGTTTCAGATCACTAATATCAGTTAATCAAACAAATTGTGTCAAATTCTTCCATGGCACTTGAGCCTTGTTTTTTTTTCAGTCAACTCCAGGTAAATGACACAAACCAAAATGTAAGTTATTCGAGTTTGTGTTAGTTAGTTGGCACTGGACGAAGATATCACAAAATTGCTTTGCACTATACGCAAATTATCCTAGGTAGAATGCTGTTTTTTTTTAAATTTATTTTAAGAAGAAATAAAAAATAAAAATTAATACATACATACATACATAAACTCACGCCTTCATTCCCAAAGTGGGGTAGGCAGAGCTAAAGAATTACCAACAACTTTTAAAACTTGTTGATAATTCTATAACCACATTTTGCACAATAAGGCTAAGATGTTTACCAGCGCATTAGTGACAGGTTGCAAGCCCATCGCCTAACAGTACTACAAGCCTTTATTCCCTTAGTCGCCTCTTACGACATCCACGGGAAGACATGGAGTGGCACTATTCTAACCCGGCAACCACACGGGGGCAAAAATTAATAAATGCAACAAAACATCGAACTTGTGAAAATTCAACGGCAAGATCTGACACAAAACGCAATATAAGCTTTACAAGTACACACCGTGTTCACATTAAAAAAATAAGCGACTTTAGAGTTTTTGTAACTTATGAAGTTATGACCTCAAAATATGCCAGCGCCGCCGGACTAACATCCAACGCATGGCAGTTTTTTGTCTTCCGAAAGTCATAAATCGTTATTGAATTTTATGAACATTTAAAAATAAAGTATATTTTCATCTTTTTTTGGTTCCTTTTATTTGTAAATCAGCTGCCTGTCTTTATTTCAATCGGTAAACAAAACTGTAACCCACAAAAACAAAATTAGAGTCATGTGGGGTAACTGTGCGCAGGGGGTAAGTGTGCGCCACCCCTTTGTTTAGGAATGGGGAGGGAGAAGTTTGTGATATGTGTCGACAAATTAAAGTTATGTTGGTAGAGAATTAGTTTATGCGAGAAAAACCCAGATGGTGTCATTAGTTCACTTGAAAAAGAAAATATTCAGAATCCGAAGATGTAAAGGTAAAATTTGCTGTCATGGCGAAAATTGACACGAGTAAATGATCTTTATATCTGTTAAAAATGTATTTAAGCCTTTTATTTTGCATATCATTTGAAGCTATATTATGTCTCAATAAAATGAGGTAAGTTTGACCAAATTCAGTCTGCTAAGAATATTAAAAAAACCACAAAGTTCTCTTAACTGCGCACACTTACCCGCAGTATGGGGTAAGTGTGCGCATTTTGAGCTGGTTGAATTAAGGTGATTTTTCTTCGAAGTGGCAAAGTTTTATTGATAATTTCTTGATTAAATGATTACGTAAATAAATACTGTGTTAGATACATATTTTCATTTTTCTTTCATGCTTATAATTTGATTTTGATACTAGCTTGAAAAAAAAGTGCGCACACTTGCCCCACATGACTCTACCGTTTACCAAAATGGTGGCGTACCCGGGTGTGTGTTGTGTAATTTAAAAAAAAATGCTCATGAGGTCATGAGGTCTATCGATTTAGTTTACTGTGGAGTACCGCAAGGCAGTATCCTGAGCTCATCAATATAAATATTACGCGAGGCCGATTTTTGTCCATGGCATCAGATCTACAGTTATAGTCCGATTTTGATAAATAATCTGTTATTGTATTCGTCTCATGCTGGAGAATTGCATAAAACTCTTCGTTTTTTTTTTTAAGATAAAGTACGTACTGAAAATTTAATTTTACTAGAGTGCTTCCACCTAAGCGACATGGTGTCCGCTTAAACAGGGTATATCAATTTAAATATCTGGGGCACTAGCTCAAAGACGATGACGATATTGAGAGGGAGCGAAGGGTGCTATCAGTGCGGGCTATAGCCCGAAGTTCACTCATTGATATTTATTGTACGTTAATGACTTGCCACATCACACTAACACGACTGCATATTGTGTTTCGACGACGTCACCCTAATAATGTCTGAATTATAAATGTTATTGCACTATGGTTTACGGTGTGTTCCTATATTCAAAACTGTGGATAGAGTTGCGACGTTAAAACGTGCAAAATGTTTCAAATTTTAACTCGTCTCTATCCACGATTTTGCATATAATACCGCACCATTAGAATTTGAAATACTACTTATATGTATCTTTAGTGATAATGTATTAACTTCACAACAATGAATTTAGAGAAAACATGTTTTTTTATCAGCCTTTATCCATCCGGCGCAACGTTTTTTTTCTAGTCCCAAGTTATCCTGAAAACTAAACAAAAATGATATAAATATCTTTATAGGAAAGAATACATTCGAGCAAAAACACTTTAAAAACAACATTAACACAATAGCGTTTTATCTCAAATGTAGGTATTTCAAGAAACATCCATTGTACATACGCCCTTTTAAAATATCTCTATTAGACCAATAAACTGCAATGATTAAAACAAGTGCGACAGTTTTCATACGGTCATAAAACGATACGCTCAAATTCAAAAATCGCGATTAAAAAAACCACTGCTTGATCCAATCATTCAAATATAAACTTCATTAATATGACTTGTTTGCTTATTTTTATTTCCTTCTTTTTCTTTATAAGAGCAGGCAATAGTAATTCCATGCAGGGCCACGTTGTCGGTGGCGAATTAACAGAAATAAGAAAATTTCCTCATTCCGTATATCTTCAAATATGGTGTGATCAGTACAATTCATGGATCTGTGGAGCCTCCATCTTTTACCAGATGATGGTCCTTACTGCAGCTCACTGCTTCGAAGAAGTAAGCAAAAAATGCCAAATTGATGCGATGGTGGGACACGAAGCCTTAGACCTGGTAACTACTTCAGTTTGATTACTTGAACTTAGAAACTCGTATGTTAACTTAACAGATGAAAGTTACCGAAACTCGAACTTGATGCAATAAGACCCCAACGTCAATTATTTAAGCCCAAGTGGGTGGCACTATGTACGTATAAAACTACATCACCTTGATATAATTACACTTTATTTTTGCAAAGTATAAAACGATATCAAATCTATTTTGAGAATATAGCACTACATTTTTTTTTCTTGGATGTCTTTAGTCCGTATAAAAACTTCCTAATTCATCTTTAGTTTGCTCTAAATCAGCAGTTTTGATTTTAGGTAAAGTGTCATTTACATCTTTTATTGACAATATTCAAATTCGTAATTGAGATCACATTTGAAAGCTCTCTTTTGTTGATTGTTTACTAAGTTTAATTCGTAAATATAACTAAGGCACTTCTTTGAAAAGGGCTAAACTTCTTTCACTAATAAAAGGTATGTGTGCAAAAACTCAATATTGGGATCAATTCAAGTGGTTTTTTTTTCTGCAGTGCCTTGAACAATATCTTTGTTTTTTAGACACGATATTTGCGGCATGTTAGAAACTTCATAATACATGAAGGCTACCGTAGGAAAATTGTCCGCAATGACATCGCCCTCGGCCACCTGCAGAAAAAGTTTCCTCTAGGACGACTGGTTCAGAGAGTTTTGATAACAGACTACTTCCCTGTAGGGGGCAAGTTGTCTATTGCTGGTTGGGGAACTATTAACGTAAGTATACTTTTTTATTAAATACTCACCAAACGCTTACTTTTGTTTCGGCGAAACATTTTTGCCAAAGTAATGTATCGTTTGCCAACCCGCTTTGTTATCTGTAACCGTTATAAAAACTAACATAATCTAACCTATAAGGTTTACACGATGGTACTGAAATAAATCCTGAAATATTTACAGTTACAGGGAAAAAAATGGGTTGACAAATGGAGTGGTTGGGAAACGATTCATTTGGCAAACATAAGTATTTCGGCTAAACGGTAGGCTCCCCATCAAACGATAATCCAATATACTCCGTTGATGAATATAAAGTAACTTAAATTTTAAAATTTGAGACCTGTCACTAATACATTGGTAATCTAGCCTAATTGTGCAAAATGTGGTTACAGAGTTATCAACACGTTTTTAGGTTGTAGGTAATTCTGTAGTCCTGCCTACCCCACTCTGGTATGTTTATGTAAATTTTAAAATTATTATTGACTTGACAAAAGCGCGTGGAGCTAACCCCATGTGCTTCTGTTTAGTCCATTAGAGAAAATACTCTTTTACCGAACAATTGTCTTTACGTGTGATATCCACGGACTTATTTCTTTAATAAGTCCATGGGAGGTGTGTAGGGTTGTAAAAAAACGGTTTTTTTTCTGACTTGAAAAAAAACATTAAAAAAAACCGTGAAAAAAAAACGTTTTTTTTCTGGAGTAGGTACGTTTTTTTTTCAAAAGTATGAAAACTCAAAATTTGCAAGGCAGTTAATACTTTTATACGGTTGTTTTACTTGTTTTAGACTTTATGTTAACCATTAAACCAATTTAATTTAACAACTTTGATTAATAACAACATGAATGAAATCTGTAGTGGGAGTTATCGCAATTTACTGTTGGCAACAGTCAACACCAACGCCTCTCGTCGCCGCATCGGGGAATTCAGGGATTCCCCAAAAATTAGTTAGTTCTGCTGATAGTGCTGATAGTTCTAGTGAATAGGTTTAAAGTTCTTTTTGTATTTACTAAAAATAGTTTAGTTAAATAAATCACGAAAAACCATTATTGTGGCATATTTTTTTCATCTGAAAAAAAACCTAATTTAGAAAAAAACCATGGTGCCAGGTTTTTTTTCATGTTTTTTTTCATAAATTTGAAAAAAAACATTTGGGTTTTTTTCTATTTGCAACCCTAGAGGTGTCTATAAATAACTCTACGTTGGCAAAATACTCCATAACAGGAGTTAAAGCCTTTAATTAAAATTAGAATTATAATTAAAATTATTATTGTTTATGACATTTATTACTTTTTGTATATTGACATCTAAAACTGACCATTTATCAGTTGTTTATTATTGTTATTTTGAATTTTTTGAGTGTATAATTTAACAATTAAAAGTGAAAACCAAACTAAGCTACTCAAATATTAAAGATGTAAATAATAATCACCACTATAAAAAGAACACCCCCTCTAGCAGGTCCGCTCGCGGCATGGTCCCTATGACACTGGCTGCATTACCTCTCTGGATATTTGAGTGTTATTTTAGTATTATTTTATTATTTGTACTATTGTTGTCGATAAATAAATAAACTAAACAAAACGAGCGATTCGCCTATATTATACCTAGTGGTAAGAGTTGATGACACCAGTAAATTTCTTGAGTTAGTCGGCTACACAAAAGGATGCATCTGAGATATCGTCACCATACGAAGCGTTCTAAATTTTCCTCCAAAACTTAAGGACACCAGCAAATTGTTGATCACTACAAGAAAAATTAAAAGCATTAAGTAGCAAAATTTATGTTACAGTGCTAAATCCAAGTGTCCTTAAAACTTTTCAGATATCCCTCTTTGGAGCACGCTGTATAATTCATGATGTGGTAGTGACCGACATCCAATTCGTCTTTTGACCGTTATGGCCAAACCCTATATTCAAAGGGTGATGGGCAATTTTATATGAACCCCGTCGCCACCCTTCAACAGGAGGGACCGTTAGGACCCAAAACAAGACAAAATACATATTTTAGTAGCTAAATCGATGGGATTTTTTCTATGAAAAAACCTTTCAAGAGTCATGCAATGCAAGAATGTGTTCATTTTTAAACAAATTCCATACGATATGATAATAACTTTCCAAGAAAACCCCATACATATGGCGATCGTTGCCATAGTAAAAATACATCATATTGCCAAGATCTATAAACCGGGACATGTATCATCTCTGTTGGTAGGTGGGGACATTTTTGCCCATTGTCCCTTGACACATTTTGTATGGGCAAATTTCAAGTTTTAACCCGAAGTAAGTGTTATCTGTCTGCGGTTTGAATATAGGGTTCGGCCTTTAGTAAATATTAAATAATAAGATTGTAATAAGTAATGGGAAGGGAAAGTTGTATGTTTAGATCGGTGCACCTAGCGTTCCATAGTATCTGCCTACCCCATTGGGAGACAGGCGGCGTGAAGTTATGTATGTATGTAAGATAGTTTAAAACGAAAATCCTGTCAAATAAAACTAAGAATCTCAAAACTGAGTACTCTGGGTCAAAATGGCATCATCAAACAAGGTTATGTTTGTTGCCAGGATGTCACGCAAGAGCTATCGCTGGTGCTGAAGTCAGTGAAGCAATACTTATTGTCACGGAATGACTGCAGAAACGTAGGTCATATCGACGAAGGCATGTTTTGTGCCAGCAACAGCCTCGTGGACCGACCCTCGAAGTAAGCCCCACAAATAGATTCACTTAAGTTAGCGTTAGTCAGTATTCAAAATTAAGTGCTGTGTGGAGTGAGCAGAGTCCGATGAGTATAGTTTTGAAAACAAAATGGAGATTAATCAAAATAAATAATGAATAGAAAAAAAACCCTTCCAACTTACCCGCGACCTAACACCGCGCCGTACAGAGAGGTTATTATGACATAACTATGCAGTTTAGTTTACGATGAGCGAAAAAGAGAGAGTTATATAACTGCTATTACTTTGTCCTTTACACTCGCCGTAAAATAAACTGCATAGTTATGTCATAATAACCCCCCTGTTACTGTTGACTTCACGTAAGAGGATAATGACAAGACTCTTTTCTGCTTGCTTGTTTACCTCTGCCATGCTACATTTTTTTTATTACAGGGGTGACTCCGGCAGTGCACTGGTGATCGAACACGGGCATCAGGTCGGGCTGGTCTCTTTCAGGACTGTAGCCGTTCCCGAAGTCATCGTGTACACCAATACCTCCTACTACTTCAAGTGGATAGGTGATACTGCCTGGAAGTTGCATTGCGCTCAAAACAACTCAATCGAGTTACAGCCGAAATCTAATGTTTGATTGCTATCAAAACTGAATTATCTTCTTTGCGACCGCTCTGGTCTTCTAGGACGATTTAAGAGACACGGTTTAAAATTGACAAAAATATGTTTGATCTAGATTTTTTAAGGCTTCCTAATTGCTAATCGTCCAGAACTATCGCGCCCTAGCGACAAGTTATATTAAAAGCTAGTCCTAACAGGACTATTCTATCTACTAGGTAAAACCATACGGCTTTTGACCTGTTATCGTATTGTTTATAATCCGGCCGACATTTCTGCCAAGTAAATAAGAGCCATAGCTCACAAGTAACACTACCCATAAGTAACGTTCATGTAATCATATCGTTGTCAATACAATTATTGTTTGTGCTTTCCGAATATTTGTATGTCGATTGTTTTCGGCCGAATGCTTGACACCAGACTACCATAACACCATGTACATTATTCATAAGTATTCTGGCAAATAAATATTTCATTTCATTTCATTCCATTTCATTTCATTTCATTCCATTTCATTTCATTTCATTCCATTTCATTTCATTCCATTTCATTTCATTTCATTCCATTTCATTCTATTTCATTTCATTTCATTCCATTTCATTTCATTTCATTTCAATAACATGGCAAAAACTATATTTTCTGCCGAATACAATTAGGTTATATCATTTCAAACAATTCCAACGATAAAATTGAACCTTACAGTTACAGATTCACTCTTCTTTTGCCTCTCAAAATGGTTCAAGGCACTTTACTGGCATGACTTGGTTGCAAGTCAAAATGGCGAGAAATATCTAATTTAACATCAGTTGACCAGCACATTACTAGAATTATAAATTCTATTTAGTAGTGTTACAAAAATAGTAACAATCTTGTAATAATCGCAGACCTCAGAACTCAGACTAGGCCAAATTTGGTCTGCTCAGGGGGGTTAGTATGACCTAGCTATGCAGTTCATTTAACGCTGAGAGAAAAGGACAGAGCTATATAACTGGTATAGCTCTGTCCTTTACGCTCGCCGTAAAATGAACCGCAAAGCCATGTCATAATATCCCCCAACGACATTATTTGTGCACTTGTGTGCCTGTCGTTCGAGAAGATTAGACCTACACTACATGCTAAGATATGTGTCACGTCGGCTGTGGGAAACTATAAATATATTATTATTCTAAAAAATCACTAAATATTGAATAAATCCACATGTAACCATCGTCCTTAGTGACACGATTAAATAATCATTATGGACGAAGAGGCCGACGTCCCCATCACTAAAGGCGACCCCCGTGAATTTAAATTTGCTGGATAAAATAGGCTTGCGCTCCCGATATTAAAAGACTACTAGCGAAACTGCATTTAGGGGACCTTGGGAGTTGCAATGGTGCCCAGCTAACACCACCACCACCAAATAAAACTAAATTGTAGCTGCATTTTGTACTCATCAAGCAACACCATGACATACCAACCAACAGATACCCTACATACGCTAGATAGCCTACCTATTGCCTAACGCACTCGCAATCGTAATCGACTTCAAAGTGGAATAGTTTTTACTCCCAAATTAAAGTGGTAAAAACTGTTAAATTTCACCGGCTGACCTTCACACTTCACTTTGAAGATGGCGCTCTATGATGATGACTTAACACATATTATAATAAGCCAAATACAAAGTATGTTAGGAAATGTGGAGTTGGGTAAAGAGCAGGTTGGTTGCAGCATCACGTCAACAAACTATCAAGATATTGTAATCGCTTTTGATTTTAGTGAGTGTACCTATAAGTTAGAAAAAAAATAAAATGTAACAATAAAAAGTTATTCATATTTATTTTGATTTAATCTCATTTACTTCTCGGTATGTATTTCAATACAGGGTGGAAAAAAACAACGACACATGGATGGCAACTACCATCATATTCATATTCAACCAGTTCGATTTCCGTGAAGGAAGAGTTTTATTTTTCAAAAATCTATTTTTTTTTGTTTTCTATAATAAAAGTAAGTCTCCTTTCAGTAGAGCTTGCTATTTCCAATATTTAAGATAGTTGCCGTCCATGTTGCGTTCGATTTTTCCACCCTGTATATTGATGACTTTTGCAACAACCCTTAAAATACAATGAAGACATTATTGATGTCATCGTCATTGTCATGCTTGTCATTTGAAGTTTATTATGACAATTCACTAAAGTTTTCGTTGGGATGCCGTACATAAATTAGAGTCGTCCCATCATAGAACACAGATGGTCTGCTTCCGCCGTGTTCGATGATTATTACCTACGCTACGCTCGACTATAGCACTAAGACTGGTATAAAAACTTCAACAAGTACCATCTTAAATGCCTTGCCTTTACAATTCGAACCTTCTTCTTTAGCATGTAAGGTGGCTTATCATATAAAATCTTATTTATGAGCTTCATTTTGCACTGCTAATTAGCTATCGGACTTCACAATAGATAACAATACCTTGCATTGGAAGATAAGCTCTCAATTTAATGCCGCATTTAAATAAAATCTACTTAGCATACCTACGATTTTTTTATCAACCTTAAGAGGAAACGAGATCTCGTAGGTACACAAATTTGTATAAACTCAATAAACTATTGGGTTTTTGTGCAAGCGTTTGGCGGCCAAATGGAGCATAAAATGGACCACTGCAGCATACCTATGTAAAATGGTCAAATTATGTAAGTATAGTAAAAACAAGAAAATAAAACAAGCTATAATAATAATAAAAAAAACCGGCCTAGCCAAAAGCTAAAAATTAATGGTGAAGAAATGCTTGTGTCGTGTTGACCACATAAAGTACAAACGTTGTTTAAATATAACTTATGATGTAATTACATACATACATACATACATAAACTCACGCCTTCAATCCCAGAGTGGGGTAGGCAGAGCTAAAGAATTACCAACAAGTCTTAAAACTTCTTGATAATTCTGTAACCACATGATGTAATTAACGAAATAAATTTTAAAAATGACATCAATGTAGTAAAAATACAGAAAAGCGGACCATTTATCGATACTACTTGACAGCCCATTTCATGTTAAGCAAAGAAATAGGTGGTCCGACATATAGGCTGAGTGGATTCCATTTTCGCAGCAACGCTATTCGCACACTGTAAAATATGTAAAACTTAAGCGAAATAGATGTTTTCTATTCTATTATATTCTATTCAATACGGTTGATAAAATAACAGTAGTGTTTTATTTGACAGTAGCCATAAGGTTCAATGTAGAAAATAGAAAGCTTACGTCAAACCTATACATTTTCGATAACAATAACGTTCTCGCAATGCATCCTGTCTAGGGCCACTGTATAGCAATCAGCCTTAGCCATGGAAAAACGGTAAAATAAAACATTATGATTAAGTAAGCCTTCTGCCCCTCGGTCTACTGACATTTCGTACAGTTGAATGAGATCCTATTAGAATATATTATTTACCGTCATTTTATTTAGTAATTCTGTTAGCCATTATTAAATCCCGCTCAACTTTTAAACTTAACAGTACAATTCTTATTTTAGGTGTACAGTAGGCTGCAAAAGTGCATGGACAGTTCGGAAAGATAATGCTCTGAGGCAAACTGACGCCATCTATCTGCTCGTAGTAGTTCAACAAGATCTTACTAGATGGCGTTGTTGCAGATAATGATCTAAAAATATGAAAAAAAAAAGCGCACACATCAACCAAACATTTTTTCTTTATTTCATAGATTTTATATTTTAGTATAATAGATGATATTTAAGTAGTTTCAAACTATTAGTCAATTTCAAACTAAGAGGTTAAATTTATCAAAAACACTTTTCATCCACGATGTGGAATCGAACTCGGGACACTCGGGGTTCTGAACGTTAGCGGTTAGTGGCATAAGCCATAGGGCCATCGAACCATTTATTGTTGGCTCGAAATTAATTACCAGTTTATTATGATTTGTTTATTTTCGCATGACACAGAAACACGTTAAGTATTAATACTAGGAGGGTAGACTAAAGATTTATAAATACCAGACTGATTATTACAAAGACTTACGCTCGTTCGTTCGTTAGCTGCTCAATCAATTGCCTTTGTTGTGTAGATTTACTTTCGTTGAAATTTCCTTAAAAAATGACTTCTCGTTGCAATATTGACCTAGTCAAAAGATCGCAAATAATTGCTTTGCACAGTGAAGGCAGAAATTTGTCAGAAATCGCTAGAGAAACCGGAGTTAACGTAAGTAGTAATTTTTTTGGTCAACTTTTTATAAAATAATTTCGATTTAGTCTTTATTCATTTTATTTTATATCTTTAATTGTTATTATAAATGTCTGTTTTTTTTTAGAGGAAAACTATTGTTTTATGGGTACGGCGGTTTGAAGAGGAGGGATCTTTGCTACCCCGGCAAAGAACGGGTAGACCACGACTCATAAGCACACCCCAGCGTCAAGCCATGGTGAGGGAGTATGAGGAAGATGGATTTAAACCAACAACCCACTACGCTGGTTTATTCAATACGAGTGCGGATACTATTCGTGTATGGAATCTGGTCGTATAACCGTAAATATGTGGGGATGGATGAGTGCGGCTGACCCAGGAGAACTGGTTAGACTTCCCAGTCGAGCGAACAGTGTTCATTATGTAGAAATGCTGGAGGACACCATGTTGCCCACCGTTCGCAATGTGTATCCAGAGGAGGAGTTACCGGTGATAACGTTTGTGCAAGATATCTGTCCCATACACCGTTCACGAAGTGTGAGGGAGTGGTTTGGTCAGCACAATAATATTAGGGTTATTCCCTGGCCTTCAAGGTCACCGGATTTAAATCCAATCGAAAATTTATGGGATATTATTGTCCAACGTTGGGACCACCAGAATGATCGAACTCCGAAAGCCTTAGAAGACCACTGTTTAAACATTTGGGATAGTATTCGTGGTTCCAATCTGTGTCAGAATATTATCGGTTCAATGCGTGCTCGAATGCAAACTGTAATCGAACAGAGTGGGAGATATACTCGTTATTAAAGTTTAGTATATAAGTAACTCGAGTGGACGACTGGAGATCGGGTTAACGTAAGTAATTATTACAAAATTGAATATTATTTTCGCTCTTTTTGCGTGTCTATACTATTTTGTGACCATACATAATTGTCTTATTTTAAATATTTACGGTCAAACAAATTACACCATTTATACACGAATTTTAATTTTTTATCTATATATAAATATAACCGCCTGTTTCACAATCGGCAAGTAAAGCATACTAGACACATCAATTTAGCCCTTTCTCTTTCTTACACTTTAAATAGACAAGGAGAGACAACTTTTAATGGCGGATAAATTTACTTGTCGATTTTTTAACAGGCCCTAAGAGATCAAAACTGTATAACATAGTTAACATAATGCGTTTGACTGTTAAGGTAACCCGATCTCTAGTTTAATTTTTGTTTGTTAATAATTACTTTGTTATTGTGGTGAAACTTCAATCTCTTTCCGATTTCGGAAACGAATACTTAAGTTGTTACCTCAATAATATGTTAGGTAGACTAAATTAAAATGTTATTATGAGAAATAAAGTTTTTTCATTTCAAATAACAAAAGTTGTTTCATTTCTTGAAAATGATAATTACTTAAAAAGATAATACATTAATATATTATGTGAAACAAAATTAATTAAAAAAAGAAACAGGTGGCAAAAGGCAGACCCGATCTCCCGACCTACGGAGAAGCCACGTCTCTAAGCAAGCTGTCAACTAACTCGGCCAACGATCCTTTAAATTAACTGGCGAAATTATCGATTGTAATACTGAAACGTCATAAAGTTGTAGCAAACAACAATTGAACTAGCTCAGATAACAACGCCATCTAGGTGGTTTCTTACGAACGTCACCTCACGTGTTCACAGGATTATAGACATTAAGGTGTCCATGCAATTTTGCAGCTGACCGTACAGTAAGACGAAAATCTAAAAAGAGAATAATAACTAAATAAATAAACGTTGACCGCATATTGCGTTTACATGGAGCAAAAGTAAATCATCGAGTCGTTGGTTGCGGTTATAAATGTTGTAATCAAACAGAAAATAACAATATACGGAATACTCGTCTAATCTTCGGCGTTTTTATGTCCCTCCAATCATGATACTATAACTTCGCGGTCGTTTAAAGCTGCCATTATTGAACATTAAACCTGCAGAGACTCCGCGCGCCAAATGTATAATTGCTATGAGTGCGTTTATCGTAAAAGTCGTCGCTTTTTTACACTTGCTTGTTTCTCCATGCGCGTGCAACATGGAGGGTTTTATCGTCGGGGGAGAGATTGTTAAGATAGATCAGTTCCCGCACGCCGTGTACTTGTATGTGCAGGTGGGGAAAGGAGCGTGGATTTGTGGAGCATCCATCTTGAATCAGAGGATTCTGTTAACTGCCGCCCACTGTCTTGATGGCTGCATTCAGCAGTGGACGGTGAAAGCGTTTGCAGGATCCGAGAAAGTGAAAAAGGTAAAATTAGAGGCACTGGTTTCACTGCCGGTGAGATAGCGGTTAGCTATCGCCTATTTTCTCGCTCAAGAAACGAACAAAAGGTATAGATCCCGTGTGAATAAAAGAGACACATACATTTATGGTTAATCGGTGGCTGTTCACACTGCTAGCGAAAACTGTCTCCACTAATTTCTCGAAACAAAAGATATAGACCCCATGTTAATAAAAGAGACAAATATTAATAGTTGATCGCTGGCTCTACTTACTTTCTGCTCATCTTCGGCGGTGGTACAAATGCCAGAAGGTGTAAGGAACACTGTTGGTATCATATTCTGTACCAAAAGAGTAGTTATATTTTCATTAAATACATGACATATATCTCGATTTATTTATTATAACGGTCATTCTCCAGAATTATGTTCTCAGTCTAATTAACACGGCACTTTTTTCCCACTTGCTTTTTGATAAATTTTATACTATATGTAGTAACATATCGACCATTCAAACTTTAAAATTTATTGGGCACTTAATTATTATTAGCGGGTAATTAACTAGAAGGGTTTTAGTATTTGCTAAAGCTACTCGTTAATTAGAATTACTTGCTTGCGAATTAGAAAAACTACGCGTTTATTAGATAAATGTGGTTGCCAAATATATATTTTTTTTGGGAAATAAGACAAAAACGTTTTTAAACGGTCTTTATTAATAATTTGACAAATATCAATTATATAAAAACACATTATGAATAGATAATTCATAAGAAATCACCACAAAATTCTCTTTCAAAAATAAGTCACCACCCTCGACACGCGACCAACTTATCAAAATTATAAAAATATAAAAAATCAACTTATAAAATTTGCTCTTAATTAGTAAAGTAACTATCACATTATTAGTCTTCTTGACGATTAAAGATACTAGTTTAATTAACGCTAAAAGAAATTCAAAAAAAATATTAAGTAGGTAAGTACCTAACGGAAAATAAAAAAAAAACACGAAAGTAGGTAATTTTGTTTTAAAGATAAATTATATCTTTGAAACGGTTAACAAAAAAACTTTCATTAAACATAACTTAAATGAATTTAAAAATATTAGCAAAACAAAATAACATAGCTTTTTGACATAGCATATTGTTCAAACACTTAAGTACATAGATACGATTATAAGGTTAAGAATTTATGGTTACGGACCCGTTAATAATGTCAGTTTGACATAATAATATGTCTAATCATCTAAGGAAAATCCTAGTAACCCGCCATCATTCTTCCGGGAATTACCTTTTTGTTAAAAGATTATTCCTGTGTATTCATTTAAACTGGTTTAGCTTAAGCAAGAATTTAGAAATAAAAACCTTTTATATGTACCAAAAACCTTTTTTACTACTCTTAAACTAATTAACGCGTTCATTTTTAACCCGTGAATTAGACGTGTGTATTAGGGATTCTTGATAAAAAAAATATAAATCCTTGTAGGTACATGTGATAAACTACAAAATCCAGTAACTGGTAAATACTGAGGTCTTTAATGTATACAATAATTTACAGAGCTAAAGAGTTATTGGCTGATTTTAAAAACGTTAAGGTGTTAATTAGAATTTACGAGAACCAAAACGCGCGAATTAGATACTTACATTTGTAGTCTGCGATCCACACAACATTAATACATCTTTCCCTCAAGAGGGTCTCGACACGACTGGGGGCTCACGCAAAATGCGTTAGAAATGTTTGTCTCTTTCTTCAATGGCCTTGCACGGACAATAATGAAAGCGGCGCGTGGATTAGTACACATCTCGGGACAAAGTTACTTTACTGTATATCTTAGTGATATATTACTTAATACATTTGGTTATTTTTTTGTAATGTGGACATCTTATCTTTAATTAAATAAAAATACTTTCATTTATCTTTCTTCTTGTATATGATCGGGGGAAGTAGGTATATTAGTGATTTCGGAAGTGGGACGCGAGGTGTTAATTAGGAGATTGATTGATTTTTCACCTATAAGGGTATCGAATATTTACTTGAAAATTCATGTACACCTCAATACAAGTACCTCCTACGTTTAAAAAATATAAATTATACCAAATTCAATAGTTTTATATTTTTTAAGTCCGAGGACATACAGAAATGGCTGTCTGGAGAATGACCGATAAGTTATTAGTAAAAGTTTTTAGTCCGTCTGACCAACTTGTTAAAAAGTTAATGAGTCAAGTGAATAAAAAGTGTTAGCCAGTTAGACAGAAATATTCAATTTAGGCAAACAACACCACAGGCATCTTATCTAATTCTCCAATCTAAGACCGCATCGGGGTGGGTGTAGATAACTTAAGTCTATTTATTAAAATAGTTTGAACCGCTTCGGCGAAACGACTTTTCTGCAAATCTTTAAATTTTCAGATGAAATTTGTAAGAAATGTGAATCGATACATAATTCATCGGAACTACGAAGCAAGAAGAACTACGAACGACATCGCGTTAGCTTTGCTAAAAGGGGAGTTACCGCTGGGGAGAACTGTTAAAAGAGTCATTGTAAAACGGACTTTTACAAATGTGAAACGAGCAGACGTCGCCGGCTGGGGGCTGGTAAACGTAGGTGGACCGATTACCTTTTCATTCGCCTCATCAACCAAGGGAGTAGACGGCGCTCGCTTTTGTAACTTAAGACAGCACCGAGCAAATGTCGAGCGTCCAGTGGCTCTCGGTTTTCTAATTAACTAAACAATTTCCTTGGAATCGGACGATACTTTTTTGTAGCGCAAAAAAACACAGGTTATGGAAAACATAACAAACTTTAATAACAGTTACCCAGTCAGCTTAACGGGAAAATGTGATCGCTTTTTTCGGTTAGTTGATAACTCGAAGGTCAATTGTTAGTAAACTATGTGCTATATCCATAAGTTGTGTTTTCATTCGTAGTAAAAAAAAGCACCGTCCGATTTCAAGAAAATACTTTAATTTATTAGAAAACTCAATAACAGTCATGAGGGCTCCACTGTACACACAGCAACACACCTAACTGACCATTGAAGGCAAAGCAGAGAGAAAATATCAATGCTTGACAGGGATGTACATATATTTTTCATATCAAATATATTTACATCCCTTTCAAGCATTGATACTTTCTCTCAGCTCCGTCTTTAATGGTTAGTTAAGTGTGTGGGCGACTGTACACCCAGCGTGCGCTCGGTGCAGTCTTAAGTACAGTGCCAGTAATAAGAAAGGCTTTCGGGTTTGCACCTTTCTCTCTCTCTCTTTCTATCTATCTGTCTCTCTCTATCTGTCTCTTTCCAAACTTACACAAACCAGGGCCTCGATGCTACTGGGTAAAACCGTATTGTTTTTGATATGTTATCGTATTATTTTAACTCGGTCGCCGTGACTGTCAAGTAAATAATAGTATCTAAATCATAACGTTAACGATACGATAACATCTCAAAAGCAATATTAAAGTAAGACCTTTTAAACGCTCTTGCACTGTACCCGTTGGTAATTATGTATTACAAAAATTGTCAACTGCTAACATCAAAAAGTATATACCCAGGGGCATTATTCTAGGCGGAAAAAAAGATATCGCAGTTAACCTGTTATGGTATTTTTATGATGTCAGCCACCATTACTGTCAAGTAAATAAGAGCTATCAATACGATAACAGCTCAAAAACGGAATGGTTTTTACCGTGTTGAATAGAGGCCCAGAATTGCCGTTGCAAATTTTAAAACGCCATTAAAAATAAACGATATCTTAACTGTATATTTCGTTGAAGTATATCGGTATTTCTTCATGACGTAATTTTTTATTACGTCACAAAGAAATAAAAATCATACATACATACATACAATCACGCCTTTTTCCCGGTAGTGGTAGGCAGAGACTACTTCCTTCCACTTGCTACGATCCAGACAAACTTCCTCCACACTTATAAGTCTCTACATACACATATATTAATAATTATTATAAATTATGTGTATATTTTTCTCTAAATCAAAATCATAACAAAATAAAATTTCGTTATAACTAAATAACGTCACGAGTTTCACGCTTCTATCGGTCCGTACGTCTAAGACGCAACGAATCATGCCGTGGCCGCGTGGGCGCCATTTGCATGATATGGCTATGATGCATGTCCTCGTAAAACACAACGTCCTAAATTTAGGGCATTTGTCAAAGTGATGTTTGTCTTTAGGTAACCGACACAAGATTCTTTTTCGAACTATAGGACGTGTGCCTTACGAGGATCAGGCAGCATTTGAAGGTCACCGTTCAATGCACGAGCCAGTAAAGGAGCTGGAGTTTCTTGCGGCGCTTCTTCTCCGCAATGATGGTCTTGTCCGAAGCGCTAGTAGATTCACTCCCATGTTACTGACGTGTAAAAGAGCCCTCATGTGGCCAAATTACTGAATAAATATTTTGAATTTTGAATTTTGAAAGCTAATTACAGTAAGAAGGTCACGTAAACCATGATTAAGTACATCATTTAATAAAGAAATCGAATAGTAGTTTAATAGATCAAAAGTTACGGTATGGTATTGTATTGTATCATGGTAAAATAGCAAGATTTATAAGTCTGGACGGCAGCTGTTGTTTATAGGAATCAACTAGACTAGTCTGATTTCTACCTTTCATTCATTTAAAATTTTGAATGGCAGTTCAAACACTTTAAACCTAACGTTAAAGCGACAAGGTTCGTGAAACAAACCTTGAGATTTTAGCGTTTTTCCATTCGATCAACTTGATATTTGTTTGAGATTGTGCTGTCCTGCTACATGTATCTTCTGCTTGAATTTGTTGCGGCGCTTCTTCTCTGCAATGTTGGTATTTGTTAATACGTGTAACAGAGCGCTCATGGCGCCAATTTACTGAAAAATGGCGCCAATTTTATCAATAATTTTGACCTGACTGTCATGTTTTTAAAATTGTGAAAAATAAATTGTTATTCAGGACCAAACACAGGAGGATGCACATACACTGAAAGCAGTCATGCAGAGTGTGCAGCCGCGGTCAGTGTGCAGGAAGGTAGGCGACCTCGGTTTGGGCATGATGTGCGCGTCCAACAGCGTCAATGCTCGCCCATCCAGGTGGGAACCCATACCACACCATACCATAAACTCACAACTCCGTTCCCAGAGCGGGGTAGGCACAGCTACAGAATTACCAACAACTATAAAAACTTGTTGATAATTCTGTAACCTAATTTAATTTTAGAACCCGAATATTATATCGGGGAAATGCAGTGATTTATACTTAACTCCCGACTCAAAAAAAAGAGTGTTAATAAGTTTGACCACTATGTGTGTGTGTCTGTATATGTCACCTTAGCTCTTTAATGGGTAAACCCTTCATGTGTACCAGCCTGATTATTTACAAAGACCTTTTAAAAAAGTTCATGTTGTCAATAGAACCCCAGGGAACAAGAATTTAACAAAGTTATCACAGGTTGTACCACTTGTCCTTATAAGAAAGTTCACAAATGGAAAGAAATCTGCATATAATTGGGAATTTGTAAAAGAATTTCATATTTAGGTACTTTTATTCTCAATGTGAGAATATTTTCAATGTTCACAAATGTTTGTAAGAATAAGGTTTGGATTTTTAGGGCTTCGTTGTTTTGTAGACAAACCTGTGTGTGTGGTCACCGGGTGCCACTAAAAGCACTAATAGTGCCACTCCATATCTTCTCGTGGATGTCGTAAGAGGCGACTAAGGGAATAATAAAGGCTTCTAGTACTCTTAGGCGATGGGCTTGCAACCTGTCACTAATACACTGGTAAACATCTTGGCCTGATTTGTGCAAAACGTGGTTACAGAATTATCAAAAACTTATTTAAGACTGCTTGGTAATTCTGTAGCTCTGCCTACCCCACTCTGGGAATGAAGGCGTGGGTTTATGTATGTATGTATGTCATTTCATAGAAGCATAGAATTCACTTCACAAAATTTTCTTTTCATAAGAAGCTATTTTCTGCTGAACTCGTTTCTTTCAGTTTATCTTGTGATGGTACTAGTCTAACCTAACCTAACCTACGTGAATCATCTTTAATATCTGCGAAGTGATACGTTCTATAGAATCATTGTCGGTGAGACAAGGGGACACCGACTTGTATGTACAACGACATGTGACATTTGATCAAAAAGTTCTAATAAAAACAGTATGTCGTTTTTTTTTTAGATTGTAGGGACCGTTTAGGATTTATTCAACTTTAAATGTGTCATTTTCGGGCCCCAATACAGATAATATACTACACGTTGGTAATAAAAACCAGAAAATATCTTAAATTAAAGATTGTTTCCTGAGATACAGGGAACTAAAGTATACCTACTAAAAATCACCTAAGACAGCTCCAAATAACTTTAAATAGAAAATTTCTTCATATTTGTTTTTTGAGATAGTTTTTTTTGTAGTAACGGCTTTGGTATATTCTGCAATATGCACATGCACATTGCTAGCCATTAATCACAAATATCAAATGAAAAAATTCAACCATCTCAGATTCTATTCCAACACATGTTCTCTGAATGACCACGTCTTGGCAAAACTGTCCTTAATACATTCGTTTTCATTTAAATTTAATAAGCAGCTTTTGTTTTTTAATAGAGGTGATTCTGGCAGCGCTCTGGTGGCCGACAACGGACAGCAGATTGGACTGGTCTCCTTCCGACACCCCAATATACCCGAGCTGGTGGTCTACACCAACGTCTCCTTCTACTACGACTGGATAACAGAATGCTCCCGGTTGTTGATTTGCCGAAGCGGCTAGTGCTAGAGTTGTTATAGGGGGAGGGGTTGGTTACTTTAACAAAGTCTCTTAAATCACTGCTCAGTCATTTGCAATTACCTTGACTGTTTCTATATTTTTATACCTCAACCAGAACTGGTACACCAAGAAGGACATCTTTAGAAAATAAAGTTCATGTAACAAAATAAAAGGCTTTGTAATAATGTCACATAAACTACCCTGTATAAACCCGAGCAGTACTATAAACACATTATGTTGACTCAACGAATTTAACCTTTTAAGGACAAAGTAAAGCCTGTACCGAAAAGTTTTTTTACATACCATATTCACGATAACAATAAAACTGTAACTAATAGTAAAGATATTTTATTTTAGTTATAATGAGTAATTGTGCCTTTTTACAATAAATATACACATTTTATGGTTTGAGGGTTTGGCGGCTGAAGCAGCGAATTTTTTACTTCAAGCCCGCCATTAAGTTCTGCACAGTTGTTTCGGAGACTTTGGTGGCATGCTTTTTCCATTTCTTTTTAAAATCTTCCTCTGATACTGCTGGAGCACAGTTTTTACGTAGTTCCGCTTTTACTAACGCCCAATACCGCTCAATGGGTCGTAGTTGGGGGCAGTTAGGGGGGTTCATTTCTTTCTGCACATATTGCACATTATTCAAAGCAAGACACTCCTGTGTTGCTTTGGCATAATGTGAAGTAGCCAGATCGGGCCAAAACATCACATTCCGTTCATGTTTCCTTATAAATGGTAATAAAAACCCTTTACCTAATACATTTTTGAACATAAATATCACCATTTATGGTCCCTTTCGTTATAAATGACCCCGTGCGTTTCCCACAGGAACATATTGCTTGCCAGATCAAATATTTTTCTCCGAATTTTTCCATATAAATGTACTTATTCTTATCGCTAATATTCTCTTTATTCTCGGTAGTGAAGAATTGGTCACCTGGTAAAGTCGAAAAATCCTTTTTCACATATCGCTCATCCAATAGAATAATGACATAATTGCATTTTTAGCATGCATGTTATGTCATTGTTCCACGCGATAGACCTGACCTTTAGAAGACCTATGACGGTAAAATCTCAAAACCCGATTTTTTGCAATTATGTCATTATTCTATTGGATGAGCGATATGTCTCATCGTCCAAAAGAACGCATGTTCCACTCAAATTGCACAGCAGTTTGTAAAGTTTTCGCGACCTTGTTACGGAGGTATTGTATTGTTTTACCGACTGTTTAGGGGCTTTTACTTTTTTGTAGGTTTTTAAATTCTGACGCACTTTTGCTCTTTGCAACATAGATGCACTTGTTTTAACTTTTTTTGCCACATTTCGCACGGACAGATTACAATTATTTTTGTAAGTGGACACTATTTTCTTTTCTAATTTTTTATTTGAAGGACCTTTCGGTCGTCCACTCCGAGCTTTGTCTTGGATTTTATGCTCGTTTAAGTATCGGGTAACAATATTACGAACTGTGGCACGATTCATATTTAGGTACTCTCTTTCCTACCGACGCAAAAGTGGAATTAGGATTTTCCAGGTAAAGTCGCAGAACATTTTCTCTTCGAATTATTTTATCGTCCTGCATTTTAAATAAAATCTATATTTTTTCGGAGATAATTGTGTCGATTGACAGTTCAAAATGACAGAAACGAAGTCATAAAATAAAAAATAAAAAAACGATTACTGATCAGTACCATATCATGTGCAGAGTTTGTAAAAAAACTTTTCGGTACAGGCCTTAAGTAGAAACTTTAAGTACGTAGGTACAGTCGACGTCAAAGATATGTTTACACTTTAGTACATTGTCACTTTATCCGCTATGACAATATCATATGGTAGTTTAAACATGACGTTTCCGCTAAATGTACCTATTTTGCTCCCTCATGGGTAATTATGCTCCTTTTGAGGTATGAGGTACTTTTGAGGTATTGTAAATCATTATATTGCTTTCATTCACTTCGTGGCCGGATGTATACCTAAATCGAATCTTTTTGGGAAATTTGTCATCGACCTTGAATTAAAAGTAACAAACGAAATAGTCACTATGGAGCCTACTTACCCATGGGGTAGCAAAGTAGGCACATTTAACAAATTAAACATATTTATGACGTCGACTGTACCCCAGGATTGAAATGAAGAAAATTTTACGAGGGCCTTAGAATGATAAATGACAAATAGGGCAAATACTTGTATAAGGAAGCTTATAGGGACATTCCCAGAAGTAGGCTTTCAAATAAATCGCTGTCGAAGAGGAAGGTTAACAAAATTAAATCAGATTCATTTCATTCCTTGGCTTTTTTATATGTACAGCAATTTATTTATATTACGGCCGCAGTCAGTTAAGTGGATTGTTAATTTTTGAATATAAAAAGCTTAAAACAGAATGTGAAAATCTTTTTTTTCCCCTTAAACCTAGTCCGATTTTTACAATTTTTGAGTATGAAGTAGATATTATGAATAACTTCGTCTGTACGTTACCCATTCCAAGATAATATTTTTTTGAAGAGGAAATTCGAAAACCGTAAATAAAAGACACATAGACACCTCATAGACACCTCCGGAGATCCTGGAGCTGGTGCTTACCTCTCCCAAAGGATTGGGCTAGCTATCCATCCAGAGAGGTAATGCAGCCAGTGTCATAGAGACCATGCCGCGAGCGCACCTGCTAGAGGGGGAGTTAGAGGGGCTTTTTATAGTGGTGATTATTATTTACATCTTTGATATTTGAGTAGCTTAGTTTTATTTTAATTTCAATAAGTTTAGTTTTAACTTAGTAACGATTCATTAGTTTCTTTATTAGTTTTAACTTTTTATGCAAACGACGAAGACTTGGTAGAAGTAAAATAAAATACTATATTTATGGGCTGAGAAACGTTAAGTAGGTGTTACATTTTGTATTTAAATTTCCAACTTTACAATCCTCTTAGTAATTATATTCTAAAATGTTGAATATTTGTGTAATAGCGAGTATTTGATTCTTAGTCTTGAGTGTTGTCTATGATCACTATTATGAGTAGTTAATTACATAACTATGTATTTTTTCTATATAAGCAAGCTATGTTTATCGTTGTCTTGCGCCCATAACACAAGCCGTGAGCAGAGGACTAGGACAATTTCCTCGAGACGATCATGCTGCCCTCCTACGGAGAAAAGGCGTATCTACTATATGAATTGTATTGAACATCCAACCTTATTATAACCCTTGAGAGTTTAATATGCTTCTATGAATTAATTGCACATGCGCCTTTTCTCCTTAGGAGGGCAGCATGTCCCTTGCTATTTCTGTATCGTTGTATTGTGGTTGTAGCTACCAACGCTCAGAGCTTAATTTATATTATAACTATCCACCCACGGTAGATAACCTTTGTGACATTGTGCTATATGCTGATGATACATCATTAATTTTCAAGGTAGACTGAAAATCCGTCGAATACAGTAGGATTAACGCCACACTAGGTAAAGGACTGAATTGGTTTACTAGTAACAATTTGCTACTCAATGCTAAGAAAACTAAATGTGTTAGGTTCGCTTTGCCCAATGTTAGAACGGTAGAATCTAGTATATTTCTTAATGATAAGAGATTGGAAATCGTAAATAAGGAGCTTTTCTTAGGGATAACTGTAGATAAAAACTTGCAATTGAGTCCCCATATAGCAGTACTAGCAGGTAAATTAAGTTCGACAGCTTATGCTGTTAGGAAAATCAGGCAACTTACTAATGTTGAGACAGCTCGCTTAGTTTATTATAGTTATTTTCATAGTGTTATGTCGTACGGTATTCAGGTTTGGGGAAAAGCTGCCGACATACAGACTATATTCGTGTTGCAAAAAGGAGCCATTCGTTCTATATAACGGGTGATAACAAAAAAATGAGAATCATTTTCAGTAGTCTTAAAAAAAATATCTATTGCCATAGACAAAAAATTGTTCAAGAAGTTATTTGTACCTCTTTTGATATTCTTGATTTTTATTTGTTTCATTTTTTCAATCATTTATAATTGTCAAAATGACGCCAAAACAAGAAGCTCTGCGAAAACGCGTTGTACATTTTTATGAAACAATTGACGGTGTCTGGTTGTTACACGTGCAAAATTTTCTCTTGCCCTTTTTAATTCTTATTTCAGTTGATTCTCTAAGAATTAGTGTAATTATTGTACTTTAAGTTTTTTATTTTAGTGTGTTTGAGTTGTAGTGTTGTGTAGGTGTAATTTGGTAAGTATTGATTGATGTTGGACGAGGAGCCCCCTGATGGGGGCGGTGGGACTTCTGTCCCTGTAGTTGATTTGGGGGAAGTTAGTTCTCGCAAACGGGGTCCTAATGACTCTGGTGTTTTGGACAACAATCATAAAAGGGATGCTAGGATGCCGGCGTCAGCCTCCATCCAGCATACTTTTACGGTTCCGGAGTTTGCTCCTGGTACAAAATTAAAATATGGCTCTGCTGATTCGGGTCCTTTCATTGTCCACGTTACAAAGACAGTGGAGGATGCCTCCATTGGTTCCTCTCTTCGTACTCTGAAATTCGCTCAGCTTGTTCACAGGTACCACATTAAGGGTATTTGTAAAGGTGGAATCAGATCTGGCGGTCGTAGTCGAGTTGTGGTTGAGTTTATTAATGCAGACTCGGCTAATGAGTTCTTGGAGAGTGCTCTGTTCAATGAGAACCCTCAATTTACCTCCATCATTCCAATGTTCAGTATCACAAGGATGGGCCTTGTTCGTGGTATTCCTGTCGACTGGACCCTAGAGGAGCTGGTCAGCTCTATTGACTGCTCCGCAAAAGTTATCAAGGCTCGTAGGCTTAACCGTAAATGTTCACTGGATGGGAAAGTGTCCTGGGTTCCTACCCAAACTGTTTCATTGACCTTTTTGGGGCAATCTTTGCCCGAAAGAGTTTATTGTTTCCATACCTCTATTCCTGTGGATGTATATCAGCTCCCTTCCATTCAATGTAATAAATGCTGCCGGTTTGGACATATTAAAGTGAATTGTAGGTCTAACCCCCGCTGTTTTAAATGCGCTCAACCCCATGAAGGTGTAGATTGTCTTGTCAGTGCAGAAATGGCTTCTTGTCTATTTTGTTCTGGCATGCATTTTGCCACAAATTCTTCCTGCCCTGAGCACTCTAGGCAGAAAAGTATAAAGTTGGTGATGTCAGAGGAAAACATCCCATACTCTGATGCTGCTCGTCGCTTTCGCCCTGTTCGGCGTTCATTTGCTGATACTACTCGCTCTTCGGTTTCTCCTTCCTTGTTTCCCCTGACTCAAGAATCCTTGGCTCCTTTATCTCCTCCTTCTCCTGTCACTCCATCACGCTCTATTCCTCCGGTTTCTCACAAAAAAACAATCTTTGTTCCTCGTCGCCCTGCCCCAGTTCTGGAGAAGGGCTATGACAAAGCTGCTCACAACGCAATCATTCATTCTCCGAAATCCACTCAATTAAATGGCTGTGCACTCAATGACTCTGAACCTGATTTTACTCCAAATGATAACCTTATTAAGCTGCTTATCAGCACATTAGTGAATCTTCTTTCGAAGTTCTCTGATGCTATACCGAACAATGTCTCAGAACTGCTGAATCAATTGACGTCTGTCCTTATGACCAATAATGGCTTATACAGCCATTTAATGGAATTGTAGAAGCATTCGACATAAAAAACATGAAATCATTCATCTCATTAACAAATTCAATCCCTCAATTCTTGCTATCTCGGAGTCATGGTTAAAGCCTGGGTCCCTTTTTAGGGTTTCAGGTTTCTCATGTCTTCGGGATGACAGTGTTGATGGTTGGAACGGTTGTGCCGTTCTTATTAAACGTTCTCTTCCCTTTTCTTTAGTTCCTATCCCCATTCATTCTTCAGGCATAAATATTGTTGCTGTAAAACTTTTTAATTCTACTTTCATTTCCCTTTATATTCCTCACCCTAATCTCTCGATTATTGCTGAATTAGACTCAATCCTTTCCTCTCTCTCTGGCCCTTTTGTTGTCATGGGGGATTTTAACTGTCATCACACTTTGTGGGGTTCTCATTCCTGCGATTACAATTCATCTCATCTTTTAAATGTCTTTGACAACATTAATTTGTGCCTGTTGAATGATGGATCTCCTACTAGGAGATCATCCCCTTTGCAAAATCCTAGCTCTGTGGATTTAACTCTGACATCACCTTACTTGGCTTCTAGGCTCTCCTGGAGGGTTCTCTCCCATTCCCATGGTAGTGATCATTTTCCTATTCTTATTTCTTTTACCTCTGATGTGTCTGTTCCGTTTTTATCTTCTCCTCCTCTTCTTAAGTATAGAACTGGACAAGCTGACTGGCCTGAATTTTCTTCTTTGGTCTCTAATGAAGTAGCGCTCCTTCCTCCTGTTTCTTCTGATAATTTTCTGGAGTTGTATTTTAAGTTTGTCTCAATTTTAATTCTTTCAGCTAATTCTAATATTCCTACTAAAAGCTCTTCACTTCGCAGGGCTTCTTCTCCTCCGTGGTGGGATGCTGATTGTACTTTAGCTATTAAAAATAGAAATGAGGCTGAAGATGCTTTTGCTGTGGATTTGTCTAATCTGGAAAAATATTTGGAGTTCCAGGCTTCTAATGCTCGTTGTAAGCGTTTGTTATCTTCTAAAAAACGTCTTGGTTGGTCTCGTTTTTGCGAGAACCTGTCTCCTCGTACGCCCTCTTCCTTAGTATGGAAGAACATCAAAAGATTTCGTGGATCTTTGTCTGATTCGAACCCACTGTCTAATGATCCGTCTAGCTGGTTGGAGGGTTTTTTGGATAAATTAGCGCCTGCTTTTGTTCCGCCGGAAGATTGCTTTCCTCCACCTTCGTCTCCTTTCTCTTCTGACAGTATGGATGATCCCTTTTCTTTTCGGGAAATTTCTACTGTGTTGGATCATCTTCAAGATTCTTCTCCGGGAATAGACGGAATTCCTTATTCTTTCATTAGACGGTGCTCTGACTCTTCTAAAATTTTCTTCCTTTCCCTGTTAAATCATATTTATAATTCCGGCTGCCTCCCTGATTCATGGAAGAACCAAATTATTATTCCCATTGTAAAACCTGGTAAAGATCCCAGTGACCCCTCCAGTTATAGACCTATTGCTCTTTCATCTGTTCTCTCAAAGATCCTAGAGCATTTAATTAAGAATAGGCTCGAGTGGATTTTAGAAAGTCGAGGAATCCTTTCCAAATCCCAATTTGGGTTTCGTAGAGGCATGGGAACTATGGATAGTTTAAGTATTCTTACGTCCGATGTTCGTTTAGCTTTCTCCAGAGGTCATCACCTTGTTGGTGTTTTTTTAGATATAACTTCTGCCTATGATAATGTTCAGCTTCCGCTTCTCAGGCAAAAAATGCTTCAATTGAGTTTGCCAGTGAAGATGGTTCATGTCATTTGCAATCTTTTCATGGCTCGTTCTATCTCAGTTCGTTTTCAAGGTTCTTTGTTACCTCCTAGAACCATTTGGAAGGGTCTTCCTCAGGGTTCTGTATTAAGTCCAATTTTATATAGCCTTTATACCGCTGACCTCAGTCAATCAGTAGATTGTTTTTGTAATATTTTGCAATATGCTGATGACATTGCTCTTTACTTTGCCTCCAACTCCATTTCCAAGTGTTCTCAGTCTCTTAACTCCGCTCTAGGTTACTTAAACACGTGGCTCTTAGATCATGGCTTATCTTTATCTGCCTCTAAGAGTTCGGTTGTGATTTTTACTAGAAAAAGACAGGTTCCTGATATCCGTATCTTTCTTGAGGGGGTATTGCTCCCTGTGTCTAATTCTGTTAAATTTCTAGGTTTAATTTTAGATCATCATTTAACTGGGATTCCTCACTTGAATCACATTAAGGATAAATGTGAGAAAAGCATAAATGTTATGAGAGCTTTATCTGGTGCTTGGTGGGGTGCTCATCCATATTCTCAAAAGCTTTTGTATAATGCGATCATCCGGAGCCACTTTGATTATGGTTCTTTTTTGTTGGAGCCCTGTAGCAAACTTGCTCTGGCATCTTTAGATAGGATTCAGTCGAGGTGTTTGCGTATAATTTCTGGAGCAATGAAATCTTCTCCCATCAACGCTCTCCAGATAGAATGTTTGGAGCCTCCTTTAAAGCTTCGCAGACAATTCCTTTCTGATCGCTTTTTCTTCAGAGCTGTGCAGTCGTCTGATCACCCTTTATTGTGTCGCCTTAATCGTCTTTCTGATGTCATGCCCTCCTCTAAGTACTGGTCTCACAAGGAGACTCCTTGCCTAATTAAAAGTTTTCGTAAATTCTGTAATGGTCCCCCGGTGGTCCAGTCTGTTGGCAACCCTTTATTTAGTTTTAGCTTTGATTCTATCCTGTTTCATCCTAGAATTGATTTTTGTTTTGGCATTAAAAAGAATGATTTTGAAGCCAATCGGGTTTTCAATAAAATATTATTTGAAAAATGGGATGGGTGGATTCCTGCTTTCACTGATGCTTCCAAGCTCTCTTCAGATGGCTGTGTGGGTTCAGCTGTCTGGATTCCACGGTATAATGTTGTTTTAAACTTTAAGTCTCCCCCTCAATCTTCTGTTTACTCTGGAGAGGCTATTGCCATCTTTGAAGCTGTCTCTTACATAGAATCACACAAAATGTCAAAATCTATTGTTTTCTCAGATTCTTTGAGTTGTCTCCAGGCCTTGGATAAGGTTCCCCTGCGATCAAGGGATAATCTCTTAATTAATCTTAAGTCGAGAGAGGTTCTCCATCGCTGTCATACTCTTGGCATTGATGTGGTTTTGGCTTGGATCCCTGGGCATGCAGGCATTGCAGGCAATGAACGGGTTGATTTTTTCGCGAAGCAAGCGATAGATATTGGTTGCACCTCCCACTCGGAATGTTTTAGTCAAGACTTGCGTGCTACTTCGAGGTCCCATCTGGTTGATCACTGGACTGACTTATGGAATTGTTCTCGTCTCTCCAAGGGTAGACATTATGGTGGCATTCAACAAAGTCTACCTGTAAAACCTTGGTTTTTTTAATTTAATAAAATTAACAAGTCTGCCACCTCCACTATAATTCGACTGCGACTTGGTCATATTTGTTCGCCCCATTTTCTGGCGAAGATCCGAGTTCGGGATCATTCTCTGTGCGAGTGTGGTCTTGAGGAGGGAACCCCAGATCACATTTTTTTCAATTGTCCTAATATTCCTGTTTCTTTATATAACTTTCTTCCTGATTACATCTTTCGTCCAGCTAGTCTTAGTTATGTCCTCACTTTTGTAAATACTTCATTTGTATATATTTTAGCTAAGTATATTAATGATTTTAATATTAAGTTGTAAATTGCCTTATAGATTTGGTATTGTAGTTGTAGTTAATGTACATAATTTGTTTTATTTTTAGATTCCCCAACTGATGATTCAGCATCTGTTTCTGGAAAAGCATTTTCACCGATCACGTGTAACTTCCAACCTTGACACTGGCAGAATTGTCCCACTGGACAGTAGCCATAAATCAAAGAATTGAACTTGAACTTGTACATTTTTATAATAAAAATATAAACATGGGGAAAAAGTACACAGGACATAATTTTACCAAAGAAAATGTAACAGTTTCTACTATATATAGAATTCTTGCATCCTTGACGACAACTCGCAAACGTGGTAGCGGCCGACCAGCTAAAATAATGACCAAGGGAAGACTGAAGACACTCCATATCACTTTCAATGATAGTGATTCCATGAGCCAACGAGATGCCGCGAAAATATTTAAATGTTTTCAACCCAGGGACCGGACCCGCTTACCCTAACCCGGGGTTTTTAATGGGTTTTTATAGCGATGATTTTTAAAAACCCGCACATTTCGGTAAGCGCTAAATCGGGTTACACATTAAACGGATAATCCATTCGATTGAGTTAATTTGGCTTACCGCTTACCAGTATCAAAACCTCCGAATGGGTTACCGCTTAAAATACCTTCAAGCAATTTTAGTTCTTAGGCAAACTATGTACGACATATTATTAGACCGTTTATATAAACCTAAACTTGGGCAGCGTGCGCGCTTCAATCAAAGGTGAGTGTGAGTGCAGTGGCACGAGCCGCTCGTGGCGGCATTTGTCAAAGCTTTATGAATTGCCGCCGCCGCAGCGCGCCGTTATATGAATCTAAACCTTGATCCTACAATCTTTAAGCCTATTTTAGCAAATATTTTAGGTTCTTGTTATGAATATTTGGTGTGAACTACTATTGTTTGCCTATTTATTTGTTTATTGCACGCATATTACTCGTCACTTTCTTAGTGATTTGCAAACGTTGCGCATCTCCGTAAGTTAAAGGTAATTTGATGAGCTAAAATTTGGTGTGTCGTTTTGGTATTGAGAGATTGTAATTAATTAAGTATAAGTACATACTTACTCCCGGATTTAGTATGCCTAAACAAAAAAGTGACGGATGTCATCGGTATTTTGAATAGGTACGACGTGGCATCAAATATTAGTACCTGCCAACTGTGTAATAATAAACTAAAAGTACCTATTTAAGTACCTACCTTGCTGAACTTTTGTTATTAATGATTACTTAGTTTAATTAGTCAAGTAAACAGTAAGCGTCAGAACCCCTGGACCAATGGAGATATTTGATGTTTAGAAACTACCAAAATGCAGTACCTTATTGGTACTATTTGGTACCTAACTTCAAATAATTAGTAGGTACCTCAATTGACAACGAAAAAACGAGTAAAGAAAGTGGCCAGACATTCTGTCGCCAGGATGTCTGGACCATTTTGTTTTACAAAGTTTGAGACAGCAAAACTAATTTATCTCTTTGTAAATATTTAGTACCCTAAGATATAATTTTTTCCAATTTTTTTTTGGCGTACCAGAAAAAAGTTACTCATGAAAAACTTGTTTCGATGTTTAGATAATACCAACATGCACTACCTTTTTGGTACTATTTGAGACCTAACTTCAAATAATTAGTACCTCGATTGACAGTGAAAAAACGAATAGAGAAAGTGGCCAGACGTTCTGACGTCAGGATGTCTGGACCATTTTGTTTTACATACACTCGGCGTCAAAAAAATCGCCCCTCCGCGAAAATCAGATTCAAGCTAATCTAGACCTTAGCGAAATTATGTTACATAATTAATATTAGTATCAATTAAAAGCACGTTTAATGTGTTTTAAATGAATAATGTTTAATTTAATGTGAATAATGTGAATCAGAGCGTTTCGAAAAAAAAGTGCACAAATACTCGTTTGAAGGGTCGCGAGTTGTGCCCGTTTCCAGGGGTATAAAATGCCTGTACAAGGTCAAATGTCAATCATTCACTATCCAGACGTCGAAGAAAACACATCTAAGGAACTCAAGCAAGAAAACAACCCTCGAACATGGAGACCACCGCTGCTGAATCAGCTCAAATGGTTGCACTACTGCAAGCAGGAGTTCGGCAGTGTGATGTCGCTCGGCCACTCAATTTAAGCAGTTATGCTGTCCGCCGAGTATTTCAGCGGTTCCAGGAGACTGGGGGCTACATCAGAAGACATGGGGCTGGTCGGCGACGCTGCACATCCGAAAGAGATGATCGCTTCATCGTGACATCATCTCTACGCAATCGCTTCGCTAGTGCTGTTGAGGTGCAACAACGCCTCAGAGAAGCTCGGACAACATCAGTTAGCATCTCTACGGTTAGAAGAAGACTGCGGGAGAAGGATATCGTGGATCACAGGGCTGCTACAGGCCCAATGTTGACCGCACAGCATCGCAGAGATCGCTTGCAATTTGCCCGCGACCACGTCGATTGGACGTTTGAGCAATGGAGGCAGGTTCTCTTTACCGATGAGACGAGAGTCTGTCTTTATTGCAACGACAGGCGGGCCAGAGTCTACAGAAGGTCGGGCGAACGATTTGCTCAAACCTGTATTGAAGAGACAGTGGGCTACGATGGTGGCTCTTGCATGTTCTGGGAGAGCATGTCTATAGACGGCAAAACCGACCTTGTCTGCGTCTCCGGGACTGGAGGCACTCGCGGCCAAGGGTCCCTGAATGCTCGCCGATACATTGCCGAGATCCTGGAAGAGCATGTGATGCCATATGCGGGTTATGTCGGCTCTGGGTTCACATTAATGCACGACAACGCTCGCTCCCACACTGCATTAATTGTTCGGGATTATCTGGAGGAGGTCGGGATCCCCGTTTTGCCATGGCCAGCCAGGAGTCCTGACTTAAACCCGATTGAACACCTTTGGGACGAGCTGAAGCGATGGGTTCGGTCACGAGATGCCGCTCCTACCACCCTGCAAGATCTTCAGGACGCAGTCATCGAAGAATGGGGGGATTATGTGATGGACCACACAAACGAAATTCTTCCTATTCGTGATTCCCATACAATATGGATTCCACACAACTGCAGTTTACTCCATTCGTAATTCTACACATTCTATATTTTGACGCAATCGGAATTCTTCCTATTCGCGATTCTACACAAAATGAGTTTATCGCAACTGCAGTTTACTCCATTCGTAATTCTACACAGTCGATATTTTAACGCACTCGGGATTCTTCCTATTCGCAATTCGGTACTGTATGGGTTCAACGCAACCGCAGTTTGCTCCATTCGTAAATATTACAATGTTTATTGTGTGTTGCTTCAAAATAAAACAAAATAAACATCTGTTACGAATTATAGACCTGGGGCCTGTTTCATAATGATTTATAACTTGTAGGTAATATTAGCGGAACTCTCTTTCTAATAAAATGAATTGAAATAATATTGTACAGAATAAAACACTATCATTGTTTGAAAATAACTGTGTCTAATTACGAATGGAGTAAACTGCGGTTGCGTTGAACTCATTTTGTGTAGAATCGCGAATAGGAAGAATTCCGATTGCGTCAAAATATAGAATGTGTAGAATTACGAATGGAGTAAACTGCAGTTGTGTGGAATCCATATTGTATGGGAATCACGAATAGGAAGAATTTCGTTTATGTGGTCCATCGCATAATCCGAATGGGGCAACATTCCACAAGAGGACCTCGTAAAGTTGGTGCGATCAATGAAAGACCGTTTAGAGGCAGTGATAAGGGCAAGGGGCACTAGGTTTTAAGTTAATTTTAGGCACTTTTTGTAAAATTTTGTTATCCATTTATTGTTGGAAATTTTAAACTTGAATAAACATTTTTCAACTGTTCGCAATGTCATTTCATTTAATTTTTGACCCCAAGGAAAAATCCTTTTTTTTTTTTTTCCTAAAAAAACACTTTATTACCTTTCAAATGATACCTAACAATCATAGTGTTGTCCTTGATCAAATAGGGTTTAAAGTCGATTGAAATTATTTTCCGAGGAGGGGCGATATTTTTGACGCCGAGTGTAGTTTGAGACAACAAAACTAAATTATCTCGTTGTAAATATTTAGTACCTTTTTAGTACCCTAAGATATAATTTTTTCCCAATTTTTTTTGACCTGTACCAGAAAAAAGTTACTCATGAAAAAACTTGTTTCGATGTTTAGATAATACCAAAATGCACTTCCTTTTTGGTACTATTTGATACCTAACTTCAAATAATTAGTACCTCGATTAACTGCGAAAACACGAGTAAAAAAAGTTGCCAGACATTCTGACGTCAGGATGTCTGGACGTCTGGACAATTTTTTTGGACTTTACTCGTTTTTTCGTTGTCAATAGAGGTACTAATTATTTGAAGTTAGGTACCAAATAGTACCAATAAGGTACTGCATTTTGGTAGTTTCTAAACATCAAATATCTCCATTGGTCCAGGGGTTCTGACGCTTACAGTAAACAGGTAAGTGACCACATAATGTGACTCTGACAAGTTAGGTATACCTACTTAGATAGATAAGTATGATACGTAAGTACTCACGAGATCGTCCGTTTAGAATTCATTTAGGTACCTGTACCTATCGTTATCCCGCAATTGTGTAATTTTTCGGAGAAACTATGTTTTCATCTACTTTTCAAATAGGTAGGTACTTACCTACCTTGTTAGTGTCAGTGAAGAATGTCAATAGGTAATGCCAAATTTGGTAGCTACATTATAGATTATAGGTACCCCCGAGACAGACAGGGTAGAGGCACCTACTTTTGTCCCGAAAAATTGGCTGGTTTCCGAAGTAATAGCTACTCGTATTAAACTACTTTTACCTACGCGGACGGAGTCGCCGGCTAGTTAGTTTAGTACCTATACAATAACTGTGCTGGGTGGGTTTATATATGTATGTATATAAATGTACCTACATACTCGTAGGTACCTAGTCACATAATTAGAAACACTTGCTTTTTTTCATACAATTGCATTTAGGTACACGACCTGTCTGGTGTCCTTTCCCAGTTTTACCGGCTATCTGTAGCCAATACACGTAATAGTAGCGGCGCCGCAGGCGGGAAGGGCGCGAAGGGGTTAACCCTAACCCGAACGGTAAGCGCTTAATGAAACAAATACGAAATCCAACAGCATTCGGTAAGCGGTTACCAAAGGGTTACGGTTAGGGTATCCTGTCTTAATAGGGCTATCTTATCGTTCGGTAAGCCAGTGAAGAGGTAACCTAAACGATTGGCTTACCGTATGAACGGGTAACCCGTTCGAACGGCTTAAGCAAAGAAACGGGTTATCCGGTCCCTGTTTCAACCGTACATTTGCCGGTCTTTAAAAAAGGTGGGTTTGGAGTGCCGCAAGAAGATAAGGGCACCGTAATACACCGATCAGCAAAAATTATTTATTATATTTATTTATTTATTTATTGTAACATACACAAAGTTAATATATTATTAATTGTTCCACAAAACTGTTTGCACAGTTTGACTGCGGAATCTTCGGTCCAGCTTGTTGATCACTACATAAAAAGTACTTAATTAATAATTAGATAATACAAAGGTGAGCATCGCATTTATAATGACTTCAGTAGATGCCTATGTAACCTAGATTTAAATCTATGTTTGTTTGATTCGAGAACAATATCGGCCGGTAATCTGTTCAGGAGATAAGGTAGACGTTTTTTAAGTGTCCTGTCTCCGTAGAAATTGGACACTCTAGGAACTGCAAACTTACCAGCAGATATTGCTCTCGTACTAATGTAACAGTATGTCACAATGCCGCTGGATGGTTACAAATTACAAAGAAAAATCGTTTATTTTGGATGATGAAAGTTATTTCTCTTTGAGCAAAACCCATATACATACCTGGAAATAATCGGTCCTATACCAGCAACATTTCAACATCACCAGACAATATAAAACACAAGTATAAGCGCAAGTTTGAGCAGAAAGTTATGCTTTATGTGGCTTTTTCCGATAAAGGTGTGTCAAAACTGTGGTTCAAACCTAGTGGTTTAGCAGTTAATCCTAAACTCTCATAGAGTGAATGCTTGAAAAAAATACTTATACCATTTAATCGCCAACATCACCCTGATGGAGAATATGTGTTTTGGCCAGATAAGGCATCGTCGCATTACGCCAAAAAAACATTGCAATTCCTAGACTCCCATAATGTGCCATTTGTACCGAAAATCCGAAATCCCAAAAACCTTCCACAATGTCGGCCGATCGAAGATTTTTCTGGTTTTTTGAGCAGTTTGGTTTACAAAATCAATTGGGAAGCAGAAAATTGTGCCCAACCGATAAAGAGAATCAAAACCTGTGTGCGAAAAATGGACAAATATGCCGTCCAACGGTCTTGTTCGGGGCATTATGTCAAAACTGCGTCGAACAGCTGATTGCGGGCCCTATCGTAACGTGCATTAATAATTTTGTAAATAGTTAAATGTGTATTATAACCCTTACTATAAAAAAAATATAAAATGTTACACAATTATTTTTTTACGCCCTTGCAAATAATTCTCATTTTTTTTGTCATCACCCGTTATAATCTAAACTCCCGTGATTCCTTAAAATTACTATTTAAATAAATTAATATTTTCACAGTAGCGTCACAATTTTTTATGAGAATATTATTTGTCATTAAAAATCAAGACTGTGTTGTTAAGAATTGTGATATAAATATTTTGAATACAAGAAATAAAAATAAAATTGCTATAAAAAAAATTCGTGTCCGTAAGGTCTATAATTCATTTGTAGGTCAATGCATCCTTTTCTATAATAAATTACCTGACGTTGTTTTAAAGTTACCATTTCCAGTACTTAAAACCTACTTGAAAAAGTCGATGATGTCTAAAGCTTACTATAGGGTCGAGGACTATCTAGCAGATAAAATTGCATGGCCTAAACTAAACACCTAAATAACCTAATAACTTAGTCATAAAAAACATGCAAACATTGTATATTGTCTAGGGGACACCGTTTCTGTAGGAGAAAGTATCGAAACTTTTTATGTGGGTTGTCTTGCACCGTCATAGGTAAGTATAACCTGTGTAATTTCTATTTTTTTTATTTACGACTATTACTTATTAGTTCTTGTGAAAATTCTGAATTTTGACACATTTTCCTGCTCAACTATGCATAAATATATTTATATATTTTTTGTTGTATGTGAGATTCATTGTTTTATATTATAATGCTAGGTTAAGTTTAGTATTGTATAATATCATAAGCAATATTTGAAAAACGACTGACTGTTGAGTTTCTTGCGGCGTTTCTTCTCAGCAGTGGTCTCTTGCGAAGCGCTGGTAGATTTTTGAAGCGTAAAAGTGCCCGTACCTACGGCCTTCTTACTGAATAAGCATCTTTTATCTTTTTTATCTGTATCTATCTATATATCTACAATTTTACATTTATTTTCAAGTTTCGACTTCAGACGAACAACGCTAATCAATCTAATCATTATCAGCCGATACGAGTCCACAGTTGGACAAAGGCCTTCCCAAAGATCCTGTACTACTCAGGCTCACACCATCCAGCTATTTCCCTCAACCTTTTACTAGAATGCTGATATTTATTCAATAAATACCACCCAATCAGGATTTGAATGTGTTGCGGTCGATTTAACCACGTTGATTAAATACTTTCCATAACGAGCGAGCCGTGCTGTCATTTCCACCATAGCGGTTTTTATCATGCAAGTTATCGTCGTTCTTTTTTCATTAATTTCATCGTGTGCATGTGCCATGGAGTCTTACATTATCGGTGGAGTCTACACGAGCATCAGGATGTTTCCCCATTCTGTCTTTCTAGAGTGCCGTTGCTTGAGTGGAGACTCGGTCTGTGGAGCGTCCATTTTAAACCAAAAAATACTTCTCACAGCAGCCCACTGTATAAGTGATTGTACATCCAAATGGTCTATAAATGCATTTGCTGGACATGAGAACATTAATAAGGTAATCTAACTTTATTTAAAATGTGTGTTGTCTGCGTTCCACGTGCCACTCAAGCAATATTAAAAGATTTCTGTTAAAACGCAATGAAATTACTGCACTGCGACTCTAATGAAGACAGCAATAATATATTATCCAGAGTTTTGAATATGTAGTTACTATGAAAAAGTAGGAATTTCCGTTCCCATTTTTATTTTTTCTTTTCACGACATATTTTCTTAGAAAGGAAAATGTACGGACCTAGTTTTTCGTAACACCTACCACATTTTTTTTTTACAATTGGGTACTGGGTTTAAGGCGAGAGAAACAATATCGCATTATGTAGTATAGAAATGTTTGGCTCCACAATCCTCGTTTATTTTGCTTAAAAACTTTTACCATAATTTCATTCAACTACGATTAAAAAACATAATAATCGTCCTGCCTAAAAACAAAATGTGTAATTTTATCAATATCAAATAACGTACCAATAACCATTAGACTCTTATTATTACAATAATGTTCAATTCAATATCTTCTTACTAGGTTGGGTTTGACAGAAATAACAAAAGAAATACATACCTAGTCAACAACAATTAGAATTCCTCCTTCCCGTAGACCCGTATTCGACCAACCAAGTGTACCTAAAGTTTAATCGATGTTTAAAGTCCGTGATCGAATTCGAGATCAAAAATGTAAACATACAATTGTCAATGTCAATCAAAGTGACATTCCAGGGGTATATAATCTTGGTTTGAATATTTCATTTTTTAATGTTTGAATTTTAATCAATAATAAATTCCGATACCTACATGCTTTTCAGTAAAATATTGGATGGAACACTTTTTCACACCAAAGTTTGTCTATTCATGTGTAATGTTAAAAATAGTTTTATTCTCTGTCACTATTCTGCATACCGTCACCGGAAATGCCAAGAACATCGGTAGTTTTATTGACACAAACACCAATTTTTGTAGAAATATTTATAGGCTTTCATCACCATAAGTTTCTCACTAACGGTCATAGCACTACGTTGCCATTACTTCGGCGTTGAGAAATTGTTCTTTTTATTTGAAGGGCCCGACTGAACTTCCATAGTTATTAATTTCCAATGCAACACACACGAACAAATAGAAACTGGACACGAAAATACAACCAAAACTAAACAATAAGCAAAAACTTAACAACAGAAAGCAACGATACCAAAGAGTAAACGAAAAGAAGCACATTCATTCGACAGATGTCAGAAAACTAACGCCGTATGTCCCGTATTGCATTAACAGTAAAATTATTATAATAACGAATCAAATGTTTAAAACTTCTTACCATTGCCAGTAGCATAAATTAAAACTCCATATATTTTATTCAAACAACATAAATACGGAATTAAAATAGTTATTTGTTCAACAAGAGAGCAAAGTTGGTTTTTGCTGCGAGTGATGATGTTGAATCCCGAGTAAGCGAAGGATTCTATTATTGAATCACGAGCGTAGCGAGTGATTCTAGGTTAGAATCCTGAGCGTAGCGAGGGATTCAAAGACACGAGACGTAAAAAACTTTGGTCTCGTGTGAGACATACAACTTTTCACCTCAGCAGCGAGAACAACACAGCGCGAAGCTGGTAGGGCCAACGCAGGTCTTCCGTTGTGACCATTTGGTGAATACACGACTAAATAACGACACGATCGCATATGCATCAATCACAAGCAAAGCAAAATACTAATAAAATAAAAAGTGGAAAAAATAAACATGAAACAGATAAAACCTGTCACTCAACTTGATAATGCCGTAGTGCAAACACAACTTTATACAGCTTTATGTAGTCTGTGGCTTTAATTAGGCCTTGTCTATTCTATGGCTATTGGCTATGGCGGACAAATTAACAAAAATTACATCGTCATTTACATTACATTACATTTGTTTAATACGCAGAACAAATTAGCAAAAGTAGGTCAAGGACCATGAAAACCAAATTGAGTATCAAACTATGAAAAACGTCTAGTAACACCGTGCTCCTGAATGCTTGTGGGACATAAAAAAAGGTATGTGAATACGTGATTCGAACTAAATTGCAACTAGGTAGTCTCATATGTCTGAAATTTTCTCGACTTTTTCGCGTTCCTGCAAGTGTTTCCTTAATGAGCCTTAAAACTATGTATATACATTTCAGGTTCTGAAGCGACGGGGGCAGATTATGAGCTAAAGTAGTTACGTTGACGGAATCATTGACAGCCTCGTGGAGTCATAATCTACAAAAAATAAATTAAATTGAACAAAAGACGTGGATTTCTAAACTTGAACAAATTCAAACAAAGAAAAACAGCTACTAACATCATGCTACTTAATGCTTGTGGGACATAAAAAACAGGTATCTGACTGGAACCAAATTAATAGTTACTGTTCCCTTAACTGCAAGTGTTTCTTTAACTGAGTCTTAAAACCATGTATACATTTCGGTCACACTGTAGCAAAGGGGGGGCAGTGTCTGGGACTTAGATTTTTTTTTCAAAAAAATAAATGAAAAATCATAGGGATTGCAAAACACTTAAAATAATTTTCAAGTTTATGTTAAAATAAGCACATTTTGCTTGAAAAACTTTTCTCTAAAATTAAAAATGGGCGAGATAGACGAGTTCAAAGATTGATAATTTACAAAAGACTTGGAATTTTTTTGTTGGTTGTGGCACAGGTTGTGGTGTCATTATAACACTATTTTTTATGATTGCAACGTATAGAACACGTCAAAATAAGCACATTTTACTTGAAACACTTTTCTCTAAAATTAAAAATTACTGAGATAGACGCCATCAAAGATTACAATAGCGACGTCGACGGAGGTCCGCTTCGCGGACCTCCTATTCTACGTAGTTTTGGCGCTTCGCGCCTGGACAACAAACTAACCTAACCTATACCTATACTGCGCCCTACGGCCTTCGGCGTTGACAATCTGGCTGGCACCTGCAGTTGGCCTGCTTTATTCATATCAATCTTTGAACTCGTCTATCTCGCCCATTTTTAATTTTAGAGAAAAGTTTTTCAATTAAATTGTTCTTATTTTGACGTGTTCTATACGTTGCAATCATAAAAATATAGTGTTAAAATGACACCTCAACCAACAAAAAAATTCTAAGTCCCGGCCCCCCCTTTGCTACAGTCCGACCTACATTTCAGGTTCCTAAGCAGGCAACAGATTTTTCCAGCAATTTGTTGCTGTGGCCTGATACTTTACTACCCCGAAGAGGAGACATGCCAGATGAAGCTTGAAGATTTTAGGTGTGACATGAACCCACAACGGAATGGCAAAGCAGAGGCTTTTTTTGTTTTTGAGTGAAGACATGAAAAAAAACAATATGATAAAAATTAAATAACATGTATCTATATTTGTAAAACCAACAATTTCAAAAATTAAAAGTTAAAAGTAAAATTACTGCAGTTTTGCAAGTTAAATGTTACAGTTTTGTTTGGAACCGATATTGTTGTCTTAGAAACTTGAGTTTGAGTAGTTGATGAGGCTGAGATTTCGGCTTCCTTACTTGTTGTGGGCTGTGACAGAGGAATAGAGAAAGTAGGTGACTCAGCAGTGGTATTTGTGACTCTGGAAGTAGATGGGCAAGACCAAGGATCTGAGGTCTGTTTCCAGCTCATAGTTTCACCGGCTTCCTCACTTGTAGATTGTGACGGCACAATAGTGAAAGTAGGTGACTCAGTCGCAGTATTAGTGACTCTGGAAGTGGATGGGCGAGACCAAGGATCTGAGGTCTCTTTCCAGCTCATGGTTTCGGCTTCCTCACTTTTGGATTGTGGGGGAAGGATATGGAAAGAAGGTGACTCAGTGGCGGTATTTGTGACTCTGGAAGTAGATGGGCGAGACCAAGGATCTGAGGTCTGTTTCAAACTTATGTTCTCTATGATACGCTTACAGATTTTAGTTTTATTTTCAAGTGAATCTTCAATATATCCTTCCGCAACCATATTCAACCTCCATCCGCCGTGCCGTTTTTGAACATTAGCGGCTGAAAAAAAATTGGACTTCTTGGGTTTGTGCCCTACTGATATTTTCTTCAAAAATGCAATGAGTTTGTGGTAGGTTTCAATGTGCACATCATCCTTCGTTTTTATTGTTGTTTTCAACATTGAGTAAATACTCCACATTGTTGATGGTTGCTTTGTTTGTGATAACTCTATGAAATACGCTAACAGTACAGTCTCCGAAAAAGTTTTGGAACCATTTGCAAGTTTCCATTGCTTAAAAATATCATAAGCTTTCAGATATTTTTCGCGAGACGTAGCGTAACAGAAAAGCAACAAAAAACATTTTTTTTAAACAAGTACAATAATCCCGCTATTTTTGAAATGCGTTCTGAAACTGCCCCCGCGGTTTATGTCACGAAATCAAAGATTGCTAAAACAATAACAAAATTATGTAGATACATGATAAACTTCTTATTTTTCATTAATTTTGTCTTCAAAACATTAAATAAAAAAAATGATCGTATAAAATAGTTATAATAAACACATTTCAAACTTTAACAGATAGTTTTATTTGCAATTTTACGGTTATGTGTGCATCCGAACGTGCGTTTCTTTTTGGGCCTACTATGTGTGGAATTTGAAAATCGAATTTCGAATCAAGTTGTTTCTATCTCTCGCTTTTTTCCTATCGAAGTGAAAGTGACAGAACAAAGTGAAGTTAAATTTTTTCGAATGTTGTAAATAGCCCCAGCACTGCTCACGGCATTTAAAAAAAATAATTAAAAAGCTACTTTGCGTCACGCTCGCAGCAAAATTGAATTTTGCTCACTGTTTTTAAGCAGCAAAACCTGCTTGTTTGAGCTGCTGAGGTGAAAAAAGTATATCTACTGTTAGCCTTAGTGTAATATTTTCAACTCTTCACACAATATTATATTACCCTGATTATTTTTATTTTTATTTTTATTTCAATGATTTTAAACTATCCATCACTTGGGTTTGTTTTTTTATGATGGCAATCCGTTTGTTTACATGTTTGATCTCGAATTCGTTCACGGACTGTAGTGTTTTTTAACCCTAACTTACTATTTTGTTACGTTTTCATCTAGTTTCCTACGTGCGACACAGAAGGACGGACAAATTGTATTCGTAACGGGTAACGTTTTTCATGATTTTCAGATGCCATATACGAGAGCAGTTTCTAAACACATAGTACACAATAAATACAACGCAAAAAGTTTTACAAACGATATTGCTGTGATTTACCTCAAGAAAATAATTCCTCTAGGACCTACTACCCAAAGAGTTATTATTAGGAAGCACCCGGCATACGTGTATCACGTAGAAGTGGCTGGATGGGGAATGGTGAATGTGAGTATCTTTTTATCTTTTTACACACACAGACACGCACGCACGCACGCGCGGAATATATACATACTATACGCACGCGGGTTATATTATTACAAGGCTCTATTCCACATTATATTAGCTCATCTTGCTTCCATGATAGCAATAATCTATCATATCTTTGGCGTTAGCACGTTTTTATTCACTTGACGATAAGAGCTCTATGTCGTAGACAGTGTAAGTTGTACGATATCGTAGCAATATGGGCTCCAATTAAGTAGAAGAAGAGCCCAGAAGCTAACCGAGATGTTACTATATCGTAAGAAAAAAAGATAAAACATGTTTATTCAGTAAGTGGGCCGCACGGACACTTTTACGCGTCAAAAATCTACCAGCGCTTTGCAAGAGGAGACTGCTGAGAAGAAGCGCCGCAAGAAACTCAACATTTAGTTTTTTTTGGCAATGATACCTAATACTTAACCTAGCATTAGGTACATAAAACAATTAATGTTAAATAAGAATATTACGGGTAGTTGACCAGGAAAACTCAGAATAACAAGAACAAAAGCTTTATTAAGGCTCTGGCATCCCGACTCATAGACACCTCCGGAGATCCTAGAGCTGGTGCTTCCCTCTCCCAAAGGATTGGGCTAGCTATCGAGAGAGGTAATGCAGCCAGTGTCATAGGGACCATGCCGGGAGCGGATCTGCTAGAGGGGGTGTTCTTTTTATAGTGGTGATTATTATTTACATCTTTAATATTTGAGTAGCTTAGTTTTATTTTAATTTAAATAAGTTTTGTTTTAACTTTTAACAAGAACAAATAAATAAACAAATATATATAAATATATAAATCTATAAATAAGGTTACAGCTAATTTTTAGATTTGATGGTAATTCTATTCCTCTGCATACCCCACTCTGGAAATGAAGGCGTGAGTTCAGTATGTATGTATGTAATCTATATAGGTACCTACTGAACTAGCCTTTGCCGGCTCCTTCATCTAAGTCGACCTCGGTTATCGTGTTCATTTTTCGACGGCAATAATTATCATGTGTGCTAATCCCGAACACGAATTTCTGGTATGCCGAATTTGATGTATCTTAAATCCGTTTAACCTTTCGTGCCATTTAAAAACAAACATCCAAACATCCTTACAAACATACCCATTTATACATAAGTGGGATAATTAACTTTAAATAAATAAAAACTTTCGAATCTCCAATACAATTTCGACATTTTTCAGAGCCGATATCTCTGAATCGGCCTAATCAAATTTCATGAAGATTAAAGTTTAGAATTTAGAAAACCGTCACAAACGATAAATTTATAACACCCCTCTTTTCTTGTCGGGAGTTAAATAAACATTGTGTTAAACTGTTTTTTCTCTACATAACAGGATGTAGATTCACAACAATCAATAAAATTGAAGTCAGTGAAACAAACGGTGCAGACCCAGCATTACTGCGACATCGTCACAAAAAACAGCGGCGCGTTCTGCGCTAAGAACAACATCCACAATCGACCTGCTGCGTAATAAATCTACATACAATATTATATTTATACCTAATGTTAGATATGACTCATATGACTATACCTACTAATGTTACGTTGCTATTGCCATCAAAGCTTACGTCAGCGGGCGGCGAAAGCCGCGGCGCGAGTTGCCTTAACTTGACTAGAGCGCATCGCTCGTGCGCCGCTGCTCTCGTGGCCGGTTTCATATAAATCTATGCATTAGAACGCTCCGCCACCGCCGCCGCCGCCCCGCAGAACACTGACTTCGTATCCGCGGTCAAAGGACTTATTTCGCTCGCGCCGCGCTTAGGCCAAATTCGTGTCCAGTAGTTCCCTCCAAAATGCAATGGCTGCTAACTTTTCTTGCGCCATACTTTGAAAATTGAAGTTCGATGCTACATTATCTTATCTCCATCCCTTTCTCCCGGTATAGTCACAAATGTGAAAGGGATATTGCATCCGAAGTTTCGAGTTTAGTGCTTCATAGTAACCATCCTGTTATCTTTCGACTCGAAATGTATGGAGTTGATATAAGCGGTCAACGCGATCATTCGTCAGCTTACATCAATCCTATACATTTTGTCAGTCTTCGAATTCCATTGACGCGATGACGTGGGACAAGAAGTTTGCTATCTATGTACGTGTCAGCTAGTAGTTAAAATTTGATGGGGGTAGTAATGTACAGTGCGATAACTTTTAGAAAGATGTGCTGGGTCGGGTTAAATCGGTTAGATTAGCGTAAGAACGTATGGCACAAATCCGATGGCAAATGCAACACAAGAGCCATTGCAGTGTAAAAATACATTTAACGGTATATTGCCGCCTGTTACCACCAATTTCTTACCACTGGTGACAGCTGGTATTAAATAAAATATATCCCAGCTGTTTCCACCACTTTATTTACTTGGTCTTTTTACTTTTTATTGTATTGTCAACGTAATCATACTTTACAGCTCTTATTAACCTTTTGAACGCCACCGACGGTTCTGGCCGTCAACGTAAAGTCGTGCCACTGACGCCACGACGGCTACAGCCGTCACGAGTTCAAGATCGAAAGAGACTTTATTTTGTTTCAATAAGGTGTAATTTGCATGGCATAGCAAAAATGTTTGGCGTGTGAGTGACACATCTTGGATACGACGTAAGGCGTTCAAAAGGTTAACCTGACAGTAAAGGCAGCCAAGTCGATCGATACCAATAAGTACAAAAAACAAGTAGAACAAAGCCTAGGCTGCTTAGGCCGCCTTTACACCTGTAAGTTACTTACGTAATATTTACATAATTTACTTACGGTTGCATTTACACTTGATATAAACTTACAGTAAATAATGCTTATGTAAATTTTGTGAATTTAAACTTGCATAAGTTATTACACGCCCATTTACATTGCTTACTAAATCAGTAAATAAAATGCCTTCTCAAAGTCGCCACGTTCAAGCAGCTGCTGCATATATAATTTTATCCAAACTAAAGCAAAATAAAAGACAATGCTGGGTAAAATCTTGGCTTGGCTCTTTTTCTTTAATTTTGTCACTTCTTGGCTAAATTGTCCTTTTAAATTATGCAATTTTCTAGCAATTTCCTCTGGAGTGGTACTAAATATTTCACTAAGTTCAACATGCAACAAATTTGTTTTTACGCGGTTTTTATACTCCTTATTTTTGTAGTCCCATAGTATGGGACGTGCCTCAAAAGCAGTAATTAAAGTTTCTACCTCGTCTGGAGACCAGGCTTTATTTTGTTTTTGTTTAGAGGAGGACATTTTTTTTTTTGTAAGTTCTCAACTTATCAATTTAGTTCGATAAGTTGTAAGTCGCTTCCGTAAACAAACTCGAACGCGTTTAGACTTGCAATTTTCCAATTTACGTAAGTTGTAAGAACTTACAGTAAGTCACTTACAACGAGTGTTTACACTTGAAAATTTATCGTAAGTTGCTTACGTAAGTCTTGTGAATGCGAATGTCTATGGGTCACAGTTTCCACTTACCATCAGGTGGCCTGTGTGCTCGATTGCCTTCCCATGCTATAAAAAAAAAAAAAAAAAAAGTCACTTACGTAAGTAAAACTTACAGGTGTAAAGGCGGCCTTACGGTATCCACAGATAAGTTGCATCTCTAGTGGTGACTGGTGACCCTGCCTACAAAGCTACCGGTCTCATTTCTATTCTCGGTAAAGGCAACTATTTGTGTGATGAGCGCGAGACTTCCTCAGTCTTGGATGCTTTCTATATATTTCTATATATAGTAGGTATGTTTATCATTGTCTAGCACCCATTACGTCGATGTTATAAGTAGCTCTACACACTTTACTGTGTGAGTACTGTGGGAATACTGTGCTTTGTCACTTTAACGTCATGTTTATCTGTATTAGGTATCTATCCAGACGCTAAAGCGACAAAGTACAGTATTCCCAGCTTCTTAATAGCTTTCGGCTGGCTATCGCTATCACGCTTGCACTCGCAACTGACAGAATATTTGCTATTAAGAAAATGGTTGCATCAAAAGTGTGCCGATACTTAGGCAAAGAGTAGTGTAATATTGTACTTAGGTATAAGCTTAGTTTGCAACCATAATTTATGCGAGATTTTCCCCTGAGATATATTTATTGACTTAAGCTTTTCTTGGCAGCGGGGACTCCGGCAGCGCGCTAGTGACCTCTTCGGGGCAGCAAATAGGCCTGGTCTCCTTCCGCCTCGAAGACGTTCCAGAACTGATCATATACACCAATGTCACACTGTACTACCGATGGCTAGTCGCCAACGCGAATTATTTGTTTTGCAGCGGAAAATAAAATAGTTTTGTTTACAATGTAAGTTTAAGTAATTAATTTAAAATAGGGGTACCTAAATGCGTATTTTATTGTTTTCAACGGAAATGCTACGTTTTATAACAATTTTTGTGCCTTTTTATAGCTGTGTACAACAAAAGAGACCAAAAAGTGTTCTGGAAAGTTTTATTCCTTTAAAATCTTTAAAAGACGCATTTACCCCTGTGTCGGAAAAGCCCGCCGCCTACTGATGTGCCGTGGAAATATTCCCGGGAATGGGAATATTCCCGGGAATATTCCTTTATTCCCAGGAATATTCCCAAAACAGGGGAATATTGCAATACAGATTGGGCAAATATTATTTTTATTAAACTTAGTTAATAATGAAGTACTCAGCAGAATTAAATGACTTTTGCTAAAAACCTCGTTTTATACTACTAGATACACGTAATTCATGTTTTATATAATAAAATTTAAGCTTTGGTTTCGATAACAAAATCGTTTCTCTTTTTGCTATAGGTACCGTTTCTGAGTATTATGTTTCTGTTTCTTTCTTTCAATGGCTGTCTTCCTTCCTCTAAAAACATAAAACTCGTTGCACTTGTTCAGTCTTCTAACGTTTCTGGTGCTATCAACACGTGCGTAGATGTGCTTGAGTCATGAGACCGAAAAGTAGTGTTTGTACATTTCACTATTCTTACAGTTATCTTTAAAGTCAAGTTTTGTTGCAAATACTACAATACTGTGTATTTATTTAAATACTGTGATTTTTAGTGAAACTGTGATGATTTGTATTGTTATTGCTAATAAAAAAATACTTTTCAAAAAATGTTTTATTCAACTTTCCTAGCAATTATGGGAATATTCCTGGAAACATTGGGAATATACCCCGGGAATATTGGGAATGTTCCCGGGAAAATTGGGAATTTACTTTCGCAAGTGAGTTACACTATTTAATGTCTCGGTAAATAGTTCAATGAATAACGTTTTGATAAAATCCTCAATCACACAATATGTCAACCTATACACTTTCAAAATTCCCCAATGTTCCCTTTGTGTGGGAATATTCCCACCTAGGGAATATTCCCGGGAACGGCACATCACTAGCCTGACCCATAATTTACGCACGATTGGCAGTTTGTGGCGATGCTGTCAGTTTTTAAATATTTTTGACGACAAAAAAGTAGTGTCCGACCGAAGTTTCGGTTTCGGCCAATTTCGGCCAAAAAAGTGATTTCGGCCGCAGTTTCGGTTTCGGCCAGAATCCGGCCGAAACCTTCGGCCGGGCCGAAATTGCTTCACGGCCTCTCGCGGCTCTCGCATCGGGAGCGCTCGGCTTAATTCGGGTGCGCTCGGCCGGGTAGGTATAGGTAATGCATCGGCGGCCGTCCCAGCCGGGACCACCGACAGTATTCATATTCATCCCGTTTGTGACGTTTGTTTGTGAACCACGTGGCGCGCGAGAAAATATGGTGAGTGTTGTTTATTTATTAAATTATTATTTATTTTTTAGAATCTGTTACTGCATTTTATGCTGTGATTAATGAACGATACGTTTGATATTAGGATTGTGAATTTAGTTTAGACGTGATAAGAATAGGTTGTTTGTTTTGAATAATATAATACCTATGCCGCGAATTAGTGAAGTCTTGATAACTGCAGTAAAATAATTTAAATAATACCTTATTAAATTAACCCTATTACTATCCCTTACATATGTAGGTAGGTATGTTATTTTAAATAACAAGTGAATAACTTAACTTATAACGTTATAAATAGCATTACCTATTGACAGAAAACTTAAATTTGTAGGTTAGTCATAGTTATGCTGGGGTTGGTAAACAGAAAAGAAATACTTCGTTAATAGGTACTCTAAAAACAATAATTAGATCGAATTTTAGTAAGTTTTTTTTCTGTTCGTAAATAAAAAATAAGTAAAGTATGCTGTGATTTATCTTGCAATTTGTGATTGTGATTTACTTTATCCAGGTATTATATTAATTAGGTAACTTTGTTTAAAACTTTAAAAAATTGATTTTATTTGGTTTAAAATTTCATAGTTTACCTCTAATTATATCTATTTTTCATTAAAAATAAACGTTTTTTATTTTGTTTAACTAAAACAGTAGCTGTTCTCATATAAGAAATCCTTGCAATAACCTTTTCCTTACGATTTGTACAGTAATTTTAAATAATTTCATAAATCTTCAAAAATTTCGGTTTCGGTTTCGGTTTCGGCCAAAATCAGAAAAAAACCGAATATTCGGTTTCGGTTTCGGTTTCGGCTAAAAATCGTGTTTCGGTCGGACACTACAAAAAAGCGATTTCTTCATCGAGCAAGGTTTCTTTCTTGAACTTTTTTGTTGCGAAACCCTAAAAACACTTCTGAAATTTCAAAACCTTATAGTTCTTGTAACTTTAAGACACTAGATTAGAATGGAACTCCGGTAGCCTCTATTCTGCTCGGTAAAACGGAGTTAAAAACAATACCATAACACGTCAAAAGCAATATTGTTTTACCCAGCAGAATAGAAGGTCGTCATTACGATATTTACAATGGGAGTTTCTAGAGTCGATTTTAGTGATTCTTTAAACTTCTCAATGAGTTATAGTAGATTAAAGCCTGACAAGTTCCTTTTTAGCCCTCGCCATGTTGCGGATTTTCAGTGGAACCAATTTATTTAAATGGCAACGTTTTTTTTTGACAACGGACGTTGGAAGTCATTGAATGTCACCGATGTAAACAAATCGATTTTAAAATCAAAATGCCCAAGAAATTTCACCCCGATGCAAAAAACACTATTATAAATACATTCAAATGGTTGCGGCAGAAAAAGGACGAAGGATTCAGCAGCATTCCAATAAACAATGTTTTGAAATTAGTTGTTGCCATGACGGGTATGATATTCATAGTGCGATTGTCATGAATTGGTTAGCTTGGTACTAAATATGTATATTAATTATTAAATTTTATTTTTTTTCTCATTCAAGGCGTCTGTAGTGCTACAATTAAGAATATATACAAAAATAATGGATAATGGATAATAATGCCAGAATCTGATGAATATATGGATGTCGAATATTTAGAATCGGATTTTGAAGGATAGGTAATTATTCATATTTAATTATCAACTAGACATGCTCTTCCGATTACATGAAAACATAGTTTCACAATCTACAAGTACTTAATTGTATATCTCACTCGTTCTTGCACGATGCCAATACTCACTGTCCCGACTATTCATGACGTACACGTATAATTGCCATATGTAAGCTGTTTGTAGCGACACTACATCAGGGCTAAATAGGAACTTGTCAGGCTATAGATCCATTTGGACTCGTTTGACATGCGCTTATATTTCAAGTTGTCAGTGTAACAAGTGCAGTCGGCAGCAATAACTGTCATAAAATAAATAATAAAAAGTACCTAGTCAAATTACATACTTGAATGAACAATATTTTTAATTTTTCACATATTTGTATAAACTTTAAAATCAGATCAGCTTTTTTATGATTAGATTTGTTATAAGTAGGCTTGGGACTTTTGGATGCTCGCTATGGTTCTAGAATCCACGGAGTCGCCATTATGTTAAAATATTTTTTTAGAAGTCAAAGTCAAAGTGGATAAGTACATATAAATAACTTGTATGTATATAATTATTGATTATTCACGAAGACCATATTTGCTAATGTGTCGAGTCGTTGATAGCGAAGTAATGTCAAATTTGGTGGAACAGAGCTTACGATTTTTATGGCAGGACGATTACTTTAATAAAATTAACAATTTTTCTGTGTTTTGTACGGATGCAGCTGCTTACATGATCACCACTGGAAAACTTTTGAAGAAAAACCATACCAATTTGAAGCATGTAACTTGTCTAGCTCATGCCTTTCATCGAATTTCAGAACAAATTAGGTCGGAGCATGAACTTGTAAATACTTTAATTACAAAAGTAAAGAAAATATTTTTAAAATCACCGCAAGGAGTGAGATTTTTCAAACAAATGGCTCCGAACGTACCCTTGCCACCCGAATTTGTAATAACCAGATGGGGCACTTGGCTAACTGCAGCTTTCTATTACAGTACGTATTTTGAGGACATAAAAATATTGTTGCAAACTTAAAGCCGAAAGATGCCATATCTATTAAAAAAGCCATACAGGTTTTTTCGAACACCAATTTGAGAAGTGAACTTGTTTTTTTTTTAAATGCCTACGAAATAATACCGGAAACTATAACTCGATTAGAATGTACTAATATTTCTCTCGCTGACTTTTTACAAGTTGTTGACGAAGCATGTATTGTTTTACAATGGTGTGCAACAGATACTGTCCTAGATAAACTAGAAAAAGTGTTAGATCGGAATCCTGACTACGACACTATACGGAATTTTACCACAACGCACCACAAAGATGACGAATCGGCAAAAAATCTCGAGAATACAACTTTAACATCAGTGGACGTGGAGAGATCTTTTTCAACACACAAAAGAGTTTTTGATAGGTCCAGAACTCGTTTAACCCCGCAAAATATAGAAAAAACAATAGTGATCCATTCTTACTACCATTTTAATGATGAACATGAAATAGTAATAGATGATGATTATGATGCACTGATTCAAAAAGCCTGTACCTCATCAAAAATTTAGAAGTGGCGACTAATATTAGATTGAAAAAGACATTTTTGCTATTGTTACTTAAAGTATTCGTTTTAGTTTATTTTGTTTACTAGCAATAGAGTATTTTATTATTGGTAAATGTATACATACAAGTTGTATGTACTTATCCACTTTGACTTTGACTTCTAAAAAAATATTTGAACATAATGGCGACTCCGTGGATTCTAGAACCATAGCGAGCATCCAAGTCCCAAGCCTAGTTATAAGTATGTTAATTTTATCCATGTTGCTTATTGGCAAATTATGGATCATTTAAAACTCAACAGGTCTATTATTGTTCATTAAAAAGTTCCGGTGTCCAAAGCAACTGCTCAAAGAACAATAGAACCTAGATCTGTTTAGTCTCCATCTTCATAATTACTTCTTGGCACCACATTATTGTATTGACATTCTATCAGATGACTATAAGGATCAAGTTTATAGATTTGTTTGCATGCTTACTATACATACAGTTAGTTTATTGTCTATTAATTAATGACCCTCATTGTTGCCGACTGTACTACAGTTTATCACAGAATGGTCTATAAAAGCCAGGAGTTCCTGGCCATCATAATTTTTTGGGGATATTCTTGTAGACTCAGATTCAGAAGTCTTTCAAGTGATATAACGGTAAGCACCAACGGTTAATCATACAAAAACAATGAAGTCGAAAAATGATCGGTTCTGCGACAAAAAGTATCCTTACAATTGTATGGCTAATTTTCGTGTCACAATAGAAAAGTTTCATAGAAAATTTCATTGAGTGAGTTAGCGTGGCCAACTTTTTGGGCCTGACCCATAATGAATGGGTGCAACAAGTGCAAGTGAAGTTGATTTCATTGAGTTCAATCTTATCTCATTAATTCTGCCCTCAACTATACATATATGAACCAGAAAATTAAAATTGAAACTAATAAGATTGAAATACTATATATATTTTACATAAATATACAATTAAATTTTTAAGTTATCTCAAACATTGCAATAAAATTAATAGATTGAAGCAGATCATTTGCTGAAAGAGGGTGTTCCTGCGTTAGCGCCACATTCCTTCTCCATTGCATGTGAAGGCGGATGTTCCAAGACATTATCAATCAACCCAAAAGCCTTCGCTTCTGTCGGAGACATAAAATGATCACGTTCCATAGATGTCTGCACTTTTTCAACAGCTAAGCCAGTATGTCTTACGTACAGCCCATTTATTTGTGCTTTTAATTTCAAGATCTCCTCTGCTTGAATTTGTATGTCGGTTGCTTGTCCTCTGACCCCACCAGAAGGCTGATGAATCATTATACGAGAATTAGGTAGAGCATGCCTCATTCCTGGAGCACCTGCAGACAAGAGCAGAGATGCCATACTGCATGCTTGCCCCACACACCAGGTAGCCACAGGAGGTGTTATGTACTGCATAGTATCATAAATTCCTAGACCGGCAGTAACATTACCACCAGGGGAATTTATATAAAGATGCACAGGTTTCTTACTGGACTCAGACTGCAGAAACAAAAGCTGAGCAACAACTAGCGAGCTGATTTCGTCGTTAATAGGCCCCATGAGACAAATGATTCGTTCTCGGAGCAGTCTCGAGTAGATGTCGTACGCACGCTCTCCTCTGCCGGTTTGTTCGACGACTATCGGGATCATGCCGAGTCGTGACGGCTCGCTGGTATTAAACTTGCGGAGAGTAGCTGACTGTGAGCCATTAGAACCTAGAGTAATGGCAGCTCTTACTAACTGGCGAGAGTAATTTAAAGCCATCTTGGGTTACTTTGGACTAACTAAGATACCAACAACTTTGTTACGTGATAGGTTATATTTTTGCACTTGATTTACCAGTTCGATAGCACGCAATGTATTTTTTTCGATTTTTAAGCTTAATTAATTAAGTGATTGTATAAAGCTTTTGAATTTTTTGGGATTTTATTGTGACATTTTTTATCAATTTTTTGACACTATTGACATTAATGACATCTTGAAAACTTTGAAACGCTGCGTTTCGTTCACTGCCTTTACGCCCAAGGTATTTGTTTCATTCATTATAGTTAGGCAAAAACAATATTTTAAAAATTAAGGAGCTGATCAGGGGTAAAAATAAGAAAAATAATTGAGTACCTCCTCCTTATTGAAGTCGGTTAAAAAACTGTTCATATGGTTTTCAGTCCCGGGTTCGATCCCCGGTACGGGCAAATATTTGTGATGAGCGCGAGTATTTGTTCCTGAGTCTTAGGTGTTTTCTATATAAGTAAGTTTATCGTTGCCTACTACACATAGTACAAGCCTAGAGCTTAGTTTGGGGCTAGGTCAATTTGTGTGACATTGTCCCCTGATATTTATTATTTTTATTATTATAACAGGACCTGTTAGACAGGTGGAACTAAAATATTGTCAAGTGGTAATCACCACATTAAGCAGCAGTTCTGGCTAAAATTGGACCACGTTGCTGTTTTCATTAGACTCTTAAATTCAAATACATTCGCCTTTAACCGTCATATTTGTCCTCGTCAAATAATAACTACCTACTTATGTTAAATAAATACCTTAAGAGCTAAAAACAGTCATATCTTTAAAAAAAACCTACCTAAAAATGAGAACCACCCCGACGATATTTAAAAAAACAACTGCATCCCAATCGGTCCTCCCGTTTAGCTAAGTATTACAGGCAGATACTCAGAAGTTGTACTACACACGTTAAACGTATTAAACCAAACTGGAAATAAGTAAATGGATTATTTAAAAAAAACAGTGACCGGAATAAGTAAAGCTAATTTAGGATTACAAACCGGGTACAATATTAATTTATTTATATTAAATTCCGGAATTTTGGTAATTTTTTGGTACAAGTCGTAATGCTAAATATACGTATTACTCACAGTAGATACGGATCTACGGGATATTTTATGAGTAAAAAATATTAATATTCTCCCCGGTTGTAACCACTCTATATTTCACAACCTTTAGGTAAATTAGGTCTGCGAATTCCGATCACTAATTATAATAGAAGCAAAGACATATAAACCAGAATATTTGTAATTTGATTAACTAATAATCGATACAAGTAGGACAATAGAAAATCAATGGTTTATCTTATTTTATACCACATCTATCACAAAGTTAGTTTTTAATAATGAGTCTATATAAAATGTTGGTTCCTTAAAAATATCACATAAATTTAAAAATAAATTCAAAATAAACATAATTTTGCAAAGTTGACGAAAATTCTAATCAGATTTATTTTTGCGGTTGACGACGTCGTAACTTCAGTAAAGCTTCTTGTCGCTTTTTTTCTATGAGTAGTTTTAGATTCCTTGACTTATCCACTTCAATATTTTGTTGATGTTTCCCGCTTGATTCATCATTTTGTTGAACTAATGAGTTAGCAACATTATTGAAAACATTAGATGGGACTTTTTTGCTAGGGCTAGTAACAGTACACACTTTGACTGTTGTACTGGCAACTCTAGGCTGAAATTGGGCCTTTTTACGTTCCGTTGTCGGTGGCAACTGCGTTGACGTCTGGCTGATTGGCTGTGAAGAAGTAAATGGCAATTGCCGTTTGGCAAGAAGTTTTTCTCTTGCCTGCTGATGCTTTCTCTTGATTTCATCTGGAGTACATCTTATCGGTGAATCACTTGGCACTGAAAGCAAAGACAAAAGTTAGGAATCATGAGATTCGTAACAAATACCTTGATTGAGAGCATGCCTTAAGGCATTAAGTCCGCCATTTGTACTTATCTTTTATTGTGCAATAAAGTTTAAATAAATAAATAAATTACTAAACTAACAGTATTTACAATGTATTTATAGCTTTATCCATTTGGCGAAACACAGGCAGAGGACTACACTATAAACCCTAAGTAATAGAGAAGAATTAAAGAAGAGAAATGAACAAGAAAATATATTAAAACTATTTGTTTTGATTTTTTAGTGTTTGCATATCCTAAATAAAAGGCAATTATAAGATAACAATCAATCTATCAATCATTCAAATCATTTATTTAGCCTAAAAAAAGTTTACTAACTAAAGCATTACCTGTATCTTTTTCAGTCTTATTATGAGGCATAGAGCTGTACCGTGCAATAACCATTCCACTTGTAGATGGCTTGTTCTGATTAAATGATGGCGACGCTGGCATGGAATTGTGTCGGCCAAAAAAAGATTTAGACATAGTTTCCTCATGCAACACTATGTCATCAACCATCCAATCCATTCCATTAGAACTATTCAATTTGTTCTTACTTCCTCTATTTGGTGCTTGTGTTAGCCTATCTAATGTACTCTCATTTAAATTCCCAACCAAATTGTCAAATGAATCATTATTGAGGCCTGGTGAATCAACCTTCTTTGTATGAGTCACAAGAGGTGATTCCAGTTTGATACTGTTAAGTATTGCATCCATTGAGTCCTGATCCATTTGGAAATTGATGCTAGTTTTAATGCCTTTTGATTTATTTAGTCCAACCCCTGATCTTTTAGCAGGTGTTGTTTTTAATATATCATCTTCAATAACTTGGCTGGCTTTTATAAGACATTCATTCATGGAATCATCAGATTCTAAAGCAGTCTCAGTTTCTGGTTTTGTAAATTTAGAGCTGAGGAGATTTTTTCTAAGGCACCTCGAATTTGTTTTCAAACAGCTCTTGGGTGACAGGCCTGATAAATCACTGAAAATGTCTTCCTCACCAGCTGATTGCTTATCCTCTATTACTTCGTTACTCTTTTTGCCAATTAATTCATTCAAATTCTGATTTAATTCTACTAGCTCCTGATATAGCTCAGTCTTTTTATGTGATACTTTATAGACAGCTCTCCGCTTTGGTGTAGGGCGGTTGATTATTTTAGGTTTCATGTTTTTTTTCGCTTTTCTACTAAGTGGTGTTGAGTTTTTGATACGAGAAGTAGCTGTGTGGTCTGCTTTTGGGGTGTAGTAGTTCCATACAACATCAGTCTCGCCTTCAGCACCATCTTGGGTGCAGAGAAATGGAACAGGACTAGCTGCTTCAGAGTCACAGATCGAGTCACTGTCTCTTGACGGGGAATCTGCTTGGTGCTCTGGTGTCGAACATGATATCACTGGAACTGTAACATCAATACAATACATAAATTCCTCTATTCTCTAAACAACAAGAGTCAAGTTCTCTGCCAGTTTAAATTACCTCTACGTTTCGATCAAGGTCACTAAAAGACTGAAGAGGTGGGCATCAATAATAATGTTTATTTAACGCGATTAAGTCCCGTTTAACTTCAAATAAGCTTGCAGTGCTAAACTAAGGGCTAAAGCGTACCTTTATTTTTGTGCTTTGATGTTACCATGTTTTTCGAGGATAAGTTTCTCTTACTCATATGGAAATCTGAAATAATTTCAATTCAAAAGTCATTCGTGGATTTGCTTCTAAGGTTCACTGATACAATATTTAAATATGTATCATTAAATAAAGTAAAGCAAAACTATTACCCCAGCGTTTGATCGGACATTAAGAATAGCTAAAGAAACTTAAACAATAAAGTATACGATTGTTTTGCATTAAAAAGAGTCAAACTGCTATTGTGCGGCATGCTTGTATAGGGAGCTTGTCAGTGAACTGTCACTTTGACAAATTGAAGTCCGTTCTGAGTACTATGATACTTTTCTATCATTAAACCTGTGGCCCGTTTCACGAAGCTACAAGTTACAATTTTACAAGTGTAAACTGGCAACATTGGTCAAAAAAGGTACTACAAGCGTTTCACGAAGCTACTTTTCTACAACTTGTAAAATTCAAGTTACAAGTGTAAAATTTGAACCATAGACATTTTTTTTATTTTATTGTTAGAAATTGCTTCAATCGAACTAACGTTTCTCGAAAAATTTGTTACATTGTCAACTTGTACTTGTCAATTAGTAAAAAAAACTACCTAGCTTCCGAGCTAAGTAAACTTGTAATTTGTTAGAGTCGCTGTCAAATAATTCATGCTATAGTACCTACCTCGTTGGTTTTTAAACGTCACTCTCATGTCGTACCGTCGTTGAGTTTAATTTTCTGTTAAAAAAGTTTGTTGTTATTGTTATTGTATATTTTGTTTTTGTTAGTTGTTGAGTTAATTCTCTGCTAAATTTTGTTGTTATTGTTATTTTGTCTGTAAATATTAAGTGAAGTTTCATAAGCTTGTGGAATGTGGAAGTACATCACGGGTATATGAAAAATCCCTTGAATTTGGCACAAGTCCTAAAGCCTGTCCCTTTGCGTGTATGACTTTCCACGCATCGGTCTTGGTTGCCGGAAATGCTCCAAAAAATCTTTTTTCTTAAGCAACACTTCTTTTAGAAGTGTTGCCTTCAAAATTTTCCGGTTGCTTGATTTAACTAAAATAACTCCCGTACCTACTTTCAAATTTTAACTATAACGAGAGACAACTCCGAAGACTCCGCGAGGCTGGAGTGGAGACATCATCGGATTTACAGATTATAAACATAAATATTTCAAGATTTGACATTTAGAAACGTCAAAACATCAACAAACTTTTTTTTAATAGGGACTTGTTAAATCGAGATGTCATTCACTTGTAATCGAGATTACCATACGATCCTATTATTCTACCATGCCAGGCCGCGTTCGAGAAACACTTGTACTTGTAAATTGTAACTTTTTGCTCTTGTTACTTGTGAACTTGTAATTTGTAACTTGTAGCTTCGTGAAACGGGCCACTGTTTTACTACTATTACTACTTGTAAAAGGTTCAATTTTGTTTGCTAAATCGAGTGCTTGGTCGGGTTTATTAGTGACCAAAATTATTATTATAGAATGTAATTTATAAAAAATATAAAATTTGACATAACTGTATATGGTATCTGATTGTGATAAGATTAAGTATAAGTTGTACACGTTGTAATTTTTTAACAATAACAAAAATAAGTAAAACAAATTATTCACATGAATCGCAAACATGTTTTGAGATAAGAGGCCCTACTTTGAAAATCGAAATTACATTAGCTCCATCTCTTTTTCTTAAAATAGTCTAGAAAGACGAGTGACAGGGATAGGGCTAACATAACTTTGAACTTCGATTTTCAAAGTAGGGCCTCGTTTTGCCGTGTCCACAGATAATTTAGGGTATTTGTCAGTCAATGTTCCTGACTTGCCAACTTGGCCAAACCATAACCATAACCAACCAATCATACCCTTATAATCCTTATATTATAATCTGTGCAACCAATCAAGAAGATGTATACTATTACTGTGCAATAATTAAAATGCTACGATAATTTTCTGTTTTATTTATTTCGTTATTGGGATTGTTGGTTTGTTTGTACAATTATTACGGTGTCTTATTGCGTCATGTGATATTTTATGGCAAGATAGTAAATTCGTGTACCTACCTAATTGTTTTTAAAAGTTATACTCGCAACATAATTTGGTCTAGCCTTTATTATGGAAAATCTGATGAATTAGGTGATGAATCATTGCTACTTTGATCACAATTTGCAACTTTTACAACGTATTTCGCAGTGGTCTGCAAACCAAATCTGTCTTAAGAGGCATAAGTTCTTGAAGAGCGTAACGCTCGAGTCTCGAGTCCCGTCCCGCGCTCTGCTGTCAACGTGAACTACTCGTCGTATTCAGTCGTGCTTGACCCGGCGCTGGGCTTAGACGTGTTCCTAACTCTCAGTTCGCGATGCTTCGGTAGTGACACTTCCAGTGCTAAGTGAACCAAAACTCTTTCAAAATGTTAGCTGACGGGGAAATTGTTGGTGACGGGTCATGGAACCTCACGATATTCGTGACCGACCTGAACGAAAAACGCACCATGGTTGTTAAAGGTGACATGCACATTGGAGGAGTGATGCTGAAATTAACTGAGAGCTTCGGTAAGATCTAGTTTTTATGACCTTTGGCAAAGTCCTTGATTTATTTTCTAGTATGAGTCATAGTCGCGAGATGGGTTGTGTACAAGTGCTATGTACACAAGAGTATCTTGTTTCTTTCTGTTATTCTCACTTGTCTGAAATAAAGTGTAGTAGACTTCATGTCAACTACAACAACAAATAAATAAACAGCTAATTAATGTCTTTGTGGGATGCACTTCATGAAAATCACTGTCTATTAAATCACTGAATGTAGGTTTAAGTCCAATAAACACATTATCTCATATTAATTAAAGGTAAAATTAGTGAGCTTTGTATCATTACAGTTGTATTAAATATAACTATTAAATTTATAAAAACCCGAATGGCACGCTGATATCTCCGCCCAACCGATTTCATAAATCCTAGCTATGAACCATCCCAATTAATCTGAATTCTATTAAAAACGAATGGAAGCTACGGTGCCACAGACTGATACATACATTGAACTTATAACAGCCTCCTTTATGCATTGGAGGTTAAAAACAAGATAAAATAGCTTTACTTATTACTATAAACAGGAGATCTGTTATATTAACTTATGCCTCTGCTAATCTCCTAAAGTAAGGCAAATGTTATGCTAACGGTGGCCTGTGGCAATGCCCAAAATTAACAATTAACACAAATTTTCTGGTCCTAAAAATCAAGTCCTTCATAATTCCTAAATTTTGATGTGCGGCTTTTTACCCCGGAAAATGGAAATTGCCCATATTTATATTTCTACAACTTATACTTAGTGTTTGTAAATAAATATCAAGTTTAAAATATGTATATGCATATGAAAAACACACATAAAACATACATAATTTCCTAATTTCTCACCATGAGGAAGACTAGGCAGGTATCATGGTAATAGGGAACTAGAGACTCCACCCACATATACCTACAAATAGTTCTAGGTAGGTGCCTAAATACATTGAAATCTAATGTTATTGTACAAGGAAAAATTAAACCGTTTTTAAAATTACCTTGTCTTGGTACCTTGAATAATGGTGAAATCCCCATTAAAACAGTTCTGAGATTAGCTTATTCATACATACAGCCAGATATGACAAGACATTGGTTAATAATTTTTAGTTGTATGCACATACTTGACTTCTTAAAACTGTTGTACCTATTCTAGATTGGTCCACTTAATAAATAATGTTATCTCAAAATTCGCATAATATAACTGTCACTTGGTTCTTGTTCTTAACTTAATCATTTCATCATCATTTATGAACACCCTAGACCATGGAGGTATCAAGTTAATTTTCTTTGGGTATAAAACTCTACACTAGCTCCACCAACTTTAAATGGCAATAATCGCAATATAAATCCACACATATTCCATTTCACTTGTTTATTCCACTACCGTACAACTAGACCGGTTTTAGCTCTTGCAACATTTACATTTTATCAATATTCATAATATTCATCATTCGTCAGAAGCAAATTCTACCTATCCTTTTTAAACGTCGCAAGATTACTAGCCATTCCAAAATAGCATCTAACTCTATGAATGAAGGTCTTTGTCTCTCGTCATCTTACAATGAAAAGAGTTTATACTGGTTCTGATTTAAAACAGCACGGGAAAAGAGCACTCGTTAGCGTGAGAGAGAGGGGTAATGTGCGTACGCAGGCACGCGTCCTTCGCGGCCGACATGTCGTGGTGGGGCGAGTTTTTGCCCACTCTTGCGCAGGTGAACTCAATCAGTTATGCGCGGCTATTATTTTTACGTCACTATTAACTTTATTTGTTGTTTATAACTGTATACGATAGCAATTTTATCTTTACTTGTAATTGTTCATGAGCGCTCCCACCACCTAGAAAAAGTTTTCATATAAACAATTTATATACAATTTTTTCGCCTACGCAATACTAACGCGATAAAGTTTGAAATGAAGGCCGATATTCGCCCACTTCGATCCAAAGTAGATGTTATTATTCAAAACATTGTGGCCGTAGGCAACTAAGAAATCTGTTGAAAATGAAAATAAAGTTGTTTAAATAATTTTGCAATGTATTCAGGTTGGGGCGTGCAGTAACAATAATATCCTGTTATTCATGCAAACTGTGTTTAGCCCATGGCAAAATGGCTTATTAAGTCAATTGCTTATCTTAATCGTTTTATAGTGTTCATAGTCTCGGTCCGCTCTAAGTAAGTAAACTGTACTACAGCTACATAATTTAATAATTAAATATCGTGTACAAATCGACATTCATTATGCCTTCACAGAAATCTTGCCGCCATTAAACTATGGCCCCAGCTAAATAGATAATCTAATCTAAAACTATCCTTATAAAGACATGCCGTTGCAGTTGCAGTAAATCCTAATCGTAAAGATCTTTTATTCATCCCACGTACAATGAACACCCCGAGCGCGGGCGCCGGTTTTTATAGCAATTATTAAACATTATCAATATGATCAAGAAACTGACGCTCGATGAAAATTGATGCATTGTACGCCAATCAAGCGCACCTCCTCGCCAAATCGCGATTAATTTGTGTGAGAGTAAGAAAGACTGCAAAAATATGACTTATTTCATCATATCAGCCGAGGGACGTCTTTGAGTCCGCTGCGGGACATAAGCCTTCCCCAAGGATTTGGCGACCACTTACCGGCAAGCGAAGCGTTGGTAGGCCCCCCACAAAGTGGACCGACGCGAGAAGCCAACTGGTCCTAGTAACACAACACCGACCGTCTCGTGGAGGTCCTTGGGGAATCATATACGGAGAAACATATTTTAAATATAAATAGTACTAGGTACTGTATTTGATAATTACGTTTACCTATTGACTATATTATTATGATAAACTGGCGTCGTGCATATTGCATCTGCGTATAACATCATGTAAATTTGTTGCTAATCCTTTGTATTCTTCGAATACTATTTCTGTAGTAACGTTTTCATATTAAGTCATGATGTCCTCAAGTTAAACCTCATTAGGTGTTTTATCCCAAAATTAAAGCAGAAACTTCCTTACGACTGAAACCCAATTAGTACTTGATTAAGAGCGGAAATGCTCCCGTCAGGGTCGACAGCAATGTCCTCTGATAATGATAATGAATGCGCTAAAGAAATATTACTTATCGCGGAATTCCTGGAATCTGACGAGTATATCGAAGAATAATGATTAATGATTGTCATTATAACATCTCAAGAACAGCCCTCAATTCTCGTGTCAATAGATCTTAACGCTTTCGGGCGCGGTGACGTCTATAGACGTTCAAGTAGTAGGTATCGCTAATTGATCTCTAATCACGGTACCGCACCCGAAAGGGTTTTTTTTTTTTTTATGGCATGGGAAGGCAAACGAGCACACAGGCCACCTGATGGTAAGTGGAAACTGTAAGTAATATTCGAGTTGTGAGGCCATTCAATCAAATAGGGACCACTGGAAATTAGTTTCATGGCGCCATGGCATTATAGAAAATAATAGTACTATTAATTTGGCTCATAAATTAAAACAAAAAAACAAAAGTAATTATGCTAATTTGTACCCTGTTTGCTACAGTTTAACATTTGATAATGTTTGCGATGTTTGTTAACCGGTTTAAATTAGTCAAAATTAGTGTCAAATTAACTGTATTTCTGACTTTCTTTCGAGTTTTTCTGCTTTGATACCTTGGGCTTATGCATCAGCTCCACTTTCGTGCTTTACTTGTCACTGTCTTCGCAGATTTGTTGAAATAATTTCAATAAAAAAGGGTTTTTGATCCTATGTATGTTTTAACCGTCCCGATTCGTTAATATAAATAACCGTATTACATACGAACCCCAATGCAAAAGAGTTCGGCTACTATTTAAAATTGAAAGTAACTTTTTTTCAAAGTCAAATCTAGTTAGTAATTTTAATAGCATGGGAGCAAGAAATAAAAAAAAAGTATTGTAAAATTAATCAAGTTTATTTTCTATATAATACAACCAAAAAATATCTCTGTATTGTAATAAAAAAAATACAATTCTTCTATCAACGACAACGCATAATAGTTCGGCTATCGATCTTGAGTATGCAAAATAGTTCGCCTACCACTTAGTTGTCTCGCCTTTACTCTTATGAACAGCCTTGATCCTCAATGGCATCGTCGCTACCAACTCTTCACACTCTTTTGGGGTTATAGACTCCCAGACAGCGACGATTTTCTCTTTTAAATCACTTTTTGACCTCGATGGAAACTTGCGTATTTTTTTTTTATTTTCCACCACAGTGTTTCAATGGGTGACAAATCTGGACTATTCGACGGCCACTCCATAGTGGGGATTCCTTTAGACTCGAGCCAAGTCTTCGTGGTCTTCGCAGTATGGCAAGAGACCCCGTCTTGTTGAAAAGTGTAGACATTTTCATATTTCAAGCTTGGAATAGATGGAATTAAACTTGTTTTCAAAATGTCCTGGTATTTCACTGCATTAACTGTCCCTTCTACAAAATGCAGGCGGCCTACCCCTTGTGCCGACATGCAACCCCATATCATCACAGACCCAGGAAACTTCACTTTTCTCTTAATGCAGTCTTTGATGAATGCTTCGTCTTTCTTTCGAATGATTTTTTTTCGTTCATCGCCGCCAGTAACTTCGAATTTTGATTCATCACTCCATATTATTTGACGCCATTGATCAGTAGTCCAGTTTGAGTGCTCGCGAGCGAATTTCAGCCTTTTCTTTTTCTGTAACTCCGTTAGTAAAGGTTTTTCCTTGGCCGTATAAAAACCATATCCCATTCTTTTGAGAACCCTTTTGCAGGTATCCACTGAAACGTCTTTCTGGATCATATCACGCCATTTTACGGTAAGTTCCCCGGAACGAGCACGGCGGTTTGGTTTGATAATTTTCTTTAAAACCCGGTTTTCAGCTGCACTCGTCATACGCGGTCGACCCGACTTCTTCAAACACGAAATTGTGCTGTGTTTCTAGCGATGCTGGATGATTGAATGGACAGTAGATCTTGGTAGTAATAAATCTCTGGCGATTTGGTTGGTAGATTTTCCACTCTCACTACTGGAAATTATAATTTTCCTGACTTCTTCTGTGACTGGTTTTCCGCGGCCCATATTGCTCTAATTAATTACTTATAATAATGAAAAAATACTTGGAGTTTGTACTTATATATACCCTTTGACATGTTAAATGACAATGGGTTCCTAATTTATTTGAATCTTGTTTATTTTTTTGAGTAATAAAATTAAAGAGGCTTAACGCTAGGCATGTACGAACTATTTTGCATCAATTAAGAACCTGCCGAACTGTTTTGCGAAACCATAATATGAATTAATATATCTAGGTTTTTTTTTTCTTATAATGTATTTATTGTGCAATAGTGTAAAAGCAACGTTGTATTTATGGAGTATAATATTGTATAAATCGTTTGCTGCTAATGTCTTTCTAGAAATAAAATGAGTTGATATATGATTCATATACTTAACAATCTATGACTTGACGAACTCTTTTGCATTTGGGCTCGTACATACATGCGTTCACGCCTGTAATCCCAGTGGGGTAGAATTACCTACAACTCTAAAAACTTGTTGATAATGCTGTAACCACATTTTGCACTATTAGGCTAAGATTGTTATACCATCGTATTAGTGACAGATTGCAAGCCCATCGCCTAACAGTACTACAAGCAAAATATCCACGGAAAGACACGGAGTGGCACTATTCTAACCCGGCAACGACGTGGGGATAACCATAGTCTCCTTGCATATTTAAAGAGTTCATTCAGATTTAACAAAAGGGCTCCGAACAAAGGGCTTGTGGCGCTTCAAGTACCGGATTAGGGAGTCTCAAGTGCCTAACTTCGACATTAATCAAATACTCGATGCACTTACTCCATCCCTTTTACTTTTAAATATTGGAGACTTGAAACTTTAGTATTAACATTTTACCTTCCTTGAATGACGCTTGGATTATATTAAGAGACCTACTATTGAACTGAACAAGTAATCCAACCTTGAGTCGTTTTGGATCTTGCCTTTTAAAAGAAATTCAATGTCAGCGACGATCGTGACTTGGATGCCCTTCTGGATATATTATTTGTATACGATACCAAAATATTACTTAAATTGTAGATAACCAAGTGTCCATTATGAAACACTGCTTTAGTGCGTAGCGTAAAGATAAGATAGCAATAAATTGCGATTATGTAACTACTGAGTAAGTATATTTTAACCCGTCTCGGCCTCAAGATCATCGTGCTCAAAAAATAATGGACCCCTTAGACAAAGTCTAAACCTTAGGAAAATGTTAATTAGAAGAGGCGTGCTTGTTGATAAGAATTAATACCTTAGTTTTATGACCATACTAGATGACACCCGCGACTTTGCGTAGAATTAGTCTCCCGCTACTTCCCTTAATTTAACGCCTAAACCCCTTAGGGGACGAATTTCCAACAAATCCCTTCTGTGTGCACCCCTAGAGCTCATAAGGAACCTACGTGCCAAATTTGGAATCCCTAGACCCAGCGGTTTTGTGCTGTGCGTGGATATGCCAGTCCATCAGTGTATTTAATATATTTAAGATTATAAATTAACATAGGAAAGTGCGTGTTCTGAGAAGCCGCCATATTGACGTGTCGCGCTCGTGCTTCCGGCGGCTCGCGACCGGCGCAGATAGGCGTTATCATCCGCTCATTGTTTCTCTATGCAGATGAGGTACGACGCCAATCACTGTTATGTGCAAAGGGTGATGACCTGATAACATTTTCACATACTCCTGCGTGAAGCTGTTCATTTTGGGTAACACCAACTCACTATTTAACAATTTAAAGATCTAGAAATTTAATTTACAGTAACGCCGTCGAGGAATCCTCAAATCTTCTACGTTTCTTTAAAGTCCTATTAAAGATTCCATCGGCATTATCGATTTCGTAAAAAAATATAAATAGGTACTCTCTTTTCACATAGATTCCTCATTAATTCGGAATAAGTAATCGTTATATTCAGTAGCTTCGGTACATTAACGACCTACAGAGTTAGTTAAACGCGCGTACAAAATAGTACAAATAAGGAAAATACGTAGCTATTGTGTTCATTCGCTTAAGGCAAATAACGCCATTAAATTAAGCCTTATCTAGAAACAACCAAATTAGACTTTAATACTTACCTTTGCTAGATGGGTAAATTCCACGAAGTATTCCTGGCGTATTTAATGTTATCAGGATATGTTAGGGAAGAGGGGACGCGGGCTATCTATAAACACGGAGCGATAATACCCGGCGTGACATTCTATCATACAATAATGAAGTCTTTTGTTGTGTGATCGGCACAACACAACCGCTGTAGAGTATCAACGCGACAACAATAGTACATTATTGCCTAGGCAGTGAAGCAGGCAATTGCGTGCCGAGTATTGGTTTAAACGGACGAGCTTGCGAGTCCGTTTAAAAATACGAGGCCCGCAATTGCCGTTCCTGCCGAGGCATATATAGTGCTTTTCTCAAAAATCGCAAGAAAAAAATTGTGTTGGAGTAAAGTAGGTACTTTATTAAGTAAAGAAATACTACACAATAATAAACAATGTTATTTATTTTGTATTAAACGTAATATTGGATAGAGTGCAGTTGTTAAATGTTAGGTTGACTCCAGGGACGCTTATATTATTTTGTTGAACTTCCGTTTGGGTATTTGATATGGAGGTTACATGGTTGGAAGGGGGCGGACTTGGCACATTATAGCTAGTACGGGAAGTGGATGGCCTCGGGCTTAAATGACCGGAGGTAGATGGCTGTGGCTTCAGTTCTTGGGCAGAGATGGACAGTTCATTCTTGATTTTGTTATACTGTATATTTTCATTTATCATATCAGTTATATGGGTCTTATTTGTTAGGGACTCCTCGATATACCCTTCCGCAACTTTATCCGATTTCCATCCTCCATGACGTTTCAGTGTAATTAAATTTGCACCGGAGTCGGCCAATAGTGTCGCAGACGTACGCCTAAAGCAATGTCCTGTGTAATTTTCGCTATTCGGCAAATTTAAATATTTGGCGACTTCTTTAGGAAAAGTTGCCATTTTGTGTTTGCCAATAACTTGATTATGACATTTTCCTTTTTTGTAGTGCAAGAAGAATTTGTCAGACGTCGTTGAAATAGGCCGTAGTGCTTCGTACTTTCTTATAATTGGAATGTATTCATCCCGGAGAACAAATAGCCTGTCTACTTTGGTTTTAGTGTCTCGCAGTTTTACTAATATAACGTCATCGTGATAGGTAACATCCTTCGATGTTAAATTGTACAGCTCTACAGTGCGACAACCACCATTTACACCTAAAATAAGAGCCACCTGCAACAAATAATTACTTCCCTTTAGCTAAACCATAACAAATAAATCGCTAACAAAATAAGTGTTTTATATTCTTAAAAAAATGATATTTTATTATTAGTTTACCTTTGTAGCTAAAAATATGTTGTCCGGGGCTTCATATAAAAACTTCCTTATATGTTCAGGGGTAAAAACTTTGGATTTTTTACTCTTAAAGCCGTCGGACTGTCTCTTCAAGAATGCAGTCAAATTACAGAAGCTTTTTATGTTAATTTTGTGTTTTATTATAACGGTGAATTTAATCATTGAGTATATTGCCCACAATGTTGATGGCATTTTACTTTTTGCAAGCTCATTAAAATAAGCTAAAAATATATTCTCTGAAAATGAATTGGCTTTCTTTTCCTCCCGCCATTTCATAAAGTTTTCATATGCTTTTATATATTTTTCTTTCGACTTCTCCGGAAACAAGCTACTTCTTGCAAAATTTGCTTCCTCTTTCAATTCCTTTGGCGTACAGTTAAAATCTTCATCGCTTGAGCTCATTTTTTTAATTGCAAACAAACAAAATCTTCACATGAAAAACTATTACTCTTCACCGCCTTAATGTTTATGACAAGGAGAAACGCTAGCTTTTTTAGAAAAAAAAAACTCAAGCTATTTCAGACACAGATAAAAAAGTTACGTTTCGAATAAAATATGGATGTATAAGACTTGTGCCGTCATTTTATTATGGCCGTTTTCACTTTTTAAAAAGTTACAAACTAGATAACAATGAAATTTGTATGCAACATTGCGGGCTTGTGTAGCGAGCACGCAATGTAATTTTTTTTTAATTTGGGAATTGTCTGTAAACTGTGTACTTCGCGTCTCAATATGGAGTTAGTAATGTCAACATTTCCGGTCATTTTTGAGAAAAAACAATTGTTTGTGGGATGTCTATTCGAAAAATGAGTCTCTATTTTATGAATATTATCTTTTTCGACGGCATACCGATACATATATGAGTATTTCATAAATACTGCTGCAGCATTAACCTGAACTAAGGTGATGATAAACGGGAGCTGGATTTTCTTTGGTATTTTTTTCCGCTGTCATGCCAATACGAGTGATCTTAATACCATCAAAGCCTGCAAAGCATAGGACTACTTCGTATCAAGATTCAGCCTCTAAGGAGTGCCACCTTCCACCAACTAAGGCTCGAGCCAGCCGGACACTAACGGTCGCGCGCATTCCGCCCCTCTCTATAGTCAACCGACTAATTGCTCAGTCTTACGCGTGAATGTCTCACTGTCTCTATGTTAATGCTTGCTTTCCTTGAGCTTTCTCTTGGATTCTGTGCTGCGTTCGGCCCTAAATTTCTGCTTCACGCATATTTTACACGCCTTGTCATGGCAAGTCTTGTGGCATTTGCCTTGCCGTAACGTTTAACCTGTCGCCATAAAATACGTTAGTGTCGGGGTTTGTGGCACCCGCGAGCCAGCTGTAAGGTAATCTGCTCCTTATACGGTTTTGTCCTAAATGTTTCACCACACGAGTCAGTATGTAATTGTTACTAACATTTACGCACAGGCCGTTCAAATTGCTTCAATTCAATTCAAAATAAACAAAAGATCTTTGTTTTTACATTCTCACATTCCTGAGCAGTGACCGTTCAACCTCAATCAATCAACAACGATAATGCCGACATCTTGTAGTGTGCCTAAACGTTCCATTAGTCCTAAACGGCAGTCTCTTATACTAATGATAGCCTGCTCATAGACTAGAAATAGTTAATTGGCTGATCCAGTTATGCAGACTTAGTTGAAATGTGATAGTTAATTTTATTCAATCCACATACAGTAGCTCTTTGGACACAAGTTTCATTGTTTCCTATTGTAATGAAAAGTTTTTACGCACCTGGGTCTGGTTTGACGTGATCAAAGTACATAATGACTACCGTTACTGTATGACTGATTCCAACTTTCGATGTTATTTTGATAGGGATGGGACATATTTTTTTTATATATTGTTTTTAAAACCCTTTTAAATTAGCTGTGGTACGGGGCGTAATCGACGTAAACGTGTCCACGCGCTCATTAGCTACTTGTCTGATTATGCAAATATATTCTACAACTCAGAGACCACAGCGTTCTGTTACAGTGATTCAGCATTGCGGATGACTCCATATTGGCGGTCGTGTATGATTCCGACCGGTTTTTCTACCGCCAAGACAACTTACGTGACGTCACATTGAGAAACTGAGGGAACAACCAATCCTTACACGGTAATAATATCGGCGTGTTTTTATGTCCATACATGTATAAGTATCAGTACCACCACAGTGATGTTAAAAGTCAAAATACTCGAGAAACGTTGTTTCTATTTTTAGACGAAAATGCGATGCCTAAATTTATTATCTCTAAAGAACTGAGCAAAAAGCTGCATGGCCAATTCACAATTGATAAGTTTGCGCCCGGGGCATACAACAAGGTTCTTTGAGTAAGGTTAACTCTTTCGTAAATGGACTGTTATTAAGAGATAAGAAGTTCCTTGAAATTGCTAAGAACGAAGTAAAGATGGAAATTTCTTATGTTTCTGAAAGTGGCTGTCGTCAGTGCGACTTTTTTAATTTTGCGCAGCACGGGCATCGGATTTATATTAGCTGCTCGCTTGTTTTTCTACCCTATTAATCTCGTTGTTCGAGGCAATACCGCAGCTCCATTGGTGATTTATTTTAAGACTTGCAGTCGTAAATCTGTATAGCAGTGTGAAAATTCGAACTCCTATACCTCTACTCGTTCCAATTCAGGCTTCTATTTATAATCGTCTTACTTCATTCGTTCGGGGTACCCGCTGCCCACTAGAAACATAACACGCACAGTTTTCGACGCGTACACGCACCAGCTACTGTTGATGTTTTGCCAAACAGAAATCGATTATTTTACTGTTTGCTAGACGTACCATGTCAAGAACGTTTTACTTATTGTGCTGAAATTAAATTTTCAATATCAGCACATAAGTATATATATTCGGCTACTGTATTAGGTTGCTGTGTTAAAGAGTGGTGTCATCAGGCCAAGGTCCTACGGGTGCGACGGTATCGCCACTCCTTTTATTTACCGACCCATTAAACACAAACGTTCTGTCTCCATAACCTCTGTGCTGTTTACAATCCTTTATTATTCTCCACCACTGTTGCTAGTCTCGGTATCGTTCTTATCTATATCTTATCGGTCTTTTACGTCTTGTTTCTTTTCGTAGCACTAATCGGTCCTTTAAAACGTATTGTGTTAAATAATGTTTTAATAAGCGTAAATTCTTTTTGACTTAGTCAATGATGATATTGACGCATGCATTGCGCATTTGCATCGTAATGTTATTTTCCTGCAGATTTTTACTTTTGTTTTACTAAAACTTATTGAAGTTAATAACATTTTTTTTATTTAAAAGCTCATGAACATGTTTATAATAAATTCCGAATTAAAAATAAATAATGATGCTTTGAACTAAATAAACAATATTTATCATTGATCCATTAGTATTTTTTCTATATTTTATCAATAATGACGTCTGAGAGACTCCACGTCAGTGGGATGTTTCTAAAAAAGTCACAACAGTTGCAGAGGGTTATGCCCCAATCAATTTTTGGACACTATTTTTTAGGGTTTCGTCCATCTGTCATAACTTAAAGAGCTGTATCTATCTTTTGAATTGTAATAGTCGGTTTATATTTTTATACAGAAGACTAAGACAGAACGGCGAATTTCGAAACAAATATTAGTAATATATCTACAAGTTAAATATTAAGGGAGTATCATACAAGGCACGGGTTTTTTTTGTCCTATCGGTAAAAACGTAACGCTTGGTGTGGTGCAATGCAATGTAAACCGAAAAACAAACGAAACAGAAACCGGCCAATTGTTAGTCGGCTGGTACAGAACTCTCAGTGCGCGCGTCCGGCTCGCACTTGACCGGTATTTTCCCATTGGGTTTTAGTAGGTTTAAGTTTAGGTAGTTAGTATTTCGCTCGTTCAAAAAGAAACGGTTGCTCTTTACAAGGCTGGCATTTCAAACGTCGTTTCAAACAGTCCAAGAATTACGGGATTCATTCATTTGCCTTTTGAAAAGGTCTATTTAAATGCTTTCTTATAATTTCATTAAAAATAACTTTTATTTTATTCATAACGTGACCTTAGTACTGCCTGTAGATATTATATAACTAAAAGTCTAGAAATTGAGATCACTGATGAATCTCTTTTTAATGTTGTAAGCTATTAAAATACATTTACCAATTTATCTTTTAATTTTCCCAGTATTATCATTAAAAGAGTTGTGACTGTCAAGCTCGAAAGTTTGCAAAACAACCAAACTACTCGTGATTTTGAAGCTATTTTGATCAGTAAGTACGAACTAATGGCAAACATAAGGAATTCCTGCATTAAATGATCATGTACAGTCGGGGTAAGAAAAGGTTCGTCACCTTAAGATCTATTTTCGTTTGCTCAGAATGAGCGATACTCTGCTTTACCGATTGAGTATGACATATTGCAGTCGGTAGTCGACTGTCAGTCGCCGCCAGTCGGGACGACAGTTACAATTAAAGGTTACCAACTTTTTAGACTACAAAGCATTCACGAAAGATTATGCTTCGTGAATGCTCGTGTCATATCGGAGATTAGGATAATTGCTTTGTATCTTATGAAAGAGATAACGATAACAACTGTGTCATCTTGTTTACGAGTATGCGGCTAGAGTTCATGTTCAATAGTGCCGTCTAGTGGATATATAGTTAGTAAAAGTAAATTAAATACTAAACAAAATTTTCAACTATGGTAAAATTTATTCAAATAAACAAAACTTAACTAAAACCGAGTATATCCGCCATTCGCATCAATCACAGCCTGTAGTCGCTGCATTGAGCCAACAAGACGAGAGCATATGTCGGTTCCTCTAAAGCCCTCCCAAACACTTCGGCAATGTTCAACAACAGCTGCTTTGCTCCTCTCGTTGTTATTTACCCACCGCTGCACCATCAAACCCCACAGATTTTCGATCGGGTTTATGTCCGCTGATTTTGCAGGCCAAGGAATCACTACCACCTCAGGATGCCGATGGAACCACTCGTTCACGATACGTGCTGTGTGGATACGGGCGTTGTCGTGGACATAATTGAACTCGGTTAGTTCATTAGCCGGAAATACAGTACGAACGCTTGGAAGCATGCTGTCCTCTAGAACAGTTATGTAACTTGCAGCGTTTGCCCTAGGCGGAAGGTCAACAAGCTCGCCTACTCCATCAGCTCAGCAGACATACAACCCCAAATGTTGGCAGATATGCGTCCAGAACTGAAATTTGGCACAATATGGTCCTCCGAATACCTCGTTCCAAATATTCTCCACAAGTGTAGTCTACCATGTTGGGATGATTGGAAGCTCTTTTCATCCGTAAAAATTGTGTGACACCAATCGAAGTTTAAATATGATCGGGCAAAACTTAAACGTTGAGCTTTATGAGCACTAGTTAAAGCCACTTTTTTGTCAGGACGGCGGTGATGTAGTCCCATTGAGTGCAATGCATTTCTAATTATTCTTGGAGACACGTCAAACATTTCAGCAAAAAAACTAGTATTCTCAAAACCATTTTCTTGCCTCATAAAGTTTAATTGTTCATGGGTGAGGGTCGGGCGGCGTCCAGAATTAGTATGGCGATGATCAGTAAGATGACCCTCTTCCGCGTGTCGGGTGATCCAGAACCTTACAGTATCTCTGGTTATGTTGAGATTTGACGAAATTTCGCTAATATTATACCCAGCTTCATAATTGCAGCACTTTCTTCGATGCTTAAATTCCTCGGCATTATCGAAATTACACGACGGAGCGATAAATTATTATTGCAAAAATATGTGACAGTGACAGACATTGACAATAGGCTAGTTGCCTCTTTTTTAAAGTAGGTCTCAAATTATTAATTATTGTCAGATTAGCTTAAAAAAAAATATTGCCATATTTTTTTAGGACCTAGAAAACCGCAAAACTTTATTTTAAAAGTTTAGTTTTCGTTAACAGGCGAAAACGCTTACAGCCATATTAGTCTATAGATTATCTGTGCTGTGACGTCATCCGAGCCCAAAACAAACATTGACATTTGACTACTGCATTTAACATATAAATAAACGTTTATCATTGTGAAAACCTCGATACTTTTTAATAAAAACCATGATTTCCACCAGTTTACATGGAAAATATAGTAATTATCGTTATTGTATTGTCCGAGAATGCAAGAACACATCAGTTAAAACCTCAGGAAAATTATGGATTAGAGTGCCCTGTGAAATAAATATTACCGACCATCAACGTGTCCATTCTTGGTAAGTTTGTGCTATCTGCCTTCACGAATCCAACATCCATGATTGCTCTTATCAATCAAACGTGAAAGCAGTAACAGTAACACGCAGAATAGGTTTTTACTAATATTAAACCGATTACGATCACAACACAACCTCAAAAGTCCACGGGTCATAAATGTCAATGTCATGTCACAGCACAGAATACTTGCAGATTACATAGCGAACTTCACTCGTATAAGGTCCGACATGAAGTTTGCTTAGAGTCCTATGACGTCACACCATGTCCGACAGCGTTTTCGGAGTTCAAAATAAAAAATAAAAAATGAACAATTTTAAATAGAAAATATGTAGCCATCTTACACTTTTAATATCTAAAATCGATAAATATTGGTTTCTTTAGTCTAATACTACAGAAAATATTAATTTATTAAGCCAAATTTAATATGAGGCAAGTACCCTATTAAACAGAAGATATCGTAACTAATTAAAAGTTTGAAATAACTAAATAAAAAGGTTTGATGTTGATATGAAACTAGACGTAGGTCAAAGGTGTGCACTAATTTGAACCTTTTTATCATACTATATTAGTATAATTTTATGTGCGGTTGTCTGCGTAATGCTTTAGTTTCAAAAGGTACCAAGAGTTTACGACTTGACAAAGGAATGAAAAAGATAACTGACGAAGGTTTTCTTACCCCGACTGTACATATGTCATCGTCCTTTGTCAAATTCTCTGAGATAAACTATAAAAATTGGAGATAAAAGATCATTCAACTATTCATAAACCTTATCTTAATGAGTAGTTAATTATAAAATTAGTTTGCTTAAGTGCATACCTATTGTTTTTTTATTCATATCAATACGTAGGGTGGAATTTCTACTTTGTTAAATTGCTATATTTACATGTTTATTTATGTGTTCCTCGACCAGGACTTTTGACGGTCTCCTTAATTTAAATTTAACATGTTACGCATTCCTGACTGGCCGCCTTATCCCTGTTTTGGTATGGTTTTTTTGGCAATCTGCGAAGATGCCATCAGAAGTCTGCGAAGGGTCGACTAAGGGCAGGGGTCATTGTACCGAGTGTGTTTTAGAGCATATCTTTCTTAGCCTTGCTACTCAGTACTTCTTCATCTTTTTTCATTAATGGCGGTCCACCGCGGTAATTCGCAATGATTTCGCCAGTGTTAAGTGAGTAAATTAAATCAGTAAATAGAATAAATCGAAAGTAAAAACTCGGACTTCTTTCAATCGGCCATCTTCCCTCCCCGAAGGTTACTCTCAGTATTTGATTATAACGCTTGCACGAGAACCTCATCACATACCCTAAGAGGCCACTATTTATATTTATTTAGCTTTACTTTTACCTGAATTAACGAGAAGTTTTAATCCTGTTATTTGCGCTTAAGCAATAAACCTGTAAATTGCCAGTCACGTTTGTAATCACCAAATGTGTTAGGGTTTCATTGTTAAACGAATCAAGATTAACCCTACCCCTAGACCACCCGTATATGCCAGATTAAATTCATTAATGCTTGTTAGGAAATTAACCTCTGGCATCGGATAAATCCCTTGATAATTTACAGAAAGAAGTTACTGTGCCGTTTGTTTGAAGAAGTTTACTTGCACAATGTTTTATTTCGTATCTGCTTTCTGTTATTTTCAACGTTTCTTCATTGTACTCGTATTAAATAAATCTTTACACATAGTGTCAGTTTGTTAATTTCCGAATTACTTATACACACTAGACTTCCTCGAAAAGGAAAGTTGCCTGACCAGTGTCTCGGAGACATGCTAAAAATTCTCTGGGAACGAAGCTTAACGCGTTTCCTTCGATACTAGTCATATCATCCAAAAGAGATTTGAAGTAAAAGATAGTGGAATCTATACCTTAAAGAAATGGTGCTAAAGCTTTTTTGACAAAATCCTATATGAATGCGGCAGAAGTAGTAGCTGTGGTACTATTATTTATTTTGTGGCTGTGGCAGTAGTTCCCACGCAAAAAGTGCTCGTGTTGGTGGTAAGTGGGAAATAAATATTTGTAAACTGATGTAGCGTGAGTCCCTGACCTTTCTTAGAATTATTTTGTTTTAGATTTTGTAAAACGTGAACAAAATGCCATCAATAAAATTACCTTACAAGAATGGCGTTGTTTTCATATTTAATCAGGAGTGGTTACATAAGGTACCTAATCAAACTGTCAAATAAAAAATATTTTAAACACGGATGTTTTACAGACGCCCGTGAGATACTTTTGGACGCCAAGAATTTTAATAATTTGAGCAAAGATTCCAATTCCATACATTGCCGTCAGCGGCACATGGCGGGCGCCGGGTGCTGTGTCCAGACTAAAATAGACGACTGGCTATTTATACGAGTCGCGTATCCGCCCGGCGCATGCGCTGCGGCTGCGCCTCGGAAACGCGTAAATATGGCGCCCCATTCGTAATTCTCATCGCATTCGAATATCAATCGACCGCACGGAATTAAGCTGTCAATTGTGACTTAGTAGGTCGCATCTGTCGTCGAGATTAATAAATTAACTAACGGAAAGTTTGCACGATTGACATGGGATCCCAACTAAAAACATTATACAATGTATAAAAAATAACTTTATCTGTATAAATAACGGATATCTGTTACCTATGTCGATCAATAGAGGCTTTTAGAGTTACCGGCAAAAAGTCATCAATCATGGCCAGTGATGTGCAAGTTGCGGAAAGTTTCCAAAAAGTTGGAAAAGTTGCAAGAAATTTCCGGAAACTTTCCCAAGAAATATAGGAAATTTAAATTTAAGAAACGGAAAGTTTCAATCCCCATACAAAATTGTGAGAAGTTTCTGAAATTTTCCTACATGAAATTTTCCGCAATTTTGGAAAGTTTCCTTTGGCACATCAGTAATCATGGCTGAACTAGAAACGCGATGACGAAGAAACTAATATTATCTACGATCCCCTCCCTTTCAACTGGTTACCAAACCGGTGCTCTGGCATGACGTTTAATATCCTGAACACCTGAAACGTTCTTCGTTTAACTACAAATGTAAACTGTCGGAAGCATTTGCTTCCGTTAGATACATTGTAAAAGACACTAACGTTGAGTCTTGTGACAAACACATATGTAGGTATGGACTATTTATGCTAATGATAACAATCTCGATCTTGATTCTCAAGGTGACGAACGCGTCTTTATGTTTCCGACTGTTAAGGCAAAATAAACAGACACAAGACGCGCCCAGGCGCAGTGATGTAACTATGGTGACGCTATCTGTTGTAACTATTTATAAAACAGCTAAAAAAACTCATACTGTTTTTAATTCGATGGCATTGACATTAATGGACTGTTAACACTAATTGTCCAGAAGGTTTCGAGTTTCAAAACGTGTCACGATAGATTGACTTGACACGAGTTAAAAAGTTTAAATCATGGAACTTAATTAGAACGTCAATAAAATAAAATAAAAACGTTTGTTTTGATAAGAATAATTTGTGTATGAGTCGTTGTATTACGTTCTGAGTCTACAAATAAACGAAATCTGGGTCACGGTCCAACGTGAATCCCGTCGTTATGAAGCTTACGACCAGCTCTGTAAGAAGGTATGAACTCATTGAGTGTTCTTGGAAATAAAATCGCGAGATTCACTAGTCGATCAATTAAAAATCAACCAAAGTGTCTATATAATAGAATTCATAGTGACTTGAACAGTTTAAGATATGTTCTAAATAATACGTTAAGACGTCAATACGTGTGCATATGTTTTTCAACCATTTAGCGGTTTTTTGTTGGTACTATCTTCGTGACTCCATAATAGACTTTCGTGGCGTGGTAAAAGGTAAATTATAGGAGCGTGTTGCATCTATTTTCCCACAGTATTCTAAAAGGAGACACCACTTGAGAAAATTTCTTTGTCGTGATCGACGGCTTTAACACTTACTGCGAAATGCACATTCGATTACTTCTTACCTTTAAATTGAAGAGACATTTACGTTTAACTGAAGGCACACCTTGGGTTAGAAATTGCCAGTTGTGTCCCTTAAGTTTATAGTATGCAGTACAATTATGTAAACTAGAAAATATCAATTACCGGGGAGAGAGCTAAGACACTAATGGCTGTCTGACATGTTAATTGCTAGTATTTATGTAAGCTGGCAGTCCGTGGCAATGTTTCATACAATTTCATCTCGACTAAGAGGCCTAGGACCCACGAGCAGGTCATCCGCGATGTTCTTTTTAAAGGACACCGCACGGAAAGTATGGAAAAAAAAACATCGGTGAATTTTGATAAAAAAAATATATGTTACGCTCCTTGATCAATATATAGAAATACTTGGAGGGCAATAAAATCCTATGACTAGTTTTTGTCAAAAAAAATATTTAGTGAAAAATCAAGGGGATTTGGTTCCATAGAAAAATGTATGAAGTAAAAAAAAAGTGTTCTGTTTTGAACGAAAAAAATATATGTTTTAGAATCCATTAAATTGATCAACTTCATCGAAAAAACTTATTTAAAAAAGAGTTTGGTTTTTAAGTTATAGCGTTTCATAAAAATAAGTAAAAAAGGTATTTAATTTTCAGATTTTTTTTTAATCGTTAATATTGCCGTTTATGGCGATAGTAAAAATAAGTAGAAAAATACTGTGTGCATCTTTTTTACTTACATAAGTTTTGTATCACAGTCACCTGTTTTTCAGTATTTAGATTTGAAATGAATTTTAAGGAAAAAAACTTGGTTTTTCGTGTTTTTTTTTTAAACCGATCGGTGAAAAATTGTGCATTTTAAATATTTTATAAGTTGTGTTATTGTTAACATAAATCATTAAAATTCAAACATATTCTATGAACGGATTAAAAAAAAAAACATTTTTTAAGTCTTATTATTATTAACTTTACACTCACTATAGCCCCAGCTTATCTATATACAGTATTTTTATTCTATAATACACTCTACTCATGTTCGTTCGGATCTCGTCGACGAATTGGTCGTTGCCCAGCGTCAATAACATTTTCGAGAAATGCGGTATCGGGGTACCAAACATTTTGCGCAGCCCAAAAACCACAAAACAATTATTTTTTTTCAACATAATATGTAAATGTGATTTTCATTTACTTTTGCTGTGAGTCAGTAATTAAATAATAAATTGATCAAAGGTCCGAGCCTAATTATCACATTGAAAACAACCATGAAATAACTATTTACCTCGAAATAATAATAAAGAATTTTAATCAAAACTTTTGTTCACTCCACTTTTCAATAATAATGAGCAGTAACTTCGTAAAAACAGTGAACCTACCTCTTGAATCAAAGCCTTTTCGTTAACGCGGCTCATTTGTGCCGCTGACTGTGACACATTGCACACAAAACAGTTTAGACGAAATCTAAAAGACATTTTTATAATTTATTTCGCTCTACAATTAATGACAATCGTTTTCCCGCCAATACTAGGAGTTAAATAAGTTAAAAGTTTTTTTTAAATCGGCAATATGCTCAGAAAGCCATTAGTTTGTGTGTCTTTCCAGCCAGTATTCGGATTGGCCTTTTCTTGAAATGCAAATTGTGTTTTTGACGTAGTTATAAATACTTTGTAATTAGCGTTCTGTGGTTTTTGGGCTGCGCAAAATGTTTGGTACCCCGATACCGCATTTCTCGAAAATGTTATTGACGCTGGGATGTAACGACCAATTCGTCGACGAGATCCGAACGAACATGAGTAGAGTGTATTATAGAATAAAAATACTGTATATAGATAAGCTGGGGCTATAGTGAGTGTAAAGTTAATAATAATAAGACTTAAAAAATGTTTTTTTTTTAATCCGTTCATAGAATATGTTTGAATTTTAATGATTTATTTTAACAATAACACAACTTATAAAATATTCAAAATGCACAATTTTTCACCGATCGGTTTAAAAAAAAAACACGAAAAACCAAGTTTTTTTCCTTAAAATTCATTTTAAATCTAAATACTGAAAAACAGGTGACTGTGATACAAAACTTATGTAAGTAAAAAAGATGCACACAGTATTTTTCTACTTATTTTTACTATTGCCATAAACGGCAATATTAACGATTAAAAAAAAATCTAAAAATTAAATACCTTTTTTACTTATTTTTATGAAACGCTATAACTTAAAAACCAAACTCTTTTTTAAATAAGTTTTTTCAATGAAGTTGATCAATTTAATAGTTTCTAAAACATATATTTTTTTCGTTCAAAACAGAACACTTTTTTTTTTACTTCATACATTTTTCTATGGAACCAAATCCCCTTGATTTTTCACTAAATATTTTTTTTGACAAAAACTAGTCATAGGATTTTATTGCCCTCCAAGTATTTCTATATATTGATCAAGGCGCGTAACATATATTTTTTTTATCAAAATTCACCGATGTTTTTTTTTCCATACTTTCCGTGCGGTGTCCTTTACATCATGGAAATAATTATTTAATAAGAATAAACACAAACAATAATTCAAATTTCTAAAATCATCATGGTTACAGATAGCAGCCGAAGTGTGTACCAAAAAGGGCTAGTCATTTTATTTCCTGGCGCTTGCATTGCACGCTTAATTAACTTGCGCAAGTCGCAATCACAATAGCAGATGTCCATTCTGCTTTATAGGTACTTATTGCACTTCGTACAGTGCAGTTTTAATGACGTCATGAAGCGTATGTAGTTGTTTCGTGCATCTAATGGGATTTCTTTTTACTCTGTTAAAATACTCGCAAGGAATGTCAAGAAACAAATGACAAGTTTTACACACTGTGACAATGTGTCAGAGGTTAACAACTTGATTGCCAAAGATGGCGTACTGCGAACGTGTTAAGTGGATGATGACCCTCTAGACTTAAGTCCAACAATCATTCAGGAGGCTGAGTTCCTAGAATATATACCTACGCGATCAATTCAAAAATACCTATACTTATTCTTGCTAAACCTAATTTATTTATTTGTTCTAATATGTAGCTATTATCGGTGACTCTTTTTGATTCAGTATTCCTGGAATAGCTTCTCTATCATTTTCCTTGTAAATATTTGTAATAGAAGTATCACTGCAAAACAATTATTTCTTGTCCCTTATATAAACCGTAACATGTTTAAGTACAACTTATCCCCTGAAACAAGTCACATGGCGTCGTGAGAAAGAATGTTGTCGACATGTAATATGAAGACGAGATAAGATAGTTTTATCTGAACGCTGTTATTCGCTGCGCTACTTTCTAGCTACGATGTGCTCAGCATTTTATCGCCTGTCAAACATTTGCTTAGCAGAGATTTCGTATTAACTATCGTGTTATGTTACACAAGAGAATGGTCTAGGTACTCCATTGGACAAAATTGATAATAAATTTAAGTGCAACTACTTTTCTGTAGAATTTTTTGTTGGTTTAGTTTCTATTGAACCTGAATATTAGTACAATTAATTATATTGCCTTCCTTAACTTTTGAACGAAGAGCTTTCTATGCTTGCTTCAATTGGGGCATTCGAAGTTCTTACACTTGTAATTATTTAGCTATACCCCGCTAATGGTTGAAACTGAATATCGCGCCTACTAATTGTTCTACAATTGTTAATTGTGAGGTTGCGAGGTTACTTCAATTCGTGCCACAGACTACTGTCTAGACGTATTTCGATTTGTAGTTTTAAGTTGGTCTTCGATTTTACTACGTACTCGACGATAGCTAAATGCGTATTGCTTTCACGAACGTAGTTTATCTTTCCTTTTACTTAAACCCTTTTAATGTCTTTGCCAAGATGACATGGCATTACGCCATTGCAGTCTCTACACAAGATCACTTTCACTATTCGCCCACCAGCTCTTCGGGAGTGGGTGACAGGAAAAGCATTATGCTAATCTATCTCATCCAGATGACACTGGAAATCGATACAATCTTGTAAATGTTATCTTTGGGACCATATAAGATAACATGTATGAGGTAGTATGCGTAGTTAAGTTTATGATATGTGTTTCTAATACATTTTTTTTCTTTTTTAGGTAAAGGTAAGCAGACGTGCCGAAATAGATGAAAATTTAGAGGTAAAACAAGAAACCTTAATAGCATAACTTAGACGTAGACCGTTAAATTAAATTAGTTTTGTAAGAAGTCTGTTCGGAAAAAGCTAAAAGTGTGCTTACGAGTAATAGTAAACAGAAGGTAGTTTGTATGCAAACGTTTGTAGAGGTGTGAAATCTTACGTAAGACATGGTATGATGCAATTGAATAACTAAAGATATGAATTGAATTAAGGTCTTCTGAAGACGTTGCCTTTACACTCTGGTTGAAGTCTGAAATTCCAAATCTTGATGGTGGATAACTTTAGTCTAGAGTAAAACATTATCTTATCTAACCCGTTGATCGGGGGACGCCTACTACGAACAGCTGTTAGTCAATGAATCTTTACAATGAATGACCATTGTTGCCAATATTATGTACCCCTTGACTCAGTTGGCGTGGAGGTTATTTCGATGGGGCTCGGGCGGCAATAAAGTTGATTAAGTAGTCAATAAAATTGACTAAATTTCAAACTCTTGATTATTCTAACAGCTCTGTGCGTAGACAACCACAAACTCGTGTGCGTGAATTTTTGCGGCGACATTAGAACTAAGTACTCATAATTCGAATTCATTAAAAGTCATGGGCCATTTGAATAGATGATCGTGCAAGTCTACGAGCATATATTATGCCAACCTGACATTCATATCATGTCCGACCATCGTTAGGCTTAATATTTACCTTTCGTGTTTGCGTTATATTTTAGTATTACATAATTTGTGTCTGAGGGTCGTTTAGGTTGTTCAAAAGCATAGCTTTGACATGCGAAGCTTTCGTAATGACTCTCTTCCTGTTATTTCAGTTGACATCGCTATTAGTCCGAGGGGTACTAAAATAATTTCTACCGTTTCAACATGCTCCACGTGTTCTATTGTTTCGCAGTAATCATTATTATGATTGTTTAGCTGGTCCTTGCACGCGCAGCTTTGCTGCCAATGTCATAGTAGTATGTCTGTACATATACCTTTCAAACTGTTTAACATATTTAAATGGAGAAAAATAAAAAAACTTTGTTACACTGTTGGGTTATAAACATCTTCGTTCCCGCATTCGGGCCCAAAGCACATTCGAATTCCATTTATTTAAAATTTCCGAACTATTCCACTTTACCATTCAATTTATTGATCAATTTGGCATGAGTACGTAATTGGACTGATCGTGGGCCGAACCGGATCGCGTAACCTGTAGTCGAAATAGGCCAACTTGGTACCGATTAAACGATACTGAGCGATTCCGATCTCCCAGTTACTATATAGAGTTGTAGCCGATCTGCGACCGGTCCACGTCGTCGAGCGCAGCCTTCAGTGGAATCGACAATCGGAACACACCGGACATTCGGTCTTGAAGTCAGAGCCATAAAACTCCATATTTATATATCGTCTCGGATAAGTAGACCGATCGGATCAACAACAACCGGGCAACCGGCAAAATATTTCAAACTCAAACAACATACGGGTAGGATAACTTTTTATATGGCCGCTATGTGATGTGTTCACAGATAAGTTAAATTTATTTGTACCATGATTACCGTTCGATTGTATTGCGTTTTATTGCTGTCGGTTTTCGATTTGTCATTTAGTGCCTTACCAATATCGGGTTTATCTCGATCTGTGCCGTGTGGGCCAAGTCGTTGGACAGTAGTTCAACTGGTGTGCGATCGAGCTTGTCAGTAGACCGCATATTTCTAGTAATATTATCGCCATCGCCCACGTGCCAAATACCGCTAAACCCACGGTTATTATTTCCGAATTCTCCAGTATCGTAACATCGCCTACAAATGGAACGGTCCGCGCCTAATATTGTATTAAGTTGATTTGAATTTGCTATTCAATGGAGCCAGTTCAACGAATTGGCTTGTGAATGTTGTGTCAACGTGGCCCGGATTCCTTGTCTTTGATCTCGAATTATTTGTAGACGTGGACTCCAGCTGCAGACACTGGAATTCTAATTGAATCATTTGATGATAGGTTCATCTATTTCCTTTATGTCACTAATGAACCAAGCGATATAGCGCTACCGTATAAAAATAAACAAGTTAGCCTCAATGACGGAAATGTCTACTCACTACCATATATGGCAATAGACTGCATATTTTTAAACATCGTTGACGACATAATGGATTACAGTGGAAGCTGGCTATGACTAAGGTCTGGCTTATCTAAAAATTACAATGAGTAATATTAATGTTGCAGCTATATACGCGAGTGCCACGTGATTCGTTATTATAATGAGGATGATTGACGCGGACCTCGCTTGCCGAGTTAAGTAACTTCTAATTAGAATAACACTTCTGAATGCACAATACATTATTATACCAGACGTAATAAATTACATCTGTCACTAGACTCGCTAGACTGTGTTTAAATGCCAGTAGCTTGAAGTGGTGTCTGCTTGCAGACTGTCAATTGACACAGTTCGCCTAAAAGCTTTGATACTATTATGAGAAGACTTGTGGAACTGGATAGATAGATGTTTGTTTAATATTAACCAGCTTAAGTTTAGCTTTATAAATTTTGAATAATCCGAACCCAGGCGAGTTACTCAAAATAACCGCAATACGAGTTTCCAATTGGACGTGCATTCCCATTTCCCAAGAACTGTTACACTGGGATGTCGTAACAGCGCATTGAGAATAGTAAAATAGAACGCATTAAAGTTTAACTCGCGCTTTGTAAACACCCACGATGCCGTTTGTTTCGTCAATCAATCACAACCTCTCCTCAATCGAGTTGATTACGATCTCTAATTATAAACTGAGGAAGCAGATCGCCGAATAAATCGCCGCTTGTGGTAACGTGCAATATATTTGTTCAAAATGATAATAATACTATGACGGGAAGATGGTACTATTATTATCAACGACGGAGACTACAGATAATATTATCTAGATTACAGAAGGAATGAGCCACAAACTATCTGTAAGTCGTGAGCAGGATTTAATTTAAGATCTATTTTATTACTTTTAAATTTATTATTATTTTTCCTCTGTCGTCGTTATCTCGGATATTATTACGCTCTTTTCGCTCACCTGGCTAATCCTTGCCAGAGATTGCCTCACATCGATCAGGTGTGAGGCCGCCTCCGCGACGGAAGCTGTGGGCGGCGACCGGCATGCGCCTACGCCGGTCCGCTTGTGTCACTTATTACCTACTCATCACTGTAGTGCCGAGAGGTAAAATTGTCTACCAATTGGATTCAATCATGCTAAACACTCCAATTGCTGTAATTATGTCTGTAGGAGGCGATTTTTCTAATCAATATTTTTTTTTACCTTGGTAATGTTGATTTTAGTGTCACGATTACCTGTGATAGAATTGTCAATCTCGTGACAAGAACATATATTATTATAATAACCCTATCACGCAGTGATTGACAGGCTTAAATGATATCAGTTCACTAATGGGTGCCACTGACAGCTCCTATTAGCCAAATGGATTTCATGCTGAAGTTAATGTTTGTGTTCGGTAAAACGGGATTAAATCCAGTTCGAAAGATGGTTCAAGATAAGTTACTTAAGGCTGTATAATTTAATACCACGATCTGTAATTTATGATCTTGAAGGCTTTGTAGCGGTTTGTAGCTAATGGCAAGGCGTAGTTTACGATGTCTCCCAACATTAAGTCGATTATAACCCAAGATTTCTGAGAAAAAGTCGTTTAACCCGAAATTTATTTAATGACCCTCCCGATTAAACCGAATGTCCTGTTTTCGAAGATTTATTGCGTAATAATTGTCAAAACAGTAGTTTAAAATACACCACCTGCGTCCACGACACATGCAACACATGTTTACCCTGGAGACTGCTTGCTATTAATATGCATCAAACACTGGCGCACGCTTCATACATTAACCAACAGTGTAGCGGTCTGTGGTAAACAAACAACGGAAGCAACTTCAGATTCGGACCCGTAGAAAGCATTCGATGCCAGAAGATAACCTTTATACTTGAGGTACTAAGGTTGAATATATCAGCACGAACAAGCATATCATTAGGCGTGAGATCAATATGGTCGCTATCGTAATCTGAAAGCGGATCTCAGTTTCTGTGCTGAGATCAAAAGGGTGCCGCAAGGTTCGCCCTTTTGACCGCTACTGTTCATACTGTGGACCTAAATAAATCACTGCGCTATTATTGTTTGATTGATTAAATAGATACTGCATTTCTACATTTCAATCCCATACGTTGATTGAGTAACAAGAATATTATTTAATAGTCATGAAAATGATCGCCGCAAGGTAGAGCTTCTTAAACTAAACATTGCGATGCTTGAATATTCCTGCGTATTTGCCCCTATTTGTTTTACGAGTCTCTTCTCAGAGACTTATTTACTATTAGAGCTAGAGATAACGGTTAGTTTAATTACCTTGTCTGTTTTATATTTACCGAGCATACTGTTTATGTAAGCACGGCTACTCGCACTGATCCAAAGACAAACTGTGGCTACGTAACGTGATGTCCATTGTTTATTTTCTATGATTGCAAATGTTTTTCTTCATAGTAAGTGTTTGATAATGACCTAGTTCTGTTGTGCCTGCTGTTTTCTGTTGTTCTAGGTTCGGTATACGAAATAGGTCAGCGTGGTCGCGTGTCATGTTGACGTAAAAACGTGTACGACCACTTATTCAATTCCCTTTAAACGAGGGGGCAACATGTGGGCTGTTGTTCCAGTTCCATTGATGAATATACGATTCTGATTGATGCTTGGGTTCATCGGTGTTCTCGGATATGTAAACAATACAGTGTATAACATGCACGCTTTATTTAGAACATAAGACTAATATAAAATGTTCGGATCTTCAATTGGGACTTTGTACACTGCGTTTTCAATCTACAACCCGTTAGGTATATTATCTGAAGCGGTTTTGATGGACACGAGATCAATTTGCGAGGCAGGTCGGGCGAGCAATAAATTCTGCCAGATGCCCTACATAATTTTCTAATTAATCTGAAGCGAATGTTCTACATTCTATGTTGTTAATATAAATATTAATGCATCAACACATGTTATTCTGTAACAAATTTTACGTTTAAGCAAATATATTCCAAAGCATCGAACTGTATGTTAACATCAGTATTTGACTTGTACAATAATCCGTTTTATCAGGGTTTGCTAGTTACAAACATTGATTATCAGGCGGCTAGTACTTCATGACTATTTGTAACTTCTTAATCAGTAGCGTGAACCCTTAAATCCCACGTTAGTAAATATTATTATCTGGAACCATGACTTAATGGACCTATTCGAACAGTAATAGTGTTAACACCTGCTCAAATGGATCCCACATGCCACACGACTTTGAAAGCATCTCAAATAATTTAAATTTACTACCGTGGATTATCTTCTGGAACGAATACCATATTTGTGTCAGCTTTGATGATTTCACTATTATCGTTCGCACGTCCTTTTGTAGTTAAATTAGAACCGTATTTTGTATACATATTTAATGAATAGGTATCTATTTTTGTTTTCTCAATGAAAACAAACACATGTTTTCTCTGGTCACGATTTTTTAACGTCATTATTGTTTATCTTTTTGGCTAGAGTGGTTAGTTAACCCATCGTTGTCAACACATTAGTCTTCGAAGTCTGGCGCAGGAGCCCGTCTCGTCAGAAATAAACTGTCCTACATAATGTCGATAAAGACCAAAATATCCCATTTGTAGGGAACAATGCCGTCGTAAAGCGGTTGGAGCTAGTTATTAAATTATTATATTGCAACACACTGTTTGCACAAATGCTAAGCCGTGGGTTTCATAGATAAAATGAGTTCAATTATGATGGTGAAATATTTGTCATTAAACTTTCGTAAGGTAAACTAATTAATTACGTAATAATAATGTACATATTTTTGTTCAACGCGTGCAATGAGAACTTAAAAGTTTAGTGGAAAATATCTACTGATATTTATACGTAAGTACTAACATTTTATATGTGGAAGTTATTGTAAACAACGGCATGACTGTCTTCTTTCTCCTGTAGACGTTGTAGCAAAGCTTCTTAACATAATAAAACGACTAACAAAGGGATTTTAGAATGGTCAAGTGAACAAGAAATCACTTTACGTGATCGGTGTGGTAAAATCACAGGAGCGTGGATGCCAAACGCGGCTATCCGACTATCCTCGAGACGAATATGGTCCGAGGCGTTGCGCTTGCGCTGCCTATCTATGCGCATTGTTACCCGCTACTGTATGTTCTCGGCGATAATGACGAATACATTATGGTGATTTCCGCGCTTGTTTCTGTTTTCTGTTGGTAAAGGCTTCGTCAAAATAATAATCGAACGGTAACGCAAAACCAATGCCAAAGTTAATTTGTAATCGAGCCTAAATATTGTTTCACGGCCTTCGTTATTAAATTCGAAATGAATTGCCCGATCAACCGTGAACTGTTCCCGTTAAAGTGTTGCAGATGCGATGTTTTTAGCGAATGAGTCATTCGTTTCATGAGGAAAGTCGAATCGGTGACGTCATATGCACGGTTAAGGAATTTAAGATTTTACAAAGACGTCATGAATTTCATAAACATTAAATTTCCTGAAGCCAATAGTGCGTCATCTTTAACGCACTACTGGCAAACTTTTTGAGAAAACGTCACGATTGTGTACATACATCCCAGAGGGGTAGGGAGAGTTCTTTCCAACACCACGATTGTTTTAAGTCTCAAAAAAAAACTTCAGAAATTTGACCCAGTTAACAAAGAAAAATTATAACAATCGGTATTAAACGTTTATTTCATTACAATTAAGTAGGTACGTGTTTTGTGATTATTATGGACTTGTTGAGGCCAAGTATGTAATAGTTTTTATTAGAATACGACTACTATTTAATACAAATTACTGCTACGTATACCTATGACCAGTAATGGGTTTTCCCTCATTTACGCCAACATGTTTCAATAATCAAATACCTACCTCATAAATAATGAACTACAAACTCTTGTTTTCAACGGAAATATGTTAAATTGTAGATAAAACAATTTAGTAAACAAGTACCTAAAACTGGCAATTATGATAGCTAATACGCCGAAAAATACTTAAATAATAACGAATATTAAATGTAAATTAAGAGCTGGATAAAGGTGGATCTGTAAGTATACAGATGTAGTGAATAAACATACGAGACATCGTTTTGGATCGGTAGAGTTCGTATTTATCTTGCTTTCTTAGCCAGCTTTACATCGATGTTACTGCTTGAGAAAGCAAGACGATAACGAACTTATCCGTCAAAATGCGATATCATAATAATTATTATGCAACTACATCGGTACCTCAAGTACATAATCATATTTAGGTACAGTGCTGCCATTTTCCTATTAGCTATCGGCAATCTTCGTTTTTCTATGATATACATACGAGTGACAAATATACTCTCAGTTGCGAGTGCAAGCGTGATAGCGATAGCCTGAAGTTTTGCATACCTAATACTTTAAGCATGCCAATATCCTCACAGATTTCAAAACGCATGTTTGGTCTTCGAAGTTGTATGTACTTCAAAATGATTTCTCTTTTTATGACTGTCAGTAAATGGTCATTAAACCAAACATTGTGATCGGAGATTGTGTGACGAACGATATTTTATGGGCAGGGTTTTAGGGGTTCACAACCTCAAGCACAGAATACATAACAGTACAAGTACAGAAGGCGTTCCTCCTAACCAAATTACGTTTAGTGACAGTACACACTGGAACCGTTCTGCGGTCCGGTTCAGCATCATATATCTTTGTCAAAATTCTACAAACTGATAGAGTCGTAAGATGTTTGACTGAACCGCAGAATGCAGAATGCATCCAGTGTGTAGGGTCACTTAGATTGAGAGATACTTTGTGCTGTGTATTGCTACAGTATAAACATTTGGCAACCCAATCAATGTAAAAGTCACCCTTAGATATGCAAACCGAAGTACTTGTACTAACGCGCCTAAAGTCCGGAGAAAGTGCAAGCTACAAACACAGCATGCACAAGCAATTTGTCGACATTTTTATTTAAAACAAAGCGATAAAAATATATATTCAGTATGATCACATCTAAAATCAAAAGGTATGGGTTTATGTGCTTCCTCACGAAAAACGAGAGATAGAGAGACCTTGATTTCAGCGTCACATACAAATAATTGCTGTTCAATTAATACTACAATATTTATTAAGCAAATGGTCTACAAAGATTTGGATGCTATAAATACTCAACGATTGAATCATAAATCTTCGTATAAGATCGTAGGGCTTCGAAGATTCTACCAAAAACGTGAGAACGTCTTAAGGAAATATAACCAAGTTAAATATATCCAGCGAATAGACAAAGGCTTGTGTTTTTTGGTTGAGATCCGGATCACGGAACACTATGTATCGACTATAATATATCATTATGTGGCCTCTTAATAGAAAGTAAAAATAACAACAGGAATAGGCATAAAGATATAAGTAGGTCAGTTCAAGTTTATATACATTGTATTTAATTACCTTTGTAAAAAAACAATACCTACACTAAAGATTTTATCAATGTCAGTTGAAAAAAATCCGCAAGGGCATCGCAAAAATGCAGGCGGATTTTTGTTTAAAAAAACCCTCGAGTTGTTAAAGCACTTGTTTCCGAATTGCAAGTATCGTGGGAGTTCCAATGTTATTGAGAATGTTCAGATTGCCTGCATTATTATATTTATTTATTTATTTGAGGAGATCCAACAGCTATACATAACAGAAATAGAACTTAAAATAGATGTAGAAAGCCAATTATAGGTTCTAATATTATTATTAGGTATTTATATTAGTAAGTTATTTCAATGTCATCCGTTTTATTTGTGTTTAAGTGATATTAACAGTTTTTACAGTCATTTTGTGTCGCATTATAAAATATTCATAGTAGCAGTTGAACAACAAAAACACGAATTACTCCTTACAAAATCCATATAGGTGCCTGTCTACGTATTAAAAATATGGTGTAAGTATCCCAATTGTGAACTTACTAAATATTAAGAAATATAAGGTCAAAAATGGCTATCATTCTAAAGAGCCTACGTAAAATATAATTGTATAGGGTATATTGACGAGTTCTGAACTTCGCCATTGACACATGAAACAGTCAGGGACCTCATTATAAAGGTTAAAAAACCAGTTTCCGAGTCATAGATTTTTTCCGATGACTCATACTACGATGGTGTAATTAGATGTTACCGTTCGGTCTAGCAATACCCTCGAACCAGCCACGTGACTCATGTACCGACGGAAGCAAATCGACCATTCACGATTCAAGACGACCATTGCATTTTGAACTCTCCTCCCCTCCAATCGCTGCTTTAAAGGAGCAAAAAACAGGACGACCTCTCTCACTGTACAGATCAAGTTATAATGGTACTGTTGATGACGTCACGGGGTTAGTGATCGCAGGTTTTTTTTTCCTTATCGATGATTTGTTACTGGAGACCGGATGAGATTTTTTGTGTAATTATTACTGTCATGTGTTCGCTGTACAATTTGGCGTGCTGAGCGATGATCCTGTAAAATATTTCGGATTATAACGGGACTGGAGATGTACAAGATCATATCCATAATCAGTAAAAGAGTTAACCGCTGTGTCGTCTGATCAAGCGATTCTTTGTCCGGACAATTTACAGACCGCACGTTCTTTGTTGTGCAGCGTCTTTGAAATTGCATTCCTTTGAGGCAGCCGGACTACGTAAATACATCTGAATCAGATGCGAGAACCGCATATTTAAACATATTCGCTAAGTTGAATAATGCTTGAGCGTTTCATGGATTGTTAAAATACAAATATCCTGAAGAAATATAGTAATTTTTTCAGTCTTTATGCCGAATTTAATCGACATTATATCAAACTTTTAGAAGTTTAAAGTTGTCAACATGTACCTATAAACTAAAATATAACTAAGTTCATGCTTGGTAAAATCAGGAGTTAATATGTTGTCGTCACTTCTGTTTGTTTAAAAATTAGCGTAAATTATAACCAAAAAACAAACCCTGACTAACATCACTTTTATCTGAGTGCTCGTCGTTGGTACTTAATTTTGTAATTTTGATAATGCCAGGTATATATCTAAATTTTTATTTTCACCCAGCTAATAAGTTTAATCTTCGTATTCTTATAATTCTTGAAATGTAAAAAAAAACTGTATCTATTGATTTAGCCTAAAAAATAACCCTAAAAATAGCCGCTTTAAGTATTCGCACACTTGCAGAAAATCAGCCAGCTGAAGCCTAACCTACATACATACATACCTTCACGCCTGTAATCCCAGAGTGGGGTAGGCAGAGCTACAGAATTACCTACAACTTTAAAAACTTGTTGATAATTCTGTAACCACATTTTGCACAAATAGGCTAAGATGTTTACCAGCGTATTAGTGACAGGTGGCAAGCCCATCGCCTAATAGTACTACAAGCCTTTATTCCCTTAGTCGCCTCTTACGACATCCACGGGATGACATGGAGTGGTACTATTCTGACCCGGCAACCACACGGTTAACCTAACCTAATCGGCATTATTTTCAGATTTCAAAAAGGACTGGTCAGACCACGCGCTATGGTGGCCCACGCGCAACAGATGGCTGTCCAAACCCAGACAGACCTTGGACCAGTGTGGGGTCCACGCCGACGCCGCCCTCCACTTCACCCCCATGCACAAACCCTTGAGGATCCAGCTGCCTGACCTGCGCTACATCGACTGCAAGATTGACTTCTCGATTGACACGTTTAGCGCTGTTGTACAGCTTTGCAAAAGTCTTGGTAAGTGAAAGTGTTGATGCTATTCTAGTAGTAAAAACTTATCATCTGATTAGTTTTTACTACTTTTAGATTCGTTATACATGGATGATGTGGATGTTGAAATATAAGCTTGGTACAGCCACAGCCGCGAGAAAATTATTACGTTGTAGCAAATACATAGGCTAAAGTGAGTAAAGATTTACATACTGATGTAACCCCCTTGTAGGGCATTAAGATTTTAATCAGTTTTGTAACTTATTTCTTAAAAATTAAGTCCATAACATGGATGAAAAATGATAACAACTTTCTTAAAGGATTCTGTTATCTTGTTTTATTATAACTTTAAATGAGTCAATCTTACCATGTCTATCTTTAAACTATGTTACTGTGTTATAACTAGCTTATTCCCAGTTTTATAGTACAATTTTAATAAATTTACAACTTTAGAACTTTATTGCGACGTGTTTAGTGCTCTACTATTCGCAATTTGCTTCATAAACCCGAGATATCTACGATTTTATGGGGCTCTATGATGCAAACTTTATTTTATAGGATGGCGTTATATTTCCCCATTTTGATATATTATTTTTAAACTACCTAGGTAGTTATACTTATATTTTGATCTTTGGTCTCACCAATAAGTAAAACTACGGCCAATGATATTATGCTGATGTGAAATTTATAAAAATCTACCAACTCGTATTGCCGACTGGGGCGCGTAAAATATTAATTATTTATGAAATATCTGATCTAAATAGTTAAAGATTTTAAGAGGTGTTACGAATTGTAAGCGTAGCGAACAAAATAGCAAAAAAAGGTATATTTCTTAATGAATTTGTTTAGGAAATCGAAAAATTGCATTGTTCATATTTCAGTCGACTTGAATAACGGGGACTGGTTTAAAATGTGGTTAAATTAGACATAAACATAGTAACAAGCATGCGAAATCAAACAAAGTTAGTAACAATATACTTTTGTTTCCAGGCATTCGACACCCAGAAGAGCTATCACTATGCTATCCACTGGAACCATCTCATCTCAAACAGAACTACCAAAACCTCAAAGAAGCGAAGCGGCTGCGTTCCTCAGCTGCACCTGATACCAACACCTTCATAGCGGCCACTAGAGGATCATCCAACAGCCTGGACAGATCTAATGGTTGCCCGGCGACTCCACCGCCACCGAGGTCACAGTCTGCCACTCCAGTAGCCTCGGTAAGGCCCTGACAAATCCTCTCAGAAATGGCTTATCTCCGCTCTATTTTCAAGCATATTTAATTTTGACACAGAAATATAAAACACTTCGTCCATAACCACAATTGTTTATATGACAAAGCAATTGCTGAGCATCTAAATGTTACTCGTAATTCCAAATCGCTATCAACCTTGCTAGCGTTAAATATAGGTTTTATAAATGAGCGTATAACCATCCCTACCAATCAGAAGCAACGATATGATATTACTTGCAGTTTGTAGTGATTATTTTATCGCGTGTAGGTATTTCCTCATCGTGAATCCACCTTTAGACCTGCTGGGTCACTTAAAAGTATTAGCTAAATCACTTTGGCCTTGCACACGCTTACGTGTGTGTAACGTGAGCACGATTAGAATCATAAATAACTAAAGGTGCACTGAATTACTTTGTCACTTTATCGCCTTTGACAAATCATGGATTCAAACACTACGGCAAAGAACTTGTGAACGATGTAAACAAATTAGTACTGATTGATATATAAACTCAAATATTCACTAAGCGTGTTTTTATTAGAAATAACGTATAATTAATAGTTATTTCATCTTAAACTTAATATAAAATTAATGATCTAGTGTATAAAACATTGTGGTTTACATCTTTTGCAAGTTCTATTGACGGCGACTTAAGTGTACCTATAACTATTTTATTTGACTGATATGGGTACATAGTAGACGGTACATATTGTAACCACATTGTTGGCGTTACCTTCGAAGACCGCATCCTCAAGTAGTTTTACTGGTTAACGCTTTGTTACGTCAACACAAATTTCATAGAATGAATCAATTCCTCTAAATAATAAATAATAGCTTGTGCTGAAATGAAGCGGTCTCAGATTTAGCGCAAGGGCTTCCAAGGGACGTGGATTTTACACATTCCATGCATTTGGTAAACAAACTTGCTGCAAAGACGCCGCTACCACTGATACCCCAGGGATTCATACATACATTCTTTAATTTCTAGAACGGCACACTCCGTCGCTATGGCGGGCACATCTACAGCACCCAAAGCGACGGGTCCAGCGACGGTGGCTACTGTGGCACGCCGCCGCGGGCTGCCTCGCTCGATACCCTGGACGCTTTAGCTGACTTATCACTGGCTGACTCGCCACTCGAACCTGACAGCCATTCCAGGGAGTCTCTGCTGACACCAAAGACGCTGGTGGAACGGGCTAGGATGAACGTTGGGTGAGAATTCATTTTAAAAAAAACATTACAAAGGAACGTCAATGGATTAGCCTTGGGCTTTTTATATTTTGTTTTCATATTGCTTTATTTAGGACAATAGGTGGTATACCGGTATTGGTATTCTGCCCTCCTAAGCAAATACGCAGTATGTCAGATAAAAATCCTGTAGCAAAATCAACCTTATTAATAAGAGAAGAGAACTAAAACTGCTTTGGTTATTGATTTTGGGATACTGCTTATTTGCTTAGGAGGGCAGAATTTTTGTCGTACAAAAATACCGGTATGACATTTTGGTATCTTGATTATTATTGAATATTCCTATTCTTCAATGAATTTATAAAATAGTATAGGTAGTGTTATTCCCTAAATTACAATCGAAAATATCAAGGAAACGTTGCAAATTATGGAAGATAGGTATTTCAATTATAATAAATACCGGTATCGATAGGATAACAATACAAAAACACACAGAGATGATAAGAATAAGCTAAGCTACTATTGGTTGACGGACGATCTGCGGGATGACGCGGATATCGAGAGGGAGCTCAGGGCATTGGCGATCAGAGCAAACATGATCGCGCGCAGGTTCACTCGATGTACAGCACAGGTTAAAATAACCCTTTTCAGAGCATACTGTACATCGCTGTATACCTGTAGCCTATGGAGTAAGTACACGCAGCGATCGCTCAGTGCCCTGCGCACCCAGTATAACAACGCGTGTAGGGTTCTGTTGCGGCTGCCGCGCCGCTGCAGCGCGTCAGGTATGTTCGCGGATGCGCATGTAGGTGGCTTTCTCGCGACGGTACGCAAGCGCTGCGCGGCGGCGCTGTGGCGTCTGCGGGGCAGCTGCAACAGCCTCCTGGCCGTGGTGGCTGGCAGAATGGACGGTGGCATTCTGGACCACTGGACCAAGCTCCACTTAAATAATGTGTACACTAACATAGTTGTAGGATAACATAGTATAAGGTTTTTTGTAACTAACCCACTAACATCTATGGATCCTAGAAGTCTGAAATAAACTTCTTTTTTTTTTAACGCGGTGTTTTAAAGAACTAAAAACTCGCAAAATTGTCGTTTTGAAATAAGTACGGTTTCTTTGTATTGACCATATGAAACGGTAAATTCTTCCTAAAATAATTGCCCTTCAAAGAGTTGAATGTATGTCAATGTAAAATGTGAAGAGAAGCTGTTTTCCTTAATATCATACAAATTACAAGAAATTGAAATGAATAGCTGTTATTCGGAATCATTTCATGTAAAGTAAACAAGTTGCTTCACAATGACATAATGTTTTAAATCCGTGCATTGGGCATCGAGCGAAAATACTTCGATGACGACCGTCCGCCAATGCTATGCTATGAGGCTAGGTACGATTTTAGCAGTGTATGTTGTATGTACACGTGCTGAATGTGGGTACTGATGTTGAAATGAGGTGTGGTTAGCTCCGTTATAGTGTCGCGACACGAGCTATCTAGTTTATTAACATTTTTTAGGGTTCCGTGCCAAAATGGTAAAAAAGGAACCCTTTTGGTTAGACTTCGTTGTCTGTCCGCCATCGGTCTGTCTGTCTGTATGTCACAGCTGGTATTCTCAGCAACTGGGTCAATCAACTATTCTTTGTACACGTTTTTTTTCAAGTTTGTACGGCTTTTAAGTATGAAGAAAAACTAAATGGATTATCCTTAAAATATTGGGTGATGTTATTACACAGATAAACAGTGAATTCTATGACCCGGTAGATTAATTTATTAAACAATTAAAATATCTTCTTTCACTAGTAACTTAGTGGACCATGTTGTCCCCAGTTTTGTATGAAAATAGTGGTTTGTCCCCTAACTTACCAGTATTTTTGGCAAAAATGTTATTCTGATTTGGATAGCTGGCCTAGTTGGTAGTGACCCTGCCTACGAAGCTAGCGGTCCTGGGTTCAAATCCCGGTAAGGACAGATATTTGTGTGATGAGCGCGAATATTTGTTCCTGAGTCATGGATGTTTACTATGTATTTAAGTATATATTTCTCTATATATCGTTATCTAGTACCCATAATACAAGCCTAGAGCTTAAATTGGGACTAGGTCAATTGGTGTGACATTGTCCCCCGATATTTATTTATTTATATTTATTTATATTTATAGCTTATTTTCTCTTGTACTGTCAATGAATCTATTGATTAAAAAATATAGTTCATTCCGGGCTGTGGTTTAATAGTGTTGTATAATTAAGACATACTAAAATGTACAAAGAATAGTTGATTGACCCAACTACAACTGCTATCAACTTGAAATTTGTCATAGTTGTACAACTTGTTTGCCCGCATCTGTTTATAATATGAAATTATTTTATAAAAATTGAAAAGGGGTCTAGAATGGGAATGGGTGGGGTTGAAAATGAAAGTAGTTTGATTACAACAAATGGGGAGTCATATAAAAGGTCGAAATCTGCATATATTATGTTTTTATTTTCTGTGATGTACTCTTTGATTTATGGCCATAAATGTACAAATTACCGTTCCCCCTTATAAATCTAAAGTTTATAAATCAAAAATTCTGAAAAAATCCTGACGTATAGAAAATTATTTATATTTTATGGAAAAAATAAAATGAAGTGTTCATTATTTTAAATTTTTGAGAAATAACAAAGAAACTAAATTTCTGTATTAAAATTTAGGCTACTCAAAATGGACTTTATTGCATAGAAAATAAAGTTCATAACTAAATGTGTATTTTCTTTTGGGGTTACCAAGCATATTATCTTAAATTCGGAACCCTCGGTGCGCGTCCGACTCGCCTTTGACCGGTTTTTTGTGATTAGAAACGTATAAAAACTATCTATGATGTAATGTTGCGTGGTGTGGCCATTCTTTACGAATGATAAAAGAAAATCCTAATATGATGTTAGGATTACGAAGTATAGTCGAAATCTAATTACACAGTGACACATGCATATTGCCTTTTTAATTCTTGACTAAATATATTTTATAATGAACAAACAAATTCTCTCACCAGCTGGCTGGACTCTTCTCTCTCAGTCATGGAGCAATACGTGCGAGAGTGGGACACACTGCAGCTACGCTTCAAGTTCTACTCCTTCTTCGACCTGACGGCGCGCGCGCAGGACGCGCCGCGGCTCAACCAGCTGTACCAGCAGGCGCGCTGGCAGATCCTCAACCAGGAAGTGCATTGCACTGAGGAGGAGATGCTCCTGTTCGCTGCTCTACAGGTAAATAGGTTTTCTAGGTTCAAGTTTAACTAGGTAGGCTACATCGGGGCCCTGTTCGCTGCTTTACAGGTCAATAAACTACGCTAGGACGCTAATACGGTCAACATCGTTTCACGTCACCTCTGTAGTGAATATTAGATGTTAGTTCAGAAAGTTGAGAAATTAATCGTAAAACTTAACAATAATATGGACAGTGTATAAGAGTGTATTATTAACATTAGTGGAGTGCCATTGGGATTGCATACTTTAGTCTATTGTACAAAATAAAGTGCTTGTGTAAACATTGGACGAATCGCATACCCGCTAATTAGTTTTTTGGAAGTGCTGCGCGGGGCAAGCTATTATCACGGTTGCGTGTGAGGCGTAAGGGCGAAATCAGCGCAAGCGGCAGCTGCATACCCGCGAGTATAGGGAGAGAAGATAACACTCATCGAGCGACGAAGATTAAGTAAACACAGACTCGGTTCTATACTGTCGCAGATAACTAAACCTCTGAGAGAAGTGTTAATCAAATTTTGATCGTTATTTGTTATTAATCGATACGTGAAAATCATAATAAATGAATTGCTACGGTTGTAATTTGTTGGTAAACGACAATGATATTTTATGTTGTAGCGCTTGTAAGTTGGCATATCACTATAAGTGTGTGAATATGACGGCATCGCAATTCCAAGAGAGCAATCTAAACATTGCATGGAAGTGTCCCGTATGTACCTATAAAGTGCCCCGCAACAACAGAGACGGTACACCAGTGCGCAACCAACTAATGGAGCCATTAAATGATACAGCCATGTCTGTGGACGATCTGTTGATAAATGATACGTTTCCAGCGAGTAATACTACCGAATTTGAGGCATCTATCCCAGATATAAATAGTTACGAAAACGTCACCATTCGCCAGCCAAATCGTTTTCAAGCATTAGATAAGAAGCCCCTAAATGCAGATGTTGTTCGGAATATTGTACGCGAAGAATTACAGAAGGCCCTAATGGATCAACGCACAGTATTGACGAACTTATTTATGGAGGTTATAGCAGGTCTTGTTGATAAGGTAACATCATTAGAAAACATTAGTAGAAACGTGTCAGACGTAAAACTCGATGCCCAGCAACAGTTGGAAAAAGTACACAGAACAGTTGATAAAACGAAGAAAAGTACACAACTACTACCGCCACCATTACCACCATCTACCAGCTCATCACAGCCGGAACGAGCCAAAATACCACCCAAGGAAAAATCGAATGCGTCCAAAAACACCATGGAAGCAAAAAAAGTGGCTAGACCAATTCTGGAGGATTCTTCTATAATGTCCTTAACATCTAGCAGCAAAAGTCAGTCTGAAGAGGCCAGTGCTTGTGATCAGATCCAAGAAACACCGGATAACAATGAAGACAGGCAGGATGGCTTCACGGAGGTCAAACGGAAGCGTCCGCGGTCTAATGTACTTCGGGGCACAGCAAATGTGAGCGGGACTGGGCTAGAAGCTGCTGAAAGAATGCAGTACTTACATGTGTTTTATATAAAAGTAGGTACAACTAGTGCTCAGGTTCTCGACCACCTCAAAAATATATGTGGGTACGAGGTACCTTGCACGGCGGAGCCATTGAACGCACGTGGCAACTATGCTTCGTTTAAATTGGGAGTACCATCCGGGCTCACCGCATCAGTATTAGTCCCCGAAAATTGGGCAGAAGGTATTTGCATAAAGCCATGGAAGCAAAATTTTCGCAACTTTCGTGAAAACAACCAGCTCGAAAAGCACTAAGTTCACACTATATGCATTGTATCAAAATGTAAGAGGCCTTAAAACCAAATTGCTGCAATTTCGAACAAACTTATCACTCGTTGATGACAAACTCCAACTTGTAGCATTAACGGAGACCTTTCTCAATGAGTCAGTCAATGACGCCGAGCTATGTGTCGGCGACTGGAGTGTGCTGCGGCGAGACCGGGGCTGCGGGCGCGTCGGCGGGGGGGTGATGCTGGCTGCGCGCCCTCCTATCCAACTGGAACGCCTGCACCAGTATGAGACACCTAGCGGAGAAGACCTTTGGGCTCGTTTTCTTATTGAGAAACAGTATATCTATGTCTGCGTTGTGTACGTACCCCCAAAAGTATCTGACGACGTGTACTTTCAGTGGTTTACCAAAGTTGAAGAGGTATGTGCAAGACACGATAGTGATAAGTTACTAATTATGGGTGATTTGAACTACCACAGTGCCAGTGATAATTGTTTACTGTATTATAACTGTGTTTTATCTTCATGTAATCTAGCTCAATTTAATAATGTTAAGAATATGAATGGCAGAGTGCTTGATGGAGTGCTTGCAAGTACGGAGTTGAAGGATGATGTACATGTACAAGTTGCAGAACCTGGTGAAGAAGTGGTGGCTATTGACGGTCATCATCCACCTCTATTTGTAAGCGTAAGTTATAAGTTACTTAAGCCAACAATTTTCTTACCTCCATCAAATATAGAACACAGTAGAGACTGGGATTTTCGTAAAGGTGATTATTTGGCCTTGCATTATTTCGTACAAAAGGCGAAGTGGGACCCATTGTATACCACTAAGTCGCCAGACGAAGCTGTAATGATTTTTAATAATATAATGTACCATACCTTTGATTCTTGTATTCCTAAAAAGATGCGAAGGCAGTCGTGTAGCAGTGTTTATCCGGTTTTCTATACAAAAGCAATTATAGGGGACATTGAGGAGAAAGCTAGACTTCACCGTTTGTGGAAATCGAAGGGTGAAGAATCCGTGCGCATTGGTTTTTCGCACTTACGTTGTAAAATTAAACACGATATAAAAGTTGCCCATGACGCATATGTTACAAAAGTGTCAAAAGAACTATCTAAGAATCCAGCTAAGTTTTGGGAATACGTTAATACTCTACGTGTTAGAGGGGGAATCGAGCACAAAGTAAAGCGCAATGACACTGAATACCACGGAGCTGATACTGCATCTGCATTTGCGGCCCATTTTGAGTCAGTGTTTTTAGATGACGAGCCAAATCTTGACCCATCTGAGGCAAGCGCTAGCAGCGATTTAATGAGTGGAAGATATATCGACGTACATACTTTTAGCGCGGAGGATGTAAGTCGAGCTATCAAGAAACTCAGGCCAAATACAGCTGCAGGACCAGACACGATTCCACCTTACATTATCAAGGGATGTTCCGATTCGTTGTTACTACCAATTAAATTTATATTTAACTGCATTTTAGCTACTGGAGAGTACCCAACTTGTTGGAAACAATCACGCGTGACTCCAATCCCCAAAACGGGAACGAAGGATAAGGTGGAGAATTACAGGCCAGTCGCAATTCTCTGTTCTCTAGCGAAAGTGTTCGAAATGGCATTACACTCTAGCGTCTTGCCACAGTGTTTGCCACACATCACGACCGCACAGCATGCCTTCTTACCTAAGCGATCGGTAGTTACAAATTTAGTTACGCTTGTCAACTTCATGTCACAGGAAATGGACAGAAGGCATCAGGTAGATATAATTTACCTGGATTTCCAAAAGGCATTTGATAGGGTTGACAACGACGTGCTTCTAATGAAACTGGGTCTTATGGGTCTCACTCCGAGACTCCTCAAACTGTTTTCAAGCTATTTGCGAGGTCGAAGACAGTTTGTCAAATATGGACCCTACGAGTCGAAGTCTTTTCCGACGCGGTCTGGAATAAGCCAAGGTTCAAATTTGGGACCTTTGTTATTCAACATTTTAATTAACGATCTGCCTGATGTCGTCCGAGAATCAATCGTATTACTATTTGCCGATGACGTGAAGTTGATAAGGGTGGTAAAGTGCGACAAAGATTGTGAGACGCTACAGGAAGATTTAAATGCAATTTATAGATGGAGTATAGTTAACAAATTGTTCTTCAACCCAGGAAAATGCGAGATGATGAGTTTTACGCGTTCGCCGGTACCGATAAATCATACATATTATATCGGGGGTGAAACGGTACGGCGACAGTCACTGGTGCGTGATCTCGGTGTCATTTTTGACTCCCATCTGACATTCCGTGAGCAACATCTTCAGGTTGCGAAGAAGGGTGCTCAGAGATTGGGATTTATTTTACGCAATTCACAACCTCTCACACCCATAGCCCTTCGTTCTCTTTATGCAGCCCTCGTTCGTACTGTGTTAGAGAGTAGTGCGGAAGTATGGAGTCCTTATGAACGGAAATATGCTATGATGTTGGAGAAGGTGCAAAAGAAATTTCTTAGGACCTTATACAGGAAGATCTACCGCTACTTTCCTCAGCAGTACCCGACCTTATTCTTGCAAGGTCAACTAGGATACGACTCGCTCGAGATGCGCCGTTCGCTGGCAACAGTGAAATTCACTTTGGGTGTCATGCACAATAAAGTTGACTGCATCGACTTAGTCGACTCGGTGGTGCGGCTGTTCGTGCCTGACTCACGGCGCCGGCTGCGCGCGCCGCGACTGCTGGCGCCGCCGCGCGCGCGCACCGCAACCTACCGCAACTCTCCGCTGCAGCGGGCACTCCTGATACTCAACGCCACGCTCGGCGCGGCGCCACACTGCGATGTGTTCGCCTCACGCCTTTCAAAAGTGGTTGATGAATGCAAGAGAGTGATTGAGAGTGAATGAATGGTATAGACTTAAGATTATTGTAGAAACATGTTTAATTAAGTTTTAGGTTAAGTTTGTAATGCAATGGATCACTCTGTAAATTACAAATTGATTGAATAAATAAATAAATAAATAAATAAATAAATAAATAAATAAATAAAGTAACAAGGTCCTGCATTGTTATAAGATCAAATAGCTATAATAGCATGAGCGTCAAATCTTTAAGCAGGATGTGTACTATACAAATAAATAAGGTTCCAAGCTCAACTAACTGCCTTTGACAGCATGAGCATCAGAACTTTATCTCGGAAAGTGTCTCAACACATCTTGCTTCAAAATTGTAATCATATTTTTTAACGTTATTGTAGTTTTTTGTACCTACCTTTCGCTGCATTAAATCATGCAGTAGGAAGTAGGAAGGATGCAAGAGAGGACGCCTCAATCCCATTGAAACCATTCCAGCTTCAAATCGAGCTGCAAACCCTCGCGGGCGGCAGCGCGGACGCAGCCGACGGCGCGGCGCCGCACTCGGCCAACTCCACGGCGCCCGAGGACGAGATCGACGCCGCGCTCAGCGAGCTGGAGATACACCTGGAGGGGGGCAAACCGGCGCGCGCAGATATCACGCACGTGCCGGAGCTCGCGTCACACTTGAAGTACCTCAGGTGAGTGCATAGAATAAGATTACCTTTGCACCAGCTATCCTTCTCTACTTTTAGATTACGTATTTCTTGAGGAATTGAAACAAAACCTAGGCTTTTTCTCTTGATAGTATAACAGGTACCCCTATTCACTACATTTGTAGCTGCTATCAGCGAGACCGTCTTGACCCGTTTTTGTCCCAATCTTGTCACGCAGCAGGCAACAAAACGGATGAAATGAGTAATTGAATTCGCAAATGTATCTGTAATGTACTGACAAAAGAACAAAGGGAAAGAACATGGCACGTCCCAACTCCAGATATCTTTCATCAATGCAACAAATAATTGCGAATGAGCTAGGGGTGTGCGCGCTCGGTCACTGAGCGGATCGCTCCAAACTAGTACAATCGCTCAAATGGGATGAAGTTGGAAGTGGTATATATGTCAACCGGCTGTGGAAACTTCGTTAGCGCGATGTAGGATCCTTAGTTCCGCTGTCTGACGCTGGTGGCGCTAGCGAGTTGGTTGATACAAGTTGACGTTAGATGTCGCTAGGTCGCCACAGCACTATACTCAAACTGTTTAGGTACTTAAATAAATGTAAACAAAAAAATCACGTGACATAGATGGTCGGCCAATAGGAGCCGAACATTGATACGTCAAAGCTCGACGGAACAGTTTTGATTGGCTGATGATCAGAGCCACGTGGTTTGGTTTGTTTACATTTATTTAAGTACCTAAACAGTTTCAGTATAGTTCGGTCTTTTAGTTCTTTTAGTACACTGAAAGAAACTGTCTGTTCATGGTCCTTACTTGTGCTCCTGTGGTCCGTGGTCCGTGGACCGGTCGGACATTCATTCGGATCGCTTTGCTGTCAGTGTCACTCACTGCGCTGCCTGCTCTGTTCGGTTCTTGCTCGGCGTGTACTAAATGAACTAAGAGCAGACACTTCTTGTACAGTGACGGGAATTCATTATTTTTGGCTCTTAGTACATGTAATAAACAATCCTAGAATGAACAAATGTTATTGTTGATTAGTATTGTTTTTTTTTTTAATTATACCATGTTTTATCTTGGGATTCTACTATACCTATTGAAAATCTGGTATTTTGGGAATGAGCGTTCTTGATTTTAATTCATCAAGGTCCCACTCCACTCCTCTGGCCTATCATGGGACAACGTAGAGACAAAGTGATGCGTAAGAGTGAGACACAAGAATATGTTGCTCGCTCTTAGCTATAAAAGCGCGTCTTACGCTCACCCATGATGGACCGGATGGATTAAATCTGATCACCAACTGTTAATGTTATATCATGCGCCATAGACTATATTCATGCTAATTCGGACGTATTTATATTTACGAATGTATTAATTTAATTCTTGTTCACTTGAACTTCATATCATAATAATTCTATGAAACGTCTATTATTTTAATATATAGTAAGTACTATTTTATATTTATGTTTTAAAGTGCCATTTTATTTTTTCCATTTTATTCATATTTCTTCTTCCATCTGCTGTCGACGTGCAACGAAAGCAAGTGTCACAACGATTTCTGTGTCATTGCGTAAGATACTGTTTATATATCACCCTGTATGTATGTTTATTGCCATATATGTGCAAATTATGTCATCTTTCCTATAGTAACCTTAACACTGAGGTCGTCTAACCCTTAGTTTATATCTATTAGTTTAATGTAGGAGTCCTGTAAACTACAGGGGACGCCCTTTTTCATATTGTTATTTCCTCGATGTCGATGTTTATCATGTTAATGGTCGGATCTTAACCCTTTTACATGACGTAATCTGCACATTAAATGGCAGAATGTAACAAAGTATTTGACTAAAATATGTATCTTAAACGTAATTAATTACTAATTAGCGAACATAAAATTTACATGTCAATAATCACTCTTAGTTTCCATACTAATTAATTTATTTGATGCCACATTCCTAATTAACAACACTATTAACAAACGAATATGATATACTTACCTACATATTTTAATAATAATTTAGGAAAGTTTGTCGTATAACAATTAATTTAATTATTCGTATTGTTTTTTCCTTCTGGTTAAATGGACTGTAAATATTGTGTAATTTATTTCTTTACTGAAAACAACAGCTATAAAAAAAAATATTTTAATTAAAGTACCTAACTAAGATACTAAAAGCTAATAACAGGTTCTCACTGATAATTACAACGTACACTATGTATATTATAACTAGGCTTGGGACTTTTGGATGCTCGCTATGGTTCTAGAATCCACGGAGTCGCCATTATGTTAAAATATTTTTTTAGAAGTCAAAGTGGATGAGAGGAGATATCAGAAATTGCTTAAACCGTGTTTAATCAAGTGACAATTTATTAATCAAGTGTTTTTTTAATTGCTAAAATAGATGTCAGTCAGTAGTCTGTCACAACGCAAGTATCAAAGAGGATGCATAATTAAGTAAATCGTACCTATATTTGCATAACAGCCCGTTCACACAGAGTCTCCGTATTTACGGTACCCGTTTTATCGTATACGTTTTTTCATTGATGGCGTATATGACACAGTATTCAGTATACAGTAAAAAATGTCGGTCCGCTAAATTATGACATTCCGTTTTGTTATCGAATACTGGATGAACGGAATACGTATCCGTCATGTATCCGTACGTTTTTACTGGATATAAACTGTGTGTGGGGTGCGGTACGGAGCATATGTGAACGGGCTCTCAGTTAATGACGGATACGTTGAACGCTATACGGTGCCTATGTGTGAACAAAGCATCATTTTTTGTTGTATCCGTTAAAACGGGTACCGTAAATACGGAGACTCTGTGTGAACGGGCTGTAACGCGTCACCTGTGAACTGTGACATGTGTGTGTAATAACTAATAAAGGACACCGCACGGAAAGTATGGAAAAAAAAACATCGGTGAATTTTGATAAAAAAAATATATGTTACGCGCCTTGATCAATATATAAAAATACTTGGAGGGCAATAAAATCCTATGACTAGTTTTTGACAAAAAAAATATTTAGTGAAAAATCAAGGGGATTTGGTTCCATAGAAAAATGTATGAAGGAAAAAAAAAGTGTTCTGTTTTAGACGAAAAAAATATATGTTTTAGAAACCATTAAATTGATCAACTTCATCAAAAAAACTTATTTAAAAAAGAGTTTGGTTTTTAAGTTATAGCGTTTCATAAAAATAAGTAAAAAAGGTCTTTAATTTTTTGTTTTTTTTTTTATCGTTAATATTTCCGTTTATGGCGATAGTAAAAATAACTAGAAAGATACTGTGTGCATCTTTTTTACTTACATAAGTTTTGTATCACAGTCACCTATTCTTCAGTATTTAGATTTGAAATGAATTTTAAGGAAAAAAACTTGGTTTTTCGTGTTTTTTTTTAAACCGGTCGGTGAAAAATTCTGCATTTTGAATATTTTATAAGTTGTGTTATTGTTAACAGAAATCATTAAAATTCAAACATATTCTATGAACGGATTAAAAAAAAAACATTTTTTAAGTCTTATTATTATTAACTTTACACTCACTATAGCCCCAGCTTATCTATATACAGTATTTTTATTCTATAATACACTCTACTCATGTTCGTTCGGATCTCGTCGACGAATTGGTCGTTGCCCAGCGTCAATAACATTTTCGAGAAATGCGGTATCGGGGTACCAAACATTTTCGACGTGTCTTGCGTAGCCCAAAAACCACAGAACGCTTGCTACATGAGAGCAACATCCAAGAGTACGTGCTCCAGATTTGCATGTACAATAGTAGCCAAGAATGGGTTCTTTGGAATCATCGGTCTCGTATGCTATCCATAGCTGGTATTTTGTTGCATTACGAAATCTCGAGTACACTGAGCATCTCAAAAACCCAGATTCATCGAGTCGGCTATCAAACTTAAATGTTACGTCGTTCTCTCTTTGCAGTTTATCTTGCACATATGAGGGTGCTAACTTTATTTGATAAGTTCCAATTGTTATGTCTCTCAAGTAATGCATCGTAAGATGAGGAAAGTCTAGAGCCTCATTTCTCGTCAGTGGCACCCAGTTAGCTCTCTGAGCTCTTAGATTATCGCTTTCAACACGGGCTTGCACAACATTTACTGACTGCGACCTTAATAATAGTTCCCAAGCCAATCAGCACCTTCCATTGAGATTGGTCCGTGGTAACGATTAATAAGAGCTCCTGCGATTTTGTAAAAGTCACAAAGATTCAATACATGCGGGGGTATTATAGTGCCATCAAAGAACTTAAATATTGACTTTATGTGACCATTTCTTGACTCCACGATCCACCTAGTTTTTGTTATCAGACGAGACTCATTGGCAGGTTCGGTATTGAGTTGTGATTCGTTAGAGGCTAACATCGGAGGCATTTTTACTGTAAGGCCTAAAAATTGAAAAGTAACATTTAGGTAAAAAGATTATAATGTTGTAATGTGTGTTCACACGCTTCCGCATTTAACGGACACGAACACGGGCACAAGCGTGTGAATGGGTTTTGTGCCCATAGGATACTCGCATGTGCTCGTTCGTTCGCTTCGAGCCCGTTCAATGTCACGTTGAACGGAAGAGTGTGAAACGGTACCCAAAACTCTCATATACACTTAATAATATAAAGAGGAAAGATTTGATTGTTTGTTTGCATTGAATAGGCTCTGAAACCACGACCGATTTGAAAAATTATTTCACCATTAGAATCCAACATTATCCCGAAGTAACATACGCTATGTTTTATTTTTGTGTTCGGACGGAGTCGCGGGCAACAGCTAGTTTAAGATAAAATAACAAAGCTTAAGAAACAATTTGATTATTACGAGTATACTAAAGGTGACGAGTTTAATTTCAAGTGCACGTTACAAATATATTCTCATGTGATGTGATAAAGGAAAAATATTAAAAATTAAGTTAAAATATTTGTATCGAATGCAGCTATGGGTCATACGGTAATATTAATTGCAACTACTTCTTACCAAGGTCTGCGAGTAATGGCAAAGCGTCTCTGTACCCTCTATCCAGGATGAAAATATCGTTTTCCCGGAACCATTCCCGTAATTGAATGGTGTTTCGTTCAAATTCATTTTGAAGAATTTTGGCGTCGTTGTTCCGGGAATCGGAAAAATATGGGCCTTGTATGTCCAAAATATATCCGTCAGGCCCTACAATCATTTGTGGCTTCACTAAATGTCGATTTTTATGCACACAATATGACTGTCTTAAGGCCTGAAACTTGGCACTCTTCGTGACGTAAGTATATGACCCGTCTATGTATACGATGGCACGTGGTATGTCCGGTTCAGAGTTGTATAGAGTATTGGCGAACTCACTTACGTGATTCCTTATAAATTGTTCACGCGTGATAGATCCCACACCAATATTTTCAGGTACAAATCTTAACATCAGTGTTTTTCGAACAGTGGAAATTATAGTGCTGACTTGTTGCCTGCTTGAGTAATCAAACATAATTTTCAAGAAGTCGTCTGATAATGTCGTGACGAATTTTGACCAGAAATGTTAGTAGTTTTTTTTTAGAAATAGCGCTAATTCCTACACTCTCACAAAATGAAAACAGATCTAAAAACTGTTGCTTACTTAAGGATGTAAAATATTTAAATTCTTCGTCTGTGAATCTGTTTTCATTCCCAGTAAACCGAGAATTAATATTTTTATGACGCAGCCCATCGAAAAGTCGATTGATTTCGATGCCGCGTAGTTTAACCGGACTATTTAAACATCTTAAGCTGGGAATAATGTCAGCTAATAGGTCGCCTTCCTCATTTAAATGATCCTGGCAGCATTTAAAATATTCTGGTATATATTTGTAAATGTGATTTTCATTTACTTTTGCTATTAGTCAGTAATAAAATACCTAATAAATTGATCAAAGGTCCGGATCACATTTAAAACAAATATGAAATAACTATTTACCTCGAAATAATAATAAAGAATTTTAATCAAAACTTTTGTTCACTCCACTTTTCAATAATAATTAACAGTAACTTCGAAAAACAGTGAACCCACCTCTTGAATCAAAGCATTTTCGTTAATGCGGCTCATTTGTGCCGCTGACTGTGACACATTGCACACAAAACAGTTTAGACGAAATCTAAAAGACATTTTTATAATTTATTTCGCTCCTACAATTAATGACAATCGTTTTCCCGCCAATACTAGGAGTTAAAAAAGTTAAAAGTTTCTTTTTAATCGGCAATATGCTCAGAAAGCCATTAGTTTGTGTGTCTTTCCAGCCAGTAATCGGATTGGCCTTTTCTTGAAATGTAAATTGTGTTTTTGACGTAGTTATAAATACTTTGTAATTAGCGTTCTGTGGTTTTTGGGCTGCGCAAAATGTTTGGTACCCCGATACCGCATTTCTCGAAAATGTTATTGACGCTGGGCAACGACCAATTGACCATAGTTATGCAGAAAGAGACCAGAGCCATTTTTTCGCAAAATGAGTTAGGCATGCCATCGTGAACTAGATTTTTCAAACTATATTCTGGTGAAAGCGACTTATTTTTAGCACCTCATTCCATTGAATTATACAATTATGTATAAAACGACCAATAACGAAATTTGCGTTCTATAATGTCGAAAGCAGCCAAACTAATTGATTTAGACTATTTTGTCCGTTAAAAGACTATATTTTTAATCTGCAGAACACAGCCAATCTGCTATCGGTCAACTAGTCGGATTATACAATAAACAAAGGTATCAAGTGAGCACATTATTTAATCTGCTTAAAACGACCAAGCAGATAGTCGGTTTCAGCAATTGATGTTTTTCGTTCTACCCCATGTTTGGTCGTTTTCGCAGAGTGCCCGTACAATTTTTTTTGTCACTTTCTTCTTATTAGTAATGATCGACGCAACAGTGTGCAACAGTTCTGCGTTTTCCATTCATCCATCCAGTATTGTAATCAGCATAAGTCGACTAGGGTCATAGATGATTACGATCTGCATATAGCTCTTTTTATAAAAATACAAGTATGCAATATTATTTTCAGCATAAGTCAGCCAGAGTAATGGTCACTTTCATTGAATTATGATCGAAAGCAGGATATCAAATATTAATTCTACAGAAAACGACCAACTACTTTGTTTTTTAAAAAACCTACGAAAACTCCGATTTATTTGTATAAAATGCACTAAATAAATTGCATTAAACTATATTCTACCAATTTCAGTTATTTATTTTTAAGAAAACATAAAAGAAACTAAAAAAAAAAATTTTTTTACCTTAAAACGGCTGTATCTCGAAACCGGATTTTTATTCTTGGTCTCTTTCTGCATAACTATGGTCAATTCGTCGACGAGATCCCAACGAACATGAGTAGAGTGTATTATAGAATAAAAATACTGTATATAGATAAGCTGGAGCTATAGTGAGTGTAAAGTTAACAATAATAAGACTTAAAAAATGTTTTTTTTTTTTAAATCCGTTCATAGAATATGTTTGAATTTTAATGATTTCTGTTAACAATAACACAACTTATAAAATATTCAAAATGCACAATTTTTCACCGATCGGTTTAAAAAAAAACACGAAAAACCAAGTTTTTTTCCTTAAAATTCATTTCAAATCTAAATACTGAAGAATAGGTGACTGTGATACAAAACTTATGTAAGTAAAAAAGATGCACACAGTATCTTTCTAGTTATTTTTACTATCGCCATAAACGGAAATATTAACGATAAAAAAAAAAACAAAAAATTAGAGACCTTTTTTACTTATTTCTATGAAACGCTATAACTTAAAAACCAAACTCTTTTTTAAATAAGTTTTTTTGATGAAGTTGATCAATTTAATGGTTTCTAAAACATATATTTTTTTCGTCTAAAACAGAACACTTTTTTTTTCCTTCATACATTTTTCTATGGAACCAAATCCCCTTGATTTTTCACTAAATATTTTTTTTGTCAAAAACTAGTCATAGGATTTTATTGCCCTCCAAGTATTTTTATATATTGATTAAGGCGCGTAACATATATTTTTTTTATCAAAATTCACCGATGTTTTTTTTTCCATACTTTCCGTGCGGTGTCCTTTATGATAAAATTAATTGCAGTCATAATAACGTGGTTATTACCGATCGATATAACAGCGTAAATCTAACATGTTTTATTTTTACACTTTGACTTTGACTTCGAAAAATTATATTTTAACATAATGGCGACTCCGTGGAATCTAAAACCATAGCGAGCATCCAAAAGTCCCAAGCCTAATTATAACTAGTGATCGTTATCAACGTGCTGTATTGGTATCAAAGTATGGTTGGCAAATAAACAAATACACAAGTATTTAAAAACATTATATATTTTTCAAATTATGAGATTTATGTACATATTTATAATCACTTATCCAAATTATACTGAATAAACGACTAAATAAAGAGGGATGAAATATCGAATCACACAATTTACTAAACAACTTACTGTCTTTGACTTCAAAATCAGGGTTGTCTTTTAAGCTTTGATGTAGTTTCGAATGAATCGCTTATTTTATTTAGATGAGATTTTGACTTTAGGTGCTTATTTAAATTCTGTTTTTTCCTTTTAATATTGACATTGCAAATAGTACATCGCGTGCCTTCGTTCGTCGTTATAAAATTCGGGTATTGTGTCAAATCCATACGGTGAATGTAAATACTGTGAGCACACGTGCACTTTATTAGAACTCCACTTGAAATACTCTAATATAAACTGTACCTAGGTACATACGATGTGCATTGCATTATTTAGATTAAAATAAACACTTCGCGTAATATAATTAGATTTTCAAATACTTTGTATTTTTATGACATAAATTAATGTCATTTTGACTTTGATTGTTTTAAAAATATATTAGGGCGAAAAGGTTTTGCACCGTAATGAGTTATATCTAGAGGTGTAATTCTAAGAAGGTAAGTATTAATTTTATAGTTAAGAATACAGGTGAATATTCAAATGTATTTGATTTTTCTGCTCACTATACCCTTTGATACGAAAAGTGCACGTTGATAACGATCACTAATTATAACGTATGTTTACTTGTAACACTGGTTTTAGTGGTTTACACCATACATAGACGCAATTACGTAATTTAGACGATGGTTCATCATAAATCGTATAAAAACTTACTCCAGCCTTTAAATTTGAAGGGAATATTCCTTAACCTTTTGACCGCCACCCTACGAATGAAGTGTCGTGCTCTGTACACCACGGAACAAACCGTCTAGTTGATAAAAAGGAACTTTAAATGGTTTTATTTTGAGTTGAATATTAGTCATATATAGATGATGACTATGGCGTGTGACCCTTGTCATTGGCTGTCACGACTAGATGACTCTGGCGGTCATGAAGATAACCTATAAACATAATGCCAATGTTCCAGGCCCAAGCGGTTCACCCTGAAGGCTTACAAGCGCGGCTGGGTGTCCTGCCGCGACGGCATCCTGCGCATCCACTCCTCGAGGGACGCGGCCGCGCGGGGAGACGCTCCTTCCTACAGCGGGGAGCTCAGGGGAGCAGAGGTGAGCAACCAAAAATCAACAATAATTTCATACAAGTAGACCTATTTTGCAAGAGGCAGACTAGCATTCAGACCATCTTTTGTTTCCCTTTTTTCCCAGTTTTGATAGATGCCAGTCCATCAGTTTTCAATTGTTTATATTTCTTTGTTTTCGTTCCTCAGGTGACTCCAGATGCGCACCCGGCTTCGGGCCGGTACAGCATCAAGCTCGAAGTGCCTTCGGAAGATGCCATGAACGAAATATGGTTGAAGTGCGAAAACGTAAGTTGAACATGTGTAGCAAACTAGTTCGTAGGAACGGTTGTTTATGTTTAAATTGTATTAATTGTCACTTGAACTTGATATAGTAATATGACTAATATGAAATGTATGGGATATACGCCTAGTTCTAAATTCCAGACTCGTATCGTAAGAGGCTTCATTATGTGACAGTTGTATAAATTACTATTATACATCTTAATAAATAGGAAAGCCGGAGCAAAGAAAAGGTGTATGGCGTGTGTGCTTGTTTGCCCCTTCCGTGACATAAAAAAAACACCTTAAAAAATGGATGTCGTCTTTCTAGTTCCCAAAAAGCAGTGCTGAAGTGTCGCGTGCGTTAAAAGTGCGCGGAACGGCAATTCTTGCTTTCCAAGTAGTACGACCGTATCAATTAAACATTTCAATAAATTTCGATTACGTTCCACTTTACGATTGTGGGCCTCAAAATTATTACCAAAAAAAGTTTCTATTCTACTGTTACCAAACTCATGTAATAATATACAACTCCGTATATGTTTCTCGCTTTGAGCATGTTTCCTAGCTGAATTATATAAATTGTTAATATCTGCAAAACCTGTTCGATTCCAAACACTGCTAGAATCGGAAAACAGCAAACATGAATAGCAAACATGAATATGAATGTTTAATTTGCAGCTGCCAGTCAGCCAATTGTATTTATCATATAATTCGCTGTGGAAATGTTTGAAGAATCCATCTCTACGCCTATAATCAATTTTTAAGTCTGGGCGAGCGCGTCCTAACTTAATGACATGTTTCTTATTTTCAAAGGATAACTTTGAAAAACATGTTTGTTCATTAACACGTTCATGGACGCGGATGCTATAGCAGTCGTGTATCGTACCGGCTATAGCATGGCCGTCATAAATACGGGGGTCCAATTAAAATGGTTTTTTATTACTGTCCATGAACGTGTTAAGTAGGTAATCTAATCTGTAAGACAACACTCAATTTGAACCAATGCGGACATTTGTACTTTGAGTACAGGCAAAAATATTTAAAAACCAAACCACGAATATAACCTAAATAGATCGAAGCAAAAAAAACAATATTTAGGTACCTAACTAAATAGAAACAAACCTCCGTTGTCGCCACGAATCTGCAAATAACACAATCCAAACAGAAAAACAATCACAGAACACTTAGGTCACTTAGCAAGCTAAATTTCACTAGTTGAGTCTCATAAAACACAATAAGTTAAGTAATAAAATAACACAAATTAAACTATAAATCAAAACAAAACACCGTGTATTTTAGCGCGAGGACGCGAAAGTAATGGCGTAATGAAAAAAGTAGTTGAAGGTCGTGAGCGACAGGGACGGCACTATTGAGTGTCCTTGGGAAAAGAAAGTTAACGCATGCACTTTAAGTTCATAAGCCGGAGTGCGACGGTCGGACTTGCGAGCTTACTCCCACTCGTTTTTACCTTGGTGTCACGTGCCGCTGTGTCTGTGGGCGAATTAGAAGCGCTAGGAAATTGTTTGGATGTGTTAGTGCAAGTCCAGCGCTGAGTCACCGGATTGTATGGCGGTTTTAATTGTGGGTGTAAGTTTTTAATTGTGGGTGTAAGTTTGAGCGCGCGTAGTGAAATGTAACTGAGCGTGTATACGAATATATTGTTCTTGTTTCTTTCTAGTCATATAGGTTAGTGAATGGGTGCGAGCGAGGTCTGCGATAGATTTCGGCTTGGTAAATAAATAAATTTGAATTGCGGCGTTAGTGCGTTTTGTTCATGCATCGTATTATGAAGCAAGTTAAAGCTATAGTACACCGAGATACGGTTTAACGTTTTGTTGTTTGTATACCTAGTACCTACTCTATGCATAGGAATTTTTAGGGAAGCCGCTGGGAATCGGGTTGTATGGACGCTTCGCTACTGATACATCTCCACTTGGTGACCCAAATAATCTTGGCGATTTTCCGTCTACCTACTAATACAATGTGTCCTCAGGAGGAGCAATATGCGGAATGGGTCGCGGCATGCCGCCTGGGGTCACGCGGACGCTCGCTGGCCGACGCGGCGTTCGGCACCGAGGCCGCCGCCGTGCGCGCGCTGCTCGCGCTGCAGCGGCCGCAGCCCGCCGCCGCGCTGCACCAGCACAGCGTGCCGCACCTCGACCACCTGCAGCCCGACAACTACGTGGCGCCGCGCGTGCTCAAGCGACTCAAGGGCAAGGTAACTGGCCCACGCGGCGTTCGGCACCGAGGCCGCCGCCGTGCCGTGAGTGACAGATCCTGTACTCGTCGTGAATGCTGTATAATTAACTAAATAGTGGCATTTGTTTTCTTATGCCGAGAAATAATCGTAAATGTAAGGTTCTTTCAGCATTTGCCGCCTCAACCAAGAATTTAGTTTCTGATACGTAAACATATCTACTAAAGGTAGCGGCACCGAGTGATGGCACTCTTGAAAGCTGACAGTGGTGTTGTGAAACACTCCATCTTACCATCGTAAAAAATTCAGTCAAGTGCGAATAGCATAATAATTTGAATATAGAGCCGTTTTTTTGTAATTCAATAGAGTTATTAAATCAAACTCTCGTAATACATCTTGTGGCTAGAAGAAGACAACATTGTGAGAAATTTTAAATATTGTGTGAAAATATACAAAATGTGAAATGAAAATTTTGTAATAAAAATACTTTAACCCTCACTTACGCATTATATTTTCAAAATTAGAAAGTTTAAACTCATTGAACAAATGTTTATCAATCAGTTCACCCAACGCGTCCTGGAGAGCCACGCCAACGTGAAGGACCTCCCACTGCTGGAGGCCAAGCTGCAGTACATCAAGACGTGGCAGAACCTGCCCGACTACGGCCAGATGCTGTTCGTGGTGCGCTTCATGGGCCACCGCAAGGACGAGATCATCAGCATCGCCAACAACAGGATCATGAGGCTCGACCCCAACACTGGGGACCACTTGAAGACCTGGCGGTATAGCACTATGAAGGTAAGGTTTTCCGTTTAAATATAAATAATATCAGGAAACATTAAAACTAAGCTCACAGGTAATTTAACTTACATAAGTCCAAATTGCTATACAGACAATGTATCAGCTGTTTACTACCCAAATTTGTATTCGTAATACTGAAATGATACTTTCCTGGGGGTTGATTTTTTAAACCTCACCTGGTGACTAAATCACTCTGAAATGGACGATTTTTATTGATTTCTAGAAGTTTGTATTTTTTAATCTCGCTAGCGACTGATGGTGGAATATGAGTACCCCAACTTGTACAGATCACCGAGTAATTTAATTCATAGAGTCATTACTACGCACTAATCGGTTAGATTCAAACATAGACTTCCTGACAATGATAGATAGATAGTTTATACAAAATTAAGCCAAGGCTATATTTTAAAAAACATGTCATTCTTCTCTCATATCATAATAATAAATATAAATACACATTTTACAGGCACGGAGTAGAATAAGAGCCCCATTTAATCACAGACTAGAAATAACCAATCAGCCTTATATACCTACTACTAAACCGCTAACTTTTTTTTTTTTTTTTTTTTTATATCATAGGAAGGCAAACGAGCACACAGGCCACCTGATGGTAAGTGGAAACTGTGACCCATAGACATTCGCATTCACAAGACCGCAATCCTAAGACTGCAAATGCGTTGCCAACCCTGAGGCCGAAGATGGAATGCCTCTATGCTAGTCATTTCACCGGCTGTCTTATCCCCAAACCGGAACACAACAATGCGAACACTGCTGCTTGGCGGTAGGTTAATGGATAAGATGGTGGTACCAACCCGGACGGACCCTGCACAAGGTCCTCCCACCTCCAGAACTCACTGTACTCCTTTCTTCCAGGCATGGAACGTCAACTGGGAAATAAAACATATGATGGTCCAATTCGAAGAAGGCAACATCATCTTCTCGGTTCAGTCAGCGGACTGCAAAGTTGTCCACGAGTTCATCGGAGGTTACATCTTCCTATCGATGCGGTCCAAGGAGGCCAATCAGAACCTCGACGAGGAGCTGTTCCATAAACTAACTGGTGGCTGGACGTAAGCGAACCTTATCTTGTAGACTGCGAGCGAGCGATTGTTAAGCCAACCACAACATCAGAAACAAATAACACGGCTGTCAGTTTTACTATGTATGAATGGAAGTGACACGTATAATTTTTAGCCAATATAATACAAATCTTCTTGGAGATAATTTTTTAGGTTGATATTGTTATATGGGTTGCCACATTATTAATTTGTAATATAAAAGGGTTATTTTTTTAACAAATGTGTAGTTTAACAGGACTTAAACTATTTATGTTATGTTCTGACCTTCACGTTTCGATCGTTTGTACCACGACCCTGGTGACGAGCGAGAAGAGGCGAGTATCAAATTCTGCGGTAGGTGTGAGTTTCCTAAAACCCACTTACACAATCGGTTAAACTGCACATATGTCCGAATATTGCTAAAGTTTATTAAAATTTCCTAATTAACATTGCTCATTCAAACTGCAATCCATTTCTCTTAGCAATCATATATCAATCTGGTTATTTAGTTTCTTCACAACTACGAGTATGTAATAATAAACGACATTTACGGTAATAAAACTAAATTTAGGAAATAAGTGTGAAAACTGGTGCTCGCGTCATTTGAAGTTTTGTTGGACTAAACTCGCTGCCTAATGTGAATTACCGTTTGAAATGAAAGTACGCGATGCAATACAAGCGAAACTTATGAAATGTTATGTACATTATTAATTAATTACTTTAGTATTCGTCTCTTATGATAATAATTTCTCTTTTACTTCTCTAAGTTATTTTTCGTTCAATATTTAATGAGATGTAGTAATGTATTTTTGTACCAATAAAAGCTAATTGATTCATATATTTAGATCTTATAGTGCTTCCAATACAATTATTATAGCTATTTTGTAAATGCCAAATATAATTTTGAAGCATATTTTTTATTATATTTACTTACTTGAGTATGTCACTGTATGTGAAATTTACTTCTGTAGTTTTAAGTTGAAATGCGATGGATAAGAGCTTTTAATAGTATTAATTTGTAATTTATGCGTTTAGTGTTTAATATATGTATACGTCGTTGTATTTTAACAATGTTAAACGAATGTGTCCTTCACAAAGTGCCATTTACATATTAACAAAGTCAATTTCACAATGTTTAATAAGAATAAGTCTCAAGGTTTTTTTTTTTTCAACAATCAATATCTCATTCAGGGTCCAGAAGCGTCAACCATTGAGTATGGGTTGACGACGCACTATGCTAAATGCGCCAATAAATGATATAACAATACTTGACATTAATAAATCATACATTAACCATATTAGAAGTTGAAGTGACGTTCGTTGCCCCCCGGTACAGTCAACAGCATAAATAAGTGATCATTTATGTACCTTGTCGCTTTGTATACCATTTCAAACATAAAGTTAAAGTGACAAGGTACATAAATGATCACTTATTTATGCTGTTGACTGTACCTCTTTGGTACTTTTAGCAAATTACTTTGGTGCTTCATTGTTATTATTTGTAATTACTAACAAGAACTGGAAGAAATACGTGGCCTTAATAAATAGGAATTATACAACTTTTACATTATTTATGTAGGTATTGTAAATAACGAAGGAAAGGAAGAACGATTACACCAATGTGTGTATGGTATAATGTTTTTTCTTCTATTATTGTTATACCAGCTATTTACTACAGTTTCATCGATAATCTTATACAGGTATTGGTTTGGCTTATTATTGGTATACATATTTTATACTTTGACTCCTATATCGATAATTGCGTGCGTAAAAATAAAACACATTTTGAGATGCAATTCGTATTTTATTAGCATGCATGACTTGCGTGCGTAAGTGGCGTATAAATAAAATGTATTTATATGCTAGGGAGTAATAATTATGGTAAATAAACAAATGCACTATAAATGATCTTTCTTAAGCATCTAATGCTGTTAATTTGTCTATGTTAATGTTTATGTAATGTACCAATGGTGACAAATAACGATAGTTGGCCTTATTTTATAATAATTGTACAAATTGTATGTACACACTAAATAGTACCGATTATAATATTAATGAACGAATAAATGTAAGAAATTAAATAACAAACTGTGTCTTATTATTGTGTTCTTTCAGAACACACTCCGCATTACGACGATTTTTTTTAGACGTGCCGCTACTCAAACAAAATTTTACAACATAACCCAAAACACTTGACACATACACGTTTGTTTTAAAAAAACAGTACAAATAGCATTAATGCCTCGACATAGTACTACTGAGTGGGTCCTTTATCGACGCATCATCGTACGGCACAGGTGTAAATATGTCGTTGTGTCAATAAATTTATTTTATTTCTTTTCTTTCCATCTTTTCTTGAATGAAACCAAATATATTTTATGCTGCTAACCTTATTTTTTACAAGCTTTTTATGAACTTGTTTCTGTTCTGTTCTGGTGACACCTCCAGCCAGCAGTTCTGCTGCAAGGACCCGTACGCACTGACTGCGACCGAGAGGAGATGTTAGATTAGGCTAGCGGGGAGAAGCACGCCCGCCCGACCCGTCCAGTAAGAGTAGCGAAGAGCCGGCAGAGCACGAGAACCTTAACCCGCACCGACCAGCCACTAATACTAAACCGATCAGGGCATGCGAGCTTCGTCGCCTATGCTGCACCAACCATCTCCGCCCGCCGCAGGCAGAGCGCACCTGCCCGAGACACCGGAGAGTCAAGTAGATAGGATAGGAGTGTGGGGTTTGCAGTCGATATGACGGGAGAGAAGGAAGGTGGAGCCAACCCGAATTCAGGCATCGTACAAGCTTTTTATGAACTTGTAATGTAAAGTCGAATTTGGACCACTCTCCGTTAATGGAATGAGCTGATTTTAGGACCATGTATCCTGATCACAATGCAATATTCTGGTATCTAACAACTGATCTGATGACGGAGTCTAAAGGATCTCCGCTATACTTAACATATACCCACCGTGTTGGGACTCGTTAGTTTTGTATCGACAAGCACATTTTGGCTTCATAAAAAAAAACAAGCTTGTTCCAAAAAAATATTTTTTATGAAAAAATATTTAAAAGGAGAAGGCAGACGAGCGCACAAGTTGTCTGATAGCAAGAAGGTCCTGAGCCCTATGGGCATTTACAATCTCGAGATGCCAACCCAAAGGATTATAATGGAAATCAGAAAAAAGAAAACTGCTTTGCTTTAGCCATAGTTTAAATAAGTTACCTTACATAACTTCACTACATAGTATAAAACAAAGTCGCTTGCGCTGTCTGTCCCTATGTATGCTTAAATCTTTAAAACTACGCAACGGATTTTGATGCGGTTTTTTTTAATAGATAGAGTGATTCTTAAGGAAGGTTTATATGTATAATACATTCCACGCGGGCGAAGCCGCGGGCGGGTCGCTAGTATATTATAAACTATGGTTCCGGTTCCCTTTGAGTCAATTTTAAATTGGGTCATTTAACGAGAGCTAAGGAATGAATAGAAACTGTGTTAAATAACTATGAAACTGCTCATTTTTTAACTGTATTAGTTAAGTTTTAAAGCATTTGTTTTGTGCTAATACAGCTATTCCACGTCAAATACGTGTATATGTCCGCATTTTATTATTGGTAATGTTTTTTCTTTCTTTCTTTCTTTTCAATATTTCATATTTAGCAGTAGTAACAGTATTTAGCTAAAATAGTTTCTGTTCAAATAAATGCTTTCCTTAAAACAATTTTACTGTGGAAAGTCTTTGGGAGTATCAAGTTATAATCCAAACTTCAAAAGCAAATATTACTTTTTATGATTTTCTCGACATTTTGACGAACATGATAAAGGGCCCCACTGAAAATCAGCGTCGTGTTTTGCCTCTGCACTGATTTATGGACTTTTCGACGCAACGGCACAGGTGAAAATATGTTGTTTTAATTCTTTGTGACTGTAAACGGTGTTGGTGTCAATAAATTTATTTTCTTTATTTCTTCTTTCTTTTCTATACGTATTCTGTCTATTTTTTTTTATTTCAAAATGTTGTCCTTAGTTCACATAGAAGTATAAAAACTGCTTGATTGCTTTGCACAGTAGAAATCATAATGTTCGGTCTCATCCTAATGGTAGAGGAAAGCTTCCACAATTATGTTTCGTTCTACAAACTGAATACTTGTTTAATCAAAATTCCATGACACTTACTCTGCAGTCTCATACGTCTTCAAATACTTTTTAGTATAATCAGATATATCAGTAAATATTGGTGGTATTGTCATCACTAATGCACACGAGCCAGCAACGTCATTCACCTGGATATTGCTCTCTGATGATTGGCAATACAGCACTTTTGGTTTCTGTGCCGGGTTCCCTGTATATTCTTCCACACACAATGCATCTGCTTCGCCGCATGCACATCTTGTGAAAAATAGTAAACGAGTTCCTAAAAGGCAAATTGCAGAATATAAAACCTATAATTAAGCAGCAAACAAAGGTATAGCTAGAATGATGAAATTGATGAATAACAAAATTAATATTAAAATGTATTCTTATAGTTAGGTTATATTGAACACCTGTTTAGTTCCAAAGTTCCAAAAGCTACAAATGTTATTAAAAAAATATTATTAAGACAAAAAACAAACCAACTAAATGCAATAAGATTTTACCTAAGTTACAAATAGTAGCTGGCGGATTAGTGAAATTCAATATTAGCTCCAGCTTTTTGCTTACTCCAGGCTTAAACCTGTACAAATGGCTGAAAAAATTCTGCGTACAGTATATGTAACCTTTGAAAGATGTCATACAACTAGGTCTTATTTCTGTACCAACAACAGTTGACCAAAAGTCTGTGTTTCCTTCGTCTTCGTACTTGTAGATGTATCTGTGGCCTGCTGTATAAATATTGCCTTCATGCTCACACACGGTCGGACTCTGCACGGCATCGGGAACCCTGGCAATTTTACGATGTGACCGCATTTTTAAGTCATAAATTATCCCTGTATCTAATACTATCCTGTAACATATAAAATATAGAAGGTTAACACTTGTACTTATCCAATTGTTATACTTAGTACATTTAAATTGCAAAATTACTTTCAGTGTTATGAAAAGTATATTGTGATTGATTGCCACTCAAACAAAAATTTGTTAAGAACCAAAATATGTTTAACATAAGAAACTAACCTAAACCCACCTACACCTCCGATGATAAATAGTGAATCTCCCATTATGGCCAGTCCTGCGTGTCTCCGAGCTGGCAACTCCACCCCGTGGTGAGTCCATTCTTTCCTCAGTGTGTCATATACCTTCACATCCTTAACAAATACACCAGTTCCTCTGTTGAGCTCTCCACCCACCACAACCAGTCGTGTTGGCCCCCATGCTACTACACTCCAACCCCATAAACTCTTCTCCGCAATATCAAGCCAACTCTCAAAACCACATTTATCCTTAAATGTGTACATAGTGTGATCTTTCACAGAGAACACAGGAACCGTCGGAGTGTATGAAAGCAATCTTCTTCTACTTTCTACCACCATATACAATACTTCATTATAAACTCTTTCTGTGTGTTTTTGTCGCAACATATCTCCTTCTGACCGTACCAATGTTTCTGACAAATCCAGTTTCAGAACAGCCAAACTGTGAAGACAGTCAACTACTTTCGCTGCCAGGCTGTTTGGGTAATCTGACATACAAGTTTTGATTGCCTCTAAATCAGTAAGAGTAAGTCTTTTCACATCCATACAACCCAGAACTATGAGTAATGCATCTGCCCCTGTTTCATTCTGTAGCAGCCATTTGTGACCAAAGTTAAAGACATCTAGTTCACATGAAGCATCTAAATATGGATGTGACAAATACCAACATAGATTGCTAATGTTAGGAGTGTATTCTGGTTTCATACACTTGAATGAAAGCAAGGCACAAGTAGCAGCAAGTGACTCAATCTTAGTAAAGCCAGAGTTCTGGGCTACAACCATAATTTCCAGACAGCTTGAAGGTGATATTTGTAAATCTAGAGTGTATTCTATTTGTTTAATTAGCTCTGTGATTTGTAAAAAGTGTGCCGCAACGATTAAGTCACCAATAGTAGGTAAGGAATACTCTGTAAGATCAATAAGACCAATGTTCATGTACTGCAAAATTATTCGCATTGATTCTGCATCTACTACCTGCAAATTCCAAATATAATGTAGTTATCATTCGCTCTAACAAATGAGTTATTTTTAATAAGGTGAAATTGCACTCATATGAATACTTACATCAATGGAAATCTCTTGTTTATCATTCTCAACATAGTTCCCGCTAAACATAGCGCGGAAATAGTCGCTGTACTCGCAAAGAACTTCTTTTTTCGCCTTAAATAGCTGATCGTCGATCAGTAATGATACTTCTGCCATAATTGCAAATGCTGTTTAGTGCATGCCAAGACTGCAGACGGCGAATTTAAGTAAACTACTAACTGACAATATAGGTATTCCAATGTAATGTAAAGTGTAGCTAGATCTTGTCTTGTATCAAAGAAAATCCGAAATATTTAAATGCAATGCAGTTGCAGTGTACAGCTATATAATACTTTCCCTTCCTAGCCGGCCGACAAATACAAGACAGAAAAACAAAGAGTAGAGTAGTATAATAATGAAATAGTAGTGAGTGTAATCATTTTAATATACTGGGAAAAGAGAGCCCTCTCACGGGTTATTTATGCAGACTGATTTGAAGCGCCATCTAGATTTCTGAACTACTCCCATTGATTTACCTACATATATATACATAATACACGTATAGCCAGCTCCATATAGATATTATTTAATGACTGCTTTCCAGGAACAAACTATTTCACTCCCGTCTTCTCGTAATTCGATTCGATTAATATTAATCTGAATCTTAGAATTACGAGACGAGAACAAAATAGATTGTTACTGGGAATCAACTTATTAATTAGACGGAAGGGTGTATGAAATGAAAGGACATTAAGAGTTATTTCATAGATTTATTTTCTATTTTGTGTAGCTATTTTTACTTCGTCATCCCTATCATATATTAAGTCAAAATCCGATTTACCGATCGACACCATGTGTAAGTTACACTTATTATAATATTATATTTTAAATCACAATCAAATACAACCGTGGCCATGTCAAATGACTGGTGGTAGGCAAGCCGGGTTGACATGCCAAAAATCATATTTCACTCGGCCAGATGTAATAAAATAATTCGTATTATTATTTCAAAATAAATGTAACTTTTTTGTGGTCGTTTTCAGTGACAGAATATTTGTAATGATAACATGCATGCAGTGTCATCTATCTGAAACTCATGATAACAATAGTTATTTTTAGTTCAGAATTTCAGATGGCGGGTATATCTATGTAACATAACACAATATAGGGGACTGTCCCCCCCTCTGAGTAGCGAGCTACGATTTTCTTTCGGCAGTCTGTGGATGAGGTGTTTGACATTTAGTGTTGTGTTGTTTATTTATTTTGATTTATAAATTATAGTTAAAACCACGTCTAAACCTAAAATGAGTGATTTTTAAAATATGATTTGATATAATTCCTGACCCAAAGCTTCCTCTGTTGACGACATTTTACGTTTGTTACCGACGCGACGCGAGCCGAGCAAGGGGCTCTACTTTGAAATCCGTTATTCGAACTTCGTCTATTGCTAGTATTGCTACCCTTTTTGCTCTCGTCGCGACTAATTCGCAAGAAAGTGACAGCGCGATCTGAAGTTCACGGATTTCAAAGTAGAGCCCAAGTTCACGAACACGGTACTTATATTACTATAGATATAGACGTGACAACTATCACAAATGTAAGCATACTTAACTTTACCTACTTACAACTTTATAACCAATTTTACATATTTTTTTTAGATGATCTTGAATGTAGGTACCTATGTCATACTTTATTCAAATTATTTCCGAAACTCATATGTCTTTAAATACTTTTTAGTATAATTTGAAGTATCAGGAAAGAGTGGTAGCTCAGTCGGCAACAGTGCCATTGCCCCGACCACTATCATAGGTCGCACGCGTGGTACGTTTTTTGACCACCGATCTTGCCACAATTTTTTTAATCCCTCTGTGATGTTTCCAGTATATTCTTGCAATGTTAACGTATGGGCGACCCTGTCCTTATACTGAAAGAACAATAATAATCGATCTCCTGAAAATAAGAAAAATGTAACTGGTTAGTAATCTTACAAATCTTTCTTATCGTACTGATAATATTATATTTTTAATTAAGTAAATTTGAATGTTTGTTACTCAATCACGCCAGAACGGCTGAACGGATCTGGATGAAATTTAGTACTGAGATAAATATTAAAATAGTGCCAAATTTATATTTAAGTCAAGGACGACATTTGCATTTAGTTAGAGCGAAGGAAGTGACAAATAGTAGGTATAGTTAAATTCTAAGCATTTGTAGAGAGAAATTAAAGCGATACGCAGGATCAAAATGAATTTTAATACAGAATATTTTCCATTTACAAATTTGTTACTAAAATTGAGACATAAGACGGAAGTAAATAGTTGGAATATATTGTTATGGCAATCAGATGGGAAATCAATGTACTTAAAAATAAATATATAAATTTGTATATTCTTTTGAATTAATGAAGCTTAATAAAGCTCAAATATTATCTCGGTTGGTTGGTCGGAAGGGGCCGCCCTAGGTGTACTTTTTCGAATCAAATCGGAGAAATTACTGGAAAAGGGCCGAATCTTAAGTAGGTACCCGAAACCGACGAGCGTGCATGACTCGATGTATGAATGTTGAAGAAGCGAAAGAAATTTGTCAAGAACAAGATCGTAGCAAGTGGAAAGAAGTGGTCTCTGCCTACCCCTCTGGGAAACATGCGTGATTTAATGTATGTATGTATGTATGTAGGTAAGCCAAATAAAATAACAAAATCTTACCTAAGTCACAAATGTGAGTTAGTCTCCTACTCAGCCTTATAACCAGCTCCAGGTTCGTGCTTACTCCAGGCTTAAACCTGTACAAATGGTTAAATTCCCCGTGCACACAGTATATGTAGCCTTGGAAGGATGTCATACAAGTAGTATATGGAAGTGTCTTGTCCGTATCCAGGACCATTGACCAACGGTCCTGGTTTCCTTGGTCTTCATACTTGTAAATCTTTCCGCAGCATGCTATGTAAATATTGCCTTCATGTTCACACATGATGGGGTCCTCCATGGGATGTGGAAGTAGTGCGATTGTTTTATATGATCGCTTTTCTAAGTCATAAACGATACAAGTGTCTAATTTTACCCTGTAATATAAAAAGTAGCTGTAGGGGGAATTACACTTTTCTAGTTCAATATATGCCGTGTGGTTGCCGGCTTAGGCGAGTGCTATTTCATTCCTTCCAGTGGAAGTCGTAAGAGGCGACTAAGGGAATAAAGGCTTTTAAGTAGTATTGAGGCGATGGGCTTGCAACCTGTTACTAATATACAGATGGTAAACATCTTAGCCTGAATGTGCAAAATGAGGTTACAGAATTAACAACAAGTTTTTAGACTGGTTGGTAATTCCGTAGCTCTGCCCGCCCCGCTCTGGGTATAAAGGCGTGACGGTCCCCGGCGCCGGGGGTTCCGTCCGTATTGTCCCACACGATGCTATCATGTAATAAAACTTTTGATTTACGACATACATGAGAGGTACCACATTTTTTATTATTTAACATTTTATTTTTCAATTTTGTCGGCGTAATTTAAATGAATAATTATGCCAAATTACAGTTTTGTAGTAAAACGCAGACATATGGCCAGACAAATATGGTGAAAGTACTAGAACGAAAACCCGGCCAAATGCGAGTGGATGACGCGGAGCCCCCGGCGCGCGTGCCCGATTCGTGTTTGACCCTTTTTGGAATTTCAGCTAAATCATCCACATAGTACTAACAGCTTCACTGTTATATAACTGACCAATCGTGAGTCTTATTGTAAGGTGACAAGATTCACACATAGTCAGTTAACTATGTTGGCTGCTAATAGTAGATACACCCCACTAGAATTATATGTAGGTATATTTTGTGGAATACTCTTCTGGCTGTGAAATACGATAGGAAAGATAGATATACAGACAGACGGTAAAATATGTAAGGACTTGTGTAAGGTAAGGAGCTCTTCTCATAAATTCACCACTGCGCCGTAGTTGTTTAGGGTAAAGGCACTTGAGCTTGGCTGGGTATAAAGGATTTGGAAAAAATTAGCAGTTCCGTATGAATTGCCAATATGATCGATTTTTTACCCAAATACTACTTACTTATAATATGGTTGCTTTTAGTATATTGTAGTATGGTCGGCCCTATAAGTAGCTGTACATTTCAGTACTTTTATCACTTTAACGTTGAACCGATGCACTAATCTGTCATAGGCGCTAAAGCGGCAAGATACCAAAGTGTGCAGCATAAGGCCGACTGACCACCTGTCGCCGCATCATTATTATCTAACAAGCTGTAGATTTCCGAGACAAGTTATAGATTAAAGTATAAATAAGCATAGGTTTTTGCAAAGAACAGTTCCCTGGACCCTACGTACCGAGTACATGACGCGTTGTGTCGACTCGGACTGCACAATCTTCTCTTGTTATCCCATTTCAAAAACCTAGGTGTTACTTCACCTCCAGCAATAAACAATTTATCTCCAACTATGGCCACCCCTCCAAAACTTCGAGCTGGCAACTTCACCCCATGTTCTGTCCATTTGTTCCTTAAAGTGTCGTACACATTCACATCCCTTATATAAGTTACGGACCCTTTTTTAAGCTGTCCACCCACCACAACGACTCTTGTTGGGCCCCAACACGCGGCATTCCAACCCCATAAATACTTCTCAGCAATCTCAAACCATTTCTCAAAACCAATTCCTTCTTTACATCTGTAGATACTACTCTTCTCATCTTTGTCATTAAATACGTGAACAGCCGGTGTCAAACTCACAGGCAATCTTGTTTTACTTTGTATCACCAAGTTTATTACTTCATCATAAACTCTTTCAGTGTATGACAGTCGCAACATATATTTTTGTGTCTGTACCGATGCGACTGACAAAGGCAAACCAAACTCCAGAACAGCCAAACTGTAAAGACAGTCAACCACTTTCGCTGCCAGGCTGTTTGGGTAATCTGACATACAAGTTTTGATTGCCTCTAAATCAGTAAGAGTAAGTCTTTTCACATCCAAACAACCCAGAACTATGAGTAATGCATCTGCCCCTGTTTCATTCTGTAGCAGCCATTCGTGACCAAAGTTAAAGACATCTAGTTCACATGATGCATCTAAGTATGGATGTGACAAATACCAACATAGATTGCTAATGTTAGGAGTGTATTCTGGTTTCATACATTTGAATGAAAGCAAGGCGCAAGTAGCAGCAAGTGACTCAATCTTAGTAAGGCCAGAGTTCTGGGCTACAACCATAATTGGCAGACAACTTGAAGGTGATATTCGTGAATCTAGAGTGTTTTCTAATTGTTTAATTAGCTCTGTGATTTGTAAAAAGTGTGCAGAAATTATTAAGCCTTCCATGGTAGGTAAGGTAAACTCTCTAGGGTCAATAAGACCACTGTTCATGTACTGCAAAATTATTCTCATTGATTCTGCATCTACTACCTGAAAGTTTAATTTAGTTTTACACTCATAGTTTGCATTCGCTCCTAACAAATTAGGGGTCCTTTTTATTAAGGGTGATATTGCTCTTGTACTAATACTTACCTCAATGGAAATCTGCTCTTTATCATTCTCCACATAGTGTCCGCTAAACATAGCGCGGAAATAGTCGCTATTCTTGCAAAGATCTTCTTTATTCGCCTTAAATACCTGATCGTCGATCAGTAATGATACTACTGCCATGATAACAAATATTGCTTGATATCTACAAAAAATGATCAAGTGTTGCAACGATTTTTGAAGCATCCAGTAGGTTAAACTTCTTGTTTTATATTTATAGCATTCCACAATGATTTCTCCAATGTAGAGTTCGCCTAAAAGATCGAGTAAAAATAAAGGACATTTAATAATGAACGGCTGTTAAATCACGTGAGACGAATAAATTAGGTACAATTGACAACATTTAAAAAAAAAAAGCATTATTGTTTTTTCGCGTTTATAATAGCTGGTTAAAAATTAGACTACCCGTATTTCTTGGTTTTTCTTTATTTAACTTAAATTCGTCGTTAATAATTTATTAAAGAAATAGTAATTAAAAAGACCGTATATACAAAGTTAGGAATACTGATGTCGTGATCTTAGCCTGATATAAAATTTAAAAAAGTAACTTTAAACAGTAAACAAAACTGACTGTCATGTCATGTCAATCATTCGCTGCCGTTCGTTCATAAATTTGTTATTTTGCGTAATTTAATTAATTGACAACATTTCAAAAAAAAAAGCATTATTGTTTTTTCGCGTTTATAATAGCTGGTTAAAAATTAGACTACCCGTATTTCTTGGTTTTTCTTTATTTAACTTAAATTCGTCGTTAATAATTTATTAAAGAAATAGTCATTAAAAAGACCGTATATACAAAGTTAGGAATACTGATGTCGTGATCTTAGCCTGATATAAAATAAAAATAAAACTAAACTAAACATAAACAGAACTGACTGTCATGTCATGTCACTCACTTGTCAATCATTCGCTGCCGTTCGTTCACAAATTTGTTATTTTGCGTAATTTAATTAATTACGTAATTTGTAGACGCCATTAAAATAAATAAACTGTTTTGCGTAGAATCGAAAGCGTGTCGTTAGAATCAAGTAATCCGTCAGACAACATGACAGTTGTATATTTTTTTGAATTCCTTTGGTAATAAATGGACTAAGGGCACTATAAGTGTATTCCTAACATTCACAATCCAACTTTTTTTACTGTTTTTCCTAAATATAAAAAAAACTACTGCATAAAAAAATCCAAAGATATTTTTACTGTAATCAGCAGTGTAAAATCTAGAAACGGTATTTTATTTTACTACCTTAGCACAAAATGAAGTGTTGTCAATTACGTAATTTGTAGACGCCATTAAAATAAATAAACTATTTTGCGTAGAATTGAAAGCGTGTCTTCAGAATCAAGTAATCCGTCAGACAGATAAACAATGAACATGACAGTTGTATATTTTTTTGAATTCCTTTGGTAATAAATGGACTAAGGGCACTATAAGTGTATTCCTAACATTCACAATCCAACTTTTTTTACTGTTTTTCCTAAATATAAAATAAAACTACTGCATAAAAAAATCCAAAGATATTTTTACTGTAATCAGCAATGTAAAATCTAGAAACGGTATTTTATTTTACTACCTTAGCACAAAATGAATTGTTGTCAATTGGGATACACCTATTTTTAACAACGTATGAAAATTTCAAAACCATTTTTAGGAATACCTAGGCTTCTCGATCAGTATAATCCGGCAATAGCCGATAAAATATATTCAGTGAATTAATTATATTAAAATTAAGATATGACCTTTATTTGACCGCCAAATGCGGTCCATATTGTCCTATGTGAACCTTTTTTTTGGGGTTTTATATAAAAAATATGAAACCTCTCCAATGTTTTAGTACAATTTTGATAGCTAGCTGGCAGCTACGTTTCGAAACAGCTATTGTCATGTCCTCATGTCAAATTTATTTGTTTACAAATTGACTGTTATTCTGATTCCGGTAACCTTCGGGGAGGGAAGATGGCCGATTGAAAAATCTCCGGCTTTTACTTTTGATTTCTCTTTACTGATTATACTCTAACTCACTGGACATTGGCGAAATTACTGCGGGACCGCGGTAGACCGCCATTAATATAAAAGAAGAAGAAGAAGACGAAGACTTATTCTTATGGTGAAATTGAAATATTAATGAGACCATTACTCTTTTGAGTTATGTGTGATGAATTTTAATCATTTGTGTGGTGAGGTTTTCGAAGAGGATCAAAACGACGGCATCAACATTTATTGTGGGACCACATAGAAGTTTGGAATTTCCCATCAATAAATTTAATGTGATTTTATTCAGTGAATATACTCTAGAAACAAGGGTCAAAATTCAAAATATTTAGAAAAGAAAGAAAGAAAAGAAAGAAAATCATTTATTCGTGACATGCATAACAAAGAACAGATTAACAAATACAAGAAGAAAGTAGCCACGAAATGGTCCCAACTCAGCGTAATGCTGGCATTAAAGTCAGCGTTGGTCTTCCGTTGCAACCATCAGGTGAAACCACGGAAGGTTACACACACAATTAATTGAACACAAAACGAGAAGAAAAATAAAAAATAAAAACAAAGCTCTGAGTTTCGCAAAAACATGCCCGTCCTTAGATGGCTGAAATAGCAACAGTCCCTTAGCCTTAGCTCATTTATTCAGTAAATTGGCCACATGCGGGCTCTTTTACACGTCGGTAATGTACAGTGATTCAACAAGCGCTTCGAACAAGATCATCATTGCGAAGAAGAGCCGCAAGAAACTCCAGCAGAAGGTCATTTTTTCAAACATAAAAACATAATTATACTTAAAAGTAAGTTACATTAAGTAATAATTAGGTAATAAAATAAAATTATTTTTCAGTACTTTATCATAAAAAAATTGTAAAATTGTTACTTGTAGCTTTATAAAACGTGTCCCTGGTCTTGTCTACCCTAGAGTATATTTATTTATACCTATACTCTGATACAGGACTTTAGCGGCCTTTACACGTAAAGTTCGCCAAGTTCGGACCGCGGGAAACGCCACGCGCCGTTTCAATCTTCGTTCCGAACCTTACGTGTAAATGCAACGCAACGCAGCGCGGGGCGGTTGGCAATTTATCCATGAGTCCTTGACAGTGGCTCGAGCGCATTGTGCTATTTGTGCTAGAGTTCCGAGTGCGCATCTAGCGTCGACGTGTAAAAGAGCATGGCAGTTTGGAGCGCGGAAGCAATTACGGAATTTAGTCGTTGGTTCCGTGAGCATCCATACGTACCATTTTTAATAAAGAGTCAAAATGGACACTATCCATTCGTAGGTAATTCTTGAAATCATCTGGAAAATTCTCTCGTGATAGCTTAACAATGGTAAATAACCACGTCTATTCTGTTTTATTTGGTTACCACGGTACTCTAGCGATATTGTTTTTTTGCTATTAATGAATGTAACAGCTTGCTAGTAGGGAATGCAATTTAACCGGTTATTAACCGTTTTTGTATGAAAATAACCGGTTAAAACTGGTAGTAACCGGTTATTTGCATTCCCTACTTGCTAGTGAACAAACCTTGGGGTTTTCGGTGCGGGAATAACTTGAGAAAGAGTAGAGATAAACATATAGGTTATTCTGATAAAATACCAATATTGTGCCTAATGAATAAATACCTTCCTGCGAATTGTAAACAAACTATACAATTTTATTTTACCTTAAGTAATAACCACCAAGCCTTACGAGATAATAATAAAAATATGTTAATTAATTACCTGCCGTCAAGTAGTAGTTGACACGATTTTCAGAATAAACAATTAATATTTTTTTCTATATTTGTAACAGTTAAGCTTCGGAGGCTTTAAATATCCATTTCAATTTTTCTACGTCGGCAGTCGTAATAGGTGCAAATTTTTTTTTTTTGAAGAAGTCAATTGTTGCACGGTGTGTTTGCGATTCCAGTTCTATTTATTTGCCTTGTAACAACTCATTCATAGTTTGTAGTAGGTACCTATGCTAAAGCCAGAATTCTTATTTAAGACCAACTTTAGTTTATTAAAAATACTTTTTCCTTTTACGCTCAAGTTTAATTTGGAGATGTCTTGATAGGTTCTACGAACGATTTTTAGACTGGCGCTCATGGGCAGACTTGCACCCTGTAATTTTTTAATGGCATTTGGGATAGTCATTAAATAATTTGCTATAAAATTTAAGTCGCTTCTAATATTGGCATTCCCAAATGCTCTTTTTGCTTTAGTATCACTCGGGCCTTCTGAGGGACTAAATGTATTCAAAACACTTTTAACTTCATCATAATATTTGCTATAATATGCCGCTGCTTCTATCCAGGTTCCCCATCGAATAATTGACAACATTTCATAAAAATAATCATCATTGTTTTTTCGCGTTTATAATAGCTGGTTTAAAATTAGACTACCCGTATTTCTTGGTTTTTCTTTATTTAACTTAAATTCGTCGTTAATAATTTATTAAAGTAATAGTCATTAAAAAGACCGTATATACAAAGTTAGGAATACTGATGTCGTGATCTTAGCCTGATATAAAATAAAAATAAAGTAACTTTAAACAGAAACAGAACTGATTGATGACTGTCATATCATGTCACTCACTTGTCAATCATTCGCTGCCGTTCGTTCACAAATTTGTTATTTTGCGTAATTTAAATAATTACGTAATTTGTAGACGCCATAAAAATAAATAAACTATTTTGCGTAGAATCGAAAGCGTGTCGTTAGAATCAAGTACCTAATCAGTCAGACAGATAAAAAATTAACATGACAGTTGTATATTTTTTGAATTCCTTTGGTAATAAATGGACTAAGGGCATAAGTGTATTCCTAACATTCGCAACCCAACTTTTTTTACTGTTTTTCCTAAATATAAAAAAAAAACTGCATAAAAAAATCCAAAGATATTTTTACTGTAATCAGCAGTGTAAAATCTAGAAACGGTATTTTATTTTACTACCTTAGCACAAAATGAATTGTTGTCAATTGTTGGTCGGGGTGGCAAAGGTACTCCGGGAAGCATTTCTTGAAACTTTTTGAGTCTTTTCGGAGACTACAGAAAAGTATTTTTACCATTGGCGATTAACGCATCCACATTTGGATAAAGTTTTCTGACTTGTTCAGCCACTCTATTCAAACCATGAGCCAAACATGTGACGTGCAAAAGATTGGGAAAAATACTTTTTAAATTCCTTCCTGCTTTAAGCATGTAACCTACGCCGTCAGTTAGAAGTAAAGCACTTTATTGTGATTATTATGGTCGACGCCCCATCATTCATCAAGAGCACTTGTTACAGTGTTGGTTATTGTTATATTGTTAGGGGTGTCTAAACACTTGCTAGATATCAAGTGTTGAGTGCCAATGTTATCGTTACGTAACGCCCCTACTATGACATTAGCTATTTGACGATCGTTACCATCCTTGGTTTCGTCAACACTCACGTAAATATATTAATTTTTAAGCTCATTCCGTATTGTGTTCATTTTTTCATCGTAAACTTTACTTAAATATTCCCGTCGCACTTGACATTCTGAAGGAACCTTTACGGTTTTTCGAATTTACCGGATACACATTTTTTTATAAAATCTTTAAATATAGGATTATTAAGCTGCGTCCACGGTATTTTTCAACCCACAACAAATTTCACGAGCTCAGAATTGAAATCATACCGTGTGTTTCTGACCTTGGGGCTTTAAATTCAACGATCGATTCTACTCGCTAAACTGAACTACTTTTGTTCTGCAACATGAAAAAATAACTTAAATTTAGATAACTAATTGATGTTAAAGTCTAATTGTAAAATCAGTGTATTACATACTGGCCATGTAATCACTATCTCATGGTACGGGGGCGACATTACCTTGGTACGGGGGCTAAAGGAAAATGGAGAATTGGATCGCGTACATTGAAAATTAGATTTAACTTGTATGATAAAAAATAAATTTAAACTGAACATATTTTTAACAACTTACAGAACAAAAGAATTTTAGTTTCAGGAGTAGAAATGATCTATGCATTTAAAGCCCCAAGGTCAGAGGCACCCTGTATATCTTACCCGTGTGTTTATTGGACCCAACATGTCGTGATACACCAAACTTCGTTTGGGCGAAGCTAACATTGCACTTGGTGCAAAAGAACGTTGAATCTCGAACCTCTATATCTGCATTATTTTCTATCCACGAATGCACGAACTCGTAACGAGCTTTTTTTCGTGAAGGCATGTTTGTTTGTATTTACTTTTATGCAGTATTTTGAAAATGCTATTGCATATACGTAAATTACATAAGACAAAGGCACGGTATGTATGACAGACATTGAATGTCACATAATAATCATGACGTTCGATATCTTTGAAGTATTTATCGTCTAAACGTGTGTAAGAACTTAACTGAAGAGGTTGATAATAAATTTCTGAACATTATATGTATTTGATATTATACTAGACTAGATGTTACCCGCGGCTTCGTAAGCGTAGTTAAATTAAATGTTTTAAAATAAACCAATGAATAAATACGCTTTCCATTTCTAATTTTAGTGTGGATATGAATAGGGCATGCTCCCGGGAATTCCCGGTACTAAAAGGATCGGGAAATCCCGGGAATTATCATTGCAACTGGTACCGGTACTGGCGAAAAAAAAATCCCGGTTCTTCGGTTCCTTCGGTACTGAGTTTGTGACTAGACTAATTGTCATTTTCTCTTTTCAAAACTACGTGGTGGCCTGGTGACGCTTTCCCCCGGCCGATTCGCACCAGCTCGGTTTTATTCGGATGCGATATGAGACCCCAGTCGCCCCACCCTTCGACCCGACGCCTCGACCCAGTCCAAGGCCAACCGGTCGGGCCGACCGACAGGTAGTATGGTAGTCAGAAAGATAGCTGTTCTGATTTGGTAAACTCGTGTTCTGGATTAAATAATTAATAATTATTACTTAACTGGTGTCTAAAACCATTAAACAAAAAAAAATACAAATAATTTACTCAGTACCGAAAAGTACCGAAATCCCGGGAATTCCCGGTTCCGACTCAGTACCGGAAATCTTAGTCCCGGTTCCGGGAATGGTACCGGTACCGCATGCCCTAGATATGAACGTATGTTTTTTTTAATAAGTATCTTTATTGAATAAATTATTCATGAATGAAAAGTAGGTACATTCTGTTTTTAAGTCAATACCTATTCTTTGGCTAATGTCATTCATTCCCGCACCGAAAACCCCGGGGTATGCTAATGAATAAGGGTATGGGGATACAGATGAGGTCAATGTAACCTTTTGCCACTTTGGAGCCGTAGTAGTGGCTAAGTAAAGCTGGCCGAAGACGAACCAAAGCCAAGGCGGGCGGAGGTGGGCTGCGCTTTCGTACGCAAAGCGGAGGGGTTGCACTTCCCAAAGTGCCGGAGCAGCCACCAGTTTTTTATTTATTCGTATGGCGTTTTTACAATCGTTCGTCTTTAATATTAGCCAGCAGTGCCACTTGTATGCGTATGTAACAAGAATCCATACTTTAGAATATAAGTACCCCAAACACTAAAACCTGATTTAAAAACTTAGGCAGAATACGATTTTTTCGCGCTAGACTTATACCACCTTCGATTTATAATAATTAATAGTATATAAATACAATAAATACTTACGTCACTGCGGACAAATTAAATGACACGAAGAGACGAGTCGATGCAAATATAACGAAATGCAGCAACTTTACAACATATCAAGAACTACACTACTTACAGCACAAGCAAAAATATTACATCATTGGCTGGCACTAGACTAGATTGAGACACCATAAAAGTCCTTATTTCTTGCGGTTTAAAGACCATAGCTGCACAGCAGGTTATAAACAGGCACCTTCCGTTTTGTCAAATTTCAATTCAAGTTTTATACCAAAAGCCTACCTCTTCTTTGAAAATAGACCTTATCCTATTTCCATCTCATTCTCCCAATATGATTTAAATGACGAGTTAAAAGGGAGCATCCATTTTATTGTATTTTGTAACAATCAATATTTTGTAACCCGGTCCTGTCTGTCTCTGCCACCCACCGTGCACCCACCACAGACTACTAAGGGATACTAACGTACCCAGTACCCACCTACCCATGAAAAATAATATTGGATTGTCAGTTGTCAAAATATTAATTAAAGTGGCCCATTCACGATCCTGCATTGCCTTCCGCCGTTATGGACTATGAAAGCAGAATGTAGGCCACACACTGTCCTATATAGCCGGCCATCTGTATTATACCTAGACACAAGGGCAAGTGCTTAGTGCAAGCGATTAGAAGCTAATGATATTTTATAATAAGAGGACTGTAAAGCTTAAAATTTCCATACAAAATGTGAAAACGTTTCTCTACCCTTAAACCTAGTCCGATTTTTACGATTTTTGAATATTATATTGTAAATATGATAACAAACAATATGTCTGGACCAAGGACCTTTTACTAAAGCAGGACTAACCAAAAATTGTTTTGCTAAAACAAACCTTATATTATAGGTTTAAAACATAATTTGGGCTGCTAGCTTTACAGGAGCAAAAACCGGTACGAGCGGCATAGATACAACGGAGGAGTTTGTCCCTTTCTAACACTTGCCATGCGATAAAATTTCGGCATTTAGTAGAAAATTAAAATTACTGTTTTAGACAATTTATTAAATGTGAATCGTAACTTAAAGCTTATGTTATTTGTATAAATTAAATTCTTATAGTAATAGGTTTTTTACCCCATAAACTTAAAAATGTGACGATTGAAACCTACTTGGAAGTATTGCTTTTGATTAGGCTGTCAACCCATTGAGTGTATCAATCATGATCAATCATATCATGGCGGCTCGGTTTTCATCAAGGGTTTTCATATTCAAATTTCATTTAACGAATCTCAGTTTTAAAAGAGTACAAAATGGTGAAAATGGTACATACATACATAAACTCACGCCTTCATTCCCAGAGTGGGGTAGGCAGAGCTAAAGAATTACCAACAAGTCTTAAAACTTCTTGATAATTCTGCCACATTTTGCACAAAACAAAACATGAAAAAAACATGAAATCATGTTGCATACAATTTTGTAAAAGTGAATCCTATGTTGGCTGTGGGATATCGTTTCACAGGTAAGCCGATAAAAAGAGATTTTGGATTTTTACAAGTAGGGTGACCTTGCTTGTGGGTAGGGTTTATGATCGGTACATTGTCATAAGCAAGAAAAAAATTAATGATGTGATTTCATTTCATTGGCAGTTTTCCGAAGGATGAAAAAGTTAATCAAACAAATGTGGTTGAATGTTATTCCGGTATCAAAAAAGATTAAACAGAACTCCGTTGTTTGTAGCCCTCGCAACGAAATCGCAGGCAAAGGCTTGTTTTCTTTTCAACAATTTCATTAACCTACTAGTACAGCTAAATAATCGAGCATTCATTACATGGTGTGAAAATTGCTTCATACAAATAACTATAGTTTTTTGTTCCACGTTACTACAATATCATGGTCACCACATTAGAAAGAGATAAACAGCCTCTGTGCTTGGCATCCTAATTCCTACTCGGACCGAATTTTGGTTAACAGTACTCAGTCCTGCTTTAGTAAAAGGTCCTTGGTCTGGACGTTTTATTTTCCACGCAAATACTTAAAAAACAAAACAGAAACGTACAGACCTACTTACAACATTTAAATAAATCGTGGAAATCGGACTTGATTTAGGGGGTGAGAAACGTTAACGGCCGGAGCTAAATTAGTATGGATTTTATGACAACTACGCGATTTTAGCAGCGCTTCACAATGCTCGTATCCGCCATACGTCATCCGCGCGCAAAAGCATTCCTCAAAAAGGAAGGTAATTTTCCTTACTACATTTAGTTGCACCGCGGAGCGGCTGCAACTCAACAATGGCAATAAAATTTTAGTACCTACCGAAAAGACATATATTTCATAAAAAAATGCCGTCTTGTGTTTTTCGAGGCTGCCGAAATTATACTGTAACTGTAAAAGGAAGAAAGGATATCTCATTTCATTCGTAAGTATAGTAAATATTTATAAAATTTGTTTACATCGGCATAATTTGTTTAATTTGCACCGGCGCCACTGTCACACCTGTGAAACATGATATTCAATTTAGATATCGCATGATGGCGATATTTGCGATAAAGACGGGGAGCTAAGGCACCCGTGAGCAGGCACTTGTCTTGGCGGGAATGGCGAGCAATTTAATACAACAATCTCTTTTTAATAATAGCGATCGCTACGGATTGTCTTTTTTGTCCGTAGAAATATGGTAATTTAGCAACTATCAGTAATTGGCGACGGGTTTGAAATGCGTTTAGTATGAGCATAACGTAACGAAATATAATTATTGGAAGCTCTTTTTTTTTTGCTGTTATTTGCCCCCTCACACCCGCCTCGTAGTCCCTGCACTTGCTCTGCGCGCCCGAACCCAAGGCCCGAACTTGACGCAGTGTAAACAAACTCAAAACAAACCACTCGGTACTCAACTGAACTTTAAGGTGTGGTCAGATTAAAGAACGGCAATTCCTACGGGAAAATTTAAATCTGTATAAAATCATTTCTGTGTTTGTTGCTGCGATTATACGATTTTCATAATGTTGAAATTATCTGTCAGTCACGATTTAGCCTATTATACATTAACATAAAGAAGGAAAGAGACTTCAACACGAATATTCGATCAAATCAACAGATGTGGCTACAGCGTTATAAGATTCATTCATGTAACCAACCGGCAACCGGTCGCATTATAAATGTTTCGGAGGGAAAGTTTGACAGTTATATTTATCTCCCTCTCTCTAGTCTATTCTAGTTGTGTAGAATAGATAACAAGTTTCAATCTGGCTGGCTGTCTTTACTTGTTTAGTTTATTTGACAAACCACAGTTTGGTTTTGGTTTGGTTCTTAGGTTTCTCCCGTTCCTTTTATTTTTACTTTTTAAAGCCAAACGAAACAAAAGTAGTGCATCTAGTGTACACACAAACAAAGAACTAACCACGAGCTAACAGTTTTCTTGACAGATAAAATACGACATTATTTTCGAATAGACGGTTCCTTATTTAAGCGTGCTGTAAAGAGCAGTTAACATTTATTAACTAGAAAATCCCGATGTTAAGCTGATACTTAAGGAAGGATGTCAGCGATAGCGACTGCCTCTGCTACAACGGTGTCAGTAGATGAAGATGCTGATGAGTGTGGGCCCCAGTTAATCACAAAATTGGAGGTACTGTGAAAAGTTATTATTCAAATGCTTTAAGACGTGCTGGACTATGCTTGTTTTTTTAAATGTTTTTACACACATGCACATTTAGCTTAAAGCTGATACATGCTGGTAAGGAAGTTGACTGTACTTGTGTTTGTTGTATTAAAACTTTGCTTTATGTTATTCTGATCGCAATACTACTATATTTCTCTATGGAAACTGAAGTCATAACCTACTCCATAGTGTTCCTACTGCCAAGTAGGAACACTATGGAGTAGGTTATGAGTAATACAAGTACTATTGGTGGTAGGATGATGTGCAGGGTCATGCTGGATCGCTACCACAATAATACCTCTTAAACCTTTGGCATGTCTGGACAGGCGAAGTGAAAGTGGCAGAAAAACAGGATTGCGAGGATCTGTGTTCTGACATATCAAAGGTTATCGTATTATAGAAGAATCAGTATGCTTATTGATGTATTCTAGTGAATGGATAAGACAACTAGAAAGCTGGCATGCTTCATCTTTGTCATCAGTACTGTCAACACATTAATTTTGTATTCATGTTGTTGTCATACAAATGTCCCTTATAAAACATGTATAGCTACTAAACTTACTTATTATAGGGCAATGGAATTACATCAGGTGATATCAAAAAGCTGGAAGAAGCTGGTTACCACACTGTGGAGTCTGTGGCGTATGCACCAAAGAAATGGTTGATCACAATTAAGGGTATTTCAGAGGCAAAGGCTGACAAAATACTGGCTGAAGCTTCTAAACTTGTGCCTATGGGGTTCACAACAGCTACGGAATTCCATCAAAAAAGGTACCAGAATGCTCCAATAATTCAATGAAACAGTTTCAGAAATATACTGGTGTCAAATTTGAGAATTTTTTATTGTGATGAAGATGATTGTTTTAGCATTCAATCAGACCAATTATACAATACTATGTCCATCAGTTTCAGAAATATTAAGTAGTGATAAATATTATTAATCAATCAATAGCCTTCTTCATTCTGAATTCTTGAAAAAAAGCATCACAGTATGTTTTTATTTTAATACAATTAATTTAAATTTTCTTGTTTACAAGATTATATTCAATTATCTCTTAGAATTCGGCCTGCCTCATGGCAAGGCCTCCTCTTACAATGTCCCTTGCTGTCTATCTATTCATAGTGACGCTTCCAGTTGGAGTCGGCTGTAAGTTTAATCTCATCATCCATTTTTTGTTTTGTCTACTTCTGCTCCTTTTGCCTTCCTTTGGGTAAATATTATAATAACATTAAAAACATAATATTTTTGATATCCCGAACTAATGAACTTTAATGTAGAAAGCACTAACCATACTGTTGCATAAAGCATTTTCAGTTCTCAAACTAGTCTGCTAAATATAGATCCTATTTTACATATGTAACAACCACAATAACAATTACTCTGCCTGTTTTCAAGATGTGTAGTTTGCCTAATGGATAAGATAGATAGATAGCTAAACGTCTATTTGATGCGTCAATCTCACACATACAATTGTCATATTTAGTGGAAACAAACAATAATTTAACAAACAACTACATACAATCTCAATTGCATGTGTGTGATAGTAATTGTCTGGTAAACTGCACATGAGATAGAGTAGAATCCAATTAGTATTTTATATAGTTTGAGTGAAGATATTAGACTGAGGGCCTTTGTGTTTAAATGACACACTGTAGGGGTCTGATTTGCTGTGACATTTTATTTGTTATTATTTAACGCAAAATTACTTTGTTTCTAGTTAATAAAAGGAATTTGAAATTAAAATTGAGTAAATATGTTAAAATTGGGCTGACTAGTTTTTCACTCTTGGTGGGATAATTTTCCAGCATATTTTTTTTATGCCGATTAATATTTCAGGGCTGAAATAATACAGTTGACTACTGGATCAAAAGAGTTAGACCGACTATTGGGTGGTGGAATTGAGACTGGCTCCATCACTGAGATATTTGGAGAGTTTCGTACAGGAAAAACACAGATATGCCACACTTTGGCTGTGACCTGCCAGGTAAGCTTGTAAATAAAAAGAAATGTGTTTGTGGTGCTATTTCAAGTAAAGTGTGTGATCTAAAGAATTTTATTACAATCCCTTTTTGTAATAAAATGAGGACAAATTAGCGCAGGAAATTTCTCAAGGTATAGCTTGATTCTGAGATATGATTCTTACCATTTACTCTTCGGCAGAGTACCTACATCATTGAATTTTCTTTATCTATTTTACAATAGCTATTGCAAAAAACTCATTTCTTTTCATGACTTCATTAACTTTACATTGGAATTTATTTATTTATTTTGCAGTCTTAAGATTGCCATAGTCTGTACCTATCTAGTATTCAGAACCTACTTAATATCAGTGTCTATTTATATTATTTAATATCTTGCGTAGTTTGAAAGTTTAAGCATACATACAAAGGGACAGACGGCGGGAGTTAACCTTGTTTTATACTATTTAAAGATATGTGTACTTTGTTGGTTAATTGTTTGTGGTTGTGCTCCTTCTGAATCTCTTAAAAAGATGTAAAAATATGTTTTAGCTGCCGATTGAGCAGTCTGGTGGTGAGGGCAAGTGTATGTACATAGACACGGAGGGTACGTTCCGTCCGGAGCGGCTGCTAGCCGTGGCGCAGCGCTACGGGATGGAGGGCGCCGCAGTCTTGGACAACGTGGCGTACGCGAGGGCCTACAACACCGACCACCAAACACAGCTGTTGCTGCAGGCTTGCGCTATGATGGCAGAGTCTAGGTGGGCTTTTCACTCGTCTGAATGAGTTATAATGTATCAAGTTTAGTCGACTTATGCCCTTTTTTACTCAGACCCCAGAGTCTTGATTGAATATAGGTTTCTAAGTGAAACTGAACCAATGTTGATATTGGAAAAGGACATTAAATATTTTTTTTACCTCTTGAAAAAAGCCTTATAAAGGAAGAAGTTGAAAGCAAAATGAAGTTAATAATGTGAAGAACTGTACTACTCTGACTTAGTTTAGAATATCATGTCATGCCATTTATTGATTGTTTATTTATAGGTATTCACTTATCATAGTGGATAGTGCGACGGCACTATACAGAACTGATTACTCTGGCCGAGGAGAGCTAAATCCGAGACAGCAGCACCTCGGCAGGTTCATGAGGATGCTGCTCAGACTTGCTGATGAGGTAACACAATGAATGGTTATAACTATTAAATAACATAGTAGTATGGTAGTTATTTCATTTCTTTTTTTTTCCATATACTTTAAATAAATAAATAATTTATGGTGTTTCAGGACAATAGCTTATTATGTCTGTAACATTTTCATTCAATCCCTTGTTATTGTAATGTATGTAGTTATCCTTCGTAAGTCACAGTATGCTGTCCCAAACAGCCTGCCTGGCTCCCCTGAAAACCAGCCTGGGATAAGAAGTGATTGTATTACGTTGTTGTATCTTTTCTATGATGTACCCCTGTGTTGATGTGTTTGTTGAATAAACGTTTTTCTATTCTATCCTATATGAGTTAACAACTTAAAAAACTGCGATAAAAACTAACCCGTATAAGGCTGTATTGATAAACTTATCTTGCAGATGCCTGTCTCATGACGAGTTTTCTATGACATCGTTTACTTTAATGTCTCTCCAGACAGGCAACTTGTGATCAGTTTAATTATACGGTCCTTATAGTTGTCACTACTAGCTATGCTCTTGTCTGTGGAGCAATTACTGCCAATCCAATCTATCAGCAAAGCATTGAAATTACCGTGCATAATTATTAATGCGGTTACAGAATTATCAACAAGTTTTTAGAGCTGTTGGCAATTCTGTAGTTCTGCCTACCCCACTCTGGGAATGAAGGCGTGAAGGTATGTATGTATGTATGTAATTATTAAAATTTTACATTTGCAGTTTGGCGTAGCGGTAATTATAACCAATCAGGTGGTCGCACAAGTGGACTCAGTGGGCGTGTTCAACGCCGACACTAAGAAGCCGGTGGGCGGGCACGTTATTGCGCACGCGTCGACCACCCGCTTATATTTGAGAAAGGGGCGGGGCGACAACCGGATATGCAAGATTTACGACAGTCCGTGCTTACCGGAAACGGAGGCCATGTTTGGAATTAGTACCGAGGGCATAACGGATGCTAAAGAGTGATTTTAAGTGTTAATTGATAAGATTTAATTTCCGGGCGTTTGATAGTGTTGTATATACCAATATTGACGATTGACAATAACGATTGTATTCTGATCTGGAGGATGTTATTGGATGTAAGTTACGTTACACTATAGTTGGCAGACTAATAATTTATCTTTAATTCATTTTTTGTAAGAAATCTAGTTCGACTAAGTGTTTAATGGATCTCCACATAAGCAATAAAAATTGTTCTGTTAGTTTATCTATTTGGTGAACCCTTTTTTGTCATGCGAGTTCCAAGACCCATAGAATCTCAAGAGTAATTGACACCCAGTCAATTAATGTCATTTAACTTGACCGATTGCCCTTAAAAACAAAATTGGATTGGATATTCTAATTGATTAATGGCTATTTTATAATAATTTTCATAAGATGTTGGCGAAATAAAAGGAATGACTTATTTGCCCAGGGACCAGATTTATAATAGATATTTTAGCTACTTCAGCGATTTTCAATACACGGATACCTACCCCCGGTTTTAATTATCATCCCATAATTACTTAATATTATCTTCCGACGTCGACTTTAGTCGAAAGTTTAAGCACATGGGGGTGTGTGCCTGCGACTTGCCCATATGTCGTAGTGTTTCTCACAGCTTATGATTAAAGCGACAACTGCGCAGTCGCAGGTAGGGCTAACCATTCAGTTCAATTAAACGCCCGGATACTAAGTTGATGGACGACCGGACTTGGATGTAAATAAATAGCAAACAATATTGATTATTTTGAATTTATATGCTGCAGATTTAATTTTCATGTAAATAAGGTTTCTTTGAAGTTTCTAATAAAAATATGAATTTTATTGGTTTTTTTTTGTATCTGACCTGATATAATTGATCCGCAATTACAAATTAAATTAAAAAAAGGGTTTTGTTGATCCCTTGAAGACGGCTAAACGGTTTTAGGCACTTGTCTCACTGCATTAGCAATAGACTATTTTCTCGCTCAAGAAACTAAGAAAAGATATGGATCCTGTATCAATAAAAAATACATATATCGCACTGCCAGAGCAAAAAAGTAGTAACTCAAAATACAACTGCATTTTAAAATCAACTTAACCTTTCGTATGCCTAGTTCCGGATCCGTACAGACCCTGGTCCTATGCCTTGTTCCGTATCCGTCACTAAGGGGCTTAATCAAATAAAGGGGGTTATTTGAAATTAGATTCTAGTGGTTTAAAGATAGGGTTCTAATTTGTCTGTAAAAAAAAAAAAGAATTCAATCTTCTATAGATAGCATTCAGTTGCTCGAAACGTCAAATCACTTTCGAGCTAGGAGCTATTAAACTCGGTCACGTGATACCGGCAGACGACGGGTACAAGTATGCGAGCCCCCGGCATACGAAAGGTTAAATACAACATCTATGAGCTTGAAACAAAACTAACAATGATTTTGAGTTGATACTGTCTTGCTCTAGAAGTGCGATATTAATAGTTGATCGCTGACGGTTCACACTGCCGGCGAGAACTCACTTCACTAGTTTGTCGAAACAAAAGATAAAGATCCCGTCTCAATAAAAGAGACACAATAATGGTTGATCGCTGGCTCTACTAGCTTCCTGCTCATCGACGGCGGAGGGACAAGCGCTTGAGACTAGGCTAAATGAAATAATGGTAAGAATAAACTGAAATAAGACGACAATGTTTGGAATTTATGAATTTCATCTTTATTTAAATACAAATTTTAAATATGACAATAAATTGAACTTTTGATTCTATTGCTTTTCTGTTTCAACAAGTGTATATTGTAAATTACAAGCCATAAGCATTTAGCATCATTTCATATGATTTGAATAAATTATTTAATGGAAAAATACATCCTTTAACTCCGTATTGCTACAATTCACTATAACTAGATACCACTATGGCTTGTTTTGGTTGAGACATTCCCATTTTAATTTGTCTACACCCCAAAAGAAAAACACATTATAATCACACTATAAAATAATAAGTTCTACAATATCGAACTTGCAAAATAAAAACAGGATCTCTTGTCGTTTTTGTTTTTTCACTTATTACTAAGGTTCGGAGTTTTCATAGCACGGTAAGACTAATGAGGGCTGTGGAGTCGACATTAACATTAAAATTCAACTCTTACTCATACTCATTTGTATATTTAATTCCAAAATGCTTTAATATTCGCCCTGAGCCCCTGAGTATAACTACTAAGCGAAGTAATGAAATATTACAATTATAAACAGAATATTGTCATGTACATATTATTTAATATTAATCTTATAATTTTATGAATATTAAAAGTGGTAGTTACCATCCATATTTGAAATAAAATAAAAATTCCAATATAATAATCAAATGAGTCGAGGTAATGATTTTTTATGATTACGTCAACTCCAAAGCTCTTTCGTCTTACCGTGCTATGAAAACTCCGAACCCTGCTTATTACTGCTAGGGCGGATTCGACCAAACGAGGATAGGGTCTTATACCTAGAATAAACGCCATGTAGAGATTACTCTCGGAGTAAGTCTTATTCCAGTTTGGTAAAATCGATGGTTAGTCTGTTAAAGCATACCCTCTAAAGCCAACGTTAATTTTACCGTATATTACATACAAACAAAAACTCACGCCTTCATTCCAAGAGTGGGGTAGGTATTATTTTATTGTAAAACGTGCTAACATATAAGTAATCACCCTGTAGGCATGAGTATGTCTCAATCAACGCAGCGTCACTAAATTTATATCCCATTATGTATCAAAAACAATAAATAAATATATCTATAAGCCACTTCGCCACTAATTCTTAAAAGTATGGCGATAAATCAACTAAACTATACAAGACCGTGAAACTGTTTTAAACATAACGATCGGTCGAATCTGGACTTAACAAACACCTAATAAAACGTAATAGCTCTAAGTATTCGGAAGAAAACAGACCAGAGACAACAATCGCCGTACAAAATAATTAAGTTTTGACTATACCCAGTGATCGGAATAAGAACGAATTCACCTAAACTTGGCACTTGTTCATTCACGCGTGAATAGATAAGGTATACAGTTTAACAAGTCAGAATCAATAGGACAGGGTAACTGTCTTAGCAACCATTAGTTCTTTGCGTGGAAAACAATCTAGTTTTATAGTCAATAAAAAGTCATATTTTCTAGCTGAACCCCATTTCTATTTCATTTACTCGTGAATGACGTTGGGGTCAAGTTTAGGCATTTCAGCCGAACACATATTATATTATCACTGGGTAATGAATGACCCTTTTTGGAATAAAAAAAATAAGAAAGCAGAATCTGGAGATAATTCTGAAAGTGAATTCGTACTATAAGCCCTTTTCCGGGAAGTTCTAAAAATATATTATTGCTAGATAGTAAAGATAACATTAATTTGTGAAAACTTTCCAACATGGACCTGTCGAGAATTTTAGAGAAGCAATTTTTTTATTCAATACTTAAATGTCCAAGCCTCCACTTAACCGTAAAGGCATTGTTTCTAGCTATCTGGGGACACAGCACTGCCCTCATAAGCCAATAGGCGGTATCTAAAACACAATAGCCAAAGCATTTCATTTCAGTATAGGTTCAATCCTTTTTTTTTACTTATAAGGTTACAATTTCTACAGGAGTTTTGTCCGAGATACCTCCATTTGTCTTAGCAGGGCAGAGCAGTTCCTTCGTCCAACACAAGGGCGGACCCAGCTTTCAACGGGGTGGTTCATCAATCATTTTACAACCCAAACAAGAAAAGGCCATTAGGGTGTGCCATACCCCCAATAAACCCCCCCCCCCCCCCCCTGGTATCGAACAGGCTATTACAACCGACCTTCCTTTACTGGAATCATTTCGTGCGTATTTAATTATTAATTAATTCTACGTAGTCGTCTATACATTTACATAATATGTACTAAAATATTGCTTGCTTTTGTTTAGGCGTTACTTTATTACATCACTAAAATGGCTATACTCTATATTTTTAAATGGATAACTGTTAAGACACGTGAGTTACTCTGGAGAAACTTCTGAAGTTGTATCCCTTGAACCGTAGTTAATAACGCTATCGAAAAGGGACAGGGTTAACGTAACTTCGAACGTCTTTAGGAGCACCTAGGGCTGTATTCATAAACTGATCCTAGGGCTGGTCCATTGATCACGTTAGGCTCAAAGGGGGGGAGGGGGGGTGGGCAGGGAGAGGGTTGGATAAGTTGGTAAAAACACCAATTGATTAATGGACGAACCCTATCTAGCCTCGTATGACGATACAACAAAATTTGTCAAAGGAACATGAATCTATTATGAATGAAATAAAGTCAATTTTCTGATTTAATCATTAGTCATAAAAACAAAAGAAATTCCAATTTAATTCCTTTGCACTAGATCTTTATTTCAATGGCTGTATACTATTTTGAGTACCTCAGGAGGCTAGATCAACCTGTATGGTGTCCGTAATTGGTTTTGTTTGCTAGCTCTACTGGAATGAAATCTAGTGAAATCATACAAAAATATACGCCAGCTACGATAGTTAATTTAGCGTTAAATATTAAATACGCGCTATCATTAAAATACAACCAGATGACTGACCGGGTCCATTAAAAATAATTTTGACTGTAGACACTGTAGAGATTAAATACGATCCTTATTATACGACTTTCAAATATTTGGTAGTTTAGAGGCGTCTATACCAATTAAGAAGGAAATCTAGAGATACCATAGAGAATGAAAATTAAAAAAAAACTTAGCATCTAGCCAGATTATGTTAAATCATATACTTTTAATGGACTCCGGTAATTACAGAGTTCATTTAAAACTATGGCAAAATACGCTATCAATTCCATGATCGTAATATAATTAGTGTAAACCATTCTTAGCTACCTACGACAATTACAATTTATGGTATACATACACAATCTGCATCATAAGACATTTCATTACTAATTTATGTTAACAATTTAATCTCATACAGAAACAAAACAGAACAAGCTAAACTAGTAGCATTTTGTGAACAAAAAAATCATGGTTATATGTTTAGCGACATGCAAATTTTATAGACCTTATTTATAAGCAAATAAGGGTTAACTCTGGTTGCACAAAGCATGTGAATGGTTAAAATATAATATAAAGCACAAAATAATAATTAATTGCAAATTACCTCACTAATTCTCACGACACGAAAAAAAAGCGTTGCCAGAGCGGATATGTTTCACAATCAATGTCAAATTGAAAAATAGGAACAATAAATACGTACAGTCTATGAGCACTTATACTAAAAAACCTAATTAGATTCCAACATACGTCAAAAAAGTGTTGCCATTAAAATGACATATTAGGTGGATCGGTAAATTTTCACTTCTGTAAATGTTATAGGTAGCTGTTTATTTTATTTATAATATTAAAGGCAACATTTAATTATCCTTCTTAAATAAACAATCTTATTTAAATACTCGTCGCAAAAAAAGATATTTAATTAAATTGTTTTATAGGAGAAAAGTTTAAATAACAATGGCAATAACTCAGGGTTTAATAACATTTGGTACCAATTATTACTCATTATGTGCGATTACATTTTTAGGAAAAAAAAAATCAATCATATTTTTACGTACGTCTTCAAAACTTGACCGAAATCTTCAAAAAATCTTCAAGTCTTCAAAAAATTATCAGTTGATCATGTGTGGTAACCTTTATGGTGGACATGGTGGTTCTGTGGCGGCCATAACATCTATTGTCACTTCATTCGACATCTGACGTTTGGATAGCTCGAATGTTTTCTGTACCTATTCGCCCCGTGGTGATTTCCATTGTTAAGTTTTTGTTTTCCGTTAAGTTTTTGTTGTTTCATTTCGTTATTTTTTTGACCTTTATCATATTGTGGAAATAACTTATATTGTTTCATTTTAACATAATTATTGTACCAAAAGGTTGGTTTTTCCTGAAACGTCACAATGATTATGACACGTGTAACTGTGACATTTCGCCATCTTTGGTAGTTTTTTTGACGTATATTGGAATCTAATTAGGTTTCCAAGTTTAGACGGCGCTTCGGGTTTGCACTTCTCTGTCACTCGCTCTTCATAAGAGCGCATGAGAGCGAGTGAGGGACAAGTACAAGCCCGAACCACCTTCTAAGAGCTGGCTATCGCACTGTAATTCTATTAAAAGAGTCGATTGGGAAACTTAGCCGTCACAGTTTTGACTGCAGGCCTGCGACACTGCGCTCTGTAGGCAGGGCCGTCTTTAACCTGTCAAGGCCCTGGGCACTTTGGTTAGGATAATGTACCCATTACTATAACAGTTTTTTTCATTTGATTGGTGGTCTGGCAGGAACTAGGGTAGTCCCCAAGATCGTGGGCAGTGGCCAATTGATAATACGGTCCTGTCTTTAGCTATGAGACTACGAGCAATTGGCGTTCTCTTTCGAAATCAAAGCTAGGTCAAATACCACCAATAGGGTACATTTTCCCGGGCTACAATGGAGCTATCCTATCGGTGGATTTTGCGTCGTTCAACGCTCAGCTTCCACCCACAGATAAAAGGCAGCCTAAAGCTTTACATAAAATAAACCAGATAAAACTTTGCTTTTGTTTACTGCCAAAACAATTTTAAATATTTTTAGTGGCGTGTAGTCAAAACTGGACAACTGTAAACACACACTTAAACATTGTCCTAAATTAAAATAAATAATTCAATTTAAATTACGAGGCACTATTTCCAATACTTATACTAAAATAAAATAGGCATTGGTTGTCAAACGGTTGAAAATATACTTTATTTTAGGGTAACAAGGCATATTTTGTAACCGATTCCAACTTAACTTTACAGTTACCTTACTCTAATGAAAAAGGCTATTTCATTAGAGCAAAGTAGCTGTTAAGACAGACAAACTGCCCTCCTAAGCAAAACAGTAGTATCTCAAATTCAATAACCAATGCAGTTTGAATTCTATTCCGTTAGTAATGAGGTTGATATTGCTACAGGAGTTATATCGGCCATTCTACTTTTCGATGCCTAATAAAACGTCCCTTAACGTGAACGTAAATTCGGAGTCATAATTTTCAACACAACTAGATAATCTTAAAAATGCACACAATATTCGGATTCTGATCGACATACTTGAATATTTTTTATTTCTAAATTGGGTTGGGCTGTGTAAAAAAAGGCAATAATAGTAACGCAGTGGTCGTTATTCGTAAAGGGACGCTGAGACTGGTAACGAAGTGGTAATTTGAGCAGCAAATTCGTGTTTTATATACAAAAATGACAAAAATAGTGGGTAAATTTACAATATAACGTGAGATCTGGTTGAAAATTAATGTGGGACTGCTGTGAAATTATCTCAAGATATCTACGATTTTTTATAATGGATGTTAAATTATGATTTCTATTTTAGGTATCGAAAAGTAGAATGACCCATATCCAAGATAGTGCCTATTGGCTCAGGAGGGCAGCAAACCTGTCGTGGTATAGATCTAAACGGATAAACTATGCTTATTAAAGTGACTACTTGAATCACATACCGTTTCCGTGGCCACACATACAAATAAGTACTTACTTTAGTTAAAAATAAATAATTATGCATTGTTGTATTATGTTAAGGCGTAATTAGGCTCACCGAGATGTTTCTTAACCCCTCGAGTGTCGTATTGCTTTTGGAATGACGTCAAGTTTACAACGCTTGGTAGGTCCGGCGGCGCCTTCATTAACGTTGAGTTTGGCGAGCCATTCGGTTGGTGTGGACGCGCCGCGAGCTTGCTTCAGTATCCGTCAAACTCTAAAAAAACAGTAGTTGATGCAGGTTCATAAATTAAAATAAATATTTTCTATAGATAAATTAAACGAGTCCCATCTCGATGGATCTACTTTGAACCATTAAGCTTTTGAACAGTACAGTCGGTCACAGCGACAAGTTGAAGATTAAATGAAAGAGACTTTGTTTCGTATCAATTAGGTTGTAATTTGCATAGCGTAGAACTGCAATCATGTTTGGCGTGTGAATGACACATTTTGTATTAGATTGACGTAAGGCTTTCAAGATGTTATCATCATACCAGCTCGATGGCAACATTACCATGTTATTGTATTATCACCGACATCACATAACAGTGCAAAATTTCACGCCAATCTGATGACAATTAAGGGCGATAACGGAGTATCCACAAACGCTGAACAAGGTAGGAGTATGGAATAGTATAGGAAAGCTGTGCTGACCGAGGCTAGGAAAATGAAGAATTCCTATAGGTGATTTTTTCCACGTACACCGGTCTGATACATTGCAGAGCTCAGGTGGACATTCACTATTACTATTTATTTGACGACGCGCTGGCCTAGTTGGTGGTGACCCTGCCTGCGAAGCTAGAGGTCCTGGGTTCAAATCCCGGTAAGGGCAGATATTTGTGTGATGAACGCGAATATTTGTTCCTGAGTCATGGATGTTTTCTATGTATTTAAGCATATATTTCTCTATATAAGTATTTATATCGTTGTCTAGTACCCATAGTACAAGCCTAGAGCTTAGTTTGGGACTAGGTCAATTGGTGTGACATTGTCCCCTGATATTTATTTATTTATTTATTATTATTATTTATTATTCATTAAGAGCCTGATGTCACAGGCGGAGACTGGGGGAGGCCTTGGCAGAAGGCACACAGAAATATAATCACCATTGCAGTTACTGTAATGTAGCATGTCGTTTTTATTTGTTGGTACAATTTCTGAATAAGAGGCTATAAGAAAAGAGCCTAAGCCGGTATTCTAGGCGGTAAATACGATATCGTAGTTAATTTATTATGGTATTGTTATGAGTAGGGTTAGGATTTTGGTGGCATTTCGTGGTTTTAGAATCCATGGAGCCGCAATTTCCCAATTATTATAATACATGACACTTTGATTTTGACCTCCAGTATATATTCTCCAGGTCATATTTTCAAAATGAGCTAATTACATTTTTATTTCGGTTTTTCCGTCCCTACTATTATTTGCTTGTTTGTTTTGCTTTCACAGCAGTGATATCCTCCATACCAAAATTAATTTAAATTGGTTTAGCGGTTTAATGAATAAATTAATTTTAAAATATGAAAATGCTGAAGGTCAAAATTAAAGTGGTATGTATCACAATAAGTAGAAAATAGCGACTCCATGGATTCTAGAACCACGATTTGCCACCAAAAGTCCTAACTCTAGTTATCAGGTCAGCCGCCATTAATATCAAGTAAATACGAGCTATCAAAGAGAGCTCAAAAACGATATGGTTTTTACCGTGTTGAATAGAGGCCCTGATGTGTATCACTGCTGGGCAAAGACCTCCCCCCACTTTTTCCATGTTTCCGTGTTCTTGGCGGTCCTCGGCCGGTTCTTCAAAAAGGAATCCACTTCACCCCGCCATCGCCGATGAGGTCTGCCGCGTTTTGTCTCGAGCTGCCGGCTCCCCTCCGCGCCCGGCGCAGCCCGCGCGGCGCGGGGCCAGCCCCTTTAACTTGGCCGCCTTTTAAGCTATGTCGACTATTTAAGGCAAGGTGGTGTGCGGGATACGAATACGATCCGTAAGTTTGACACCCTAATGTATTTAATTTGACGTGCAACGGTGATTTGACTGGCGGGGCCCGCCGTCGTGGATTGAATACAACATACGAGTGAAGCTAATTCAAATGTGTTAGGAACAGTTCAATTTTGCTGCACCGGACCATATAATAGGATGATTAATTTTGTCACACGTTGGCAGTTCAAATCAAATAAAATTTATTCACTTGAGAAGCGGTTTCAATGGGTTTTTTTTAACAATAAGTACAGCACTCTCGTTACGCTCGCTCGGAGGAGGCGTCTATACTTCATTTCTTAAGGTATTTAACTAAATGTAAACAAACTGGATCATAGTAGGTGGAAAAAAGTGGACTCTACCTGCCCCTCTGGGAAACAGGCGAGATTTAATGTTTGTATGCATGTAAACAAACTTGGTCATAAATTCGTCAGTAGAAGCTGAACGCTGATTGGTCAAAGTTCGACAAAACCGTTTAGTACATAAATAACTGGTGTCACCCTGTAGGAACAGTTGGGCACGAAAATGTAAGACTATTGTGATTATTTCAGTATTTACCCTCAAAGTTTGTGTTCCCCAGTCAGCGAGCAGGTTGGCTCGACGGGCACGTGCGGCGACGTCAGGGTTCCTGACAGCTCCAGTCGTTCGTGCTCGCTCGCTACCAGGAGTCGAAGCTCGTCCTGGAAATCACAAATTGGCTGTTTAAAAACATTGTTATTAGATCTTTCTGAAAGTTAAAAACATAGAAAAGCTGCAGGCTGCTGGTTGAGATAGCAATACAGATAACCCGACCAACTCCCGTATCACCTTTAGCAGACAAAGATTCTGCCATTAAGTGCCTACCTTATTAATGCGGATTATCATAAGAAATTACTGGTGAAAACGTATGTTTTCATCTTTTTCGAGCAGTGTGGCTTTTGTAGAATAAAATAATACAATTCAGATCACAGACGTCAAGGAAACCGCGCGGAAACACACATAATAAACACAATAATATAATTAAAGGCAACAATTCAGTTGATTGTTTAAACACCAGGGCTGCAGATGCAGCTGTTGCAGTGTTATGTGACTCACCCCCCACCCGAGCCGGTCGGCGAGCGCCTGGCAGCCCTCGTCGCAGTCGCCCAGCTGCGCCACGTCCCGCACGGCCTCCTCGTCCAGCTGCAGCTGTTGCAGTGGTATGTGACTCACCCCCCACCCGAGCCGGTCGGCGAGCGCCTGGCAGCCCTCGTCGCAGTCGCCCAGCTGCGCCACGTCCCGCACGGCTTCCTCGTCCAGCTGAAGCTGTTGCAGTGGTATGTGACTCACCCCCCACCCGAGCCGGTCGGCGAGCGCCTGGCAGCCCTCGTCGCAGTCGCCCAGCTGCACCACGTCCCGCACGGCCTCCTCGTCCAGCTGCAGCTGTTGCAGTGGTATGTGACTCACCCCCCACCCGAGCCGGTCGGCGAGCGCCTGGCAGCCCTCGTCGCAGTCGCCCAGCTGCGCCACATCCCGCACGGCCTCCTCGTCCAGCTGAAGCTGTTGCAGTGGTATGTGACTCACCCCCCACCCGAGCCGGTCGGCGAGCGCCTGGCAGCCCTCGTCGCAGTCGCCCAGCTGCGCCACGTCCCGCACGGCCTCCTCGTCCAGCTGAAGCTGTTGCAGTGGTATGTGACTCACCCCCACCCGAGCCGGTCGGCGAGCGCCTGGCAGCCCTCGTCGCAGTCGCCCAGCTGCGCCACGTCCCGCACGGCTTCCTCGTCCAGCTGAAGCTGTTGCAGTGGTATGTGACTCACCCCCCACCCGAGCCGGTCGGCGAGCGCCTGGCAGCCCTCGTCGCAGTCGCCCAGCTGCGCCACGTCCCGCACGGCCTCCTCGTCCAGCTGAAGCTGTTGCAGTGGTATGTGACTCACCCCCACCCGAGCCGGTCGGCGAGCGCCTGGCAGCCCTCGTCGCAGTCGCCCAGCTGCGCCACGTCCCGCACGGCTTCCTCGTCCAGCTGAAGCTGTTGCAGTGGTATGTGACTCACCCCCCACCCGAGCCGGTCGGCGAGCGCCTGGCAGCCCTCGTCGCAGTCGCCCAGCTGCGCCACGTCGCGCACGGCCTCCTCGTCCAGCTGAAGCTGTTGCAGTGGTATGTGACTCACCCCCCACCCGAGCCGGTCGGCGAGCGCCTGGCAGCCCTCGTCGCAGTCGCCCAGCTGCGCCACGTCCCGCACGGCCTCCTCGTCCAGCTGAAGCTGTTGCAGTGGTATGTGACTCACCCCCCACCCGAGCCAGTCGGCGAGCGCCTGGCAGCCCTCGTCGCAGTCGCCCAGCTGCGCCACGTCCCGCACGGCTTCCTCGTCCAGCTGAAGCTGTTGCAGTGGTATGTGACTCACCCCCCACCCGAGCCGGTCGGCGAGCGCCTGGCAGCCCTCGTCGCAGTCGCCCAGCTGCGCCACGTCCCGCACGGCCTCCTCGTCCAGCTGAAGCAGTTGCAGTGGTATGTGACTCACCCCCCACCCGAGCCGGTCGGCGAGCGCCTGGCAGCCCTCGTCGCAGTCGCCCAGCTGCGCCACGTCCCGCACGGCTTCCTCGTCCAGCTGAAGCTGTTGCAGTGGTATGTGACTCACCCCCCACCCGAGCCGGTCGGCGAGCGCCTGGCAGCCCTCGTCGCAGTCGCCCAGCTGCGCCACGTCCCGCACGGCCTCCTCGTCCAGCTGCAGGCCACCACTCATCAGCCCCCACAGCCGCAGCAGCGGCGAGCGCTGCCCGGCCTTCTCGCGGTTGATCAGCAGCCGCGGACACCAGTCGGGCACCCTGGGAAATAAACGACGCGTAACCGTACCTGATGATGATTGGTTACTGAATCATGGCCAAGGAGTTCAAAAAGATCCGTGGGTAGACCATCTCCGCGACGGGTGGCCGACATACGTAAAACGGCAGGGAGACAATGGAAGTGACGAGGAGAGTGGCGTGATAAGGAAGAGACCTATACCCAACAGTGGGCGGATACAGGCTGACTGGATGGATGGATGGAAAATGTGACGTTGAGAAGTGAACGTATTAAGAACGCAAAATGAATAAGTTATATTTGTAGGTAAGTTATATTTGTTATTCTGCCTACCCCACTCTGGGAATGAAGGCGTGATAGTAGCAGAAAGGTTGGCATAGGCAAAACCACTCGGCACCTGATCAGCTTAAAGTGAAACATTGCAAAGTGAACTTTGAATTGTGTTAGTAAGATACATTTCAATGTCTCGCTTCGAGCTCATCCAGTGCAGAGTGGTTTAGTCTGCGCCAATCGTAAAGGATATCGGACAGGTTTAAGGTGAAACATAATGATAAAGAATTAAGCTGTATTGGAGCTTACATATCAATAAGCGACGCAAACGGCTGCACTTCAAGTGAGGATCCCATGATGATGAGCATATCGCAGTGCTGGAAGTCCTCCTGCAGGCATTGCTGGAACCGGTCCGGGAGGCTCTCACCAAAGAATACAATATCTGGTTTCACTACCCCTGGGCAGTCTGTGCATATGGGGATGCGCTCGGTGAATATAGCATCTGGAAATAACATATTATTTCATATGGTATTTGTAAAGCCACTCAAATACGTTGGGTGGGTAGAAAGACCTGCCCGGCAGTCAGCAGAGGGGTATGTCAAAGGGAACGGATGGCTCAGCACAATACAGAAAGAATGCGTGAACATCTGCAAGTTGAATGAAGAGGATCTCCAACATAGATCAACATGGAGGAGAGTGGCAGGGAGATTTCAAACGGGTTAGTTGCCAGGAAGATGATGATGATTGTGGTATGGAGAAGGCAAATGAGCACGCACAGGCCTCCTGGTAAGGGGCTGGGGATCTGAGGTCATAATATATACATAAGACGTCAGAGATCAGCAATGGCAGTAAATGACAGTTACAGATTAACTTTAACAGAGTTGCTGGGGGCATGAAGACGTGGTGAATCTTGTGGAGGCAATGTGCACCAGGTGCTAAAGGACGACAACAAATACTTACAGCCTTATGCAAACATTGACAAGAATGGTCTAACAACTTTTCACATTTGTATCTCTCCAATATAGGTGTTCTGGTACCATAATAAATAAAGCTATTCCCTAATCTATTCATACCTCATTTCAAAGCAAATTCCAGATTCTTTTATCTCAACTTGTTGGGACTGTTTTTTATAGTCAAGTTACTTACCCTTGATAAACTCGAGACAGTACTCCTTACGGCAGTCAAGGCAGTGTGATGTGTAGAATGTTCCATGCGCTTCCACAAGTTTCCCCTCAGGAATGCCCGCACCGCGCTCTAACGTGTCAATGTTTTGTGTGTAGTGGCGAAGTAGCAGACCTACAACCAATGAGTGAGTATAAAACTAAAAACTTTGTTAAATTTGAGGCTTCTCAGGAATTAGCTATAATAGACCTACAGGCACTTGTTATTAACACATTCAGCACCAACCACCTGATATTTGGGTCCACTGTTTCGCTACATAGCCGAAAATTGCCACTACAGGCTACATTGTAGCACTCATAGTAGTCACTGGCGATGAATGTGTTAGCATCATTATTCCTTTTACAAAACGAAAGCATTTAAAAAAAATCGAGAACATACCTTTCTCATGCAAAAGCCTTATAAAATAGTGTGATGTTGTGGGTTTGAAGTTGCCTGGGAACAACTCTTTGGCCAAAAGGAAGAATGGCTTTGGGTTCTGTCTGAAGAAGTTGATCTCAAAGATAGCCTGTGGTTCAGGCAAGTTGTACTTCTGGAGGTTATGGTATAGACCAGTTTCTGGACTTCTGAAGTCTGGGATCCCTGCCGCTGGAAATACAAACAGTTGTTCTGATAAAGTTAAGAAGAAAAAAAAACCTTTTCCTAAACATAAGTAGTAGATGACGAGTTGGCCTAGTTGGTAGTCACCCTGCCTACGAAGCTGTATTTGTTTCTGTGTTTTGGATGTCTCCTCTGTATTTAAGTATTCATTGTCTAGTTCCCATAATACAAGCCTAGAGCTTAAATTGGGACTAGGTCAATTGGTGTGACATTGTCCCCTGATATTTATTTATTTTATTTATTTATTTCTCAATATAAGTATTTATATTGTAGTACTCAAAGCCTAGAGCTTTCTTTGGGACTAGTTCAATTGGTGTGACATTGTTATTAATGTTCCAAAATTAGTGTCAATGGGAGATAGATATTTTGGACAGTACAAGTTTTGATTATATTTCATTTTTCTAAATTTGCTCTAATTTATCCTTTATTTTAGTGTCTGTTGTGCTGCAGTGTGTATTTGTCAAAACCTGTACACGGAAGTAGCATATAGAATTACATGGTTCCTAACTTTTAAATAACGCCGTAACATATTATTTCTGTGTACAGTGCAACCAGACTATAATAATAATAAACCACTTTAGAATTATTTCATTGTAATTATTTTTTTTTATTGGAGAGAAAGATTTAAGCTCCAAGTACATAAGATCTGAAATTTGAGCATGAATCCGTGACTTAAGCATTTAATAATGCTTTATATCCTAGCATTCACAGAACTTGTTTATAATAAACCTTATCTCACTCACAGTTCGCTAGTGTTTGACAGTCTCTAATTGACCTTGAATTAGTTTTGTACATAAACATTTCCACTTAGGAAAGTTTATCAAATATTTTTAAAATGCAATTGACTACGTATATTTTCCAAAGCTTAAAGTTTACTCACACGTAGAGATACCAGCTCCCGCCAATGTTATAATGTTCTTGCAACGAGAACTTTTAATCCATTTTACGATACCATCCAAGTTAACTTCATCCAAAACCTTTTCGACTGGGACTGCCACATCCGAGGGCTCGTTGAAACCGAGTTTTTGGGCGAGATATCGTCGAATGGAGTCTACATCCAAATCGCGAATACGCGCTCCCATAGTCTCAATATGATTTGGCGGGATAGCGGACGCATCTAGTGAATCCTCAGCTGAAAACCATTCAAAAAATATAAACTATGTTTAATCACAATCACTTACACACGGACAATTTATTAATATGTTACCGTCGCTAGCACCGGGCGGTGAATTTCCAGACATTGTAGATAAATATTGTAAATTGCGACTCGGAATCCTTCTCCAGTTTTGCCTAGGGATACGTAAAAAGACTCGATACCTGAGTAGTATCGATACTTTGGTTTCGATACCAAGTACTTTTGGTATCGATACTTTTGTTCCGATAGTTTAACGGTATCGATAGTTTTCTATAGTACTCGATACTTTGGTAGCACAAACAGCACAGCACTATCAGTCATTCACATCACTACTTAAATGTGCGTTAAGTGCGACAGGATTGAAGGGTATTTCCCTTTCATAGACAAAATCAACGATGTCCGATCTTGTGTTGCCATTTCTTTCTAATATCAGCCTATATTGATATTTCAAAAAAGAGGTTGTTATTATAAAATATGTAAATAAAAACAAAATATATTTAAATTTAATATAGACACCATAATATTCTTGCAAATTTGTGGCAATCATTTTCTTTTTGTAAAATTGAAGCTACATTGATAGTACATTTTCTTCTAATTAGTAATGAATGGTGATTTGTGATTAAGACTTCCCATATTTTTTGTTGTTTTTGAGATTTCTATTCAAGTCCTTTAGAATAAGTAGTAGTTTGCCTTTTGTGTCCATGTTTTGTTTTTTTTTTATAATAAATAACCATTAAATACTTGTATTCAAGCCTTTCTTTAAAAAATTTAATCCTAATAATTAAATATGAAAATAGTACTCGATACCTAATGGTATCGATACTTTTGTTACGATACTTTTATGGTATCGATACTTATTATACGATGCTGGTATCGAGTACGGTATCGATACTTTCGTTTCGATATCGTATCCCTAGTTTTGCCACGGCCCCTTTGACAGATAACTGACGCGCATTCTCGGAAATAGTTACAATTCCACTGGTTAACTTTTTACGACGTGCGACTTTTTTGGGAGAGATTACGTAATGCGTAACATCGTTTAATACATAAGTAATATATGAAGTATTGGCTCGCATATTAATAAAATTTGACGTTGATAAAAATAACATAACAATTCATTAAAGTAAACGCGCCAAAGCATGCGTTTCTTTCACGTCCATAAAAGCTAACTTCATAAACATTCTTCATTAGAGTTTTGTTATCGAGCAAAAAGTACGATTGTGACTAAATTTTATTACGTTTTTATTTCAACTCTTTTTCTCAAGCTTATACAAGCTATAAAGAGGAACATTTGGATTTTGCTTACATTTATATATAGGTCTTCCAGAATCTCATGACAAAAAGGGAAATTAAAATTTAAGGATTGCAACTCCGGGGTAATAGGATTTTCGGGGTCTTGATATTTGATTTTCCGCGAGTTTTATAAAAGTATGATTTGGTGGACTCAGTCCGAGTAGAAGTCTTTATTTCTATGGGAACTATTATATTTTCCAGGTTAAATTTAAATGACACATTTATTATATTACACATGATTAACGATATTGCTTGCTTGAGATTGTTGGGCTTTTATATTTGAGTAAAAACAACGAAACAAACTGCGACAAGCAGTGAAATTTGGATTGACAGGTTTGACAGGCGTAAGGCAACGTTGCCATATGAAAATCGATTTACTTTTAACTTTAAATTTGTTATGCATGAGATTCCGGTCGACTTATAATTATCTAAAGTAATACAATTAATGACTATAGTTGGGTAAGACGGCGCTGGGTGGCACTTTAATATCGAAGTTCGAAGCTAGTTTAATATCACGAACGAAAGGGGTGGGGCATCTAAAGTTCTTTACTTAGTATATAGTTCCTTTGTAGTACAGCGCGCTCTCGGGGTTACGAACGATTTGCAGATGCTTATAAATCTATGGACTGTTTGTCTATATGGCTTCCATGGTCAAGAATGAATTAGGTGGCCTGTACGCTCGTGTACCTTCACCTTGTCTTAAAAAAACTTATCAATTCATATTCTGCGGTTTGTCAGACCAAGGCCAGAACACAACTGTTGTATACTTGACAGATTTTCTATTGTTTGGTGTTTAGAGCTACTTACTTGGTTTTTGCTGAAATAAAGCGTTAATTATCAGGGAAATATCTTAAAAACACATGCAATCACAAGCAAGAAATATAGTTAATCTAAAGTAGGACTCGACAGAAGCACGTGGAGCTAATCCCAAGTGCTTCGGTTTAGTCCACCAGAGTACATACTCTTTAACCGAACAATGGTCCTCGTGTGTGATATGCATGGGCTTATTTCTCTATTAATTTCATGGTGATTGTCTGAAACTCGACGTAGGCGGAATACACCTTGTTAAAACAAGGAGTGAAAGTCAAGTTAAAAAAACCTTAAGTAAGTAGGTACCAACTGTAGTCTGTAACATTGTGTTGAAGGTGTAAATCGAAAATAATATTTCAATTTGTTTCGGTTTTTTACACATTTTAATGTTATTTTGAAAATGGGAATAGGTAGTTCCCATACTAATGACCTCTACGCCGCCATAGTCGCGTACTTAAGCTACCGCATCACATGTTTATTAAATGGGGAGACGATCAAGTATCAAGAGCTTTAATTCCCAGTACTCCAGAGTTGCTAGCTATAATTTTTTATTTCCTTTTTTGTCATAAGATTCTGGTATATCTATTTGTCAATCTATTTTTTTAATAAAAAGGAGCGTCACTACTGAGGGTCCCTAATGAGCATTCGGCGCGAACATCGAGTGGTGTCAGAGGTATTGCACTGGGCGTGGCGCGCCGCCTTATTAACCTGCCCGCTCGCTCACACGGCGTGTGACAATCAGTTCGGGGCCGGCAGCGACGACGGAGCGAGCGTACGCACGCCACGATCTGCCGCCTTGAACGCACGGAACGGTCGTATACTCGTAGTGTTATCCTGTGCACTTAGTGTTTTAAAGTTAAACAATTGTAAATACTTAAATAAATGTATTTCGAATTACAAAATTTGTGTCTTTTTATGGAAACATTAGCAGGCTCTAACAAAGTCCTGTCCTACCCTTTCTTATCCTGTTATCTCCTACGATCCTAATAAGATTTAGTTGAATACAATACATATTTATTTTTTATTTCAACGCTGTGTAAAGGCAGCGCTATGCGCTATATCCGTTATGTGACTTCGGCGTATTTGCAAAAAATATATATGTGCGCGAACAGCAAACATGCCCACTTCGTGCCGGTACGCCAAACAATCCGAACATGCCAAAAAATATGTGTGTTTGCGCAGCGATACCTTATCTGTGGCAGCAAGAAAGCATCTGATGTAATTTTTTATTCGTAATATACTTATATATAACAGCAATATTCTGTTATAAATATAATCCCATTCCTTAATAAATAAGAAAGTATAGTATATTTCAAGGTCATCACAAGCTGCGCCGTGGGAAAGTCATAGTCATAATTATGTTTTAAATGTGCTTCGTCATAGTTGTTTAACTCTCTTAGTCGATATATCTTATCGCCACTCTACATATAGGTACCATTGAGGAGTTCCGATGGCCAAGTATGGTCTTCATCATCAGTTCCACTTTACCAAATCATACTTTCTGAATGCAAATGCTGGACTTCTTACTGAAAATACCAAAATCACCATGTGCATGCCTATAATATTTGAAGAGTTCTCTCGATTTCTCTAGGATCCCATTACCAGATCCTTACGGGTTCAGAATGGGACTAACTGGAAAGTGTACTCTCTCAAACGCAAAAAGATTTTTTCAAATCGGCCCGGTCGCCTTATATTGCGGAACATAAAAAAAAAAAACCCACGTAAGGTGAACCTCCTTTTATGAAGTCGGCTAAAAACACATTGATACACCACCACCGCAAGTGAGCGAACGACATCTGATCAGCTAAAACATTTTTTGACCTCATTGATGTATTCTAGGCGAGTGACAACCCTAGCGCTACACGTGCCGCGTGCGAATGAATACAAGTTATATGATAGTAAGAGAGGCATAGCGTAGGCACGTTTTTTATACCTAAACCGCGTTTTAGTAGGGGAGTGCAACTTCTGTACTTGTACTATTACTTATTCTGTGGTGGTGTGTAAGCTTTGTAATGCTCTCCTCAACGTCCACACCACTCGAATATTCACGCGAATGCTCTCAGTGGGGACGCTCCTAAGCACCACCAGGCCTGTGTCACTCCGCGTGTAGGTATTAAAAACATACCTCCAGGCGCCGGCCACGGCGGAAGGGCCAATCTAGTAGGCTGCCGCAAGCGAAAGACGACATACGTATAACCACGTATAACCACGTCTAACTTATTATGAACCGTAGTACAGTGAATTAAGGCCCATATTTCCTCAAAAAAAATTAGAAGGTATGTAAATGAACACGTGCTCGACTGGAACGCGAGCTAAATTAAATCATATTGTCTATCAGATTGAGTACATATTTCTTTGAAAACCGTTGTGAAGTAAAGCTTCTGTAACGCTAGTTACTAGTTATTATTCTGTGGCACCACTCACTCTTGTTATTAAATAAGAGTTGCTTCGTGTTGAATACTCGGTGCTTAAGACAAATATCCAACTTAAAGTACCTAAATCGACCATGTCTAAAATCAACACTCGGTTGGAATGGTTTAAAAATCTTTAGTTATATTTTTTATAATTTTTCCACAATACTCTTATGAAAAGGACAATAAAAAAGTAAACAATTTCAAAAACAGCGATAATAGAAAAGCCGACGAGCATGCCAGCAAAACCTCCGATGCTACCTGAAACAAAATTGCATAAATTTAGAATCTATAAATAAGGACTAACACCTGGGGGGGTTTCCATGGCATACTAAAGCAGTTCAGTTTAGGATGAGAGGAAGGGACAGAGCTATAGCAGGTATACAGCTTTGTCCCTTTCTTTCAATCTAAACTGAACTGCTTTAGTATGTCATGGTAACCTGCCCTATTCTAGGGTAAATCTATATTGCCTTTGACACGTTAACTTACCCTGATGAATGGTAATAGCACATGTATGACATCATATTTATTAATATCAATCAAATAGTTTAAGACCTATTTTAGTTCATTTATTTTAGGATGAGAAAAAAAAAGAAAACGAACCAGTAGTCGTCAACTCTAATACTCGCTGGCAGAATAAATAAGAATCTATGCACTCAATATATTGTAACTGTGCATGTGTCATTCATGTTTTTGTGTTGGACAAAACATTGGGTCTCGATATTATATAAAAAATTAACTATAAAACTATTTGAATATGTATAAATTGGTTTCTAACTGCTATACTTAATTGATTTACCTAATTTAAGACTGACTGCGGTAGTAGTGTAGAGATTAAAGATGTAGACTAAACGAGCAGCTGCCAACTTTAACAAGGAAATGAACAACAAACAACTCACAACAAAAACAACTATGGAACAATATCAACGCTCACGCACTCGAACTCTGGAGAAAATGACATAACATAACATGGGACATATCACGGGCGTTGTGACGTTCAATCTGTCAAAAAATGCAAACTGTGGCGTTATTAATGATCAATTTAAAATTCACTAGGTTCGCTATATTTGACAGGTGACATGATAGTATTTGATTTAGTCGAGTTATATGCTAAGACGTTTCGTTATTTTGTTAACACAGGTTTGTAACCCCTGCTTCTTTAGGTCTTTTATAGACCACGTTTCTAATTGAAGTAAAATATTAAATCAACACAAATAAAAAACGCAATGTAAATATTAACGAATATGACGTAAAGTACTACTGAAATAGATTATAATGTTCATTTAATATTTACTGCGAAATAATAGCAGTAAAAAAAAAACGTTTTGGAGCTATATTTTTGTATAACTATTATTTTTCGTGTAACGTGCCCAATAAAATACCTTTATTTCGTTCTGTATCATGCTAAAATAAATGAACTATAGCGTAGGGATATACGGTCGACTTCAAATACGTGTTTACATTATTTACCTTAGTGCATTGAAATAAGGTTCAAAAACGTAAAAATCTTTGACCTCGACTTATCCTTTCTTTACTTCGTAAATGGATTAACGGATTTGCCGTGTGGTTGCCGGCTTAGAATTGTGCTACTCCATGTCTTCCCGTGGAAGTCGTAAGAGGCGACTAAGGGAATAAAGGCTTGTAGTACTGTTAGGCGATGCGCTTGCTACCTGTCACTAATATACACTGTTAAACATCTTAGCCTAATTGTGCAAATTGTGGTTACAGAGTTATCAACAAGTTTTTAGAGTTGTATGTAATTGTGTAGCCCTGCCTACCCCACTCTGGGAATGAAGGCGTGAAGGTATGTATGTACTTGGGAAATTACTATAATTAGGAAATTAGGCCATAGGCCATAGGCCTTTCAGTTTCAACAATTTCAACTTTATCGAAAACTCACTCAATATTTCGAACCAGTAGGCCACAACGTCAAGCCGATCCAGGGTACCATCCCCCGTTGACTGGAAGAAGCTTACCACACAACGATCGGTCAGGTTCATGCCTTTCCTGTAAACCGGAAAACCGATTATAATAGACATAGGACCTTCCTTTGGCGGAAAAATTCTTAACCTAAAAACATGAGAATATTGAAATGAAATTTCGAATTTAAGTTAGCTTTATCTCATTTTCTTTGTTCCTTACGATTTTGTCACAGGGATGAGGCATCCGAATTATCAAATAAAAGCCATTCTTGTATATCTAAAAAGATTCACCACCCATAGCCAACTTGCATTTTACGAAAGTTTAGACACTGAATAAATGCCGGCTGGCAAAGTGGTAAGAATTGTTAGGGGTCGTGCTCATTGGCGGAGAGGTTCAGTCGAGATCGATCATAAATTTATACGAGTATGTATACACTTTAGTAACTTGTCTATTTTATGTCTTGTTAAAGCTGCCATTCATGAATTGTCACAGCGATTAAAGTGACAACGTACTGAAGTGTACACGTATTTATGAACTCCACTGTACTATAGGAGTGACCTATGTCTAGATACCAGTACAGGCTGATACAGATAACGTTCGCAGAATGCAAGTTGCCTAGGCGCACTGATCACGTCAAGCTCCTCGTGAACGTCTTCTCCGGGTAGTGGGACATGTACAGCGGGATCGTGGTAGACTTGGTGAAATGGCGGGTGAACTCGCAGTCAGGTAGACAGTCGGGGCAGTACAGGGAGTCTTGCAGCTCCAGCTCCAGCCCGTCCGTCGTCGTGGCGTCCATCGGGTACAGGTATAGTAGTTTCTCTAGAATCAACAAAAGTAAGTGGAATGACTAGCATAGAGTGTAGATGCATTATACAGGATGGCACATTTAGATCTGTCAGTGTGGGAAAGTCTGTCGCCATGCAGTTCACTTTAAGCTGAGAGAAAAGGACAGATCAATAGCATTTACAAAGCTCTGTCCTTTTCTCTCAACGTAAACTGAACTGCATGGCTACGTCATAATAACCCCTCTGTTCTTAGGAACCATGTCACCGAGATGAGGTTGAGAACGGTGTTATTAATCTAAACAACACCTTGCTAATAATGACTGTATTATGATTTATTAATTATTATATACATACCCTTATATTTATTAAGGCATTGCAAGTCATCAAGTGTACAGACGGGCCCTTCGTCTTTCCCGGTAGGCAAGAAGTAGGGGGTACACTTGCATAAAGACCTGATGGTTTTGATCCGACATTGGACGATGCAGGCGCTGTAAGAGTACATGTAGCCGAAGTGGTTTGGTCTCTCGTCGTGGAAGAGGCATTTTCTCTGAAATAATATGCTGGTTTAGCTTAAAATGGAAACGCTGGTGTTTTTTTTAATAAGGCGTCTTAAAACCAAGTTTAAGTGAATTTGTCCTTGGTCGTGTTTGATCAAAAGATTGATCGTGTAGACGTCAGTTGGAAAACAAAAATTAAATTAATTGAAGTTGAGGACAGGTGACCTTGGGTTGAGTTGCGTTGTTCCGGTTGTTCCGGCCGTGTTGAATAAATCGGTTTTGTTTGCTATTATTCCAGATAATCGCAATGAATCCAGGGGCAGTATTTAAGTGTTAAGTAAACCTGATACCTATTTTATATCTCATTACTTACTTAATTTTATATCTTGTGGTAGGTTCTAGTAGGAAGTAAATATGTATTTTTGAAAATGAGTTCTGATTGCGTTAGTTCGGTAGCCACAAAAATATTGAGTCGGTCGATCTTTCGCTGACGAAGGGCAAAAAAATCGTTTAGAATTTTTTGCTTTTTGGTGTTCTATAGTAAATCGAAAACGGAAAATGAGCTCATACTTAGGTAAAATCACTTCGTGGTCCTGTTTACTCGTGTCTCTCTGTCAAGACCCTTTTTCTCAGAAACACGTGGAGATATCCAATGGAAATTAATGACAAGTACTTAGGTCGCATGGTCTACGATCTGTTAAAAGATCATGCTCCTAAGGTTGAAGGAACCCTTTTGGAAACACTTAATATTTTATTGGCCTAGGTCCAAACTAAGCTCTACACTTGTACTATGGGTAGACAACGATATAAATAGACAATTAATACTTACATACAATAATAGTTTTCATAGTTTTGGCCTACAAACTGACTGTGCAGTTTGGCGAAGAATCACAATGTCTCATGCCTGTTTTCTTTGAATAAATGATTTATTATTATTATTATTATTTGTATATCTTTACCAATCACGGGACTATGGGAGTCCCGGACCTTTGGAAGGCGGATATGGAGCTGAAGCCAACACGCAGAGGCCCTTTAGACAAGTTTAATTTAGTAAAGTGATGGGACACCAACCGGCGATTGTCCCTGAATTCAAACTATAGAAGTATGCTCCCACGGACAACCAACGGTTAGTGTAGGGCTATTTAAGAAGGATGGAAACATTAAAAATAGGCTCTATGAATGGACAGATATGGATTGGTGAACTAGGCTATTGATGAAACTACGGCGCCTGCCTGGCCAATGCTAATTACTTTGGTTGAAATAGATAGCAGCAGGGAGGTAACAGTTCCAAAGGGGCTAAGGGTGGAGAGGAGCTTCTGGACTTTAAACGACCATAAGGTGCCCACTCGCCACTTATGCAACACATCCGCCCTTCGAGCTTATAGCTCTTGCGACTCCACTCTGACCGGCCAAAAAAGGAGAGCCAAAGGTGAGGGTCTGTTCCTCGTCATTATACACTCCAGCCGGCCGGTGAAGGCAAGCGTGAGGTGAGGAGCAGGACCTACCCTCGGGAGCACTCAGGTTCGTGGTATCGCCACTCACCAACGCTCGCCACTAGCCGCCTTGTGGTTATTATTATTATTATTAACATACATAAAGAACAGCTACTTACGATTTTTAGCGGATACTTCCTGACCTCTTCCGCCGCGATCTGCTTGGTGGACTGCAGCTCAAAGAACACGATCTCGTTAGGCTGGGCCAGCCTCTGGATGACGCGCCCAGCACTCGGGTCCGCGAAGTGCGTTGGGTCGAACATGAATATCTGACGGTCATCAAGGTTTATACAACATGGTGGAGGTAAACGAGCACCTTGATGACATGAATGCCCTTTGACCATGACTAAGATAGAACGCCTCTATCAGTAGTTTCAGACCCTACACCAGAAGACAAAAATAACAATGCAAACGCTGATGCGATACCACAGACCCTGCACAAGACCCTATTCCACCAATACAAACAAATAACTCATTTATTTATTTATTTGTTATTACCCTCAAAATCGCAGCATTTGGATTGTTTTCTATTCTTGAAGGACAATGCTTATTGGTAGAATGTTGTTGCTGGTCGCGATAAACCAGACAGTATTTAATAGAGGACAAAGAGACAAATCGTTGTAGATTACCATACATTTCGCAGCTTAATAGAAGGTCAGTGGTGTAGGACCAAGCTAACTTTGCAATGTATACTGAATAATAACCTGTCAACAGTTACTGAAATATAATCTGGTTTTACTCTAAGCAACGCAGTTTGGTTTTCTGGTTTCATTAATTATGTAATTTTCTTCACTTTGATGGGTTACATTTTAGAATTTGCACTGGAAATATAATGTTGATACTAGTAAGTATTAGTAGGTAGTTTTGAGTTACATCAAAACCAACGAGGTAGCGTAGGGGATAAGCGTAGTCTTCCAGAAGAGCGTCCAGGATGATGCTCAGCCCGTGGTGCGAACCTGGGATACTTTGCCGCTGCACCTCACCTAAAGATTTATCAGGCCTGCAATAAAAGTGGTACCTAAATTAGATATCAGCATAATACTACCCTACAAATCCAAATGGCGGCATCTCAAATAAATCTCTCGTAAGTAGCAATCGCTATCTTATTACTAATAGGAGAGGGTTCTGCTAATATGGTAGGGATATTCAAACATGCCATGCAAAAGAGTTACAGCCAAGCAGAACACTCGATCTGTCTGCAGACAAAAGTTAAGCAGGCTATAGGTATTGCTATAGGATCAGAGTTATGCTTGAGCACGCTACCTGCCAGCGGAGTTATAGTCGAGCACTTCATTGAACGTGCAGCAGTGACCGCGCACAGTTCGACGGACGGTGAACAGGCTACTGCAGTTCACCAGCGTGCCTCCCCAGGCGCAGCGAATCAGCATCTCTTCGCAGGATGGAGCCAGCTGGTGATTGAAGAATGTTTGGTGTAGTCTAGTGCCAGGGCGGCAAGGTCACTTGATCAGGTTAATGAAATAAGCACAGGTCAAAATAGCAATGTCCAATTTGAAGAACATTCTCAGAAGAACAGTAGATACAATGGAACCATCTCAATGCTCTCGAATGTATCCGAGAATACTCATAGTATTTTTTACGAAGATTTCCAACTTCGTAAAAAATACTATGAGTATTCTCGGATACATTCGAGAGCATTGAGATGGTTCCATTGTATCTACTGTTCCACTAACTATGGAACCAAGTAGTATTAAAGAAAATAAAGATATTAAATTGTTTTTTTTTATTTTCTTTACAGAAATTAAGAATATTGAAGTAACCGAGAATATCTAATGATAAATTTTATAAAGTAGAAAAGTTTCTGGTCAATACAAAGGTAGGCCAAAGTAGACTACGATTGTGAAAATTTAGGGTATGGTAGGGGGTAGGTGGGCGGGGTGGACATGCGATTTACCATTCCTAACCATACCTGTTCCATACGTTTTACAACCCCTTGCGAATCTACCCTAAACTGGCCGAAGACGTTGAGCAGGCGGTGACTCTTGTGGGACTCGTTGTAAGCGTAGTCCAGAAGTCTGCCAGCTTGCAGGACAAACCACTCCAGTTCCTCTATGGTCTTGTTGTTAGATAACCTTAACCTTTGACTGCAAGAGGTTTACAAAATATATCATTTACTCGTAATTGAGCTTAACCTAGCCAGGCCCATCATTACATTACATCATCATATTTTTTAGGTCTTACAACTTACATATCACGGGCTACAACTGTAACAGCTTTCCGGCTAATTCTGTTGATGTTACATATGGCGATGGCGGGGAAGTCGATGTCTCCTATGGGGTACGTGGAGGAGTCCATGGTAACGATCAACGGCTTGGTCAGCGTGTCCAGCCAGAGAAATCGCAGGAAGAACACGACGAACGCCATAGTAAAGCCAAGGAGGATTAGCCAGAGTACCCTGAGGAATTGAGTAAAAGGAAATCACACCAAAAAGGCAGAAGGAAATATTTAAGTATCTATCTAATTTTCTTTTTTTTGTTTGATCTACAATTACAAAGGAGGAAAAAGACAATGACATAGTCTGAAACCAGATCCTCCTTTCAACGAAGGAAACTTGTTTTGAACAGACAGGGCTCTAGACATTCACATTGGTCAGGACCGTGGTCAAGATCAGCCCTCTTTTTCCTTGTTTCCTTATCAATTACGGTTTTGACAGTAATGGGTACTTAATGCACAGTAGATAGATATATAGATAGATAAAACGTTTATTTGATGCTTCCAAGCCTGTCTGTCTATTTTCGGCCCTTAGCATAGAAGTCTGCAAAATATTTTTGGTAGTCTTTTCACTGGGTTGCTTGATTGAACGGGTGGTAAATGATCAGGGTACTGAAATTAATTATGCATCGATTAATCATCATCATCGTACCAGCCGAAAGACGTCCACTGCTGGATATAAGTAGGTCTCCGCTAAAAACCCACGACAATCGGTCTAATGCCGCCTGTCTCCAGCGCATACACGTGCCTTTTCTAGGTCTTTGGTCTACCTTAACTGATTATCTATACAAGATCTATTTGATTTAATTTCCTTACCGATGTTTCACAGGTACATCACGCTCAAAGATGTGCTTAATGCTAGCAAAAGAGCCATGTGTTATGTACTCCTTCAAAATCTCCTTCAAACTCATTCTCAGTATCGTTTCGAAACTCTCGTGGCCCCTTGGCCTGTTTTTTACGCGCCTGTATTTGTACCACCAAGTTTCTTTTGGTTTTAGTCTCTCCATGGTTACACAAACTAGGAAAAACCACAGCTCGTCCCTATTTTGCAAATCTATCGACTCAAAAGCCACTAATTCTCAATTATATTCGATTTTGAACTAAGTAATTGCCCAGACATGAAACTTCAACATATTTAGCGTAAAAGTGGATTACTTATATGTATATCTGGAGCCTCATATTTTTTTTAAACTTTTATTTAGATTAAATAAAATGTTGGTTACTTAGAAGAACTTGGCTTTAGGGTTCCCTGAATACTTGTTGTCTGAATGTCGGGTAGTAACAGTGTGTCAAACCTGAATAACGAAGCTATTTCAATAAAAATACAATGTCAGCCGTCGCGTGTTCGGCAAAATTCATTAAAAATTGATGGAGGTAATTAAAATTATGGTTATCGTAATATTTCAGTATTTTTAACCTTCAAACTAAAACGAAGGGATGTTATGTATATGAAGCGTTGGTCTGTCTGTCCGTCTGTGTCTGTACGTCTCTCATCGCTTAGGGCTCTTGGTTTTTTTACCAGACTGCCCAATCAAGGGGGTAGTGTTTTTGACCTGTATTTTACTATATATAGATAGTTTGTGTTCAAAAGGCTAGTATTGCTTAAGTATTTTTTTATGAAATCGGTCAATCAAGACTTCTAAAATTTCACGAAGAACTTAACTACTTCTGCGTTTAATATAAATCATTTGCTTAAATCAAAGTTTTAAAATGCAAAGAATAATGTGGATTTCACTTTTTAAAGATGATGTCGTCCGAATGCATATGTATTTGCGATAATATTTTGTATACTATTTATTTTGCTAACGCTAGTTTGCCCGCGAGCCGCGAGTCGCGAACCCGACCAGCAGTGCTACGAGTACATACAATCGCCCACAAAGCTGAGTGACCAATGAAGATAAACAGAGAGAAATGGTCTCCGTCTTGCACATGAGATTCTTATGTAAAATCTATATCCATCTCTTTCTACATTTTCTCACTTCTGTCTTTAAAGGGCAGTTAAGTGTGTTGCTGTTTGTACAGATGGCTACGGATCTTTCACTCTTGCTTGTATAGTCAACGTTATGTTCTCCCAGTCATATCCGACAATATACATTTAAAGGGTACAGTAGACTACGATGCGATAAGGTGAAAAAGTGGATACATCTCATTGTAGTCAACTAATTATCGTACACGAAACTAATATGTAATGTAGTAACACTTTAAATAAAAATGTATTTCAATCTCATTTTGTAGAGTTCACAATGAACCAGATGTAATTCTTGATATAACTTCACTTTATAGCCGCCCGACTGCCGAAGGAAGGGTAATGTTTTTGGCCTGTATGTATGTATGATTGTTTGATCTATTGTAAAGGTTGAATGATCCGATTTCGACAAGCGAGATGTCGTTAGATTCGTCTTAGCGTCAAAGGTGACACTCGGAACTTTATTTTTATTTTTTATAAACATGATATTCAACATTATATTGACGACATTAACCAAACATCACTTGGATTAAGCTATTATATAATGGATAGGGATGTTTGGCAGTGAGTCGTGCACCCTGCATGAGTAATCTACCTACGCTTAAAAAAAGGATGCGAAATACAGTGAAAACCCACTCGTATTGTAAATTTATATACGATTTAAACTTTTTTTGAAAAATTATACCTTGCCGAGTTTCTTACGCCAGTACTTCTCGGGGCAGAGGTTTTATTTTTCGAATCGGTGTTAATGCTTTTTGACATTCAAAGGTGCTATTATAATATGCCCAAATTGAAGAATAAAGAACTTTGAGTTTGACTTTGACTTTGACATACATTAAATCACACCTGTTTCCCAGAGGGGTACCTTCTTTGTCCCTGCTACGAACCTAACAAAACTTTCCCCCTTCTTCCACATGTTGCATTTATATTATGTCCCTTGCTAATAATATGACTGTTGTTCTGCTATCTTTCATTCGTTCTAAGTTTAGTATGGCAGTTAAACATGGCGTTAAAGAGAAAAGGTACTAAAGTGACGGTTAGGGCGATAATGGTCCGATCGCAGAATGTTTCTTCGTAATCCGTTTCTTTTGTCGATAGGAGAAACGTTATGCAAAACATCCCTTAAATAACGTCTTTTTTTAAATCTATTTATAAAATAGTTTACGGACTGAAATAAGCTGCACATATCTGCTGCTCAAAAAGTTAAGAAAGGTAGGCATAGGTAGATAGTAATCTAATCGACTTATGAAACATGCATCCACACTACGCCTGTGTAGTTACACCTTGGGGGGGTATTCAAGTATACAACCTCTACCAAAGGTGCCATACGGACGTTGCCGATGCGCTGCGTCGTCGCCGCTGCGTTGTTCTACCATATCGTCGGTAATACTGCAAAACCGCGTAACTAACAAATTTATTATAAAGCAAAATAAACCTTACTGTCTTATTGAAAAGGTGCATTTTGCTCCTTATTTAATATGTTACTTACGCGGTTTTGCAGTTTCACCAATGATATACATTAGAGAGAGATGCCACACGATGCGTTGAAACACGTGCGTAGCTCTATTTTAAAATCACAGCGTTGCGACTACGCAACGCACCGGCAACACTCGTGTGGCATCGCTGTACAGTCGCCAGCAATAATATATGACCCAACATTGAACTCAAAAATATCTGACACGTCCTTATGCTTCCAGTAACAAGGACGTGTTAGATACATACATACATACGTACATTAAATAAAGCCTGTTTCCCAGAGGGGTAGGCAGAGACCACTTCTTTCCACTTGCTACGATCTTGACAAATTTCTTTCGCTTCTTCAACATTCATACATCGACTCATACACTCACGTCGGTTTCGGGTACATAAGATTCGGCCCTTTTCCAGTATTTCTCCAATTTGATTCGAAAAAGTACGCCTAGGGCGGCGCCTTCCGACCCTTCCATTCCTGTCACTTTCGATTTGTATATCTCTTTCGTCAATCTTCTTTCATCCATCCTTTCCAAATGACCGAACCATCGATGCATGCACGTGTTAGATTTTTGAGTATACCTATTATTGCTGGCGATTGTTCGTCGTAGCGCTCATCAATAAACTCTCACCAGTTAAATATATCACTAAAAGAACAAATTCTACGGTTGAATCGAAATTAAAAACCGATAAATTAACATGGATTTAATTAGACTGCCATGTTAAACGCTGCAATTATGTGCCGCTTTAGACCGTGACCGTTGACATTAGCCTACATTTTTTTATACCATGTACCTAATCACAAGCTTTAGCCGCGGCGTTTCTTTTTTTTAAAACCTTATTCCGAAACCAGTCCTGTGTGAATCGGCCTCGCACACCGAGGGTTTCATATTTAAGTTCCTAAGGTAAGCTGTGTACGCAAGTGTCTTTAGAATGTAACCCTTAGTTTATTTATTTATTTTGTATGCTTTAGGGTCCATTTTCATAAGTTTAATTTTTACAGGAATCTTAAAATTTTTGTTAGTTTTTAAAAAACTGCATATTTTGAAAGCTTTTCAGATGAGAAACGAGGTGGGGTACGAGATTATATTTTTGTGAAAAAAAGACTATAAAATAGATATATGTCTATAATACAGTTTTAGAATTGTAATATGACACCTCATTTAGTCTTTTAATTTTATACTTGATAACATTCATGTATTTTGTGACATGAAAATCCTGAGATACGGGCAAGCAAGTTCTAGTTGAAGAACATAGCTTTTAAGCACCATGCTGTTTGTCCAACTCTCCGACTATAATTTTGACAAGAGTAATAAAAAAAGTACAGAACCCTCTGTTGAGAAAAGAGATTATATTTTACCTTTTACACTGTCTTATTAACAGACGCTCTAGACATAAAAAATGTTATACCAATAAAAAAATACTCTCTAACACCTCTACAGTACTGAAGTCGTGCGTAATTTTGGTTTTTTTCAAATCAAATCTGCACCTTCATCTCAGAATATAGCGCGGTCGTTTTTATCGATACCCCGATCAATAAATCATCGACAAAGACAGCGCCTGCGCGATTTACATCCGAAACAATCGGGTAAAAAGCCGTCAGCTACTGCTACCGGGGACGCCAAAGGCTGTAGATTCTGTAAATATGAAGATGACAGGAGTTGGTAAAAACGGTAGAACTATTCCGTGCCGCTAGAGGGACCACAAAACTGAAAATAAGTAGTTACGTTACACTGTTCTATTCGATATTATGCTATTTCCCTCGCAACATGTATTTTTTCGGCATGAAAGGGCTTTTTCCTGCGGATCAATTATCCGTTCTAAATTGTATCAATAATCTTTCAGCAGCTTAGCCGAGAAGACGAATGTAAACAGACGGACAAACCGATTCACATTAACACATAATAACATTTGCCCGCGGCTTAAACGATTTACCGCCGTACTTAGAAACATTTTAGATAATATTAAGTCCGTTCCTTTTTCAAACGTGTATGAAAAATTGACACCAAGGAATGACTCAATTGTCACGTCCGTTCGTCGTAGTTAGAATTTAGGTAATCAATCATACATACATACCTTCACGCCTGTGATCCCAGAGTGGGCTAGGCAGAGCTACAGAATTACAACTTTAAAAAGTTTTTGATAATTCAGTAACCACAATTTGCACAAATAGGCTAAGATGTTTACCAGCATATTAGTGACAGGTTGCAAGCCCATCGCCTAACAGTACTACAAGCCTATATTCCCTTAGTCGCCTCTTACGACATCCACGGGAAGACATGGAGTGGCACTATTCTAATCCGGCAACCACACGGGTCAATTCAGCCTATAAGCGGTTAACTGACTCTGAGTGCGGCTAAACGCACAATTCGGACTGAAGGTAGGCAGAAAGCGAAGATTTGAATGTATCCAACCTTATTGTGCCATACGCCACGATAAGACAGTTTGATCCGCAATCTGATCCGACGGATAGAACGATGGTCTATCCACTGTTCGGGACGTATTAGCAGTATGTAAAGACCGCTATAATAATAATAGCTGTATCATATAAAGTACATACATACATACATACATATCCTCACGCCTGTAATCCCAGAGTGGGGTAGGCAGAGTTACAGAATTACCTACAACTTCAAAAACTTGTTGATAATTCTGTGACCACATTCTGCACAAATAGGCTAAGATGTTTACCAGCGTATTAGTGACAGGTTGCAAGCCCATCGCCTAATAGTACTACAAGCCTTTATTCCCTTAGTCGCCTCTTACGACATCCACGGGATGACATAGAGTGGCACTATTCTAACCCGGCAACCACACGGGAATATAAAGTAAGTATTGATTTACGGCGTTATACAAGTGAAGGCATGTGCGCTTGTGTTATTTCATGTTATTTGAGACGACAGACGACGACTGCGTGAAGCGCCACATTTGTTGATGAATTGGGAAGAGAGTTGTTTAAAAGAAAAACCTAACAAGAACCATTTATTTCTCACGTTTATACGGTCAGTAGTTTAGGCTGGGCATTGTCTATCAGTCAGTTACGGAATCCATCCACTAATATTATAAATGTGATAGTAATTCTGGCAGTCAGGTTTTTATGCTTTCACGGCTGAATGGCGGCACCGTTTTCGATGAAATTTGATGTGCTCGAGTCCCGAGGAAGGACACAAGATACTTTTTGTCCCGGAAAATTGAACGGTTCCTGAGGGAATAGCAATAAACTACTTCTAGGCGAATAGAGTTGCGGGTATCAGCTAAGTAGTAAAATAAGGAAAGATTACCCAGATTGTCTTAGTTAACTAATTTCAAAACGTCCGAATACAGATACAAAATGTGGTCACGCTACGCTTGATTTCCTACCACGGTGCACAAAATACGCGCGTGCGCAAAAACAAAGTGAGCAACGACAAATTAGCTGTTGACGTCTCAACCGAATATGAAAGTTGACGGGCTTTTTGTTATGACACCGCCATTTTGATTTGAGCAAAACAAATTGTTCGGTAATTTTCACTTGCTCGCATCGACGCTCACAAACGCTGTCTGTAGTTAAAATTCATTGAATTATATTTTTTACTCACACGACAAGGTTCGCTACAAAACGTAGAAAGAGCATGAACGTAAGGACATGTAATTGCTTTTTCAAATATATTTTTTCCAGAATCGAACGAGCTTAAATATAACAACAAATAACACTATGCTTTTCTTGCAAAGGTAACATGTAACATGGAGCTTTTAATAAGTTTCTATAAAAAAAATCATTATTGGACAAGCTTTTGTTTCCGACTGTGCTTTTGTTTTGCAAAATCTTCCTCTGCTTGTCAAGAGTCAAGACCGAACTATTGAGTCCTAACACGACAGGTTAGCTACTACCTACAGGCTACTCTACCAGGATTACACACAACATTTTGTAGAATATTTTCCGTTTCAGCTGGAGAAAAAATATGAGAAAACAAAATTCGGCGTAACTATACATTCGGCTTGAAAAGTTTCGGCGAGATAGAGGCAAACCCCCCCTCTAACTACCCAGTAAATAACGAAAGGGACGCACTGAGCGACTGTGATGATACTACTAATGGGTGAATTTCAACAAGCGTCAAATTATCCTAATTTAGGTGGTATTTTTTATTTTGTCAGTAGGGTTCATAATTTTAAGTGTAAGGGACGTCATTAGTCATAATTAAAAAAATGGCCCTTCATTAAACCAAGTCGTTTTAAGATATATCGAATTTACTAATTATATACCACCAAAATTGCTATTATCCACCAAAATTACTTTTCTATGAAAAACACACGATCAATAATGACATATCGGGATAGTTAAAATAATAATCGTTAGGGAATCATTCTTGTTATTTTTTGCAACCAACAACGTATTTTTTTAATATATTAAATAGTTATTGTTTGGTGTTTATATAATTTTGGTGGAACAAGGAATTTTGTCAATTTTGGTGTCTTAGGAAAAGCCACCAAAATTGTATCACCAAAATTAGAACTTGTACTTTTTTATTTTATTTAACGTGAATATTTTAGTTTTATACAAATTCAACTTCATATAGTTAAAAAAACACCATTAACATACTCAAAATAATTTACACACAATTGTTTTTTTTGCAAAATAACAATTTATCTAAGTTATCACAATTATAAAAATGTATTTTGTACCACCAAAATTTGATTCTTATGTACTTAGAGGGAAGATGCAGAAAGACGGTATAAATCTTTCACCATCTAATCTATCGCTGGAACTGAATGAACGACTGACGCCATATTTGTTTGTTTAATCACTTTTCGTTCGATCATAAAATCAATTTTAATATTCACCACCAAAATTGACTATTTCGCAAGGACAGTTTTATTTACACTGTTCCCAGTTTCTTTTTATTTGCAAATGCAATAATTGTAATATTTTATAATTCCTTAACTAATAGGGAATAGAGGTAACTAAAATATCAATCTAGTTGAGGCTTAATAACTTTGTACCACGGTATATCAGTGTATGCGACAAGTACTGGACACGACACCAAAATTGATTTTGGACTGTTTTTTTTTTTACTATAAACATGATAAGTTATTAACAATTTTAACTTTGGCTCAACATGGTACTTTATGTAAGATTTTCTAGAAAATAAATAGTTTTCCAATAAATGTACTTTACACCCCAATTATCACGTCCGCCGCTAAAAAATGTGGTTGGGATAATTACCCTAATCTGGTAAAGAATGTATGGTACCAGTTGAACCTAACGCCCCTTGGCAGACGGTAGCGCTTCAACAATGAACGTCTTGTCTATTAAAGTCTGCGATGCAATTATATATGCGCCTACGCATTTAAACCAGCTAATCTATTACCGACAGCGGGTTAACAAAGCATGACTTCTGTCAGTGTTCAGGACTCATTGGGCTTCCAATTTAGCTCGGCGTGACGTCTATGTAACTAGTGCGCGCACGCACGACTACTTGTCAATTTTATTGTTGTAATTAAAATCGTATTGATTTCACAAAATATGATGCGGACAAAACGTAAATACTATAATCTCTTGTAAGGTGAACTCTACAGCAATATAGAAAATTGTTTTTATGGAGTCAGGTTTACAAAACCAATGCTTATTAATACCATTTTCCACCTTTTGGCACTTGCATTGCAGCGTCCAGTAACCCTACAGTCGGGTTTTAGTAGAGATCTGATGTAAGTCACTATCAGTTTATGGTTTATAAAATTGGTAAATTGAACAAATATCAGCAATGTTTTCATTGTTTGTCATATTTAAGGGTTCCAAGAACCCTTGTAGGTTCGCCACGTCCGTCTGTTCGTCCGTCCGCGGTTTAACTGAGATACTGTTGGTACAGTCGACGCCATAAATATGTTTACTTTTTTCATATTTCATATTTAAATTACGCCGAGAAAGTTGTACAATAAGATCTTAGTATTTTTTTTACCTTATCTTATGACCAGTGATGGGAAATAGGTGAGCTAAAATACCTATTCTTCGCGAGAGGACATAATATAGAGTGGTTACAACCGGATAAAAAATATTATTTTTTTCTGTTCCGGGTATTCGATATTTATTCGGGTAATTATCGTAATGTAAAACATGACATGTTTTGTTTAAAGTACGGCATGTTTAATGTTAGTTTTTAGTAAAAAGGGCTAGAGAAAAGAAGGAATGTACAAGATTTCTAAAAAGTAGTAGCAGGACTAATAATATGGGTTTTCCCACGCATTGTTTGTTTATGACTTGCAAATGGGCGTTCACATTTTCGGATTACTTATAATTTTAACTTTATGGCAGGAATGTTACCATTTTTACTACAAACTTTACAAACATTCTATAAGGAAAAGAATGTATGTTCAACATTACGGCTAGTATTCGCAGTGCCCGGATAAATATCAAATACCCGGAATCCAAAAAATATATACTTTTATCCGGTTGTAACCACTCCATATTATGTCCTCTCGCAAAAAATAGGTATTTTAGCTCACCTATTTCCCATCACTGCTTATGACATCGAGTTACGTGTCATTGGATAGCTTTTAAATAATCATTTTAACCAATCATCAATCTAAAGTATTAATTTTAAAATAAAAGCACATACCTACTATAATTACCTTAAAAGGAAAACTATCGCCTTATTATTCTACTAAAAATCATCTAAGATAGCACCAAATAAGTTAAAATAGAAAATGCATATGCGTTCCTGGTATGGTTGCTTTTACTTCGTGACAAAATGTTGATAAAGCTTCCGTCACTCTCGTACTTACGAGTATACCTATGCGTCAAAAAGTGACGGATGTTTTATGCACATTTTGTAACGCGATAAACGCAGCCATATTAGCGTACTGTTCCAAGTAGGTTTTATGCCCTTAAAATTGCATGCTGTAATTTTCAAGTCAGGATGCAATAATCTCTTTATTTTTAGAAAACAATAACTTTTGTGTAAAACAAAGCGTTTGTATCGGTATTGTTGTATTCGGCACACATCGTCAGCTTGGCAGGTGTTACCTAAAAATATTGTTTATTGGAAAACTTTTGGTCACTACAATACCCATACGTAACGAAGCGAACGTAGCGAAGATTACCCCAAGCGATGAGCACCGGGCCTGAAATTCTACAAGGCGGCACAACTTTTGACGTGTTTCCGAGTTGTCAACGTTTGGATAGCTCTTATTTACTTGACAGTAATGGCGGCTGAGTTAAAAACAATATGATCAGACATAGGAATACATACATACATACCTTCACGCCTTCATTCCCAGAGTGGGGTAGACAGAGCTACAGAATTACCAACAACTCTTAAAACTTGTTGATAACTCTGTAACCACAATTTGCACAATTGGGCTAAGATTTTTAACAGTGTATATTAGTGACAGGTTGCAAGCCCATCGCCTAACAGTACTACAAGCCTTTATTCCCTTAGTCGCCTCTTACGACTTCTACGGGAAGACATGGAGAGACTCTATTCTAAGCCGGCAGCCACACGGATTAGACATAGGAATATTTGGGGCAAAATTAAATGACAGCTAGGGATTGCGTATATCGATAAACTAAATTATCGATGCTTTTCCCATATACTAGTGGTCGCTCCAAGTTTTGTTTGTAAGTGTGTATTTTTCAATTAGGTTTTACCCCTACCACTTCCACAGACATTCAAAAGGCTTTTAGCTACCTGAAATGGATTCATCAATCGAGATTCGAGACGTTAAAAATTAACGCTCGAAAATTTGGAACAAATTCAGATTGTTTACTTTAACAATAGTCAATAGGACAGTGATTTTGAAATACACAATGAGGAAAAAAGTATGATGATTATGAGTGAAGATCCAAAAATATAAAATATAACCAGAATTTGGATTTTATTTTGTTTTATTTACATACATACATACATACCTTCACGCCTTCATTCCCAGAGTGGGGTAGGCAGAACTACAGAATTACCAACAGCTCCAAAAACTTGTTGATAACTCTGTAACCACAATTTGCACAATTAGGCTAAGATGTTTAACAGTGTATATTAGTGACAGGTTGCAAGCCCATCGCCTAACAGTACTACAAGCCTTTATTCCCTTAGTCGCCTCTTACGACTTCCACGGGAAGACATGGAGTGGCACAATTCTAAGCCGGCAACCACACGGCACGGTTGTTTTATTTTCATACTATTAATGAAAAAAAAATACAAACAAAACTTGGAGCGACCACTACTACATGGGAAAAGCATCGATAATTTAGTTTCTGGATATAGTCAATCCCTAGATGTCATTTAATTTTGCCCCAAATATTCCTGTCTGAATATGATGATAACACCTCAAAGTCAATATCTTTGTTTATACCCCGAAAAATAGAGGCCCTGTATCTTGACTCTCTTCAGTCATTTTATCTGGTTATGTGGAAGGAATAGTCCTTTGGGGTTATTATGACATAGCTATATGCAGTTCCATTTTCGCTGAGAGAAAAGGACAGAGCTATATAACTGCTATAGCCCTGTTCTTTACGGTCACCGTAAAATAAACTGCATAGCCATGTCATAATAACCCTCCTGCTCTTTTAAATCATGCCCCCTATGTCATATGCTTTTAGTGAGGATAACCATGCTGGGTCCATCCGGATTTCTACCCCTTCTCATCTTTAACCTACCACCTACTAACAGTGTTCGCGTGTTTGTGTTTCGGTGTACTGAAGTATAAGATAACCAGTAAAATGTTCGGCATAATGGCATTCCATTATTACTCCCATTGAAGCTTTGCCACGTTGACGCACTTTGGACCCTGAACGTGATTACTAAAAGACCAAATATTTTTTTATGCAAATGTATATACATTGTTATGTCAGAACTTATGAATGACTGAGTAAAATATATGTAGGTACCGTAAAACCTGGTAACTATGGTCCAGTACTTCAACTGTGGTCCAAGTCTAATTTCTTTAATTCCTCATAGATGACTTAAGTATAAGCATTTTAAAACTTTAGTCAACAAGAAATGTCTATAAAACAACACGTTTCCTTAACTAAAGATAATGGCAACTTGTACTTTTGGTCATTGATTTTGGACCATAGTTACCAGGTTTTACGGTGTGTGCAATTATGTTGGTTTACGAAAGATTTATTAATACATTAATATATGAGAGTTTACTTTAGTCATATTAGATATATTTAGGCATAAACTATAATGTAGGTACAAATAAAAAATCACACTAATGGGTTACCTTACAAAAAAAGACGATTTCCGTACAAGTTCTGCGCGTCGATTTCTAAGAAAACGCGCGTCTAAAATTAGAAAATAAATCGTATGCGCAAGATCGTCACCATCAACCCCGAACTGATATAAATTACCGTTTTGAGATCATTTTCGAATTAAACTTTCGAGTTCGGTACGCAAAAAGACAACACTGCGTTTAAAAAAAATATTTTTTTAAGTTTAAGGTAAGGTGTAAATCAGATGGCTATTCGTAATAATATGTGCAAGACTTTCTAAATTGGTTTAAATAAATGTGTTTTTTGAGCACCCTTCATAGTCACAAAGGAGGAAAGACAAGGAGAGGAGAGGAGATGAACGTTTTCATACAAAATGCGTTAATGTTCCACCCCTTAAACCTTGCTGATGTTGCAGATATTATGCATAACTAGGTCTTTACGTTTTACACGGAAACGTATAGCCCTAGTTTTTTATAATAACAACAACATATTGAAACATTGTGGAAATCGCACAGAGCTAAAGTTGTATGGTTTTTTTTGACAGCATCCCTTCACAATATTCTGGTAATTTTGGCTACAAGCTGTATATTTTAATGTGCCCCGTCTGAGTAAATTTTAAAAGAGATCCAATTATCATCGTTGTAATCTGTTAACCCAAAAACGTTTCTGCAGTAGATAAATTAAAACAAAAAACCAAACATTCCTATTACTACTTAAACTCGCGAAACAACATACATGAGGATTGATTAATTGCCACTTGACTAGGTCCTCGACCGTTCCTGGGACACCCTGGATAAACATAAATACATCTGTATATCCAGGACTGGACACATGATCTAATTTTTACCAAAGGCTGTGCTCACTGAGGTGTTTGACATTCTAGAATATTGTAATTCCATACCCTGTTTTGGCAAGTTATTTTGCATTTTAACTAACAAAAGGTCTTGAAAAAAAACGTGAATGACGACCTGGATAGTTTAGGGTTCCGTCTGGTTAGTTCAGCATTAACATACATTATTTTTTTCAATGTATTTTAATGCTGTTGTAAAAACGGTCAAACATACAAACGTCGAATTTGGTATGATTATAGTATAATCCCTTATAATTTGAAAAATAATATTAATAGTTTAGTTTAGTTAGTTTAGTTTATTTATTCATCAATGTAATATTACTATATAAATTGCATTGCATGTTAAAAAATACGAAATTACAAAAAATAAAAAAAATAAAAAATAGCACCTAAGGTTTAAGAGAATCCAGAATGCTTGTCAGATTTAATATGAAAAATATTATAGGAACATAAGTATTAACTTTAACGAAAATTGTAATGAAAAATAATTGAGGCTAATAAATTTCCGTGATGTCCGTTAATTTCGATATTATCAGTTTTTACTGATAACCAGTATAGATTGATCTCCCGTTTCATAAAATTCCAACGAGTTTAAGGTTGGTTGGTTGCTTGACTTCATGATCATGACATGGGTTTGACAGGACAAGCTTGTACAATTTTATACTTAAGGATTTTTGAAAAACAGGTATGGTCAAGACTTTTTATATCATGTAGATTAAGTAATCTTAATTGATTAAATATGTAACTTTGGGTATAATTTATATCTATTAACGCCTAAGTTTAATTTTCATTAAATATTATCGAAACAATATTAATATTTCTTGGATCAATTTCCTTGTAATATTATTTTCATTAAATATTATAGATATTATATTAATATTTCTTGGATCAATTTCCTTGTAATATTATTGTTTGTCGTTTTTTTTTTCAATTGACAAAATTTCTTGATATTTTCTACACTTTCTAAATTACTTTAGGTCACTAAAACCAGGGAGCCTAACAGAAAAATTCCGAAACCGAAGTTACAAAAAAAAAAACTTACGCACACTGGTGAATGTTTCGCAACACACACGCAAGACGCACACATAAATAACTCCGTGGTTACGGCGACCACGGTACGTCACTTCACGCGATCCGGTATAAGTGCACGCAGCGAGCATTTGTTACCGTGCGCGCTTTTTAATTATTTTTAAAGGTTGTAAAGGGTGTTCTTTTATATTACATGTAAAATGTATGTTATTTTATTACGATATTATTGTATAAAAAATACAATGTTTTATAATATTGAGGGGTTGTACAGTCGAGTTCATAAATATAATATAACTTTAGTACCTTGACACTTTAATCGCTGTGAATATTCATATATGGCAGTTTAAACATGACATTAAATAGACAAGGTACTAAAGTGTATACACATTTATGAACTCGGCTGTATCTACCAAACATCTTTTTTTACGAAATATCGAATGGAGTAATATGTAACTAATGTAAACTTCTTTCAAGTAGATTATTATAGATATAATATTAATAAAAGCAACAATGTTTAACCACTGCGGTTTACCGTTACCTACTCGTACATGAATAGGTACTTTACACAACGCAAAATATGAATGACTTACTTTACTCTGCATCGGAAAAAAACTTGATAAGAAATTGTTATCTTTAAGAAGAGGTCAAAAGATGCAAATAATCATTACTACACGCTAACGTCATGTAGATTTATTTTAATCTAGTAAGATAAGAACGGATAAGATAAGGATGAAGACCACCAAGTTGAAGTGGAACAGTGTTGGATACGTCTGCTGCATCCAGATGACAGATAGACCAAAATACTACTGATTAGCATCAAAAGCTGATGTTAAAAAATAGTGTTGGTGTAGTGTTTAATTTAAGATATAGGTGCCCAGGTTAGTTAATAATAAGAAAAACATCAGAAAAAATCTTCGCTGAAAAAGAAAAGAATAAAGTAGTATCCTAATGAAATTCCTATAGATATGTATATGTATCTACTTGAGAGACTGAATTATTCAACGGCGTTTATTAATGTGCATTACCTATGCATTTGAATAGAAACGTTCGTGTCGTTGTTATGTATTTATTTAAATATCATTGCACATTACATAAAGTATGTAGGTACAAATGGCACGGACTTTCTGCCGTTTTCATCCAATGGGCCAAACAGAAACAATTTCGATCTCACATTTCAAATCTCAAGGCCGAACAATAATTTATTCAAACCAGCCCAAGCATCTACCTAAGTGTCCAGCAAATAGAGTTGTAAGTTGCAAGAGCAAATACTTAAAATTCGATTATATAAATCCTCGTCAATTGAATAACTGCCACTAAACCATGGTTCAAATAGTTAATTCGCTTAATTTGCGCTGCCCTATAATTTGTGCGAATCTCGGCAAACTTCTCAGGAAATGCATCGGCACGGTAACAAAAGTGCATCGCGGGGAGGGGGGGCGGGGCGGGGCGGCGCGCCGGCAGTCGCATCGTGACCGCGAGGCGCTCCTGACGTGCGCGCAACCGCAACCACGGCCGAAAACGAAAGACCCGATATGGTGTCCGTGGGGGGCTGGCGGCGCCGCGCGCCGGACGACGACGACCGCTCCGAGCCCGGCGCCTCCAGCTCCGGCGTGCCGCGCGCGCCGCCCAACTGCGCGCGCTGCCGCAACCACCGCCACAAGGTTGAGCTGAAGGGCCACAAGCGCTACTGCAAGTACCGCTACTGCAACTGCGAGAAATGCCGCCTCACAGCCGACAGGCAGCGGGTCATGGCTCTCCAGACTGCGCTGAGGCGAGCCCAGGCGCAGGACGAGGCGCGAGCGCGGTCAGGCCTGCAAGCGCCCGGATTGGAGCTGGATCGCCCTGAACCAGTGATAGTGAAAGCTCCTCGGAGCCCTGTGGTGCCTCCCCCGCCGCGCTCCATGGGCTCAGCCAGCTGCGATTCCGTCCCCGGGTCGCCCGGCGTCTCCCCCTACGCGCCGCCACCACCGTCCGTGCCGCCACCGCCGACGATGCCTCCTCTCATGCCGCCGCAGCAACCCGGTAAGTGCTTGATGTTTGCGCCTAAACCTGAATCAGAGGCATCAGGCATCAAACCTCGCACCTATTTATAAGGCTAACCTTCGATGCACCGGTCGGCAATAATTACTTGAATACACTTCTGTTTAGTTCGTGATAACAGAAAGCGGTTTGCATAATGTTTGTTTTCGTAATGTGCAGTGCAGATAAAGATATCTGATCTATCTATGAAATCTAGACATGAACATACGATGTAAGCTTCAAAATGAAGTTTGTATTGACAATTTTTTTTATTTAATTCGAATCAGCTGTGACTGATATGGATATACAATGCGCTTATCTTTTACTTCTATCATAATAATAAGATTAGGTGGTCGTTGCCGAAAACGTTATCTGTGTACTGTGTTGACCTACCTCACATTGGCTTACATTAACGCACCAGTGTTCGTGTATCTCACGCGTAAAGTGGTTGTTACTGCTGGCATCAAAACATTCGAGGACAGTCTGACCTAACAACTTCCTTCATAGAATAATATCGTCAATATACATAACATTAATGCCGTATATGGAAATCCATGATTTAGTATAAAGCTTGGATTGGCAGAAGTGTAAAAACTTATCCTAATCGACCGGAATAATAAACGATAGGTCGGTATTCAAACTATTTTTATTACTAATTAATATTAAACGTATCTTTGGGTTCGACCAGCTTTACCTAATTAAAATTTGTAGTCTGTGGAAACTTTATTAAATAGAAAAAAGACTTTATTTAATAGATTAATTTTTGCACCTATACAAACAAAATTGCCCTAGTGAGATGCTACCTTATATATAGGTAATATTTAAAATAAAAACAAACATCGGAATAGGTACATAAACATATCGATCTCAAACACAAAGCCGCTTAGCTAAGTTATTAAAGTCTATTTCAAACGTGGGAAGCTAGAAACGACGATCAGTAGTAGTAAATATTAAGATCTTAAGTGCTAAGTATTCTTATTTCAAACTTACTTCAGTAAATTGAGTCATAAGTTGATATTATAAACTTGATATTGAGAGCGTAAGGGTCACTCAATCTTTAATATTATTATATTTCAATGGTGGCCCATTTTTGCAAAGAAAATTTCTTAAATTATATTATCAGCAAGGGCATTTTAATTAAAACTGTTTTTGAGTAGCTAATTCATTTTATTATTATTATAATAAATCAAAGAGTAAATACCACATATTTCCTGACCATTATGTAGTTACATGGATTTTCAGAATAACATTCCTATCTATCAGGTAAATTTAATTTGAAAACGAAAACGCAACGGCGATAGTGAATTAAGTTTCATTCTGGTGAGCATTTCAAGCTGCGAAAAAAACAATCATGTAAATTCTGAATGTTCCTCTTATTATACAAGTAAAGAAGTTCAGTTTCTTAGTAATTTGCCACAAGTATCTTATCTTTGTCTATTAAATATCTTTATATATATATATCCATATCATACCTTACATTATGTTCAGACACGATAAGCAAAAAGCCTATATTAAGAAACCTGTATCTGTAGTTGTATTTTAATGTTAACATTAAAGTATTGCTAATACTTGCAATCGGTTAAAGTCAAAAGTTGAAGTCAAAATATTTATTGCATGTCACATTACGTAGAATAACATATAGAACCAAATACAGAGGTAGGTATACATGTGATCCCCTGCAAGGAAACGGCAAAATGCATGAGGACGACTATACATATTACATTGCTAAAATAAAATTGTTTTTTAAATAAAATAATCAGCCGAAAAAATATTCTTTTAAGAAAGGTTTGTTTCTTAAAAATCTTCGAGTTCAGTAATTAAATGTTTTCTTTGACCATGAATTTTGAGCAGAGCATACTTAGGTACTAAAACCAAAGTGACCTTTGGCTCAATAGTAATCGAATTGACCTGACCGCTTGACGACGGCATGCATATCATTATTCACACAAACTGTATCTTGAAGTGTCTGTGACAAGGTAATCGGATACAACTGATAACAAGTGTCACCTACGATTATACTATCAGCGTTTTCAAACTTACACGTCTGTCTGTAATTTATATAGTTTTAGCCCGTGGGAATTGTCATTATAACACGTAAAGCAGGGGTTCCACTGCGAGCGGAGAGGGCCCCGTACGGACTGTTTAACATACAACGGTGCCTTCAAACGGTTTGCTCTCGGTGGAAACACTTGAAGTCACCGATGCATGCTAAATCGAGTCCGTATGGGCCCGCTCTACTCGCAGTGGAGACCCTGCTTAAAAAACAATATAGCAGCATAGCATATCATATCATGGCATACAAGTTATTTATCGCTCGTGCCTCGGGATTCGTAATTTTTCTGCTGATTTGGTAGTCATCTGATAATTCATAGACGCAGCAATATTGCACTGTCATCGGGTTTACAGATTTTTCAAATATTTAAGTACCTATACCAATTTTATTCCAATTCCAAATAGTATAAATGACTATAATAATGAGTTTTCGTTATTTATTTATGTAATTGCTTATGGCGTAAGTACTCAAAAATAATTCGGAAATTGATTTGACTGTAAAAAAATATGGTACGTAGGTATAAACATATTCATCTAAACAAATTGTGAAACAAATCTCAAGTTAAGTAGTTACGAGTAAAACGTGAAGTAAGGTACAATTGGTGTAAGTAACAATTGACAACATTTCATTTTGGTGACACCTGCAAATTAGGTACTATACGAATCGAAAGGGTTTTGCCTCCTGAACACGGCAAAATATTTATTTAGATTTATTTTTCTTTATTGACAAAATTACAAGTAAGTTAAAAAAAATCGAGTTTTACCAATACTATGCCTGAATAGATATAATACCATTGCCTTTTTCACGAGAAAAAAGCTGTCATACTTCAAGTTTGACATTGACACTATTGACAGATGGATAGATACTTGAGATCGGTTGACCGCCATTATTAAAAAGAAAAACTTTTTTTTTATACAGATTGGACTAACGTAATATGTCCATTGTGTCGTAGAAATGAAGTTACGCCCTTTTAGAATAAGAACATCTTAATAAATTAATAATAAAATAATTATACATCCTAGGGAAAAAATAAAACTATTAGTGTCTTCCTCCTTCCAAACAGTATCTATAAAACGAATAAAATTAAAGTCTTGAAAATATGAAATCTTGTCAATTTAATAAATACAATAATAATAAGTGTATACCTAGTAACTGTGTTAGAGAATGCCATATTGCTATTAAGTCCACCATTTGTACTTTTTTTGTGAAATAAATGAATAAATAAACAACTAGGTACCTGTAACGATATAATATCTTAATAAATAAAATATTGAATACGGCAAATTACTGCAGCGTCGAATGCAATTAACCGTCATATTTGTATTTGGATCGCGAAATGAAACAGATTTAAGTCCTAAATTAATCCATTACAACTTCAGCCTTAACGTAACTTAATTAAATATAAAAAAGCGCGAGTTCCTTTTTGAGATAGGCTATTTTTAAACCAATTGCTTTATCGCTAAACAGGGTAAATGATTGACCCCGATTTATCTCAAAGCACTAATAAGGTTAAAACTCAGTGCAATCGAGATAATTGGTAAAAGAAGATACTTAAAATGTATGGGCGAATGCACACATACAATTCAATATTATGCTGCTCCAATAAAATTCCTTATGGGCCCCACAGACTTAGTTACAGTCGGACTGATAGGGGGACAGATATTAAGCCATTTGTTCGTGTGAATGTTATATAGGTACATCTCGCGTTCTAACAGATATCTACAACCATGTCGGCCTGTCAGTTTGACTGGTAGGGGGTCATCCATAAAGTACCTACGTCACACGAATTTCATGATTTTTTGAGCCCCCCCCCCGTCCTTGTCACAGGTGGTCACATTTATGAGACCCCCCCCCCCCCCTCCCTAGTGTGACATCACATGTTTGGCAAATTTCACATCGAAAAATTATTAAATTAAAACAGCAGTTCCGAAATTAGTTTTATTTCCATTTAAATTAAGTACTTTTTGTAGTAGTAGTACTTATTTCAAATGAATACCTCTAGATATATTAGATTTTGAAATGTGATGTCACGAAACTTAGGACCCCTCCCACCCCTTGTCACACCATGTCACACTTTGTCGACCCCCTCCCCCCTCCCTTTACGTGTGATGTACTTTATGGATGACCCCTAGTTACTTTGGTAACTTTCCAGAACCTCTACTCTAGGCGGTAAAAATCATATCGTCTTTGTTCTGTTATCTAGAATCTCAGCCAAGAAAGATTTATGTGGCATTGGCACCGTCCTCCATTATCCAATTTGAGCACAGATAGGCGTACTACCTATCTATACTGAAATTTCTATGGGACATTTATTTATTTGGGTCCGTCCGGGTTGGTACCACCATCTTATCCATTAACCTACCGCCAAGCAGCAGTGTTTGCATTGTTGTGTTCCGGTTTGGGGATAAGACAGCCGGTGAAATGACTAGCATAGAGGCATTCCATCTTAGTCCTCAGGGATGGCAACGCATTTGCAGTCTTAGGATTGCGGTCTTGTGAATGCGAATGTCTATGGGTCACAGTTTCCACTTACCATCAGGTGGCTTGTGTGCTCGGTTGCCTCCCAATGCCATAAAAAATAAATAAATATATAGGTATGTTCACTAAATTAAACATTTACAAAATAAGAATACTCAGAGAAATTGTTTATAAGACGTGGATATGAGGGTGTCAAGAGTTATTTGGTGTATTTTTTACGTATTCAGCCGTTTTCTACCAGGAAACGACCAAACTTATTGAGATTTCAAAGGTTTATGACTTTATGAGGCATACACGTACTAATGCGTTTTTTTTTCAATCAGCTTTTGAAACTCTTTCATTGAAGTACGTTATATCGTTATTAGGTACCTAGATTTTAACAATACCTGATATAATAGTATTTGATATACAATTAGGAGCCATTCCTAATAATAGTGCGTTTCACTAGGCACTTTAACGTCGTACGGTGAAACTGTGGAACGAACTCCCTACGGTGGTATTTCTAACCAATTATGACATGGGTGCCTTCAAGAAAATTAATTCCCTAATTGGCCGGCAACACGGACCGACGACTCTTTTTGAGTTGTTGAGTGTGTATGGGCGATGGTGATTACTACCCATCAGGTAACCCACATGCTTGTTTGCCTCCCTCTCTTATTTAAAAACATACCTACTAACTAAAATAATTATATGACGATACCATTTGTGAGCGTCTTTGTTCAGAATAATTGTTGTGTTGGCAGCACCACTTCAATTCAATATGCATCTTCAAAGTGTTATAGCCATACCACCAAGGCTTCTAACTTTACAGCCCGACCATCTAACTCACTGCGCCATTGTTATAAACTTTTATCCTCTCCCTTACTTATCCTACCGTCTCTCTCGCTCCTTAAGAAGGGGTGGCGCTCGCTATAGGCGCCGAGGGTTGCCGGGGAGGGGTGCAATAAAAAGGTAAGCCTATGGGGAGGCGGCTTATGTAAATAGCGTTATGTAAGGGTAGTGGGTTCTGGCCCAGTTAAAATTTATTGCTTACGGCGGAGATATATTGTTATTTATGTGTTTAAGGTTTAAGTTGTATTGCCTTTTGAAAGTGTAATCGTAGAAGTCATAAAAGGAACGTTTATTATGATGGTTTACGAGACCTGTTCTTTAACGTGGCACAGGCTAAGTCAGTACGCAATGGGCGATCATCAGCGATGATTAGTGTACAGCATAAGGAGGCAAACCAAACGAGCACACTGACCACCTGATAGTAACCGGGATCTAACACAAATAGACATGACATTGTCAAAACTACAATGCTAAGACTGCAATCCTAAGACTGCCAATGCGTTGCCAGCCTGAGGCCTAAGATACCTACCTACTAGATGCTTAGATGCTAGTAATTTCACCGCTTGTCGTATCCACTAAAACTGTTCATTATTATCGTAGGAACATCGAAGTACCCATTGCTATTCCCTCGTAAACTCTGAATTTCAGGGATTAAAAGTGATGATGAAGTAATCGGATGAGCGTTGAACCGTAAAGACAAAAAGACCACATTTTCATACCTATTTATAATAATAGAAAGGCTGCTGGGATTTTTTTTTTAGGAAAGCATTAGAAGCACCTACATAGGTGGGCAGATATTATATAACAACAAGTACTTTCCCAATTTAATCAGCGACCACCACTCATACTCGCATCACTCTCATACTCACAGCGACCACTTCATATAGAAGTTTGCTAATGACACATTTGAAATAACAAACGAAGTTCTGATTCCCCGGTGGTCTAAGACGGCGAGGACGGTCACCACTGCTAACAATAAGTGTTTTGACGTCTTAAATAAGTTATCGTAAGCTAGTGGATCGGGCACACGCCTTGCAAGCTTAGGGTTGCCGGTAGGTACAACATACACTTAAAAAAAATGCATGTTTCTTGCAATTTATGCACAGCCGAAATCCCTGGTCTGGAGGGTTGGAGGGAATATGCCTTGGATATCCATGGAAGGGATTTTTGGAAATTCATACCAGAAGCGCTTAAATAGAAGCGTGAAACTAATTCTGCGAATACCTACTGCGAATCTGTCTAGGTTCCATACTACCCTAACAAATCAGATGATGATGATGATGATGGGTGGGGACGCCCGGCCAGAGTAGGCAGGCAGTCGATTCCTAAACAAGTCAGACAAGACACATCAACCACGGTGTAAGGTCGTTCAAACGCAACGGATTTTAATAGATAGGGTGATTCAAGAGGAAGATTTTTCTATATTATAAATTCTGGATTATGTACGGATGTTACAAAAAACTCAGAAAAACTGAAGCGAGGCGAGGGCGTGTCGCTAGTGTTATGATAATTATTTGACACTGGATAAACATTTCATGATAACCATGTAACATTATTAATCTGTGAGACAGGCCTAGACTAGGTGTAGGTGAACTGAAAATTCTGGTGTAGCTATCTAGTTTTTTTTTTAGGCAAATAATATTTTGTATTTATCAGTAGTATAATTACATTACATTAACAATTAAACTAAGCTACTCAAATATTAAAGATGTAAATAATAATCACCTCTATAAAAAGAACACCCCCTCTAGCAGGTCCGCTCCCGGCATGGTCCCTATGACACTGGCTGCATTACCTCTCTGGATAGCTAGCCCAATCCTTTGGGAGAGGTAAGCAACAGCTCTAGGATCTCCGCAGGTATCTTTGAGCCGGGATGACAGAGCCTTAATAAAGCTTTTCATATCGGCTGACCAAGGTCCCATGGTCTCCACAGCAAGTGCCACAAATTCGTAATTATTTAATAATTATGAATATTTGCGCCGCTTGATGGTTTGGGCCTGATCAGCTGCTGCACCTGCTATCTAGTTAATTACTTATTATTCCAGAATTATTAGTGACGACGACTCGCCTTCTCTTCACTATGAGTTTTCTGTATCACCCGTACATAATGCCAAATGTATTATACATAAAAACCTCTTTCTTGAATCACTCTATTCATTGGTAAAAACCGTATCAATAGTACATTGTGTATTAAGGTCGGTAAGTAAGGAATTACGATCGAGGCTCTAGTAGAACTTTTTTTAAGCGGATGGCTGGCGGACTCCACAGATTATACAAATATTTCGTTCAGAAACGTTAAGGGCAAATACTTACGTAGTTATACATACAGCCCTGAAGGAGTGTAAAAAAAAAAACGACGTTTTGATACAGAAAACTATTAAAATCGGTTATTAAGAACATTAATTGAGTATTTAAGTAACATGTAGCGAGATTGCAATGAAATTCCTGTTTAAATAACATTTTAAGACAATTTTTCAATTGCGTGTAAACTCTTTGCTTGAACTTGCATGACCTGTGTGCTGTGCCATAAATTAAAAAAAAATTACTTACCGACCTTGGGTTTCATGGTAAAAAGAAAGGTCGAGGGTTTTATATGGGGCATTGCGGCCAAGTTAACCTGTATGTTTAGATACTGTTTACGTGCAAGTGTGATGAAAAATACGTTGCGTGTACTTCGAAAGATAAGCTTACATACAAAGGGAAGAGGGGGAGCGAAGCGACCTTGTATTAATACAATGTAAAGAATTCAATCTAATAAGTAAAGTCACCAGTAGTCAGACAGAGACCAGTAGTCGACCTTATATGAGTGCGAAGAGTGGGAAACATATCTTTCATACTCTTCCCTCTCATTCAAAGTATAGGCAGAGGCCGACTCCTCCGACTACAGGTCTCTGGCTGACCTCTGGTTACTTTTCATCTAACTTTTTTAGATAGGTAGCTGATTTATAACCAAACGCGTGGATCAACTGTACGCTTAATGCTACTTTAGCATGACCACATCCTAGCAATTTGTGTAACTATAGTCATGTTTTTTATTAGATAAAGCAAATTGACAGTTCTCGGTCATTCTGGTAAAAGTCAACAGAAAATGTAACCAAACTTGTTTTTTTTTAACCTTGTTTCATTATTTTTAACACTGTTACATTAACACATAAACTGTCAGATTAATCTATCAGGTAAACTCAGGTCTTATTCTATCCTTTAAATGAATTGTCATCCATCCGACCTTAGCTAGTCTAATATCCCGTTTCAAATGAAATTCTTTGCTCTTGACACAAAGTTCTCGTTCGGCAGTCGCTTCCTCAATCGATGCTAAGTCAAATAGAATGCGTCTGGAAGTCCCGGCGGAAAACAAGGTTGTATTTCCGCTGGGAAAGTTTGGGAGCCTTCCGTTTTGTTCTGATGGTCGCAAATAAACTAGGGTTGACAGAGATGATGAACTGTCAGTCAAAACTAATAATCAATGATTAAAAATTGGTCAAAACCGTCATACTTACGAGTTATATTAATTAGGGGCAAGTAAATGCCTCCCTCGAAGTAGTGTCTGGGTATTTGAAGCATTTGTAAAGAAAATACTTGTAGATATGTTAATATTTCGGTACGAGTAATAGATAGATAGTGGTAACTGAAACCTTTGTACCATTTGTATCTTTTTTAAACTGGCTATGTTATATAATATATAAAGTGCTAATTATTACCGAGCGAAATCCGTTTTGCTTTTTTTGTCTTATTGGGTTTTAACAATCTGTTTTGACTCTTTAGGATGAGTATAGTAAATATGATGAAGTCTCCTTTCTATATTCTAAATGTTACTTTGTTGTATCATTTTGTATAAAAAAAAGCCTCTGAGTACAAATAACTTTCAAGCAGACTTAAAGAAAATTATCATAAATCAATAAAGTTTGAGTATCTGCGGTTTCGCATTTCAATTTCACCATTTGGCAAGACAGTTTTATATCCGTCGCAGCTTTAAAAAATCACTTATTATAATTAAAGTGCATCCCATCTAAGAAAATAAGGGAAATATCTTTCTATCTCTTTCTTCTTATTGTATTTTCGTATAGGTTAGACAGGGATAGTGAGATAGGTATGCGGAGTAGTGAGTGACAACCCTGACGTTCGGGGTCCGAGGTTTACGAGCGACACTTGTCATTAAACCTTCCCTATTTCGGAGAAGTATTTTAGGGGTGTGAAAAACAGAAAATACTTACTATATTTCTAATAAAACTACCTATGTTTCATATTGTAACATTATTTTGAATGATGAGTAGGATATAATAGAAGGCAGAAGCATTGATAGTTAGTAGGATATAGTACCTTTTTTTAAGTGCTTACTTTGAATATTATAAATATTTATCTGAAGTGGCCAACTCTCGTTTTTTTTTCATGCCCAATTAATATATTTAACCATTAATTTGATTTTATTATTAAAGTCCCAAAGTGGTAAATGACGTATTTGGTCATCTGTGACTGCTGTGAGATATTCCAATAAATCAATATTATACTTACTAACAAAATCTTCTTAATTTCGTTCCTTACACAACTAGGTAAACACACATGGTAGAGCTATTGAACCACAGTATTGAACTATGCTCTACGAGTCATCCAACGCCAACCTGAGAAAAAAAAACGGCGGTGCAAAGAAAATAAAAAATGAATTCCTAATTGGTTAACCTAAAAATGTAATGATTAAGTAGGAGTGCCAACCCTACGCTAGGGTTGACTTTTATGACGCGTAATTCGGGCAGTGGTTCTAGCGGACAAGGTCACACAGACAGCTTAGTACAGATTCAGCGCAGAGGAATCGATAACAATACGATATTGAGCCAGTTTTGTTTGGAAGTCAAGAACTGGGGCATTGAAAATGTTATTAGAGGACGTAAATAACTCAGTAGAAAAGGATGCAAGTGCAAATAACCGTCCATTAGATTTCTGTTTCTCAGACTGGTTAACTAGTAGAAAATGCCCTTGAACATTAAGTCCGAAACTTCGTTGTAAATAGGCTATTGTGCAAGTTTCAATAAATAAGCACTTTTTTCACACAGTCACACAAAGTTGGTTTTTCCATACTAGATGAAAAACAAACATGGGGTTCACTTAGTATGGAAAAACCCACTTTGTGTGATTACACAAAAAGTTGTCATGTAGTAAAAATGGAATGTTGCTTTAAAAACATCTTAAGTTCATAATGATTCAACAATTAAAGAAAAGACTTAAAAATCATTGAAATAAAATAATACAAGAGCTTACGGGTTTTTCGTACGATGGACACAAGGCAAAATTACAAAAAATCCGATTAAAATGATCAATGTCTCTGAAAGTAATAAAAATCGCTGAACATACATGGGGATGTTTTTGGTAGCCCTCAAGATGTCCTAATTAATCGCCTGCTCATCATTAGCAACTCCGGACGAGCCCGAAACATGGCGATGGTTTTTCGACGTTATTTACTTGGGTAACCCGTTGTGATTTCTTTAAAATATTCAATTTGTGTGAGATTGTCCCCTGATATTTATTTAATTTTGATTATCCGATGAGGACCGCGAAATAATGTGATAATTACTGCCGTCACTTTCTGTTTCGTCGGCGCACTCGTCTGTCGCCGACGGCCGCTCGGTCAGCCGGGGCCACGAGACCGGCGGATGGTGGTACATTAGGTACAACAGTGATATAATATTATTATAACCCAGGAGGCCTAATATGGCTGCGTTTATGGCGTGAAAAAATGTGGATAAAATATCTGTCACTTTTTGACACTTGTATCCACATTTTGTCACGCGATAAACGCAACCATACTTATAGGCCCGCTGGAGCTGATAAGTTCTATATTTCCTTACTTTTATGCAAGAGTGTAGCATCTCAAAATAAGTTGCTGTTGCATTTAAATTCAGAACACTTTCTACTTAAAGTTTTCTTTAAAAAGTCATAATTTTTTGAGTTGTAGCAGTATTGTATAAAAACAGCGATTTTGTTTGTGTCAAAGATTATTTAGAGAGTTAAAAGGTTACACTATGTCAGATCAAAAAGGAGACCAGTTTACTCGATAAAAACTTATTGCTTTTGGCATATTATGGCGGCCGAGTTTAAAACAATACGATAACATGTCAATATGGTTTTACCCAGTAGAATAGAAGCCTTATTCTGTAGAGTGGGATTGGTATTGGTGTCTTTAGATACTTGTGGGAGGACCTTGTGCAGGGTCCGTCCGGGTTGGTACCACCATCTTATCCATTAACCTACCGCCAAACAGCAGTGTTCGCATTGTTGTGTTCCGGTTTGGGGATAAGACAGCCGGTGAAATGACTAGCATAGAGGCATTCCATCTTAGTCCTCAGGGTTGGCAACGCATTTGCAGTCTTGTGAATGCGAATGTCTATGGGTCACAGTTTCCACTTACCATCAGGTGGCTTGTGTGCTCGTTTACCTTCCCATGCTATAAAAATAAATAGGGAATTGTGGAGGCCTGAGGCAGGCTTTTGTCCAGCTGTAGGACAGATATAAGATAAGATAAGGTAGGTATGTTAAACTAGTGATCCAGCCTGACTTTACAAGGGTGTATTGAAATTATGTTCTATGGTAATAAAGTCATTTTTGTTCCGTTTAATGTTTAATGATGGTTTAAAACATAAAAATATTCTACTTAGTTTAGGTGGAGAAGATGGATCGATGCTAATTTAATGTTAAACTAAACTAAAAAGTCACAAGTAAGGAGATTAAAAGTAAGAAACACTTAAAGTACTATTAATACATTGTAACAAGTTTAGTGTTTTATCACTAACTAATCCATGGTGAAGAGAAAACGCGTGCAAAGATAAAATCCCATGCGCACTCTAAAGTAATCTACGAAGCATTCACTTTTATCGAGCACTTGAGACAAATTAATCACTAACAAATCATGAAACCAGACATGATGTAACTGATTACCGGTGAGGACTTGACGACAGTTCAGTGTAGCTGGCAAGCGTAACTTGACCCGTCAGGGCGTCTGAACATCATTAGAGCACGGATCAAGTTGTCGGGCGAGATTATAGGCGATGATAGCACCAAAGATGAGGTTTGCTGGTTTGTGAATGTAGATTATTTACGTACACAAACAAGAGAACAAAGTTAGAATTTCATGTTACTGCCGTCTGTTTTTGCTTGTCGGTAATTTTTCGACTACTTTTATTACTAATTTACTTTTATTTTGAAAAAAAGCTGCCTTAACCGGGAATTGTAAACACCTTTGAAAAAAATTGCACTTTCGATAGTTCAAACATACTGTAACTGCATCTAAGTATATAAGAAAATTATGTTAACTTGTATGACCCTGTAAGAAATAAAACTGTTCTTGATAAGGAATCGGGTCCTGTAACATATGGATTCCTAGCACAGGAACCACTGGTATTGCTTCTATCTTTCTTCGTAAACAAATTTTAATTCTATTTTGTTGCATGAAATCTTATTTAGTTATACTATAATTAACATACTTGAAATAAAAACCAATAGTGTCAGTTTTCTTTGCAAGGGGGTTTATAGAACCAGGTCAAACAAAAAGCAACAAAATAGTATTGTAAAAAAAGCGAACAAAGATATATCGGTGAATTGGTTTAGATTTTTTAAATCTAAACTGATTATGAAACTATGGCGATGATAATGATAATAAAAGGAAGTCCATCATAAAATAAGACGTCTTGCTGTTTATACAGGGTGTAAGTCAGTCGAGTGTAGGGGTTTTAAGGAATGATAGTTAGGGTCGTTTTGAACAGTTTTAACCACATTTACTGTTAATAGTATTACGCGAAGTTGCACGTTTTTACAGATATTGTAATTTTTCAACTATATTTGAAAAAATACTATGGTCGCAAGATAAACAATCAATAATCATTCGAGCATTAGCAGGCGTTCATTTGAATTTAGTTTGAATAACCAAGGTATTGCTAAAGTACAATATATAAAAAAAACTATACGCGTAGGTATAGAGTGTTTCATTATTGTTTTTCTGGTGAACACAGCGTTTCGTCAAAAATTTGGTTGTTAAAAAAATACAATATCTCAAAAGCCAACTTTGCATATCAATAAATGGTGTCAAACATATTCAGAATTACCCTAACTATCTTCGTTTAAAACCCCTACACCCGTCTGCCAAACATCCTGTATAAAAACTTAACCAATAAAAGAAAGAACTCTCCAGTTTCGTGGCCGCCCCGCAACGTCAGATGCACCACACCGCACTCCCCAATCCATTTGTTTCAATTAGGGCGGACCTTATTCGCACAGTTTGCGTCAATGCACAATTTTAATCAGGAACTCTTTGGAACGTTTCCAGAATTTTCAATCTGGAACACTTTTAGAGTGAATTATTAACGGGTTTTAAAATTATATCCATAACTAAGGTTAATCAAAAGCAGCCGAAACCGACGTACGTGCATGAAGAGATTGATGAATGTTTAGACTGGTGCACCTGGCGTTCCATAGTCTCTGCCTATCCCATTGGGAGACAGGCGTGAAGGTATGTACTTACTACCTTTGTAACTAAGGTTATGAATAATGGTAAGGTATATTATGCTGAAGCATTTTGTAGGTGGCAGTACCTCGCACAGGGTACTCTTCGATCATTGTACCCTACCACCAAGCAGCTGTGTTAATAATGTTGTGTTTCAAGGGGCATTCCATGTAAGTCCTTGAGAAAGTGCAAATCATATATAAAATATTTGGCATGGAGTTGGGAAACCAGTATAAAAGCCGGATGGTAAGTGGGATCGGACCCATAGAAAATTGCACTCTCAAGACTGCAATCCTGAGACTGCAAATGCGTTGCCAACTTTGAGGACTAAAATGGAATTCCTATGCTAATATTTTTTCTTGATAAGTAGCGGAAGAACGAAGTTAAATTAAAAGCACGCTTTAATAACCCGACTGTCTTTTAATGTTTCGGCATCATACATATTTTAAATTCCTACCATAGTTGTATATATTTTCGGAATCCTAGTTTAAAACTCTCGATATAGTTTACTTTATTTAATTATGAAAAGAGTTACAATATACCTAAATCTGCGCCGGCGTTGCCCAAACTTTGGGAAGCTCTGATATATTTTAAATAACAGGTTAATTTAATTCGATTTTACACAATATGATGTCATAGGAAAAGACAAAAATAACTTTTCACCCATAATTAGACGGAGTCTAGGAATATTCGCAGTAACGCCGAACGTTGGCAGACCACCAAATCGCATATATCCATTATTAAGACCAAAAACGAGCAAATGGCCATCTAATTTTAGACTTTACGATGTGCGTGACAGGTGCTAGAATCGCATGAAGCTTTGGCACCTGCTTTGGCACGTCGAAAATGTAATGATATGAGATAATTGCCATCGCGTTATTTTATGTTCTTTTTATTTATTGAAAAAAGTTAACGTGAAAGTGAAACCAACTGCGTATCACCGAATAGCCAAAGTTTGCCTTACATGACATTAATGGCGGCTGAGTTAACAACGATCATGTCAAAGGGAATATGGTTTTACCGAGTAGCATAGGGACCACAGATTGATGGTTGTACCTGTACAGTATCATCATTAGAATTCCTTTTTTTTTAAAGTCCCGACGGTTCCGTAATACCGTACAGTAGCTAGGTAGATATTATTATCCCCATTTGCGTTTTCCTGCTACACACGGACTCAACGAGAAGAAGTGAGATCGGATCTCTATAGTGTATTTTATGTCTAAAAGTTTATTTTTACGGCTACTTAAGGTGAACAGTTACGTCAACCTTAATATTAATAAACCTTTATATTTTGAGTAATTCTGAACAACTAGTTTACATACATTTAGATGATGATGATGGGTGGGGACGCTACTTATTATCATACTATAGATATATTTATTTAATAAAGAAAACAAATATTGTTTCCCATAAATAATCGTAGGTACCTATTGATATTTAACAGCACAGCAAAAACAATGAAATAGCAAGGTTTTTCACCGGAGAGTGCCACTAGTCTGGGATCTAAAAATTCAATGCTCTCCCCTGAGTAATCGAAATTGTGTATACTGCAGATGTTTCATGACGTAGGTATGCCACTATTATCGTCCTAAATCAATAAGAAGCAGACTTATTTATAGTCAATAAACATGTTACGTGAAGTGACATATCGATCACATATAGTCACACCTAATAAGATTACCGAAAACCATAAAATACGTATCCTGGACCAGACCATAAAAGATAACAAAACGCAAACCAAATAAACAGCGCAGACCGAACCGTGGCAAACAAGCCAACAAAGGCCGTCATAAAAATATTTTTAATACGTATTCTTTGTATGTGAAATGGCATAAAACTGGTATCGTATTAACTGTCGTGCAAATTCAAACGGGAGTAAAAAGTGTAGTTCATTTCGCATCGCCCAGGAGTTACAAATCAAACCAAATATATTGGTTATAAAACTGCAACAAGTATGTGCATCGGTTGCATGTGTGTAGGTATCTCCACTTGGGTTTATGGACTATAAACTGCGTTTACGACTGCGTATAATACCATCCGGCTAAAAGGGTTTGGGCACTCCGCTGTACTAAACCCGATAGGCACCGAGCCATAGACGGCTAATTACAAAGAGCACGTTTTACTGTTTCATATTAGCCCTTCAGTTTTAATAATTGCGATTGAGACGGACGAACTGTCATCATTTGGGAAAGTTATCTAGGGTAACTATTATCAAACGTAAAAGTAGAATAAAATATAGGTACCTAACCAAATTAAACAACACACAATAGCTTATGCAACATAAACATACATATACTACATATTTATACACTATTAATAACTTAAGTTATAAATAAGTTTAAAGTGTATTTTTTTTTAAATATAACTAAACGTTTCTATAACGATATACTACTCTCAGCGTATGCATGCCACATCTAGATGTAACCTTTCTGTGTGCTTGTGTTACTTGGGCTCGAGTTGTCGCCGCTCGCAATGCGTTGTGTGTCATGAGGGTAGCCAGACATTAGTAAAGTTGAAGTTACCCTTTTTTTTGTAAGTAGCTCTGCGCTCATTAGATTTAGTTTGTAACTCTCAGTTATAATGTTTTTATCTCATATAAGTGAATTGTAAAAATTCTTATGGGAATAAATGACCTTAAACCTAAACCTAAACTCTTACACGTACCTATACATAATTAAAATTTCGAGGTCTTTGTGTGTTATGGAGTAATTATACTTGAACTAGTACTATACTTGAAAATGTGTCTGTGGCTTAGTGGCTTAGTTCGAACCCCCGCGGTCACCATGTACCACTGAGTTCTTTTTAAACTTACGTGCATAACCCGATGCTCTTACGGTGAAGGAAAAACATCGTGGGGAAACCTGCACATTCGAACATCTGAGTGTGTAAGAGGGTAAATGCACAAAAGATGCAAAATGGTCGAAGTGTATCCGAAATCCATCTGTATGATAAGATAAGATAAGTTATACTTGAAGGTACAGATAAAAAGGAAATCGGCGTTTGACATCCGTAATAGTCCCTGTCATATTGCGAATCTTTGTATGGATGGAGAGTGTAACACTTTTGGTGTAGAGCATTGAAAAACGGCAAGGGGGCAATATGGTGCAATATATAGGTGCAATATTCAAACCAAGCTGAGTATTAGAGAAGAGTAGAGAATACAATTCGGGAAATACTTTTACACCACTTAAAAAAAACCCTGTAAAAAAAGCCGTCATCGCGTCTGCTTTTCCTGGTCATCACTTTCCGGTGTTTTGATTGTATATAGCTAAAAAAAAAAAACATTGAGCAGTCCATGATCATTCCAACTTTCTTTCTCTGAGTAAAACCACGTTCACTCCAAAGTTCGACGTTACATTGTTTACTAAAATTGATTAATATCATCCTCATCATCAACCGAAATACGTCCACTGCTGGACACAGCCCCCCCAACGTTAACCACGAGGAAAGGTCCTGGCTTGCATCCAAAAATGGAGCATATGAATTACAAGCTGAAAGAATTTCAATTCAGATGCAAGCTCCAAATGTTAACCCAATTGCATAAGATAATGAAGCATATGAATTAATTAAAAGATGAAAGAATGTCAATTCAGATGCAAGCTCCACATTTTAACCCAAATTTATTAACCTAAAATTATACAGTCACATAATCAAAGAAGAACAATATGACAGTAAGTTTGGTGTGAAAATAAATTTACAATTTCAGCGTGAAAATAAACTCACAGTTTCCATGTTTCCACAAGTTACGGCGAAAGTTTATTAACATGGTAGTTGTAGTTCATAAAGTTGAGATCGCAGCTTGAGTTTTAGAGATATGAAGTCATAGGAGTAGTGGGTCGGTTTATAACAACAAGACGAAATAAACGGAGAACAAGGGCTTCTGGCATAAGGTCTGGCGAATTTTTACGGCGTGTTTTACATAAACAAATACATCTACAAGTTTAACATAAGACAAGCTATACAAATCCTACTTCATGTTTTGATATTTTCGTCTCCATAAGTTACTTTATAGGGATCCCTTTGAAATATCGACAAACATTTCATCGAATGTGTAATTTCACCGAATATACATACATACATAAATTCACGCCTTCATTCCCAGAGTGGGGTAGGCAGAGCTAAAGAATTACCAAGAAGTATTAAAACTATCACCGAATATAATTTCATCGAAAACGAATTTCGGCTAAACCTTATAGTTTTCAGATTATCTTAAGCATTCGTTACGTAGGTTAGGTTAGGTTAGACTTGTGACCACAATAAAAATAAAGCTTCTGCACGTGGAAATGCCTGCAAATCTATTTTAAATTATACCTATATATACTTTTTTGCCGAAATTAGGTCACCTGTTCAGCCTCTACAAAGAACGAAATATCCACACATACATAGATACAGACGCACATACCAGTCAGAAACATTACTAACCTTCTTGGACAGTCGCATAAAAATACGGAATCGAGGCTCGGTCTTCCGAGTATAAGCTACGGAGGGTAGAAATATGAAATGTTAAATATGTTCTTCCTATACTTCCCATAGATAGTAATATAGGTAAACTTTCGAAATTCTATTGTTAAAAGGAAGATATTAGGAAAATAGTAAGAAACGAGATCACGGTATCCTCTAGCTGTCTATATTTAACGAGAAAATGGATGGTATGACGTGAAACCTTGCTAAACTTCGTTCTCACTAATGTTGAATACGTGTAACTCTCTCTTGGTTGGAAATAAACAAATCTTTTTCAATCGAGCTTTAGTCGTGTTAGGCTTAACTGTAATAAGATAGTCATCCCGATACCATTTAGATTGACGTTTGATATAGCAAAACATCAGCTTAATAAGCCACGTATCTGAGAGAAGTGCAAAGAATCCAAAGTCTCGTAACTCTTTATCTGAACAAAAAGTGCCAATTTGAATGCGGCTGAAGCGATTCCGAAGCGAGCGTAAAAGTCGCTCGGCGTTCGCCGTAAATGACGAGCCCGACTAACCTCGTAAAGAGTAAAGGTTAGGAGAAGCCTTGCGTCATGCCGCATGCCACACTCTCACAAAAGGAGGTGCTTTTTGTACGATTGTGATTGTTGTGAATATGCGTCTGTTACCATATGAATTCAACATTTAGTGGTGGTAAGACCTTGTGCAGGGTCCGTCTGGATCGCTACCATACCATACCATAATTATCCTTTAACATACCACCAAGCATTAGTGTTCGCACCGTTGCTTTCCGGTGGCATAAAGGCATTCCAGCTTAGTCCCAAGGTTTCGCAACGCATTGCCGTCTTGGGATTGCAGTCAAGATTGCAGAGAGATGGTTTTGAGAAAGCAAATTTCTACGGGTCCCAGACCCCTCTTACCATCAGGAGGCCTGTGTGCTCGTTTGCCTTCTCTGTCCTGTAAAAAATCAAGACGCTAGATACATGAGCTTGGATGAAATGGACTTTTTACCGTTGATAACAGCTGGTATTACCTAAAGTAATTTTATTCAAAATATGTGATACACATACATACTCGTACATACATACTCACCTTCACGCCTGTCTCCCAGGGTAGGCAGAGGCTATGGAATGCCAGGTGCACCGGTCTAAACATACAACTTTCGCTTTCTCTACATTAATCAATCTCTTCATGCACGTACGTCGGTTTCGGGTGCTTATTCAGTACATCGCAAATCTGATCACCGGGGGTGCTAAGTCAGCAATTTCCGAAATCGACAGAATGTGTAGATATTGACGTAAGCTTCCCATCGAACAATCTTCATCAGTAGTATCCTTACCATGAGTTACAATAACCGTACTCGCTAGCGAGTCGAATGTTCTGTTCCTCGCACTCTATAAGAACATTGCGAGGTTGTGAGGGACAGAGCATTCGACTCGCTTGCGAGTGCGTTAATGTAACTCATGGTAAGGGTACTGATGACGATTGTTCGACCGCTTAAGCCAACTCCGTACATTTCGAATCGAGAAAAACTAAACGTTAGCAGCGCATCTTGGCTACGCCCTTGGTATGCTTGAGGTGTTCTGCCACAGATGCCGCAAGATACCGCATACCGTTCCGCTAATGACAGGGTGCGTCAGTATGAAATGTGCATAAAATGTAAGCGGGGCTTGCACCAAGGTGCGCATCCACTTCGCCGCCGCTCGTAAAAGAGGGGAGGAACAAACCAAAAAATCGAAAACAAATATCTTATATAATTATACAAGAAATAAAACACGTTTATTACTCGGTTTATTCCCTTTATGACCTGGGATAGACGGTGGGAGCCTAGACGTCGTAAATAACTATGAAATATGATAATTGCAAAATTCTTCAATATATTACGATTTAAGCATTGATGATCCCTCTGACGTTTTGTTGGGCCATAACTAAGGTTTCGCGGAATCGTGTGTCTCTGTCCCTCTTGTGGTATTTCACGTAAGGCTTACAACTATTGGGTTTTATGTGTTCGCAAGTTTAATTGCGCTTAAGGATTGCATGTCAAATTAATGTTTGTATTTTATTTCTGAGGTCATGTTTTATTATTGGAAATTGTTGCCCGCACCGCGAAATGTGTTTATTTGTGTCTTACATCAAACCCACTTCGATTTTCTTATCGATTTTAAAAGGTACGTTGCTAAGTAGAGTTGTACATATTAAGGGATGCTATCCAGATCGCCGAACATTATCAAATTAAACAAATATAGGTAACCTACCATAAATAAATATTTTCTGTAAAAATAAAAGTAACACGTCTTTGGGTCACCCAAACGCTCCGGTAGTTTCGGAGCAAATTAGTTGTGAGTGTTGAGACAGACGGATGGACCGACAAACACGTGATCCTCTCCGTTTTTTCCTTTAAATGTAAAGTAATTGCTTAATAATAGGCTTAGAAAAAATATATGACCATGCAATTGATAATATAGTTATTATCACACCGGATAGTTGATACTTATAGCACTATCAGGTTCTCACAGCGCATGCTCGTGTTTATATGTTTATATTGCCATTTAAACTAGCGTTTTATTATATGATTTATGTATACGATTGTAAAGTGGATCGATAAAGAGTTTTTTTTATTATATTTACGAAGTGAAACTTAAACTTTTATGTACGTCTTTTGCAACACTTTGTTGTGTAGACGTAACATTAAGGGCGTTGATCCGAAGAATACAAATAGTTATGACTATTTTAAACCTCTCTTTCAAAATACTAGGGTCTCTATACTACAGATTAAAAGAACTATTGCCTTTGGCGTGTTATTGTATTGTCACTGTTAAGATAGCCCTTATTTACTTGACAGTAACGAACAATGCGATAACATGTCAAACGCTGCTTACGATACGATACGATACGATACGATACTTATACGATACATTCACTTGAAATGGCGGCCAAATTAAAAACAATACCAAAGCCTCTGATGGCTTCGAAACAAAGTACAGAATTCCATGTGTATTGAAAACCCAAAAAATGAACATTCAAATCAAGTTACCTACCTAATTGTTTAATTTTACCCAATATTTCGAATCTGGTATAGAGTGTAGGTAATCGACTTAGGTAGTCATGTACAGTCGAGTTCGTAAATATGTGTACACTTTAGTAACTTGTCACTTTAATCGCTGTGAAAATTCATATATCGCACTGCCAGATCAAAAGTGTAGTAACCCAAAAAACAACTGTATTTTAAAATCAACTTTAATACAACGTCTATGAGCTTGAAACAAAACTAACAATGATTTTGAGTTGATGCTGTCTTGATCTAGCAGTGCGATATTGCAGTTTAAACATGACAATATATAGACAAGGTCCTAATGTGTACACATATTTATGATCTTGACTGTAATAATCTTACATTGACAATTTTACATTTGAACAAGTATATCGGGAATGAGCGGTATAAAAATGGAAAATTGAAAATTGAAATTTTTTATTTAGTAAATTGGCCACATGAGAGCTCTTTTACACTTCGGTAATATGGAGTGAATCTACTAGCGCTTCGGACAAGAGCATCATTGCGGAGAAGAAGCGCCGCAACAAACTCCAGCAGAAGGTCATTTCATCCAATGATGTTTGCCATTATAGATTTTCTAAAGACTTAATAATTACGGCTATCTAAAAAAACTGACGCAGTAACAGCTACAAAGAAAATATTGCCAGTATACTCTGGATAACTCCCTATACATTTTCGTTTTTTTCGCTAACGAGTAAAGTACTACGCGACGGCATGTGACGGATTCATTTCTTGAGTATGGGGGCATTCCAGCCTTAATTGCCTTGAACGCTAACGATTTTCGACAGCTGTGGGCAACCCTCGACTTAGTTATCGAATTGCAGCTAAATCCTTAGACCTGCTCGCACATGTAGTGATGTGGCATCTCAGTGTGTTAGACTGTCGCCTGTCCACTTCGTAAAACCGCCTGATGTCATTATTTTTACTCGAACTCGCGACACTCGACATTCAACTCGAGGGTAGTTATTTTCGTGTGTATGTAATTGTATCCATATTACTTGTTCTTGTTCATGTTTTTTGGTTTCTGTAGGAAAAACGCCTTGATAGTTTAAAAGTATCGTTGAGTTGGTATTCACTCAGAGGATCAAGCCTATTATATACTCCTATATCTACGAGTGAATACAGGTGGGCTATTTTTTTTTTCAACTAAGCAGGAGTAAAAGCTAGGTAAAATGCAAATATTTCTGGCCCGCCCTACATAATCTCCTCAGTATTTATGCTGCTGTTAAAGGCTTAGAGAGTTGTTGTTTCACTAAAAGAAAATGAGCCTAACGTCATGACATAGATTATGAATTATGATAGAGTAGTTCTATTCTACGCCGACATACAACATTGCTTTTGATCTGTGTTTGAATTGTCAACGTTTTGATGGCTCTTATTTACTTGACAGTAATGGCGAACTACGGTTGAACGAAACGCTTTCGCAAATCACTGAGTTCTAAAGCCCAGGGTCTTAGACCTAGTTGTAATTCAACCAGTACTACAGCTTAAGACCTTAATTCGCAACATTAAGTCATAGTTGCGATAAGGCTGTATTAATTAATTTTTTACGATCGTGTTTGCAATTAGTATGGGACACGGCGATTGTCGTATCGGAGCAAATTATGTGTGACGTCGCGAAACGCGCCTTGATTAGTAGTTAGCATTAGGGTTGCAAGCTGATGGTTTGTGATGGGTGTGCTTGGTGATCATAATGCCGTCATGGTTGAATGAAAAAAAATGGATGTAAAGGAGAAAAAAAAAATATTTTAGACAAGCACCTTAATTTAAAAATGCAAGACTAAACCGCGATTCTAGGGGGTGAAATAACTAAACAAGAGGAGAAACAACAAACTTAAATACAACATTCAATCTTGACCTATTAAACTTAAAATGATGATTTCTATAAGTCACAACATAATCTCAACTCAGCATTAAAACCAGCGCTGGTCTTCCATTCATCATCAGTTGAAACCACGGAAGGTTGCTTCTAACACGATTTTGATTGTTGTGCATAAGCATCTTGATTCCATACAAGCCTAACAAGACGATAGATACATCAACCTAAATGGTAGTGAGAGACAAATCAGTTTTCTATTGTAACTATCAGCTTTCGTTAATACAACTGTTATCATAGCCATTCAATTTATATCAATAACAACTCATAAAGACCTAGTCCACGCAGTAATATGATGCCACTCAAACCAGACCAAATTTGGTCCACTCAGTAAGACATTATTTTGTGCGCTTGTGGACGTCGGCGAACGTACGAGAAGATTACGCCTGTAAGCTTCCATTTGTGGCTTCAAGTTGTATAAAACTATAATTCTACGTGTTATTTATTCTAAGATGTCAACTGAAAAAAAGTTTCAGCCAAAATTTCATTTTTGGCATAATATTTTGCTGCAGACTATACTTTTTTCCGCTCACACATCATCAGCTTATCAAGACGACACTTACGAGCCCCAACTCGGCATGTAACCATTAAGTAAAGCAAATATTTGACTCCATCATCACGTCAGCTTGATGGTACCATAATATTGCATTGTCATCGGGTTGTAAACCCCTATGTACTTACTCCAAATTACAGCCCATTCCACTGCCGGGAATGGGTCCAAATCGCATTTCAAATTCTAGGATATGCATGTGAAGTTAAACAAAAGCTTGAAAAAGGACGCCAATGGATACACAACACAAGCAGCACAAAACCGACCCCCGTAGAAATCCATGGGAAAGGCATGTTCATCAATGGACGTCTTTCAGTTGACATGATAAGAGAGAATCTCTCTTAATCAGCATTCATTTTCGTCAGAGTAGTGTGGCATCATTGCCCTAAAATAGGTCTTTATCTTTAATTATCCATGAATGGCTTCCGGCGGAGACGCATACGTGACATAAAATACAATTTCACTTTAATTCTGTTAATGATTAAATAGATAAAACCCCCGATATATTTCCAACCTAGTTTAAAACCATCCCTATTAAACTATCTTTCTTTCAAAAAACGTATGTCCTGCTTTGAAAATAGTTGTTCAAAGTTAAGTTAGCTTCATCCCTTTCTCTCGATTTAATCTCTAATGACGAATGACAAGGATGGAGCTAACATAGCTTCGAACTTCGATTTTCAAAGTAGGACCTCTGTTCATAACGATGCATCCGTTTGAAAGCTACGATCCCACAGCCAGACATACAGATACAAACGTTAAACATATAAAACCTTTACTTTTTTCTTGGTAGTTAAAAAGCTCATTTAAAAAAAAGATGTGTTTGTTGAAGCCTTTATTTGTTTCTGTCTGTATGTCGTCTTGAGCCCCATCGGGTAAACCGACTACACTGCGGTATTTTCTATTTCAAAGCGTGTATTTTATTTTGGCGGTGGTTGTTAGATGACAATCAGATGAACCAATCAAGCGTTAACAAGACCATACATTTAAATCATTCATATTTCTTGGAGTATGCTAAAACTTCTGAATGAATGTACCTATTGTTCAAAGCATGACATATTTATGTTTTAATTATTTTCTGTGGTAGTAAAATATTACAGCTCGGTCAAATATTTGACAACCCTAATTGTATGTTATGAGCAAGAGTAGCAAACAAGGATTCAAAAGTCGCGTTGCGTGGTTAGCTGCTGAAGTTGGGTCCGCAGCGCTGTTAGAAAGAAACATGATAGCCCTTTGTCTTTTTCCTGGTGCCGCATCTATTGTTTTATACAAAGCTTACTGTAAATACGCTCATACGCAATTAAGGCACTGGGTGAAAGCTAGGAGAATACTATGCGTTGTGGATGTAGTATGCACTAGGGCTTGTAGTCCGGGACCCTAATATAGACCAGAACTGCGATTATTGAGATTTTCGAGGTCCCAAAAATCCTGGGACAGCGAAAACTAGTACACCTACATGCGCCATTGCGTAGCTAAAGTAATTCAGCTATAGTACAAATTCACAGGGTGTCTTAAAATGTAAGCGTAACGTCTTGCACCATGCGTTCAGAAGCATATTATTTTGAAATGTCTCATTTTAACTTAAGAGACGTAAATAGCGGTTTTAGAACTATGTAAAATATGCAGATTACTTTAAAAAAAATAGGACATATGATCAATAATATTTCGCAACAGCAGACACCGAGGAATTTACATATTTATGACAATAAAAGTTGTAGAGTGAGGTAGGTACTCGAGTGTTGCCAAACCAGGTATTTTTGTAGCACTATTTTTCCGCGGCGTACAACTTTTCTATTTATGCGCCTACCTATCGTCCACCTATGGCCTGTCTTCCGACCTCTGTAACAGCGTATTATCGATGTATGAAATATAAGTTTAAAATGTAATTTCGGACAAACATTTTGAATCTTTATTGACCTGACTACGGTGATGCAAATCTCAGGAATATAATTTACATTATTTAAACCTGTGCAACTTAGTCTACGGAGCAACAGCATATGTATTTAAGTGCCGTGTAAAATCGATCACGAACACCGGTTATACTTTTCACGACATTTTAGTGATTTCCTTGTCAAATTCCTTTAAAATTACATGTTTTAGGTTTTTTAATGTCAGAACGGCTGGAACCTGTCATTTTAATAAGGAGTTCCCACACCAAAGACGTACTAAATATATAAAATGCGCGTTCGCGTGTTCGTCTGACGCCGTGGGCATTCGAATAATCAAAGTAAGGCATAAGGAAGAATGCTCCTGACGTCTGACAGTGTATTTTTAAAATTTACAGCAACAATATACTGCACGGTCATAATAAAGCGAAACTTTATGTTACAATTCAACAAAAGTAATTACAACTAAATAATGATAATTAAATTTCACGAAGCCGAATTCCTTGATGCAGCTGCATATTAAAATTTGTCAAGGGTTTAAATGAAAATATAAAAGAGCTTGCTGAATAGTGGCAAGCTCTTTTAAAAAAATGTATTGATAAAGCAGAAAGTATCTCTTTGGACACTTTTAAACTTTTTACTAAAAAAACAGTTCTTTATGTAATAATATTACCACATTCATTTGTCAGAATTTCTGATTTCTGTACTATAGAGTCAACTTAAATATGATGTGCCGGTTGTACGGCCAAACATAAGAAATTAATAATGGAAGTGGACAAAGTTCCAAACAAAACATACAGGACGTTCTATTGTTAGGCGAAAGGAACGAATGTTAAAGGTGGATTTAATATCATGTTCTTATAGTTTCTTTTGCAGTTTTAATTTTAATGGAGCGTGCGTGAGTACCACGAAATAAACTATATCGCGAAATATTACAAATTAATAATAATGCCGATAATTTTAGAATCGCAAAATTGTAAATTAAATTCATGATTTATTTTTCCAAACCACTTTAAAAATTGGATTGTTTTGTTTCGTTTCCTTCATTAAAAAAACCTCATTATAGAGCCTTAGAAGAGTACAATAAACATTTTTATGCACTCAAATTAATGGCATAGGTAGCTACCATCGAGAACACAAACAATTATTTGTGGAACTTTTAAAACATCCCGCAATTATTCTCAACGAAGGGTTTGGACAAAAGGTTGTTTTATTTTTTAATGATATAATTTTGCGTAAGTTTAGAATATTGCAATATGGCGGAATAAAGGAACGTCCCTGCGATCCTATTGTATCCTGGCATTTGTCTAAAGCTGACTATTCCACTTACCACAACCCTACCATATTACCAGTATCCACAAGCATTGTTTGCCAACAAGCAACGGAAATAACATAATTTTCAATTGCAAAGCTCATTTCTTCCGTACAAAACACTTTCTTTTAGAAAATTAGGTCTATTGTAAACTCAACGGCCCAGGGGGCTATTGCCTAACGCATTCGTAATCGCAATCGTTTTCATTTTGAAAAACGAAGGCTTGTCTGCATACAAAATGAAAACAATTGACAACAATTCATTTTGTGCTAAGGTAGTAAAATAAAATACCGTTTCTAGAATTTAAACTGCTGATTACAGTAAAAATATCTTTGGATTTTTTTATGCAGTAGTTTTTTTTTATATTTAGGAAAAACAGTAAAAAAAGTTGGATTGTGAATGTTAGGAATACACTTATAGTGCCCTTAGTCCATTTATTACCAAAGGAATTCAAAAAAATATACAACTGTCATGTTCATTTTTTATCTGTCTGACGGATTACTTGATTCTAACGACACGCTTTCGATTCTACGCCAAATAGTTTATTTATTTTAATGGCGTCTACAAATTACGTAATTAATTAAATTACGCAGAATAACAAATTTGTGAACGAACGGCAGCGAATGACAAGTGAGTGACATGACATGAAAGTCAGTTCTGTTTTTGTTTGGCTAAGATCACGACATCAGTATTCCTAACTTTGTATATACGGCCTTTTTAATGACTATTTATTTAATTATTAACGACGAATTTAAGTTAAATAAAGAAAAACCAAGAAATATGGGTAGTCTAATTTTTAACCAGCTATAATAAACGCGAAAAAACAGTAATGCTTTTTTTTTGAAATATTGTCAATTGTTCCGCTTTGAAGCCGATTGCGATTGCGAGTGCGTTAGACAATAGTCCCTCTGGATGGGTAGTCTACATGAAACACTTTTCTCGCCTATCGTTGAGTACGTCTCTATCGTTATGGACGTAATAGACTGGGATGACAAATAACTGATAAGTTGTGGTAGATTTAAATTTTAACGAGACGTCACAACTCTATCCACGGTTTTGAATATAGTGTAGGAAGAGAGGACAATAGAGATATCTCTCTCCAGGCGGGTGTTATGCCTGGGGACCGAAGTCCATTGGGATGAAGTTGGAAGTGGTATATATGCCAACCGGGGCTGTTGAAACTTCGTTAGCGCGATGTTAATGAAAAACAGTCCGGCAGTTAGTTATTACCTGTGAAAAAAGGGGTCACTGGTATCAGGGGTTTTGTATTGAATAGTTATGTTATTTTAACCATGTCAAGGCGGTAACTGGTATTGGATTTTGAGCTGCCAAAACCTGCTAGGCTTTAAGCAGTGAAAGGAACAACGATATATGACTTCTATAGTTCTGTCCCTTTCCCACGTATAGCATCTGAAGACCAATATCGTATTATGAAGTGTCTTAGTCTCCCAGGTAGAGACAGCGCTATAGTAGTTAAATATCATTGTCCCTTTCATTGCCTAGAACGTGGCAGGATTGGACACGCACGGTAAGACAAAATAACCTTCCTTATTATTATTTTATGTTTCAATCTAGGATAAAACCATCATATCCCTATTACTGAGTAACCTCGGCTCCTGGCGTGGGTATCGAGTAGGAATTGGGATGATGCAATGTAACTAATCAGGTTGGGACTAATAAAATATCAAATTTTAAATTCAAGATTTTAAAGGATCTGCACCCGAATGGAAAACAGAAGTCTAATAATTTCGTCGTGTTCTTCTGTCTGTTTGTGTGGCAAAACCATTTTACGCAGAGACTAACCGTCTTATTCATAAATGCGCGATAACTAAAGTGTGCTTGAAATATGCTTTGTTCTTATCTTTCATTGAGACATTTGAATTTTGAATTTGATGGAAAGAGCAAATAATAACTTAATAATTGTAGGTTTACTGCGCGTTTGTGCATAATATAGGTCTATAATGCTGAATATTGACTGGTGTAATTTATAGAACCTATTTTCATTTGTTGGTATAGCGACCCTGCCTACGAAGCTAGCGGTCCCGGGTTCAATTTTCTGTAAGCGAAAATATTTGTGTGATGAGCTCTAGTAGGATACATAAGTTTCTATGTATATAAGTATTGCTTTCTTTGAATTTGCGTGTTTATCTTTGGCTAGTATCTATCTTATAGTCTGTAAAAGGACCTCTAATATAAATATATTTATTCAAACACACTACCCAAAAGCCATCTCAAAACAATTGAGCTCCAACAGACTGTCACAGTATCCAACTGTCGCGACACCACTGAAGTCCTATCAAAGTTCCAGGCGATAATCAAACGAGTTCCCTTAGTTCCGCATCTATTTTACAATGCAAGAATCGCCATCGGGTTTTGATGGAATTGCTAACTCAATTTCACACGGACACTGGGTCAGAGACAATAATTGTGGAGGGACTCCCTTTGCGTATCGGTGAGGGGCAAATCAGAATGGACGCTCCTAGTCGATGATAGAGTTTAGTATGCAATGGATGATTTGGTCGGGTATAGATGCTGTTTTGAACTTTTGTTGCACAGGGCTGACACAGATTTGGTGAATGCGTTTTAATCTATTTTGTTAGGTTTTTGTATGAGTTTTGTCGTCGTTTAACAGTTTAGATTGTGTGTTCTAATAGAGAGCGCTCAAAGCACTTGTCATACCATCTGTATTGTAAATATATTGTTTAAACACAAAATTTAAGGATTTGAAAGACAACCTACTTACAGTTATAGGACAAGGTGAAGATGATAGGGAATAGAGTCGATCGTTGAGATAACCTTAAGTCAATTGACCAACACTAGCCGAACTTAATGAAATAAGTAAGTGGACGATATTTTCTGGAATAAATGTTCGATACCTGTGTGAATATTCGGGCGTTTCAACCGCCGTCATTGTTGTCTTCAATATATTGACGAAAATAATTATAGCTACTAGCTACTTTTGATGTCAAAAATAGTAGACCTGGTGGTAGTATCCCTTCCAATTAAAAGAGCAAGAAAGTTATTAATTTGGTCAGGAATAATATTCGAAGACAATAATGACGGCGGTTGAAACGCCAAATAATCACCCACCTACAGGTTGAGTTAATTTGGAATTACAAAAAATAATTTTGCTTAGGATGCTCACAAAATATACCGTCCTGTGTATGAGGTCGCATACAAATATAAGGTTGCATTAGTTTCATTTCACTAGCTATTTTACAATAACGTATAATGTCGAAATCCGAGGATATCTATATGAGTTTCCATTAAAGTGCTAATTAGCACGGATATAGTAAAGCAATAAATATTCACAATGCCACATCGGTATTTTAAAGGCCTTGGAGTTTTATTTACTGTATTGAAAGCTGTAATCCTATGCTTTTTTTGCCCAAGTGAGTAAACAGAGTTTAATTTCACACTTGTACAACTAGTAACGTACAGTTAAAGGAATTTAGGAAATGCTATATCGATACTAAATTAATACTCTGATGCATCAAATAAATAATGACATTGAAAATATAATATTAGCTTAATATACTTAAATACCATTATTTGACCCAATGTAACTTTTTTTCATGTTGGTTAAAAGTTAAGAAAAAACGAGTAGGACTTGCGCACTGCACTGAGCAATGGGATTTTTATGTAGATACATTATACTCGTAGACACACACATAAATTAACTCTTTCTAAACAACAAAATGAAAGATTTTCTATTTTTAGTAGAATCACTTATTTAATTTATTTAACATGTTTCTTAAAATCTTGTTCATATATTATACACCGGTCCGTAATAACTACTCGTACACCCGGAGCGATTACTAAAGCAACAACATTTAAATAATTTCATATTAACAAAATTTAGGTAAGTACGGACGCATCTATCAGTTTGAGATTGTTGTAAAATATGAAGGAAACCAAAAACAAAAAAATAATACTCAATTTTGACTTTTAAAATGAATTTTGTGAAAATAGTTTTTATGTATTTTTAATGGTTGCGTCTTTGAAGTTAAATAAATAGCTCCCCGGCTGCGGTAGGTTCCCGCGTAAAGCCTTATCGTAGTTCTGCGAAAACTTAAAATTTACGACCAATAAATTAAGTTTTATTCTTACAGACATTAAAATCAACACGTTTTATTTTTATCAAATTGTATTAAATGCTTGTGTGGGATTAACTTAGTTTTGCTTTTATTTGTACAAGTAATAAAATAGCAATTTTATTAGCGAAGTGGACGGTTAATACTTTATTAATCTACATTGAACCGGTAATTTATGTTTGTATTATCAACGCTACGTTATCTAATCCAAATCCAATCATTTTATTGACTTGATATGAGTTTTTAATTGATTTTAAATCATTAGGGTACAAGTTATTACTTTGGAGCTAAGAATTCTCAACCTGTTTATATATAACTATGTATTCAGTGTCTGGAAAGAACATAATTTTAAAGAAACATAATTTTTTGAAATCCTATTTCTGATTTACCTAATTGTATTTTAAAATATGAAAAATGAAAATGAAATTATTCACTTATAATTCACAACTGACAGCTCACACCTGACGTTGACATGTGACACAGATTTTAAATCAAGCAGATGACGTCAATTTGACAATCAAATGATCAATTTTCGTTAAATAAGGACATAACATTCGTTTATCCGTAAAGAAAGATTAATTAAGTTCCTGCTGACCGGTTATTTTACACTCCTTTCTATTCTATTAATGAAGCTTCTAATTGATAACATTTCATTTTGGTGACACCTGCAAATTATTATACGAATCGAAAGGGTTTTTCCTCCTGAACACGGCAAAATATTTATTTAGATTTATTTTTCTTTATTGACAAAATTACAAGTAAGTTAAAAAAAAAATGAGTTTTACCAATACTATGTCTGAATAGATATAATACCATTGCCTTTTTCACGAGAAAAAAAGCTGTCATACTTCAAGTTTGACATTGATACTATTGACAGATGGATAGATACTTGAGATCGCTTGACCGCCATTATTAAAAAGAAAAACTTTTTTTTTATACAGATTGGACTAACGTAATATGTCCATTGTGTCGTAGAAATGAAGTTACGCCCTTTTAGAATAAGAACATCTTAATAAATTAATAATAAAATAATTATACATCCTAGGGAAAAAATAAAACTATTAGTGTCTTCCTCCTTCCAAACAGTATCTATAAAACGAATAAAATTAAAGTCTTCAAAATATGAATAAATATTTGTCAATTGCCCACTAACCAAACCTAAAACTTTTAAATACACATCCTGTATCTGTCCAGGAAAAATGCCTAAATATGTCGAGATTTCGTCAGAGACCTTAAAAATTAGACAAGGTATAATTCTATCAAGACTATCTACGGTTCCTATAGAAATAAGTAGGCCGTCTTACGAAACTAATGTCATTATTTATTTATTATTATTTATTAATTTAAATTTCAATCATCAAAATACAAAACATCTTCTTAACTATAAAATTTCATTTAAAAAAATGAATGGATTTTTAAATCAACATCATCATATAAATATGGTTGAAGTACATAGAAAATCTAGACGTCAATACTTACGTACGGTTTCGGCTATCATACCTAAAATAGATACATACCTTCACGCCTGTAAGCCCAGAGTGGGGTAGCCAGAAGTACATGTACATTGTTCATAATGATTTAACCACATTTTGCACAATTAGGCTAAAATGTTTACCAGCGTATTAATGACAGGTTGCAATACCTAAAATAACGACCAATTGATTAGCATCACGATGATAATATATTAGGAGGAATCAAAACACTAAAACCCAACCTATCAAAAAAAAGAGAAGACCAAAGTCGTAAACTCGGATCCAATTTTACCAGGTCTAACTATTTACGCATTTAGTAAACAACTTATCTATACCGTTCGGATTATTGCACTTTATGGTCGCATCAAGTTTTATGTCACATTTGCATATTTTTATAGTTTCTGCGGTGAAATTAAAGTATTTTAAAGCCGATGCGACTCATTGCTGCGCCGTCGTAAAATATTGTTGTCGGTCGTATAAACGTGCGAAATAAAAACTGCTCGGGCAAAGTTGCCGCGTCATTTAGCAATATCTGTAACACATTAGGACCCAAGAACTACGTGTCGAGTCTATTTTATAAGGAAATCTGTGAGCCTGGCGCTGAATATTTCAAGACTAGTGCGCCCCCAGCTTCAGTATAGAGGGTGTGCAATATGAACAGAATGTTAAATCAATGAAACGGAAAATGTATCGTTTTAAAAAAAAGGGGATTATGACTCGCTTAATTTATTTTATGTCTAAATGTAAACCGTATTTATTTCGGCGTAAACGTCAATTTCGGAGTGATTCAGATAAAAATACTCTTTTATTATCTGAGCATATTGGTTATTGGCATGCTTTGTAAATCTTTTTTTAGCCAGCAGCCAAATTAAAATTAAAATTAACGTCGTTAGTATTCCTTCTGTTTCTTTACAAAACTAAACATAACTAACATGGTAAATGTGACAACTTTATTAACGGCACGGACAGATATGCTAACTATACCCGGCATTACGACGTCACGGGCGACAGAGTAACTGCGCAATAAGTCCTCTGTGGAACAAATATCTGTGTAAGCACAAGCGACAGCTAACAAGCCAATTGATCTTGCTGTTCTTAGCTGTGACAGGATAACTTGAAGCTTCTAAGAAGAATGGGTTTATTTACAATTGGCTGGGAAATTAGATTGTCTGATGGTAAGTACTTTAGATTAGAGCAGTCTCATTTACTTAATTCAGAAATAACAAGTTAATTAATCTAGGCTTTACAGTTTATTTTATAGTGTAAACAAATGGTTAGATTATACATGGCGATTACAGAAATGAAGAAATGAATGCATTTTTGACCAATTCACTAGGTACATAGTTTAGTAGCTTAGTTTTTCGCACTCGCCTCACAACACTCTGTATAAGTATTTGTTCACAAAGTACTCGTAAAAAAACAAAAATACGATTTCAAGAGATACATATCGAAATGTTTATGCCGAAGTGGGTTGTACTGCACTAAAATTTTACTACATAAAGAGTAGGTACCTATTAAAGTTGGTTTTATATTATTGTTATTTACATGTAAAACTCTGGTTTATCAAGGAATAAATTTATAAATAAAAAATGTGAAATAATGTGAATGTCTACCGCTATAAGTTTGTATATTATAAGGTTCCAGAGGATACTTTTCTGAGAAAACCACACAAGAAAATTTTATCATATATCGTTTAAATATACTTAGAATTAATAACATTTTAACTCTGACGTGTATTTTTACATAGTACTAGAAAATTGTGTATCTGTTTAAGAATGTAAAGACCATTTTAGTAAAAATGGTAATTGTAAGAAAAATCTGTCATCACAATATAAACATGACCTTTGTACAGTCAGGTCAGGTCTTCTAGCAACATATAAAATGCACCTTTGTCACTAGAATTAATATTTATAATTATTAACCCGATAACATGAAGTCATTAGATGGTACACTTATTAAAATGACACTCAAAAATTGGACAAATTCGAAATGAATATTTTATATATGAATGATTAACAATAAATTTACTTTTTAATATCTTAAAGTTAAGTCACCTTATAAACTATTGTATTTTATATAATAATATATCTTTATCTTAGATAATAACATTAAAATATATATTTCCAGTCCTGCACTGCGGGGCTCTCAAGCTAATATCCATACTAAATTAAAACAAAGTTTACGCGATTTTGAAAATATAAAATGTCTAGACAGTCACCCTGTATTTATAATATAAGTGGAGATTTAATTACATAAATCTAAGGTAGACATATTATTATGTTATAATATAATAAGATTGTATATGTTGCGTGTGAACCCGGCCTACAATGCCACAGACAATACTATGATTCTGCCGCTCTAAAAAAACTTGGTCGCTCTAACAAGATTGTGATTGTTGTACGCATAAGAGTCTTGATTCCATCCGAGCCTGACAACACCATAGCTACATCCACTAAAATGTTAGCTGAATCAATAAATGACTTGATGTTGTTATCAGCTTTGATTGATGATGTAACGATATCGTAACAATTTTTTTCCTCAACTAAAATAAAATCTCTCCTGGTTCGCTCTCATGTTTTTGAATGCGTCTTAAAAATCCTGCTAAGTACGACTCGAACTTGTACACGAAGGATTCCGTACCGACCCTTTAATTCAAGAATCCATGGTTCAAGAGATTATCGAGCAAAAAATGTTGATAAATCACGTATCTTATATGGGAGCCCACAATGTTTTATTTCATTTTATTTCTATTATTTTTTGCTATTGCGACAATCTTTAGAAAAACACACGTGAAAATTTCCATTGTCTATTTATTACGGTTCATGAGATACAGCCCGCTGACTAAGGGAATGCAATTTAACCGGTTAAAACCGATTAAAACCGGTTATTTGCTTTCCCTGGTTGACAGAAAAAGGACGGACAGAGTGATGGGCCGCGGAGGCTTAGTAATTAAGGTTTCATTTGCACCCTTTGGGTACGAACAATAGTAAAAAGATTAGTAGGTATAGGTAATCTTTTGCAATATTGTCTTTTTTTATTTGGAAGGCAGTATTGACTCGGGCCTCATGGTTAGGTCTGCGTCAACCAGATGTATTTATGTAGGAGGGTAATGATATCGACGGTGGAAAGGCAGAATCACTGAAGCGACATTTTGTAAATTTTACAGGAGAACGTTTTAAAGTTTTTTTTTAAGAAAAAATAATCAACTTTTTTTTATCGAACATGTAGCTATGGGTTCTTTACACGTGTTGTTCAAATTTTTGATAGCTTCCGAACAGAACTAACGTAATTTCCAAATAAAAGACGGTATTTTAAATAAATGTCGCATCACCAAAATTACCATTTGAAAGTTCCCGGAAGAAAACTTGATGCGACGAATATTGCTAAAAAATAGTCAAATTATGTATTTGGAAGAAACCCTTTAATGCCATTATTTACAAAATAAGTATTTTTAAAAATACTTTAAGCGGGTAAGTAGATAAAAAAGTGGCGAGTTAAGTGACATTGGTTATATTTTATTGAAATTGTTTGTCGCATAAATAACACTTTTTAAAACTGAGGTCCATTTTCCGATTACCTTAAGCGCCATCAAAGTCGTCCGTTCGTCGCGAAATCAAGTTCAAACGACGCAGAAAAAAAGCTGATTTCAACGAGTATAATAACTCAATTTCACAAAAAATGTCGCTTCAGTGATTTTGCCTTTCCACCGTCGAATGTTCTTTATAAACTCTTTATTGGACACACATTAATAAATAAGTTTGCATTTAGTGGTGAATCTTATCCTTCAACTTACCGACAAGCAGCAGTATTCGTATTGATGTTTTCCGGTTTGGGATTAAGTAAACCATATAAACTACTAGGCATTCCATATTAGTCCTTAGGGTTTTCAACACATTGATTGCAGTCTTGACAATCTAAATGTATATGGTTTCAGTCTCAGTTCCCACTTACAATCATCACTGTGTGCTCGTTTGTCTTCTCCATGACAAAAACACTTATATAAAATTAATAACATACTTTGGCCTTATCAATTTAAGAGATATTTTCCAATGCAATCCAATTCCATCGGTTTTTTAGGAAAATGTTTAAGAAAATTAAGGTATAACATGTACATGAAATAAGTAAATAGATATCAGGGAATATTATCCCAAAAGTTGACCCTAGCCACAAAGTAAGCTCTAGGCTTACAAGCTAGGTAGTTAAGTACAAAGAGAACATCCAAGTACCTACTAAGAAAAAATTGTGTTCATCATACATTTCGTTGCTTTAATACAAAAGCGACACAAAACAAAATGAGTTTGTGTTGCATTTAAACTCGGAATGCTTTATACTTAAAGTTTTAAATCAAACTATATTTGTTTTTGATTTGTGGCGCTTTTGTATTTAAGCAGCGATTTATTTACCTTTATCGGGCATCAATCCGAAGCCGCTAGCTTCTACTAACTACAATCTATCAACGTTCTCATTATACATCCTAATAATATTATTAATGAGAAAGGTTGTTAGTTCGTTACTCTTTCAAACTGCAACGGCTGGACGGATTTGGAAGTAAAGCTTATACCATGGATTGACACCTAGGCTTCATTTCATCCCGGGAAATATAGCCTCCTGAGTCCCCAGGTTATAACTTAAGGACATAATACTAAACATAAAAGGCACCCTATAGTTAAATACAACAAGGTTAAAATTACAATGTTACTAGAATAGGTATTGGGTCTTAAGAGGTTAAAAGATCCCGAGGGAATACTGCTAATGGAAATCTACCCAGTCGAAGTCGCGGGCAGGAGCTAGTAATAAGAAAGGTTCTCATCATTATAACGCTTTTCTATGATCGCTATCACGCTCATAAACGGGTGAAAACCCATATGTACTGAACAAACTGATTGAATTAAGGCCATTACTCGCTAGGTAATTAATTTCATCTTTATCATCCGAGATCTTCACATCATGTTGCACGGATAAAGTTAATGAGTATGACTAGAAAGTTTTGAAATGAATAGTTTACTACCCGCTCAGTTTTATAGAAGCTATTTTGTTTTATCGGAAGCGATGAGTAGAGACGATCCTCTTCAATCAACGCGTATAGTTAGATACTAGTGTCAAGCCAAATTTGTCCTGTAATTACACTACGAGTAGTCCTGTCTTTAGGGACTTAAAAAGGCATTTAAGCACTGTTTTTTAACCGCAAATGTATTTTTTATTTTAAAACTATAAGTGTAAGAATATAGTATCTACATACAACGGTGTGGAAAAATCTGACATTATTTTATTTACGGTAATATTATAACGAAATTCACCAATCTGTTTAGTAGATACGCTAGAAACAGCGTTTTTTTTTTAAGAAGTGTTTATGAAAATTGTAGCACGTCATTCCCTTTTAAGCCGGCTCTACATTCACGCTTTTACGTTCGAACCTTCGAACTTAACATCCCTGGTGTGGCCATGCCTTAACTAGTCGAATTGGCCTATGGCGGTATCCAATACAATACGGGATGTATACGTCGTGACGCGCCGTCGCTCACAAAGTAAGACGTCTCAATCTCAATGTACAGCTGCCGCTACCTGCTGGATGAACCCGTAAATCCACCAATTAGCCGAGTGCTGTAATCCAAGGAGAATTCCGCGGACATACGGACGGGGGGGAAAGAAAACGTAGGGACGATTATGGTAAATGATAAAGAAGCTTATACGTGTTGAAATACAGTGTTAAAATGAGGGCTAATAATGTGGGCGTCGACTCTATTATCAAATTGAATTGTTCTACAATTTTAAAATTATGCCATGACAAGCACATTTTTTGATGAAAGAAAGAAGGTGTCGGGGCATTAATTTTATTTGAAATAAGTAGGTAAGCGTAGAGCTTAAATGATTCTGACTGATGATAAATTGTTAGTTTCATAGTAAGTATTTACTATATTTTTGTAGTTAAATTTACATCATGTCAAAATGAAAATTTGTCTATTACCATTTATTTTCACTTACTTTAATTGCTCGCTCCAAATTAAAAAAAAACTTGTTTAGTGGTTTACTGGTAGAAAATGCCTCAAGACATTAAGTCCGCCATTTCTAATTACTTTGTGTATTATGCAATTTAGTTGGAATAAATAAATACTATACGTACCGAGAGAGAGGTAAGTAATCGAGCAGGCAGGTTACTTGATGGGAAGTCATCATCATCTCTGCGCAAGATCACCGGCTAGGCGGCTACTAAAGAGGGGTTGTTAATAATAGTTCAAGATTAATAATCAACCCGTATTAAAAGCAATATCGTAAGTTTATTATTTATACAATGAAAGGGTCAAAGTGTCATAAAATAAACTCAAGCCGTCCACTTCAAACCGTCAGTATGAGTGTCAAGTAAAGCCATTGAGTGAATTATTTTACAGATATCATTTATTTCATTGTTTATTAAGAGCATTGTTGAAGTGGCATAAGGTCATGCAGATGGATATTATTTTGTACCTAAATTGTTTGTTTTTATGCGTAAATTATGAATCGATAGACTAGATATTTATGAGAAACAAAAGATTTTTTGACAGATAAATGCGATTACAAAACTTTTAATAATATGCACCTTAAGGGTGACCAATAGACTATATATAATGTATACATATTGTAGATACTGTCAAGGCAACATACATATAATTCACAAATACTTTGTAGGCAATGCACATAAGTATTCATTGATGCACAAATCGAACAAAATCCTGCTAACAAAACCGAGCTATTCGTTCCACATTCAAATTTAAACGATTCAAACGATCACGACCGATGTGTTCCGAGCCCAGCGGACTGTGCGAAAGTTCCGCAATTCGGCTGTGTGTCACGAATCCAATCCTTTGCGGCTTGCTTGCGTCGTAAATACTACGACTGGTGGCACTAAACAAGAGGGCAAAAAATTACCCACGACCGCGGCAAATCCACTTAATGAAACCGTACCTTTAAGGGAAAATTATCGTAGTCTATATGTGCGCGGTCGGAGTGAGCGATGAAATCATTAAGCGCTTGATACTGGCTGGTTTGCAATGGATAGTTTCAATGCCAAGGACCTTATTTTGGTCCAATTGGGATTGTTCATAATTTTTAAATTACTCTAATTTGACAACTATTTCGAGGAATAGGGTTTTAAAGACATTCTGCATTATTAAGTTTTGGAAATATTTATCTATTTCGGACATTTCGACAAAATTATATTTGTCCTTTGTTTGACTTTCGTTTTTGCCTTGAAGCCCCCCTAGGTGTATCTAACGGTTATTTATTAGAAAATGCCAACCAAAATTTAAAATAATCATTCACCCATAAAATCTTTGCTAAATAAATAAAGATAAATTAAAACAAAACTATTGGGTCAAATAAAAAACGAATGAAATTGGTCTCTTAAAATTACATATACTTTTGAATTAGAATGTAAAAACCGTGAGTTATTTTTTTTGGACTATCCCAATTATGTAGGAAGTTTGGTGCAACTATAGATACACATAGTGAAAATTATGAATACTTTGGATTTATAATATTGTTTATGTAATGTATCTAAGCAGTGCATGATTGGTGATTGCGATCCTTCTAATGATGGTAAGGCGAGGCGCAGGCGCAATTTTTTGTATGAGCAAGTTGCGTCAGCGCCGCGTCACTCCTGTGTAGATAATTCGCGCCTAGGTTTTTGTGACGTTATACCTACTCTATCTTTGTTGCAATCGCGTTCCCGAAAACGGTTCGTTTTTGATGAAAATTCTGGAATAGGGGATTTGCGGGTCACGTAATGATCCGTCACGTCTTCGGGAAAGTACTTTTGATACGATAACATAATCTACAACTAAATTAAAAGCAATCAATTAGTGTTTGAAAATAAAACCTCTTTTCTTTCCTTACCAAAAGTAATAAAGACAAAAATACTCACAAAAATAATAAAAAGGTTTAGATTTTGACTTGTGAAAATAAGGCCATGTGAAACTCTTGCGCGTCGAAAAAACATAAAGCTTCATTGAATGACAATATGCATGCAGTCTGTGCAAGCGCACCACAATTCAAACGGATGCATTTTGCATTAGAATAAAAAAACACTTATGTACTGCTAAGGACTGGTTGTTGTGCATGTACATACATAATTTGGGTACCGTATACGGATCGTATAATACACAGGGTGTCTCTTTCAGCTAAAGAATTATAAAAAAAACACTATTTATAAGGGTCTAAAATTAAGCTGTTTGCTTTGAAAGCTACGAACATTTTGATGACTGTCTGAAAAACACTACCTCGACGATTTTATTGAAATAAATTACTTATCTACGCCAATAATCCAAAATATCAACAATTGGGATAAAACAATAAAATACTCTCGGTTTTTACATTATAATTCAAAAGAATAAGTATTTTAAAGAAACCAATTTCATTAATTTTGTGTTTGACCGTATAGTTTTGTTTTAATATCTTAATTTTTTGGCAAACATTTTATGGATGACATGATTATTACAAATTTGGGATGGTATTTTCTAATAAATTACAATAATTAAATGATATTTAATGATATAAAGTGATTGTAATAGTGTATTGAAACACACTTGGTACTCCAAGCGGTGTTCACCTAACTCGTAAGAGTCACCTAGGAGGGTTTCAAGGAGAAATCGAAAGTCAAACAAAGGTAAATATTTAAATATTTCAAAAAATAATATTGCAGAACGGCTATAAAACCCTATTCCTGGAAAAGTTTTTCGAATTAGAGTAATTCCAAAAATATGAATCTCAAATGTAATATAATATCAGGGGACAATCTCCTACAATTTCACCTAACCCCAAACCAGGCATATTTCACTTCTATACAAAGCGACAAAGTAGGTCCGGTCAACACGTAAAAGTATTGAATACATATCAAAATATATGTATAATGCTGGCCGAACGCGCCTAAATAAACCATATTAACTCCTATTGAAAGTTCATTTTTCGTAGTTTACTGCGAACGTATAGTTATACCTACGTTTGCTCGCTTGAACGGTAGGGTTGTCAACACATCGAAAACATTAATATAAATTAACAGGTACACATTATGAGAAAAACAGTTACTTGAATAATCAAAATATAATATTTATTTGTTATTTTTTATTGTTTTACACAGGTTTTGCATATGATTCAACTTTAAAAAATGCTGTCGCAAGTTTTTGTTGGACCGGAATAATCGGTTGTTAAATTTCAATACGGTAAAAATTCGAAATCTAATGAATAGTTTTAAATCACATTACATTCACCAAAATAATTCAAAGAAACAACAACACACCACACACATCTAACCGAACTTGACGTAATGACTAGAATGTACCTACTACCACAGATTAAGTAAGAGTGTACTACTCGCCTACTTGCATCTCGCTTGACGTGTCTCGACCATGTCTCGACACTCAAAAACCGGTCGAGCGAGTTGACATCGCCGCGCGCGGGCATCCTTGATGTATTAGCATCGGCAACTATGTTCCGTCAGGCGGTGATTATAGGACGTACCTCGCTCAGATAAATATCTGTTACGTAGTAACTCTTACTTAATCTGTGCCCAAACTAAGCTCAAGGCTTGTACTATGGGTAGGTACTAGACGACGATAAATATACTTGTATAAATAAATAAATACTCAAATACATAGAAAACATCCAAGACTCAACAACAAATACTCGCGCTCATCACACAAATGTATATCGATATGATTGTAACTCCGAGCTTGGCAAAAAAAAATGGAAAACATTGCTGCTTAATAATTGAAGTTGTCACTTGAGAATGTTTTAGTTACACTTAAAAGTTTTGAGTAGGTAGATAATTAATATTAAAAAAATGTGAAACACTACTTTAAAATGGACTTTTATTTTTTGCAAGCTTTGGAACATCCTGTTTATTGTCAGTAGCAGACAAAATTACGTTCTGGCGTTTCACCAAAATACCAACAATGACACCTTTGTCAGTACTTCACCATCATTGTTTTAAGCATGCTATAGGTAACGTCCAAATTTTTTGAATGTTTAATTTATGATAGCGTTCTGTACGCTCGGTCTTTTGGGAGCGCTCCGATCTCAGGCAATCGGTCAAAGGAACTAGTTCGGTCTTTTAGTTCCTTTAGGTCCTCTAGCTCTGAAGCAAATTTTGAGATCTGAGCAGGACAAGCTTTGAAAAAGGTACTATTTGTCTCGTTCACATGCAGCGCCGTGCCGTGTGCTCTTTACTCGTTTGCTCTATTTCGCTCGTACGTTCAACAATTGCTACTGACCTAAAGGACCGAAGACCGATTAAGATCGTTTACGAAGAACTAGTTCCTTTCGGTCTGTGACGGGAATTCATTCCTTTCAGTTCTTAATTCCTGACCGACTCAAGCCTACCTTGTGAAGGGTCCGTCCGATCATTACCACCGTATCCACCTTAACCTTAACCCTTTTCCAGGCATGGTACATTTCATCGACCACATTCATGTCGCTCGAAATTGAACTTAACTACCTACATTTTATGACACAAATTTAATTGAACTTTCCTGAAATATGACTTCATGGATCAGTATCCTTCAGGAAGTCACGAATTCGTGACTCTATTCCATTTCTTGCTTGTATCCTTACATCTTATCCTTTAAGTAGCACCAAGTAGAAGTTTTCACATCGGGTTCCGTTATAGGGATAACACAACCCGTGGAATGACTAACACAGAGGCATTCCGACATCATAATTTTCTAACGATGTTTTCATTCACCGTAGGACCATCGGATAGTGTCCCTTAGGATTGCAGTCTTGTGAATGCGAATGTCTATGGGTGTGACCCATTTCTACTTACCATCAGGTCGCCTGTGTTCTCGCTTGCCTTCTCTATCCCATAAAAAAAAAAGATCCAACCGGATCGCTACCACCATCTTATTCTCACGTATCGCCAAGCAGCAGCGTTTATATTACCCTCCGGTGTGGGGATAATACAACCGGTAAAATTACTAGCATAGAGGCATTCTATCTTAGTCCTTAGATTAGATTAGATTTATTTATATTGCACACATGTCAATTATACAGAATTCATATTATGATCAAAGAAGTAAAAACAAAAAAAGTTATGTAGCAAAAACCAATGTCAAAAATGAATGGATTATAAAACACAAATAATAATAAAACGAGTCACAAAGTTAAAAATACAAATGGTAGTACAATAAACAATGTCAAAATTATACATATAGGTATTATAAAGTCAAAATTCAGTGTCAATAAATTCACTTACAGAGTAAAATGCATTATCTAACAAAAGGTTTTTCAATCGACGCTTGAATGTTTCGTCACTGGACTCATTTTTTAAGGAAGCGGGTATGTTCTCGTAGAATTTAGGGCCGATAATTCGCGGGTTCTTCCTGGCTAGCGCCGTGCGGCTCGGAGCCGGCCGCAGGCGGCCCGTGCTGCGAGTGACCTTGCCCTCAACTCCCATTCGCGCAAAGGTATGGAGGTTTAAACGCGTATAAACAATAATTTGGTACAAGTACACGGAATATAGGGTCAGAATGCGATATTGAGAAAATACCCTCTTGCATGATTCTCGTTGTTTTATACCGGCAAGGATCCTAAGCGCTCGTTTTTGGAGGATCATTACGCGATACGCGGGAACGCGTATAGGATTGCAGTTTTAAATGTCTATAGGTTGCAGATCCCACTTACTTACTTATTCCCGTATTATTAACGCGATGATATATGGCTACTGTCCAGTGGGACAAGCCAGTGTCAAGGTTGGAAGTTATATTACGAGTGATCGGTGAAAATGATTTTACTAAATATGTTGATTCATCTGCCGGCGACTCAGTTAAAAACAATACCATAACATGTCGAAGGCAAAAGGGTTTAACGGATTGAATAGCGGAATAAAAACCGTGTGGAAATCGAGTTAGTTTAAAACAATGCAATTAGTTCATGGCCACCATCGATGTCCGCACCATACGATTATAACGAGACACGATTGGTTGAGTTAATTACAGGCTAAAAGACCCGCCCTGAGGACACGAAATTGCTTAGTATGTTTATTATGAAATAATTAATAATGCTGTGTGGTTGCCGGCCGCCTAGAATAGTGCCACTCCATGTCTTCCTGTGGAGGTCTTAAGAGACGACTAAGGGATTAAAGGCTTGTAGTATTGTTAGGCAATGGGCTTGCAACCTGTCACTAATATACACATCGTAAACATCTTAGCCTGGTGCAAAATGTGGTTATAGAATTAACAACAAATTTTAAGAGTTGTTGGTAATTCAGTAGCTCAGCCTACCCTTCTCTGGGATGAAGGCGTGATGGTATGTATGTATGTAATTAAGGACATGCACGCCCTTAACGCTTTAATTTTGGATGAGAAATAAGCGTTCGTTGTGGACCAGTCATACATGGCCAAACAAACATCTTGCGGAAGCAGGATATTCCTAAACTGTAGCGTCAGGACTAATTCACATCATACCTTAATTATACATGTATATTTATTCAAGAGTTGTTGTCCGTCCGTTGTCTCTGCTCCATCCGGTGTAGAATTCGTACTATAGTTTCATGGAAACAGGTTTAGGTACTGGCCAATGTTATGAATGCGAATTAAGTTCGAATTACTTTATAAACAGACTAATATGGAGAACAAAGGCGATTTGTATGGTAATAGGCAGCGGTGTAGACAAAAAAAATGAGGATTTCAAACCATCCATGTTGTGTCCATTGTTGAAGACAATACAAATGTGTTTATTAAAGATAAATGACAACGTGAATGTTAGTTCACCTAACATACAATTTCGATAGCTACTTTAGTGTTTTCGTTAAGATGCGTACGTAACGAAAAAAACAAGCCATTTTCGAAAATCAACCAACTGCACCTTATTAAAACAAAAAGTGAAAGCCATAAATAAATGACTAGCATAGAGGCATTCCATCTTAGTCCTCAGGGTTGTCAGTGCATTTGCAGTCTTGTGAATGCGAATGTCTATGGGTCACAGTTTCCACTTACCATCAGTTGGCCTGTGTCCTCGTTTGCTTTGCTATGCCATATAAAAAACATAAAGCATTAACGTAAGCTGATGATAGATCTCGTCGGCCGCTTATTTAGAGTCGATATAATAGAAAACAGAAACCTTAGCAACGTTTGCATCTTAGTTAGGTCTACTTAACTTACTACAAAAAAAACACATAAAACGATAGTTTTATTCAGCCGACGCGTCAAACTTGAAGCTACAAATGGAAGCATGAAGGCGTAATCTTCTCGTACGTTCGCCTGGCGGCACGCAAACAGATGCACACATAATATCGACTGAGGAAACCAAATTTGGTCTTGATTTAGTGGAATCACATTGATGCGTGGATCATAATCCCAATCACCTCAATGGAATTGGTGTGCATAGGAATTTCCCCAGGGTCCAAAAAGGTCTCAAAGCAATACACCTGTTCTGAGGGGAAGCATGGCCTTAAGGTACCCGCCTGTATGGTCCCATAAAGTTGCCCCATGTTAAACTTTGATACCTCCCAAAGATATCCATTCTAATTCCAATTTTAATAAACGGCATTCACTCCTGTTAAGGTGTATTTCGCCAATGTTGAGTGTATTTATAGACACTCCTATGAACTTATTAGAGAGATAATTCCATGAATACCTATCACACGCCGCGAAGACAAGTGTTCGGTAAAAGAGAACTTTAACAAAAGCACAGATATCCGCATTCCCTAATGTCTGGCAGCTCTGACAGCTTGCGGGCAGGAAAACTGAAAAAAAAATATTTCTCAGCCTTTCTGTACGGCTAACACAAGTAACATTTTCTCGCTTGTCATTCAGCCCATCTCTATCGTTAAAGACTAGATAGGAAGAGAGATCCGACACACACGTCCCGGACAACTCGTGCTAGCCCTCCTGGAGCCCTAGCTAAGATGCAAACGCACCTAACGTTTTTCTTTTCTATCACTCAAAATGTATGGGATGACAGTTGACCACGTGATTTATCGCAACGCACGAGAATGTCATCCATACCTAATGACTGATAGAAAAGAAAAAAGTTAGTATCGTTTGCATCTTGGCTAGGGCCTCTGCTATATGTCTATGATACGTTTATGCTTAAAAATATTTCTTCTATCATTCATCATCATCATGTCATCATGATGTGAAAGACGTCCACTGCTGGACATAGGCCTCCCCCAAGGATCTCCACTCAAAACTGTCTTGTGCTTTTCGCATCCACCGCTTTCCCGCGATCCTCATCACCTACAATCATCATTATCTACAATTTATTAATCATAGTGAAGCATGAAGATACGTTGGAAGTCTTGACGCGCTAATTGTAAAATAATGAACGGCGCGTCGCAATGTGGATATAGTTGTAGACACAAAAACCCGTGTTGACGTTAATGATGTCGTTACTGCGCACGCGACACTTTTACTCGGACATTTATTGCTGTCAGTGCCAGAATTCTTAAATTGTATTAAATTTGGGCTCGATCTCGGGATCCTGGCACTTGAGACTGATGTGGTCACGATTTTTAAAGGCTAATGTCCAGCTGTGGACGTTTTTGTATGTAACGTTATTACTATGTAAATGCACCATGCTTATTTTACTTCCCCTTTTCGCCTATGTTTCATGAATTGATAAAATCTTTAGCTTGAGTGTATACAGTGAACCATAGGCCACTATGGAACTATTTCAAAGTGATGTAAATATTCAAATCGTAAAATGCTTCTCAAGAATTGAATTATAATATCAATTGAATTATAATATCAATTGGATATAGTTCCATAGTGGCCTTTTAAAATTGGTTGACTGTAATTAATTCCCGGGTAAACGCGCGTAACGTAAACCAAGTGGGTGAAACGATGAAAAACTAATGACTGGCAACCATAAGTAACAATACCCATAGAAACTAATCATTAAGTACGAATACATTACAATACAATCAATGCTACACTTTATTGAACACCGCATCCAAGTTAAACAAGGAAAGAAATACAATGGAAATTTTATAAAGACAGTCAACAGTCCATGTAGGCTTGAAAATTAAGGTTTTACGTACCTCAATAGCGACACCGGGATGAAAATAGCATTTTCTCAAAAATTACCGGAAAAGTTGACATTAATAACTCCATACTGAGACGCGAAGTACATAGTTCACAGACAGATCCCAAATAAAAAAAAAAATACATTGCGTACTCGCTACACAAGCCCGAAATGTTGCATACAAATTTCATTGTTATCTAGTTTGTAAAAAAAAAAAGTGGAAACGGCCATAACAAAATGAGGGCACAAGTCTTATACATCCATATTTTATTCGAAACGTAACTTTTTTATCTGTGTCTGAAATAGCTTGAGTTTTTTTTTCTAAAAAAGCTTGCGTTTCTCCTTGTTATATACATAAAGGCGGTAAAGAGTAATGTTATTTCACGTGAAGTTTCTGTTTATATGCGATTTGTATTATGCTATTTTTGAGAAAAGCACTATATATGCCTCGGCAGATTCGGCAGACTATATATGCGACGAGCTTGCGAGTCCGTTTAAAAATACGAGGCCCGCAATTGCATGCTTCACTGCCTAGGCAATAATGTACTATTTCATCACTATGGCGAAAAGAGGTATTGAAAAAAGTATTGGGGGCCGGTTTTTGACTTCGAGCGCTCGAAAGTTTCTCTCGAAAGTGAACAACATCTGTGAAACCGTATTTTTGAAATTACGGGCGATGTATAATTTAAAGACGAGTGGTCCACACCATTCGTTTTCAATTCTACCGCTCGTATTGCCCGGTCAAACACTTTGCCAGGTTTGACTACGATTTGACATACTGCGTCACGTTGAATATTTGTCCTACTGTACAAACAAGTGACATACTTGCTTTAAACTACCATACTAAAACTATAAAATAAAAAAAAACTCGCACGACAAGCAGACGAACACCCTCCACTTCAGTCTTCTCGTGACGATCGATGGCTGTACAACACGGTCGAAACGTCGAGGTAAATGTTTATTTACTACGCGATTAAATCCCGACTTATAGTTTTAGTAAATACAAAGACCTATTTAATATCCTAACACTAAGATCTGTTGATTCTTCCTTTAACCTATCTGTCTACAATGTTTGCAGAATCAGTAACAGATGTCACTGGTGTCGAAAAGTTTCCCTGAACCGTTTAGCATGTCGATAATGAGAGCGCGCGTTACGTGTGCGCATATATAGTGGCGATCAAGCCGAGGTGTGCGCGGAATGTCTGCGCGACGCGGTGGGTCCCATATTAAATATTGTTATTGTCAAATGAGATATGATAGGTGACATATTAGTCTTCTGAAATGATATTCGCCATTATTTATTGAAGAATATTGATGATTTACTTGGATCCATTGAATGGTAGGTTGTTTGGAATTGTTGAACATGCCGGTGATTGTACTAAACTAAAACAATAGAAAACAGGCGTATGTTCATTAGACGTACTGTACTAACTGGCGGACAGACATAACAGTATTCATATGATAGTTTTATTACATACTATATAGTGTTCGTTCTTCGTCACTTTGACCATAGAGTAAAGCTCCTCTATAATGATATATGCTTCATGTTTGACTGGTTTTTGCCACTTAATTGTTACTTACTGTAAAAGGTTCACATCACTTGGAAATGCTTTATATATTTGAATTATCTTACCAAATTCCAAAACGTAATTGCTGATTTAGATTGATAATCATAACTTTATCTGTATGATTGTAGACGTTAAGCAGCGTTAAGGGTCCCCATACTAATAGTCCGTGTCAGCCGATTTTGACTTTTCAGTTAATAGTATTAGAACACAGACTATCGGTCTCTCTTGATAACTGCAAACCAATGGAACATAGGTGCCTACGATCTTGGTGGAGTTGCGTCAAAATGAGCAACAATCGACCAAAATATGAAGTTTACACACACATTCAATTTAGTCTCCCCTGTGAGAAGTGTTTTTTCAGAGTATGAGACCCCTACCTAATGTGTTAGGAACATTCACTACCGCCTAACCTACAAAGAATGCATTTGGGCGATTGGTACTATGCGTGTCACCGGCACCGAACCAGTTAAGTAGCTAACTCACGTTGGTTTATAACAACAGAGATAAGTACTAGAGCGGTGATTCAACCAGACGTCGAGGCGACTCGTAACGACTGACGACTTCTCGGAAGACTTTTAGGAAGTGATGATGGTGGCGGACGTTGTTCGTGGAACGTCTTAGTGTAATGAGTCCATTTGTAGGTGGCGCGGGCGGTGCTGAGAAACAAGGGCGCAAGACACGCGTGCTCTATCATTTGCATAGTTTAGTGTGTCATGTATTTATGTAGCTCCTGTTCTCTTAGTTTGGTGTTCTAGAAAATTAACTTAGCTCTTTTAGTGAATAGATATTTTGAATTTCGATTTTAATTCTGTCTTAGTTTAAGGTTGCTTTTATAATACATAAATTGTAGAACTCTTCCATGACTGACTGACATACAGTCACGAGATTAAATTTAGTACCCACCTTAGGTCCAAACTCAATCTGACATTCTACATATAATAAGGTTGAGTTTCCTATAAGTTACAAATGACTTGACATCTCTAATGACATTGCCAACTTCAAGCATATTTTTCTTGAAATGGGTCCCAAATTAACGCTCGCGACCGTACAAGACGATTCACAGTATCACTATATTCAAACAGTGGACAGATAGGCTTACTTCAAATTAAAATTTGACACATTTTGTATGGGCAAATGTCAAATTTTAACCCGAAGTAAGCCTTATCTATCTATGGTTAGGATATAAGGTTCGGCCGTTATCTAGAGACTTGAAAGGACCATGGGCAACTTTGTATGGAGCCTGGTTCTGAAACCAACAGAGCTGAAACTTAAGTCATTAAATAGGTCTTTAAATCTACTTTATTTCACTATATGGGCACAAAGCCGAATTCCATTGCAGAACTGAGATATTCATATTTAAGTTAGAGTAAATAGGATCTATTAAAAAAAAAGGTTTTCTTTGAGAATACAAATTCAAAATTATTAGGGTAGGGTTAGTGTGTGAAATAAACATACGTTTTGTAGCAATTGATTGTTTTATTAATAATATATATATATATATACAGCAAGTTGTTACTTCATTACACCAATAATTAAGTCATATTAGAATATTATTATTGGTAAAACACGGTATTCAACAAGAAATGACACCGAACGAACATAATTAATGGCCTTCACCTTCATTTTTTAAATTGGGTTTTATTATGACCCCCTTACTAATAAACGTTAAGTAACGGTTATATAGCTATACAATGTTTTGTCCTTATCTGTCAAATTCAAATGTCACAATGACAGATAAGGACAAAACATTGTATAGCTATATAACCGTTACTCAACGTTTATTAGTAAGGGGGTGAGTCAGGATCTTTAGTGGCCAGCATTACATATTTTCATATGAGAGAATATCCTTTTTTCCAGGGACTATCACAGGGATCATAGTATATGTAGGTACTTAAGTATGTTTTATTTTATTGTTTTCTTTAATAATATACAGTTAAGTTATTATACCTTTTTAAATTAGTTGGCTTATACAAAATTCACGGACCACGGGTAAAATAATTCCCGTGGTACCTTCCAGGTACTATCACAGGGACCATGGGCAACAAAGGTGCTCAATACCTACCCTCCAGTCCAGAATATGAATATTCTCCGAATGCATTTATCGTAAGCTCGTACTCACCGTGACTAACATACAAATATCTTAGTTCTGCAATGAAATTTGACTTTGTGCCCATATAATTAAATAAAGTAGATTTTAAGACCTATTTATTGACATAACTCTCAATGCTGTTGGTTTCAGGCCCATTTTGGCGCATGGTCCTTTGGAGGGCATATTCGAAGGGTGCCTTAGGGATAACCAAGTAAGATAAGATTTAAAAAAAATTGGGAGAGTAGCAGAAAACTAATTCTAGGCGTACAAAGTCGCATTATATTTTTAATTGGTTTTTCAAGAAATATTTTCTTAGGCACGAAAACGTACCGGCAGATATAGTGTTTCATAACATCTTCAACGTATACGAAAATTGTAAAATCGAACTAGGTCTAAGCGAAAACGTTACCGCATTTTGTAAAGGATGTTTTCAGTCGCATAATCCTATTAAACATATTGTTTAGAAGACTTTTTAGATTTCGGTCGAGTTTATGCTAAGCTTATTTTTCTTGTTTTGTCATTTCTTGTTTTGTCATAAATTTTCTCAGTGCTCATCATCGTCTACTAGCTCACTTAAGTCAGTAACCGATTTTTAGGCGTGTTTTAATTCTCGGAATATGCCTTTGGATATAAATTTGGGTTCGGGTGTCAAATAAAATTATCGAAACCTATTTTTTTTTATCCGAATCTGATGAGGTTCACAAGTACCCGCATTTTGGCGTTGCTTTAGTAGCTACTGCCTCCTCTCTTACTGATTGTATTTGAACAAACCATGTATTGTTTTCTAAAGCATTTGTTACACTGTCAATTTACTAGATTTTTACTGACAATGTGCCGTAGCGTACTAGACGTAGGTATACTTTATTTATAAACAGTTGGGCGATGGCGCAACCGTATTGTAATGATGTTTGCTAAAACAATGAGTGATGTAATGATTACCTAACACCCCAGTTTAAAGGAATACTGATATTGTCTGATTTAACCCCGTATTGTGCATAAATGTTATAGTTCCAAGTACAATGCACATTGATCTGAGTTTTCTTGGATAGACAATGAGATCAATTGTTGGCTATGCTGTGCCATTTCAAGGATGTATTAAGATTTTTTTCTTATATTATTTGTACGGGCTCCCTCTAACCCGAAAATGTCTTGTTTTTTTTAAAAGTAACTATTGAATTGACCTAATAACTAAGTTGCGACTGCGTCTGTTATTGATCACTCCATGTGTTTGAGACATTTGATAAAATAACTTAGTAAAGAAAAACAAGAACATTTTTATTTGGTTAACAACGAGATATTATTATTTACCTTGTTTGAAAGTCTTCTCAGTTGATGCAATAATGTATAAATGTAGTCATCAAATTTTATAATTACTCATTAACTGGTTCGTTCGTCACCTAAAACATCCATATTTTTCCGGCCTACAGGTACTATGTATATTACTTATATCTCTCCTGATTAAAGTTGATATTTAAACACATTTGTAACAATAATAACTGACCGTGTATAGATCGCTTAACTGATGCACAAACTTTATAACAATCTCTCATATTCTTCATAAAACCGAGCTCGCTCTGCCTCGCCGCTGCCTCGTACTCGAGGCTCGTAAACCCGAGATAAACTAAACTTTGAGCAGCGCAGGAGCCAATGGTTCCCTTTACGATGGCCATCAAACTTTTGCGCCCCGTGGCACAATGGAATACGAAACAGTTTCCTTTCAGGGGGAACGTAACTAGTTTTTTTGAATGCATGACTTTTTCCTGGTTTTCATGATTGGTAATATGTGTAAGCAACTATTACAGCATAGTTGTTATTCTCTTAAAAACGGATTGTTTTTGATCGGTCGATCGATATAGCGACGGTTAAGCTACCTAATTAAGGATGCACGCCTTAATGTTAATACGAGACAACTTGAAATAGTCAGTCGAATTAAAAAGTGAGTCCTTGAGAGACTAACCTGGCAAGGGTAGTCTACTGATCGATGACGGAACTGTCTAATGATACTCCTATAAAAGTGGCATTTTACACAAGTCATATTATCAAGAACAAAAAAAGTAGTTTGTTTGTGTCCCCACTTCCCATATTGAAATGGGAATACGTAATATGTAAAAGAAAGAAAGAAAAGAAAATATTGCCACAAAACGACACGGTTTAGTTATATAGGTAGTATGTAGGTACACTAAGTTTTAAAACGATAACATATTTTCATCCGTGCCCCAAACCCAGTGTAAATGCAATATTATTGTGTCTAGACAAGTCTCTCACTCACTCTTTCTCTTTATCTCTTTCTCTGATGATAGTTTTGGAAGAGATAATGAAATCGTCATGTGACACCTAATAAATTGCGTTAAAATTTATCTTTGTAATTCTGCGATAGGGTTATACAGGGGGCGGGTGGGATTCTACAACTTTAAACAACTTGGTAATATCTCAATTTTTAAAGTTACATACAAAATAAATAGTACCTGTTTTCAATGCACGATGTCCATTGTCGTTACCCTCGTTATACAAAAACAAAGACAGGTTCAAGTACCGCCCCAGCATCAAGAAACACCTACCGTTTTAATTCATTTATTTTACTAGTAAAATTTTATCACGATGAAAATTAAGTTATTTTCAAATTTTCACTTTTAGTAGTAGCATATATGAGGAGTAGAATATATACCTAAACTAGCGGACCTGACAGACGTTGTCCTGCGTAATATCTGCCACGTAGGACAACGCCATCTGTCGGGTTTATTTGTGAACCTAAACTATCCTCGAATCCACTTTAACACACCCAAAAAAATTCATTCAAATCGGTTCAGCCGTTTATGAGGAGTTCACTGTCAACACACGGACAGAAGAATTAGGTATATATATACTAGCTGACCCGGCAAACGTTGTTTTGCCATGTATGTAATATTTTGGGGTGAACCACCCTTATCACTTAGGGGTATGAAAAATAGATAGTAGCCGATTCTCAGATCTACTGAATATGCATATAAAATTTCATAAGAATCGGTCAAGCCGTTTCGGAGGAGTACGGTAACTAACATTGTGACATGGAAATTTTATATATTAGAGATATAAAGAAGATTTATATATATATATAAAGAAGATTTAAAGCTACGAGCAAATATGCACCATGTACAGTGGCTAAACAATAAAAGTTATAATTAAATATACTACTAGAGTTGCTTTGGTCTCTATAGGCATTACATACCTATGCTAACTGTGAAAATTAACCAAGTGGCAAAATATGAGCTAAAAAAAACCGGCCTCCTGCCACTGCGCCCGCGAAGAAGTTGTCAACGCTATTCTCTCCGGACCTTAATTTTTCCGGGATATAGGTAGGGCAAAGTCACCAGTAGTCGAAGTGTGGGAAATATATCTTTCGTACTCCTCCCACTCATACAAAGTACAGGCAGAGGCTGACTACAGGTCTCTGGCTGATCACTGGTGACTACCCTACCTATAGTATTTTATGTTCTTTATCGGACTATAAATGAAATCCGTATTTCTTTACCCAGTTTACTGCTAGGCAATGGGCTTGCAACCTGTCACTTATACACTGCACTGGTAAACATCTTAGCCTGCATGTTTATGCAAAATGTGGTTACAGAATTATCAACAAGTTTATAGAGCTGTTGGTAATTCTGTAGCTCTGCCCACTCTTGTAATGATAGCGTGAGTACTATGTTTTACATCAATAAGATAAGATAAGATAAATTTATTGATTAATCAAGCACAGTAATACAAGAAAATGTCCAGTGGACCCCAAACTAGGCTGAGCCTGTAACTTGGGGCCCAGTGAGCCGGTTTACAGACAGAAAAGGTAGGTAAATACAGAAAATTGAGAAAGAAAAAATAAATTAAAGGTGGTTTTGCATTATAACTTTTAACATATACCTACCTAACATTAATTTCAGTCGAATGTGTGTGTATGTGTGTGTGTCAAGTCATAATTTCATCAAATCATTTGAGTTGTAAAATCTTGAACGAACAAACGAACTTTATAATTTATAATATTAGTAAAAATAAGTATCATAGGTATATCATATCATATCCCATAAGCTGTGTCGAGTCGAAGTCTCGCTATCTCTTTTTACTGGAACCCACATAAATTGCTCTAAGTCGATACGCCATATACCCACATCCCCATTATAGCATCCAAAGTGCGTCGAACTCCCCAAAAAGGCGTATCTCATTTATTTTGATTTATTAAAGCGCTCAGATTACCAAGTCGTAAGGTTGGTTTTCGGTTGGTTGTGTGGTATATTCGTGTTAATGTATCTGCGCATGGGCGGGCCGGTTCTGACAGAGATTAATGTTAGTTGGTAACCGTTGCCTATGAGTACATGGCTTTTGCTCGGGCTTTTCTTGGATTGTGTCCGGTTTTACTATACATATAGCTTCGTAGGCACCTCTTTTTTTTGTTTAATTTGTTTTATTATCTAGCTGAAGTTGTAAGTTTTTTCAGCCAATTTTTTCAATTCTATGAATTAGGTTATTTATTTTAAAAGCAGCAAAAAACCGTTACACACTGACAGGACACCTTTTTCTCAGGTTGCCGGGTTAGATAAGTGCCACTCCATGTCTGCCCGTGGATGTCGTAAGAGGCAACTAAGGGAATAAAGGCTTGTACAGTCAGCGTCAAAAGTAACTGGTCACTTCAAGCTACTTCTGTACTTTATCGCATTAACACATTAGACAATCTTGTTTGACATTGCTTATGTGACAGTAAAGCGACAAGGTATTTAAGTGATCAGTTTCTTTTGACGCTGACTGTAGTACTGCTGCTGCGGCGATGTGCATGCATCCTGTCACTAAAACACTGAAAAAAAAATGGTCGCTTCTAACAAGATTGTGATTGTTGTGCATAAGCGTCTTGATTCCATTCGAGCCTGAAAACACCAATAGATACATACATACATACCTTCACGCCTGTAATCCCAGAATGGGGTAGGCAGAGCTACAGAATTACCTACAACTTTAAAAACTTGTTGATAATTCTGTAACCACATTTTGCAGAAATAGGCTAAGATGTTTACCAGCGTATTAGTGACAGGTTGCAAGCCCATCGCCTAACAGTACCTACTACAAGCCTATATTCCCTTAGTCGCCTCTTACGACATCCACGGTATGACATGAAGTGGCACTGTTCTAACCCGGCAACCACACGGGTCAAATAGATACATCAACTAAGAAAATCCACTAAGACGTTAATTTAATCATTAAATAAATTAGCTTTGTTACTATCAGCTTTGGTTGATTTAACTAATATCTTAACTATTGTATTGAGCCAAGTAAGAGAAAATGTTTCTTAGTCAGCTCTCATTTTTTTGAGTGTACGCTGCCAAACATCTTAGCCGATTGTGCAAAATGTGGATACAGAATTATCAACATGTTAAGAGTGGTTGGTTATTCTGTAGCTCTGCCTGCCCCACTCTGGGAATGAAGGCTTGAGTTTATGCATGTATTTGCCAAACTGCGTGCATTTTGCACAGAATATGCAAAATATTGATAACCGATGTAGCCATATTGTAACTGATTTCTACACAAGTTTGCTACTCCTATAGTGCTTATTAATTTGTTTCATATGAAAATCCTTTTTTTTTCTACATTTTGTGTTTTGCTACGCAACCTGTTTTCATCCTGGTTTCCATGGATTCGTTTCCGCTGTTATTAAAACTTGTTTACCTTTGTTCATTTCTGCAAACTGCATTAAAACTGACTGATTTGTAAACTATAAATCCGAAAATAGGTCACACAAACAAACATTGACGTCAATATTATTGATAGACTTGAGAAAAATACTTACATTTCAGTGGACTCACATATTAAACAAACAAATATACACAGTTTATTATTTTATCTCCCTATCTATTCATTAGTAGATTGTTCATCAAGACACTAAAGTAGGCCATAATGACTCGAGATGTTTAGGCAACCGAGCAAAGTCAGTTTACCGAGTTTCATTATTACATTTTAGTCTAGAGTTCAAAATTTTACTTTTTACTTCGATTGCGAGATAATAAATGTAAAAAATGTTTTTCACACCACATGCTCTAAAATTACCCATAACTTACCATGCCTTAGAGCGGTCGAGCACTAGATACAAGGACTTTTACTAAACAGCAGGCCGGTAAAATACCTTGTAGTGTACAATCGCCCATATAGATCGATTAAAGTAATACTTTTACAACTCTAGACTAAAATGCCATAATGACACTCCAACTATAGCTACCCTTAATTCACCAGCGTGGCTAAACATCCCATGTCATTATGACCTATTTTAGTCCCTTGATAAACAATATACTATTATCACACTTACGCGTAAACAGTCTCAAAACACGCAGGCATATAGGCAGCCGTATTTCGTTTTCATTCAATCCGGACCCTTCATTCTTCCCTGGGATTGTTATTACCTACATAAGCCAAGGTGATGTATTTTTAAGCGACTTCATAAAAACAGAGGTTATCTATTCTATTGGTTGCAGGTACGTAAAAATAAAAAAAGTTAAATAGTTTTCTTTTGCTTAAAAAAAAACTAAGAGGAATTTATCGAAGAGACAATAAACTGCACATATAATGTTATCTATGTAGTATGTAGAGCAAGCCGTCAAGCATAACTTATTTTCAATTACAATGGAAAGAGACGCTCATAAATGCTTTCTATGCTAGTATTGTCATGTTATATAGCTACACTTTAGCTTCGCATTTGCATACGTGTGTGAAAGCACGTTCAAATAGATCACAGTCGCTGCCACTTGGTTGGCTTTAACCTAAAAAAACGGTACATACTAATCCTTGCTAAATCCGTCTTCATGGTTTAACTCATTCAGGCAGTTCATCGATTGTCTTAGGCCCGTATTAATAAACTGATCTCGACTGTAACGCTCGTCTCAACATGCGTCAAAAATGACAGTGTTCTATGGCTTGACGTTTACTTTGACGTATCTTGTGACGGTCATCTCAGCCAAGACGAGTTTATTAATACGACCCATAGTCTGGCCTACCTGGCAACGAGAGCTTGAGCCCCGAAGTCATAGAATAATTTCTATGCCGGAAAATTGGTTAAATATCAAGGAAAAACCGACTGAGTCCTACGTTGTCGAAGTCGCAAAATCTAATAAGAACACTCGCTACGTGTGCTACGGGCAGTCTGGAGTAAATCGAGAATAGCGTCAAACAGGCTGCTATTAGCCGTTAATCTTATCGAACTTCCTGCGAGCAGTCACGTACACTTTGTAGCGGCGATTGTTCGAGAACACGCGCCTTTGTGCGCTATCACCGGACGTGTGGAGCCGGCCTAATGATGAATTCGTTCCGTTGTTCTTGTGGCGCGGCCACACGTTAACGTTGTTTGTTTAAGATAGCGATAAAGCTTGAAATCTTGGAGTTTGAAAGCTGTTAAAGGTGACTTGCTGGGAAACAGACACTGGAAAATGTTCTGATGAGATTTTTGATGCGGCGATGTAGGTAGAGACGTTTTACCAACAAAGAAGGTCAGCAGTGCTTCTTCACGGGTTCCCAAACTTTTTCATTCAGCCGTGCACTTAATGGGAGGTTATTTTTTCGGCGCCCCTCTTTATACAAGGTATTTTTTAATAGGCGCACAAATTTTAATATTTGCTTCGATATTTTTAATCAATAAGTATGTTCTGTTATTTTTACTCTAGCTTAAAAATCATTAGAGATATTTCCGATTCAATGATTTCACTAACTTAACGATATTCATTCATAATCTCCTCCCTCTAATGCAGGGGTGCGAGGAGAGGAGCGTGCTGTAAAAAGATTTTTAATGTAGAGGTTTTTAAAAAGTGATTTTCTAGTAGACTTGGTTCTCACACGGGAACGTAAAAATTTAATAATTTAATAAAATATGTATTTTTAACTGATTCAAAATGATATGTTAAAATTTGGGCACTGATAAAAAAATACCCTGTAGGTATTTAATACTATACTAGCTTTAAAGGGGATGTATATTTTTAGATATAGGTTGGCCCATTAGGTACCGTCACAAAAAAATGACAAAAAATTACACTACACAATTAAATAACTTTTTAACCTTCGAATCAAAAAAATTGGGGTTGGTACAATGTGTTGGTCATTCTGTGATTCTAACAGAATCAACGTTTTTACCTTATTGTATTGTAATAAGAGCCAAAAATTGATGTAGAGTATGGGGAATTTCCCTTTTCTTACGATTGGTTGGTAACAAATATAAAAAGAGTGTTTTTTTATGGACTCTACACAGTTGTTAACTAAGTATACTTCAAAAAAAATCCACCGAGCTTTTCAATTCAGTTGGTTTTTGTGTCTATTACATATGCTCACTCGTTCCAAAACTTCTATGGCCCATTATGGTGTAAAGACCACCCTAGTTGATTAGTCTGGACATGTCTGCTTCAGGTACGATAACAGATGGGTTAAGGGAATCATTGTTTGGCGTCCATGGAAAACTTAAGAGAGATTGGGGGGATAGCAGGCAGCACTCCAGGCGGGACGAGGGAAGAGGCAGAAAAGGGAGGTTCTGCTCTGGCCAGCATTCGGACACAAGATAGGGCAAAAAAACAGTGATACTGAATTCGGCAAATGATACATTCCGTGAATACAAGTGGTCCCCGAATAAACATGCGTGAACTTGTTTTTTTAAATAGTGCTATTAATCCGTTTCGTTTATCTAATTGTTTCATACAAAATAACAGTTGCGCATCACTCAATGTTTATATAAATAGGTATCTTCGTTAAAATGAATATTCATGGTATTGAAGTGCCATTCATAAGGAAATTACATAACTTGTCGTTTAATGTAATTTTAGTATAATAAATGTCAGGGTAAGGATAAAATAATTAACATTACGAGTTTTTGATTAGAAGTTCAATAAATAAATAAGTTATTGCTTGCTTATTCCGTTTTTTTTAATATAGTATCTAAAGTAGGTACCGAAGATATTTTGGAACTTTATTAACATTATTGCGTACAATCTATTCTTAAACGAAATTAAGAGAAAAAAAGTTCGATATCGACAAATAATAAAGTAGGTACTTTTTAACCTAATTTTCCTTTCGTGAACGAATTACAACTTTTTCACCTTAGAGTATAATTTTTTAAAATAAAAAAAACAATTAGGTTTAACAAATCGTGATAAAGATAAGAAAGGATTCCAAGTAATTAGCGAAGGTAAAAAAACAATAATAATAAATGAAATAACATTTACTAAGACACAGTTTCGTCAGTGTTTTTAAGGTTCCGTACCAAATTGGTTAAAAATTAACCCTTATGGTGAAACTTCCTTCTCTATCTGTCTGTCTGTATGTCACAGCAGATGAAAATGCTATCAACTTGAAATTTGGCATAGTTGCACAACTTGCTTGTCCGCATCTATTTTAAGTAAAAAAAATATGATTTTTTTTTTATAAATAATTGAAAACGGATCTCGACGAAAAAATCTTGACGTCTAGAAAATTACATATTTTTTATGGGATAAATAAAATGAAGTGTTTATTGTTTACAGTTTTTGAGAAACACTAAAAAACGTATAAAATCTGTATTAAAATTTGGGCTAGTCGAAATGGACCTTATTGCATAGACAATAAACTTCATAACAAAACGGGTATTTTATTTTGCGGTTACAAAGCATATTATCTTAAATACGGAAGCCTCTAGGTGCGCGAGTGTGACTCGAACTTGACCATTTTTTTTTATCAATAAATGGCGTAACTGTGTCTGTCTTGCATTAAAGTAAAAAAAAAACACATTTGACGCAATACTTATCCATAAAAGTACCTTCAAATACGAGTACCTAGTACCTTAAGTATTGTAAAATCTTCTGTTTAAAATTTGTGTGACGTTGAGGTTTTTTTTAACAGGTTGTTTTTATTTTAGACGTCGAAATACATTTGTTTTTGGTTTTTATATGGAACAGACATCAACGGCTACGAACTTTGCGAATTATTATTGATTTTCTCCCCATTAAAACCAGGTTTAATTTTACGGAGTAGCAACACGCGTCGCTGTGCTTGTATCCAATTTATTATTAGTTGCGATTAGGTGTACAGTCAACGGCATAAATAAGTGATCGTTTGTGTTGTGTTTGAAATGTTATACAAAATTGTAAAAAGATTGAAAGCGATAAGGTACAGAAATGATCACTTATTTATCCTGTTGACCAAATTCGTATTTTTTATTGATAATGAGTCTGTGATTGACCATCTCTTGTCCTTGGATGTTTTTCGGTATGATTATTCGCTACATCTGAAACATCTTAGCAAATTTAATAATTTTCCTGCTTTCTCAAAGTTAAGATATCAACCGCAATTAAACTACACTCCAGTTTATAACGACCATCCAATGGCATCAAATAGCATACAATGATTACATTGCAACTGTTCTTACAAAACACTTTAACTCATTGAAATAAGACTTAAATTTAACTAGATACGTGGTTTTGCGTAGAACATGAAATATTTCGATCAAAATACCTGAGCAACACCTTGGTAGTGAAATAATAAGATCTATATTCGGATGTTCGTACAGGTAATTCCAGATATAGAGGTTATAAACTGGCAATTAGGTCTTTATAGAGCAGCATCCGCTTCGAGTAATAAAATATACGGCCATAGACTGAATTACAGGCATCACTTTATGGCGCGAAATTGGAATAGTTTTAAATTTTATTTAGAACTTGGGATTGCTCGATATTGGTTTATAGTTATAGGTAGGTATGTGTGGGTTCTGAAAAACTATAAAAGAGGTGAAATCATTCTTACTCGGTTTTTAGTTAACCGTCCTTCAATAGGTACGAACTTTTCGCGTAAACATGAGATTTTTTTTAAAAGAGAGGAAGAATTTAGAAGACACGATGGGACACCTGACAAGGCACGACAGTTTCATTTTAAACTTTTGGAGAGCAAAGTTGAGGGAAAATGAGAAATAGGAAGAGCTAGGCTTACTTACTTCAGCTAAACAAGAGAGAAGGCCAATGACTTGTTTTATCAGGAGGTGAAAAAGCTGGCAGAGAACAGATAAAAGTGGCAATTGCTCCTTAATACCTAGGCTCTTAAGTTAAATGTCGAATGAGTTTAAAAGAGAGCCATGAGCTGCCTGCTGGAGCTTTGTAAATAGGTGTACGGGGTATTTGATTTATTTTTCAGTGTGACTTCTCTCTATAGTGCCATTTCCAAACTAGGCATGTAAGAAAAACGAAAACTTCGTTTCGGACAAGACCATGTTTTCAATCATAAAATACAATAATACTTAGAAGAAAGTGAATAACAAGGTAATAAAGTAATAAATAGTAATGATTAAAAGCAGCACAAATAAAATCATAAGATACAGCTGTAAGGTTAAAAACATTTAAAAAAAAATACTTGGATAACAACACGACGAGGAATCTAGGTACCTACCTATACGTCAAAAGCCATAGGCAGGTAACTGGAAAAATTGACTGAACAACAAATCCTTGCAAAGTAAAACAGTTTTACAGGGAAACTTGTGTTTATTTCGATTTGTAAATGTTAGGGACACTTCATTCAACTAAGTGGGCGCTTTGTGTTTCTAGTACTGTCTACTTATTAAAAAAAATATGTAAATCACCGTCGCCGAGGTTTCTATAAAATGATATTAATATTTTATTATCAATGATTTAGCCCCTTGTAGTAATATTGTTGTTAAAATTGCATCATGATGCCAGCGGAATCCTACCAAGGTTATTTATCGTTGCAAATGCCAAGTAAACGTGCGTTGCCTCAGCCTCGTAGGCGTTAGAGAAAAAAAGCGGTTCTATATTCAAAGTTGGCCGATCGACCAATAGCGAGCGCGGTAGGCGTGTCGGCGCGTTCCGATTGGGCTGCGCGCGTACACGGTTATAGTCATAGGAAGTCACTTGATTATAATGTCTTAGTCGACAAAGGATGGCTTGTAACTGATTGCGGTCTGTTTTTTTAATTTGAGTTTATACTTTGGATGATTAATAATTTAGAACGTCTTGAGTAACGTGTTTATGCCACTGGATATTATGACATGCATGAACCTAACAAAGATATAATTTTATGGTAACAACGAGGTTGCTTTGCCCATCATTGCAAGAAAAACATAGTTAGTTGGAAGGTACATAACTACCAACTTACCTATTCCGTAAATAAATACTTAATTTAATAATATATTAATCTTGTGTAGGTATCTACACAGTGCAACTGGCATTTGGCCAGACGCGTTATTAATTTCTGGGAATTTGATTAAAGGTTTTTTTTATTCATTTGAATAAATAAATACAATAATAAAATTAAATAAAATTAAATTATTTGTTAATAATAATACTTACCATAGATTTAATTTACCTACGCAGGTAGGCCGCAATAGGTCTATCAGAATCTCATGAAGTCATGACAAAGGAATTTAAATTTATATCTATATATTGATAGTTACTTGATTTTCCACCAATTCTATAATTAAATATGTATGATGTGACCTATGCTAGTTTGATGTCCAATATAAATTACGTATTTTGAGGAATGTGAGTTTTTACTTTCTTACCTGTTTTTCATAAAAACATCATGACGTGCCACACAGCTACCATTCGATCGACGAGTAAATTTATCTGTCACTTAAAGTTGGCTCTCTCCTTGTCTATTTACTAGTGTAAGAAAGAGAAAGGGCTATATTTATCTGTCAAATATGCTTTACTTGTCGATTGTAAAAGCTGGCGGTAAATGGGTGAATCAACTTTTAAGGTAGGTACTCCTTTTCTTTTGCGGTATCAAAACTTTCCTGGTGACTTATCATTAATAATAATGTATGAATATTAATATCAGACCACCAAATTTACAGACCTTACACGTTAAACACCTCAAATATTATTTAATCTTCGAAAAAACCTGGTAACTCAGGGGAAAATGCACATTTTCCATACAAAACCTAGGGACAACATCGTCCGCTGCGTTACCAACTATATTATTATTTCAAACTGTACTATTTTTAAATCAAATAATTTCAAATGCTAGCCTAATTGTCTGATTTAATAAGCGTGTAAGCTACGTCGTTGGCAAATATATAGTTTTTCTAAAAACATATAATTTGTGAAACATGTCGAAAAATGGGGAGTAGGTACCTTAGAAGTTGATTCACCCAAATATGATTTAGGGTCGTCTTTTTTCTTCGTCATACCTACATTTTACAGTAGGTACAAATGACATGATTAACCATATTTTTTTATTTCCCTGATATCTATCTAGATGGGTATTTGAGTAAAAATAACAAAAACAATAATAGCCATACAATCGATATCTTTTTACTTTTAAATTTGTCATTCACAGATTCACGTAGATCTACGTAGGTAGGTATACCTACATACATAACTACGTTCGATATTGATCAAAAATGTATCTACCCACCTTCGATCAACAATACAACTAGATAACGGGTCAGAGAACAAAACACGGCCCAGCGAATATATATATACCCACTTCAAATTGGGAGCTTACTTCAATTTAGTTCGTTGTCAACTACGCCAACAGTGACACGTGTCACAATGCCTCAATGCGTTTTCAGAAACTGCAAAAATAATCACCGTTACAAAAATCTTTCAGACGGAATGTCATACTTTCGGCATGTAAATGTCGATTCGCAATATTAATTGATAAATAGCTAAGTCTTTCTAATAAAAAAATATATTTTAGTTTCGGACCAACAATTGTCAATATTTGGATGTTGGGTAACAGTATGTCAATGGAGTAGTTTTATACTTTATATTATTACAGTAATAAATTAAATATTAGTTTGTGGATTCCTCGTGATCCATTTTATTGTGCGATATAGAGTTATATTGTCGCGAGTGAACGGCAGGAGTTTTTTAACTGATGAAGACCAAAGATGAACACCGGAAATCATTAATCATAATTGTTTAACGGGCAGTGATGAGATTTCTCTATTAAGAATATGAAATTACTTTTATTCACGTAATGCATGTAGTGAAGTGCAATTGATGGTGAAGTACCGGGAGAACTCTTTAATAATTAACGGCCCTGCATATTGGATAGCGAAATATTGTTAAGGCTGATTGGAAATTGTTATTAGACTATAAGGTATTTTAATGTAATGAACGAGTATAATTATGTGCTGTAGAAAATATCAATGATATGAGAAATATCACAAAAAGCGATTTTTCTTTTTAAAAATAAAACCGTCTTCAAAAATCCACTAAACATACCTATACATCGCTTCACATTTGTTGCCCTGTGGTGTAGGCAGAGACTACGGAATGCCAGGTGCACCGGTCTAAGCATACAAGTATAACTTTCGCTTCCTCTACATTCATAATTTTGACCCACTGAACAAGGTGAAATAAATGACCGGTCTCCTAGAAATTCCCTATCGTTGCCTAACAGGTATATCAAATATATGATATTTTATAATTATATCCAAGCCAGTGTCAAGTAGGTATACTTACACAAATAGCAATGCCACATGATTTTTGCCAGCGACATAATAAGTCAGTCGATATAAGTTTTTCAAGTAGCTATTAGAGTTTTTGAAGACGCTTTTACTTTATGTTGCTAAAAAAATATATGATGGGTTACGAGCCCACAATATTATTTTTATTATCTTAAATAATAAAAATAGCGTTGAGTTTTTGTTTAAATGATACCCACCTGAGACGTCAAAACGAAAATAATATTAAGTATAAAGCTACTCCATTTGTACTCTGTTCGCGGTGACATTGGCACTCCGCTAGTAGAAGCTGCATTAGGTAAAAAAACGAGCCTCTAGTCGAAGCGACATTAGCGACATAAGATGATAAATTGTTTCATGCAAAATTAAGCATTGCTTTAATGATATACCATTTAAATTAGGATGTTTTATTTTGACAATAATTTTATACAAGTATGAAGTTAGTATAGGTCGCCCTAGGACACTTTTGGGAGAGAATTCTGTATGGAACCCGGTGTCTATTGGTTGGTATGTCGATGCTACCCACCTATTAAAATGTTTTAAGGGAACTTATCAAGTATTTAATAAGGGTTTCATCATCATCATCGTCGTATCAACCGGAAGACGTCCTCGGCACGACTAGGCCTTCCTCAACGATGTCTAATAATAGGTAACAAAAGTATCTAGTATTAAGTCAACGACTATTTTTAATAATCGTTATTTAAATTTCGTTTCTAATCTTGGTTACTTTTCACCACCAAGATTTACGATACAGACACTGATTAGAATAACATTTGTCCGTGACCAGTGACAATTAATAGGTCATAACTCTGCGACGCCATTTTGAAAGTCGTTTATTACATTTTAAATGGAAATGTTGGACGTAAATTATGTGCTGTATTTGCTAACAAAGTACTTTAACTTTAAGAGGAATATCTATCGTTTATTTATTTATGGTCTGTTTATGTTTGCTTCGACCTCAGGTGCTAACATCAGGTGACACAGAGGTTAAAAGCAAAACCATTTCTGAAATAAAAAAGTTGGTTTTGCCCTGACCTGACCCTGAGGAGGAGTGAGAGGTGTAAAACTAAAGATGAGTTCTATCCCCTTGTCTTGTCTAATATTCATTCAAAAACAAAAAGTTTTTTTAGGTAGGTATGTGGACTTCCTCCTATTCAGTAAACATTGGGTTTTAAGAACTAAATTTCGAATGGCATCTGGTTATTTTGTGGCGGTGCAATTCTAAAAAGGAAAATTATTTTTTTGGGAACACTTATAATGCTGCAGCCACATTGGCAGTGTCTCTAAAATAAACTTAAAACAAATAGTCGTCTATTCCTGATAATGTGGCCGCAGTGTAACAGTATTCACAGAACAGTAGGACGGTAATCGAGAAACTTCGACGATTTATAAAAGTCAACTGCTATTGGTGTTCCAGCCGGGGTAGTAAATTCCTCTCTCTATTGCAGAGAAAAATATGGACTAGGTCTTTCTATTTCTTTACTGCCACTCATGGAACCCGGATTTTTGATAGAAATTAGGTATTAGTATTAGTGTCACTACCGTGGCGGCCCTATTGTATTTATGATAGTTTGTAGTGCTTTTAATTGTCATAAAGAGACGAATGCTCTTGGTTCGTCTTTAAAACCAACCTAACGCGTTGCAGTTAGTGTTGCCATTGAGAAAACTTCAATCACCCTAAGAAAATAAAATAAAAGTAATATCTACCTACGGTTGTATGAGGACGCGAGCGTCATATATATCGACTTAAATAATTATAATAGTTTAACGATCGTAAAATAACTATAACTGAATACTTCGAACAGCTGTTATTAAAGGGCACTTTTATTAGTTTCTGACATATACAATAGGTACGTCAAGATTAATTAATATCCAATTAATTAAGGACTTGCATCTTTGTAGCACCAATTAGAGCGCACTTAGAGCAAAACTAACTGCTTAATGCAGTAAATTCAATGTCGCCGTCATCGCAGCCGTAAACGTGGCCGGTAGTAAAACGGACCGGCGCTTGGCGCAATGCGGACCCAGGACGCTCTGGAGCGTTCTAGAATGTTCTGGAAAGTTCTGGAATGCGTCAATTTGGCGTAGCGCTTGACTTGTGAATTTAAATTGTTTGCATTTTCGTTGTTACGATATGAGGACTCGTTAGTTTAAAAATATAGGTTTAATCGAATCCGATACCTATTAGTAAAAGACAGTAAAAGTCATAAAGAATTATAGTCAAGGTTATCTTATCTTATTTTACATAGATATACTTTCGGATATACCTACTTTGATCTTGTAGGCTTTTATGTCCCCACTTCACTCAACCTCACATTCTTAGCTGTTCGAATGTGCAGGTTTCTTCACGATGTTTTTTCTTGACCATAAAAATATTGATTACATAATCAAGGTGACTAGTGGCAAAATTCCGTTTTAAATTTTTTATTTAAAAAAAACCAGGGTATATTAAGCAATACTTTTTTTACCAATAAAAAAATAATGAAAGAGGATTTTATGTCACGAAAATCACTACTTCGCGTATTTTCAAAACTGCTACAAAGAGCACTAGAAATAAAGTTTATTTGAGATCGAATACTTACTGTCTTTTAACTCAGCGATGTTCTTACGTTAGTTTTTGTGGACGACATTTTTGAGATAGCACCACAGAAAAAAACACGGACTGAGATCGGGTGTTCCTGCAGGCCAGGCAATGTCGCCAAATTGTTTTTTTTCTGCAAATAATGCCCTAACTGCATTCATTGATGGGCGGGCTGAGAGGGCAGTTGTGCCATCTTGTTGAAACCATGGTTTCGATTGAAAAAAGAACCATCTTCAACGGGTTGCCTTTAAAAACCGTCAAACCTTTCATCTTTCTGAATTGTTACATAACTCATTGGTACATGGCAATCACTGGTACCTACTTGAACTCGGTGCCTTGCGATTACGAGTCGACACCCTAAAGTCCGTTCTCATTCGATTTAGTTATACTTCAGGTTAAGATTTGACACATTTTGTACGTGAGAAATGTTAATTTTTAACCAGGCAACCAAATGTATCCTATCGCAAGTCCAAAGTTTTGCTTACTCGTACCAAACTGTTTCAATTGTCCTAAAACTTTTTAAAATGTTTTAAGAACCCGCCTACTGCAATTTTGTGATTTTCCCAAAGGTAAACTGGTAGAGAATACCATTTAGGATAAGTTCACCTTTTGTACTCAAATTTGTATTTTCGTGAAATAAAGATAAAATTAAAAAAGGTTATAAAACAAACCTAACCTAAACTACGGGTTTATTGATACCCGTAGTTTAGGCAAGGTTTGTTTTATAATAATTCACGAAAGTAAAACGGTTTTAGAAAAATATGATTTTCTAACTTAAAACAATTCGGATAAATGAAATACCTAGTTGGTTTCAACCTTGTCATAACCACTTGAGCGAAAATAGGCTACCGACTCTCCTAACAGCGAGGGTAACAGAAATTATAAATTTCCACACGAAGTCTCAGAGATATTTTACTATGGTCGGTCTTTTGTATAAATCAGCGGACTTTGCTACCCCAATTTGAAACTCAAGTTCTCTATGTAATTTCGACGAATCTTGCTATTATTCGGTCTGTTATATCATTATAGGAAGCACTTAGATTAATAAGCTTTTAAAATAATTATTCAATTAAGTATAATTCAAGGAACCTGTGTCATTAAATCACCAATTAGAGTGCGCACTTAGCCACTTAGAATGGAAAGTTACTGGATTTAAAAACATTAATGTGGAGATGCAATGCGGTCCTTGAATATTCTGTAATGTTCTGGAACATTCTAGAACGTTTTGGAAGGTTCGAGAATATGGTCATGTAGAGATTGGCTCGTCTTGTGTATTTGATTTGTTATTAGGTTAAAGATTATCTACACTGTTTTATGAGCTCTAGATTGTTCAAGAGGTAGGTACCAATGGAAATGTTTTGATGTTTGTTTCTGTCAAGCAATCTAGAATTAATTAAAAACAAATTATCCTGTTGCTATCCGTTGGACTGCTGGGTATTTATTTGTTTTACCTTAATTTCACAAAAACGGGTGTTATTTGCGATCCATAATATCGTTAGTCCTAACGTTCGTTTGCCCTAAATTATTGATTGTCCTAAACTGTTTTTCAGCTGAGTCAGATAACTTTTTAAGCTTACAAAAAATACGTAGTTACGCAGTTTAGTTTACGCTCGCCGTCATAATAACCCCCTGAAATTATACAAAATGGCAAACATAAAGTAAATTGTTATACGAATCATTTCCTACTTATTTATTTAATAGTATGTTATGTGTGTAGGTAAATTAAAAAAAACTTAGTTTTAAGCAGAAAATTCGCATCTAGAAACTTCGGGATTAGTTCCACACTGTAAATAGACACAAGACCGTTATCCAATGTAACACAGGAGACATTTTAACGAATTTACATGCTTCAATGGCGTGACCAAGTGTCCGTGCCAACACTTCCACTGCTGAATAGTGTTTTAGTGCCGGCCCGACAAAGGGACGTCGTAAAAACGGCTAAGTGTCTTGTGATGCACGACCTTCTGACTCCCATTTTACGGCTAGTGATGTGCCGTGTCGATTATGTTTCATCCTTGTTTATGGTTGTCGATTGTCTTTATTCTTATTGTGCTGCTGGCTGAATAGTATCTTTAAGAGCGTTAGTTCCGTATGATTCTGTCAAGTTTAATGAATACTGCACCGGTCGCGACCCGGGAAGTCTGCTTTTCTCCTTTCCGGTGTAAAATGACCCTTTACAAACTTCCGGTCATATGTTCAACCTTGGTTGTAAGTATAGCAGTATTCCTAAGAACGAATGACGTCACAATTCACAATTCTAATAATTTGTTTACGGTAACCCATTTGTCATCGTCTTTGTGAATTCATCCGGCACTTTGTTTACGTTAACATATTGTAAACAAACGTGTGAAGTAGTTATGAGTGCGATACTTGACGCTTTTGTTTGTATTTAGTTAGTTCTAGGAAATAAGCTTCAAGTTGACCAAACGTTTGACGATGACGTGTCGTTGGCGTCTAGGGTTACAGTCAGTTACCGATACTTTGAAAAGTTCCGATGAAGTCCTTAACGTTTAATTACACGCTTTTGTAATAATAATAAGTTGCTGACGATAATATTGCGTCGGCCGCTGATGACAATTCCATACATTTTACATAGGATAAACAATCGTAACGATAATTAAAAGATGTTAACAAAAATAAATTTGATGGCTTACCAAAAATAACTTGGAAAATATCTAAGATTTACTTTTTTTTTTAAAGTAATCACCTCATAGATCGGTACCGACTTTTCCAAGTTCTGATTCTTCATCTTTTCAACTATCATAAGACCTACCTTTGTTTCAGCAGTGGCGTTAGAATCTCTGGTGGAGAACTGTCACAAGCTGCTGGAGAAGTTCCACTATAGCTGGGAGATGATGCCACTGGTGCTGGTGATCCTCAACTACGCCGGCAGTGACCTGGACGAGGCGTCGCGGAAGATTGATGAAGGTAGGAGCGAGTACCAACTGCGCCAGTTACCGACTCTGCTCAATGATATCTACCTACTGCTCAGTTTGATTGTGAAGCAATGATAGACTTCTAAGGTTGCATTCGACCAAACTGGAATAAGGTTACCTAGATTAAATGCCAAATTATTATTGACTAATCTCGGAGTAAGTAAGTCTTATTCCAAGTTTGGTGAAATGCGGCCTAAATTTAGCTTTTTTTGACAAAAATTGTATGATTTTATAGGTTTTGCAAAGATCTGTAAAGAATTTAAGAAAATATGGTTTGAGGATGTTTGGTTTTTGAATAACAAATCAGTTCATATACCTACATAGTAATGTCGTTTTCAAAATGTATCGGAGCAGATAAGGGGCTCAAAAATATTTAATTTTGAACACGGTTGTTTGAGTCACTTCTCTGTTTTGTTTATTTTTGATGGCGACTGTACAGGTCGCACAAATTTCTCGGGTTCGGCTACAAACTTCTCAGGCTGTATTTTCTCGAATGCTGTACAAAAACACTTTTTTGATTAGTACTGTAGTCATATTTTCATTAGACGAAGTAATCGAACAGTTCACGCGACGTTCTTTTATTAAAGGTAAAAACATCAGATTAATTTATTTAAATAACCCTAATTCGTCATAAATACACGATGTTGATTTTACAGGAACTTTACCTACTTTGTCAAATAAAAATGTGATTAAGTATGTTTTTAAGTGGCCATATTAATAAACTCAACTCGACTAAGATGCCAGTTGTCTATTACTTGTTTATTTTGACGTTTTTTGAATCGAGCGTTCTATTAAAAACGACAGGCTTAAGCTCATCTCGCCTACAATCATCAACATATTGTTGATCTTATAGCAGCTCTTTCTGTCAAGTGAATATAGTCTACATAATAATGGCAAAAGAGGCGGTATTTATTGATACGGCCTTGAAATCGTAACTTAAATTTTTAAAGAAAAGCCCAGGTTACCTGAGTAGAGTCGGTGCAAAGTGTTTCTTGCGCTTGCGAATTCAAGAGATAATTGAGTTGGAACCTTGATGTGTATTTTAATGAAATTAATCACAAAACTAACTTGACACAAGAAGATTAATAAAAAAATATGGTATTTTGTAGAAAGTTCAAACTTCAATCAGTCTAAAAACATTGCATATTTTCGTTTAACTACGTACGAAAGGAATAACAAACGACCAGCATAAAAACTAAATGTATATTTTTTTTATAATAACAGTCATGTAATATAACACTCATTTAGCATAACCACCATTTGTATAACATACCTACATAATTTATGGAATAATGCTCTAATTTACCATTACTATCATAAAAAGTTACTTGGTCGATTACTTTACTAGAGCTATACTAGCCGCAGATAGTTTGTCAGAAAACTATAGAACCATATCTACTACAATTTTGTAATTTTTTCTAACTAACGCTGATATAAACAATATTTAACTTCACATTCTTTATTAATAAATTGGGGTCTAATTCTACATTGATTGTACTCCTATTATTATCGTACTTTTCAAAAAAAGCTGTCACAATGTTAAAAATACGATAACAATAGGGAAAAATACAGTGCAGAATAACGCCCCTAATTTTTTAGTGAAATAGCCATCTAACTAGTTTAGACAATCATGGAAAATTTTAAACTACGGAAAACTACGGAAACAGGTAACAGGTATCTCATTCGAGATTATTCCAATCAATACGACCAAATTTTCCTAGAGCATTTACTTGTTAGAACGTTCGTTAAAATTATATTCATATCTATCTGCGCCATTTGATCTAGAAAACGTATAAAAATTAGAGTGCCTAGTTTTAAGAATGACCTTGCAAAAGTTGCCAGAAAAGTCAGTTGTTTTCAGCTTAATTAAAAGTTCACGCAGGGAGAGTAACGCATAAAGCCTCTAGTAAAAATAAATGCCAAGTTCCAACTCTATTATCTTTCATTTAAGTAAATTGCGAATTTGATGATTTCAATAAATACTGCATTTTGGAACTAAATCATTATTAAATAATACAAATATTCAACACATGCCTATGTGTATTGAAGATACTTCCAAAACGCAGTGTTCCGCCGCCATGCGACTGTTCAAACTGTGTGATATCTATTGTCCGCAGGAAAAGTGATCATCAACGAGTACGCTAGGAAGCACAATTTGAACATCTTCGACGGCCTAGAGCTGAGGAACTCAACACGCCAGTACGGACTTTAATACAGTAATTAGTTGTTTCAAGAGAAGTGACAAGTATTAAACAATGCGTTAAAACAGTAGCGTTCACTGACACACACACACACACACATAAACAAAATACGGTGTAGGCAGCAATAAGATCATTAAAATAATAAATAAAATAAAAATCTTATTATCTACTAGTGGAAAAGAATCGAATAAAACTAACCAACGAACTTGCAAACTTACTTAAAACTATACCAATCTAAAAAAGACTACCAGGGTTGATTGTTCCCAAAATGCTGGCAACATTGCCAAGTTGTATGGCAATGTTTAATCTTAGAGCCAGGTACAGGTCAGTAATTTGTTCTCGAGTTGTGTCTACCCGCCAGGCACTTTGAAAGATCTTTAAGAATTCGGTGTGCTCCTGGTTGGCTATGCATATAAATAAATATACCATCCCAGCTTTTGGATCGGTTGAAACAAAATAATAATAATGGCAGGGATAAAGTAGCTTTCTATTAGTGGACCATCTTTGAAAATCTAGTTTTGCATTACCCAAAACTCAGTTCAATATACAAAAAACAAACAAACGAAGGCTTAATAATAATTAGGGAATAAAGGCTTGTAGTACTGTTAGGCGATGGGCTTGCAACCTGTCACTAATGCGCTGGTAAACATCTTAGCCTTATTGTGCAAAATGTGGTTATAGAATTATCAACAAGTTTTAAAAGTTGTTGGTCATTCTTTAGCTCTGCCTACCCCACTTTGGGAATGAAGGCGTGAGTTTGTGTATGTATTTATGTAAACAAACGAAGATACAATTGTAATGTATCTTACAAAGCGTAGTTTGAAAATCACATGAATCTTATTACCTATTTAATTCAAAGTCAAACTGGATCTCATAGTCCAAGCTTTTGCAATATTTTTGCGACGTGTAATCTGATACTAATTTGGTTCTTGTGATTTCATATTGTAGTCAAAAATATTATAAGATAAACGTGTTATCTTATTGATACTACTGCTTCGCTTTTGTTTATGTGCGTTTTCTGTAACAGCCGTACATAAATATTAATTTATTATACATAACCTTCCCCTAAAATCACTCTACCTAATGATGATAACCGCTTTAAAATCAGTTGCGCAGTTTAGAAGATCTAAGCCATTCTAAGCGAACAGACGGCGGAAGCGACTTTGTTTTATATGAATACGAAAAATATATGTTCAAACTAAAAATAAATAAGTCTTAAGATATCGACCGTTTGAAGTATATACACCGTGTTTTTTTTTTTAAATTTTTTTTTGCAATTTAAAAAAAAACGAATCTATCACTTAGTTTCTATTGATGTACCTAGTAATATGCCGAAGTTATCGTAAATCAAAAAAAACACAGTGTATACCATATTAAAATTTGATTTCGCAGTTCTGCCATTGATTGCAACTGACAACATTATTGCATTATTTTATACTTTACGACTCCACGAGCCGTTTACTGGCTATTCGCCAATCCACTATAATAATTATGGCAAGTGTAATGATAATAAATATATTACCACCATGAGTTTTGCAAGAAAATCTATGTTAAAATTTGAATTGAGCAGTCAGTGTTCATATCGTTTTGACAGTAACAAGGCTGCAAATAAATGAGCTGTGGGTTTGCGTTTGAAATTAATGTAATGTAATGTAGCTTGTCGCGTGTTGATGCACAAATATTTAGTTATGTAACCTCCCCTTTAATAGTTTTTGAGGCACTTTAATAAATAATACTTTCCAGCCGATGTAAAATCGTTAGGGAACGTTAGGGTCATCCCCTAAATAAACAAAAAAAAAAGCGATCGGACCAAGTAAAAAATGCAAAATTAATCAAAATTGACTTGTCTTAATGTTGTAAAAATAACTTGTTTTGAGAAACCAAATATTTAAACCATCGAACTAATGATTTTGCTGTCATCGATCTTAACCTAAACTACGTAACCTACATAACAACACTAATACTAAATATCAGTTGTATGCTCCTAGGTTTAAATTATTTTTTATTATTTTGTTTGCATGTTTTTATTGATATTCAATCAAGAATTTGACAATTTGTAAACTTCACTAGCAGGTACTACAAAGTGATGTATCCACTTTTTCACCTTATTGTATTGTAATAAGGTCCAAAAGTGGATACATCTCTTCGTAGTCAACTGTACAACTTCTAGAAAAAACCCAATTAGTTTTTTATTCCTATCAAGATAAGTTCATAAACATACGTTTTATAACTACCAAACTGTCATCCTGCAAGATAAATTTAGAAGTAATGGATATTTTTTTGTCGTGTTGGCTGCTAAATAAAAAAAAAAAAAATATAATCACAAAATTACTGCAATCAAAATCTGACGCAAAATATAATATTGGGTTTAGAATAATTTACAATAAATAAAAGCAATTTGCCAAGTTTAGATTACTAAACGAAATACATACCTAAGCATTACGCGAGGTTAATAATGACGGCCATGAAAAGAGGACTTATCCATTCCTAGATAACGGTTTACAGATAAATAGTTGCTCTATCGATTTATTTCAAACGACAGAGTAAAAACGGGTCTTACCTAACTCTATAAAACGAAAGAAAAGATAGATAATAGTTTTATTTTAATTTTATCCGACATTTTGACCGAATGGATATCGGCGACGTTGTCTTCGTTGCGGGTGTTAGTGAAAATCCGACCCCGTTTTTTACTTAAAATTAGTATTTAAATGCACGATATTCTAAATATTATAAAAATCTGTTCAATTTATGTCATGGCAATTAAGTTTTTTATTAGTATTCGTAGTTTTCGCTTTTATTTTATTTTTTTGATTCAACATCTCACAAAACACGTTACTGTTCTTAAACTTTATTTAATATTATTGAGTTTATTGTTTTGTTTTAATTATTTGCACAGAACACACATACATGTAACGCCTACGCGAAGGAAATAAAATGTTTTTTAATTTCAGCTCGATAACGGATCCCGATGAAAAGAGACCACCGGAGGTTCCTACTAAGCAAGTTTCAAAGTAAGCTCTTAACTTGCCTACACTAAAACCTCAAATAATTACTTAATTACACCAAAATTATGACATAACGAGAGAACACACATACATACACACAATTTTAGGCTTAATTTGCAAAGATGTAAAATTTTGGCTTACCTCAGGTTGATGTTAAGAAATATTCAAAGCTATTGTTAGGATAGGTAGGTCATCCTCTTTCATCGTCTTAATTATTATGGATCATAGGCTAAATGCTACAAGAATCATTATTATCATCATTATTGCCTTGTGGTTGCCGGGTTAGAATAGTGCCACTCCATGTCTCTCCGTGGATGTCGTAAGAGGCGACTAAGGGAATAAAGGCTTGTAGTATTGTTAGGCGATGGGCTTGCCACCTGTCACGGGAAACATCTTAGCCTACTGTGGTTACAGAATTATCAAGAAGTTTTAAGACTTGTTGGTAATTCTTTAGCTCTGCCTACCCCTCTCTGGGAATGAAGGCGTCAGTTTATCTATCTATGTATGTATGTTATACACTTATAACATTAATGAATACTTCAAATCAATAAAATATGACTTATTTAAATGTGGGTGCAACAATCAGTATTCAAAGTTTATGAGCTAGACAGACACTAGACAGTAATCATCATAGGTACTTGAAAATATGAATAATGTTGAAAATGTACTTTGTTTGTATGCCTTCTTGTACAAAACAGCTTCCCACTTCATTTGACCAAGTAATATTGTTGTGCGATGATTTATCTCGTTAACTACTTTGTATTTAGAACAACATCGTTGCAAATTAAGCCACCACAATGTGTCATAACGCATTAACAACAATGTAGGACACACACACAAACAAAATAGTTGCAAAGTCGATAAAAAGTGGTTGTCAGCGAATGTGCAAATCAAGGCGTCACATCACTAACCAGTCGTGATTTCCACTTTGCAGTGACCGGACGAAGATGGAGAAATTCGAAATCTAAAAAAATATAAAAAGTGACACCATTGATTTATGTGTTTGTGCAGTGTTTTATGTTATTTTTCTTTTGTAGGAAAATGCTGAGCGAAATTAATAATATAAGTGGTGTACTGTCGTCCTCAATGAAGTTATTTTGCGAATGATACTATGTTTTACAAGTGATGTGTTGTGCGGACGGTGCGCTGCTGAGCTACCTGTGTATTATAGTCGCCAATGGACAATATTTATTACATTTCACGGATCTCATGGTAAGTGATAGTTTTTAACTTATCTTAAGAGATGCGGCCGTGTTGATAATGGTGTTTTACGTGGCTTTTCTCGAGAGTGACGTCGGTAAAGATATAAGACAAGTTTGTTCTCTCATTGTAACATGTATACGGCAAAATACTCTTATAAGGAGACTTATAATGTAAGCATTGCATTGAAGAGCTTCAGCTTCGTGGTAATGAATTGACGTAAATACTGCTACAATAAACACTTTTATTATCACTGGCAACTTTTTTCCAGGTGTAGTTTTATAGTTAAACGCGTGATACTCTCAGGGTTTTTTTGCAATTAAAGATGTTAAACACTCTTATACCACTTTATGCATATTCACACGATCTGATTGGTATTATTAAATACAAGTCGGAAATTGGTCGTAAACTTGATTTCAATAGATTTTACACGAGTAAATCAATGCGCAAAACGATGTTGTACTGTTTGAGTCGATCTGTGAGTCAAAGCGTGTGAAAGGGCATGCAATCCCGGGATTCGTTTGTATGCAATGCAGAAACTGGTAGGTACCGATATACATACAAACTAATTCCGAGGTTACTTGCCGTACGAGTGATGGTTACTGGGAAAAAAAAACTTAGTTTTGCGTGTCAATAAAATTTATTTTAGGAACGCTCTCGACTTTTTATAAAACACTCCACAACTTTTTTTTCAATGCGGAATAACACAAAATCTTAAAGAAAAACAAGTGTTGAAATGAATTAATAGCTTCACGCTCTTTTTCGGTTTAGATTGTCCGTATTTTTGGTACATCAGGATATATTACTATTACTACAGTTATTTCTACTACAACGTTCACAACAAAAGTCTTATCTTATTACTGATTTTTAAGACAAACCGTACGTGTAAATGCAACTGACATAGTAAAATAGTGAAAAAATTACGGTTCGGAACGAAGATTGGAACGGCGCGTGGCTTTTCCCCGGTCCGAACTTTCCGTTTTAAAGCCTGCTAATGGGTCCCAACCCAACAAGGGGTTACGTTAGGTATCCTGTCGCCACGTGTTCCGATTCCATCATCAGAACAGATAGCTCTTAGATATTTAGAAATATTGCATTGTCATCGGGTTTAAATATTCTTTTCTGGTTCAAACAGCCTATTTCATTAAAGGAAACTGGTTCAAAATTAACTTGCAAGGTTTGACCCAAACTGACATACATCATCATGTCAGCCGAAAGACGTCCACTGCTGGATATAGGCCTCCCCCAAGGCTCTCCACTCAGACCGGTCTTGTGCTTTTCGCATCCACCGCGTTCCCGCGATTCTTACAAGGTCGTCACACTGACATACATGTATTAAAGAAATATAATAATCAAAAAGATAATTCTTTACTTACAGACGTCAGTCGTTGTAAACTTAGAAGAAGATTTAGTAGCTCATGCAATGTAAAAATAAACAACATAGTTCTAATTTCTTATCTCTTTAGCTTTAAAGAAGTACCTACCATTAAACTGAACGCCTTTTCTTATCCGATATATTTGTAGCAAATAAATGCTCTTTACGACCAGCAGTCGCGTTGGAGTTGTATAAACCACAATTATACGACCAATTAGAGATATACTGCAGTATTATTGTTTTACGACTAATATTTATACAGTTTTAAAATGAAAAAAAAAAACATCAAAAAATCAATATTTCCAATTTGCATTTTCGGAGTCATTTGCACAGAGGTTGTTGGATATTAGAAATGCGATATTACCTACTTTATATCCTAAAAATTAAACTGTGAACTAAACAACAAATAAAAACTAATTAACATGTCTTAATGGGTTTACTTGCTTTGGGGTTATCGCGTGACAATTTGACACTTTACTGGTGTTGCCAGTCGCCCCGATGTCTGCGGGATGTCCCGATTTTCAGAACTCTTTCACTTTTTAGAACTTTAGAGGCCCAGATTGTTACGTCATAATAATCCCCCAGATGTAAACTAAAAATTAATAACATCGGATCTTTGGTCTTCCACCGCGTTCAGTTTTGCGATATTCTGTTACAAAGAGAAACAGCAGTAACTAAGTAATAATAATAATCAATACTCGTATCGACTGACAAACAACTTAACAACATTTACGATTACAATATTTTCTGGCTTCGCGTTCAAGTTTACAGTTTTATAATATGCAATTAGGGATTGTAAAAATGCTAAAACCAGCCCTGTAATGGGCTCGGCAGTAAAAGTGCAATAATAAACCGTGTAGGCGAGTTGGATCCGAATTCACAGAAATGCTATAAAAAAATTGCAATTTATGTTTTGGTCGTAACAGTTGGCAGTCTTGTTAGTTTTGGCCAGTGTTCGACATGCACAGCGCCTTATTACTGTATATAAGCGTTTATAAAGCGGTATATAATACATCTACTGGTATACTGGGAAACATTTAAGCCTGATTGTGCAAAATTTGGTTAGAGAATTAACAAGTTTTTAGAGTTGTTGGTAATTCTGTAGCTCTGCCTACCCCACTCTGGGTATAATAAAATAATAACGCTACTGATTTGATCGAAGCCTTAAAACTATTTAAAAAGTGGGTGTAGAAAAATTGATATTCAGCTGGGAAACGTCTATATTATATCACTCGTGATCATGAATAATTCGTCTTGATGCAAATATTTTTCTTTTAGTTTTACTCAGAAAATGCGTAGTCATAAAATAAAATAACTTTTACATCTATGCCAATACACTGTAAATAGTTATTGGTCCGCCATGTTGGAAAATCGTAAAAATATAATAATTAACCGACCAATAAGAACGGGGCGTCACGCGTCGTAAAAGCTTCCATTATAGCACCTCTATGTAACTATGTCGGTAAATAATTAGTTGGCAATATTATGACTTCTTTTACAGCCTAAGATAATAAAAATTAATACATAGAACTGTACTTACAACATGCCACGCAATTAAAGATAACTACCTACTCGTAAGTGTTTTTAAATTAAAACCATAACCACCTATTCAATTTTAAAAAATTGTTTGATAGATTAAAAAAGACTAACACATACCAGGTAGATGTTAACTGTCAATTGAAAATTGGAACGAAACTCGTTAAAAAATATCTATTATATCTGTCATTGTTTCTTATCGTTAAGAAAGTCAGTGTGATAGGGTTCTACGGCAGTCTATTAAAGTTCATAGTGATATTAGTTTTCGTGTATAACTCCATTGCATTAGAACTTGATACACCTTCTTTCCTCGATCGTTTTCTGAAAAATAAACACCCTTTATTAATCTTTGACTATTCCAACTGATGCTATTTAAGGATTTAAAAAAAAATGCAAGATGTTGCGGATTTATCGAACATTGGCGAAAAACCGTTACCGAAGTTTATAATATTACTAATGGTCTAGGGCGTGTTTTAATCTGTGGTGTTTTTTAAAACCACAAAGCATAATTACCCGTATCCACACCGCCATGTATTTTTAACTTATTTATTGCATGCCTGCGGTAGGTCTAACTGCAATCTTCCTATTTTACCTGTTCATTGATTGGTTTTGTGTACATTTTTAAACTCATTCATTATACACCTTGTAACGAAGGGCCCACTTCATTTTCTATATCTTTATAAGGCACAATAGTTAAATAAATTTGACGTTTTTTTCCCAAAGATCGGCACTGATACTATTATTTTTCAAGATAGCAATACATATACTTAATGATTTATATATGTACACTACCTATAGCTGAACCGACAAACGTTGTTCTACCATGTAGGTATATTATTTAAAGGACCACCCTCAATATTTAGGGGGATGAAAAATAGATGTTGTCCGATTCGCAGACCTAACCGAGTTCACACCAAATTTCACGAAAATCGGTCGAGTCATTTCAGAGGAGTTTAATTACAAACACCGTGACACGAGAATTTTGTATATTATAAAGAAGATGCACGTTATGTTATTCACTAATTTAAAAATAAACAGTTACTATATGCTTACTTCTAATCTGCCCCGGTGGCATACTGCTATTATTGACAATATCCATACAATAACTCGTAATAGCCAACACGTGTAAGCTTCGACCCTAGCCTTTAGTTATCGTATACTATTAAATAGCCAGATAACGCGTTATTCCAGACAGAGTTCAGACATATCTTCCATGACGATAATTCTTGCTCCAATTACAGGATAATTTTGTCACTTATTTGTGACAACATTTTTTATATGCGGAACAATTTGCAGACTTTCGTAGTAAAAACATAATATGGTAGGCAATGATTGTACCACAAGGGACAACAGTTACATAATATGTTTAATTTAGCTCTGAATTATATCTGTATCTGTAGTACTATGAAATACTAAATTTTTCGGATATGTAATTATTTTTTAAAGTACCAGTATACAATACTCCAGAATCAATTTCAGTGCTGTAAAGTCTTTTAGACTTTGGCATCGGCTTCCTTTTTTTTCTTTTACTTTTACCGCTTAATTAAACATTTAATAATAGATATTTTTAATCCATTAAGGACATATACCTAGTAGGTATACGTCTTTTAACACTGCTGCAGATACATCCTCGAAAAACATAACCCCTTCTGATGCGGTCGAGTACAAACTGGTGTACTAGTCTAGTATAGGCTAGTAAAACATGCCTTGATTGGTTTTAATCAATTAAATACCGAGGGTTCCATAATCCTTCGTTTATGGAACAACTCTTGCAATAACAGCTTACTTTTTTTTCTCTTACCTATACTGTTTAATTAAAAAAAATAAAAAATCGTTTAAGGACATATACCTAGTAGGTATACGTCTTTTAACGCTGCTCCAGATACATACTCGAAAAACATAACCCCCTTTGATGCGGTCGAGTACAAACTGGTGTACTAGACTAGTATAGGCTAGTAAAAGATGCCTTGATTGGTTTAAATCAATTAAATACCGGGGGTTCACATAATCCTTCGTGTATGGAACAACTCTTACAATATCAGCTCAAGGATGGCCTTTTAACAACACACGCCATTACCGCAGCCCGTAAATGCAAAACTTGTGCTCTAAACATTTTATTATTTAACATTTCTATATCTTTAGTATTGGCATAGGGCTATTGAATTACAATGTTGCTCATATTTATCCCTCTCTAACTCACTAGTGAGCAATTGTAAGGGTTCGAGCGAGACGGCGTGAAGATTTTACGACTTCGCAGTCGTGTCGTGAATAGCTGCAGGGTTTTATGGGTTTCATTGCTTATTTTGCCCTGTGACTAATTTTATAATGCTCAGTGCCATATCGTTGGTGAAACTGCAAAACCGCGTAACCAACAAATTTATGATAGAGCAAAATAAACCTTACCTGCTTATTAATAAGGTGCATTTTTCTCCTTATTTAAAATGTTTCTTACGCGGTTTTGCAGTTTCACCGACAATATAGGCGTTCTGGGAAATGGTATGCGATTTTTTTTAGGTAAATGGTTAAAGTTGGAAATATCGAGGTGTGATCATGCTCAGCAGTTGTGGTAAATGTTTTACAGGCTTATGATTCGAGGAATATTCGTTTAATTGTGGGAGGACCTTGTGCAGGGTCCGTCCGGGTTGGTACCACCATCTTATCCATTAACCTACCGCCAAGCATCAGTGTTTGAATTGTTGTGTTCCGGTTTGGGGATAAGACAGCCGGTGAAATGACTAGCATAGAGGCATTCCATCTTAGTCCTCAGGATCGGCTGTGCATTTGCAGTCTTGTGAATGCGAATGTCTATGGGTCACAGTTTCTACTTACCATCAGGTGGCCTGTGTGCTCGTTTGCCCCCTATTGGCATAAAAAAAAGTTCATATGTGGCGTTGTTGTAGGCGCGCCGCTGTAACTATTATTATAGAAAAGCGTTGCTGTAGTTTCAACGTTTTTTTTTGTGTAGAGCAGTGAGTAATTTTAAAAGCATTAGTCTACCCGTGATTTTGGATTTGGCTTCCTTCATCAAATACCTTCAGGTTAGATGAGGTACTATCGCTTTAAATTTAAACAAAAAAACCTTTTGCTTAAGTTTTTTTTAAACCTAAGTATGGTTAAGTTTGTAAGTTGTATCTAAGACTGTCAATTATTTTTTAATTTAAAGTCATTAAAGATAACAGACCATTTGATTGAATCCAACTTTTATTACCATAATATCACACATTAAGCAAGAGTTATTTTGTTCTACTGTTACCAGTCGCTCGTCGATTATATTAAATAAATCCTTATTCATTACTTTCATTTTACTAGAGAAACTACAGTGTCGCTTATTCTCTTCGTAAAAGTCTTTCTTTTCAAAAGTTCTTAAAAGTCGTAACGATTCAATACAAGATTGATTTATTTTAAAAGTGACTTTAAAGCTAAGCCATAAATTTAGAGGTTTATGACATACATACATACCTTCACGCCTAAATTCCCAGAGTGGGGTAGGCAGAGCTACATATTACCAACAACTCTAAAAACTTGTTGATTACTCTGTAACCACAATTTGCACAATTAGGCTAAGATGTTTAACAGTGTATATTATTAGTGACAGGTGGCAAGCCCATCGCCTAACAGTACTACAAGCCTTTATTCCCTTAGTCGCCTCTTACGACTTCCACGGGAAGACATGGAGTGCCACAATTCTAACCCGGCAACCACACCAAAATTGCCCAGCCGTCAAAAAGCTCTGGCCGTTAACGTTTCTCACCCCCTAAATCAAGACCGATTTCCACGATTTTTGAATATGTTGTAGTTATAAAGAACAAGTTCTGGCCATTTCTGTTTTTTGTTTTTTTTTTTTTATTGGTTTCGTTCTAAGAAATATTTTCTTGGAAATGATAACGTACAGACATAGTTTTTTATGATATCTACAACATATTCAAACATCGTAAAAATCGGACTGGGTTTAAGGGGAGAGAAACGTTATCGCATTTTGTATGGAAATTTTTAGCTTCACAATCCTCTTACCCCCTTACTTATAAACATGGAATAAGCTTGGAATAGTTTATGCCATGCTTTGTCTTTATCTGTAATTGTGACATTTGCATCTGACAGAAAGCGACAAAGCATGGCATAAACTATTCCAAGCTTATTCCACGTTTATAAGTAAGGGGGTTAAAGGGCAAACTGCGGCGGGCCGTCGTCGTTGTTTTTATTTATACTTCATTAGCGCTCAAGCGTCCGGCGTAGTTCTGGTTTTATCCAGTTCGGTACGAAACCCGAACTGTAGACATGCTAGATCTGCCTCCGAATCTGCAATTGGGATAGTCAAAAAAAAAAACTCCCGGTTTTTACTTTCTAATTCGAAAGAATTGGTTATTTTAAGATTCTAATTTCATTAATTTTGTATTTTACCCAATCGTTTTGTTTAAATATCTTTAACTATTCAGCAGTCATTTTATGGATGACATGATTAATTTAAACTTGGGTTGGCATTTTCTAAGAAATTACAACAATTAAATGATATCTAATGATAAAAAAATATTCTAATAGTGTACATACTATTTCAAGCGGTTTTCGCCTAATCCTTATAATGCACCTAGGACGGCTACAAGCCGAAAATGTAACTCAAACAAAGGTTAAATTTACTTTTGTCGAAATATCCGAAAAAGAGTAATATATAAAAATCTTCATAATACAGAACGGCTTTAAAACCCTATTCCTCGAAATGGTTTCCGAATTAGAGTAATTATAAAAACATGAACAATCCCAATTCATGTTCCTAAAACTAACGTCAAAACTACGCTCATAACAAAAAATATTTATATTTTATATTTTATTTATTAAAAAAGATGAAATTACATTAAATTACAAATGCAGTAGTTACACTGTAACGTTTTATTCGCAGTAGTTCCTTTAGCAGTACTCTCAGCCCAATGGAACTCTAACCCACCGTAGAACGGGATCACAGTGACACTTTCAAACAATTTTGCTTGACACTTCATGACTTCTACCAATCATAACGCCACTGTGACAGTTCTATGATGGTTCCGTCAGGTACAAAATAACACAATTTTTTTTTACAAAATAGGTGTCATATTTCCTCCAAAAGGTACTGCAAAAAAGAACAACTGCGAATAATTCTCTGTAACAGAGTTGTAGGAAAACCTTTAAATGATGTAGCATTCTTATTTTTTAGGGTACCTACCGGTTATCGTCGGGGATACTGCAAAATCGCGTAAACAACAAATTTACTAGCAAAATAAACCTTACCGTCCTTTACCCGTACCGTGTTTTGCTCCTTATTTAAAATGTTACATACCTACGTGGTTTTGCAGTTTCACCGACGTTATGCCAAACGGAACCCTATTACTATGCTTCGTTATCCGTTAGGTAATATGTCACAGTGTTGAAGTTTTTTGAATCGTAATAGCTAGATACTCAAAAATAATTTAACAGAGTCTGTATTTCTAGCAGCTGTAACAAAAACATACTGATACATACATTAGGTATAACGCCTCTTTCCCGTGGGAATAGGCAGAGACTACTTCCTTCCTCTTGCTACCATCCAGACAAACTTCCCTCGCTTCTTCCACTCTCATGTCTCTTCATACACGTGCGTTGGTTTAGCGTACTCCTGATCTGAAGCCCTAGCCAAAATGCAAACGCTACTACTTTCTTTCCTGTCAATCTAAATGTATATAATCTCATGCGTTGTGATGAACCACGTGGCCAACTGTCATCTCATACAAGTTATAGAAAATAAAGAAGATAGTTGCGTTTGCATCCTGGCTACGGCCCCTGGCCTTTTTTAATACGTCCCTGATCTGATCGTGCAACGTTCGTCTTGGCCTTTCCCTTCCAGCATCCTCATTTAATCTGGCCTCATAAATATATCTGTTTTGTTAATCTCATCTATTCTCTCCACCTGGCCAAGCCACTTCATCATTCCTTTATTAATCCTTGTCACTATACTCAAACTGCTTAGGTACTTAAATAAATGTAAACAAAAAAATCACGTGACATAGTTGGTCTACCAATAGAAGCCGAACATTGATACGTCAAAGATCGACGAAACAGTTTTGATTGGCTGATGATCAGAGCCACGTGGTTTGGTTTGTTTACATTTGTTTAAGTACCTAAACAGTTTGAGTATACATCTTTTAACCCACAACGTTCTCTTATTAGACTGTTTCTAAGCATCACACACGTGCACTCCAACCATACTTCTCAATGCTCTCATTTCTACTGCATTAACCTCTACTTTCATGTTTCTTCTGCCATTCCCAACTTTCACTGCCAATAATTACTGTTAGAATTAGCCCCCTGTGAACAGCCAAACGAGCCTTCTTTGACACTTTCTGACTGTTCACAAAGGTACGCAGTGCTCCATTTACCATGTTTCCAGCGTTCACTCGTGTTTCATTGTCCCTTTCACATTTCCCATCCCAAATTAAGTATACGAACTCATTCCCTTATCGCAACTTCATTTCCAGTCCAAGAAAACATAACAAAACAAAAAAAAAATTTTTTTGGACATATTGACTAATATTTAGCAAAATGACTAGCATTGAGGCATTCCGTCTTAGTACTCAGGGTTGCCAACGCATTCCAAGTCTTATAGGACTGCAGTTATGAGATGGTAGACTTGAGAATTCAATTGTGTATGGGTCGCAGATCCCACTTACCCTCAGGTGGCCTGACTCAGGAAAGCCTGAGTGCTCGTGTGCCTCTTCCTTGCCATCAAAGAAAGCAATGTTTAATATCTTGTTAATGTGCTAGGCTAATTTTATTTTATCGATTTTAATCGTATAAAATACTTCATTAGTATCAATTCTAATATTGCGAGTTGAAGCACTGATTTATCAATTTATATCTGTAAAATAGATCAAGTACATCGAACTACAATTATCTTAATTTAACCTTTTTTGGTTGGTGGTAAGGTTCAAATTCAACTGAATTATAACTTAACATTATATTCTTAGGGTAGCAAAGTGTGCGATTGACTAATCAGAGTTGTCAAAGTGTTCGCCTCTCTCGTTTAGTGTCACGGGAAAGAGACAAATGTCATAAAACTAGAAGTGGCAAGAAATAAATGTTTTTTTAAGGCATGGAGAAGGTAAACGATCCCACAGCGTTGCCAACACTGAGGACTAAAATGGAATGCCTCTTTGCTAGTCTTTTTACCGGTTGTCCTGTCCCCACACTTGTCTTGTCTTGTTCAAACCAATGTGAACACTGCTGCTTGGCGGTACCTTGTAGTTAGGTACCTTGCACAAGGTCCTCCCACCACCAAATATTATGCTCTTTATTATAGTAATTTTGAAGTAAAAACTAAAGAGCTTTTTAGAATCTTTTTAAATTCGAGTACATTACATACCTAAATCAAAGAATGTGTCAGATCGCAGGTTTTTGACCTCCGAGCCGAGCTGAAGACGGGGCGATAGTATGCGATCTGAGGTTATCTTTATTACTGCCCGTAGTGTGTACCCAATTTTAGGTCGTCGGTCGTCTCGTCTGGCTAGGCGAGAACTAGGATTTTCAGCCAGCGTAGCAAGGGGTAAATTCTACTTACGGCCCAGAATGGCGTAAAAGGTTATTTATAGTTGTAGGTCATAATAAAATAACATGGTCTATCAATGTGCTACATTTTACACAAATTCGCTGGGCCGTTCAAGTATGATTCAGTAAAAAATCAGCACAAGATAACCAATTAAACCATAACATATAAATGACATATTTTACCTAAAAAATATATGATATTATTCATTACCTATCTCGGGAAGGTACCCAACACACAGCTCAGTCAATTTTACGCTTGCCTGACTGTCACACTTAACTAAACTTCGCTAACCATCTAATAAACAGAAAACAAGCAACAGTTTGTTCCTTATTGTTGGTAAACTGCGAACTTTCAACTGTGGTTTCGGAACTTTTGCTAACATTCAGCCATTCCCTTGCCTAACCCATATCAACCTTAACTCGACAAACTAAGGATTAAATTCCCTCAGATATGCGGGGTAGCGTGTCACAGTGAACAAAAGTACAGTAGGTTGCTTTAAGATGAAGATGGCGCTGTTACAGCCGTATAAAAGCTTTTCAAATGGGTCATTGTTTTAGTGAAACGGTGGCAGTCGGTAAATCTAACTTGTCGTTTGGGATTAAGAACAGGGTTTGATTTGTTTATGGGTGGTATGTATTTTCTTTATTGAGTTAACCTGTTTTTATGAAAGAGTTTGTTCTTTGTATGCGAGAAAATTCATTGTATGCGATTTAGGGAAATTGAACACATAAAAATATTCGTTGGCACTAAGTATTCAGAATTAAAGTCTCCTGCCGTTTCTGTCGGTATGGTTGCACTTATCTTTTGTAGCGCTTTTCTCCCCAGGCAGGTTTAGAAACTAAGTAAAATTAATATCAAACATTCTGTGAAGCCGGGGTAAATATTTTATGAATTTCCAGGCAAAAGAGACGCACTATACCGACTGATATTTTTTCAAATTTAGATCACAAATGAGAGAGTATAATGGAGGCTTAAGTTGCTTTTACGCAACTATCTTCCATCGCAAACTTAGCTTGTTGTTTCAAATTTTACTAAGGTTCGATTTTCAAACTCTGAGATCGTTAGAGAAGTTATCGTTTTCCTTTTTTGACATCGCTAAAATGTATCTGACGGATAGTGTGATCTGGAGATTGAAAAATCAATCATTTCGCGGTTCCCCGTTTAACCTTTCGCGTCTAAACTATCCTAATCTACTTTTCTGGCAGCAGTTAAGTTTGTAAGTATGCCTAGTTCGTTTCGGACAATTGATAATAGGTATGCCAAATAAAATCATGCTAGACCAAATTATGCGTAAAAATAATCGGACATACTAATAGTATGCGAACTTAATTTCGGACTAACTCATTTTCGAGATATTACAAATTATGCCAAATAAGATTTCTGCCACATTACCATTCGGCGAAAACCGATTATGCCAAGTCTGTTATGCTAAAGCAGTTTCGGACAATATTTTGTATGCCAATCAGACGGAAACCATTTTTCTCCTCATAGTTATCGGTTTTCTAATTAAGAGCTTCCTCATGCCTAAAACCAATTACTCATAACTTATAAGTGTTGGCGTGATATTTTTCAAGAAACTAAGTATAAATATTTTTGTAAGTGTCCACTTTTGTTTTTACAGTGTTACTTAAATATCCAAAAACCACCAGTCAACTAAACGGTTCCAGGTCCCTACCTACTAAGTGAGAAAGTAAAATAAATTGCATCTTAATTTGTCGTTTAACATAATTAAATGCACTGTGTCCCTCTGAAAACAATCACTGCATGAGTGACCAACCCTCGTTTTCTCCTGCGGTCGCCCTCCCCGACTTTGCCACAGTCAGTGCCCGTGACACGCATGGCCAGTTAAATTTACATAACTCAAAAGCAATGTGTACGGGTCATCGTGTACGTAAAATTGTATCTACAGTGACCAGTATTCATTGCTCTTGAGTGTACAATTGCCAGTTGACGGTAGCGAATAGGTATGTTTTACATAGCCAGTGCCTGGTACTCGATATGGAGTCTATTTTGTATCGAGGCCAGGGAGGCTGGTAGGGAATCTACTGTGAAACTTGTTTAATTGTGTTCTGCGGTCCCGGTTGAGTTGGGATAAATGTGTTTTGTATAAAGTTGCCAATTGTCGAGGCTTCTGTTTTTTTTTTAATTTGTCTGCAGTTACTTTAATGGAATATTGAATAAATATTGTAGATGTTAAATAGATCAAAGTTTTTGTTTTACTTTCGTTTGCCATATCTGTTAAAGTGGTCTAGGAAACACAATTCTAATCTGAAAATAAGTTTTCGGAATTAGTATTTTTATCACTGGGGCAATATTCCAATTTTATTGGTTGTGGTTCAATTTTCTTTTATATCGTAATTTCATATTGGGGATGTTACATTGGCTCACTTAACACGTTGAACGCCAGACCAAAAACCATGTGTAGCCCAGTGGGCCGCGGCGGACACCTTGTGACCGCCAATATGTCGGGATTTACGGTCAGGCCCCGGAGGAAAGTATGCTGTCAGACACATGGTGTCCGTCATGGCGTTCAACGTGTTAAGTGAATAACGTTAACAAAAAAAAAAACCCGACTTCAATAAAAAAACATCTTTGCAGTCGAGATTTTTTTAATAACGTAGTTTATTTCACTCTTTTTAGAATAATTACAAGCGGAATTCTCTTTCTAGCAAAAGGAGTTAAGGTATTAATTAACATTTACGGTTTATTTTTATTTTGTGTCTTAATGGTAGCATCAAACAGTTATAATGTATATATATTTGGAATGGGCAATTTAATAGCATTCATTTAAGACCCATACCTAGTCGGTTACTAAGTTCTGTTACTGAGATTAATTACAATAAAAAAATAAAATTAAAGCAGTTTTGCATAAACCTGTATATTAATCAAAACTTTGATTTATATAGAATAATAATAAAAATAATGTATTCTAAACTATTGCAATTATTTGATGTACGAGCTTGAAGTATTCCCATTTCGGACGATAAAATCATAGTTAAAATCACTCACGACGATGATACTGATAACGGCCCCAACTTTTGTAAGAGTTCCTGTAGAGAGTTCAAATTTGCGTGACATATTGAACAGACTTCTAGCTTTAAATTCTGATGATGACTCATTAAATCGACTTTAATATTTCACATGATTTTGCAGAAATACGAAAACACACCAAATCTCTTGCTTCATAAGTTGGAATTAAGTCATGTTGAGAAATATAATTTTGGTCTCTAAACATATACAGAGATAGGATTTTTTATAATATTATACAAAAAAAGTTCTTTGGTAAACAAAGACTAACTTTTAAGCGATTTCCAAAAATGGAATTTACAGAAAAGTCATGCGTAATTTCATCGATGCCGGCTGTGAATGTTAAAAGATCGTATTGGGAATTGCGGAAACTAAGAAAAATGATTAATTGTTTTTTAAAATGTATATTAATTAAGCTTTTAATTTTTATACATATTGAAATTAAAAAATAAACATAAGTTAGTTTTATTTGCATCAACCTTAGTAACAGAACTTAGTAACCAACTAGGTATTGTAATAATAAAAAATACTTTTTTTTATTCCGCCTCTATTTTATTTTCCCGTACGCCATATTGAAATATTATATACTCTCCTGTCACTTCGACAATTAAGACGAATCGAATGACACCTCGCATATTAAAATCCGTCAAGCCGTGTAGGCTGCAAAGCGTGCCCAGAAATAGACATACACACATACGAGTAGGTACATTATACGCTCGAAAAATATAACCCTCCTTCTGACGCAGTCAGATAAAAATGAACAGCCCTGTGGCCCTAACTAGACAAGATGAGTGGCGAGATCGATATAGTTATCTAAAATGTACAGGATTAACCAAAGCTGCCGGATGGTCGTGTCAAGCGCTTATGTCAGTTCCATACACTTTGACTGTTTTCGAAAAACATTTTCGATAGCGTTAATTCGCTAGGGCTTCAGAAACCGTTAGCTGGTTCTGCTGGCACATCATAGTGAAGTCGCCAATGATTTTTTTTTTTGACAGAATGTCTTTATCTTAAAACACCGTAATATGTTTTATTGCCGTAGTTGTTAAATGCATTGAATATTTGCTGCAATAAGTAAAAATAACTTTCATCAAAGCGTTAGAAATGTTCCATAGCGCGCTTCGCCAACTGCAGTGCGCGTATAAAAGGGTTATGTAATAAAATTGGAAAATTTTAAAACTTCCATAAAGCCAAGACGATACACGGCTCAGGCCCCGCACTAAAACCGGCTACGTCCGATATCGCGAAAGCCGGGTCCTATCAAAAGTTTTATTGCTAAACCTTTTGTCCTGCTCACTCTAACTCGGTTATAAAGAGATGACGATCTTTTTCTGGAATTCATTGTCGTTGCTGGTTTTATGTCTTTCGAGCATAGAATATTTTTATTGCGTCCTGGATTGAAAAGCTCCTGTCGGAGCGTCTATGCGTCAGTGCTGCGACAAGCATTTCCTACAGAATTCAAATCACTATCTAAAACAAATACCAATTTGCGGAAATTTTGATCACGGCACTGTTTTTTTTAATGTGTAAAAAATAGCGTAGTTTCGCCGTTGGCATAGTTAGAGAACGAATGTTCTGGCGTTTGGCGTTTGTGATGGTATCGTATTGTCAACACCACAATAGCTGTTATTTAACTGATAGTAATGCAGGCGAGTTCAAACAATACGAGAACATGTCAATTGCAATATGGTTTTACCGAGTAGAATAGGGGTATCAAATTTATAACACCTTTCATTTTAAGACGGAGATTAAAACAATATTTTCAATTATTTTATTAAAGTGCTCCATTCATTTACTATATGGAACACTGCCAAATTTGGCCGCTTCGATACGAGAGAGCGTTAACTGCAAATCGTAAAAATCAGATCATAATCAAACTAAAAAAAATCTGAACAATATCTCAAATTGCTTGCGTCTGGGTAATGAAAATGCTTCTGTTGCAGAGTTTACGTGCAATTTCTGCAAGCGAATTCTCGTAAATATATTCCAGGCTATAAACCGGGCGCATTCGGTTACAGGGTTTTTACACTGAACCTCGTAACTTGCGTCTAGCGCTGTGTCAGCGGGCTGGCTCGGGTATATCAGTCAGTAGATAAGTAGTGTAGTGTAGACTCCTTTCATTTAGGGAACGATGGGTGGGTTCAGAGAATTTGACAAGAAAGGTACAGGATTCAATTCTGTTTCTTATGTCGCATTTGCTGTACGGTATCGCGACTGACGTTTAATCTTGCGCAAGTACGGTCGGCCTTTAGCGCTTTGTCGCTTTGACGTCATTTTTGATCTGCAGCACGGCTAGCAAATGATATCCCAGGCTTGTTTGTCGCTTGGATCTCCCTTTCTTTCTAGTCTGTAACGATAGAGAGAAAATACAACTTGTGCTACAGGCGTTAGAGCGACAAGGTACTTACAAAAGTGTGCAGTTAATATTATAGGCTCGACCGTAACGAGAAGCGTTCTAAGTTAATGTTATATTGAGTTTAACCCATCTAAGGGCTAATCTTCTATTTCCTAGAAAGAAAACTGACTGATAAATTCATCGCTTTCCATTCCTTTCTATATGAAAACAACAGGATAGAGCTAAAATTAATCTGACAGATAGCGTCATCTAAAGATTGAACTATCCGCAATAAGAGATTTTATCTCACCTAATAAATTGAATAAAATAGCTACGATACGATTTCGCCAATTACATATTTTTAAAAAACCCAACCAACCCGGGCGGGACAACCGCGACACGCTAAGACGAAACTAACAACATCTGGTTGTAGAAATTGAGCCATCCGTTCAGCCTTTACAAGGTAACAAAGAACCATACATACTAGTACATACAAACAGGTCAGTAACATTATCCTCCTCTTTCGGCAGTCGGGTAAAGAAGGGTACTCTGATAGTTTGCGATAAACTCGATCCAGAGTACCTGAGACCGTCAGAACTTGTTCGACAGAAAATTTCTGATGAGCGTCCAGATTTGTTCATAGATTTGTATATGTAAAAGCAATTTTATCCCTTCAATCTTGTCAATGAGTTTATGTTGTAAGGTTTTTGTTTGTTATGCACTCAAAAGGCAAAAATTTTATGTTTTCCTCTCTGTGTTTGGGATTTGGGATAACTTAAACACGAGTATCAAAAGGCAACGCATTTTATTTAGGATCAGTCTTGTTTTCCTTTAATAGAGAATTGTTACTACCTTGAAACTGCAGGAAGAGGCTGCGTCAGTACAGCATAAACCTCAATAGCAATCGTAATGTTTTATCGAGTACTTAGATACGCCATCTTGTCGCGGCAAACGCTCGCACCTACGTCGTGAAGCGTGAGCCGGCGACGACGTCACGTCACGTCGCGTCTACCAACTTCCAGAAGGCTCCGACTCCTCGCCATTCGGTTTCGTCAGCCCCGGCACTTTAATTAAACTAAGGCGAACGTCACAATCGTTAAATGTAGACGGAGGCATTGTAAATTCCACCAGCGTTTCAGTTTCATAGCTTTAGTTGGAAAACCCCGTCCGACGGTTTATGGGCAATTTCGGTTCAGGCGTTTTGTTATATTACCAATGCTTTTAAGGTGCTCGCCGGTAAACATATGTGCTATTTTATGAGCCACTAGTTTATGGAATATGTAGTAATGTATGCTTAACGTTAACTTGGAGCGATAAATGTGCCATTTATCTTGTGTCAGACGCGACTCGTCTTAATTTGTGGAGTTTTGAAAGGGAGCACTAAATCTCGCAGGCTGAGTGCCCGTTCACGACGAGCTTTTGATGGTTAGGTGTCTGACTGGAGAATCCCTTTGTCTTATTTAAGGTTGGATAACCGTTATTCGTAATGTGCATGCAAAATATAGTACGATTAGCTATTTTGGCTTATATAGGGTCGGATTAGGAAATAATGGAAATGACTCCACTGACAAAATCATAGCTCTTAAGTAAATAATGATGAGCTAACGCCAAAAGACCTGTCGAGTGCGTTTAGAGTATGTATTCATTTTAGGTCCCGTGGTTCAATATAAGAAGGTGTATTTAGACGATAGATTAGTAAAGGATGCTTGAAATTAGAGGTCAACATATGATGGTGAAATATACCTAGGCCAATTTAACTTGCTTTTAGAACTTAATTTGTAATATAGATTAATTAGTGGCATTAAACTATAGTACAGTTCAAGTCATCGAAATATATGTACTTAGTTAGCAAAATCAGTGCAAAAATGCATACTGCAGTAGTCGACACAGTGGTTTTTGTTGTTTCTTTCTTGTAAAACTCGTTACATGGTGATCAATTAAGAGTATTTAAAAATAAACACATAAATAAAAATCATATATTTCAGATCACAACACTCACTTAGTTCTGCCTGTTAAAACGTCGACGTAGATAGAATTTACTAATCGGGCAGTGGAGACTGGAGACGTTCTGCCGAAACCTTCAGGAGGTTTCCTCTGCTCCCCGAAGCGACCCTCTTACGTCCAATTGGCATTGTACCGAAAAGTAACCTCAAATTGTGAAAGTTTCTTTTGAGAAACTCTCGGAAATTTATTAGAAAGAACTTAAATTTTGGTATGGAAAGAGAACATTCTCAATGCTATCATAATATTTCCAATAATATTCTCAGTAATTTATTGAGAAGATTTCTTAATTTCTGAGAATGTTCTGCATTTTGTACATTGCTACAACTAATGGCGTAAAAAATGGTTTTGTACTGTTGTCTAGCACTTGTGAAAAGTAAATAATATAAAAGTATTTTGTTGCAGTAATAGTTGTTTGTTTCATATTGATAATATTTCCATCTTATCTCCCATTTAATTAGTTCAATAATGATTCTATTGATCTCAAGTCATAACCTCAAAGTACTTATTAAAAAACACTGTCGCTTATCAAGTTAATGATAAGTTACGACGTTTTTGCGTGCAAATAATTATTAAGGCGTATTACTTAGTAATTACCTATAATTATAGACGGAATGACTACATTGTTTCACGTAATATTAGCTTTATAAACATTATACAAATTTTACTGTGCTCTTATTCGCTAAGGGCTGGTTATTAAAACTTTTCGCCAACTGAATTTTTAACTAAACTAGTAAAGTTGGAGCTAGATGGTAAGCACCTAATCAAAACGTATTAGAGCCGTCGTAAATCGCGCCTGCGAACTGAAGTTGTTAAAAACTTTTTATATAAAACCTCTTTCTACCATCATTTAATGCCCGGGGACTCCGTATTGGGTCACGTTTCGTAACTCTATGTTGTATTGTATATAGGGTGTCCCGTAAGTAGCACGGCAAACTTAAGGGGAAGATAGGGGTAGGAAGACAGGGTAACATACCAAGTATAGAAAAATTACCTCAGTAAAAAAACCGCATTCAAAAACGCAAAAAATAACTTGTTTTAAAATGGTACGTAGGTATAGATCAGTTGGACTGAACTGGTATAGGTAGTTTTTTGCGTCTTTGATGGCGGTTTTTTGTTTTTTAAAACATTTATTCTATTTTGTACTTTTTAGTGATCATAAAAAGCTGTTATCTAGTCCCACTTCTTAGTTGATTTGAAACATTAAGACATTTCAAGCTCGCCGCAAGCAACGCCGCAGGAATGTCATAGTAATTTTAAACAATTAAATATTCTTCGTTGTAGTCGCTCAACTATCTTAATCGAGATATCTTATCACCACCCTTGAAATAGGTGCCGTTGAGGAGCTGTGGTGGCCACCAGTTGTCTTCATCCTGTTCCACTTCACCAAATGATACTTTCTGAATGCTAATGCTAGACTTGTAACTAAAATTGCTACATGTTTGCTTACAATGTTTGAGGAGTTCCCTCAATTGCTTTCTGATCCCCTCATCAGATTCAGATTTGGTGACAATGGGACCACCTAGAAAGTATGTTCAATCAAACCAAAAAAAAAAAAAAAACCCTTCTCAATTGACGGATAAATCGTTGAACATACATTAAAAAAAAACAAAGTGGAACGTTTAACCTCCTCCTTTTGTAAAGTCGGTTAAAAAAAATCACTATTTTCGATTTACTTAGATTTTTCTGATTTTTTAAAAAACGTACCTATTAAGTTTTTGATTTGTTGTATTCCAATCCTTTCCCGCTGAATCGGATCTCTCTATCGCAGTTATCATGAACGTGTCACAAATATAACTCCGCATCGTCGCGTGCGCAGACAATGTGCGCGCCCTTGACCGCCAGCTGATTGCATACAATCGCGCCTAGATTAGATCAGACGAGACACTGCAACGAATAAAACGCAACTAGATCACCGGGACAATTAAAAAACAGCTGTTATAGTGTCCGACTGATAAGAAGTCAATCCTGACAGGTGTCATTCCAGTACAAACTATGACATCAAATACACAAGAATACATTATGAATTATTCTGCGATGACCTGCGATGAAATTAATAGGTACCGCTGAATACAAGAGTCCTGTTTGCACCCGACCGGTTTTTTCAAGTCGTTTGTTATTTTCTTTTCTAGTCCAAAAGGAACTTTCAGTGAACGCTCTGTCGTATAAAAACGGCTTAATATAATTCTAGACAACATTTTACACCTCTCATAATAATTACACCAGTATCTTCTCTAATTATTGTCTAGTCCTTATCTACTGATTAAGTCATATTTATGCTCTCGCGTTCACTCCGCGTATCGCTGTCTCTTTTCCGCCACGTGGATGCAATTACGTCAATGCAATTTTGCTTCCTTCAATGACGCTAGCTGTTGCCATACGTACGATGCGTTTTATCTTTGATGTTACAAGTGGTTAGGGATTCGTTTCGAATTGAGATTGGGTTTAGTTATTGCGTTTGATTTGGGCTTACTGGTTGGACGATTGCCAAGGTCATCTTAATGTCGTCTAAATAATGTATGCTGCTGGACATACGGCTCTTTCAGACGCAAGGACGAACGGTAGGTACATATTAATCTGTAATAAACATGGATCGGAAATTCGGATCGATATTTACCTAAAGTTGGCAAAATCCCGGAAAAAGATAGGCAAACATGGCGTCGGCTTCTTAAAAATATTATTTTAATAATATAAGTTCCGGGATTCTGGGACTACAAAATATTAATATAATAATTACTTTACATGTAAGATAAAACATTCATTTTTACTCCTATAAACTCGTTAGGTTAATGAGTTACAGGTAAATTAAATAAAATTTTGTAAATCTATACATGTAAAATAACTTCAAACAGTTAATATAAATAATTGATTATGAATTAATGCCGGTGCAATTTATTTATTTTAAAATCCCAGAAATTTTAGTAATGAATTCTATGATTGAGTCCGCCTCCATACAACTGATCAACAAAGCCGGTGCGAAAGTATAGGTAAATATCGATCCGAATTTCCGATCCCTGGTAATAAAGTCATAAAAAAATAACATGGATCAATATTGTAGTAGCTGACGCATTGAATGCCGAAAATCATACTGAAAATGGTTGCATCTTACAAGATTATGATTGTTAAGCTGTGTTGATTTGTATGTGTGTGTTGATTTCGGGTAGGGGTCGGGTTGCATAAACTTTGAAGTCATAATTTTGATAGGCATATGTGGATTCATCATACTTACCATTATGCATAACTGTAAATAGTCATACATTTATGCGCATAACGTTTATAATCATAAGGTTTTTGAACATATTGTGTAACGTGCATAAAATTTGATGCGCTTAAATTATTTAAGCGCTGTTTTATAAAAAAAAACCCTAACCTATCCGCGATCCGAGTCGGTTTTGCCACTCACATTATATTATATTAATATTATGACTAAATTGTTCTTTTATTGTTTTAGACAACGAGAAAAAACATTCATTAGCCAACGTCTTCGCTTACTTCATCTTTAATTTCTCCGGCGAGTTAAAGACGCGTCAGTTTTTATTGGTGATTATTAAAATAATAAATGCAAATACTCTTTTAAAAATTATGTAGAGATCAAGTAAATAATGTATTTTAAAATATTCTAGATTGCATGAAATGTGATCTAGTGGCTGATAAGTACCTACTTCATTTAAATACAGCATTACAAAAGACGTATTCCTACGTCATCATAAGTATGAGCACTTTATCTGGATGTCAAATGTTATTCGAATTGTTATTTAAATGCATTCTGCAGTTTACCATTGTCACTACGTGAATGTGGGTAATACTGGAATAGAATCATTGACGTTATTATATATGTTTGTGTAAAGATGAGCTAGTAACAAAGTAACTAAATAGATTTTACTACAAATTTCCAAATCAAGTTAATTAATACCTTGCTAAATGAGTTCTCACAAGGATGGCAAGTTTTAAAGCATACATTTTGACTTCGGGACGTTTTGAATAGTTAGTTAGGACAAAAACATACTAAAAGTCCCCACCCCTCGGAGGGAGGGAGGTCCCGGTTTTTTTAATTTTTTGCTTACGAGTACATCTCGAAAACGATGCTTCATTAGTGGAAAACGAAGTGAAAGCAGATAAAAATTTCTACAACTTTTTATTCTATACACGTACCTATTCCTAATCGTTGTCTAGATATGAGTTGCAAGTGTTGCAACGAGATACGAGAGATACGAGAACGACGAAAACGGTGCCGATGATGTAGCAGAAGTAGTAGCTTTCGTACCATCATCTAATCACGATTCAATTCGAAGACGAAAAAACATTTTGCTTAAGTAGTTCAACATTATTAATAATTGATTCATTGCTGAGTGAATGATTGCTTTGCGATGGAAATTAATTATGTAAAAAACACTCTTGTTTCACTTAATGGATGAATAATTTAAAATTTATATTTAAAAGTCATTTAAAAAAAAAGGTAAGCGTACAAGTATAGTAGGTAATGACACTAATGAATTCATTTAAATTTAAGTAATGAAAACATTAAACTGAATTATTTTTTATCAATAGTGACGATAAAAGATTGATTGATATACTCGGACTTCATTGACTGACAGCACACTGTACTTTCCCAATAAAAACGGACACCATCGTTTAAGCATTTTATTCATACATAGTAATAGTAATATACTCGACCGTTTTAAATGCAAGAATACACCCCGGAATGCTAATTATCACATTAATCATGTAAAAAAATTCGTTTTATATTGCTATGGAAATCAGAAATCCCACAAAAACGATTAAAACAAAACAAAATTGTTACAAGTGACCGTTTTTCTTATTATTAAAGGTTATTAAAAACTGCACTATCAATCATTAAAATAACAAACATAGCACAGCCCTGGAAATAATGACAGTAAAAATTGCTTTTTAGAGGTGACCATTAGGTTACCAAATAATGTTCTGCGAGTAAACATCCTAGGTATTGCACCAATAGATGGCGTGACTTGTATTTAATTTAAATGGCTGTATTTTATTAAATAAAAGCTAATTATATTAGTTACACATTACAATCAAAACTTTCGTAGTAAATCCTCACTTTATATCATATCATCTTAATCAGTTCTCTTTCCCTTTATCTTCCTAATAACCTAACCGCAACTGTAATTTTTGAACCGTTAAGTAACAATACCGGAAGTCAAACCGCTAAAAAGCCATACGAGATTTAACAAAGTACTGAGTTCATTTGACTGTTGCACTTCCATGATACGGTCAAAGGAAAATTTACCTCTACCACCTGCCGCTTTGGTTTTATCAAGCCTCGAAGCGGTAAAATACAAGTTAATCTTTCATTTATTTTTATTACGTTTGATTTAATCCATTTGAACTGAGAATAGTTCTCTAAATAAATTTTAATAAATCCTTTCAACCTTTACTTTAAGAGCCCACATCATATGGGCTGCAACTAGCGACGGGCAATTTTTGAAACATTTCATATGTTTCCTTAACGGTGAAATATTTTAACTGTTAACAAATTACAGTTTTTTTTCTGAAATAAGTTATCGCATAAATTTCACTTCAATTTCATGTCAAATTTCAGTTACTTCTGTTCTGACATAAGTAGCGCGAATAGTGATTTGAAAATTCGACAGCATGTGACAACAGCCGCGTGGCCGAGGGGTAGTTGTGCCCGTTTGATTCACAACGGACTGAAATTCAAAACCACATGAAGCCGAGCTATTTTTCGACTAATCTGCTATTTTTTTTACTTGATATGTGTATAGTATATACAGTGGTGGCTAACAATGAGCGATTTCTGAAACATTATAAAACTTTCCTTAATTGCGGAAATTACAGCTTCTCAAAGTTACATAATTAGAAGGAAATGATTATGATACAAGTAAATTTCATTTAAATTTCATGACAGGTTTCCGTTACTTACCTACGTTACTTTACAAAACTTTAGTAATTTTCAGAAATTTGTCGATTTCACTTTGGTAACATTTAGAATTTCAGAATATTGCGTGAAATATTAGGTGAAAGTTTCACTTTTGAAACTTACAGAGTATTGCAGAAATTTAAGCGAAAGTTTTACTTTTGAAACTTACAAGCCGCCCATCACTAGCTGCAACGCGGAGAACGTGGGATGGAGATAGTTTGCGCGCGCCTTGATGGCAGTTCCAAATTCAAATAATTGCGGTTTACTTTAAAACCACAACAAATATTTAAAAAATGGTTTACCAGGATTCAGAAGATATAAATGCTCAACTATTGAACTAAAAATCATCGTTCAAGATTGTAGGAATTCGAAGATTCAACCAAAAACAAGCGTTAAAGGTGTCATGTTTGGAAAATAAATTATAAAACTATACAAGATGTTGATTCTTATCGTGTTTTTACGTTTAACAGTCTCAAGGAAATATAATCAAGTTATATATACAAAGAACAGATACATAGGCGGTATGGTTGTTGAGATTCAGATAGCGGAACACTTCTGACTTTAGCATATTATGTGGCCTCTTAACTGAGCTAAACTCGAATATTTATATATTTCTTCGAAACGATTTTGATGAAATAGCGGAGCAGTGTTAATTTATTATACTAAAAAAAAATAAAAAAAAAAAACTTAGAAAACAAGTAGAAAAATTATTTTTTTGAATAACTTAAAATGATTTTAATCACATTTTTTGGGAGTGAAATCGATCTATCCCGTTATCAACTTTCAGAATAGAATAGATTAATATAATACTCATCTTGGCTGAGACGCCCGTCAAGATACCCACGTCAAATTATACGTCAAGCTATAGAAAATCGTCACTTTGATGCATCTTGAGACGGGCGTTACATTCGAGTTCAGTTTATTAATAGGTACGGAACTTAGTTTCTCCCCCGCGGGTCAGGCAATGCCTAGTGTGGGGGTCAGATTCAACGGTTTTTTTTTTGAGTTTATCTGCTATTTAAAGTTTGCTCTCTCCTTGTCTAATTTCAAGAGTAAGAAAGAGGTAGGGCTGTATTTATCTGTCAAATATGCTTTACTAATCGATTGTGAAACTGGCGGTAGTAACATAAAGTCACAGGATGTCTAGCATTTTAAACAGTCAAATCTAAAACACATTAAGTATATTGAACTTCGCTATCGTTTTAAAGGGAAAATATACATACATACATACATACATATACTCACGCCTTCGTTCCCAGAGTGGGGTAGGCAGAGCTACAGAATTACCAAAAACTCTAAAAACTTGTTGATAATTCTGTAACCACATTTTGCACAATTAGGCTAACTAAGGGAAAATATAATCTCAGGAAATGTATCCTTTTGGTAAGTTGCGGGTTTTTTGCGTTTATTATTACTATTGGCCCTGCATCTATAACCAGGGAGGTTATTATGACGTAGCTATGCAGTTCATTTTACGCTGAGAGAAAAGGACAGAGCTTTGTAACCGCTATAGCTCTGTCCTTTACGCTCGCCGTAAAATAAACTGCATATCTATGTCATAATAACCCATCAGTTCTTTTATTTATCATGTTTTATTCTATAACTCTGTTTTATTTTATGGGTATAGAACCAGAGTTTAATGATTTTATAGCTACCTCATTCGTACGAACGTCATAAATTTTACAATTTATTCCAACAACATTGTAGTATGAATAGTGCTGTCTTGTTTTTGCCATCATTAATATTTTATTATCTATGATATTGCGTTTTATAGACAAAGTAACTGTCAGTACTAGTTTTTATAGAAAAAGTACCTAGAAACGGTAAAATCATATTACAAATGAATGTATCTTCTTCATCTTCCAGTGCCTCTTCAATCGTGAAGGTTGGCCGTCAGCTTCTTGTACTCGTCCCTATCCGCAGCCAGCCGGAACAGCTCTTCGACGGAAGCGATACCGGTCCACTCCCGGATGTTTCGTAGCAGCGCGTCTCTTTCCCTCCACTTTGCCCATCATGATCACCTGCAGCAGCATGTATCTTTTGTTCCTAAGCACGTGGCGGAGATACTCTATCTTGCGTCTTTTGATAAATGGCATAATTTTCCGGGAATGAATGTATAAATGTATCTATAAGAAGCTGTAATAAAAAAAACTCTGTAAATTGTGATACGGTTTCTATTACATATTTAGTTACCGTGTGGTTGCCGGGTTAGAATAGTGCGACTCCATGTCTTCCCGTGGATGTCGTAAGAGGCGACCAAGGGAATAAAGGCTTGTAGTACTGTTAGGCGATGGGCTTGCCACCTGTCACTAATACACTGGGAAACATCTTAGCCTACTTGTGCAAAATGTGGTTACAGAATTATCAAGAAGTTTTAAGACTTGTTGGTAATTCTATAGCTCTGCACTCTGGGAATGAAGGCGTGGGTTTATGTATGTATGTATGTAGATTGTTCAACAAGGGACTAAAACCAGCCATAATGAAATGACTCGAGATGTTTAGCCACGCGAGCGAGGGTGACTATAGTTCGAGTGTCATTCATTATGGTTGTTTAGTCTCGGTACACGTCAACTAACTTCCGAATTGAATTCAGTCGGAATTACAAAGTTTGAATTTTTGCGAGAATATTACTTATACGAATTAAAATAAACCTGCTTACTTTTAACTTCTTTTATACTTACATCAATCACTGGATTCACTGTTCAATAATTATTCACGCAAGTCACAAAACAATTATTGCAATTTTAGTCGTAAAGACATTCGACTCCATTTAAGTATCTTTATTACAATTTCAGTTAAGCTATATTGGTTCCAAAGCAATGCAATGCAAAACGTGTTTGCAACAAATGCGTGTTTTATGGCCGGTATAAAAACGTTGTGGAAAATAAAAAGAAGTTAGTGCACATAATAGTATTTTTCGTAATCGTGTTATAATAGAGAGCTTTTTAGTCGAGTACCGTGTTTAGGCCACGAAGCTTGCTGAGTGGCCTAAGTAAGGTACGAGATTAAAAAGCTTAATTATGACACTATTGTGAACAATACTTTTTGTACGAGTTCATTAAAATTAATAATGTAAGTCATTAATACGAGTATATAAGAAAACTAAAAGTAGATTTTTGACAGATGATGCGACGCTGCTACGTTCCGAAACGCCACAGATTAGCAATTTTGTATCGGATCGAGGCTCCTTAAACAAGGACACATATGGAAATCCGAAGATCTATTTTCAAAATTTTTTCGGTTGTCTAGAGCGTATCGAAATAGTTATTTCGGTTGTTTCTGAAGTAACAACGATGAAAAGAGTGACGTTGCAGTATTCTCTATGAAATTTTTATGAATGATGATTTTTATTTCCACAGAGAAAACGTAAACTTCTTGGCTTTTAAAAGAAAAGTTATCACACCACCGGTTTTTTTTAATGTCCTGGATACAGCAGCATGTTTAAGTAGATTTTTGACAGATGACGCGATGCTGCTACGTTCCAAAACGCCATACAATATTGGCAAATTTTGTACCGCATCGAGTCTCCTTAAACAAGGGCACATATTATTTAAATACGAAGTTCTTTTTTCAATTTTTTTTCGGTTGTCTAGAGCGTATCGAAATAGTTATTTCGGTTGTTTCGGAAGTAACATAGACTATTCAACGATGAAAAGAGTGACGTTACAGTATTCTCTATGAAATCGTAATACAAACATTTTAATCGACGAGTACAAAAAAATACATTCCATCTTGAACCATGACATGTGTTAACAAAGTTTAAAGTAAAAGGGAATTTAATTTTGCCTTGGTATTTTTTTTTAAACGTGCAACACGTTGCAAGTGATCCTTCACCTTTATTGAATTGTAAAAAGAATAAATAATATATGCTACGATGCGTTTGTTTGCTTCCTGATAGTATTCATTTACATTAGAAAGGTATGACGGTTGGCGATATCGTTTAAATATACCTATTGCAATATTTTTCCAGGTATTTTTAGAAGTAATGTTTTTACCTAGGTACATTCGAGTACTATATGTAATTGCAAAAGTACCAGTTCCCTAATAGCGATCGGCAACCTTTGTTTTCCTGCCGCAAAACAAAAGTGACAAATAGATACACACACACACGCACAAGCTCCAATATTTTTATTTTTATTTATAACAAAGTAATTGTTATTTAATTTATTTTTATTTTTATTTTACTCTACAACATTAGTTAATGTCCCTTAAGGAAGAACGGTAACTATGGCATCCCCTTATTTTACTCATTTCATATAACATAATCATTTTAATTTTCTGCTAATACCTGTTTTTATGTTATCTTAAATATTAAGTACGTAGGTTAGGTTGGGTTAGACTTGTGACTTTTACAAAATCTAAACTGCTGCACCAAGAAAAACCTGTCAATTAAATAAAAATTATATATATAGCCACAATTGAAAGTAAACTGCATATTACTCGACTAAGAAGAGCAAAATAAATATTGAACCGTTTTTTTTACGAAAACTGTTGTCGAAGACTGACCGTGTGTTCCTAATTCCTCACGACTCCTGTATTTTAATTCCGTACGTGATTTCGAGGGAAAAAGACTAAAGCTTTAAATAATTGTGCAACAAAAATCCTTTGTACCTTGGAAATTTAATGAATAACGCAACAAATCGTTGCAGGTTGGAGAATTACCAAATTACAGTTGTAATGACAGGAGCTGCGGTCAGGTGCGCGTGCTCACCGGGCACTTGTACACTTTCTGTACCAAGACATTATTAACCTCTAAATGCTCTGTCCCTCGCGCTCTATAAGAATACTGCGAGGTCTGCCAGGGACAGAGCATTCGGCTCGCTAGCGAGTACGGTAATTCGTCGGTGAAATTGCAAAACCGCGTAAGTCACATTTTAAATAAGGAGCCTAAAGCACCTTTTTAATAACACATTAAGGTTTATTTTACTTTACCATAAATTTGTCAGTTACTCGGTTTTGCAGAATCACCGACGAATTGTAACTCATGGTAAGGGTAACCGATGTGAGGAAATGACAATAGTTGGCATAGCCAACGCGCAAACGTTTGTTTTCTATCATCTTACGTCAACCATCATTTTGTCGATTTTTGAAAATGTCTAACTCACCGTTATACATTTTAACTAGGCTTCCACGTGAAATGACTAGCGTAGAGGCTCATTTTAGTATTTTGGTTGGCAACGCATTTGCAGACCTAAGATTGTACCTACTCGTAGTCTTCAAAATGCAAATGTCTATCGGTCATACATCATACATCCCACTTACCTTCGGATGATCTTTGTGTTAATGTGCGACCCCACCGCTGCGTAAAATACGGTGTCGTTGCGTAAACAAAACCTTATTGGGGGGGTTGAGGGCCTTGTGAGCCAAATCGACCATTGCTGATCTTTTGTAGCAGCCCTTTGTTTTAGAGCTCACCGCAAAGGCCCGTTGCGTCCAGGAATTTCCAGATGCTTTGGGCAGTGAGGAGTTGTATCTCTTGTGGGTCGGTCGGCGGGTGGGTTGTGTGTCGCCCTTGATCGATACTTTTGTTGCGCCTTAGTGGACCGCAAGAACAGAGGATGTGCATTGCTGTCTCCTCTGTCTCCTGACAGAACCTGCATGTCGCGTCTTGTTTCATACCCATTAGAAACAGATGTCTGTTCAGTTTGCAGTGGCCAGTTAGGATCCTAGTCACTGCGCAAGACTTTTCTCTTTTGAGTTGTAGAATCTCTTTGGAGAGCTTGCTTTTGTACCCTTTAATTAGTGATTTCGAGTGATTTGGTCCTTTTGTTGACTTCCACGGCTCGATCGCCCTAGATTTGTATAGGTCATTTAGCAGGGAATAGGTTTTGCGTTTTGTGATGCTACAAAACGGCTCCAGGCCGACCAGGGGTTGTCAGCACCGTTCCTAGCCAGTTCATCTACTATCTCGTAAACAAAAGACGTAATGGTGTAATTTTTAACGTTACAATTTTACTTGATAGAAACAACAATATTTATTTTCCTTACACAAAGACAAAACCATATGATCATTGAGAAGTCAATCATTATGTAAGGGGAAAATACATTTTATTGTTTTAATCACGTAACATTGTTAGGTTAAAAATGACAACTTTATTTTTTGTTCCGCTATATATGTATACCCGTGTATAGTACAACATGGGTATATATACTTAATATAGATACGCACCGTCAAGCAGCGGTGCGGTCGCATCTTTATTTAACAGAGGATTTTTTTTATGCTATGGAGAAAAAAAATACGGTTTTGAGGTTTGAGGTTTTGAGGAAGGTTTTGGATTTAGAAATACAAAATGAAACGCCTTCACCTGAAATTGAAAAACATAATTGCCAGGAAATCCCTAATTAAGGTTTTAAGCTGCCACTAGATTGAGCGCTACCAACCTCACCAAAAAAAAAACATCGGACAACCAATCACTATTCGAATAATTAATCTATTAATCATAATCAAATCGTTCGTCATTTGAAACGTGTCATTAATTCCAACAAATTATACGATTATATACTCAACTCTTATCTGCACAACTTGATGCATTCTCTTACAAGAGCGCTTATTCTGCATGATTTTGCTAAGCTGGGATGGATCATCTTAAATAACTGATAATTAAATGGATTTGTACGCAATTTTGAATTTCTTTATCTTCTTTACACGGTATAAAACTCAACGGATTTTGTTGCGGTTTTCCACCTGCTAAATATTTTTTCATGTATAATAAAATCCGGTTTATAAGCTGAAGCGAAGCGAGGACGGGTCGCTTGTAAACTTAAAAAAAAACTTGGTTATTTGAGTTTTTTTTTTATGATTGTACCCAACCGTTCCGTTTAGGGAGAGCAACTTATTCATATCAATTTTCGCCATCTTTCCCACAGTAACTGTGATCTGCGGGGTTATTCAAATATCAAATATCAGGGGACAATGTCACTCCAATTGACCTAGTCCCAATTTAAGCTCTAGGCTTGTATTATGGGTACTAGACAATGATATAAATACTTATATAGAGAAATATATACTTAAATACATAGTAAACATCCATGACTCAGGAACAAATATTCGCGCTCATCACACAAATATCTGCCCTTACCGGGATTTGAACCCAGGACCGCTAGCTTCGTAGGCAGGGTCACTACCAACTAGGCCAGCGCGTCGTCAAAATGACATATGACATAGCTATGCAGTTCAATCTACGCTGAGTGAAAAGGACGGAGTTATATAACTGCTATAGCTCTGTCCTTTACTTTACAAATTTACGTCATAATAACCCTCCTGGCCCTCTGTTCCTCAGGGTAAAACCATATTCCCTTTCTCGTGGTATCGTATGGTTTTTGACTCGGCGACCATTACTGTCAAGTAAATAAGAGTGAAGAAGAATAAGACCTGTCAAGGGCAATACCCGCCCAGGTGGAGCTACCGACAGTTCCCTCCAGGGGGGTTATTATGACACGCTATGCAGTTCATTTTACGGCGAGCGTAAAGGACAGAGCTATAGCAGTTATATAGCTTTGTCCTTTTCTCTCAGCGTAAATTCAACTGCATAGTTGTTTCATAATAACCCCTCTGAACTATAAACAAAAGAATGCAATTAAGCGTAATACCGAACAGACATTAAGTCGTAAAATTGTATCCTGTAATCATTGTTTTATCGACAAATTATTACGCGTGTTCAACTAGGAAATCATCTGAATTATACAAAAATGATACGTATTACTTGGATCATAGGGACGTTGATAATGATCATTTTATTCATTACAAAGACTTGGATAAATAAAGTATGTACTACGAACGTATGATTTATTAGCCTGTTTATTAAGCCTGTTAATTAGGACTATATTTTTACGAACTGCCCATTAAATAATCGTTCTAGTTGAATATGAACGCTGTTGATAACATTAGTTCAATCAAGTAAATAAGAGCTATGAAAACGTTGACAATTCGGAAACACGTCAACAACAATAAAGTTATACCACGAAAAATCTCAGCTGACGAGGCTTGCTAGAGTCCAGCTGGTTTAAGCCGGATACTGACCCAACTAGTCCAACTACTAATCTTAAGTGAATTCCGGTTTTGAAACGCAAATTGCTAATAAATTATACAATTCAAGTACCTACCTTGAATGGCTCATCCTATTCAGCACCGAACTCTTAGATCTGTATGCAAAATGGATCCTTTGTGTGCCAATATCAAGTACTTGGCGTGTAACGTGCAACCAGCTAGCATCCCAGTGCATTCATAAGGTGCACCTGAATGAGTAACTTGTTCAGTAGGCCAACAGCCTGCAACAAAGTAGCAGCACCTTGACACTGGCCCTGCTCGGATACCTTGTTGTAGCCATATGCGGAGAAAAAAGTTGGCACAAGCGTTTTATCTGTGACATTTAGATTTTTTTATTATAGTATAGTTTATGTATAGTTTTAATTATGATATTAATAAACAGTATTATAATGATGTAATTTATAATGTATTTCACTTCAATTAATACTAACGACAGGAAAAGTCAAGAAAATTGATTGCGTAGCAGTTTGACATTAAGATATTTTACGTAGATTAGCCGTATTCAAAATGATCACTGATCAGGCAAATATAATACAGATAATTATCATACAAAAACAAATATTGATGACTGAAACCAATACCTGCCGTAAAAAATAGAAATAAAATTAAAAATCTTATGACAACATGTCTATTTACTTATAGCAAAAAATAATTTTAAATACTTTGTGCAATAAATTGTATTAACTACATTATATTAAGATAGGTTACTTTTTAAGCTATGCTCTAATAATAAATATAGTAGAATAATTATAAATAATTCAGTGATTAAAGTGCAATTTAAATTAGTAAATAACATATTATAAAATTATAAAGCTAAGCCCTCTCCTCTGTTTCTGATGCTGTGCCCAACAAGGTCCACATACCATGAACATGTACACACCTATGATTACTACAACGTCTGTAAAATGTGGAATGCAATAAATAAATATATTGAGTATTGATATTATACACGTGGAAAATGTAATCAATCAAATTCCTCGACCGTTCTTTTAAGTAACATTGGCTATCAGCTGACTTTTTAATCAAATAAAAATTGTGCATTTATATATTTCTATCTTGTTTTATTTATTTATTTATTTATTTATTTATTATAGGAAAACCAACAGCTGATAAATTACCATAAACATAACATAAGACACGTAAAGCCAATTACAGGTTTTCACAGATAGAAATAGAGTATGATGAATGTTGTATGATTTCAGCGATATCTCGGTCTAAAACAGTTGAATTAGAGTAAGGCGAACGATAAATGTCGTACGCACCCGGTATCCTAATTTACTACCCAAACAGAAATTCCAAAATCATTTACACCCTCTCTTTCCCCCGAATCGATTATGAACAAAGTGTGCAAGGGAAAGGGCATGTGACGTTTCGTTGTGAACGGCTTTTTAGGTTTAGCTAGGCATACAATTGAATGCAACAGCTCCTAGATATTAAAATAGTACATTACTACAGACGCCGGGAAGTAGGTGGTTGCAGGCCGAGTTCATATAGACGGCCGAGCGAAGCGAGGTCGGATAGTTACGAGGCTGGCAACCCCTTTTCACGGCGAGGTATGTATAGTGCTTTTCTCAAACATATGCAATGAAATAAAAAAAAAACATCACTCAAAAAACATTTGTGTAATAGGCATTAACGCGGATATTTTTGGTCCGAACCACACAGATACAAAAAAAAAACGATTTTCAGCTATTCAGCCTGTTCATAAAACTAGCTGTCATGGCCATATTAAAATTAAAAAAAAATTACTTCCCGGCCTAGGCCTTCAATTTTGTATGAAATTCCTTTACAGTTCTCTCGAGTTGTTCCGTCGGGAACGTGGCACTTTGAAGCCTAAAATAACTAACATAACGCCGACATTACATAGCATGTTTGAGAAAAGGTTACTTACTTTACTTTATAGTCTTGGCGTAGCATATTTATTATTACTTCTTTTACTCCAATAAAATAATCTCGAACGCGCAAAATTCTTTAAATGAAGTCTCCGAAAATATTTTAAATATTAATTAATTATCCTTTCAAAGCATTTAAGTTGAATAAACATGAACTTAACGCCATCAAATTTACGAAAAGCTCCTACTGTGTCCATACGTAGCGTAATTGCGAAATCAAAGCAAGATGGACTAATAAAATCAAATACTTATTGTAGAATAATAAAATCAAATCATAGTTAAACTCTTTTCCTAATTTAGATAAAGGGAAGTCATTGTCATTTTATTGCACTTTCTTGTCTGGTAGAGAATGCTTGTAGCATTAAGTTCGTCTTTTGTACACTATTTTAATTTTGGTCAATGATATTAAAATTAATAAAAATGAACTAAACCGAAGCAGAATAAAGATCCTGGGGGTTACTATGACATAGCTATGCAGTTATTTTTGCGGTAGGGTAAAGGACAGAGCTATAGCAGTTATACAGCTGTCCTTTTCTCTCAGCTTAACTGAACTTCATAGCTATGCCATAATAACCCCCCTGAGGTAACCATTGCCACCCACTTGCCACCAAAAGATCGTGCCGTGGATGTATCACGATGGAAATTCACTAAGCGTTCGCACCATCGAGAGGTGAACGCCCTGCGTCTCCTAAACGATGTCTCATTACATAACATTGTATAACTCTATAAATAATGCGCATTGCGCACGAGTTGATCTTACGACGGTTACAATATCAATCTAACATCTTACTCTAATAATGCCGGCTGCTGAAACGTATTCCGGTCACTAAAAAGGTTAAAGCTTTTTTAAGTTTATACACTCGCGAGCAAAATAATTGCATCACTTTGCATTTTTCCATGTACACTCAATATCTTTGTATATCTTTACTCGAATTTAAATATTGTAGTACCAAATGAAAGCTGATAATGTAATGCAATAAAAAATGCGTTATTTCAATGTAATATCAAGTCCTAAGCCTGAAATATGCTCTGAATCCAGAAAATTGTGAAAAACGCTTCAAAAAGGGATTAGGGAAACTAAGAATGATAGGCATTGTATCTATTAAAGGTATTTATTACAAAAAAAAATAATTATACATCAGTATTTGGTATTTCCTCCCCTAGCCCTCCTCACACAATCTAATCGATTTTTCATTGATTTTATCAGTGTTTTGACGTAATCTTGGGGGATGGCTTCCCACTCCTCCACCAAAACTTGCTTCAGCTCCTCCACATGAGACGGGGCAGGATTCCGCTGCCGAACCCTCCTTTTTAGGAAGTCCCACAAGTGCTCAATGGGGTTTAGGTCTGGGCTCATCGCTGGCCAGTCCATGGTGTCGATGCCCACCTCGCGAAGGTAGGCTGTGGTGGCCCTTGCGGTAAGACAAGGGGCATTATCCTGCATCAGGATAAACCCCTCATCAAACATACCCGCGTAAGGGACGACATACTCCTCCAGGATGTTGGTGATGTACCTGGCAGCGTTCAAACCACCGCCACGGCCACCACCAGGCACGAAAACCAGCTCCGTTCGCCCATCGTAGGAAATGCCGCCCCAGAACATGACGGAACCTCCTCCGTAGGCGACTCTTTCGGAGATGCAAAATTGAGCAAATCGCTCTCCCGGTCTTCTGTACACTTGTCCTCTTCGATTGTCGATTGTGAGTGTCGATTTTGAGCAAACTGACGTCGTGCTTCACGGTGCCGAGGCAGCAATTTGGGCCCCGTCGCAGACCTTTTTGGGGTCAGGTTGGCTATCTTCAGTCTTCTCCTTACTGTCCACTCGCTGATTGCAACTCCTCTTACTTCTTCGAGCTGCTGTTGATGATGATTTGAATGATGATTTTTTAGAAAGCTTAAATTTCAGGAAATTTTATTACATTTAAATATTTCAGAAAGGTTATACCATTACAAAGATATTGAGTGTACATGGAAAAATGCAAAGTGATGCAATTATTTTGCTCGCAAGTGTAGTAGGTAGTTTACATAGCGGGTTAAGAGAACTTTAGTTGGCCCTAGACTGACAAACTACATTGTGACTATCATTGAAACTGAAGATGCTTATTGCAAATGATGCATTAAAACATGTGTACTTTTCACATTTTCACTCTCTGATGTCGTACGGTACGCTCCTATGGGGAAACTCCAAGGATGCCAACAGTATAATGCTTATGCAAAAGCGTGCCTTACGCACGTTTGCTTAGCCGGGGTGAAATCTAGGCACACTTGCGGGGGCCTTTTTGTTATGCACCGCATACTGGCGCACTGCTTTGCTTACGTATTTCAAATAATAATGTTCGTAAGGAATAATATTTCATCCTTCGCACACGTCAATATTCCTGGCAAGGAGCCACACCCGGGCGTTTGAGAACAGTTCCCCGTCGCATGGCACTTGCGGGTAAGAACCTGCGTGTCATCGGTCCCACGTACTACGAGCGTCTGCCCGCCAAACTTAAAAGTGTACCATCTGACGAAGCATTTAAACATCAGCTGAGAAACCTTTTATTGGATAATCCGTTATACTCAATGATATTTTGTATCATTGAGTATAATCCGTCGATGAATATGCAACTTAAATTGTAAAATTATTATTGTTTCTTTGACCTTCATTGCTTTTTGTACATTGACGTCGGAAACTGACCATTTATTAGTTGTTTATTAATGTTGCCTTTGATTATTTGAGTGTATTGTTGTATTATTATTTTATTATTTTGTATAAATGTTGATGATATCAAAGTAATTTCCTATTTTTTGACATGCTTTACAATTTATATTGTCACATATCATTGATGAATAAATAAACTAAACTAAACTAAAAAAAAAACCCATTAATCATACCTATGACACCAAGGCTATGGCGACTGGTAAACTATTCGTTCCTAGGATAAATAATTACTATGGAGACAGAACTCTCAAGAAGCGTATCCCATACCTACTCAATAGTCTGCCTGAAGCCATTAAACGTGAAGAAAATAAAAATAAATTCAAGAGACTATTAAAAAAGCATGTTTTAGATTTACTTATATAATATTATAAATGTTTGTTTAGTATACTTCACTGAATTTTTGGACAGCATAATACTGTTATTTAATTTTATTTTTATTTCATGTTAATGAATGCCGTTCCAGTCAAACTGTTACTCCAGTTTTGTGGGGCAATGCCTTATTTTAGTCTTAATTAAAAATTGTACTTATAAAATAAAAATAAATAGGACTAGCTGTCCATCTGTCTATTTAGAAGTTTATGGCTCTTTAGGGAACTATAATAATCCGGGATAAAAAGCATCCTATATCCTCCCGCGGGACCCGAGCTATTTCCATACCAAATATCTTTAAAATCGGTTCAGCAGAAGCTAACAGACAGACGGAGTTACTTTAATTTGGCCGGTCGCGTCGGGCCCTTATGACAATTCCATACATTTTTACAGTTTTAGAAAATTGTTTGTTAGTCTTATGCATCTTGCCTGACTTAGGTTCGTTTACAGCATCATACATTATCAAGAAACATTAATAAGGAAAAAGCAAAGGTATCTAAAGGATTTACGAACAAAAAAACGAAAGCGACCCGCCCTCGTTTCGCTTCGGTTTATGTTAGTTTTCTTCAACACACGTACACAAACCAGTATAAAGAAAAAATATCTAACTGATGATGAAAACTCCATCAAAATCCATTGGGTTGTGTAAGAGTTAGCGGATATCCATCCATTCTTATCCATTAACCTACCGCCAAACAGCAGCGTTCGCATTATTGTGTTCCGGTTTGGGGATAAGACAGCCGGTGAGATGACTAGCATAGAGGCATTCCATCTTGGTCCTCAGGGTTGGCAGTGCATTTGCAGTCTTGTGAATGCGAATGTCTATGGGTCACAGTTTCCACTTACCATCAGGTGGCCTGTGTGCTCTTCTATATGCCATAATATGTATAAATATATATATATATATATATATATATATATATATATATATATATATATATATATATATAAAGACGGATAGAAAGGAAAAATAAACGATCCCTCACGATAACATATACACATACACTTACCGCCTGTTTCACAATCGACAAGTTAAGCATATTTGACAGACAAATATAGCCCTTTCTCTTTCTTACACTTGTAAATAAACAAGGAGAGAGCCAACTTTAAGAGACAGATAAATTTAATCGTCGATTGTGAAACTGGCCCTTATTAAATAACTAGCGACCCGCCCGCGGCTTCGCCCGCGTGGAATGTATTATACATATAAACCTTCCTTAAGAATCACTCTATCTATTAAAAAAAACCGCATCAAAATCCGTTGCGTAGTTTTAAAGATTTAAGCATACATAGGGACAGACAGCGCAAGCGACTTTGTTTTATACTATGTAGTGATATACTTATTAACCTAAGCAACGAACATGTAACTAAGCATAATTGATAAAGTAAATAGTAAACTTATCAATATTTTTAAAACTTACATAACAATCTCTTTCATCCCAGCTTAGTCACCTACATTCATCATTAATTGCTCAAAACTGACCGCGTGCAGTCAATCGACTCCCGCGCAAGCCAGTTTCAAGATTATGTCAAGGCCGGCAGACATTGTTGCCGTTTCTTGATCCGCCGGCGTCTGCGCAATGCTTATTCCGTTCAGACTTCGGACCCGCTGCACGTGGTCATAATTTATTGCATTTTTTATCCGGCAGTAGTCAGGTGGCGTGATTTAAAAGTCTATCTCAGCGGGTGTTATTATAATAGAGCTGTTTGCGTAATGATGTAGAGTTTTAGAACGTTTTATTGAGTTTATGCTGGTTGTTTATGTCATCATCATCGCAAATTAAACCTCTAACCGCCGTACTCAAGAGACATTTTAGAGCCGTTCGTTTCTAAGGCTCTAGCCAAGATGCAAGTGCTAGTGACGTTTTTCTTTTCACTCACTCGATACAAAGAAAAATGTTAGTACCGTTTGCATCTTGGCTACAGCCTTTGGTTCTTTTTTACAAGCTTTTATTTAACTTGCAATGTATGTATGTATGTATGTATGTATGTACGGGTCAAATCTTGCAAGTTAAATTTGACCCACTTCCCGGTTTCCGATGAAGCTGAAACTTTGCATACACCTTTAGTTCTGATGACAATACAACAATATAGTACCATTGAGCTGGTCTGATGATGGTGACTTAAAGTGGCCATAAAAACTCCTAAATTACAAATGATAAACCCGTCGTGTTCGGGCTCGTTAGAATCGTCTTGATGAGTAAATGACTATTGTGCAAAAATAAGTATAGTCGGCAACAAAAGCTTGTCCTAAAAATGAAAATTTTGACGGGAACTTTTTCTAAATTTTATTGTGTATGAAAAATCATCACTAAGGAACGACTTAATCCTCATTAAGTGACTCTGAGCATTTAAAAAGATATTGAAAAGTAAATTGGTCCAGAAAAAATGATTTTCTAACTTTGTCACTAAAATTCGACCTGAATGTAAGAGGAACACACCAAACAGTTGCAAATATTATCTTATGTAATTAAAATAACATCTTTGATTTAATATTATTACTCCAAATGGAACTGTTCCTTGTAAACCTTGTTACGATCAACAAAATAACATACTATGTCTTGTCTTCCATATCGCCGTCAACAGTATCCTTTATATTACAAAGTTATTATTATAATACATTGTAGATATCTCCAGTATAATTACCGTAATTAATTAATTTATCTGAACCCAGCACAGAGTAGCCTGTTCGATAAATGTGAAGTATGCCGACGTCTATGATAATGCACAGTAACCCTTATTTACATTCTAATGACAATATATCTATTCATTATGTAAATGTCTTTGCCGTAATCGCTTCCGAGCTGGTTGAGGGTTAAAGGACTGTAGCGCGTTGGCTTCGAACATTTCAGTTGGCGTATCGTTGTACAAAGTAATATGAGGTTATGTATGAGTCAAGAATGTCAAGATACATTGAGTAAAATGTTGACAAAACTGACAAACGATGATGTACGGTTGTGAAGCTTGATCAATGATCTTTAAAGAAGAGTGCCTTAATTGCCTTAGCAGCTGTTGTTTCATTATTTTTTTGATAACAGTACGAATGCAATATAGTAGAAGAGACAAATATCTAAATATCGATGGTGATTCGAATTTTGAGCCAAGCTTTTGTTAGTGACACCTACTTTTTCTTGACACAACACAATCGTCACCAGCTTATCGGGACCAAAGTTACGCATCCCAACTCGTTTGGTCGGCGTTAAAAGTACAGCAGATATCCTGTTACCTTCTGACTCTATTATCATTCATCAGATCCGATCTTGGACAATGGACACCATAATATTCAATTGTCATCGATTTTCAGAATTATTCTGAATTTCGCCCTATGACGTGAACTGGTTCAAAACAAAACTGACAAATAGTTGACAAACAAACATACGGTGAAGTTTAACAAGTTTGTAATAATGTGAATTGCGATTCTGTCTTTTTCAGTATTTGAACAGTTAGTTAAGAAGACCATATTTCTGCTGAGTTTCTTGCGGCGTTTATTCTCAGGAGTGGCACGCAGTGGTCTCCTCTTGTGAAGCGCTGGTAGATTCTTGACGTGTAAACGTGCCCGTGCGGCCTACTTACTGAATAAATGTCTTTATCTTTATTGTATTGACATTTTAAATAGAAGATGTTGTTGTTTGCTATTTTCTTGTTGGTACAATGAAGATTTTTTTCATATAAAGGTACATAATTACAATTTACTTAAGATAAATTCTTTGTGTTAGGTAAACCGGGCCGGAACCCTACACTAAGCAAGGTTCGGCATAGGGCGATTGTGCACTACAAGGAATTTTACCGTCCGGTAATCCGGTTTTTTATGGTTACGCAATAAATACTAACCCATAAGGACTAGTTTGTGCAAAATCGGACTGCCGGACATTAAAATTCCTTGTAGTGCACAATCGCCCATACTCTTGCCCGCTTTTTGTTTAATCCCGGAATGAGTCACAGCCCTGAAAATGTATATTTACTACAGTGTAACAATTTATGTTTCCTACTACAATTACAATAATAAATGCTTATGCATAGGGAACATATTCAGGGTTCCGTATTCGACTAGAAAACCCATGTTTTAACACGTCATGGAGTCAGTCAGTCAGTTGAAACACCAAAACTCTTCGTTACCTCGTCTTCTTCAAGATGTTTAAAAAATTTATTAGAAATTTAGGGCATAAAAATAGTGAATTAGCAGAAGCTTTTGTCTGTGACTTTGTTCGTGTAGAGCCTATTTAACGTTATCGAAATATCCTCCTTTTTTTCATTTATTTGACATGTAAGACCTGTGGAATATGTAAAAAAAATCAAGATATATTGATTGTGCTATTACACATTCAAAAATAGTTAATGAATAATGTCTAACCGTTTGATAAACTTACCTCGAACCCCCATAGCAATTTTTCCTGTTATTATGCAATTGCTGAGTGAGCAATTCTCCTGATTACAGTATATTTTCAGTAATTACGTTTTTTTTTGTAATAGTACTCGTAGCTTGGATTTGTAATGGAATACTTCTAAATAACCGCTCTCTTGCTATTACTAACCTGTAATTTGTCACGTAGGGTAAGATGGGAGAATAGCGGTCACTTAAGCAATTATTCATTTTTTATTTTATTTTTATGATTTACGGTATCGGAAATTAACTTTTTACATAGCTTATATAGTAGTTTATTGATATATATGAAATACATTATCAATATATTACGGGTTTCTTATTTATTGATCATTTTGTGAAACCCTTCGTCGTTGCATTTGCGGGTAATACCGGTCTACTGTTGGGGTATTACCGGTCATTCAAAATTAACACAGGGTTGCTTCTAAAATGTATCAAAACGAAATAAAACGACAGTTTATTCATATTATCTTTATTTAACCAAAATTAACCAAAACATTTTTTATCTTTTAACCAAAATTAACTCTTTTGTTTAAAAAAAATTATTATTATTATTTATATTTTACTTTGAAAATCACAGATGAGACGGAACTGTCTTTAACTTAGATTCTAACTATATTATATATTTCTTTTTATTATATTTACCCAAATCAACTCTTTAAAAAAACGAACAAGTATTATTAATTAGATATTTATAAATTCTACTTTGAAAATCACAGATTGATACGCTTAGGAACTCTCTTTTACTTATATTTTAATTATTATATATTTTTTATCAAAATTAACTCTTTTTTTATAAAATAAAAAAGACCTATTATTAATTATTTATATTTCTGCTTTTAAAATGACAAATTGTATGTTTTTTAATTTTTTTTTTAGCTAAATCAACTTTTTTTTGTTCATGTTTGGATAATCAAAATTAAAGATTAAGACGTCTGATATTTCCCTTTCGTAGTGGTTCTGTTTCTGTGTCTCGGCATCTATTTAAATATAAAAATAATTGTAATGAGACGTTATTTTAACAAACACACAAATAATAAATTGTCTTATAACTCCATACGGGGCAATACCGGTCAGTGACCGGTATTGCCCGCTTAGAGTGATTGCCATAACCCCAAAATATGGAAACGGTTTTTTTGCTTAGTCACGAAAAATGTAAATAACTTTCATAAAATCCAACAAGTACATACAATACACTTGCAAACGTACAGTAATTAACTTTAAGAAATATATTAATTGGTATACATCACTTTAAGCTTACCTGTCATCAAATTTTCGATTTTATTACAACAAAACACGTCCGAACCTATACACAGCTGTCACACTCACTGCGCGCGAAAGACAATGGCGCCGCTCGGTAAATAAGTTTACTCGGCCGCATACTAGATGGCGACACTAGTAGCGATTGCACAATGTTGTTGGAAGTTTTATATTTTGACGTGACCGGCATTGCCCGCTGACTGCCATTCCCCCATCTTACCCTATCGTATATTTTTGTAGTTAGTGTAAAATAATAATTGATGCTCCAAACTTTTGCACCGTCATCAGTTGCTTATCGAGACATGTACTTTTTTAAAGTTTCACGAAAGATCCTGTACCCTTTAATTTGTATCATCAGATCAGCTCTTGGATTCATAATATTCCATTGTCACCGGAATTACATAACGTCGGCGAAACTGCAAAACCGCGTAAGTACCTAACATTTTAAATAGGGAGCAAAATGCACCTTCTTATTAAGACAGTAAGGTTTATTTTGCTCTATCATAAATTTGTTAGTTACGCGTTTTTGCGGTATCACCGACAATAATTCAATTATTTCAATAACCGAAACGGTTCTTCTTCAAAAGGGATTGAGCTATACTGCTGTCGTCATTCAAAAGGACGCATCTCAGTTTCATAGGGTTTGAGAAACGGGCGATAAAAAACCTGTCTCCAAAAACTGCGCTTCTCAACAAAAGAGCGTAAGTGCGACGGAGATACGCTCTTTTGCTGGTGCATTTTTTCACATGGTATTTTTGAGATAGGTTTTTTATCGCCCTATTCTCAAACCCAATGAAACTGAGATGCATCCTTTTGAATTAGAAAGGCAGTATAAAATTCTTATAAATAAGCCCAATTGTGCAAAATGCTGCTGATGCCTGATTATCAACAAGTTTTTAGCGTTGTTGGTACTTCTATAGCTCTGCCTACCCCTCTATGGGAATGAAGGCGTGAGTTTATGTATGTATGTATGTTTGTATGAGTCTTATAAGTTCTTATTGCTAGGAACTTGTCAAATTTTGACAGTTCATATTACGACATTAAAAAATCTCCAAACACCTCTTTACACTCAATCAAAACAACATCTTTATCACAAGATTACTGAACATTATCCCATAGCATCGATCATCGCTACACCACTGCATTGGGCACACAATGCACTTAATCATTGCAACAAAATGGTATCAGACTGCGTTTCTATCTTCGTAATACAATTAACCAAATAACAAAGAGCTCTCATTGGCCAACACAATATCCGATGCAGCTACTAATCTGACAGTTCCATCTAATCTGGCCCAGTCTATGAATCACACATGTATACATACATTGGCACGTGGTACGTATGTAATTTCACTACGACTTGGCAACATCATTGACACAAGCACGCGATACTGTCAAATTTAACAAAACAGCCTATGTTGAAACTGGAGTGTTGGAATTGGAACTTAAAATAGTTAGTCCAGAGTAAGTTGTTGATTGTTAAGTTTTTTTTAGTATGTGTGGGTGCGTAATAAAAATAGATATCGTTTGATATCGCCATTAGGTTGTAGATTTAAATATGCATTGCAACAATGTTGCGGTCTCGCTATACGTTAGTGAACTTTACGGCGGCTGCTTCCTTATTGTGATAATAATAATGTTAGAGATATTCTGAATTGGAAACGTATGTTAGATTCAGCCTAGACCGGTCTTAGTTTGATATTAGAAACCGGGTATATTTTAAAATTAACCGTCGTCTGTGACAAGCTTGTGCTATCGTTGACCAAAATAGTTAATTGTTTTATGGATTTTTTTCATGAAACAAATAACTATCTCATTAAGGAATCTTTGTATACCTACCATGCGAAAGACTTACATACAAAACAAAACAGTTTATTGAATACATACATACATACATTAAATCACGCCTGTTTCCCAGAGGGGTAGGCAGAGACCACTTCTTTCCTACGATCTTGACAAATTTCTTTCGCTTCTTCAACATTCATACATCGAGTCATGCACGCACGTCGGTTTCGGGTACTTAAGATTCGGCCCTTTCCCAGTATTTCTCCGATTTGATTCGAAAAAGTACGCCTAGGGCGGCCCCTTCCGACCCGTCCACTCACTTTCGATCTGTATATCTCTTTCGTCAATCTACTTTCATCCATCCTTTCCAAATGACCGAACCATCGAAGCATGCCCTTTTCAATCTTAGTCACTACGTCTTCTTTCATTCCACATTTCTCTCTGATTTTTTCATTTCTAACTCTATCAATCAGTTTCACACCACACATACTACGCAAAGAACGCATTTCAACTGCATTTACACGACTAACATGCTTGTCCTGCCACACCCAACATTCACTACCATACATCAGGGTAGGGGCTAGCACTCCATTGTGAACAGCCAGCCGGGCTTTTTGTGAAACGCCCTGTCTGCTCACAAAGGAGTGCAGGGCCCCATTAATTTGATTCCCCGCATTCACCCTCCTCTCGATATCCTTCTCACACTTACCATCTCTTGTAAACATACTTCCCAGGTACACAAATTCGCTCACTTGTTCTACTAATTCACCATTTATATTTATCACGCACTCAGTCATCTCCTCATCCTTCTCTATCACCATGACCTTGGTCTTGGCAACATTTACTTTCATCCCCTTTTTCTTAAATCCCTCATTCATTACTGTCACCATCTCCTGCAACTCAAGTACCGATGAGGCAAGTATAACTTGATCATCGGCATATAAGAGGCATTTGATTAGCAACTCTTGCATACGCAAACCCTTATCATACTCTTTCAAATCCCACATACAACTGTCCATGAATAGATTGAACAGCCATGGTGAGGCAACACAGCCCTGTCTAACACCTTTAGAGATATTAAACCAGGCCGAGTATGCCCCATTGATCCTGACACAGGCTCTGGAGCCCTCATAAAGGGACCTCAAAGCCTGCACCAGGTTGCTGCTCACTCCATACATAGACAGCACCGTCCACAACTCCTTTCTATCTACCCTATCATAGGCCTTTTCCAGGTCCACAAAAGCACAGAAAACCTTTTGGTTCACAGCCACGAACTTTTCTGTGATGGACCGTAGTGAAAAGACCTGATCCGTACATCCCATTCCCTTTCGAAATCCCGCTTGTACATCCCAGATTTTGTCATTCGTAACATTCAATACCCTTTCTATTAGGATCTTCGCATATACTTTGCCGACAACACTAAGGAGGCTGATACCGCGGTAGTTTTTGCAGTCTTGCTGTGACCCCTTTCCTTTATACAGAGGGACGATAACGGCCTTGACCCAATCTTCTGGGACTCGGCCGCTATTCCAACATGCATTGAAAAGACGGTACAACAGACTACCCACCAGGCCATCTCCTCTCCTCAGCATTTCTATCGACACTCTATCACAACCTGCTGACTTTCCCGCTTTCATACTTTTTAAAGCTTTCATGATTTCACTCATACTAATCACACTTTCATCTTCGCTACTTGCATCTTTACTCATGCTTTCTGGCTCACGACAAATATCTTCGCATTCAAACAAGCTTTCAAAATAAGTTTTCCATCTATCAAGCATTTTTTCTTCCTCACATATTAAGTCTCCAGACTCATCCCTCACCGCGCTTAATTTAGTTTTCTCTGATTTCCCCCGAGCCGATTTAATCAAGCTCCAAAAGAGTTTAATATTCGACCGGAAGTTGTCAGAGAAACTCCTATCATACTTTTCATTCAGTAAATCTTTCTTTCTAGCCACAACTTCTTTCACTCTTTTCTTTGATCTATTATACTCTTTTTTCTTTCTGTCGCTTAGATCTTGTCCTGGATCTACAGCTACAAAATCCAACCAACACTTTTTCTTCTCTTTCACGACATCATCTACCTCTCTATCCCACCATTCCGGACGTTCATTCTTACTTTTTCTTCTTTTTACTACACCGCATACTTCAGTGGCCGATTTGACCATGCCATTCTTCATAATCTCCCATACATTATTTACATTATTCTCGACTTCACTGTCATTAATTTTATTAACACATTCAAAACGATCTTTCAGCTTTCTTACGTATTCATCTTGTATAACTTCGTCATTCAGTTTCTCTACTTTTATCCTCTCTAACGCAGTTGTCGGTACGGGAACACGATGGCGCCAACGTGTGAACAGACCCCTTACTCGTGTTACCACTAAGTAGTGATCTGAACCTACGCTAACTCCTCGAAATGCTCTGGTATCTACAACTTTGTTACGCAACCGTTCATCCACAATCATCAAGTCTATCATAGACTTCTCATTCTGACGTCTCCACGTATACTGATGAATCTCTTTGTGATCAAACAAAGTGTTTGTCACGCAGAGATTCTTAGCCAAACATACATTGAGAAGGCATTTGCCATTCTCGTTCACTCGCTCATCACCATACTTACCCAGTACCGATTCATAACCATCCCTTTGCACGCCTGTCCAACCATTAAAATCGCCTAGCAAAATAATCCTCTCATTCTCCTTGCATTTTGTTGAAACCTCATGCAAACTTTCCCAAAACTCCTCCCTTTCTTTTTTAGATTTATTCGTATCTGGGGCATAAGCCCCAATTACGAATAAACGGGTGAGACCTACCTTGACTCTCACCCAGAGAAGTCTTGGGCTCACACATTCATGCTCTTGCATACATTCAGCCATTCGCTCTGTGAGTACGATGCCAACTCCCTGACGACCGTGCTCGGATACCGGAACTCCGGACCACAAAGCCGTCAAGGTTCCGTGTGTGGACGTACTCACCCCTTTTTTCTTCGTCTCAGTCACACATAGAACATCCAGCTTTCTCTCTTTCATCATCATACATACCTCATCTAATTTATGTTCCATCCCTCCACAAACATTCATCGTAGCAAGGCGGCTTTCAGCGGCCCGCTTTTTGCCAACCCCCCTGCGAACACAGCGTGACGCGTGGCAAACGGCATCGCCGCCGTTCCGATCCCCGGAGGGATCCGAACATACGCGCACTATTTTGCCCCCCCCAGAGTACGAAGGGCTGCCCAGGCTAGGCCTAGGGAGGGATTCTCTGGCATTGCCAGTACCCTCCTGGGGTATAAAGTTTTTAAATGGTGCTCGCATGGTCCATTATGCAGGGTCGGGTTTGAATTTGGAGTTTTCCTTCTCCTAGATAGGTAGCAGCCCAATGCTAACGACGCCTATCCCGCCGGGTTTGAATTCGGAGTTTTCCTTCTCCTAGATAGGTAGCAGCCCAATGCTAACGACGCCTATCTCGCCCGGAGGAGATCTTTCCTATGTAATAATCCCTTAATCGCCTTCTACGATACCCGCGGGAGGATATGGGGTGGTGCTATTCTACTCTACCGGCACCACACGGCAAAAGTTTATTGAATAGGTACACCATATACAACAAGTAACGAATATATAAGGAAAAAAGATTGAGCTTATATTATAAAATAAAGATTGAACATTTTTATTTATAAAATAAAACGTTTTTTTAAGGTTTACAATCTATCATTATTATTCATTATGAAACAATCTGCATAATGAAAGTACCTAAACGCGTCGATTCGGTCTTTCGCACAAACAAATTTCATTTTGATTTTCAGTTTTTGATGTCAGATATAGATTTTGACCCAAAAAACTATGTAATTTATTTATATTCTGTACGGCTTAATGAAATAAAAAAATAGGGCAAAATGAAATGAGGTACGTATTGGCAAAAAAATATATGGAGAGTAGTGCCAAATAAAATTTTACAATGTCACGTTGCCTTGAGACATACAATGTACTCTACCTAATATGAGTTGCACTAGCCTTAGTATATTGAAAAGGTCATTTAATCTGGAATTATATGAAAAGCATTTTCTTATCTGGTAGCTGTATTCTACTCTAAATATTCAGACGCTTTTAATTAAAAGGACGTATCTGCAATTAAATAATTAAAAGCAATGATAACCTTTAATTGTTGATAATAGAAGTATGTATGTATGTATGTAAACTCTTTATTGCACAAAAAAAAACAATTACAAGTAAATTCGTACATACATACATACATACATAAACTCACGCCTTCATTCCCAGAGTGGGGTAGGCAGAGCTAAAGAATAATAATAATAATAATTCGTACATAAACTTAAGATAACTAACTAACTATATAACTGCAAAGAAGAAACTAACACTAACTGACTAACTGAGAAGTAACTGCTAGATTTATATGTGTAACTGACCGACTCTTGTTTCCTTCGGAATGCACAGTAGATAAAGTCTAACCCTTATTCATAATCGCGTTATTGCTAAAGCGAGGTTGAAAAGGTTACCTATCTTTAGCTCGAAAAACCTTTGTCCGCCGTTTCGTTTGTCCAAAAATCCTTTTTCTATGAAACCGTTCAACTTTCCTGGATTGTTATACACCTAACCTAACCTACAGGTCCTGTAGGTTAAGATACATTTTGGGAAGATAATGGGTTCAGATATTTTCGGACAAATGAAACAGTGGACAAAAGTTTTTCGAAACATCGATAGGTTACCGCTTGGAATATGTCTGTCCTTATTTGTCCTTATGGCATTTGAATTTGACGGAAAGGGGAAAAGATAAATTTAACTAAAATAGTTTTATTGTGCGGTTTATGAATTAGGGGCTAAATGTCGGACTAACAGAGTACTGGCATCTTATTTTCCTTCCTTTTAAACTGCTGATTTCTATATATTACAACCTCCAATAATATTCAAATGCAAGTAACGAATAGCTACATAGTCTAGAGATAGGAAAAGGAAAGGTGCGACTTGATACCAAAGATTCTAAGACCCGAGGATTTTTTGATAAACATAATAGAATTAGAATGGATAGTTACACTCATGCCTTCATTCTCCGAGTGGGGTAGGCAGGGCTACAGAATTACTAACGACTCTAAAAACTTGTTGATAATTCTGTAACAGTTCCATGTTTTGCACAAATAGGCTTAGATGTTTACCAGTGTATTAGTGAAAGGTTGCAAACCCATCGCCTAAGGGTCTCCCCAGACCTATCGACGCCGAATCGGCTTGAGCCGGTAAGAAAAAGTTTTATGTCCAAGCAATAAGAACGAAAACGACGTCACTCGGCTCAGCTCGGCTCGATTCGGCGTTGCGAACGGAACGACGTCGTTTTCGTTCTTATTGCAAGGACATAAAACTTTTTCTTACCGGCTCAAGCCGATTCGGCGTCGATAGGTCTGGGGAGACCCTAACAGTACTACAAGCCTTTATTCCCTTAATCGCCTCTTACGACATCCACGGAAAGACATGGAGTGGCACTATTCTAACCCAGCAACCCACGGGGAAACTAAATATATTCATAAGTAAAGAAGTTATAATTTAAGAGTGTTGTACCTAAAGCTAAATAAATCCATAAAAAACGCGATAACATCTCTCTCCCCTTAAACCTAGTCCGATGTAAAAAAAAACCTCCCCAAGGATATATTTCTACAAAACAACAAACCTTACTTACTTAATTAGAGCTTATTCAAATATCAAGGAAATCGGACTTGATTTAGAGGGTGAGAACCGGAGCTAATTTTGAATGAAACTCAGTACAGAGATAAATTATATTATAGTCTGGTGCTATTCCAGACTACTTTTAATCCCGAAAAAACGATGTCAAGTACCCAGAGTTAAAAGAGCGTCGGTGGCCTAGTGGCTTGGGGAGTCGAATCGTGTTCGTAAGGTACCTAGTTCGAACCCCTGCGGTCACCATGTACCAATGAGTTTTTCTAACTTAAGTGCATTACCCGATGCTCTTATGGTGAAGGAAAAACATCGTGGAAATCTGCACATTCGAACAGCTGAGTGTGTAGGAGGGTAATAGGCTATTTGACAAGGTGAATAAAACGTAATAATTATGTATATTCATATAAATTATGAGTTTTAAAATCGATTTAAGGTATTCTTACTTAAAAAAAATGGATCTTTTATCCAAAAAACCACGATAAAACTTGATAATTTTTTATCTGTAGCCATTTTATCGAAAACGGCGCCGAATCCATGATGACGTCAAGGGTCGGTAAATATCACAGATTATAGGATGTCTGTATATCCTGTAATCTGTGATGTCTGTAAATATTGCATCTGTCGTTCATGTCGTTGTCGTTCTGTTCTTACGTTCATTGGTTCTTGCGGTTATCACAGACAGTTGACGTTTGTTTGTTTTTCTGGCTTTGCTATGATTAGCCAATGTCAGTTTGTTTATGTATTGACCACTGACGTCAATGATTCCTGTGCGACGCCATCTTGCCCAAGAAAGCGTTTTGGCGGCATATTTTAAAAGTGAATTTTTATTTCCTTTTTTTAGACGAAATACATAAAAGAATTTAAAATTACCACTTTTGGAGTACTCAATAAACACCAACAAATAATCTGAGATGGTTTTCAAAAACCTGTCAAATAGCCATTGTATTAAAGATCCTAAAGGGTCGAAGTGTATCCGAAAGGGCCCACCTGTAAGATAAGATAAGATAAAACCCAGAGTTAGAGCCTAGAGCTTAGTTCGCGACTAGGTCAATTCGTGTAAGATTGTCCCCTGATATTCATTTTATTTATTTATATTTATCAATCTGTCACGTGTCCTATAATCCTGTACTTAGTATGACGTAACAACGACTTTTTAAAAGACACATAAATAGTTTAAGAGATCTTAATCTGAAAGGTATTAATGACATGTGACCAAATAACTGACGGATATTAATGACATAATTCAATTTATATCTGTTGTAAGTATAAAAACCCCGTAAAAGTCGCCCAACTCACCGACCGGTCTCGATATGTAATGTCCGTGGACGTCAATTTCGAAACAATACTACCATTATCTGAATTAAAATGAGATATTTCATTTTAATACTGTATTCATTTCTACTTAGCATAACGGCTGCTTAATGAAGTTATTGTTAAGAAATATAGCCGTTATTCGCATTTTGCTAAAAGCGATTTCGTGTTTATTGGTTTGAATTTGAACATTAGTAGGTACTAGTATGTGTTAAAAAATAAACACTGCTGTGACCTTTTTATACCACACACAATTATGAAGGCTTGCATCTGGTACAAATTTACTAGCATATTATAAAAGTACCCATAGTTTATCTCAATCTAACTAATAATAATAATATAGCACACCGAGGGTTCCAATCCACTCGAGTGACATTTAATACTCAAATAATTATGTTGTTTTTTTAAAGTTTGCAGATAATTACACCTCACACCGTTTTTACAATAGAACAAAAACAAAAATAACATAATAAAAACAATTATTGTATGACAACCTCTTTATTATTTTAACTCGTTGTTATGAAATTTGTCTTTATAACACAATCTGCAAAAATATATACTAACCGCCTATTTATTATGGTTCAAAAGATACAGCTATTCGGAGGTAGGACAGACGGACAGATGGAGAGCGTAGGCTTAGTACCTATTATGGTCCCGTTAGGTACCTTTTGGGTACGGAACTCTATAGAGGACATAATGAGAGATCAAATAAAAACAATTATTCTTGTTATTTATTATACTTTGCCTTACTTACATCTTTTTTTTTTAAACTCACGAAAACTTCATTTTATGTTTTGTGGAAGTGTAAATTCTATCGAGAAATTGAGAAGCGTAACAAATTATGACGTTTTGCAACAAACTTGTATCTAATATTACCAACAATAATACTTACTAAATCATTAGGCACCTACCTCAGATAAAACTGATGTAGCAATATCAACCTCAATACTACCAGAATAAAATTGAAATCGCTTTGGTTATTGAATTTGGGATACTGCTGTATTGGCAGAATAGCTGCGATGCTATTACTGACATGACAGCGCGAGACGTCAAAGCCGTGACGTATCCATTTGTACAAATTGTTTATTCAAATGCTGAAGCGACCTGTGTAATATTGATCATTTATGATTGCCTTATTAATGTCGTCTGCTGATTGAAGGGTGGAGTTGGCAACTTTATGACAATGTTGAGGTACGGTTGCAATTAGAGAATGCGAATAACCGGTTATAACCGGTTTAAACCGGTTAATAACCGGTTAAATTGCAATTCCTAGTTGCAATCTATAATGGAGCAGACAAGGTGTCCGAAAAAACTGAACAGGCAGCTGCTGTTAGCAATAATTCTAAATAAATAGCTAAAAATTATGTGTTACTTTAATACAATGAAACCTTTAATTTAATTTAAATTTTAGTTATGTTGAGGGTAACACCGAAATGATATTAAAAAAAAAAGAATATGGGCGTGCTCAGTTGATCAAGCTTGTGAAGTAATTCATACTAATAAAAGTATTGTTATTATACGTACCAAATGTATTTGTAAACAATATGTAAACTCTTCTTAAAACTATTAACCTTAGTTGAGTCCAGACTATTTTGGCCACCTTGTCCGTTGCAGTATATTTGACGGCAACTGTACATACCTATTTATTTAATAAATTAATTAAGTATATTTTAAAATCTCCAAATTACAAGCTCACAAAATTTGCCACGATACTCTGTAATCGCGTTTGTTAATTTTAAATAATACATACGTTTGGGAATCCGAGCTTGCTCAAAACACGCGATATTGCGTGTTTACATCATACCTGTGTTTATTACTTTAACTCTTTAAATACTTATACTTAATCATTGCAATTGAAACTTGTAAAGTATTCCCATCGGTATGTAGAACGTACGGTCGGCCTTTGTACCTGCACACTTTAATCAAATCAAATCAACGTCATGTTTAAGTGCTGCACTAATCTGTGAAAATCGTTAAAGCGACAGGGTACAGTCGAGTTGATAAATATGTATACACTTTTGTACCTTGTCACTTTAATCGCTGTGAAAATCCACAAATGACAGTTTAAACATTACATTAAAGAGACAAGGTACATTAAAAGAACATTAAAAGTTTGCAGCTAAGGCTTTACCTACGAGTTAAGTGAGCCGTGCTAAATTTGACATATTGAATTCTAAATTAATATGAATACTGCTCTGCTTTGACAATTGCGAACGCCTAAGTTTCACAGCGGCACACGCTACGCACAGTACGCACGCACGGCACGCATATGTGGATGGGTACAATCAATATTCGATTCGTATCAAAATTTATGTAGATTACAGCGGCACACGTACTAAATGACTCAGTGACAGACGCTTAGACTTGTTTTATTTGTAACTTTTATAACGCCAAATGCATGGGTTTTGGCTAAAACGGCCGTTTTCTAAACAAAGCAACTAGAGACCACATTTTGCACACCATTTCCCTGATTTTACATCATGTATGGTTTGTTAACAAAATTGAAATTTTTGGCGAAATGGGAAAATTTTGAGGTTATAAAAGTGTTTACTATTAGACATGTCAGATGGTATGGAGTATAACGTGGCTCACGTGTGTGTGCGTGCGTAGTGTGTGCCGCAGTGAAATTGCAATCCATCCAGCATTCGTTGGCGTCGCCTTAGGTAAGCTACTGTATTACCGTTTTCGCATCGTGCCTCGTCAGACCCAGGATCCTAGAAAATAATATGTAAATTTTGTATATCGATGACAAGACTACGCGTACGCGAAAACTTTGTATAAACGCGACAAAATTCTCAGTCTTACGGTGCTAAAACGAGTTAAACCGCATCGTTTTGCGGTTAACGTAGCTTCAGCGTTAAGGCTTCGTCAACGCGTGGAATTTTCATTAAAAACCGAGTATTTCTTTCTAGCCCGGTGGGTGGTAGAGCAGTGGCGGATGTACGAGCGGTCTCTCTGCTCCTTGCTGGAGCTGCAGGCCCGCAAAGACTCGTTCTCGTCGTGCTGTTCGCCGCGGTACGTGTTCGCGCGGGAATACGCGCCGCACCTGCTCCCGCTCCCGCTGCCGCTCACGCGCTCGCCGCCGCCTGCGCACTTGTAGCGACACACGGCGCCGCGGCAGGTAAGCAAACTAACGACATCTAGCGTCAACCACTGTCAAATTTGAGACGTTTAGGATTCAATTTGCTTAGGAATGTAAAAAGAAAAGTAACTATTATATTTAGTCATAACATAAGTTTGCAAATAAGCTTTTTATTTACAGTATTCCCAGCTTCTTAACTCTTGCACTCGCAACTGACAGTATATTTGTCACTCGTGTGTCATAGGAAAACGAAGATTGCCGATCTTTATGCAGTAATGGTTGCACTGTAGGTACTTATTAACGTTTTAGGAAAGGATACGTGACGCTGTTTCAACATTTAATTTTTTTAAATTATTATTTTTATATTTACTTGTTTCAATCATCTCATCATCTCTTAGGGTATCGTTCCGAACCGTATATTTTTACTATTTTTACCATTACATTTACACGTACGGTTCAGAACGAAGATTGGAACGGCGCGTGGCGTTTCCCGCGGTCCGAACTTTACGTGTACAGGCCGCTATTGTATTCACTAGACGTAACCGGATGGTTTTTTAATCCGCGAAATGCCACCTGTCCGGTGCGAACCAGTACTCGCACTCACATGACTTACTAAGCAAGGGATTCTAGAATCTATTTAATGCGATGTATCGGTGCGATGTGGGCCGTAACGACGTCAATGAGATGCAAAGTTTTTAAGTGACTGTGAAACTTGTAAAGATTCCTTTAGGTACCTTTGGTATCGTATACCATGGTATCTTATCTTAGGCGTCGACCCTTTAGGATTATTTGTTATGTTAATTACCACACCGTGAGGAAACCCGCTTCAGTTAATTGTAAAAGCTTCGGATAATGTCGGGTTGATGTTGAACAGTGAACCATTTACCGTTTTTAAGATACAAAAAAAATATATAAAATCTGTAATCTAATTTAGGCTAGTCAAATTGGACCTTATAACATCGAAAATAAAGTTCATAACAAAATGAGTATTTTCTTTTGCGGTTACCAGGCATATTATCTTAAATATAGAACCCTCAGTGCGCGAGTCTCGTGCTCTAGTTTCGTGGGTAATATTAGGTCAGCAACCGTGTTTCTCAACATCCAACGCTGTGTGGCGTTGAATGTTGTGGTCAACGGCTTATATTGGTAATTGATCTTTATTTGATGAATCCTAAGCAATTTCACCAATGGTTCCACAGCGGTCAAGCCACAGTCAACCAAACACACCCACAAACGCTATCTTAAACTAGCCTCGTTCATTTTATAACCTCTAACATTGGCCGTAAGTGGTCCCTGCCTTGAAACCGTCGCACAACAAAAAGACGTAAGCGTTTAAGAGGTCAGTTTGCACATAGGCTGTTTTAAGGTTTATGGGTAGAGTAGCAGTTTAGAAGGTTTTATATCCCATCGCTAGCTCCACGGTGGCCTGATGCCACCGTTAAATAGCCGTTAAATCAAATACAATCTCTGATTGCGGACGTTTAGAACAACAATAACATTACTTTATTTTATTTTTATTATGTACGTACTCGTAGTCTTTCTTTATATCGTAGCATTAATGCAAACGCACGGATTTGTCTGTGTACTGAAGATCATCGGTGTATGTTTCAACCAAATGGATTTCTGGGCCACGATGGAACTATGTCAAAGTGACGCAATAAGTCATATGGTAAAACGTGTTTTAGGGTTTTTTTTCATTGACCGATGATGACGTCTCGCCTCGCGCAATTTACACAGCGGGCAGGACCCGCGCGGGCCTCGGGCGGGTGATCGCAGGCGGCAGGCGCCTGCAGCCCGGTTTAGTCAATTCAAGATATCGGGGGACGACCCGCTCAAGGCGCTCAGTGAGAAATAATGCCTTAGTGAGAAAAGCGGCCAGGGGGGTTACCTGACATACTAAAGCAGTTCAGTTTAGGCTGAGAGAAAGTGATAGAGCTATACAACTCTATAGCTCGGTCCCTTTCTCTCAACCTAAACTGAACTGCTTTATTATGTCATGGTAACCCCCCTGAACACGTAAAGTTCAGACCACGGGAAACGCCACGCGCCGTTCCAATCTTCGTTCCGAACCGTACGTGTAAATGCTTCCATATAACTCCATGTTAAAACACCCGTCGAACTTCCGACCAGCTCGGCGCAGGAGCCGCTCCTGCCCACTGCGTGAATTGCGCTAGTATATCATTTTATTTTTAATAGGAATTCGGGGGGGGGGGCGGTAGGGCCTCAGGAAAAATAAGGGCGCGCTGAAGCTGTTTAGGATTATTAATGTATTTTAGTACTTTCTCAGCAGTCTATGTATTACAAAACGTTTTCTGTTCCTCTGTGCGCTCGTCCCAGTAGGTATAATTTGACTTCTAGTCATGTCAAGTATGCGTCACAACAGATCTGTTTTCCCAATGGTACATCTGATATCCTGATGTTAAGCCTTGTACCAGTTTCCGTTAGGTACTAAAAAAGTAGTAAAGTACCTTTTTATAAAGTGTTTTTTTTTATACGAACCAGGGGCATTGGTGTTTTGACCCGGTGCGAGCCTGGCAGTATCTGGGCCCTCCATTCCCCGGTCTGCGGAAGGGATTCTCATCTCTGCCCCTTTCAAATGTAATTTTCAATATCCTGCTAATAAAAGCAAGGACTTAAGTCTTCGGCCCTTCAGGCGACAACCAAAAAAATTGTTTTTTTTTGTATTGCTAAGTGGGGGGTCAGCCCCAAAAAAGTATAGGGATAGGTCCCGTAGGTTACGTAACGCAACCGTGCAACGTCGAACAACTGGAAATGACTACGATGTACAATGTATGTATGCTGTGTCAATGATTAAACTGATAAATATGCAACAATATTCAATGCGCCTGCAGGTATCTACTTGTTTTGTGTACTTGCATTGATATATGTAAATATCTTGTGTATGTATGTAAACACTTTATTGTACTAAAGAAAAACAACAATGCAATTCATATAAATAAAAGGATGCACAAATTATCCCTTTAAGCGATCTCTCCAGCTTACTCTTGTTATTTGAATATTTTCATTTAAATTATTACTGTTTTATAGCACAAGATGAAGAAGTGGAAACAAAATAAGGAAGTTCTGCCAAGTTTACAGTGCAGTGCAGTGCACGGGCCCCCGTCGGGCGACTGTATTGGTTTCTAGGCTAGGCTATAGCAGTGCTTAAGGAGTTAGGTACCTACATATCCGTCTATTTTAGTGCCTGGGACTTCCCAGTTTTAAATATTTAATTGAACTACTGACCTAAGGACATAAGAAGCTGTAGGACGTTTTAAACAAAGTATAGAAAAGTTGTTAGTCTCAGCCCTTTAAGGGCCGTATTAATAAACTGATCTTGACTGTAATGCTCGTCTCAAGATGCGTCAAAACTGACAGTTTTCTATGGTTTGACGTTTACTTTGACGTATCTTGTGACGGGCATTTCAGCCGAGATGCGTTTATTAATACGGCCCTAAGAGTTTCTGTTACCTATTGCTGCTCAGGCGCTAGGGTTGCGTCGTTACGCGCCGCCCGATACTTAATATGAATCCTTATTATGCAACCAAATCGGCGACAGAACAGCGCCGACTAAGCCTTTAGCGCACTCTGTCACAAAACCGAAACTAAACCAAACCGAACCCGGAACTCTGCATTGCGATAAAGTACAATTTTGATTATAATTCTGCCCTCCTACAGAGAAAAAGCACATGTGCAATTAATTCGTAGAAGCATATTAAACTCTCAAGGGTTCTTATAAGATTGGTTTTTCAATACAATTCATATAGTAGATACGCCTTTTCTCCTTAGGAGGGCAGAATTATCGGTTTCGATTCGGTTTAGCTTCGGTTTTCTGGCGATTGTGCATCATGCGGTACCCGGCTCCGTCCGTTCTGCTGAGCTTCTGTTTATACTGTGGTTTTAGTCAGTTCGTTTTACTACGGCATTTTACTCACAGCTCACTAACACCAGCCGACGTAGAATCTTGTCATAATACAACAAGGTCCAGAAAATATAAATTATTAACTTTGTTTCATCGATTTAAACGACAATATCGTATTCCTCAAAATTATACCGTATACCGCCACCCGAGGTATGGGTGAGGACCAAAAAGTAGGCCACGCTAACTCACTCAATTAAATTTTCTATGAGATTTTCCCGTTGTGACACGAATATTAACCATTCAATTGTGGGGTTACTTTTCGTCGCTTTTCGTATATACAGGGTGTAAGGGACGGCTCACCGAAAACTGAAACCATAGCTTCAGACCATTGTACTGAAATGAAATCCAGTGGAAATTTTCCCGGGAAAACGAAAATTTTCTCGTTGGTTTCAGTTTTCGGTGAGCCGTCCCTTACACCCTGTATAGGTATACATACAGGATGTAAGGGACGGTTCACCGAAAATTGAAACCATAGCTTCGGACCATTGTACTGAACTGAAATCCAGTGGAAATTTTCCCGGGAAAACGAAAATTTTCTCGTTTTTTACGTGAAAATGCCGTTTTCACAGTTTTTTTTACATAATGAGCTGTCATGAAAACGAGGAACATTTCGTTTTCCCGGGAAAATTTCCACTGGATTTCAGTTCAGTACAATGGTCTGAAGCTATGGTTTCAGTTTTCGGTGAGCCGTCCCTTACACCCTGTATAGTATTAAATAAACACCCCTAAGGCGTTACAGAGTGTCTCAATTATTACCTGATGATTTTGATGCTTAGGCCATGAATTTAAAGGATGCTACCGGATACCGGACCATGGTAGTTGAAAATAAGTTTTGCTTTTAATTTAAAGCAAGCAGACTGGCAAAGCATATACGTAATCCAATCTCTATGTTTAATTATAAATGGTGATTTGTGAGAGAACAGAGAGAATAAGCAAGTGGGTAAATACGGTTTGCAGGTTCCCGGTGTTTCCCGGGAAATATCAAAACTCGCTGGCAAAAATACCCGGGACCGGACCTTGATGTAAAGACCGTGGACTTTTCACGGTTGGCCGTTTTGGGCCCTATTATGAGAATCATTAGGTTTCCGGTAGCAAGGAGATTCTGAAAAAAATACGTCACAATATTATTGATTATACTTACGTATTAATATTTATACAAATATTAATTTAGTATATATTGCGCTCTGAGAAATGATTAAGTTGTTGTTAAATAAATTGGAACATTGGAGGAGTAAAGTAACAAAAATTAGCTCACGTTCATGAAGTAATTTAAAGGGGTATATTTGTGTCCTATATAATTTCTGTTGCAACGTTGCATTTTACTTTTTTTATATAGGTATTAAATTTTTCCGTTCAGTCAATTTGGAGAATACAGGTTGCGACAGACGGACATGACGCCAATAATCCTTCGCATTTTACCGATTGTACAGAACCCCATGAAGATACTTTAGTTTTTGTCACCTGTATTAAAACGCCACAACTGTATAATCGTTTGACACTAGAGGACATAAAACAAAGAGTATCACGTGTAGACATTACCCTCCTTTGCTGCTCACTCGGTTAATATCGTGCATCAGTAAGCAAGACTTACTACCGGGTGAGACTGCAGGCAATAAAAACGGTGCAATATATAGCTATCTCGCATTTTCACGCTCATAAAACTTGGCGCGAAAGGGACGGAGCATTTTACGACCACCCCGTTCGCAACAAAAAGTTTTTTAACGATCAACTCGTAAATTACGTAGTCTACGGTTTTTTTAAGCTTTTTCACGATGTATTGGCTTTAGTAATCATTTTGTAGAGTTCGATATTATATGAACAGTGAACGCATCAGAATAAGTAGATAAAAAAGTGGTGGCGCCACCGCAACTAAAAAAAAAAGGAAAGTAGTAATTATACGGTGTGACCATTCAACGTCAAAATTCGTTGATTTTTTTGCGTGTTAACACACGCTTTAGCTTTAGCTGTCAAAAATAACTATGAAAAATCGTACTACCCTAGAATTTACATTTAAAAACGCTTCTATGAGTACCTAGGGTGGTAGTTCCATTGGTTGCAGTCGTATTTAGTACTAACTTTTAATTTAAGTGTTCACATCATACAAGTGTGACTGGATTCGGGTCTGACACATAAAGGGCCGTATTAATAAAAATGCTTCTTAAGTGCGATGCCCTTCCAACTTTCCAAGTCACATCAAACTACTTACATGACAAGTCATGATAGCTGTAATTTCCGACGCGTCTTGTAAAGGGACTCTTACTCAAGATTAGTTATTTACTACTGCTGCAAATCTCTGCAAAGTTTCTAACTGGCCAGTTACAAAAAATACTTTTTCTGCATAAAATTATCATATTTTAAACACTTCGCAGAACATTACAAACTATCGTGTTAACCAATGACCTACCACAAGCCAAGACCCATTTTAAAAATGGAACACCGGTACAAGACGGTCGTAAAACGAACCTCTGAGTGATGTGATATCACAGTCGACGAGATATATTTATCGGTTTTCGTGTTCAAGGACAAAGGATTTAACATAATAAATAAGACTTTATTATGCAAAGTTACTACGAAAATATGTTTGAAGCTAAAAAACCTGAAGCAATTATTTAAATAAGCTAATAGGTATGTTATTACTTCTAAGTATTCAAAGCTTACGACTAATATTGCAAGTTAGTTACTACTAGTAAAAACGTTTGGCAAAACATTCCAGTCTTGCTAAATTTACGCCGATTACCTCATAATAAGCATATCGGGTATCGGATGTCGCATTGCATGCATACTAATTATTTCAAATACAGTGCCACGAGGGGCACTTGTATTAAAAGTTAGAGAGTAAAGTTTTAAAACATTTCAAGTTACACATGATTGACTAAGTTTTTGCTTTTAATTTTTTTTTATACGTTTTGAATTAAGTGGAATTTTGTATTACTTTAAAAGGCTGCATCAGGAGAATAATTTACTGCCATTGGGTTTATATTATGTTTTTTTTATTCCATCGAATTGCTATAGAATACATACATACATAAACTCACACCTTCATTCCCAGAGTGGGATAGGCAGAGCTAAAGAATTACCAACAAGTCTTTAAACTTCTTGATAATTCTGTAACCACATTTTGCACAAGTAGACTAAGATGTTTCCCAGTGTATTACTGACAGGTGGTAAGCCCATCGCCTAACAGTACAAGCCTTTATTCCCTATAGAATAAATTATGTAATATTTCACTCAAAGTGATATACCTACTTAGGTAATCAGATTCCAACATATTTTTGTAAACAATCAATCAAATTACAATATTGTATTAATGGAAGAAGATTTTTTTATTCGAGTAGGTAGGTAAAAAACAGGAAAGTTGCTTATCTGTTTTCCAAGATAAGAATTTATTGAAATTGACAACGTTCATGATTATTAACTAGTAGGAGATTGACGTTTCATCCAATTTTTTTATTAAGACGTGAAAGTGTGTAAAAAAATGTAATAAGTACTCGGTAATCATTGGCTAAAAATATCGACATTGCCACCTGTCGACAATACCTGTCGCATCACTGTTTGACGCGTCGCGTCGTCTGCCGGTCGTAAAACTTTTCGCGCGTAAACGTCACGATTGACACAAGCAAGCAGCTGCAGCGCTGCACAGCGCCCCTTACGGCCGCGACCGTCTAATAACATTGTTGATTTACAGCTGCCGCAGCGCTTAAAAACGTCCCCGGTTCGGTGACCGGCGAAATTAGAGATCTGGAATGCGTGAACTTTTAATATTGCAATGTTTTTGTTGCCAACTTTTAGACATTAAATTTGTTGACTATTGATGTTGCCCTCGTAAAAAATATAAGCGGTGTGTTTGACTCCATTATCATATAAACTAAATAACGTTGGCACCCTCATGTCTCGGCTCGTATTTTACGATTATGATAAACGGGTCGTCCTTAGTCCAAACTGGACATAAAAAACGTAGTCGTTACTCGTACTGTAATTTAATATCTAAGTATTTGCTAGGAATTTATTTACATACCATTAACAGCTTTCTACAAACTGTAATTGGCCAGTGTTTACGTTTATTGCTCAGGTTAAGAAAGGTCAGTGATGGGTACTGTTACTGAGACTTAGTTCGTATTTTATGAGATACATGCTAGAGGTATTAGCTAATTGTATGGTTTAATACATTTATTACTTGGAGGTCAACTCCTTATAGGTGGATAATGCGTGCCTGCGGCTAGGGTTAGGGTTACCATTTAGGAATTTAGAAAAGTCCTGAAAAAAAGCTTAACATTTCGATAAAAGTCCGGCCTTTTAGTCACAAAATTGAAACATTACTCACTTAGTAACAGTGGTATTATAGACCATCTAATATAAAAACAACCGGACAAATTAAAGAGCCTGGCAAAGTCCGGACTAGAGTCTAAAAGTCTATGGCTATGCCTACGGCGCTCGCGAGCAAAAATTCGCGTGTTATTGGCCCGACCGACGTTCTATGAGCAGCTACCCAGATTTTAAATGTGAATCAAATGATGAAACATTTAGCCGTCGACTAAAAAATCTTCTATTGGAGAATGCATTTTATTCATAAAACTAAAGATCCAGGGTTCTCTAAATTTATGTTGTATTTGTTTTACTTGACTTAGTGTTAGTATAGTTTTCTAGCTTTCTGTTAATTGACAATTTTAATTATTTAAGTTATGACTTATGACTGACACTTTTATTTTGTTGTAATTATTGTACCTATTTTGACGAACACAGATCAATGCAGGTAAATTATAATGTAATTTATTATGTAGTTATTTTATGCAAGTAGTACATAGAATGTGAATAATAAATAGAATACATAGAAGCTTTTTCGAGCCTTGACTATAATAATACATGTATAGATACAAACTGAATTATGTGATTGACAATTATGTTGTGGATACCATGGTCTAAGAGAGCGGCCACCAGTGCCTCGAGTGTCAGTTGATGGTCACGCGGCAAACCGTCTCGAATGCAAAAGTGACCATGTTACTCATAAGAGAAACGCAAACGCGATCGAGCCGTTTCTGTATATGTAAAAATACACCAGAGGCTCAGAGTTTAACGGTGCGTAAATTACGTTCCGTCAAAATTGACGCCATGTAATTACTATGACCCATTCTTTTGTTTACGCAACGTCACAGTATTTTACACGTCGGTGTGGCCGATTCTTAAAAGCATGATGTTAAGAAAACCCATCTCATTTTGTACATATACCTACCATAAATACCAATGTAGCTTTGTCTTTTGTTTCCCAAATAATGCTTTACGCGAGACGTCTAATCAGATATCAGCTTAACGCCACCGTAAACAGTCTGTTGATTCCAACATATAGCCGCGTCCCTCTCAGCCTGGCAGTCCGACTGTTACTCTGTCCTGTTTTGGAATACGGCGTGACGCTGGCGACTGACAGCATAAACGAATGATCAAGTCAGTCTAAAAGAAGTAGGTTCAAAGTGGCACTCTTGCGCCATCTAGTTACGCTCGTGCAAATTAGTAATCAATAGAGATGGAAATCTCTAATCTAGGCATCAAAGGATACTACATTCTACAGAAAATATTTTTCTCTTTGTTGGAAACTGTATTACGGTTAACTAATTTGTATGTGACTTCTATCGGTTGGCTAACTTATACTCGTTCCATTTGCTACTAGATAGATAGAGAATTTAAATGCTGAAGTAAGTAGGTAACTTCTTTCCTAGGAGACACTAAGTTTGTACTTTATCGCATTAACGTATTTGACTATCTTGTTTGACATTGCTTACGTGGCTGTAATGCGACAAGGTACACAAGTATCTATTTATATTCTTTTGTCGTTCATTTAACGAGTACCAATGAGTGACCACAGATCTCTGTCGCCGTCCGCTCTATTGTTGTCATGTAGGTGCCCCAATTAATTTTACAACTTCGGTAGCAAGAGCAAATGATCTGGTTTTTCTTCCAATATACCTACTATTAAAATAAAAAAACATGTTTAAATTGTATGTTTTGATATGTTGAGTATAAGTGGATAACATTTATTAGAAACACTGTCCTGGATTATGTTTTGACAAAGGATACTATTTATACTAGAAAAAAAGTTGTTGATGTTATAATGTCGTGTAAAGCGAAAGTTTTGTTCAATATCCAAATTAGGCAGCCCAACACTAAGTTATGAGTACGTATAAAACTCTTTTCGCATGCCATGTTTTAACCATTTACACTCTGTTTCGAACCCACTTCGATACTTAAACTTACAGACTGCACACCCATTATATGGCTCCTTACTTCGTCGCAGTCGGGTATGTCACATCTGCAATAATCTAGCATCTGTCAAACGTGTTCGTAGGGTTAGCACTGCTGGATTAATTTATTCTATCTATTCTGTGGCAATTGTTTGATCGTTATAACCTGTGTTTTATACTCACACTAGCTTTTCGCCCATAACTTCGTCTGCGGAGAGTGAGTTATTTTATTAAAAGTACAGAAACCGTTTTCAACACGTTTAAGGGATTTTTACAATATAAAGAGGGCCGGATCCCAAAACATATATTTGTTAAGTATTTATATAAAGCTCTTTAAAAAAAACATTGATCTAACTTTTATAGCCGATTTAAAATACCATAAAAATATTTACTATCACCCTTTCACTAACTGAGAGGTAGATTAAAAAATAAAAATATTAAACTCACGTATATAACAAAGATAACAAAAGCTTGTCCCAAAAATGAAACTCGGAGACTTTGTTTACTCGGTGTTAGTGAATGCGAATTAACCGGTTATTAACCGTTTTTGTATGAAAATAACCGGTTAAATCCGGTTAAAACCGGTTATTTGTATTCCCTATTCGGTGTACATCAATTAATATTTTTTACACAGATAAGACCACAAACGCAACTAATACCCTAACAAAAAACCCTCATACCTGACAATTTCTGCAACTAACCGGCAACCCTAAGCAAAGTTTTATTACAATTAGCAAGAAAAGCAATCTCAAGAGGCGCAACCATGCCCGCCGCGGTTAGACAGATAAATTTAAATGCTCCAACAATATTTTATGGCTTATTTTAGGTACGTTTTACGACTGAAGACGAGACTGCCTGGATGAATGTCTGGCTAGATTTTATGACATCTCACGACTAGTCCAGGAATGTACCAGACATGAATCGGTAATATGGAGACTAATATTAATGCCTTAATGCCCGCGCGCAGCAAAGTAGCCGAGTTACTTTAGTTTTACGAGCTTCGTGTTATTACCTAAGTTGATCTCTGGGCAAATAAGACGCATATGCTGTTTGAGACTGATATCGTTGTCATATTATCGGAACGATACTATAATATGAGGTTTTTAACACTCCTTATTATTAGCTTCTTTTGTTGGTGTATCATATCCGTTTAAAACTTTGCCATACTATAGATGGAACCATTGAGCTGGTATGATGATGAAGGTGGCTATAGAAACTCAGCAGTAGCTTAATATTTTTTTATTTAGGTATGTCTGTGTGGGCTTCGTAAGGCCCAAACGGATGAACTGATTACAAAGCAGATTTACTTTTATTTTAAGCTAGTTTAAATTACATTGAAGTCTTAATGTATCATAAAATTTATTAAACCCTTTCAGACGTATGAGAATTATTTTTCAGTTTTTTTTGGCTTTAATTAAGAAATTACAATTATACATAGACACGCACTTCAGACATAGGTCAAACATACAACCAACTTTTGTGTGAGTCGGTTTTAAATACCCATATTACCCATCATATCATACACCGAAAAGGTCCATTTTAGTTTACGGTGGAGAAGTTCGGTTTTCGAGAACTTTCGGAATTCCAAATTAGGTACAAAGGTACCGTTTTCTAGAATTATTGAGAAACTTCTAGATCGGTACAAAGGGTAAATCGATTATACGGATAAGACCACATCCACATGGTAGTCACAAGCATATGGTATGCTCCGCGGAAGTTGCCATTTTTATAGAGGGGGGGTTTTACTGCCTCCCTTGATCGCGGGAAATTGTGTATGAAGACTTTATGGTTACAGCCTGTTTTAGTTTAGCCGCTACGCCGGTATTGTGAGATTATTATAATTAAATTAAATTTGTTTACTAGGAAACACATTTAGCGATTCATTTTTATTATATAGATACGTATAAGCTATAGAGAAGTAATTTTTTTAAGCTTATTATTTAATTAAATATAATGGAAATTGTACCTTATTAAGTTTGCTCAGGATTTTTGTATACTTTCCTAATTCTTTGCAAAAACTTAGCGACAAGACTATAAAAGCGAAGCGGAATTGCCTACAAAGATAAGTTTGTTTTGATAGTGTTTATTATTCATAAAGTTTCATGGGCTAAAGCAGTCTTTACTTAGTTTGCATTGATAGTAAAAAGGCAAGCGTCTGCGTCGACGTTATTTGGAAAAAACCGACCAAGAGCGTGTCGGGCCACGCAGTGCAGGGTTCCGTTTATAATTTGGTCGAGTATTACTGTAACTTGTAACTGTTAACTTGTAAAGCCGACTTACCTGTGATAGTTTCATTATAATATATACTTACTACTAATCTGTTTTTTTTTCTCATATCTAAAAACAACGATTTGACTGGCAGACAGACATACTTGACTTTCACAAAAATTACCATTTTTAAGCTTAATATTCGCTATAAGTTAGAAATGTTTGACAGACCTGATTGAGACTGCACGCCCTGTAACGTGTTTTAGAATAAAAATAGAATAGAATCACTTTATTTCAGGCAACTAGGCCCATATTTACGAATACCTTGTTTTGTACCCCATGACGGGCCAACTTAAACTAGTCGGTTAATATTAAATGTGTCAAGTTGAAGTGGTGCGCTTGAGAGAATCACATCCCTGAACATAAGGGTTCCTTATTGACTACGGAACCCTACCAACCATAAAATCTATTCCAACGAAGATTTTCTTAGATGTCAAAAAAATTGCAATGAAAATATTTGTATTAACAAAAGCAGTAGGTATAGATAGGTACACAGGCTAACTTGAGTTATTCAAAACATCCATGATTCCGCTTCAAACACTTCAAATGTCAACGCTAATTACTCCATGTTTACTCTTCCCAGGGGTGTCATTCTCTTTAAAACAGCATTCTCTTGGTCGAACGAGTGAACGCGGCGAACCGGCAAGTTTAAGTAGTTCCATCAGAGCGTACAAAACACATCTTAGCGCGTGCATTCTCAATTAGGCAGCACGGCTTCTGCCAAACGATTGAACGTAAAAAAACTGCCGTTTTTAAGAGAATAACACCCCAGGAACCTAACCCGCGATCCGCAGCATGGTTGGCTGCCACTACTGAACCAAAATTGTCAGCTCTAGCGTAGGTGTATTACCGCCGCACTCAGGGACATTTTAGAGACAGTTTACTCGTTCCTTTTTAGGGTTCCGTACCCGATGGGTTCCCAAGTTCCCAACGGACGGGACCCTATTAATATGCCTACACTGTCCGACGTCCGTCCGTCCTAACTTTAAAGAGCTGTTATTTTGAACTGTAATATATACCGGATGGTTTTTGTTCAGAATATACTTATTAGGATGTATGTACTAACAAATAAAAAAAGAAGTTAAATAATAAAGGAGGGTCCCCATTACTCCCCAAGCCAATTTGAAAGGATTGTTATCAACTAAGTTTTTTTTTTGTTGAATCGTTAAAACGGTAAAAAATACAGGCGTCAAATTTGGTAGGATTATATTGAAAACCTTGAAGAAAACTAACATACACCTCTTTCCCAGAGGGGGGTACATTAACAACCACTTTAAAAAATTCTTGATAATTCTGTAACCACATTGTGCACAATTAGGCTAAGATGGTTTACCAGAACTAAAAATACAAAAAAAAATACAACTGTGGGTCTGGCCACGCTAAATCAATTCGAAATCGAATTCAAATAAGAATACCTACTGTGTGGCGGTATGGACCCCTCGGTGCTCGAGTCCAACTCGCACAGCTCGTACTAGACCGGTTTTTTTAAACTTACATACATACATACCTACATACCTTCACGCCTGTCATCCCAGAGTGGGGCAGGCAGAGCTACAGACTTACCTTCACTTTTTTAAACTTGTGTATGACAGTAAGGAACGACCTTCTTCATTTACTGACTCGGAGACCGGCCATTAGCCTACGGTACAATGCAATTAGTTTATCTATCGCTGATTTATAATATCTTTATGAACGAGTAAAGAACATGGCAACAAGTGATAGGCTCGCTAAGTTACTTAATACTCCGCTAACCTAATTTCTTGTTGATTGCTCTGAGACAATACGATAACCCTCTCACCGAACATTTATTCGCGTAGTTATAAATAGAGTAAGGTCAGGCATTTAAATGTTGTCACTCGATATCAAAGATACAATTTATAAAACCAGTTCAAACCGATTCTGTTTACACTGAAACATGTCAATCTGTTAATGCGTTATTTATAGCGCATACTTTTAAGCATGATTGTATTATATGGTTTAAAAAATGATCTGCTTGTTCCTTAGGGGCTTTTTATCTGTACAGCATGGCGCAATTTGGGATAGTTCATATTTTTTTAATTACTCTCATTTGAAAACCATTTCGAGGAAGGTTTTAAAGCCGTTCTGCATTATTAAGTCTTTGAAATATATTTATCTATTTTGGACATTTCGCCAAAAGTATATTTGACCTTTGTTTGACTTTCGTTTTTGGCTCCTTTGTGTATCTTAAGGGTTAGACGAAAACCGCTTAAAATTGTATTTTTTATTATACTATAACAATCACTTTTTATCATTAGATATTCAGATTCAGATTCAGATTTTGTTACTCAATATAACACAGTATAAATTACATGGCATGTCAAATTATATGCAGTTACATTGAGGTCGTCAGAAATAGAATTAAATGATAATAGTAGAAGATGATAATAATAATGATATCATTTAATTGTTATAATTTATTAGAAAATGCCAACACAAATTTAAAATAATCACGTCATCCATAAAATGTCTGCTAAATAAATAAAGATGTTAAAACAAAACTATTGAGTCAAATACAAAATTTATAACATTGGTCACCTAAAATTAACTATTCTTTCGAATTAGAATGTAAAAACCGTGAGTTATTTTTTTTGGTCTATCCCAATTATGTGGTGACGCTCGTCGAATCGCTTACACCGCTGTACGAAGGTCAATTATTGCTTAATCCATCCGCCATATTAATTGTGCCCTACTGTAATGATGTTTTTGTCCGAACTGCACTCCACTCCACTCCATATTAAAAACATGAAAAAATCTCCGATATATTGTTATTAAGGTAGCGGCCAGACCGCTGCTCAAAATTCGGTGACTGTACGGAATCCCAGTGACGTGCCGTAAACGTCACGACTTGGTGTGGAGAGCATGCAGTAAAGTCGTGACGTTTACGGCACGTCGCATGCGATTCCGTACCTACCGTCACCGTATTTTGAGCAGCGGTGTGGTCGCTCCTTGTAAGGGTCTCCCCAGACCTATCGTCGCCGAATCGGCTTGAGCCGGTAAGAAAAAGTTTTATGTCCATGCAATAAGAGCGAAAACGACGTCGTTCCGTTCGCAACACCGAATCGAGCCGAGCCGAGCCGAGCTGAGCGACGTCGTTTTCGCTGTGGTCTGGGGAGACCCTGACTCGGCCGCCATTATAGTTCATTTATTTTAGCATGATACAGAACTAAATAAAGGTATTTTATTGGGCACGTTACACGCAACATAATAATTATACAAAAATATTGCTCCAAAACGTCTTTTTTGACTGCTATTATTTGACAGTAAATATTAAATGAACGTTATAATCTATTGCAGTAGTACTTTAATTCATATTCGTTAATATTTACATTGCGTTTTTTATTTGTGTTGATTAAATTTACTTCAATTAGAAACGTGGTCCATAAAAGACCTAAAGAAGCAGGCGTTACAAACCTGTGTTAACAAAATAACGAAACGTCCGAGCATATAACTCGACTAAATCAAATACTATCCTGTCACCTGTCAAATATAGCGAACCTAGTGAATTTTAAATTGATTATTAATAACGCCACAGTTTGCATTTTTTGACAGATTGAACGTCACAACGCCCTTATGTGATATGTCCCATGTTATGTTATGTCATTTTCTCTCGAGTTCGAGAGCGTGAGCGTTGATATTGTTCCATAGTTGTTTTTGTTGTGAGTTGTTTGTTGTTAATTTCCTTGTTAAAGTTGGCAGCTGCTCGTTTAGTCTACAACTTTAATCTCTACCCTACTACCGCACTCTTTAGCGGAGAAACGATGACACTTCATCCGGAACAGTCAGTCTTAAATTAGGTAAATCAATTAAGTATAGCAGTTAGTAACCAATATATACATATTCAAATAGTTTTATAGTATTTTTTTTATATAATATCGAGACCCAATGTTTTGTCAAACACAAACACATTAATGACACATGCACAGATACAATATATTGAGTGCATAGATTCTTATTGATTCTGCCAGCGAGTAGGTATTAGAGTTGACGACTACTGGTTCTTTTTCTTTTTTTTTCTCATCCTAAAATAAATGAACTATAGGTACTGTCAAGTACGAGTAAATAAGAGCTATCGTAACATTGAGCCTACGATAACACCTCAAAAGCAATATTGTTTAACTCGGTAGAATAGAGGCCCTGGTGACATGTGTGCTCGTTTGCCTTTTCCATATAAAAAACCGTCTCCAAGTAATTATTTATCATTTTTAAACGTTCTATGGTTTCATACTAAAATAAAATGTACAACTATTTCCCGCACGCTTTTGTCATCGAGAGGTATTAAAAAATTATAACATTTCAATGGCCAGTTTTATAATAACGAATTACTATTGAAATACACAGAAGACCAGATGACAAGCCACAGGGTATTGTATCAGAATCAATTGTGCCGTTAAAAGTAGAAACAAGTAAACAAATATAATTGCACTCGGGGTCCAAATATCAATACAACTTTACATGGCAACATTCACATTTTGTTCATCGCCTTTAATTATATTTTTGATTGATTTTAAGTTTGTACTACGCACGTTCGATATCGAGCGATTTGTATCGATTGTACCGGTACAAAAAGAATCGCATTCAATGACCACAGACTCTGCAACATTGTTGCGAAGCGGGTTAAGGTTGCGGCGGTGGCGGAAGGATATAATTTATGGTTTTGGGATATGTGTTTATGGCTGTGATATGACATGTAATTTGATACGTCGAACTTTAAGTAGAAGAGTGAAAGTGGCGAGTGAACGGTTTGTTGTGGTTATTCATTTGAACCTTTATTAAATAAGAGCAAGCCCAAAACATTTTGTACTCTAGCAAATACACAATATCGTACACGTGAAGCAAATCATTTTGTACTCTAGGAAATACATCTTATAAACATACGTGAAGTGAAGACCTCGGAGTCTAGTCAAGATGCATATCGATAAGTTTTTTTTTATGGCATAAAGAAGACAAACGAGCACACAGGCCACCTGATGGTATCTAAGTGGAAACTGTGACCCATAGACATTCGCATTCACAAGACTGCAATGCAATCCTAAGACTGCAAATGCGTTGCCAACCCTGAGGACTAAGATGGAATGCCTCTATGGTAGTCATTTCACCTGCTGTCTTATCCCCAAACCGGAACACAACAATGCGAACTCTGCTGTTTGGCGGTAGGTTAATGGATAAGATGGTGGTAGCGATCCGGACGGACCCTGCACAAGGTCCTACCACCCGCAAAAGTTACCGATTTTTGAATATCGACAAATATTTAAGGGTTGACCTAAAAGATGATGACAGATGGCGTTGACCGTTAGTCAACTTCGAGTCGATAGAAAAATAAAAGTTTTCGTTTTATTTTAAATAGCGAGTACAAGAATTATTCTCCTATTTGTCCTTACTTAATATTGTTAGTATAATCTCCTATAACTTGTCCCGTCTGTTTAAGAAGCACCCGACACCGCATGGCAACAGGTGCCGCCGGTTCAATTCTAGTATGCTCATTCACATTACTAAAACCTGTCTTAAAATAAAGGAGTGTATGTGGTACCTACCTCGTATAGTAAATCGGATTCTACTGTATAAAAAATAAAGTTGCTTTTTAATGGGAGTTTAAAGGCATTTCCATCTGAATCGGCCCATCCGTTTGATGTGCATGAGCCACAGATACACAGATAGGTATGTACTAACTACTAACACAGTCATGTTAAACTTCTGGCCCCCCTCATTTTTTTGGCCACAGGTTAAATACAATATTACTTCTACAAAGTGTTATCTACTCTATTTTATAACCAGCGACATCAAAGTTGTTTTTGTTACATAATCCCGAATGTCATACCGGTTACGATCACCAGCTAGGGCTGTATTTATTAAAGTGTTTATTTATATAAATAGTTTTATAAGTAGGTACTAATATAGTTGTCTTGTTGGGTACGGTCGAACTCAGAAGAAGATGTGATGTAGTAGATGATCTTGTCGCAGCTATTGATATATTAAATTCAACCCACTCTCAGTTTAATACGTTACTGCGACAAGGTACTAAAATGTACAGCTACTTTGACTGTTCCCATAATACCTACAAGCCTAGCTTACATAGGGTTTGGGAAGTTGAAGGAAGCAGGGAGGAAATTCTGATCTTTTCAATCTTTGAAGTTAACTCGCTTCCTAAACAAAGTGTAATAGTGGCGAACTGTAAATTACAGGTTAGAATGACATACCTATACAGATCAGTATACACTGACAGAAAAGGACAGAGCTATGGAACTGAGCTCTGCCCTTTACGCTTACCGTAAAATGAACTGCATACCTGTGTCATAACATAATACCCCCTGTATCATTTGACAAGGCGGACAATAAACTTTACACAAATTTTTAAGGTTGGGGTATGATAACCAGGTTAAGGTAAATTTATTACAAAACCTGTTTATACGTCCCTGTTTAAATACAAAACTTTTTGTACGTTCAACTGAATAAGGCAATACCCCTCAGAGCTAGCAGATGATTTTTTTCTCTCTCCTGTATAACAATTGAAGTAAGCCGACTTTGATAAAACATAAAAAGTACATTTTGTTACTTTATTTAAAAAGGTTGTATATTTTAAACTACAAAGTCTATAAAAAGTAGCTTCAGAAATTTATTTTACTTACTTTCATAGCATTGTTTTTTTAGTAAAAATAGGTGAAGATGCAAGTTGACAAATGTCCTATTTTTTATGTATGCGGTACTTTTACGATTTTAATGCAAGGTAAAGATAACTTTCTCATATTTTTTCTAATGACGGATTGTTCAAATTTATATTCAAATTATTTATTACGTTCATTGGGGTTCATGCTATTAAGGCTTTTTACACGTAAGTTAATCTGTTATTGATTTAAATTAAACATTAATTTTATTATTAGTAGTAAATCTAATCTGCTTTATAAGTATGTTTAGGTAAGAGTATTGTGAGGCGACGCTGAAATGGCGGGGTGTAACGTAACGTTTCTCACCCCGTAAATCAAGTCCTATGATTTTTAGTTATGTTTCTTCATAAGAAAATTTCCTAAAAAACATACAGTACGCTAGTTTTTCGTAATATCTTGTCCAACATATGTAAATTAAAAATCCAAAAAACAAAAAAAACGAACCTAGTTTTTCATAATAATTGTGATAATCGGACCAGATTAAGAGTGTGAGAAACGTTTTTTTTTTTTATTCTATATTTGGTTTGCGTTTGACCTCAGTCTCACCTGATGTTAAGTGACGACGAGGTCGAAGGTGGTACACGCTTACCCAGAAAAGGCCTATTCACTCTTGCCTTGAAAACACCAAGGTTCTGATTCCGGGAATACAGACGCAGGGGGAGCGTTCCACTCCCTATCATAAGAAACGACGCAGCAAACCGCTGCGTGCGAACCATTGACTTATTCTACTACATGTGGATGGAAGCCCTCCCGGTGCGTCTAGAAGACCGATGTGAGGAAGTGGAGGGTGGGATGAGGAGCAAAATTTGTATGGAAAATATTTGACAGCGAAGCGTCGCTTCACAATCCGCATAAAGGGAGACAAACGTCACCGCATTTTGTATGGAAATTTTCAGCTTAACAAATCTGTGGTCTTAGTGAAAAAGGGTACAAGTCGACATAACTCGGAATAAAAAAGGGTATATACATGAACGGACAGTACTAGACATAAACCCTTTTTCACTTGACCTTCAGAAGACTTATACCCTTTTTCACTAGGACCACAGAAATTATCTTAAAATACATTAAAGTGCCGCCAGTATAACCTTAAATTATTTGTGCTTGGACTTTGCTGTCGCGTGCCAATTGGACGTAGTTTTTTTTTTTTTTTTTATAGCATGGGAAGGCAAACGAGCACACAGGCCACCTGATGGTAAGTGGATACTGTGACCCATAGACATTCGCATTCACAAGACTGCAAATGCGTTGCCTACCCTGAGGACTAAGATGGAATGCCTCTATGCTAGTCATTTCACCGGCTGTCTTATCCCCAAACCGGAACACAACGATGCGAACACTGCTGCTTGGCGGAAGGTTAATGGATAAGATGGTGGCACCAACCCGGACGGACCCTGCACAGGGTCCTCCCACAATTAAAGTTAAACGAAATGGCGTCAATCCACCGTGACTTGCGCTCGAGTTATTCGCAGTTTAAATTTCACGGAGTATTTAAACGACACTTACACAACTGGATCCGTTTTGAGAAAAAGGGTTTTGAATACACTGGTTCCAGCTTGATTTCAGCAGTAACGATCCAAGTATCCAGTATACAAGTGGCATGGATCTTTTTTCCGATTTAAAATATTATCCCTGCCATAGATGTAGGTTGCTTCCTTGTGATTTTAAAGTAACTTGCCGCAATAATTTTTCGGGTCGTTTTTGCTTATTGATAGTCTATGCTCTAGACCTTAGGGACCATCGTGGCATAGGTACTTAACTTCGCTTCCGATTGTTTCGTGGATTGAGTCCTTTTCGTTTAACTACGTCCAATTGTTCTTAAATTATCAGTTTTTACACGACTGCACAAAAAAACGAGTGTAATGTTTTCAGGGTTCATGTATGTATGTATGTACAGTGGTGGACATATAATTAGAAACACTTGCGACGTATTTCACATTATACAAGGCACATTGCCGTAAAACTTTTGTTTTTGGAAATAAAACAACAAAATGCATAGAATACGTTCAACAACTTATAATTAATTAAAAAACAAATAAATATCCGAGTTTACAACTACCATTTAGATATTTAGTTACGTACAAACAACTAAACGACATTTGCAGTACCATCCGTCATGGACAAGTAATTAGAAACACTAAAGAAATGAGGTAAAAATCAAAGTTTTAACGTGTCAACGTCAACAATTTCAAATTATTTATGTAAAATAATGTTTGGTTTGCTAAATTTCTTAACAATTAATATTTAGTTGCATAGCCTTTGTTATTAATGACGGCTCTGCAACGACGTGGCATTGATTCAAGTAATTTCATACATTTATCGAGTGGGATCGAGTTCCATGCCTCAACAAAGGCTTCGTAAAGTTCATTTTGACTGGAATTACGTTTAACGGAGACTTTTTTTTAACGACGTACCACAAATTGTCAATTGGATTTAAATCGGGACTATTTGCAGGCCAGCTAACATGGTAACACGTTGCTCACTAAGAAAGGATTTAACACTGCGGGCCGTGTGTTTTGGGTCGTTATCGTGCTGAAAGATCCAGGTCACAGGCAAATGGTCGTCGGTGTAGGGAATCATTGTCTCTTCTAAGATGTTTTTGTATTGAAATTGATCCATTATACCTTGAATCTTACGGACGGGTCCAACTCCGCAACCAGAAAAACATCCCCATACTTTAATATTACCACCGCCGTGTTTGACTATGCTCCTCGTGTATTTATAATCAAAAGCATGGTTTATTGGACGTCTAACGTAGCGTTTGCCGTCTGAATTCACCATATTTATTTTTGTTTCATCCGAGAATAACACTTTTTTCCATTCTCGTACGGTCCAGTTAAGATATTTCTTTGCAAATAATAATCGCTTCTCTCGTTGTTGCTTGGTAAGAAGCGGTACCTTTCGAGAAACCCTCCCGAACAATTTAGATTCCACTAATCTGCGGCGTACCAGTTTCGAGGAAATGTTCCTTGGGTCATCAGGTGAAAAAACTTCATTTCTAATCTCGTTGGAGCCTTTGAACGGGTCTTGTTTAGCTACACGTATTATTTGCGAATCTTCCCGGGGAGATGTTTTCCTTGGACGAGCCTTTCTAACAACACTTTTAGTAGTTCCGTTAGTTTTATAATGAGCAATAGCGTTGAAAACTTTCTTCACAGAACATTCTAGATGTTTAGCAATTCTTCTATAAGTCCACTTTCGATCTAAATGTAATTTAACGATTAATTGCCTGGTTGACTCGTCACAACTCTTATTTTTACCCATTTTTAACAATACTTATTATTCACGTAATTTTCCAAATTGACGTTTAATTGCCGCCGAAACAACAGAAAAAGCGTAAAAAGAGGTTTTTTTTTTTAGTTTCAAAAATGGAACGAACCATGGATCCTGTTTCTAATTAGTTGTCCAAGCGGCCAGTAATAGAAATTCAACTATCATGATTTTTAAAATCTTTTAATAATTAAAGATAGAACAGATTTACTTTTTTAAATATTTTATGAGTTTTTTAACTCATTGGCTATATTCTGGCATAGTCAATAGTGATTTAATCAATATAATTTTTACTCATAACGATAGTTCATTCTGTGTTTACCTAAGTTTTATGTACTGTTTCTAATTATATGTCCACCACTGTATGTACGTTTCTTTATTACATCATAACTTCTAAACGCCTGCCTGAGCCGATTTAGATATTTGTATCGTTAATAATAGGATAAACAGTTTAAATAGAAATATAACTCTTTACACCCCAGCGATTCAGACAATGTTTTGTTAAGTATACGAATTGAAAAAAAAAAAAAATTTTGGATGTACATTTTTTTTTACACCGTTCATATTTAATTTGGAAGAAAACCTCACATTCGTATCACTTTTATTTTTATTTTACACGATTCAAATTCAATTAGAAAAAACCCTCACAATCGTATCAACTTAGGTGTAAAGGGATAACAATTATTAACATAGGCAGGTATATCGACGATAGTATAAAAAATGCAGTCGGGTTTGCTTTTCATTTAGTTATTTTAAAACCTACTCGACAAATAGTTTAATCACTTATCATTTACGTCACCCAAAGTAGCTACGTTAACAAAAACCTTTTAACAAGACAGACCTTGCAAATATAAAACACGGAGCCCATAAAACTTTAAAGTGCACCGTCGGGGAACAGAACCCCGTCCCGGCGCGCACCCATCACCGGTAACTGCGCAACTTTGATTGAATTGTTTCCTGATAGACTGGACTGGCTCTGATTTGTTTTGGACTTAGCTCGGAATGCGACTAGGTACTCAGTTTTATAGGAGCCTGAAAAGCTAGGGTTACATTACTGTAAGAAATTCACTGTATAAAGTTCCTATTATATTATATGTATTTTTACCGTGTGGTTGCCGGGTTAGAATAGTGCCACTCCATGTCTTCCCGTGGATGTCGTAAGAGGCGACTAAGGGAATAAAGGCTTGTAGTACTGTTAGGCGATGGGCTTGCAACCTGTCACTAATATACACTGTTAAACATCTTAGCCTAATTGTGCAAATTGTGGTTACAGAGTTATCAACAAGTTTTTAGAGTTGTTTGTAATTCTGTAGGTCTGCCTACCCCACTCTGGGAATAAAGGCGTGAAGGCATGTATGTATTTATGTATTTTATCAAAACACAGCTCAACGAACGTATTAGATATTAGTTAGTATAGATGATGAGTTATGAATGTTATGATAAGACATTTGCAATGCCCTAGCAGGGTCAGCGACGCTATTGCCTAACGCGATCGCGATCGACTTCAAAGTGGAACAATTGTTTTCATTTTTAATGCAGACTCTCCCTCGGACTGTGAAAATCAGATCGCGATTGAGAGTGCGTTAGACAGTAGGCGGGCTGGTCAAGGTCATGTATGTACTTAAATTTTAAGACAACCTGTAATGTTATTAATACCATGGTAATGAAAATGCAAGACCGGTCTGAGTGGAGAGCCTTGGGGGAGGCCTATGTCCAGCAGTGGATGTCTTTCGGCTGACATGATGATGATGAATGCAAATGCTAAATGAATATGAATATGCAGAATTTTTATTTCATCGAAAGGCATTTCTCGTCGCGTAAGCTACTTTTTTGGTAGTCACAAGTCTAACCTAACCTGCGTAATTAATGTTTAAGATATCCTGAAAACATCATGGTTTCAACAGAAAATAGCGTTCGATGAATTGAAATTCGATGAAAGGATGCAGTTGATGAAGTGAACTTCGATAAAATGATGGGTTACCCTATTCAATAGATATAATGGCGACCCCTTCTTTCAGAGCTGATATCTCTTTAAAGCAAGGACCGGAAAACCCCTTCTTTTGATTAACCCTATCAATAGGCTTAGCCTATCATTCGGTTAGCCAATCGATGTGCTTAGCTATGATTGAGTCACCTTAACGTTAGGGCGAACCCCTTTGAAGTAATTAACCGCATCCAAAGAGCTTACCCGGTTCATTAGGGTTTCGGTAGTTTAATATTTAAGCGCTTAGCATTGACTGGGTATTACCCCATCGATCGCCTCTCTCTTTTTTGCGCATTCGGGCGAACTCTAGCCGTCTCGCTTAAGCGGCTACTGCCTGCCGCCACCCTACCAATTGTTAGGTAATTCAATAATACGTCTAAACTCTTGCGCATAGAGGTTAAACCAGCTTGAAACCGTTCGAATAAGCTTGAATAAGGTGACAGACAATAGGGTATTGGAATAGGCTTAGCGCTTAGTCGAATTAACCGTATCGTTGGGTTGCCCTTTCTTTGAGCTAAGTCGACGATAAGCTAAGCGCATCCTTGGGGTTTGTAACAACAAGTCTATCAAAAAGCATATCAAAAACCCCTTTCGCGCTAAGCGGTTCCGGTCCCTGCTTTAAAGGCCCCTCTACACGTCAGCGAATCATGGGCGTGCGTAAGGGACGCATTTACACCTTAGAGTGAGCAACATATTCTTGCATATCACTCTTACGTATTGCTCCGTCTCTTACGCACGCCCACGATCCGCTGACATGTAGAGGGGCCATAACGGTTCAACCGATTTTCATGACACTTAGTTAAGAACCATGCCGATTAATGTTTCTTTATTTTAAAAAAACCATCCAAGTCAGTAATCCGTTTGAGAGCTTCGATACCATGCCAGGCTCACAGATGCAAATACACCCCTCTTTTTTGCCGGGGGTTAGAAACAACGAATATCGACGGGTTTTACCGACTATTCATAAACGCGCCATACTTAAAGTATGCCTGAAATATAAATTAGGGGTTCATGTCTAAAACCCCACCTCAGAGCTAAAACTTTGACTCATGTGGAAATTAGTTAATTGGGATAGACCAAAAAATATAACTCACGGTTTTTACATTCTAATTCGAAAAAATAGGTAATTTTAAGAGACCATTTTCATTTATTTTGTTTTAATATCTTTATTTATTTAGCAGACATTTTATGGATGACATGATTATTTTAAATTTGGGTTGGCATTTTCTAATATATTACAACAATTAAATGATATCTAATGATAAAAAGTGTTTGTAATAGTGTAATAAAACATAATATTTCAAGCGGTTTTCGCCTAACCCGTAAGATACACCTAGGAGGGCTTCAAGCCAAAAACGAAAGTCAAACAAAGGTCAAATATACTTTTGTTGAAATGTCTAAAATAGATAAATATTTCAAAAACTTAACGGTTTTAAAACCCTATTCCTCGAAATGGTTTTCAAATAAGAGTAATTTAAAAATATGAACAATCCCAATTATTGCATTGTTTAACAAACGTAGGTAAGTACATTTTTACACAGAATCCACTGATCCCGTGACCGTTGTGTAGTGTTGCGGTTTGAAAAACTACACTTTATACGGTTTTATCTTGTCATATTTTTGTACCATGCCCACTGTGCACATTGAAAATGCTGGAATCTAAAATATTTTTTGTACGAGTCTTTATTATGCTTACCTACCTAAACGTTAAACGGTTTCAGAGAAAAATGATTTTCGGATAAATGAAAACTTCGGAATACCGTAACAGCGGACAAAAGTTTTTCGAAACATCGATGGGTTACCCGTTATTATGGTACAAATGTTTTTACGTGATTCATAAGCCTAATTTAAGTCCTATATCCCCATTATGTGCCGACTAATGACAAACGACTAATTAAGTCCGGGTAAAGATATTTATGACCGACTATTATTTTAAAACTCATTCACTCGTGTTAATATTGCACTAAGTATGTCCACGCCTTAACGGTATCTCATTCCGAAAACTTTGTGCTATCAAGCTAAAATTAACCCAAGTTAGTTTCATTACAGTTTGAATCGGTTTGAAACTGGAATTTCCGAGCGGCGTTAGTATTTTGTTTTTGTACAGTGGAGCGCGAAAGTGGTTAAGTCGGCAGTAAGCTCGGGGCTTATAAACGGAGATATGTTTTAATTTTTAAAGGCTTGTCGGATTTAAGAGAAACTTTGAGTATGTAAAATAAATCGATAATCTAGGTACTTTTAATTGTTGTTTTTTGTGTAAATAAAAAATAAATTATTTACATACATATAAAAATTAAAAAAACTTAGGTCGGAAATAGGGTCTCATTAATTGTTTAATTTTATATTTACTAATTTAATTTAATTCCCTACATTGATACTTAATTACCACTCCTTAATACCTTCCTATTTTTTTAAAATCTGACATTAGGTTTATAAATTAAAGAACTTCATTTTTACATAATACGAGCATACTGGCGAATGCGGAGCGCAGTTTTCGTCCGCTCGCGGCTACTGGCCAGTTTTATAGTTGTTAGAGATGTTTTGTTGCAGAACTTTGTGAGTATTCGCGTCTTTTTAGGAGTTTAGTTTGTTTTTGAGTACTGTATGAGAATACTTAAAGTTTTTTTCTGTTGCCATGATGTATTTTTTGTATCTTCCCGTTCTGGGTATAAGTACTTAAAGCTGTATGCTGTGGGTGTAATAAAATAAAACTGCAGAAAGCATTATTTACAGATTATTTCGTACAAACACCAAAAATACAATCGATCGCGTTTGCTGATTTAATCCAATCTTTGAGCTCTGCCCAGTCTGCCTTTGACAGCCATCTGTTATATTCCTGAAAACATTCAATGTTCTTAATTTGAATCCCAAACCATAGAGGACACGTGAAGATATTTCAACCCTCACAGAACCCTAAGCCAAAATAAAATACTCTTAATAAATGATACATGTTTTAAATGGTAATTCCTCTTCAAAAACGAAAGTTAGTAATTAATCATTGTGTTCTTGATTGTACATCAATTAATTAAACTAAGTAGTAGATGGATCATTGCGCAGATCCTCGTTGATAGATGCGCGTGCGATCACAAAAAGACGGGCACGCGCGTGTTACACGGGCTTAAGATTTATTATTATTGGCCGTGCTACAGACAACCTGTGGAAATACTTTATTGTAAGCTGTAGTAACTGTAGCCAGGTTTAAATTTTTCAATTAAAAATGGAATAATAAGTGAATATCAGGTGAAAATCTCAAACAAATTGATCTTGTTCAACCACAATGTTACCATACAAAAAATAAATACCGCAGTGCTTAAAAGTTTTTTCAAGTATTTTGTCAGATCCAATATTTCAACTTTAACTAACTTTTTTTTTTTTTTTGCCGTGTGGTTGCCGGCTTAGAATTATGCCACTCTATGTCTTCCCGTGGAAGTCGTAAGAGGCGACTAAGGGAATAAAGGCTTGTAGTACTGTTAGGCGATGGGCTTGCTACCTGTCACTAATATACACTGTTAAACATATTAGCCTAATTGTGCAAATTGTGGTTACAAGTTTTTAGAGTTGTTGGTAATTGTTGGCTACCCCACTCTGGGAATGAAGGCGTAAAGGTATGTATGTATGTATGTAACTTTTTTTATTGATTTACCAATGGTGCAATTAATCAGCAATATAGACTAATTGAGCTAAGTATTCAAGTTACGAAACAGGGATTCAAAAAACTGAAACATGATGTGAAATAAATTGTCAATTTTCAGTAAATTGCTATTATTTAGAAAACCATAAGACTTTCAAGTCCAGTAAGACCCTTGTAAGGTTGTTTAGATAAATCAAATATACAGGTTGATCTTGGAACTCTAAATATGGGACGCCCTGTATACTATACAGGTTGGTTTTTGGACCTCAAAATACAGGACATCCTGTATATTCTGTGATCCTGCACTAGTAGCATCCAAGCAAGTCTCGTTAAATTGGTGTGGCACTTTAGTTACTCATTTATTATTGCTAATTCGGTTCCGTTGTCGTGACGGCCATCCGCTACTTTGATCCTGGGTTGTATCCCTTTCCGTTTTAGGGCGTTTGAGGTTGGATATTTGTATAATACCTGTGTTATGTACGGTCGAACCAAGTATAAGAATCCCATTTACGCTTAACCACTTTTAAGTTATTAAGTATTAAATAAACACCACAGTGCTAGAGTCCTTCAAAGTTTTTTTAAGCATTGATTTAACTTTAGAAAGTAACCACCTCGAGCAAAGAGAGCGGGAAAACGACGACGCCATACTTAAACATAGGTGAAGTGAAAAAATCGTTCAGAAACCTTAACAACGTTTCGTTTTGAAATACACTACACATACATACACTATCTTTTAACATCAACATAACCAACATATTATCAGCATAGTGCATAACCATGAAGATCCTTTCCTGATAGCCATTATACTCACAAAATAGTCTGAACGACCTTATTTTAAAGATAAATTACCGTTTCCGGCGCTCATAAAGAACGTAAATATATTAATATTCACATTAAAACTTAAAGCATTTCGTACTAAGAACAGAATCCATGAAGTTATTTTTATAATAAGGATTTGCGCATAATGCTATACTGGTCCCTACACCTTGTGGGAGGACCTTGTGCAGGATCCGTCCGGGTTGGTACCATCATCTTATCCATTAACCTACCGCCAAGCAGCAGTGTTCGCATTGTTGTGTTCCGGTTTGGGGATAAGACAGCCGGTGAAATGACTAGCATAGAGGCATTCCATCTTAGTCCTCAGGGTTGGCAACGCATTTGCAGTCTTAGGACTGCGGTCTTGTGAATGCGAATGTCTATGGGTCACAGTTTCCACCTTACCATCAGGTGGCCTGTGAGCTCGTTTGCATTCCTAAGATATAAAAAAAAAAAACTACTTTTTATAATGTACTAGGGACCCGCACTCGCTTCGTTTCGTTTTTGTGAGCTGTCTGTGACACAACACTCTTACATAAACCATAATCTAAACGCAAGTACATTCCATTAAATATTATTCAACGAATGGGAAAACTGCATGAATATCCGTTCAGGTTTTTGAGATTATCGCGAACATAAACATACAGACAGACGGGTGGGGGGTAGGTACCTACTTTGTTTTATAATATGTAGTAATGATCATACCAAAGCCTTCGTACGGATGGGAATATTGACCTATTCTATTCTTTTTCATAACTACTTGAACTGCCTTGTCTGATAATGGCACCTAAGAATAGTTTTTGCATTTTATTTGAAATACGTAAGGTACACAGTATGTACGAGTGTTTTTAAATTCGTTAGGAAACTGCACCGCACGGCAGTTAGACGAAGATTGTAAAAAAGTAAACTACTAGTAAACAAACATTCTTGACATAAACACCATACACACAGACACCCAATTCTCACCATTTCAATTTTTTTACCATGTTGGTACCGTTGGTTATTATATTTTTTAACAACGTAATGGCTGTTCCATTTTACGCTTTCTGAGACAAACTACCTAGTATTCGTGTAAAGTACGACACGGCACTAAAACGCCAACATCCTGCAGTCATCCCACGAACAAAACGTCTCGGATATAATCCTTCTAAACCTTATTGAATGGAAACATTGTACGGACATTTTATAGTTTATCTTTAATAGAGAAGTAACACGCGTAACCATTCGAAATAATCTCGAGTCGCACGTTAAAAATGATTTAAATTTACACATCAATCTTTGTTGATGAAAAGATACATTACGTTTTGAGTATTTAAAGTCCATTCTCGCACAGTTCAGATGCGGTCGCGACTACAAAATGAAGTTTTATTATTTTTAAATAAGGCGCGACGTCATAAAATGTACGAACTCAAGTCCTTTGACAAGCCGTTTAAAAAAAAGAGATTGACAGCTGCCGGGCTGGCGGGAAAAAGCGGTAGGTTCTTTATAACGGGATGTCCTCATGTTATTGCTTCACTTTGCCATAAAAAACCTTTAGTTTGTAAAACGAATGTTCTGCATGGTCATCGAAGAAACATCGGGTCAATGAATAGTCTCAACAGCTTGTTGCTTAGCACCAGCAAGTGTCAAGCTGTGACTCCATAAGTTTCGAAAAAAATATTTAAGAATAAATCATACGAATTTCATATGAATTATTTAATAAAAAATAAAGAATTTTTAGTCACTGACAGTATCAATTCAGTTTTCTAACTCTTACATTACCTATTATCAAGTTTAGATTAAGGAACAATAGACAAACCGCCTCGCTGGCGAACAAATCACTTAATTAAAAAGAATTTAATCAAATTTAATAAGGTTGTTTTACTACCACACAACCACAGATAATAAAGACAAAAACAACTTTATCAGTGTCTTGTCAAATTCGATCAGTTTAATTTATATTTCTTGTTACACGACTTTCGAGAGTAATGTACTCCGCATAAATATCACACATTTAAAGAAACAAGTTTTTTATTTCACTATACGCTTGATATAATAATTACGTTACAACACTATTAGTTTATGATTTACGAGTTAGGGGACTATTCTGTGCCGGCATAATATTTCACGTGTCCGGTCGTAAACGGAGTTGTCAAAATGTCGAGCGTTAAAAGTATCGAATGGTTTTATTCGATATCGCGGGTGGCGCGGAATTGGGTTAAGACGGAACTAATGCGAGTCGTTAATGTTCTTTTGTGGGAAAGTAATTATTAACTGCGACTTAATTTAAGGGTTGGTGTTAATTATATCAGGGTGTTCGGTTGGGTAACACGATAATAAGGAGTGGTTCATCAATAAAGTAGCAAGGTATTATCAGATTTTTATTTTTATTGTTTGCTTATTATGAAGCAGTTTATTATTTTTAGTAATGTGTAGATATCTTACTATCAAATAAAAATACAATAATATTGAAATGTGTAAGATTCCTTGAGTTTTCTTAATATTTATTGCAATGTACTTTATAACTTTTTGTACAACACAATTTGACAATCTTCGCTTGCCGTTTTCTACAATACCACAATTGAATTTCCATTTTCAGAACTTGTTTTATGCTTTTAAGAATAGTATTATACGAATAAGTTATACCAATAAACTAGATTTCACGTTGGGTAGTAAGGAAGTTTCACCAATCTAACCTCTGACAGGGGTTTTTCTATGGGAGACAAATTTCCGTAAAAATGGCAAATACACAATTTTTGAAAATCCATGTAACTACCTCAAACTAAAGTCAAATCAAAAATATTAACTAATGATCAAAAGACAATTTAATAAGGTATTAACTAGCCCATCAAACTTAAAGAAAAAAACTATGTTTATTACAAACACCTCATAAATTCTCTCAAAAGACACTGTTCAGAAAGTTTTAGGTGAGATTTAATGTAAAAGGCGAAAACTTGAAATCCCTCTTTATTTTTTACCATTCTTATTGTTTATTTTATTTAATAGTATCTACAGATTACTATTACAAATGCACTGCTTAGAAATTAGCACAAAATAAAAATAAATTCCATATTATGTGCTGCTACTTTTTTTCCGGACCACTCCTTAATATACAATAATAAGTTTAAAGTTTACATCTCATCTTTTAATACTGTATTGAAGCAGTGCTTTTTACAATCTTTTGTTTGGGTTAAGTTTTACAAGCCAATTTAATAAGCAGCAGATCAAGAAAATAAATATGCATAATAATAAGTACAAAATGATTAACATCTACAAAAATCCCCAGGGATCATCTTTGTGTTGTAGTCGCCACTTAAACAAATTATTCCAGCTACCTAATAACCACCCAGGCGGTCTCACATGCTCAACGGAGTATTTTGAGTTATTAGAATCGACTCAAAAGCGTCGCGAGTCGTAAAAGGTAACGAGCGACCCGAGGTCAAGTCATGAGGGGTACCGGCTGCCTACTTTGATTATTGTGTCTTGCTCGATATCGGCTACTATCGGGCCTCTATTCTACAGAGTACTAGCACAACTCGATCGATATCGTAATTTTATCGGCGTTATAACGGCTCTTATTCTCTTGACAGTAGTTATAAGAGCTATAACATCAACAGTCTAATTAGTAATTACCTACTCGTACAATGGACCCGATTCTACGTACACATCTAAATTGTCTAATTTTAAGACATAGTTTAGACGGCAGATTTAACCAGTGCTATTCCAGAATGTCAAGCTGAGAATGTATAAGACCGCCTAAAATATGAAGCGTCAGATTCGAATTAGCGCTGTCATGGCGCTGTCATTTGATTATGACAGCTGCTCATAGAACAGCAAAGTGTTTTAGCGACATCTTAATAAAATGAGAATAGAGGCCACTGTAGAATCGGGTCCAATATCAAAGTAGGATGGGCTAAAGTCAGGATGCATAACGATAAGTTAGCTATTTTCGAAAATCGACAAAATGTATAGGATTGACGTAAGCTGATGATGGATCGCGACAACCGCTTATGTCAACTCCACAGATTCCACAGATTAGAAAATAGAAACTTTAGCAGCGTTTGCATCTTGGCTATAGGCCTAGGCTAGTAGAATAAAGTCTCAAAGACCCCGGAAAAGTTGCATGTCCGGAAAAGCTATGTGTCTAAAAACGTGCTCGAGTCGACTGTCCGGCAACTTACGTCAATTCTATTCTTTATATTTTCGATAACGATAAAGTCCCAGGGCCACAGACCATTTTGTTGAAAAACAATGGAGTGTTTTTAATCTTACTTTGTATTAGAAAAATGTATCTCAAGTAAACAATGCGTTGTTTTGGATTGGGTACCTCGCTCAGATTAATAAAGCGTCGTTTACATTGTCGTAAACACACGTCCGGATGCGGAGGCAAACACTAGTTTAAATCAGTGATCGACAGCATAAGGGCGCGGACACACGGGCGCTATTTCAGAAGTAGAAACAGAAACAAGCACTTTTCATACAAACCTAGCAAATAATAAAAATGTTGACGGATAAAAAGATAATATTATCTGGCCGTAATAATAAGCTGACCTGGACTGAGAAGTCAGATGCCAGTCTCAAGGCAAATGCGCCTTTAATCTGCCGCCAGATGACACCATTGGTCGATAGTTGTGTTCCGATGCGAGGGTTAGACAACCAGTAAATTGACTAACTAGCAATACTAGCATAGAGTAATTTCATCTAATTCCTCAGGGTTGGCAATGCATTTGAAGTTTTCAGATTGTCATCGTAAGATTAATCTTGAGGTTGCAATTGTCTATTGGTTTCAGGGTTCGATTACCATCTGGTAGCGAGCCTATGTGCTCGTTTGCCTTATCTATCTGTGCCATAAAAAAAAGAAACGGCCTTATTAATAATCTTATTTTCCAGTGAAATATAAATAGTATATTTATACGGCTTTGACGTGTTTTAGGTGAAGACGGTAATCTCTCTTATTGGCGTTTACCTTGATAGCCATGACACGGGCGTTTCACTCAAGATCTAAAGATATAAAGGGTCGTATTAATAAACTCATCTTGACTGAGATGCCCGTCAAAGTAAACGTCAAACCATAGAAAACTGTCATTTTTGACGCATCTTGAGATGAGCATTAGAGTCGCGATCAGTTTATTAACGCGGCCCTCAAACAGCTCTATTTCGGTGTGAACCCGGCCCAACCCTCGCCCCCGGGAGCGCCGCGCAACTGCCCGATTGTTTGAGAAACAACCGCCGCGGCGCGGTCACGCGCGTGACGTTAGCGTAAACAACGCATGCGCGAACAAAAGAATCTGTCATTCCGCTCACTTACGTCTTTTTTTAAGCTTATTTAAGGACTTAGTAAGATTACATTTTCCGTTAGGATATTATATGAAGGCAAATTATTATATTATTAGCGTTAGCCAGCGACTCCGTCCGCGAAGAAACCATTTATCGCTTGGCCCAGGTGTTCAGGTTTTTGGGATATAAAGTAACCAAAGCCTGATTTACATTGGTCAAGGACAGTGGCAAGGACAGTGGAGTGAAAAAATAGAAAGCTATTCTATTTGGATCCACTGGTAAGGCAAATTGACTCGCTACTGTCCGATCGGTTTACACTTCTGTACTGTCTGTCACTGTCCACTGTCCACTGTCCTATACCAATGTAGCTTGGGCCCTTGTCCCTCTCCTAAGAAGCACATATGGATGCTGATAAGCAATAATGTGTCAACCCACAAAAATTCGAAAATCGAGTTTTTGATACCAAACTGTAGCTCATCTTACCCTCTACATTTTACAAAAATAAACCAAGTGACTAGACACCTCTAAATATCATAAAAGTTGCAAAAACTGTTGAAACAAATCCGTTAATTCGTGTTCCTTATTTTACATTACTAGGTTTAGTACCTTGACACGTTTAAAAAATGCACAAAGCGGGCATTATTATACCAATAATGTGTCAAGAGGGCTAACACATTATTGCATAAATCACAATTCAACTGTTTTGTTTTGCACGAGTGTCGCTGTGATTATTGTTTTAAAAAAAGGGTGTTAAACATTTGTATTTTTACATCGCAAATGTTTAAATTGACTCATTATTGTTTAATTTATCGGCTGAGCATTGGAGGTAATCAAGGTTAGTATTTTTTTTTTATTTATCTTGATTATTGTATCACTGCATTTTTTGAGGTTTTTTCGCCGGTAAAATAACAAAACAACCGCGAATTGTTATTTTTTCGTTTAAGTTCACCTGAGTAAGCCTGTTTTAATTCATTTAAAATAATTAAGTTTGCATTTATTTAAAGTTATTTGTAATTAAAAGGGTCTAAAAAGATTTTCTACACTTAAATCGTTATTGCAAAACCATAAAATAGTAGTTTCTATGAATCATGTTCCTTGACTCATTCTTGCAAAATAAAATGTACCCTATATTTTTTCATTGTTACCGCGTCATTAAACATAATCCCTTTTAGCAAAACTAGATTCCGACCATTAATCATAACTTTTTATGTTTAAAACCACATTTTCAAATTAAGCAACATAGCATTAAGTGCTTTGACATATTTTTTTCTAGCATAAAGTCATATTTAGAAATTTAACAAAACAATATTAAGCGTTATGACACATTTTTTTGGAGTTTAAATCTTGTACTATAATTCGCAATAATGAAAATAGTGATTTATTTCACATATAAACATTTATTTTGGCCAAAATCATAATATTTCACTACCGTTGATCATTTGTAAGGTGTTAAATTCAAAGGTTTACATTTTACGTATAACTTCTAGAACAATCTATCAAAATTCCCAAAAAAAACTTTAGGCGCCATTTTCTCAAAATGATGATCATGTGGGTTGACACCTTATTGCTTATCAGCATCCATATAAGCACAGCGTTGTCTAGTACCTACCATAGTACAGGGCTAGAGCTAGGCTTAATTTGATAGGTACTTACCGAATTTAATTTGTATTAGAGTGTCTACAGGTGTATGCACGGGCAGTGTCCTTATTTCTGATGTAGGTTACACAGAGAATATGTCGGATCTACATTAATATTCATATTAATTTATGTTTTGCAAACCATTGTATTACAATGTGACCTTAATCATTTTCGGTAGGACGTAACTACATTAGTAAAGATTTTTATTTTAACAGAAATGTCACGTCTCGTGTGTGTGTGTGTGTGTGTGTGCTTTTTCGCTTTAATATTGTTAACATTGGTAAACCTTGCTTAAAAACCATTCGGGTGCTGTAGTTATATTAATCTTAAAATTGGCACAAATTATATATTTATTATAAAAAATAGGTACTATAATATTTTGTTAACATTTTGAAAAAGGAAATGACAATGAGAAAATGAGAAATTTATCGGCAGGTATGTATGTACTTACTTTGTTTGTATATGTAAGTATACTTATATAGTGTTTCTTTAAGTATCTTTAGGGTTATAATTCCCTGTTTTTGTAATTTCTAAGGTTTGTAAATTTGTTTACTTATTTTAAAATATTTGGTTTCTTCGCCTACTTTGTTTATATTGATACGTTGCCGTGTCTTTTTTATCTAAGGTTCTCTAGAAGTGTTCGCTTATACCGATAATACCGCCTGGTTGTCTACTGTTTAAGAAGTTCATATACTTATTTTTCTATCCTTGTTTCATTTTCTTTGTGTGGTGTTCACCGTTTTTTTTTTAATTCAGGAGACAATGTCGCGCCAATTGCCCTAGTCCCAAACTAATTTGTAGTATTGTACGGTATCGACCTTGACTGGTTTGTGCTATACTATACCCTCCTAAAAGAAAAAATATTACTTTACATTGCTATCGCCCTGTACTTTCCACTAGTCAAATCCCACAGGCTTCTAAATTCACCAAACATTTAGCGCGCCCTACGCCAAAATGGGTATTTTATAGTTCTTCGACAAACCACAAACCCTCTTTAGGAATACGTGGGCTTGGTAAACCGATATTCCCCGTAAAATAACCCACTTTAAAACATTTATAGAATTGTACCGGCCATCGATTGCTACCAAAACGCCATAATATCATTGAACGTGAAGTTGTACCATCAACCTTGGTGTTATGGTAATAAAATTGTTAGTGGCTGAAGCGTAATGGATATGTGAATGTGTGTGTGCGACAATAATACATTGATAATGGGTCATTAATAGTGGGTTTAGGGAAGCAAATTCTATTTGTTGTGAAATATGTTGTAATACAAGGAACTGAGATATTTTATTGAGTTTTGCCGTCAGCAATACGCAAAGCAGTATGCGTGTATGGACTTCATTGTCCTTTTTTGGACGACAGAATAAAGGGACCCAGCGATATATTGTAACTAGTGTATCGCTAGTAATATTATAATAATGCAAAGATTAAAACAGACTTTTATTGATTCATCATCATCATGTCAGCCGAAAGACGTCCACTGCTGGACATTAGGCCTCCCCCAAGGCTCTCCACTCAGACCGGTCTTGTGCTTTTCGCATCCACTGCGTTTATTGATTGGCTATGTCGCCTATGTCTTATAAGTTATTTTTATAAGTATATTTCTACGCAAACGAAATCGCGAACAGAGCTGGTGAACAAGTAAGGTCTTCAGAGTCGTGATAAGTATAACCTACATTTATCGGATTTGCACCTGAGACGTAAATGTACGGATGTATCAGTTATTGTCAGGCTGATTTATCCACTAATAAAAAACCCATAACTACCTAATTTGCGTCATGACTTGGTATTAATATTATAATAATTCTGTTGTCACTGATAATTTATACTACACCATAAAACTGTAACTGGATTATCAAAATCGAAATAGAAATTTAATTAACGCACCATGTGATTTTTATAAAGTATCAAGAACCACAATGCTCAGCAGCAAATTTGAACTTTACAAACATGCTACTATGTTCGATTTTGCAGGAATGCTTGAAGGTGATTCAAAAGGGATTAGTCAAATTATTTGTCACAATACCGCGCGTAATTCAGACAAAGGATTTAGAATTGAAATAACTCCTATGAATTTATAACATTTGGGTTTCTTCTGGCGTCGTTAGACTGAGATTCATGCTCAAGACTATTTTAGACCACATTTGTATAGGTATCTAAACAAATAAATTACTGAGTAATTCTCCTAAATTACGGCGCGGGGATTTTTAAATGTTCATTCACCCCTTTTTCATTCTGCCGAAGGGAAAATTTTAACGTACTAGGCGTCTGGAGGTTCTTGCGGCGCTTCTTCTCCGCAATGATGGTCTTGTCCGAAGCGCTAGTAGATGCACTCCATATTACCGACGTGTAAAAGAACTCTCATGTGGCCGATTTACTGAATAAATATTTTGATTTTGATTTTGATATTAAACGCGGTAAATCATTATTGCTTTTGACGTGTTTCCGTATTGTCAACGTTTTGATAACTCTTATATATTGACGACATGTTAACCAGTTGGTAGTGACCCTGCCTACGAAGCTAGCGGTCCTGGGTTCAAATCCCGATAAGGACAGATATTTATATCATCAGCGCGAGTATTTGTTCCCGAGTCTTGGACGTTTTCTATGTATTTATCTATTTAAAAATAAAAAAATATTCCACAACAAGTTTTGTCACATAATGATGTATCAAGAATCATCAGCAACATGCTTCGTCAAGAGCTTACAATAGTTAATCAGCAACATGCTTCGTCTATACATATAAATATATTGTGTTATGTGTTTTCGTAGTACGATTGTCGTAATCTAGTACCCATAGTACCTACAAGCCTAGAGATTAGTTTGGGACTAGTTCGATTGTCTCCTGATATTTATTTGTTTATATTATGACAGTAATGGCATCCGAGTTAAAAACAATACGATAACACGTAAAGTCCTGGGGGGTTATTATGACATACGAACGCAGTTCAGTTTACGCTGCGAGAAAAGGACAGAGCTATATAACTGCTATAGCTCTGTCCTTTACGCTCACCGTAAACTGAACTGCGTTCGTATGTCATAATGACCCCCCTGAACTGACCGACGACAGCGCGAAACTAGAGTTTGACTAGACTATTAGAACCTTTACTTTCCGGTTGCACTGTATAAAGGGCGTAAAGGAACCGTTTCCTTGAATAAAGCTATGCCTTTTTGGACCTAGGTTTATAAGTACAAAACACCATAAGTTTTAATAGTCGGTCTAGTATTCTTGGCGTTACTGTCTAATATAACATAACGAGTCATATTGGTTGAATTTGTATTAACAAAGGATAGGTTGGACTACGTCTAAAATATCTCATTTCTACATTCAGTAGTTCAAGTTTTGTATAATATGTATTGTCGGGTAATAACAATGTTAAGTATTTTTAGAACCTTGTCACTGTAAATTTCATTGATATTTGTGATATTACATTCAGCTGGAAATTATCATATAGTTGTAGTAGCAAAACTCATATAGTTCCATCTATCCCTTTCACTGACTAGAGTTTATTAGGGCCTCTTTTCTACGACGTTAAACCATATTGCCAATAGCTCTTATTTACTTGACAGTAATGCCGCGGCTGAGTTAAAAACAATACCATACTCGTAACACGTCAAATATGTGCATGAAAATTTAGGCTAGGCTAGTACTCTTTCATAAAAACTGTCTACTTCAACAAATAACACATGATTGCATAATATGTGAATATTTAAAAAACCTTCAGCCTTCAGCAGGCAATTACGGTTGCAGTTTTCCCACGCCAACCTGAAATATGAGTCAATATTAAAAAAATGCAGTTTTATGTCATTATTTCATTAACTGTGACATAATTAAGTAGTTAAGTATGAAGTAGTTAACAATCATACCTGTATTCTTACCATGAGTTACAATTACCGTACTCGCTAGCGAGTCAAATGCTCTGTCCCTCGCAGACCTCGCAAGTATTCTCATAGAGTGCGAGGGACAGAGCATTTGACTCGCTAGCGAGTACGGTAATTGTAACTCATAGTAAGGGTACTGGGGTTCCGTGTTCCGTATCAAGAAGACTGAGTACTTATGACGAAGCGATTACTTGGTGGTGACGCCTGCGGAGCTAGCGGTCCCGGGTTCGATCCCGGTCAGGCCTAAGTACTTATGTGATAAGCACGAGTATTTGTTTCTTAGTCTAGGACAGGGCTTCTTATAGTGGGTTCCACGGACCCCTTATGGCATGTACCTATATCAGGGGACCGCGTATCTTAATTGAGAGTAAACATGTTTTTTTTTTATTTGTGTTGTTTATCAAATGTTCTTTGATCCATACATTTTTTAAATCCTGAAAGTGGTCCATGACGAAAATGCTAAAAATACGAGACGTTTTCTGTGTAATAAAGTGTGTATGTCTTGTCTATATAATTATGTATAAGTATACTCGGGAGCAAAGAAATCGAGCCATTTTCTATGAAAATTCAGTACTAAGTTGCTCGATTTGTTTGCTCCCAAGTGTATGTTTATCGTGGCCTAGTTCAACTAAGTTCTAGGCTAGAGCGGGGGTGTTTTAAATAGTAAAATAGAGCTTCAGATTGATCTGTGTGAGATTGTCCCCCTTTATTGTTATTTATTTTAAATGGGGTGTGGACTGACAGCGTCCAATGAACTACATTATCTGAAATATATTGAAATCCATAGAGTGAACTACCATCTTATGACGTCATAAACCTATCTACCACAATTTTGTTGGTTTTCGATAGTTTTAAAAACAAAAAGAACATAAGAATAAGTACATTTTGGACATTTTTGTTTATTTTGAAGTTTTCAAATAGTTGAATAGTTAAATATATAAATTGACCTAAACCCAAACTAATAGTGGTTAGTTTGGGTCTACCTTTACAAGACTAGACTTTACTGGCTTATCTCACAAACACCTTTCTGTACCTGGATTAGAACCCGCAGATCTGTCTCTTTTTGTGACAGGACTAGATCACAAAAACAATAAGACTGCTATCCTATACCTCTTTGCCGTTTCACATTTATATTTTTTAAAACCTTTTATGTTTAAAAAAACCACGTACAGACCCTCAGCATATTAACGTGATTCGAACATAACTGGTTGTAGTGGTAATTTACGTTTATCATGGAACACCATGTATAAAGTGTAAGTGCACAACACAATGTCACAGGAATCTTATCTGATAATGACCTAGACTGTGTAAAACGTATCCTAAAGCATTTTTAACAAGCTTATGTTATTATTGTATTACATGTATTGTATGTAACTATTTAAACAAACCTATCATGTTTAACCTACGTACTTTTTAATAAAGGATTGACTTACAATTCCCATAACAATTACAATAACATGATACCATCGCGCTGGTAACTGATGGTGACGAGAGGTCACCATAGGAATTACTTTACGACTAACTAGGTCCATCGAGTTCGGGCGATATTACTACATTTTTATCGAAATTGGATGAGTATGCAAATAATAAAATAGAAGTAGGATAAAACTAACTTCCTCGATTTGTTTACATCTGTATTTATTATTTAGGTAGGTTGCAATCAAATAAAATATTCTTCCAAAATATTGAGCACCCTGTATCTCTGATTTGATGGCGCCTATGCTCAGTGGTAATTATTACAGACTACACCATCTTTGACGCGAACAAAGCCGCGGGCCTCCACTAATACAACTATTATTCTTCGATCCGATAACTTTCCATGAATGTGCAAAGCGAATTATAATATTGACTAGTGGAATCATTGTTCCACAATGTCCAAGTACTACAATAGCTTTTACTGAATGTTTCCACAGTCCCGATTGTCCCGCTGTAATATTAGACGATGTTTCTCAAATAACTGCTAACTTATGTTTAATAATAATGGGTGATTGGGTTAAGGTAACGTGGTGGTCGCTAAACATGGTTGAGAATGTTGACGTTGGAAACTGAGAGTGGTATGAGCGGTAACCTAAATAGAATTAGCTCAGACGTGAATCTTTATTCCACAGATACAGGTTGATTATTAATTTACGGGAAATTCCATGCTGGCATTGGCACAGATGTTTGGAGCATTGAGGTTAGCTATTGACAACACGATCAATTTGGAACGAAATTCAGCGCAGAAACCAATGATGATATTTATAGCACTTTCCAAATTAGCTTTCGACTTAGCCCTAATCAGTGAAGTATAATGAGCCCACCGTCCACTGAAGGCATAAAAATCGCTTAATGGTCGCTTCGTTGGTCGTAAAGGGTTATCCAAGAAAGTGCCAATCCTCGGTCGTAAACTCGGATAATAAAAACATTTTTGAATAAATGCTACGAGTTTGCATAAGGGAATTCCGATAAAAGATAATTTATCGCTTGGACTGGATTTTTTAAATTGGCTATTTTTTTTTCTGGGATGTTTATGTTATTGTAAGATTTCATACCTACAACCATTATTTATGAGCGTCGGTGGCCTAGTGGCTTTGGGAGTTGACTTGTGGTCGTAAACTCGTAAGGTACCGAGTTCGAACCCTCGCGGTCACCATGCATGCACCAATTAGTTTTTGTAACTTAAGTAACTAACATCGTAAGGAAACCTGCTTAAGAATATCGCTGTATGTAAGGAGGTAATTGCACAAAATATCTTGAATTGTCGTAGTATATTCGGAAGGCCCTATCTGTAAGACAAGATAAGATAGATTACTTACAAACTTTTTTTTTTAACTCGGTCAACAAAACTTTGGCTTTGTTTATCTTGTAATATTGCGTTGCGATTATTTTCTTACTTTTTGTATTTTTACTATTTGTTGTTATTTAAATGTAATAATAATAATACAGACCGCTAACAAATACACGGACAGAACAGGCTTATAATAATTGGGTCCTTGATACTCTTAAGGTTATATATTACTTTTAACAATAAAAATGTTCTGATTCATAATTCACTAGCACTAACGTCCCGTTACTTCTCATTCTGTCACTTTTTAATTCACTAAATAAAAAAACACATACTGAATGTCTGTTCAACTAGGGACTAACATGATAAGGGCATCCTATAATTAATGAGTTCAAATGTTTAATTTATTAAATACAGGCACACTTATTTCTGGAAGTATCCACATTAATCCTAGCTAATACCTACTTCAGAACTTCGAGTGCCCGGTCTCTTATTCTTCATACAAATCGACCCCGTGTAGTACTAAAAGTCTGTTTCACGGCGCTTAATGTATTAATCAAGGAGCAAGCTAAGTCGAGCCGGCCATAAACACTGCATCCACTTAGTTTTACTGCAAAACGGACTTCTAGGAAAACCGTTATAACTCAATACGAGCATGTTTTTAGAATTCGAGCAATTTTGAATTTCGAAGGATACTTTAGATTGTAGATACTAAATCATATTGAATTTATGTGTATTATGGCGTAAAAAAAAACTTTTTATTTATATTACATGACCGCAAAATAGACAAAATAAACACGATAACTGGACAAAAAGCAATATTGTTCTAACGAGTAGAATAGAGATAGAAATACTTACGTACCTCAAGAGCAACAAAAAAGAGTCACTTTCTATGGTATTACATACATTTTACATACATATTACAATCCATACATTTTGTGTGGATTTATTTAAAATTTAAAATTAAATGTTTGTAATAGCGAGGCATGTCGTCAACGCTAGGTTCGTGATTCTCGTAAGATACAAGATGAGTAATAATGATAACGCAGACCATATGTTAATGATGACATGATGATGTCGGGTACATCACGCGAGCATGCGCGTGTGTGTACCATTAGAATGACAAGGTGTATTAATTAAACAATTAAATTACAAGTATTTTATAGTTGTCGCTAGTTGAGATTATAGTACCTACACAGTTTAAAAAAAATTGAGATTGACTTTCGTTGCCGACTGTAGGTACCTACTAATTTTTGTACCGGTTTATAGAGACCAAACTAACGAATCCCTATTCCATGGTTTTAAATCAAAGACAGCGAACATCCTTTTGACACCTTCCGACTCAATCCTACTAATATTATAAACGCGAGTTCGTGTGTGTGTTAGTTTGTTTCACCTTAATGGTGCAAAAGTTCTCGAGGGACTAACCATAATCGAAATCTACGTGGACGAAGTCGCGGGGCAGAAGCTAATTATCAGATAGGGATGTGATTTTTTAAGCATATTATGACTTTTCAACTCGACGCCGCTAATATTAACCGACACGAGTAAATTCCGATAAGCAGTATCCCAAAATCAATAACCAAAGCATTTTTAGTTCTCTTCTCTTAGTAATAAGGTTGATATTGCTACAGGAGATTTATCCGACATACTGCGAATTAGCTTAGGGCAGAGTTAAGCATTATCCGACTCCCGATGACAACACAATTACATAAATATTCCATATTTCAGTCCATTACAATAACAGAAAGTATTTCAATTGTGACTTGTGAGGTTTGACCCTGTGACCCACACAACCACGTGCAATGAACACTAAAAATAAATACCATAACACGTCAAAAGCGACACAGTTTACTGTCGTAGAATTGAGGCACTGGCTATTACAAAAGTAACCATATGATAATAGAGAATAGTACACATTAATAAAACAAGCTAGTTAAGTCTATTACATTTGATTGATCTTAACTTTATCTCCACGGAGCAGAGTTATTTTTGCAACAACTGAATTGCCTGTGTTATTTCCTTAAGCAGCGACAGCGGGCTTGCTTCATCGAACCAGTCTAACTTGATCCGTGCTAGTTTTACTTGTGGGATGACCTTGTGCAGGGTCCGTCTGGGTTGGTACCAGTACCATCTTATCCACTAACCTACCGCCAAGCAGCAGTGTTTTGCATTGTTGTGTTCGGGTTTAGGGATAAGACAGCCGGTGAAATGACTAGCATAGAGGCATTCCATCTTAGTCCTCAGGGTTGGCAGTGCATTTGCAGTCTTGTGAATGCGAATGTTTATGGGTCACAGTTTCCACTTACCATCAGGTGGCCTGTGTGCTCGTGTGCCTTCCTATGCCATAAAAAAACAATAGATTGGGTCGCGCGGTGATTTGTGTCTATATTGCCAGTTCACGTAAGCCTAATAGCTGACCCACATTGGTCCAGCAAAAGCATGCTAGTAGAAATACATTGACGAGTTCGTTTTCACGTTTGGAGCGAGAGCTATTATAGTAACGACGCAATGTACTTCTACTGGCATGCTTTTGCTGGACCAATGTAGATCAGTCATAAGTTCATAGCTACTCACGCGATACTACAGCCCTCACAGTTCAAATTAGCCTAGTTCGATAGAACTAGCTAGCCTCTTAAACTGAAGGAAATAATACGTCTGGAGTGACGTATGCTTTGATGTCGTGTCAACTCAGCTCGGAGTTAAAATAGACCTAATAAACCGCAATGAATTGAACGATGGCTGTAGTGGTGTGCCTCTATCGATTGAAAAGTATCGATAATTAGCAATGATTACTGGAATTTACTTATCCTTATCCAAATAAAATAAAATAAATCTAATTGAAGCTTTCCACTTTCTTTCCTCGTCCTGCCCAATGATATTTGCTTAAAAATGTGTCAAGATCATGTTATGAAAGAGTTGATAAATCAAGTCGAGCTCAATCAAATTCTGATAACGAAACAAAAAATACAGTCCAAGATTCCAACAAAAAAAAACAGCTAGGTATGCAATATAAGATAACGTAAGAAAACAAATCAAGAAATGCTTTAAGATTCTGTAATCAAATTTGGCTTATCCAAAAATCTCAAGCGGATAACAGCGAGCAATTTAAATGAGCTACAGGCTGATCATATTGATGATGGTATAAACACCCTTGTCGTATCGATAATCGATGGCAAGCCCTACTAAGAGGCGTAGTACACCTAACTCCTAAATTTACGACTCGGTACTCAGACTCGTGTTAAATCACACTGACCCGGGTTTACGAGCCTCGTACTAAGAACGTAAACTTAACAATGCTGCTTAATAAGAGCAGACCGAAAGTTACGTGTTGTTTATATTTAGAACCTTTAACTCAATAATGCCTTAAGACTTCGAACAAATGTACAATACCAAGCTAATGATCACAATTTTTTTCCGGTTGTCTATAGGTACCTAACCTATGTTGTGTTCAAAAATCGAGCTGCTGTAGGATGTTCTGCGTTTTTTATTGCGATATAATTAAAGATCGAATTTTGATTTATTGATTTCCTCTGTTGCTTCTATTTTATTAACCAGTGGCAGTATTGACAAAAGGTCATATCAATTTATAGTCAAATTAGGCATGTCAGGACAAATTAGAAACAAAACAGCTGGGTACAAATAAAGGAACCAGAAGGAAAGAAGCTATTTTAAGCACAGATAGACAAACAAGTAAGTATGTGTGTATGTGTCTGCCTGTCATTGTTTATGGCCTGAACAGGTAAACCCATTCCAAAGCGTTCTATTTTTATTTTTTACTCGTTTCTGCGAAGCAAAAAGAAGGTTATGGAGTAACAGACCTTTTATGAATTGAATTTCATAGGTGGTTATTAGCTAAAGTCATAAAAATTGGTTCAGTCAATCATTCTGTTCAAAAATTAGGAGGGTGTATATTTTTTTATAATATCTATTGATGTGTTATTTATTTTAACGCATTAACTTAAATGTTTTTAGTACTGCATTAAAGTTTTAGCTTTCTTCCGAACCGTTAAATAGCTAACACTGAAAAGGTATTAATTTGTAGAACTGGCCGCGCGATGCCGTAAAGCAGAAGTCGATTTAAGAGCGATTTCGTTTTACGATCGTTCAGTGGAAACTAGCCTTAGCAGCTGGGAGAAGGCTGAGGGCTCGTTCACGCTGACGCTTTTGTTGATTTTTTAAACCTTATTTTAATATAAGTACTTACATCATTTTTTTTAAACCATTTTAAATGGCTTTTTGGCTCAGTTTTTTTTTTGTCTTTGACGTCGACTTTAGGAAATGAAGTAATTGTAATGCAAATAAAATAAATTGGTTTTTTCCCGTTTTTGTATTTTGTAATTATCGTCTCAATTAACTAGGGCTTATGTATGAGTCAGAGTCTGACTCCTAGACAATCTTATCAACGAGTCAAGACTTGTATACAACGACTCGTAGGGGCGTATTAATAAACTCATCTCGACCACAATGCCCATCTCAAGATGTGTCAAAAATGACAGTTTTCTATGGACTGATGATATGGATGATGAGCTTGACGTATCTTGTGACGGGCATCTCAGCTGAGACGAGTTTATTAATACGGGCCGTAGACTCGTAGACAAGTATACAAGCCTTGACTCCTTGGTTTATCGAGGAGCCAGACTCTGACTCTTAAGCCCTAGTTAATTGTGACGATAATTACAAATTACACAGTATACATTTTTCGATACATTTCTGACTAGTTTCAAGTTTGTCTGACCGCAGCATGAGATATCCTTTTGTATTTCTACAGTACAGACAAATCAGAAATACAGGTACGAAGACAGAGAAAATGTAACTTCGAATAATAATTTTAGAGCAGTTTATATATACTTAGCGTCCCTTTTTAGGGTCCTGTACCAAAAAGGTGTCAGACGGGACCCTATTACCAAGCCTTCGCTGTCCGTTGGTCTGTCAGCGGGCTCAATCGCATAAACCATAATAAGTAGGCAATTTAAATTTTCACAATGGGTATTTCTATTACCACAAAAAAAAAACGGTACCGAATACTTCGTGTGCGAGTCCGTCTCGCAAATGTCCAGTTTTTTTCACGTCAAAAGCTTAAAAAAAGATGACCAGCAAGGAACTGCTGTGCACTTTGAACGTCAACTTGTGTATGGCATGAGAAGAGGGTTGCGGCCCTGAGGTTAAAAATGCAACCAAAGTAAATACGGAAAAGTAGTTCAAGTCCGGCACGTAGGGTTGTCCAAACGTCTTATCGATGCTGTTAGCCATATCGAAGGGAGCGGTTCAGGTTTTTATTCTCAATAAGAGTAAATATTTGTGTCAAGAGCGCCTTGGATATTTTATTTGTATATACATACATTAAATCACGCCTGTTTCCCAGAGGGGTAGGCAGAGACCACTTCTTTCCACTTGCTACGATCTTGACAAATTTATTTCGCTAGTTCCACATTCATACATCGAGTCATGCATGCACGTCGGTTTCGGGTACTTAAGATTCGGCCCTTCTCCAGTATTCCTCCGATTTGATTAAAAAAAGTACGCCTAGGGCGGCCCCCTCCGACCCTTCCACTCACTTTCGAACTGTATATCTCTTTCGTCAATCTTCTTTCATCCATCCTTTCCAAATCACCGATCCATCGAAGCATGCCCTTTTGCAATCTTAGTCACTACATTAATTTGTCATTTGTATATATACGTATCTATATCGTGGTCCAGTACCCATAAGACAAGATTTTGTGTGAGATTACCTCCTTGATATTTTATAAACTTGTCCATTTGGTTATGCATTCGAATGAGGTAACGGTGCTGCCCCTACCAACTCTGGCCCCGACTGTCTCCGGCACTTGCTTATGGCGCGTACATACAAGGCACATACAAACCGCACGATGTGCCTTCGTGTGTAGAAGCTCTACTGCTATTTTAATACTGTGACGCGACTGAATGCATGGTTTACCGTATAAAGGGATCGCCCTTTATATGGAGAAAAGAGATGGCCAACCATTGGGAGCAAAATATCTATCAAGCTACCTTTTATGGATTTATCAAAGACAGTATAGGTATTTAAACTGCTTAAATTTTATAAAAACCGAATAGGGAAGATTTAATAGTTCAATTTGTCATCAATGGCGTCAGAACTTAAAGTAATGTTTGCAGTATAGGAAAACAATAAGTCTCCAAAAATAAATAAGTAAATATAACGTTTCATCAAAATGCCTCAAGGCATTATTGTATTTGTATTTACTTTGTGTTTTGTGCAATAAAGTTTAAATAAATAAATAATTGATTAATTTAGTATATTTTTATGGCATAAAAAGTTTTCTTCAGATTCATATTTTATTACTCAATAAACACAAATTATATGCAGTTACATCGAGGTCGTCAGAATATATACACACAATATATAAATACAAAGTACATTAAACAATTAAAAGGTTGTTACAGATTAATCTCTAATACTGTTATTTTAGTACCAGTGGCGACATCTTTGGACAACAGGAGGTAACACTTCGACTTCTCGCTAAAGGTTTAGTAAGCAATTTCTTCTGCATTTTATTAAATGGTTGTTATATCTTTAGGAAATCGTTTTTAGCGATATTATTTATAATTAGATATTGTTAAAATCTGTTTCTTCTTATTTTAACTTAATCTAAACATCTGATCGAATCATCAATCGATATGTTTAACTCTAGGTTTGGTTATGGACGCATGTCTATGGTAGGAGCGACTTGGATTTAGCTTGTCACTCTCGCAACCGCTACAGATATGTAAGAACGTCAAATTTACTCTGTGTGTGGGAGTCACGCCACGGCCGTATGGCCATCTTTTGGCTTAGCTTCTTAATGCGCAATGCATCCTTGTGATATGTGGTGATTTTACATGTAAGTATTTCGTGAGTGCTAAGACTTGATCTACATTGTCGTCAGGTGTTTTTATTTTTTTGTGATTTATGGTTTTTCCTTGTTGTAGAATGAACATGTAAAATCTAAGAAATGACGTTTCCTAAACTTAAGGCGAACATCGTTTAACGCATGGTAAAGTCGCCGCAGCTTTAGAACTTCTATAGCCGGGTAAGTGTGCTTTGCCTGTCTGGGAGCCCTAGGTTTTGTTTTACGAAGCGTGTCGATTACTTTGTGTCTCTCGTTTGCTTAAACTTCCTATTCGCAGGTATAAAACGTGTGTTTATGCAATAATTCTAATGCCAACAATCTTTGCAGCCAAAACAGCCGGTGCTATGCTCTGCTCGGTACTTTGCTGTGTCTGCTCAGTGCTCTCTGCTCTCTGCTCTCTGGGTGTATGGATGTCTGTGCTCTCTGGGCCCCCTATCATGCCATGCTCTCTGACTGCGTGACCGTCTGTAGGCTCTGAGCACGTGTCTGTCCGTCTCTGTGCACGTGTCTGCACCTGCCTGCTTCTACTGGGTGTTCTTGCCACGCTGCCTGGAGATTGCGCGGTGTTGCTGCGGTCCATGCTTTCATCTGGACTTGTATGCTGTGCTTCTTCTTCTTCATCTTCATATTTAACTTCAGGTGAACTCGGTTCATACTACTCACACCTTCACTAAACTCAAGGAGCAACGCTCGATAAACGTAGGGAAGTATGATGTAAGTGCACTGTCACAGTCACAGCGCATTAGTGTGTAAGGAGCAACGCTTGAATTAGGGAAGTATGATTTAAATGCACTGTCGCTGTCACAGCGCTTTAATATGTAAGCAACGCATGCATACTGTAGAGAGGTATGATTTTAATAACCCTGTAAATGTGCAGTGGTATCTGTCTAAATGACGTTTCATAAATCTTAACTGACAAGAGGTTAGTTTGTATAACTTTTACATTTTACTCACGGTGTAATGTACATTTTTGACGTACCGTAAAGTGGTATGATTTTAATAACCCTGTAAATGTGCAGTGGTATCTGTCTAAATGACGTTTCATAAATCTTAACTGATAAGAGGTACTGTACTTTTATTATAGTAACGGAAAATAAACTGTTGACAAGGTTTCTTTGTTTACTTTACATTCTTCTCTAACTAAATAGAATTTACAAGGTACATTTGGCACACTATCTCCATCTTTCTGTTGGTTTAGATTAAAACAGATCGCGCCCTTTTCTTTCTTAACTCTTTAAATTACTGCACCAAATTTTGTGTGCATTAATACTGTTGTAAGTTGTTTTCATCTTGAACTAGCTCAAGAATCCACGACCCTCAATAAGTCAATCAGCCACGGCCCAACACCAAGTGTGGACAGAACTTCTGTCAAGTTACATACACACATCTGTAATCACGAAATAGACTTAAAGGTGTAACAAGGTAATCTTATTTATAAGTCAAGTTTCATATACTCATTCACCGAATAGACTGGGTTATTCAACAAAAGATTCCTAAGTATTATTTATTATTTATTGGTTACAAAATACTATCCTTCCTCGAAGATCCTTTTCAGGTAAACTGATGTTTCTTGACTAGTAAAATGAAAATATATTGCGACGGTAAAATTTTGTTTTAGCTCTTAGTTCACCCAGAACGACTTATAGGCTAACATGAGAATTTTAAGTATTCTTGTACCAAAACCATATTTCACAGAAGACTAGCGCGCGCTTTAATAAAATAAATCCATAATAAAATGTTGACGACCTCAGCCCTGCATAATGGTTTGCGGAACACATAAACTGCGACCTGACGACAATAAAAGGCATTATTGCACCCTTTCCTAGCCATTAGCAAATAAACCTTAGTGAAAAATAGTAAGGTAGATTTTTAAGTATTATAACTGGTATTTATGCTGAAATATGTACGCGATTGTTTTATACTTTCATGGTAAAACTAAAGTTTACAACACCTGATAAAGTTTTGACGGCGACTTCTAATATATTTCGTGATTATATGAAATTGAAACAGTATTCATGGAAATTATCGTATTACCCTATGGTCAATGATAAACCATCTCTATCGTAGCTCTTAAGTTTACCGTGAGAGAAAGAGACAGAGACATATAATTGCTATAGCTCTGTCCCCTATACCATCTTCCTGCCCTTGTCCTACACTAGTTGGGGTCGGGACACTATGTTTTCTTCTTCCACTCTCCTCTATCCACTGTTAACCCTGCACTCACACCTATATGTATACATGGTGGAAAACACGAACGCCACATGGATGGCGTCAATAGCAAGTTCTACGCAAAGGAGACGTACATTTATTTTTGAAAATAATAAATCCAGCCGTAATTAATTTTTGAAAATTCATCTGTTTTAACTGACAAAATAATAAAGAGGGGGTCTTTTTACGGTTTTAATTGAAAGGTGTATGTGTAATAGACAGAAACAGTGATCGGATTTCACGGTGCAACACTGCGGGATATAGAGTAGAAATCTTAATATGGATATGACTAAAATCCCGGGATCTGGTTCAAAAAGAAAATGCGATTGTTGGGATATTTATAAATAGGCATTAGGATACGATTTTAGACGTGTAAAGAAATCGATTAAACATATAAAATATTGAGAAAATAATTGTATGCTATTTCAATTTCATACAAACTAATAAAATATAATATCTTTGTGTAGTGTGGTGAACTGATAATGCGTCCCGTATAGGGTTTGCAATGCGGATCCATTTTGTATGGAAGATCCGGATCTGGATCCGAAATTATCCGGATCTTCCATACAAAATGGATCCGGATTGCAAACCCTAGTCCCGTATTATATATTTTATTTATATTCATACCCAAAGACTATTTGGCAGATCAATTTTAAACAGAGTATAATAAAAACTAACTTTTTTTGTTTTTTTTACATACCTAAATTACTTTTGTCATAATATTTATTTTACACGTTTAAATTGTATTGAAATTTATTTGAATTAATAAAATCAGAATAATATTTAACAACATAAGTCCCGGAACCCCGGGGCATATCCATATTAGCATAATGTTTGAGGTCATTCACCCCGTGTTGCACCGGGATATCCGATCATTGGACATAAATGATCACTATCAATGCCCCTTCCGATCTGTATCATAAAATACGACTTTATTGTTTTGTCATATTCGACCAGTTCGATCCTCGGTTAAGGAGGATTTTTTTTAACCCAATAATGCAGTATTTTAAATTTTCAAATATTAAATTTTCAGTAGGTAAGTACCTAAGTCTTCTTTGCGTAGCTATCTCCTTCTATTTCTCTCTCTTCTGTATCTTCGTTGCTATCTCCAATATTTAAGGTAGTTGCCGTCCATGTGGCGTTCGTTTTTTCCACCCTGTATAGTTCACAAACACCATAAATAATAAAAAAAGGAAAATATATTACATATGTATATACAAATAGACAATCCAGTAATGCAGTATTTTTTGGTTAAATAAAATAAAAGTAACTCTCGTTTGCGCAGAACTTGCTATTTCCAATATTTAAAGTTAGTTGCCGTCCATGTGGCGTTCGTTTTTTCCACCCTGTATACATATCATGCTTCACACAATCCATCCAAACCCCTTTCGGTCTTTCTCTACTCTTATACCCATCCACATTCATAATCATCACTCTTCTATCTTCTATATGTTTATAGTTCTGTCCCTTATGCTTGTCTTGAACTAAATTACATGGCCATGTCGTTATGATAACCCCTTAGATAATCCTTCCCACTAATACCCACCCACGCTGTCTTCCGAAACGCATTGATCATTCAAGAACTCTTCAGCCCAATCGGTCATCTCATCCGTCATAACAACGTCGATGAAACTGCAAAATCGCGTAAGTAACATTTTAAATAAGGAGCCAAATGCACCTTTTTTATAAGTTAATAAGGTTCATTTTGCTCTATCATAAATTTGTTAGTTACGCGGTTTTGCAGTTTCACCGACGTAAGTTACTATTATTAATCTACCTACACACATTTAGCTAGTTTTATTTAGGATTGTAAAAGTCTAGAACATGGTAATGCGACCGTGGTGGGTTGGTTACCTTCGTCGTCAAAAAGTTTTTGCCAAACTGATTAATTTCCCAAAATGATCATTTGGAGAAACGCTTTTATTTCCGAAACTTTAAATATTTCATTTTTATAAAACTAACCTAACCTAACCTAAAGGGTTATACACGATGGTCCTGAAATTAATTCTGAAATAAGCTTTATGTCAAATGATATGTTCGGGAAATTAATCAGTTTGGCAAAAACTTTTTGACGAAACGAAAGGCTCCCGACCATGGTGCGCAGTGCTCCGTGCAACTCGTCACGTCTGGAGACTCTGTAGGCACTTAAAAAACTAGCTGACTGTACACTTCAACTTCCTCAATTTTACCATCGAAAGTTCCACATTAAACCGTAACTTTATGTCATTGTATAACTAATAACAATCCGAAAGCTCGTAAAGGCTGGTGCTAAAAACTTAGACCCTGAAAGTCAATGCACGCGCGCGCGCTCGTAAATTTGTCGATTTTTAAGAAAACCTCGTAATTTTAAATTAAATTTTCATTCAAGCGAGTTTCTCGAATTGCATTTCTTATTAAGTGTTATTTTGCACTTCGTTAGTGAAACACTGAGTAAATACACAACGTGAGATGTTATTCTCTTAAAGTCATATGACGGGGTCACTCTATACGTAAAGCGGGTAAGTTGAGAATGCACGCCCTTACAAGTTGTTTTTACGGTCTGGTGGTACAACTGCAGCTCGCCGGTTAATACGGCGACTTGTTTAAGATCATCTACCAGTCTTCAATATAGTTTAACAGAACAAATAATATGGTTACTATGGTTACTAAAACTATAAACAAACCAACATTTACCTCGACGTTTCGACTGCTAGGTACTACAGCGGTGGTCACGAGAAGACTGAAACCGAGCATTTACTGGAGTCAGGACCAAACCACTGAATCGAACTGCAGTCTTAAAGTACTTTCAATTAAACGCCATTTTTAAGGTACGTGAAGCTGGTACTATAGCTATCGACTATGTGGAATTCAGTCATCAGTGAGTGTAAGCGAGAGAGTGTGTCTTCAGATATATCTGGATATTGTGTGTGTTGTGTGTCGGTGGCATTCCGAATAAAGAAAAACAATATAATATCAAGTGCGGGTAGGGTGAAGAATTGTCGCGACAAGCAGATGAACACCCTCCGCGTCAGTCTTCTTGTGATTTCAGCTGATGTAACACAGTCGAAACGTCGAGGTAAATGTCTATTTATAACGCAATTATGTCCCCATTTATAGTTTTAGTACGAGTGAAAATCGTGTCAGTTTAAAGCAAGGTAAATATTGTTTTTTCCTTCAGTGTTATTGGTCATTGTCTCATTGTGTACGGAGCAATTCATAAAAATATAAACTTAGTATACTTAGCCATTTATTTAATTACAGCCACTTTGTATCATCTTCTGGTTTGCAATAATTAAGCCTATTTTAATGATTAACTTACTGCGCAGACCCTAGACTCAGTAGATACATAGACCTATAATTTATTGATTTTAACATTTACTTTTTGAATACTTGTATAATTCGTTGTGCAGTTAAAGTGTTGAATGAGACTGGCATTAAAACGGTTTGCCTGGGGAGGCGCAGTAAACTAGTCATCTCCATCACGCAATAGGTTAAACAAAAAATAATAATATAGGGTGTGACTTATAGTTCAAGAAAAGGGAAAATCGTGAAGCTGTATATGTTTTTTGGAATCATTGTTAAAATCCCTTTATTCCGATGCTCACACGATAAAAAATAGTTAAAAACACTATGCGACGTTTTCAGTGCTAAGACGAATCTAATGCGCAACACATACTAACATTCTTACAGTCTGCCAGCCGATTTTGGCCCGTTAGTTCATTGTAATTACAGATATACTACTTTCTCATTCTAATAAATAGCTGCGTCCCTCTCGACTTGCCTCAAATTTCGAAATTGAGCCTTCCGTTTGGTGTTTAGAACAAAGAACCATTATACTGATAAACCTTCTTGAGCTGGTACCAATTACACTTTGACATTCATAGAAAAAATTACTCGTTGACCCATGTGATATTAACAATTGGGTGGATCAACTTTTTCTTGTTGTTATTCTGTCCCGTAAGCCAGGAGACAACAGTGATAGAGTTTCTTAGAAAAAATGTTATAATATATACTTCTAGCACACTCAGGAGAAAGGCCATAAAAGAATGGGTGTGTAATTGCCAATAAAACAGTTTTTTAGTGGACTTATATCCTTTGAAATCATAGTTTTAAAGAGTGACCCCGGAGACGTCACCATGGCAACGAGCTACAAAGAAAAGTTGATTGACCCAATTAACATATATTTGAAAAGCGCAATTATAATTAATAAGTATTAAGTAGTAGGCTAAAGAATAACATGAGTGCCCCTAAACTTGTGAATTCACCGGACTGGCTTACCTTTACACCGGAACACAATAGAAATAATTCCTATTGTGTTTTAAATATAGAGTAAGTATTTAAAAAAAAATTGTATTTAAAGTATCTAAACCTACCTATGTAATCTATTCCGGCTTTAGCAAAACCAAAGGGTAAGCAAGATGCTAGAGAAAACGATTGTTTTGACAGTAAAAACGTTGTAATCACACAATTCACTGCGCAGCGGTGCAATCTTCTGCATGACTCATTTTGTATCCATCCTCATTTTTTTACCAAACTTGTTCAGCCGTTAAAGGTGAGATCGAGTTAACATACAGTTATTAAAATGTTTCTTGTCTGGTCTCCAGTCTTCAGGTTTGAACCTAATATCTCCTTTTACGTACTGCCCTCCTAAATAAAAAGGACACATTCGCAATTTGATGGTCAAAGTAAATTTAACCCCGCACCCTAAGAAATAAGGTCATTGATACAGACGCGGTTCTATGAGACATATGGCCTTTTTTCTAAGGCCAGCGTAGCGCAGCCATAAGTAGCTGCACACTTTCGCGCTTTGTCACTTTAACATCATGTTTGAGCTGACGCACTAATCTGTTAAAGGCGTTCCAGAGATAAGGTACTAAAGTGTTCAGCGACTTATAAGGCCCACTGTACAACAACTGCGGAGCGTTTGTGGACAGGCAACAGGGACAAACTTAGGTGTTCTCCGTTATTCTGTTCATTTATTTTATTCAATAATTATTCATTGTATTATACCAGCTGTTGAAACTGTTAAAAGCTATCTTAAATAGGGGTTGATAACCGCTAGATTAACTCAAATGCATTATTATTTACTGTAAACCGGCTTATTAGCGGCACAGTGACGGATTTGAAACTATATTTTAATTACATTTCAGAACCAAGTCGACTACAATGTTATATATTTTAAATACAATAAAAAAATATCATAATAACTATGGTTCATTTACGTAGTAATAGTATGGTTATTTTTTGATTAAAGTTAGATACAATCAGTAATAGCCTCAAAATTCCCCTTTTTCACATTTGGTATTCGTTTGTTGTGCACTACTAGTACATACCTAGTAGATGGCATGGCATGTGTTATTATTTTTAAAGGCTATAACAACAAGAACGTCATTTATACCTCGCTTTGTTGTCATAATAAACTATTATAAAATTTCCGAATAAGTAAATAAAGTACGAGTTCATGCCCTTTCCAGATAAACTTTGAAAAATATTAAAATACTATACGTTTAACTTCACAATTACAACCAGTTATTACAACTTCAATAATATCCAACATCTAAATTAATGAAAAAGTAAATAAAAATAAAATACGTCCCCCTAAGAATTATAAATAGAAACAAGCACTAATAATAATAGAGTTTATTTACAATTATTGGTCCGCCGAGTCCGTGCCGGGAACAGGTTTGCAACATTGTTGCGTCGGCGCAGTTAATTATTTTATTTGCTTTTTTCTCCCTCCAACAAACGGCACGATCCGGCCCGATATACTGGGGTCGCAGTGCATTGGCCTACTGCCTAGTATTTCATTTGTGGGCGATCAATGACATAATAAGGCTCTTCGTGGATAGACGTGATCGAGGAACATTGCCGTTTCAGAAGCCTTAGAGTAGGGATGTTTTTATGGGTTGATCGTAAAATTAGAATTGAAATAGAAACGTCTCTACCTTATATAAATTAATAAGTGCCTTAGGTATAGACTTCTTGAATAATGGATATTTTTTGTGGATAGTTCTAGCTGCCGAGCTGATAAAACCCTGTGTTACGGGACCCAAGTAGCATCTAGCAAGCAATTGCAGCTTTTAAAATTATTTTGTACTTTTTAGAGAGTTCCTCTTGCTAATGCTAAACAAATCCACTTACAGGTGTGAAAAGTAAACTAATTAAGTGAACAGTAAAGTAAACTAAGAAAAACGATCCAGTAGGTACTCCCTGAACACGGAGTTTATTCTTTATAATTTGAAAATATCTTATGACATATATATTATGTTAACCCATCATTTGATGCAGCGGTAAAAGATCGATCGATCGATCGAAGATAGGTCCTTGCTAAGGAATATAGAGGCATTCCACGTTAGTCCTCAGAGTTGGCAACGTATTGGCAGCCTTAAGATTATCATCGTAAGTTTGCAATCTTAGGTTTAAAATGTCTAGGGGCTTTATGGGCCACTTACCATCAGGCAGGTGACCTGTGTGCTCGTTTGTCTTCTTCTTAACTTAAAAAATATTTTTAAGTATGGTGTTATAATTCAATTTAAACTATTATTATACTGAAGATCCCGCTTTGATTAAAAAAGCTTTCGAACATGTATTTGCTTCTAAGTTTGCCTTGGTATAAACCGCCCACAAACTGTAGTGTTTTATTTGACCTTTATTCCACATTAATTTACATATGACTAGCAATTCTTATGTTAATTATTTCTTCACCCGCTTTATTCGCTCTGAATAAAAAGTCAATGCAGACTTTGTAATAATTAAGCCATTCCTCATCAAGGTTACTATGCTTTGGCTCAGTTGTAAACGGTTCAGTAAAAAATATGTCCACGCTAAGAATGCGTGTGTCTGCAACTATCTGCTCAACTACCGTAGTAACTAGCAATTACTAGTAGGATAGTTGCCCTGAGCTGCGACCTTTTCGGGAATGTGCCCTATTTAGCACTTTTAGGGCCATTTTCACAGTGATTTAATGCTATTTCGAAAATAGCATAGACTATTTTTGAAACGTTTTATGGTTCAGTTTAGCACTTTAAAAAACGAAGTTAAAACTTGCTTGAATCGTTTTTTTTGTGTGGCATGGGAAGGCAAACTAGCACAAAGATCACCTGATAGTAAGCGACATGCGATCCATCAACGTATTCTCCAGACTATAACCTTAAGAGTGCAATCCTAGGAGCCCAAATACGTTACCAACCCTGAGGAATAAGATAAAATGCCCCATATTTATATGTATTACTACCGACCCGCCCGCGGCTTCGCCCGCGTGGAATGTATTATATACATATAAACCTTCCTTAAGAATCACTCTATCTATTAAAAAAAACCGCATCAAAATCCGTTGCGTAGTTTTAAAGATTTAAGCATACATAGGGACAGACAGCGCAAGCGACTTTGTTTTATACTATGTAGTGATTAATAGGTTTTTTTTTTACATAAAATCATCTTTTGTAAAATGCCAACTAGCTCAAGACTAAGTAGTTCTACTAAGTACAAAATTTGCATAAAATTAAAATATAAGCATTAATTGCTCCGCATGTTTGGCCGTTATTCAGCGTCAAATAGAAGTCGATGTTGGCTACCGTTCGGGAGGTAGTACAGACATGGCCTCGATGACCGTTGATAGCTTATGATAGCCCGTGATGGCCTACGATGGCCTACGATGGCCTACCGTGGCCACGAAGGCCAACTTAGGCATGCAACGGCGTTCTCTAGCGATATTATCGTTTGTCAGTTTTAGCACTTTGTGGCTGGTATTTTATTGCTTTAGATTATTTTAAAGTTTAATAGCCCAATAAGTTCTGAAGTTTGAAAGATTATTCTTATGGTCGCTCTTATTTACTTTTGGACTCGTGTTCAAAGCGATGTTGCTAATAATCAGTTTTCATGAATGTCATACCCCCTTAATTATTTTCCCGTTATTTGTACCTACACAGAAAGCAATTGCATTTCAAGAATTCAAAGAAAACGACGTACATACAGTCAAGTGTAAAAATATGTAGCGAAAGATTCCACTCATAAATATTCTAAGAAGTGACGATACGTTTAGCCTAGTTTTGGTAGTGCCCCTCCTTACGTTACAGATGTAGTGAATCATGTTTTGCCATCGTTTTTTGTCGCATAAGTTCATACTGATCTTGCTTTCTCAATTAGCTTATCGGTGGGTACCGTAAAATGGGGTTAGATTGATTAATTTTAAAAACAAATCTTCTGTAACTCCCGCATTTAATCGTTAAAAATATCATATTAGCGACTACTTATTTGGAGTAACTTAAAGCAGCCTGCAGAAGCAGAATACGGTGGACGGCTTATTAGAAAAAAAATATTACGCAGCCTAAAATCTTGTTTCTTAAAATGGGGCTACTTTGATTATCCTTGTGTTTATATCACAATATCAAAGTCACCCCTGAAGCATGCCAAAAATTAGGGGTTTTTTGTTTCGAAGTTTTTCAATCCAAATTGTCTGAAAATAGTTCAACTTTCAACATTTTGCGCTCTCATATGAGACATATGAAAGTAATTGCGCGAAAGAGCTAAATAATAACTTAGCAATTCCACAAAATCGACGATTAAAAAAATTATCAAAGTTGCCCCGCGTTTCTAGTCACCCCATTTTACGGTACTAAAATTGATTGAGACAGCAAGATAAAAACGAACTTTTCGACCAAAAACAAGGGTAAAACATTATTCACTCAATCTGTAAGTTAGTTTAATTTTTGTGATAAGCGCGAGTATTTGAACCTGAGTCTTGGATGCTTTCTATGTATTTAAGTATATATTTCTCTATAAGTATATCGTTTTCTAGTACCCATAGTACAAGTCTGGAGCTTAGTTTGGGACTAGGTCAATTGGTGTGACATTGTCCTCTGATATTTATTTTATTTATTTATTTATATATTTCTCTATTTTGGTATATATCTTAATCGTTGTCTACTTAGTACAGTCACCGGCAATAATATATTATCCAACATTGGGCGCAAAAACATCTGACAGGTCTTTACTATTAGAGGTATAAGAGCGTGTCAGGTATTTTTGCGCCCGATGTTGGATAATATATTATTGCTGGTGACTGTACCTACCCATTGTACATGAAAAGCTTAGCTTGGTTGGGACTACTGGGACTAGGCCAATTTGTGTGAGATTTGTATTGTTTTTTTATATCCATTTTCACTGGCTGAGGAGCCAGTAAAATGGATGAATAGAGTTAATTACGAAGTTTTCTTGAGGCTTAACTGGAAGAGATCCTTTAAAGGGATAAGTTGGCATTTGTACTACTTTTTTTAAATTAATATTTGTGTTATGTAGCTGTTGCGTATGTAGTTCATAAATATGTGTACGCACACTTTAGTACCTTGTCCGTTTAATTTCATGTTTAAACTGCCATATATTATACGTATGAATAATCACAGCGATAAAAGTGACAAGGTACAAAAGTGTACACATATTTATGAACTCGACTGTACCAATCTAGTTCGGTCATAAACAAGAAAGGGCAATGACAAAATTAACGAAACCAGTTTCTTAAAATTACAGATTCTTCCACGAAGACGATGTTTTATTTTATACCAATTGTAGATTGTCATTCCAGTAGGTACTTAAGCTTTTTAAAAAACAGACTATGGTAGCTGCAAGGCTTACTTACAGAAACACCAGCCGTTTATCCTAATTGCTATTGCCTTGCACTTGCACACGTAAATAAATGACAATTGAAAACAGGAATGCTTCGAAAGGGTGCAGCGGGGTTATTATGGCATAGCTATGGAGTTCAGTTTGCGCTGAGAGAAAAGGAGAGAGCTATATAACTGTTATAGCTCTGTCCTTTACCCTCGCCTTAAAATTAACTGCACAGCTACGACATAATAACCCCCCTGATAAGTCATGCATATTAGGTTTGATTTAGAAGCATTCAAAGTATTTTCCTATTTTTTTAATATTGTTTACTGGGGAAATTAAAAATACTGTCGCTTTGGACCAGTGGTCGGAATTTGACGTTATTTTGTGCGTTTGCGTTTTGTTTTTTAAGTTTAGTACTAAGTGTGATGTATAAAAGACCATGTGGCGTATAAGCTCTTTAGCCATCAGCAGAAATTTGTTCATTTATTTTCTCAGTAAATAATGATTTTTTTTTTTTAAACAAAAGTGTATGCTTTTGAGACAGACCTCTATAAGCTTTTATCTTCAGAACTCCTTTTAAAAAACTTCCTGAGACCCTACTTTGAAAATCGAATTTCGAAGTTACGTTAGCTCCATCCTTTGCTCTCGATTTAGTCTTGAAAGATGAGTGACAGAGATGGAGCTTACGTAACTTAGAACTTCAATTTTCAAAGTAGGGCCTCTGTTGCCAATTGCATCTGACGTCAATCTGACACACGAAACGTAACACACGCGTCAATTTTATCGCAAAACATTGTGGTTGTGGCTTTACCTCGTCACATCACAGACACACATAGCATCAATAGATTTACCTGTGGCCACATCGAGTGACTCCTGCGCATGTGTGCGGGGATGAATGAGGCGATTACAGTTAATTATAGTGATCGGTGTTGCCAGGTAGCATGATGTGACGTAAAGGGACCGCGTCGGTAGCCAGCGTTTATCTTAAGGTTGGTTACAAGAAAACGGATGTCTCATAATTTATGAGAACTCGAAGAACGTTTTCCATTTCAATTTATAAATGAACCACGATTTTTATTCTAAACTTGCCTTCAGTAGATATTATTATCATGATACACGGAATTTTAAGATTAAATTCATGGTTTAGTTTGGTTTTAAAACCTAAGGTCACTATTGTCTGAAGGTGCGATATATAAGTATTTTTATCACTGCCTAATACTCATAGTACAAGCATATCTAGAGCTTAGTTTGGGATCAGATAAAAATGTGTGAGATCGTCCCCTGATATTTATTTATATGGTTTCTGGAACGGAACCCTAAATCGATGCGTGCTTGAAATAAACTAGAGGGTGTATTTTTTATGTAAATATTCTTATTTTCATATTTATTGAAATGGATCGAGGGTTAAAAAGTTGTTGGAAAATGTCAGGTTTAATTTGTTGGGTTTACGTAGCGTGACATCTTCATTCAATGGTATAAGTATAACTTATTGTGTAATTGAAACCATAGAAGGTCAAGTTGGAAATGACTTCGAGAAGCAACATTATTTTCTTATTTATTTAAATTACAGAGTTAATAGAGTTTAACTGCCACACCAATCGATGCGATGGATAAAACAAAGTTCTATGCAAAGTGATCTTGGACAGAATGTTAAGAAGCGTATCTTTACTTAAGCATATTTATCAAAAATAAGCAATCATTTCAGTATTTTCTATAAAATAAATAATTGCTCTATATGTAACCTATTATTTTTTTAGGTTACCTTGCTTTTTCACTCAGCTTCATCCCATCAAGAAGCTTATGAAAAAAGCAACACGAATACAAACGTAGACCTAATTTAAGGATAACTATTTTCATCACACTGTAACATATTTTCGATAAACGATAAAACTGTAACATATTTTCCTCGCGATGACTCTAATTCTTAATTATTTATAGAAACTTTGTTTTTTCCAGACGGCGCACAACCCCACCGACCCGTCGACATCCACCGGGGACCCCGCGGAGTAGACCCCAGGTCGATTCCCGACGAGTGGGCCTCAATTCCGGACTTTACCTAGTTTTATATGTAAAGCTATATAACCTACGTGTTAACATATACATATATAACGGGCATATTTTGTAAATCTATCTATGACCTGCTAATGTGACGTTTTGAATAACTCCTGGGCTCCATTGGCGTAAGTATATAGAGTTTATCACGGGCTGGACCCCGAAATACGATTCGGAACTCAATTAGAGCAGGCTAATCTAACATTCAGAGTGAGCAGGAGAGAATTTTAGAGCGGGCACGAATACGCCAATGTAGCTCAAGAGTACTGCTTTTAAAAATACCTATAACCAGTGGCGTAGTATGTATTCATATCACTATAAATTTTCGTGGATCAACAAAATCACCCTGTACTATGTGTCGAGCTGCGGGACTATTAGTGTCGTGTTTATTGATGGATTAACGTGAATAAAACATCTGTCACTTCCTGACCAGTATGTAAGTGCGAGAGTGACGGATGCTTTAGCCACCGCGATCAAGGTGACTATAATACGGAGCCTGACGGACAGTTCATATACACAATTCAACTTGAAATTAGTGAACACATTGCCCCTTTACTGTATGCATATAGGTACCCAGATTTATTTATTGATTTAGAGACAAACCACTGCGTCACTGGATCTTTTTAAAAGGTCTATAACTTTATAGCAGAACTATGGCCCAGTTTTTAGGCATCTAGCTTGGAATTACTATAGAAATAATGAATACTTAGGTAAATATCTACTTTTCTTGAAGTAACGTTTGCTAGCCCGTAACGCAAGCTTAAGAGTCCATTGTTTTCAATCGTTTGTTTAATATCTTCTCTTGATAAGTCAAAATAGAGAGACAAAAAAAGGTCAACATTACTAACAAAGAAAACGACCGAAAACAACATTGTTTAGTCAATCTCAACTATTGAATCTGAAGTAAGATTTTTTACTTTGTAACATTAAAAAAGGTGCGAGCTAGCACATGTTACTTATCAATATTAAATGATATTAAAGGTTAAAGTCATGTCGCCATGATTTTCTCTAACCAAGAGAGGCATGTTAGGCAGAAGAAACGAAATTACTTTTAACCAAAAATGTAGACGGAACTAAAAAAAACTACTAAATATTATGTCCTACGCCGTCCTGATGCCGTCATAAAATTATACTATCTTTGTATATTATTAAATTGTTAATGGATACCAAACGTATTAAATTCTGTATATTTAGTCACTGGCCTGATCGGCACCATATTTTTACTTACTTATCACTATCACTACATAGTATAAAACAAAGTAGCTTGCGCTGTCTGTCCCTATGTATGCTTAAATCTTTAAAACTAAGCAACGGATTTTGATGCGGTTTTTTTTAATAGATAGAGTGATTCTTAAGGAAGGTTTATATGTATAATACATTCCACGCGGGCGAAGCCGCGGGCGGGTCGCTAGTACCTAATAAAGTAACTTGTCAAATCGGATACTTACAAAAACAGATGAATACCTTAAACTTGGTTAAAAAAAGGTAAGCTTACTTATTCAAAATAATTCACTTAAAATACTGATTGCTAAGGCGTGTTCAATGCGCAAATGAACATTTTTATAACGATAATTATTAGAACTTGAAGGGATTGAAATATTTGCACTGCTCGAAAGTATATTACAACGAAAAACAATTTCTAAATATTATTTATCATACCAGTGCCAAAGAAGATTCATTCTGAGAACGAAATCGTTACCTATCTATAATGTATAGTCGTATTGTCGTAAGCTGCCGGATGGTCGCGTCGAGGCTTATGTCAATCCTATACATTTTGTCAGTTTTTGAAAACCGTTTACGTCTTCTATCTTCGTATCTTGTAAATTTAATTACGTGACACAATCATTAATCATTGTTTTGCGTAATTCACAGTGAAGTTTTGTTGTTAACATGAATAAAACCAAACATATTGAATAAAAATAAATCGCGGTAAAACTCGTTCAAGGGCTCTATTGCCCTTTTCGTTAGCCCGGTTTGCTTCTATATCCTAATCAAATTGTTGAATAGACAGTAGGCTTATTCTACTTTGTCTCTACTCGTATTGTTTTTAGATTGGCTGCCATTACTATCAAGTAAATAAGAGCTCTCATAACGTTAGCAATACGATAAAATGTCAAAAGCAATATTATTAGTCCGAGTAGAATAATAGGGCTACTGTAACGTCAACAATATGATAACGATACAGAAGCAAGATGGGCTGAAACCAATTGGAATAAAGCCCAGTCAACTTTATAGTGACACAACTCTGCACATTTACAGACCGCGGTAAACTTAGTGTCAAAATTCAGTTAATTAAAAATAACTGACATCTAGTCCCATTTGATCTAATCAGTTAACACAATTTTATTTTAATGAAGATTGCAAAAAACTCAGGGAATTAAGTACAAAATAACGGGTACATTATTATCCTTACAATATCCACTTTTCTTTGGCACATGGCATTTAGCACACGGCTTACGGAAAGTTGGTTTTAACAAAGCTTTACTTGTGTTACGGAAATGAGTTATTTAAAATTATAAAAATACTCTTTATGGCTCTACCCGTGACATGTTAATTGCCGCTTTTAAGTGCAAATAATGAGTTATGGTTCAACTGAAGCTATTCAAAAAGCTATTTAGCACACCCTCTATATAGATTACATAATGGGGGTTGGGAAAGGCGGAGCGAGGCAAGCCCCGCCCTGCGACCGTTATCGGCATACATATATATCCTTAGTTATATAGAGGACTGAAGACATTAAGAATTGAATAATACCAACAGCTGATATTGCTAGCGCGGCAGAAAAGCGGGAAAGTTAGGGCACCCACAATCCACATTGAACATGTCATAGCATAGACTAGGTTTATACAAAAGAGAGTGCCACATTCTAAAACACATTTTGTTGTCCTCTACGTCACACAAAACCTTTTTCTTAAAATTGCTTACGAATAATAATGAAGCAAAAAACAGACAACTTACTAATCTCGGTTTATTTCAACCAGTCAGGTAGGTAATGACGATTAAGGGCGAGTAGGTCGATCAGAGGAGTAATAGGGAATATGCATGGATTTTAAAAATCGCATTTCTCATCAAAATATGAAAATACCGTAAAAGAGATCACCAAAACGGAAATTAAAATTAAAATCGGTCAAGAAATACGGAAGTTATAAGCATTTCAAACTTCTAATTAGACAGAGAGATCCGATGTGCACCGTGACGTCATTGTGCACTGCGGCCATATAAACTCCATGTAAAATTCCGTTTTTCTAGAAAGAGATAGGAACAAATCTTTGTTGGCTTATATCTTGGTTATTTTTATAGTTATTCAAAAAGTGATTTTTGTGATCTGTTTGTTACATGAATCAGCTTCAATTGAAGCTGTAAAAAAAAACATGCATATTCCCTATTGTGACGTAGCAATGCTGTTCAGTTTACGCTGTGAGAAAAGGACAGAGCTATATAACTGCTATAGCTCTGTCCCTTATGCTCACCTATGCATAGCTATGTCACAACACCCCCAGAAGTTAACAAGTTTGTCAAAGAAACGAGTTCATTGTTCCTAAAATGTCTAATAGAAAGGCGGTTAGTTTTTAATTTTCAATGGGTTAGTTGACTGATAGTACAAGACGATTATCGTTATGGATGATTCGAACCAAAGATTAAGTTTATTCTCCGGCTTACGAAATAAAAACAATACAGGTACATATTTACGTACGGTCTTTACCTTATTAAATGCACACTTAACTGTTGGTGTATAAGGATGAGGACCTAAAACAACGAAGTCGAAAAAAGTTCCGTTGTGCGACGAAAAGTATCCCTACATAATGGCTAATGTTCGTGTCACAACGGAAAAAATCGTAGAAAATTCAATTGAGTGAGTTTGCGTGGCCAACTTTTGGACCTGACCCTTAAACTTATCTGTTAAAGGCGTGTAAGTGACAAGGTACAAACTGTATGTGCGAACGAACCTATCCAATTCTGCCCTTCTAAGCTAATACGCAGTATGTCATATAAAAATCCAGTAGAAATATCAACTTTATTACTAAGAGTAGGTAGAGAATTAAAACTACTTTTGTTATTGATTTTGGGATATTGAACTTAGGAGGGCAGAATTGTGGTCATTGTTTCTGTATTATCTAAAATGCGCGCAACTCTTGATCGACGAAGAACTTTGCGAGCTAGTGAGCTTACATAGTTATTCGTCAAGCAAGTTCATTAATAAATAAATCCAAAGCAAGCAAAGGGTCTCTAGCGAAACGTTCCGGAGAATATAACAAGTCCGAATTTTACAATTTTTGAATACCGTAAAACCTGGTAACTATGGTCCAAAATCTTCCAACTATGGTCCAAAATCAATGACCAAAAGTACAAGTTCCCATTATCTTTAGTTAAGGAAACGTGTTGTTTTATAAACATTTCTTGTTGACTAAAGTTTTAAAATGCTTATACTTAAGTCATCTATGAGGAATTAAAGAAATTAGACTTGGACCACGGTTGAAGTACTGGACCATGGTTACCAGGTTTTACGGTACGTTGCAGATATTATGAAAAACTACGTCTGGTTTCCCTTCCAAGACAATATCAAAAGCGAAACGTACAAACTTAGCTTTTCATCATAACTACTAAAATCATATTCAAAATTGGAAATTGAACTTGATTTAGGGGGTGAGAAACGATATTCCCCGAAAATTCAATACAAATCTAGCTAAGATTTGCATTGAATTTTAATGACAGGAACCCAATTAAAGGTCGCTTCTCAATCCTCTTAAGTTCAATTAAGTATTTTGATATTACATAGATACTGCATTCCACTTAGTCATCTCGTTTTTAGGGGAAATGGCAAATGCAACGGCTATGGTCAATCACAAGTGGACAGCCAAGATGCATTCTGCTAACGTTATCGTTATCGAAAATGTATTGACGTAAGCTGCCGGATGGTCGCGTCGAGCGCTTATGTCAATTCCATACATTATTGACAGTTTTCGAAAATCTTTTACGCTATCGTTATGCATCTTGTCCCGGACCACAGATTATTTATAATTTTTGTTTACTAAAATCGTAAAGAGTACCGAGATCAATTTTGTTCTTTTCTATTAATTAGGAACTCTAAGAAAACCTGCGTTTGTCTCTCTCTTAAAATAAAACACGAGTTTAATTTGGTTAGTAAGAAACGTTTTTCTTGTGCTCAGTCAACTACCCTATCCGTAACCGCAAAGAGCCTAAGCTATAACGAAGTATAGGTATAGTATATTGGACATTGCTTAAATAATATAATTTTTAATAGTTTTCTATGAAAAAATCTTTAAAATACATTAACGATTGTCTATACAATGTAAATTGGCATTACCTTGTATATAACATAATTCATCCTGCAGACTCTAATTCATTAAGCATAGAGTCCTCTTTTCCGCTGAATATTGTTAAGCAGTAGGTACGTCCTTTTTACAAACATCTATAGTTCGGTCAATATAGGATTATCCCTGTGACAGCATATATTTATAAACAAGTAGATTTATCACACTTATTTCCGTGTTTTTTTTATATAAATAATTATACTAACCTTGCGCCTACTTTTAGTATTTTTTGATTGAATCCTATTAATTTTATACGCCTTAAATTCGAGTATAAGACCCATTATTCATTAACCCGCAATAGCTAACTTTGTCCTGAACTGACATTGTGACATTTAACTTAAAAGAAAGAGACAAAGCTTTCTTTAGCTAAAATAGGTTTAAAGTTTCGTAATATTGATGTCACAGGAATCATCCAACATTGATCGGATTATAGTTTACTTTGATGAAACGTTGTAGTAATAAATAAGAAAAAGAAACTAGGAATGGATCCGCTAGAGCGCGCCACCAGTGCGGGTCTTATTTTGACGAAGTGCACACACTTCTCGATTGTATGACGCGCTAAAGTACGCAAGAAGATGAAAAGAGGTGAGCTCTTAAGGACTAGATTGCAAAACGACTATGTAAGCAAAACGCTTTTTTTGTACAATGCCCCAGTACCTAAGCAAAATGTCTAGGTTGTAAGTAATGCCTAGTTAGGCACAACGTCGTGGTTGTAAAATGACAAAGTAGCAGTAGATTCAAATTATACATGGCCTTAGTTGTATCATGACTCATTATGCAAAGTTTCTGGATGATAGTGTAGGTCTTGGTTTTAAATCGTCTAGGTAGCAAAACGTCGTGATTGCATAAAGACTAAGAATTTTATGTAGGAACGAATATTCAATTCTCTGTAATTCTATTATTTAGCAATTTATTTTACTTATCCTTATATATCCATAGTAAAATTAAGAAGGTGAAAGTAACTATGTCTGTCTGTTACGCGTTCACAGCTAAACCGCTGGACCGATTTTGTACGGTAAAGATGTTTTTCTATACTTGAAACTTTATTTTAAGTTACAAACTACAGGTTTTGATATCCTTGTCATTCAACCATCTAGTCGTATTGCCACTTAGACGCTATACATTTTTGACGATATGATGCCTACCTAGCCGTTTTTGCAAACTGTATAAGTACGTTCCATACATTGGCGTTTTGCAACTGGGACATTTTGTTATTTGGGCGTTACACAACCAAAACGTTATAGATTTAAGTCCAATCTTTAACCAACGCATTCTGCTAATAAGACGATTTACACAATGAGTCATGTTGCAACCAAGATCTTATGAAACTAAGCCGTTTTGCTTACATAGTGGTTTTGCAATCTAGTCCTCACGAGCATAACCCATCAAAAGCATGCGTGCGGTGGCTCCAAATGAAACTATCTAATTACCTATACAACTGTTACACTTTTACATCGATGGTAGCGCCAGTGACATCTCTTTCATCTTTTGGCGTATTATACCTCTCTGGTGTGGCGCTTCTAGTAAAAGTTTTTGGCACCAAAATAACCGTCAAATTTAAAAACATTCCATCCATTATGTAACGTCGAAAAAACTGTCCAATAAACCATTTTTTGAATTGTGATATTGTTGAATTGAGATCTCGGAATTGAATGAATACTTCGTATTTTCGTTCATATTTTTTGTACTACATGTATAAAAATAAGGCCTAGTCAAAACCTTCTTGGATTGAAAATCTGTTATGTTTCATACCTAATTTAAAAATATAAGGTATTTTAGTAAAACTGGCCAGTGATAAATACATTTCTTTAAAGAAAACCGTTTAAAGAATTTAATGATACATACATACACATAAGTCTATCTTTTCTCATCCTAACATATTATGAAAAGAAATGTCTATCTTAAAAGTTCTAAATTAGCCTAAGATGATGTTTGGGAATTATCTTACCTTCCATATTATTTAACTCTTTAAGAATATTTACTACATAATGTACATATATGTATATGAATGTGGTTGCACAAAAAAAAACCTCTTGAGACTTTAACCTCTTAAGACCCACCATACAACGAAATTTGCCAGTGGAAAATAAACTTATTGCGATTGCAATAAAGTCTTATTTTCTAATTTAATTGCCAGTCATAAAAAAAAGGGAAATTTTACTTTATCTTCTTTACGATTGATATTTTATTGCAATGGCAAATGATATTTTTTTTGTACGGGGAGACTTGGAGGCTTAAAGCAATCTGCCACTTTCCGTCTAACTTGTTGCTTTATGCAAAATAAATGAAAACTGAAGTGAATATTATTTGCCTATGAAAGGCATTACCCACAGTGGTTCGTTATTTTGTCCAATTTGAAATATCCCACTTACAGAGTTACGCCGAAAAAAATATGTGAATTATTCACATCGCCTCCATGGGATATTTTGTTATTTCTCTATAGATTTTTCGACACGAGAATTATCTTAAATTGCAAAGAATTCGGGGATCTTTTGCAATAAAAACTTAGAAACGCCACTGTTAATCATAAGATGGTTAAATGGTGAATAAATGGTATGAAATTAAATTAGAATGGGAATTATCACACACCTCACACTTGTCTTAATAGATGGCGGTGAGGTCTAGTTTGTTGAGCGACAAAGCTTCTAGTTTTGCAACCAGTAATCAGGTGGCGCTGTGCTTTTAATTGACTTTTAATGGCTCAAAAGTAAGCCACCTGGTTAGTATTGCTAGCCCATCCACTATATATTCTAAACTGGACATTAGACATCCAATTCTAGTATTATCTGCAATATTTTAAGCCAAAACTCGCTGAATTGATCCGCGCTTTTCTTATTTATTGACTGATATAAAACTGCTATTGTGCTGCTAATGAATTACTGTTTTTTTTTTATATGTGGCAGTCAAATTTCAGACTTGACAACAAGGCGTTTCTAGCCACGATTAATTTCTATAAAGCCTGTTTCACAAAGCTTCGGCTTTAAAGGCTACTGAATGATTTTAAGGCAGCCTTGTCTGAAATACCCGATATTAGGTACTAAATCCATTCTATGTTTTTAACGTTCCGCACGAAACGTGTAAATATTCTGTATATATAATAATATGTAATATTTAACTAGGTGAACTGGCTGGGATAACTGTGTTTTTATTATTATTGTTAGACATAAGAAGTGAACGATAGATATACCCAATTCTAGTTTTAGATGTAAAGTTGTGAATGGAATCCTAGTAATTTTTAAGATTTTCGATAGAGGTATGTTAGTGATAAAAAATGTAATTTTTAATGCCGTTAAATCTGTAAACTTTTCAAGGAAGTCAATAAAAATATATGGATATATTAAACCATTAATCTAACATTAAACTTCTATTTTGTGTTAATGTCACATAACAGAAAGTGTAACAAATTGAGCGAGAGCCTACTCCAAAGTTGCCAGCTTTAGCGGTAATGAACTATTGTGACTCATTAAATAAATAACAAAACTTTCCGGCCAAATTTCGTGGCGTCACAAATATATGTGATACCTTTTCTTATGCTAAAAATCTCTTTTGTCCAATTTTGTCAGTCCATTAGGGTTTTAATGAACTAATTTTACGGTAATATAGTAAAGCCAAAGTTTCATAATAGCTACTTTTTTCAGCATGGGTGAACTAGCCACAAGTGTCAATCGCAGTTGTTTTAATTCAGCATTATTTTTTAATAATTTCAACTATTATTTCCCTGTTATTAAACAATCAAAACAGTAATTATAGTTATTCAATATTTTTGATAAAAGTGAACTCTTAAAAGTACGTTAAAAATGTTTTTTTTAACCAGAATGCAAGTTTAAGATTACCTTGTCGGGCGTTCAAACAGAACGAGCTAGGTATTTCTTTGATTGCCACGATTTGTACTGCAGATGGCGTTGTATTTCCCAGGCTGAAGTATTTTGTACTGCGAATTACAATTGTGTCTCTTCCTCCATGCCTTTGAAAAGTAAATTGTAAAAAGTATCGTCCGTATTTTCAAGTGCTTTTCCTAAACTTACATTTAATCTTTCTTAATTGTAAATGTATATGAAAATAAGTCAGTAGTTAAGCACATAATTCAAATATAAGCGAAAGTCCATCACAGTAGATTATTTAATTTAAAATTAATTAATTACTTAGTCTAGTTTTAAGTGAAGTGTATTGAAGGTGGTAGAGGTGACCAGTGAGAGAACATTAAATTTTGTACATAAGTACCTATTACCTATTTATTACCTATTGGTATGAAGCAAGATTATTTCTGACTTATCCAGTGAACTAGATAGGTTTGTGTAGTAGTGAATAGTGCTGCCATCTGTTTTTTTATATCTGATGATGGAGTGGGATCACAAATTGATAGATGTCACTAAGTAGGTAATTATTAATACTTATGTTATGACCTTGAGCGAATGAAAGACCCGCGGTAGTTTCAAATGGAACTAATTTACCTGTGACAATTTAACAAAGATCTATCTTTTAATTATGTCATGTTTGAATTACACTAGCGCCATCTACCGATTGTTCAACTGCCTGGTAACTAACGTTATAAGGACCGTATTGTAAAAAACGACTCTTGTAGTTTCGGTAAACTCTGGTATTAGGTACATGAAATGGGAAATGATATTAACACGTTCACGGACAGTAATAAAAAACCATTTTAATTTGACCCCCGTATTTATGACGCCCATGCTATAGCCGGTATGTTACACGACTGCTATAGCATCCGCGTCCATGAACGTGTTAAACTGTTTTCTCTTATCAAATAAAACGATTTTTTCGTTCAGTCTCTTGTTTTCTTCCCTATGTATACCTATGTCCTTCGTAAAACCTCATGGATACTTTTGTCATTGACTCGAAAACGCTTGCTTTACCTGTAATTAGTTTTATTTTGGAGAATAAAATAACACACCGTTCTGTGGTTGGTCAGGGTTCCGTTGGTCTGATAGTACGTTTGATACGTATCATTTATTTATTAAGTAAATTTTTTGCGAAATTAAGTTATCGAAGCGGCCATACATAGGAAACTAATAGAACTCTGTCACTCTCGTGACACTACTGAGGCCCTACTTGGAAAAACCGAAGTTCAAAGTTACGTTACCTGCATCCCTATCCTCGATTTTAGTCTCGAATAATAAGTGACAGGAATGGAGCTAAAGTAACTTCGAAATTCGATTTTCAAAGTAATGCCTCAATAGTGTCACGAAACAGGGGATTGGGTAAGTTTGTATGAAGATAATAAATAAAGAATGCGGCTGCGAGAGATTTGCAACAGTTAAGAGGACCTCTAAATAAACATGCATACATGTATGTATTTAGAGACGTCCAAACACAACCTGTGTAGGTATATGTTATTCCTGTAAAACGCGATTAAAAATATATGCGAGTAACAGAATATACCACCGATATTACCATGCTACAACAAAATTCTCTATCGCGGCAAAATGCACATATTATGTGAATAGCTACAAGAAATTAATGATTTCGAGGTAAGTACACGACTAACAAATCCCTTAGATTTATCTAAACAACCTAAAATAGGTTGAGTAAAAGTCTTACGGGTTTCAAGATAATTGCAACTTATGGATTTTCGATATTTCACATCATGTTGCATTTTTCATACTTACTCTCTTTTTGATATTGTTGTTAGAGGCGACTAAGGGAATAAAGGCTTGGGTACTATGGGCTTCCACCCAGTCACTAATACACTGGTAAACATCTTAGCCTAATTGTGCAAAATGTGGTTACAGAATTATAAATAAATGTTTAGAGTTGTTGGCAGGGACCGGAACCGCTTAGCGCGAAAGGGGTTTTCGATATGCTTTTTGATAGACTTGTTGTTACAAACCCCAAGGATGCGCTAAGCTTATCGTCGACTCAGCTCAAAGAAAGGGCAACCACACGATACGGTTAATTCGACTAAGCGCTAAGCCTATCCCAATTAGAGATGCAACGGATAGTTGTTTGGCCGGATACCGGATACCGGATATTCGGCCTGATCACCGGCCGAATATCCGGTATCCGGCCGCCGAATATTCGGCCGGCCAAACGATACCTACATTTTAGTTTGGCGGCGGGCGCGTCGTGCAGATTTCAACCTGTTACGTATTGTAGGTTCGCGCGAAACGTTTTCTAGGCAAGAAACTAGTTTTATTAGGCCAGTGTACAGAACTATTTCGTATGCAGTACACGTGCGCCCGCCTATTTTGCTGAATAGATTTAAAAAAAATCGTGTTTAATGTGTATACCTAACTAGTAGTGTGTACGAATTGTGAACTCTTACTTCATTCTGCGTTTATTTTATTTGTCTAAAATAATGGCAAATAAACGATCTCCGTTGTGGAACTATTTTGAAATAGAAAAAAACGATGCAAAGTACGTAGTGTGTTTAATTTGCAAATTAAAATTATCTCGTTCTTTGTTGTTGTTTTCTTGTATACTAACCATTTTTCAAAGTTAAATACCAAACAGAATCACTATTCGGTATCCGGCCGGTTAGTGCGCAACTATCCGGTATTCAGCCGGATAGTAAAATAATGGCCGGATAGGCCGGATACCGGATAGCAACCGGATATCCGTTGCATCTCTAATCCCAATACCCTATTGTATGTTACCTTATTCAAGCTTATTCGAACGGATTCAAGCTGGTTTAACCTCTATACGCAAGAGTTTAGACTTATTATTGAATTACTTAACAGTTGATAGAGTGGCGGCAGGCAGTAGCCACTTAAGCGAGACGGCGAATTGAGCGAAAAAGAGAGAGGCGATCAATGGGGTAATACCCAGTCAATGCTAAGCGCTTAAATATTGAACTACCGAAACCCTAATGAACCGGGTAAGCTCTATGGATGCGGTTAACTACTTCGATGGAGTTCCCCCTAACGTTAAGGTGACTCAATCATAGCTAAGCACATCGATTGGCTAACCGAATGATAGGCTAAACCTATTGATAGGGTTAAAATCAAATGAAGGGGTTTTCCGGTCTTTGGTTGTTGGTAATTCTGTAGCTCTGCCTACCTCAGTCTGGGAATTAAGGCATAAGTTTATGTAAGTACGTTGATATTGTCCAAGGGCAACCTAGGGGTTTTCCGGTCTTTGGTTGTTGGTAATTCTGTAGCTCGTCCTACCTCAGTCTGAGAATTAAGGCATAAGTTTATGTAAGAGTACCTACCTACGTTGATATTGTCCAAGGGCAACCTAATTACCGGTTTATCTGAAAAAATTGCGATAAAAGAAATCAGACGCAACATGCAGTTTACATTTTATGACGTATTGATTAAACTTCATGTCGATTTGCACGGATATTGGGAGGCTTCTGGAGTGTACTTACGAGGGTGCATTGAAAAGTTCTGAGCCTAAGGTTGAATATAATAAAAAAAAAAACAAATAAATACTGGCAGGTCAAAGTGCCATATTTAGTCGCCATTATGCACTATCTTTTGTTTTTTTCCTGTCACAATTTTGCATTTTATGCTCGAACTGCTACATAAGGTCACTGATTTTTCAAGTAATGGATAAAATTGAGCACCGTTCTGTCATAAAATGTTTGCAAAAGAAGGGGTTAACACCAAAACAAATATTTGAAGATATGAATCAAACATAAGGGCAATCTGCTCCATCGTATGCTACCATAAAAAGATGGGTAGCTGGTTTCAAACGTGGCCGGGAGACTGTTCAAGACGAGCCTAGGAGTGGGCGGCCGTTGACGGCTACTACGGACGAAAATGTCAATAATATATTAGATGCGATAATGAAGGATAGGCGATTGAAGATTGTGGAGATAGCGGAAGCAATGGGTATTTCTTATGAGCGGGCACAGAACATCATCACCGATGTTCTTGGATTTTCTAAGGTGTCAACCAGGTGGGTGCCTAGACTGCTTTCAGTCGAGAACAAACGAGTACGTGTTACAATTTCCCAAGATTGTTTATGTATGTTTCAACGTGACTCCGACGATTTTTTCAATCGTTTTATAACTATGGACGAGACATGGGTCCACCACAGTACACCAGAATCGAAAGAACAATCCAGGCAATGGAAAAGACCAGGTTCACCACCACCCAAAAAAGCCAAGGTCATTTTGTCAGCTAATAAGGTAATGGCCTCAGTTTTCTGGGATTGCAGGGGGGTTATCATGAATATCATGATAGACTATCTCGAAAAGGGCAAAGCAATAAATTCGGACTACTATTGTGCTCTTTTACGTCGTCTGTGTGAGGAAATTAAAATAAAGAGACCTGGAATGCTGTCGAAAAAAGTACTGTTTCACCAAGACAACGCTCGCGTTCACACTTCGGCGAAATCAATGGCACAAATATAGGTATGATTGTGGATTTGTAGTGCTGCCGCATGACCCTTACTCGCCGGATCTAGCTCCTCCCGATTATCATCTCTTCCCAAACCTCAAAAAACACTTGGGAGGACAAATATTTTCGACAAATATGGAGGTACAAGAAGCAGTAGACTCATATTTTAACGACCTCAGCGATTCTTTTTTTTTTGATGGGATAATGAAGTCGGAGGCGAGGTGGACTAAGTGCATTGACCTTCATGGAGAATATGTCGAAAAATAAAATTGTTATAAAAAGTGAGCCCGTTACTTTTTTTTACCAGGCTCAGAACTTTTCAATCCACCCTCGTAGTTCATTTATTTTAGCATGATACAGAACGAAATAAAGGTATTTTATTGGGCACGTTACACGCAAAATAATAGTTATACAAAAATATTGCTCCAAAACGTCTTTTTTGACTGCTATTATTTCACAGTAAATATTAAATGAACGTTATAATCTATTGCAGTAGTACTTTAAGTCATATTGGTTAATATTTACATTGCGTTTTTTATTTGTATTGATTAAATTTACTTCAATTAGAAACGTGGTCTATAAAAGACCTAAAGAAGCAGGGGTTACAAACCTGTGTTAACAAAATAACGAAACGTCTTAACATATAACTCGACTAAATCAAATACTATCCTGTCACCTGTCAAATATAGCGAACCTAGTGAATTTTAAATTGATCATTAATAACGCCACAGTTTGCATTTTTTGACAGATTGAACGTCACAACGCCCTTATGTGATATGTCCCATGTTATGTTATGTCATTTTCTCCAGAGTTCGAGAGCGTGAGCGTTGATATTGTTCCATAGTTGTTTTTGTTGTGAGTTGTTTGTTGTTCTTTTTCTTTTTTATTTATATCATGGGAAGGCAAACGAGCACACAGGCCACCTGATGGTAAGTGGAAACTGTGACCCATAGACATTCGCATTCACAAGACTGCAAATGCGTTGCCAACCCTGAGGACCAAGATGGAATGCCTCTATGCTAGTCATTTCACCGGCGGTCTTATCCCCAAACCGGAACACAACGATGCGAACACTGCTGCTTGGCGGTAGGTTACTGGATAAGATGGTGGTACCAACCCGGACGGACCCTGCACAAGGTCCTCCCATTCATTTCCTTGTTAAAGTTGGCAGCTGCTCGTTTAGTCTACAACTTTAATCTCTACACTACTACCGCACTCTTTAGCGGAGAAACGATGACACTTCATCCGGAACAGTCAGTCTTAAATTAGGTAAATCAATTAAGTATAGCAGTTAGAAACCAATTTATACATAGGTATTCAAATAGTTTTATAGTTAATTTTTTATATAACATCGAGACCCAATGTTTTGTCCAACACAAAAACATTAATGACACATGCACAGTTACAATATATTGAGTGCATAGATTCTTATTTATTCTGCCAGCGAGTATTAGAGTTGACGACTACTGGTTCTTTTTCTTTTTTTTTCTCATCCTAAAATAAATGAACTATAAACAAAACTATAAATATGTAATTGTACTTTAGCGCCACCTAGCCATACTAGTATCAAAGTTTTTACAAGGAGGTTGAGTGAATTTCGGTTACTTCAACACAGGGATGGTGTTAAGGTAAACGTTACATGAAAACCGTAATAGATGTCGCTTAAAGTAAAATTTACGATAGTAACATTTTAATCCTATTTAAATGGAGTAATTTAAATTATTGTGATTTGTTTTTTTAATAATGTCTAACTAGATTTCCTTCTTTGTTGTTATTTGATATAATACATTTATTTACGTACACGAAATATGATCGTTAACTGTCACTTTAATTTAGTTAGTGATATAATATAATGTTGCAACAAACAATATTTGTAGCACCTATATTTGAAATTGCAGAAATTGCAGAATAATTAATAATTCCTGTATTTAGTTTATAAAACTTTTGCGTTAGGTCAAAATTAATAGTCGTTCGATATCGTTGCGTGAGATATAATACCACACCACACAACACATACGGCGGTGAATTATTTTATTACCATTACCACGAACTAGATGGCAAGGCAAAGGAAGAGTCACCTGTGACACCTCACACCTGTCACTGTCATACCCTAATCAATTACAAGACAAGGTGTTTATTTATATGTAATCTGTAATTAGAATTATTTGTTTGCACGATGAAATGAACTGAAAACGGGTGTTTTGCTTTTCATCCAAATAAAATGGAATTCTTCTAATTAGAAGCACATTAAGTTAAGTTGCTTGGTTTTACACATCCTTGCACCCCGTTGTTGATTATCAAGCAATAAAAAAGTTACCACCTGCAGTGAAGTGCTACAGTAAAACTAGTGCTGCTTGTTTAATTAATACTTACGAGATAAAAATATTATGATGGATAATATAGTCCACAAAACCATCTCTAAATACGAGTACTACATGACCGAAGTGCTTCACGAAAACATGAAAAAGACTCTGGTTCGACTGCACCTTGTCCAGACAGAAATCAATAACTTGATGACTCAGAAACAAACAATGAATCGGTTAACCTCGAGTGAAACGAAGTCTCTTGGCTTTCAAACTCATGTAGACATAGGCTGCAACTTTTACTTGGATGCTGTAGTCTCTGATACATCAACAATGTTGATACATATTGGGTTGAATCATTTTCTAGATTTAACAGTTGATGAAGCTAATGTATTTTTAGATTTAAGAATAAAAGCCTTAGAAAGGAAAGCCGAGGAGTTAAAAGATCTGAATAATAAGACCTCTGCAGATATTGAACATATGTTAGCATGTATTGGCGAGTTACAGAGTAAAATTGTAACAAAAAATGTCACGTAAATATTTCAGTATTATAGGAATTTGTTCGATGTTTCTACTCTCTCATACATTCAAATAGTGTATAACCTGCAGCATATCTGAAGTTTTTCTAGTCTTTGATAAATAATGGATATGATCAGTGGCGTAGTTACCGGGTATCAGCGCGGGCAAAATTCTGAAAGGGTCTGAAAAGCCATGAGCACAGGAGGAACCGAACCAACCTTTCCGATATTTTTTTAACAGGCCTCAGTTGTAATAGTTACGCCACTGAATATGATTTCAGATATTTCAGAGTACTTGTAACTACAGTGAAGAAAATCGAAAGATGTACCTTTTACACTTTTGTCACAATGTGAATATGACATAATAAGATATATCTTTCAGTTTCCCATATTCAACCTTAAATGCCTAGATAAATGTGATGGCTACTTGATAGATACTTAATAGATACTACCTATGTAGAAAAAAAAAATTGCTGAAGAAATACATTTACTGTTACTAGAGATAGATATTATTTTGAAAGTGTTTATTATCATTTGAGTGCCCAGTTCTTTGAATTTAATATGGAAATAAAATACTTTTGCTCTATTGAAATGTAACATTTTAAAACATTCTCAATATGTATTTAGATGATCCTAAAAAGTATTGTTTATTGCTATGTTTTGTCGATATCTTCATTCCACCTTTGTAGTCTTGCCATCCATCCTGGTGTCCCAGGGTTTGTCCTTGTTTTTAGGGCGTCTGGGGAGCATCCCGCTGGCGTTTCATTTGTGAACGATTTGAAGTCAGCAGATGCTGCCTGTAATTAAAAAAAAACACTAATATTAAACCATCATGTAACATACAAAATAACAATATCAAGGGAACTTGAATTGCTGGTTTAAGTCACTAGCAATAACACTAAGGAATATGGTTGCTCCATGTGTTACCGATAATCTTGTCATTTATATATAATAAATAATATTATAAATGTGAACGTTACTCGGGTCTGTCTGTTTGTTATGTGTTCACCGCTAAACAGCGGGTTATTTTTACTTTCACATTTATTACGTTACTAGAATCTATTTCAATGAATTTTGGTATGGAGATAGCTTGAGTCCTGGGAAAGGACATGGATACTTTCGATTTTGAAAAAAGACTTCTTCGAGGACAGAGTCACAGGCAACAGCCAGTTATAATATAAAGTCTCCAAATATACTTCAATTAACATAAAAATGTTGTTTCTTTTAACACACCTGTATGACTTTTTAACCCCGACGCAAAAACGTGCGTGCGTGCGGGTGCGTGCGTGCGTGCGTGCGTGCGTGCGTGCGTGCGTGCGTGCGTGCGTGCGTGCGTGCGTGCGTGCGTGCGTGCGTGCGTGCGTGCGTGAGTGAGTGAGTGAGTGAGTGAGTGAGTGAGTGAGTGCGTGCGTGCGTGCGTGCGTGCGTGCGTGCGTGCGTGCGTGCGTGCGTGTGTGTGTGTGTGTGTCTGTCTGTCTGTCTGTCTGTCTATGGCACTAGCTCTTAAACGGATGAACTGATTTGAATATGTTAATTTTTATTTTATCCGTATTCCTTGTATGCGTCTTCAGATCAAAGGATCCATGCTGTAATAAACACAGCTCCACCTAGTGTAAGGTATCCGAGATGAAAAGAAGTGTTCATGAAAGAGATGGATGCATGGTATTGTTAAGATGTAGAATAAGATAAATGCCATGCATCCAAATTAACTTGTTACATTCCTTTTGATTCGATTCGGAGCATTTAATGACATTGATGACTTAATGCAACACTATTATATATACATACATACATAAACTCATGCCTTCATTCCCAGAGTGGGGTAGGCAGAACTACAGAATTACCAACAACAAAGTTGTTGTTAATAATTCTGTAACCACATTTTGCACAATTAGGCTAAGATGTTTACCAGCGTAGTAGTGACAGGTTGCAAGCCCAACGCCTAACAGTACTTCAAGCCTTTATTCCCTTAGTCGCCTCTTACGACATCTATTATTATTACAAGGTGTAAAAAAATACATCATCAAGAGTCAGCAGCTCCTATAATCATACTTACTTAACACAGTTTAAGAGCTAGCTTCTATTTGTATGGCCAGTTTATTCGCTTACAATTTTATTATAAACCCCCAACGTAAAAAGAGGGGTGTTATAAGTTTGACGTGTGTATCTGTACATGGTACCGTAGCTCCAAAACGGCTGGACCGATTCGGATGCAGTTTTATGAAATTTGAAAGCAGGTTTTCTAGAGGTGGTTCTTAGCTAGGTTTCATGAGAATCGGTTGAGCCGTGTATGAGAATTACCTCTGAAAGAAGGGGTCAACGTTTAATCAGTGCTTTTTATACATTTAATAATATGGTAGGTATTTATGTAATTTCTAGAAGATCGTGTGCTTTAAATCAATACAGGCTACCTTAATTAGGTAAGCCTTGCAGTTTTAGTCTGGAATTCAGACAGTCATTTCATTTCTATACCTTTTTTCATGACTAAATTGATATGAAGCCTGAATCTAGATTTATGGGCCACTACCAGAAAGTTTTGCTAAACCTCCATCTATTTTGCTGCCAGTGCCCTAAGACGCGTAAAAGTTATTTTATTATTTTCTAACCTTTTTTTAAATATTCATTTTAATTTAGTTAGGGTAAATCGTCTATTCCAGGCCACCCCCGGTAACTGGCCACTTTTTAACATTATGTAGGTACGTAAAACGAGATGTTAGAGAGTTACAAGATGTGCCGCTTGAATTCTACTTCTTCAAAAATTTTATGACCCTACACTTATTTCTGGCCAGTTTTGGCCCCTCCCTCCATTTCATCACGACAATTAACTATAGGTACCTACTTACTGCGATAAGACAAATAGTGGCATCTCAGACAAAACTCCTGTAGCAAATGCAACCATTTTACCAACGAGTGAGGATTGAAACTGCTTTGGTTACCTATTGAATGTGAGATACTTACCGCCTATTGGCAGTAATGGCAGTAAGTATATAAAGTACCTATGACTTATTGTCGCGATGAAATGGAAAAGTTAACGTTGTTAATTTTAGTACTTAAATAGGTAGGTACGTGCACTTTTTTTGGAAAACGTCCACATACGTTAGGTACCTACAGTATTTTTTAAATGTAAGTACCTAGGTACTATCGGCCAACGATATGGGTTAACCATTTCTCGAATAAATCGTTTGCAGGCACACGTTTATGTAGTCACGCCTTCTTTTTAAGGCAACCAATTAGTATTGTTCAATAAGAAGGTAAGTATATAGGGTCGGTACTTTTTTTGTTAGCACTGACCCGTTGCCAACATCTGTTGTTGACCATCGATGTCGGTCTGTTAGTTGCAATACAATCTTAATACAATCTTCCAGACAACCTAGGGGTAGTAAAATTCGTGGAACTGAAGGATTGTGAGGTAGTGCAAGAAGAACTGCTCCAGCCGGGTGTGGTGTCCTCAGTTCCCACCCATCATAAACATAGGCTTGATTTTATTTGAGATGAAAGTAAAAATCACTGTCGGATCCTAGACTATATCATTAATATGGCATCGGATCCTAGAGTAAGGTAAGGTGGGGGAAGATTGAATGGTTTTTTGATGAGATGGATAGTGTTGTGTTAAAACCCTCGTAAAATAAAAAACTATTTACTTCCTTTCAATTGCATAAATTGGTAGGTATGAGCAAGGGCTATATTTTTGTAATCTGTCGATAAAACTCGGTTACGCCTGTTCTAATATATAAAAATAATAAAATCAAATCAAATTTTGTCTAAAAAATTGACGGGTTAAGATGGAATGGTCGAGGGGTAAGATTGACATAGTGTCTAAAGTCTTTTAAATTAATGCAAACGGTTACTGTTGCTCGTTATTGTATAGAATTCCTTACGCTTAACAGATACAGATGATTTTTGCGTAAATATTCCTGATAGGTAACAAGAAAAGTGCAGTTGAAAAAAAAAAGTATTTTACTCTTACCCCGCTTCACAGGGAAAACGACAGTGATACTCAAACTTTTTATTGTATATTCTTCATATAAAAAAACGTAAACACATTTTTTTTAATATTAAGAAGATCAGTTTGGAATTAAAATAACACTTGCATGGAAACAATTATTTATTTTATAAAAGAAATGAATACAAAAAAGTAAGTATTTTCTTGCAGCATGACTAATTTTGTCACAAATTAAGCCACTTACATGTAAAATATTAGAAAATAAATATGAATCTGTGTAACAAATTAAGACACATTTAAAATACAAAAATATACCAAATACTTAGTAATCTGTGTAGAAAATTTAGTCACAGACTTACTTACATTTATAATATTAGAAATCCAAATAAGTACTTCTAGTAAACTTTAAGAGGTTTTTTTTCTCTCCAAACAAAAAAATACAGATTTATTATTGATTTCACACAATAGTTTCACACAACACTTCTTAGTTACTATTTATCTTATCGTTATATTAGGTCACAAAATAAACCTTACGTTAATTATTTTTTTAAGTGCAAAGTTTGATAATATTGTGTCTTTTTCTATGACTTTCAAAAACGGGGGAAGATTGAAACATTACTATTTCAATGTTACCCCAGCGAAATTGGCTGGGTAAAGATGGAAACTTCTCGTAAATCTCAATATATGATTAATAGCTACACCTAGCAGAAGTAAATAAAAATAGAATCTCAAATAACACATACATAGTCAGTCAGAACTTTTATACTCCCCTTATTAATCAAGTTATGAAACACGGGGTACGATTGAAAATCGACGAATTCACCACGAAATGCCGACCTTCACAAAATAGCACATAACACACGTCTACTTACTCCGAGCGGTCAATGGCGAATGTGCGGCGGATCGTAACAAAATGGCGGCTTAATGGATGATACCAGCACTAAAAAAATTAAACCAAATAGGGAGTTATGTGAGACTTTTAATCTTTCCCCTTTTTTTATCTTCCCCCACCTTACCTTACCTATTATATTTTAATTTATTACTATTTAGGCAAGTGCCTAAATCGAAAACAATATGCGGCCACTTCAAAGTTGTGCAAACGGATACTTAAAGCTGGGTCGCCAGATGTTCGGTAGTGTTCCATACTAATTTGAACTGTACCTATTCATACGTAGCAATAGTGGATATAGGTAATTGCATGATTGAACGTAGTTGTCTTAAAAACGGGCTGTCAGTGATTTCCAGTGATCCATTCTAATTTGTACCGTATTTTGAAGAGAGTTTAAGTTTAAATTACTTCACAAGAGTTACTGGTCAAAAAATCACTGGCCGTTTCTATTGGTGGATGATAGTAAATAGAGACCTCTGTAAAGTGTATTCGAAAAGGACCCTAGACGGGTATACCCATACCCTTGGCCGACTGTAGGTACATGTAATTACGGGACTCCGCGACGCAAAAGAGGATAATGTCATAGTCTAAATAGAAATCCATATAGGTACTGTGTAATGCTAATGTTTATCATTTTACGTATCGAACCTACTCAAAACTATAAAAATAAATACCTACCTACTTTTAAAAATAAATTTTAATTACTTAGGTACTACATTTCGATTTTGTCGATTTTGTGGTGTCTTCTCAATCATTTGATAGCTATGTAGGGTAAGTCGGTACCTACCTTTATTTTTGGCTAGTATAAACAAGAATTGTTAATAAAAATCAAGCACTATTTGAGAGGATAAAATTGCAAAATCATGCCACTTTGCATTATTCTCTCGTCAATTAGTAATTCACTGAAGGGCTGAACCTGAATTGCCTAGATCACCCATCTTGGAGACTGAGGACCGGAAACCTGCCGCAAAGCGAATTAGGGCTCATTTGAATTTTTAATTATTTGAAGATGCGGGGGTGGCTATTACGTTATTTTCCAATTGGATGGAAACAACTTGAATTTACATCTCGGCAATAGAATGAAGAACAGTAGGACAGTTTTCTTTTAGTTTGATACCTATTTATTTTTAACTTGCGCTATTTATTTTTGCACAATACCTATTTGTGACTTGCGACATTACCTTTGCATAAGGCCTTGTCGAGTATTTAGTGCACGAGTTTGGTGACAGATGGCGTTTAATGATCATTCTCCTGCCATCTGTGGGATGCAACGTGAACTAACATCTTATTGTTTGCTCAATAAGTGTTGCATGTTTAAGATAGATGTCAGTGATGTATAAATAAATGTTTCTGTTTCGAAATAAAAAGTACAATAAAATAATACAAATTACCGATATGATTATTATTATTAGGGATGCAACGATATAACAGTACAATATTGCTATTACCATATGATACCGATACGATACTATATTACCAATTACGATTACAAGTGCTATAACGAATACATTACGATTTATTGATTTACATGGGACAATTAAGTAAAATAAACAATAATGTATTTATTTATTGCAAAGATATAAGAACAAATGTCGGCCCTAATGCCTAATGGCGTTCTCTACCAATCTACCGTCCTCTCTGGCAGTCTGTTATTTGGATTTTTAAGATAATTTAGAATCTAAATATTGTCATAATTATTGTAACAAGTTTCAGGTGAGAATTTAGTTAAGAAAGCATATTAGGTATTTTTAAAATTATACGGTTTACCTGTCGGTCTGATTTTGATATCGTATGGATTAGATCGACGCTGTCCAGAGCTCCTTTTTGCAAAATATACCTAACACCAAACTGAAGTTTCGAGATTCAATAGATCGGAACGGATTATTGTCATAAATTACGATAACCTGCGGTGTGTCCAAATTATCGGCATGGGTGTCGTGGGATCCCTAATTGTTATGTTACTTGTGTCAAGTATATTCGGTGGTATTTTCCTTTGATTATAAGTCGGGCTGCGCAGCTTTGAGGTTACAAAAAAGAGTTTGAATGAAAAATTTACTTTTACGTTACTTAACCTTTTTAACGAAGTAGGTAGTAGCCGATGTACATGCGCGTTGTGTGTCGTCTTTATCCAGTGGAATCTCTGAAAGAGTAGGGATTAGATACAATCGGTTATATGCCTGGGTGTAACACGCCTCAGGTCATTATAAGGTACCTATAGGTACCCTATTAATATGCCTACGATGTCCGTCCATCCGTCCTACCGTCCGTCCGTCCGTTATAACAAACCCTAGAAGAAAAACAACAAATACTAAAAAAACGTCAAGCGTGAGTTGGGCTCACGCTGATTCGATTCGAAATGGAATTCAAATTGAAATATTATAATACCGACGGCGCGGCGGTGCGGGACCCTCGGTGCGCGAGTCCGACTCGCACTTGACTTGTTTTTAATAACTCACCTCTTCATTCGTGTAAGAATTATCGGTTGGCGACGCGCTAGATTGCGGTAGGGGTCGATTTCTGAATCTCACTGATGCTTAATGGGTTCCTATCCTAATTTTAAAGAAATTTTAATTTATGCGGTGATCTAGTGTCATAAAATTAGATGCTATAAATTAATTTCCTATAAAATCACTATAACAAAAATTGACTTTTTATATAATAGGTAGGGGCAACTGTTGTACCTATGGACGATTGTACCTAAGGACACTAGCAGTAAAAAAAAACTACAAACCTTAGACTGTTATCTCGAACACACCCGAATAGCATTTTTCTCGTATGGCAACGTTAACTATCTGTCATTTTCGTATTTGTGAGTAGTAGTGTCTTTTATGGCTGCGGAAAGTTTTCGTCGTCAAAAGTAAGTTTTTATTCGTATTTTGAGTGTGTTTTTTAAAGTTTTAAGCATAATGCTGTGAGTCTCTTCGTAGTTAATGAATGATTTCATGATTTGCTGGTTATTTTATGTAGATATTGCTGCTCTCGGGCAACTTTTAACGGACTGACATTAGTTTGAACTGTAAAGTGTCGAATTTGTACCTGTGGACAAGTGTTTTATTGTACCTGTGGACTGTCTAAAGGTACATGTTGAACCTGTGGACAGCTAAATATGAATAGTACAGTATGCCGAGTGAATAGTATGCCGTCCATAGGTACAAACTGTAGTTGTACCTATGGACAAAAGGGGCATTTTTTTAAATATGCTTATATCTATATAGTTTTAGTAGATAATTTAAAACAAAGCGGTGATTATGAAAGACTGTTTAATTACGATACTAAAACAGTAAATAGTTTTACAAAATTATTGTCAGCTTTTTTAAATATTTGAAATAGTCTAAAAATTCGAAAGTGTCCACAGGTACAACAGATGCCCCTATACAAATATAAATCAATACAGCCAATACTGATAAATTTTTTATGAATCGATTTGTTTCAAGAGAAACGTCAAGCACAAATTTCTTTATGCCCTTCAAAAAATGATAATTATATTCAATTTAGTATCTGCATACTTGTTTTAATTTATATCACTATAAATATCATTTTTTATATACCATTTTCACGTCGTATTATATTAATTTCTATTTTCGCCATTAATTCGTTTTTAAACTGGCGATATTCAGTACCCATCAGTAAAGAAAATGCCATTATTTAATGCTGCTGCCGTTTAGGAACGGTACGTACGATAATTACGACTGTCATTTGGCAAATATCGATGTCAAAATATATATATTAATAAAAAGTAAATCTACAGAGGTTTTATATCTATAGAACTAGAAATCTTCTTCGACAGAAATAATAATCATAGCAGGATATTTACCATGTAGTAGTTGTTGGGTATTACTTCTACCCCCTTACTTATAAACGCGAAATAAGCTTGGAATAGTTTATGCCGTGCTTTGTCACTTTCTGTCAGATGCAAATGTCAAAATTACAGAGAAGGACAAGGCATGGCATAAACTATTCCAAGCTTATTCCACTTTTATAAGTAAGGGGGCTAGTGTAAATAATTGTGTAAGTTTAAAATCGTAACTTATTTATTATATAAAAATATTAACGAAAACGATAACCACTTTAGATAACATTTTGCTGGTAATTATAAGCACGTATAAACTATTATCCCCGAAAATTAAATTATTATTTCGACAAATAATTAATTGATTAACAGTTTGATTAATTTTAGAGTCTTGTCCACATTATTGCGAGCAATGTCGCAAATTTGTCCGATCTCTGATTATAATATTTATTTCCTATAATAGTTATTTGTTATACAAGTGGGGAAAGTTGTATTTTACCTGCGAGTGTTCATTTGAAACACGAGCTAGCGAAAGGATTCTATGATTGACCACGAGCGAAGCGAGTGGTTCAAAAATAGAATCCTGAGCGTAGCAAGTGTTTCAAGACACGAGACGTAAATAACTTTTCACCCGTGTATAACACAAAACTTTTCACCTCACTACAGCGAGGAAACTAAGAAAAGGGTTTGTACTGTAAGCTCAGTTCCGCATTTTGCACGGTTTCCTGTAATTCCACAGGTGTTAATACGTCTTTATCACTCGAATCACTCATTTATAATAACAAAACGAACTAGAAAAACATGCGAATATTTTAACGTTGACGGCTTAATAGAAAAGTTTTGACGTAAGTTTTTTTTTATTATTTCGGATGCGTTTTGTTTGCACATCGACTTATTTGGACTGTCAGAACATTTTATCCGTTTTTAAAACAAGAATGAAGGTTAATTTTGAATGCTGATATTTATGAATTAAAATAAAATAGTAAGACTGTATTTAGTGTTTTTTACTCGACGCAATTAATTAATTGTGATGTTAAAAATTCAGCACTTGTAAGGTTTTACGTTTGGTTAGCTGTCAAATATCACTTAAGCTGCCTTCAAGTGTCAAAACTCTTCCCTCACTTGTGGATAAAAAGCGTTTTTCTCAATAGATATCAAACAAACAAAAAGGGCTTTCCGAGCTAGTGAGATGAAAAGTTTATTTTACCTACTATTCAAAATCTAGAATATTGATAACTCCCTTTATTTATTATCTCTCATACTCTCTGTTATGTATGATATGTTTTAGGTTTTAATTGCAAATAAAAAAAACCTCGAAGGCCAAGGCGGGAGCAAAGCTTTCTGGGTAGTCAAAACACCGTGTTATAGCTAGTGATGATTAGAGATTTCGAAGGTTAAAGTAAATAAACATATGTCATTAAAAGCCTATGGCTAATAATTATTAGAGTATTTTTTTATTGAATTTGAAAGTATAGCAAATAATTTTATAGCATCTAAAACGTATAGTAACTGAAGATTATGGAAACGAACTGTTATAGTATAGCATTTTAATGTATAGCATGTGACTGATTATAGCAAATGAATTTAGAGAAAGTGATATTATAGCCATTGATTTTATAGTAACAAAGGGGATACCCGTTTACGAGTGGGTTAACTGATATTTGATATGATAGGCATGAGAATCCTATTTACCATTACAGACATTTATTTTTTTATATTACAGACATTGCAACTTGTAAGAATCTGTTACTATTATTTAAAAGGCCATACATATGATAAAAGGCCATACATATGGTCATTTGGAAAGGATGGATGAAAGAAGATTGACGAAAGAGATATACAGGGTGTCTGGAAAACCTTCGGAGAAATTTTAACTGTAGATAGGGTGGATGATTTGGATCATCCCTATATTGGTAACTTTTGTTTAAGTTAATATTTGACTGAGTTACAGACAGATTTATCATCGACTTTCCTGACGATGCTCTCAGTGTGCCCCATCTTAACTGATTCATTCATAATATCGGCGGTGATACTGCAAAACCGCGTAAGTAACAAATTTATGATAGAGCAAAATAAACCTTACGGTCTTATTAAAAAGGTGCCTTTTGCTCCTTATTTAAAATGTCACTTACGCGGTTTTGCAGTAAATAAACAAGTTGTTCCTTATGAACAATGTTTCCAATCATGGTCAAAAGCTCCATGGAGTTTAGAAAACTGACACATTATCCTGTAATGTGAATGAAAAGACGGTGTCTGATAAGGGCTATTATGTGAAATAATCTAAAACTGAAACTTACGATTATGATTTTTACTCACACTTTTCTCACACTCAGACGGCTAAAATAGCACTTGCACTCGTAGGCACATTACTTATTTTACGAGATCATGAATCATGGCTGTATTTCATTGATTTGTACTACTATCAGGGCTTCCGACGAATAAAAAACACAATAATTAATTATTGACAATTTGACATATTATCTTTTTAAATCTTGGACCATTAAAACTCTTTATGAAAAGAGTTTTAGGTTTCATTTGTAAACAAAAAATCCTACCTACACGTTACGTTTTATCAAATAGTACATTGTGTATTAAGGTCGGTAAGTAAGGAATTACGATCGAGGCTCTAGTAGAAGCCCGAAGTCGAAGACTGAGGGCTTTCTGAGTCGAGGTACGTAATTCCCGTACCGCCCGTGAAACATACAATGTTTTTCATCACATTTGCGAGTAAATAAACACACAAGTCATCACAACTATTATTACGAATTACTTGAACTTTTTTTAAGCGGATGGCTGGCGGACTCCACAGATTATGCAAATGTTTCGTTCAGAAACGTTAAGGGCAAATACTTACGTAGGTATACATACAGCCCTGAAGGAGTGTAAAAAAAAACGACATTTGTTACAGACAACTATTAAAATCGATTATTAAGAATATTAATTGAGTATTTAAGTAACATGTAGCGAGATTGCAATAAAATTCCTGTTTAAATAACATTTTAAGACAATTTTACAATTGCGTGTAAACTCTTTGCTTGAACTTGCATGACCTGTGTGCTGTGCTATAAATTAAAAAAAAATTACTTACTGACCTTGGGTTTCATGGTAAGAAGAAAGGTCGAGGGTTTTATATGGGGCATATGCGGTCAAGTTAACCTGTATGTTTAGATACTGTTTACATGCAAGTGTGATGAAAATTACATTTAAAGCTGGCATCATACATGTTGTTGCTAGATATTCGTATCATAGAAGAAAGAGAAAAATAGGATCGCTTTGTAAGAAGAGGTCGACGTGATTACACTCTGTGGTAAAAACCCTTAAAAGAAAAAGGCCACTAAAGCCGGCTACTCACACACCTGCTGCAGGGGCAATATGGGAATTGGACCCTTGATTGCCTCCTTAATTGTGATGTGTGTAGGCAAGCAGGAGCAATTTTTAGATTGGGCCTGCGGCAGGGCGGCAGGGGCGCAAGACCTTCCTAGCTCCCTAGATTGTGTCTACCGCCCTGCAAGGTTGCTGCGTGTGTAGTAGGATTGGGGCAATTCCAGTCAGTTCATTGGTGACAACCGAGCGGAGTGGACAAAAATGGAAAAAATGGTGTTACCATAGCCAGGAGATCTTCAAAAGAATCAATATCCATTCGCAAAAAGTTTCTAAGATCATCTACTTCCAATTATTTCATAATATTCATGTGGCACAATTTGCTTCGTTTCTGCAACCAATTCTTCACCCAATATCTTCTCTTCCTTTTTTTTTTGGTAGCACCACAGAAAGTGCCAAGGCGATACCAATCCTCTGGTGTTCCGTCAATACAGGAGGCTTTCTCGTGGACGTGCGTTCAGCGGGACTATCAGTTACACACTGAACGGCAGGCTAGTGTGTAGAGAACAGCCTAAAATTGGTCCAACCGCCGTGCGACCGGTATTGCCCCTGCAGCAGGTGTGTGAGTAGCCGGCTTAAGGAACACCCAGAAAATATAAAACGTGGACTACAATCACAATCAGTCAAGGAAGCGATGTCACAAGCGAAGCGATGTTTGGTTTGGGGTTTGTTTTGTTTACTTGCATGTGATGTGACTTCACATCACACTCACAGGTTATAAAGTATTTCTAACATCACATAGCGTTTTTGAAACAGATTAAATTTCAAAAAAAAACCTTATTATTTCGTGTAATTTCCAAAAAAATAGACATAATTTAATGTGAAATAAAGTGAAATACGTTATTTTACGCTAGTATCAGATAGGATGACCACAATTTGTAGTATATTTTCAATGTTGTCAAATAGCCTATTATAATAAATTATGCGACGACCTTTATATCCATCGACAAAATGTTTTGCACTTGGACTTTTGGCTACTGCCACAAATACCATGCGGATCAAAAGGAAAGAACCAGCAGCCAGCAGCGCTTTCTCCCCGTCTGGTTGCCCTGAAAATCAGCGCGAGCAGCGTCACGGCATGTCTGACACTATGATGCTGAGTAGCACCCAATTTGGTGCATTATTATTTTATAAAATAGTTTTAAGGTTTTGTTTTAAATTATTTTCTCACTGTATTTAATTTGATTATTATTTTTCTGTGGTTTGCACCAATAAACGATTTTCTTTTTCTCCTTTTTTTTCTTCAATACGGAGAGCAATAATCGGATCGTTCAATCCGTCTATTTGAACTTTGAGAAGTCTATGAATTTATGGCTGTCATTAGATGTCAGTGTTAAATTATGTTATTTTCAATATTCACGTCTTCAATATTTTTGCTGTAAATCAGTTATATGGGCTACTTTAGAGCAGAAAACAATGGTAAAAGGTTAGATCTCGACAGTAAAAGACGGACGATATGATCAGTCTCGGCAAAACATGAACAAGAGACCTAGTGATTTCACATTTAAAACCAATTAGTGTTCAAATTGCAAAAACGAAAATACAGTAAGTTGCACTAAAATTACTCATTTATTTTTATTATAATGCTACCTTGATTTTTGTTTACATGGAGCGAACTGTTTGTTTACATGGAGCGAACTGTTTGTTTACATACCATGTGACAACGTATGGTCTCAGGTCATTGACCTCGGACATTGAATTTTGACGTAAGATACTACGAACTGTTGGAGTAGTATACTATCAACGTCAAAATGTCAAGGTCGAGATATCGGCTGCGATACATCAAGTAACAAAATGAATATAATTAATCCTTCTTTTTTTTTTACATTAACAGAAACAAAAATGAACCATACCCCCGTGATCAGAATCGTGCCAACTATTACCCCCCCAAATTTCTCCGAAGGTTTTCCAGACACCCTGTATAGATCGAAAGTGAGTGGAAGGGTCGGAAGGGGCCGCCCTAGGCGTACTTTTTCGAATCAAATCGGAGAAATACTGGAAAAGGGCCGAATCTTAAGTACCCGAAACCGACGTGCGTGCATGACTCGATGTATGAATGTTGAGGAAGCGAAAGAAGTTTGTCGGGATCGTAGCAAGTGGAAAGAAGTGGTCTCTGCCTACCCCTCTGGGAAACAGGCGTGATTTAATGTATGTATGTTTGTACATATGATAAAGTCGGTAGTGTTCCGAGATCCGAGATTCCGACATAGCTATGCAGTTGATTTTAAGGCGAGCGTGAAGGACGGAGATATATCAGTTATATAGCTCTGTCCTTTCTCTCAGCGTAAACTGAACTGCATAGTTATGTCATAATAACCCCACAGGGGGATTATTATGACATAACTATGCAGTTAAGGGGGGTTATTATGGCATAGCTATGCATGCAGTTCATTTTACGGCGAGTGTAAAGGACAGAGCTATAGCAGTTATATAGCTCTGTCTTTTTCTCTCAGCGTAAAATGAACTGCGTAGCTACGTCATAATAACCTCCCAGGATCTCAATAACTACCTTTAACGTCTATGTGTCTGCTTTTTAAATATAATATACTTGATCATATTCCCTTGAAACGGGAAAACACGATTAGACACAAAATCATTGTAATTTTTTTTAAATGACACGTTTTTCGATTTAACAATGATTATTGATTTTACATATATTTGAACATTTATAACTTCTTAATCCTGGTAAACAATTTTTTTAACGCTGTGGTTCGCGCGCAATCTATTACGATCTCACTTTCTTCGCACGAAAGCACATAAGGCCATCCCTTTTTATGCTTGGCGTGGCACCATATTATGTGGCTTCATAATACAGCCATTTTGAGTGAGATTTAGTCACTGGGTGAGATTCAAAAATCACCCCCTGAGGGGTTATTATGACATAGCTATGCAAGTATGCAGTTCAGTTTATGCTGAGAAAAAAAGACACAGCTATATAACTAGCTCTGTCCTTGAGACTCACCGTAAAATGAACTGAGTAGCTATCTCATATTAACCCCCCCGGTCTGGATTGATTAAGATCCATTGGTAAAAATACCATGTAATGTTACATACTTAATTTTTTTAAATGAATTGATTTGATTTACCAATGGATATTTAACCAAATCTGGGAAACTAAGGATCAAGGGTTCATAAATAAAAGGCGTAATCAAATAAAAGCTTAGCTTTATTACTCGTTATATTGACGAAGAAACATCCCTCACTGGCTCAACAACATCGTGCTGGATCTGTCTACATTCACCGTTACATTCAAAATTTAGAACAACTGATTTAGTATAGCCAATTGGTAATCAATGCGTCGCCGCGGCGCGCCATCTACCGGAGGTAGAAGAAATTTTTACTTCCATAATTTTTTATTCTTTCACAATGATATCATCTAAATACACCGAACAGTGGTTAGCTCCTAAACACTCACGGACAAAGACACGCTCGTAAATTATAAGCATTATGACAATGTGATATTATATTAATGTATATAAGTACTGTATTAAGAACCGTTATGATAAATGCGTAGTTAGGTTAGGGTCGCTCGCACAGCCTGTCCGAGGCCCACAGATTACAATAGTGACCGGCAGCCATTCTGAGACAAATACCGAGGAAGCGCTTTTCACGTTTCACCTTAAAATCGCTTTTAAATTTATCTTTTTTACATCCAGAACCATATAAACATCTTTAAGTTATTTATAATATTTGTTTTATCTATAACCGCACCCGCGCCGCCGCCCCTGCCGGCCGGTCAACTTTTTATTTACAAATGGTTAATGCTCCTAAACGTTTAATATCCGACGCTATTCTTAAAATTAAATACAAAAAACGCATGACATTCTAAATTTACCTAACATCCCGTCTTGTCATCGCTATCATTTATGAATTTTGGATCTTTACACCCACTTTAGAAATATTCAATACAAAAATACTCTTTTGGAATAAAATTTTATACACGACGTCGGTGGAGGGGGGGCGGCGGTGCGGGCGCCTCAAAAGAAAAGCTTTGAGCCTCGTAACCTTATCTTGAAATTTGTACTAAATATATCAGACCAAGCGGACGCGAACCCTCCACTTAGCCAAAATGCGAGGATGCCGAAAGAACGCCTAAACACTAGTCAATTACGAGGCAGCGCAAGTGCCGCCCTACTATATAATTTCGTTTTTTTAATTTTGTATCTAATTTTATCACCGGAGTCCGCGCCCGCTCGCCGCGTCGCGCTCAGCCGCTACGGCAACGGAACAACTGAACGTACAAACACGCCAAACAACTCAACCAGAGCCCTGCTGCGAATCAAGACCACAAGGATATTGAAAATATTCCCATTTACTCATATTTAATTTTAGTTTCATTACAAAATTAGCTCTCCTTACGACTCGGGTTACTTGTAACTATCCTAGAGGATCGCCTGGACTCGCTACTTGGCCATAGGCGTCGGCAGCATATGTTTCGAGACATACTAATAGTAATCCGTGCTCAATTTTGAAAAAGTTCAATCGATACAAACAAATGATACTTAATTATATCACCTAATTTTCAGCATTTCCCTTATTGATTTGTTCAAGTATAGAAAAGTTGATACAACTATTTGGTACATCTATATGTATGCTACATACAATAGAGTCTATTACAATTTTCGAAAATTTAGGAACCATAATACCCAAACGTGAAACCAAATACATTTTATATTGTTTTTTTTTTCATTATAATTAATTTTGAAAATAATTACATACATTATATCTTTCGTGATGAAAGTCCGAAACACTTCGTAGACGGAATCAAAACTACTGAATGTGTAAATTAAACTTTCGATACATTAAATTTCACCAAACAGAAATACTCTATATCTATATTACAAAGCATTAAACCAACTGACGTAGCCGAAAGGGCAATTTTAATAAATCTACATACATTATAGATACAAACATGAGTTTTAAAGTCAACACCGAATTTTGTACTTTTTCTGCGGGACAGTTCCCAACTCCACTGTGGACTAATATTTCGATGTTTCAAACTTGAGTCTTTATACTAATTTAGAAAAATTGTCAACCGATAACTTAGAAATAGTCCGAGGGCCGGGCCCGGGGATCCGTTGTGGTCTCTGCTGCACAGTGAGTACTCAAGTAAAAAATCCGGAAACAATGTCACTTCAAAACTTTAACATTTGGGTTCCTTACTGGTCTTAAAATATATCCTAAACTTGTCGGCTCCTAGCATCTGCAAATACGGTATGTCGGTTGAATACTGGTGACGAGAAATGAATACGATCTATTGTAATGTGTGTTGTGTAGCCTGCGTTAACATTATAGTAGATATAAGAGTTCTATGGAGAGATCGGATTAACGGATTCATTACTTACTACGAGGAATTAAAGAATTACTCCCGGTGTCAGTTTAGAGCTAAAAAGTTAAACCTTAGTGACGTGTACCGTGACGTCTAGCCTTAAACCTAATTCAACGGGTCTCGGAGCGGATGGTTCCGTAAACGTAATCAATTCCATGCTTCAATTCGCGTCGCGGGCCGGCAGCCCTGTCCGTCGTCTTCTTAGCTCTAAAGTGTCATTATGGTAAGAACGGAACAGACAACATGTAACAAATCACGTAACTGGGAACGATGCTCGATCTGGAATATCCCGTGCGGCGACTGCGTACGAGGAGGACGCTCATCGAGGAACTGAATCTGGGCTATTGCTGAGGCGTGGGTGGCGGGTGCAGGCCGGCGGGCCTCGCGACCCTGCCGGCCCGCCGGGGGACAATTTAGAACTCAAAACCGATTCGCCAAACTGGGGGAGACTGCATGTGCACTGATTGTGTCGATGTCTTAAAGTATCCTTCTCTCTCACCTAACCAGAACGCTATTCTAAGTACACCAGTCGGCGCCTGGTCCATCCTAAACTGAGGTACTCTTATATTAATGTAATAGTTCAAATGGTTACAAATGAAACGATAACAAACGTGTAATATCAAATGAAAAATGCTTACTCCTGCTAGGCCGGCCGCCTGTCTCGTGGGCACGTACTCCGAACAGAGGATGGCATAACGTTTGTACAATTCCGCAAATCAATTCTCAATTGTCTGTGTCTATTGTGGCTTACTTAAACTTTGTTAGCTTAGATAGTTTACTGGATATTCTCATCTGTATTAAAACTATCGTATTATGTACACGTTGCTATATCTCTGTACAACTATCTTATGTATATCTATAGGAAGCTTTAAATAATTTATGTTCTGTAGAACTAAGGATGTGAACTGAAAGCGTGACCTCTGTGGGAGGTGGGCGGCCGGCGACTACATGTTATAACAAATACATCGAGAGGTGCGGGCCGGGCGCCGGGCGCCGCGCCGGGACCGCGGCCCGGGCCGCCGCGCGCCGCGCCTGGGGCCGGGCTCCGCGCTACGTATACCTACGAATCAAACTAATTATTCTTCTATAGTATAATAGTGTGTATGTATAGTGTTGGCACGCGCGGGCTGCGCGGGCGCCGCGCGCCGGCTTCGGGGGGCAGTAGGTTCTATTGAGGGCCCTTTTGAATTAATTTTATTACTTTTTTCGTAAAAAATCAACATTTTTGAAGGCACTTCTGATAGGACGAGGTGGCCCAGTGCATTTTTGTGGGTGACGGTAGCCAAAATGGATATTTGTAATTTTTTTGTCGCACGTTCAAAAGTAATAAGGTAGGTTTGTAAATCAAACACAGTCTTAGGACTTTGTCGTCGATTCCATTGATCAATTCGCTTCTTTTACCATGCCTTTTACTGTCAAGCGTGCGTAATGTGTATACAAGTGGTATGGTCTATTGGTGTGTTGCCTTCAACTATTGCCGCAGTTTGGGTGTGGGTCGAATGTCTGTGTGTGTGAGAGCCGGCGCGGGCGACCGCCTGCGGAGCTTCTACGCCATCCATCGACTAGTAAAAACTCCTAAATGTAATTCAGAAATTTACAAAAATGCTAGCACATTAGCTTATTCTCTCAGGTATTCTTAAAGTTCGGAAAATAACAGAATTATCGCTTCCCCTTAAAGGTAAATTGTAATTTAGGTAAATTGTAAATTACTAAGTTTTAAGCGACTTAAGTAGGAGGCTGTGACCATGATATTGCCAAATCAGACCACTAGGAGCATCAAATAAATTTTAATGGAGCATTTGGGATTTAATGCGGCATTAAAAGTAATCTGTTTGCGACTAGCGGTAACATTGGTTGCTAGTAATTGCTTTGAATACCTAAAAGAATACACTAATAAATATGGTTTCATAGACAAAATAGCGTCCATTCTAACCAGAGCTAAATGCTAACATCTCAGAATTCGGAAACTTAAAAATACCGGTCCTACTTCATTAATAATCCAGTGTACTGTGAATAGATACTGACGAGTCGATTAGCATATTATTATATCTGAGTGTCGAGAGGATGGAGTAGCGCCCCGCACTCGCCTTCTAAACTAGTGCGCGTCAGGAAAATATTATTTCTCTAACAAATATAAACTTAATCCTATGTCCAAACGGACAACTAAAATCGAGACCTGGACATCACCGAATCGTATTAAGTCAACCAAGGATGCTTACTTTAATGACAACTCAAGATGTATAACGTTATTTGAATTTCACTGACTATTTGTTTATTCATTATCTGTAAAAATCCTCTGCAAGAACACAAAACCGGCTATCAGTATAAAAATAATTTATTAAATATTATTTTGTTTGTGGATCGAAAAATAACCCTGCTCTATTGTACTAACGACTATGGTTAACGTTAATTATACCTAAAATAAGTAATACGAGGTAAAGGTTGACAATTTTCTCAACAACGCAACTACTAAACAACTGGAATGCTCCGAAGGACAGGGAACAAAGGATTAAAAACAAAAAACAAACAAAATCAAAACTTAAGCAATTAATATATTAATCGTTTTTTTTTCTTAAATCAATAAATGATTTTAAAGATAATATACACAACTATAAAACCATGTTAAGATAATACTTAATAATAATATAATAATAATTATATATAGCGAAATATATTATGTGCAGAAATAAAATTCTAGGTGACTTAAATTTTCTCTTACTCGTTATAACCTAATGAATTTCCTAGCAGAGCGCGCGCTCCCAGACGTCCAACGTACTTCAAAATTTATAATTTAATTTAACTTTTTTAGTAATAATTTTGAATCTGAAGGCCTAAATGCGAGTGTCGTAAAATTTTGGTGTGCGAAACAATTTCCTTAGTTTGCCGAAAGTGGTAGTCTGGTGGCTACTCGAGCTGTTCCAGGAAGTTGGGCGACTTGAAGTACTCGGGCACGGGGTCGTCCATGCGCGAGATCACCTTGTAGATGGACTTCTTCCAGCTCTGCTCCGTGTCCTTGCCGCCCTGGATGGCGCGGAAGAACTCGCGCAGCGTCTGCTCCACCACGTATCTGAAGTTCGACGGGACCTGGAACCAGGAGAGACGCCGATAAGTAACCGCAATGCTCGCACTCGCATACGCATGATATTTTTAGATTGATAATTTGAATGCGCCTGGACGGAATGTAATGTAATATAAGCAGCATAAGTCAGGAGGAGGCAAAACAGTGTCTTCAACTTAGGAAAAACACTCTTACAGCCTATATACTCAAGTGAGGAAAAAATGAGAAGCATAAGAGTATTTTTATGTCAGGTTTTGGAAAATAAATACTTATAGGCCGTGTGGTTGCCGGGTTAGAATTGTGCCACTCCATGTCTTCCCGTGGAAGTCGTAAGAGGCGACTAAGGGAATAAAGGCTTGTAGTACTGTTAGGCGATGGGCTTGCTACCTGTCACTAATATACACTGTTAAACATCTTAGCCTTATTGTGCAAATTGTGGTTACAGAGTTATCAACAAGTTTTTAAAGTTGTGGGTAATTATGTAGCTCTGCCTACCCCACTCTGGGATTACAGGCGTGAAGGTATGTATGTGGGTATGTATGTATCCCACTTGAAGATCATTGGTATACTTAAATATAATATCCATTCCCAAACAAGCAGAAGATTCTTACCTCAATGTGGTTATTCCTGTTGTAGTGCAGGTTGAGAACTCTGTAGAGCTCGGAGTCGCCGGCCACGTGGATGTCCTCCGGCGTCTTCAGACCCTCGCTGATCCCTTGCCGGGCGTACTTTTCCATTTGGATGTAGTAGAACTCCCTGTAAAGAAGGAACAGGGCCGTTAATACTAAAGTTCCACCACCCACGTCAATGCCGGGTTTACGCCCAAAAACGGACAAAAAGGTATTTACGCTAAGTACCTACCTACGGATAAAAGTGTCGTTTTCGCTTTAGCTTTATAGAGTCAATAGAGGCTGTATCCACACACGGACGATGATGTGAAAAAGCAGAAGAGACTGTTTTTTTGTGAACACTGCAGATATACAAAGACAATGACTCGTAATATGATCTGGCAACAAAACCTAGCACGGGCTAGGGACAATTTGAAAAAGTTCGTTTTGTGACTCTGCAAACATTTGCCCCAAATGTTGACTTACACTATGCGAAAAAACGTCATTTTCGACAACAATTAAGTTTCCAAAAGCGAACGGCGACGAAAGGCTTAATGAAGAACGACGGATGATAGGTACACGTCGCGTATAATGCGTGTGGATACAGTGACACTTCAGTCACAATGAATAAAAAGGCACTAGAGGCTTGTCGAGTGCGGGAAAGGATTTGATTAGCCGGTTTCGCTCGCTCGGCTCGACGCATCGCTCACTTCGCCTGCTATCTTCGCTCCGCTTACGAGAGCGCATCGAGAGTCTCGCGAGGCCAATTACTTACGAGTTGCATTCAGGCTAATCACGGTTTTTTTCACTTTTGCGTCACGTGACGCGACGCTCGTCTCTTCGTGCCAGCGGGGCTTTTAATTGATTTTGTTATTTTTAATTCGTTCTAATTCAATTTTTTTAGGTTATTACCAAATTGGATTGGTGCCTTGAGATCGCTTTTAGGACTGTTAGCATACTGTGTTAACGGACTGTAAGCGATGATGCGATACTAAATCTACGAGATTTGTATGAATACGTCAGCAATGGTTTTTTAAGTACTAAACTTTTTAAAACTATGATATGTACAAACATTTATTTCATACCATTTTGAACCTTATTTAATTAGCTAACGAATTGAATATTAGCCATACAATTGGTCAACTAGTTCTTGATTATTGGTAAAGAAATGGTGAGTGTCATTTGTAGGTAATCGTATGAGATGTTAGTACAAAGCTGATATATTATTTGCCGGTACTGTACGTTTATAAGGAACATTGCGCCATTAAATTATCAATAAAAGACAAAAAGTAATTCCACACCTTGTTACCCACCAGTGTACTCGCATACTCACCTACTACCTCGCAATCGAATCGTTACAGAAGTGGCTCATAGCATGTTTCGATCTCTAAGTCGATGGCACCCTCCTGCTCGCACTTGTACCTTTTAATTGGCACTCGCGAAGGCACTAATTGCTAATTGACTAAGTGTCTAAATAATTAGGTGTGTTTTTGACGCCGGAACCACTTTGTGGCTAATTTACCTAACCGTTTTTTCAGACGCCATTGCACTGTTTACGGTGACAAATAAGAAACACAATCAAGTAAGCAGGTACTATTAAGTAAGCTTTAATAAGATAGAGCTAAGTAATAATACTTACTAAATAAGCTATAAAGTTACATGGCCCCTTTAATGAACATTCATTCAAAGTCGTACAAGCGACACTGTCAGCGTCATGGCTATTCAATTGATAAAGTATCGATATTTTTACACTAAGTGCCTTCAGATGTGTTTCGTTTATTGATTCAGATATAACACATGGTATCGCTGAAGTGGTATTTTAAGTGTCAAGTCATAATAGAATTAAAATATGATTTTAATATGTAGATAACACTTAACGTACCGTTTTTTATTACTACCAGCCAGTATTTTGGCGCCGTGGCTTGACGGCAGTACGTGCCTTGGTCTTATTTGTTTTTTAGCAATACGTGTGCGCGTGTGGGTTTTCTAATGCTCATGTGCAAACGATAAAATCTTTTTATTTGAAGTGCTCATGCTCATGACCATGGCTTTATGCATGGTAAAAGAATAATGATATTTAAGTATCTATCTAATCTTTTGTAGACTTGAGAAACTGGTACCTGATTAAGTCTACTTAAACATTGTGTTATTTGAAATCGCTATTTAATTTGACATTAAAAGAAAATAGAAACGCTAAGTCAGACTTGCTAATAATTCTGATTTAAAACTTTCTAGTTTCCGAGATAAGAATGTAAAACTAGGATAACGATCGTGTAAGTAATTTGTAAGCAGTTAACGTTTCGCAGGCCCCCATTCAGCATGCGGGCGAGAAAGAAATGTACCCAATTTTATTGGCACTTGAGTGTATACGGGAGGTCTGAGTGGAACAAACCTTTTTAAGGTTACCATTACGAACCTATAAAAAAATAACATTCATCACCTACCTATTAATGTTCGGGATATTGATTAATTTTCTAATAATAATACTTAAAAGACGTTTCAAAATAAGTCGAGTATTTTTTTACAGAAAAGCCGTTACATTTGGCATCAGCTGTTCGTTTTGCAATTCAACGTTTTGAATAAAACGAACTTTTACAATGAGCACACTACGCTAAAATAAACTTTATTGCTATGACTTAAAACGTCTTGTTGAACTAGTAGAATAAAATTAGCTATTGTCAACGTGTATACAAATATGCGCGTGAAAATAAACCTTCTTGCTGTCAATGTTTAAGTTGAATTCTCGCTGTCTCTACATCGAATAAAAAAAATGTCTTAAGAAACCGCATCTTGCATCTACCTGAAGCTTAGCGTCTTGGGGCACATTGTTTGACACTGGCAGTTGCCGGCAAAAAAAGCCAACATAAATAAAATCGCATACGGGTCAGTATTCTGTTTCTGATCAATTCTAAATTCAATTTAAATTCCAGATGAGGTCAGTTTAAGTTTGTAATGATATATGTAAAATTTGTAACTAGCCAGTGTTATTTTAGCATGGAAATAACTTTTTAAATGTTCTGTCGAACATGAAAGTCTAAATACAGAACGTATCATAGAAACCCTAAAGTCGCCTTAGCTCCGATCGATGACTTGCTGTTTTAATTTGTTTTATTTATAAAGGATGTGTTATAATTTGCAAATTTTAATCTTTAAGTATAATTTATGGCCAGCAGAACCAAAATGATAGCTTCGCGAGGACAATTGGCAAGTGGCGGGAACACAATCCGGGCGAGCGTCTTGCTCCCCTCAAGAAAACACTCGATTCCCGTGTGAACGTTTAGATTGAACCGGCCATAGACTTACGAATCCTTACAGTTGCATTTTTTTTAACTTTGTCACAATAGTAAGTTTGTTTTGCACGTATCGTTGAAAATATGAGAGAGTTTAATATCACTAATATCTTGCCCAAAAAAGACGGGTTTACAAACATACGACAATTGGGATTGTTCATATGTTTTAAATTAGGTACCTACTCTAATTTGAAAACCATTTCGAGAATAAGGTTTTAGAGCCGTTCTGCATTATTTAGTTTTTGAAATATTTACTTATTACGGACATCTCGACAAAAGTATATTTGACCTTTGACTTTCGTTTCCGGCGTGAAGCCCTCCTAGGTGTATCTTACGGGTTAGGCGAAATCCGCTTGAAACAGTATGTTTTATTACACTGTTACAAACACTTTTTATCATTGGATATCATTTAATAATTGTAATTTTTTAGGAAATGCCAAACCAAATTTAAAATAAACATGTCATCTATAAAATGTCTGCTAAATAGACAAAACTCATGGGTCAAATACAAAATTAAAGAAATTGGTCTCTTAAAATTACCTATTCTTTCGAATTAGAATGTAAAAACCGTGAGTTACTTTATTATTTTTGGTCAATCCCAATTTGCATATTGTTGTTCGTTTGTAATAAAAATAGTAAATTAACTTTATCAGAACAATCAAAATAGCATTATGGAATCCGAAGACATAAGAAACCAAACTAGGTATAAAATAAAGGCCAAATATAACGGTAAACGTTAGCGACAGGCAAATTTAATTATATTTAATATTTTCTGCCTTTTCCTTGTAGATACATTTAAACTAAAAAGACGTACAGGATGCTGTGCCGATAAATAACATATTTGCCGCTTCTAACGTTTCTTGGTGCCCGGCTAAGACGTTCGAAGGGGGACATTGTTTGAGGTTTTTTTCAACCTCATTGTTGACTTGCTCGCGAACATTATGGATAGAACCCGATTTCTTACCCTTAAAATGGTTACGTTAATGTAATTAAAACCTTATTCCTTAAAGATAAGGATGTTTTGATAATGTTGCATGTTAAGATAAGACTTTGGTTTACTGATCTATTGGATTATTTGACGAAACCCGTTAAACGTCATGTATCCTTTCCTTATCCTAAAAGTTGTATAATAATATTAATTTGATTATTTTTGTACCTAATTGTAGCATTAAGTATTAATACTGCGTAAGTGACACGAGCATTAAATCCGCCTGATAGGTATTCTGTTAATCTACCAATCAACAAATAAATACCAACGGACAATCTTGCACAACTCGGCCTAGTCCCAAACTCTAGCTATAAGTACTAGGATACAATAAATATACGTATATAGAGAAAACAATACTTAACCTTTAATTGACGACGTGGTTTCAGAGCACTCTTAAAGTAACTCTTAGACTATAGCGACATAGAGTTCAAAATAATAGTCATGATGTCTGTGAGACGTATACCAAGGCAGTTAAAGGTTAAATACCTTGAAAACATCCAAGACTCAGAATACAGAATACTCGCGCTCATCACACAAATATTATACCGGGAATCGAACCTCTAGCATCGCAGCCTGGGTCACTATCAACTAAGCTTACCACGTCGTCAATAGAATAGGCACCAAAGAGGTACTTTTTCATGGCATGGATGCAAACGAACACAAAAACCAAACCCCCAACCATGACCAACTAAAAACCTCTCAATTTAGGTTGAGAGAAAGGGACAGAGTTATATAACTGCTAATGGTTCTCCCTTTCTCTCAACCTTAACTGACCAGCTTTAGTTCGTCATGGTAACCCCCCAGGTGGTTAGTGGGCTGAGGCTGGGCCACAGGCCCACGGACATTGCACTTAGTTGACCAAGCAGCATTTAAGGACCAAGATGGACTGCCTGTATGCTAGTAATTTCACCGGTTGTAACCTCAACATCGGTTTTTTTTTTTTTTTTTATTTCATAGGAAGGCAATCGAGCACACAGGCCACCTGATGGTAAGTGGAAACTGTGACCCATAGACATTCGCATTCTCACAAGACCGCAATCCTAAGACTGCAAATGCGTTGCCAACCCTGAGGACTAAGATGGAATGCCTCTATGCTAGTCATTTCACCGGCTGTCTTATCCCCTAACCGGAACACAAAAATGCGAACACTGCTGCTTGGCGGTAGGTTAATGAATAACCACAAGCGAATAACATTCTAAACTTTCGATACGATAGTAGATAAGAGTAATAAACTTTACTTAAGTGAAAGCATTTTAAAGCGTCAACGTAGATCCCCGTTATTGTCAAAGGAACCTCGCTATGAGCAGTAGCAAAAACAGAACCGTCCGTCGAAGCATGGTGACGTCACGACGCTCTGCGCGCACGCATGCGGGCTACCGCTATGCGATAACACAGTTAGTTCTTATAATCCATTTTCTTTATAAATTTATAATCTACATGCTGATGCTAAATACCGCCCGACTGGCTGAAAACGACTAGATTTTGATGACGAATATAATTATTGTAAGAATTTAAATTGGCTATGCGACTGCAAATATTTTTAGTCTTAACATTTATTTGAAATTCATAAGAGACTAGGTTTTCATTAGTAATTTACATAACTGATGTCATTGGCGGTGGGAAAAGCCTTATGATCGTTCATGATATCATCAGTTCTTGAGGTATTGTGTGAAAGCTTACGTACCTATACACTCAAGTATTCGTTACTCAAGCTTGGTTAACAATAATAAATTAAATAAATTGTTTACAAAACTTAGAAATATGTTCTCATAAATTACAACCAACATTTTCTACTCGATTTGAACAATTTTTCTATTAACCTATCTAATACAATTAATATATGGAACTGAACTAATGACGTGACGCTTTTAATCTCTTAATAACATCTTCTGTCTGAACTCTGAGCGGCTGAGGAAAACTCTTAATGAGTAGTTATAATTATTTTTATCGCTTCATTAGTTACAAGGAAAGAAGCAAGGAGCAATAACTGACTTCATAAGTCACCTTAAGATTAAAAGATTTTTTTAATACCGAGTTATTTTAAACTAAATAATGTATTTTGCAATATAATCTAGAAGTTGTCCAAATAAAAACATTTGCGATTCAAAAATCTGTTCGCCTTATTTCGTATCCTCCTGTACCTTTACCTATTGTCTGGATGTCATATACACAAGTACATAAACACAAACAAAATCAAAGCTGTCAAAAACTCATAACCGACCCTCCAACCCTCAAACCCAAAACGTCGTAGGTCTACAAAAATTTCAATACACGTACACCTTTTCAGTTTGAACGCATTATAGTTTCCAAACAGGACTGACTTCGAATTTCGAAGCACTCATTTCGATCGTTCCGAAATACAATGGTTATTAAAACCTGCACCTGTGTGTGGCGTGTCTGTGTGTGTGAGTGGACCGTCCGGCTTCCGCGAAGTACGGGAGAGTGCGTCGATGACTGCAACGGGCAGAGTAATGCGCGGACGGCCTCTGTTCTCTTTATCAATAGGATGATTTAATATTTTGCACAAATAGGCTAAGATGTTTACCAGCGTATTAGTGACAGGTTGCAAGCCCATCGCCTAATAGTGGTTACAGAATTATCAAAAAAAAAAGTTGTAGGTAATTCTGTAGCTCAGCCTACCCCACTCTGGGATTACAGGCTTAAAGGTATGTATGATTTAATATTCATGGTGAAATATATTTATATATATTTATTTAATATTCGAACTTATTTATATTATATTGCACAATATTATCAAAATTCACAGTATTCTTTATCATGTTTTTTTTTGGGGAGAATAGCATTTTTGTGTGTTAGGTATTTTTATCTCAGCGTTTATTCACTATGTATGTTTTGAGGAACTAATACGGGTATTTCATTAAAACATTACCATCAAAAGCCCAACAAAGCCAAAACGCTCTCAAAGTTCGCGTCAGACCGTCAACGCAACCTGCGGCCGAATCAACGTCAATATAAAACTTCAAGCATAGTTCTGAACTACGGAATATTTTCGCCGGATCCGTTATTAAAGTAGTTAATTTCGGCAACTTTTGATCTCTCTGTTTTTTTCAGTCTGCGCTGAAAGTTGGCCGGCGCGGCGCACACACGCACGCCACACACACACATGCAGAGTGAAAGCGAGTAAACTAATACCGGCCGGATTAATGCTTCAGTTAGTGAAAAAACTTTTTTCAGACTGCATCGTCCGACCCAGGGGTGGATTGAGGCGGACGTTATTTTATTATTGACACGGAACCTTCTTTTGCGGTTCAATTTCGCAAAACAAATTATGTCTAAGACGTCCATTTTTTATACTGATTAAAGTAACAAAACATATGCTGGGCACTAAAATAAATACAAAGTTTAAATATATTTTTTGTTGCTGAGTGACTTGTGAGGTAAGTAGATCATAAATAACTTAATAAAAATGTTGAGATATCGAGTAAATCAAGAGATCTGTCAGATTTAAATGGTCTGCCCACATATATTCCAAGAAAAACGGCAAAAAACAGAAAGTGCAGTTCCTGACCTAGTTGTCAACTTGACGCCTTTTGTTTTCTTATCGGAGAACAGTTTTTCGTAAGTTGTTGATGCGGGTAGTTTGCATATTCTAACTTTACACTTATTAATGAACCAATTATGCTAACCTATGGTAGGTTGCATTTTTGTACTTAACTAAGATTTTTCGTACCGAAAACATAAATAAACGGATCTAGACAAGATCGCATACTAGAATTCAGGATATCTATACCTTTTATTGTTTCCATAAGGTATTTTCTTGTGATCTAAATAATATAAAAAATAATACCAAGCATTTATTATACACGAAATAATTTCCTGGATTAGTTATCAAGCGTTTTTATGACGTACTTAAGTTTATTAGTAAACGAGGAATAAAACGTTTAAATTAAGTACCTAGGTACCTAACAAGACGTGCAATGTTATAATTGGAAACTTCGATGTATCGGAACCATTATTATGCGGTCCTCTTTTTATAGTTTTGAGGGAAAAAACTCTTGTCGAAAAAACCTTGAAAAAAGTGCTAAATTTTAAATACATTGTTTATTTTTGGTACGTCAATTTTTAGTCATCATTGTCCCTCTACAACAAACGTTCTGACAAAACCCTCTTTTTAAAGGATTATTTTACCACAATTAAAAAAACATTTCTGGTTGCAGTTTTTTTTTAACTCCCGCCCAAATCCAGCCCAGAGCCTCCCCCTAGCTGACCCGCTGTCTTGTACCACGCTTCAAAAGTTCAGCTCATTCGAGTGCCTCCGAGATTTTATTACCCCAACTAGCGGTATTAAACGAAAAAAGGGGTAAAACATCCTTTACCCTTACCCTTTACCACTGACCATTTACGGTTGCGCGGACTTTGTATTAGTTTATTATGAGACAGTTTCGAGTAGCCGTTTTATCTGGTTTATACTAATTAGGCAGTTAATTTGCGTGTCATTTTAATATGCTGAAATTTATGAATGCTACTTTTTAATTGGTAAAACAAGTGCCAGCTGCCGAGACGAATGCGTTGGTTTTCATATACCTACACAAAAACACCTAGCTAATCTATTGGATCATCTCAAATCAAACACCTACTTAATTACTCAAATACTCAATTCTAATTCTTATTTGAATTAATGGCTTTCACTCCTGTTCAAGTGTATTTCGCAAATCTTGAGTTATTTATAGACACTTCCATGGACTTATTAGAGAAATAAGCCCATGGATATCACACGAAAAGACAATTGTTCGGTAAAAGAGTATTTTCTCTAATGGACTAAAAACAGAGCTCCACGTGCTTCTGTCAAGTCTCAAATACTCAAAAGCTTATTGTATTCCACAATGTGTTGGCAGTAGACAGGCTAACTTAATTTTGAACTCATGAATATACATTAAATTAACCTATTCATTCCGTAGTGACTTTCCCCATTATCAACGAAAACGATTCGATAAAAAATTCAAAATTCGAACTCACCACGTAACACTTAATGAATACCTAATGAAAAAGTAAAAAATATTTCGTGCCAGTACCATACGATCCGTCGCACGCTCGTTATAAATAAAGCCGGGTACACACTATCGTTAATTAATTACGTCTTAGGGCGAGCCAGGAGACATTTAGTTGTGGCACTTGGAATAATTTCCCATGTGGGTACGCCTATGCCGTGCCTTTTTACGCTGACGTGTGATTCCTTACGACTTGACATCATAAAATAATTACAATGGCTAACTATGGATACACGTTTTTCCCTTTGAAAAGAAATGCGTTTTTATATTATTGGAATTATTTTTCTACATATTTAGTTATAATGTCTAATATTTTCTTTTTATTCCTTATAATCTTAATATGAGACAATGGTCAGTACATCGTTGAAGGCATAACAATGTATTTATCAAAAAGGAAACCGAACCGCATAAAAATACTAATAACCGTCTTCAACCAGTTTAACATGAGCCCTCGATACTTGAAAGAACAAACAAACGGTGCAAGGATAATGGAACGTTACAGATCGCCGGTGATTGGTCAGTTTTCTGTGCCATAGATAAGAATGCGCGGGCGACTTCCGCTACGGTCACTTCAGCGGACAACAAGGATAACAAAGCTGATAATGGCTGTAAATAACAAGAAATAATAAAAAAAAATGTAACATGGACTATACTGTTTATGCATGATTCTTAGAGCGATGAAATCACTAATCTACAAATTAACTCTATATTGTTTTCATTAGTTGGATTGGATTCCTTAAAACAATCGGATAGTTCAGCAACATATTTGTTATAATTTATGAACTCAACCCTATAATTTTTCACTGCATCTTGTTCGATTTTATTTTTAATTTGGCATTCCAACACACCTTATCCACATTCAGTCAAACGTCGCGTGACGTTCCCGCCCAAAACTCGTGTGTTCGTTAGAACAATATTAAGTTTTTTAAGGTACACACTAATGAAAGAGCCCGCTCCTTCGAGACTGAACAAGGTGCGGCCGCGTCACGATAAATAACTGAAGGGTATTTTCATGTGTTCTATAATCAAACATTTAATTTTATAAAAAGAATAGTCGTTGTTTTTAATGGACTTCATTTGCCTCAGATGCAGCGATTTTTGGCCAGAGTGTATTATTTATTTATTATTTCATAACAGGTTAATAATGACTTTTCCATTGTGCGTAGTTAAATTAGGTACCTATCAGGTCAGAGTACTTGACTCTGGCTAAAATATTTTCCTTCCTCCAATTCGGGTTAGGCAAGGCTATTTTAATATATAGAGCTTCTTATTAATTTACACCTTATATGCTTCTATTTCGTTTTATTTAAGAAAAACCAAGGTGTTTAAACAGTTGTACGATGGCATGTAAGCACCGTGTGTCCGTTTTATTTTTAACTAACTATAGGTACGTAGCTACAAATAACCATACATAAGTAAAGTGCTTAAAGTTGATTGCTAAAAGGGCGTGGTAATTAAAAACGTAATGCCCCATCGAAGAAAAGATAAGCCGGAAGAAAACACCACTTTTCTGATTACTTCATTAGCTGATGAGCGTGACTGTACTTATTTACGTTTGCGGTTAATAAAGAACTTTTACCACTGGTATTTCCCTCGGACAATTCTTTTAAAGTTTTTACCTAAAGTTATAAGTATTATATATTTTACCCTGTAAATGTTTACCAATTAGAACGAGAAAAAACAACAACAATTGCTTTCACATTATTCTTAATTTCTAATTATTTTATTGATTATGTAACTTACGCAAAATCTTTGCAGAATTAAAAATACATCACCTGAAAGTTTCATCTCCTTAATAAAATTGTAAGCTGGATTTATTAACATATAAGAAAAAATATAATTATAAACGTAGATGGAATGATTGATCAAAAAATAAACAAACGATGACGCGTTTAAAATTTTAAATTCAGAACATGAAAAAAATTGCGTTCGTCCAAGCATCGTGAGCGTTCTTGATTACAGCGATAAGTAAACCGCGCCTAGCCTTTTTAATTATATAATTAACGGCAAAGGCCGGTGAAAGGTTATTTTATAATGGTGTATCGCAATGATATGTAAATATCCAGCCACGCCTCGCCTATTAGACGAAGTTCGCGTGTGTTCAAACTTTAATTCGGAAGTAAAAAGGAATTTAGTACCGAGGTGTGACGTTCCTTCACACGTGTCGACCGAAATAATTCTGTGCTCTTTGTAAAATAAAATCAGGTTGTTTACTTCAAACTTGTTAGTCATAATTTCTAGTCGTTAAAAACATCTTTTATATTTTATAATCTCAATCTCTATATTTTAATATTTAAGTACCTAGGATAGTTTAAAAATGGCAAATTTAAATGACAGCTAGGGATCGTTTATATCGATAAACTCAATTATCGATGCTTTTCCCATATTGATAATTGAGTTAATCGATATAAGCGATCTCTAGCTGTCATTTAATTTGTCCCCATATATTCCGAGGTCTGCTTATATGTATGTATTACTTCAACAGTCATGGCACGCTTCAAATAGGAAAGCGGTCATATCCTAAGACCAACAATAATAAACCCTTCTTAAAACTCTTAAAGGACTTATTCGTTCCATATTTTTTGTAGAAAATAAGTAAAATACATGACCAACGTAAATTTAAAATCTCTTTCTGAGGTAAGTACGTTTGCTATAATTAGCACTAATGTTCTAAAAAAGTGGCCTTTTGCACAAGAAGTGTCGAGTCGTGAGTAATTAGCGAAGACTCGAAGGAAAACTACTCATAAGCTTCCTTAGTTAGTTTTTAATTACAGGCTCACGAGTGCGGCGTGAAAACGCTGGCCACTTGCCACCCTAGCCTTATTAAAAAGTTAACACGTAAATTAGACCCACACTCGAAAGGGCAACCGCCCTACAAACACTAATGACACATACGACGTTTCTCACACGCGGAGATGATATTAGCCAACCAATTAAATTAAAGAGCCTACACACAATGCAAGTTTCGCCGGGATGTTTACTAAACACACCAAGTATATATGCTAGTTCACGCTCCGGCGAAAAAGTGCTTTAGATTTTAAATTAAAAAATGTTTTTTAATTAAATGATTGAACTAGATGTGTGCAGAGCATTAAAATTACGTTTAAAGAGGCGTGTGGGAATTGCGACGTTAGGCTGGTAACATTTGAGAGTCCTTAGAGATTTTATTCTCAGTTGCGTTCGCGGAATCAACCTATTAAAATAATTTAATAAATACTTTTCGACATTTTATCCTTGTGATACTAAACTATGACTAAACTTTATTTTAGCTCAGCGCTTTTGAGTCAACCATTTTGTCGCGAAGCGGTAATGTAACGATAACGGAATGACGTCTTTACCTGTTTAAACAATATAAGTAGGTACCCGTTTAGGGGCATATTATTCACTTACATAATATTTTTTTATAATTTACCTTCCTAATTTTAAATATTGACTCAATGTCTTTATTTTCGTAGAAGCGTACAAGACACGCTGTAAGTAACTAAACAACCACTGCTAAATGCGCAACTAACTTGACGCCGATCGTGTGAGCGGCCAAGTGCGACGCGCGCGACTAGCATGAAAAAAGATTAATTGGAGAGCTGCCTAACAATTTACTGTACCTGCAGTAAAGTACAAGTACTCTAGCGGGCCGGCCTAGACCACTTCACCACTTAATTAAGTGAAATAACTTAAACGAGTTGCTAATTAGTGCTATCGCGCTGGCTAATTCTACGAGTGACTCTTTGTTGAGCACTGAGTTCTTTGAGTTTGCGCGCCAAAAGAATTTGTCTTTGCAGTCTGCGTAAAGGATGTTTGTGTCCCTGGAGACTTTTGACGTGAAACGGCTGAGAAAAGTTCGTGTTGCGGTTACGGCTGCTTTACTTTGAAGCTTACATTCTTAATATTCTCTTAGCCTTTAATAGGTACCCTTTTCGCTTTTAAGTCGCTGTTTCGTGAAAGAAACCTTTGACATTAAAATTGTTTTATTTCAAATCCTAATATTTTAAAATGGTATGCTTTTTCTAGCACTGAAAACATTTTTAAAGGTGGCACACACGTCGCGACGAGCCGTCACTTAGTAAGAAGAAGGGCACTTGCTCTAGTACTCTTTATACACTTCTCCGCGTGTCCTATCCTACACTCGTTATCAAGTGGGCAGTCGTGTCGTGTGAGAAAGGCTTAAGAAGGCTGTCAACTAACCGAAATGAAAAATTGCAATACAACATAGGTATTAATGTCTTGGGTTTATGTGTGTTGGTAAACGGTTTTATTCAAAATGTTTATCGGTTTGTCGATAAATCGTTTATCGTTTTATAAAGGCTATCGTAAAGTTTGACTTTTCTAATCTCATTCTAGATTAGAATGCAGTTAATTGGTGTTTATAATTTATAGAAAGACTCATTAAAATGTTTCATTTAAATACGATATCAGACTGTATCGATAAAACTTATAATTGTTTGATTATTATTATGCCTATGTTTTTGTGTAACCATAAATTAAAATTAAATTAGTCCGAAATAAAAGCAACACAACAGCTTACAATAGACGTTAATAAAATTATCTAACAAAATGATTTGACATTAATATTTCAATTAAACTTCAGAAATATCGCTTATGTCTACTATAAATACCAAACAATCTTATGGCTACACATACGAGCCACGGACTACCCTAGATGCCATATTAAGTAATCGTACCTTTTTAAAAGTCCGAGGAAAAAATGGACTTAAGTACTGAAAGACTTAGTCCATTAGTGTTGTTCACTAATGGAGGTATTGTGGACAACGGAAACCGGCCATTTCCTTCTGATAAACATCTCTGAAAGAACTGAAAGGGCGAGGGTAATTTTACAATCGCACGAACGTTATTACAACCGAGGTGCCAAGTTTACCCCACGAATGGGGTAATTTTAAATTTATGGCAATATCGATTGAAGCGCTTCCTTTGGTTGGCATTTATGTGCACGTAAGATGGCACGAGATAACAATATAATAACATAGTAAAGGAAGAGATATTTTCATAACAATTTTGGTATATTATGTATTTTTATAATCGAGACAACAAGATGGAGTGACGACCTTGTAAGGATCGCGGGAAGGCGGTGGATGCGAAAAGCACAAGACCGGTCTGAGTGGAGAGCCTTGGAGGAGGCTTATGGCCAGCAGTGGACGTCTTTCGGCTAGAATGATGATGATGATGATGATAATCGAGACGGCATAAGAAATTGTCCATGCGACTTAACAAAATATGTAGATGCGTCACGTATGACTATTTTTTTTTCATCCTTACTTGCCCTAACTAAATTTTTTGAATAAGTATCCGTAATATTTGATACGATTAGGTACTGCTCGTGAAATGTTTTTTCCTTATTTCCTTATAACATTACCTGTCTAATATAAATGTGTTGCGATATTTAGAACTGATTTTCCTTTATTTCGTAAGTTTTTCATTAATTTTATCGTCACTTTAGATACGAAAGCACTTATTGATAAAGGTTTATGAAAGCTTTTAGCAAGTTCCGTTTATCACCCTTAGATAAAGATAATACTAGCTTGAGATAGCTCGAAAGCTTTAATATAACTGTCGGTGATAACGCTCAGTCAAGTGTTTGCTCGCGTCTGATAAGAACCTGAAAGACTATGGGTCGATATGATCACTACACATATTACGCATTTACTCAATATATAGCTGTTTTATATATAAGTCAGACCACAGAAATATGCATACATTTATTTTGTAGAAAAAAATATCGGTATTTATAAATCTTGGATAGAGACGCTCCTTTCTCCTTTGGCATATATCGCGTCTATAAATTTCACACATCTTTCATACATCAGCGAAGTTATATCTAGAATGATTTTTGTATGATGAGTAACTTGGCCTTATTATGTTTTCCTCTTTTGCGTGTTTTAATGGGAAAATGCTGATATAAACTAATAACATCCTAATAATAGATGAATGGACTCATAGATTAAATAAAACTGGAACAAATGTTCTAGGCATCTTTTGTTATAAATTATAACAAGGGATTCAATCTCACACGAAAAAGAAAATATATTAAATACCAAATTTTATATTATTTTATACAGTAAACTAAGGGTCGAATCTAAGTAAAAAAAAAACGAAAATCGATAAATGGATTGATGTTAACTGATCGCTTTGACCGCTTGTGTCAACTCCATACTAGGCCTACTGTAAGCGTTAAACATATTTTTTTTGATACATTATATTAAAAGTGGCTAGTTTGGTCTGTTTTCTACAGTGTAAGGGTGGCCATAAAACAAATAAATATTGTTCAATATCATTTCCGTTTATCGAAGAAGGGTGTGATTATCGCAACACGTGCAGGGCAGGTGCCGGTTATCGTGTAAAATGATAACGAGGAAATGTCCTAAAATCAACGAGGACGCGTGCTCACCTTAACTATAAAAAGTTACGATTAGTACTATTTTTTTCACACCAGCATGCTATAAGCTATAAGTTTCTGGTCTTAAAAAACCTATTCAATAACCTTACCTCCTAACGCATACAACTATTTTTGTCAATAATATAAACTGGTGCATTGAAAACGAATGTCTGCATATTTCCTCAAGCAAGTTGGATAATCTTAGGTAATTGCTAGACATTTTTTTAAATTAAAGGTTGTGGATCTAATTTACCTTATTAGACGGAATTCTTATGTAAATTGTGGAAATTTCTTCATCGATAATTCTGTTAGACTTTCTTGAGGTTACTTGGGTTGAACCATGTTTTTATAATGCTACAATGCTACGGCGCTACGAACTCGCTACGTGAGCTACGAATTTTAGCACTACGCTTTTTGATTGCATCTTAGAAATTACTCTCTATTCGTTTTGTAGTAATCTTGCGCATAACCTTGATGGCTTATTAAATTATAGACTAGGCATTGCCGTTATTGACAAGTTATTTGTTTTCATTCGTTTCCTGCCTAACTGTGATTCATGTCTCCCTTTCTTCCTCTTACTTGCCAAAGTAGAAGAAGGACAAAGTATAGTAAAGTTCGTTGACGCGACGGTATTGGTGTAATTTATTCAGCAAAAGGATTATACAGTTTATGGTAGAAGTGCTTGAAAATTTCCAATGATGTCTTGAGTTAGTTAACTAGAAATACATCAATAGGCACAACGTTCCGGTTAAGCAGCGCTTTATAATGTTAAAATGTTATTTGCGTACTAAATATTGCGTTATTTTTATCAAGATGTTACACTTCCTAATTAATCTTTAAGAACGTAAACGTTTCCTTTTCTAATTTGTTTACACGCAACCAATCCAGGGGTGGCACCCCACAGCGTTTGTAAACAGGAAATAGTGAATTGACAACCCTTGCATTATTATTAGATTGTCCCACTAAATGGGAAGAGATTGCGAATAATCAATAGGTTTACTTGATTAAGGTGGAATATGTAGCAACGGTTATTTTGTCATTTGATTTTAGCTTCTACGTAGAAATTGTTAAAAGCTATTAGTTATTTCTTAGTCTTTGAGACTTTATGAAAAGGTGTAAAATTAATTTTACTGCTAGATGGAAATATCATTTCATTAATATTCTAACGCTATTATTTAAATCAAAAGATGAAATCGAAAGACGAAGATTTATCGAATACGGATTTAGGTAATTGTTTTTGCACTTTTGAGAATGTATTCTGTGTATGAAATTTATTGTTTTTACCGTCAGATGCAGCAGCATAACAATGTTGCCTCTGGCGTTTTTTAAAATCGTCAAAGTTGAGATTACTTTTATTTACATAATAGTAATGGCGACCAAATTAAAAAACATAACGATAGCATATCAAAGGCAATACAGCTTTACTCATTAGAATAGAACTCTGTGCAATTAATTTTAAAAAGGCCTAGGGCTAAACATACATATATAAGTAAATATACATAACACTAATAATTTAACCTCGGAACGATAAGTGTCACGTTTTGAACATTTGACGTTAATTTTCCTTTCCGATAGCGAATATTCGCCAGCTCTTCCTGTTTGCCTCTCGATAATCGACTGAAGCGAATGACTAATATGATAAATGTTGTTTTGTAAGAAACGTTTCGATATTACCTAATTTAGGCTCAAGTCGATCGCGGTCCGCGGTCACGTACGCAAGTTGTTTATAATCGTCATAAAAAACCTCGAGTATGTGGTCTGGTTAATATGGTTGAATAACCTTTAGGTGCCTATTGATGTTTATGTTTACCTAAAATACTCAAAAAGTAGAAAGTGCAGCAATACCCCCTGTGTAATTATAAACACGCAATATGATGGAAATATTCGTATTTTAATAAATTTAGGATCCAATTTTTTAATTTTGTCTCATACTCAGATCTATAAATATTTCATTACGATATTATTATTGTACAAATATTTTCATCACAAATATAAAATTATGGTGACTCGACCATTCATAGGAAACTTACGTAGTCTCCTTAAAAGGTCGAATAGCCATAATTATAATTATACTTAAATCCTTATAAAAAGATCCAATGACTTACCTAAAGTTGGAGAACCACTTGACTAGTTGAGCCGTGTTGTTCTTGTTGAACTTGATGTCCGGAAAATACATTTTGAGCACCGCGGAGCTCGGGTACCGCACCCAGAAGAACATCAGCTTGGCCTTGCGGAGGTGCATCGGCGTCAGCGTCGACGAGTGCACTGGAGTTAAGGCCTTATTCACTTAAGTTTGTAATATAAATTGCCATGTATCAGAGTCAAATTAAAAAGCTGGTCGAGTGTGATTGGACGGTTTTGAAGTAAGAACGTTTACGACAAGGTTTATAATTTATGTTATAGTAGGTACTTAATTCCAATGGTTAAATTAATGAGTTAAATAACGTCATTTCTTGATAATATAAATAATTAAGTTACTTATAACATGAAATATTATCGTTGCGTTTTGTTGATAAGGAACGAACGGTCAATACGTTTGGTTATCAAATAAATTAGTCCTTAATAAGTTTTTGACTGTACTGTAAATCAGTTTAACGAATTCGACCCCAGATAATGCTAGGTCAAAAGCAAGTTAATCGGTGAGATAAAATTAACTAATCACAATCACTTAACAGGAAATAGCAATAAATATACTTTTTAGAACATTTGTTAAAATTCGTTTGCCATTGAGATCAGTAGGTATCTTGTTATAATCAAGTGCCATGGTGCAAGAGAGATCGATCGGTTTTCCCATTAAAAGCTGTTTGGAGTATTAATAAATCAATTGTATTTCGTCGTAGTTTATACGCAGTTTTCTTTACGAAGCAAAGGTTTAAATCTGATTATAAGAACGCCTATCCCGTATTAAGTCCGTCGCATGAAGCACCACAAAGTAATCCATTTGCATCTAATCTTATAACGTGCCTTAGCCGATATCTGTGCGTACAATTACTGGAGGATAAAGTCATTATCTGTACTATTATAAAGTTAATCTTAGCAGTGTAGGCAAGACTTGTAAGTTCAAAGTTAATATTCTTAAAGTCCGTTCAAATTGTGAGCTAGCACATTTTTTAAATTGTGAGGAAGCTGTTATAAAATGCTATATTTTTTTTCTTCTGAAAATATAACTTTGAATTTGAAAACCAGTGGTAAGTGCTTAGCAGTAAATTGAAACCGAATGAAATCGTGTGGGAATCGTAGAAAGCTTGCAACCGCAGCATTTGTAGGGTTACAGAGGTTACCTGGACTGTAAGTAGGAAGTATCTGCGGGGTCAAATACCTCCCGTGGAAATAAGATATGTTCCGATTGCTGTGGATTCACTTTAGACGGTTTCCACTTGGGCGTGACTTTCGCAGCTAAGGGGAAAAGCGATCGAAAACATGCGGTTAAGTTTGACTACGTAACGTTCTGCGTTATCAGGGGGAAAATACCTACTATTTGTTTTTCCATTGTTAATGCTAGCGCAACTGTCCTGTGATCAAGTCAATTTATTGCTTTTACTTATATTCAGTGACTTTGTTCCGTACGGGAAGAAATTTCTTAGTAATTTACTGCATTGGAAGTTAGCATGAAACGTGCATTAGGTTATTATTGTAAAGACTGGTAAATGTACCTGCGAGTGATGTTCTATTTAAAAAGGATATAGTAGGCTGGACTCCGTCGTAAGGCAGGTCCGTGGAGTTGCAGTCGGAGTGGGGGTCCTGCGCGTCCATGTGGGGGTGGTGGTGCTGCATGTGGTGGTGCGGCAGGTGCGCGTGGTGGCGCAGGTAGTCCGGCGAGGAGTGCGCCGCGGCCAGCAGCGCGGGGTGCAGCAGCGCGGGCGCGTGCGGCAGCGGCGGCGAGTCGCGCTCCGGCGCCGGCGGCGAGCGCGCCAGCCCGCCCCCCGCCCCGAAGAACGGCGAGTACGGCGAGAACACCTGGCTCTCGTGCAGCGACGGATTAGGTATCGCCACCGACGTCGGCAGCGCCATCCCCCCCGGGTAAGGCCGTGGCGATGGCGACTCCGGGAATTTGCTTTCTGGGGAATGTCCTACTCCCTCCCCCAGAATTCTACTGACGGTCCGCGGCGTGATCCGCGTGTCTGTCACCTTGTGACGTTTCTTCTTTGGCGTGACGACTAGACTCAGCGCCTCGTTCTGCTCCGGGTTCGGCTCGCGCTCGAAGTGCCCGTTCATCGGGCCGTACATAGGGCCCATCGGCTTCGGCGGCGCCTGGAACATGCCTGTCGGAGGGCGGATATGAGTCGGGTGGCCCGGGCCCGCCTCGGCGTGGAGCGGGAACGCCGCTCCGCCCGGCGCGCGGGAGCCGTTTATTTGATTCATAAGCATAGAGTTATGCGTCAGAAAGGGCACGCCGTTGGGCGCCCCGGGGTGGTGGACGGGTTGGTTACCTTGCATCGGGCCGGAAGGTCTCTCTGGTGGCTTCGGCTGCGGGGACTTTCTTTCGAGCATCCGCGTCGCCCGCATCAGGTCTTTGTTGAGTTGGTCGGCGGCCGCCGCGGCCGCTTCCGTCTGCTTGCCCAGCGCGCGCCGCTGGTGCACAAACCGGGTCACGATGGAGTCGATGAGGCTCGCAAGGGACGCCGTGATCTCGCTCTTGAGGACCTCGGCGAGGCCTTCCAGGTCAGCTCCGGTGACGGGACCCACTGTACCGGCGTTACTGCGTATAGCATCTAAGCGTTCGGCGAGTTCTGAGGAATGTGGCGGCTTAGGAGTCTGTCCGAGTTGCCGCTGCTGGGGCGAGTGCTGGTTCGACTGCGGCCTCTGCTGTTGCATATTTTGTTGTTGTTCAGCCACCTCCTTCATACGGGCCTCTTGTTCCAAGAACAGTTTTTGGCTGAGGTACATGGCGGCGGCGTTGTTGAGGTGCTGGTGCGGGTGCGGGTGCATGTGGTCCCCGGGTATGTGCGGCAGCATGGGCACGCCGTTGAACCCTGGCGGCAGGTGCGGGTGCGCCGCGTGCGCCTGCATCTTGGCCGACATCATCTTGCTCATCACCTGCGACAGCATGTTCGGCGGCGCGCTGGTTGGGATCGGTGGAGGGATTTCCTTCACTGGGGACGGGGGCTCCGACTTAGGCGCCGGCTCCTCGGTCTGCTCCACGTCACTAGAAACACCATCATTATCTATAGTTTCCGAATCTTGACCCATTCTATTGCACAACTGCATATATTTCTCTTGCATTTCGGCAAGTTGCTCTTGCATAGTTCTGAGTTGTGATTTTAAAGCGTTTTTTTCTACTAACTTTATTTGTAACGGGGGCCGGTCGCCGTCGTCCTCGGAGTCGTCGGAGACGGTGTGCGCGCTGCTGCCGTGGCTGGTGCCGTAGCGCTCGGCGGCGCCGTCGTGCTGCTGTGGGTGGTAAAGCTTGCGCTTCTTGCAGCCGTTCACTTGGGGCTGCGGCACAGGGCTGGCGCGCATGGTCGACACAATGTTCTCAACACGAGCACGTTTCACATCCTGCGGGCGGGGCGAGGCGCGCTGCGCGTCACTGTCGCGGTCCTCGGGCTCCGGCTTGGGCGCGAGCAGCTGGTCGGTCGGCGCCGGCGCAGGCGACGTGCGCGACTCGCCCGCGCTGTCTAGCGCCAGCAGCGCGTCGTCTAGGTCCGGCCGCGAGTCGCGCGACGTCGGCCGCTCGGGCGACCGCTTCTCGGTTTTCGGTTCGTCGTTATTATTATTTGCTATCACGTTATTATTGTCCGGGGAGAGCCGCATGAGCTCCTTGGAGTGGCTCTGCAGAATGTTGCGCAGCACGTGGTGCGCGAGGCCGGAGGGCTCGTCGGCGGAGTCCTCCTGCTTGGGCGGGCGGCCGAGCAGCTCGTTGAGCATCTCGGCCTGTGCGTAGCCGGGCCCGAACAGCCCGAAGTGCTGGCGGCCCTCGAAGATGGCGCCGTAGATCCCGCCACTCATTTGTGCGGTGCGCGCGGGCGCGAGTCCGTTCGTCGCGAGAGTCGAGTACGAATTGCGCGGCTCGCCGGCGTCCACGCGCTGTCTGGCGCGCTTCTGTTTCTTTAGGAACTTATCGGAGTAGGGCGCGAGTGAGTCGGCCTCCTCCTCCGATGACATCATATGCGAGACGTGCCGGGATTGGCCGGACGGGCGGCGGGCTGGGCCCCACCGCGCTACTCGAGTCGCATTGCCCGCTCTGCAACAGGAGGGGGGATTAGCGCACCTGCCCGCGCGCGGCTGCGCCGGGCGACCGACGCGCACGCATGCTTCTTAGAACTATTACGAACTCTTACGTTCGTGTTCACTATGAATTTAGTATGAAAGCCGTAGTAGCTACTCGCATAACTTACTAACTTCAGTACATCACGTTCCAATATTAACAAAATCACCACAATAACAATCAATTGATAATATCATAACTTTATTAGGTACCTGTAATATCAACAACAATACCTTTCGTCGATTTACTAAATTTAGAAAAGATTCGACTTCCGTAGATCATTATCATGAAATCGATACGAGTATCGGTCATCTATTCGAGTTTTCTATAATTTCGATACTTTTCCTAATGACTGGGCATAAGCCTAAATTGCAGTTTACGAGGAATTATGAATAAATATGTTTACGCACGCGTGTGTAGATAAAGTTAATTCGGCGATATATATCGCGACGCTAAGTACAAGTACCTACTAACTAGATGGCAGATAGATGTGTGGGCGCGCCTAACAAAGGCCGTGTGGAATTAATTCCTTTTGGAGCGTGACTCCGTTACAGGTGGACAATGAGCTAAAAACGACAGAAATAATATTGAGAGACACGCGGAGTCCCCTACGTCCATAGTGACACGATACGACATTCTAAGCAGCGTTTCTTATTAGACGATATTCCTATTGGTAAAAGTTGCAAGTATGTGGTACAGGCAAAGTCATAAATATATATACGTTCCCAAGATGTCAATAAGATCTCGACACCCCTATGTAACTGATAATAAGGTTTAATTATTATATTTGCCGCGATGGCCGTATCGATTAGTGCTTCTGACTGTACCTACTCCTGGCATTTAGCTCTTAGGGGTACATTATTTGCGATATACATAGCATTATAGGTGAACTAAACGATATAGTTAAAATATACAGATAACTTAAAAATATTTAAAAATAAAGCATGCCTCATGCCATTCCTTTTAATATTGTACGTCCTATAGGGTTTATATTCCACTTTGTTCTTAAGGATGACATACAAGGGCAAATTTATTTAAGCAATATCCGTCAACAGTGCAGACGTCCTCTATAAGGTACTTAAGCAAAAATCGAGAGGCGAAGGCTACTATAACGTCAACAATATGATATAGAAGCAAGGTGGGTTTACCTTGACGTAAATTAAAACCAAGTAAGAAACCGGAAGACAATGGACACAGCGTCATCTCGCGTCTCTGGCAACATCCGGGCGCAATTCAGGCACAATGAGATGGTATCAATGTGCTTCCGATGGCGTGACCAGCCACTTGCGACCGGCGTCACGGCTCGGCTGCTTGTGCTGCGGCTGCTGGTGGGACTTGGCCGTTTTGAGAAATACTAGGGTTATGGGGAGGAGTCACCATACTCTAGAGCGTCATTGACTATAAGCTATTTCATCCTGGGAGCCCCTGGGGGAGGAGTTGAATACGAGAATTCTTAAGAATGATAACTTGGCTGATCGGTTTCTGGTCGCAAATGGCCGATTCTGTTATCTTTGCTTATCAAATATTAGTTTAATTGAGAGCATCCAGCTATATTATACATGTCATAGGAATGGTGACATAAAAATGCAGTGTGTAAATGTGTGTAATATTAAATTATATACGTATTGCCAGCGCAAAGTGCTTAATTTGGGTGCACTTGTGAATGCTTTTTATGAGTAAAGTTGAAATACAATAATACGTTTTCATTTAATACTGTATTTTTATTTCAATAGTCTTGACAGTTCTAGTAGAAGGTTTTCTAATAAGAGTTCATATTTGTACTAACCTACTTACCTACTTGCGAGCGATGTGTCCCCACCCCATGCTGATATTATTACCAAATAATGTTTTTCTCATAAATCCCGATTTCCCGTATTCCCCTAACATTTCTCACACTATATTAACAATGACCAGTAAACGCGCATGTGTGTCTCTTAGACACTAGGCGCAGCTCGCGCTTATTCTAATGCGAATACGGTTCAAATTGCCTTGTTTCTAGGCATATTTGTAATGAACTCTTTGCTGACGGTAATTTGTGGTCATTTCGGATGAGATTGGAACAAAATGGCGGTCGGTGGAGCGTCTCGTATTGTTCCGTATCCGGTGTTTTGTGCTGAAGTTTCTATTAGGTCGATGGACTTTTCAGTTTCGAAAGACTTGCGATGTGGAATTATTTCAGAATCTGTCTCACATATGGCGGGGACGTAACACAACCACGAAAGGCACATGTTACACTCTGTGAGATCCTGTGAGACTTTTTTCGCGTCGAATCTGAGTTGATACGAGATATTTCGTTGCCGTACCTAATCAAATTGGTCACAGTTTTTTTTCACCAGTAGGTAACCCGAAGACATTGGAATATGGTAGGTATCTGAGAGCTGATTTGATAATGGAATCGGAAGGTGGCATGTTGGCAACAGGATCTCTGCATAATTAACGTAGACCCATCATGCCGGGAGTGTAGGGACTCGTTATTTTGATCTTGATAAGAAGATAATAAATGTGCAAAAAAAGTACAATCAGCAACAAAAGGTTGTTCTAAAAAAATGTTTTGACAAAACCGTACTATAGAAAGGAGTGTTATCGTTTTAACGATTATATAATGTCGGTCCGTAGGTCTGTCTGTGGCTTTGTAGTTCTCGGATGGAATATAGAATGGTGTTAGCTTGGATACGTTTGATAGGAATCGGTTGGGCCGATAAAAAATTACCATCTCTCAAAGTAAGAGTCGAAAATCCGGGTTTTTATAAATGATGATTGTACATACCTACTTCTTTAAGAAGGCATGTAATCTGACTTTATATCTTACTTAATAGTAACAATAAAAGTAATGTCTTCTCGTGGATGTCGTAAGAGGCGACTAAGGGAATAATAAAGGCTTCTAGTACTCTTAGGCGATGGGCTTGCAACCTGTCACTAATACACTGGTAAACATCTTAGCCTGATTGTGCAAAACGTGGTTACAGAATTATCAACAACTTATTTAAGAGTGCTTGGTAATTCTGTAGCTCTGCCTACCCCACTCTGGGAATGAAGGCGTGAGTTTATGTATGTATGTATGTAATAAAAGTAAAGGTTCCTTTACGGTAAACATTAGTTTTACCCTCCAACGTGGACGTAGGGGTGGGAGCCCTCGCATGTATCGCAATGTCGGTAAGTTCCGGTAATTTGGCGTCATGAATAAGCAATACGCAGTGATGGTCGGATTGAACCATGCGGCTACGATTTTACACCAGACGACGGTTTTTATTAAAAAAAAACGATTTATTGTTTTTGGTCTGAAATATACAATAATATGGGGTTTGGATGTTTAAAAACTGTATCGAACTTTTGTGTTTTATTTATCTCTGGGAATCGGTCTAGTAAGATGGACCTACTCGAAAAATAAACAATTTTTTAAATTCTGACTTATGTCGTGCCTAAAACGAGATTTGCACTGTTTGTGCACTTGCACTTGTAGGTTATGGAATTTCCTTGAAAGCCTCTAAAGCCGAGAACACACTGAGACAGTGCCGTGTAAAGCGGGTTACACACTGCAGTGTCGCTCCGACCTGTTGATTCTACAATTCCACCCATATCGCACCACTAGTGCTGCGGCGCGGCGTTATCGATGTTGTGACCATACCAGTGGCTTAGTAATGGTGAATGTTGTAATATATTATTATTTATAGTGGTCGTGATATTTTATCCTCCTTTTGTTAACTGATGCATATTTCATTTACCTATATGTAAAAAAAAAACATCAATTACTACTACTACCTAAATACGATTACGATATTTTTCTCTTCTTTCTTTCTGTCAATTAATATCCAATCAACTATAATTATACGGTTATTAATTGATTTTATTTCGGTGCCTTACTCACTCATATCTATCAATCTTAGAGTGTATTCTACAGGTGATCAGAATTAACATAGTCAATAAATGCAACAATTTATAAAACCCCAGGCCATTATCGATAAGTTCACCCCTACGGTGTAATTTGGCGTGACCTCCGCGTTATTTTTACGGAAATGCTTCTTTCCCGTGTCCGTTTCCCATAGTGCAACTTACCAGGTGCTTAGGAAATGTGGGAATAAGAGTTTGATTTAGGAATTAAATTGTACGTTTCCTGGGCCCGTATTATCACCTTTATCGCGGCTTTTGCTACCGTCACTCTCGCACTTACATATTAGTCAAAAGTGACAGATATTTTATCAACGCTTATCCACGTCCGCTGCAACATTTTATATTCAAGTAATTATGTTTATTTAACTATTGGTATTGATATTCCCAACCAGTTATGACATCGGCGGCTTCGAGAAAAGAGCTTTCATTTTCCTAATAGCCCGGCAACGGACCGACAACTCTTCTGGAAATGCTGGTGGTATGGGCAGTGGTGACTACTTGGCTCGCTCTCCTTACACAGGGTAGAAAAAATTATGGGCCCTGGAGAGGAACTAACTTAGATCCTAAAGTAGTGCAAAACTGCATTCAAAGATTTTCAAAAACGATCTTGTCTCACTTGGGATTCGAAACAGGTAAAAATTCAAAAAATAAACACTGTAATTAATGTTAGATTTCACGATCTTTTATATTTCGTAGGCCAAATGTTTATTAGAGAGATTGTATCCTTAACAATAATCCTATCGATTAGTAGAATAAAAGCGAGTGTTTATTTTTTTTATTTCAAGCTGGTTCAAAACCCGGTCGAAACAAGTTTTTTTTTTAAATCATTGAATCCTGTTTTGTTTTTTATTTAATAAAAGAATGTTACCTTTATCTAAATTGATCTAACTTAAGGATTTGAGTTAGTTCCCCTCAAGGGCCCATAGTTTTATTCCACCCTGCATAAAGAAAGGATTTAATATCGTGGTTTAGTACTTATACAAGCCAAGAGCTTAGTTTGGGACTAGGTCAATTTGTGTAATATTATCCCCTGATATTTTGCTGGTTAAAGTAACGTCTAAAGGGGCTGAATAAATTAGAAAATTATTATTATGTCCTTCCTGTCGTACCTCGTATCCGATATCGGTGATCAATGCAAATATGTATCCGAATGTAGCGTATACAACTGAAAGATTTGATTGTGACCGTGTAAGGAAGTTGTCCAATGCTTTCAAATGTAGGTATTTTTGGAAAATAGCTAAAAAAAAAAACTTAAATTTATTTATGATATTATGAAGCGCTATGTATAATTATAATAATATTAATAATTGCTACTAGTTTCTCAGGAGCCTGTAAAAAGTAGTAAAGTGTGCTTGGACTACATTTTTAATTTCCTTACGTACGTCATTGTTAAAGACGGTGTGAAGTACACTACAAATACCTATAGGTGTCGTGTGCCGCAACCTTGATCGATATAGGCCGCTTTAATTGACCATTAAGGTCATCTATCTTACCGGCCGTTAGTAAAAGACAATTTGCGATACCAATATGAATAATACCACAATGTACCACATGGTACCACCAGGGGGAGCGCCGGGGGAGTGCAGGAATGCGTGGGAACGACCACCCCTCAATTACTCCATTATTCTTGGCATTTACCGGTGACTTATGGCACTGGCCATATGGCGACATGCAACGGTCATGAAGATGATTATCTGGACATAATTTCGTTCCATAAATAATGAATGTTTTAGATAGTTTTAATAGGTAAGTTAAATAACCCTACTTTGGTATTTAAAATAGCTGACGAACCAACATAGTTTGACCTGCGGACTCGCAACACTCGCTCAAGCTCAAGTTCTTGGTCCGGATTGCTGAATTTGTCTTAGGTGACGTATTAATAAACTCATCTTGACTGAGACGCTTGGCACAAGATACGTCAAAGTAAACGTCAAGCCTTTGAAAACTCATTTTTGACGCACCTTAAGACGAGCATTACAGTCAAATCACATTATTAATGCGGCCCTTAGAGCTTATAGAGGAGATCTATTAAACTCAGTTCTGAGACACTACTGGTAGGTATATTTTTATTAATATTATATTTAAAATTGAATATAAAAACAAAGTAACAAACGAACCCTATCCATCAAATCTAGGTATGAAAGTGTCCATTAAATTTTTAATAAGCAAAAGTCCGCAGTACAATAATAGCCTACAGACATGCTAGATCTGCGATAAGGCTTCAGCCAAGAATCGAACGTGACGCTTCCAAATCAAAATGGCGGACTGTCATGGCGGCGAAGGTTGGCGGGAATTATGGCTTATCATATAGGTATGGAGCTAATTGCTTTGCCGATTTTTAAATATACATCGATAGCATAATTAGTCAGTTACTTGAATTATTTCGTTTATAATGTTTGTTTTATACCTAAAATGATTTTTGTGTAACGTTTAACTAATCCCACATTTCAAATAAATATATTAACATACCTCCTTACTTATACTTAAAGGGCATTCATCAATCAGCATAACGATCATTCATTGAATAGATAGATAACATCATTTGAACTGTATTTGACACTACGAATACATGTACTTCTGAATAAGTAGAGTTCTTGTGTTATCAATTGAATAAATAAAAGTTCCCTTTTTAAAAATATCTGAATTCCGTTATTTATAGGACTGCGAATCTTTCGAAAACATTTAATCTATATTCCATACATACACGTATTATTTTAAAATTACCTACTATTTGACCGTGAGGCCAGCCAGTTTGGAGCAGACCCTTACAAATTCTGAACTCCTGGTAGGGCGACTGAACTCCCTCTCACCTAGAATGTTGTCTTGCTATAATTACAAGAACCTTGGTTTAACATTTTAAACGCCATTTTATTATTAGCAGATTTACTGGATTAGCTGGACATTAAAACTCAAGATCATCTTAAACTTTCTCGAAAAGAGCTACAACGACATTGTGTAATTTTTCCATGACCTTCAGCTGATTATCGGTGTATTTATTACTACACATTTTAAATTAATTAATAAAAATACGTAATCATGTTCGACACCTACTGATTTCAATTGTGTAACAAACTTCTTTTGATAAACGGGATATTTAAAGTACCTACATTTTATTTTTGGGAATGCAACTAGTGTAGGGACCCACCTTAGGTCCAAAGTCAATCTGACATTCTATAACAATAAGGTTGAGTTTCCTATAAGTTACAAATGATTTGGCATCTCTAGAAACATTGACGACGTCAAGCCTATTTTTTTTAAATAGGTCACTAATGAACTGTCATGGCCGTAATCTATAATTTTTCAAACTATTATTTAACAATAGAGACCTGTGACATCATGGATACCTACTTCACATATTTTTTTATAAAAGCTATAGTTTTGAGTCTTCATAAAAAGTATTGCTAATGTATCCTGTCAGTGTCACAGTCACAACTTTTTTTACTGCTGATTAAAAAATCTTAAAAGAAAGCCTTATTGCTGTAAGCCCTATTAGATAGACACCTAAATCAATATTAGAGCTACAAAACATCAGCCGGTAAAGGGTGAAGTCAAGCAATCAGCATGCATAAGTTATGAAGCCGGGATGGCGTGCCTCCGTGGCCATTACTGGCCTTCTATGAAAAAGGACATTTCAGCTTATCAGGCAGTATCGCTAGAATAAAAACCACAGATAAGATCGCTAGGGATGCAGTCGCTTGTATCGATATCGATGTTTGTTAACGTTTATTAGAAAACTGCAACTTAATGTTTGAAATCGACATCATCGTATTAGACGACATACGTTAGTATTCTAGATATCATCCATATACATTATAAATGTGAAAATAGCTCTCATGGGTCTGTTTGTAATGCTAGTACGGCTAAACCGTTGAAATGATTTCAAACAATTTGTTATGGAGCTTGAGTCCCGAGAGACAAAGGCCATAGGACACTTTTATCATAAGATAACTTATCCAAAAAAAAATACAGTTCTCAAGGGAGTGGCGATAAACTATTTTCGCGTTTATCATACTAAAAACATCAAGTAGAGTTGCGAGGAAAACAACGGATTGTGGTAAAAAAATAATTTAGAATTACACATACCTCTTTAAAACAATACATGCTTTTCCGTCCATCGTTATACAACTGTTGTCTAAAACACAACATGGCCTGTGACGTACACTTGTCACCACAACACTCGCTCTAGCTTTCCGTTATCGATAATCGCCCATCACTACGTCCAACGTTGGAAGACAGGCACTTATTAGTCGTCATTATCTGCCCTGTATCGCGCGACATATGGCCAATATTGCCCACGACATATCTGCCGACATGCGACCACGCTACGACTTATAATTACAGTGGACTAGATACTTAGGCCGTTTATTTGCTAGTCCAAACATGCTATGGCCTTTGCTGAATATATTACGAAGCGAATATGACCAGAGACTTGGTGACTGCTTTTAAATGGAATATTAACTTTTGTCGGGTTTACAATAATCTTATAACACCACACCATCTCACTTATATTGACCTTGTCCCAGACTAAGCTCTAGGCTTGCACTATGGGAACTAGGTGACGATAAATATTCTGACATTGAGAACATTGAAAACATCCAAAATTCTGGCACAAATAATCACGTCCATCATTCAAAATAATTTTCCTAAATCGGGAATCAAATCCGCTAGCTTCGTAGGCAGTGTATCTACCAACTAGGCTAGACTAGCAATGTACAAGTTGTAGAACATTTTCAGAAGTTAAGAAATCTTCTTAAGAAGTTACTGAGAATTTTATTGGAAACATTTGAGAGTTTTGAGAATGTTCTCTTTTCGTACAAAATTTCAGAATATTCTTAGAAGTTTCCGAGAATTTCTCATAAGAATCTTTCACAATTTGAGAAATTACTTTTCGGTACAATGCTAAGCTACACTAACTGCGTCTTTGACTTGTCCCTCACATTTTTTTTGAAGACCGACAGCAAAAAATAGTTGTCGATTTTGACATTTGACGGTGACCATAAGGTAACTATTTGGTATACACTGCCAGGTTAACGTATTTCTACTCCAGTGGGTTTCGTATAAAAACGCAATGTGCACCTAATTTACACCTATCAACTGTCATGCACAGTATTGTGTTATAGCGGCCAGGAATCGCAGGTGCTATATTTATAATGCATTTCTGTGCGCTGGCTTGTTTATATCACTCTTGCATACAAAAAATATTTTCCCATTTTACTTTTTATTAGCAGGTACTTTGCAGATACGTCATGAATGGAAACATACGTTTATTTTGGAACTTACTTGAACGATATGCGGAACTAAGTTTTTTTACACACAGGTCTTGTTTTAATCTAAAACACATGCTCACGCAGATTAAATCCCAACGTTTCCGATAACAATTAATGAGCATTCATATGGCTATCATAAAGTTGCGAAACATTGCTCGTTCTTATCGTCCGTCTGTCCTGCACAGAAAAATGATAAAATATATCTGGTTACAATTTAATATTGTAAACTTTTGGAGCAAGAGTTGGACGAGAGCGGATTTGAATTACAATTTAAGGGTAAAGTCTTTTAATGCCAATAAAGTTCTTGTCTTTAAGAAGACAAAGATGTTTACTATCCTTTACGCTGGCAATGATATTTTACTATTTATTATCTAGGCTTTTGAATCGAATCTACATCATCTATTTGAAGTAAAGTCGGGTAAGCTGGTTGTAAGCGAAATAATAATCTGGGCGAACCCTGTACAACCCCCACGAAATTATCAATCATTTTTATGTAGGAGGTAAACGAACAAGTAATACCTATAAAAGGATGTCTAAACAACACTGCTAAGTTGCGAAAGTGAGTCTTTTTTATATGTAAATCAAGGCGCTCGGCACTGAACCTAAGTCGACCCAGCTCTCGTCGCTTGCGCCCCCACGTGTCAACCCAACACCACATCTGGTGGGTTTCTTATCAGGGACTGAAACAGCTATTGTTGAAGGAAAACATTCATTATCTGGACATTACTGACGTCCGTCCTAAGTTTTACGGTCATTTGGGAATTGAAACCGAAGAAACACTTTTTATATTCGTAGATAAGTTTATTTTAACAACTCGTTAACTTTGAATTATCGATAATTGACGGATTTTATTTTTGTTTATATTGCCGCCACTAAAGTTTGTTTACGTTCGGAACTCTATCCTCAACAAACATTTAAAAAATGTGGCATTGTCATTATTCAGAAAAGTGACACTTGTCATAAAAGAGATCGTTGTATGGCGAACACAAGTAATATCTAATACGTTGACAACAATGACAAAAAATATTTGGTAATTTACAATAGTAAGTGGTATTTTTTTATTTTATTACGTTCTTGAAATGCTAGTTAAACAGTTTCTACCCGAACCCGAAGATTATGTATGGAGACATTTTTTTACCTGACTTGAATTTTAAACAAGTAAAATAACACTTGTAAATAAGTATTGGCGTAACAACCAAACATCCATCTGATTTATTCATAAGACTCTATTAGCTTCTCTAAAGGATGCTGCGTATATTGTGTTGTATATGACCAATTGATCTAATAGAAGCATCCTAGCGGGCAGTCAAAACATCCCTAACCCATTATCTGCACTTGTACTAAGAACGCTTCCATATCGGACTGACAACAAATTGGTCCTTCCTTTCAAACAATAAAAGGTTTGGACACATTGGTATCAGTTTTATTTTGCCTCCAGGGTATTTTACGATGATTCTTAGAACTTCTATAGGTATTTTGATGTTGTCTTATTCATTTCAAGGAAGCTAATGAAGGAGTTAAATTTTTAAGCAATAGTGCATACGTACTGCTGTGGGTAACCAAAATAATATTGATTAGATGCGACTTGCCTCTAGCGTGTCTAGCAAGTCGGGATAAAGTTATGTGTGAAATATGTATACTAAAAACATGATTCCGTCCTAAAGCAAAATCTCGAATGAAACATCTTCAGTGAGACAAGAAATGGTAACCAAGAAAATAATAATCACCGGTCGCCCTCTTTACGAAGCGGGTGACGTGTACATTACGTAGCTTACATGAAGCCCTGTGACGTAGACACTCGTAGAATTTGCGATGTATTTTGAATTGTCACTTATCACCATTGTAAAATAGGGGCCTGAATACAGCGTCTATAAGACACTTAAAATGAATCATTGTAAATTTGTAATAGCTCTATTTTTTACTACCAAAAGCTGAAAAATCAATATAATAACGGTGTGAACAAGTTACCAAATACATTCTCTGCAGCATCTGTATCTAGCTCACCTATATGGAGGTGGAAAAAAACCAACACCCGCGTTTCCCAGTAGAAAAAGTAGTCAAATGAGAAAAAAACTGTCTCATCTGTCCTCCTCCTAACGCAAGCCGAGATTGACTGGAGTTCCGTCGGCAAGCGGAGCGCGTGCAAGATTGTTTCCTCGTTAACAGCCAATTGAGCAGGCGGTTCCGCTCCTTGCGGAACCCTTCATAGCTCAATTGAGTGCCCCAACCTGCCGTGCTTATCTTTTTAATGATGAGAAAGAGGCCCGAGGATGCAGATTTGAGGTTAGTTGTCAGTTCCGTTTTAATCAGCGCTTTTCCTGACAAAAAATTGCTAGAGCTCGCAGAAGTGTACCTTGTTCAGATCACTATCACCATATGACCTGCCGCAAACCAACTGTGTTCTCATTGTGTGAAATGACTAGCATAGAGGCATTTGATTTTAGTTCTTAGGGTTGGCCACGCACTTGACAGTCTTGAGATTTCAAAGTTCTATGATTCAGATTCAGATTCAGATTTTATTACTAAATATAACACAGTAAAAATTACATGGCATGTACTATGCATGGCATGGGCCACAAGGACCATTTATCCTATCAGAGGGCCTGTTTGCTCGTTTGACTTCTACATGCTATAAAAAAAACCGTGAAGTGGCGTCCATTTCGAGGGAAATCATTGTAGAATTGTCTCTTAAACTACTTCAACTTTATTTTAAGGAAGTTGAAAATTATGATCTTTCAAAGTTTAACTTAAAAAACTATATATTTTGTATAAATTGTCAGGGGACAATGTTACAACAATTGACCAAGTCCCAAACTAAGCTCTAGGATTGTACTATGGGTACTGGATAACGATATAAACACTTACACAGAGGAAAATATACTTAAGCACATAGAAAACATCCATGACTCAGAAACAAATATTCGCGCTCATCACACAAATATCTGCCTTTACCGGGATTTGAACCCAGTACCACTAGCTTCAGCAGGCACACTACCGACTATTTAGACCAGCGCGTCTTCAAATATTTCATCACATGTAGCGTTATCTTAAAATGAAATGGGTAAGCTTGGCAAGATCCTAACGATAAGTTTAAACTCCCTCGTCGTTCTAGAACTAAACAGCGATTACGTAGCAGCCTTAACTGGAGTTGGTTTGTTCAACGACATCTTGAGGCCAAAAAGACTTCTGGCCACGGGCCAAAGTACACGAAGTGTACACATGGCATAAGTTCGCAAAATAACTTGCGTTTGGTGTACTAAGACTGTTATAAGCCGTAATATAGTACAAAAAAAAACATTTTAAAGCATTCAATTAATGGCATTTCTAATAGGTAATTGTTGTATAAAGTTTTAGATTTTATGTAACCCATTTTATAAAAAACTACCCTATGTCTGTCTCCAGGATTTAAAATATACGTTAGTTGATAAAAACTGTGACTTAATTGATGACAAGGATCAGTACAGGCCTAGTCTAGTGTGGAGGTCACGGTATGTACACTGTAAAACTATTAATTAATTAATATTTTTTTAACTAACTCCAAATTCTTCATCGATCATTTGAGGCGTTAAACCATGAAGATGAAATAAACAACACATACCCACCCGATAAGGAAATACCCACTACGGGTAAAGGAAGGTATTTCATCTAGAATTTCCTTGTTCTTATACCTTTTACAATAATCATTTTTATAAATAGCTATAAACCTACTTTATTACCATTTCCCTTTAACACTCTTAACAAACTCGTATAACCAGTTCAAAACCATCGTTAATACGACAGATTCAAGTGTACAAAATATTTACGCTGCTGATCGTACCCTTGCTTGTATGTTAAGAACCTGTATCCTTTAAACCCGTATGTCCCAGGTTATGAATGACTCTGCATGCAGCAGGGAAGTTGCAGTGCTCTTGTAATGGCGGTTGTTGCTAAGTGTAATATCTGGTAATAACTGTTGGTTGCTGCGGAATTCGCTGGCTTACGGGCTGGCAACTTGTTGGGCGACAAGTTGGATGACATGTTGTTACTAATTGTTGTACTTAGGAATCTTAGGGTTGTTTAATGGGAGCGAGATAAGACAGATTGTGGCTGGCTGGATGTCTTCAGGCTCATATGATAATGATGTTCAATACCAACAACAAGAATTGAGGCCGTAGGTAATGTAAAAAAAGAATGCTTGGCATGAGATGGACCTGCTAAAAATACTTGTGGTTTTAATATAATAAGACTAAAAGGGCTTATAAGGCCAGCATGAGTAAGATAAAAGAGACTTAAAAATGTACACAATAAAGTTTATTATTGCTTAATCTCCCAATATTGCGAACGTTAATTAAGGGTCTATATGTCAAGTACAAGTAGAGGATAATTCAAAATAAAAAACAAAATGGTTATCTCTCAGCATGAAGTGAGAGGAAGAAAGATTATTGACACCGACGGGCGAAGCAGGAAAACATCTCTCACATAGGTATACTTGCGAGTTATTTAAAGAAATGACATTATTTATATGTATAAAATATTACACGTGCAAAGAACCAAGTGGATAATAAGAAGTGTGAATACAATCAATTATTTTTTCAATTTGTCCATAAAATTTCATTTTTTTTAAGATCCGAGAAAAGACGGCTTTGTGTATATATTGTGTGTCTGTGGATTCGTAGCTCCCATAAACCGATAAACCGATTTGGACGCGAGTTTTAGGGTTCCGTACCCAAAGGGTTTTAGGTAGACAGTTGAAATTTTCCCAGATGATGTATTTCTGATGCCGCTATAGCAACAAATACTAAAAACAATAAAATATTTTTGGCACTTTTTTGCTCGATATTAATAATAGCAAGGGGTAGCCGATTGAAATATTCACAGAATATTTAGTTGTATAAAAAAATTAAATAATTAAATATTTAAATATTTAAACTGGGCTTACACGTGATTTTATATAGAACCCTCTGTGGGCGAGTCCGATTAACACTTGGCCGGTTTTTTTTTAATAGGTAGCTAGTATAATTAGTATTATGAAAATCGGTTGGAACATCTAAGGCCCTATTAATAAACTCATCTTGGCTGAGATGCGCGTCACAAGATACGTCAACATAAACGACAAGCCATAGAAAACTGTCATTTGTAGCGCATCTTGAGACGAGAATTACAGTCAAGATCAGTTTATAAATCCGGCCCTAAGAGTTATAATATAAGCCCAGAAGGAACAGTGATTAATTTATTTAAACTTGATTGCAGAATACACAAAGTAAGTACCTACAAATGGCGGCCTTGAGGCATTCTTTACCAGTCAATCATTGGACAAACAGAGACAAGTAAAGGTTGGTGCTAAATTTGATGAAACGTCAAATTAAGAAATTACATACGTCATATACATAAACAACATATGTATATAAGAGCAAATACACATACTTACATAAAACTAATATACACATTGTGATGCCTTAGTATAAGATTCTAACTCCTAATGGAGATTATCACACGGCTTATCCTAAACTTTGAGCAAATTGTTTTAACAAAGCTAAACGAGCTCAATTACTCCGCGCATACATTTTCTTTGAAAGCGAAATTAGCTCGTCCCACCTCTAGTCACATTAATATCTCGACGGAAGTCGTTACTTGTTGGACGATCAGTCGGCCAACCGGTGCCGACGTGTCAAGGACGGCGGTGTTTTACAAATATTTCATTACATTCTGTATGTGGAGATACTCGGTAAGTAGGCTACGGAGGAATGTAGATAGGTATTTGGAGTCTCTAGAAAGGAAAGAGCTATACAAAATTGATGTGTGGCTAGCAATGTACAAGATGCAGAACATTCTCAAAAATTAAGAAATATTCTCAAGAAATTACTGAGAATTTTATTGGAAACATTTGAGAGTGTTCAGAATGTTCTCTTTTCGTACAAAATGTCAGAATATTCTTAGAAGTTTCCGAGAATTTCTCACAAGAATCTTTCACAATTTGAGAAATTACTTTTCGGTACAATGCTATGTGTGGCCAACCCTAAGAACTACTATGGAGTATTTGAATGCTATAGTATTTTTAACCCGACTGCCGAATGAGGAGAGTATTGTTTTTGACCTGCAAGTAGATATTTATGGATTCTTTGTTCCCTTGTAAAGGTTAAAGAATGGTCCGAATTCGACATGCAAAGTGTCGTTAGATGCTTCTTAGCGTCACAGGTGTCACTGGGTAGGTACTTTTTTTAAAATGTGAGTTTGGCGAAATAAAGATATATATATGTAGGTATATTATGATAACTAACATAACATTATATTGATGATATTATCCAAACATCTAGTTGGGTTTTAAAAGCTTGTTTTTTGTTATTTATGAGGCTTCTCACTCCCACACCTCTGTATAATTGAGCAAACATTGAGAAGTAGTATGCAATCTATATTTGATCCTTTTTTTGCTCTCAGGAAGGAAAAAGGGGAGGCCTTTACCTACTAAAAGGCAGGCAGGCATTAAAAAAAATATCCCAACTTTCTCGTAATTTTTACCTGAGAAAATCGATAAAATAATTTGTATTCATTGATTTCACTTAAGAAACATAACAACATTGAACTCTATGTACATTCGAACTCATAAGTAGCTGAACATTTTATTTATTTATTTATTGATATTGAGGACAACAACAGCCGTTAAAATACGTGTTACATAGTATTGATTACTTACATAAAGACAGACCAATTACAGTCATCCATCAATTACTTAATTAATTAGTACATAAACATAGTGCAAATGGAAGCTCATGATTAATGCTTAAAACCATCTTGTCACAATAACATATTAAACTGAGAGTGGTTTGAATTTATCATATCAATAGCAGCGACAAGGTACTAAAATGTTCAGGAGAGTTCAACCGTCCTGTGTATTTCCCTAATCAATTAGAAAACCCCCCTTTTCAGGCCGAGTTGAGTAATCCGAGCTATATTTAACTACCGTCAACTAGTTCGCTGTTCTTGGCTTAATTACTCATTAAGGATATTTCCTTTTTACCAATTAATGCGAGTGTTCGCACAGCGAGTTGCGAATGTCGACCTTGGCACTTTATTTTTAGGTGATAAAGTTGTTTGGGGTTTTAAAATGATAAAAAGCTGAAAATATATGGATTGAATGATTATAGCTAAAGTCGTTATAGATTTAGAGTCTACGTAGTTTTCTGGTTGGTTTAGGAAAATAATAAGAAGTGTAACGGTCACACTCAGAGTCAGTTAATAAAGATTTTTCATACACGAGTTAGATAAAAGAACGATGTACTTTTCTCTAAAATGTCTCTGAGCTATAGAAGAGTGACTTGCCATAGTCACTCTTCTATCCTTTTCTCTCCAAATGCCTTGCTTATTTCTCAAAACAAAAACAAATCGCATTATAAGAACAATAACAACATTCAACTAGATCTCGTAACGCTTACAAAACATGATCAATTGTCTAAACACCACACCACGCGTCCATTCCGAACCAAGCCGCCAAATTTAACCAAGAGAATTAAACACTTCGTGCAATTAGCACGACTAAATAGGAAGCGCGACAGGACGTCCCGCTATGGATTTAACCTTTAGCACATCCGCCATCTTTGACGCAACAGAGTGCTTGACTCACTAATTGATTGACCTATATTTTAATTAAAGTGTTAGCTTTGTGGGTATCGTTAGACTTGGCTGGAGTACGTTGTGGAGACGAATTAATTTGGAGATGCATTTTTATTATGGTCGCCAGTATTCGACTGATTGAAGTTAAGACCACTATAGCTAGCACTGTACAAGTTGCAGAACATTCTCAGAAGTATAGAAATCTTCTCAAAAAATTACTGAGAATATTATTGGAAACATTTGAGAACATTGAGAATGTTTTTCATACAAAATTCTTAGAAATTTCCGACAATTTCTCATAAAAAACTTTCACAATTTGAGAAGTTACTTTTTGGTACGATGCTAACTATAGCACGCTATGAAAATTATTATAATACACTAATAGCCCAGTAACTTTATACATCGCGAAGTTCGAGAAAAATGATATACTTTGAAAGGCTTAATCTCGGAAACTATATTGGGTCCACGTAGACAATTCTAGTATCATATTGTAGCAAATTTAGTCTACTTTAGAAACGTCTAAAGAAAGTTTTTTCAAAAAAAAGTCCTTTAGGGTCATAATCGCCAAAATTTGAAAACGAAACGATTTTTTCGCGGTTTTTTCGATTTTTGACAAAGTTGCGTTCGGCGCTCGAGGTCACAAACTTGGATTATTCACTAGGGCAACATCCTAAACCAGTCTGCAAAAATTCAGAACTACCGGATTTGACGCATACTAGCCCCATACTTTCAGGCGACAAAGTTACTGGACTATAATGACTCGTCCTCACTTCACTTCGATTTTTGTTTTCTGTAACACTCAAACATAGCTAAGCCAGAATTGATTATATACATAAAACCTTTCCTTGAAAATCTGTCTAAAAGATGTTGTAAACCGAATTTGGCCCGTATTAATAAACGGTCACGGCTGAGATACCCGTTTGAAGACACGTCAGAAATGACAGTTTTTTATAACTTGACGTTTATTTTGAGGTATCTTGAAACGAGCCGAAAAGCCGAGATCTGTTTCTTATTAAGTTCCCTAATAAACTACTCTGAGACTTATATGCTCACGTAAGTAAACGTCAAGATTTAGAAAATTGTAATTTCTGACGCAACTTGAGACGGGTATCTCAACTAAGATCCGTTTAATACTTAAGCTTTCTGATCTCAATTACTTCAAAAAACCGTTAAGATCAGGAAGCGTAAGAAATTTAATTGATAAAACATATTTTATTCAAGTTATTTCTTTAAATAATACGGCCCTTAATAGAAGACTTTAGGGGCCGTAGGACTTATTTTAGAGGGACTATTAGCTATTATAACGGTCAAGTGGCGTCGAGAGTTAACCCGTGATCAAGACGCATTTAGTTATAGCGTGTAATACTGTAAACACTCGTATTAAAGACGAGTTAAATGAAAGTAACGAATATAAATTTTTATTTTTATTAAAACAACATTGTGATTATTGTAAAAAGCGTCTTGACGTTGAATCTTGAAAAAAATGCTATGTTATCATCAAATAAACTAATATTATAAATAAATAAAAAAAGTAATTGAGCGAATTAAAAAATATAAACATGATAACTAACATTACCTATAGTGAAATTAATTCTCATTTATCTCATATTTTTTTCCTTGAGAAAATCGATAAAATAATTTGTTTGAATCGATTTGACTTAAGAAACAACAATATTGAACTCTATGTACATTCGAACTCATAAGCAGCTTTAAAATAAATGTCAATACAAACTAAAGTTAACTATCAAATTAACAAATTCCAAGAATATCGTCAACGTAAACATTCAAACTCCAAGGGTCAGAACTAAAACAAACAAGATACACTATTCGCCAAGTCTAACCCCAGACAATCGCCCGTCTTAATCTAAGTGGCCAACTTTAACTGACTTCAGCCAACTTTAACTTATCTTGGGGCCAGGAGCTGCAGTTAATGATAAACTTCCAAGTTTTGTTAAATATGGATTCAGTTTTAGCATTTGCGTACTGCTAATATTTAGGTTTGAGAACGCGTTTTTCCTTTGCTTAGTTGGTTATGACCAGGGCTGGGCAAAATACACACCTTGCTTTAATTGAAATACAAATTACAAATTACTTTTTCGCATGTAATTAAAATACGAAATATAAAATATTTTTTAGACGGGTATTTGAAATATAAAATACAAAATACAGTATTTTAATAATTTTTAATTAAAATACAAATTACAAAAATACAAAATACATTTACACGAGCGTTGCGCCAACGCGAAAGCGTGCGTTAGTGTCCAATTCAACCAATCAGGTAGCACATAGCACTAGCAGCAATTTGACACTAGTGCGCATTTTGGCGTTGGTGCAACGCCAGTGGGAATAAGGCCTAACTGCTCTGGGTGCTAGTGTTTATAGTCTATGTACGAATCAGCTAATTTTTATTATCAATTTATCATTTATAATAAGATCGCTAAATGTATTTGTTAAAATGTATTTTGATGCAATAAGTATTTGAAATACTAATTACAAAATACCTCGGCGTCGGGTATTTAAAATATTAAATACAAATTACATTTTTAGGTAGTAATTGAAATACAAATACTAAATACGTATTTGTATTTTAAATACGTATTTCAATTAGAAGTAATTCAAATACTGCCCAGCCCTGGTTGTGACGCTGCCTACAACGCTAGTGGTCCTGGGTGCGACTCCCTGTTTGGGCAAATATTTCTGTGATGAGCGCGAGTATTTGTTCCTGAGTCTTGGTTATATTCTATGTATTTAAGTTCGTTTCCTCTACATAAGTATGGTTATCGTTAGTATTCATAGTAACACCTTAAAGCTTATTTTGGGACTACGAGTAATTCAATTTCTGTGGGATTGTTCATACATACATACATACCTTCACGCCTTCATTCCCAGAGTGGGGTAGGCAGAGCTACAGAATCACCAACAACTCTAAAAACTTGTAACATTTTAAATATTTTAGTCACATATTTTTAGTTCAGTTTCAATATTTTTAGATGTTTTTCGTAATGACTCGTTGTTTGATTACCATTGCCGCCAGTGTAAGTAAAACGCATTTTCCGTGATCAAAACAATAAACTCAAGTACAACTGATAAGAACCTTTTATCTTGCCACGCGATCCCTAGACACAGCTTACACCAGACTCATCACTCGTCACTCAAAAACGATTTAATAGGTAAAAACCCCCGATATTATATTTAGCGACTCCTTCTTTCACATCTGGCATCTTTTAAAAGGCTAGAATTATTTACACGAAATCAACAGCTCCTAAATCGTTTCATCCGTTTAGATACACAGATTCACACTTTAAACTTGTAGCTTAGTCTTTACATTTTTATCACAATTATGTTATAAATATGCACATAAATGATTCCACAGACCTTCTGGTGATGGTTTATAAGGATAATAACGATCCAGTGGTCGACTAATAACAAAATAACTTGGTACGGTAAAATATCGATTTTTTGAACTGATATAATACAGGAAAATGCGGTTGCTTTTGAAAAGTCAGTAACCTCTGGAATGAGTGTTAGGCAACAGGAAGAACATTTAATTCTATTGTTGTCCAAAATGTACGAATACTTCGCGATGCTGATGCTAAGAAGGTACAATTTTTTTTACTGAAGACAAAAAAGCAATACTCGTAAATGTGTTTTTTAATATCTTTACGTAGAATAATTTTAGGTTTCTCATATTTTTAGTTACGTGTTTAATTCGTTTATTTAGCACAATATCAGTTGTTTTTATATTTTGGTAATCAAAAACGAGCGATTTACTTTAACCCCATTCATTACGCTTTAAATATCTCAGTCGTAGCCTTAGCAAATCCAGTACTTAACGTAAACGGTTTTCGAAAACTGACAAAACGTATGGAATTGACGTGAGCTTACTACAATCCTAAAATATATACTACAAGAATATCGAACGCCGAATGCATTTTATCTAGGGCCTCTGTGGGCGTAGCCAAGATCCAAACGCTGTTAAGCTAACGATTCTGTTTTCTATCCACTCGAAATGTATGGAGTAGGCAAGTCGGGTGACGCGACCTGTCATCAGGGGCCCCAGACAAGATGCATTACGCCAACTCGCTTTTCTATTCGTTTCGTTTTTAAACCAATCGCGTCACTGCTAGATCACGTGACTTTTCGTATCACGTCATCTACAAGTGAAGCGATTGGTTTAAAAACGAAACGAATAGAAAAGCGAGTTGGCGTAATGCATCTTGTCTGGGGCCTCAGCTTACGTCAAACTAACTTAGCGTTATACATCTTGTCTAGCCTCTCTGGTGTTCTGTCGCTAACCGAACTCGCTGTCGATTTCGTATTCTATACTACCCTTCGCAACTTGAAATTAGGCGTTTGATCGCAACGCTTAGCGAATAGGATTCCGCGAGGATAAGTTTCTAATCTGCTTGCAACCGAGTCGCTGTCTAATCAGGGGTCTTATTGCAACATGCACCTACTATGCAAGTACGTGTGTGTTATTTACTACTGCCATCAGTTTACCGTCGCCAGTAGATACTAAGAATTATAGGTGAGCATTGATAATTGCGTTGATAGAGACCCGACAGAACCAGAGGTTCCCGTTTCGAGCCAAATATTTGTGTCACGAGCATGTGTAGTTTTTTTCTGTTGTTGTTTTTTTTTTTACACAACTATTTTTATCATTGTCTAGTACCGATAGTTAGGTTGGGAGGACCTTGTGCAGGGTCCGTCCGGGTTGGTACCACCATCTTGTCCATTGACCTACCGCCAAACAGCAGTGATCGCATTGTTGTGTTCCGGTTTGGGGATAAGACAGCCGGTGAAATGACTAGCATAGAGGCATTCCATCTTGGTCGTCAGGGTTGGCAGTGAATTTGCAGTCTTAGGATTGATGTCTTGTGGATGCGAATGTCTATGGGTCACAGTGCGCTCGTTAGCCAACACTGTGACATAAAAAAAAAGTAAGCCTGGAGCTTAGGTTGGGACTAGGTCCATTTGTATAAGATGGTCAAGTAATGTTGAGACCCTTCTTGCCAGCAGATGTTCTGAGCACTTTCTCCGTGGTATGACTATAAAGGTTACAGACTACAGTAAATTCTTTCCATACATAACGCATCGGTTTACGCAAGTCAAGCAAGTCGTAACAAAAACTCATTATTATTAGAAATTAGTTAGATTATGTAGTCAGTAGGTACTTGAAATCAAAAGTTATTCGCAAACAAGTTTGCTCTGTAGGTGACTATCTTTATTCAAAATCCAAGCAAAAAGTCCCTTTTAATCCATTATAAGCTGCATAATGCAGTGCAGTGCATTAAAAACGGGTTCTCCATAAAGATGCACCTCAAGAAACTGTAAGACTGGGCTCAAAGCGCGGAATTCAGTTCATTACCGCTTCGCGGCGGGTAGGGATGGGACGAGAGATATCGATAAAAACGATTATTTTATTTTTGGAACTGGCAGTGACAGTATTATTTGAGGACATCGCTGCTAAGTAGAAAATTAAAATTTGATAAGTCTCCGTTTTTGGACACTACGTATAGTTAATTTTTTGGAGTAAGTTGATAAACCGAATATCAAAGTAACTATTTTGTATGTATCGAGTTATTAGGCTCAGTACGAAACAGTAGTCATATGATGTAGAGTTTTATCAATCAATGGTGGTGTAATTTAATTTATCAACGATACTTTTACTTTTTAGTTTTAAATACCAAAATATATAAAAGGCTTACAGGTCTTGTTAAAATGCCTCCTGATACCCATTTATGATTATACCATGAACCATTAAGTTATAGAACAAACATCGATTAAAATCAGGAAAGCTAGATTAAAAAACTCCAACGTAGACTCACTCGAACTATCATTGCTGTAGCGTAACAAACTACCGCCAAGTGTGTCGATTTCCAGCGTTCTCGAGTGGGGGAAAAAAATATTCTCGAGGCGCAAGTTCGTGGGGTTGCCCCCCCTGGGTGGACCTCCTTAACTGCGGACAAAAAGAATGAATAGATCCGCCCCTTGACGAATACACCGACCGGCATAATTCGTACTTAGGAAACTGCAAGGAGTTGACATGGACTTTCTGGATTTTTTACTTTTGGTGCATGGTGTTTTTTGCTGGATGTATATGATAAAAGTGGTCTCTCAAGAAGCTTAAAAAAAGTAACCAAAGTTATCATTTTAAATTTAAATACTAGTATCTTTAGAAGTTCTAGCACAGAATGAAACTACTAAAACTCTATTTCGAAAATTGCCTACTAAAATTCTAATAAAGAATTATGAATATTTTAATCGATATAATTCTAATTGACGTCTCTAAAAACATACCTACCCGTTACATTTTAGTACGCATAACAGCTGTGTGTAAGTACTTCAAACTGCAACTGGCAAAGTTTCCGTTTGCGTTCCTTGCTGTAATCAACGAATATTCTAGCATTTTCCAGTTATACCTACGCCAGTGCAAAATTTCTTCCCAAGTTGCCAAGTTCTCAAAATGTAGAGAACAAAAGGGCACGAGATTTTAAATTTAATTCCAAGGCAAATACAAAATGTTATATGAGCAAAATAAAAATGCATAATCTTCATATGACACTAAAATCTTAGTTTAAACCATACAAGTAACAAATGCCAACAAGGTGTCACAGTTTAACAAAAAAAAAAACCACCTCCGCAGCTCCAAGGCAGATATATTCCCTAGTCTAAATCAAATTAAGTCTACGCATTTCCTTGCAGCCTCGGTGCAACCAAGATGCGTTCGCCACGTATAATTTTTGCTCTTTCAATCCCTCCCAACCCCCTTTCTACCCTTCCGTCTGTCAATCTTACGGGAAGCGGTATTACGGGGTTCAGTAGTGGGCATGCAGTTTTATTTGCTGGTTGTTTTAGGGATGCTTAGGAAATTAATTGTGTATAAGTACTGTTAACGATAGCAATATCAATGAGACAGTCGGGAGCTCTCTGCTTCTTGCCTGATTGAGGTTTTCTTTAACAATACTTTTATTATATCAGCGGGGTTATTATGACATAACTATGCAGTTCAGTTTACGCTGAGAGAAAGGGACAGAGTTATGTAACATCTATAGCTATTTCCTTTACACTCGCCGTAAAATGAACTGCATGGCTATGTCATAATAACCCTCCAGTAGGGTAAAGGCACCAGTGCTGGACATTTTTAGCTGACAGGCACCAATAATGAACATCACTCTTAATTAAAATTTCATACCGGCCTAAGTTGATTGTTACAAAACAAATGAATAACCCTTATCTTCTGTAAAATAAGAATCAAGTGTTCATCAACAGAATAAGTAATGCGTACCTAAGATACAAAACCTGCTTACGTTTTGTTTTCTGATGCCCGGTTCCTATATTCAAGAAACGAATCGTTGCTTGCTACATACTGAAAGTGTCAAAATTTAACGAGACGTCACAACTTTACCAACGGTTTTGAATATAGGAACGCACCATGAATGATGATGATGATGAATGAAATGAAATAATGACATGAATGATATAAGCGGTCGATGCCTATCCGCTTACGTCTGTCCACTTTGTAGATTTTGTAAGTATCTAACCAGCTCAACCAGCCCCCAGCAGCTATCTCTTAACATCTTAAATATATTAAACATAGCCTATATATCTTCTCGCTATAATTATTTATGACTTTTTTCAAAAATGATGACGCTCATTCGCATTTGTGTCCTACTACCACTACTCTATGACCGCTCCACCACTTTCCGCAGTTATTCGAACGTCACCGGAACCCTGCATTACGCACGACTATTTTCTTTCCTTCCCCGTTTCTACAATTTTAATGGGACTGCAGTCTGAAATGCCCAGAATCGATGACTTTCCCGGCAATAGTTTAAGAGCCGTATTGCGCTTAATGAACTTTCTTTCTGCGTAATTAACGGCGTAATTATTGTTTGATAGGTAAACTCATGTAAATAATTATTGAGGTCTACTGGGGCTTGGAATTATCATTTAATTGGCTGGTATTTGAGATATATTTGGGATAATTAACAATTGTCACTTGGTATTATATGGACGACGCGGTTAGCCTTGTGGGTAGTGACCCTGCCTATTGAAGCTAGTGGATCCGGGTTCGAAGTCCAGTTAGGGAAATTATTTGCTCAATGAGCGAGTGTGTTCATATTTATTTATTTTTACAATTACTTTTTATGTTGTCTCGATTGGTATCAAAAATACAAGACAAAGGCTCATTTTGGGACTAAATAAAATTGTGTAAGATTGTGTTACTTATATGATTTATTATCGAAGTTGTAATTCTGTAGCTCTGCCTACCCCACTCTGGGATTACAGGCGTGAAGGTATGTATGTATGTATTATGATAACTACAAAAAGATTTTCATTAAAATAAGGAAAGAGAACGAAAAATTTTTTTTATTTTATAATATTGCATGATAGGCTATTTTAATTTAGCATAATTAATCAAAAGATCAAAAAAAAATTGCGTAATTTCATATTTTTATGGGTTATATCTACGGTAGTAGTAGGCGTAAACTACCCCGTAATAATCAGTGTATTGTGGTGGTCGTGACGTCACAGAATGGAAGACCAGACAGACCAGGGGGAAGAAAGAAAAAAAATGCCCTTAAGTTGCATACACGCATAAGTAGTAGCGCATGCTACAGGGTGTTGGGAAAAACTACGTCGCATTTTTCGGAAAACGTCTAGACTTTTAAACTCCATAAATTCGGATAAATTTATGACGCAGGAATTCTAGCTGTGAATTAGCATTCTAATTAAGAATTCCTTGAAACGTATAGATAACACATATAAAAAGTCCACAATATCAACCACAATAAGATTCTAGGAAGCAGAATATGTAAACCCAGTTTATTTTTGTAAGTAGGGTAAAAGTACCAGTTTTGGCCATCTTTACACCGTTTTTGTTCACTCTATATTTTAACTAATATGTAAAGGATTATGGAACTACAAACATGTTTTTATATTTTATCTTTATATTAATCTTCAGTCTTAATTATTTATGTATATTATTATTAACTTTTCAGTAATTTTGGAGCTCATATCAACCTTAAACGGCCAAAAAGGGTACAGTGGCCAAAACCGGTACTTCTACCCTAATTACATTTATTTCGCATTTTAAATGTTGTTTTATTTAGGCTGCTTCGTCATAATGATCAGTGATCGTAGATTTTCCAGCATTTTTGGTGCAGTGCTAGGGTTGTCAGTAGTGCCCAATATTAAATTGTTGGAATCAAGAATCAAATAAAATCTAAAATAAAAATAAAATAGCGTATTAAACAAATCGGAAATACAGAAAAAAAACAGAACATGTAAAGCCTAACCCAATATGCATAATGAAATGAAGGGTTAATTTACTACGAGTATAAGAGAAAATGTAACACAGTTGCAATAACTTCTTATCTCTGGTTATAGTTCATATTTATGATTAGGAATTTATATACTAACTATATATTAGCATAGACAGTAAAATGCGTAGGTAATGGCAGTGCTTAAATATAGAAGACATTTTGTTTCTTCACTGACGTCCCGTCAAAGTGTTAAATTATAATAACTGATTGAGTAAAAAAAATAGTGTTTCATTTCCAATGACCACATAATATTACATAATTTTAAACGTCAATCATATTATATACACGTCTACAACCCTAGGTCGCTGTCGTGTGTCATTTGACGTCATCGCACCAAGAATGCTGGAAAAAGTACGATCACTGATAATGATATAACACTAATATTACAATATAAATGCGAAAGTGTGTTTTTTACGCGAATCTAGATTAAGATTAAATTTGGAAAATCTTTCTTGATAATAAAAACTGTTTTCGTAGGAAGCTTAACAAAAGATGTAGCGAATTACTCGTTCTACGTAGACGAAGTCCCGGGCAGAAGCTAGTAAATGAAAAAGAATCCTTCCCAAACCTTTTATTTTAATGTTTTCAGACTTTCTCTAAAACACCTACCTTGAGTTTCCCTGCCGCATCCCTCAAGATGCACCGAAGGGGTCCATCCACTACGCTATACAAACTTGCAACAGATAAAGGGCCTCAAGTACCCCCCAAAAGGGGTAAGACACCCCCCAAGTAGAGGTTTGTGCAAGAAAAAAAAACGAGAAAGGGACGGCGATGGATTGTGAACTAACGATTCGGGGGGCCTGACGCAACTTTTCCATTTAGGCTTTTACGTACCTATGCTATACATTACGTATATGGAGTATCTTTCTTGTGTTTATGACCAAAAATTGTCAAATATTGGATATTTAATATGACCAACTCTTTCGTATTTAATAAAAAAACGATACAAAGTACCAATTTATCTTATCATTTTTCTAACACCGTCTTTACTTTTACACTGAAAATCTCTTTAAAATTGTACGTGCATGGTCAACAATTAAAAAAACAAAACACAAACGGCCCATTGTGTTCAGCAACCTCAAATTGCCCGAGGAAAGAGCTAGGATGCTCTGTTTCCCACAGTGTCGCGATATTGTATTACTCTATATTGTCTTTGTTCTTTGTTCATTTCTAAATCTTACCGCGGTGTCGGTGTAAGGAGACGCTTTTAGGTACAGTTGAGTCAGGATTTAATATAAAAAAAAACTTGGAGACTCTCTTGGAGTAAGTACAAGCATAGGTATACCTACGCAATTTTAGGTGGTAGGTTACCTGAAATAATCCTTCTCTATTCTCTCTCTCTAAAGTAAAGCTAAGAATAATGCTATTGATACAATATGCCTACATAGAAATAAATACTTTGAACTAAAATTAAAACCATAAATTGACCAGCGTCAACATTAAATAGAGCTTAGAGCCATAATATACAGATGTTTTCTGCGAACGTTAACGATTACAGAAATAAATAAATAAATGCATTCATGCACTGGGGTAAACTGACGTGCGTTTGCTTAAGTCAGTTTCATACATTTTCATAGTTTTCGACGTCATAAGCTTTTATATATAGCCTTGAGTGCACCCCGAAACAGTGAATTTTATCTCCGTTTTCGACTATTTCTTACCGATCTGGAGTCAATAGAGCAATTAGACTATCACAAGCAAGTTTTATACCGTCGCATAAAAATAACAAATAAACTACTATTAACGAGTCGATACATTTTATAAATTAAACCTTTATTAGTCTTTATATTACAATTAAAATTTTAGTGAAATTCGACGTATTCATCATTTCAAACATTAAAAACATGAAACTGTGTAATTTTCCCGGATAAAGGTAACCCCTTACATAACAGGAGATTATATTTTTGTTATTTCCTCGTATTCTAAAGGCGAGTGTACACACGCTCGGTTAACTCGGCGTGAACTTGATACATGACATTGTCTGCCCTTTTCACGCACCTTGCCAGCTCCTTTGTATGCTATACGCTTTCTTACTTTTTCATTTTGGCTAAGGATATCTCTTACAAAGCTCTTTGTGGAAAACAAAGCGGTATAAATGCTTTACGTGGGTTATTATTTGTGTTGGTAACAGTTATAAGAAATGTTGAATCATAATTAAATGTAAGGGAAATCAAGAAACCACAAACATAATCGCCACTCTCTACTAATAAAATACATAATTAGCTTTTTATATTGAATCTATTGAATAACATGAAGACACATGTAATTGAATATTATTATTTTCAACTTTTTCTGTAGGCAATAAACTAAATAAGCGTCTTTTTCTACTTCCAAAGTGATTTCAATAAGTATGTTATAACGCGATTAAAAGAAACCCGTTAATAAAACAACCGTTAAAAATGAATGTTGTTTTAATATTTGCCACATATACCCAACTGCGCTATCCGGTGCAAACTACTGCAGACTGTATTAAAATCCGATGTTGTTCTTGAGGCGATGAAGGGTTGCTCGGGGTGGTCAAGTACCGCCCGCTGGGAGGGGGTTAAATTATGAGGAAAATAAAGACACTGACGCTTGCCAGATGACTGAGTCGATGTCGTAGAGTTTTAACATTTTTAAATTATGTTGAACGTGCTGTTAGGTTGAGTAAGTATTGACAGAAATCTATGCGCCATATAAGCAGACAGATTCAGTGTGTTCTGTTTTCGTCCGCTATCACTATTGTGTGTTCTGTCTATGTGACAGGTTTTTTTTATTGAATGGAAAAAACTGCTGGGTTTAGTTTTGCTTAAAGTTGTTGTTGTTTTTTAGTGCATAGTTTTTTTTTTTTTGCGTCCTCGACGAACTTTTTTATCAGTATTTCCCAATAGCTAGGCCTATTGTGCGGTTATTTAAATATTTGAGTGAGCCTTTCTCTAAACTCTAACTCTAAACGAGAGACACCTACTACGTATCTATGCATTTGGTTTTCTTGGATTTTTTCTTCACTCTTTTAAAACGAACTCGATATTTTGTAAATAAATCGCAAAATATTGGGTATTATGTAGTGTTGCTGCTGGCCCTACGTACAAGCATTTCATCCCTATTTAAATTTCTGCAAAACAAATTTTATTTGTTGAGGTGTTTCTCAGAAGGGCTAACGATGTGGTTTTAGGGGACTCATAAAAGTTTTTGTTATACTTAAAGATTGTTGATGGCGCTCAAAGGGGTAAATTAAACGGAAGTCTGAATTTGCATTGTGGGTTCTGCATGGTGACAATAAACAGAACGGTCTAACATATAGTAATTTCAGTTTTGTTTATACTCGTAAGAAGCTCGTATCACCTCGGCCTACAAAAGATCTTAATATACAGGCTGATGACAACAATATAAAATATGTTTATTAATACAATTACAATAAAACTAAATTAAAACATTGTCACATAAATAAAAACTAAATAATTTTAAAATATAACTAATTACATATAACTTTGCTGAATAAGATTAAATTAAAATATTATATTATTAAAAGCGTATTATCTCTGTAACTGTACGGGAAGCTAGCTACTTAGTACCTAAGAAGTAGTCCAACTTCATACAATAATGGGTGAGAACCGAATTAGCAAGCTTACTCTAAAGGCCTTGCATCGTCTATAGAAATTATTAAAATGTACACACATTAAAATTTAATACGTTTGCTATACACGAACTCTACTTTACTATACTGCAGGGTTATATTGGAACCCCGATATTGGCGACAAACATCCCTAATTGCTTCCCTTATTAATAATTGGCGAGTTTTAATTATTCATTAAGCCCGCGAGCTCACGAGAGGGCTTTTTACCAAGACGTAGGAAAGGCGTAAATTAATATGGTGGTCTGTGTTTTATTTTTAATAAACTCCTGTGCAGAAGATAAAGTCACTTCGTTTATATTGACGACTTGGTTGGCATGGTTAGTAGTGCACCTGATGTTCGTTTCTTTGTTATGGTCTATTTCCGGCACACTCCTGTGTCCCTGGTATTCCTGGTGCTCAGCGGGAGCGCCCGGATTGGACAGGAACCAGTATTTATAAGGAGCGCTAGTGATCGGGAGGACATTTGGTATTGTGGTTTGGAGTCAGCTGCTTCTATGTAAGTTTTACGATATTTTTTGGTTTAAGAACTTCGAGGAAGGATAAAGGGTGTTATTTTTTTAACTGACACTAAGAAAACAACTCTCTGGTTTGACGTTCTTATTTTGAGTGTAAAAATAGGTGTAGCAAACTCAAACATTGGCGAGTCGGAAACTCATCAGGTAACAGGTAGGTATGTCGATTATCGATTTAAGAAAACTCTCGGTTAGTAAAAAAGCTAGTCGAGCGGGTACTACCTTGATTAAACAATGCTTAGTTATGTGTGTACTTTTGGCCTTCCTAAAATGTATTTATCTGCTTTCTGGCTCAGGTCATAGCAGACAATACATTTTTTTAACTTAACACATTTTCAAAGCTTGTAATGATTTGATGACATGTTTCCAGGGCGGCGCGTGCGCAGGCCACGGTAGAGCGCGGCCGGAAGCCGCGCCGGACGTCGAGATTGTGGCCCGAGCCCCTGATTCCTTCCGGTGATCGCGCTTTTAATTCCGAACGTAAGTTGGAAGAGATCACGGGTTTGTATTTTTTGATTTGTTTATGTTTTTATTCTGAGGCTCTATCAGTAAAATCAAGTGTATTTAAAAAAATATAGTTGAACAATTATTGGTGACGGCGTAAAAAACACCTATTGAACATTATAAATAATTAAACCTAAAATTTGTCTGTTTCTGGCATTGGAATGTCATTGACATTAGAAAAATCATACTCAGTATAAATATCGAACCTAACATGTCAAACAATCTAAGAACAACCTGTAGTTTTTCACATTTAAATACATCCTGAATTCATGATCGTTAACTTAACCGGGATTCCAACCTTTTTTACATAGAACACGCCTAATCTCATGACTTGGCCCTCGCCCCGGGTCGTTACTCCCTGATCTTCAGCTCGGAACGATTGGCTGATCTTTTTATTGACGACTGTCGGGCCTGTGACTCATGAGTTTGTATGAACATGGGAAACTACTGTCGACGACACGTATGCGTCTGAAGCACTAGCAATGATAAGCAACAGCGGTGGTAGCGTAAAAAACAGGAGGCTGTTAACAATATAATATCGCTGTCAGTGTCCTCCTAAATAAAACATTATTAAAATGTTATGATGTAAATATTTTATTTGCCTTTTGGTATGGACCATTAGAGAAAAAACAATTATTTCTACATTGTACAAAAAGTACATATAAAAGGAAAATGTCAACATTGAGAGCACAATAAGCGTTTACATAACTTAATTTCCTTGTAAATATCGTTAGTATCAAATAGTTTACCTGTTATATTTCGAGATAACTCGCTTTGAGTCATATTAAAACCACAAAACGAATTACGGCAAACAGGCTTTGGTCCATGAATTTCATTATTTTATCTAAAACGGGCAATGGTGAGAGTCAGAGGAAAGTAATGTTATGCTATTCATTAACTGCTAGACGACTACACGAATATATGCGCGTTAAACATAAATAGTAATGGAAGGGGATGCTTAGAGTTTCTCTGTGGTAACGAATAAGAAATTAAGAGATCCGCAAAAAAACTTAAGTCCAAGCCATACCTCTGTGTGGCATACTCTTATTGCTCTGAGAACGGACGGCCGTGAGGTCAGGTTGGGTCAAACGCAGCGACCAAGTATCAGCACGTCATTCCGTAAATAACTAATTGGAAAATACCAAATTGGAACCCTTAATCACCGTAGAACCCTGTCATAGTGACTTTATAGAACGACCTCAATTCAATCGTAATCAGTGCCAAATGAAACGTAACTGTGACACAATTCTATGGTGAACTTCTTAATATGAAACTACCTGATGACCGCTTCCCCAGCCTATACAGAGAGAATAGTTATATTTTAGTCAACCTTAACCTCTCTGCAAGCTCTATTTAGCTTCACCGCTCCTGGCGGAATTTTTTACAATTTAAATGTATCCAAGACCCCTAGTGAGACCTGGAACTACTTATTTATTTATTTAAAGGTATTTGTAAAAAAAAATACAAATGGCGGACTACCTACTTTGTGGTCAAAAGTGTAACCTGACCTAATATAATATGTAATGGTTTTAGCATAAATTAAATATGTTATGATACTATGTTGTCAAACGTACTTTTGATTAAATAAGTGGACCCACATTAACACCAAAATAACTGTCAATTTAATTGAGTAAACCTACTTCCTATCATAAAAAAATTAGATTCATTACTACGATTTCATTACCATGACTAGCTGATTCCCGCGACTCCGTCCGCGAAGAAAAATAAAACATGGCCTATGTTCATCAGGGATAATGTAGGATTCAAATGGTGAAGAAATTTTTCAAATCGGTCCAGCAGTTTCGGAGAATATTCATTGCAAACAAACAATCAAATGTTTCCTCTTAATAATATTGTAGATGATAATATTATATAGTGTAGATGTCACCTCAAACTTAATCGCCAAGTACACAGTAAGCCACCTGTTCTCAGTTCTCACGGCGCAGGCGCTCTTCACACGCGCTCGCCTTACGTTTCCTTCCTGTCCGCGACGCAGGCGCACGGTGCGTTCGGATACCAGCCACAACGACCAATGACTAAGTGCAATGTCAGTCGAATCATTCTATACTCTATAGATTACTTGGACCTTAGGCGAGGTTGCACCAAAAACTTTTATCGGTTTTATGACGCTGTAAACGTAATTTAAGTCTGTCAGCCCCATAACATTCTGACACAACTCAACCAAGCTTAAAACTTATACTAGACTTATATTTTTGTGAAGTATTAATACGTTTTTTCTCTTTACGCAAATATCGATATCGTTAACAGTATCAGAATACCACCTTCTCCTTTCCTTCTTCTTTTATAACCGAAGGGTGAAAACCGTTCTATAATGAGCGTTGCCATAGTAATAAGAGTTCTTTTATAATTATTAACTGACTACTAATTAGATACCAATTAACTTCTATATCTAAGACAAATATCTTCCGATTTAACGACTCTTCATCCCAAAAGACGATCGTACTACCTATCTGTTTCAAGAAGCTTAAGGTTTAGATAATCTGTTTTGGACCCTATTCTTTAGAGTTTTGTACCCGAAGGCTGGCCAACGTCACATTATTTGTATAATCGTGTATCCAAACGTGATCTTGTAGCCCCTGGAGGGTCACTCAGCGGTTGTAAGCGACACCGAGATTCATTATAGTTAGCCGCGCGACCGCCTGGGAACCTCTTCATCCGGGTCACCGAGGAAGGAAGCGCTGAGTGGGTAATGGGGGTGAAGTGTAATTGGTAAGGTGCTGGGCAAAGCATGGGAACTTGTTGAGACAAGCTTGGGGTATTCAAGGATGGTAAAGTATCAAGAAGGTAGACATTGATCCTCTTGAAAAAGTGTTTACTTATTGTTGTATTTGGGTTATCATTTTAATAGTTAACAATTAATGAATACGCAAAACCAGTCCTTCAGGCAAATGGTGTCCAGCAGTGGACGTCTTTCGGCTTACAATTATTCGCGGCATTTCTTCAAAGCAATGTTGGTTATATCCGAAGCGCTATTAAATTTACTAAATAATTTACCAATGTGTAAAAGGGCCAGTATGGGACCATTACAAAAAAAATTGAACTGATGTGACATCGACACCTACCACGTTATGGTAAGTTACAGAAATTAAAGTATTTTGTTTGTTCTGTTCAATAAAAAAAACAATTCAATTAAAACCATTGCCTCGGACATTAAAAAATTCAACTCCAATTGGCCAACATTAAAGGACTCGTTCTCTCGCAAAGATCTCCATCCTTTGTCTCCCGAAGAAATGAACCTTCTTATTTCCTCTATTGTAGCACTTACCACGCCATTGTCTCGCCGCCCGGGTCCGTCTTAGGTCACGCCATTGTTTTATCGTGTTTGAACAGGGAGTTCCCGTGGGAATTAGGGGCTTGGGGGTAGTTTGTGCGTATCATGTGTCTATCTTGTAACGATTTTGTTATTCGATTTTAAACGTTATAGTTTTTTTTAAAGTCTTTAAGACGATGCTTCACTAGTACATACAACGAATTATTTAGATATTTATTTAATTTTCTACAAATTAGGTTTTTAAAAATAAGTATATATAAAAGTAAAATAACAATATCCATACAAAAAAATAAATATTATAAAAAACCTAATTATTATTATTATGTTTCGAGGTAAGACCAGATGCTTTATTTAATATAATATAGGTACTACAAATAAAAGTTAAAACTAAACTTATTTAAGTTACAATTAAACTAAGCTACTCAAATATTAAAGATGTAAATAATAATCACCACTATGAAAAGAACACCCCCTCTAGCAGGTCCGCTCGCGGCATGGTCCCTATGACACTGGCTGCATTACCTCTCTGGATAGCTAGCCCAATCCTTTAGGAGAGGTAAGCAACAGCTCTAGGATCTCCGGAGGAGTCTATGAGCCGGGATGACGGAGCCTTAATAAAGCTTTTTCATATCGGCTGACCAAGGATCCATGGTAATATAATATAATTATTACCTATATTTCGTTCTATTAATGCAAAAATTTAGAGGTTGTCGATGGTTGAAATTTATAAGTTGAAAAGCATTACATACTTGGTTTACCCACCACGTTTGGAATTAAATTAATCTCTTTAGCAATGCTGTACACCTAGCTTTTTTTAATTAATCTCACTTCTCTAGTCCATATTCTACCTTCTTTTTCCTGCATTTTCTTAGGAATTCCGGAAAGCGGGTAGCGGTAGGACACTATTATGAAACGATTCCCCCTGAATAAAAATCCTGACGCCTAAGTATCATCTCTAACTACACCCTGCGTAGTAAAACTGTCGTGAATATTATATGCAAAACATACCCGTCGCGTGCTAAGTTATCATTAGGGCGTGTCCACACGTGCGTCCCTGCACGATCTGTTTGGGTTAATTAGAGATGGGCGGAAAAAGAAAGACAGTGTTATAGTGTCGCGTAACCCTTACTCCTTACATGATTCACCATTTAATTATCTGTGATATTGTGAGGAATATATTTAATGCCTTTGACATATTATTATGAGCGTTAAAAAGCAAAAGCAGTACGTGGTAAAACAAAACGATTTTTTTTAAAACAGTTCACAATAAATAAGTATCTAAGTGTTAGATATTTGATATATCAATCTTAAAAGTATAAAACTATTTTTAGATAAGTACCTATATGTAATTATGTTCGTTTAAAATAGGCGGCACGCATTTTTTTGTGTCTGATGTTTCGTCACTGTAAAGACTGCCTAGTTGGTTTCATTGTGGTTGTTTTTTTAATTATATTTTTAAAAGGTTAAAATTATAAACAAGCGTTTTTTTTAATAACTGTCATTTTCCAACACACTGTGTAAAACGCTTATTACGAATAGCATTTTACACCGCCTTGACTACTCATCTCTAATAATATCTACCTCCACGGTTGGCTTCAGTTTTAGTTCTAATTGCGTAACGGCCAAGCAAGCTGTCGTCGTGGCGTACCGGTCCGCATCTGTCGCGGATTCTTGGCCGGTGTGGACGCAGCTTAATGAAGTAACGGACATTATTAAGAACAATAGTCACGGAGTGTCCATAAAGTATTCCATTAAAATCTTAAAAATAATATAATATCAACAACTACTACAACGTAATATATTTTATCTGTTCATTAGGGGAATAAGCTATTCGTTTAAAATTTCTTCTAAATATTAAGTAACTACGAAGGTAAAAGCCGTAAAAATCCATTAAGGTTTAAGAAAGTTCTTTGGCCAAAGGTTCGGAAATGACGTGGAATAGTGAAATGTACGTGTAGAGGGTGTTCAAAATTTACATTTTGCTATATCACTTTGGTGCTGGTTATGTTACAGACGTGCATAGAGAAACAGACTTATCATGCTAAGGTAAAGGGGTGAAAAACCTTTGATTCACTAATTAAAATCAACATTTAAACTTCCCTAGCACCATATGTATAGTATTGTGTAAGCAGACATGACTTTAGTTTTCATCATTCCACTGACGTAATTAAAAAAAATGGTTGTCTATGCCCGATCAGTTTCAATGCGCCCTATCCAATTAAACGTCTTAAAGGAAATCATTGATTGTTCCCAATTCGAATTTCAAATTGCCCGTCATGCTGGCCGAAAAGGAACCGTGAATTGACAAGTTTGAATTTCAAAGTCTTGGGTTGATTGAGTTTTTGTAGCGCACTTCCGGGTTCCGAATTTGAAATTTAGAACTTGGCGCTTGAGTGGTTTCTCGAAATTGATATTAGGATCTTAGAGCGTTATTAGAGCGTCTGCCGTTCTGGTGGCTAGTGGCGCGTGTAGCGATAATTGCTTCATTTGTACCGATAATTTGCGTTAGGATATTGAATAATGGAGTTCCTTTATGGTATTTGCTTTGAGGTGTTCTGCTCTACTGGTAATGATATTTATTATATCATCCTGATATTACGTTTTAATGAACTGCAAATAACAATCCCAAAAACATATGCCTATTTGCAATCAACCGACATAAACGAAACGTATAAAACGCATCATATTACTAAACGAATTATCCTCTAGCAAATTTATACTCTGCGTTTATTCAAACAAAATACCAACCAATCACGATTTTGTGAATTCAAAATTTGTTAAAGCCCAACGGTACTACAGAAAACCAATACCGTGTATACACGCTAAAACTACGCACGGGCTAAGCAAGGCTGGGTGTGTGCACACAGAGACTGCCGTAGGTAGCGTAGGTGTACACTCACACAATGGGATATTGCAAATAGGCTAGTCCAATGTATTCGTTCGCCGCCGGTGGGGTGGGGAGGGGGAAGATGCGTTTTTGTGCACTCGCCTTCGTATGATCTAAATGTAAAAGTGCGTAACCTCTTTGCGCAGCCAGTGATATCGTTTAAAATAAAACACGGTGGTATATTTAGTGGCAGACAAAGTCCATCGACTCTGTCGAGCACACCTGACTGGGTGTGCTCACTGCCCCGTTCACAGTTCTTTCAGCCTGAACCGCCCGGACGGAAAACTACATGAAAGCCGCTTACATTGTAATTAAGAAAAAAAGGAAAACGCAAAAGGCTGGTAAAGCTTCAAAATTTAAAAGTTGCACCCTTCGCTTTGCTACCTAATTAGCAGCGTTCAGATAACCACCACATTTAATGAACTATTACGTAACAATAGTACATTTGCTATTCGAAGCAGACTCTGAACTAAATCAAGTAATTAACCACAAAGTTGCGGCCGTCTCTAATTGAGTTTAAAACGGCTAACTAACCTCACGTCAATAAAACGCGTATTACCTATGTACAATCAATTTATTTAGATCAATTCCGTAACCCTCGGCCGGCCATTTCCGCACTACACGACACGTACGCGCCAACAAAGCATGGCGATGTCCACTCCTCTTACGAATACGAATTTTCGCACACATACACGCGCCAGTACAGTTTTACCGCACACTCGCGTCTGTATAAAATTTATGGTGCACACTTTTGCAGAGGCTCAACTATACTAGTCTACGTAGCTGGGGGGGATGGTCAGCCATTTCGTATCGACGAGATTTATAACCTCGGCCGCTAACTCCAGTAAGACTACGCTGCATTTGACACTGAGGACTCTATTTCATGTCATCATTTTCGAATTGTTCCAAATTTAAGCGAAAATTTGAACAAAATCAAAATTCGAACGGTAACGTCGAGAACATTATTTGAAAATGTACGTTGTGGGGAGGGTGGGGGGCGTAGGCCGGGTCAGCCTGTTTGTCTATTGCCGCGTTTTCCTATTCAACGGGCGAGTTTTCTGAGCCCATTGCGCTTCACCCTGCCTCCCTCCCCCCACTGGGCAGACTCACTGTTTTTATTAAAGGAATTATGGCGTTCGGGATAAATACCGGCTACTTATATTGATTAGACGGCTTATAAACGGATTAAGTGCATTCAGACGGATCAATATCTGCTCTAGTTCTATCTGATCTAGCTTAAATATTGTTGAAGAATAATTATTGAACGTTGTGTTATCGACAAAGTAAGATAAACATAGCTGAATTAGAATAGGTACGGTCAATAAAAAGAATATGAAACAAATCATGTTTGAAATTAAAACATAAATATTTTATACATACTTATATACCTAAACCGAGGGAGGGAACTAAATGAAATCGTAAATTGAACCAGGCTTTCAGTACCTACAAAATGCACCAAACTCGATTCAAAAACGGAACAAGAACGATCCAACGATAATGCTGGCACTTGGGGGCGTTCCCTCTGATCAGAAACTCATAACGGACACGTCAAGTCTTATCGGAGAGGCATAGATAGTAGACGAATTGCGCTACGGAACGTATTTGAAATTTGAACGTTCGATCGCGTGCCTTGGACTTATCGGCTTATAAATATTGGCGTTTATGGAATCTATAAATTCGGAATTCATTTTGAAAGAATCTAGATTGTTTATTGCCAGCCAGCATCGTGTTCATGACCGATTTCCGAAAGTCAAAATGTTTCTTGATTAGAATCTAAATATCCAATCAGCCTGAATGTTTATTACATTTACTGTATCATAGTGATTTTTAAATAATTATTAAACAAGACCTTAAAAATTAAGATTAAAAACTACTCTGATCAGAAGCATGAATGAACATGCAGGGTTTATATTTGTATTTCCCAAAAGTTCAAAAAACAATATCCAACTCAAAACCTAGACTTACGCATAGGGTAAGCGAGACATACCTATAAAGTCAACACGTTTCGCGCTCGGTTTCCCGCGAAAATTTGCCTGTTCAAATATTCACAACTTTTCCGAACGGGGGCCGACGTAATGAAAAAACGTATGCGTTCTGATACATACCTATAGTTTAGGCGCTGGGGAAGTCATCTGTACATGTTTATAACTGTACAATATGGTTACCTATGTAATTCAATACCTTGGAACTGTAACTGTACTCTTTTATTATAAAAGATGTAAAAATAGAATGTATACATATACAACTGAGAAAATTGTTCACATAAAATATTTGCTTTGAAAATACGTGTACTCGTATTTATGGCTATTAGTTGAAAAATCGATACTCACTACTAGAGAAGTGAGTACATATAAGTCAAAAAAAGAACTACACTTTACGTAACGTCAGTTAATCATTAAAAAAAAACAACAAACCGCGCTGAAAGCCGAAATGCCGTAGGAAGATGATTAAGGCTTAGCTTTTCTAGTTGGTTATTTGTTACACATGTCATAACCAGATAACGGGTATTACGCGGGAGTTGGAAATAGAGCTACATAATTGATGCTGACTGTCTTTAGTGTTTATTGGTATATTTACTAGGGTAGCAGCACACTAGCAGAGGTATTTACATAGCTAGGTACACATAAGTCCACCTCTGCTTATTCGAAAATTCATGTGCCGTCCGGCCGTCAGGCCGCAGACAAAATGCCTACGATACGTTTTATTCGACTAAAACCGGATGAAACAAGGGCGGTAAAAACCGGACAGGGGCGGTTTCCAGACCGATACAGTACATAGACTAAGGTGATGCACGATGACTGAGGTGAGTAGGTACATGGTAGGTCATGTTAAAGTTTCTACTATTAATATGTGTTTTGTTAATATTGGAACGTCTCTATTTTCGATTACCTACTTTCAGTAATTATAAACTTACCATTAATATGATTTTTGAGACTTTTCCAGACCAAAATATGCCCGTGGCCTCCGATTGATCTGAAAAGATAGAAAAACAACCATTAGTACAATTCAAGTAACTACTGAAGTTTAAAATGGATACACTGCTCAAAGTATCGTCTAAACCTATCTCTATTGATGGCAACAAATGTCTGTTTTATTACTTAATAAACTTTGACCAATGCTTGTGACTTTGCCAGCATAGAACTCATTATTATTACGATTAAATTTTGTAACTAGTCCACCGATCCCCAAGTCTCTGCTAGGTAAATGCAATGGAAATTGATTCAAATCGAAAGAATCAATACAAACAAGCACATTATATCAGTAGCTTATCAGAAGTGCTACGCGTATATTTTTACTTTTTACCTCCGCATTACTATCATTCACCCTTTATCGATAACGTCGATATCGATCGATAGGGGTTGCCACGTGTGGACCACCCGGGGCAGGCGCGTGCGCACGTTTTTTGTTTCTTGCCGTAGACAACAGAATCTTGCACCCGTATGGTAAAGATTAGGATGATCAAGCTGTTTATGGTCAGATAGACACTTTATTTTAAAGTTAAATGAGTACCTACAGTGCCAAAATTGTTTAAAATTTTGTAAAAAACAATGTTTGGTTTATTTTATATTTTAAAAGAACGCATGATTATCGTCTGTAGTCTGAGAATGACTAATAATAATAATTTGCATCTTGTATTCTCTAATTAAAATTAAAATATCTGTAAACTTAAATTTATAAACGTCAAACTCTATTCTTAGATTCTTAATTTAGATATTTAAAATTAGAGAGCACTGATTCAAATTGGACCCAAAACAAATTAAAAATAAAATGACGTACGAAAATGTGATTGTTTCAATGTGATAACGGCAATAAAACCTGCGACCTCATGTCATGAAAGATAGCCAAACAGTGTAAACCAATAGATCATAAATGCAATAATTGATTCATCCATCAATCGATTACCTGTTAACAGAACCCAAAATAACAATTAATATATACACAAATTTGAGGGTATTGAAATCACCTTGCCCAAAAATAATTCCTTTATCTCAACCACAAAAGAAAATATCAATAAAAATCATGTCAAACCAACAAAGCACAGCTTACAGATCGAAAGATGTTTCTGTCCAGGTGCGTGCGTGCATGTTCCATTGACCTTTTATTGCTTTTTGCCTATTGGCTGTGTAAAGAGGTTAATAAAGGAAGCCCTTACACGCCGGAAGTAATTTGTGAGTGTAGCGTTTTTGGTAGCCCTTGATTTATGTTGCTGCTTGTTGCAGTTTTGCATGGAGCGGATTCGCTGTTTGTAGAATGTGCTAATAGGTACTCGTAAGTGAGTGTAGAATGAAGAAATCTGTATCATTTTTCTCGCCCGGCGCTTAACATTTTTTTCCAAAAATAATCTTGAGTCTTTTTCTATTATCGTATGTCTACGTGACCTCGGAACTTAGTCATAGATTTGTGCAAATCGAATTGAAAGAAAAAAATCTTGAGACTAGCAGATGTCGATTTAATCTTTCGTTAATTACATTTCCGAAACAATTTTGCTTAGTTTTACTGCTTGCTTATGGTGGTTTAAACATACATCATTCTAACCTGGGGGTTATTATGATATGGAGAAAAGGACAGAGCTATAGCAGTTATCTGTCCTTTTCTCTCAGCGTAAACTGAAGTGCATAGCTATGTCATAATAACCCCCCTGAACTAGAAATATTACCGATTTAAACAGTATTTTCGATTTCAGTGTTTACAATAAAAACAAACAAACAATTAATAAATAAAAATATCAAATAAATAAATATCAGGGGACAATGTCACACCAATTGACCTAGTCCCAAACTAAGCTCTAGGCTTGTACTATGGGTACTAGACAACGATATAAATACTTATATAGAGAAATATATACTTAAATACATAGTAAACATCCATGACTCAGGAACAATTATTCGCACTCATCGCACAAATATCTGCCCTTTACCGGGATTTGAACCCAGGACCGCTAGCTTCGTAGGCAGGGTCACTACCAACTAGGCCAGCGCGTCGTCACACTCATTCATTTGATGCCCCATTAAATTCGTTTTGGGAACTTATTTATGAGCACAGTCGGTCCGTTTCAATTAGGTCTAAAAACAAAACAACAGGAATCTTTTAGTTCGAAGACATCACTTTGGGTTTGAGGCGATAAAACACCAAAACCAACCAGCCCACAATAAAATGCTCCCTCTATATTAGCGTTCACACTCAAAACAACAATGGCCGACATTAATATTTATTTCGCTAGCATGCGGGCGTTTAAGGAGTCGGTCTTGACAATAGGAATTGGTCTACTTGGCCCAAATTGGCCATACTTCCCGCATCCTTGGCCCCCCGGTGGGCCAAAAACGTCTAGCGAGAATTGGTGACTTGAGATGTAGATTTGAAAGCAACTCAATAATGTAATTGATGCTTTTTGAAAGGAAATTCAGCAGATAGGCACTGAATGTGTCTTTGACCAGTTTCGTTGAATATCGGAAGTAGATAAGTAGTGTTTGGTTTAAAGAGTTCGATGACTTGTTTGTAAATAGGCCGATCTGAAGTTTAAATTCGTTACATACTTATTTAGTTTCGCAGAACTTCAATATGTAGTAGTTTTAATTATGAAGTTTCATGTTGTTAGTAGGTACAAGTTTAAAGATAAAACACTTTTTTGAACAAAAAGTTAAAACATGATTTATTGATTTTATATGCTCCGGCGACCAATGCCAATAGCAATTTAAGACGTAGGTAATTTTACCATCTATTTTTATACTATTCATAATACACACATCAAAAATATTCATTCAATACATTGCTTATATCATTAAAATGTAGGGATATACATGTATATCCCTATATGTATTCGCTCCTTCGACATTTTTATTACAAAATATCTTAAATATATTGCTTATTTATAGTATGGCCACGGAATTTAATTGATCAACCGCTATATTATAACTTTGTCACATAAAACCAACGATTAATTCCTATGTAATTTCTATCCCGTCACTTGACGCTGTCATTATGACAAGGTTCTATGGTGGATCAACGATTAAAGTCCTTGATGGGAATCATCTACACGTGGATTGTCGCTCAAGTTTGAACCGACACGAGAAATTGACCAAATTCAAAATACCTATATATTACGGTGACAAACACAAAGCGTCTGAAAACATAAAAACACTTGTCTCGCTGAATTTGCATGTGTATGCGCAGTTTTATGACGAACCGGAAACAGCCAATTGTAGAAGTCACACTTCAACCGACTCCTGAGTCACAGCGCTTTATGATTCAAATGCTTAACCCGACCAAATTATAGGTCTTCACCCTTGCTACTGATACTCACAACATCGGTTAGAAGATGGCCAGGTGGTATTTTTTAAATAAAAAAACTACATGTATGAATAAGAAGGTCTTTCCGGTGACATCGTTCATGTAGAATTCGTAGATCGTACTTTTTTTCTGAAGATCACTAATGTTTTGGAAATGATTTGTGTTAAGTGCACATGTATGTATGTCTATTTTCTGTGGCACACTTACGTAACTTTATTTGTATTTCTTTAAACTAAAACGGTTTTATAATAGACACTTTGTCAGTATGAAACTGATGGTTAGTTTAATAACAAAATTATTAAACAACTGAACATCAATACTAAAACTACGTTCTAACATTGTCACATGCATAACACGCTGTCAATAACCTGCCCCACCGCAACCGTAGAATAACAAATAATACTAACCTAGTTGTTGATCCTTTACCGCAACCACGTGGCGCTATAATTATACCCGTGTGGTAGGAGCCCGTCACAATCAACTTGCAAGACGCGTGACGTCACCGGAACTGACGTAAGACGATACGTAGTATACAGAAAATACACGTAAGAGGGTTTTTTTATGACTTGTGTTTGTCATTTTATTGAATATATAGGTGTAGTTAAATTTGAGTCTGTTTTTTAATTAAGGAAATGATGTAAAAAGGTTATTTTAAAAAATGGTACGTGGAACTTTATTATTTTATGGCGTTTAAGTTCATTATTTTCGTGCAATTTGACATTGAAGATTGAAGTAAACATAAGTAGTTTTTAAATAAATGTAAAAAAAAAATAGTTAAACTACGAATGTTATGAATTGACCCGATTAGCAAAGAGATTTGTTTAACAGAACGGGCCAGTTTAAAAGTTTTTACCATATTGTGAGTTTCTTTTCAAGAGAATTGTAAAGTTCGTTTTTTTTGCGGTTTGACATTGCGATAGATAAAAATGCAATGTATTTAAACCAACGTAAGCGTTTCAATAATAAATAATCCTAATAAAAACACTAAATAAATATAATTAAGTACTTTGTTTTATGGTAAATTATTTTTTACAATAAGTGCTCCATGTGCATATATCTAAACGTACCAACTGTTTTAACTCTGTTTGCTATGTCTTGTCTTCAATGAACGCACACATTCTTAGCTCGTTGCGTACGCCGTCTTAGGGTGTGTGTGCATGAATGAACGTATACGTCACAGGTTCACGGCGCGGCACTCGTAGTAAGATTGTAGATATACTGCATATGAGTACTTGTATGGAACCGTCTATAAGGGGTGATGGGAGTTTACGCAATGTGTTATTTCTGAGAACTAGTGTTCTCAACTAGACTCTAGATTGTTTTTTTTTCGTCATCCGTCAGTATTTAAAATATAAATTAGCAAAATTGTTAGAACTAATACTTCATTTTAAATTTAAAAGTTACAGCATTTTATTCTTACATGGATTTAAACGGATATATAGATTAAGAGTCGATTTGAATTAGGCATTATACATTATAATGTAATGGTTAACATAGTCTATTACAAAAGATGCAAAACGGAATTATTTACATAGCGGTGAATTCAAATTTGGAACCCTTAAACCAACTGTAACGTATGAACTGTCACTTATGACATGACGCTACGGCCATTCCATCACACCTGACCGGGCAAAGAACAATTGAACTCGAAAAACGTCAGTCATTTCCGAATTATAATGAGCGCTAGCCTTAATGACAGGGGCATTGGACCTTGTGCCAAAACCATAATACACGTCTCACCCCCATAGCAATACCAACCCTATATGGTAATACAAAATAATGTTTATGTTTCATTGTTATGGTTCTTATGGGGGATCCAGGCAGGTGTGAGGACAGATGTCTTGAAATTGCTGCGCTGCCATAAGGTTCCTAGTGTGGACACACCCTAACCCATGGCGTGTGCCACGGTTTAATTTTATGCTTGATTACCTGTATTAATTGTGAGGGAGATGTTGTTTCGGAGTCGGAGGAATAATTGACGGAGAATCGATTAAGAAGCGCTAGAAATATCGACGTTATTGAAGATACGAGTATACACATGAAGTTTGCTCTGGTCAAAAGTTATTCGAAAATAAATACACATCAAACGACAATAATGTAAGCAAACGTTCCAAATTCAAATTCTTAAGCCGGTCATTCCAAATTTCAAAATAAAAAATTGAAATGTGTGCGTATCATCATACAGACGCTAAAAAAAAGCAGGCCGCAAAAAGTAATGCATCCTTTTTCATCGTTACATTGTCTTTTGCTCCACACGCTCTGTCCGAGAGAGGTAATCAAAGGTAGACAAAGCCTATATGGCTTTTGAGCGTCCTTTGCCTCCGTTCTTGTTTCATATTCAGTAATTGGCTTTCGATTTACAAACGGCTTTTTCTCGGCTTACTGCTAAAAGTATTAATGATTTTCGGCGATCCGGTGATGTAAGTGAAATCTTTGTGACAGGGATAATAATAGTTTTACAGAAGAGTCTTTTGAGTAAAGTCGTTTTTCCTTGATTAATGTCAAAGAGCATCACGTTTAATTTAAACTAAGATTAAAGAAAAGTTTGCAACAAATCACTTGCGTGACTTAATAGGCTCTAAATATGAATAATAATAATTTGAATTTGGGTTTCATGCTATCTCACTATAATATTATTACAATTAACCTCCCATAGTCAAAAATGTAGCGTCAGTTGGCCACCCAGATTAGTACTGGCATGAACAAGCCATAACCGCCGTAAAAATTCGCAAGACGCGTTCCAAAAATTTGAAATCAACCGCCAAAGCGCGTCGCGTCGTCCCTGCGCACGCGCCGGCGCCGCACCCCGCGAAAGGTGCGCACCCGGGGGGCGAGCCTCCCCTATTATCTTTAGACCAAGTCTGTTTGCAAGATAAAGGCAAGGGGAACAGGGGGCTGATTTTCTTTATTCTTCACCCGGATTTATTATTATTTTTTAGATATTATTACTATGATTGTCGAGTCGCGTGCGCATATGTCCCTCCACCCTAATGCAACGCTTTGTGTTTATTTTTTTTGTTCGAGGATTATTAGTTACATTAGTGGTCGGAACCGGTATTATTAAAGCAAAAGAAAAGTAAAATAATAAAAGTAGAAAAGACAATCGCATTTTAGTTTATATTAACATGTTAAATTGTAACATCTTGTATCTCTTTGAATAGATATTGGAAAGACCAATCGGATTTGGCGAATGAATGAAAAAGTTAGAATCCAATCTTAAGGCAACATGAGTTCTGCCTCTACAAAATTATTTAAACGCTTCTATTGTAAACTATATAACGTCTATAATCCTTTCCCTTGAGGCTGCAAAGACGGCAAGATGTGTTTTTAAAATGCCTCAAGTTTACTTTTTTATATTTCAACGTTATAAACCACTATTAAAACGCAATAGAATCCATTTTGGTGATAGCAACAGGGATCTTTAAATTGTATAAAAGGTACATCCGTCAGCTGATCTTACGCTCGCGCCTTCACAAAGTAACGTAGTAGAACCTTCTGCAGTTCCAAATTGAGTTTTAACACTTTAATATAAGACAGAAAATATCTTGAAGACGTTCCTGAGACAATTGCCTAAGGAGACGCAACCGATTTTGAATCTTAGATGTTATTTTTAGAGTTTGATTTTGTGGTTGGTGATAAAAGGCACGTGTTATGGCAATAACATCAGTCCACATGTTTGATCCGGCGGGGTTTGGGCGTATCGAATGTCTACGGTTTCAAAACATGTCGCTTAAGACAATGGGAGCCAGGTGCTTCTCAGTTTTTCTATTCGCTGACTTTTACTGTCGGTAACGAATTGGGTATGATGCTTATAAATGTTCAGACACTGCATTGTATAAGGCGTGTTGTTGTGTGTTCTCGAACAACGGTAGTAGTATGTTTTAAGATTAATTTATATTAATAGCACATGACCAACAAAATAACCACGCTGTACCTACCAACATGCATCAAAATAAAAATAAAAACCATGACAGTTTTACTTTATGCTTTTTAAGTTTTTAAATGTACAGAAGAACGTAAATGCCCAAACAACACCTCTTAAATGAAGATAGGCAAAATTATTTGTATCTTTATTTTATTTTCGGGCATATTTTAAGTAGTTTCCCAATTCATTCTATATCTACAGTCTGCTATTTTGTTTCAAAGTACGTACTCGTAACGCTAACCTCTTGTGGCGCCCGTAACGAACAAAAGAACACTTTCAAAAATCGAACGGTATCGATCCAACATGGCGGTAATCTGCGCCCACCCTCTTTACCTTTGACCCTGCGCAGAGGCAGCTGCAAGAACAAGGGGGACGCGCGATCGATACAGCTTCGAGATCGCTGCGTGCGCACTCGATGCTTGTAACGAGACTGTAGAAAGTTGGGTTATGTTTTTGGGGTGCAGTTTGTTTTTTGAACATACTCGTAATATCTTGTTATAATGGGAAAAATTGAATTGTTAAAGATAATGCATTACTGTTTTATTGACACTTTACCGATTTCCAAATATTTGCTTACTTTATTATTTTTCACTCTTGCGTCTGTCTGTCTGTCCGTCCGTCTGTCACAGCCAATTTTCTCCGAATCAACCGGACCAAATCAGGTGAAATTTGGTACGATGGTGTAATCCTATGCTATGACCCAAACACAGATGTGCAAAGTTTTTTTAATAATATTCATTTTCGGGTGAAAAATTAGAAAATTAATTAAAAAAGTTTTGCAATCTTTCTTGTGTCATATATCAAATGAAAGGGTTTGTTATTAGGATCCCAAATATATTATTATAGAATAAATAGATTTGATTTTATTCATGAAGGAAGTTGAAAATTGACCATTCCCCTCCCCTGATATCCCAAACAACTGAGCCTAAAATTTTGAAAAAAATACAAAATATTGTTCTTTGCTTTTAGATTAAGTACAGAAAAACATATAAGATTTCTTAAAAAAAATATTTTAATAAAAAGATGCCAAACCAGGGTTGTTTCCCAAGCTGTGTACTAAAAAACTTAATCAAACATAACATATTGGCACTACTGTATTCGAAAACCATTAATATCTTAAACGACAACAAAGGCTTCCGAAATTCGATATTCAAACAAACAGACAGCCATCGATCATTCGCATCTTTCGCTAAAACGGCGCACGCGCCGCAGATGCGTTTGCGCAGCCTACAGACGAGCTTTTGATCCATAAAGTTGGCAGATCCATGCTAATAGAAATCTATAGCTTTTAATTAAGTAGTGTTTTTTTTTCTATTATCGTGCGATGATTTGCAAAGGCCGGCAATGGACATATTTTGCTTAATACCTACCGACCTACTTAGTTTTAATGCAGCCACGGACTTTTGTTATAATTTTCATGTTAATTATTTTTCAATTGCCCCATATTGGAATATTCCTTTTATTATAATTTTCTTTTTCCACTTAATATGTCCCAAACTTAAAAAAATAGAAAGATTACCAGAAAAAAGTAACATGAGCAGAAATAGATTTGATCTACGCACCCTTTTCTTCCTATTCAAATGCAAATTAATATAAGTAAGTATTATCCTCATATCAATAAAGCAGTGATTACATCGACGCTTATCTGATGCTTTACCTTTGGCATAAAGCTTAGTAATAGGCATATTTTTTAAAGAGTTATCAAAGAGTGTAACAAACTTAACAAAAAAAACGTATTCATAACATCACGGTAATTAGAGCATAGAAGCATTCTATCTTAGACCTCAGGGTTGGCAACGCATTGGCAGTCAAAGTGTTACAGTTTTGAGATATTGTGCTCCAGAAAATTCAAATGTTTATGAGTTTCAGATCCCACTTACAATGGTAGCAGACGTCCTGTGCTGCCTTCTCTATGCCACAAAAAAACAAAAGGACGTAAAAGCAGATCCTGTGCAAGATAATTTTAATAAACCATCTTATAATCAGGTAGTCTGTGTGATCATTTGCCTTCTCAATTGTCATGCCATCTGCATCGCTCTTAGGTTCCTATATGACAACTTATATCTACACGTTTCCTACTTCGGGAGATCGGGTCGATAGAAGGCATCTTCTCTTAATTCTCGTCGCTATTGACGTCTGTCTGTTTGGCTGCTTACTTCTTCTAAACTGCGCAAATTAGCGCAATGAATTATGATGCGGTTTTCAGAAAATTTGTAATAAGTATCAGATTAACCGAAGCAAAGACAGGGCGGGTCGTTAGACTCTAATAAAACGCTATACTTTCACTCCAAAGCGTCCCTATACTTGTACAGTTATGACAAGGTGTCACTGCAGTACCATCTGTGTGCGCACGAGCCTAAAGGTGCGCAGACCCCTTTCTCCACACTCGACAATAAAGACTGAGTCGATCGACTGGGGTTGCAATCGATCGATTGTAACAATGGCCCAGTGCTAATCTTTGAGTTGAGCTGAACGAGGATTTGTATTTATACTGGCTTGTTAGTAGATTGTATTTATATATAAAGATATTCAAGATAAAGCGGGAAAAAAGTGAATGAGGAAAAAAGAGCTGAAGATGACTGACGAAGATAAACACATGATTGGTAGTTGAGAAGTAAATTGATAAAGGAGACCGCCCAGCAGTAGACTATACTAGGCAATAGGCATATTAATAAACTAAAGGTTATGATTAAATAGTCACCTTATGATGTTAAAATTAGAAGTGCCTCGTGATTTAGTTTTTTGTTGTCTTTAAACTGATTATATCGTTTAAACGAGTATTTACAAAAAGTATGTCGAAGCTAAATACTTATTAACATGCATACATCCTTAAACAAACTCAGCGTTCACGCTTCTGCGTATTTTTTTTCCACCTAATTGAATGCCCCAATTTCTATGATAGCAAATGTTCAATCAAGAATGGCACAGCAAAAAATCGGATCGTCCTTAGACATGCGGGCCGGCATATGTTCGCAAGGTGAACTTTCAATACCTTTATAAAAGAACTCTTTCGGCGAAAGGTGCAAATTTTCAAGTAGGGCAACATCTTCAGTTTTTTTGACAGCTCCGCTGTCATCTCTAAGGTGAGGTTTACTACCTTGGGTTTGATGAATGGTGCCGATATTTGTTGGTTCGCTCGGTTTAAACCTTATGTGCTGTAACAAATATTTCGAAATAGACCAATTTAAGAGCTCTAATTTATATATTATAGTCACCGTTTATCGGCCATTTTTTCCCTACCATCGTGTTCAGTTGCAAAGATTTTGGTTCGTTTTTTTAGTTTATGGTGTAGCGTGGGTGATGGAACCAGTACCTAATGGACAAGGACCAATGATGGACACCTTGATTCTTATTTTACGGAAGATAAGAGTAATTCATTTGTTTTGCCCAGTATAGGTGCCTTCAGCTAAAAGTGTCCAACATTGGCACCATATTTGTCACGAAAATCTTATTACGGCGCATGACCAAACGTGTTTCTGTTTCTATTATCTTGTCGTTCAGCATTATATTGATGATAGCAGCAAAATATTTCCTTGCTTATCGATTCGCCCTACTAACGCGGTTCGATTCCCGGCCCCGGCCCCATCTGCTGGGAGCAGCGTGACATTTGGCGGACCCTTAAACGTTGTATAAGGGCCTCATAATTGGTTTCGTGGTCGTTATGAATATTTAAATTTATTTGCGTTGCTATTGATGTATCAAACCGTGAATGTCCATAAAGAAATTACAATATCAAGTTATTTACGAGTAAATATTCACAGATTTAGACAGATTAGGGAGTAAACAGTGTTTTTCGAAGGACCAATCTCTACTGTAACTTCTTTGTTTTCATGTTATACCTACCGTATGTTATACCGTTTATCTTAATCTAGCCTTAAGTCACCTAGAAGCCCGAGACAAGATGCTTTGTTAATTCAATACAATTGGTCAGTTTTCGAAAATCGTTAACGTTAGCGTTATGCATCTCGTCTAGCATCTCCGTTCTGGTCCAGTGCTGGTCATATACGTCTTCCAAGGATAGCTGCAACTGCAGAACCAGTGACTCTAGACAAGATATATTGCGAGAGCGTTATAGTTATCGAATCTGCTATATGACAATCACATATTACATTTTTTACATCTATGTATCTTGTCTAGGGCCGGGGCTTAAGCTCATTTGATACCTTCTTTGGATCACTACAAATGCGTAACATATCTGTTATATAAGGATTGACACGACTACCTATAGAGATTTCAATGTAATACGCTAGCCTACAGCATTGGTATCACCAATTGAAGAATATATTTTTAACATATTTCGAATATATTTTTCAAGCCTATAAATGAACATGGCGGCAACCAAATTGAGATTTTAAAATAAAATCAAACGGGCTTTGATCGAAACAATTACAAAAATCACTGGTCAATAGTAGTTTGCAATAGATAAGGCTTTGGATTACCGATAAGCGGAAGCGTCAGCGACAAGTAATTATAGATTTAGATTCAATAATTTGTAAGCAACTGCAAAATATACTTATTTCAAAGAAACCAATTTTCTACGCGTAAATATTCTGCAAAATAATTGTTCTTTAACCTGAAATTCTTTAAAACGTTTAAAAAAATACTATGACTTAATGGCCTTTGACCTGAATCACACGCCCACTAAATAAAAGCCCTTGAATGATATAAAGGAATCAAATCACAACGTCCAAACACTGCAAAGAAAAATAAAACAGACAACCATTTCCATATATCACCCTCGAGAGTCGAGACAGGAAGCGCACGTGCCGCAATCACACCGGATAACATATAATTATACTATCGCTCGGATATCGTCATACGACACGAAGAAAATGGCAAGTGGAGCCACTTGCTATTTCCTCCGTCCAATAAATGAATCAGGTGGTTTATTGTGACGGTATGAGGGGTGTGGTTTATTGAAACCTGAATTTTATTGTGAATGTTTGTTCAACTTGTAAGAACTGAATTTTGGATGTATTATGTTCTTATTAGGATTAGAATCGATTAGAAAGAATAGAATAAATTTGACACAATGCATATAACACAAAAAATAAAACAAAATATACAGTATAACAAAGTTTCGAGTGTCAAATAGTGTCAAATAGAGTACCACTCAGCACGACGTTGCTTATTCGGATACCTTTGTAGTATTGGACCTTTTAATAGTAATTTAAATTTTAACGTTAAGTTTTTATTCAAAATTAAACCCTATTATATTTCCGTTCTGTGAAGTCGCACGGTGTTCCGTATTTATAAAATTAGTAGGTACGGATATATGCTTTTAATTTTAATTAGAAATAAGATTGAAGCTTGAAACATTTATAGGGTCAGTAATTCTGTTAGAACTCCAGCCTAGCACATAAAGTGTACAGTAATTATAATTAAACATCTCTTATTACTTAATGGAACAATATCTCCCCGTGTGGTCTACCGTGACAAGCGGAACTGCCGCCATGCCCATGCGCACGACTTCCTGCGCTCTTTAGTTGTAGGTATAGAACACTAGCTGTTGCCAGCGACTCCGTCCGCGCAGAAGTTGTTTATCGTTATTCCTTCGGGAACTGTCCAATTTTACGGAATAAAAAAATAGCATTTTACGATCTACGGGTTATAAACTATCTCTGAACCTTTTACGAATACGTCGATTGGACGCTTAGGAAAAGCTTTCTGATGTAAGCTAGCAAATAGAAATCCTATCAATACCTACATATTAAGTTATTTAAAGGTTATGGAAAAACTAAGAATTGTAATTATTTATCCAATAAGATCTCTTCGTTGTGCTGTCACGTCACAGTTATTAATTAAAATGATTTAAATAAGCTATAATTTCAATCAGAACAATACAATAAAGTCGTGAGGATGTCATGTACAATTATTGTTTTAATCTGGTCGGTTTTACTTATTAGTCATAGTGGCATCAGAAGGCAGATTGCCATTTCTATTGTTTTTGGTCTGTGCTCTACCTGCGCCTGCGTCTGCTACCGCTCTACTTATAGCCGCACCATCGCCTTATTGATGTGTTTTTGACAGCTTAAAAAACGAAATAAAATATATTTTCCCAGAATTCAAACGTTCATTTCTACCAACATTTTGTCATTTGAGATATATTTAACTTTTTGCGATTGGATTTCATACGGAAGCTAATAAGTTTTCAAATCAAACGATGTAGTTACAAATGGACGTAGAGTCGAAATTTATGATCAAATCAATAAACATATTTGCTATTTATTATTTTCTTATGAAGTTTGTAGTGTTAAGATCAATTCTGATCGACAATTAAGAATGTAAAAGCTACACGATTATTAAATTAACTACTATAGCATATTTACATTGAAAAAAAAAATTTGTTCGCTTCTAAGCGGATTGTCATTGTTGCAAATAAGCGTCTTGATTCCATTCAAGCCTAAGAAGACGTCAGATACATATCAACTAAAATGTTAGAATTACTAAATAAACTTTCTGTTGTTACTATCACTTTGGTTGAAATAACTAATATCATAAGTACCTACCTATTGTATTATTTTTAGTCAACTAAGAGAAAATCTCTCTTGGTTGGTTCAATTTTTTTCAGTGCATATGAAACTAATATGACATAGGTGTAATAGTTTGGTGATCATAAAGTTTGAAAGCAAATCTATTTTCTGCGTAGCTTAACTACGTAGCACCTCTGACGAAAATCCCTTTCCCAACGAAAGCCAGGCCTAAAACCGAACAGAATTGTCTATTGCCAAGGACTATCGAATCATCGAACAAGAATGGGTCGGGATAAACAAAACGCACTCGGCTTCGTTATCTATTACGAGAGGAGAATCGAGGGTTAATATGAAGCCAATCCTTTCAGGGTTTTGGATAGCGCTTGAGTTTTTTTATTCGGTCTGAGACTTTGTTTCAGAACGAAATGCAAAAAGTTTCGTTTGCAAAATCATGGACATTGCGCAACGTGCCGTCGCCATTTTTTTTAACTCGTGGAGAAGTTAAATGAGCACACAAGCAACCTGTGGCCCGTTTCACGAAGGTACAGGTTACAATTTTACAAGTGTACACTGGCAACATTAGTCAAAAAGGCACTACCAGCGTTTCACGAAGCTATTTTAAACTTTTCTACAATTTGTAAAATTCAAGTTACAAGTGAAAAATTTGAACCATGCTCATTTTTTTTATTGTGAGTAATTGCTTCAATACACCATTTCTAGAAGATTTTGTTAAATGGTCAACTTGTAATGGTCACTTAGTAAGAAAAACACCACAGGTTCCTAATCTTGTTAATTTGTTAGTTAGAGTTGCTGTTAAAACATTCATACTAGCTAAGTCAAAGTCTGCGTAAAGAAATCTGTCTATATTAAGTGTATTTTTTTAAACTTATGGAATATAGCATTCATGGGAGTCTGATAAGTGTAGCCCAATATTTTAAGTTTTGACCAGTTAGAAACGTCAAAACATCAACAAACTTTTTTTAATAGCGACTTGTTAAATCAAGATGTCATTCACTAGTAATCGAGATAACCATACGATCCTACTATTCTTACATGGAAGGCTGCGTTCGAGATGTAATTGTACTTGTAAATTGTTCTTGTTACTTATGAACTTGTAATTTGTAACTTGTAGCTTCGTGAAGTGGGTCCCCGATGGTATGGTTTTGAGACCCATCCCATGATTCGTGCTTGAGAGCCGTATTTATAAACTTATCTTGAAATACGCGTTTCAACACGTCAAAGTAAGAGACGGGCATCTCAATTAAGATCACTTTACAGCAATCCTGAGGCCCGAGATGGAATGCCTCTATGCTAGCCATGACATCTCCTAATAATAGTTGGTGTGTGGTCAGAAATATCATGTATTTGTACCTAAGTATAGGATTATTAATATAATGCAGATTATGTTTGGTCATTTACCTTCATTTCTGGGCTGAACAATGCAATCGTTTCATTTCCGTGCGCTATTTAAATATTTAACAACACGAAATTCTACTTGTTATTGCATGTGTTGCTAATCCCAGTCAGTCTCGTTACTAAAGTTTCTAACAAAATCGGTAGTATCTTGCATGGCAACATTTCATTTAATTATATAAAAAATACAAAACAACATGAAGAACTACGCGGTAAATAATTAGCTCATCATAATAAAAGCATAGACAAAATAGGTTAAACAAAGACTTGCTAATGTCTTTTGTTTCAAGCCATCCGTGGCTCCGGCGCAGCTCAAACGCGGCTCAAACGTGGCTCAAACATGGCTCAGCGGCTCAACTCGTCCCGCTAATACCGCATCTGCACTGTAATGAGCTACTCAAGTACACCCTAACTTGTTTACATTGTTTCTTTATTGTGTTTTTCCCAACGCTTTTTCTTTTTTTTGCCGCAATAAAACGAAATCCAGCCAGTTCTTTGTCTTTGCGCGATTTATTTTTAATTAGTGCTTTGAGCGTGTGTGGAAGATTCGCGTGTTTGTCTTTTAATATAAGATGGCGGCGTGATGCGGGGATGTGTGTAAATAGGAACTTTTTTGCTTTGTTATTCTACTTTAACACTGCTTCTTGGTTTATTTATTCAAATGATAAAATGGAATAGTCACAGGTTCTAGGAATCGAGATATGATTATAATTCAATTCAATTACCAAATCTTTTGAAACGGAAATGTTTGAAGAGCTAAACACTAAAGATCGGAAAAATGTAAAACCCAGCTAGAAAATCGTTTTTGATTGAAATAGATCAATCTATTCAATTAATTAACTTTTTTAAGATAGTCAAACTGGTAAAAGGCCACTAAAGGCCACTTAAGACATTGGTAACTAACGGTTTACCCTTGAAATATCGAAAAGCATTTCACAGAACTTTTCACTTCACCGAATTACCATGTGATCGACAAGCATTCCACCTGCAGGAGTTTTTTTTTGTGGTCATATGTCTAACCTAACTTAACTTAACTTGCAGAAATTAGCTTTCGATGAAATGCAATTTGGTGAAATGACACATTCCATGAAATGTTTGTCGATATCTCAAGGAGATCCGGTAACTAACACCGAGGGCACTACACATAATATTGTCCAAGCTACGTGTCGTACTACTGCATCTGGAAAATCATTGAAACCACAAAAAACGTCTTCCAGAACCACTTCGTTGATGACCGATGAGACTCAAGGAAAACAAAAATGATGGCAATCAAACCGCCAAAGACGAATCATTGATAGAGACTGCACTATTCGAAATTGTGTCACTGGACAAGATGCTTTCGAAGAACGTGATCGTTATCGACAATGTCAACTCCATAGATTTTGTCAGTTTCCGAAAATCGTTTACGTTAGTGTTAAATATCTTCGATAGGGCTCCTATTTCGAACCCAAGCTACAGTAATGATTACTACTTAATTAATAAACGTATAAGTTTGTAATGAACCGGCGCGGCAACAAAGCGGCTAATCATCGCTGGCCCCGTTCCGCACAATGTCTGTCGCTGATTAAGAGGATTGTCTCCGGCGCTCGTCTTTGCGCAAACGCGGTAGGGACGTGAATGTGGAACCACTGTTCACGTGCATTTTATGTTTCGGCGGCATTTTTTTAAATTGATATTAAGATGGTGGACACAGGCCAAGTGACGGTCAGGGGAATCTGACGGCCATTAACACGGTCATACTTACATTGTAATTGACATAAGAAAAAATGAGGTACGATGAAGATAGTTGATAAATAACAGTCAAGTGAAGTGCCGCTTGGTTATAATTTTTAAAAACTTTAGTGTGCAGAAGCAAAGGTATAACAATTCAGAACAATATTGTAACAGTGCTTGTGTTACATTCAATATCATCTATGTAAGCAAGTAAGGAAGAGGCAAGTATAAGTTACATCGCCCATAAGAGGTACACGAAATACTTTCTTGTACATTCTCTCTTATCCAGATGCTAGAAGCAAAAAGAAGAAAAAAAAAAGCTCCGAACAAAATTAACTCGCCTCGTGTCGGTGAAAATTCAGCTACAGGCAGTTTCTCAATCATATTTTTACGGACATGTATCTTAATAGCATTTAAATTATTGATACTGTAATTAGCCGTAGGTGCATAGGTTATTTTGTATTATCTAGTGACCACACGAGCCCATCTCTAGCCGGCATACGATAATGCACATGCGAAAGTTTCGCAGCGCGTTTTTGTTTCTATTATACGGGCTTTTGTTCTCGTTTGTATGATCTTGTAATGTGCTGTATTGTGTTCGCTTTTTGTGCTTAGCTTCGGATTTTTTGACACGTGTTTTTTGTTCTTCGGCTTTTCTAGTTTAGCTGTTTGGTATTTTTTCACGCTGTAATTTTGCATCGAAAAAATGATAAAATCTCACTGTTTTTGATGTTCGGCTTTGATTATCGAATTGGGATAGACCAAAAAAATAACTCACGGTTTTTACATTCTAATTCGAAAGAATAGGTAATTTTAAGAGACAAATTTCATTAATTTTGTATTTGACCCAATAGTTTTGTTTTAATATCTTAATTTATTTAGCAGGCATTTTATAGATGACATGATTATTTTAAATTTGGGTAGGCGTTTTATAATAAATTACAACAATTAAATGATTTCTAATGATAAGAAGTGTTTGTAATAGTGTAATAAAAATACTATTTTAAGCGGTTTTCGCTTAACCCGTAAGATACACCTAGGAGGGCTTCAAGCCAAAAACGAAATATAATTTGTCAAAATGTCCGAAATAGATATATATTTCAAAAATTTAATAATGCGGAACGGCTTCAAAACCCTATTCCTCGAAATGATTTTTAAATCAGAGTAATTTAAAAAATATGAACAATCCCAATTATACATTTTGATTATAAATATTTTATAGACTCATCATGGTTAATATTTACTTAGCCCTATGATAAAAATCAATATCTTCCAAAATAATTATCAATTTATAGATAAAAGAGAGAGTCAAAAAGTAGGGGTTAATAGATTTATCTGAGATATAAGAAAACACTTTCACCGGATATTACATTGATCGTCATCTTGAACTATAAACGTTTAGAGAAAGTTCTATTGGTGGGAAACAAATTTTAGAAGAATTTTAGTTTTTTCTACATTGTTCTTAATTTGATTATAGCCAGTTGAAATAGGACCTTTTAAACGTCAACAAAGGTTACATAGGTACATACTAATTTAATTAGCATACCTGGGATAACTCGGGGCAAGTTCTTGGGATTTGATATCGATAAAAAAGATGTCGATATAATTAAATTAATACATGTGCACATTGCACATTCTCGATTACTGTAAAGAGGTTCGATGTCATATCTGATATCGAGCCTCTTAAGATAATAAAAGTATGCGGAATTGCGGATGTCATTTCAATCAAAATGACAATATACTGTCAGTACCACTTATATTCGTACGTTTAACAGTTTAAAGTAAGTAGATATTTTCAACTAGACGGCAATCATTAATACCGACGAATATGGAAAAAATATTGATTGTATATTATGAAAACTGTTGTGAAATAAACAAATAAATATACGTGTTAATTTATTTATTTTTTATCTAAAAATGAGGAGAAAATAAGTAATATTTATTTATGTCGAATAACATTTAGATGTTGGCAGTAATAACATCGATATATTTTATATCGATAAAATATTTTGCTACATCACTTTCGTACAGATGCCCCGAGTTATCCCAGGTATGCTAATTAGGCAGTTTTTGCTTGAGACTCATTACTTTCGGAAGGATTAAGATTATAAAAAAATTACAAAAAGTACTTATCAAAATTTGTAAACCAATACGTGGACTCTTAAATTTTCAATTTAACATAATTAAATTTATTTAGATCCGTTTCGCCTTTTTTCGAGATTAAAGGAAAATCATCCGAATATATTTGCGAACTTTCACATTAATTTAACTCAAACTCAAACCAGCTTTTATTTGGATTAGTAATAAATATTGTATCATTGTTCATTGTCTAGTTTCTTACAGTTGATCGAATTAATCTCGAACGTGGGAAGTAGGTCAGATTTACTTGTCCGTAGTAAAAATGACTAATTGGTTGAGAAACGTGACAATATTGAACACCCCTTTGGGTTTACATCTCAAGGGGAAACAAATCTTGTAAGATTTGGGGGTTGATGATTAGGGTTGTCAACTTCCACTATATCTACTCCAATTGGTAAATTAAAAAAAACTCTAATTAAGCTCACAATATTTACCGAAATTGACAGGCCAAAAAATTGCTAATCGATCATAAAAACTTTTATTTAAATCGCATCTTCCTTCATACATCAATAAATTTCTTAACATTACCCTAATAAACCACAAACCAACACTCAACCCATAAATATTGAATAAAATGCCTTACAACACCGATAGCGTGTTGAGTCGTGTAAACACTTCCGGTGTGGCAGCCCTGGCTCCCCTAACGTCTTAACTGGTAAGACTGTAAACACTTTGTCAGCGATTACCGGCGGTGTGTGGCTCTAGTGCGAGCGGAAAGCGATTTAACCTTTAAATTATGCTATTCTGTAAAAATACCTATTTTGGATCTATGAATTTAAAATAATATTTTTGGGTTGAATTCAGTTTTGGATAAATGTGTCGAATTGGCTCCAATTTATACATAAACGTAACATGATATAAAAACACGCATCAAAACAAAGTTCTCAACAATTTTGTTGTTAAAGTTCATAACTTAACCAAACGATTATGGACACATTTTGGAATTTACTTAAGTAATTACCTAGTCACCTGACCTGCGTGCCATTTTTTCAAATCTTGAAATCACACAGTGCTTAACATTTTAAGAAATGCTCACTTCAAGTTCTCCCGCTAACACTGCCGCCCCACTTAAGTGGACGTTTTCCGCCCCGGCGAGCGTGACACGCGCCTTAACCTTAAGGCTCCGTTCTTAGCGTTTCGTAAACTGCGGTTTTATATCTTTACACTTGTTCAGGGCGTTGGGGGTTGATAAGTGAAGGGGAACTCGTGATTTGTTTTATTTATTTGGAAGTCAGCTGATTTTATTTTTTAAAAGGTGGGGTTTATTTAAAACGTCAAGGTAGTTTATTAATAAATTCAATTTAGAAGTTTACTAGGTTATACAGGATGAGTATTTATTCTACATGGATTATGGTTTTATATGAGTTAGGGTAATCGTTTAATACTGATTGATTGCATTGGAGTTCTGTGCCCAAAATGACCAAAAACCCGACAATTCGCTAAAAAAAAAGTTTTTTTTTTAATCTTAGAAAGGAATTTTTCCCTTTTTCAAAATCGAGGCCTTGGCTCCTAAATTCACCCTTAGTCCTACAATTTCCACGCTCCATACAATGACCCATTTGGACAGCCCACTTTGTATTGTACATGTATTTCTAAAACTTCTGTCTTGTCTCTCTGATTACTAAATATGTGAAGTAAGTAGGTAAAAACTTGTGTATGACGCAAAGTATTTTTCTAACATCCTAAAACAGAGCGTTAACTAGTTATAATTTTATTTAAACCACTCCCTCAAAACTCGTTTTAGAAGATCTCTCTAAATCTAATTTGCCAAAAAAACATCAATTAACTTTTTCTAACTATGAATGAAACTGTTTGAGATAACATATGGCGGCGCGTGCGGTTCTAATCGCACCTTTAACGTTTGCGAATGATCTATAGGGGAGAGCGGGGATGCGACTGTTTCATAGACAACAATTAAAAACGAATTTAACTGATCGTGGGACGCGTGAGCCAGTTAATTATGGTTCCGTACCCAAAGGGTAAAAATGGGACCCTATTACTAAGACTTCACTGTCCGTCTGTCCGTCCCCAGGCTGTATCTTATGAACCGTGAATGCTAGACAGTTGAAAATTTCAAAGATGATTTTTTTCTGTTGCCGCTAATACAACAAATACAAAAACAGAATCCATTATAAATATTGAGTTGTGGCTCCAATACAACAAACGTGTTTTTATTTTGCCGTTTTTTGCTCCGTTTTAATAACAGCACCAGTTAGTCGCTTGAAATATTCACAGAATATTTAGATGATTATTCACTTTAAAAAAAAATAAAAAAAAATTAAAGGGTGCTCCCATACAACACACGTGATTTTTTAAACAATATGGTGAAACTCAAAAAAATAAGGTTATAATTATAGTGTCTAATGTTGTATCGATAATGGCACGTGGATCCCTTCATGCGCTACTCCGACTCGCACTTGGCCAGTTTTTATTTTATACTTTCATATTAAAACCTATGAAGGAAAAGAAAAGAGAAAAAATGAGTTTGTATTCAAATGATGTCATATGTAGATATGACTAGAGGACGCCCGCGACTTCGTACGCGTAGAATTAGTTTCCCGCTACTCCCCCCATTTCTTCCCGTTGGGGGTCGATTTTTGGAAAATCCTTTGTTAGTGCTAGACCTCATAAGGAACCTACGCGCCAAATTTGGAATGTCTAGACCCAGCGGTTTGGGCAGTGCGTGGATATGTCAGTCAGTCAGTTTATTTTTGTTTTACCTAAGTATATAAATTAAGATTTATGTAGGTATATAATTATATAGTTATTATGAGTGCGTGTTTTTGTTACATACTTATTAATTACTTTAACTTTAACTATTTTTTTTTTTATTATTGGTACCTTTTGTTTGGCCTATTGGATGACTGGTAGGGAATGCCTTAAGGCATTAAATCTGCCATTTGCCCTATAGTAAATACATAAATCAATATTTATATTATACTCGTATAAATTGTAAAGTACGCTACATTAGTTTGCTACTAACGTTTAATATGAAAGAAAGAGTTAGATAATAAGGGAAGTAAAAAAAACTCCAACCGTCATTTGGAAGTATTTGTTGATAGCAAACACATGCGCAGGAGGCCCTTTAAAGGTCGATGAACTCACTTTTTATCGAATGCAAGAATTCGAGTAGTGTGGTTACGATATCGAACCAAGATGAGCAAAGCTAAAGAAGAATATGCCTAGGTTACGTGTTGAATATTTAGAATATGTGTCATACCTATCATAAGACTATACTCCGTTTGTTTAGGTACTTAACTAAATGTAAACAAAAAAACCACGTGAACGTGACATAGTTGGTTAGCCAATAGAAGCAGAACATTGATACGTCAAAGGTCAATTAAACAGTTTTGATTGGCTGCTTAACGGAGTCACGTGGTTTGGTTTGTTTACATTTACTTAAGTACCTAAACAGATGGAGTATAAGTAGGATTTAAAAAAAGACTTAGTAAAGTACAGTCGACTACAAAGAGATGTACTTTTTCACCTTATTGTAATGTAATTGGGATTGTTCATATTTTTTAACTTACTCTAAGTAATTTGAAAACCATTTCGAGGAATAGGGATTTAAAACCGTTCTGCATTATTAAGTTTTTGAAATATTTATCTATTTCTGACATTTCGACAAAAGTATATTTGACCTTTGTTTGACTTTCGTTTTTGGCTTGAAGCCCTCCTAGGTGTATTTTACGGGTTAGGCGAAAACCGCTTGAAATAGTATGTTTAATTACACTATTACAATCACTATTTATCATTAGATATAGGTAATTTAATTGTTGTAATTTATTAGAAAATGCCGACCCAAATTTAAAATAATCATGTCATCCATAAAATGTCTTTTAAATAAATAAAGATATTAAAACAAACTTTTGGGTAAAATACAAAATTAATGAAATTGGTCTCTTAAAAGTACCTAAGTATTCATTTAAATTAGAATGTAAAAACCGTGAGTTATTTTTTTTGGTCAATCCCAATAGGATTCTAATGTGGATACTTCTTTTTTTTGTCGACTGTATCTAGCATTTTCGTAATAAGATAAGCTTCTGTAGTTTTTTTTTTATGGCATAGGAAGGCAAACGAGCACACAGGCCACCTGATGGTAAGTGGAAACTGTGACCCATAGACATTCGCATTCACAAGACCGCAATCCTAAGACTGCAAATGCGTTGCCAACCCTGAAGACTAAGATGGAATGCCTCTATGCTAGTCATTTCACCGGCTGTCTTATCCCCAAACCGGAACACAACAATGCAAACACTGCTGCTTGGCGGTACGTTAATGGATAAGATGGTGGTACCAACCCGGACGAACCCTGCACAAGGTCCTCCCACAAGTATAATAATATTTATATTATTACCGTATTTTTATCGATGAGAAGCTGTAATATTTTCTGAATTTATGTAACGTTTTCCAATTTATTGATGTAAGCTGCTGGTTTTCCTTGATTAAGTAAATAAATACAATATACATTAAAGTCTGATGCTAAAGAGGAAATCAACTCAGTATTTAGGAACCAATTTTACAAGTAAAACATACCTATTAACTCTTTTACTTAACGGCAACAAACAAAAACTGGACCCTACAAAGTTTAAATGCACTTTTGAATTATGATTGTCTTTGTATGACCACTGTTTAATGTAATCAGAGCCGCGACAGACGGACAAACACAAGAAACCCCACACCGGGCCATCTGGCTCTATTCGATATTCGTCAGCGAGATATTTACCTACTTATACTACACTTTTTAAGTAGATCATTAACATACATTTTTACTAATTAAAAACTGTTTTTTAAATGAACCTCTGTTTAGGGTTCCGTACCGAAAGGATGAAAACGGGACCCTATTACTAAGACTCTGCTGTCCGTCTGTTCGTCTGTCCGTTTGTCCGTCTGTCTGTCACCAGGTTGTATTTCACGAACCATGATAGTTAGATAGTAAGGTCTAATTCTATGGAACTTGCTAACTATGTAAACAAACCGCCATATTTAAATTGTCTCTGAATGATGAATTTACTAGTGATGGGCAATACTCCTTTACTTATGTCAAACCATATCGAATAATAAAATACCGAAAGTAAAAAACAAGTACTTACTTATTTCTAATTTGTTTAATCACGATCTGAAGATAAATCGGTACTTGAAGATGATATATCACCGGTATTTATTACAAAAGGTGCCGTTATATCATCTGTGAGTGTGATCAGCGTGAGTTAGGTAATGTGTAGGGGCCTTAATATATCGCCAACTTTAGCCACAACACTACCCATCATAGACAATTGTAGATTTTAAAAGAAACAAAAACGTCATCCCATCAGGTCCTAATAACCTTATGAAACCATTTAAACTTTTAATGAAATATCCAAGTTAGAGTTATATATTTGTGGATTTTGTATTTTAAAGTAACGACCGTTTCAATAGTTTATGGTTTCATTGGTGTTTGATGACGTGGTGTGAAAATTCAAGGAGAAACAGTGACAAAACAAAGTTAAGTCTTTTGTTTACATAGTTAGCAAGTTCCATAGAAACACACTATAGAAATGTTCACAGATGATGTATTTATTTTGCCGCTATAACAACAAATACTAAAACCTGAATAAAATAAATCTTTAAGGGGGGCTCCCATACAACAGACGTGTTTTTTTGTAGAAAATGGTACAGAACTCTTCGAACGCGAGTCCGACTCGCACTTGACCGGTTTTTTTTTAATTCGTCTGTCAGTTATCAATCTTTCAGGATGTTGCTTGAGAGAGTGATTGAACTCTGAAAAAAATGAGAGCCAATGAAGAGATATTGTCTCTTTGTCGACAAAAAAATAATAACTAATTATAGTTATGATATAGTTAGTTATGATATTAGTTTGTTAAGGACCTTGTGCAGGGTCCGTCCGGGTTGGTACCACCATCTTATCCATTGGCCGTAAGTTAAGGGTTAAGTTGGTGGCATCGATCCGGACGAATCCTGTACAAGGTCCTAACCACTCCTACCACTACTAATATTTTCTCTTACTCAGGGTCAAGCAGTGAAGATCCATCAAAACCTTGGACCGGAAGATAATAAAGGAAAACTTTGACGATGTACTTGACACTTCATTTCTAAATTATTACAAAAAGTCAATAATACAATTCTATAATATTCATACATATTACTTTAACTATAAACCTAAAACTCTTTGTCATTCCAATTAGAACCTAATTCGTATAAGACTTTAAGCCCAATAGCATTTCTGTTGCCTCCATTTAATAAACTAGTTCCCTTATGGTAACAGATTTGGCTTGAACTGGCAGCCAATCGATTACGGCGGCGGTGCGAAGATCAAATAACTGTGGCCGCTCCGGAATTCGCCAATTAAACTTGCTTCTCGTCTTGAGATACAACAGTTTGTCGAGAATTTGTTAATAGATTACAATCTAAAACATTTACGTGTTTTTGTAAGCAAATAATATTTTGTTATTATGGTACAATATACATACCTACCCCATTTTCCTTCATAAAACTTCCCAACAAAACTTTCGTTTGAATAAAACCACTTCAGTTCCAATTTTAAAATTCCACTGATATTCAAAATGCAGAATAAAACCGCACTGCCTTTGCGTTATTCCAATTTAAAAAAAGCGCAAATACGGGCCAGTGACATTTAAATCGCAGAAAAATAAAAAATTAACCTCTTTAAAAGCAATCTTGCAGACAGCACGCGCGGGACAAAACAATAAACGCCATTAAAAGAACAAAAGCAAAAGGTAAGGGCACAATTAAAACAAGAAATAATAAGGAGTTTGCTATAATAAGTATTATCGCGAGCGGACACAATAACAGCAGGTTCGCTTTGTACTTACTCTGAAACTTTTATGTTTTATTTTTATTTTGTTCAACGCTGGTTCTGTCTTTGTGTTACGTTATGACTTAGTTATAATGACTACTATATTATTACACTTAAAAATAAACTTCTACATGCCCCTTGTGTCTGAAATTTTAAGCTTTGCAGTAGGTAAGTGGAAATTGATAAAATCTGAAAATGAGATCAAAGCTAAGCCTCGAAAATTATAATGAAGGGAATTTTTTTCTTCTTTAATTGCAACTTGAAAAATTTCTCTATCTAGCAACCTGAAGTCTGTTTCACAAACCCGTCCTACTGTATGGTACAGTGTGTCGAGTAGGGGGACCACGCACCTGGCGGCGGCGGCGGGACACGCGCCCCGCGCTTCTGCCGCCGAGGTGCGATGTCGGCGCGGAATAATAATACAAGTGCGTGTATGACCCGGCTCGAGCGATGGGTGACTTGCTTGGGTTAGTAATTGATTGACGTTCAGTGATTCAAGCGGATATCAATGGCCTAGATTTAGAAGGCAAATGTGCTAAGTGTTTTTTTTTATTCAAATTCCGTTTAAACTCTTAAATGTAAAAAGATGTACTTAGCACATTTGTCTTCTAGACCATCAATATAGCCTTAAGTGTGTTTTTGATGCTGACTTGTTAGTGTTACACTATTCATCGGTATTATACACTGTAGTTGTATACTATAGGAGTCAATGTTGTACAGCGAAGATATAAAAACTTAAATAATATATCTCTGTTCAACAGTATCTATAGTACGGGTTTATAGAAAATAAATAACGAAAGAACATGGTGTGCATGCTGCATATTATGTTGTCTAAATACAATTAACGTCCATTTATCATGTATAAGATGAATAGGGGTAATCATTCGGAATTAAAATATTTTACTGTAATGTAAGTAATGTATATTTTTTTCTTTTTATCATCTATTTGAGTGTAGTTATTCTATATTTTTAAGGTAAAGAAAAAGTTTTGTACCTACCTATTTTGTTACAGTTACTAGCGCTATGCTTGTGTGAGAGGACTAAATCACTTACTACAAAATTAATAATTATACCTATTTTAGTAAAGACAAAAATAGGTAATAGGTAGGTAGGTAGGTACCTATTATATTTTTACCTTGCTTTTGAAAATATAAAAAAAAACAATTTATTATTATTTTTTATTATGAAATCTCAAGAATAACTTATATAACAAGCCAAATAATTGTTAAATTATTCATACTAAATTTACTCTTACTGTCTCCCCTTTTCTTTTATCGCATTAAACTACAACACGCATGCGTAAGTCGCGCCATCTGCCGGCAGCACCTGGACTGCGCGAACGCAAGACGCATTGTTACCCTACTGTCAAAATTCAATGCTGCATTTTAATGCCGATTTTTCATCACTCAAAGGGGTTTATTAAGGGTTTAATTGGTCACTTAGTTTTCGTTTTGTAACTAAGCAAAATCAAATCAATGAGTTGTAGGTAATCTTCTAATTAACTAATGCTAGTTAGTATCTAATAAGATTATTTGTAATAAATGAATTACCTACTGTAAACTTGAGTCTCTTCCATTTTATTATTTCGTCATCTCGTCGCCTTTTTACATAGTCATCTTTTATTTTCTGGTGTTGTTCTGATTTTTATTTTATACTAGTGTTTACATACACACAATTTATTACAAGTTGATCTGTCACTTGGATTGCCCAATTATTTTTTTGTTCCTAAACTAACAGCAACTTGACTTTTAAGTAACAAAAACGTGAATTTTTAAGCAGTCTAATAAAATATATATATTTTTACATAATAATACCTGTAGCAAATAAGTATAATAAGTTCATTAGAAGCTGGTGGTCCCCCTCGCCTCCGTACCGCGAGACAATGCGCGTGCGACGCGTAAGTCACGCCATCTGCCGGCGGCACCTGGCCCGCGCGCGCAAGACGCATTGTTACCCTACTGCGGGATTAGCTAATATTATTATTATAATTGGCTTTACGATTAACATTTTGTAAGACATTGGATAGTAAGCAAAACCTAGATGTAATTTTTTTTTATTCGGTTAATAGTATTTTTATTTTAAACCTACATCAACGGGAAAAACTTTGTTTCCTATTCCTGCTGATTTTTTTGACGATACTTTTGTGTTGCATTCTTTTTTTTTACTTATATAAATCTGAGATTAGGTACACACAGCAAAACATCTAGCTATACACTTCAGAAATCTGAAATATTGCATGAAAGAGAGTCGCACTAGAATCAGGGCTGGGCAAAATACACACCTTGCTTTAATTTAAATACAAATTACAAATTACTTTTTCGTATGTAATTAAAATACGAAATATAAAATATTTTTTAGACGGGTATTTGAAATATAAAATACAAAATACAGTATTTTAACCATTTTAAATTAAAATACAAATTACAAAAATACAAAATACATTCACAGCCTTTAATAGAACTAATCCAGCTCAGCCTTATTTGTCAGCAGCAAAAGAAGAATTTCCTTTCATGAACACTAGATTTTTAAAAGTACCGTCAGACAAACAGCCTCTTGTTGGGGAGTGAATAAAACCTGCTAAAGAAAACAATTTCTCTACAGGTCCTGACGAGCATAAACTTGTGCTCCGGGTGCTAGTGTTTATAGTCTATGTACGAATCAGCTAATTTTTATTATCAATTTATCATTTATAATAAGATCGCTAAATGTATTTGTTAAAATGTATTTTGATGCAATAAGTATTTGAAATACTAATTACAAAATACCTCGGCGTCGGGTATTTAAAATATTAAATACAAATTACATTTTTAGGTAGTAATTGAAATACATATACTAAATACGTATTTGTATTTTAAATACGTATTTCAATTAGAAGTAATTCAAATACTGCCCAGCCCTGACTAGAATTCATAGAAGTTGACATAATACACATATATACATCTCTTTCTTTTTCTCTCTGCTCTGTCTTTAATGGTTAGTTAGGTGTGATGTTGTGTGTACTTACCTTAATATTGAATTTATATCTTAAAAAGTTACTTTGTCTAAACACTAAAATTGAGTGCTGCCAAACTACTTAAAAAGAGTAGGTTTTTTAAAATCAAGACCGCACGTTTTTTAAATGACTTTAGTGCTTATAATTACAAATAATTTTAAATCCAGACAAATGTTACCTATATACCATTTCAATGTCCTTACTCTCGTATAGGTAGTTATCGTTAAAAAAGATTTATGCGAGTAAATAAGCCCCTCCTCATAAATTTCCATACATTCAGGTGTACTAACCTTAACGCGATAATTGGCGTGACTTCAGGAAACGGAAGTGAGGCGGCCAATGGCAGCCGTCACGGGGTTTGGACAGACGTGCACGCATATATACAAAGCAAGGATCCGGTCAGGATGCTTTTACGAGTATAGAACAGTTAGTTATCTTTACAAAGTTTTTTTGTGTTTTAATATGCTAATAGGTTCATTAAACTATAAAGTAGCTGCTTATTTACTTATTTAAAATTTAAAATCACCCCAAAATCCTCAGATACACTGTTTAGTTTAGATTTAGTGAAATAGTAGATACCTAACTATGAAATTGTGTTTGCACCTATGTTATTTTAGACAACTCGGAGCACATATAATATTTGTGCGTTATTTTGTTACAATTCATTTGGTTATCGGTTATATAAAGGTTATTACATTATCTATAGAAAATCACGTTTGTTATTTTATTCCGTTTTTAGTACTTGTTGTTAAAGCGACCACAGAAATACGTCATCTGTGAAAATTTCAAATGCCTAGCTATCACGGTTCGTGAGATACAGCCTGGTGACAGACAGACAGACGGACAGACGGACAGCGGAGTCTTAGTAATATGGTCCCATTTTTACCCTTTGGACCCTAAAAAAACATCCTCGCGCTCTTTTACATTTGTATAGATTAGTGTAAAGGTTTCTATGTCAGTTTTCAAGCCAAGTCTCAAACATTAAGTTATATAATGTAAGTGCAAACAATTCAAGACATCCCTTTCCACAAAAGAACAGAACAATGGGCCAAGTTGTCGCAAATTGCTCGCGAGGCGCAAATTGAATACCGAGGTGTGAGGAGGAACACGGGCGCGCGGCCCGGGCGGGCGGACCGCGCGGGCGGACCGCGCGGGGGAAACGCCGCGGACGGTGCAACAAATATAGATGTTTATATCGTTTGTAAATGGAGAAAGGATAAAAGAAATAAAACTAGTAAAATATTGTGAACTTAGACATAGTACAATTAATTGTATGTTTTGTCAAAAATATTTATTCTACACAAATTAAACTAGGTAAGCTGCGTGTAATTAGTTAGTGTAAAGTTTAAATTTCACAAAACGATGTTAAATGTTAATCAATGTTAATCGACTGTTATTTCGTACATTTTGACAGCTAAGTTGTTGGTGAAATTCGACTTAAACCTTAAATAACTGTACCTACAATTTTTTTTGAAGTGATTTTTTTGTTTTTTTACTTAGGGCATGATATGCAAAAAAAATGTTTTTATGGTATGGACAGGGCAAAGAGGCACACATACCACCTCAAGATTCCTAAGTGGAATCTGTGAATCATAGATATATGCTAATGGGTTAACTTGATTCCTGGGATCATTTTATACACATACAAAGTGATCATTTTGCCTCAAACACCAAATTTTTACACACCAATCAAAATATAACTTTCACACTCCACATGAGTTGAACGTCAATGCTTCCGCCAATAAAACAACATTTCAGTGAAACTCAACATTCGGAAGTAATGAAACTTTAAAAATGGGCATACCATGGATTATAAACCCCTTTTATTTTCCTATAATAGAAGCACCATTTCCATGACCCTTGGAAAGGCAACTAGAGTGGGGTCGTCGCGGGGAATACGGTTGATGAGTAATTGGATAGATGTCGCTAATAGTCACACGGATACGGTGGGGCATCATTTTTCCTCCAGGGATCATATTATACACATCCCCCTAAGTCCCTAATTTCACTAGGATAGCAAAAAGCCTAAGTTCACTCCTGCTGGAATGCATAAGATAGAGTCCCAGCCTAGTTTGTTATTGGACATTGAACTCTCTTAGACAATAAGACATAAGTAATCCTTACTCTCATTCTTACACATATATTTTAAAAAAAAACAGTATAAACAAGTTATATTTTCTTATTTTTGGAAATGTTTGGAATAAATGAATTTCCCAATAAAGCAACACGGGTTTTTAACAATCGTTTTTTTTTAAACGAGCGGTCCATTCCACAACTCCGTCCCTTGTGTCCCCGCCGAGTGAGCACTTACACGCCAACTTGGCGACACTTCCGCGTCGTCACCCGCGAATAAACGCGCGTACTAAAGTTTTCGCATTAGCCCACATGCCTGAGGCAAAAAAGTAATTAACAGCGTCTTTGTGAGGAATCTTGAGCGTTTTGTAATTAATAGTGCGTCAGATATCTTCGGATCGATCATTGGATATCGCGAGCGGTGTGGGTCGGTATTTCGGAGTAAGCCTACAATATATATTTTTAAATCCTTTTTGTTCCTAGCAATGAGGCGTATCAGTTTGTTTGATAAATTATAGGCATAACTAAAACACAAGAAAGGGGTTGTTTTTAAAAAACAGTAAGAATTTCCTTTTAATAATTGGACTGACCTTACATTACTATGTTAAAGTTGCTAGGTTTTTCATTAATAAAATACATAAATACGCTCAACAGCGATGTTAAAATGAAGACAGAACGTTAGAGTCAAAACTATATTTATTTACCCAAGTATTCACAAAGAAAAACTCGAGAGTCGAAACCAAACATTTTTGTGGTATAACGATCTCTATTTTTATATTTCATTAAAAATGCGAATTCTTTTTTCAAAAACAAATCCACCGTCTATTCGGACGTTATTCCCACGTTCCAAAGCGTAGAAATATCTAGTTCGCAATTCAAATACATAAAGGCCCCGTTCCGTTCCACGTAATGATCGCTAAGATTCCCGCTCCATCGCTCGGTTCTTAATTTCTACGCTCTTAATGAGATCCACCTTCAACGTGTCTGTGTACAATGGAACGTGATGCGTGAGGTTTCTTTTTTTCTATCTATTCAGCCGTTCTGGGGGCGTTTAAAAAGAAAGTTTAAGTAATGATTCTCCGGCGAATGAGGCTGTCATGTTTTAATTTTGTTAGTGGATCTGAGCGCGGTTCCAAACGCTCTAACATTTGTGCTTAGCAAAGACATTGCATTTAAAAGAAGTAAACAAGTGACTTAATGAGATGCAGTTGCATTGAGTTAAGGTAAGTACATTGGTACACACCTAGCGACACCGTTCAGGAACTAAAATAATTAATCGCCTATTTTTTAGTATCTACCTCGCTTGTGAGTATACTAAGTGATTGAAATTACGAAATACGTCTGTCACAGGTACCATCCTAGATGAAATACATTATCGGTACAATTAATAGGTAGGTATCTACATTGAAAATAGATTTAAGATAACTATATTATCTATAATGATTAATGACCGTATACGGTGTAAGGCAAAAAACACGTCCAGAAATAATAGGTACCTATAAGGAGACTTTTCGTGTCGCTTTAAAAAATATTAACATCCTATATTTTTAGCAGAGTCAGTAAAATTTTCCATTGACGGAGTTCCTTTGCATTACCTACGGACAAAAAACAACATCTTCCAATTTTAAACTTTAAATTTCCGTACGAAATCAGGGCAGCCAACGTAACGCTTCAAAGTGTTTTATCGTAATCGTCCCTGGCTAAAGGAACGTGAAAGGCCGGTGAAAGACTGCAAGAGACTCTCGGGAAGGCTCTCCATTAGCGGGAATTCACTGCGCTATCTTCGGGCACAAGGTAAATGGAGTGGACATTTTAAAAAGAAATGACGTTCCACGTCTACGGCCCCGACCGCTCTATGTAAAGTTATCCGTAGGCTTGCAGCGAGAACGTTTATTTTTATTTGGTTATTCTTTTTGCTATAGGCGAAAAGCTGATCAAAGTGTTAACAAAACGTATTGGATGCGTTTAAATGACAACTTGAACTATTTACTCAATTAGTTCTGTATCGATTGTTTTCGACAAAGAAATTAAATGTACTTTGTAGTAATTATTATTATTATTAGTAGTATTACCTATAATATTAAATCTCTTTGGTTTACGATACTCAAGGGCATAGTTCAACCAATTAATATATTTCAAATTTTAATGTTATGTTTTTTAACAATTCCTTTCGGTCTAAACGAACTCAAAATTAGAAATGGAATCGAAAGTAGGATTTAGAATATTTAGCCAATATCTTTTTGTATTTTTTTCGTAAGGAAATTAGACAGTGGGTACTTAGGTATAGAAACTTCGATTTTGTGTTTGTTTTAACAGTCGATGTTAGTTATGTAAAATCTACACGAGTTGGTATGTATGAGCAAATGGTACTGACTGACAATGTTTTTATTCGGTCCACTTATCAGAAGAAGTGGCGAGACTCAGTAGTAGGTATTATGAGGTCATTCCTGTAAGTCATTACTATCAACGGAAGCGACGGAAGTCTGCTCCGAAAGATAAAGAGAATAAATACTAATATAATAACTTAATCTCTGTTTTAATAAAAAAAAGGAGTATCGTAATTATACCTAAATGTGCTGGAATAAATTTGTCACAACAAAAATAAATTATAGGTAGGTACAACTCTTTAGTTTCCCTTGTTCTACAGGTACCTACGTATCTAACAGTTATCTTATTTAGACTTACCTACCTCTTTATTTTCCGGTTGTGGGAGCTGCTGGAGTCGCTCCTGTGCCGATGGTCGGATATCTGTTAGAAACAACCTGTCATTTAAACCGTCATCACAATTTTACGCAGATTTATAATTTACTTGGAAGCAAAACTTTACCAAACGTACGTATCTACTCTCAACTTTAGGTATACATATAGCAGCACACTTAAGCGCTTTGTCACTCTAACGTCATGTTTGAACTGATGCACTAATATTTCAAAGGAGTTAAAGCGGCAAGGTACTAGATACGTAAACATACTTAGTAGGTATGAGCAAAAAGATTTAGGGATAAAAATATCCTTACATTCATTGAGTTATTTTACAATGTGCTAGGTACCTACGTTGCGGTACCTACCTACATTGTAAAATAGCCCTATAAAAATAATTTAAGGATATATCTTATCCCTCGACTTTTTTTATGTGTGTATTATTTCAAACCTATCCCATGTCAATATGTATAGGTAATTATAGGTACCTACATTACTGCATTGTTCTTTATTTTTATTTAACTGATAGGTAGCTGTATTTAAATCTGTAGGCGAAGTCCTAATTTGGCGTTGGGCGGTAACATCTTTCAAGAAAGTAGGCGTTTGGCGGTGGGCGGTAACATCTTACAAGAAAGTAGGCGTGCGAAGACACGGGGGCGGCCCAAGACGGGAAAGGGCGTACTCGTATGTAAATAACGAATCGTTTAGATAAGTTTAAATAAACTCAAATGCATAATAAGTAGGTAGGTACCTATAGTAAAACCAGAGAATTCTAACAAGATTGTGATTGTTGTGCATAAGCGTCTTGATTCCATCCGAGCCTGACAACACCATAGCTACATCAACTAAGACGTTAGTTGAATCGCTAAAGAACTTGCTGTTGTTACTGACAGCTCTGGTTGATGTAACTAATAGGTATCATAGGTAATTATTGTATCATTATTTTTTCAACTAAGAGAAAATCTCCCTGGGTTGGCTCACATTTTCTTGAGTGTCGACCACGTGATGAGAGAGAAGGATAAATGGAGTAAAACAATCACACAATGTACCCGAGGGAAGGAAAAAGAAAGAGAGGTAGACAAAGGTGGGATGACGACGTTAGACAAGTAGCGGGAATGACATGGGGTAGAGTGGCCATAGAAAGGCCAGAATGGAGGAGGCCTTTGCCACCAGGCAAACAGACATGCAAAAATGGAACAAAAGATTACTACAGGGCGAACGACTTGAAGTGTTACCAAATTCACAAAATCGAGCCTGGTGTCAAAGTAAATGCGACTTACTATCGGGAAAATGTTTTGGAAGCTGCGTTGGAGCCTTGGGCACGCAAAAATTTCGGTAGTAGACCGTGGACATTACAACAAGACTCGGCCCCGGCTCATAAAGCTCGTGTGAACCAAGAATGGCTGAACAACGCGTGCCACAATTTATTTCGTCCACACAATGTCTTTCGAATTCCCCAAACGCGAACCCGATGGACTTCTATTATCTGGTCCATTGTGGAGAGCAAGGTGAGGAGAAGAAAACATGCCAGTATGGATGCATTGAAGAAAGCGATCGTACGTAATTGCCATTGCATACCGCAGGATCACATTCGTGCAGCGTGCAACTCATTTTTCTACCGTCTGAAGGCCATAGACAGCAGAAGGTGGTCATATCGAGTTAAAATAAAGTAATCTTAAAAATTTGATATCTTTTTCTCATTTTTTTCTTAATAATGAATAACTTAAAACAACAACAAAAAAATCGTAGCCTTTTGAATTTGGTAACACTTCATATCGTTCGCCCTGTATAAAGAATATTCAAAGAGATATACTTAGTCGTGTCCGAACGAAGGCTCATGATCTAATAATAATAAAACCTACGGTCACAGACTTTGTCGCAAAAATCCAACGATTAATTCCTATATTATTTCTATCTCGTCACTTGACGCTGTCATTATGATTAGGTTCTATGGTGGATCAACATTTAAAGACCTTGAAGGTACAGTCGAATTGTTCACCTTAGTGCGTTGTAATAAGGTCCAAAAGTGGATACGTATCTTTGTAGTCGACTTTATCAACTCGACTGTCTACCGCTGTCACTCTCGCAAGCCCAACTGGCAGCATGTATGTACCTACCTATATCTGTCACTTGTGGTTAAACGATAAAACGAAAATTGCCGATCGCTACACACTAAAGTGCTTTGTCACTTTAAGGCCAAGTTTTAACTGCTGAATTTATCTGGCAAAGGCGTTAAAGCGACAAGGTACCTACGTAAGGCTGACTCTACTAAAGTGTAGGTATCTACAGCTAATAGTTGTGTGTGGACCGTACGTAGATAGGTAGGTATGCGTCACGAACACGCGTAGCATGCGTCATGCATGACGCTCATTACTGCGTTCAAATATCGCCGGTTGAATATTAATATGAAAAGCCATGAATCATTAAAAACTGTTATAGGTACCTACCTAAATATTCCCTATTCAATGACAACATGAACTTTTTAAAGGCTGTTCTGAAAAATACATGTTTGTCTGAAAAGCATAACTACCTACCTACTTTTTTTTAAGTAGGTATTGATTAGTATTTGCTGAGAAAAAAATAAACAAATTTCAGCTAATGTCGTCTAAAGAGCTTATACGCCACATGGTCTTTTCTACGTCACAGCTAGTGCTAGGCTTAGGGCCCGGTGTTTGATCAGTAGTAAACTCAATTACCTAATTGTTAAAATTCGAAAAAGGAATCTAAAATTTGACACAGATTCTTGAGATTTAACCATTAGTTACGGTTTTTAACGATTAAGTAATTAGTTCATTTTACGGCGAGCGTAAAGGACATAACTGCATAGCTATCTCATAATATCTCCCCTGATTATATAAACAACAGGCTCTTAAAACACCAAAACGCGGTTACTAACAAAATGACGTACCTACCTAATTCCGACCAGTAGCCGTAAGCGGGCGTAGCATAGCATAGGTACAGTGATAACATTTTCTTTTTCTAATAATAATAAAAAATAAAAAGGTATGCTTTTGAAACAAACCTCTTTTGAGCATAATTTTATCAGTCCCAATTATTGAAGTTAATAGAAACGTAATCCACTTTCAAACTAAATTCTATTAGTGATATGAAACTTCCGACCGACCAATAAGACGCCGCGCGCCCACATCTTACCACGCCCCCTTTCTTAGATGTTTGGCCCCGCCCAACACTTGACTTACAAGTTACAAGACGCCTACTGGCATTAGATGCTATTAGATACTTATAATAACTAGCGCATTACTATGGCATATCCGACATAATCTTAACAATCTATAAATAAAAATACTGCATACCAAATTAACCTACTTACCATCCTTAAAAAATAAAAACATGCATTTTACTTTCTTAACGAAGTGTCACTAGGGCCACCTATAGAATAAGATCCACACTAATGCTCAAGCGTAATCATTTTACATCCATACGATAGATGGCGTAATTAACCTGGTCAACCTGAACCTACAACATCCTATAAAAGTGCATAGGATCATAAAATCATAAATCATAATCCATCATATAATATGGGGCAACAAAAAATTAATAATAAGGCGTTTGTAGGAAAAAAAAGGTTTATAGATATTTTTAAATTAACATCACACAGCACACGACTGAATTAACTGAACTCAACGACATCTATAGCAAACTGCATACAACTAGTGACATGCGCGTGCGTCGTTTCCGTCAAGCGCCACCTTTGCATAGAGCGTTGAACTACATTGTTTGAGTTTTATGCAGTGCTGTACTTTCCTGTTCAAAAGTTCCGCTATTTGACGCTAGATGTCACTTGTCATAACATTTAGTTTGGTTGATATTCTTGTGTCTCCGACGCATGTGTTTGTATAATTATAGTTTCGTCTTCGTGTTTTATTACGGTGGATGAAACATTTGCAAATATATGTATGCTAAACGTTTTAATCTGCACGTTATTGAGAAAGTTAAACAATATTTTGTCTTAGACTATTATTCTGTCTTAGAACGAAAAAGTCTATTATAAAGCCCTCAAATAGAAAAATAAATAGAAACATGATCGTTTATTATCGTTTCGAAGCGGTGGAAACGTAATAATCCAAATTTGGTAGACAAGGTTTTGGTAGATCCGATTTCAACAGCATTTTTGAATTAATGGATATTAGATAGAGATAGGTAAGTTAGTTTGTTGACGTCTCCGATACTGAGACTGAAATCCTTGCTAAAGATATTCCTTAACAGACAGTCAAATATTCTGTATATACTGATCTACCTACTCACAATTTTCAAACTTTATTACGTTACATTTTTTCAGAGTAGCTTGTTTTGACCTCTTATAACAAATAAATAACCTGCCAAGTGCGAGTCGGGCACGGAGGGTTCCGTACCATTCTCGTAAGGGTTCCTTACCTTGAATTTTTATTAGGTATTTGTTATTGTATTGGCAATATTGTCTTGTTAAATTTACCTTATTTACGAATTGCAATGTAATGTTGCTATTCTTAATAAATAACAAAAAAATAGCAATATAAATTCACACTCTGTGGGAATTTCAACTGTCTACCTACTACAGTTCATGAGATACAGCCCTCTGACAGACACACAGACAGCGAAGGCTTACTAACAGGGTCTCGTTTCTCTGTTGGCACCCTTTGGGTTCAGAACCCTTAAAACAGGATGTGCTAAATAAGATACGTCTAGCATAAACTAGTTTATGCTTAACTATATAAACTTGTTTTAGTTAAAGTATTCTTCGTCTCTTTCTGTCAAATTTGAATGTAATAATGACGGATAAAGACAGAGCATATTTCAAGCACACTTTAGCTATTACCTTTAGCGTTTATAAATAAGTGAGTTAGTTCTCAGCTTGTTGTTTTTGCAAGTAAGTAAGTAGGTAGTCCTAACCAGAGGTGCATCCACTAGTTATAACCTAAGCGTAACATAATTATTATACCTATCTTTATCTTTCAACTTTTTTCTTGCATATTCATTAACTGATTATCGAGACAAATATCACGAGTACAATCTACTGACGAGAGTGAGACAGATGGTCTCTTCGACTCATTTGCTGCCACGTAGCGCGTAGCCAGTGGCGTAGCGCTACGCTCGTAGCAGATAAAGCATTTTTCCGCTTTTAAGTCAAAACTGGCTACGTACTGAGAACCCGCCGCGCCGAGCTGGTGGTGGTATTGGAAGTGGCAACCTTGTAACTCTATGATCAGACACATCTAAGACACCATTGCATTTTGCATTATCTGTAAGCAAAATTCGAAGTGGACACGGGAGCTTTGGTCGCAAATTCATCTGATATTGTAACAGTAACAAGTGCACGGAATTTTATTCGGTTTTTTATGACTCGGTTTACAAACACCTTTCAAACGGCAAATGTACAAGTGAACAGAAGTATTTTTTTACACGTTTATTCATGTTCATATTCTATCAAACTTAAACGTTTTTTGTCGAAATCTACTCGTATAGCATTTTTTTGAGTAATTTCGAATATTTCGCTCGGGATACACGCGTTAGAACCCGTTTTTATTAACTCTACGACCTTTTTTGACTCTTGTTTTAATAAACGTATTCATCCAAGTATTCATCCAGTTCTTAATATTAAAATGTTTTAAGTGAAGTGACTTGAATCATGTAACGACACTTTTTTACTACGTAACTATTTATAATTGTAAGATTTATTGAACAAAATTCTTGCGTGAAAGTCACTCCTTTACTTACTTACTTTTATACTCTATCGCATAAAATATACTTGATTGCAGCCAAAATACTGTTAAATAAATATAACATACATCTAGTAATACTAACCCTTGTAAAACTTAAAATCACAGATACCGACGGAGAAGAAATAAACCGGTTTTAATGGTAATTTACTGTCGTTGGGGTGCATACGGGTTTTCATAACCCTTTATTGATTTGACGACGCATTCAAGCATTGATGTTATGATTATGCATACATCGTTAACTATAAACGAAATTAGAATAGGTAAACTACTTTAAAAAGAAAATATTCACCCTAAGAAATATGTCATACAAAAAAATTACGTGTTAAACACAAATTAAGAGACGTTGATCATAAAAACGTTTCAGAAAGCAGCAAAAAAACATAAAATAAAACAAAGGAAACAAAAAATGTAGGTATTTTATTTAAAAAATCACAAAAAAAAAAAAAGCAGAACTCAAACATCCTTAAAATACTTTTAATGATAAAAAAAACTTAAATTAAAAATGAATGGGTAAAAATTTACACACAAATTAGAGCAGCTTAAGAGTAAAACCAACCCGTCGGGTTCCGCCGCGAGCTTTCGAACTCAAGCAGAGTTTTCTGAGCGACGCTGAAATCGTCGGGTTGGCTAATAATACTTATTTCTAAATGTAATCGAGCAAGAACACATAAAAAAAAACTAAAAAGATAGTCTAATACAAAACAAAAAAAAACTACAACTACCACATCAATCAAACTACAAAATACAAAAAAAATATCTATTTAATATAGGTAATTAAAATAATCACAACCTTGGTCCTTGAGATGGTGTTGTGTATCACTAAATGTCCGTAATATCTTATCACATGAGTCCCAACTCTAACTTAGCCTACCGTAGACGAGTATATTCGTGGCAGTCGACACTTAATTAAGAACTAGTACTTATCATTACTTTAACGCTTAAGTTAACTACGCTAGTCTATTGTTCGCTCGAGATCGCGGTCGTTCGTTAAGAAAATAAAATATCAAATAAAAAATATTTCCAATAACTGCCAAACGTTAATTCTCTTTACAAATATAACCGACATAAATATTAAAAATTTTGCAAAAAACTTTTTTTCCACAAGTCAAAAAATGTAGGGTTAGTAGCCTAAAAATATTTTCGATTAGACGCGGTAAGATTATTTTGAATTTTGTTATTATTAATGATCACAAGAGCACGAGGAACGAATATTGCGTCGCGCGGGCCGGCCGGCCGCGGCGACTCCAGACGGACGACTGAGTCCGCGACGGAGCCTCGGCGGCCCGCGCCCGCGGCGCCCCCCCCCCGCTCCCCGGCCCCGCGCGCGCCCGCCTCTCCCCACCCTCCCTCCTCGACCCGACTTCGTTACGAGCCACTTGTAATCGCCGAGCGATTTTTCCGCCTAAGACAAATTAGGCTCGAGCCGCCCACGTCTCAGGGCGCTAGGGCGTTTTCTTATAGAAAAACGCCTTGTAACGCGTATAAGGCTTTTTGAGGAACGACTTTGCTTCATTTTCCTTTTTGATTCTTTCTAAAGAGTTTTACATTTAACGCAAAAGTTACAATGATATGAGAATCAGTAAAGACCACAACATAATGAAACCTTTTAAAAATAGCGCAACATGACGCAAAGTGTAAAAGTTGAATCATTGACATTCGAACGTTGTACCGGCTGTTTTATTTTTAAATGTTATTTAATCGTCACTCTCACTTTCAGCGCCGAGGTCGGCTTAATTGTAAATAAAATTCAATCATTCGCAAAAAAACCTCGTAATCGCGAGCCGACAATATCAATGAGAGCACGCACACGCGCGCCTCGTCCTCGCTCGTTTTATGGCGAGATTAATTTAATTTTAGTAATGAGTTTTTAAAAACGGATAGTTTAAATGGTCTTAAGGACAAAAAAATAGTTCTAGACAGTAAAAAATCAAGATGAAAATAATGATCAAAAACAAGACTCCTAGCTATAAAGATAAAAACAACGTAAATAACTTTCTTTTTTTCTCCGAGGATCACATAGGGATGAAATAGAATATTAAGTACTACCTAGTAAGAGTTCATCTTTAATCCCATTTCATGTACCTCCAAGATATATTATTTTTGTGATGTAATTTTTTTAATATGCAATGAAAATTTAGATGAAACAGTATTAACGCAAACACTAACGTTTTAATTGTCAACTCTTAGTTTAGTAAAAACAATGAACACAACTTTTCTGTTCCATAACTGCGCAGACTAATTTCGTCTCGCAACTCTTAAGCCGGGCCCTGAATATTAATGAACTATTTAATACTACAAAGCACCATATTGCAATATAAATAATTTGCTTAAAACTTAAAATACAACCTTGAAAATCAGATGTAATATGAGCCTTTTAAATGAATCCGTTATTTTTGCGTGTTTTCGTAAATAAAAATCGAATGAAAGATTCCAAATTTAAATCTCGCCTAGGGTAGCCGCATCAATAGTAACACGATTCTTTGCGTCCAGCTGCGGGGTCGTCGCTCCCGATTTTAACGAGGCTTCGATTTTTAAAAGTGGACAGAACGCAGTGTTTCGTTGTCACTACATTTTATATTTTAAAGTTTTTTTTATTGGTGTGATGGCGTTTTTTTACAGTGACAATAATTTTGTTTAGGTATTTAGGAAGGTATTAAAATTAAGTGTTTGGAAATGTCGTTTTACAGTAATTATTTTAATATACCTACCGTAATTATGTATTTCTTATTATGAGCATCAGTCTTTCTAAAAACTATGATTTACTTGAATTAACGTTAAGTTTAGCAACGTAGCGTTTAGTCGTTTGGACACAGTGTGTTAAATTTATCTCTAATTAATAATTATATCATTATGATATGGTAGCATAGATATTAGTAAAAGTTTATTCTGTCATAATTAATGTATTATCGATTATTTCCTATAAAAAAAATATTTTTAAATAGCGAAATGAAATTTGATTTTGTCTAGTCTACCAAGCCTAATTTTACATTTTAGTCTTAACTACCGAAAATATAAAGGTAATCAAGATAAAACGCATTTTTGCGCCTTTAGTTGGTTTGCAAGTCCGATTTGATTACTGGATTGTTCATATAATTTTGTTGCAATGTTTAATTTAAATACTCGTCTACAGTAGATTACACGCAATAAATTAAAGTCAACATAACAAATTAAACAAAGTAATGAAAATAAACATTTTTACAAAAAAAAACATCAGTGCGAAATCTCCAAATTTAATGACGAAAAATACTTTTAGTTGACTAAATCCAAATTTTTACCCTTCTCAGTTTTATCAATAAATATTAAAAAAAAGCATTACAAAACTACTAAAACACTACTAAAACTCTTATAATTTAAACACCACAATTTACCTGTTGTTGCCTATATCCAAATCTTCACCAATCTTCTCAATTTTCAAATATTCGCTACTTAACGAAAGCGATCAGCACAAGTCCCAACCTGAACCTTAACTTGAAAAAAACCGCTTACAGTTCGAGTCACTTAAAAAGTCACATCGGAGCACTTAAAAAAAAAGTACGCGAAGAGGAACTTATACCACTTATATACTATGCGGCAAGAGCCGAATATTTACATTGGGGGAAAAAAAATGAGGTCATTCGGAGGTTACGGCGACGCAGCCGGTCGGCTCGAGGCGCGACGGGATGTGGCGCCAGAGCCCCGCGCCCCGTCCGCGCCACCCGAAAACCACGTGCGCGCACCCCAGACAGAGACGCCAATACTACAGCACCACCCGAGCGTACGAGACACCATTATACTTTTTTTAATTTACTATATTTGCCATTTTTATTATTTTTTCGATATTTTATTTTTTAGTTGATGCTCTCACCTGTTGTGCATGTGATCGACGTCCGATACGTTTGCTGAATGGGAATGTAGTAACTGAAAATGTTTTGGACTCGGTTTCGGTTTACATTCTTACAGGAATATCTTCCAAAAAATAATTTATGGACACTACATTTATGTTAACAAATTTAGAATTTAAGGAATACCTCGCTAAGTGAAATAATTATTTTTAACATGACCTTGATTTAAATGAGTCACAATAAATAAATAAATAAGTTTAAAAAACATCAGTCTTATTAGAAACGGACAGTGCTGCTACTAATCGCGGCGTCGAATAGCGGAACTAATCAGCATTAGCTAGCGACGCCACTGTCGCGCGGCTATCGCCGGCACTAGCGATGGTTCATTTCGGACGCATCTTTTATTTTTTCCTTTCTATTAATCGTGAAAGTGCAACGTTCACTTCGCTCGACATTCATCGGCCATTTTCGTTTTCTTTTTCGTTTTCATTGCCTTTTTCGCAGACATTTTGATCGAGGTGTTGAAATTTCACGTTTGTGCCTATTATGGCGATGTTTTCACTAGCCGATATCCAGACTGTCATCTAAGAATAGCATTATATTCTACATGCACATTTTTTTTCTTAGTTAATTGAGGCTATAATCTCTATAATATCGCGTAATGTTGTCCTTTTTTGTATAGTTACGCCACTAGACAAGAGATGGCGCTAGTAGTCTCACAAATTGAAGATTTGCTCGTTTTGTCCTTAGCGTTGGGATTGGGACGCGCGTCCGTCGGTAGCAGAATAGAATATTTTTATTGAATCTGCATTGCAATTTCGTTTCTTTTTAATTCACATTGAGGTTTGTTCTTTACTTTCTACAGATCTTTAAATTAACGAATGTTGAGTACATTTTAAGTAGTTTGTAGACACCAGATTTCAAACTGACTGATAGGTAAAAAAAACAATAATAGTGAAATCATGTAGGCAAGTTAGTTTCTCTCATTTGTTTTGTTAGTATTATACAAGTTTCTACTAATTTGCAGTGGAACAGCTAGGTAACATTACAAATAAACAGGAGTTAAAGGCAATTTATATTGATAAAATTAATAATATTTTCATACAATAACCTAATAAAGGTATCGTTGTTTATAACAATATCGTATGTAGGTACGTACATTAAATGATTGAATGATGAATTATATAACATACCTATATTTACATGTTCTTTAGATACAAGTACTTAATATTGGCTCGATTTTTGTGATTTTAGAATAAGTACCTAGACTACAATGTAGAAAGTATTCGTAATAAATAGGTATAAAAATAAACTATGAAATTATACCTAAATTACAACAACACTACGTCAAGACCACAGCGCCCGCTCTTTGTCCCCAAAACTACAGTCAATTGCAATGAAAGCGGATCACTTTGTATAGAATTTCTACAGAAAGTAACCTGTTTTCATTGCTCTTGAGTGTAAAGATAAGATAAGATAAAGATAAAAGATTAAGACATTTATTCAGTAAGTAGGCCGCACAGGCACTTTTACACGTCAAGAATCTACCAGCGTTTCACAAGAGGACACCACTGCTGAGAAGAAACGCCGCAAGAAACTCAGCAGAAGACTGTAGACTGACACAAACAAATAACACATGGTCCCTATCACGTGTTGTGCTTAAATAATATTTAATAAGCTAAGACATGTTTGTCGCTCGGATCTTCATTCTATCAAGTCTGTAACAAAAAACGCACTGAGCGACAAGCGAGAACATACAACTTGTGCTAGCCGTACTGGTAGTGTTTATCGTCGTGGATAAGCGTGGATACAACATCTGTAACTTTCTGACTAGTAAGTAAGTGCGAGAGGGACGGATGCTTTATCCACCGCGATAAAGGGGACCATAAGAACTTTCCCTGACTCACAATCTGTTTAAAACTAAATTGTATCTATGACTGTGTGAACAATAAGTGATTTTTTTAAAATAAATTAAGGATTATTCTTAATTTGTTACCAAAACTAAGAAATTGTTTGTCCTAAAAAGACAGCATTTAAGGATGTAAAATTCGAATGCTATATGTGGATTTCTAGCAACTTATATGTATCTAGCACGAATTTATTGTTACCCATGTTCAGTGAATAAATTATTTATATTTCTTTAAATAATACTTACCTACGAAATATTTTGTCTAACTTTAAGATTTATTTAGATACTTAATGTAAAAACATTTTTACTTCGGGTGATTCTTGACAACCAAATAAAAAGTTATATTACTTATCCTAAATTTAGTTTAGTTGGTCCAAAATAATTAAGAACCATTGACTATTATATGGCAAATTATTAAACTAGGATGCCTAGGTGAGTAGTAATATTAATGTATGGTGTACTTAGTCTTAAACCTGTACCTGGTCTGAGTAATCTACTAACGCGCATGCGTGTTTCTGATATACCTACAGGTAAACGTACCATAGATTGGTTCCTAATATCCTATATGTTTCATGTACCCACATAAAATAACCTTAAATTTCAACTAAACTGCAAATTTTGAATAAACCAAAGGTAAAGCTGTTACATAAGTTATATTGTGATTTTTTGAAATAGTATAAAGTAAAGCGCTAGTAGGTATATTTTTGACGTGAAAAAGAGCCCGTGTGATTTTCTAAAACTAATGAGTGTATATTGTAATAATTATATTAATGGTCTTTCAATCATCATCTCAGCCGAAAGGCCTCCATGGCTGAACATGGGCCTCCCCGAAGCTTTGCCACACGGAGCAGTCCTGGGGTATTTTTGACTTTAATTTTGAGAGCTCGAAATCAAAGTCGAGTGATAGAAAATAATAGTTCAGCTCATGAAAATATGTCCTCACCCAAAAGCTTAACTGACTTAATAATAATACTTATATCATTGGTATTAATTTAGAACTTATCTAGAATAGTGACATTTTGTAACAAAATAAGGCTTTATTATGAATTTTCACATAAAACTTTAAAACCAAATTGTAGACAAAAAAACACAAAGAAATGATATATAAAACTTGTATACTTATTTGATCCTTTTTTTAAATTTAAATTAAACGTACATAAAACTTTAAACGCGAGCCCTGTAAAATTTGGTCATTTTGAATAACGTCACTTTTCTTTTTAACGCAAGATATATTCACGCGGGTACACTACATGATTAGGAATTGATCAAAATCCCTTATTTTCATAATTCCCGATGTTTAAGATTAAATCTTAACAAAAATCACTACTTATTGAGTTTAAGCATTGCGGTAATATAATTTGTGTATCTTCTTAGCTTTGTGGTCAGAAGGTTGTATTAAAAACCGGACAAGAGCATGTCGGACCATGCTCAGTGTAGGGTTCCGAAGCCGTTACTACAAACAAATTAGACTTCGCGACAACCCTAACTTTGCCTTTGGAAAACTGTTATCCTCAATACATCGACACAGATCACGGTCAGTTTACCAACACCGCAAATAAGTTTTCGATAGGTGTAAAGAACCACTGAAGTCCACTGAAGTGATAGTTTTCCTATTAAATTAATTATATGTGCTTTCATTTACATATTTTCAGATTTTTAGTATTTGTAGTTTTGGCTGTAGGGGGGGGGGGGGGGGGGTCACTTGACTCTAACAAAAAGTAGCGCTTTGAAGCTTAATATTTCATAAACGGATACCTAAATCGTAAAATTGTTTTCACACACCCGCAATATTTTTGAAAGACCTATCCAACAACATCACACACTATGGGGTAGACGTGAAAAAATATACATCTCCAAGTTACGAGTAGGGGAGGAACACTACAAAAAAAATATTTCCAGGTTGCGGACGGACAGACGGACGGACATGTCGAAACTATAAGGGTTCCTAGTTTGACTACGGATCCCTAAAAAATGACGTCTATGTTTCAATTTCCATCTTACATTTCAAGCGATCAAGATAAAAGTTCCACAGTGAATCAGCCTCACCCTACAAATCTCCCTTCTTTCTTTTAACTAGTATAATAATATGTAATGTTACTGAGTGAAGAGAAATTGTCTGGTCGTAGACCTCAGCGAAGAACACTAGAACATTAACACTAGACTTTATAGTCGCATGCTAGACTAAAGCCGCAAATGCTGAGGGCGTAGGGCACGCGGTTCCCAATTCCCATCCTAAAAAGCGTTCTCAAAGGTATTAGAACGCGCGCGATCGCGGCGTTCCACGTTGTTCTTTTAGTAATTGCAGTTTCACCATCAGTTTTAATTGTCAGTTTTCACGGAACAATCAATTAAAACTGTACGTGTGTAAAAGAAAAACTAGCAGATTTGATCCTACACACGCTCGGTTTTAACTGACAGTTTAAACAGTTTAGTGAAAATTGACCGTGAGTAGGTAGCATCCTTAAAATACGCAGCATTGGTCTTAAAGCCAGAAATTGTAAAAAATCCGCTTAAATTTTATTACACATTTCCTTGTTCCCGATTACCTCATTTATTATTTTCAGTCTCAAGTACGAATAAAAAAAAACTAAACCGAATCCAATTACCATAAACCAGTATCTCATTCTTGTTGGAAAGACGCGCTCGTAAAGGCGTCGCCCCTGTTTAACCGAAAAACACCTCATAAAATCGTTCCACCCTTTAAAGAAATTACCGATGAGTAATAAATTGCAACCCTAAAACCGACCTTAGTATTACTATTGTAGGATGTAGTTTGATTTAGCAAGTAAATTCCACATACGTCCTTTTTTACGTGCTGGAAAACGTTGACGAACTGTACAGATTGCTTACCGGCAGTTTGCCGTAACTCCAAGTAGGTACCTACCTTGAGATTAAAAAAAAGTGTAGAAAATAAGTTGTAAAATTCTTAGCGAATAATACGTCACGTATTTCGGGGTTTTCGCTAATATTATGACAATCTTGCGTTCAATAAATTAATCTTCGCCTGTATGCCTTGATGTCGCTTTTTATCTTTATGAATTAGAAAGTTACAGAAGGTGTTCTAATTGGATTAGTGCTAAGTAACCTTTGTGCAACTGTGCGGCAAAACACAACAATAATTCCTATAATTATAATTAGTAAAATTAACAACAATACAATAATTTATTAAAATTTACTTACGATAATTATTGGAAAAAAATGGGTACTATAAATTTGACTTGATAAATTTAAAAATAATACATTAAATTAACTGAGAAACTTTTAAGAAGATGTTAAAAAAACACAAAAAGTTATGTAAAAGTTTCGTTGCGATCGTAAGGAAAATAATGCCCGCTATACATTGTATTGTATTGTAACGCAATCTCCCCAAGTACCAACATACATTTTATAACCGGCCTCTGGACCTGTCATAACGTTTCACACCTTCTCTGTAATGGCGCGTAACACAAGAAGCTAACTCCTTTTTTATTGGCACACCTTCAGCATTCGAATTTCGAACAACTTTGAATTTAGAACGTTTTATTGTGGCCAGTTACTTAACGAGGACGATTCTGAACCGTCTGTTCTAACATATAAGGAGATTTTTTCTTTGCAGGGGTTTAAGATTTGAATGTTGTCAATAAATATAAACTTTTTCATTTGTTTTTCATTGACAACGTAACTTGGTTAATTTGCGCTTTAAAATTGAACTCTACGCTGATCCTTTTACTCTACAGTATTCTCTGAATTGGTTATTGCTTTTGAGACAATGTTTTGGATTCGGGATTCAGTCTCGTACATTTTGTTTCAGAATAATTGTCGTTTTTGATGTCTCGGGTTGACGGAACATTGTGCTCTTATGATGTTAGGGATGAACCTAAAGTGTTTTTACGAGTTTTCTATGAGACCTCGGCGGGTGGAAACGGATTGAAGTTTTTATATCTGGTTTTATTTAAAAACGTTGTCGTAAAACGTTTCTTATTGAGATGTAAACTGGGGCGATAATGCAGACGCTGTTACAGGTGATTCCAATAGCCCTTTGAGATTTGTGACGAGTTTTTTTGGGGACAAGTCCTATAGAGCAATAAAATGTTAATGTTTGTCAATGTTGCTTAACTAAAAACAAAAGCCTTGTTCTGTAGTACTTTTTGAAACACTTTTATTATTATCATTAAAAAAAGATTGCCCTGTTACACAACGGTTCAAAATAACTTTTTTAATCATTCAAAAGACTAAAGAAAGGGGTAACAAATCCGTTAAATATTGCAAGTGCTCGCTCCAAAGAGTTGAAAAGAACTTTGCAAAGGTTTTGCGGTTCTTTTGTTCTCGATAAGTACCTCGATCTTAAAATTAGAATCGTAATAAGTACAGTTTTAACGAAGGACTTATAGAACTCTTTTTTTATTGAACTCCTTTTTAATTAAGCTGCAAGGGGTTTTTTCAAACTTTTCTTCGTGTTAAGTAAGGGAACGCAGGAAATGTTTTTTTGTAGGTACTTATCCGATTTATACAATCAATAAAACATAAAATTTAAGGTGGTAAAGGGACTATCGAAATAGGTACCTATTACCAATCTCAAAAGTGAAAATGCGTTGCCAAGCCATATACTAGTACTATCACCTGTTGTAAAACACACAAGGTACGGTATTTGAAATAGGAATGTATTTTTATAAATGAATTGTTTGCGTATAGTTAGACAACCAATCCACCCTAGCATAGGATCCTTTCAGCCCTAAAATGTCCACAAGCGTCCACTTAGGCCCTAGACTGGCTAAATAAATCAGGTGTGACCACACCACAGTGTCCATACGCTTAATTTATAGTCAACTTTCAATTTACTAAACACGCAACCGTAAATCTGGACGACAGTTAAACGCTCCTTGCGGTTGGCAACCCTGGACTTGGATTTGAAATTTGAAAATACAATGTCTTGTCGGTCAGTACGAATGCATTTTTGTTATTGATTCAATTATTTAAGGTTAATTTAATACTCGAAGTAAGTAGGTATAGTATTAAAGTAAAGTTTTCTTACTGTCGAAATATGTAAACGCATTGTCGCTTATTTTTATCTGACTTTTTAAACACCTTACATTAAAATACCACGTGACAAAACAAAATCATTTTATGAGGTAAAATTATAAGAAGTAATTTGTTAACATTTTTATTTTCCAACAAAACTACTCAATTTACTTTTTTTATTCATTTATAAACTAATTTTCACAGGCTATACAATCTAATCAATTGGGCTTAACGCTTGCAGTAAATCTAGACAACAATTAAACTGCTCCTTGCGGCTGCGGTTGGCCACCCCTGGACGTGTTACGTATTAATTTGAATTCGGAATAGAATGCCTTGTTATTGGCTGGCTACAGGAATTCGGTTGGAATGCTTTGAATTAGGAAAACCTTTTGATTTTTAGAGTTCGGTAGACTAAAAACTACTTGCAAAAAATAGATACATATAAATTAGGTCTAAAGCTCTGATAAGTTGAGTCAAAATGTATGTAACTGTTAAAATAAGAAAAATCAAGCTCTTTAAATTACTGTTATTTGTGTGATTGCTGGACCCTCTATATGATGTGTAGTTAATGCAGTATTGTCCGGTTTTCTTAACTAGCGGCTACGAAATGCTTGGTCATTTCATTTCTTAGTGTGCTACACTAACGCTGCTGTAGCGCTTAGGTCAAACTATGCCTAGTGGCTAGCGCATATTATATAGCTTATACTTTATCGTTACAGACTAGTTAGAATGGACATCTCAGCGTCAAACCAGGATGGTTACCTCGAACCACTAAATTCGAAAAGTGCCAGTCACTCGTCACTCGAGGCTAAATTGAGAGAAAGGGATGGAGCTAACATAACTTCGAACTTCGATTTTTAAAGTAGGGCCTCTATCGCGGACAACTTCATCTACCGGCCCAGAGGGCCTAGTCATAAGCATAACAAAAGCAAAGCATAAAAAAGATGGTATTTTTTTAGGTTTTTGTGTCGAGAAACCTCGCCTTTAAACCACAGAGGATACATAGCGTAAGCTTAAATCATCGATATAGCACTCGCCACTGTTCTTATAGCCACAAGTTGATCCCTAGCTTAAACATATACAATCTGTGGTAGTATTCTCTCAAATTAATTACGGCACAGGCGAGCGTAACTTAACCCGTCAGTCCATAGGTACTAAGTGTCTGAGCGAGTTCAATCAAACAAAGTCGACGTTGATTTCCATAAGAATACCTCCGTCGATATACATAGCTTCGTACTTGTCAGGATAAATAAAGTTGGTCGTACTGCTGAAAAACACATGCTTACCCAGAATATTAACAAAATGTATTGTTAGTGTCCTTTCTTTAATTCGTTTCCTTACTTCTATGTTTTAACAAGAAACACTGTGTCAAAGTCATCCATCATAATTCAAAATTCGAAATTACCTAGAGAAACTTCCAAATTCGAAATTTAAAAACAACCAATGCCAGCGCGTAAACAATCGGCGACCTTGACACGATATGACGTCATTGGCCAGTGCATTAACCCCGCTCGAATCAATAACTGATTACTTTTTTATTTCGTTTAACGTTTAAAAATAACGTGCTTTTTCCCGCGCGGTAATTGGGTGAAGGTTGGGCGGTTATTTGTGACGTCACGAGCGGGCGCCATGGCGGCTGATAATTGTTGTGATATGAAATGAAATGTAATGAGATATCGCTGAATCTGTTCGGTGTAGGTATAAATAATACAATAATTATGGAAAACAAAGACGTTATTTACTTGCGTCTTGGTACATTGCAAGTAGGTAGGTATACCATTAAGATACAATAGGGCATAGATTTATGCAAAGCAATTTTACCAAAGCGGCATTTTGATGGCCGATGGGGTCAAAAGGTTCTTGAGTGGCGTCCGCGGACCGGGAGACGAGCTGTAGGTAGGCCTCCAACAAGATGGAGTGACTACCTTGTAAGGATCGCGGGAACGCGGTGGATGCGAAAAGCACAAGACCGGTCTGAGTGGAGAGCCTTGGGGGAGGCCTATGTCCAGCAGTGGACGTCTTTTGGCTGACATGATGATGATGATGATGAATTTTACCAAAGAATCCAACGATATATAGGTACCTACCTTCCAACGTAAATAATAATAATAAAAAAACTATTTTGCTGGTATTATGTGAACTACACAATGACATAGGTACTATAAGTATCTTATTAACCAACTCTAAACAAATAAATACATAGAAGACACTACATAATTAGGTATATAGTCATCACACAAATGGGTAGATATTTGCTCTTAATTTAAAAAAAAACTTATTTGATATTCCTGTGATAATGATAATACAATAAAGCAGAGAGTTTGGCCACGATCTCTACCACTCTCACCAGGTATGGTAGGTACGAACTCTAAAATAGCTTTACATTTAACCTAGTACTTTGTCGCAGTTATTGATATAGTATAATCAAACCTGTTTCACTTTAATACGTTACTGCGATAAGGTACTAAAATGATCATGTAGTGGCAATGAGGTGAAAAAGTGGATACATCTCTTTGTAGTCGACAGTACTTCTGAGTTCGACTGTACCTATGTAGGTACTTATAGTGGCTGAGACCGTACCAGCTTGCAATAAGCAATAAGTAGTAGTGTATTCATCAATAAGTACGTATTTTATCGGGTAAGTTCTTATTTGTCTTGCTTTTTTAATTAGCATAGCGATGCCGATGGATACTAAAGCTGACTGTGCAAGTCTTCTGACTTGCTGCCTTATAAACCTTATTTTTAAAGCGATACGGTTCATTTTAAACTTATATTTTGGACTTATTATCTACTAACTTTCAGATCATTTATCCATCAATTTCCTTTACTAATGAGAGCTTCCCTATTTCTGCATAATGCTAAAACTGTTATTTGAATTGATTAGTTTATAGTTAGGTAGGTACTCTGTGGCGGCGGCTGCGCCCCCACCCGCAAGAGATGCAACAGCTGTGTTTTGTTTACACTTCTTTATTTTTATCAGGTTCATTGTCATCCTGCTATTCACAGAACTACATCCAGTTTTAGGTTGTTTTAGGTCTATTTCTTGATTAAGTAGGTATGTTTTATAACATAATATTCAAACTTTTAAAACTTACCTCAATGTAATCCAAATTTGTTGCTTCCTATTAAAAATACACTTAACCTTTAAAGCACCTATATCAGACTATACGTTTCACTTTTCACTGAAATATTGCACTATAATAAACAAAAACACTTTTCAAAAAAGTTTGATAGCACTGGCTGTTTAAAAAAAGATGTCGCAATAACTGGCTTGAAATAAATATAAAGTAGTCTATTCAAAGCAAAAACTTTAACTTAAAATAAATTTGAAAATCGAATAAAATTATTCCAAATTTGAATTTGGCGGGCCGGCTGCGAACTCCGCTCGCGCGGGCGGCCGACAAGGAACTCGCCGTCTTGAGGGTGAAAAGACGTTACGTTCCCTGCGATCCCCTTCGGTGAGTTTCAATGGTGATTGTGGCTTGGTGCTTTTTAGTGGCTTTTTATTTCGAAAGTCTTCTTATGAAGCGCACGTAATAAAAGTTGGTTTGATGATAGGTGCTTGGTTGCTTGCTCATAACTTAGGGAACTTCTATATTTCAATATGTAGGTAAAGAATTATGCCCATTAAGAATACCAACATTTACCATTTATGAAAATATTAAGGTATCAAAAATCCAAGTAGTAAAAACAATATGCTGTATTTATAAAACAGGAGCATACTGTTATTTATTTGTTTTATTTTTATTCTATAAATAAGTTTGCCGTTGCATGATTTTATCCAAAATTTGAACTTGTATAATTTACCAAAAAACTACTAACTCTTTTCATAGCCCTAAAAAAATTGCATCTGCTTTTTTGTAAATCCAGCATTAAAAACAAATATGAATAGGGAATATGCATGTTTTTTTTTACAGCTTCAATTGAAGCTGATTCATGTAACAAACAGATCACAAAAATCATTTTTTGAATAACTATAAAAATAACCAAGATATAAGCCAACAAAGATTTGTTCCTATCTCTTTCTAGAAAAACGGAATTTTACATGGAGTTTATATGGTCGCAGTGCACAATGACGTCACGGTGCACATCGGATCTCTCTGTCTAATTAGAAGTTTGAAATGCTTATAACTTCCGTATTTCTTGACCGATTTTAATTTTAATTTCCGTTTTGGTGATCTCTTTTACGGTATTTTCATATTTTGATGAGAAATGCGATTTTTAAAATCCATGCATATTCCCTATTATCACTGTTATCAGTACTTGGGTAACAATAAATATTTTCGACGAAAGGCGACGGTCACAATTTCGTATGCAATAAAATCAACCAGTTAGTTGAGACTAAACTTTGTCATTCGAAAACAGCTTTTAAATTATGCCCATTAAAGTACAAGCTTTTGGGACCCAGGTAGTCCACAAAAAAGCTCTTTTGAGGAGGGTAAGCTTCCTTAGCGATCACTACTGTTGTTCCTAATCATTGTGTACACATAAAAGACGACAATGGACACAGGGACGAATTGTGATCGTTTATTCGTACTTAAATTTATTTTACATGTAAAATAGTTACCCGATCTGACTGACTAAGACCCGTATTATTAAACTGAACTAGACTTTAATGCCAGTCACAAGATGCGTCATAAATGACAGTTTTCTGTGGCTTTACGTTTAGTTTGACGTACCTATCTTGTGACGGGCATCTCAGTCAAGATGAGTTTATTAATACGGCCCTAAAAGACTAGGCATAACTCGAAGTATAGAACATAGGGATGAAATCTGGGATCAATTCTAAAGTGGTAAATAAACAAACGGAACAGATTGCAGAAAAGCTCCAGTTAGGTGATTCTCTTAACAAACTCGCTCCACAAATCGACGCACGAATGACTAACCAACGAGTTAAGGTTCTTTCGTCCGAGCCTACAAACACAATTTAGGGCGTGAATTCTTAAAAGACATCTTTAAACTCACTTGAATAACTTTGCTTGAGCCGTTTTTAAAAGAGACCTCGGGTTTTTTATACTTATCTGTTGTTAGAATAATATATTCAATTAGTTTCTATGGTTCTGCCCATGACTTCGTCCGCGAATAAGTCGGTATTTTTATCACCACGGGTAGATAACAAATCTTCTAGGATAAAAAGTATCGTATGCCTAATTATGTTACCCGTGATTTTAACTATCTCCGAACCAAAATCGGTTCAGCAGTTTAGCCATAAAACCATGTGGAAAAAAAGACGGATAGACGTGCGATTTAATTAATTTTGTTTTATTTTCCTCTACGTTTCATAATATAAAAAAACTTGACCTCTTATAGGCATACCGACGTACTATTATCATTACAAGACTTGTTTTTTTTTTTTTTTATGATGATATTTTTTATTTTCCGAATTGTACCTACTTAATAGTTAAGTACCTTGATACATCAACGATGTGATAGGTAGGTAGATACAATCGCCCACACAACTGAGTGACCAATGAAGATAAACAGAGAGAAACAGTGCTCATTCTTATGTAAAATCTATATTTATCTCTTTCTACATTTTCTCACTTCTATCTTTAATGGGCAGTTAAGTGTGTGGCTGTTTGAACATACTATTTTTGAAACTTAGTAACTTCCCTTTATCATCGGTGCGAGTCCGTCCCTGCGCTCGGAAGTATTGCACGGTGACTTATTTTAACGGTCATTCTGCCACGCGTCCCGGCCGGCCTGCCAACTGCGGCCCGCTCATTTACAATATTACCAAATTTACCCATAGGAAAGGGTTTTATTATATGTATTTCGTGTTTCTCAGGAACAGTCTTAAAGGCAGTCTCACTTCATGTGGGATAATATAGACTTCATTTTTTAGGTCGGTTTAAAATTATGCATTGCTCTTAATGTTGGTTTCAAAAAGCAATCTAGGTACCTATCTCTTACCTACCATTAAATATTCTGTCTTTGTCCGCGTTAAACTTGTAGTTAGGTATTTCGTTGCAATAAATCCTATATTAGCCCGGTTCGTGTCTTGAAAACCTAACAGACAGTTAGAGTCGTTCCGTTTCAACCAATCACTTTTTTTTAACATGTATTGTATGTAGAACGTGATATGATTTAGAGTTTTTTTACCATGACCCAATATTAAACATTACAGCAATAAGTATTTTTTCAATAAATAATACAATTCGACACTATTCAGACCTGAAATAAAAAATCAATTTAAAATCAAAACTATTTACAGCGGCCCATACCTTTAAAACCCCTGCAGTTTTTACGTTGAACGTTATGCGGCTTCGAAATTCAAAAACACTCACTCGAGTAAGACGGGGCTAACGTTTTTTAACTCGTAGTCTGAAATATGAGTGGCCTTTTAAATTAGCCGTGTCACTAACATACAATTCCATTCATTCATTATGATTTGTTAGGTTTAGGATTTCTATTTCATACCTATGCCTTCTCAATAAAAAACCCGCCAAGTGCAAGTTAGAAAAAAATCACGTTTGTGAAACGTTACATCATTTAATTTTGTGAAAATTTCAACTGTATAGCTATTACGGTTCATGAGATACTGCATTGTGACAGACACGACGGACGGACGGACAGCGGAGTCTTAGTAATAGGGTTCTCGTTTTTACCCTTTGGGTACGGAACCCTTGAAAAAGATTTTGACGTAAAACGCAAGTGAACCACCTAAAAAATGCTAAGATGATGATAATGATGAATGAGTTTCACATGGTTTTTTTTTAATTAGTATCATAACGTTTTTTCTATATTTTCACATGTTAAATAATTATTTCTAGAAGTGTTGCAATAATATTACTTTTACTTTAAATAAGGGTTGTCGCCGCACGTCTTACCCTTTTAAGAACTGTCAAAATCACTGGCCTATATCGGCTCGTGCCTAGCCGCATCAAGTCAAATGTCACCTTATCGTCTTACAAATAAAGTTCAAATTCGAATGTAACAATATCTAGTTTGACGTTACCGTATAAGAATTTACAAAACCAATTAAGTACAGCAGTGTCCTGCAAAATTGTACTGGACTCTAGTTCAGAGGAAGTAGGGTTAATTATTGGACGTCGTTTGATAATTGTTGGCACGTTTTATAAAACAAGCGACTTCCGTTCGTGTGCGTAGCACGTGTCGTACGTGTGCGTGTGCGCGATGCTTGTCCAGGTGGTTACTAGAAAAAACCGGTGAAGGGTGAAGTAACCGCTTCCTTTAGTCGGCAAAAGACAAAAAAAAACACATCAAATCTCTTAAGAAGGCACTGGTTCAAATATGGCTTCCAAGATTTGAAATAAGTTTAAATATAATACTTAAACGAGTGAACCTGCGGGCTATAGCCCTCACTGATAGCGCCCTTCGCTCCCTCTCCATATCCTCATCGTCTTTGAGGTACTTAGTAAGCCAGTGCCCCAGATATTTAAATTAATATACATTTTTTAAGCGGAAACCATGTCGCTTAGGCGGAGGCAGTAGGCACGCTAGTAAAATTAATTTTCTGTGCTTTATCATAAACTAAAATAAAAAACGAAGAGTTTTATGCAACTCTCCAGCATGAGACGAATCCAATGACGTATCATTTATCAAAATCGTAAATAAGCGAGAATGAGTTTGTATATAAACTTTTATGAAATAAAAAGACTGTGAATACATTGGCATAAAAGAAAAGTAAATTTAAAATTTACACAATGCGTCTGTCATTCATGTAAACATTGTCATTGTAAAAGACCGATTATTTCATATTTTTGTTAATTTCCTTAGTGTTGCCGACTCCAAACTTATAATTTCTCATGCTAAGGAACTTACCACAGGTTTGTGTTGAATTCTTGTTTATTTATTTAACAATGGACCCGATTCTACAGTGGCCTCTAAACTTCCTAATTTTATTTAGGTGTCGCTAAAACACTTTGATATCCTATGAGCAGCTGTCATAATCAAATGACAGCCACATGACAGCGCTAATTTGAATCTGACGCTTCTTATTTTATTCAGTCTTATAGGTAGATACATTGTCAGCTTGACATTCCGGAATAGCACTGGTTACATCTGCCGTCTAAACTATGTCTAAAAATTAGACAATTTAGTTTTAGGCTATGCCGTGCCGTGTGGTTGCCGGCTTAGAATTGTGCCACTCCATGTCTTCCCGTGGAAGTCGTAAGAGGCGACTAAGGGAATAAAGGCTTGTAGTACTGTTAGGCGATGGGCTTGCTACCTGTCTAATAGCCTAATTGTGCAAATTGTGGTTACAGAGTTATCAACAAGTTTTTAGAGTTGTTGGTAGATAATTCTGTAGCTCTGCCTACCCCACTCTGGGAATGAAGGCGTGAAGGTATGTATGTATGTAGTTTTGGGCTATTTAAGCGATGTGCACGTAGAATCGGTCGTGTGATTCCATCACGTTATAATAATCATTATTGTCGTCCAGCAAGCCTACGCACTATTGTTTAACGTCGGGCATCGTGCACAGACGGACAGCACGGATAGATAGTGCGTAGAGGGCTATATCCAGCAGAATAGAGGCCCAGTGAGAGCAGTGTTAAGTGACTGACCACCTTAGACGATAGTTCCAACACTTCCAACCAATTTAGGCTATCCTATTTCTGTCCAAACTTGGTACAATTAGTCGCAGTGACAAATACAATTCTCGCACTACTTAAGTAAGTGATCTGTCTAAACTTGCTCGACTTTGTTCTTGAGTTCTGCTTTGCAGTTAAACGACCAAGTTCGAGCTAAGATTATGATATCACTGATTACTGTTGGTCCGTCAGTTGACTTGGAAACTTTAAGATGTCTTTTACAAAAGCTATGCTTGTAACGACGCTCTAAAAATTAAATCAGGTGAAACTGGAAATATGTTTAGGCCATTCCTTGGATTTAACTGGGCGTCACTTTCAACAGCCCAACAGGAAATGGTGTTTTTTTGGTGTTGCCACACAAACTGTCAACTTGACTTGTATATAATAACATAATAATAGTCTGTCAAGAAAATCCAAAGAGCGAAATGACAGTATAAAATAGCATAAAAAATAGCAATATTCTAGTATAATACCTAGTCTGTTTACTGTATTTTTATTATGCTATTTTATACTGTAACTAGCTGATCCGGCAAACGTTGTTTTGCCTTATAAATTAGAAATGAAAAATAGATAGTAGCCGATTCTCAGATCTACTGAATATGCATATAAAATTTCATAAGAATCTGTCAAGCCGTTTCGGAGGAGTACGGTAACTAACATTGTGACATGGAAATCTATAATATAAAAATGAATCGCAAAATGTGTTGGTAAGCGCATAACTCAACAATGCCTGGATCAATTTGGCCAATTCTTTTTTTTTAATGTTCGTTGAAGTTCAAGGATGGTTTTTACGGCGAGAAAAATTGAAAAATCCACCGGGAAAGTCAGGAATTTGCAGCGGGGCGAAGCCGCTGGCGGGCCGCTAGTTTTATTATATAAGAAGATTTAGCTCATGTCATGACTTTCTTGACAGATTACCTATGTATTGTTTTTATTTCATCTTCTGTATATTATTGTTGCTAGTGTTATCTGTTTACTGTTACCCGTTTTATGTTTCATTTAGGTTAGTTTTTAGGGTTCCGTAGTCAAAAATCTGTACGTCCGCAGGCTAGCTCAAAGACTCTTAGTACTATTCTCCGAATTATGTGTAGCTAGACTATACTCGAAACTGTAATTAGATTCCAAAATCCTAACCTCAACCGACGCACATTCGCTGTGATTACTGCATTTTGGTTTAAGTGTAGGTATTTTTATCAATTAAACTGACCCTAATATTACTGGTTACACGAGTTCTCATTGATATGTTTATGAAATAATATTTTAATAAAGAAATAATCAAGATGGGAACTGTCAGATTTTGGAATCTAATTAGATTTTCGAGTATAGAGTTATTAAAATAATAAATCTAATCTTGAAAAATTGGTATTAACTAAATATGCAAAATGTATGACTTAGATCTCTTATTTTTTATTTCCATTGTAGGCACCGAAAATGGAATCAATGGCTGTTAGACCCAGAGGCCTTAGCTTCCTAATGTGACCGTTAAAAAAATATTATGACTTAATCATCGCAACACAAAAACCTGTTAAACCCTTCTGTCCTACCAAATGTCAGGCAGGCCGGCAGACGTTTAACTAATCAATTAAGAGAGGTTCTTAACTTTAACGATGTGAGTATTCTTGATCAAGTCGATTTCGAAGGAGACTTTTAGTTTCTATAAAGTTTGTATTTTGATCGATCTCTGTCACTCGCCATAAGAGACTAAATCGAGAGAAAGTGATGGAGCTAAAGTAATTTCGAACTTTGATTTTACAAACTTTTATTTATTTACTTGTATGTATGTACGGGTCAAATCTTGCAAGTTAACTATGACCCACTTCCCGTGAACGGAATTACGTTACGTATGTAAACCTGATGACAATGCAATATTATGGTATCTAAGCGCATATCTGATGATGGACTCGGAAGGTGTTATAAACTTGTGTAAAAATTACGAGGGCAGAGTGAGAAGTATGGTAAAAATCATATTAAAGGTATTTTCTTCACAAATTCATTAATGTCAATTTGTAATGCAGCCTCTTTGGAGGTAAATCGTATATTTTCAGCCAGTTCACACGACTAGTTTTTTTTTGACAGCTATGAAAAAGAAACAATCACTTCAGTGTTTGCAAACATGGAGAAAAGTGAGTTTCGTGTTCTGATTAAACATATTTTTTTGGGAAAAAAAACCATTACGGATACAAAAAAAAATTAGACAAATATTACGGGAACTCTGCTCCATCGATTAAAATGATCCACAAGTGGTTTACGGATTTTCGTTGTGGCCGTACAAGCACTGCTGACGCCGACCGACCCGGACGCCCAGTTGAGGTCACTATACCAGAGATGATCACCAAAATCCATGACATCGTATTGACCGACCGAAGAATAAAGGTCCGTGAGATAGCTGATATTGTAAGCATTTCAGACGAACGGGTTCGTAATATCCTTCACACTTATTTGGATATGAAGAAGCTCTCCGCCCGTTGGGTGCCGCGATTGCTCACAGTAGATCAAAAACGCACTAGGGTGACCCTGTCAGAGGCATGTTTGGCGAAGTTTAGGTGTAATGAAAAGGACTTCTTGCGTCGTTTCATAACTATTGACGAAACCTGGATTCATCATCATACACCAGAAACCAAGGAGCAGTCAAAACAATGGATTGCTTCAGGTGAACCTGCACCAAAGAAGGCCAAAGCAGTTTTATCGGCGAATAAAGTTATGGCTACTGTCTTCTGGGATGCTCGTGGTGTAATATATGTTGATTACCTTCAGAAAGGTAAAACGATTAACGGCAAATATTATGCCAACTTGTTACAGCGATTTCATGAAGTTTTAATGGAAAAACTACACCATTTGGCGAAAAAGAAAATCATTTTTCACCAAGACAACGCACGGGTCCACACTTGTGCAGTTGCTATGGCTAAAATCCACGAGTTGCGTTACGAATTGCTCCCGCATCCGCCTTATTCTCCAGATTTAGCCCCCTGCGACTATTTTCTTTTCCCAAACTTAAAGAAATGGCTTGGTGGAAAAAGATTTGGTTCCAACGAAGAAATCATCGCAGAAACCAATGCGTATTTTGAAGGGTTGGAGAAATCGTACTATACGGAGGGAATCGAAAAGCTAGAAAAGCGATGGACCAAGTGTATTGAGTTACATGGGGACTACGTTGAAAAATAAATATTTACATGGACCAAAAAAAAATTGTTTAATTTTTTCCAGACTTTTCACTCTGCCCTCGTATAAACGACATTGCTTAATGTATTGAATAATTTGTGACATACGGTACTAGTTTAGTTTGTTATAATAAATAATTAATTTACACAACGAGCTCCATTATCCTGCCCTACGCTGGCTGAAAATAATATTACGGCATCACATCACGCAGCTCGGTTACGCCACAATTTCACTTTGACCCCATCGACACCTTTGACGGAATAAGCTCTCGGGATTTTCAGCAAGCGTTGGCAAGGTATAAACAAAGTTGTAGGTATATTTTTGGATTTGATCCGAATAAAGCCTACCTATATTTTATTTGAAGAAGATACTATATTGTCTTACACTTGTCAGTTATTATTTTATTAAACCACTCGACTTTGCCTCGTTGGTCAAAGAATTAATCGAGATTAACCAGCGAACTTAAGGTGTCTTGTCATGACGTACCTACACCTTTGTAGTAACATTTCACTTCCAGTGCGTCTGTTTTGATTTGGTTGCCTAGCGCTTAGCCGAAATGGTTGTTGGTACCGAATGTACCGGCTGTGTCAATAAGATGCTTAAAAATATCCGATTATTGTTAAAGGTGTGTTATTATTATGAGTGCCTTATAATGCTCCAAAATATTGATGGCGAATGGATGGCGACTGTAGGTGGATAATTTTAGCCGGTAGAAAAACCAGTAATCTGGAAACAACGGGAACAACACTATTTTTATTTTTTATGTCGCAGCTCTAGCTTTTCTCTATAGGCCATAAAAAAAAAACTTTTATCTCTGCTTTGACGTTTGGTTCTGCCGCGCTAACGTAGGTACTAGACTAGGTTAAAATTAAGATTGTTCGGACATAATGAATATGTTTAAAGTTGATGTTGTGTGTTGTGTTACTAGTTAAGAAGTGAAATAGGGGTCATTTATCAACATCCACAAATTATTGTTTGCATGCTTGGTGAGAGAATATAACGTAACAAGTGCAGCACAGGAGGGTTACATTCGGTTGTTGAAGTTTATTTTGTTTTAAGTACTTTGATTCGCAAGAATGGATGCTTTTTTGTACATAATCTTGTAAAAACGGTTTCGATGTGTGTATTGATAGTATTCCTAATATTTCTGCTTGAATAATTGTGTTTGCAAAGTGTCTCTAAGTGCTACAGACTAGCGGATGAGTTGGGACAACTTCGTGGAGTGAGACTAGTTTTTTGGTAAAGGTCCTATTTGGCAGCGGGTGTGCTGGCCGAAGTTGCTGATCTTGGATGATACGGCCTGATTCAGTTTGTTCCAGCGTGTCGGTGAGCTGTATCATTTCAGATTTATTACCTTCTTCTATTGTGTTCTGAACATTCCCAGTGTACATAGACTTAGTTAAGACTCTTTAAATATTACTTATGTCTTAATGTTAGCTTTCATTACCTATATTTTAATTTAAGAGCTCCAACTATCACTTTTCTTATTTCCGGTTTTTATTAAATGGGAATTGTTTAATCGATCAACCTAAGCAGAAACGCCAAATAGCAACCAATTTGTACCTACTATCTATAATAACCTTACTTTGAGGGCGGGGCCCAATAAACCAGCCTGAAATTAATTCTTGTTTTATTTGGAAGAATCCAACCTAAATTATAAACATTACAACCTTCACTATGGATTCTTTGATTATACTATTAAATTGTGTGTGCTGTAATTGTATTGTAATATAATATTGTAATCATTGGTGGTTCAGATAAAATATAGAAAATGTTCTTAGGAAACTCTTTTTCACATAGGTACATTAAATATAAATAAAATGACATCTAGTGTTATTAATTCAATTCTAACTACAACAAAAAAAGTTAAGATGTTGAACTTTTTTTGAGATATGTAAATATTACCCTTGTAGCTTGTCTGATTTTAGTGATTGACCATTTGTCTGTAACCTTCATGTGTAGCATACTTCTTTCGATTTCATGTTGACATACTGTTAGATTTTGGATGAGGTATTTGGTCAAGCTCCAAGTTCCAAGCTCAGGTAGGATGCAGGTATTAAACCCTCTTCTCTTATCTGGTATGGGTATTTCTCTGTTCTTTAATACTTCTTTAAGTGACTAGTTTCTCTGGAGCCTATTGCATAATAAAGTACAAGCCCGTACTATTAGAAAAATCCAAACAAAACCACTTATACTATTAGCTTGTACTTTATTATGCAATTGGTTGTGACTTTAGTGCTATTATTTGTCCTTATTTAGCACAAATAATAGTACTATATTATAGCTATTTTATAGCGGCATAGAGGGATATAACGAAAAGCACAAGACCGGTCTGAGTGGAGAGCCTTGGGGGAGGCCTATGTCCAGCAGTGGACGTCTTTCGGCTGACATGATGATGATGAGGGATATAGCTTATTCAGGAATTATAATAACTAAGATGCTATCTCAGCAAGAAGAGAGAAGAATAAAATAAGACCTTACAGCAATTTCAGTAATTAAAAGTCAGGTATTGTAGTTGGTTATGTTAGGTGTAATGATTTCATGCCCGAGTTCCATGCACAAAACACATCTGTATCCGTTGAGGAAAGGTTTGGCTAAAATGCACAGGTGGGATGAGCATAATCTGTAAGTGCGCTGCCAAGTTAGGTAAGTAGGTATGCCAATATGGTATGCTGCATGAGCTAGAAGCGTCGTTCAAGATAAGCAGGACTGAATGAAAAAAAACTTATTACAGCTTTTCCTTGTATAAAATACAAGTTTGACAAATAAGGGAATTAGTGAACAGAGTCAAACTTCCTAATGAAGATCCAACGAGAATTTTATCATAACCAATTATGCATAGACATTAATGATGTTTTTATTGTAGCAGTTATTAGTACCTACGCTTGGAAACAAACTGTTGGAGATTATGGCACTCTTGGAATCAGCTTACTGTGGCAGTATATTTGGACCGTACTTGGGGACCTTAAAAAGCCTACTCTTTTTTCAAAGGCCTGTCCATGGACAGCTGTGATCACTTTAAATCAGGTAACCCAATCATCAGGTATCAGAGGGATTTCAAAGTACTCACTTTCTTCTTTGATACTCATATGTACTTGGCTAGTATTAGCATTTGAAATGACAGCAAAGATGAACCGCCCTGAAATCTCAATAATCACTAAAGGCTCATATAAATACATTTTATGAATTTCTTGTAGAAAATTGGTTCACAAGGCAAATAAATGTTGTAAATTGTAGACATCAGAGATGTGCACAAATACCTACAAGGATAATAAGAAATGCTATTTTTGAACCACCTGGCCCTGTTAAAGCAGAGTTGTATAAGAAGAAAAAATCTAATAAACATTGTTTGTTTTATAAGATTGATAAGTACCTTAGATAAGTATAACAACTTAACAATAATTCTTAATCAGGTCCTGTCAGTGTATGCTGCATTACCATTGCTCATTCGCCTGAAGAGCTTACAAAGCGTAGGTAGGTCAACTCTACAAAACAAAAAAAAACTGTATTTTCTCTTGCATTTTCCAACAATATTATCTTAAATAAGGTCCCCTTGGTGCGCGAGTCCGTCTCGCACTTGACCGGTTTTTTTATGAATGGCGTTCCATTGTGGTATTCCGCAGTGATTTTGCAAATTTCAGGTGTAGTAAACCAGTAAACAAAATGAATCAAAAGGAAAAGTCGCCTTTCAGGCTATCTATCTTCCCTCCCCGTAGGGTAGATGAAGCTAGAGGAGAGGTGTTGAGCACCTGTTGCATGGTTAAGTTACGGAATAACACCGAAGACGTCAGTCGGCACTTGTGTCGACACACTAATGAAGACGTTTCATCCAACACATGTTATTGTATAGCTTCATTACGAACCTTTTTTTTCGTTGAATTGTGTCTGAATACCTATTATCGGCGATATTACATGTAAAAATGAATATCATGGAACAATGTCACCAAAATGTACTTGTTACATGCAGTCTAAACGCCTAAACTATGCTCTAGGGTTTGTTTTTTTTGTGGGCAAAAGGGTACTTAACTTATCCTGACCTATTTAATAAGCCTATGCAACAAATGTAGGTAATATGTAACGGTTTAAGCACAAATACATTTTTGCGAAACGAAAGTTTGTAAAACGATATAATTTTTAAATGATGATTTGTTCAAAAGTCGGGATACCAGGTAAAGGACTTTCTTATTCGACTATAAGAATAAAATAATAAGAAACGCTAGACAAATACCTTATAGACAACAATGTCACCAATATGAAACTTAAAACTAACACTGAGATGACACAAAAATGTGGTCCTGTTTTGCCAAAATGTGTCATCCTGGTCACTGCTGGTAGGGAACCCAAAACCGCCGGAATATGACACCTTACGACGGTCCCCAGCATAAACCGCGGCACGCGGCACTACAAGCTAACTGAAGTGCACGTAGCGAAGCAACCGCAGCTGGAACACCGTCAGACTGCATCCAACCTTCTGACGGACGTACTCCACCACGTTGTCTTTCGTAGTGGTACAAACGGGACAAGTAAAGCACTGGGTTCGGTATAGCTGCCCGCAGTTTGGAAATCGTTTCCGTTACTGCGGTACCACACCGAGTCCTATGAGTAGGGGTCGGAATAGGTAGTGCTTGCATGCGTGAGTGAGATACGAATACTGTATTTAATGAAGATGCATCAAGTTAAGGTTAATAAGCACTAGGTACCTATTCCGAACCCTGCTTATGAGGTTTCCAACGTGTCTTGCTGCTAGACTATGTACTATAATGGTAATATAGTTGGGTCGATATAGGATGATTCCTGTGACAGCCGTATTTAGCATTTTCAACACTTACTATACCTACTCACAAGCTGATATGATTTGATTATATTTCTGACCATCATCGCAAGGTTAATATTAATGTAGTTTTTACGAAAAAATTAAAGAAATCAGTGTAATACGTAGGTACATGAGCTGTCACGAGTATCATTTCCAACCAACCAACCAATCACGTTATAGTACTACAGACGACGTTATCGTTATCATGTTATTGTTGGTTCATTCACAATCATAATTATATTGAAAATACATACTAAAAAACAGAAAGAATACATGGCAAAAAAAATGTATCTCGGGTTTGAGATTTATTAAAAAATCGTATGTTTTATCTCAATATTTGCCCCTGCCCTCCTCGAGAGTTTGCCCAAGGCGCCATAAATCTCGGCCGCTTAATTAGGGTTCCGAAGACAACAAGGGGTACGTTTACGAGCGAAGAACCCGTAACGATGTGTGAGGACCTCTCTAAACAATCGGTCTAATATGTCACCTGTTTGGGATTGGTTTTCTTAAGCCCGTGTTCATAAACTACAGTCAATGATTTAATTATACCGTGCTTAAAACATGTGAACCCTTGTGAGACTACGTCGCGTAATTCGGACGCAATCAAGGACATTTAACCTGTTTCTGTAGAAAAACTAGACTACAATATACATTTCTACAAACCTAGATACACTCACAACACTCAAGATACGGCAGAGAGCAATTCAATTCAACAAACAAATAGGCTAGTAAGTTATTCAGGAGTTGGTTAAATCTGACTGAAGTTATAAAGTGGCTACAAGGAGATCTTATAATCATAAAATTTCATTAGCAATCATCAAAGACGCCTGAATTTGTAATAAAATAATTATTAGAAACTAGTCATTTGCAGTGGTTACGCCGATACACAGTTTTAAATAGGGAATATGCATGTATTTTTTTTAAACGATTCTGTAATATAAGATAACATACATACATACATAAACTCACGCCTTCGTTCCCAGAGGGGTAGGCAGGGCTACAGAATTACCTACAACTCTAAAAACTAGTTGATAATTCAGTAACCACATTTTGCACAATTAGGCTTAGATGTTTATAGGTAAAAAACTTAAGTAAAGCTCCACTTGCATGTAGTTGTATACAAAAATAATATGGAATTTACGTCAAATTTCAAATATAAAATGTCAAACGGGCTAAACAGATGTATTACAACTACATGTAAGAGGAGCTTTACTTAAGTTTTTTACCTATACCTGTGTATTAGTGACAGGTTGCAAGCCCATCGCCTAACAGTACTACAAGCCTTTATTCGTTTAGTCGCTTGTTACGTTACGACTACCAAGGGGAAGACATGGAAGTGGCACTTTTCTAACCCGACAACCACACGGGGCCCAAATACCACCACATTAGGAAAACATTGCCGGAAAAAATGTAATATGTATGTACCTACTTACAAAATATTAATAAATAAATAGTTCTTCTTTTGCTTCCCCGTTTCTTATAAATAACGATGTAAGCAGATAATGCAATTTAAACGATTCTGTATGAATCATTAATTAAGTAATTATTGACCTTTCGCCATGTTGGAAACGGTTAGCAATAGATGGATAGAATAAAATGCAATTCATTGTTCAAAATGACAACGAAAAATAGCGAATTGACTTCCTTTGCAAGTATTTCTAAACTCTTCTGTAGGGTTCCGCATCGTTACAGTATTTAAGGAGACAAGCCAAATGATGTTCAGTATCTCTAATACAATATCTTTCTAAACTAAATTCAAATCTCTCCCGTTAGTAATGAGTAGACCCCGTTATCTTGTCGCACTGACGTCGCTTTTTTGTAGAGATTGAATGTTTATTTTATCGACTACATAAATGTCGATAGTATTTTACTTGGATTTATACGAGTATGTCATGTCACTGGCAATGAATCAAAGAGATTCCTTACCAAAAATGTGATAAAAAGAACGGGAATAAAAGTTGCAGGTGTTCGTTAGATAAAACCGTCAATCATAGTTTATCCACAATAATTACATCAGGTTATCGCATCTCATAATACTAATGAGGTTATCTACTTATTTTTAATCAAGAATTTTTAATGCCTATGCTATATTGAAATCGAGCAGAGATTAAATTAAAACTACAAACATCGATATAGAGACAGTCGATAAAATAAACATTCAATCCCTACAAAAAAGAGAGAACACTGCGACAAGATAACGGGGTCTAGTAATGAGTTTGTACATACATTTTGTTTGTTGAAGAGGTAGCTTTTTTTTCAGCAGAGCCATGGCTATTAAAGCTTACCTATTGGTTCTGTAGTGCCATACTAACGGTACATTTTCTACATTCAGCTGACAAAGCAAATTGTCTTGGGTTTGGGCTTGTGTAATTAATTGAATAAGGAGACGGAACCTTCGTAGCAATTATGTCATCAACATTGGCGCTTCGCTAATGACGTTTCATCGTGAAGAGTATTGATGGACAAATTGATGCACAGAGCAGGAGCGGGACACGACAGTTGGTGAAATCGTTTCTACAAAAAAAAGGTTTGTGGCAACAAAAACGAACAAAAACTATTAATTTCAATGTCTCTACCCGCTATTTTTTTCAATTTATTGAACACCTTTGTTTGTGTTTGTCTGTTATCACCTTTTTTTGGGAAAAGGAGAAAGTAATTATTTTTTATTGCTCTTGTTTTTCAATAAACATGAACAGAGGGAGAAATACGTTAGTTTTTATCTTGAGAAATAGCAGTTAGTAAGGAATTAAGATATTTTAACCAACTCCAATGAAAAGGGAGGTTCTTAACTAGTCTGTGTTTTCGTGTGTAGTTGTTACTCTATTTTTTCGGTCTATTCCGACTAGTTACATTGTTAGTTCCATTGATGTAACTAGATGGACTTTTTTTTCCTAGTAGTTACATTCAACGAAGATGGATCCCGTAATGGAACTACATGGACTTTTTTTTCCAAGTAGTTACATTAATAATACTTATATAAAATTTATATAAAACGAATGCAATCTTATAGAAGGTACTTACTTATTTTCAATTTCTTTGCCTATATTAAAAAAATGCTTTTTTAAAGCGAGTCGAGTCCCTCATGGCGGGAAATTAAAAAAACGCAGTTAAATAATGATCATTTGATCTAATAATATTTATTATAAGTAGGTATTATTAATGTAACTACTTGGAAAAAAAAGTCCATGTAGTTCCATTACGGAATCCATCTTCGTTGAATGTAACTACTAGGAAAAAAAAGTCCATTTAGTTCCATCAATGCAACTAACAATGTAACTAGTCGGAATAGACCATTTTTTCGCCAGATGTGGAACGATTTTGAAATTGCATAAGAAAGAAGGAGGGTTATATTTTTCGAGTACCTACATTGTATGAATGTTTATGATTTAGATAAGTAACCTTTGCCAGAGCATCCAGCGATTTTTCTTCTCAGGAGTAATGGTTTAATTCGAAGCTCCAGTATTAACACCGTATTACCTACTGACGTATAAAAGAGCCCTATGCAGCCATTTACTGAATATAATTTCAATTTGAATGTGAAATAACAGTCACATGTAGGGAATAAATTGAGCTTTTTCTTAAATTAAAAATGTCTTACATACGATGCGAACCCCATTTTGTCACGGTTTTTGACCAAACAAATTAGTCCAAAGACTTCACAGGTGACTTACCCGCGACCGTTGCATACGGCACGTGCGAGTCACCATCCTAACAAGACCTGTCCTTCACCAAGAACTACGAATAAGTATTATACGAAGGTGAGGTCAAGATAATTCGGACAGTCCAGTATTAGGAGACCCGTAGCCTCCATAAGTGAATGAGCTAGTTGTATAGTGGGGTGAGGTCATGATAAAATTGATATGATAAGACGGCCGGCTGTGTGCACTACCCCGTAGGAAACAGATGGCGCCTTGAGACGTTTTTAACCGACTTGATAAAGTACGGGTTAGATACATTTGCATTTAGGATTAGAATAGAATACTTACAATAGAACTAAGAAGGAAATAAATAGTGTTTATTACTTGATTAAAAGATTATATTGAACTCGTCGACGACAATACACTGGTTGCCTATGTGCGTTAAAAGTACAAGTATATTTTTGTCTTGACCTTGGTCATACTTCGACGCACATTCAACGGGTCAACATGGGTATGTTTAGGGAGAAAGAGAAAAAAGTTTCTGACAAAAGAGACATTTTAGCGACAAGCTTTTATCACCTACTGTTATTTATTAGGGCTCCGTACCAAAAGGGTAAAAACGGGACCCTATTGCTAAGACTTAGCCGTCTGTCTGTCTGTCACCAGGCTGTATCTCACGAACCGTGATAGGTAGACAGTTGAAATTTTCACAGAAGATGTATTTCTGTTGCCGCTATAACAATAAATACTAAAAACAGAATAAACATCCCATACAACATACGTGATTTTTTGCCGTTTTTTAATGTATATGATAATGGTATGGAACTACTCGCACTTGATATTGGTTTATTTTCTACAGTCAAGGACATAAATATATAAACGTTCCCAAGACGTCAAAAATATCTATACACCGTTATGCCACTGGCAATAAGGTCCGTGTATACATATATTTGACGAGATGACTGTATAGATATTAATGCCCTTGACTGTACAAGTAAGTCATGTACTTATCGAGCCCACTAACAAATCTCAATTCGGTGGGTTTACGGTTATTACATTTGAGATCCTGCAGCCACCTTCAGACTTCATCAGGTCAGATCAGAAAGTAGCTCCTAGATATAATAAAATTGCATTTCCCTTAGGTTTGCTTAAGCATTATATATTATCAATTTTTGGACCAAAATAACAGAATATACGAACTAAGGAAGTGAAATAAAAGTATGTGCAAACATAACTAGTGACCGATAAAATACAATATTATTTAAGACCTAAGTCGGTTAGCTACGGGCAGGTTAATTTCCGACGTAACAAGGCTAGGCATCGACGAGCTCTAAAACGTATCAGCTTGACCTAATCATTGGCACGTAACGCAGAGCATCCCTATATCGATGGTTTGCTATTCTAACAGAGGTGGCAGCAACACATACATTATACTTACCTAAACACATAAAAAACGATCAGGAATAAAAAATAACCTTATATAGGTTCTACAATTAAACGTTAAAACTAAACTTATTTAAATTAAAATAACACTAAGCTCCTACTCAATTATGAAAGATGTAAATAATAATCACCACTATAAAAATAATACCCCCTCTAGCAGCTCCGCTCGTGTCATGGTTTTTATTATTTTGATATTTTGTGGTACCTAATAATTATACACTAATCAAAAGCAATATTTTGATATCTTACAACGTATCGCATGCAGCAAATACGTTGTAAGATATCAAAATATTGCTTTTGATTAGTGTATAATTATTAGGTACCTACATAACATTTGTAAAAAAAACCTATCGTAGATTTCACCTTGAAATATATTAAAAACTAGTAACTCACTTTAAACGTAAAAACACATTTTAAATTTAGTTAAATACCTTCATAACACTTTGTGCATCCTTGACAGTGCCTTACAGAATGACACAAGGCTTTGTTCATCAGTATTTATCACTATCGTTTATGAGGACACCCTCTACGTAACGCTCTAAGATTGAAGACAATACACCCCTTAATTGAACCCTTGAGATCGGACCGGAGATAATTCTGACGACATCTTAAAGAAGCCACTCACGGTCAGTAAAAGCGACAGTTTTAGCAGTATTTCTTAGTGTCATATGAAAAGGCTTAACATTATTATTTTTTGTAATTTTTAACGTAGTACTTTTTAATTTATTGACAAATATGTACTTGCACAAAGAATTACCGTTTTCCACCCTATATCTCCGAAGTGTAAGCCGAAACATCTTAAAGGAGTACACATTTTTTTTTGTTATAGTTTACGGGAAAAATAAAATAAAGTTGTCAAAATGGAATTTTTATCGCAGTTGGCTATTTTTTTCTCGAGAACTTTTCGGTTACAAACATTAAACAAAAAATGGGCGTGCTGACTGACGATTAGGTGAAGGTGATGGATGCGGAAAGCACAGAACTGAATATCGTAGAGGTCCTCAGGAAATATCTACCTACGTCTACACGTCTTTAGGCTAAATCGATGGTGATAAAAGGTAAATGGACCCAAGAACGCATATTTTGTGTCGAATACCCGGATTACACGTATATTTTTAAGGCGAGATAAGATTAATTATACGTTATAAACCTTTTGAACGCCACAGTCGGCTCTGGCCGACAACTGAAAGTCGTGCCACTGACGCCACCGACGGCCACAGCCGACACAAGTTAGAGATTAAAAGAGACTTTGTTTCGTATGGATTAAGTTGTAATTTGCTTAGCATAGCAAACATGTTTGGCGTGTGAGTGACGCATTTTGTATTTGACGTACGGCGTTCAAAAGGTTAAGATAAGTTTTATGATTTTGTTATAACTACGATTGACGGTATAAACTGACACATTATAAGTGACGGATCGACAAATAAACTGACAGTGTGCGTGGCCCTTACCCTTTAAACTTGCCGCTTACCCAAATACGTAGTGCCATGCTGTTAAAGATTTGCATATGAATTTCTTAACCCTTCAAATACAGGAAGATATGGATCCGGTATTTAAACCTCAATTGATATTTTTTATTATTAATAAAAATACTCTGCAAATAAATGGGCATGCGATTTAAGACACTCATTTAGTCACTTTTAATTTTTATTTATACTAAATTTTCAAACCTACATTAACCTAAGTTACCCAGAAATATGAGGAAATTTGCAGCCAATCGAAAAAGGACAGGTTTATTTTATCAATTTTATCATTGAAAAAAATAATTTGAAAATAATTATTTAGGTTGTATCAATTTTGTAAATTATTTTGCTAATAATAATAATGGAAGTACCTAAATAGAAAGTTAGCACTCTCAACTAAACTAGTCCCAAGATTGCAGACAACTTTTTATAATAATTAAAGGCTCCTCCTCTTGTGTCTTGGGATAAAAAGCCACAGTAACCGATCGAGCGCTCTTTTATAATAATTATTGTTAGATGAAATGTATTGTAGATTCGTTAATAAATTCAAAGGCCACAATCAACAGAGTTGTGCGTTAGGGAAAGATATTCGACCAAGAAACTCTTTTATTAACCGACTTCAAAAAGGTTGCTTGCGGGCTGCAAGCAACGCCGTGGGAAAGCCATAGCCATATTTAAACAATTAAATGTTCTTCGTTACAATTCGGATATCCCAAACCGAAAATACAGGGTGTTTGGTAGCGGGTTCGACAAACGAAAATGGGAAATACTTGGGTCCAATTGGAACACATTTGCCATAGTGACCACTATGCTAAAGTTGATAGTTTTTTTTAAATAATTTTTTTTCCGTTTTTTTGAAAATATCCCAAAATTTTTCCTTTAAACCTTCTTAATTACATACCTAAGCAACTGAAACCGCCCATTTTTTTTTAAATCATGCTCTGATAGTGGTTTTATTTTAAAACAAAACCAAAACCCATATGGAGTGCTTTAAAAAAAAATATGGGCCCTTAAAGCTATGACAAAATGAGGAAAATAAAATGACATTAAAGTTTCGACAAGTATAAAAAAAAAATCACAAGTCATAGACGATTTCAAATTGATTAAAAAACTTCTCTGGTTAATACTCCTCACAACGATATGCCACTTAAAAGAAAAAAACAGAAAAAAAAAATTACGCAGTACATTGAAATTTCCTCACGAAGATTTATTAAAGAAATCACATACCACGGTTATGAATATTGGTGAATACGTTAGAGTTAATAATCGCTGGTAAATTACGATTAATAAAAAACATTTTAAGAGTAATAATAAAATTGAAAACCAAACACTTTTCTAAATTTTGATCACAAAATTTAAAAAAATCTTTGAGCTTCACGGGCGTTATTGCGAGCTCGACCATACGCTAAAATAATATCAGCGTACTCTTCATTGGTAAATGGTGTACGTTCACCCATTGTAATGAAAGTTTCAAAAACCAATACAAATCAACGTATTTTTCTACAAGTCTTTCTGTTTGAAAAAATAATACAATTTGCCGCCTTTAAAAAAAAGTGTACTTTTCTTTTAAAGATCTACAAGCTATTTCAGACACAGATTAAAAAGCTAATTTAGCTTAATGTTTTTTTCAAATCAATGTGGCAAATGCGACGAAAATGTACGGAATGTATTCCTGGTCAAGTGATCACAAAATTTAAAAAAGTGTTTTGTTTAGCGTATGGTCGAGCTCGCAATAACGCCAGTGAAGCTTAAAGAATTTTTTAAATTTTGTGATCAAAATTTTTAAAAAGTGTTTTGTTTTCAATTTTATTATTACTCTTAAAATGTTTTTTATGAATGGTAATTTAGCAGCGATTATTAACTCTAACGAATTCACCAATATTCATAACCGTGGTATAAGTGATTTCTTTAATAAATCTTCTTGAGGAAATTTCAATGTACTGCGTATTTATTTTTTCTGTGTTTTTTCTTTTAAATGGCATATCGTTGTGAGGAGTATTAACCAGAGAAGTTTTTTAATCAATTTGAAATCGTCTATGACTTGTGTTTTTTTTTTTATACTTGTCGAAACTTTAATGTCATTTTATTTTCCTCATTTTGTCATAGCTTTAAGGGCCCATATTTTTTTTTTAAAGCACTCCATATGGGTTTTGGTTTTGTTTTAAAATAAAACCACTATCAGAGCATGATTAAAAAAAAATGGGCGGTTTCAGTTGCTTAGGTATGTAATTAAGAAGGTTTAAAGGTAAAATTTTGGGATATTTTCAAAAAAACGGAAAAAAAAATATTTAAAAAAAACTATCAACTTTAGCATAGGGGTCACTATGGCAAATGTGTTCCAATTGAATGGTTATGTGAGCGTGCCGTTCTTACTCCAAAGAACGATCAAGCAGCAGCTATCAACGATATACTGCTCATGTCGTTTGAGGGCGAAGAAAAGGTCTATACTTCGATTGATACTGTGGTTAATACAGATGACGCTACTAATTACCCTGTAGAATTTTTAAATTCATTGCAACCGCCAGGTTTGCCTTATCATAAGCTTATTCTGTTCTGCATGTGGGCACTCCAATTATGTTGTTGAGAAATTTAAAACCACCAAAACTTTGTAACGGTACGAGACTGCAAGTGAAAGCGTTACATCGCAATATAGTGGAAGCCACTATATTAACTGGGTGAATTTAAACGATTACAGTTTCCCCTAAAAGTCTGCTTTGCCATGACAATAAACAAGTCTCAGAGAGAACATTGCTTCTCTCATGGACAGTTTTATGTTGCTTGCTCTCGAGTAAGTTCACCCAGTAGCTTGATTGTTTTAGCGCCTTATGACAGATTAGTTAAGAATATTGTGTACAAAGAAGATTTGAAGGCCCTATTTTTTTACACACGCTAAAAAAAGTAAAGCCGCAAAAACTATACATAATTAATAATAATACTTCTTAACGCGAGCGAAGCCGCGGGCAAAAGCTATGTCGATATAATTCTGGCCAGGGAGGACGTCTAACTATTAAATTACTTTAAACTATGAATGTACTTAACTGCGATAAACGAGTTCTACGCGGACGAAGTCGCGGGCAAAAGCTAGTATTATATATTCTATGGGCCAGTGTCCTATGTGACATGAAAACATGCGATCAGGTTTTTGAGCTTTCTTTTTGTAATGAAGACATGCAATGGTACAATGGTACGCATCTTAAATCTGTATTGGTTCCATGGCCTTTATGTAAGGTAAGATGGTATATTAAGTACATTTAACTATGCAATGGCAGTTAAGATATGTTAAGGTGTAAGGTATGCAAATAAATACAACATTTTGAAAAGTACTCAGCAGTAAGCCTGAACTGAACTGAACTGTAATGATAATAAGTTTAGAAAGTAGTTTCATTTCATATGAGATTATTCCTCGTTTTAATGAAATGATAAAAGAGGCTGTATTATGAAGTTTTAAAATCTGCCAAGTTCTAAGCCGTGAACGGGACATTACAACACCACACGTATCAATCACTCTGTCTCTTTCGGTACTTGAAACATGGCAAGTTTTAAAACTTCATGATATGGCCATAGGATTTTTCTGTTCTTGAAGGTATGTTTTTATTCATTTTTGTTTAAATGCAGGTATAATATTTTATTTTTTCTACTCGGGTACTATACTATAAATCACTAATATTTATATAGTTAACAGTATCAGTATACCTTGTATAGCGTAACCGAACCCTGGAAACAGTTATATAATGAGCGTTACCATAGTAATAACAATTCTTTTATAATTATTACCTAAATTATCTTTCTATTTTATGAGACAAGGTAATCCGTTGTGGTAAAAATTGTAAATTCTTAAAAATGCCTACAAATAACGCATCTATTTCTTGCATCATTACATAAAACAACTGGCAGTCTGCGCGTGCGTTTATTTACTCGCAGTAATTGAGACATTATTGTTCTTTTGCGTAAAATCGAGCAAACAAACCAACGGAGAAAAACAAAACCTCAATACACTAAATTAATATCAATTGACACAGGTGCGATCTGCAATTATCTGTTTTTATACACGTCACACCATCTAGATAGTCGATATTGAACCTTGACTATTCGAGATAAGGTCTATGCCAATCAATAAAGACCGTTATATGCATTAGACGTTTCTAGAAACCGCACCTTCAGAACAATAGTGACCTAATTCAAAATTTTAGATTACGAATTTGGTCTCTATAATAATAAATTTATGACTTGAAGTTTAAAAGCAGAAATTTTGAATTATGTCACTATTTACCTGAAGGTGCGAAATATGAAATGGAAAGTAAAAAGCGTTTTCAATTCAATTAGAGGTGCAAACTAAAATTTCTGCCAGGGGTTGTTTTGAGTAAGGTTTAATGGTGGATCCTCCGAGGTTCAGTAGAGGTGGTCCAAAGTTCTCAAGATACCGAATTTATCGCACAATCAGTTAACATCACAGCGAGAGAGTTTGGAATGGCATTTAGATTTCCTTACATTTTATTGCCATTTTAGATGTTTTTCTGAAATGCACAATTCCAGCGTTAACCACAGATTCAATCAGTTGGTTCTCCTAGGCACTTTGGAACTCGTGTGTATCGATGCTCGGGGTATCCATCATCAGATGTCACTAAAAACATGTGATTATCAAGTAATAAATAACAAAATGAGTTTGTCTGAATTTAATTTTTGGGAAAAGCTTTTGTTGCTGACTGTATTTTTTTATGCAATATCTTTATCTGCTTATCAAGACCAAACTATTGAGTCCTAACACGGTGGGTCTACGGTAAGAATAACGGAGATCCCTTCGCCACCTTCCGATTCCATTATCAGTTCAACTCTTAGATAACATAATATTGCATTGTCATCGGGTTTACATATGCGGTCCAAATTTCAGCCCATTCCGTTGACGGGAAGTGGGTCGAATTTAACTTGCAAGATGTGACCCTTACATTGCATTGCAAGTTAAATAAAACCTTATAAATACCACGGCCCTAAAGACCCAGCGTAAACATCTATGTATTATAATTAGGTCCTCATTTGGAATTCTTATCTAAGTAAAACATATTAGAAAAGTGCAATCGATATCGATATTTCGCAATCGGCGTACTCATCCTTGTTCACCAATTAGTTTATGGCCCCAGGGCTCAGATGATAACCTGCGAGGTATAGTCTCGTACGGATCAAGACTTTCACCACCATTTTTTTTTATAGCATTGTAAGGCAAACGAGCACACAGCCCACCTGATGGTAAGTGGAAACTGTGACCCATAGACATTCGCATTCACAAGACCGCAATCCTAAGACTGCTAATGCGTTGCCACCCTGAGGAGTGAGGACTAAGAATGACTCTATGCTAGTCATTTCACCGGCTGTCTTATCCCCAAATTGGAACACAACCCGGACGGACCCTGCACAAGATCCTCCCACAAGTAAACCATTACAATCAAGTCAAGTCTAACAAGACGTTACATACATCAACTAAGTTAGTAGAATCACAAAAGATCTTGCCATCGTTGCACGAGCTTTATTATTTACTAGCGATCCCCCTCGCGTCGCTTCGGTTTATGTGAGTTTTCTGTGAGTATCTAAACCAAAATTTAATATAAGTACATAAAAACCTTCCGTGAAAAAATATGTAAATAACTTATGGTGAAGACTGCTTTTAAATCCGTTCTGTTTTTGAGATTATCACGAGAGTTAGTCAGAGGCGGCGGGGACTTTGTTTTATAATAGAAAAGGTACAGTGACGTAGTAAAACTACTTCTTATCTCGTAACAAGCGACCCTATTTGAAGGGTCCACGAAAAGAACATGTCGTCACTTTTTTTTGAAAATGAGTTTTGAATCTCGAAATTTAGAGGACGAAATGAACTATTACCTACCATTCAGATTCAGATATAAATCTTCATATAACTTGTATTTTTTCACTCTTAAAAAAACCTCTACACGAAAATTACGTACAAAATGACATGGTTCCTAACTTTCAAATCGCGATATCTCAAAAAGTTACTAATGTGACTAGACATGTTCTTTCCTGCTTGAATGAAGGGTCATTTGAATAAAAGACAACGGGGATGATGTGTGCCGGGTCTCCACTAGCAATATGGTTGGCATGAGAATGTCCACCTGGCCGGTTTTCAGGGTAGCCAGGCAGGTTGTTTGGGACAGCTTACCGTGACTTACGAGGATAACTACGAGGGGTGATCCATAAGTTTTGAGAATCAGTATGAACCATGCACATAATGATATTTTTTTAATGTGGAATATACCATGGCACTAATCAAACTTAAATTAGAGAAAAAAAAATACTATATTGTTCATTTGTTTTTCTGTGATAGTTAAACAAAAAACATCTGTATGAATAATTTTACAAGACGGTAAAATAAGAGTTAGTTTTGTAATAATTTGGAGCGGTGTGGAGAAACTTCTGGTACACTAATAAAAAATATTGTTTTTGAAAATGAAACCTTGATTTATCATTATGATTTAAATGATAAATAAGTTATCATTGCAGTGGATTTTTTATCTCCAGCTCTGTCACCAAAACTTAGGGTGGTTTTTTTCGGCCTCGCCCAGGATTATTGAGGCCTACAAATAAATACTTTGACATTCGTTTTTAGCAATTGTGTTTAAATAATCTAGGAGAGTTATATAACATTATTCTATCATAGTTATGGGAAAATATTAAAAACAAGCTCAAGAAAAAAAAAACGAATTTGTGGCAGGAAATGTGCTTCAGAGGCTTCTAATTCACAAGGGTGCTGCTCATCGACCAAAGATCAGAACTGAGAACCGCTCTCCCCGTTATTAAGCCCTAACTTTCGACTACTACTTCTCATTCACTAATGTTAAAAAACAGCTACATAAAAATCACGAGCTTATGATGATTTAGTGAACGTACAAAATTTGACCATTTTGACCTCCTAAAGTAAAATTATTTTTATAGTGGTAAAATAAAACAATTGAGTGACGTTAATAAGTGTTTGGAAATATAGAAAGTGTGCTTATTTCAATTAAAATATAACGATTTACATATCTCCCATTTTTAATACCGATTATCAAAACTTTTGGATCACCCCTCGTACATACAATTACACGATGACAAAGGATTTAATAAAGACGTTTTAACGTAATAATATAACTATTGTCCTGAAACACCATAAATTAAAGAAAGTTAATAATTTAAAAAATTAAAATACAATAAAATAAATAAATTAAGGTTGCAGTCAAATACAAGCTGTGATGATACCTGAAGGGAAATAGATGAAACAGAAAAACACCATAATCATTACCTATAGTGACGTATAAAAAGGTGGTTTTTTTTATGGCATAGGAAGGCAAACAAGCATACAGGCCACCTGATGGTAAGTGGAAACTGTGACCCATAGACATTCGCATTCACAAGACCGCAATCCTAAGACTGCTAATGCGTTGCCAACCCTGAGGACTAAGATGGAATGCCTCTATGCTAGTCATTTCACCGGCTGTCTTATCCTCAAACCGGAACACAACAATGCAAACACTGCTGCTTGGTGGTAGGTTAATGGATAAGATGGTGGTACCAACCGGGCGGACCCTACACAAGGTCCTCCCACAAGTAGTTGATTGACTACATGTCCCTGGACTTTATGCTCTTTGTTGGTCCAAAAAATGCCGAGTGTATTTCGAGTGTATGTATGTTTATTTCTGTGGCTTGCTCTGCAGCCTAAACGGCTCGATGGATTTTGACATGAGGTGTCGTTTGTATCGTCTTGACTGTGGAAGTGACATAGTTCTTCATTCGCACTGCTAAATCAATACTCAAAATGAGTGAGTCCCATTTGTTCCATAGAACATGACGTAATAGAACAATTTGAGAAAATATTATCCCTATTTGTACTATAGAACAGTTTGTACTTTTTGGTCTCAAATTGTTCCATAGACCAAACTATGTATGTAAACTTCTTGATGTAAACTGGCCACTCGAGAGTGATTTGCTAGCACTTGTCTTAGTGACATTGATGATTAGATTGTTCTTCTTTTGCCCCCGCGGCGACTTGAACAGCTACTACCGCGGGGATAATGGCGTTTCCACGTTGAGTGATTTCGCCAGTGTCAAGTATATATATTGTATAAATCAATATAGCAATAAAACAATCCAATCTTCTCTAGGAAGATTGGGGGCATCGTTGTACGGTGATTTGTAGGTCAGAGGTCAAGATAGTTTTAACCTCTGCACCACTGCGAGTCCACTTGAAACGAGAAGAAAGATGCCAGATACACGAAATAAGTCCAAGTCTTCAATCACTGTGCGACACAAAGGCATAAAAAGTACAAATCACTATCAGAAAAGAACTTTGAACACCTAATTATCCAAAAATTAAAGTCTAAAACAAATTACACGTCCGCCATCTTTTAACGTTGCAAATGCCCCCGATTAGATTGTTACTCAACGACAGAAATTAGAATGCCGAAACGCACCATAATGGATTTTGAGAGAGCAGCAGTCGCAGGGTAGGTACTCACTTCTTTATTGTTGTTTGTTTACAATGATTATATTGGATCTTTGCTAATAAAAAAAGTCGGGTGAAATGCTAGTATGTAGTTCCATAGAACATAGTGGGAAAAATAAGTCTCATTGTGTCCGATGACGTCATGTTCTATGGAACAAATGGGACTCACTCCTCAAAATCCTTGCTAGTTTTGTTTCAAGTTCACTGAAGTTGTAATAAAGTTGATTATTGTAAAGTTGAACAGTTGTATTTTGAGTTCATACTGTTTTTATATAGCAGTGCGAATTATAAAATGCAGTCGGGTTTTTGTGTGTGTGTGGACTGAGAGACCACTAAATTTTTAATGGTTTTTATTTTACACTTACTAGTGTAAAATTTAGTAGTAGTTGCGAATTACTTTGTAAAAAAATCCTGGAATTTGTAAAGATTTCACTAAAAAGTTATACAGCCAAAGGTGTGGTCCCTCAGTTCACACACTGAACCTTCCACTTCTGGGCAAGTGTTTAATATGCTGGCTTATTTTGATGTTACAGATTTAGTAAAAACATGTTTAAACGGATTCGTAATGACCGAAACGTAATTTGGCAATGATTATACACTTAAACTGCCTTCCTTCTTTGGTCCCTGAGGGACCACATAAAATAACTAATAAATCGGTACATTTGTACAAAAAAAATATGCATTTTTCTTTGCAAACATTAGTAAAAATCGCAAGCAAGATTATAAAAGTTAAGCAAATGCACAACTATTAATCAATTTTGTCAAATTTATATTTGTTTGTGGTCCCTCAGTTCACACACTATGAATTAACAAAATAATTAAAATATCCTAAAATATAAACATTATGGGAAGATTTGTCGTACTGAGGTTTAGTAAAAAAGTTTCACTACATATATATATGTTTTTAACGTGGATTGATGGCGTATAATATAAGATAAATTGCTTTTTAATATTTCCTTAGCAGAGTGCTTAGTAGGGTGTCCACACAATGAAAAACATTTACTAACGTGAATCATTTTGCTTATTTATTAATTACAAATTAAATGAAACTACGACATTCCAGTTTGATTGAAGGTTAACTAATAACAAAATATTCTCCACCTAAATCTTTTGTAAATTACAACGAAACAAAATAAAGTAGGTACCTAATGAAACATAAAAAATAATAAAATTATACATGAAAGTTACAAATATTTACATATCAACGAGGGCAAAAGTTATTACATGTAAATGCATGTTTTTTTTAGTGCTTTCAACAATTTTACAAGAATTGTCATCATAACATACAAATTTCTCATTTAGTAAAGAGTGGCACTTGTAATGTCCTATGCCATCACTATATAGGGGGGGTACAAATTCAATTGCCCCTACAATAGTATAAATTTTACCTTTAATCATAATTGAATGAGGTACGTCGCTTAGACAATGTTGATCAGAACCGTTTAAATCAAATGAAATTACTTTCGATATTTCGTAATTATTATTAGTCTGCCCTTCACAGTATAAACATTTTGTCATACCGTCGTCCAAAAAAATAGCCTCCAGTATTAAGGGTCTCTGAGCTAGGCTGCGGACGGACGGACGGACATGGCGAAACTATAAGGGTTCCTAGTTTGACTACGGAACCCTAAAAAGTGTCTTGTAGTGATTTACTACCATCAACTGGTGAATGACAAAACATACTAATAGAATATAATGCTGCTTAAAGGAGGTAGGTACTTACCAGATAAACAACGCGGAAAACAGGAGTATAAATAACAAATCCATTGCAACACAATACAAATTTGCCTATTACACAGCAATAACAAACCCACCACATCAATTCTAGTTAATTTACAGCCTTTTTATTTTTTAAACATAATACGCAGGGCAAGTATATTCGAGCTACATGTTTTACCGCACCAAATCTGATACCCCATATACTTAGTTTGTTTTTAATTTCGTAACTTTGCTTACAGAATCTAAAATGTTAGTTGGCTGTATGCAGTTTTTTCTTGGTCCATTTAATGTTAGTAAGCAAATTTAAAAAGTTGAATTTAATAATGATTCACGTTTGTAAATTATTTCATTGTGTGGACACCCTACTAAACACTGCTAAGGAAATATTAAAAAGCAATTTATCTTATATTATACGCCATCAATCTACGTTAAAAAAAATATATATATGTAGTGAAACTTTTTTACTAAACCTCAGTACGACAAATCTTCCCATAATGTTTATATTTTAGGATATTTTGTTAATTCATAGTGTGTGAACTGAGGGACCACAAACAAATATAAATTTGACGAAATTGATTAATAGTTGTGCATTTGCTTAACTTTTATAATCTTGCTTGCGATTTTTACTAATGTTTGCAAAGAAAAATGCATATTTTTTTTGTACAAATGTGCCGATTTATTAGTTATTTTATGTGGTCCCTCAGGGACCAAAGAAGGAAGGCAGTTTAAGTGTATAATCATTGCCAAATTACGTTTCGGTCATTACGAATCCGTTTAAACATGTTTTTACTAAATCTGTAACATCAAAATAAGCCAGCATATTGCCAGAAGTGGAAGGTTCAGTGTGTGAACTGAGGGACCACACCTTTGGCTGTATAACTTTTTAGTGAAATCTTTACAAATTCCAGGATTTTTTTACAAAGTAATTCGCAACTACTACTAAAATTTACACTAGTAAGTGTAAAATAAAAACCATTAAAAATTTAGTGGTCCCTCAGTCCACACACACACGGGTTTTTAAGGCATGCTTTTACATACATACGTATCTTCACGCCTGTAATCCCAGAGTGGGGTAGGCAGAGATACAGAATTACCTACAACTTTAAACTTGTTGATAATTCTGTAACCTCATTTTGCACAAATAGGCTAAGATGTTTACCAGCGTATTAGTGACTGGTTGCAAGCCCATCGCCGAATAGTACTACAAGCCTTTATTCCCTTAGTCGCCTCTTACGACATCCACGGGAAGACATGGAGTGGCACTATTCTAACCTGGCAACCACACGGGAAACACAGGCTTGCTTTTTATTAATTAATAATTTGATTAATGTAATTATATCAAAATATTCTAGTTTGAAATACCTATGATACCTAAATGTAGTTTATGTTCAAGACTAAATTACATCATGAGGTAGGTAATATTTTTTACTTGATACGGGATCGATTTAATTATTAAAATATGTATACTGTTTTGAAGGGCAGTAATAATAAGTTTAAGCAAGCAACTACTTTAAAGTATATATTTATTTATTTAAACTTTATTGCACAATACACAAAGTAGGTACAAATGGCGAACTTAATGCCTTAAGGCATTCTATGCCAGTCAACCAATGGGCTAAACAGAAACAATTAAAGGTTAGTGCTGAGAAGGAAATAATAAAAATATAATTTTAGTCACAAAGAAAGTAATAATAAATACAAAAAATATATATTTGCTTTTAATACCACAATGATATAAATATCTAATCTATGCTATAAATAAAAATAAATAGTACATACCTAATACACACATAATATATACATAGGTACCCACTATTTCAACACAATACAGAAACCATATAGGTATGAAGGTTATCAAGAAAATGCTTGCAAACTATGCGATTAAACGAGAACTTAGTCTGTGCTTGCCTGACTCGGAGTGGAAGATCATTCCACAGCCGAGTTGCCTGAAGGGCGAAGGAATATAGACAAACACAAGTCGCTAACTTATCACACAATATGCACTGGGTTCTAGCCCTCGGCTACGGCAATCGCAATCGGCTTCAAACTGGAACAATTGTTTTCATTAAGTATGCAGACATGCTTTCGATTTTCAAAATGAAAACGATTGCGATTGCAAGTGCGTTAGGCAATAGCCCCTCTGGTTATAATTCCGAATTTGTTCCTTTCCGTTCCTTTCATAAATGTGACAACGACAGATGACAGGTGATCATTCGGTATCTATTGCTACATATTACATACACGCTATGTCACTTTGTCGTCATAACGTTTGTGAAAAAGCGGCCAGGCTATTAAAATAGTCAGCGGTCAATCAAAATTATTTAAAAAGGAACTGAACTCCCGGTAATCCCCAAAAAATGATGGGTTTTCTCTTGACCGTAGTCGAGACAAAATAGTCAGGACTAAGTAAACAATGAAGCGAGCTTAGGTACCCAAAATATACTATCCGCCCAATCGAACCCTGACCCACTATAGAACGTCAGGAGTCAGTCGTGAGTCAGGGTTCCTTTGGGCTTATACAATACATACAATATATTATACAAGTTTTTTTTACAAAACACCTCGTGGAAGTCGTTTAACATACATACATACATAAATTAAATCACGCCTGTTTGCCAGAGGGGTAGGCAGAGACCACTCCTTTACACCTGCTGCGATCCTTACAGATCTCTTTCGTTTCTTCCACCTTCATACATCGAGTGTTGCGTGCACGTTGGTTTCGGGAACCTACTTAAGATTCGGGGGTCGTAGGAGTCGTTTAACGTTAAATAAAAATAACCTGTGCTCCTCTCCACGCTATGAACTATCTCTGTTAAATGTCGGTTAAATAGATCATCAAACAAACCAACAAATGAACTCCCCTATTTGTAATAGTATTACTATTACCAAAGTAAGAACAAGAATTAGAAGATCAGCGTGTTGGGTCACCCCGGCTCAATTTTAAACTGGTAACAACCTATTTGATAAACTTCGACATTTGATCGTTATGTATTGTTATGTACATGTAATTTTTTGGTGGTTTTGATGCATGTGTAAAAAATAAAAACATGAATTTATTTTATACGAGACATTAATCATACGCGGCGTAAAATTAAAGTTATAGAGTGTATTCAGAAATAATTATTGTCTGCGAATATACAATAACTTAATTAAAGCACAATTATACGTATTGTTCCAAATCGCAAGGTAACGACATTGTTGTAGAATAAAACATTATTTTTCATACAATTATGTCAATATTTGAACAAGTCGGAACCACGTCAATGTGCTTGGGGAATTCTAGTATAAAAAGGCCCAGAATTCTGGTAACAGCATCAGTTCGGTTCCAACTCTCAACCATGAGAGCAACAACCTTCGTGATCTTGTGCTGCGCTCTGCAGGTGAGTCCTCTTCAATTATTATATATACACAAAACGAATTAATAAATTCCCACAAGATTAAGGATAACGGTGCAGTTTCACCAAAAAAAAAAAAAACATTTCGTTTATTTGCCGTATGCCCGTGGCCCTGAACAACAAGAATACGCCGCTAACAGAATTAACAAATTGTTAACTGACACTAAGAAGTCCTAACCGAAACTTGGCTTCTAAAATATTTAAACAACACGACCCTTTAATTTTAACTCCATCCAAACAAAATAAAGGGATAAATAATGGGATCTTAGCATACGAATAGATCTACAATAAAGTTACTTGCAATTTAATCTACACGGATTTATGTATATATGTTTACCACAATGCTCAATGCACAATGCTCATCACACAAATATTTGCCCTTATCGGGATTTGAACTTAGGACCGCTAGCTTCATAGGCAGCGTTACTACCAACTAGGCCAACGCGTCGTCAAAATATATATGTTGTTTTTTTTTTGAGAAAAAGTAGTTTACTGGTTTGTTAATTGAACTTTGTTTTATTATGCGTCATGGAGGAACATGCTCGAGTTATCATTTCAATGAAGATTTAAAAACATTGTTTTACACCTTGACTCTTTTTGCAGTATGCAGCAGCCCAAGCAGCAACTGCAGCAGCAGCCGCTGCCACTGACGATGGCGCATTTTTTGAAAGGTTCTTGGATCACAATAGTGGTTTAAAAGAAACCAAAGAATCGCGTGACGAAACTTACTATGGAACCGCCAATGGAACTTACGAAAAAATCACGGAGAGAAAAGAGTACGAAAGGCAAGGTGTCGCAGTACCCAATATATCAGGCGAAGACAAAATTGTCAGGACGTTTGTCATCGAAACTGATGCTTCTGGGCACGAGACTATATACGAAGAAGATGTCATCATTAAGAAGGTACCAGGGCAAACTGGAACGACATCAGTAAGCTCAGGCCGCCGAGCTGTGTCCGGATTGGGTGGGTCATCTTCCAGCATCGCCTCGGCGAGCTCCTCAGCTGTATCTCCTCAACAAGGACCACAGGGACCACAAGGACCAGCTGGACCACGAGGATCATGGGGACCACAAGGATCAGGATCATCAGCTAGTGCTGCTGCGTCATCCTCTTCTGGACCAAACGGACCATATGGACCACAAGGACCAGTAGGACCACAAGGACCACAAGGACCACAAGGACCAAACGGACCATACGGAGCATACGGCCCACAAGGACCAGGATCATCAGCAAGCGCTGCTGCTGCTGCATCTGCTGGACAAAACGGATCATACGGACCACAAAAACCAGAAGGACCACAAGGACCAGCTGGACCACAAGGACCAAACGGACCATCCGGACCATATGGCCCACAAGGACCAGGAGGACCACAAGGACCAAGCGGACCAGGATCATCAGCTAGCGCTGCTGCTTCTGCTTCTACTGGACCAAACGGACCATACGGACCATACGGCCCACAAGGACCAGCAGGACCTCAAGGACCAGCTGGACCACAAGGACCAAGCGGACCAGGATCATCAGCTAGCGCTGCTGCTTCTGCTTCTACTGGACCAAACGGACCATACGGACCATACGGCCCACAAGGACCAGAAGGACCACAAGGACCAGCTGGACCACAAGGACCAGGAGGACCACAAGGACCAAGCGGACCAGGATCATCAGCTAGCGCTGCTGCTTCTGCTTCTACTGGACCAAACGGACCATACGGACCATACAGCCCACAAGGACCAGGAGGACCACAAGGACCAGCTGGACCACAAGGACCAAACGGACCATACGGACCATACGGCCCACAAGGACCAGGAGGACCACAAGGACCAGCTGGACCACAAGGACCAAACGGACCATACGGACCATACGGCCCACAAGGACCAGGAGGACCACAAGGACCAGCTGGACCACAAGGACCAACCGGACCACAAGGACAACAAGGACCAAGCGGACCAGGATCATCTGCTAGTGCGTCTGCTACTGCAACTGTGTCATCTCGTCCTGAAGAAATTATTATTATTGAAGAACAACCAGAAGTAACTGTAACTGCTACTGCGAATGCTAACGCTGGCCCACAAGGACCTAATGGATCATACGGACCACAAGGACCAGGAGGACCACAGGGACAACAAGGGCCATTAGGACCACAAGGACCAGCTGGACAACAAGGACCAAACGGACCATACGGACCATACGGCCCACAAGGACCAGGAGGACCACAAGGACCAAGCGGACCAGGATCATCAGCTAGCGCTGCTGCTGCTGCATCTGCTAGACAAAACGGACCATACGGACCACAAAAACCAGAAGGACCACAAGGACCAGCTGGACCACAAGGACCAAACGGACCATACGGACCATACGGCCCACAAGGACCAGGAGGACCACAAGGACCAAGCGGACCAGGATCATCAGCTAGCGCTGCTGCTTCTGCTTCTACTGGACCAAACGGACCATACGGACCATACGGCCCACAAGGACCAGAAGGACCACAAGGACCAGCTGGACCACAAGGACCAAACGGACCATACGGCCCACAAGGATCAAGAGGACCACAAGGACCAAGCGGACTAGGATCATCAGCTAGCGCTGCTGCTTCTGCTTCTACTGGACCAAACGGACCATACGGACCATACGGCCCACAAGGACCAGAAGGACCACAAGGACCAGCTGGACCACAAGGACCAAGCGGACCAGGATCATCAGCTAGCGCTGCTGCTTCTGCTTCTACTGGACCAAACGGACCATACGGACCATACGGCCCACAAGGACCCGGAGGACCACAAGGACCAAGCGGACCAGGATCATCAGCTAGCGCTGCTGCTTCTGCTTCTACTGGACCAAACGGACCATACGGACCATACGGCCCACAAGGACCAGAAGGACCACAAGGACCAGGAGGACCACAAGGACCAAGCGGACCAGGATCATCAGCAAGCGCTGCTGCTGCTGCATCTGCTGGACAAAACGGATCATACGGACCACAAAAACCAGAAGGACCACAAGGACCAGCTGGACCACAAGGACCAAACGGACCATACGGACCATACGGCCCACAAGGACCAGGATCATCAGCTAGCGCTGCTGCTTCTGCTTCTACTGGACCAAACGGACCATACGGACCATACGGCCCACAAGGACTAGGATCATCAGCAAGCGCTGCTGCTTCTGCTTCTACTGGACCAAACGGACCATACGGACCATACGGCCCACAAGGACCAGAAGGACCACAAGGACCAGCTGGACCACAAGGACCAAACGGACCCTACGGACCATACGGCCCACAAGGACCAGGAGGACCACAAGGACCAAGCGGACCAGGATCATCAGCCAGCGCTGCTGCTGCTGCCTCTACTGGAACAAACGGACCATACGGACCATACGGCCCACAAGGACCAGAAGGACCACGAGGACCAGCTGGACCTCAAGGACCAAACGGACCATACGGACCATACGGCCCACAAGGACCAGGAGGACCACAAGGACCAAGCGGACCAGGATCATCAGCTAGCGCTGCTGCTTCTGCTTCTACTGGACCAAACGGACAATACGGACCATACGGCCCACAAGGACCAGAAGGACCACAAGGACCAGCTGGACCACAAGGACCAAACGGACCATACGGACCATACGGCCCACAAGGACCAGGAGGACCACAAGGACCAAGCGGACCAGGATCATCAGCTAGCGCTGCTGCTTCTGCTTCTACTGGACCAAACGGACCATACGGACCATACGGCCCACAAGGACCAGCAGGACCACAAGGACCAGCTGGACCACGAGGACCAAGCGGACCAGGATCATCAGCTAGCGCTGCTGCTTCTGCTTCTACTGGACCAAACGGACCATACGGACCATACGGCCCACAAGGACCAGGAGGACCACAAGGACCAGCTGGACCACAAGGACAAAACGGACCATACGGACCATACGGCCCACAAGGACCAGGAGGACCACAAGGACCAGCTGGACCACAAGGACCAACCGGACCACAAGGACAACAAGGACCAAGCGGACCAGGATCATCTGCTAGTGCGTCTGCTACTGCAACTGTGTCATCTCGTCCTGAAGAAATTATTATTATTGAAGAACAACCAGAAGTAACTGTAACTGCTACTGCGAATGCTAACGCTGGCCCACAAGGACCTAATGGACCATACGGACCACAAGGACCAGGAGGACCACAGGGACAACAAGGACCATTAGGACCACAAGGACCAGAAGGACCACAAGGACCAGCTGGACCACAAGGACCAAACGGACCATACGGACCATACGGCCCACAAGGACCAGGAGGACCACAAGGACCAAGCGGACCAGGATCATCAGCTAGCGCTGCTGCTTCTGCTTCTACTGGACCAAACGGACCATACGGACCATACGGCCCACAAGGACCAGAAGGACCACAAGGACCAGCTGGACCACAAGGACCAAAGGGACCATACGGACCATACGGCCCACAAGGACCAGGAGGACCACAAGGACCAAGCGGACCACAAGGACCAAGCGGACCAGGATCATCAGCCAGCGCTGCTGCTGCTGCTTCTACTGGAACAAACGGACCATACGGACCATACGGCCCACAAGGACCAGAAGGACCACGAGGACCAGCTGGACCACAAGGACCAAACGGACCATACGGACCATACGGCCCACAAGGACCAGGAGGACCACAAGGACCAAGCGGACCAGGATCATCAGCTAGCGCTGCTGCTTCTGCTTCTACTGGACCAAACGGACAATACGGACCATACGGCCCACAAGGACCAGAAGGACCACAAGGACCAGCTGGACCACAAGGACCAAACGGACCATACGGACCATACGGCCAACAAGGACCAGGAGGACAACAAGGACCAAGCGGACCAGGATCATCAGCTAGCGCTGCTGCTTCTGCTTCTACTGGACCAAACGGACCATACGGACCATACGGCCCACAAGGACCAGAAGGACCACAAGGACCACAAGGACCAGGAGGACCACAAGGACCAAGCGGACCAGGATCATCAGCTAGCGCTGCTGCTTCTGCTTCTACTGGACCAAACGGACCATACGGACCATACGGCCCACAAGGACCAGAAGGACCACAAGGACTAGCTGGACCACAAGGACCAAGCGGACCAGGATCATCAGCTAGCGCTGCTGCTTCTGCTTCTACTGGACCAAAGGGACCATACGGACCATACGGCCCACAAGGACCAGGAGGACCACAAGGACCAAGCGGACCAGGATCATCAGCAAGCGCTGCTGCTGCTGCTTCTACTGGAACAAACGGACCATACGGACCATACGGCCCACAAGGACCAGAAGGACCACGAGGACCAGCTGGACCACAAGGACCAAACGGACCATACGGACCATACGGCCCACAAGGACCAGGAGGACCACAAGGACCAAGCGGACCAGGATCATCAGCTAGCGCTGCTGCTTCTGCTTCTACTGGACCAAACGGACCATACGGACCATACAGCCCACAAGGACCAGCTGGACCACAAGGACCAGGAGGACCACAAGGACCAAGCGGACCAGAATCATCAGCTAGCGCTGCTGCTTCTGCTTCTACTGGACCAAACGGACCATACGGACCATACGGCCCACAAGGACCAAACGGACCATACGGTCCATACGGCCCACAAGGACCAGGAGGACCACAAGGACCAAGCGGACCAGGATCATCAGCTAGCGCTGCTGCTTCTGCTTCTACTGGACCAAACGGACCATACGGACCATACGGCCCACAAGGACCAGAAGGACCACAAGGACCAGCTGGACCACAAGGACCAAGCGGACCAGGATCATCAGCTAGCGCTGCTGCTTCTGCTTCTACTGGACCAAACGGACCATACGGCCCACAAGGACCAGAAGGACCACAAGGACCAGCTGGACCACAAGGACCAGGAGGACCACAAGGACTAAGCGGACCAGGATCATCAGCTAGCGCTGCTGCTTCTGCTTCTACTGGACCAAACGGACCATACGGACCATACGGCCCACAAGGACCAGAAGGACCACAAGGACCAGGAGGACCACAAGGACCAAGCGGACCAGGATCATCAGCTAGCGCTGCTGCTTCTGCTTCTACTGGACCAAACGGACCATACAGACCATACGGCCCACAAGGACCAGAAGGACCACAAGGACCAGCTGGACCACAAGGACCAGGAGGACCACAAGGACCAAGCGGACCAGGATCATCAGCTAGCGCTGCTGCTTCTGCTTCTACTGGACCAAACGGACCATACGGCCCACAAGGACCAGGAGGACCACAAAGACCAAGCGGACCAGGATCATCAGCTAGTGCTGCTGCTTCTGCTTCTACTGGACCAAACGGACCATACGGACCATACGGCCCACAAGGACCAGAAGGACCACAAGGACCAGCTGGACCACAAGGACCAAACGGACCATACGGTCCATACGGCCCACAAGGACCAGGAGGACCACAAGGACCAAGCGGACCAGGATCATCAGCTAGCGCTGCTGCTTCTGCTTCTACTGGACCAAACGGACCATACGGACCATACGGCCCACAAGGACCAGAAGGACCAAACGGACCATACGGACCATACGGCCCACAAGGACCAGGAGGACCACAAGGACCAAGCGGACCAGGATCATCAGCTAGCGCTGCTGCTTCTGCTTCTACTGGACCAAACGGACCATACGGACCATACGGCCCACAAGGACCAGAAGGACCACAAGGACCAGGAGGACCACAAGGACCAAGCGGACCAGGATCATCAGCTAGCGCTGCTGCTTCTGCTTCTACTGGACCAAACGGACCATACAGACCATACGGCCCACAAGGACCAGAAGGACCACAAGGACCAGCTGGACCACAAGGACCAGGAGGACCACAAGGACCAAGCGGACCAGGATCATCAGCTAGCGCTGCTGCTTCTGCTTCTACTGGACCAAACGGACCATACGGCCCACAAGGACCAGGAGGACCACAAAGACCAAGCGGACCAGGATCATCAGCTAGTGCTGCTGCTTCTGCTTCTACTGGACCAAACGGACCATACGGACCATACGGCCCACAAGGACCAGAAGGACCACAAGGACCAGCTGGACCACAAGGACCAAACGGACCATACGGACCATACGGCCCACAAGGACCAGGAGGACCACAAGGACCAAGCGGACCAGGATCATCAGCTAGCGCTGCTGCTTCTGCTTCTACTGGACCAAACGGACCATACGGACCATACGGCCCACAAGGACCAGGAGGACCACAAGGACCAAGCGGACCAGGATCATCAGCTAGCGCTGCTGCTTCTGCTTCTACTGGACCAAACGGACCATACGGACCATACGGCCCACAAGGACCAGGAGGACCACAAAGACCAAGCGGACCAGGATCATCAGCTAGCGCTGCTGCTTCTGCTTCTACTGGACCAAACGGACCATACGGACTATACGGCCCACAAGGACCAGAAGGACCACAAGGACCAGCTGGACCACAAGGACCAAGCGGACCAGGATCATCAGCTAGCGCTGCTGCTTCTGCTTCTACTGGACCAAACGGACCATACAGACCATACGGCCCACAAGGACCAGAAGGACCACAAGGACCAGCTGGACCACAAGGACCAGGAGGACCACAAGGACCAAGCGGACCAGGATCATCAGCTAGCGCTGCTGCTTCTGCTTCTACTGGACCAAACGGACCATACGGACCATACGGCCCACAAGGACCAGGAGGACCACAAAGACCAAGCGGACCAGGATCATCAGCTAGTGCTGCTGCTTCTGCTTCTACTGGACCAAACGGACCATACGGACCATACGGCCCACAAGGACCAGAAGGACCACAAGGACCAGCTGGACCACAAGGACCAAACGGACCATACGGACCATACGGCCCACAAGGACCAGGAGGACCACAAGGACCAAGCGGACCAGGATCATCAGCTAGCGCTGCTGCTTCTGCTTCTACTGGACCAAACGGACCATACGGACCATACGGCCCACAAGGACCAGAAGGACCACAAGGACCAGGAGGACCACAAGGACCAAGCGGACCAGGATCATCAGCTAGTGCTGCTGCTTCTGCTTCTACTGGACCAAACGGACCATACGGACCATACGGCCCCCAAGGACCAGAAGGACCACAAGGACCAGCTGGACCACAAGGACCAAACGGACCATACGGCCCACAAGGACCAGGAGGACCACAAGGACCAAGCGGACCAGGATCATCAGCTAGCGCTGCTGCTTCTGCTTCTACTGGACCAAACGGACCATACGGACCATACGGCCCACAAGGACCAGGAGGACCACAAAGACCAAGCGGACCAGGATCATCAGCTAGCGCTGCTGCTTCTGCTTCTACTGGACCAAACGGACCATACGGACCAAACGGCCCACAAGGACCAGAAGGACCACAAGGACCAGCTGGACCACAAGGACCAAACGGACCATACGGACCATACGGCCCACAAGGACCAGGAGGACCACAAGGACCAAGCGGACCAGGATCATCAGCTAGCGCTGCTGCTTCTGCTTCTACTGGACCAAACGGACCATACGGACCATACGGCCCACAAGGACCAGAAGGACCACAAGGACCAGCTGGACCACAAGGACCAAGCGGACCAGGATCATCAGCTAGTGCTGCTGCTTCTGCTTCTACTGGACCAAACGGACCATACGGACCATACGGCCCACAAGGACCAGGAGGACTACAAGGACCAAGCGGACCAGGATCATCAGCTAGCGCTGCTGCTTCTGCTTCTACTGGACCAAACGGACCATACGGCCCACAAGGACCAGAGGGACCACAAGGACCAGGAGGACCACAAGGACCAAGCGGACCAGGATCATCAGCTAGCGCTGCTGCTTCTGCTTCTACTGGACCAAACGGACCATACGGACCATACGGCCCACAAGGACCAGAAGGACCACAAGGACCAGCTGGACCACAAGGACCAGGAGGACCACAAGGACCAGCTGGACCACAAGGGCCAAACGGACCATACGGACCATACGGCCCAGAAGGACCAGAAGGACCACAAGGACCAGGAGGACCACAAGGACCAAGCGGACCAGGATCATCAGCTAGCGCTGCTGCTTCTGCTTCTACTGGACCAAACGGACCATACAGACCATACGGCCCACAAGGACCAGAAGGACCACAAGGACCAGCTGGACCACAAGGACCAGGAGGACCACAAGGACCAAGCGGACCAGGATCATCAGCTAGCGCTGCTGCTTCTGCTTCTACTGGACCAAACGGACCATACGGACCATACGGCCCACAAGGACCAGGAGGACCACAAAGACCAAGCGGACCAGGATCATCAGCTAGTGCTGCTGCTTCTGCTTCTACTGGACCAAACGGACCATACGGACCATACGGCCCACAAGGACCAGTAGGACCACAAGGACCAGCTGGACCACAAGGACCAAACGGACCATACGGACCATACGGCCCACAAGGACCAGGACCACAAGGACCAAGCGGACCAGGATCATCAGCTAGCGCTGCTGCTTCTGCTTCTACTGGATCAAACGGACCATACGGACCATACGGCCCACAAGGACCAGGAGGACCACAAGGACCAAGCGGACCAGGATCATCAGCTAGCGCTGCTGCTTCTGCTTCTACTGGACCAAACGGACCATACGGACCGTACGGCCCACAAGGACCAGGAGGACCACAAAGACCAAGCGGACCAGGATCATCAGCTAGCGCTGCTGCTTCTGCTTCTACTGGACCAAACGGACCATACGGACCATACGGCCCACAAGGACCAGAAGGACCACAAGGACCAGCTGGACCACAAGGACCAAACGGACCATACGGACCATACGGCCCACAAGGACCAGAAGGACCACAAGGACCAGGAGGACCACAAGGACCAAGCGGACCAGGATCATCAGCTAGCGCTGCTGCTTCTGCTTCTACTGGACCAAACGGACCATACGGCCCACAAGGACCAGAAGGACCACAAGGACCAGGAGGACCACAAGGACCAAGTGGACCAGGATCATCAGCTAGCGCTGCTGCTTCTGCTTATACTGGACCAAACGGACCATACGGACCATACGGCCCACAAGGACCAGGATCATCAGCTAGCGCTGCTGCTTCTGCTTCTACTGGACCAAACGGACCATACGGACCATACGGCCCACAAGGACCACAAGGGCCAAACGGACCATACGGACCATACGGCCCTCAAGGACCAGGAGGACCACAAGGACCAGCTGGACCACAAGGACCAAACGGACCATACGGACCATACGGCCCACAAGGACCAGGAGGACCACAAGGACCAGCTGGACCACAAGGACCAACCGGACCACAAGGACAACAAGGACCAAGCGGACCAGGATCATCTGCTAGTGCGTCTGCTACTGCAACTGTGTCATCTCGTCCTGAAGAAATTATTATTATTGAAGAACAACCAGAAGTAACTGTAACTGCTACTGCGAATGCTAACGCTGGCCCACAAGGACCTAATGGACCATACGGACCACAAGGACCAGGAGGACCACAGGGACAACAAGGACCATTAGGACCACAAGGACCAGCTGGACCACAAGGACCAAACGGACCATACGGACCATACGGCCCACAAGGACCAGGAGGACCACAAGGACCAAGCGGACCAGGATCATCAGCCAGCGCTGCTGCTGCTGCTTCTACTGGAACAAACGGACCATACGGACCATACGGCCCACAAGGACCAGGAGGACCACAAGGACCAAGCGGACCAGGATCATCAGCTAGCGCTGCTGCTTCTGCTTCTACTGGACCAAACGGACCATACGGACCATACGGCCCACAAGGACCAGAAGGACCACAAGGACTAGCTGGACCACAAGGACCAAACGGACCATACGGCCCACAAGGACCAGGAGGACCACAAGGACCAAGCGGACCAGGATCATCAGCTAGCGCTGCTGCTTCTGCTTCTACTGGACCAAACGGACCATACGGACCATACGGCCCACAAGGACCAGAAGGACCACAAGGACCAGCTGGACCACAAGGACCAAGCGGACCAGGATCATCAGCTAGCGCTGCTGCTTCTGCTTCTACTGGACCATACGGACCATACGGACCATACGGCCCACAAGGACCAGGAGGACCACAAGGACCAAGCGGACCAGGATCATCAGCTAGCGCTGCTGCTTCTGCTTCTACTGGACCAAACGGACCATACGGACCATACGGCCCACAAGGACCAGAAGGACCACAAGGACCAGCTGGACCACAAGGACCAAACGGACCATACGGCCCACAAGGACCAGGAGGACCACAAGGACCAAGCGGACCAGGATCATCAGCTAGCGCTGCTGCTTCTGCTTCTACTGGACCAAACGGACCATACGGACCATACGGCCCACAAGGACCAGAAGGACCACAAGGACCAAGCGGACCAGGATCATCAGCTAGCGCTGCTGCTTCTGCTTCTACTGGACCAAACGGACCATACGGACCATACGGCCCACAAGGACCAGAAGGACCACAAGGACTAGCTGGACCACAAGGACCAAACGGACCATACGGCCCACAAGGACCAGGAGGACCACAAGGACCAAGCGGACCAGGATCATCAGCTAGCGCTGCTGCTTCTGCTTCTACTGGACCAAACGGACCATACGGACCATACGGCCCACAAGGACCAGGAGGACCACAAGGACCAGCTGGACCACAAGGACCAAACGGACCATACGGACCATACGGCCCACAAGGACCAGGAGGACCACAAGGACCAGCTGGACCACAAGGACCAACCGGACCACAAGGGCAACAAGGACCAAGCGGACCAGGATCATCTGCTAGTGCGTCTGCTACTGCAACTGTGTCATCTCGTCCTGAAGAAATTATTATTATTGAAGAACAACCAGAAGTAACTGTAACTGCTACTGCGAATGCTAACGCTGGCCCACAAGGACCTAATGGACCATACGGACCACAAGGACCAGGAGGACCACAGGGACAACAAGGACCATTAGGACCACAAGGACCAGCTGGACCACAAGGACCAAACGGACCATACGGACCATACGGCCCACAAGGACCAGGAGGACCACAAGGACCAAGCGGACCAGGATCATCAGCTAGCGCTGCTGCTTCTGCTTCTACTGGACCAAACGGACCATACGGACCATACGGCCCACAAGGACCAGAAGGACCACAAGGACTAGCTGGACCACAAGGACCAAACGGACCATACGGCCCACAAGGACCAGGAGGACCACAAGGACCAAGCGGACCAGGATCATCAGCTAGCGCTGCTGCTTCTGCTTCTACTGGACCATACGGACCATACGGACCATACGGCCCACAAGGACCAGGAGGACCACAAGGACCAAGCGGACCAGGATCATCAGCTAGCGCTGCTGCTTCTGCTTCTAATGGACCAAACGGACCATACGGACCATACGGCCCACAAGGACCTGAAGGACCACAAGGACCAGCTGGACCACAAGGACCAAACGGACCATACGGCCCACAAGGACCAGGAGGACCACAAGGACCAAGCGGACCAGGATCATCAGCTAGCGCTGCTGCTTCTGCTTCTACTGGACCAAACGGACCATACGGACCATACGGCCCACAAGGACCAGAAGGACCACAAGGACTAGCTGGACCACAAGGACCAAACGGACCATACGGCCCACAAGGACCAGGAGGACCACAAGGACCAAGCGGACCAGGATCATCAGCTAGCGCTGCTGCTTCTGCTTCTACTGGACCAAACGGACCATACGGACCATACGGCCCACAAGGACCAGAAGGACCACAAGGACTAGCTGGACCACAAGGACCAAACGGACCATACGGCCCACAAGGACCAGGAGGACCACAAGGACCAAGCGGACCAGGATCATCAGCTAGCGCTGCTGCTTCTGCTTCTACTGGACCAAACGGACCATACGGACCATACGGCCCACAAGGACCAGGAGGACCACAAGGACCAGCTGGACCACAAGGACCAAACGGACCATACGGACCATACGGCCCACAAGGACCAGGAGGACCACAAGGACCAGCTGGACCACAAGGACCAACCGGACCACAAGGACAACAAGGACCAAGCGGACCAGGATCATCTGCTAGTGCGTCTGCTACTGCAACTGTGTCATCTCGTCCTGAAGAAATTATTATTATTGAAGAACAACCAGAAGTAACTGTAACTGCTACTGCGAATGCTAACGCTGGCCCACAAGGACCTAATGGACCATACGGACCACAAGGACCAGGAGGACCACAGGGACAACAAGGACCATTAGGACCACAAGGACCAGCTGGACCACAAGGACCAAACGGACCATACGGACCATACGGCCCACAAGGACCAGGAGGACCACAAGGACCAAGCGGACCAGGATCATCAGCCAGCGCTGCTGCTTCTGCTTCTACTGGACCAAACGGACCATACGGACCATACGGCCCACAAGGACCAGGAGGACCACAAGGACCAAGCGGACCAGGATCATCAGCTAGCGCTGCTGCTTCTGCTTCTACTGGACCAAACGGACCATACGGACCATACGGCCCACAAGGACCAGAAGGACCACAAGGACCAGCTGGACCACAAGGACCAAGCGGACCAGGATCATCAGCTAGCGCTGCTGCTTCTGCTTCTACTGGACCAAACGGACCATACGGACCATACGGCCCACAAGGACCAGGAGGACCACAAGGACCAAGCGGACCAGGATCATCAGCTAGCGCTGCTGCTTCTGCTTCTACTGGACCAAACGGACCATACGGACCATACGGCCCACAAGGATTAGAAGGACCACAAGGACCAGGAGGACCACAAGGACCAAGCGGACCAGGATCATCAGCTAGCGCTGCTGCTTCTGCTTCTACTGGACCAAACGGACCATACGGCCCACAAGGACCAGAAGGACCACAAGGACCAGCTGGACCACAAGGACCAAACGGACCATACGGACCATACGGCCCACAAGGACCAGGAGGACCACAAGGACCAAGCGGACCAGGATCATCAGCTAGCGCTGCTGCTTCTGCTTCTACTGGACCAAACGGACCATACGGACCATACGGCCCACAAGGACCAGGATCATCAGCTAGCGCTGCTGCTTCTGCTTCTACTGGACCAAACGGACCATACGGCCCACAAGGACCACAAGGACCAGCTGGACCACAAGCACCAAACGGACCAAACGGACCATACGGCCCACAAGGACCAGAAGGACCACAAGGACCAAGCGGACCAGGATCATCAGCTAGCGCTGCTGCTTCTGCTTCTACTGGACCAAACGGACCATACGGACCATACGGCCCACAAGGACCACAAGGACCAGCTGGACCACAAGCACCAAACGGACCAAACGGACCATACGGCCCACAAGGACCAGAAGGACCACAAGGACCAAGCGGACCAGGATCATCAGCTAGCGCTGCTGCTTCTGCTTCTACTGGACCAAACGGACCATACGGACCATACGGCCCACAAGGACCAGAAGGACCACAAGGACCAGCTGGACCACAAGGACCAGGAGGACCACAAGGACCAAGCGGACCAGGATCATCAGGTAGCGCTGCCGCTTCTGCTTCTACTGGACCAAACGGACCATACGGACCATACGGCCCACAAGGACCAGAAGGACCACAAGGACCAGCTGGACCACAAGGACCAAACGGACCATACGGACCATACGGCCCACAAGGACCAGGAGGACCACAAGGACCAAGCGGACCAGGATCATCAGCTAGTGCTGCTGCTTCTGCTTCTACTGGACCAAACGGACCATACGGACCATACGGCCCACAAGGACCAGAAGGACCACAAGGACCAGCTGGACCACAAGGACCAAGCGGACCAGGATCATCAGCTAGCGCTGCTGCTTCTGCTTCTACTGGACCATACGGACCATACGGACCATACGGCCCACAAGGACCAGGGGGACCACAAGGACCAAGCGGACCAGGATCATCAGCTAGCGCTGCTGCTTCTGCTTCTACTGGACCAAACGGACCATACGGACCATACGGCCCACAAGGACCAGAAGGACCACAAGGACCAGCTGGACCACAAGGACCAAACGGACCATACGGCCCACAAGGACCAGGAGGACCACAAGGACCAAGCGGACCAGGATCATCAGCTAGCGCTGCTGCTTCTGCTTCTACTGGACCAAACGGACCATACGGCCCACAAGGACCAGAAGGACCACAAGGACCAGCTGGACCACAAGGACCAGGAGGACCACAAGGACCAAGCGGACTAGGATCATCAGCTAGCGCTGCTGCTACTGCTTCATCTGGACCAGGAGCTCCAGTTATCATCATTGAAGAAATTCCAGCTGCTTCTTCTGCTAGTGCCGCTTCCTCTGCCTCTTCCGGGCCTTACGGACCATACGGACCACAAGGAGCATACGGCTCAGGCGCTTCGGCTGCTGCTGGTGCCTCTGCGAACGCCTATGGAAGCCAAGGAGGTTATGGTGGACAACCATGGTTCGGCGGTCGCAAGGTGTGCCGTCTCTCACGAAGACAATTCGTGGTCAAGATCGGCACTAGACGCCAACCATGTCTTACTTGTTAGTTTAGTCAATTCATTTATTCCTTTTTTGTTCTTACTGGATACATCTTTTCTTTCAATATTAAAATAAACTCTTGCATCTCTTTCGTCGTTATTATTTTATGTTAAACCTCACACAAATATAATCTAGACAATAGGTTTGCGAAACTTCTCAAAAATATTGCAACCTTCAAAACAGGCTCTCATGCCTTGGACAAGATGATTAACGTATGGAGTTGACAAGCTCATTTTCGATAACAATAACGTTAGCCGAACGCATCTCGTCGTCGTCTCTATTTTTCTTTGATATCCCTCTTTTGTCATTTTATCATTTTACCATCTTTCGCCTTTAATGAAAAGATAATAGTTACCATAAGGTTTACGATACGATAACAATAAAACAATGTTAATTAGACACGAAGCACATAATATGAAACAAGTTCAGTACCTATTTATTTGCTGGACTCACGTCAGCATCATAATCAATCATAATGGTTAGACGACCTATTGAAAACTGTAGCAATTGCCAATGCGGTGAAAGAAAAGATAGAAAATGGCAAATGGCCACGCCAACGGCGGTGTTTTGACTTGTATTAAAAAAAATATCTGAATGGTATAATATCAAAATAATTCACCAAAATTTTACAGCAAATGGTTCCACTTTAAATTTTCCAACCGACGTTGCACATGGGTGCCTGTCGTATCGCATAACGATTTTGTCTTAAAAATTATCTAGAAGTGTTAAGACTTTTTGGTAATTCTTTAGCTCTGTCTACCCCACTCTGGGAATGAAGGCGTGAGTTTATGTATGTATGTATGTTTGGCATACTGTTGAATGGCATACTACTCGTTTGTCCTAATATTTTTTGCGCATACTCATTTAAAGTCCTAAAGCAAGTTTGTCTTTATATTGATCTCTAAAATCTAATTACTTAAAGCATAATATTCCTACCTAACATGAATTGTCCTAAGAATTATTTCGCCTATTATTAAATTTGCTACAATTACAGCACCTAAACTAAACTATGGTCAGATTTCGGTTAGGTTAGGTACGACAACGAGCGAAGCGAGGAGAAGTGTTAGGTAGAACTGTGACCCTAACGAGCGAGCGAAACGCCAGAACCAACAAGGTTGATAAGGTTAGGTTTGTAAATAAAACATTTTTTAAATATCATAATCAGAGATAGCTTTTTTTATTAGTACTATTAATTGGATTACATCAAAGTAATATTTATTATTGGCTATTGCCATCAGGTAGTCATTTATTTTTATTGAATGTTGCTTTATTTGATAAAACGTCGTTCGTTCGGTCACTTGCCGTGGTATATTTAAGTTCTTAAGCCGGCGGAGGCGCTCCACATACCAGTTTGTGAATTTCTGTATGTATGAATTTCATTTCTGTGATAAATTGATAAACGATAAAATTCCATAAACAATTTTAGCACATTAAATATTAGGAATATTACAATTATGCTCATGAATCATTCGACAGTTGAATCTTAGCCACATCAAACGATAGGACAAATACTATTTAGGACAAACGACAATAGGAGAAACAATTTCAGACAGTCAAAAATATGCGAAACAAAGTGTATGACACAACGATAGGACTAATAATTGTATGCCATCCGATATAATTAGACCCGTTTCACATACATTGTATATCTACTATTAATTACACAAATTTATCAGATTAAAATACGCAGTTTAAGAAGTAATAATAGGTGTGGTACTTAGTACAGTCAGCTGGTCAGCTGCAGAGAAAAGGATACCCCCCCTCCTGGTAAGGATTGTTTTTTTCCGAAAACCTGTGGTTAGATTTAAATGATTTTGAGTTTATGTGTAGACAATAGTAAAATCTTCAATTCACCGAAAAATCATATAAATTTAACCACAGGTTTTTGAAAAAAAACGATCCTTACCAGGAGGGGGGGGGGGGGGGGGGGCTGTACACTTATAAAACGTTATATGGTTAAAAACATGGCTTTTAAAAACTCATCTTTACATACTCGTAAACAAGTTACTGTTGTTAAACAAAACATTGTAAAATAGGTACATCGATAGTTGTAGTGTCCAAAGGAGACCATTCTCGTTTCATACAAGTTTGGCCCCAAAATCAAAAGTGCCGGCCAACGAATAAAATAGTTTTTAATCTAATCAGATTATCGCTCTGATGAGTTCCTGGGTTAAACTGGGTTAAACGTTTATTGATTTCTGATTGTCTTATTAATGTTCAATCTAATGAATGCCATTTTTGGGCTAAATCGTATTTACAAGATTGAGTGATGAGCAGGTAAAGTTCAAAAATTGTAATAGAAAGAAAGAAATTCTCACCACGTTGTAAAACTTTTTGAGACGTTGTAGGGTAAAGTCGCCAGTAGTCAGCCAGAGACCTGTAGTCGGCCTGTGCCTATACTTAGTATGAGTGCGAGGAGTACGAAATATATATTTCCTACTCTTCGCACTTATATAAGGCTGACATTTAGATCTACACTAGACATCTAATTTGGTGGTCAGTCCATCGTGGTGGTGATCGGCTTCGCGCTCACTTCCCTTTCGTATTACCAACAACAACAACAAAATATGTAATGACTAGGTTCTGTCCGCGACTTCGCGTAGATTTTGGGTATATTTATTCTCTAGAGTTTTTTTTTTCGGGATGAAGTACAGTCCGTGAGCACTAAGAAAATATTTGGTTTGTACTTGTCTCTCACTCGCTGTCATACGATCTTATTGAGAGCGAGTGAGAGAGAAGTTATTTTAAGTGCTTCACGGACTGTACCCAGCCTATGTATTAATCCAAGGCATAAGCTATCATAAATGTTTCTATTTCTATTTCTATCTTCGTTCCAAATTTCATTCAAATCAGTCGAGCCGTTGCAGCGTGAAGAAGTAACAAACCTACACGCGCACACCAAAACTTCCGCATTTATAATATTTATTAGTGATATACGAGTATAGGGGTTTACGGGGGCGAAAAACCAGTGAAAAATTATTAAAAAAGATTCAGCGGTTTACATTCATAATTTCAGTATCAAGCCAGTCTATATCAACACAAACAAGGTAAACATCGCATGTAACTACTTTAAAAATATATATTGTTAGGTTAGGTTAGAGTAGAGTCTTGAGAGCAGTAAACATCCAAGTTTGCAACCGTGAAAACCCTGTGTGCTACCCCTATTGCGTTCGAAAAACTGCGAAATTTTGGCACTTATTTCAGTTACTTTTAAGTATAATTATGTTTTTATAATTGAAAAATGACCTTCTTCTTCTTCTTCTTCTTCTTCTTCGAGTTTCTTGCGGCGCTTCTTCTCCGCAATGATGGTCTTGTCCGAAGCGCCGGTAGATTCACTGTATATTACCGACGTTTAAAAGAGCCCGCATGTGGCCAATTTACTGAATAAATATTTTGAATTTTTTGAGTATTTTCAAAAAACTACCGTAAGGAAGCGTTTTTCAAGTATCTTTGTACTTTGCTATAATTTGAGCGACCGGAGCACACTATGTCCATTGCCATAGCTCATAAGCCAATAGGGCTATCTCAAATACAATAAACGAAGCAGATTCAATCCTCACTCGTAAGTAATACGGTCGCACTTGCTACAGGAGTTTTGTCTGAGATACCAACATTTGTTTTATAACGTTATAGTTAATGATCGTGACTCAACTGACTAAAGTTACCGTTTCTTAATTTAAGTCCTTAACTATGTACACTTTTTTTGAAAACTGCCAGACCATACCATTAAAGATTAACTCGGCGTTGCAATGTTTCGATAAAATGTTAGTTAGGTCATTTACGAGGGTCGTCTGAAAAGTTTCTGGCCACACTATGAAATAAAAACTTTTTTTTTAAAACCTCTTTGGCATTATAATTAGACTTTTTTCAGGAGCTATATGTCAAAATTGCCGCCATTTTTGACGGCTGGTTTTTCCTTAACGGCTGATTTTGCAAACCAGTGCCTGTGTTCTTTGAAAAATGGTTAAAATTGAGTGTCGAGCTGTGATTAAGATCTTACATTAAAAAAAAAATACGCCAACCCAGATCAAAACTGAGATGGATTCTGTTTACGGCAAGTCTGCTCCATCATTTTCTACCGTAAAATTTTGGGTAGCAGAATTTAAACGCAGTCGTACCAGCTTATACGATGATGAACGCGTAGGACGGCCAAAAACTGCGACCAACCAGGATATTGTGAAAAAAGTACACCGATTGGTGCTCGACGTCCGTCGAATCAAGGTTAGGGAGATTGCAGAAGCTGTAAGCATATCTAAAGAAAGAGTTTGTCATATATTAGTTGAAGATTTGAACATTCGAAAGCTAGCTGCACGTTGGGTGCCGCGTCTGTTAAATTCGGACCAAAAACAAGTTCGAATGAACATTTCCGAAGTCCTTTTGAAGCGATTTAAGCAAAATACGTCGGATTTTTTGCGTCGTTTGATAACCGTCGATGTAACGTGGATCCATCACTTCACGCCAGAGACAAAATCACAATCTAAACAGTGGACTGCGAAGAATGAGCCTGCTCCAAAGAAGGCGAAGACGGTTTCTTCGGCCGGGAAGGTGATGGCCACCGTTTACTGGGATAGTCGTAGTAGGGCGGAGTTATATTCGTTGACTATCTAGAAAAAGGAAAAACTATAACGGGGGCTTATTATTCATCGCTACTTGACAAGCTGAAGGTAAAAATTTCGGAAATACGGCCGCATTTGCAAAAAAAGTATGTGTTATTTCATCAAGATAACGCACCATCCCACAAGTCAAAGATTGCGATGGCAAAAATTCAGGAGCTGCGATTCGAACTGATTGAACATCCACCGTATTCTCCAGATCTTGCTCCTAACGACTTCTTCCTGTTTCCCAGACTGAAAACTTGGCTCGGTGGACAGAGATTTTTAAGTAACGAAGAGGTCATAACCACCATGGACGCCTATTTTGCAGAGCAAGACGTCAACTACTACCTCGAAGGGTTGAAGACATGGGAGCATCGCTGGGAGAAGTGTATAATCTTACAAGGAGACTATGTCGAAAAGTAGAAAAGAATCGGACCGAAAAAACACCTTTTTCCATGTTAGGCCAGAAACTTTTCAGACAACCCTCGTACTTAAGTTTTGCCTCAAATCATTTATGGCAATATTATTATTCATGTATTTAAAAAGTTAGATTATTTCACCCAAAAATCTGATATGCCTACATAATTTAAATACTAGAAATAAAAATAAAATTGCTATTCGAAAATTCCGCGTCCGTAAAGTATAATTTGTTGGTCAATGCATTCATTTCTATGTATAATACATTACCTGACGTAGTTTAAAAGATACCCGTTCCTGCACTTAAAAATTACTTGAAAAGATCGTTAATGTCTATAGGTAGTACATTGTTGCAGAGGATAGAAAGTACGAGATTTTTGGACGAGTCATATAGAGGGCCGAAACGTAGTTGAGGCCCTCTAGTGTACGAGTCCATAAAATGCACTTTCTACCGAGGCAGACATTGTAGTGCTTTTCACAACTACTGAGAGGAAATAAAATAAAAATTCATATTCAATACTCAAATTTTAATTCATGTTAATGTGAATAGTGTTAGTCAAATGGCGTCGGTTTTTCAAAAGTAGAATATAAGCTGTATGTATTATCGCCAATTTTACCATAGATAACTTTTTTTAAATCTGGACCCCTATTCTCGTGGCTTTCGAGATTAATAAACTAACATTCGAGATGAATATGTCAACTCCATATAAAAATGCACTTGTTTCGCCTTATCTCCCATGTAATTTTATCTCTAGTGGTTCGAGATTAGGGGCCAAGTTTGAATTACATAAAAAAAAAGCAGTGACATAGTTTTTAGTCTGTGTATCTTTTAGCAAAAATACACCTAATATTTTACGAAACAAAATGGTGTGTTATGATTGGTCGATTCCAATTTTTCATTTTAAGGAGCTAAGACACAAAAATTGATTGATTGATTTTCATTGGTTATTAAAGTTGGACAACAATGTTCTCGACCAATCAGCAAATGCCGACAAAAACATTCTTGGACTGTCCTTATAAGTGACGTTTTGTGATCCCAAACAAGAGCATCTATGGCCATATTTCCGAGCAGAGTGTTGTGAAAAAGCGTATTATAGGGTCGAGGACTATCTAATTGACAATAATGCATGGACTAAACCCAAAACTTGGTCAATAATAATTTGTTCAAATGCAAAACCTTTATCTTGCCTAGGGGACACCGTTGATGTAGGAAAACATATCGAAACTTTTCTTATCTTGTCTTAATGCATTTTCTTATATACTTACCTACACATAACTAAGTAGGTGTTATTTCCCTTTTCTCCCTCCCTTTCTTAAAATTTTTGGCATGTTTTCCTGCTTAACTATGCATGTTATTTTAATATTATACTCAATTTAATATTTATAGCTTTATATAATGCCTGACTACCATTGTAATATGAAATATGTTTAAAAAATTACTGACTGCTGAGTTTCTTGCGGCGGTCCTTCTCAGCAGTGGTCTCCTCATGCGAAGCACTGGTAGATTCTTGACATGTAAAAGTGCCCGTGCGGGTTACTTTCTGAATAAATGTCTTTTATCTTTTTTTAATACGAAAATAGCGTTCGAAATTAGATAGCTCCTATATAAACATACATAATATATTATTTCTGTGTCTGTCACTACAGATTTCAAGTTTTATGCCCGACATAAGAATAGTAGTGCCTGAGCATAAATATGAGCAAACTCTTTGTTTGACATAGTGCTGGTAGTCTTTCAGAAGATATTTTTTTAAATGTCTGTTCGTCTATTATTATAGTAGTAGGTACTTGCTTTTGAGCGCGACGCTGTCCGCGTAGAAGTCGTTTATCGCTATACCCTCAGGAAATGCCTTTTTTTTCTGTTGTCAATAAGTAACGTATGTGTAAATTCAGACAATACAAGACCTGTCGTTTCGTTTTTGGCTTGAAGCCCTCTTAGTTGTATCTTACGGGTTAGGCGAAAACCACTGGAAATAGTATGTTTTATTAAACTATTACAAACACATTTTCTCATTAGATATCATTTAATTGTTGTAATTTATTAGAAAAGGCCAACTTAAATTTAAAATAATCATGTCATCCATAAAATGTTTGCTAAATAAATAAAGATATCAAAACAAAACTATTGGGTCAAATACAAAATTAATGAAATTGGTCTCTTAAAATTCCTTATTCTTTCGAATTAGAATGTAAAAACCATGAGTTATTTTTTTTGGTCTATCCCAATTGTTGATCGAAGATAAGAAAGGTTTGTCAAGTAATATTATTTCACATTTATATTGAGAAATAAGCTTAGTTTTAATGTAACTAGTTAATTAAAAATGCACTTATAGTCTCTCCATGGCTGACCACGGGTGAGCTCAAATTCAGCTTAGCTGTGCTTGCGTTCTTTTCATTACTGCAATCTGTTTAACCTATCTATGGAAAATGGCTAAATATAATGTAATAAATGAATTTGATTTGATTTGAAATAACATTATATAACAAAATCTTCGATCAACAATACAACTAGATAACGGGTCAGAGAACAAAACACGGCCCAGCGAATATATACCCACTTCAAATTGGGAGCTTACTTCAATTTAGTTCGTTGTCAACTACGCCAACAGTGACACGTGTCACAATGCCTCAATGCGTTTTCAGAAACTGCAAAAATAATCACCTTTACAAAAATCTTTCAGACGGAATGTCATACTTTCGGCATGTAAATGTCGATTCGTAATATTAATTGATAAATAGCTAAGTCTTTCTAATAAAAAATATATTTTAGTTTCGGACCAACAATTGTCAATATTTGGATGTTGGAGAACAGTATGTCAATGGAGTAGTTTTATACTTTATATTATTGCAGTAATAAATTAAATATTAGTTTGTGGATTCCTCGTGATCCATTTTATTGTGCGATATTTATTTATTTATTTATTGATAGGAAATCCAACAGTTACAAATACAACATATGGAACAAGAATAGGAATCACAAAACCAATTAAAGTATCTCACATGTAGAGACTGAGTAGTAAATTTAAAGTTTAGTACAAACTTAAAAGGTACACGCACTTACACAAAAACACTAGCGCAAATTAAAGGTACTATTAAAACTACTGCTAAATACCAGCTAGAGGCAGATCACCAAAAGGTTATCTTTCCCATGGTACATGGTACATTTCGCTATCAAACTTCGCCTCACGGAAGGGATTTTGCAATTATATATCGATATCCAGCTTATTTACCCAATTATTCAAGCCTTTACCAGCACGCGTCAAGAAACTGTTTTGTCTGTATCTAGAGGATGCAAATCTAAGCGATATAGGGGGATAATTCCTTTTAGACCGAGTGGGAATACTAAACGAAACGTTAGATAGCAGCTCAGAACAATCAACGAGGCCGCCAGTAATATTTAGGATATAAGTACCTAATGTCGGCTATTTCCCGGCGTCGGTATAGGGGCACCAAATGGTGTCTTTTACAAATATTAGTAAAGTGACGAACTATAGGGACATTTAAGCTTAAAACAAAGATATTTTACGAATTTCCGCTGAACACGCTCAATTCTGTCAACATATTATGTGGCATAGCATGGATTCCATATTTGAGAAGCATACTCGAGCTTACTTCTAACATATGAACAAAAAAGCACTTTCAAAGTCTTAGCTTGAGTAAAATGGACGGAATTACGCATTATAAAACCTAATGCTTTACAGGCACTGCTCACAATACCGTCAACATGCTTGTCAAAAAGAAGCTTAGAATCATGAACTACACCTAAATCTTTTATATGTTGAACTTTAAGCAGAGGTTGGTCCTTTAGAACATAAGAAGTAGAAATTAATTTATGTTGACGAGAAAAGGTAATTGAGAAACATTTAGAAAGATTTAAATCCAGCCCATTTGTGCGACAGTATTCAGCGAGACGCGTTAGATCGGACTGTAACAGCAATGAGTCGCGATCGGATCGCACTTTGATGAAGATTTTCATGTCATCGGCAAAACAAAGAAGCTTGGAATGGACAAAACAATTACCGATGTCATTAACAAATATGTTAAACAGCAAGGGCCCCAACCTGACATATAATTCTTGACAACAACAGCTTGGGATCTATTATTAATGTAAGACGAAAACCATCTCAATAAATCTCCATGAATCCCTATACCACACAATTTTGACAGTAACATGCCATGATCAATCCTGTCGAAAGCTTTACTGTAATCAGTATAGATAACATCCACCTGAGAGCCACTATCCATTGCCTCTGTAACATACTCATTGAACAGCACAAGATTGGAAACAGTGGACCTACGCTGTAAGAAACCGTGCTGATTGGAAATGAACGAATTTTTTTAGTACATCATAAACTTGGTTATAAACTATTTTTTCAAGGACTTTAGATAAAATACATAATTTAGAAATGGGTCTGTAATTAGTTATGTTAGTTTTAGGCCCATTTTTGTGGACCGGAGTAATGAAGGCCGATTTCCAAACTGACGGTACTAAACCCTCAGAAAAAGAACGTCTGAATAATAAAACCAAGAGGGTCACCACAGTTTTTGCACAGTTAATTAAGAACAGGGCTGGCATCTCATCAGGGCCGGCTGACTTGGATGGGTCTAGTTTGCACAATATATTAATTAATTTCTCTGGGTTTACTTCAATGCTGTTCAAATCAACCGCAGAATTAACACAAAAATTGCAAAGAGGATTGGAAACAGCACCAGTTGGCGTCGAGAACGTAGAAGAAAAATATTCGGAAAAAGCATTACAAATATCGGAACCGGCATTGACCAATCTATTGTCATATTTTAAACTACTAGGTATTCCGTGACAGGTGGATCGTGATTTGATAAATTACCAGAAGAGCTTTGGATTCTTCGCAATGTTACTCTCGACGCGTTCAATGTATTTAATAAAACACTCCTGCTCTAACTTACGCACTCTATCTCTCAACACGTTATACGAAACTAAATCCCATTTATTATTGTACATTTTAAATTTTTCATGGTACTTATATTTTTCTTTTTGAGCTTTTTTTAGTGATAGCGAGTACCATGCTGGATACAAGTCAGCATTCAGCTTACTACAGGGTACATACTTTCCTCTTAGATATAGAGTTATATTGTCGCGAGTGAACGGCAGGAGTTTTTTAACTGATGAAGACCAAAGATGAACACCGGAAATCATTAATCATAATTGTTTAACGGGCAGTGATGAGATTTCTCTATTAAGAATATGAAATTACTTTTATTCACGTAATGCATGTAGTGAAGTGCAATTGATGGTGAAGTACCGGGAGAACTCTTTAATAATTAACGGCCCTGCATATTGGATAGCGAAATATTGTTAAGGCTGATTGGAAATTGTTATTAGACTAAGTATAAGGTTTTTTAATGTAATGAACGAGTATAATTATGTGCTGTAGAAAATCTCAATAATATGAGAAATATCACTAAAAAGCGAATTTTCTTTTTAAAAATATTTTATAATATTTATTTGTTATTGGTGAATTGTGAATACTTATAAGTAATTTATTTCTTGTGCATATCTCACATAACCTTAATTGTACTAGTTTTAAGTTCTCATATAAGTGAATTGTATAAATTCTTATGAGAATAAAGAATCTTTAAACATAAAATAAAACCGTCTTCAAAAATCCACTAAACATACCTATACCTCGCTTCACATTTTGTTCCCCTGTGGTGTAGGCAGAGACTACGGAATGCCAGGTGCACCGGTCTAAGCATACAAGTATAACTTTCGCTTCCTCTACATTCATAATTTTGACCCACTGAACAAGGTGAAATAAATGACCGGTCTCCTAGAAATTCCCTATCGTTGCCTAACAGGTATATCAAATATATGATATTTTATAATTATATCCAAGCCAGTGCCAAGTAGGTATACTTACACAAATAGCAATGCCACATGATTTTTGCCACCGAAATAATAAGTCAGTCGATATAAGGTTTTCAAGTACCTAGCTATTAGGGTTTTTGAAGACGCTTTTACTCTTTGTTGCTAAAAAAATATATGATGGGTTACGAGCCCACAATATTATTTATATTGTCTTAAATAATAAAAATAGCGTTGAGTTTTTGTTTAAATGAAACCCACCTGAGACGTCAAAACAGAAATAATATTAAGTATAAAGCTACTCCATTTGTACTCTGTTCGCGGTGACATTGGCACTCCGCTAGTAGAAGCTGCATAAGGTAAAAAAACGAGCCTCTAGTCGAAGCGACATAAGATGATAAATTGTTTCATGCAAAATTAAGCATTGCGTTAATGATATACCATTTAAATTAGGATGTTTTATTTTGACAATGATTTTATACAAGTATGAAGTTTGTATAGGTCGCCCTAGGACACTTTTGGGAGAGAATTCTGTATGGAACCCGGTGTCTATTGGTTGGTATGTCGATGAACAAAATAAATTATTATGAATACTCATGATCAAACATCTGGGTTCGGTCAACTTCGGTCCGGTCCATTTTGGTTTTTCGCCCAGGTGCTACAGGTGTCAATGCAGGGTTCCGGCGCCGTTACTACAAACACTCCGACACAATATCAATATAAACTTCTTTATTAACCCTTGAAGAAAGGAGAAGGTTCTCAATTAATTTGTATTTTTCTACATTTTGTGTAGGTTATTATTACGTTAAATATATACGTAATCTCAGGGACGGACGGTCCCAATAAAATTTCGTCATTATTTGCTCATAAATATGTGGTCCAGAGAAAGTCAACGGCGCTCCTTAATCATTTGGAGTCGGTTCATTGTTTTTTAAACTTTAAGTAAGTAAAGCTTGTAGTACTGTTAGGCGATGGCGCGATGGGCTTGCTACCTGTCACTAATATACACTGTTAAACATCTTAGCCTAATTGTGCAAATTGTGGTTACAGAGTTATCAACAATTTTTTAGAGTTCTTGGTAATTATGTAGCTCTGCCTACCCTACTCTGGGAATGAAGGCATGAAGGTATGTATGTATGTATGTAAGTAAGTAAAATTCGAACAATTTTGCGAACATTTTTTTTTCATTGTTGCAAATACTTACAAGTTTTATACCGCCTTTAACTCGGGCTTACTAATGTATACTTAACGAACCAATATACAAAATTAAATACGTACCAAAACTAAAGAAATGTAATCTTCCCCTCACTTCCCGTCCCCCTTAGTTTTTTACTTCCAATTAAGGTACCAACACGGAAAGAACATGTCTAGTCACAGAAGAAAATGGCCAAATGCGAGTTAGAGTCGCACATGGAGGGTTCCGCACCATTCGCGCATGGGCCCTTTATTTTTTTTGCCAAACTAAATTTTTAACATTTGTTATTGCAGTGGCAATAGAAATAACAATTTTAAAAATTCAACTGTCTACCTATTACATTTCTTGAGATACCTACAGCCCGCTGACACAACGGACTGACATCGGAGGCTTAGTAATAGGGTCCGTTTAAAAACCCACTAGATACACGAAAATTGCGGATAAAATTACATGGTTCCTAACTTTCAAATCGCGATATATCAAGAAGTTGGTGTACTGCCTTTTTGCCGAATTATGTTTCGTCAAATTTCATTTAGCAATCAACTTTTCGCCAAAGTTATATTTGGCAAATCAATCCTTGGCATAATTTTACATCGTATATTTTTTATTTCGCTACATTTTTATATTGTAAAATTTTATTACGTCAAATTTTATGTGGTAAATAATTGTGTAGCAAATGATTTTCTAAGGCAAAAAACATATTGTCAAATTTTATGTGGTAAATAATTGTGTTGTCTGAAACAAATATAAATTGGATTAAAAACGAAACTGCTCCAAGAGATAGGTAGGTTAGGGTAAAAAAAATTATGACCCTAATAACGAAACTGCTCCCAGTGATAGGTAGGTTAGGGTTATTTTTTTTTATGACCCCAAGAACGCAACTCCTCTCATAGATGAGCATTTCTAAAAAAGTTTGTACATTTAATTTACGACTTCGATTTGCAAAAAAAATTGCAGGTTGGTAGGGTGAATGAAGCTGAGCCTAAATAAAATAGTCTCCCAAAATGTCCTCATACATTTGTATGAAACTTTCCTTTTTTGTTACTAACTTTCTTTGGTTCATGGTAACAAAAAAGGAAAGTTTCATACAAATGTATGAGGACATTTTGGGAGACTATGTTATTTAGGCTCAGCTTCATTCACTCTACCAACCTGCATTTTTTTTTGCAAATTAAAGTCGTGAATGAAATGTACAAACTTTTTTAGAAATGCTCAGATAGGTTATGGTTAATTTTTATGCCAATCAATACATTTGACGAAAACATAATTGACATCTTAAAAGAATCCCAGGCAATAATTTGTCTAACAATAATGTATGAAATCATTCATTGGGAAATGATATCAGTGCGAAACGTTGAGTTGGGAAATAAAAATTTGCCCAAATAAAAATATGGAATACGTAGTTTGGGAAGTTAAGAATTTGCTAAATAATTTTCGGCGAAACAAGGGTAAACCCAAGAAGTTACTAAGGTGACATAGTGCTTTCCATGGCCGAGATTCCAAGCCGTAATAACCATATCGTCTTCTTCTTCTTCTTTTGCCCCCGTGGCGACTTGAACAGCTACTACCGCGGGGATATGGCGTTTCCACGTTAAGTGATTTCGCCAGTGTCAAGTATATATAAGTATAAATCAATATAGCAATAAAACAATCCAATCTTCTCTAGGAAGATTGGGGGCAACGTTGTACGGTGATTTGTAGGTCAGAGGTCAAGATAGTTTTAACCTCTGCACCACTGCGAGTCCACTTGAAACGAGAAGAAAGATGCCAGATACACGAAATAAGTCCAAGTCTTCAATCACTGTGCGACACAAAGGCATAAAAAGTACAAATCACTATCAGAAAAGAACTTTGAACACCTAATTACCCAAAAATTAAAGTCTAAAACAAATTACACGCCCGCCATCTTTTAACGTTGCAAATGGCCCCCCAACCATATCGTCCTTGACCTGTTATCGTGTTGTCAACGTTTGGATAGCTCTTATTTACTTGACAGTAATGGCGGACGGGTTAAAAACAATACGATAAAATGTAAAAGACGATAGTAATATACGCGTACCCTTCAATTTTTATTGACATCTCTCAAAAAGCGGAGAACGATATTTTGTTTATGATTAAAGAGGAACCGGTCTGGAGTGACCCCCCGAGCACGTGCAAGTCTCATGGTAATCACAATTAATGTATGTGGGAATCGAGATGACCGTTGCCCTTTCAAGATGGTCCATTCTGACTTCATTCTGAGTCCAGTATTTGGGTGAGAATCATGTGTTAATGTGCTAGTTAAAGTGGTTGTGGCGCCCCTTGGATAAAAGTGGTTGTTTAACCCGTTGTATGAAAACATAAAGTGTTTAACCCGTTGGAAGAAAACATAAAAGTGGTTGGTTTTGAGTTGGATAGTGTATGAAACAAATGTCAAGTGTTAACTTTTACTCAGTTAAGTTCGTGATAGTTCAATAGGATAAGGTAAGTTTTGAGTGAAAATTTTAAATATCTAGCGAGGCCTTATTTAAAAGTATTGTATGTATAGTCAAAAGTTTCTTTTTTGTAACATTTATTTTTCCACTTTACTTTTTTGCACAGTCATATCAGCTGCTTATCGAAGTGGTTTTATGTTAAGTACCCACACATTTGTTTTCGTAGTTGTACTTTTTTAATGGCGTACAATAGAAACAGCTGTAGATATTAATATACCGCGCTATAAAACCAAATTCCTATAACTTATATGATGTAACTCGTGTGTGTGTGTAATATCACTAATATCTTGTAAACTTATATATAAAATTATGATACCTACCTATTTCATAGCTGTCTTTACGACGTGCATACGGTTTGCTCATTTCTACTCCATAGCATGGCATGAGACAAATACCTATTCGAGAAATAAAATTTTACATGGCCTTCGTTGGGAATAAATTTGGTATTTTAATGAAATGTAGTTTGAATTAACGGTCTTTTTTACCTTCCGACATTCCGAGACCTGAAAAAGTGAATTCACGTAAATAATCTACTCGTTTTACGGTATAAGTGGACAATATTTACAGAAAACATACTGGTAGTTTTAATAAAAACAAAGAAAATTTACTACTGGAGCTAACTATTCAAACAAAAACCAAAATGGCGGATAATAACGTAGTTGTAGCATAGTTCGCGGCTAATCGTGTCACTATGATAGATCGGTGGTGTATCGTATCAACGGCGCTTACGCCATCACGTTGCTGCCGACCCGTCCGTGGAGCCAGGGATTAATGGGGGAGTGCAGCTCCAAAAGGGTTGAAGCGCCGATCGACGCTACATAAGTATATGTGCAAAAATTGACGCAAAAGTGCAGGGAGCACTGCGCTGGGAGGGATGATGTTGAATTTTTTTTACTTTAAACACAATTATTTTTAGTAATAGTTATATTTCTTGACTAATAAACAGTGATTACGTATTTAGTACTACACAGAATAATCAAAAATTAGAAATCATGTTTAATAATATCATAAAAACTTAATACATTTAAAAGACGCAGGTCAGTAATATTTGTCATTCTTTGATGGGTACTTACTGAGTATAAAATCTGTAAGTGTATTTATTATACCTTCATTGCCAACTGAAAAAGTACTAACCTAATGTAAATACTTACACAACAAATCAATTGGTCCAAGAGCTTCCTAACAAAATTATTGCAGCAAAATCATGCAAAAAAAGAAAATGGCGGCGGCGCAGTGATCGTCAAGGGGTGGGCATTTTAAATGTTCATTCTCTAACATACGCGCAATAGTCAGTGCGATGACGCGAGGGAGGGGCCCCACTACGCCAAACTACTCTCGCACACAGACGAAGCTACCACCCTACGCAGACCCCCTATACCACAACACCAGACGGTTCTAAAGGTCCCGGGTTACCTGGTTGCAGCTATACGACGAATGTCAGCAAAAACTACTCACACCAGGCGAACTGAGGGGGCAGTACGTGGTAGGCATAAAATTTGAAAATTCACGTAGGCGTTTGTATTTCTCTCGGAGCCGCAAATGAGATGGCCAAGTGGTACGAATGGAAAATTTGGATGCGACTTGTCTGTCCCTAGAGTCACGTAGGGACGATAATGTATGTTTTGATATCTCCGATGAGATTTTCCAGTGACAAAGTTTGGATAAGGAATTCGTCACCTTCTGACACGTAAATAAGTACGACACTGACGTATGCTTTATCCACATTTGACACGCAATATAGACGCAGCCATAAAGAAATCGTCTAGAAGACTACGCCATATGGATTCCAAAAAGTATAAAAATCTAACGGAAAGATTCCTGTACCGTAAGACGGGGCTATTTGGAAACCACGAGGCTATTTGGAACCCAAGTAATTAAAAAAAAAAAAAAAAAAAAAAATATATTTATTTCATTAACAATTTGTTGTTGTTTACAATGTTGTTGAGACCTCCTAGTAGGTACTAAGACCTGTGACAGGAGACCTCGCTCTTCCAAATATAGAACATTTAAGTAGATACTAATTGTTATTCAAGGCCTAAAAATTATTACTATTATTACTACTTATTACTTAACATAACATAATGTGTGTGTGTGTGTGTGTGTGTGTGTGTGTGTGTGTGTGTGTGTGTGTGTGTGTGTGTGTGTGTGTGTGTGTGTGTGTGTGTGTGTGTGTGTGTGTGTGTGTGTGTGTGTGTGTGTGTGTGTGTGTGTGTGTGTGTGTGTGTGTGTGTGTGCTTGTGTGCGTGTGTGTGTGTGTGCTTGTGTGCGTGTGTGTGGGTGTGTGTGTGTGTGTGTGTGCGTGTGTGTGTGTGTGTGCGTGTGTGTGTGTGTGCATATGACATTATCTAGTTGAAGATAGTAGTCCCTCTGTTTCTTCATAGCTAAGTCCCTTTAACCATTCAATAATATTACTCCTACAATCATGAAGTTTTAGATTATAAATATTTAATTCCTTATTGATTTTGTTATATAATATTGCAGATTGAACATCGAATTGCCTTCTTGCGAAAACAGTTTTACTTGAAGGCACTGGTGCAACCACACTAACCTTCCTACGATTGAGCAGCGCTGGGTTATATTTTAATGATTTGTGAAGTTTTGTCACCACAGCAATTATAAGCTTTTAGTTGGTATATTTTTGTGATGGCAATAATAGAACTAAAAACTTAGCCTGACAACAAATTTTACAGTTCTAGCATAGCCATGACAAAAAATATATCAACTAAAAGCTTATGATTACTTAGTTCCAAATAGCCCCGTGATTACCAAATAGCCCCATTTTACGGTACTCTTAGAAGTTCTCAACTAAACCGAGAATTTATCATAGGAAAGTTTCACTTAGTAGAAATATCTCTCTGTACATTGGTAATTTTGATACGATTGGAGAATTAGACAAGGGGTATTTTCTATCTTGAGTTATGCTAAATTATTGTATTAAGTTATAATTGAAGGTTTAAGTGCAGAGCCAAATGAGTCATCAAAGTTTATTTTTTAAACCTTTAGTTAGGGACTTTGATTTCCACCACCCACCATTCTATCGCATTTTATAGGGCAGCAAGGAGGCATTCATAGATATTAAGACATTATTTAAGTTTAATTTTCGTTTTATTTGTTCGTCGTACACTTTAAAAACTGCTGTTTGGCGGTAGGTTAATGGATAAGATGCTGGTAGCGATCCGGACGGACCCAGCACAGGCCCTGCCACCCGCTAACTTATAAGACAAAACTGAGTGACAGCATACGCAACGTTATAAAGGTATTGCGTATCAGTTTCTAATAAGAAGAAAATCCTTCTAGTAAGCATTTTGTTTCGTGTTTTGCCGTTTTTGTGCAGAGCTGTTTTTTTATGCAGTGATAGAGACAAGCGACCGGGTAGTATGTACCGTAGGCATTTATAAATGGTGTTACCCATTAAACTTACAAAAGAGTATTTACCCAAATTAACAGGTATGGATATGATGCAGGTAGACAGGTGTACATAGACAATTAAAACAATCAAAATGATAGTATTTCTTTCACGTATTATAAACATCATAAATACTTAAGTATAGTTTTAAAAAATATTCAATCAGATTTAAAAAAATAGTTTACATAATTTCCTATTCTTTTATATTTTATGATTTAGAAATGTTTTTATTTGCCAATAATAATTATAGAGGTAGTAAGCATATAACTAGAATGATGATTTCAAATTAACAAATGTTGAAGGTGGTAAGAATACTTAGGTACTATTGATTCATGTCTACATATTGTAATAACTTAGATATACATTTGTGCGATCATACAAGTGCCATTAAATGTACATATTTATATTAGATCCGCAATTTGCTCTGTAGGAATAAAGTATTTTTACTTCACGAAATCACGCCCCACATCCAAATTTTACCTAAATTATTATGCAATCGTGCACTCATATAAGCAATTTATTAAAAATGCTATATACCAAATCAAATAGATTTGTATGAAATGTATCTTATACTCGTATTAATTACATTACGCAAAAAGTATAAAAAGTAATAACTAATAAAGTTTCGCCGAATGAATTTAGTGTCCGTGTACTACAAAGTATAAATTATCTCGATATCAACTAAATATTCTAATTTATTCGCGCTCCCACCGGGCCTCATTACGGACTTTGAAACTGCATCGAGCTGCTAACTTGACGTGGCTTTGCTTGCTTTCATAACTGTAAACACTATCCCGCTACTTTATCCTGCAATTAAAGTGCGCAACTATTGAAAGTTATACGGGCTTATTTTTAATTTTGCTAATAAAAGTATCAGTCAGATAAATTTTAGTACCTTTCAATGAAAAAAAAAGATAACTTTAACTGTTAGATCCTGGAAAATCAGCCCTAAAACTGTTCCGATACTGACTGACTGACAGTAAACCCACAGCATTAACTATAGATATACATTCGGGGCTCTATTCCAAATAATTTAGCCCATTATGCTTCTGTATCGATTTCATATTGTTAACGATACAATAGCTGATACCGACAAGTGAATAAAAGCTACCATATCGTCTATACTAATATCGTCCATGTGATATATACAAGTCATATCAGCTAAATAAAATAAAACTAGTAGCTAAGAAATACTTATTCACAATTTAACCCCTTGTGAAAAGAAAATGGCGATTAGCGGATACAGAATTCTATCCGTGTGAAGTCGGGCGTCGTTGTGTAGTGGGTATAAATCTGTACGGCAGACAGACAAAGATATAGTAAGATAGGTATGCTAATACTTATATATAAGGGATATTGGTAATGATAGGTTATTTAGGTTATTTTAGGGGGTATAATAGAGGGTATTTGCAGAAAAAAGTCATGTAGGTACCTGTTGACCCTTGCAATCGAGTCTTTTTTTTAATGAAGTTCAGATTTAGTTACTGCTTCATAATCATTTGGAATACCCGTGACTTATGTTTTTGCGTATTTCCACGGGTGTTAAACTCGGAAAGTTTAAATTGCCGATATGTAAACTTGTAGTTAAGCTAGATGACATAAATTTAGTATTACAAAAAAAATATCACTTAAGTACTTAATGAAACTTCGAAAATCAAACTTTTTAAGTTTTGTAATGTTTTGTAATGTCATTTAAGTAATGTTCAATAATAGAAACTGCTGATTGTCGCTAAGGCACTACGTGACTTTTTTTCTTGCTGTAAAAAAGGTCTACTTTGCTCCCATAAAAAAAAAATATCACGTTACCGATCAGCCTGTATATTCTTGAAGTAGTGACAAGTTGTTTTAATACAGATTCCAACTTATATACTTATACTACTTCAGGAGCAGCTACAGGAACACTAGATAACAATTAAAGTATCACACCTAGAAAAAAGTACTAAAACAAACACTACAGCGCTCTATCCATAACGCAAGAATATTTATCTTAATCCCGTGTCATACAAACGTCATATAGGTATAGGTATGTATCACACAAAACGACTACGCAGCAAAGTAGCGATTTTTGGCTCAGTTCTCAATATATCACGTCGGCTGCAGCACGCACGCGTCTGTGTGTCGCACGCACACACGCGGGCGCCGTCATCGTCAAGTTGGGTGGGCCGTAAGGTCGGGAGAAAAAAAAATACGTTGTTTTTTATTTTTAAAAACTTACGTCGGTTAATAGCTTGCATATTACATGATAATAATATACTGCCCCGTGTGGTTGCCGGGTTAGAAAAGTGCCACTCCATGTCTTCCCGTGTATGTCGTAAGAGGCAACTGAGGGAATATAGGCTTGTAGTACTGTTCGGCGATGGGCTTGCAACCTGTCACAAATATGCTGGTAAACATCTTAGCCTATTTGTGCAAATTGTGGTTACTTAATTATCAACAACTTTTTAAAGTTGTAAGTCTGTAGCTCTGCCTAGCCCACTCTGGGATTACAGGCGTGAAGGTATGTATGTAATATACTGTTTTTCTTATAAGAATGCTTGGTAGAAGATCTCTTACGACTTATTTTGGCGAGACGGCTGATGAGTGCAAATATGCTTAATTCAGATTCTAAGTCTAGTTCAAAAAGGTGACATGACTCTACTAGATAGGTACCTACTAACCAAGACTAATCCTTAAGTTACTTACGTATTCGTTTTCCTCCGCTGTCTTCTACAAACAGGTCAAGTAATCCTGTTATCTCGAGGAGTCTTTGATATCTAATTAAAACTCCTGGACGACGGCCGTGCCTGCACATATTTTAACTTTGTTGTTTTGTTTTAGTAATTGGGAATTAAATTAGAAATTTTGCTGTTCACTAGATAATCAATTACGGCAAAAAGATGAATCTACTTATTATTCTTTAGCGTGGTTTAGTTGTTTCAATAATATGTCTTGGAACTGTCAGACTTAATTCAATTTCCAGATTGAACGTTTGGATACTTGAGATTTTAATTGGCCAACTCAGGCTTCCGATTTCAAATGACAAAAGTATTAGTTAGTCTTAAGTTAGTAGAATCGAAACTAATTCAGTCAAAAAGGTTTTGACTAGACCGGAGACTTATTCTAAGCCTTTTTTTTCTTTTTTTGCACCCGGTACCCCCCACTGGGTTTTTGGGAAGTGTGAGGCCCGTTATTAGTTCGGCCGTGTCGGTCGGCGGGTAGGTTTTCACAATTTTGAGTCCCGCACAATGCGCGTCATTTTCTATGATTAATAGTGCCGATGTGTTAGTAAAACTTTGGTTACGCAACACATAGAGTGCACTTTATTTTAATCGACATTTTGCGGCCATTATTGTAATTATATAGGTACTTGCCAAAGGCGTAAACTTTGTTGTCAATATTTGATGCTAATCGTTGTTTGAATAATAATTAATCTGTTTTAATTTATAGAATGATTGCTTATAAACTTGATGTTGATTTAATTGTGTTATAATCACGCTACGAATATTGTTTATATTTCTAAAATGCAGTTCAAATTTCATTATGAAGCGAGTGTAGTGAGAGGGTGCAATTGAAGCATATGATCTTCATCTTTGACCTTAATAAACAACGCAATAACAAATTAAACAGATTCAATTATGAAGAAAACAATTGCTAAACGAAATAAATTTAAATCACAGATCATTTTATGTAAACGGTCATCCTTGTAGGTAACTTTGTAAGTACACTGACCAGTTTTCATTGCCTAAGTATTTCGCACCTTTGCGACAAAACTGTGACATCTCCAAAGTTGTGATTTGCCCAGATGTCACAGTTTTGTCGCAAAGGTGCGATTTATATGTCACGGTAATGACGCCGATAGACGGTACAAATGTTTTTCACTAAAACGTTAAAACACCTATGTATTAACATTTACTTCTATTAGTACCTACGCCTCAAACCGCGCTTTTACTGTACGTATATATTCGCACATAGGCTATATACCTACAATACAAGTGATATATGTACCGTTAAACACACAATTTTCCACAAAGCGGACGCGCATGCAATACTAAAAACGTGGATTTCCCCCAAAAGTGGGGGTTTGGGGGGCACTATCCCCCTGCGGCACTTGACGACCGCGACTTTAGAATATTAATGCTCATGCTTAATTGAATCCTTTTGACTTATCGATTGGTTTTTAAATGGCCAATCATGATAATATGTTGCTTTACAGAACTGCGGGCTCAGGCTATACGCAGAACGCTAAGCTTTAAATTAACGATTATCAAAAACGGATAGACAGCCGGTGAAATGACTAGCATAGAGGCATTCCATCTTGGTCCTCAGAGTTGGCAGTGCATTTGCAGTCTTGTGAATACGAATGTCTATGGGTCACAATTTCCACTTACCGTCAGGCCTGTGTGCTCGTCTGCCTTCCAGTGCCATAAAAATAAAACTGTATTATATATGATTGACGTAAGCTGAAGATCTATGGCGCCGGCGTTTATGTCAATTCCTTACACATTGTCAGTTATTGAGAACCGCTAACGTTAGTGCTATGCGTCTGTCTAGGCCATGTCTCAACCCAATCACTTTTTAATTCGTCGGCGAAGTATTCTCCGGCAACTGAAGCTGTCCCCCGCGCTCGTAGGCACGTTAGGTCGAGTTAAGTACCTACCGGATTGCTCAAGCTGCTTCGCCGACAAAACCGGCTAAATTAAAAATATTTACTTGCAAATATTAATAATCTGATGGGTCTAATTAGACTGGCTGGTTAATAACTCGACAGTAAAGTGAAATTAGTTATAAAATGCAAAATTACATGGAAATTATGCGTAGGCATTACTCTATATATAAGGTAAACCAATCAACGTTATTTAGTTTGTTTTACCGACCGAAATAAATCTAGTAAATAACGAAATGGCATATATTTATACCTATTGAAAGTTTCAGTTAGGTATAAACAAACTAGCTTTGCCTGCTCTTAGAAAATAACCCATAACTGCAATCAATAAAATAATTATGAAAATGTTAAAAATATACTCCCTTAATAAGACGACTAATTAAAATGTTGATTGTGATTATTATGCTTGACAAGAAAAATAAATTTAGGCTACATGAAGTAGATCATTTTTTAAGGGACTGCAATGGAAAAAGGAAAGCAAAAAAATTGTGTAATGCTATTTTTATGGTTTTTTTTCACAGTTGGTTAAGCCACACATACGATGAAGCTTATAGGAGGTTCCGTGCTTAATCAATATGTAAAATGATTTAGAGCATATACTTAATTCCTCGAATACAGTACACTGCGACATTGTCGCAGCGTTGCTTCCGACAAGCTCGAAAATATTCCAGTATGCGTGATTGATTATGCTTATCTCCGCTATTATTTCAATAATTATGGCAATGGGTTAAATGATGTTTGGCTGTTGTGACAGGCAGCTTGTTTGTTTTCGTGACCGTGAGAATAGAAAATATCCTGAAACGTAGGGGAATTTAAAGTAATTCCAGTGCCATTGGCGATAAAAGAAATACGGATCTAACTGTAAAAAATAAAATCACGCTAAATGTAACAGTTTACAGTAAAAAAGTGTAATACATACATACATACATAAACTCACGCCTTCATTCCCAAAGTGGGGTAGGCAGAGCTAAAGAATTACCAACAACTTTTTAAACTTGTTGATAATTCTGTAACCACATTTTGCACAAGTAGGCTAAGATGTTTCCCAGTGTATTAGTGACAGGTGGCAAGCCCATCGCCTAACAGTACTACAAGCCTTTATTCCCTTAGTCGCCTCTTACGACATCCACGGGAAGACATGGAGTGGCACTATTCTAACCCGGCAACCACACGGATTAAAAAGTGTAATAAATACATGAAAATACATGTCAAATTGTTTTTTTTTTTATCTAGTAAGCAATGATAGTAGCTAAAGCAAATAGCATTAGTTTTCTTAACAAACCTAATAGAATATCAATCAAAGAATTAACTCTTCTCTTAATAAAGCCATCCCATCTCGCAGCGTCCCTTAAGTTATCCGAAGGAAATATCCAATCATCCAATAGGAAACTTTCGATCGTTCGAATCCTAGACTAGACTTAAACAGCGTCATATCCGGCCAATTTCCTTCGCTATATAACCTTAAAATTACCCCGCCCGGGACAATGTTATCTTAACAAATTGACGCCCGCTAGAGCGAGACGGCAAACGATGGCCAAATTTTACAATTTTGCGCCAGTGTTTAGCTGTTTATGAGGGTAGCGCCCCCACCCCCTTATAGTGGTGAAGGGGGGAAGGATAAGGAGAAACTGACCGAAACCCCCGTCACTTGGATATATTTGTGCTGCGACCCTGGAAGACTCGCTTGTGTGGGTGGGTCTCTACTCTCTAGTGACGACGCTTAGAAAGCTTTGTGAAATAATAATAGTGCTTAGTTTGTCTACGGGGTGGATGGGGTGAATATTTTAATCAGAAAACTTGGCGCTGCGAATTTGGATGTTTAATAACGTTAGATAGTTTCGTAATAGATTCATGTGGGACTCGTACGCGGCTAATGAGCGGACGGCTTCTTTAATGAACCGGAGGACGGAGTTGGTGGAGGGTGCTCGGAGTAGATACCTACTCTTTGATTCCAAAGTTTTTGAGTCATTTATGTAGCCTGCAATTTCAATCATCATAATTTATATATCAATACAGCATCTAAACTATTCTACTTAACGATTTTAACATTTTACAAGTTTTACGCATTACGCATTTTAAAAGTTGTAGCGAGCGTTTCAACCGCCTCACTTTTGTGGACATTTTTTTTTTTCAAATTCAAAAGCTTTATCTTGTCTGGGGGACACCGTTGATGTAGGAAAACATATCAATCTTATGTGGTCATCTTGCACCGTCTTATATACACATACGTAGGAGTTCTTTTTTTCCTTTTCTCTCTTTCTATCTTAACACGTTCACGGACAGTAATAAAAAACCATTTTAATTTGACCCCCGTATTTATGACGCCCATGCTATAGCCGGTATGATACACGACTGCTATAGCATCCGCGTCCATGAACGTGTTAAGATTTTGGTGTGTTTTCCTGCGGAAACTACGCAGGATATTAGAAATATTTTTTAATTTGCTATTTATAGATTTATATAATGCTAGACTAAGTAGTACCATTGTAATATTAAATATATTTAAAAAAATGACTGACTGCTGAGTTTCTTGCGGCGCTTCTTCTCAGCAGTGGTCTCCTCTTGTGAAGCGCTGGTAGATTCTTGACGTGTAAAAGTGCCCGTGCGGCCTACTTACTGAATAAATGTCTTTATCTTTATCTTTATCTTTATTAATATTTTTCTTAAGGCAATTTAAGTACAGAAAAAGTACAAGTAGGTACCTATATATGTATAGGTGGTACCGGTTATCATTCATCTATAAGATTACTTATGTTATGTTCCACTAGCTGTTGCCCGCGACTCCGTCTACGCAGGAAAAAATAAAACAAAGCCTATGTTACTCAAGGATAATGTAGCGTTGTAATGGTAAAATAATTTTTAAAATCGGTTCAGTAGTTTCGGAGCTTATTCAATGCAAATAAACAAACAAACAAACAATCGAATCTCTTCCCTATATAATATTAGTGTAGATACTCGGTATTTATACCTAATAAAAAAGGCAAGGATTTGGGTGTAATGGATATTTACCTTCTTTTTGGGACTTAGATACAGCGCTAGGAAAAAAATGTCTTACCTATTCCTTTGCGAAATCCAAGCTCTCGTGTTATTTGAGTTGTTTTTTTGTTTCGGCGCTCCGGCTCGGACCAATTTGGAGCCCCAATAAGTAACAATAGGGAGAGTAAAAGACATTCCTCTGCGTGTCGCGTCATATCGAATGTGTTTATCCCGAGCGACCCTTGGTGGAGACTACTTGGCTCCTGTGAAGAGCACCCTGACGGTGACGAAAGTTTTTATTTTAATAAGTCTACAATGCGTTTGTAAAAAAACACGGCTATACATATAAAAAAGACTATAGTATTTTTAAACAAGTACGTTTTGTTACAGTCCTTTAATTGGGCTAGACCAAAAAAAAATACTAACGGTTTTTACATTCTAATTCTAACGAATAGGTAATTTTAAGGGACTAATTTCATTAATTTTGTATTTGACCCAATCGTTTTTTTTAAATATCTTTATTTATTTAGCAGACATTTTATGGATGACATGATTATTTTAAATTTGGGATGTCATTTTCTAATAAATTACAATAATTAAATGACATCGAATGATAAAAAGTGATTTTAGTACTGTTTTAAAACACAACATTGACACTTCGTACAGCATAAGAGTACTAACTGGTATTAAATAATAATGAAATAAGCATACCACATTTTATAAAATTGAAAATTCTGTCACTAACGTCCTTATACATTAAGCTATTTAATAATATACATTTAGCTTATATTACAATAAGCTATTTGCAATGCCCTAGCAGGGTCCATGTATGTACTTTTAATTTTAAGACCACCTGTAATTAATACCGTGGTTATGCAATACTAAATGAATATGAATATGAACACTGAACATGTTTGCTCTAAATCTAAGCAATGCAAGATTTGGAAACCGTGGCAGTATGGAAATAATTTGCTCAGATTTAGCTATTTTAATGAAAAAACCGAGACAGGTTGTAGCTAAGTATTTTCTCGTTTGAGACAATACATAGGACACTGTCAGTATATAAAATAACTATTGAATTCCCGGTACGAGTCGCTGGAGCCACGAGGAGCGAGCCTGTTGTTTAGTACGGTCCCGGCCACATTCGTCGGGGCCGATTTAATATTCTATTTTACTCCAACGATAAGATTAAAGTACGTAATTTCTTGCCCAAAGGGGGAGAGGGGGGCAATTTGAATACACACTAGAATAGGGATGGGAAAATTACGTGGATGTTAGGTACGTAAAGAAGGAAGAACCGATTATTCTTGATGAGGCGTAGAGATTGCCACATTATAATTTTTAGAAATATATTTGACGGTAATTTCCTTCCATTAACAGTTTAAAGAACTATTTTAGTCTATCAACTAAGAAAGTATCCTGTCTATCACAATCACAAGTCACTATTCCAGACCATGGTTTACGTGTTTCTTTCTTTCCTTTCATTATTTGATTGTTTACCAAAACTAATGTTGGACAAGATAACCTACATGCTCGATCCCATCATTAAATGTTTGGATAGATTTTCTTTACTTTAAGTACATTTTTAACCCACAAAAGTAGCCGACAATGGCCGGACACAATCCACGAATTCATAGACGCCATGCTCTCTACATTGTAGTATTTCGCGACTTCGTTACTTTTCTAAACATGTTAATAACACAACTTGGGTAAGGCAACTCTTCACTCCTATTCACACATTTTCCCCGTTAAATAAAACCAACATAGCCATAATCTGATCCCATTAAACAACCAAAGTTTCATACAAAGTTTGAATAACAAAAAGAGCACCTAAAACTCCATCTCAACTGGACCCCAATAAGAAGCCTCCCGCCCCCACAAGACATGCTATATTGGACAATTCTATACCTTATCATGATAAGTTCTAACTCCAATAAACCGTAACTGAAAAGTTCATTTTATGGAAAAAAGGTTAAGGTTCAAATTTTAAGTAAACGAAATGTGTTTAATGCAGACTAAAATATTTTAGAATCAAATTCGTACCTACAGAGATTCCGTGACTCGCTTAGCAATTCAGATATTACTGTATAACTTTGTAGCCGACTATTTTAATTCAAATTAAATTGGATTTAGGTGTTAATTTGTTATGTGGATGTAATATAATTTAGGTACTAGTTTTTTTTAAAATATCGTTGTCTTACTTCAATACTTTATATTTATAATATAATGTTTCCGTTTAATTAGGTTATAATACAGGGACGTAAAATATAATAATAACCTGAGTTAATTTAGTTAGAGTGAGAACGACATCTGGGAGTACATATTTTTGGTTTACCTTTCACTATATTTGACTATTAAAAAGGTTTTACAATGTCTTAGATTTAAATAAATACATACTCATATCAAATCAAAACTTATAAGCAGTCCTCATAAGCCTGAGCGAATTCTCGACCATGACCGGCGAAAACTAACCCTTTATAATCTTGCTTAGCAACGGCCCCCATAATCTACAGCCCCCGCGATTTTCTTTCATCCCTCCCCCTTTTGGGGTCAAGTCACCCTACTTAAGATCGATGGAGGGGGGCAGATTACTTCGCGATAAGGGTGTGCCTGCCCTAAAATTAAGGGCACCCTTTGTGCGTCTCAGGGTAGGACCAACTTCGTGGCTTGTTTTGACGGATTTATAATTAATTCGCTAGTTTTGGACCCTAGTTGGACGAGGGAAAGGAAATTAATTTAGCTTGGCTGTCTGTTGTTAAACTTGTTAATGAATTATACGCGTTATTCTAATTATTGAGTTTTATGGCGGTATGAACGAATTTTCCGATGTATTTTTCTGGAACCAATTTTGTTGTGCGAGGAATGTATTTTTGTGTTTTTTCTCTCATGATTTTCTCATTCATATTTTTTTCTTCTTCTACTGTCTGTATGCGGCTCTCAGTTTTTAAATTTAATTTTTACCCCTGGTTGTATATTTGTAGCTCCACGGCTCTTTAGATGATAAGATTTAAACATGTTTTTTTATTATAATTATTAGTAGGTAGTAGTACCTAACTACTGTTAGCCTGAAAAGGACAATGGGAGGATGATAGAGAGAGGATTATTAGAAATAGAATAAGTTTTTACTGGAATAAGCAGGATGCTTATTATAATTGTTTATTTTTCACCAGCAGTCAACAGTTTTAATAGTTATTTCACCATAGAACTCTGTCATAAGACACCAGGAAAAACCATTAAAATTAATCATTGACGTTCTGCGACATGGTCCTATAGTGGGTTGTTTAATGTCTACTATATACATCTTTCGGTTGACATGATACTAACTAGAGACAATACGGCGGCCCTTAATGCCGCTTAGCATGCAAATTTGAACAGTGGACATAATCCAGCAGGCCTGGGTCTAGGCACTGTGGCTAATCTGCCTGTCAACCGCCGAAGGCACGCACCTGCCGCCCCGGGCTCCTTTGTTGCATCTTTAACTAAATAGTGATATTTGGACAGTCCAAGAATAATAATGTGTTGATTTCTATTAAAAGTATTAAAAGCTGCTGGTAAGGGATACAATCTTAATAATTCTAGCAGAAGCAGTAAGTTTTTTTGTAAACCCAATCTATTCACAAGAAATGAAGACACTGTGTTGGCATTAGTAAAAGATGATAGTTTTATATTAAATCTAAATAAGTTAAATTTATACGAACAAAAAAATGACGACGATAATTTGGTAGAATTCTATTTTAGAATTTAACCAAATCCAACATGCAATTAAAGCTTGAAATTTCTCAACCCTCTAAATACGTGCTTCGCTGCAAAGCTCGAAATTGTTTCAACGCAATACGTATTCAGTTACAAAGTGATAAACAGGGTTTTGATGAAAATGCTTGGTCAAATACAGAAAGCGGTTTGGTCATCACGGAACTACTGTACGTAAGTTGGTGGAGTGCGTCTTTATGTGTGTGCAACGCGCAAATAAGTCCAGTCTGTCCAGGGATGCCGGTCGGAGGGAGGGACACGATAGATGAGAAATTAACCGGATAAATACACAGGCGAAGTAGACAGGTATTCGTGTGTATTTTCCAAGTGCATATCTACGAAGTAGATTGATGAATTTAGTATTTACATTCCGATTGATAAAAGAGGTGCAGACTCGTGGTCACACAAGGTTGTCACACCACTACTATTCGACGGAGCCCTGCCTAAGGCAGGAGATTTTAAGAATATGGACTGCGTTTTATTTGCAACGCTGTTGCGTTGTGCTGTACAGTTGCTCAAAATACACAAAGTTTATAATAAAAGCAATGTTCGCATTGTTGTCTTTCCATATTAGACCTCAGGGTTGTTAGTCTTAGGATTGCGTCTTTAAGACTATAGTTTTGTAAATACAAATTTCTATGGGACTCAGATCCCACTTGCCATTAGGGTGCCTGTGTGCTCGTTTGCCTAATCTATGGCTTAGAGAACACACGATGAACTTAAATCCTATAACAATTTAGATCATTATAATCAAGCACCTGTTTCTGTCGATGTTTCAAATATTTACTTACTTATTTACTTGTGGGAGGACCTTGTGCAGGGTCCGTCCGGGTTGGTACCACCATCTTATCCATTAACCTACCGCCAAGCAGAAGTGTTTGCATTGTTGTGTTCCGGATAAGACAGCCGGTGAAATGACTAGCCTAGAGGCATTCCATCTGCCACCAGTGCATTTGCAGTCTTGTGAATGCGAATGTCTATGGGTCACAGCATAAAAAAAATACTTATATCTTTATTTATGTCGATGGCGACTACATTAGTCAATTTTAAGACATACCTATACGTAATTATATGAAAACTATTACTTATAGATGGCAACAATGACGTTTTACACTTAACACTAGAACGGGACTATGTAGTGACCATGTAGTGAGCAAACCAACTTGTTTGAGGAGCATGTTCTTGTATATCGTCAGCTGAAACGAAATATAGTTTGTTATTTACCTTGATTATTTGTTCAAATGTCGTTTGCGTGAAACTAACATGGATGCTTTAAAGCGAGTAAACTAGGAAGTTTATTTGTACTGCGTGTACAAATATTAATTGTTTACTGGTACCTACGGTCGTGACTTTAAAGTTTTTTTTTGTTGTTTTTTTGTTACACAGTTATTGTTATTCCTAATATTATTCCTGCATAATTAAACGTGAATAAGTTGGAACTTTGAATTTTATGGACTATCGATAAGTGATATTTACGAAGCGTATCTTTATTTATTAATTAACTAAAATATACCTCAAATGATGATGAATAGGACCAACAAATATATTTTTTCAAAATAATACGGTTTTGTTGATTATTAAATCTTTTCCATGGGATGTTGCAAAAAACTACAAAAATAATCAAAATCTAGATAAAAACTACTACTTACCGTTTCTTTCCCGCTTAAAACTCACGTGAAATATAATCGTTATGTGAGTTTCAACGCAATATTTTTAAGGTGCTTGAAATGAACCTTACATGTAGAACAATATTTTCGTTATAAGTTAGAAAAGGAGACTTCCTTATCCATTTATTGTTTTCCGTTTCGGATTAACATTGACTAGCATATTTAGAGGCATTCCATCTTAGTCCTCAGGGTTGGCAGTGCATTTGCAGCCGTGTGAATGCGAATGTATATGGGTCACAGTTTCCACTTACCATCAGGTGGCCTGTGTACTCGTTTGCCTTCATATACCATTAAAAAAAAACATTTTTTCACAAACGTGAATTAGTTGCAAAAATACTAGTGGCGGAAATGCCAGTTAACACGTTCATGGACGCGGATGCTATAGCAGTCGTGTAACATACCGGCTATAGCATGGGCGTCATAAATACGGGGGTCAAATTAAAATGGTTTTTTATTACTGTCCGTGAACGTGTTAACTGCCATGTGATTTACTTTTAATGGCGATGCAACTCGCTTATCAAAGAGGTTAACGTTAAAAGTCAGTAATATAGAAGGTGATTAAACTTATCGATAGCTGGAAAAGACGATAAATGTAAAATTCCAACTCTATTGACGTTTGATTTTTGCCATGAAAATTCCGCCCTCTGGTTATTTCGTAATGGCGGCGCTTCACTTGACAGAATTTGACAAATATTAGTCGTAAATGTCTTACATTTGACTTACCGAATGAAAGGGATGCAACGACATAATTTGTCAACCAACAGCTAAGAATAGTGCCACCATAAGACCCGGGTTACATCGCTCGGTACATAAACTTCCGCAACGATATTAATAGACAACTATAATCACACTTTTATAGAGAAATACACCCAAATATTCACCCTTACCAGGAACCAAACCCTGGACACAATCGAGTAGCTAACCAAAACATAAGAACAAGGGTTCTATCTTTGTTTTGTCTTCCATTATTCCTCTTTCCCTTTTCATATCTTCGTGGAACTCTAGTAGATGTGTTGTTGCGTTGATAGCGCTCTATAACTGAATAATACCTTCTGCTAACAAGACAAACACTAGGAACTGTGCTATACAACTCGAATGTGATAGTTTAATTATGTTTTCCATTGAAGACCGCCCCTTTTGTCTAGGAGATGTCTATTGGTTCCCTCATTGTCTTAGAACTAAAGTACCAACTCTCTATCTTTTACGAATGCTAACATACAAGCTCTATTGCAATGGTACTAAGACTCAAATTCTTCCTCTTTTTGGTCCATTGCGTGTATTGTTAGGTATTAAAAGCTATTGTGCCTTGTAATAATGGCTTTAAATGGCCCGTCAGAGATAGGAGGACGTTTTATCATTTAGTTTCGCGGCTTTGTTCGCGTCTGAAATGGAATTAAATAATGAACTTGTTCAGTAACTACGGATAAAATCATTATAATTATACTGGGGCTTTACTTTAAAACAAGACTAGATGATAAAATATAGAAGACTGAATTGGGATTTATCTTATTTCTTCAGCACGTGGAAAATATAAAAACATTTAAAGACCGACTTTCTGAATAACTTATAATCAATTTTTGTTCAATCAATTTGAATACATTGATTTTATGTAATTATTACGTAATTCGCCAATCATTCGGAGGTGTCAACGTAAACAGCCATTTTAACTAGTTTTTCATCATTTAATTTCATTAAATCATCCATGTAGTGAGTAAGTGATCATCTGTTTCATTAAAAAACCGGACACAAGTGCGATTTGGACTTGCCCACCGAGGGCTCCGCACATGACACGGTTAACTCAATTCAAGATTTGGACCGCCGTTTTTTTTTTTGAAAGGACCATGCGTCAAAATGGGCCTGAAACCAACAGCAATGAGAGTTATGTAAATAAATAGGTCTTAAAATCTACTTTATTTCATTATATGGGCACAAAGTCAAATTCCATTGCAGAACTAAGATATTTGTATTTTAGTCACGGTGAGTACGAGCTTACGATAAATGCATTCGGAGAATATTCATATTCTGGAGGGTAGGTATTGAGCACCTTTGTTGCCCATGGTCCCTGTGATAGTCCCTGGAAGGTACCACGGGAATTATTTTACCCGTGGTCCCTTAATTTTGTATAAGCCAACTTATTTAAAAAGGTATAATAACTTAACTGTATATTATTAAAGAAAACAATAAAATAAACATAAGTACCTACATATACCATGGTCCCTGTGATAGGCCCTGGAAAAAGGATATTCTCTCATATGTAAATATGTAATGCTAGAGATCCTGACTCATAATATAAACCCAATTTAAAAAATGAAGGTAGGGATATCGACCGTTCCATTAATGATGTTCGTTCGGTGTCATTTCTTGTTGAATACCGGTATTTACTCTAAATTAAATATGAATATCTCAGTTTTGCAATGGAATTCGGCTTTGTGCCCATATAATGAAATAAAGTAGAATTAAAGACCTATTTAATGACATAAGTTTCAGCTCTGTTGGTTTCAGAACCAGGCTCCATACAAAGTTGCCCATGGTCCTTTAAAAAAGAAGTTTCAGTTTTTTTTCTAAACTGGTGGTAGCATAACTCGGTATTATTTTATATTTCATAGTTCTAGGTCTATAAATTTTGATTCGCTTAGTTGTGTCGGAATACAGGTTTTTTGCGACGGCCGATTTAGACGTTTAATTTTTTCACAGATTTAATGGATTGTTGATTTGAGTATATGGTTTTAATTTCAACTCGATAACTCTACGCGTTCCGGAGATAAACGGTCTTGACAGACAGACAGACACACGAACGGACAGACAGACGGACAAGAAAGTGATACTATAAGGGTTCCATTTTTTCCTTTTGAGTTAGTGAACCCTCAAAATGAACGAATGAAATGAAAAATAACAAACTACTTAGCGATTAATATTTGAAAACTGCATATTTATTTTAATAAAATATCTTGATAACATTTTTGGTGCCTGCATTTTTTCGACGTAGCTAAGACGTAGTAAGCAACCCACCACATTGATAACATTTTTGGTTTCTTCAAAAGCACTTCAAAAATCTCCTGGAGTACTCCCAGATAATGCAATTCCCAATCCTTCAATATATTTGCTATAGGATTACTTATAACATTGGTCTGCCAACCTCAGCCCCAGGACTTTAATGGTATTAAACTCGTTTAAATAGACCGCCGCACAACCGCCCAAATTGTCACAAGGAACGTTTATCTGGCAGGAACTTTTCCAATTATGTACTGAAGTGAGGCGCGCTCAAAGAAGTTTTAATTGCTAACCTCGGACTTCGCGGCACTATTGCGACGGACAAAGTAATGTAATTTCCCGTTATATACTTGCAATTTATTAAATTAATGATGCGGGTTTTCGGGTATTTTTACGTATGGCTCAATTAAACCATCTTACATACAGGTAGGACTAGCCAAGATTCAAACGCTGCTAATGTTCATGTTTTCTAAAGATAATCTTATCCAAAAACCTAATTATAAGTTACTATGGCGGTATATGCATGTGTTTCTACCTAGTCCCTAAGCATTGCTAGCTGCTGGCACTATACATTTGCATGCTGTGCAGCAAACAGCTGAAGAAGGTGGCTCAACTGTAACTACCTCCTGTAATAACCCATTTTCTATGCAAATAAAGATTGACTTGATTTGATTTAAAATATACAGAGTCGTCATAAACAAGCGGTTGTCGCGATCTGTCATCAGCTCATAAGTCAATCGTATACGTATTGTTTTACAAACTTTAAGACGTGTATCGTAAATAAATTGTTAATCTTTTTTAATTGTGCATAAAAACAACCGTTGTAATACACAGCTCCGGTTGACAAAAATACAAAACCTTTTGGATACTTTGTCAAAAAAACGCCCCTGCACCAAAACTATGGCGTCATGTACCAAATTTGCGATGGCGCCCATCTTTTGTTACCCATTTAAATCAATACGGAACCCTTAGTAATTGCAAGCCCTTGCAATAAAAGACGACCATTTACGAAGTCGGGGGGAAGAGAGAGGGGGTCACAGATGCCGAGGGGTATTCTTAATTTTACTGTATTAGCGATTCTTGCTGACCCCTTGGACATTAATCGTGAAGGGTCCGGGGGTCACTCACCCCGAATTAAGACGAGATGCGAGAAAGGCGACCGTTGCTATCCGTGAGAAATTTGAATTTATGGAACGTTCTAGAATGCTTCGTTAAATTAAAAGCGATCTTTGGTATATTTAACGAAGGGAAACAGGAACACGCTGTCATGTCAATGGCGTGTGCCTTTAATCCCGAAACTGGTTTCGCATTCAAACCAATCCTTTGAATGCATGCAGTGCTTGCTTCTTCTACTGCCTGAAATTCGGATGACTCTATTTCCGTTTTTGACGTTTTTTAATTTGATAGATGTTCATGTAAACCCTTGTGACATAATAAATTATAAAACCCGATCTGATCCGCCGTTCATTCGTAATTCTTCAAAATGTTTAAACCTTACATTCATTTATTCATTGCCTTTTACAGTTTATAACACTTAAATACAACGTCTTGCTAAGGTTTTAATTAATACTAGGCTCATTGATTTTTTTCAGGCCTTTTAATATATTTTTATGTTCTTTACAGATGGACACGTGATGTTTGACGGAGCTGAGAAACGCCAAAAAGAAGACGGGGCCATTTGGACTGGATCCAAGTTAGTCCGTGAAAAGAACACGTATGGTATGTTTAAAGTATGGGCTATATTGTAATATCGTACCTGCCTAACTCTCGATTACTTATTGTTTATTTATTGTGCATATCTGATTGTCTTGCGGGCGCGGTCCGCATGTCGGTTGGACCGACTAACTTTTGGGATGCGTATTTCTTTATTTTATGAAACTGTATGGCTTTCAGAACTTTTGTGTACATTTTTCCTTTGGATTCTTGATATTCCAATTCAATCATTTTAATTTTACAGATGAAATTTCTCAATTTTTATTTGTATTCGTATATCTGACAATATTGTTAATTTCGTAGTCTAGACAAAGGGCAGAGACGATATCATAGGTTTATACTAGACTATGGAGTTAAAACAATGGTTTTCCATGGTATTAAAATCTGGCATGTATTATTTTATGAATTTTATGAATTTATAATTTGTAAATTAAAAAGCTAGATCACCAGGGTATTTAAACCGTGGCTTTGACCAGAGCAACCATTCTTCTCTCAGTCTCGAAAGAAAAAAATTGAAATCTCTAAAAAGTTAGCTTTGTCAAATCGGACCCCGAGAACCCTCTATCTTCATGACATCATAAGTCGACTTTGAGTGTTGGCCCCACACCTCAAGAATCCTCCTCCATACCTACGTGGTTCCAGCTTTCTTCAGGGACCGCTACTCTCACTTATGGGTACAATCTCGGGCCCACCTACCACCGTGTAGCCTCCAACTCTACGCAGTGCAGCGCAAGCCATGCCCCGGGGCTGACGACTCCGGGACGCGAGCTAAAGGAAGTCAAGGAGGAACTACCTTCACTCTCACCACCATAAACTTTAAATATAACTTAGGGACTCTATTTTATTTTGCGTGAAGAAGACTATAAATATAGTGCTAAATAAATACTCTGTCCCTGATCTACAATCTCTGTCCTTTTCTCTCCAATCTAAGGTAGATCTCTCTCACTCATAATTTCTATTAACATCTGGTACCTGGTCTTCCGAATGATCGGAAGACCGCCTAACGCGACAATATTTAAAAATATTTGCATTTATATTTTTAGAGTTACATCCCCAAAGGGTGATACAGGACCTTATTATTAAGCTGATGCCGTTTTTCCATCTGTTCGTTTTCCAATATTCTAGAAGAACTGGTTGAATTTTTCACAAAATACTTAAGGGTAAATTTTATAAAGTTGTATAATAATTTTAAAGTTAGGGGGATGTGTCCTCTAAATGGGCGGCTTTTTGGTCTTATACTCGTAGACTATTTGAACTAAATAATGCTCTTACGATTAAACTGGTTAGCACTTATGTTTGATTAAAAAAACACAATTACAATTACAAGACAATATTACGCCTAGGTATTGAGTATATTATTATTTGTACGTCTTTACCAATCACAGGACTAAGGGAGTCCTTAAGATGTAAATAATATTCACCACTATAAAAAGGCACCCCCTCTAGCAGGTCCGCTTACGGTATGGTCCCTATGACACCGGCTGCAATACGTCTCTGTATAGCTAGCCCAATCCTTTGAGAGACGTAAGCAACAGCTCTAGGATCTCCGGAGGTGTCTATGAGCCAGCTGTCCTACAACCATCAGGTTTGCATAGAGACGATGGCAAGCGACCAGATGGAGCTACATTGGTACCGTGGAAACTGGGTAGGGCACTGGTGTGGGACGCGACGTGTGTTGACACATTCGCCCTTTCCCACCACGTCCAGTCAACCAGTAATCGGGCCGGTGCAGCAGCTAATCCTAGTTATTAAATAATTCCTAGTTATTAAATAATTACAAATTTGTGGCACTTGCAGTGGAGACCATGGCACCTTGGTCAGCCGATATGAAAATCTTTATTAAGGCCCTGTCATCCCGGCTCATAGACACCTCCGGAGATCCTAGAGCTGTTGCTTACGTCTCTCAAAGGATTGGGCTAGCTATACGGAGACGTATTGCAGCCGGTGTCATAGGGACCATGCCGCAAGCGGACCTGCTAGAGGGGGTGCCTTTTTATAGTGGTGAATATTATTTACATCTTTAATATTTGAGTAGCTTAGTTTTATTTTAATTTAAATAAGTTTAGTTTTAACTTCCAATTGACTGACTAAAGCAATTAAATAAAAAAAAAGATAGTTAATATCCATCCATTTATTATTTGGTTACCATGGTTACGTTCAATATGGATACCAACAAAATGGCGTTTCGTATGGCATTTCAACTTTTATGATAAATTGTCAGAACTGTTTTAAGTACCTACCTAGTAACTTTTTAAATTTGCATGAAATTTGTTAACATTAAATAACAATAAAATTCACAAGGTTTTAACGCCAATCGGAATAATGAAAATGACTTTGCTGACAAGTAATTTGTTAGCAGAAAAATCGAAAAAGTTAGCGATTGTTTATTTTTGTCATTATCATTTTAAGCTTGTAGAAAATGTTACGTATGCAACACCACATTATATTAGCTCTTAAGGTACTCGTGATTTAAGAAGTTTTATTATGTACCAGTTACATAAATAACAATTTAAAAAAGCATGTGATAGCCATCCACGCTCCTGTCGAAATCCAGATAGATTATTCTAGACTGGCAAAGTATAAAAAAAGCTGCCTGAATATGTGTATAAAAATATATAATAAAATACCAAATGAGATGAAGGCAATGAATACTATAAAATTTAAAAAGCAACTGCACCAATGGCTTACTAATAAAAATTTGTGTAGCTTAAATGAATTCTTAATATGATATTTATAATATTTTTTATGTAATAACCGTAACATGGATGAAATAAGAATGGTACCTATGAAAATTTTGTATTACGTTAAGAGACCAATCTGTAATTTGCATACCGAATATGGTTAAACATGTAAACCTAACAATTGAAAATGTTAATACCTCACTGGTAATGTTTATTGCAAATAAAATATTCTTATTCTTATTCTTAATTAGGTGTACATACTACATACTCGTTCCACCGAAAACAAATTCGGCTCATATTTTACATAGAACTTCGATTGCCACGTTAGAGTAAATATTGCCATAGCGATGGTACATATTAAGCACATTGTACGCGCAAGATAAATAATGCCCAGCTATCGCCAACCATCCAACTTTATAAATTACTTTCTCGGATAGCCCGGGCCGCGCCACAGTGGGGCCGAATAAATTATCTAGGTATTCATTTAATGAAAAAGACATCTATTTTCTTACCCTACTCTCTTTTTCTCAACTTTATCCATCTCAACAATTAAAATGCATTTTTTTTTATAAGTGGCCTGTAGGCCTTAAGATGTTGTTCCCAAGAGAAAACCGCCTTTGAAAAGAAGTGCTGCAAGAAACAAAAGCTGGCTGTTGTTACTTCCAGCTGTGTATGTATACAGGTTGGAAAGAATCTATGGGCCCTGGACTACCTACCTTAAATCCTTTAGTTAGCTCATTTTACTGAAAGGAAACATTCCTTTATTTTTAAAAAGAAATAAAACTGCATTTAACGATTTTTTTAATTTGGCTTGTCTCACCCGGGAATCGAACCAACTAAAAATTTATTTGGTCATTGAAATAAAAAAGTGAAAACTGAATTACGGAATGAAAGCAAAACAAAGCAAAATTTGAAATTCGAACGAACACTTCTTTTTTATAGTTTTTAAAATGTTATATTTCGAATTTGAAATTTGATGCCCCGCGGTGCAAAAAAAGTACGTTCCATTATTAAACTTTTCGTCAGAACGAACGTCTAGTGTAAGAAGGAATCGTGCTGTGCATAGATTTATTATTACCATTTACCGATTTTGTTAGCCAATACTTTAACAAGGTACTTAGAGATAAATAACATTAGCAAGCTTGTACTTTCACACGATGTCTTTGGATGTCGAAGAGATAAGAAAATTATAACGTGTCATTTACTTGTTACAAGTAAACAGTACCTACTAGGTATTGTTAATAAAGAACTTGTAATAAATATTATTCATGGGCATCTCGTACAACAGATGAGTGTAAGACCAAATGTTTAATAGACAAATTTTATCCTGAACAATAATCCTACCGATTCGTATAATAAAATAACAAGGGTTTATTTTTTTATTTTTAGTTGGTTCGATTCCCGGGTGGGAAAAGCAAAATTAAAAAAATCGTTAAATGCAGTTTTTTTTCTTTTTCAAAATAAAGGAGTTTCGTTTCAGTAAAATGAGCTAACTAAAGGATTTAAGGTAGTTCCCCTCCAGGGCCCGTAGATTTTTTCCACCCTGTATAGTATATGTATGTTTGTTCCTTTGTTCATCTAGGAATTAAACGCGAGGACCGGTTTTAATGATTCTTGTTGCAGACGATTTGTCTTAATCTTGTGAGTATTACTCATTTAAATTCATAATGGCGGCAACTAGACGCCTATTTCGTATAAAACAAAATCGATGAACTATGTCAAATGGGATATCATTGAATAGCTATTTAAAAGTCATTTTTAGGTTTCTTTCATCATTTTTCATTTTGAACGATAAATTAGGATTTATAACGATTTAAAGTTAAACAGTCAAGCAACAACAGTCGGGTTTTGTAAAGCTTGCTTGTTGTTATTATAAATTAAATTTCTGGTTATAATATTTTTTGATGAGCGCCAGTAATGAGTGCCAACCTAGAAAAACTTTCTCTAGCTCGCTATACTCATGCGCAAATTTAGCCCAATTAGTAACAATATCTAACTAACACCTTGTCCTCGTATGGAATCAAGACGCTTACCTATTCACGAAAAACAATCTTAGTAGATCCAACCATTTTGAATTTCGGACAAGAGGTCTCGCGGCCACTGTGGGGCGGCGCCTGGGCGGGCCACAAAGGCAACTATCACGAACTTCTGCCTTCCGCCCGCGCCCCGCGCCCGCGCGCGCCCAGCTGCCGCTCCTTCATAATAATATCGTTATGACTATATCGGTGCCGGGTTTTGGACGACACGTGTTAAAGCCTTGCTTTTTGGAATTTCGCGTTGTTGTGATGGATATTTGATTTTGATAGGTTTTGGTGAAGCTAGGATATTTAATTAAAAGAAAGTTAGGGGTTTTTTAAGCGGGATCTATGTAAGAAATATGGTTTTCATCATAATATTAAGTAGGTTCATAATATAATTCGTCGTGCCCTTAAAGCATATTTTATTCCTCATCTTTTAAAAACCCGAATCTATACTAAACATTCAACTTCAATAAATTAAGAAGTAATGTAAGTAAGTAGGTAGGTATTTAGGTTTTTTCTAGAAATCTCTCTTTGAGGTGATTTTCGTTAGTTTTTATGAACCAAAATTTTGTACCTATTGAGCAACGGCATGACTCAATGATTTACAAGAATCATAGTTCTACACAACACATGAGAAATAAAAAAAATCGTCCCAAAACGGGCTGATCTCTTATCTAAGTCAATTTTCTCTTTGATTATATTCCTTGTTCATTAACAAAGTACAAAATCACCTGAACTACAAATTACAACAAATCTAAACGCGTTCTAGGCATAAACAATTCCAGTCAACTCCAAAACTCATTAGCGGCAGCTAGCCGTCCCGCAAGCGTCATTTTCCCGGCCTGTTTTCTTACTCTGCCGTAGTTTTCCAACTCATTTGCATGGGAAAGCAGATAGTGTTGATGTGCTGATATGGTTCCACTGCACGTACCTTTGTGGGTTCTATATAGTCTAGAAAGTTCTAGAAAGTTCTAGCGCCTAGTTCCGCCGCAGGCGCCAACTTTGCTGGCGGAGTAATGTGGCGCAAAAAGCGTTCGCTAGGTTTAACAATTACCTAAGCAGACGAGTTTGTATGTACTTTGTTTCCGTTTGAGGCGTTTAGTTACTTCGCGGGCTTGCTCGGTTTGTGGGTTGCGCTATGTAATATTTGCAGCCGGTAATTAAAAGTACTACGTATGTTTAATGTGGTAAAGTTGATATTTAATAAGTTATTTATGAAGTGCTTTCTTCGCTATTTATAATTTAGATTCTTGATGCAAGCCTCAATTTTATCAGTCTGTCTGTTTTTAAGGTTCTATATTTAACGAACGACGACTTTTTTAAAATTTAACAATCAATTCAATTTATAACGAGAGTTACATATTGTTCATGAATGTGTTTAAATTATCTCGTTATGAGTAAATACGACCAGGTATTTTATACTTAAATTTGTTCGCATATTAATCAAGCTACATTACTGAAAACATATGAAAGGTTTTTTTGTTCTGCGAAATTGAAGCCCGTAAGTACTTACGAGGTAATGGACACATTCTCAGTATTCGGCATGTATTTTAATCAACTCGGTCGGCAATAGAGGCCGCAATAAATCGGGTACATTACGCAAGGACCATTAAAACTGTCCGAATACCTAAACTATAGCAAGTTTTCAATTACAGAAGGCCCGCGAGATATTCGCCGGCTGCAGGGCTGTCAGACGAGATCTGTTTCCGCGATACTATACTTGCTATCAATTGGTTATTAATCCATGTTGGTTTCGTCAAACTGGCACATATATTGCCAATACTGTTTGAGTACCATAATATGTCAATTCTCATTATCTCCAACTAAAATGATTCATGTAACGTATCACTTAAGAGAACTTACATTTCACCAACAGGCATGTATATTTATTTTTTTGTGATTTTCGCTCTCTGTTGCCTTTGTGTGCTATACTGGTGAGCTGATCTTTAAGTAGAAACCTTTAAGACTACGAAGTATACCTATTAGAGTGGTAGCCTAGGTAATCAATGTTTATTACAGTACAGGATATCGTATAAGTACGAGTATAGCACCGTGAGCGAAAATGAGTTAAAATATACTAAAAATATAATGCTGTTACTTCACATCGTCTAACGCCCGAACTCCGAACTTGCGGTCAAACCTGGGAAAACTTTAGATATCTGTCAGCGACATTGTGAGCCGACGCGTCCGAAACAACTCTTTACACATATGAATGGACGATCTGATCGGATGTTGGACGATTGTACTGTGCCAGATGAGGACTTCAACAGAAATGTGAAATTCGTTGCAACTAACAGTTTTCAATTGTTTAAAAAGTTTTTAGGTTGGCAGAAACAAGTATTTTTTTCTTTGGATTGGTTATCACATCATCGTTATTGTTATCACTATATTAGATAGTACGTATAGGTATTTATTTTTATATTCCTTACCTTGGAACACCATACAACTAATTGGTTCATAGTTCTGAATTGCGACCCTTTTTTAAATACATTTATATTTTTGGTGAAATTCAATTACGTACGAAAACTAAAATCCACGTCCAATCAACACACCACCTAAACTTGAAGACAAAAAGCTGCAATTTGCAGCCCTCGTAAAGTTGCGAATATGAACATGGCAACCCTAGCGCGCCATTCCGCCATGACACCGGCCGCCATTCCGCCATGACACCACGCCATTCATAACACTTTCCCGCCTTTTCTGCGCGCCAATGTCGATTTAGTTGCCAGGGAAGAAAATTTGTGACGCTGTGTGTTCGAGATGGAAATTCTTGATTGATAGATGAAAAATACTTGCTTGATGAGGTTTTGTAGAATATAATGTTAATAAAACTTTAAAATTTTGTTGGTTGGTTGGTTGCCCCGTGTGGTTGCCGGGTTAGAATAGTGCCACCCCTTAACTTCCCGTAGATGTCGTCAGGGGCGACTCAGGGAATATAGGCTTGTAGTACTGTTAGGCGATGGTCTTGTATCCCGTCACTAATACGCTGGTAAACATCTTATCCGATTAGTGCAAAATGTGGTTGCTGAATTATCAACAAGTTTTTAAAGTTGTTGATAATTCAGAGCAGCAAGCAGAGCTACAGAATTACCTAATTCTGTAGCTCTGCCTACTCCATTCTGGGTTTGTATAATTTTGTTTCATGAATGAACATTAATTATAGGTACATACAAGCGGTTATTAACATTGACTGGTATTTATATTTTGGAGCTGTGTTTTGTTAAATGTAATGATGAGTTCTTCACAAAAAAGTCATGTTTCCGAAATAACTTGCGAAGTTAGTATAAATTTAATTATGTTATTCCGAGAGCCTACAATAACCTTGTTTATAAAAGTACTTTTATTGCCGCAATGCGAGTATTCAATAAACTACCTGTTTATTGAAAAAAAACTAAAAGATAGTAACAATTTTAAAAATTCGATTAAAAATTGGCTCATTGAAAAAGCGTTCTATGACGTAAAGGAATTCCTCGACCAATGAGGGATATTGTCATTTACCCTACTGCTGCACTGCCGTGTCTGGCCGATCTCACGTATCTTGAGTTACAGCAGTTACGCGTAACCAGGCTGATTCGTTTCTAAATACTGCCATCTATATACTACAATAAATTTTTTTACAATTTTCTTATTATTTTCCAAGATAATACACCATGAAAACTACTGTAACTATGTATTTTCACATAGTTGGTCACATGTCCGTACTGTATCTTAAGTTACCTGAGAACAGCGCAATAAGAGTGAACCGGCCGAGCAACGCGTGTATACCGTAAGATATCTCTTCATACCTGACTTCGGCGTTACCAATCTAGTATGAAAACGTTGAAAACCCCAGGTTTTAGAAATATGACACGTTTTTATTTTAAATTTTAAATTGGTTATGTGTAACAAGTAACCAATTTTTTTTAAATTTGTTTTTCTTAATTTAATTTTTAAAATTAAACCACAACAGTTGTGGTGTCACATTTTTTTGTTTAGTTATGAATATTTTATTTTATTATGAAGGGATGTTTGATACGTTGAAAACCCCAGGTTTTAGGATTATGACACGTTTTTATTTTAAATTTTAAATTGGTTATGTGTTGTGGTATCACATTTTTTTGTTTACTTAAATAAAAACTTTTATATAACCTCAAGGCTTTTATATTTACTACTAGCTTTTGCCCCCGACGTCGTCCGCGTAAAAGAAAACTCCAAAGTTCTATCTCCATGCCAAATTTCATTCAAATTGGTTCAGCGGTTTAAGTGTGACAAGGTAACAAACAAACATACATACATTTACATTTATAACATTAGTATGGATTAGTATGGATGGATAGAATGATAAAAATTGTAATTGTAACTATACTTATGGTTATGGTTATGCCGTGTTTAAATATTATCTTCGCGGATGGAGTTTAAAGGGTATTTATACTATTTATAGTGACGTTTGAAGTATCATACTTGACTAAAACCCTTTATAACTTTATCCCCGAACGCATATCAAGTAAGCCTGATAAATAATTAAGTATAATACTGCCCTGCAGAGCCTAAACCGCAGTAAATGCAAAAAAAAATTTTTTTTTTCTTTATTTTTAATCACGAGATCAATACGCATATGTATATCTAATCGGTGTGTGATTCAGACAACGGGAAATATATTTAAAAAAAACATAGTTATGCAGTACGTACAAGTGCTCAATGAATAATCCATATTAAAACCACCTAAAACGCCGCAATTGGCCTTTCACCTTCAGTTTTCCAAAGGTTTACTAGTTAAAACGCAGTAAGTGTGTTATTTTACGTGCAATTTAGCTTTACGGCAACCATCAATTCTTTCATGAGGTAACTTATTAAAATGCAGCAACAGATTTTTGTATTAAAAATCATGAACTGCGTTCCTCATTTTATTCATTTTATCAATTATTTCCTTATTAAACTGCAGTAAGATGTACGGAAAGTGAGTTTTAAGAAGTATTCTTAACAAATCTTGACATTGTGTTTACTAACTAAAGCGCAGTTTAGGAGTTAATACTTAATTTTAGTCGGCTCATCTCTATCTAAGTCCCTTAGTAATTACTGTTTAAACCGCAGTAGCAAGACTTTTTACTAACGTTTAACCGGTAACTTATTAGTTACTTAGAAACCAAATTACTGTCTAAAGTGCAGTGTCAGTCTGTATTTACTGCCCTTTAGATGGCAATTCAATAAATTTCTTAAAGTTGTACCATGATTGTGTTGTCCTTTACTGCGCCTTAGTCTGTATTTGTTGCTCAGTCAGTCGTGTCCTAGACGCCGTGCGAGGAGGGCAGGTGCGCGGCGCTTGGTTTTTCAAGTAAGTAGGTATCTACATCAAAATTATACCGCGGCGATGGATAGGCTCGTAATTAACGTAAGTACATTGATTTACATATTTTAGTTTTTTGAAAAGGCTAGTGTTCATATTAGGTATTACTTACTTAGTGAGCGGACTAGGTTATGGTCGATGATAAAATAGTATACCTAATGCCTACGTTTCTTTAACTTTCAACCAATGAATCCAAAGCTTTTCATGCAATCCAATTTTGATTCTCTGCTAGTTATCCGATTGACTTAGTTAATGTTATGATACCTATGTAGTTCCGATTTTAACTTCATAATGTTTTAAGTTACAGATCGTTACTTTAGGTATTTAGTGTTAGTTTTGTTCTTATTGTTTTCGTTTACGTCAAATTTCAAATATAGCAGCAGGAGATCATTTACTTAAGTTTAAGTATTTATTTATCTATATAAGCATGTTTATCAGTGCTTCCTATCGATGGTACTTACAGTCCACTTCATAAATATTTGTCACTTTAATAGACCAGGTACTAAAGTGAAGTGAAAAATTTATGAACTCGATTGTACAGGCCTAGAGATTCCTTTGTTACTTGGTCTATTTATGTGAGATTGTCTCCCAGATATTATAAAGTAAAACATTTCAAGCGTGATTCGACAAAATTTACGTGAGTGACCCGGACGGTGTGATCTCCTTAATAACTCGAAAACAATTACTAGAATAGCGTGCCTTTACTCTCTATAAGTCTGATTACCGAGTATTTTAGTGGTTTATAATTAACATAGAATTAGTTTTTATAATGATTTAATTTTAACATATAACTATATAATTTTGATCTCAGTTGAGTTATTTTGTGGCAAAGCCACAGTACTTAGCGATGATATTTCTATCAATAACAATGTTAAGCAATTAATGCGATGCAAATAATTAAGAGACTATAATAACTGTGTGATAAATGTCATTATAAATGTCTGATTAATAAGTATCTTATTTCAATAAGTAGTGTTTTTTTTTTGTATTTTAGAAGGTTTTTTTAAGCATTTTAGTACGTAGTAACTAAGTTTTATTTCTAGCAGTTTTAAGTTGGGTTGTTATAACAAATGTTGATCTCAATCGTGTTAGTTTAATTATGCAGCAAAGTCATTAGCGGTTATATTTGTACCAATGAAAAGGTCAAGCTGCAATACAAATAATAATTATAAGAATATGCTCAAAATTAGTGTGATTATCGGTCGTCCTTTATTTTTTATAAAACTATAAGGTTTACTTAAATAAAAGTTATATTTCTCGAAAATATGCATTTCATTTATGTGAAAACGCAGTACCTGGAGTTCGTAGCACATACACTTTAATCACGATACTGACTTAAATGCAGTGTAAATGACTCTGATACTGCATCTTAGCTTGCAATTGACAAAAAATAACACACGTTTTTGCAGTACTTGGTTTTTTTACGGCATTTTAGTCAGTATAACTCATCTTTTTAGGGAAAACTCAGAGTGCCGTAACGGCTCTGAATTTAGAAAAAACCTTTTTTTTTAGCTAATGACACACTCAAAGCATTTTTTTTGTCATAATCATATTTTTCGTGCTTATTACTCTTTATTGAAAGTCAATCATTAACACAAAAAACATTAGAAAGGTAGAAAAATTACACTTCAAAGACATTTTTTACGTTTTCTCGAAATGAACTTTTTGCACTTACTGCGGTTTAGGCTCTGCAGGGCAGAATAAAGAAATATACTGAAATATACAGAAATACTGACAGAGAACTCATACATTAAAATCCACATACATTAGATCGGTATCTCCTAAGCGCAATCACTTGGGTTGGGTAGCGCCTGTACCCGCCATTCTCGTGTATTTATAGATACAGCAGGTCGCGTTACCAACAATGTATGAAATTTTACAACTCCCATAATTAAAAATAGCTATAATAAAATTATCGATTGCAAAGTTGTATTTCTTTTTATCTCTTCTCGTGTGGGATTATATTTACTGCAAATGAAAAATAAAATAAAAAATATCCTTCAATAATTTTGCGAGATATGAAACGTTTCTTTTAAAAACTTTCAAACCCGTTTATCTCAAAACAGCTCTTTCAAAGATACGTGAGTTCGGCCAGACACGGCAGAGCAGCTGCTGCTGTATTGTTTCTATTGTACGTCCGAGATGGATAAGCTGTTGAGACTATTTTTTTTGTTATCAGGGTGATAACTTATCACCCTTGTATGTACACAGTTTTACAATAAAGACTATTTCCATCTCTATTTACAAAGTTCTGTATTTTGTCTTTAATGATTTTTAACGTCTACCCCACTCTGGGATTACAGGCGTGAAAATATGTATGTATGTTATGATTTTTAACGTGTATATAGTATTTAGGCAAAGAATCGCCGAAAAGCAACGATACATTTGATACAGGGGGTATAAAACCATTAGCCGAAAAAGACAATTTTAGACTAGTCTACTGTTACTTAAGTTTATGGGAATACATATTTAATTCGCGAACCGCACCGCTTATTAGCTGCCTCTCAATGCTCATGGAAATGCAGCCTAAATGTCACGAAATTAGTCAATTCTATTATCCTGATGCCTATAGGCTGCCGTAGACACGAGAGTAACAGTTGAGGTCGTTATTAAATCCGTGTAATGAAAACTCAGGCAGTCGGGTTGTTGGAGCTTGCATTTTTAATCCCCGACAAAGAACAGGGGTGTTATAAGTTTAACGTGTGTATCATATCTGTCTGTGGCATCATTTTTTGTAAAGAAAAGGTTAGCTAAAGCTACGTTTCATAAACTCTTATGAGATTTCAGCTCTGAAATATGTAATGGGGTCGCCGGAGGTTTCTACTATTTATTGATAGACTTGTTTATCTCTCTTGACGTTACCTATGGCATTTGCATCGGTACTTCAAACGCCATCTTTCACAAACCTCCCAGGGTTATACGTTGTTACGCTTCAGACAGGAGTCCTGGCATCTTCGCAGTATTAGGCGTTACAACGGATCGACTAATGCCAGGTTCCTAAATATCTATACAAAAATGACACCAAATACAGCTCTTGGCGCCGAACGGTATAACAGTGACTGACCCTTCCTTTATTATTAAACCAGCTATTCTACAGAGTTGTGGTATTCATTAGTCAGTCCCTAATACATGTTACTTCGTACTAATCTTCTAACAAAGGATCACGGGTCCAGACTGAAAACGACCCAGTCTAGTTAGCGTAAGGTTGGGGATTGAGTGTGGAGAAATAATAAGTCGATTTGACAATTTGGGACTAAGTATTTCGCCACATTGTCTCGCGTTGAGAATTAAACTGGCGAGATGGATATTGGTCGGACTCTGCTTTTGTTCTGCAAGCAAAAGTTGAGTTATTAAAAAAAAGATGGTATAGTCACAAACTATGCTCTTACATAACTTTTTAAATTGAGAATTTCCACAGAGTACTATTTTTATGTATGTATTGTGTTAGGTTTATGCACATAAATATTTAACAAAGATGTCAATCAGGGGCCTGACTGACAGGCTTTGACTGACAATAACCACTTTTGTTGTAACTGTGTATGTGGATCGACATGAAAAATCATTTTATTTACGGTACCTTCACTGTTTTAGTACCTACGCGCTAGGATAGAGTAGGTACGTGTCAATCTAGTTACTCTAACTAAGTAATTGATAGATATTCAGACGAGAGTATTTTATTCCATTGTATTTTTAATTACGGCTAGAAATCCTTTATTTTTAGAACCAACAAAGATTTAAACTTTTCGCTTTTACATTCCTGTAAATAGGTTCATTCGTAAATACTCCTTTATTTAAGTAGACAATTTCATTAAGAACAATTAGTACTAGATCTTAGGTGGCTTTAATAAAAAATCTGAAGTGCTGCTTGTGAAGAAGTTTCAGGAAGTGTATGTATATATTTCAGATAAAACGGGGGAATATTTCCTCGAGGCTGGTATTTTTATTCATCAAAACGTTCGCTTTGTCCGCCAGTGCACTGACCACAATGTCTGCTGTTTAGAATTTAGAGGGAATTCGTTAAATTCCAAAATGGCTGCCGAATAATAGTTAAGTTTCTGGACACGCTCTCAGCTCTTTGTGTCTTATTGAAATTGTTGCGGTTGGCATACCGCATCACCTATTATTTCGTTTCATTTCCGTATTCGCCAACGTGCTTCATTATAAAGAACCATGTCATGTAAATTTAATTAAGTGGATTTACTTCATTATTTCATTTACCTATTTAAACTTTATTTAGAAAATACATTAATATACTACTATATTCATACCAATTTTTTAGTTAGAGCAGTCTTTTTGGTTGGTGTTTTGTTATATCTAAAAAATATCAAATCATTGTGTAGTCAAGTTGGCTTCTTCAAAGCTTTAAACATCCTTTAAAATACTTTACTAAAATGTTCATGAAAGTACAAAAATCAATAGGCTTGTATGTCAACCGTCTCCCTCCCACGTAAGATAAGCGGGTAAAGGATGCGACAATAATGAATCCGGGACGCACAATTAAAGAGGGGAAGTCTGTGTGGATGATCTTCGCGATCTAGGGAGGGACGGTTTAGGGCGCACCCTGTACATAGTAGGGGGATCTTGGGGATGTTTGGAGCCGTGTTTTGGTTTAAATTTGGAACTTTTCTTGTTATTTGTGCATTGCGCTATGAGACCATAAATCATTTTTTTGTGCTGTGTTGACGACATGATCCTTCTAAGTTTAAGGAAATAGGTCTTGGTGGTCGTTTCGTTTCGTCGTGTTCAAGATTAAGCTTGGAACAGGGTTGAACCGAAATTATTCAACCGACAAGAGCCTGGTTCTTAAGTGTATAATTATGATGATGTCGTTTCGGAGTTTTTGTTTTATTTTTATTATGGCCATCTTGGTTATTGATATCGCTTATTTAAAAATACTTTCTAGTGTTTACCTTTTGATTATTTTTACTTTCTTTTACTTCGAGTAAAATCCTTGAACCCAACCTAAATCTTGACCACAATAATAATTATAATCGAGAGCAATTTGTGGAAAATTATTTACGTACAAATATTAATTATACAAACGGCATAATTTTCTAGTCTGTGGCACTTCTTTTTCAAATATGTAAGGTATTCCAGGGTGGCAACGGCAGGGTGGTCAAAGGGTGGCGGTATAAAGCGGCCGGACCGTGAATGGCAATTTCTTGAATAGTCGGGGGACTCAAGAGGGTCTAATAGCACCTACATAATTACGCTATTCGTAGATATGTTGTATACAGGCTGTTTGTTTTTTGGATGAGGAGTTTTAATGGAGCTGTTTGGGTCTGACTGTTTGAGTTTTTGGCCGAGACATTATAGAAGGTTAAAAAAAATCGTTCCATTATTTTTGTAAGAGTATAGGCATGATATTATATAGCATGTTCTAAAATTTTGTTCTATTTATTTAATGAAATTGGTAAAGGTAGTGTATAACGAGAGAACAAAATGAAATCGAAACATATAGCTGAAAAATTATATTGGGTTATTTTTTCACAGGAATTCAAAGGACAACTGTAGGTATAATAACAATAATTTAAAATGTTTTGTCCTTATAAAGTAACAATGTCATGGTGCACAATTGTTATATCAGTATATCCGGCTGTAGCAATAATTCGTAGAAATATCTGAATATTGGGTCCGTAAATGCTTATCAAAGTAGGTATAAGTAAGTCAAATAAAATGCAAACGTAAGAATTATAAAAATCTATTCCAACAAGAAACGAGCTCACGTTAGGCAATTCATATATAGTTTTTATTCAAAAGCTATATGAATAGAAAGATTTGTGAAACTAACTTCGCCTCACATATCAATGGAAATATGACACAAAATTTCGACGCGTTGAAGTTTTTAATATAAAGAAAGCAAAAGGTGAAAAACTAACCAAAACCCAAATGCTAGCTTGAGGGAATTACGATATTTTATAAAACCTGATACTTAAGTTTGGGTAAGCAAGCCTATTTTCAGAAATGTTACTCGAAGGGATATATTGACCAAATGCAATGTATCACAAAAAAATATTTTTTGCTTGTAACAGGATTGTGACTATAGTGCATAAGTGTCTTGATTCCGTAAGAGCTTAGCATGACGTTAAATACATCAACTAACATTCAAATTGAATCACTAGCTTTAGTTGATTTGCCTAAAATCATAGCTATGTTAAAAAAAATCCAGCTAAGAAAAAATCTCTCTTCATAGAGCATAAATGTGAGCTAACCTCATTTTTTGAGAGATATACTAATTGCACCCATTTTATACGCTCTATATTTTAGACATTAACTACAAGTCGAAGCCAAGCCCTGAATGAGAATTAGGAGCAGATGCTAAAGCAAAACATCACAGCTCGCATATACAGCATGTTGCGCGATTGGCAAATAAAACAGATCAATCACTTTACAACAAAACCGTCTCGCCTGCCGCCGCCCGCGTCTTTTGATCTCCGGCGCGGTTCACTGGTCTCCAATGGACCGGTTCGTCTAACACCTCACTCAGATATGGATGACCCGATGACGCCATATGGCTAATCCTCGTCTAAAATGGTAGGACTCGTTTTCTCGCGCGGCTTTATCCGTGATGAATTTCCGGGATATATTTATTTTCGCTATTTATTGCATTAGGGTCGTTGCAGCTGGAAGAGATGCATGGACTTGTTAAGTTTAGATTTAAGTCTTGTGTAATTAAATACATAAAAAATAATAAAAAAACCTATGTCACTTTCCATTATCAGATTTATCAGCTATCTGCTATCTGTCAATAATTGTTTTCGCTGGATTTTTTAGCAAACTTACAATTTTACCTCTTTGTATTATTATAAATACATACCGTAAACTCGGGTTACTTTAGCCCTAGGGGGTAACATTGCCCACCCCGAAAATTGTCTTTAAAATTGAATTATTCCATTAAATGTAACATCAGAAACAAGCTACTTATATAGTTCTATAATTATTTTTTCAGTTTAAGATGTTTACCACTCAAATAGTCGTAGTTTTAAGGGTGGGCAATGTTACCCCCTAGGGCTAAAGTAACCCGGGTTTACGGTACCTACTTTTAGACTTATCAATAAACATGACATAACACAGGAAATTCGAAGTATTCTGATTTAATAACCACAATACATGTAATCACACAAAATTAATCCACATATATTTGCACGGAATACATTTTGAATTAATAATTTCAAAGAATCTGTATTGAAATATTGAACAAGCTGCAATTAATTAACCTGTTAAAGTTACTTGGAATTCACAATTTTAATTGAAATGTTGATACCATGCATATATACTAGTTATACGAGTACCTACGTACCTGCACATTCAACTACAACAGTATTTTTTCGTTTTGAAACATATTTGAGTAACAGGTAGTAATTCGCGTCATAAATATATATACGTTAACAAGGTTTCAGAAATATATATACACCCTTATTCCCTGGCAGCAGAGTCGTGTTTACATATTTTTGAAAGTTTTACTGTGATATATATTTGACTCGATTCGTGTTTCTGCGCTCGCCGTGTGAACACGTACCGCTCCGTCGCTCCCGCCGCTACGCCCCGCTACGCCATCGTTGAGTGCGCTCCGATGCGCTACGCCCCCGTCGCCTACGCCGTCGTAGAGTTCGCTCCGACGCGCTGGATTGCAGTGTTGTGACATTGTTTACTTGTGATCTGTGCAGTGATGCTGCTCTTAACTGAGACATTAACTCTATAAGTTAAGACAGCTCTGATATCCATGATGGATAAGTGTGGTGATCACCCGTCCGGCATTGGACCCGCAGGCCGTGACTTTCTACTCCGTTTTGAGAAGTGTATGCCTCAGTTCGCGGGCCTTACGGCCGCTCTGATGAGCTTCGCCCTTGCTCCGCCGCCGTCGGTACCTACCCTCCCGACCGCCTCTCCTTCCTCACCCGACGCTCCGCCCATGATCTCCGTTGACTCGGAATCATCGGACGACGAAGCAAGCCGCTTGCACGTCCGCGAGGTCGCGGAAGCCGACTTGCGAGCTGCCCGTCGCAGCTCGCTGGCCGCGGACCCCAAGATGCGGGCCCGGCCGCGCTCACGAACCCCATTCGTGGCGCCATTCTCCGCGGCATCCACCGCCGCCCCCGACTCCAACGCCAAGAAGGCAAAGTCCCAGCGCGGACGATCGCGCTCTCCACCGACCCAGAAAAAGGAGTTAGTCCGCACACGCAGACTGTCATCGAGCCCAGCAAGAGGCTCGATACTAACTCCTTCGACCTCCGAAACGGTCGATATGGACACGGCCCACGAGGAGTGGAGCACCGTGTCCCACCGCAAGGCCTCAAAGAAGAAGGCAGCGGTATCTCCGCCTCCCAGCGAGCGACCGGCTAAGACCCCTAGAGGGCCCCGCAACGAGAGTGTGCCCTCAAAGACCACTGGTGAGTCGTCCACTTTCACTCCCGCTTCTCAGTCCCAACCCAAACTTAAGGCTCCCCCGCCCATTGTTATTCATAACAAAGGGATGTGGGACGACCTCTCTCAGGCCATCACGACAAATAACATCCATTTTACACGTGCTAGGAACACTGTATTAGGGATTAGTGTGCAAGTCGCGGAGATTTCGGATTACCGAAACCTTACGCGTCTTTTGAACACGCGCAAGGTCGCGTATCATACATTTACCCCGGCCGAGGACAAAGTCCTGAGAACGGTAATCCGAGGTGTCCCGAAGGAGCTAGACACCGACTCAATCAAATCAGATCTGGTCAGTCAGGGCCTCCCTATCCAGGAGGTTCATCGTCTGAAAAACCGACATATGGGCAATCTAGACCTAATATTAGTCATTAGCGATAATACCCCGGAGGGTAAACAAATTTTTAAATTGACACATGTGTCAAAACTGTCGGGGATCAGCGTTGAGCCTCCTAGGAAGACCTCTGCGCTTTCCCAGTGCCACCGGTGTCAGAACTACGGGCACAGCCAGAAGAACTGCCATGGGACGCCTAGATGCGTTAAGTGTCTAGGCAATCATGGCACTTCTGAGTGTGCTCGGGTTAAGGGCACCCCTGACCCTCCCGGCTGTGTACTTTGTGGACAATTGGGTCACACGGCTAACTACCGTGGCTGCCCCAAGGCTCCGCGAGTAACCGGCCGGGCGGGCCAGAGGAGCTCGCACCCACCAAACCCTCAGACCTCACAGGGCCCTAGACCCGCACTAAGTAGCCAGGTACACTTTAAGCCACTCAGAAGTGCACCCGCTTACGAACCTACACGTCCCGCACTCGCTAAGTCTAACCCCTGGGCCGCCGCCCCTCCTAGACTTAGCCAACCTGCCCCATCCCCCGCGCCCCCGAAGGTACCGGCGATGACTCAGATGTGTGGTAGTGGTTCTCCCCCTGTGGACCTCTCGGCTTATCCCCTAGTATGCCGGGCGCTCGCTTTTAGCGAGAGCCTAGCCGTGCTGGAGGAGAAGCTTCGAGGTGCATCGGGCCTCCGAATGATCGAGTTAATGACAGAGTACAGACACGTCATCGCCGGTATTAGCGGCCGTGCCCCCATTTCCCCATTTAATGGATAAGCTCGCCTCCTTTAATGCCAACGGTATTAAGGGTCAGAAGGAGCTTGTCTTAAATTTCATCAAAGATAACGATTTAGACTTATTTCTTGTACAGGAGTCGTTTCTCAAACCGAGCACGCGCAGGTTTTGTATACCTAACTACTTGACTGTTCGTAACGATCGACTAGACAATAGATTAGGGGGCACCCTAATCTATTACAGACGCAACCTTCACTGTTGCCCTCTCGACCCTCCGCCCTTCACTAATCTGGAAGTGTCAGTCTGCCGTCTCGCTATGACCGGGCACAGCTCGGTCATAGTGGCGTCAGCCTACCTTTCACCGAACAAGGACATACTCACGACCGACATTCAAGCTCTTCTAGCCCTAGGGCCTTCTGTCATTCTGGCAGGGGACTTTAATTCGAAGCATACATCATGGAATGCGACTACGACTAACGGAAACGGTGTCAGACTGCACGGGATAGTGGATGAGCTATCAGTGGACCTCATAGCTCCACTGGAACCCACCCACTTTCCCCACAACGTTGACCATAGACCCGACATACTGGACTTAGTACTTCTAAAGAACGTATCACTCGTGCTGCGTTCTATAGAAGTGCGACACGAACTCGACTCCGACCACAGACCTCTTGTTGTAACATTAGGCCTCCCCTCCGACTCGCTCCCCCAGACCAAGACTATCACGGACTGGAAGGTCGTCAAGGACAGACTCCAAGACGACCCGACCGACCTCACTGACCTAACAGAGACTCTGACGAGTACCGACGACGCGGACAAGGCGATTGGGGCTCTCACCGATCACCTCAGCTCAGTGCTAAAAAGCTCCGCGAAAGTCGTGCCCTCCTATAGGGACAGACGTCCCCCGCTCACTCGAGAGCTGAGGGAGTTGGTGAGGGCCAAAAACGCCGCGACCAGACATTACGACTCCTACCCGACCGAACAGAATAGAGTTAGGCTGCGTGCGCTTCAAAACCAGGTCAAAACCGGCGTCGCGACTTTGAGAAACGACTCTTGGAACGATCTGTTATCCGACATCGAACCGAGCCACACCGCTTATTGGCGTTTGGCTAGGTGCATCAAATCCGACACAGCCTCCCCTATGCCCCCTCTAAACCATCCGGACAACTCCGGCCCTGCGTTCGAGGACGGCGACAAGGCCGACGTCCTTGCCGCCAGCCTCGAGTCGCAGTGCTCTCCCAGCACGTTGTACCCGGACGAGGCCCATATTAATTGGGTCGACTCCGAAGTACACAGGCGTGCCTCCTTCCCTCCTCCCGACCCTCCTCTCCCTCCCGTAACACTCGAGGAGGTTCAGGATCTGATCAGGGTTCTGCGACCGAGAAAGGCGCCGGGTGCCGACGGCATTCCGAACGATATTCTCAAACTGCTTCCCTCCGCTCTACTTCTCTTCCTTGTAGCTATCTTTAACGCTTGCATGTCCAACTGTCACTTCCCCGAGGCGTGGAAAACCGCAGTGGTGATCGGTATCCACAAACCGGGAAAACCACGCCCCGATCCTTCCAGCTATCGTCCTATTAGCTTACTTAACACCATGGGCAAGCTGTACGAACGGGTCCTTTTATCCCGCATTCACTCCTTCCTGAGCTCCAACTCGATCCTCATCGACGAGCAATTCGGATTCAGAGCCCGACACTCATGCGTCCACCAGGTGCACCGCCTCACGGAGCACATACTGGATGGCTTCTCCACCTTCGCGAGAGGAATTCCCACGGGCGCTATCTTCCTCGACGTAGCGAAGGCTTTTGATAAGGTCTGGCACAATGGGCTTATTTATAAGCTTCAGCTTATGGGTATGCCCATTGGGCTAGTCCTAATACTGAGGGGCTTCCTCAGTAACAGAAGCTTTCGCTATCGAGTGGAAGGCTCGCTCTCCCGCCCCCATCCTATCAGAGCCGGGGTCCCGCAAGGGTCCGTGCTCTCTCCCATCCTCTATTCATTATACACCAATGATATCCCGCGCCATCCCAACGTGCAGCTCGCCCTATTCGCTGACGACACCGCACTCTTCACCACCAACAAATACGCCTCCGTCATCCAGCGCTACCTCCAGGAGGCGATCACCGACCTAGGTCGGTGGTTTAAACTCTGGAGGATAGAGGTTAACCCCGAGAAGAGTGCGGCTGTCTGGTTTTACCCGTCCCTCCGCCATTTCCACCTCGAGAATATCGTTCTTTTCGATAGACCCATTCCTTGGTCACCAAAGGTCAAATACCTCGGCGTGACCCTGGACAGACACCTGAGCTTCAGTCAGCACATCAAAATAGCACTCAACAGGGCCAAGATGATCAAGGGTCGTCTCGGTCCCCTGCTCAACCGTCGCAGCAAACTTAGCGCTCGCAACAAACTAACACTATACAAAGTATGTATCCGACCGGTTTTCACATATGCCAGCGTGGCATTCGCACAAGCTCACGACTTACACATAAACACTCTACAGACATTTCAGAACAATCTTCTCCGATCGGTCGCGGGGGCCCCTTGGTTTGTTCGCAACGCGGACCTTCACAGGGACCTCGGCGTCCCGTCGATTAGGCACACTATCAAGGACGCGTCTAGGCGCTTCTTTGATAAAGGCCCACACCACCCCAACCCGCTCATCGTCCGTGCCACCTCCTACACTCCCCAACTCACCCCGTCCGATCCCGACGTGCTCGCTGCGCTCGGGGCATCCGTCAGGCGCCCCAAGCACATCCTGCTCGATCCCACCGATCCCATCCAACTCGCAGTGGATGAGGGCACTGAAGACCGCAAGAAGCTTCGGCGCCAGGGACGTCGCGGCCGCCCCCCCAGATCCGGACCTGAGCCTCATAGCATCACTGCAGGGATCGAGAAGATCGAAGAAACCGAAGAAACCGAACATACTCAAGCAACCGAAGAAACCGAACACTTGGAAGCAACCGAAGAAAACGAAGTCCTTCAAGACACTCAGCCGGCCGAGCTGCGCTCGACCGGCCAGACTCCCGACGGAGGCACCCCTCCAGAGGTGCGACCACCACCGCACCTCTAACTTAGGGTTCAGCATGCCCCCCGTAAGGGCATCGCTACCCGTGCCCGGGTGAAGTAGTTACGGTAAAGAATACCAACTACATTGTCAGTCCAACAAAACAAAACAAAACGTGATATATATTTGATGCTGACTGTACCTATACAAAGTCCGCTGATATAATACGATATAGGGGGAACGGTTCACTAATGTTTTACAAAATCATCATTTGACAAACTATATAATTTTACAAACTTTCATTTCGCATAGAGGTACTTCCCGCCGCGTTATTTAACCATTTGTCGTGGTCAAAGATCTAGCCTAACCTAACCTAACTTATTTAACAAGCTCATGTAACCTATGTAATGGTTTGAGCACAAACAGGTTGATTGCGAAATGAAAGTTTGTCAAATGATGATTTGGTATAAAGTCAGGATACCAGGGGAATACTTAAAAATGTCGAATCATCTTTTTCTTTTGAATATTCTTCGTCTCGAAATCTGAGATGTAAATACTATACTTATAAAATAATTGCTAATACAAAATAATTAATTATTATACGTAGTTACGGTTTGGTTACAATTATGAGCAATGAAAAAAAGCCTTTCGATTAATTCAGCATTATGATTCTTCGGATTATGTAGTGTAGTGTTTCCACCACACAGCAGTGCACGACAAACCCGAAGTATATTTAAGCGAAATAAATATTTTCACCGATTGACTGGTGAGTTTCTTGCGGCGTTTCTTCTCAGCAGTGGTCTTTTGCGAAGCACTGGTAGATTTTTGACGTGTGTGGAGTGTACTTACTGAATAAACATATTTTTTCTTTTTTTTCTCCTATATTCTTTTCTATTAATGTAACTGGGTCAATCAACTTTTCTTTGTAGCTCGTTGCCATGGTGACATCTCCTGGGTCACTCTTTAAAACTATGATTTCAAGGGATATAAGTCCACTAAAAAACTGTTTTATTGGCAATTACACACCCATTCTTTTATGGCCTTTCTCCTGAGTGTGCTGGAAGTATATATTATAACATTTTTTCTAAGAAACTCTATCACTGTTGTCTCCTGGCTTACGGGACAGAATAACAACAACAAAAAGTTGATCCACCCAACTACCTAATTGTTTCCTTTTGTGCAAAATATCAAAACACAAATTTGTGAACGTTTATCGAAAACTTTATTTTAACGGAATATTGACCGCAAATATCGATCGAATTCGAAAATGCAAATCCAAAGTAGGTAAAAAGTGCCTCTTGCCATAATGTACTGGTTTTTTTAGCACGTTTCCTTGGATAACGTGGATAGCATGGACAAATAATTGCGTAAACCTTTTAATTCTTACTTTTATTACTAGGCTTGGGACTTTTGGATGCTCGCTATGGTTCTAGAATCCACGGAGTCGCCATTATGTTAAAATATTTTTTTAGAAGTCAAAGTCAAAGTGGATAAGTACATACAACTTGTATAATTACCAATAATAGAATACTCTATTGCTAGTAAACAAAATAAACTAAAACAAATACTTTAAGTAACAATAACAAAAATGTATTTTTCAATCTAATATTAGTCGCCAGTTAACAATAAACACTTTTTTTCCGGCTTTGAAATAAAGAACAAAATATACAAGACTTTAATTCCTTATACGGCTCTAACCAGGACTTAATTTCGCAAGTAGTAAAACTATTCATTTTAAATTTTATCAGAAATTGCTTAAACCGTGTTTAATCAAAACTGACAATTTATTAATCAAGTGTTTTTTTAATTGGTAAAATAGATGTCAGTCAGTAGTCTGTCACAACGCAAGTATCAAAGAGGATGCATAATTAAGTAAATCGTACCTATATATGCATATCGCGTCACCTGTGTGAACTGTGACATGTGTGTGTAATAACTAATAAATTTATAATAAAATTAATTCCAGCATAATAACGTGGTTATTACCGATCGATATAACAGCGTAAATCTAACATGTTTTATTTTTATACTTTGACTTTGACTTCGAAAAATAATATTTTAGCATAATGGCGACTCCGTGGAATCTAAAACCATAGCGAGCATCCAAAAGTCCCAAGCCTATTTATTACTTACTTATGGGAAGAATTGTATTCCATTTCTAATTTTGACAACGTAAAAGGCAAAAATGAGAAAAAAACGAAGCATAACTACCTGCTATCAACATAGTTTTTTTCATATTTTTAACAATATTTAAAGTACAGACCCGTCCAATTTGTTTATGCTCGTCTTAAACGTAGCCAATAAAATATATTTTTTTACATGTCATGTGTTCAGTTATTTTTGACTTTATGTCGTTGACTACACTATGGTACTTTTTTAATCATTTTTAATGCGAAAGCTATAAAAATTAGAATCACAACATTTAATACCATAATATAACAAAAACTATGTAAAACGTGGAAAGAAATGAACATTTACAAAATGCTTGTATCAACGGGAGGCTGAGAGATAATCAAGAGCGGGACAGCTATAATCGATTCCTGGTCGTTTTGCTCCTTCCAATGATATCCAATCAAACATCTGCAACAAAACCAGACATTAGCAGGGGTCCTTCGAGAACCCAGTTTAAAATGTTTAAACATGTTTAAAATTGATCGAGGTTCCTGATGCAAAGAACTTAATAAATAAATAAGTATACTAGTAAACCGTTAGTAGGGTTTAGGTTCCTACTCAAATGTATGATTCCGAACCGAAAGATATCACTGCTACAAAATTGTATAATTTATAATAAACTAACAAGATCTTTAAGTCCAGTGGCCCTCTCATTACTATCTATTAATTATTGTGTTTTCTAATAAACTAAAATATTTTCTTGGAGTCTATGGATGTTTTTGTGTTGTACAAATGAATACACAATGAGCATATAATACAAAGTTTAATAATCTTTTACCTTCGTGTAATCAACCATGGGGCAACCATAGGCAGATGACCTTCGATCTGTAGCCCTAAACGTTCAATTTTTGTTAAAACCTATTTGCATTAGCACTGCTGTTCTAATACTAAGCTGACATCTCAATTTTTCGTTTACAAGTCACTGATATCGAGATTTATGCTATCAAAGTTTGTAATTTTTACTCCAAAAAAATAGTTGTAGTTGTTGTTGTATGTTTTACGTCGTGATGTATGCAGCGGGCCCTTAAGGTTTATTCACACACTGACAAAAAAGGCTGTCTCACGGCATATGCTGAGTCTTGAACCTTTTGCCATAACTGTTCTAGATATTGTTGAGAATTGTTGTAGTTTTTGTAGTTTTTGTGTCTATCTTACTTAAGGAATAATATGTAAAACTACTGTGCTGAGAGGGCAATAAATCTTTTTCTATTCCTATTTCACTATAGATCTTTTGTTAATGTAACCATTATAATATTGAATATAGTGCCTTGTCAGTTTACTCAAGACTCGAGCTTGACGGTTACTCTGAGCCTTTTTAAAAAACGCTGTTGGGCTGTATCCCCGTGAGTGCAATTGCATTTAGTGAACTAAAGGTAATACACAACTGGTTTCCTCGTGTTGCTTACATTATTTTCTTCTTGATTTCCATTTTCGCGCTCGGTGTGCCTACTTAAAAATGGTGTAATTCACGATTCCACAGACATTTCCATTACTAATTTAATGATGTTCTTACATCTCAAATTGCAGGCTCAGGTATTTACTACTTTCTTGAATGTTTACTATTAATTTATTGACTAAGTTTTAACTTCAACCTGGTTGGTAGTGACCCTGCCTACGAAACTAGCGGTCCTGGGTTCAAATCCCGGTATAGGCAGATATTTATGTGATGAGCGCGAATATTTGTTTCTGAGTCATGGATGTTTTCTATGTATTTAAGTATATATTTCTTTATACTAAGTATTTATATCGTTATCTAGTACCTACCCATGATATTTATTTATTTATTGTTCCCCATGATAATGGACAAGACTATAATCCGTAATCGTTACAATAAAAGCACACTCAAAGCGTCTTTAGTATTCAATAATTAACCTAAAAAAAAAACCCGTAAATTACCAACCTAAAAAAAAAACCGAAAATTATTATAAGTTACTTTGATTATAATGTGCAAAATCGTGTGATTTTGTTCAGAATTGTAATAAACACATTAGTAAATACTTACAAACCTAAGAAAAACAAACAAATTATCATTTAACATTAAACCCAGCGCGTACTAGCCGCACGATCAATACATGACGCAAAACTTAAATTCCCCCCTAAGAAGGTTGGCGCGGACGGGTCCAAATTCGTATGTTAATACAGCCCACCCCGACCCTCCCTGAGGGGGGCGGCCGAACTATTATAAAGGGTAGCACGAAAGTTAGATTAATGATGTTAGGAGCTGACCAGGTACACGCGGCGGGGGTGATGGCAGTCAGCTTAGAATTTCTAATGTGGTCACGTGTAAGGACCTCGGAGAAGCCGTAATAAGTCAAGCTTTTTAATATAAAAAGACGGTTAAGACCGAAGATTAATAACAGTGGTAATAAACCAAGATGTTGTTATTACAATGCACTTGATTTTGTATTTATAATTTCTGGGGATTATCGCCTCAAGAGTGAATTTGAGGTGGTGACCGCGTTCTTTCAGTTAGCATTATGGTAATTTGTCTTTTTTTAACTTCTACTTCAATTAAGTAATGTGAACCGGCGACCTTGCCACAATTGCGAACGTAACAAACAAGAAACCAACGAAACGAACCACTTAAATCCTCTCGCGTTGTTTAATTGGAAAAAAGAGGACAGTATCTCAATAAGATGACTCTTCTTATTATTTTCTTAGAAAATAAATGGTTATACTTAGATAATGGACCCGATTCTACAGTGGCCTCTAAACTTCCTAATTGTATGTAGGTGTCGCTAAAACACTTTGCTCATAGGAGCAGCTGTCATAATCAAAATGACAGCGCCATGACAGCGCTAATTTGAATAAGACGTTTCTTATTTTAGGCGGTCTTATACATTGTCAGCTGGACATTCTGGAATAGCACTGATTAAATCTGCCGTCTAAACTATGTCTTAAAATTAGACAATTTAGTTTTAGTTCGTTTTAGGCTATTTAAGCGATGTGCACGTAGAATAGGGTCCATTAACAGGTCTAATCATTATTAATATCTTTCACCGTAACAGCGTGCGGCGGTGCAGCTCCTATCGAGGCCCGCGGTAAAGTGTGGACGATCTAACTTCGCCTTGCACACACACGCGCGCACTCCTACACACACACGCGGGGCTCACATGGGATTAGATTCGTACAAAGACAAGTTAAGTGGAGGACGGAATAGATGAAATATATATTATACCTCACGTATATAGGATGTTTATTTTAGAGGATGCTAATTAGGGTTTTGAATTCGTAATTTATAATTGTAATGTTATATTATTTATAATACGTTCTTTACAAGTACTTGTGTTAAAATGAATGGTGAATTAGCTAATGATGGGTCGTATTCCTAACAGAGTAAACTTGTTTTTTAGGACGTTTGCAATACTAGAAGTCGAGGTAAAGGACCGGTCTATGAAATTTGTTTTTTTTAATATTTTGCTATCGTAATCGTCTGTATAAGAAGATAAGTAGCTACTTAGTTGGTTTTAATTCGAAATTTCAAATGCTTCAATCCCCTAACTGTTCATTCTTGATGAAGCCCCAAAGGTAACGCACCTTCGAACTTTGATTTTCGAAGTAAGGTCCCTCTATCCCGTGTCCGTGTCACAAGGGTTATAAAGGTCAGTTAGCAGCCGCTCTTTTAAAACCGGACCATCCAAATTTAGGGTCATAGTTAAAAATCATCATATAACTAATTTTATAAGTTATTCGTTTCTATATTTTGTGCTAATTAACTTTATAAAAAGGTTAGTACCTAATGTAATCTGTTTATTTATATATTGTAATCAACATTTCACGTTAGATATAATATTGTCGTATTTAAAAAGCGTTTTAATTCAACCATCTGTCGATGAAAACGCGGCTTAAGTCTCACCGCCATCGCGTGAATTCAAGCATTCGCCGCAGTATACAGATAAACACAGATAAAACCATAAAAAAACGACATTTTGGGATCTCTTAAATAATATGACTTACTACAATTTGCGTCCATAAACTTCTCGTTCGATCAAAATCAAAGAAAAGATGTACCTGGCGTTTTGTAAAGTACTTACAAATCGCGTAAAATGACTATTAGATTTGGACGACGCGCTGGCCTAGTTGGAAGTGACCCTGCCTATGAAGCTAGCGGTCCTGGGTTCAAATCCCGGTAAGGGCAGATATTTGTGTGATGAGCGCGAATATTTGTTCCTGAGTCATGGATGTTTACTATGTATTTAAGTATATATTTCTCTATATAAGTATTTATATATCGTTATCTAGTACCCATAATTAAGATTAAAGAGCTTAAATTGGGACTAGGTCAATTGGTGTGACATTGTCCCCTGATATTTATTATTTATTTATTTTAAAATGCCTTATTTAATTTTTTTACTAACATCAAATTAAATTTGGTTTTATAGCAATCAAATAAACAAAGATTTAATATTACGATAGAAAAATATGAGAAAAATATCACTAGAGGATAAAATCTCGTTTTAAAATATAATAATTGCATCCTATTAAATATAATCTCACATTGATGATGACATTCTAAAAGATCACCTTTACCCCTGGTCAAGCTAAGATCAAAGTGTAACCGGATTAAACCAGTTTCCATTGTCCGCTACAATAGAAGATCAACGGTCACAGAGGTGGCAAGGCCGCGCATGCGTAATGTGGGACACTCCGGCGCAGCGATCTCTGACCGCTGCTCTCACGCTGACCGGTCCTAGATCATCTAATATATTCTATTGGTATTTTAATTTTTCCAATGATTATGTTGATTCAACGGATTTCTTATCCGTTGTTGTCTTGTGTAAATTCGTTAGGTTCACACGGTTTGCATTTTTATAGATTTTGACCCTGGGAAACGTTTGAGTTTTTAAGAAGCTAGTAGAGATATTAATGGACCAAAACGACGTTTGAGAATTTAATGCGGAATAACTTGCATTTAAGAACGGTCAGAATAAAATTAAAGTTCACAAATGTCTGATTGTTTATTACTCTATTATTTTTAGTATCTAAATATGGGAGAAATAATAATAATAATTTAATTGAACGCATCTGTTCCCTTCACATGTACCGCGTCGCCTCACGATTCGCCAGCTTCTAAAACTACACTCACACACCTACACCCACTTTACTCCTATAACACCTTCAAATTACACACACACCAGTGTTGCAAAATTTTGAATGATCGTGTGGGTGGGCCCTAATTGCATTTACGTCTTAAACAGCTATTAGCAAACATAGATTTTAAATGTATTTTATATTAAACGTTATAATAATAAAAATAAGGTTGATATCAGCATGGTGTTAGCAGTATTTTTCAGCCGTATTTTCGGACCGCTTAAATTATTGAGGGATAAGGAAGATTAGATTTTCGGCAATCGTGTTAACAGGCCCTTAATTGACAAGCGACACTAAATGATTTGATCTGAAATGACACGTTCTTCATTTAAAGGGTTCATTAAATTGACGACAAAAGATTTGCAAATAGGTTGTTCGGAAATGTAACCTCTTTCCGTTTACGTTTTTTATAGTATCTCTACTAGAGCATGAATACCGGTATTCGATACTATCGAAAAACCGGAATATCGGACAAAAATTCCGATATTATAAAACCGATATTCGAGCTCGCAAAAAACCGGTATTTCGATATTTTTTCGATATTAGATTAGTTTTATATAATTGTATTTTTTCCAATAAAGTACCTAACGTTTTATTTTTATGTCATTTTTAACTAGCTATAGGATGCATTATTCCCGAGTTCCCAGCAATTTGCTGCTGTGATTTTTAACAAATAAATATACATATATTTGCTACGCATGAGCCTCAAGCTTCGCCCACCTTCGCTTAAAAAATCCATTAGGTTTTTAACATTTTCAACTTTTTGTATGAATATCAAAAAATATCGAAATACCGGAAAACCGGTATTTAAAATATCAATATCGAAAAAATACCGGTACTGGAAAAAAACCCCGATATTGGATGTTCTAATCTCTACTCAGAAGTTTGCACCGGAATCATCGTATTATACCAATTTAATGTCAAAAACTAGTTTTTTTTAGAATAATTTTAAGCTATCTTGCAAGTTTTAGGTCAGAGTTTTTGGATATACTCTAGATACTCTAGATATGTGTAACCTGGGCCTTTTTAGGGTTCCATAGTTAAACTAGGAACCCTTAGATATAGTTTCGCCACGTCCGTTCGTCCACAGCCTAGCTCAGAGACTCTTGGTCCCAAAAAGCTGTAATTTTGTATGAATATACATATTAGTCACATCAACAAAGAGTTTTTTATAATGTATGCAAATTTTAAGAAATTAAGAAATTGAGCTGTACAAATTATACGTATTCAAGTCGTCCTCTCCTCACCAATTTTGCGGTGCTCATCAGGGTCCACAATTAAGTTTTATTATATATAACAACTAAAACTTAAGTTAACCTAATATCCTGTAAGCTAATGTATGTATGTATGTATGTAAACTCTTTATTGTACAAAAAAAAAACAATTACAAGTAAATTCGTACATAAACTTAAGATTAACATGTACAATGGCGAATTTATCCCTTTAAGGGATCTCTTCCAGTTAACCTGACCTGACCTGGCTAATATTGTGGAATGCAATAAATGATTGAGTATTGAGTAAAATAAAATCTTGAAAATCAACATTTTTTATTGTACCTCCCCTACGCGTAACGTGGGGATGTTTTTTTTCTTGTCTAGTTATCTCCCATAGTGCGGGGTGTTGTTGGATAGGTCTCTTAAAAATACTGCGGGTTGGTGCAAACAATTTTTCGACTAAAGGGTCCGTTTATGATATATTAAGCTTTACAGCGCTAATTTTTGCTAGAGTCAAACGGTCAACAGCCAAAACTACACATACAAAAAATCTGAAACCTTAAATGAAAGCGCATAATACGAATTTCAAAGGAAAATTTGTAATCACTACTAAGTAAGTAGACTTGATTAATTCTTGATATACCGGCGACTAAAGTGTTTATACCTACTAAAATCACCTAAGACAGCACCAAATAACTTTAAATAGAGAATAAGTTCATACTTTTTTTTTGAGATCGTTTTTGTGAAGTAACGGTTTCAGAACCCTTCAATGAGCATGGTCGGATATGATCTTGCCCGGATTTTGTCGACATTAACGTATGTGATACAGAAGACGGAAATTATTATCACGATTTAGTCAACTATTCAATAACAATCAATAACCTAGATCAATATTCTACAAAGACCTTATCACTATTTATTGTTTTTTACACACCTTGAATTTTTTTTGTACCATTTATGATTATACATTTGCTTATAGTAACATAAAATCTTTATACATTCGGACCGCTAGAAACAGGACGCTGCATAATAATCATTAAGGATCCCTCGGGACCATTATTATGTCGTTAAATAACTATCCGCCTGTATTTTATGGAAACGACACCAGTTCCCAGGACGGCAGTTTATCCTATCATTCCTAGTCATTAAAACTTAACTTTTGGTTTTAGTGCCCAGACTTGCGAACGTATAATTTACTAGCTTTCCAGCTAAATTAATAAAAATTATAGATACTTATAAACATTTTTAACACTTCGTTAAAAGAAACAATGTAGAATCAAAAATAACTTTGGTATGATTTTTCTTTCTTAATGTTATTTTTTTTTTTTGTTTCCAGTGAATTTTGGATGCTGATTCTTCAATCAGATGCTGTTACGAAAAGTATTTAATGCCGAACAAATCGACATACTGAGGTAAGAAACAAAATAAATTGAGTCCGATCAGTTTTTGATTGATGCTTATGTCCGTATACAGGGTGTCTTGTGGGCACAGCTATAGTAACGTCAACTATAAATATGAGTGGAGTGGATTTATTAAAAAGGAAAGGAATTAAATGCAGGTTATTCAAAGACTTAAAAAACTGGAAATATAAACGATTAAATTTATTGAATTTTTTACTTTAACTACTAATAACGTTAATTACTAGTGTTTTATTTTATTTGAACTTATGGTGTGTTTCAGGTGACCTCACATTCATGGCGGGTGCATACTTCTGTGACGTGTCCAGTTTTCAAGTTTCGTGATGAAAAACCAAGTACAAATTACAATGCAGGTAATTTACGCGAAAGATTTTAAGCTTTTAGACAATACGTTACTGTCAGTAGTCCTAAATAATGATCAGTGGCCGGAATTTTCGTAGCACTTTCGAGCTGTCATAGGGACTTCTCGTTTATTGACTTCGGATATACATATTTTATCGATACATTATAGAACACAACATATTAAAGAAGATTAAAAGTAGAGGTAAACAACAGGCTGTCTTATCGCTAAGAAGCGATCTCTTTCAGATAATGACTATCTATTTATTTTATAGAAAAACTAACGATGAAACACTTGTTAGCACTAAAACAGACTTTTAAGATGAAATTTAGAAATGATAAAACACTGAACTGAACTAATTACATGTGAAATTGTTTACTATTAGGTTTTCATTGTTTTCATTGCAAATTTCTATTTCACATTTTCAATTACCCAAAAGTTATCCGAAAGAAATCGCTTTTTAGCGATTATACCGGCTGTTGTTTACTTCTTCTTTTAATCTTGTTTAATGTTTTGAGTTCTACAATGTATCGATAAAATATGTATATAGGAAGTCGATAAACGAGATGTCCCTATAACAGCTCAAAAGTGCTTCGAGAATTCCGGCCTCTGATAATGATATTTTCATAACATTGAAAAATGTGAGTCAGGTTATTAGGTACTTAAGCAATGTTACACAAACATACATACATAAACTCACGCTGCAATTCCACGCTGCAATTCCAAGAGTGGGGTAGGCAGAGCTACAGACTTGCCAACAACTTCAAAAAACTTGTTAATAATTCTGTAACCACATTTTGCACAATCAGGCTAGGATATTTACCAGTGTATTAGTGACAGGTTGCAAGCCCATCGCCTAACAGTACTACAAGGCTTTATTCCCTTAGTCGTCTCTTACGACATCCACGGGAAGACATGGAGTGGCACCATTCTAGCCCGGCAACCACAGCAATCTTCTGACTCAAATATATGCCATTAGGAATTAAGTCTGCCATTTGTACTTTTTTTGAGCAATAATATGGTTAATCATTAATGATTTACCAGCTCCCAAAACGTAATGACTACCTACTTACCACTTCATTAAGTTTAACAATCCAGTACCTACATTTTAAAGAATTTTGTTGTAACGTTAAAACTAAGTATCAAAAGCGGCTCCCAATTAAAGTCACTTTACCTGCACCTACTACAATATGCGATTTAACAGTTTCAGGTTGAACGTGCACCACGGCCTGCGCCCGCGCCGCCGCCTCCAGTAAGCATCTCCCTTGATCGCTTGCTGCGCAAGAGTGGCCATGCTTCCCGCGCTTCGTACTCTATGCTATACTCTTCCAGCAGTAATCTTCCTAGTTAAATTGCATCAGTCCAAACTTATACAGAATATAGATATTATTTAGTAACATAGATACTATGATTAAAAGTTAAAACTAAACTTATTTAAATTAAAATAAAACTAAGCTACTCAAATATTAAAGATGTAAATAATAATCACCACTGTAAAAAGAACACCCCCTCTAGCAGGTGCGGACCTGCGGCATGGTCCCTATGGCACTGGCTGCATTACCTCTCTGGATAGCTAGCCCAATCCTTTGGGAGAGGTAGGCACCAGCTCTAGGATAGTTGTATAAATAAGAAGACCCGCTAAGATCTTGTTTCTAAACTCGTAGCTCATGACTGGCTCAACAAATTTTCATAAAATATATAAAGCCGAATCTAAATGTGTCCATCCGTTGCACTGGCAATGACTGACAACCTAAACAAACACCCTTTTTTTAGGTCCGGGATCGTTTCGCTCATAAATGTTTTCAATATTTTATATTCATTTGGATTGGCAGAACTGTTCTTGATTTACACTTCGTCTTTCTATCTTAATTTTTCTACATTGGGAAAGCAAGATAATATACAGGGTGACTGCGGGGTCGTGTAGCAACAAAGTAAACTTAAACTCTCTACATCATTAGAAACATAACGCAGTAAATTTGAGAGCGTAGGACAATTAAGTAGTTTGTTTTTTATTTAAATAAATAATAAACCCAATCTGTTTATTCAGGATCATATTATCATCGTACATCCAGTACTAAACAAAATGACTCAAGAAAAACAAACTAATTGTCCTAACGCTCTCAAATTTACTGCGTTATGTTTCTAATGATGTAGAGAGTTTAAGTTTACTTTGTTGCTACACGACCCCGCAGTCACCCTGTATATATAACAATTGATTATACATAATTACTGAATATTATGCTGTCAAAAAAAAGGTAGTAAAGGGTAATAATAATAATAAAAGGCAGTGTCAGGCGGAGGCACTACTTTTTAAATTTTGAAAAACAGATCAGGATGATTCGTAATTTGGGAACATGAAGTTAAATAACGTAACTTAATTTTCATTGAAAACGTATATTTAAAGCCATGCTGTAGTTTGGCAATCATTTTTTTTTATTAATTTTCACATTTGTAAGTATATTTTAGTGAATTAATTTTACGCCCTTCAACAATCAGTTACCGTTAGTAAAAAAACATCAAAGTTAATAAAAAATTGTTTCACAAAACATACTTAAATAAATAAATATCAGGAGACAATCACACAGATAAGCTCTATTAAAGTATATCGCAGTGTAATCGCATATATTTTTCCTAATCTTTATATTTCAACACGTACATATTATTTGAAACTATTTGCCGGTACTTGTTTACTTTGCTAAATTAGGTACTGCCGAAGAACCGATATCAGAAATTATTTACACGGTTTAAGTGAGTGCGTTATTAAAGTCTAATTTTGATTATCGGTGTATTCGTGCATTTCTATCAGTTGCCTACCCCCACGTACGTAACAATATTAACATTTTAATTAGAAATCCAAATAATAATAAATCGTCCTGTTGTTTGCTGACGCTTTTGTCCCAGTCCGTTTAGATAAATACTAATTAACTCGTGATTGTAGCGTCCCCTGTCATCCTACGTGCTCCATTTAAGAATAATTTGCTCTGGCGATCAAAGATCAGCGAATATATTGTTAATAATATGCAACTAATTTGATGAAACGATCACAAGGTATCCTTAGACTAATATATAAGTATTCGATTGTTATACAGGATGTTTGAAAAAACGCCTCGAATAATAAGGATTGAACAATATAAAACATAAATACAATACACACTAATCATACAAGGGCAAACGTTTACACAGTTGTTAACCAAAAGTAATCAAATTTATTCGCGTTCTAAATACTGTGATCGAGCATAAATTGTAACCATTTTTTTATCTCTTGCCTATTTCTTCCTTCTTATAATTTACTAAGAAAAAGAAAAGAAAAAAGAGACAAACATTATGTTATGTGTAGGGATCGGAAATTCGGATCGATATTTACCTAAAGTTGGCAAAATCCCGGAAAAAGATAGGCAAACAAAAGGCTTCTTAAAAATATTATTTTAATAATTTAAGTTCTGGGATTCTGGAATTCTACAAAACGTTAATATAATAATTACTTTACATGTAGGATAAAACATTCTGTTTTGCTCCTATAAATTCGTTAGGTTAATAAGTTACAGGTAAATTAAATAACATTTGGTCAAACATATACATGGAAAATAACTTGAAACAGTTAATATAAATAAATAATTATGAATTAATGCCGGTGTAATTTATTTATTTTGAAATCCCGGAAATTTTATTATGAATTATATGATTGAGTCCACCTCCATACAACTGAACAACGAAGCCGGCGCGAAAGTATAGGTAAATATCGATCCGAATTTCCGATTATGTGTAACAATCAGTCAGTCAGTGTCAAACTGAAAGATTTTTGGGTTTTTATATCGCACCTTCAGAACAATAATGACATAATTCAGAAATTTAGAATTTCGAGTTGGTGCTCTATCATAATCAATTTATGGCTTGAAGTTTGAAAGCTAAAATTTTGAACTAGTTCATAATCAGTGATGGGAAATAGGTGAGCTAAAATACCTATTCTTCGCGAGAGGACATAATATAGAGTGGTTACAACCGGATAAAAATTATTATTTTTTTCTGTTCCGGGTATTCGATATTTATTCGGGTAATTATCGTAATGTAAAACATGACATGTTTTGTTTAAAGTACGGCATGTTTCATGTTAGTTTTTAGTAAAAAGGGCTAGAGAAAAGAAGGAATGTACAAGATTTCTAAAAAGTAGTAGCAGGACTAATAATATGGGTTTTCCCACGCATTGTTTGTTTATGACTTGCAAATGGGCGTTCACATTTTCGGATTACTTATAATTTTAACTTTATGGCAGGAATGTTACCATTTTTACTACAAACTTTACAAACATTCTATAAGGAAAAGAATGTAAGTTCAACATTACGGCTAGTATTCGCAGTGCCCGGATAAATATCAAATACCCGGAATCCAAAAAATATATATTTTTATCCGGTTGTAACCACTCCATATTATGTCCTCTCGCAAAGAATAGGTATTTTAGCTCACCTATTTCCCATCACTGTTCATAATCGTTCTAAAGGTGCGATATATCCAATGACAACGCGAACGACTCGTAGCTACATATTTCTAAAAGGTATACCGATCGTTAACTCATATTTTTAATCAGGTATTTGATTACTAGCTTACTTTTCTTGTGGCGGTGTATATGCTTCTGTAATTCCTTCACACTATAAAAAAATAAAGTGTAAATTCACAATTTGTGTTTCATTTACCCGTTTGTTTGAATTTGCCAATTACAATGCTTACGACGCTACGCTTAGCTTATCATTACTGGGTTATTTTTTTACTATTAACAGGAAACTACTATGATGGTAATGTTCTCTGAAGGATACACTACATAATTCCGAATTTTCATATTTTTTTTTGATAGAAGGCTTAACGTTTTGCTATCGCTTATAAATAACACGTAAACTAACCTACGTATGACAATTGAATCATGCATTTAATCTAAAATAGCTCCAGCGTAACATAGCTTTCAGAAAAATGAAAATTTGGACAAATGAATATTCGGAAAAAAGTTATTCGTAATATTAAGGTGTTCCCATACTCTGAGGTCATCTATAAGACATCGGTTAACACAGAAAAATATTTCGTAACTACTGTACTGAAGAAAGAAAAACGTCTTATCTCACGGCGAGGAATATGTATTTTATGTCCTGAATAAAATCATGCTTATATGGGCGAGTCTCAAAAGCATGCTATCTTTTTCCATTTTTTTCAAATATATTTTACCGAGAAACAAAAATTGGATATTAACAGTATTGGCTACGCCCGCTTTGGACTAGTGGTCGCAATGATGTCATTTTGTTTGTAACTGCGTTTCGCCACCTCATAAAGCTAACCTCTATAAGCATGTTTTTTTTAAAGTTCCTTTTGACAATTTGAAGTAAGCCCTTCGCCATCATAAGTCGTCACCTCAAGCCCTTGGCCACTTCACCATCGAACTTACTGCTTTAACGAAACACTAAAATGCAAACACTCCAGTCTGGCGGCAGATCCGTGGGTCCTGGACTCAGCGTGGGGTCCTACCACCTCCAAATATTTTTTTAATTATGTAACTGTAACCCGACTTGAAACGCACTAACAATATTAAAAGAAACTTCCACTAGCATTTGTACAAATTTTACGAAGTGTTGCAATCAGCTACGCGATAATTCTTACTTAAGGTGTACTTAACTTTCTAATAAAGAAATTAGTTATTTTCAAAATACTCTGATAATGTAGATTACCTTATACAAAAAACGAATTCTCATTTTGAGTAATTGGTATCATCTTTCCAAACATTATAAACCTGCTCGGTCTATCTAAATTAAAGGATATTAATTGTGACATAAAATAAGTATCTACCTGTCGTAAGCTGACCTTAAGAATATTCGAGATACCTCCGCATCAATATGCCAGTACACTTTTAGACCTACCTATGAACAAATTAACTTCAGACGGCTCAAAATGTATTGAATATCATTATATAACTGCCCGGCGGCCGCGGCGTCACCGCACAAAGGTTCTTGAACCCCGACGTAGGCGCCACCGCGTATTTTTTTCCATAACTAAAAGCTCTGAAAAAAACGCGCCGCTAACGTCATCTCTTAGCGCGCGCCAGCATTTTTCCCCCGGTCATAACAACCGGCCACGTGCATTTGTTTTGGTTGAGTTTTTTTCTCAAAAAAGAAGCACACATAACCTCGGCCGCGCCGTAGGTGCGCCAAGCAAAATGGTCGTCATTTTTTTCTTCTCTTTTCAACCATCTGTCCGTCCTTTTCGGTCAAAAATGCGATCGTTATTTCTGTTCCGGTGCGGATGTGTGCGTCTCGCGCCCGACGCGCTCGAAATCCCCCGCGCAAATATCGCTGCAAAATACAGATGACTGCATCATTTTTGGGACCGTTTTCGCTTGGGGTTGTTTTAGTCTTACGTCTAAACGTGGACGGAGAAAAAATGGAAATATAGGAGGCACGGCGTGCAGGATAAAGAGAGCGGGAATCGTTAACGATTCTGCGCCGGAAAGTTGCGCAGATTGCGTTTTTGGTGCTTTTTTTGGGGCATCGCCTCACACCAGCGGGTGTTTTTTATGTCTATCTTTTTCTCGCACGTTGTTCTTGGCATTCTAAGTGCCCCCACGGTGCGTATGTGTGCGCACTAACACCTAGGGCTAGAATTTGCGTACGTCCCAGATAGTTGATCGCGGGATATAGGCAAGTTATATAATGAGCGCCACCCGAACTAGTAAATAGAGTGAAACAAAGGCTCTTTGACATATTATACACGCACCTTTTATGCATACCAACCGCGGGTTTTATTTCAATATTAAACCGGATTGAATTGTACCGGTCCTATTACTTTATGCAATCGGAACAGCGTAATGTCCCAATCTAATCAAAAGTCTATTATAAACTTGTCCGCCTAATCGGACCGTCATTGCCTTTACCGATTGGAATAAATAGGAATCGTTCAAATTTAGATGGCATTAGTATAGTAAGTATAGACACATTTAAACCCCGCGATCTCAATGTATTTGATAACAATTTTTGATGTATGAAATATTAATCACTACATAGTATAAAACAAAGTCGCTGGCGCTGTCTGTCCCTATGTATGCTTAAATCTTTAAAACTACGCAACGGATTTTGATGCGGTTTTTTTTAATAGATAGAGTGATTCTTAAGGAAGGTTTATATGTATAATACATTCCACGCGGGCGAAGCCGCGGGCGGGTCGCTAGTTTACTATAAATGCAAAAACGTGAATGCCTTCATCTTAGGCTTCGGGGTCAATGGCTTTTGCGTAATTTTTCTGACTTATTATTTATCCTCACCGCAGTTTTCTGGATACTATTTCTTCGCTTACTTGTCCAAATCTTTGATTATATGGTCATATAAACAGGCTTATCTACACGTCATATTGCTTGTGAATGTTGTACTCTAGTTTTTTACAAGAGCCACTAAAAAAAAGTGTGTAAAAATGTGTAAAGGTACTTACTTCATGTATTTTTGCCACAATTGAAAATTGATTGTTACTTATTTTAAAAATCCGTGGTTAGTGTGTATGTTTAACATTTATCTGAGTACTATCAGACTTCAGCAATTAAAGTTGAAGTGACACCGGACACCCGGGATCTCTATTCTTACTTTGTTGGAACCCATCTTGCTTCTTTGCCGTAATCATATTGTTCATGTTATGGTAGGTCTTATTAACATGATATTAAGATCTTCGGATCAGTGGCCGCGGCGTGATTTCAATTCTCTCTGGACTCAGGTATATTTATCGAAATAAACTGTAATAATTTGGTAAAAATATATTTGTTTACATGCAACTCAGCTATATTAATCACGTAAACCTGTATAGCTAAATAAAGTTAAATTACTTTTTTATAATTTCCTAGTACATAATTTCAATTTTTTTATTAAAAATAAACTGACGAAATAATTTTGCTTTAAATAAAGTTTAGTTAATAATAAGAAACGTAAAATTGGTGTAAGTGCATTTGGAATATAATTATTATACCAGTGCATTACGAAAAATGACGTTGTGTGGGTCTAGTAACCGCTTGAACGGCAGTTTGGAATTTTGACAGAATATGTTGCGTCTCTTTTAAATGAAACATTTTGTACAAAATGTTGATAAACTTGTTTTTAAAGCTAGCAGTACACATAGTTATTAATAAGTATAATATCCACATTAAAAGGTATTGTAAAAAAAATAAAAAAAAAAATATTAGGTCGTTCCATTAAACATGTTGTATGTAAACAAAACTTTTGGTGTTACAAAATAGGTACTTCAAGTAAATATTTACCTAATGCTTTAGGTGTTATGTTTGTGTTCACTCATAGCGCTAGAAATTTGAGAGAACAATTGCCATTTAATTCATATTTGTACATATCTAATAAAAACAAAAGCAAAAATTAACAAGAAACAAAATAAAACTTGTGTTTTGGTTTTAGATTTCCTTGAATCCTCTTTCCTTTTTTTTTAAAACCAATTTCTTTCCGTTTTGTCTGTGCTCGTATCGACAAATAAACGTAAACAAATTTTTTAATGATGCGTGCTACGAATCTTCCGCTCAACGCTACGAGCTACAACCTACGCTCTACAGATCAGTTGACAACGACATCTATCGATATTTTTTAGAACTAAGCACGATTAGTGCGTTAAAATTATTTACAATTAGTACATTTTATTTTAATTTATACTTAAAATTAAATAAAAAAAACCATTCATAAATAATTACACTAAATACGTATACTGTAACTATGCTTAGAGCAGTAGTGTTAAGTTAGATATAAGCGCCATCTACCGTCGAGTAGCAAAGTTATGATGTAGCAGGAAAGAAAACCGGTTTGTGACGCAATGCTTAGGGGTGCTCCTTGGGTCTATTCTCATATCAGTACAATATTTGTAACATTCCACATTTTTTGTAGTAACTTTGTGATTTATGAACTAATATTTTATATCATTAGCTGTGATTATGTTACGATATTCAAAAAGTCTGAATTTCGGTATATGAAAAACTAATACAACTTACGTAATAATTTTACCGAATATTGATTTATTAGTTGTAGTAAAGAGGGAGCTCACCAAAAAATTACTTATTTCATAAAGCTATCTTTCATGACAATTGTATTGAATTATTTAACGATACATTTTTACCTGATTCGGATTAGGTATGTATTTACAACGTGAGAAATCTAAATTAATTTTAAGTTAACCTTAAAGGAAATCAAAGGTTAAGTACAGTAAGGAATAGTAATAATATAAATTTGACGTCACGGGAGACCGAAGAGCTGGCAGTTTCCTTGCTCAACGTATCAGTTTAACCATCCAGCGAGGAAATGCTGCCAGCATCTTTGGTACAATGCCGCAGGGGCCATTCTTAGATTTAATGTTTTAGTTAATTTATATATTTAGAGTTAGTCTTATTTAATTTTAGTTTTATTTTTCAGTTATTGTGTTATGGTTATTGTATTATTTTATGTCGTTTTAAAATTAAATGTTCGATTATAATATAAATAAAATAATAATAGTGATCATATTATACGCAAATTTACTTCGGAAGGTTAGTTTAAGTATTTATTTGTTTTTATGCTAAGTATGTATTCGAAATCTAGTACGTACCCGTAGTAACAGCTTTAAGATTAATCTATGACAAGTTGCGAGTTGCGTGTTGTCACTTTTAACCTTTTCTAATCCGAAAGTCACAGGTATCCTTCCCTACTTACCCTGAAACTACTCTAACTGCCAGCCGTATCAAAAAAACATAGTTGAATTGAGAGCCACGTCCTTTTTGAAGTCGATTTTTTCAATTTATTGTTATCAACCCATGAAAAAGCTATTGACATTTTTTATTGCAAAAAGGCATACAGCTTACAGCTTACATAAGCATTTAGGCTGAAACTAAGCATCGGGCAAGTCGAGCATATTCTAATTGTAATTGAAAATTTCTATAAGAAATTAGAGTCTATAATAGTGAGTATATTGTTTACAAAAAATATGCTTATACATGAGATCAGTTTTTTCGAGCGCTTTGATGATAACCCCCTCACTGATGGCGTCCTGCGGTGAATTAGTCGCATTGAAATGTGAACTTTATTTCAATGAGTTAAGGTTCGAAACGATTTATTGCATAGTAAAGTTGAGTAGTACTTAGTAGTACTTTATTATAAAGTATAGTAAATGGCAAAGGAAGCGAGTTGTATGCCAAAACAAAATTCCGAATAAGGAATGCTGGGCCTCTATTCTAGGCGATAAAAACCATATCGTATTGGACCAGTTATGGTATTGTGTTTAACTTGGCCGCCATTATTGTCTATTAAATAAGAGCTATTAAAGCGTTGACAATACGATAACAGGTCAAAGATGATATGGTTTTTACATCCTTGAACCTTGGCTCTGTTCGTCAGTTTTAGTGCTACTTTAGAAATACGAACAAACATCTATCATAAGTCTGGACGGGTTTAAAAAATGAATTTTATTTATTTATTATTTATTTATTTTATGGCATAGGAAGGCAATTGAGCACACAGGCCACCTGATGGTAAGTGGAAACTGTGACCCATAGACATTCGCATTCACAAGACTGCAAATGCACTGCCAACCCTAAGGACTAAGATGAAATGCCTCTATGCTAGTCATTTCACCGGCTGTCTTATCCCCAAACCGGAACACAAAATGCGAACACTGCTGTTTGGCGGTAGGTTAATGGATAAGATGGTGGTACCAGCCCGGACGGACCCTGCACAAGGTCCTCCCACAAGTAAAATGTACACAAGTAGAATGCCGCAGTTCGTTACAAACATTTGCTGTGGAGAGCAACCATGCATTGTTTAAACCGAGGGTGTTCTTTAAATAATATAAATATTAATTATTTAAAATATCTCATCATAACAGATAGAGCGTGAAAATAAAACATTTACAATATTTTATCATATTCGTTTTATTGTTTTCAATGCTATAAGTTCATAAAATATTCACAAATTAAAAATGTATTAATTAGTTATATCACAAATTAATCAGAAATCAGTTAAATGTACAACATAAAAATTCATTTTTTAGATTATCAATTGGGGTTTAATTTTAGGTTTCGAATAACAATTCTACGATAATTAAGGATAAACAAAGTAACGCATAAACCATACCTATCTATGGTATGAAAATAATTAATTAATTATTATTCTATGGTGTTGTCAGGCTCGTATGGAATCAAGACGATTATGCACAACCTTTTTTTTCAGAGTAGGTATACAAAGAAAGCTATAAATAAAATACCCCTATACTTTAAATAAGCAATGTATCTGAAATCCGCGCAGCAATGCGAGCGCTGTACCCCCGCGGTGGTATAGTATGCGTACCTTACACGTTATACATTGCGCGAGAAAAATATTTTTTTCAAAACAACTGCGTAATCTTACTTTCCAAAACCCTCTACATTTCAGGGCAGTGAATCTAAAACAACATAATTTTAGTTTTCTATAGGCCTTTTATCTACACCCTGTATATCCAGAAGAAGAATAGATCAAATGGATTAGAGGATCATTTCAATAGTACGAGTGTAGGAATCAGGAGTAGAAAGAGAAAGTGATACCGCTGCCCCGAAAACAATTCTCGAACACAAAAACGAAAAGGTCCTGTGTTTGTGTCTGTGTGTCTACTTACATGTCTCTATTATCTCTGCGATCTGTCTTTATTCGCCTAGGGGCCGAATGAGTAGATCGCTTCCAATGCGTTTTTTTGACAAGCTTATGTATAATCCAGCGGTTTTATGAAAATAGGTTGAACATATCAGTTTAACCACCTTATTCAGATACATTTTACGAGTAGAGATAATCAACTCGTTCCTTTTTCAAACTCTTGTATGAAAAATCGTCACTAAGTAACGATTTTATTGTCTCATCGTTATTAATTGGCTCTTAGTACGGCCGCAAAAGTATAGTGATGGTATGAAAGGTTCGTCAATTTTCGACTTAATTTCAATCCGGTTAAGGTCCAAGAGTGACGACCTTTTCATACCGTGCCTATACCGACCAGCTGACGTGGCATTTCGTCAGGGTGGATTAAATTTATCAAAAAGATAACTGCTATAGAAGTTTTACAAACGCAAGACAGAGATAGAAGTCATTAGTTATATAAATTCCCATGGCAAAAAAAAACAACAAGTCAAAAACTATACTAAATTGTATTTTCCTTACAAATTTTTTTTCTTAACCGGAGTCGAATGAGTGAAACCGGCGCATCTTATATAAACCGGCGCTTTTAAGTCGTCCCATGCATTCTCAATCAGGTAGCAGGGCTTCTGTACGAACGTAAAATGCTGCCTAATTGAGAATGCACTAAAATGTGTTTTGTACGGCCTAACGGGACTACTGCGCCGTGTTTAAGAGAATAACACCCCTGATATCCTTAGAATAGCTATAACAATCCAGATACTTATCCTTTTGTGAGGAACTTAAATAAAGCTCATAACCAGACCTAGGAATATATATAATATATTTTTTCCTTATTGTGTTTTTCAGAATTATTGTCCCATTTATTATTATTAAAATAAACGATCAGAATTTGTCAACTGTCAGGAGTAAAAAAAAATATGATGATGATGGTTAAAGGTGGTGGTGGAATGGTAAAGGTTAAAAAATCATTTTAAAATAAAAAAATACCAGAATTATGTTGCTATTTTCTTTCATTTGCATACAATAATATTACATTTTATTTTTACAAACAATTCTTATAGCGAACACTAGTATATGGGAAAAGCATCGATAATTGAGTTTATCGATATATGACACCCTAGCCGTCATGACTCGTCATTTAATTTTAAGTATTTTAACCCGTATATTCCTATGTCTGCGCATAACGTAATCCTCTTAATTATAATTTACCATTTCCAAAACATGAATGAATGAACAAAAAACAACTGTTATACTTATAAAAGTTGCATAATTCCAAACCTTACTTACCTAAATTTATACAGCATTCAGTGAATAATGTATTGTATAGGTATGTATACAATACAATTCTCCCGAACCATATCTATCATGTATATATACAACTGTTACCGCTGTACATAATTTCAATAGCTTATATACAATTTTAAAAATCTATGAAGGCGGTACAAAAACTCCACCCCAATAGCAAAACGCATTTCTGAATAAATAAATAATAATTTTATATAATTCTGATAATGGAATAGTCAACCCTATTCAGCTAGGATAGAAGAGGGAGTTGGCTACAATGGAAATTAAACGCTAGCGTTTTTGCATAGAGTCTATTTTACGTTTGTTTAGTAGTAAATAACTTTCTTATTGTATTTATTACTTTGCAAGGGGTTAAATGTTAACACAAATGTGTATGTGGACCAATGGGTACGAAATATTTTAACATATTTCGGTCTTTTACATAATATTACCTTGTTAGGTAGATCAATAACAAATTTATCCCTCAATATTACTAATTACATATGAACTTAATTTAATATAAGATAAAGCCAATGAAACGATTAGTATCTAATATTGTTTAATTAAGAACATATTGAAAGTGAACTAAGAACTTAAAAGCAAATTACGGGTATGAAATTTCGACTAACCTAAAAATTAAATGAATGTATTAATAACGACGACGCGCTGGCCTAGTTGGTAGTGACCCTGCCTACGAAGGTAACATCTATTCCTGGGTTCAAATCCCGGTTATGGCAGATATTTGTGTGATGAGCGCGAATATTTGTTCCTGAGTCATGGATGTTTTCTATGTATTTAAGTATATATTTCTCTATATAAGTATTTATATCGTTGTCTAGTACCCATAGTACAAGCATAGAGCTTAGTTTGGGACTAGGTCAATTGGTGTGACATTGTCTCCTGATTTTTATTTTATTTATTTATAATTTAAGCTGCTAACAAATTTATTCCGATTAAAATCTCCAGCTGTCGTAATACTCGTAATACAAGCAAACGTTAACCAACACCAAGTTCAATATCGATCCCGAGCAAACTTCAATCGATATTGACCCACTATCGATGTCAATGGATCAATATAATCAATACGTATTGAGGCGTTTGTTTAAAACAGTTGTTTAAACTTCAAGGCTGCGTTAGTTGCAGCTGCCTAAATAAAAGTAGTTTGTCATGTTTGTCCGTCACACGGCATCTGTTTTGTCTGTAGAATAGAACTCGTTTACCGATATTATCTCGTTATTAAAAACCTATCCGGTTGCCAAGTTTCATTAATATCATATTTGCAGATTCTTAAAGATAAAATATAAAATTTTAAAATTCAGCCGCTCAGTAAATGACAATTAACTCGTTCCTTTTTCAAACTTGAGTATGAAAACTCTTCACTAAGTGACGACAGTGCCCTTAGAGCCTATCGTTTTTTTTTCGATTCTTAACAATTAGTTGAGTTAAATACTGATCAAACAACAGGCCCTTTTTTAAGTGCGGCCGTTAGACATATATAAAATTAGTAGCATTTGTTAGTCTAATTTATAGTATTTTGACTTTGACTTTATAATGTAATGGTTGAAACGATTGAAAGTAATCACAGTTTTCCTTTCGTATTCAATTCCACCTACTGAATAATATGTATGTATTCACAATACAATTATTAAGTGCACTGTCATTTATTAATAAATAGAATCTGTGCTGGCAACGTCGCATTTGTTCGTTTTTTTTATTGACGTGAATCACAGTACAGTCATCAAAATGTGATCCACAATAATTACAGCAGATGCATGAATAAAACGAGTTTAACTCAATTTCCTATTAAAGTTCAAGAAAAACGAGGCTATGTGACGTTGTCAGTTCACCTGCGCCTGCTAAGTACCTAATATTTTTTATAGCAAAATTAGGCAACTAGATAATAGAACAGATCCAAGTCCTAATCAGAAGACAGCGTTTAAATTTCAAATCAAACTTTTAAAAGCTGCGGATGTTGTCACCATTTTGTACAATAAAATAAGTCGCAACCACACCTTAAACTTAGCGCTTACCGCCCGTTTATTCTAAAAAAATACACTAAAGATAGGGTTTCTAAATTCCCGCGGTTAAAAACATCGCCGAACGCCAAGTTTTAAATCGCCAAGTTTCGCAAAAAGCGCGGGCGGCCATCTTGGATTCGCGTTAGGCGTCACAAACGACCTTTTTGTAAAAACGCCTAAGTACGACACCATTATACATACATAATATACGAAGATAGCGGTGATTACAACAGTAACAACCTGAAAAGAACTCTGTGGGAGAGAATATACAGTCTGCGTTGGAGCGGGGGAGTGGTTATTGTTTTTTTGTCCCTCTGTTTTAGCGCGTAGGGGTCGCCGAGGCACATTTAGCCGCCCTCCCACGCCGGGAGATTTCTTATATGGGATATATTATTAATATCGCAGCGTTGTAGCGCGAAAAATGGGGCTTTCCAAAAGAAAACTCTAGTTTATGGGCAGTCGCTGGCGTCGATTATATAAAAGCATCCCTTGATGTTGTTTTTCACGGGCGGTGTATAAATTTAAGGCTTTGTATGAAAATGTAACATTAATTCTGGCGGTTTTTTGCTTTTGTCGGCGACTTTATTTTTGCTACTTTGTGCTATAAATGGCGATTGAGGCTTCCCATTGTTTATGGGACGGCGTGATACCCTCCTCGCCTCGGCGCTTTGTTAATAAACGCTTTGTTTGGTTTTGATAAATATAAGGATTATTATTTACGGCAGGTACGATTGTATTACAAGTACTATCTACCGACTCATTGTGCTCGTGTACGGATCCCTTATTATGGGGAAGGGAAAATTAAAGCTGAATGTATTTTTTATGAGTAACCATAAATATAATTACTCATAATAATATATGAAAATATGTAATTCAGGCCAGGCCACGTGCCATAGTAGTAGGTATCAAGATATGACCGTTTGGCGGCATAGACCAAAGAGGTTGGGAATTTGTCGAAAAAAAAAACCAACAACAGTTTTCAATAAAAAAAAAACCTTAAATTACCATTTACCGTGGTAGTTAACTTTATGTTAACCAATTAATGATTATTGATTACCAATAACCGACGAAAATAAATATACTATCTAGACTACATATATGTAGGTACTTAGATATGTATGTAAAAATGAAATTACTTTAAAAAGTTTAAATAGCATCCGAATTATTTTTCCGATTCCAATTAAATAGTATTTATGAAGCGTAATCGATGTTGCGTGTACGCTCATTAAAGGCATTGTTTTCGTTGCGTTTACATTCGCGCGCTAGGAACAAAGTTCATTTAAATTTCATTAATTATCGTTTAAAGTTCAAAATAATTTAAAAATAGAGGCAAAATATATTAGTTGTTGAAATAAATCATAAAAAATACATTTTAGTACACTAAGTGCTGTTTTATCTTAACAAAATGTATTATTATATGGAACTGTAAAGTAGTAGGTACCTATAAATAATTTAGTAATATAATCATTTAAAATAAGTAGTATCTACATACCAGGAGGTTAGTCACTATAATGATCCTTAGACTTTCATCATTCGAGGCACATTCGACTTCGAAAAAAGTATGTACGACAACATTTCGTTTTTATGACATTTTTAAAATTATTGTTGTCGTATTTTTTAAAATAAACCAGGAGAGATTGTTAAGTTTAAAATAAGCTAAAATTAGTGTCAAACGGTTTTTTTTATCTTTTATTACGCGTAGGTTGGCTTACATTGCAATTTTTAGCGAGAAAGTAAGTGTTACTTAACCCGCTTTATTTAAAAGATAATTGTATTTGTTATTTCGTGGATTGTGCTGTGAAATAAATATTCAAGTTGCCTAATATTTTAATTTAAAGAATTAATATGGGAGAATCGAACTGATCGAGACATTCAATTGTATTAGATTATTTCCAGGATAATTTAAACTTAACCGAAAATTACTTTTTATTCGATTCCTGATTGATCTTTTGAAAATTTGGCGTCACATGCAACATGGCTCGGAAATGTTTATGACTGGTCCAACATTATTTTTGTAAAATATACTCGTACTATCCGAATGTTTCCTAAAACTTGTTTTTTTGCAGCATCCGAAAACCGTGATATGGGTAAATAGTAGCGATTTTCATACGCTTTGCTTCGCACTTCACTTAAAAAACTGTCGAAAAATCCCAGCACACCCCACAACCAACAAACAACCCAAAAACAAGCAATAAAACCACAATCGATGAATCGATACGTGTCAATCGAGCATCGGCGAAGTCGGCCGAATGTCGGCGATCGTCAATATCTCGTTTTCTTTTTACGCGCCCGTGGCCGAGTTAGAGGTTATCGTTCCATTTTTGAAATTCGCGCCAATTTTACGAGTAATCAATTGGAGTTTTTTGAAAGCATCAACTTTTTGTTTGCTTAGTTGGCATTTGTGCGAGTAATGAAAGTATCGAGTGATGTTGTTGGTTTTGATTTTGCAAAAAGAGTTTTTCAAGTTTATTTAGCCGGTGGCAGATGGTGGTAATATCTACGTACCTATGTATATAAATACGTTCTTTCTTTTGTTAAAAAAAAGAAATAACACGTGTCATTATAGTTGTTCGTAGTGACCTTGTTAGTTAAGTCTACGAACGATTTTAATTCAATTTGGTGATTATATTCTTTAATCTGTGCGTAGCGATTAGCGATCCTACTAGCGATCTGAGATGCAAGGAAGGTATGTACAATTTTAAGTGCATAAGAATAATAGCAATCGAATTTTTGGCGTTTTGAGAATAAATGATGACAATATATTTGACTTATTTGCTTATTTTTGTTGCGTCCAAGAAGACAAAGGTCGTATCAAGTCTAGTATGGACATACTGCCTTTTTGTTTTACTTCGATTTATTTTACTGTAAGATACATATATACAAAACATGAGATACAGTATACAATGATATTCAGATATACATGTAGGTATTATTTATTTGGCAAAAAAAAAGGAATGGTTTGTGAATGTTTATGAGGTTATTATTGACTTTTGAACTTGACACTTACTAAACTTCTAAAGTATTAAGTACTTCAAATTCAAAGGAGTTTAACTAAAATAATAATTACAACTTTTATTGTCAAAGAGCCCTAAAGTTGATCAATTTACTGAATAATTTACCTATATGATTTTTTACTAACAAGAAGGTTTAACTATTTATTTATATTTTATCTGTCAGCTTACAAAACAAGATATATTGACGACGCGCTGGCCTTGTTGGTAGTGACCCTGCCTATGAAGCTAGCGGTCCTGGGTTAAAATCTCGGTAAGTGCAAATATTTGTTCCTGAGTCGTGGATGTTTTCCATGTATTTAAGTATACATTTCTCTATTTAAGTATTTATATCGTTGTCTAGTACCCATAGTACAGTCAACGTCAAAAGTAAGTGATCAAAATTAACATTTCAAAACATGTTCAAGCATGACGCCCCAGATAAAACAGATTATAACAAAGTGTCATTTTCAACTGAATATTTAATTAGTCAAAAGAAAATGATCATAAACGATGCCATAACTGTCTCTTTACAGAAAATTTCAATAAAGAATATATATTTTTTTACCTAAGTGTCAAGTGTCCAACAAGATAAAGTCAAAATGACAAAATCTCCAAATGAAAACTAGGGTAATCACGGCAGTTAAAAAGGATTTATTTTAAATGTTGCAAAAAAAAAACAAAGCGAAGTAGTAGGAACTTATTTCAACCCTTGATGGAAATGAGAGGTGTTATAGTTGTTTCGCGTGTTTGTCTTACGAGTATAACCGACGTTAACCGAACGTCTGACTTGTATTCCGAGGTGGGCTTGAGAAGACATGAAGGCCCAAACATTAATATTCACTTACATGTGATAGTTTGGTAGTATTACTGACTATTGCTATTTTAGAAAATCAGTTTTATTTGAAACACTCAGTAATGACTTTAACTGTTTGAATGGCATGTCATTTACTTATGACACATTACGAGCTAATTTACTAATGCTAAACTACAATAATCAGATACATCTGTCTTAATTTATTGTATATACTATTTTGAGACCCTATTTCATCAGTTTATTTTGCTGTTGACTGTACAAGCCTAGAGCTTAGTTTGGGACTAGGTCAATTGGTGTGACATTGTCCCCTGATATTTATTTATTTTATTATTTATTTATTTAAATTGTATTTACAAAACATAAAAACTATTTCAGTTCTCATCGATCGAGTAAGTAAATATGCTCTAGGTACTTCATTCTAAAACCAAAGGTGAAGCATTTTATCAATCCATTGCCTGATAAGCCGATGTTTTGCTTGCACCAGACAGGGCAAACGAAACCTAGTCTATGACTCCGTCGATTCCTCTAAATAATTCAGCCCCGCCCGACGCAGGCCGCGGAACAAAGCGTTAAGTGCAAAAAGTAAAAAACTGCGCACAGCAGCCTGAGTACACAACAACAATAAAATTGTCTGCCGATGGTCGTCATTTTGCGTAGCGATCCGCCAGGTGGTGTGCGTCGTCTGCAACGTAAACAAATAAATAACTAATTGTCGGTGGTCGGCTTTGGCACTTTAATTTTTCATTGGTTTTACTGATGGGGTTTGAAAATATGTAGTTTTACTCGTTTATGATAGAAACTTTTGGTATCGTTGACTGCAGTGATACAGGCAATGAATAAAATGGGTTTTATTTATAGGTACTTGACGGACAAATTATTGAACCGTGTGTGACAAATAAATAAAATCAAAATTGTAAAGACAACCTAAAGAGCTAATACCGCCATCTCCTTTCTACTATCGGACTTCAAAACACATCACGACTATCGCGAGATACCATCCGTACTTTTGAAATTCCGCATTTTCGAAAGATTTGCATCATCATACTTAATGCGTAAGTACTGCAAAAGAGTGGACACATACATACAATCTGAACCTATTTAATGCTAGGGTGGATAGGCATCTTCTGGCTGAGCTCACTTCGTCGTCGCCGAAATCTTCGTCCTCCAAGGGCAATCCATCATCAATAAAAAAAATAAGCTAACCTCATATTCGCCAGGACACAATTGCAATCTCAATCATTGACTCTTCGAAAATATTATCGCAAGTGAAAAACTAAATCTATAAATCACTTATGTATCCAACATATTACTTCTATTCGAACTGCAGAATATACCTTAGAGTAACAAGAGATTTTTAGTCCATACGCGTTTTTATAATAATAAAAAAAATGCCGCTAGAAATGTTGAAGATTATAATATATTTAAGAGGTTGAGAAGAAATTGCATTGCTTTTTTTTATTTTATTTCACTTACACGTACTACTCGTAACTATAGAGTAGGATATTTAATTTATTTTGATTTACACACTTTTAAACGTATTAGTCCCATTGAACCTGCACAGTTTTAAATTAAAATTAAAGTTAAATTAACCTCTAACCGCACCGAAATATCACTCCTGATACCGGTATCATAAAATATCGACTAAATCAAGCGCGTATCAAAATCCACCACCGAATTATCCCTTCCTTAAAAATAACTATACAAAGAATAACAGCCTTACCGTACCTGAATTTAAAATGAAAAAAAAAACCGCAAACCCCTTATTTTGCTTACAATAAGTTCTAAATTTCGCTGGAAACTTGAAATTGAGCGGCAATTTACATTTGCAAATACGTAGTATCTTTGTGTGCGTTTAGAACGGGTTTTTTGTAGCGAAAGTTGGTCCTGCAAACTTATATTTGCGGGTTATAGTGGCTCTAGCGTCACGGGGTGCTGTTCTTTTGTTTTTTTTTGAGTTGAATAGTGAAGTTGGTCGGAACATTACTGGAGTTCAAAAGAAAAAGGTATTATACGACTACGATGTCCATATGCGCACACAATTTTGTTGTTCTGTGGACGGTGTTTTAAGTAGAGCTATGTATTTTGCAGCGTCGTTGCTGCAAGGCTGAGCTCGAGGGTGCAACCCTTCTGGCAATGTGTAGTAGGTATATAAGCATTGTCTTATTGTAGCTATACTTATGTGTGAATGATTTTGGTTTGTTTACTCTCACCGTTTTGGTACTGGAAAAGAAGCAAATTGATTTTGTGTAATGCTGAAGTTTGTGAACGTTTGTTGACATGTGAGAATAGGAAAAAGTTTCTTGGTGCTTTGGGTAATAATAATTCTTAATTAGTAACGCACTGTTATATCCAAAAAGTAGCTATTCAAAAAATACAACTGTGTTAAATACATATTCTATGTACTTAAATAAAATAGCAAGTTTTTTGAGTTGATACCGTTTTGATATCTGAGTTATAAAAGATTACAATAGCTATATACAGTGCCAATTGCCAAGATACAAACATTTCCTTTTATTCTGAAAGCGCATATTGAACATGTCAATTACAGGTAAGATAACATTAAATTGAAAAATGCAATCTCAATTTCCCGGCTGCAAGAAACAAAGGCAACAAAGTAGAAACTGTAAAATAAACATTTTATGAACAAAGGCTTTTAAGTGGAGCGAAATGTGGCAAAGAAATGACAGGTTTAATAAAAGTTTTCTGTAACGATGTGGTTAGTTAGCGAGAGCGTCCGGAGATTTAAAAAGTAATTGTACCTATGAGGCTTTAATAAAAAAATATTTAGCGTCATGAAACAGCTTTGGTTATGTATCGTTCAAGATTTTACTTTTCTTTTCTATTATTTTTACGTTGCCGGTTTAGGTTATCGTAAAACCGTAGTCTAAAAATCTACAATATCAAGAATCTAAAATTAAGAGCGTCTTAACACGGTACCTAGCATGTAGAAAACGGTCAACATTTTTTTTTTATTTGGCCTTGTGGTCACGAGGATGACCGATGCGACTCGGCCGAAACGAAATAAAATAAGATAAAAAGTTATTCGTGTTACCGTGTTGATTGAACTTTTAATAGTTATTTTAATTATAGTTCCTGACGTAGAGACCTCAACATGTTGTTCTCCTAGTCATTATTATTACCTTTTTTTTTATTATTGACCTTACATTTGTAATGATTTTATTTGTGTTAGTTTTAAAAAATAATTATATATTACTTTATTACCTTGTAATGTAACTTACTTTTAAGTATTATTGTAGGTATTTAATAATTGAAAAAATGACCTTCTGCTGGAGTTTCTTGCGGCGCTTCTTCTCCGCAATGATGGTCTTGTCCGAAGCGCTAGTAGATTCACTCTTTATTACCGACGTGTAAAAGAGCCCTCATGTGGCCAATTTACTGAATAAATATTTAAATTTTGAATTTTTGAATTTTACATATGAGTGAAAAAGACGAAAGTTTCAAAATATGATGTGTAATTACTCAAAGGAACCATTTTAGGACTCACTTTTTTTTTTTAACCAGGTTTCCTTTACTTTTCGTCAAACGATTGACAAAAGGCCAAATTTATGTCACGGCTAATAGAAACAAAATAATAATTGTCTATTGGTACGGTGTTAATTAAATCTACGAAGGCACGCCCTGCCACGCAAATTAATTTAGCACGGTTACGGGAGGCAAAATAGAATTTAACGTGGGGGCAGATTAGACGGAACAACAATATTCTGAAAAGGCAGCTAAACATTTTCGAGTAAAAATGCATCATTCCAAACAGCACCTTTTTTAATTAGTTAAAATTTTCGGCCATTTTTGAAATTTAGTGGGTAGAGGAAACACTAAGGTACTTAGTAGTTAATACATAGACTGGTAAACATCTCTGTCTGATTGTGCAAAATGTGGTGCAAAATTATCGACATTTTTTTAGAGGTTTTGGTATTTCTGTAGCTCTGCCTACTCCACTCTGGGAATGAAGGCGTAAGTTTATGTATGTATCAATATTAAAATGACCAACTGTCCCGGATTCGACTGTAGTATTTATAATTACCCTTCTTAGTTTTCGTCTTTCTTCAGTTCGCCGATTACGTAAAAGTAGGTCCCGTCTTCATGTGACGAGAACTTGACCGGCGGAGGCACGTGTAAGGTGGTAGCCATGTGTAATTTAACATTACCTAGCAAATGGTAATTGGTAATCAGCTCCAGCTCGCTTGTCCGTTGTTTACTCAAAACTAATGTAATAGGTAACCAATGCCCATCAAATCTCACTTGTCCCAGCTTATCTACAATTAAAACTCGTGCATGGGGGTATGCTGGCGCAGCGTTCAGAAGTACGCACGCAGCACTAATCTATATGCAAATGTACGCTTTATCGACCGAATCAGCCTTCCTTATTTTATGCCAGATTCGCTTGACGGCATGCTGGAGAATTTGAAATTTGAACTTACATGATTTTACACTAATTACGAGTAATACTAGACACTAAACATTGCCTGTGACTCTATATCGTATTATGGGAGTGAATAAATATCAGAGGACAGCCTCACAATCTCCAGTCCCAAATTACGCTTTAGGCTTGAACTATGGGTACTAAACATATAACTAATTAAATCCTACTAATATTATAAATGCGAAAGCTTGTGTGTTTGTTTGTTTCTCCTTCCAGTTGCAATTTATGGATTAGGATGAAATCGACATAACTTTATACCCTGGATTAACAAATAAATAGGCTACTTTTCATCCTGGAAAATTTAAAAGTTACCAAGGGAATAACGATAATCGAAATCTACGCGTACTAAGTCGTGGGCACGTAGGTAAGGCAAGCAAGTAGGGAAATGAATAGTGATATGTATACATAGAAAACATCTAAAACTCAGGAACAAATATTTGCTATCCCTATAGCTTATGGGCTTTTTCGGGCAAAAAGAGGTTTTTGAGGTGCATCCGAACACATTGATTAATCTCCTAAAAAAGTATTATTATTATTATTTATGTATTTATTATTTAAGTTGATCAGTTTTGAGTAAAAAATAAACAGTTGTATTTTATTTTAGGTTAAAAACCCCTATTTAACTGATCGACCGCCGAACGGTGTTCAAAAATGTAAGCAAGTTTTTAGTAACGCTTTTTAACTTCTAAACGATCGTATTAACTAAACAAGGCATCAGAGATTAGTGAAAAAAAAAAACTTAAAATGACGTATTTGTTAAGGAACTACCAAAATATCTCTCTTTTGAAATAAAAGATATCAACTGCGAAAGGCCAGTAACACAAATTAATTTAAACTTAAGTTAATCTTCCATCACAACCATTTATCGTTTTAAAAGCATAGCGCAAAGCATTTAAAAAAATATTACCGGTTTTAAAAATGGACAATCGAAAGCCGATAAATAGCGTATGTGAATACAATGGTGATACAAATTCAAAACCCAACTTTTTTTGCCAGCAATTTATTCCACACCCCTTTTAATAAGCTCAATATTGCAGCTCAAACTCTGCAAAAACGACCTCAAAGAAACTGGTTTAAAGATTCCTAATATAAACAGTTCGATTGTGCAGCCAGCACAGATCGCAGAATGCAAACAGCTCGCTGCAAAACCAAACAGGTTTTACATTCATGTCAATATCATTGTTGCTACTGGCTGGTTTTTTCACAACGAATACATAATAAAAGGGTAAATCACAATCGCATTATGCAGCGACTTCGAGACGCGCAAAAAACACCAGCTGCACACTGGCCGTAAATTTTAACTCCAAAATCCATTTACGAATTAAAACGATCTATTGAAAAGCGAGTCGCAATTCCATTTACGGACTTTGAATTCAAAAATGGAATGTTTTAATCAAAAACAAACGAACGCATACTTTGCAAAGCCAAGAAACGGCAAGTAAACTAAAACGAGTGCTGACATCATTTGAAAAAGTAAAATTTTAGTCTACCGTGGCGGAATATGAAAGGAGTTATCGCAGCGATCTCTCGCGCACTAAATCACTGTATATAAGGGGAAGGGGTATTTACTCGCAAACGGACAAAATAAATGTTTTATTACATAATGCGAATTTCTCAGAGGCTTATTTGGGAGAGCTCAGCCGAAAATAAGCCTTTACGATAAAACATAGCGTTCATTTTCGTTGGTTCTGTTCTTGAAAAACCGTTTTAAGGTCTAGCTTTAGAAATGAGACCGTTTTGTTTGGTTGCAGGGTTCAATTTTGTGTAGGTGGATGTTGCAGATGTGCCTTGTATATAAAAAGGGTGCAAAATTTGAAGTAGAGATTTGACCGGGCGCGACAGGCTTCCCTACAATGCTATAGACACGGGTGTTTCTTATTTATGAATCATACGTAATGAACCGGTTTGAATGGAAATCATTAATTAGAAAAAGGCACAGTTTTTTTTTCACTTTTCGGTTAGTATGCTGCGTTTGTATTGCGTATGTTTTGCGCTTATTTGTACAAGTATTTCATTTTCAATCATTCTACGGCTTTAGTACCTACCTACCTTCTTTGTGGTAAATTTTAAAACAGCGTTCACTTAAAAATGAGTTTTGTTAGTTATTTAAAACTACCTAAGCTTAAAGTAAGTTGGAATTTGTAAGTAATAAGTAAGATACACCAATCTAATAATAGTCCTTAATTAAAACTTAATTCTCTGGCAAAATCAGGAAAATCTCAATCTTGATTTTGATTATTTATGGCCGAGCAAAAAAGCAGTTCCTAACTGAAGGTCCTTTTAAGTCTTGATGTAGTCTACCCACTTACCGTAAGTCTGCACTTTTGCGGGTGGTAGGACCTTGTGCAGGGTCCATCCGGATCTCTACCACCATCTTATCCATTAACCTACCGCCAAACAACAGTGTAAGCATTGTTATGTTCCGGTTTGGGGATAAGACAGCCGGTGAAATGACTAGCATTGAGGCAGTCCATCTTAGTCCTCAGGATTGGATTTGCATTGCAGTCTTGTGAATGCGACTGTCTATGGGTCACAGTTTCCACTTAGGGCCGGTACAGACGGACAGCATTTCAACTGCAACCCAGCTGCAAAGTGGCAGTTCCAGGGCTGTTCTGATGCAGTTGGTGCAACTGCATCGAAACTGCAAACACATTGTGCAGTCCGCTTGCAGGTGTCGTGCAGTTGGTTTGCAATGGGTTTGCAGTTTCGATGCAGTTGCACCAACTGCATCAGAACAGCCCTGGAACTGCCACTTTGCAGCTGGGTTGCAGTTGAAATGCTGTCCGTCAGTACTGGCCCTTACCATCAGATGGCCTGTGTGCTCGTTTGTCTTCTCTATGACATAAAAAAAAACTAGGGTGTCATGTGAATGCTGTTGATATAATTGTAAAAAAAAAAACTGTGTTAATGTGTAACCGAAATGTAACCCTTGGTGCGCAAGTCCGATTCGAACTCGAAAGGATATTAATAAAAAAAACCTGTTCAGACGAGGAGTAGGGATAGAATAATGCCATATCCGTTTCAAAAATGTTCAGTCACAGTCAGTTAATCATTTACTTTGCAGTTTGCACGTAATTTCATAATCTATCAATTAAGTACGAATGCAAATGTCACTATTCGAAGGCATATAGAATTGGATTGCTATAACGCCTATAACCTAATTGATAAATATGCCTGTTCATTTATGAGCTATTAAATTATATCAAAAAGCTCTTTATTAAATCATTTATATTCATTTAAGACTAAGATAATTAGTAAACTGTTAGAAAAAACTACTTGTTTTTATCACAATGAGTAGGTACAGTTTAATACAAAATGAACAGGTAAATTCGTGAATTTTAATATGAATATCAGTTTTAAATCCCTAGGCACTGAAGCCAATTCAAATTCAGCGGTTCTGTATACAGTAGATACTACAGATGTACGTGACGATAGGCATTGCAAATATAAATACCTACCTCCTGTAGCTGAAAACCGAGTACACTCATACATTATTGTAATGTAGCAGTGAAGTATAATGACGTCGTATTTTATCTTAAGAAAATGAGAGCCAACCAAGAGAGATATTCTCTTATGCCCAGTTCCTATATTCAAGAAACGAATCGTTTTCCCTACGGGCAGTAGCGTTATGACATTTGCTACATACAAAATGTGTCAAATTTTAACGAGACGTCACAACTCTACCAACGGTTTTGAATATAGGAACGCACCATTAGTTAACAAAAAAATAGTAAGTAGTTGTAGTGACAACAGCAGGTTCTTTACTGATTAAACTAACATCTTAGTTTATGTATTTAACTTCTTGTTAGGCTCGAATGGAATCAAGATGTTTTGCACAACATTCACAATTCTAGTTAAAAGCGACCAATTATTTTAGTGTTGCTTCCTGTGTTAGTTTATCAATGGCTAAACTAAGTTTACTGAGAAAGCAAGATAAATACGAACCCAAGCGATGAAATACGATGTCGTTTGATTAACGCCTACGCCTTTATTTTTGTTTTATGAGAGCTCTTAATGTGAAGTGAATAAGAACTGCTATGATGACAACAAATCTACGTTTCGTTTCATTACGTTTACAAGGACTTGTTGTTCAGTCAATCTCCCTCGTCGTGATGTTCTCCTGGTCATTATTTTAAATTGAATGTTATTGACTTTACATTTGTAATGATTAAATTGGTTCAAGTTTTAATTATTATTTATTTTATTTTATTACCTAGTAATGTAAGTTACTATTAAGTATCATTTTATTTTAAATGTTAAAAAAATTACCTGCCGGAGTTTGTTGCGGCGATTCAATGACCTTGTCCGAAGCACTAGTACATTTACAATGTGTATTAAAAAGAGCCCGCTTTACTAAATATTTTGAATTTTGAATTACGACATCGAAGCAGCATCGAGGGCTTATTCAAAGTAGAAGCCCATGTACACATTAAATGAATGTACAAAATACACTCGTTTTGCAGCTACTGGGGGGTAGGTATATCTACGAAATGTATATCTGTCGAATTTACACAGACGCCGCCTGCCCCCTAACCTCAAAACATAACTCTTTCTAAGCCCAAAAAAAGGCGAAACCTTTTCCAATTATAAAACCCGAAGCCCCGGGCTCCAAAAAAGGTTATTTAAATAAAACCCGCCGTTCTGTGTCGCATAAATTGCCTTCATTAATTTCCGGCCTGCGAAATATTGTCTTGAAGGGATAATCAAATACAAAAACGGGGAAATGGCGGTACATCATTTCCATAACATTTTTCGCCCCCTTTTCTGTCCCATTCGGGCCCCCTTTCCGGTCCCCCGGCCCCTTTATGAGTCCTCCAATTACAGCAACGATCGAGCTTAAGCTTGCATTAGAGAGAACGGTAATGGCAGCAATTATCTACATACCTACACACAAATGCGCGCTCGCTTTCAGCTTGGGTTTTTTAATGGTTCATATCGGCTAATTTTCCTGTTCGTGACTCTTTTGTTTTCATTGTTATATTTAAATACACACATTATGTTAAATGACTTGAATGTAAAAATATCTCATTGTTGACCAGAAAAAAACATACTTCTAATAAACATAAGTACTCACGAAATAAATGTTATCGATAATATCGATAGTTTTAAAACCACTTTCGTCGAAAATATGCTGGGCTGTATTGGCCATTGCGTAAATAATGCTTTTCCCGGCCGTTTTCTACATGCTGCATTTATTCTGATTTACAATATTTCGTTCATTTATAAGGTACTCGTAGTTACATAAGTGCTTACAGAAAACGAGCAAAGATGATCTTTAGCTTAGAATAATGTACCTCGTATTGGCTTAAACATTCTCTGGAACAGCGCGAGGGTAGGCTCCAGAAGGTGATCGCATGTTGTGTTCTGAATGGTTTGATGTAGGGTAACCAACTGAATCAACTAGCATAGAGAAATTCCATCTTGGTCCATAGGGTTGCCAACGTTTTGAAATATGTAAAAATATGAAGTATAAAATTACGTGGTAAGTAAGAAGAAAGATTTAAATTGTGTATCGAAAAAACAATTTTATATGTATGATCTCAGAGTTGATTTACCAAAATAACCACCAGGTAGCATTCGTTTGGCATTTCGATGGCTTGATAAAGGAAACTACCTAAGGGAATATAGTATTTCATTGCACGAAGGCACGTGGGCGTGCGAAGGTACTTAAATATCTATGAGTCCATGCATATTAAATTAAGGAGTGGGGCGGCACTTCATGGGTTGAACACTGTAGGTATATAATACAGAGTGGAAAAAATCATGTACCACAAATCAGTTTACTAAAGTAATGAGTGTTTATTTATTTGCATTTTTATTTGGTTTGATTCCGGGCTCAGGTAAGTTTAAAAAAATAAATGTGAACGCAGTTAGTTATTTAAAAAAAAATCCTTTAAGTAAAATAAGCTATCCCAAGGACTTGAGGCAGGTACCTTCCCCTTCATGGCTCGTTGATTTTTTCCACCCTGTCTGTTTTCGAGTTTTGACTTTTATATTACTATTTTTTATTCATCCGTAAAGCAAAGGGCTAACGGGACTAGTCTATTACCAAGTCTCCACTGTCCGTCCGTCCGTCCATCTGTCTGTAACCGGGCTTTCATGAACCGTTATAGGTAGATAGTTGAAATGTACCAAAATATAATAAAATAAAAAATGAAGAGGGGATCTAATACAAGAAATCGTTGGCGTTTTTTCCTCGTCCTTAACAATCTCTGTACAATATCTTGTAATGGGTAGACACGTGAAATGTTCAAAAAAAGTGAGTATAAAATTAAATCAAACATTAAAATAAGACTCGCACGGAATCCTTGCGCGAGTTCGACTCGCACTTGGCTGGTTTTTTACGGTACTCCTTTATATACTAAACCAAGGTTAAAACAAACACGAAGTCCGCCGTTTCCCAGCAACACGCCTAAACAAACAAAAAGCGTGGCGTGTATGTTTGTCTCTGCTTAATTAATTTTCTCATACCTAAACGGGGAGAACCGGCTGGAGGAGGGCTTTTGCAGTTTGTCTTGTCAGTGTAGTTATATTGTTTTAGATGATCACTAACTGTGTATGGAAGCACTAACCAAAATGATTTTGTATAACATAAAAAAACCCCGTTTATAATGCCGATCTCTTTTTCATTTTCACAGATTTACAAGAAAATATTTGGATTGAACTAACGTTCTTTTAAAAAAACACGTCCTTATCGGTCCATCCAGTGTGTACATACCGATGCACAGATATAAACATACATACAGATACATACATACATAGTTACTCAGGTACAAATGTTAAACTTTTAACGATTCTCTTTTTGGTCGTGGTTTTAAAGCACGAACAAACGGTGACTTCATTCATAGTACAAGTCTGTCAGAAAGCAATCTGTAATAACCCGACTCCATGTTTTGAGATTTTCGTCGTTGTATGTTTAATATGTTATTACTTTACAATGTAAAAATGTACCACCTTAAAATGAACACAGTAGTAGTGTAGTTAAGTTATGTAAAAACTTCAAATAAAAATAATGAATACATTTCATTTACAGGATGTGCTGTATTTAAAATTTTGCTACTGAACTTTACTCTAGTCAAAGAGGCACCATAAGAAGAAGCAGGATCAACCTGTATCTTCCCTGTATTTATAAATTTAGTCTGGACCGTTATTTTGCCGCTGAATATACAAGTAGGTAAATACTGCGCCTTGTATAATCTCGGATGCCACATTTCCTTTTACATAAACAACCCCGTCCGCAAAGGGGTGGTTTTGATTAAAATGATTAATATTTTAACGAAAATTAATCGGGGGTGGCGTGTTTGCTCTGCAGGCACATCGCAAGGACGGTGCCAAGATATATGGATATTTCAAAAACACTCATCAATTTTCTGTTTTTAATTGAGTTATGAGTGTGTGCTTACTAAATAAACGAAATAGGCGTCCCTTCGGTAATTAGAAAGAGACAACAGTGCGTATGTAGGTACTTACAATGTTTGTATTTTTGTTTGTAAAAAAAAAAACTGAAGACATTGTGCAATATGTAAGTAGGTACTTTTTATGAAGTATCCGCAGACATCTCAGTATGTATGTATGTATGTAAGTATGATGCAAGGCCATGTAATTTATACTGTGTTATATTGAGTAATAAAAACTGAATCTGAATCTGAATCTTTATTGTACAAAAGAAAAACCAATTAACAATACAATTAATATGAAAATATGTACAAAGGTGAACTTATCCCTTTAAGGGATCTCTTCCGGCTAACCCTTGAGAGATCTAACTTAGTTATCTATCTACCTATCATTCGTCTCTAGTGAGGGTATTTTAGCTTAAACAGATGTTAGAAGTTAATTACTAGTATTAAAGGATGTAGGGAGTATTGTAGGATGTGAGGGGTCAATCGCAGGTGTCGTGATTATACAACTTTACATACACTAAAGGTCTCTTAACCCGGTTTACCCTGATTTAGCTATACATCATCTATAGACACACGTACGTAGTAATTTGCTACTGCGTCAGAAGAAGGGTTATCAGGCAATTTGTCACAAAAAGGCACCGCTAGGCGTCATTTATAACCCCCCTAAGGGCCTAATTGTCCCTCCGAAGCCTTCGCGAATGCGTAATGCGTAACGACGTGACGTAAATCGTAGGGATTTAACCCTTATCTCGCCGCTATGTAGTATATAGGGCTATGTGGTGTTTTATACAGCGTTAGAAAGGGTTTAATGGATATGACGGGAAGCTCTTGCCTTAGGGGCTTTGTGTCAGGTAATTTATTATTTTGTTTTGTGAAAGGTTTCAAACTACCTAGATTTTTATTTTATCTTCTGCACGTGACTTCGTCCGCATAATTTTCTATTATCGTAATTCCCTCGGAATGATTTATTTTTTCCGGGTGAAAAGTATAGCCTGTATTCATTTAGGGTGTAAGGTATCTCTATTACGAATCCAAATCCGTGAAGTTTTTGCAGCCTGAACGAGTACGAACGGGCTTTTTTTTTTAACTTATACACAATAAAATTACACTGAAACAAAAACATAAAAAAAGGAAAAGAAAAGACAAACACTGTGGCAATTGTTACGCAATGTTCCCAACTCAGCAGCAGCTTTAATAGTTTACTAAAACACAATTGAGACCATAACTCAATGGTTTACTACGCCAAAAACAAAAGCATTTATTTGTCCAAAATCCCAAACAAAATAACATAAATAAGATTTTTTATTCTCCAACCAACTTTAAATTCTTCGAGTTTAATTTAAGCGGAATATCTCCGAAAGCACCTAAACTTTCCGCAAAAAGCTCTCAGCATTTACATAATGACTTTATATTATACTCGCGACCCATCGCCGGCTGAATTTTAATGCCCCTAGCTATTTTTTCCACTTTTAATGCCCCCAGCATATAATTTTGAATATAAATGCGTACTTACTGCTATAATGAAACCGTCGTTCTTTGAAATGAACGTCGGAATTTTCCGCAAATTCGCATTTTGTCAACGACACTCTTCCATGAAAAGGTGCAATAACAGGTAGGTATTCCGTTGGCCTGACGTAAATTGATGTTTTGTTCAAACTGGACACTGCCGCACCGGTGCGGCTACGACATTTAACGTGTTAAATGATTTTTAAATTGTATAAAACATTTATTCTTTCTCAAAATAGAAGCATTAAGTATATCAAAATGTAACCAATTTTTGTAAGTTTAGTTATATACCTAAGTAATATTTGTTTATTTTAATTGGTTAATTTGACTGTCTGATTTTAAATTCGGCAAGTTGTTATTGTAGGTACCTATTAACAATTCAGTCCAAACCAACTTATATAATACTTGTTTCTTTGACTTGTAATAAATAATACTCAGATACCTTGCCACGACGTTCAGTACAAAATAAAATTATTAATCAACTCTGTTCTCGTATTGCTTGCGAGTAAAGTAAGTTAAATCATTCTGTATTGACCAAATAACGAACATTTTAATATATAGTCAGATAATTCATTGTCGTATACCTACTTTTAATTGTTATAAAGAAAAAAAAACAATAACGATGCAATAAGAAATGCCACTGTAAATAATAAGTAGGTAAATAGCATGGTCTGTCTGACCATTTCATCTAACTCATAACATGTTTTTGACTAAGAATCGGTACAATTCAAATTCCGACCAGCCGGCTCGGCGTCAAAGAGCGCCTACGAATATTGAAGTGAGAAACACCGTCTACCACAGTGCAACTTTGATTAAAGGCAAAATCGTGTATTCCCTAATTCCCCTTCGCAAACTTCAACATATATCCCTATGTATTACATACCCCAGAGGTTGGTCCTAAATGGAATATTCATAAAAAAACCCCGTTTACGACCTTGTAAAGGGCCGCATAAAAATTTAGAGGCAAAAAGTACCTACGCCCTTTCTGCGTACTCTTGGGATGGACTGAAGTTTGTAATTGAATTTTTGCCTCGAGCCGCAAAGGGCGTCCCTGTTTAATTTGCCGTGCTCGGGAAAGGGTTCCTGACGCTAGCCCAAGATACAGGGTGATGCGGAAACAAGTACGATCGATGCGGAAACTAACATCATTTATTTTATAAAACTCACGCAAAAACACACGCGCTAAATTGTGCAAAAATGCTGTTAGGTAGCTTTTTGCGTTTTTATGTACCTACACTTAGTGAGATCCGTTCCCGCTACTCGCCCGCTTTTGTAACAGCATTAAAGGCACAATATATATTGTTGTAATCAAAAAGAAATATTCCATTTTTTTGCAGCGAAAGGGTTGGTCCTTTTTTCCAGCCTACGTGCTAAAATTTAATTCGGGCCTTCCGAATTACGTGAAATGTTTACGCCTCGCTTATTGAAAAAAATAAACCTAAGGCTTTTATTTAGGAAGGTTTTTACGACAATAAATAACGACTTTGTATAAAATAAAATTGCTGTATGCTAAAACCGTTTAATGTTTTTTTCGGAATACCTAAATTATATGTTCCATGCCAAGTTTAGTTAGTGGTTACCTATGTAATATCTCATAAATTATTCTTAAGGGTGTAAAAACAATTTATTTTCGACGATTATTTAGTAAATCAGGTAAAGCCAAGCCGCAGCAGCAGTGTTCGCATTGTTGTGTTCCGGTTTGGGGATAAGACAGCCGGTGAAATGACTAGCATAGAGGCATTCCATCTTAGTCCTCAGGGATGGCAACGCATTTTGCAGTCTTGTGAATGCGAATGTCTATAGGTCACAGTTTCCACTTACCATCAGGTGGCCTGTGTGCTCGTTTGCCTTCCCATGCAATAAAAAAAAAAAAAAAAACTATTTATAATAAATGCGAAAGTTTGTGCATGTGTTACTTTGTTACCCCTTCACACTGCAACAACTGGACGGATTTGGATGAAATTTGGAATGGAAATAGCTTATACCCTGTGTTAACACATAAGCTACTTTTCATTCCGGAATTTAAATTTGCCGAGTGAATAACGATAATCGAAATCTACGCGAAGTCGCGGGCTAAAGCTAGTGTAAAGCTAGGTCAATTGGTGTGACATTGCCTCTTGATGTTTATTTATTTATTATATTAATAATAGTTATTAAACTCTCTTTTATACGCTGACGTTGTAATGATTGATACACTTAATAATAATATTACAATGTGTTCTCAAACTGCGCATTTTTTTTCCGATCACTTGCCAAAAAAGAGGCCTTTGTTTATCTGTGGTTCTGTATGTGGCATCGAAGCTCGGCAACAAATAAGCACAAAAAAACGTGTGCAAAAATTCACTTCATCCGCTAGCTGGAAAAAGTAATTAAAAATACAACGGGACGAATTATCATGCTTTTTTTCTTTCTATTAAAAAACACGTTATAAGACTGTCAACAATTTGCTTTATCCAAACGTCTCTTATGGGTAAATAAAGTGGGATTAAACAGGGTATTGCCTGTGCTACTACCAGTGTACTGTGTACTGTGATACTGCGTTGTACTACTGACCAAAATTAGTATCATAAATTTGAGGTAGGTTTAGGTTATGTTAGTTTTGCAGCAGGCCCGGAGGGCTAAACCACCGAGTAAAAGGAGCTCCGCGTGAGCGGAGCTCCGTCGACCCGTTAATTTGATATTCAAATAGAAATCATTGCTCAGTAGTACCACTGGTAGTACCACGGGTAAGAAACTTATATAACTATTTAAACAAAAAATATCATTTTCTCATGCTAGTAAATGGTGTCAAAAAACGAAATCGTGAATAGCCTCTTCCAATAAGTAAAATAAACGGTTTAACAAGTATTTTGTCCGCTGCGATGTAGACATGAAGAATCTGTTTATAGCATACATCATTCAGAAGGACCTTGAGAAATCCCATACAATCATGTAACTGTTCCTTTTGGCACATTGCGTGTATTTTATTTCCTAACCCCGTTACTTATAAACATGGAATAAGCTTGGAATAGTTTATGCCATGCTTTGCCTTTATCTGAAACTAGCGGCCCGCCAGCGGCTTCGCCCCGCTGCAAATTCAGGACTTTCCCGGTGGATTTTTCAATTATTTTCTTTTATAAAAACCTTGTCCTGACATTGACAAACACAACAAAAAAGAAATCAGCCAAATCGGTTCAGCCGTTCTCGAGTTTTGCGCTTACCAACACATTTAGCGATTCATTTTTATTATATAGATTGTGACATTTGCATCTGACAGAAAGTGACAAAGCATGGCATAAACTATTCCAGGCTTATTCCACGTTTATAAGTATGGGGGTAAATGTTTAGGGCTTAATAACAACATTCAAATCTAATGAAAGATGGTAAATTCGTTAAAGAACTGTGCGTGAAGTTATCATTATTACACTACAAAATTTGTATCATTGCCTTCGTTGGTTTGTTAAACGCTTTAGTAGAAACGGAGATGTCCTATGAGCCTATGACTCTTGTTTTAGCATTTTTAGCATTTATCCCCGATGTCTCGGACCACTACATAAATATAATATGTCTACTGCTCAGCATGCACACAGAATAAAGAAAAATAAGAAACATAAAAAAGAAAGAAAAGCATTTATTGATGTCAAACAACAGCAGAGGACAGATAAATACCTAAGCACAATAAAAATGTACTTAGTTCACGGAATGGTCCCAACTCAGCGTAATGCTGGCATTGAAGTCAGCGCTTGTCTTCAAATAAAAATGTCATCAACTCTCTTTCTATCTAGTATGTAAATATAAAGACGCACTGAGCGACAAGCGAGAAAATACAGCTTGGAAAGAGTGTCTTCGTCGCGTAAAATCTGCTTGCAAAGTCTACTGTGGGTAACTATCTGGTAGCGTAGAAAAGTTAATTCGACATGCAAACGTGATGAATGATCATAGTTAATGTATTTTTTATTAATTTTTCTTGATCTTTCTTTTAATAATGTCGTAGTCGTAGTAGAGCAAATAACACTTGAGTACCTGATCACGACAATCATCAAGTACTTAAAAAACGTTAACATTTACCGACTGAGCATTACTTTTTATTTAATTTACTGTCAAGACGGTAAAATTTGGTTCCAAGCTTTAACTGGACCGTAAACAATTACCGTTTCGATCGAGAGGCACATACCTATAGTATTATGGTGCAAAGCAGTTAGTGATTTGTGTGATAACTTAGTGCTTTTTTTAGTGTAGTAAAAGAAAATAGATGAAATGAAAATTAAATGTAATACAATTTATTAGGGCCTTAAAGCACTTAAGATAAGAAATAATACAATTTTCTTAACTAAATCATCTTATTCTAGACAACCTAAAAATAAAGACAAACACTCCACAGACTTAAACCAAAACTCAAAAATAACAAATATGGTAGGAGAAGAACATGCCAACATACATAGTGAATTAAAAGTAACACCGCTTCGGCGTGTAGCAGTTATATATAAAAAGACAGTTGTTTGCTTTTATTATGTTTGCGTTGGTTATCGAATGTGTCTCAGTCGAGCCTTTGTTGGCCGATGGGGTGAGCTCAGATATCATGGTATCATGTGTTAAGTTAATTAATTAATCGGCATTCTAGCGTTCAGTTTCTGTAAGAATCATATCTCGTTAATGCAAATAGTTTGTTAACAATATAAATCTACTTTAATAAGCACATAGGTATATTTATTTTTGTTCTATACAGCCTTTTCCCGATCATTGCAGTAATGTAGTAGGTAATATTATTAGCCCTTTTCAAAAACGACATAAAATCGTCAACCATAAAATCACGGAGTGCACTTTTACACGTCAAAAATCTACCAGCGCTTCGCAAGAGACCACTGCTGAGAAGAAACGCCGCAAGAAACTCAACAGTAAGTCGTTTTTTAAATATTGCTTATGATATTATACAATAATAAACTTAAGTTTATTATATAAAACAATGAATCTCACATAACACCAAAAATTAATATATTCATGCGTAGTTGAGCAGGAAAATGTGTCAAAACTCAGAATTGTCACAAAACTAAGCAACAGTAATAAAAAAAATAAAAAATAGAAAGTATACAAGTTATACTTACCTGTGACGGTGCAAGACAACCTGCATAAAAGTTTCGATACATTCTCCTACAGAAACCGTGTCCCCTAGACAATATACAATATTTACATATTTTTTATGAATAAGTTATTATTAAATTATTTAGGTGTTGGCCAAGCATTTTTATCTGTTAGATAGTCTTCGATCCTATAGTAAGCTTTAGACATCAACGACTTTTTCAAGTCAGTTTTAAGTACTGGAAATGGTAACTTTAAAACAACGTCAGGTAATTTATTAAAGAAAAGGATGCATTGACCTACAAATGATTTATAAACCTTACGGACACGAAATTTTTTAATAGCAATTATTTTTTTTCTTGTATTCAAATTATGTACCGTAAAATGTGCCTACTTTGCTCCCCCATGGGTAACTATGCTCCATAGTGACTTTTTTGTATGTTACTTATAAGACAAGGCCGATGGCAAATTTTCTAAAAATAATTGATGTATACATCCAGCTGCGCAGTGAATGAAAGCACTAGAATGATTTACAATACAGAATACCTCAATATAACGATGGAGCAAGATTACCCGTGGGGGAGCAAAGTAGGCACATTTTACGGTATATCACAATTCTTAACAAAAGAGTCTTGATTTTTAATGACATAAATAATATTCTCATAAATAAATTGTGACGCTACTGTCAAAATATTAACTTCTTTAAATAGTAATCTTAAGGAATCACGGGAGTTTAGATTATGTATATAGAACGAATGGCTCTTTTTTGCAACACGAATATAGTATGTATGTCAACAGCTTTTCCCCAAACCAGAATACCGTACGACATAACACTATGAAAATAACTGTAATAAACTAAGCGGGCTGTCTCAACATTAGCAAGTTGCCTGATTGTCCTAACAGCATAAGCTGCCGAACTTAATTTACCTGCTAGTACTGCTATATGGGGACTCCATTGCAAGTTTTTATCTATATTTATCCCTAAGAAAAGCGCCTTATCTACCATTTCCAATCTCTAAAATGCCGTTTTCACAGTTTTTTTTACATAATGAGCTTCAGTTTGTCATAATATGTTGTGCTAGATCGGTTTATATGCAAAAACATGGAAAAAAAACGAGAAAATTTTCGTTTTCCCGGGAAAATTTCCACTGGATTTCAGTTCAGTACAATGGTCTGAAGCTATGGTTTCAGTTTTCGGTGAGCCGTCCCTTACACCCTGTATACTAGATTCTACCGGTCTAACATTAGGCAAAGCGAACCTAACACATTTAGTTTTCTTTTTCGGGATTGAATTGTCTACTAATAGCAATATTTAGTCTAAAGTGGTAAATTTAAGACTAGTTTGCAGCATGCTTTTAAATACAACTGAAGCGTATATTTTAAAAATCAGTTTTAACAAACATAATAAAATAACAATCTCCAAAACATGTATAAGCGCTTTAATGAAATTGAAAGACGAATTTTGCCAAGCCATATACATTTATACGAGTAGTTATGTGTTAGCAAGTTGTAAGCTCTTTTTGACTTCACTGCAAATACTTGTACAAAACGTATCAAATAAATTCCAACAAAACGTTTTTTAGACATTTCTACCTCAAAACGTGTCATTTATAAAATATCTTATATGAAACCTACGCACAAAACAGAACCCTGCTCAAAATCTGTCTGTCCGCTTTCTATTACCCTTCACCACTATATCCTGACCCTTCCCCCTTTCTGCGGTCTCATGAATTGTACGGAAAATTCATCGAATTAAAAGAGGGGGAGGCCAGGGTATGTTGGACTATGCTGTTAGCGTCGTATGACAGATGATTATCTACGGAACGTCAAAGTGAATAATTGGGTTTTAAGCACGCCCTCGCTTTGAAGAATACGCTTATGTCGCGGATATTTAAAATGTCTTTTTTTGTAAGTAGATAAGCGAGGACATGAGAGGCGGCATACGTTGCAGCTATAGATATGGTGACTTATAATGGACTAGAGGATTTACTGGTAAATGTGATCGCGGTAACAATAAAAAATCAAATACAAAAAAAAAATTGACGCTGCATTCGGATCACCAAATTTAGTGACGGGAAAATTTTAGTTTTAAATTGCCCTCGATGTTGAACCAGTATCTGTTACTGCAAGGAAAAAACTCAAATAATATTGCTGCGATAATTTTAGAACCGACAAATATCAATATCTATTTTTTTGTATGATGCAAAAAACAACACTCCTTTCAATTACGAATGCATTTGAGCACCCTTTACCAGTGAACTCACTTTTTTTTTACAAAACATGATTAAATTCCAGCTTTCATCCAATCCCGATTGTTTTGTTCAAGACCCGTGTTTAGAAAACAAATAAATACCTCTGAAAATTAAAAATTCCCTCTTAATTCGAGTTCAAAAGCCCCCTACCCTTATATAAACCGCATCAAATTATTCCCACGTCAAAGGGAAATGCTCAAGAAAATGTGGGTGAAAAATCGTACCTATTTTTCCCCCTGAAATGTCCAAAGTGGCGCCGCGGGCAGCGGGGGAGAAGGGGGGGAGCACGCACATGCGTGTTTTGCCGACGCCCCCGTATTACCTAAACGCCAACCATTTTGTTTTTGTGGAGTCTCCTTTTTTAGTGTTCAATAGAACGCAGGGTTTTTATCAAAAAATTATTGGCCAGTGCTCTTCTCTACGATTTTTCCATTGAAAACTCACATGATAACATTTCCACTAAATTGTTTAAAATAAATCATATTTTGAGCCGAAAATCGAAAAAGGTTGCGTAAAATATTCGCAACAATTCAGTCGCAATCAAAAAAATGAAACAAAAAAAACAATACTATTAACATTATTAATCAGTCCACGCACTTTCATAAAATGTGATAGTCTTTAGACACAGCTAGACCTTTTGTTTACGTTCAAAATGATCGATGAATCTGATACCCCCTCAATATTCCCATCTGCAACAACATAAAACATAAAATATTGTCTTCGCTTCAATGTTTCCTGTAGCCTCTATTCTACTCAACAAAACCATATCGTTTTTGACATGTCATCGTATTGTTTTTAAAATTGGCAACCACCTACTGTCAAGTAAATAAGAGCTATCACGACGTTGACGATACGATATTAAGTCAAAGACAATATGGTTTTACTCAGTAGACCTATAACACAGCGCCCTGTTGGAACAAGCAGGTTTTCATGTTGCTTTCCTATAGCGTAAGGGCGATTGTGTACTACAAGGAATTTTACCGTCTGGCAGTCCGATTTTGCACAAACTAGTCCTTATGGCTTAGTATTTATTGCGTAACCGTAAAAAATCGGAGTGCCAGACACGGTAAAATTCCTATAGCCCTAACAGAAAGCGCCCATCACTCCGTCTCCATATCGTCATCGTCTTTATCATAAAATAAAATTAAAAAACTGAAGAGTTTACGCAAGTCTCCGGCATGAAACGAATCCAATGACATTATTTATCAAAATCGAACCATAACTGTAGAACTGATGCCATGGACAAACATAGGCCTCGCTTAATATATAATATATTATGTAGATGTAAGAAAAGCCCATTGATACATAACAAGCTTGGGTTGGACTCGGGACGTTACGATCATCACGAATCGAGACCCTACCCCACTAGACCACCGACACTCCTCAGTATAGTTTAAATAAAAATGTGTGTGTTTGAATTGTCATACAGATTCTAGAGTTCTTTAAGTAAGATTATAAGTTTATTACAATGTTATTTCAAGGATAGATAATTTTTCGCCATAGGAAAGTCATATAAAATGACGTGGTGTACATTTGATGTTTAAATCGTTCTTTGTATTTTTCAGATCCACGTGTTACAAGACTTACAAGCCCACCTTGAAGATGCTGCTATGTAAACATAATGAACTTTAGGTAATAAATAAGTTTATTTTAATTCATGAATCCTTCTTTAACAAGTCGAACTCGCGCACCGAGGGATCCGTACAGCCGCGCAGAAAAGTTAGGACGGACGGATAAACGGACGGATGGACGGCGTAGGCATTTAATAGGGTCCCGCTGGGCTGCCTTCGGGTACGGAAGTTTACGGAACCCTCCAAAGGATGGGGTATTTGAATTAAGCGATTCGTAATAACCATAAAACCTATCAATTCAATGCATCTAAAGTTGAAGACTATGGTAAATTTAATATCGATAGATAGGCCTAAGCCTGGGAGAAAACCTAGAAGTTGAATCTAATATTTAACTTCATTTTCAAATCATACGTTCGCCCAAACTTAGAGCACCTAACTATGTCTTAGCGGTTTTCTATTAAGATACAAGAATAAAATCTACCTAATTAGCAGCAAAAAATTGACCTATCGACCCCAGCCTATATAGAATATAATGGCAGAATTAATTAATCAACTCTATATTGACCACACGAACAGTTAAATCTAGTTTTAGTCTTAAATCCGGGTCCTTGTGATCCCTTCACAACTTTCTTTTTGGCATATTTCAATAGTAATATATATTAAAATTCACCAAAATTAAACAAACACTCTGTACAACCATAGTTATTTTTATGTAATTTGTACATTTTAATGTAAATATAAACATATTGACATTTGCCTTGCATTGCATCTTTTTATCAGAAATCTTGTTTTTTTTTATCGTGGTACAGGGTGTATGTTACATACAGTGTATGCTAGTTACTTTTAAACTAATCGCTGTCATATTCCCATTATCAAAATTATAAGTCGGTTAAAGCACTCATATATAAGAACAAACCCCTTTATTTACTTCCGCCGACCAAGCCTTACGCCAGACGAGTGCGGCTTCGAAACCAATAACCAACTTAAACTGAACCTTACCCGTATAGTTTTAAAACCACCGCCGGTGGTGAAGGGTGGTGGTAGCGGTGGCGGCGCGAGCGGCCCGGGGGTGTAATCCATCATCGTGACATGTCTATTTATCATGATGAGCACTTCCCATGCTAATGGGGCTTTGTTTTTTCCTGTCCTATGTTTATGTAAGGAATTACCGTTTTTAAAAAGTCTTTTTAGCCTTATCTTTTTTACGGGATATTATTAACGTACGATGTGATGCTCGTGGTGTACTTGGTTATTATACTTTGTTTTGTCTTTCAGTTTAAAATAAATTACCGTAGTTTGGTACATTTTCACCTTAAACGCAATTATAATTAGAAATTGAATATTATAATGAGAAATAATATACCTACTTAGACAATACTATTAAAAAAAAACAAACGATTACGCTTTAAAAAACCCTTCTCACTGTTGTTATTGTACCGAGTCCTTTTTCAATTATGAATTTTCACTCTGGAATACCTACCTCTATATACGTGTTTCGGAGCATTAATAATATCTCACCCTACTAGATAGCCCGGTGGGTAGGTCTACTTTAATATTAATAACTGGCACGCTCAGTGCGGGGTCCCGTCGCCCTTACTACAAATACAAAACTATCTAAAAAAACTAGTTTAAATTAATTTTCTGTAATTATTTGGTGCTGTCTTAGACGATTTTTAATAAGTGTAAACACGTTAGTCGCCTGTATCTCAAGAACCAATCAAGTCTTCTTATTCGTGTTTTTTTTTATATACGTTACATTTACTTTTTTTTATATATTTTAAATATTTTTATTACTTGTAGTTTTGGCAGTAGAGGGGTGAGGGACACACACTCTAAAAAAAACATACTTTCCGGGTTCATGTTTCTTAAATGGTCACCCAAATCTTAAAATTGACATGAGTACCTACATAATTTATTTCAAGGGCTATCCAATGATACCTCACTCGAAATCATAATGTAAAAAAATATGTTTTCCTTTTCTCTACGGTTACCGAAAAATAAAACTACAACCGAAAAATATTTTTTAGAGATTTTATTTTACAACTTTGCTTGCGTAATTTGTATGTATAAAACTATGCCAAATTACAGCTTTTGAGTACCAAGAGTATCTGAGGTAGGCAGACCGCGGACAGACAAAAAGACGGACAGACCTTTTTACATGTGGGAGGACCTTGTGCAGGGTCCGTCCGGGTTGGTAGCACCATCTTATCCATTAACCTACCGCCAAACAACAGTGTTCGCATTGTTGTGTTCCGGTTTGGGGTTAAGACAGCCGGTGAAATGACTAGCATAGAGGCATTCCATCTTAGTCCTCAGGGTTGGCAGTGCATTTGCAGTCTTGTGAATGCGAATGTCTATGGGTCACAGTTTCCACTTACCATCAGGTGGCCTGTGTGCTCGATTGCTTTCCTATGCCATAAAATAAATAAATAAATAAGACGGATATGATCCTAAAAACTAAGAAATGTGTTTTTCGTTTAATATTGCGAAATAAACTGGAATATGGCAGACAGGGCATAATTCTAATTCTGTGAAATAAAAAGCATATTGTACTACAAAGCTGTAATTTGGCAAAGTCAACCGTTTAAATTACACCAAAAAAAAAATTTTTATATCGGGTGCCTCTCACACGTGTAAAGCAAAGCTTTTATTAAAATACTATAACATAAAGATTATCATTCGATAGCTCTTAAAAAAATACTGCACATATTGTTATCAATTTTTAAATTTAGGGGACCATTTACGATATTTTAAACTCAAAAACTGTCATCGCTAGAGTTGGGTTTCCCCTTACAGCCAAAACTTTGAGTCACAAAATTCTACAAAATATCTTAAATGAAAGCATATATCTGCCTAGACTTGATTGGTTCTTGAGATACGGGCGACTAAAATAAGCCAAGTTCTCATGTCCCACCGAAAGTAGTGACGTCTAAAAAGGTTTTTAGTTTGGCGCTACGTTGTTGACATTCTAACAAAAATTAGCGCTTTGACGCTTAATATTTCATAAACAGATACCTTAATCGAAACATTGTTCTCACAGACCCGCAATATTTTTGAAAGACCTATCCTACGACTCCCCACACTATAGAGTAGACGAGAAAAAAAACTTTCCCACGTTACGTGCAGGGGAGGAACACAAAAAAATATCATAAAAAATATCAATATTTTTTTCAAGATTTTATTTTATCACTTTGTTGGCGTGACTAATAGGTATATTTATGCTAAATTACATATTTCTAGTACTAAGAGTCTCTGAGCGAGGCTGCGGACGGACGGACAGACGGACATTGCGAAACTATAAGGGTTCCTAGTTTGACTACGGAACCCTAAAAAACTGATTAGTAACGTGACAGTATCTCAAGCAATGCCGAATACAGGGACTAATCTGCCTCTAAAACGTATTATTTTACTTTTACAATTTATCACAACTGGCGGTCAAGCCAAGATGTATAACGCTTACGTTGGTGATTTTTTTAAACTCTCAGTTTGTATAGAATTGACATAAACGGCGGACGCGATAGACGTAGCAATGTGCAAGTTGCAGAACATTCCCAAAACGCGAAAACATTCTCGAGAATGTTCTTAGAACATTCTTGCAACATGAAACTTATTGTTTAAATAAGAAAATGTTTTTACAATAAAGTTTAAATGATCATAATTTTAAATTAAAAAATATTATGCACATGTTTTAGTTTGTTACAGTTAATTATTTTGTTGATAAGTGTTAAGTTTCTAATAAGTTGCTTAAATTCTCATTAAATCTTCGTCTTACATTTCAGAGAAAGTTGCAAACAGATATGTTCTCAGCACCGTATACACAACATCACACCTAACTAACCATTAAAGACAGAGCAGAGAGAAAAAGAAAGAGATGTATATATATGTGTATTATGTCAACTTCTATGCATTCTAGTGCGACTCTCTTTCATGCAATATTTCAGATTTATGAAGTGTATAGCTAGATGTGTTGCTGTGTGTACCAGGACCTATATATATCTATTTTCTATATAATATATACACTCGTATATATATTATATATTATATATTCTTTCCCACCGTCCACCTATCGTAGTTCCCCTGGACATTTTAGCAGCTATTGCGGAGCTCCGGTTTCTGGGTGCTGTGGCCCTTCGTGCCAAATTAATAAATTCTCGTTCTCGAGAACATTCTCAGAAATTACCGAGAAATTCTCACTTGTAAAGTTTCGCAACTTTGGGAACTTCTCGCCTGCACATTGCTAGATAGCGTCAGCTTCCTTCAATCCTAATATATTTTGTCAGGGCCGGTATTATAGGTGGTAAAAACCATATCGCCTTTGACCTGTATTGTATTGTCAACGTTTAGATAGCTCTTATTTACTTGACAGTAATGGCGACCAAGTTAAGAACAATACCATAACAGGTCAAATACGATATCGTTTTTACCGCCTAGAATAGAGGCCCAGAAGTATCAGCCATTTTGAATTGTTTACTCGAAACGCTTAAGCGCTTTTCTGCAAGTCTTCGGCGTGCGAATAGTTTTCTACATCGTACGGCAGAATACAGAACAGAATGCACGTCAAAAGTGCCACTTGACTAGCCATTTGTATGGATTATGTCATTGAGACAGCTCTGAGCGTTTTTCTGTTCGTTTCGAAATATTGCAGAAAAACGAAAACAAGTATGTTGGCTAGCCACTTAGCTATTCTCTTCGATAAACCACGTGATCAATTCGTGATTTCATACATTTGAAGGCGATAGAACAGAAAAGCGAAAGCGGCGTTTGCCTCTTGTCTAGGCCCCCAGTTTTCGAAAATCGTTAACGTTAGCATTTCATCTTGTTTGGGGCTCTATTTGACTCAGTAAAGCCATTTTGATTTTGACGTGTTACATATTGTCACCGTTTTGTTAGCTTTTTTTTAGTTAACAGCAATATGATAACTTACCGACTAGAATAAACCTAGAAAATTTTATATTGGAACTGTTTTCTCAAGAAATGAAAGGAATCGTATCTTAGTAATCTTATTTATAAACGTACGAGTAAATTTGTTTATTGATCCACTCTGTCCCATTGCTGCTGTGTCATTAGGTACTTACATAATTATCATTGTGAAAGTGAGATATATTACACTTTCAAAAGACTTTCACGGATCATCATCATCATCATTATCAGCCGCAAGACGTCCACTGCTGGACAAAGGCCTTCCCCAAGGTTTTCCACAACGACCGTCCTCTGCTGCTGTCATCCAGCGGTTTCCCGCGACCTTTATCAGATCGTCAGTCCACCTTGTGGAAGGTCTGCCAACACTTCGTCTCCCGGTTCGCGGTCGCCACTCTAGAACCTTTCCGCTCCAACGGCCATCAGTTCTACGAGCAATGTGCCCCGCCCACTGCCACTTAAGGTTTGCAATCCGGTGAGCTATATCAGTTACTTTAGTTCTCCTGCGGATCTCCTCATTCCTGAATCGATCTCGCAAGGAGACACCCAGCAGAGCTCTTTCCATCGCCCTTTGAGTGACCTTGAGCCTTCTTATGAGGCCCATAATTGTAAGCGACCATGTCTCGGATCCATACGACATCACTGGCAACACACACTGATCAAAGACTTTTGTCTTGAGGCACTGTGGTATTTGGGACGAGAAGATAGTGCGTAGCTTACCGAACGCTGCCCATCCGAGTTGGATTCGACGATTGACTTCTTTTTCGAAGTTGGGCTTACCTAACTGGATTTTTTGTCCTAGGTATACATAGTCGTCAACAACTTCGAGAGTAGAGTCACCAACTTTGACAGGAGACAGTACGGATAAACAGTTTGAATTTGATTTTTTTGAATTTTGAACGAAGAATTAATGTCTGCTTTATTAATTAGTATAAAAGTTTTTAGGAAATACAGGCTTAGGCGATGGGCTTGCAACCTTTCAGTAATACGCTGGTAAACATCTCAGCCTATTTGTGCAAAATGTGTTTACAGAATTGTCTCCAAGTTTTTAAAATTGTAGGTAATTTTGTAGCTCTGCCTACCCCACTCTGGGACTACAGGCGTGATTGTATATATGTCTGTATGTATGTATGTACTCGTATGTGTAATTACTACGATATTGAATAAAATCGAACGTTGTTGTAAAATTGCAAATAAATTATATGAACTGAAAAAACCTTATTACTAAATTGAATTAATTTTATTAGTAGATATCTTAGAACCCTTGTATTGTTTGTGTACTATCTTTCAGTTTGCAATATATTGTTCTAAGTAAATAACAGTGCCATTCAGACAAATGGATTCCACAAACAACGACTGCCTTAATCAAAACCTCTTTGTGCTCCGTCCACAAGTCTTTGAGCTGACTTTTCAAAGGCCACGTCCTAACAATGGCTTTTATTACCGCACTATCATCATGACAAATGGGGAATAGACAAATATCTACTCTATATTTACCTTCAACCAACCCCTGTTTTCCGCCCGCAAAACAGGCGCCTTCTTTCAAAGGCATTTATATAAGTGAAAACTCAACTTTGTCCCTAAAGCAAAAAAGTTAAAAATCGCTAAGCGGAATAATCGGCTTCAAAACCCGAGGCACTTTCTTTTACATACTACGAACGTATTGCCGAATTTGAGCTCTATGGTTATATTTCATGGTGTGTTTTTCCTTAGGGTAGCGTGAAGTAGTGACGCCATTTTGATTTGGCGTCGGCGGTCAAAATTTATTGCGCATAAATGTACCTCTGGCTAACCCGGTGGGGGGAGGGGTAGGCTTAAAAATCGGGGAGGGGGTAGGGTGCGTTTTTAGCTCGCTGCGAGGCCTATTCGGGGTGTTGATGGACCGCAGGGCCGGACTCCGCCGGGATTAGTAGTAGCCAAATTGTGGTTAGGTGTGTATTGTGTTCGGTTTTATAGTTATGTTGCGTTAAATGTTTGTTACGTAAATACTCGGTTTAAAAAAGCTTTATTATAGTAATATCACAATTACAGACCAATACCGGGCCTCTATTGTGATTTATGTTAAGCCATATGTTTATCACGTTATTTACGTCAAGTAAGTAGTAGACATCAAAGGCAGCCGTATTTAAAAAAACCGGCCAAGTGCGAGTTGAACTCGCGTGGAGAGGGTTCCGTACATACCTTTTTTTTTATAGAATTCGTATAGTTTTTCCTGTAATCTACAAGCAATAAATTATTATTTTAGGCTCAGTCGCTTCGGAGATCAGGGGGAATGGTCAATTTTCGTTTTCTATCGTGAATAAGATCAAAACTGTTTATTTTACAATAATAACAAAAATATATTTGAAATCCTCATAACGAGATCTTTCATTTGATTTATAACACAGTAAGGTTTGCAAATCTTTTGTTTTTAATTTCCTACTTTGTCCCTCAAAAAAGGAACTGATTTAAAAAAAATACCTTGCTCGTCTGTGTTTGGGTCATTAATTTACATATGTGTACCAATTTTCAACTCAATCGGTCATGTAGTTTCGGAGCAAATTGGCTGTGACAGACAGACAGACAGACAGATGCACGAGTGATCCTATAAGGGTTTCGTTTTGTATTTTTTGTAAGGAACCCAAAAAAACTAAATAGCGTCAGATTCAGCAAGCAAGGAGCGAGATAGGTTAAAATAAAATCATTTGATTATTTATTAATATAATCATTAGTTCACAAAACACACTAACACACTTAGTAAACAAAAGGCTAACTTAATGCCCTATCATTCTCTACTGTTAACCTTTGGGCAAAGCAAAAAATGTAGTGGTAGTGTAACATAGGGTCTCACTATACACACATATTATATACCTACATATCTATATTAATGACCATGGGTGACGTTTCTTACATAAGGCACTTACAATTATATTATATTGTTATACTACAGACATCAGAAATAATTCAATGCCAATACTACTAGAGTCCAGTAGCTCAGTTTTTTTTTTTCAATAACATTTCGATTTCGAATTACGTAAACGTTCGTCAAATTGTTATTTCATCTTGTAACACCTATTCAAATAAGGTTGTAAATGGCACCTGATCCAGCAATACACAAAGTTCATTTTCTCTTTAACTTTTTTTACTAAATATATCAATTTCTAAAATGAAAACCCTTGTCACCGAACCGTGCCAAGTCCGCCCCTGTGCGCTTAACCCGCACCCTCTCGACCTCTACGCACGTCTCACTCGCACAAACTCCAAAAAGAACGTTCCGTCGCTTTCCACCCTTTGCTTAAATTATTGCACCTACTTCCTACCCTGGAGAATGGGACATATCTGTACTAACACACCTCACGCAAAACTGAACCATAACACGTAAATATACAGTCGAGATTAGAGGCATGGTGACAATCGTAAGAACGAATTTCTCTAAAGAACGTATAGTACAGTGGATCTGATATTACGTTAGATACGGATCTAACCTCCCTCCGTGCGGCAATGGAAAAGCAACTTTGAATCGTTGTGTTTAAATTGAAAATGCATTGTTTGTTTACATGTAAAATTCGTCTTTTGAGAATGAAAGGGCAATAACAGACAAGGACTGAGTGCAAAGGCGGTGGGCATTAAAAAGGCCCCAGGGGGTGGGGTGGGGGCTCGACGGCTAGGGGAAGACTCATTATACGGAGAACCTTCGGAGAGGAAAGACGTCTAAGGGAAACGCTGTTTTAGAATGAACTTGGAATGAAGTATTTTACTTATTGTTATCTTTGTATTGAACAATGCGTGTAGGTAATCTAGGTACTTTTGTAAAATTTAAATACAAACAAAAAAAAAGACAGTCGGTTTTTTGTTTTATTTATCCTATATAACAAGACAAAAAATAATTGATATAAAATCAATTAAATAAAAGCGATAGAATGGCGTAAAACAGATTATATTAAGGCTATTGTGAGATCAAAGTATCGCTAAATGTCTTCATACAATTACATGTAAACAAAGTTATTATAACTTAATAGCTATTGACTAAGATACAGTATAGACAAAGCACAGAAAGCGCACATTGTCATCAACACAGAACACTACCTACTAGTAAAAAAAAAAACTATAACAGAGTTTCTGTTAAAAAAAACAATGTTGTATTTTTTATTACCAGATAACTTGCAAGTATAATAAAACTAACCAACTCACTAAAAAAATAAATGGTTCCCCGTTTTTTTTTATCAACGCAAGCACATAAAGTGTCAGCGTCACCGGTGTCACTCAGCATTAGGGTTGAGCGTCACCTGCCCGGCCAGCCGGCCATCGGCTCGGTCGTAATGGACGAACTTCACGGGCCGTATCACTACAACCCGTCAACTTCCAGGGAGTGAACAGGACAGCGCTATGGCGGGCACATAGCTCCATCCCTTTCACTGACTGGAATTTGCCAGGACTTAACTCTTCATAATACGGCGGGAGATCGACGATACCGTTTGAAATATCAATCAACGTGATGAGTGATAAACGGCCATAATTACGATTGGTTTTTATTTCAAAGTAAAAATAAAAGAAAGAAGTGGGATGCTCGAGATAGGTGCATATAAAAATATGCAAATTATTAATAAAACGACGATAAAAGGGTAAAGGAATTTGAAACCTATACATTGTTCGTGTTGGTCTTTTAGACTTGAACTTGAAACTTATAAAAAATTTAAAGTTTCTATGGGAAATAATCGGTAAATTTAAAGAATATTCTTATTTACCTTGGAATGAGAACATACTCAATACTTTAAAAAGTTCTCGAGGATCGTTTCAGTATTTTCTTTAAAGGATTTCCAGACTCGTCTTGGTAAAAAAAAAAATGGTCTAATTGTTAAGAGCATAAATATGATCGAACCAGGGACTGCTACCTGAGTAAGCCTAGTCAATATCAGCTAGGCTAACCGCGTCGTTTTAATATTTATAGATACCTACTTCGAGCGGGACAAAAAGCGTAGCGTAAATACGTCGACGACTAAATAGCCATTACTCGCTCCGTTGCCAATGGCTCCATTTTAGCACCATTTTGTATGTAAATCTAGAACCCTGGCGCTGAAAGTACAAAAATGTCCTCCCCTGTTTTAAAAATAGCCACAAATACAATTAAATAGCTTAACTAAATTTAACCTTTGGATGTTAGTATATAAAGTCGGCGTTACGATAGCATTTCTATTACTTACGGTTTTTCTACGGGGAGAATCGTGGTAATAAAATGGCGGGACGGTCTCAATTAGGTACCAACAATCGGTTAGCAATTTATCTCGTTTCTAAAACAATTACATGGTAATATAATGTGATTATATCTTGTGAAATGGAATTGGAAATTGTGCTTCTTGATGAGAAGAAAATCGAGTTTCTGTATTCCCGTACCCTTCAAAGAAATTGCATCCGTTAATAACTCACGTCGTTGTAACTATTTAACATACATAAAATGCTTATTTTATTATCTATCTAACGAGTAAATTCTCTTTGAGTTTAAGTTAGGTATAGCAAAGACCCTGAGGCCTCCTTTCGACTCTATAAAGTCAGCTCTCAGACACCGTATATTTACATACGCCTACCAATTTTACTTAAAATTGTTACTGATACATAAACATGTAAAAAAAAACATATTGCCCCTAGATTATTATTTAGTACAGCCACCTGAAGTTCGTCACTGAAAAGGATTGAAGACACGGAGAAGGCAAACGAACACACGTGCTATATAATGATAAGCTTTAAGACCCAGAGACACATGGAGCAAATTGCGGTGTTCTAAAAGGCCCGATTTGACAGCTCGCACGCTATAGATGAAAACAGTAGTAACTCAAAATACAACTGTATTTTAAAATCAACTTTAATTCAACTTCTATGATCTTGTAACAAAACTAGCAAGGATTTTGAGTTGATAGCAAGGAGTTTGAGTTTTGATCTAGCAATGCGCTGTCAATTCGGTACAAAACATAACATCAAACGTGCTGCAAACAAATATTTTGTACTGAGTTGATAGCTATCAAAACGGGCCTTATAGAACGCCGCGAGTACATGATGGAATGCCTTTATGCTAGTTATTGCACTAATATACAAACGGTCTAAAAGAATTACGGACGGTACAAGCATTTTAAACTTCTAATTAGACAGCGTTTAGACAAATAGATCCAATATATACTGCGACGTCATATAACTCAGTTATAATATAATTAAGTATAAACTCCATGTTAAATTCTGTTTTAATAGAAAGAGATAGGAACAACTCTCTGTTGGCTTTATATTTTGGTTTATTTTTATAGCTGAATGAATCAGCTGTCATTAAACCTGTAAAAAAAGTTATGCATATTCCCTATTAGGACAAAACCATTGCTCAATCTATTTTTTGTTTTTATATTTCCCACTCAAATATTTTTTTAGAGAATAAACAACGTAACGAAGACATCTTATTGCAATTTAATACCCTGCTCAAACGGTACCACTTGCTTTGCTCAATTTTAGCAGTGCAGCGAGCGAGTTACTGGGGTTACAGTCGTATGCGGGTGGGCGAGAAACTTGCAATCGAGTTGCAACTTATTTGTGTTGACTCCTGACGCCACTCCATTCCTCACTACGTTGCAAGCATCACACTCGTAACTTGCCTGACATTGTTTTTACAAAATAATCATTAGCTTGTTCGCTAAATATCATGGCAGCAGCGCATTTAAGCTACTTACATGCGAGTACATGTAACAGTAGCTGTCCGCTATCCTAGCTCTGCGCAAAACCACTACTTACTCGACAGATTTTCATAACAACAAAGCTCGACATTATTTTGTCATTGCTCTATTTAGATGTATATATATATTTTTTGTTTCCTTCCTATCGCTCTTTAGAAAATAAAGGATCAAGACCAAACAGAAAAATAGGAACCAGTCGCTTGTATACGTCAAAACATAGAACATTCTTTTTTTATACTTGCTACGAAAGTCTCGTAGCACCGAGTAATTCAGCGTAGCAGACTCTGGTGTTCGTAGTCGTTCAAATTATACTGGCCTGACTCATACATGAAAAACCACGTTTTTCCAGCGTAAGATTAAATACCGCAATACTTCACACAAATACTTGGCGCACAAAATACTTTGCGCACAAATAGTGAGTCAGCAGAACAAAGGCGGTATCGGGGGTTGTAATTTTTCATCACATTAACATAGGACGGCCGTGCGCGCGTGAAGATAAAGCTGCCGCGCCCCCGTACCACGTTACGGGGTTTTTAAAACGATATTTAAATATAATTTATATTTGAGAATATGAGAATATTATGATACCTTTAAGTAAAGATGGAAATTTTGCTGTATTCATTTCTATCTGTGGTGGAGATAAAAAAAAAACATAATGCGGTGTTTTAGCCTTTGTTTTTGAAAGACCTCCCCTCTTTTTTGATGGTTTGAATGTGTTTTAAAGTGACTGGCGGGTGTTTGCAATCAGTAAGAAAGTGGCAAAAGCAGCATTATTACTTGAAAAAAACTTGTTATACTTCGATAAATCACTCTTAATCGACACTTTTAGGCAGTAGGGACTCCAAAATCCAAACATTCTATTTATTCTATCCTTAACAAACACGGCAAAATACTGACATGAATATCTTGGTCTTGCCCGAAGCTATGCCATGCTAGAGTTATTTTATTTTCGACATATATTTTAATAGCAACACGAAGTAGAATTGTGGATTCGAACATGTTTAAAAACGATAACGACGTCGGGCGAAAATGAACGTTCGAGTGAAAGCCATTTTAACATCTAATTTGAAGCAGGAAAAGGATCAGGCCAGTAATTTATGAGTTTTACGAGTAAATAATAATGATAAAGCGCCTCTGCGTGTTGGCTTTGGTTCCATGTGCGCCTTCCAAAGGTTTGGTACTCCCATAGTCCCGAGATTGGTAAAAACATACTAGTAAAAAATGATATATCAGAAGTACAATCTAACACAAATTGACCAAGTCCCAGCTCTGTGCTATGGTAAACACACCGGTAAACAAATACATAGAAAGCATCCAATACTCAGGTAAATCATTCAAAATTCGAAATTCGATTGATTTCAGGTTTTTTTTTAAACCTTTAACAATTTGTGTAGTTCCTAAATTGAATTAGATTTTTTAACTTATATCAATTTACCTAAAGTGACCACTTACAAAAAGTTAGTGTTTATAATTCCTTCCATTTTGAAATTCAATTAACTGAAATGTAAAATTTTAAACTATCTTCTTTTTTTGATTTCAAAATACAAAAAATGTAAGCAACACCGCGGGGCGAATCGTTTTTGTAATTTTGTTAAGTCTCGTGGTAGAGGGCGGGGTGTAGGGTCTCTTAGGAAATTAATGGCCGGTCGCGGGACCCTTCCTTGGACCCACGAGGTTCGCGCCTCGGCCGCTAGGTGGCGGCGTCTGCCTCACAAACTGAAAAAAAATGAAAAAATCATAATAGTAATTAGTAACCACGTTTACAACTGTGATGATGATCGTTTCGTTACACTAATACTTTATCTATCCATCTGCAAAGTAAATTATTGCTAAGTAGCTTAAAGGCATAGGTAAAGGACGCGGTTGACGCGTCAATCTGCGTTAGATTTTCCCAAAAAGTGAAACTAAAAAGATGGCCGACTCGTCAATTCAGTAGTTGGATAAAAAAATATTATGCTTTTGTTGGGAATATTTGAAAGCATACATTTTGATCTACATATAAATTTGTATGTTATTCAACTTTTTCAAAGGTTTAGAACAAAACTTGTGCTTTTAAATATTTTCTGCAGGTTAATAAAGCCACCATAAAATGACAAAGCTTTTAAATGTTGTAGGAATAAAATAGTGACAAAACTACATTAATGATAATTACTAAGTATTACATGTTTTTTTAATGCAATGCGTCTCATAATGCAGACCTCTGGGGGCTACGTTTAAATCACATGTTACCTAAACATCTTCTATAATATCAGATAATTATTTATTTACTGTTTATTTATATTTCAAACAGACATAGCAATAATTTTAAATACGCTCGGCAATAACGGAGTACATAGCTTGATCAAAGGTTGAAAATAACTAGCTAGAAAAATATTGGATTAAATTGTTAATTAAATAAATTTACAAAAAAAATATTAATAAACGAAACCAAACCTCAAAAACGTAACAACGTGAAAAAAAGGAAAAAAAATAAAAAAAACTTTATTTTTGTTCGAAATTCAGGTTATAAAACTTGAAAAGGTTGAGACCTCCTAGTAAGTTGGTACCTGTGACAGGAGGCCTCGCTCTTATATAATAAGTAATTAGTTATTCAACAAAAACAATCATCGTAAATTTACAACAAGTAGTGTTCACACGTTTGCTAACAATCATGTCAAATGGCCGTACATATGTGTAGTTCCCGCGGCACATAGCGCTAACTACCGAACTTCCCGGACCAATTAGAGTAGCTATTAAACTCCAGAACATTCCTAGTTCGAGACGCACTCTCAATTACCGAGTTACGGTGGAAGTTGCGCCCGTCATATATTCCCATTACGTGTAAAATACGAGCGAAGTGCAAAGTTAGGCGCTATCCTTTGCTGGATATAATTTATGTGCGGCCAACTTCTGCGATGTACCGTCAGCGAAAACGGTATCTAAGACTAGAAAAAAGTTTTTTTTCAGTTTTTGTTTTTGTTTCCAACTTTATTTAACTGCTAATTGAGATCAATATCACCTTTTGACTGTATCATTGGTTCAGTGGCCTGTTTTATAAAGCTACAAACTACAATTTACAGGTACATCATGTCAGCCAAAAGACGTCCACTGCTGGACGTAGGCCTCCCCCAAGGCTCTCCACTCAGACCGGTCTTGTGCTTTACAGGTTACAAGTTTCCATTTGACACAACCTCGACCAATGACGACCAACCATCGACTTTTTATAGGTATTTCTGATTTAACTCCACGATTTACGAGATAAAACCGGGAAAGCGCATGTCGGACCATGCTCAGTGTAGAATTCCGAAGCCGTTACTACAAACAAATTAGACCTCGCGACAAAATTAAGTTTGCCCTTGAAAACTGTTACGAGTATTGTCAGTTAACCACCACTGCAAATAAGTTTTCGGTAGGTATAAACATTTAACCGTTTGTAACTCAAAAACCACTGAAATCTACTTAGTAGTGATAGTTTTCCTATTAAATTCATTACATGAGTTTTCATTAAAGATATTTTTCGGATTTTTAGTAAGTACCTATTTGATTTTTGGCTTTAGGGGGGAAGGGACACTTGACTCTAACAAAGTTAGCGCTTTAAAGCTTATTTTTTCATAAACGGATACCTTAGTCGAAACATTGTTTTCACAAACCACCAATGTTTTTGAAAGGCCTATCCAACGACACTCCACACTATGGGTTAGACGAGAAAAAAAAAAATCCCCACGTTACGTTCTTAGGTAGTACACTATGTTTTTTATTTTCAAGATTTTATTTCACTTCTTTGTTTGTGTGACTAATATGTATATTTATGCCAAATTACAGCTTTCTGGTACTAACACTCTCTGAGCTAGGCTGCGGACGGACGGGCGGACGGACATGGCGAAACTATAAGGGTTCCTAGTTTGACTAGGGAACCCTAAAAATGCGTATTTTGCGGAGCACATCACATTAATCAATGTGATGGGTTTAGATCGATCAATGCCACTTTATTATTAGCCGTAATGTGTAGTGCAAATTTCCTAACAGGATACGCCAGAAGCATTATAACCAAATATACTTACCAACTGCTTGTTTTTAAGGCATACAGAAGGCAAACGAGCACACAGGCCACCCGATGGTAAGTGGAAACTGTGACCCATAGACATTTGCATTCACAAGACTGCAATGCAATCCTAATGGATAAGATGGTGTAGCGATCCGGATGGACCCTGCACAAGGTCCTACCACCCTATTTCTAACCTTGCTTTTCTCCTTTGGAATTTATCGGAAAGAAAACGTAAAGCTAAAACTATAATCACGTTTTGTAACATCATTGTAATGGAGGGTGTTGTTGCGTTGTGTTGCGTCTTGGTGCAAACTGTTCCTTAACCCATTCGTCGAAAGGGTTTTGAGTCATGGATTGTAAGAATATGGTTGGTTATAATTTAAATCCGTGTCCTAATAATAATATACAAAAAACAAGCTTAAAAAACCTGACTGTTGTTAATCAACTGTAAATCGTTATAAATCCAAAATTATCATTCAAAATGAAATTGTACGATACCCCACTGGTCATAGTTTGTCGACTTTTTTTTCTTCCTTTTTACAATATGGCGTCTGGTCCGTACTGTAATATCTTTGGTGATAGAATTATCAAAACCGGTCCACGCGATTTCGTTCTAGAGCGCCACATAGGATCAAACATACATATTTAGGTTGATAAACACATTAACCTCCTCCTTCGGCAGTCAGGTAAACATGAGTGTTAACTATATAATAAGTCTGTACCTTAAACCCGTACCTGTACAGAGTATTGAATTATTACGATTAGCCTAGTTGGTAGTGACCCTACTAAACTAGCGATAAGGGGTTCGATTCCCGGTGTGGGTAAATATTTGTGCGAGCTTTTGTTTCTGAGTTATGGATGTTATCTGTGTTTATCCTCCTGCGGGCCTACTTTGGTTGCGTGTATCGCGTGACAAAATATGGATAAAGCATCCGTCACTCTCGTACTTATATACGTGTCAGAAAGTGACGAATGTTGTATCCACATTTTGTCACGCGATAAACGCAGCCATATTAACCCCCCTGGGACCTGGGGTAACATTGTAATTGCATCCTTGTCAAACTACTATAGGGTGCCTTTTATATTTATTGCTATGTCCTCAAGCGAGGATCGGGGGTCCCAGAAGGTGCACGTTTTTTCTTATTTATTTTTATTGATCTCATCAAAAGTCTCAGTTTTTCAGGAATTCCGGGCTAGATATTGAAGCGCTTTAATCTACAGACTAGTGTTAGCCTATGGAACATAATGCACTATGTGTTCATTCTGATCAGCACTTGGTCCAACTGCCATACAAAGATGGTCAATTCCCTTTGTGAGAGTTTCCCGTGATAGTATTAGTATTTATATATTTATTTCCCGCGCTGTTTTGCCGACGCTCCCCGCCAGCCTCCGAGCCTCCGAGGCGGCGCTGCGGCCGCGGTAATTGTACAAAAGTTCCGATCCTCAGCCATGGTAAATTTGTTCACGCTTCCTTGTCGCCCACTCACGGGCGGTCGGGACGCCGCGGTTGGGACGCTCGATTGTTAAATATAATTGCGAGTCATGTGTCTAACTTTTCATGCCGATGACGTCAATTTGTATACAGGCTGATTAAAAATGAAAGACTAGTATTGAAAGATTGAAATTTGGTTCGAGTATCGCCAAACAAGCTCTGCATAATTCAATAGGGAGTTTTTGTAATATGTAGGTGACTAAATACTGAATCTAATGCCAATTAGATCACTTAATTTATTGATATTTTATTTTAAGTAAATCAACTTGACTACTTGAGTCCTAGACAACGACTTATGTGCACATGCACTAAGATATGAGTTGACGCAGCAACCCAAACTCCTATTTCACTTTCCGAGTTTAACGATAGTTACTAGCATTGAGAAGGACAGTATTTGATTAAATAGCCATAAATACAATTATGGCATTGACATTCATAAAAGAAAATTGTCTACATTTGCCATTTTTAGTAATGAGTGATGATAAAGAAAAATTCTGCCGTGATTCGTATTTTGATTGCGATGAAGCTGTATTTAACTTTAACCATTTTACCGCTTCTAATTATTATTATTTCATACCAGTTAATACATACCTAAACACCTGGCAAATTAAAGCAGAGCATCCTGTGTGTAAAATTTCGTCATTTTGACTTCAACGGCATGAAAAGTACCCCTGTCATGTGATATGGTAAAAATCACGGAAAACAGCTGAGTGGTAACGGTTCAAGTGTTTAAACTTATATAGCTCTTAACTTCTGTAGCTCTGCCGACCCCACTCTCTGAGATTACAGGCGTGAAGGTATGTATGTATGTATGTACTTATATAAAATTGTTCAACCTTTTTAACAATGTATTTATTCATTCAAAATTAACGTTCCTTGTGTTTAAAAAGTATATTTAAATATATATTTTTATTTGAACTCCAGTAGTTACTTTAGAATCTGTTAAAATATATGGAATGACATGTGGCACGGAAACTTAAGTTAATCCCTAAATTTTCATTGATTTCAACAGATCTTAACTTTCCCAGAACGCGTTGTCTCCACCCAGTTTGTCGTTTAAATCATTTTATAAATCAATACGCCTAAAATCTGTGAAACTTCATTTCATGGAAACAGATAAGAAAATCCAATCCCCGACCGTCTGGAATCGAATTAACGCCCCAGATTGTGATCGGGACCCAACCCGATTAAGCGGCCGTTAGGAAACGTTCTGGTTCTTGGTGATCAACGTTACAAGTGGCTAGCATCCAATTTCCTGACCAACGAATCATAGGCAATCAAGCGGTAAGTGTCAGTCGGCCAAAATATTGATCCTGTGTGTACATATATTATAAAAAACAAATAGTAGCGCCACAATCTGCGAAAAATTACCGCAGTTTCATACTAAAACAGTTTTTTTTGTGCTATGGTTAGTGATTATGTGGCAGCAAAGTGCCCCGCCTCTCATTTCCGCCTGTGGCACAGTGCTACGGCTAATGAATGTATGGCAGCAAAGTGCCCCGCCTTTCGCTGCCGCCTGTGGCACACTGCTACGGCTAATGAATGTATGGCAACAAAGTGTCCCGCCTTTTGCTGCCGCCTGTGGCACAGTGCTACGGCGAGGGATTGTGTGGCAACAAAGTACCCCGCCTCTCGCTGCCGCCTGTGGCATAGTGCTATGGCTGGTGGTTGTGTGGCAGTAAAGTACCTCGTCTCTTGCTGCCGCCTGTGGCATAGGGCTATTGATTGTGTGAAAGCCAAGTGCCTCGCTTCTCGTTGCCGCCTATGGCACAGTACTATGGCTAATGAATGTATGGCAGCAAAGTGCCCAAACTCTCGTTGCCGGTTGTAACACAGTGCTACGGCTAGTGATTGTGTGGCAGCAAAGTGCCCCGTCTTTCACTGCCGCCCGTGGCTCAGTGCTACGACTATTGGTTGTGTGTCAGCAAAGTGCCCCACCTCTCGCTGTCGCCTGTGGCACAGTGTAACGCCTGTGGTACGGCGCTCTGCTGCTGTAAGTTGGCGCGGCCTGTTCTGGGTAGGAAAAAAACTGGGGCAGAGGGTTTTGCGAGTCAGGATGCGTAATGGGGTGGGCCTAGAGAGGTATTGGTCAGACTCGGCGTTAGGTATGTAATGCCTAATAATTAAGTTCTACTACTTGAAAAAAACAGACAACACCGCTCTCTCTGCAAAAGATGTGGATAGTAAACTATCTTCTACACAGAAATAAATAAATAAATAAATATCAGGGGACAATCTCACACCAATTGACTTAGTCCCAATAAAAACTTACATAGGTATACTGTTCTGTCACCTCATTGTTAGTTTTAAGTTTTATATTGTTATGTATGTTAATCTATCAGGTATTTGTAATTATGGGCATTGTTGCTCGAAATGATAATTTTAAATAAACGCCTCCATTTAATAACGTCTATGTCGGCGGATTTCCACCGCCAGGGTCACTGGGGTCCATGTTGATGTATGAAGGAAACTAATTTATTGTTATAATCACTTTATATTAATAATTTGGGCAGAGTAACAGCTTAAACCGTGGTTTTGGTATAAAAAGATCCCGCTCAAACAGCGCGCGGGCTTATAAACTAAGTGACAAACGACCCCACTATTCCTACCACCACCCTGGTCACGCCACTCTGTTCGGGCAAAACAAGTGACGTCATTCACAATCGATTTAGTTTCTAAGTAATTCTTTATACAACAAAAAGACATGATAAAAATACAAAAAGTAACATTTAAATATTATTATTATTTTATACATTACATTACGCAATTAAATTACGTAAATACGTATAAACATATTAGAATCGGAAGTCGTGAACAATTATAGTTAGGATATAAATCAAAGACGTTTTTAATATATGATTAATACATTAAACTAATGTTAATTATGATCTAGATTCTAGGCTAATATAAATAAAATAAAAGGTATGCCGCCCATATCTACTTTCGTAGATAAAGAAAACGTAACATAATTTCTAATTGATTACTTTATCAACAGGTAGAGGCTCGGTCCGAAAGTGACGGATGTTTATCCAAGTCTATCCACATCGATGAACACGACCATATTCGGTTAGTCAAATATAAATGTCAATATTGAAAAACTTCTTGAAATAAAGTTGTAGGACGTAATAAATCGCTCAAACATGAAATAATTTCGCTACTTTCTCGCATCGGTAAACCTCTTGGCGGCTCTGCGCCCGCGCCGCGCCGGTCCCCGAGACCGCTGATATTTATCTCGCCGCGGCCAGACTTTTTTAATATAAATGTTCTTTGTTCGTGACGGGGAAAGTTTTAATGAAAATTCAAATAAGGACAACTTTTAACCTTTTGCTTTTTTAACCATTTTTTCGGACACGAATTGTTTTGTTTGAAGGACTTGAGTTTCTGGACCCTTGTTAGTACGCTTAATTAAGAGTTAGCTGGGGCACACAGTTTTTATTATCGTTTTATACTGTTAACCTATAAATTAACTCTGTTAACGGTGTCACTCAAGGAAAGTTGATTTCTTAAGTTTTATGCTACTAGAGATAAAAAAGACTATTTCCCGTATTCTTAATCATAAACGTTCAATTAATCATAAACCTATTATAGTAAAAGTCTGCTTTGTCCCTTTCTGTTAAATTAGAAGACAGATAAGGACAATTTTAAGTACACTTTAGCTATTGCGCGTTTATGAACAAGAGGGTATATAACCCCTCCTCCCCTAGTGAAAACGGATACAAGGCGACTTAGCTAGTTATAAACAAATATATTATGGTTACGAGTATATTAGACTAAGTACCAATTTGACCAAACGATGTTAAATTTAATCAATGTTAATCGAATGTTAGTTTATACATTTTAACAGCTGTTAATGCTCTAATCGTCTGTTAAGTGGAAAATGGTTGATAATTCTGTAACCACATTTTGCACAATTAGGCTAAGTTGTGTATCAGCGTATAAGTGACAGGGTGCAAGCCCATCACCTAGCAGTACTACAAGTCTTTATTCCCTTAGTCAACATCCACGGGAAGACATGGAGTGGCAGTATTCTAACCCGGAAACCACAAGGAGCGCTCCCAATCTACTATTTATTAAGAGTAACTAAGGCTTAAACTAAATAAATTATTAGCAATTCTTTATTTCATTCCAGACGTCTGAATTATTGCGTGAATGTGTATGTGTGTGTGTTTGTATGTGCGAGCGCGCGTGTGAGTGTGTATATTTATATTACTATTAAATCCTTAATAAATAAATAATCTGTATGATAAAAAAATGCACATGTTATGAATACAGGACGTCTGCTAAGTGTTGGCCAATTAGATATTTATTTAGTAAAAAATGTTTCCTTCTATCTTTTAAGACCTCATGTATACAACAAGGAACAATTAAATGAATATAACTATGACTTTAGTTTAATTAAATTACAATAATTCATAAGTACAAGTGCCATTAGCAACAGTTTTATACCTGAGCACTCTAAGATCAGTTTGGTATGGGCGTAGTTTGAAAAGGAAATTATTAAATTATATATAACAATTTGTAGTAAACGCTTTTATTACCTACACATTCCTACTAGAAAATATTGATGTTAAAACAATTTTAAAATTCGTAATAATTTTACACACAGAAATTCTCCATCCCCTTAAAATACCAAACAAATAATATCTATGCCCTTACCCTTGTAGCCTTAAGAGAGCCCATAAAAAGCATTTCCTGGGGGCAACCATGACATGGCTAAGCAATTTTGTTTATGGTGAGAGAACGAGACAAAACCGTGTAACTGCTATAGCTCTGTCCCTTACACTCATCCGAAACTGAATTGCTTAGCCATGTCGTGGTATCGCCCTGTTTCAAACAAGGTGCTTGTGAGGGATATTTGCACAGGAGGGCAAATAAAGCCCTCCCAAAGGCGACGCTTTAATCAAGTAGCCCTGGAGGCCTACTAGACTTAATTAGCAATCATGTTAATTAATAAAGCTCTGGAGAAATTACGTTTAAAATTTCAGCTGTGACTAATTGTTTTTGTTATTAATAAACTTTATTAAATGTTAATTTAATTTAATTTAATGTTATCTGCCGAGTAAAACCATATTGCCTTCGATATGTTATCATATTGTGTGTGTAAATAAGAGCTATCGTATATATATGGTTTTATTGAGTAGAATAGAAGCCTAGCTATGTTTTTTTTTTATATGCTCTTCAATTGACTTTTATTTTGGTTTTTCATTAATAAGTATACCTTTGGAGATATATTTGAAAGTACAAGTATTAATAAAGGCTCGGAAAAATAAAAAAATGATCAGCCTTGAGTTGGCGCTCTTAGTGTGCTCTAAAAGATGACAATAACAACTGATGTTATAATAGTAGGTTATGTTACTGGTGCATAATGAGAGGCTTTCGGCTCGTTTCATAATAAGATCACACGAGTAGTGTTTTTATGCCTAAGTATGTGTGCAGTCGCATGCATAAATTATCTTATGAACAGTGGCAAGTGGCTCAACAACCCCGTGAGGTGACTGTACCAATACTTACCGCTATATTTCTTAGGCAGGATCACTACCAACTAGTCTAACAATATTAAAAGGCAGTTGCAGTGGAGACCATGGGTCCTTGGTCAGCTGATATGAAAAGCTTTATTAAGGCTCTGTCATCCCGGCTCATAGACACCTCTGGAGATCCAAGAGCTGGTGCTTACCTCTCCCAAAGGATTTGCTAGCTATCCAGAGAGGTAATGCAGCCAGTGTCATAGGGACCATGCCACGAGCGGACCTGCTAGAAGGGATGTTATTTTTATAGTGGTGATTATTATTTACATCTTTAATATTTGAGTAGCTTAGTTTAATTTTAATTTTAATAAGTTTAGTTTTACTTTTAATTATAGTACCTACCCATATTTTCAATTTGAATCTTTTATTCCACAAACTAATTTCATCATAACAACTATAAATACAAAAAACATATTAAAAGAATATAGGAATATTTAATAACATCGTTGGATTTTCCCTACTACTCCCAATAAGCATTTATGTCATGCCAATTCCAAAACATTTTCCAACTATTCTGCCAAAATATTTATAAATACTTCGCGGTAAAAACCTGCATCTTTATTCGGCATACTTTACTCGAAATTTCAAAATTAGTACCCGTATTTGAATACAAATGTGCTTAGGTACGTATACTGCAAGACCGCATAATAAAACTCCTAATCCGTCAGTCGCAGAACTCGTAAAAAACATGGCGCCGACCCGCGTTAACTTCGACCTTCCCTCGCAAAATTAAAATTCTCAAACAATCCACACTTTGAAAAAGATATATGGGGGTGTTCTTTCATCTTCCCCCGTGTGTAACCTTAGTCGTTTGCGGCCGGGTACCACGGGAGGAGGGGGGACAACCCGGGTGGACCCTCGGACCCGGGTAAAGTCGGGGTCCGGTTATTTATGGGCCTCTCGGGTCCGGTGAAGTATCCGCCGAATATAAATCCTGGCCAGAAAGACTTAAAATTTAAAATAAGAACGAAAAGGACCGGCCCTATTGAAATGAGGGTCGTTGAGGTAAAATTAGCGAGAATTTGGAGCGTAATGCAATTTTAGAAGTTGGAATTTGAATTGGATTTGGAATTGTTTTTGGTTACCTACGTAACTATATGAACTCTGTAATTTATTTTATTTATTGTTAGGTACTATAAGATGTGTATATCTTACTAATAAAATGTTTCCGTTCCTTTATAATTTTCACTGCGTGACAGTGTACGCCTCACGTCATAATATCGTTTTGTCACGGTCACTGAGCCTAAATTAAAACTACGCACTTATCACTATCGTCAAAAAAACTTATAAAACGTATTGGTCTTAAAATATATGACACATCTGATGAATCATTAGGGCATAAGTTCGATATTTTAAATGCTAATTCTCACTACGGTATTCTTCCTGGTGACCATAAAACAGGAAACTCTGTTTGGGACTACTATATCCCATAAAATTACTACTGTAAGTATAACAAGAGCACAGCGAGCACCGCGCGACGCACAAAACGTAACAATTAGCCGCTGAATATTTCAAGATTTCCCATTTTACACAACATTTTAGCGCTGGAATATCAAAATTAGGGAGCGCGGGCTAAATTGGAAACCATCATAAAAGATAATTATCGCGTGTCGCCTGGAATTTACTCGTCGGTGTTAGGGAATTAATAATGAGAGGGGGTAGCCCTAGACGCAAAAACTCAGGTAAAAAGTGGGCTTAACCTGGCCTTTTCGCCCTAAAATACTTTTTAAATATGATAATGAAAAATGAGGCTAAGGCTAAAATTACTTTATGTACGAATTTACTTGTAATTGTTTTTTTTTGTGCAATAAAGAGTTTACATACATACATACATACTTTTAAGTAGACACATTTAAGTTACAAGTGGTTTTTATTTACCTTGCTTGTTATTTGAAAATGTCACACAGATCACAGAGTGTAATTTTTACAATTTAGAATCTAGAAAAATATAACAGTGCTTCCTAAAATGAGTGACATTCAATACCAACATCACGATACCGCGTCTGGTTTACGCCAAAACTAGGAATTCCGGTTCCAAACGTGTGGTAACTAAACAGGCAGTGTTTCTTAACCTGCGGTCTGCGGACCTTTGGGGGTCCGCGAGTATATGTACGGGGGTTTACTGCAAACTCACTTAAGGACCATTTAACAAAAATAAATAAATGCCAAAGCCTCGTAATCGCTACGCCTACAAACGTGCTCCACCGAGCGGAGTCCAAGACCGAACCACACTCTGTGAGAAGGCATTCTTTTCTCTTGTATAAATTGAAAACAAATACAGAAACAGATTACAAGTTGAATCCAATTTGAGATTGCAACTTAGTATTAAACATCAATCCAAATGTCGTCAACTTAGATGCGATGAAGCAGCATCAAGCTACCTAGTAAGTACTAAAATAAATGGTCTTAAATATATTGCTGTTTTTTTTATTAAGAGGTCCTTGGACTTGTGCTTGATTTCCTAGGGGTCCGTGGACGGAAAATAGTTAAGAACCGCTGCTCCAGGGCCTCTATTCCACAATGTTTTACCATATTGGTAAACCTGCCAATATGATACCGGGTTTCTTAACTGCGAGGCCGATAATAAAGCGCTCGATCGTTATTTGTGTTTATAGGTAGGTGCCTACTCGAACCTAGCTAACACAAGAAAAATCATGTGTAAAAGTCTTCCGTGACCGATTTAAAACTTTTTATTTCATGCCGACAAGGTCATCGACAAATTGAGTGAACTTTATTAACAATCATTCGGCTTTAAATCCCAATGGGCGTGTTAAAGCAATTGAAATTTACCGATAAATATTTTTTGTCCGCGCTTCAGTTTAAAGTGCAAAAAACCAGCAATCAGCAACTCTTCATGCTGTTTTTTTAATTTTAATTTTTCATATTTCAAGGCCGACCTGTTGAATTTTTACCAAGTTTATTCCCGTTCTGTTTTACACTTTCCATTTTTATAGTAATGGGGACATTACAGCTTTTAAATAATGCATTTTTTGGGTTGATTGGGTGTTTCCGCCGGTAAGTTAATAGCGATGCAGATGAAAAAATGAGCTGAATTTAACGAGTATTCATTGATACACCTTTTTTTTGTAATCTACTATCAGATTTTGGTTTACATTGCTTTATTTTTGGCGAGAATGTATTGAACAGTTTATTTGAAGCGTTATTTATTGAGGCTGAGGGAAGTGGAGGCGTGTATCGGGACGTATTGTAGGGTATCTAGTACTTTGTGCAGCAGCGGAACTAATGAGACTGGGCGGTTTCAATTTGTTCCCAGCTGCATTCTTTGGCTACGAGAGTTGTTTAGGGTTTTAATTTAATTTATTGCTTTTGTTTTCTTCAATTCATTTGCCTGTTATTTGACTTTGAGTTAGGTAGTTTTAAATAAGTACGACTGTACTTATTTTAGGTAAATCTTTATCTGCTTTTAAGATAATTTTATTGAGTCCTAACACGGTGGGTCTACGTTAAGAATAGCGGAGATCCCGCCGCCACCTTGCAACTCCATCAACAGGTCACCTCTTAGATACTATAATATTGTATTGTCATCGAGTTTACATATTTGGTTCAAATTTCCGCCCATTCCGTTAACGGGAAGTGGGTCAAATTTAACTTTGAAAATTTGACCCATACATACACATACATTGCAAGTTAAATAAAAGCTTGTAAAAATACATGAATTCAAAGAATAAATGAAATATAAAGTGGGTACTTATAAATGTTAATAATAGCATCTCACGTTCAAAATTAAATCAGGTAAAGTCAATATAAATATAATAAATATTATATTTATATGCCCTGTTGCCCGAGACTTCGTTCGCGTCGAAGTTTTTATTTGCTATGCCTTCAGGAAATATTAAATTTTCCGAGATAAAAAGTATCTTATGTCTCTCCCCGGGACTCAAGCAATCTCCATACCATATCGTAATCGGTTTAAAATTATACATACAAATTTACTTTTATACATTTTTATAATATTATGATTAATTAATTTTGTTTAATTATACATACACACACACACACATCTAAAGCATTGAATCCTGGCTGACACGGCCCGTCATGACCAAATATGCCTACGCCTGGAAGTTAAAATTGGAACAATCTTTAATAGAAAAAGAGTCAGTAAACTAATTCACTGTCTAAATCCTTTCCCTGGTTGTGGCTGCAACAGCGCTCTGGAATTCTCTCTCGGTCACGCGGGGCACCGCTGAGGCTAGCCAAAAAAAAACATACAATCAAAAATATTATTGTAACAAAGCTCTTTAAATAAAGAAATAAATTGTTTACAATTTCTGTTCCGTTTTATTTTTATACCAATGACAACCTATTTTGCCTTACGCTGTTTATTTTTTATTTAACTTTGTTGGTTGCCAGGAACTTTTTCTTTTCCTAATTGTAAACCGCAGAAAAACCATTAAATTGCCAGTTAGCCAATCTCCTCGATCTAGACGCAGCTGCGCTCCGGCGCCGGCTACTTAATCGACAACTATACGAGTAAATACACAGTACAACTAATGTACAACTTACAAGAGAGAGAAACAAGAGTTTTTTTGTAACTAACTAATCCTGTTCAGTGACCAGCAATAATAAATTATGTAACATTAGACTCATAAATATCTTACGTCTCGTCTGTATTAACGGCATAAAAACGTGTCAGTAATTTTTAAGAGCAAAGTTGGATGCACACGTCTAAAATGACCAAGGATTAAAACTACATTACGTTCAAAAAATAAAAAAAATATTATTTGATTCTTAGACATTTTTTATTTTTGGACATTTTTGGGACCTGTAATAATTTTTATGTATGGGTGAATTGCAAAAATATTGTACATAGTCAAGGGCTCAATTAAGAAACCCTTAACAATCCTTAATTTTTACCTTTGTGTAACAAAGATTGGTCATAACAATCATGTGGATAATAAAATTAACGTTATCTCAATTAACTCCTTAACTATGTACAATATTTTTGCCATTTACCCGTATAGCCAATGTAGTATAGTGTTCAAGCGGTTGTAGCGTTAACTAGAAGCGGAAAATCTAGGACCACCTTCCGTCTGCTTGAACGGTTCAGTTTATATTTCATATACATTACCTTTTTCATAAAACACGCAGTAAGTAAATAACTAAACGAAAACACCTCACATTTGGATTAAATAATAAACGGTGCAAAATCTTTTCTTGCCACTAGCCGCAATCCCGACAGCCGGGATAAATATATAATTTAGCGCGGCTATCCCCGGCGGCATTAGCCGGGTTAGAATTATAAATGAGCACAGCTTAAAGTTTAGAAGCTCGCTGTGCAAGTCTAAAAGCTTAGGTGCAGCGAACATGGCAGCGGTAGAGGCGGCAGTAGTTCGGTGGTTCCTTTTTTGAGAAAAAACGACGAACTATATTTAGGCTATATTTTTTTAATTTCGACTTGAACTTTTGATGACTTGATTCTCAAAATCAACCCGCTGAAAGATGAGTTTGAATAGTCAGAATGAAACTATAAATTATTTTAACATACATACATACCTTCACGCCTTCATTCCCAAAGTGGGGTAGGCAGAGCTACAGAATAACCAACAACTCTAAAAACTAATTGCTAACTCTGTAACCACAATTTGCACAATTAGGCTAAGATGTTTAACAGTGTATATTAGTGACAGGTAGCAAGCCCATCGCCTAACAGTACTACAAGCCTTTATTCCCTTAGTCGCCTCTTACGACTTCCACGGGAAGACATGGAGTGGCACAATTCTAAGCCGGCAACCACACGGCATAAAATTATTTTAAGGCTATGATTATTTAAGTTTTTACATATTTCATAAACAAGCTTGAGATTTCCGTTTTTTTTTTACAACCTATCCCATGTCACCTCTCATAGCACGTAAAAATGTGTATTCCTTTAATTTCACAACAAAATCGTTAACCGGTATACACATAAACCAACTTGTTTTTTTTAACTCTACCTTCCAAGCAAAAAAAAATATGGCATCTCTAAGAGTTCCGTGGCCACCGTCCGTCCGCGGCGGTGAACGCTGCCAAATACATTTAGAACTCATTACAGTTGCGCCGTCTTGTCGCTCAAGGCTTTTTGTTCGCTGGTTTTACCGAGCGAACTGTTTTATCGCTCAATTTTTTTTTAATGTTATAGCTTAACCTCCTGTCGATTTCATTAGGTATAAGTTACAATTGTAATTCCAGGCTTATTTATGGTTTACAACAATTGTTATATTGTATTAAATTACGGGATACTTTCACGAACTTTCATCCTTTTTTGTCCTCTTCCATCCCTTTTTTTCAATTTTTTCGATTTTTGTTTGGTAGTTTCATGCTTGACATGCAAAATAACACTGTAATTTTGTCATGGCGAGCATGAATCCTCCTTAGAAATACAGTATGGGGTCTAGTTTTAGAGTTGCTGGTAATTCTGTAGCTCTGCCTACCCCACTTTGGGAATGAAGGCGTGAGTGAGTTTATGTATGTATGTATGGGGTCTCCTATGCAAAATTCGTAAGCTGTCGCCATTTGCCGTTATACTTATGGTACTATTAGTACGTGGAATAATACTAACCCACGTGACCAGTAAACACTGCATCCCTGTGCCTCTCTGGGTCAATGGCAAACGTCCAATTATTCCTATCACAAACCGCCACAAACAAAATGGAAGCCAACAACAAACAGCGTTGAATCTTCCGTTCCCCGAGCTATTTTTCTCAAGGGCCACACGTGCTGATCAGGGGGAAGGGTCGAGGGGGTGCCCTAATTTTTACGTGGAACGTGGAGGTTAGTTGAAAGAGGTTGGTTAATGAGATAGGCACGGCGTGGGAGTGTTATTTTGGGGTTCTTTTTGCGGAAATTTGCATTATTTGCTTGGGTACGTTGGGTAGTCTGAACGTATTTTTTTATTAAAAATTGCCAGCCTTCCTTACTTATTACGTTGATGACCGTAAATGATCTCTGAGGCTGTTTATTTATACAATTATTGCAAGATCTGTAACAACTACACCAATTGATGTTTGCCGAAAAAAAAAAGTGATTAAAATGTAATGTAATAGTGTAGTTTATAATGTAGTGATGATGTTTTGGTGCCTACATTTAATATAAATTTAATATAAACACTTAAATATTCCTCGTTAATATTTAATTCTCGCATTATGACCAACGAGTTGGTACCTGCTTGGATAAATTCCCAGTGAAATTCTAACGCAAATCCTGACGCTTTCCACATTCAAGACAATCCATTCCCTCGCCCACTTAATACAGATATGATGCTGCAAAAACCATTAATCAAGCGCCATGTGGCTCGCGGGCCCGCCTATAAATCACCAAGATTTAATTAATACAACCGAACAAAATCTTACAGCGGCCATTTTGGAACCCTTAGCCCGCCCCCTCCCGCTGCCTGGAACAGGCGATTACACCTCAACTTACTTTAATATACAACTCCCCAAATTAATTGCAACATCTACGCCCACAGCGCAAGCGACATATTCCCCTGATTCTTTGTTCCCACAAACGCAATCCGAACTTTGTGCCTTCGTACCCAGTCCTTCTGCGAGCATAATTAGGGACGGACCCTCCAGATGAGATTTTCGGGAGTTTAAATTGATTCAATCGAGTCTGATGTTGCGTCCATTTTCCTTTTTTCGCCCAGTTTCTGAACAAGTGTTTACTGGTAGAATTAATCAGTGGATAGCGTTTTGTTTGGGCGGGCGACTGATTAGGTTGCGGCGTCCGGAGGTGGATCTTGTGACTTTATTCCGGACATTTCCGAGGCGAGCTAGTTAATTAGGGTTCTCGATTCTGTTTGGCTGGGTGCCACTGCACGATTTTCTGCCAGCGAATACGCGAAACACACAATTCTGTTCCTAATTTATTAACTTATCAAGTCTGGTATTTATCTAAATTATTTAACTTTTATTCAAAAAAATACTTCATGTATACTGAAAACCAAGCAGTAGCTTTAACCGAAGCAACGAACACTCACTGCTTGCACCATACTATATGAGCCAAACGATCGAAACGGTCATTGTTCCAAACAATTGACAACAATTAATTTTTTGCTAAGGTAGTAAAATAAAATACCGTTTCTAGATTTTACACTGCTGATTACAGTAAAAATATCTTTGGATTTTTTTATGCAGTACTTTTTATTATATTTAGGAAAAACAGTAAAAAAAGTTGGATTGTGAATCTTAGGAATACACTTATAGTGCCCTTAGTCCATTTATTACCAAAGGAATTCAAAAAAAAAATACAACTGTGTTGTTCATTTTTTATCCTTATATTAATTAAATTACGCAAAATAACAAATTTGTGAACGAACGGCAGCGAATGATTGACAAGTGAGTGACATTACATGACACATGTTACTTTTTTTTATTTTATATCAGGCTAAGATCACGACCTCGTATTCCTAACTTTGTATATACGGTCTTTTTAATGACTATTTCTTTAATAAATTATTAACTACGAATTTAAGTTAAATAAAGAAAAACCAAGAAATACGGGTAGTCTAATTTTTAACCAGCTATTATAAACGCGAAAAAACAATAATGCTTTTTTTTTTGAAATGTTGTCAATTGAAGCTTGCGGCCAAATTCTGCTCTACTGGGTGTAACAGGGATTGTTTTTTTTCAGTGTATATATTTTTTAATAAAAGTGAAACAAAATCTTAAAAATATACGCTATGTATAACAACTTGAACAACAATATTCAGTAATGTATACATACGAGCTGGAAAAATCTAATTTTTAAACCTCCTCTGTGCACCGTTTCTCCGAGGCAGGAGCTTAAAAGCTCAAGCCAGTCTTGTAGCAGCTGGCTCGGTTTGCAAACAGACATATTTCCTGCAAAAAGCTCAAAAAGTTTACGGTAGGATTTGTTCTTGCGCTTTAGCGTTTCGGGATTAAGGTTCGGTATAATTATACCAAACTTGCTAATGTTATAAATGAGAGAAGCGGGAGAACGGAGTTAGTTTGTGCCGTCACAACTTTACTATTTCCGCAATACATTTAGCTGGAAAATAATGAGGTTAGTGGCCGGATAAACTATAAATAAAATTTGAAAAAAAAACCTGAAATCCACGCACGAAGTAACGGACTCAACCCACAGTTTCAAAGTTCACACACACGTTTCGTTACGCTACCATAAGTGAAATTAAGTAGGTACTTAATAAGGTGTAACACTTTGACTTCATAGATTGATTGATTGATAAACACAGCCATATTTACGTTACAACCCGACAGTAGCAAAACACAATGTTGCCAATACAAACAAAAAAAAAACTCACAAAAAAAATTGCTATTATAATTTTATATTTAGCGTTTATCTTAAAATTCGTATATTATAATCCATTCAATATAATAAAAGACATTAAATGCATTGTACTCGTATTCAATATTCAATTTACCAGACCTTGTAAATTGAATATTGCTCCGACCCCACAAGACACTCTATCAGAGTGCCTTAATTTTCCTTACACGTCATGTCATCAGCGGTCATGGGTGCTAACAGCGAGGGTTGTCACTCCGAGGGCAAGGTGAGTGTAATCGAAGATGTCAGGTGTCTCCCGCAGTGCCAACCCTCTTCAGGGACACAATTACATGCGTGCGTGCGTCGATAGAGACTTGAACGAATTGAAAATTGTAAGTCAAGAGTTGATTAAAACTCTGTTCATGGGGCATATCTCATACGTTAGGTAATTCGTAGAGGTTGTAAAATCTTGCTATTAAAATAAATTGCTACATTAAATCAGAACTAAGGATCACGAATGATTACTACCGTAAAATGGGGCTGTTTGGTAATCACGGGGCTATTTGGAACTAAGTAATCATAAGCTTTTAGTTGATATATTTTTTGTCATGGCTATGCTAGAACTGTAAAATTTGTTGTCAGGCTAAGTTTTTAGTTCTATTATTGCCATGACAAAAATATATCAACTAAAAGCTTATAATTACTTGGGTTCCAAATAGCCTCGTGGTTCCCAAATAGCCCCGTTTTACGGTATACTTTTTTGGCGGTTAACTTAAGATAAAACAAAAGCGGGAAAATATTTAAAGATCCAACCCCGACAACCCCCACAGATCAACCATTCTTGTCTGCCAGCGTGATCAAACGATACACTGATTAAGTGGAATTCCAAATTTAAAACCTGCGCGAATCGTGAAACAAATTCCATTTTTGAATAGCAGAGCTGGAAGCACCAACATCCTGGCCAGCAACCCATTTAAAACTAAAAGCGATCGCGGGTGAAGTGTTCGACACACGGAATCTGCCACTTCGCAGCGCTCCGGGCCGCTTGAACCGCTTGTTGTTTTGCAAAAATGTAGACTTTGCTTTTTCGAACCGGTGAAAACAATAGGAGAGGGTATAACAACTAGTTATACTACTTCCACTTTGATGGGGATTCTATAAACTAAAAAACTTCGATGTTTTTTCGTTTACTACACCAATGTTTTAGTTAATACCTAAGTGAAATCACCGTTAACGATAGATACAAAGAAGAAGAAGATTATATTGTATATGAATGAATGAATTATACTTCCACCTTACACTAACAAAGTTATAAATTATAAAACTAAAGCAATTCATACAAATCGCTATTCGTTATTCTATATACGTTGAACATTATGTTATGTTAGTGACGCACTTACAAGATTTATTGAGGGCTCAGGAAAGAAGGACAACATTTTCTTTGGTTTGGTAAAGTTCGCAAATTCAAACTTAAAGACAGCAACGCTCATAGTCATGCATTTCTTAAACCAGAGCCTCTATTCCTTTTTTTATACTTACTTTGTTTTCGGAACCGTAATTAATATATCCTGCTTTGACTGAATAATTCTGCTATTTTTTAAAAATATTAACTACCTACTCTTATTCATCTGACTACAACGGCGACCGCATAGTAAAAAATGTTTAAGGCATAGTGGAATAGTAGTTCCCCGTGTGGTTGCCTATTATACGAGTTCTATTATATATTGCCCCTCCATGTCTTCCCGTGGATATCGTAAGAGGCGACTAAAAGAATAAAGGCTTGTAGTATTGTTAGGCGATGGGCTTGCAACTTGTCACTAATATGCCGATAAACATCTTAGCCTAATTGTGCAAAATGTGGTTACAGAATTGACAACATTACATTTTTGTGACACCTGCAAATTACTATAGGAATGGGAAGGATTTTGCCTCCCGATCACGGCAAAATATGTATTTAAATTTATTTTGTTTCTTATAAACAAATACAACAAAATGAAAAGAGTAACCCATTTTACCGATCCTACGGCCGAATAGATATAACAATAGCCTTTTTCGCAAGAAAAAAAAACATTCATAATTTTAAAATTGACATCAAGAGATAGAGACTAATCCTATATGTCCAGTCCAGTATCCGTATCCGTTATTATTGCCAAAATCGATATCGAAATCTAATATTTTAGATATTAAGAGAACCAACCCGCATAAGCAAACCACACGCACAAGTCGCTCAACAAAATTTTGACAACGTCAGACGTTACATGACGTAATTACTTTACTTTTTTAAATGGACTAGTCTAACGTAATCTTGTCTATTGTGTCGTAAAATTCGAGTCACGCCCTTTTAAAATAAGTAAATCTTCATAAATGAATAATAAATTAACTATTAATCCTGTCCTGTCCTGTTTACCTGTGTGGTCACCGGGTTAGAATAGTGCCACTCCATGTCTTCTCGTGGATGTCGTAAGAGGCGACTAGGGGAATAATAAAGGCTTCTAGTACTCTTAGGCGATGGGCTTGCAACCTGTCACTAATACACTGGTAAACATCTTAGCCTGATTGTGCAAAACGTGGTTACAGAATTATCAACAACTTATTTATGAGTGCTTGGTAATTCTGTAGCTCTGCCTACCCCACTCTGGGAATGAAGGCGTGAGTTTATGTATGTATGTATGTATTAATCCTGTCGTTGTCTTTCTTCTTTCAAACAGTATACAGAGAACTAATAAAATTATAGTATTTAAGAACAAGTTTTTAGAGTTTTTGGTAATTCTATAGCTCTGTTTACTTACCCCACTCTGGGAATTTTAGCGTGAGTTTATATATGGGTGTGTGTATATGGATTGGTGACCCGTACTATTTCATTCTTATTCCCAACGACGTGTCAATTTGAACAGGCTCAGACTATTCTTATATAAATATCCATATTTGGCCTGGTTAGACCATACGTTCGTGTACATATGTATAAAACACACGAGTACCAAAATACACATTCACCAACCCAAACAAATTAATTCGCAAAGTACATACGAACTCAAGAGCCGTTTCAGCAAATTTATTAGACCTTTATTTATCCTATTTACGGAATTGCGCGCCTTTCATGTGAGCCTACAAAAACGATGATTGCCATCTCTGCCAGCCCCAAACGAAGGCCTTTGTTATTGTCAAATTAGCCAATCCTCAAGATAACAAAAACATCCCTTTATTTTAAGGGACAAAAGCCCTTTTCGGGGTTCCGTTGGACCGAATTGGGATACACCTAATTTTTACAATATGCGGAAATTCAAATACCATTATGAAGAAATGTGTTTGAAAAACTTTGAATGATTCTTTTATTACTTAGTTTTATTACCATAAAACCAAATATTCGTACGAATCCATATAAAGCCAACATTCGTCATTGATGAACTACTGGCAGGTAGGTAGGTATCAGTGTTACGAGGATTTGGCAGAGTAAACGTACATAGTCATTTTCACTATCTTCTCACCATTAGGTCACATTATAAAGTTTTAATTTATTAGTTGTTAGCAAATTAGTAATTATTACAATACGATCATCCATAAAGAGAAAGACAGGGGATTAGAAACGTTTTTCTGGCACGAAGAAAGCCAACGAGCTCACAGGATATCTCAATAGGAATTTATTTATTTATTTATTTAAACTTTATTGCACAATACATATGTAAAAAGTACAAATCGCGGACTTAATGCCTAAAGGCATTCTGTACCAGTCAATCTCATGGTTATACATGGTGCAAACAGTGTTGAAAATTAATTAAATACCTACTAGATACTAAAATGTATAAAATACATAAATAATAATATGTTCATATAAAACATACATATAATACTACGAAAACAATATTTGATGAAGATTATGACACCTTAAACAAGTTCTTGCTTGTTTAGATGTTGGCGAAGCTTACGCTTAAACACGAATTTGCTGGACGCTTGTCGTATTTCAAGAGGGAGCGCATTCCAGAGACGGATGGCCTGAAGGGCGAATGAATTGGACATAAACCCGGTATGGAAGAGAGGAATTTTGAGTTTACGGGAGCGGGAGGAACGCAGTTCACACCCTGGGCGTGGGGCAAACCCAAACCCAAGATTGCAAATTGCGAATGCTTTCTACTCCCCACTCAGTACACACCAATACGAATGCTTAGTTAGTAATGTTGTAAATGTTAAAGATCTTAAAACAAAAATCTTAGAAAAAAACAATTCATACATTTAATTAGATTATTAGATGTAAATCTTATCTTACTCTTCACTTAATTACAAGGCAGAACGGTGGAACGGATATGGATGAAATTTGGCACGGAAATAGATTGTAGTCTGGAACAGCACAAGCTTCTTTTTATCCCGGAAATTTGGAGAGTCCCCGAGGGAATCAATATTTTAAGCAGCCGACGTGATGAAGGTAATGATGACTGGTGGTCAGCGTATTGGCAATTCAATAGATTTTATGTGAGGAATGTATCTAGATAATATACCTGCGGAACCCAAAGACCAAAACCCAAAACTAGCTTAACCCTTTTTTATTGACGAGCGAAATGTATTCAGGGTGGGTTTAACTATCTTCCGCACATATAATCCGAGGGGCGGCCGGGGCAAAACGGCAAAGGGGTAAGGGAAAGGTTGTATTAGAAGCGCTGGATGCTGCGGTCCCTCCAGGGCAACTTATCTAGCTTACGCGAGTTGTATAAAATTTTAGAGGTTTGTGGGGGCGGGGGGTAAGCTTTTTAATTGTGTCTGTGCTCTTATCACGAGGGACAGGCGGCGATAAAAACGTGGTGCCGCCGACCAGGATGTTTAAATGACTTAGCGAGTATAAGTTATGTAGGCAAAGCGACAAACAAATCTAAAGCAGCTGTGGTAGGTTTTGTATAGCGTTTGCGACTAGTAACTTCAAATAACGATACAGTACCTTGCGTATTGCATAGGTAGGCGCTTATTACATATGGTTGAAATACTTCAGTGTATATGTTACTATAACTCTTGTATAAATCTTGTATGCTGGTATCAGCAACGCAAGAGGTACCTACTTACTCGTATCGTATTGCTACTACTACAGTAGCCTTGAACAAGCAGCTTTTAGGAAACGTTAACAACTGTAGAAAAACAAATAATATGCATGGAATTGGCGTAAGCTGTTCTGCGTTTCATACTTACATTTGGTTACATTTTTACAGCCTAGCTTTCGTAAAATAGATTAGGCTAGGCATTTATTTCTAAGTAAAATACTACAGTGATATCTGAAACCAACCTTGGGGAGTTCTTCTTTTTCACTCGCTCTCATACGCTCTTACGCGAGTCTAACCGCCTTCTCCCGAACCCGAATGACTTTTTAAGAGCTGTTGTCGATAATAATCAATGTAAGTACTTAAAATGTTAGTGACTTCGAAAAATACTCTTATAAGTACCTCAGATTGATCAGCGTTCAGGGGGGTTACTATGACATAGCTATGCAGTTAATTTTACGGCGAGCGTAAAGGACAGAGCTATAAAATATATGTAGCTATGTCATAATAACTAAATAATAAATTAATAAAAAATAATAAATGAAAATATACGAAACTATATTACACTCTTTATTAAAATTGTTAATTTAAACGTTCATTTTCATTAGGTATAACATATACATATATTATTTTTTATTACCTAATACATTACAACATTTTAATAAAAAGTGTTATGGCAAGAGCACTTGTATAGTTGCCTATACTCGTAGGTACGAGTATATGCAACGTTATTGTTACTATTATTAACTGTGTCATTATTACAAATTTGGTAGCTGGAAACTGTTTTGGCTAGTGTATTAACTTATATTGTTTTGTTCTATTTGTAAAATTACTGCTGTTTGTTTCCCTTGAAATAAACAAAATAAATAAATAGCCCTCCAGTACACACAACCCATCAAATAAATGGTTCCCGTTACAGTCTCATTCTTCCAGATAAAAACAATGTTATCTACCTATCCACTTTTTAACAAAGTAGCTCGCAAATGCTTGGTTTTATTGAAGACATAAAAGCTCGCAATTCGCAAGGGGGGTGGGGGCAGTTTTAACTATCCTTGTATGTAATGAGGGTAGGGGAGGCTGGGGATTAGAAGGGTGCGTCTTGTTCGCCCTGCGTGCCCGGCCGCGGGCGTCGGCGATTTGTCCAACGTACCCCGGCCTACCCTTTTCAGTTGCGGTGAGCTCTTGAATATACGTCCAGCTACGAGCATTTTGGAGTTTGATTCCGAAAAGTTTTATAAAAGCTCAAAACAGAATTCCAAATGTTTGTAATGAACATGTGCATTTTCACTTGATTACATAAAAGTCATGAATGAACGCTACTCGTAGGTACTACCAACTTCATCTTGAGAGCATTTTTATATCTACTTAGATAAATAAGTTAGGTCCAGTACCTATAGAGTTGGTTGAACACACATCTTGCCGTCTTAAAATGAAATTATATTTTTCTATGAAATCATTTTTCACTATCAATACCAGACACCCGTTTATACTTATTACAAAAAATCTAAGTACATTTACAGATTACACACAAGAAACAGGAGTAAAAGCTACAGTTGCACAGGAAATTAGAACCTCCATATTACAACCATAAACAATTACAATCATAAATACGATATTTGCACAAATTGCCTACTTGAAATTTACCCAAATGTTTTAACCCTTTACCGGTTATTGACAACTGTCATAGTATTCGCAAATAGAACCAAACTGTCAATTCTTAAGATTCATATTACATTTATTATGGTGGGAAATATATTCCCTCTGCCTGACTATGACTTTTTAGACTGGCCCAAACAATCTATTGGGTTTTAATGCAACTAAATTAAGTACTACTGACCAAGTATGTATAGCTTCAATTAAATAAAACCGTATTAAAAATTATTAATTGACAGTTAGCGATGACAGCCAAACAAATGCTTCAAAAACCAAACACCGATTATAAATACCTAAAAGACGGAATTACCGATGATATTTTACATTAGCGCAGCACATTCTACCTAATTTGGGCGGGAAGGCGAGATCGTAACTTACCCCGAACAGCCCCGGGGAGATTGCAGGGCGGTGCAAAAAGTTTCCTCAACTCGCATCCATATTAACTACCTATATTATTGTTAAAGTACATTGCGCAGTGGTTTAAAAGGCACGTAATTTAATAAGGAGTTTATTTTACTACCCAATGTATACCCCACTACTTAAAATAAAAACACATTCGCTATTATTCTAAACCAAATACCGTATTATCAAAAACTATGCGAAGCTAAAAAACTTCGAACAACTTTTAAAGCTGCTCGCAAAAATACCGTTAAAACTGTCCTAAACACTATTATCTCGTTAGCCCCTCAAAAAGGTCACGCGTGTCTCTAATGTACCGACCGGTTTCAAATCTAACTTTCAGGTCAGAAGGGCAGATGCCGTGCTAGTGTAAAAGGCGACTTTTTGACAAAAGACACTTTCGAGATAATCGCAATAAAGTGACCGAAATCTTCATTTTCATATTTCTAGGTAATTTAAACAGATATTGAAATGAAACTTTTTGTGTCGGATAGACATTGTGTTTTACTAGTTTTCTACATAAGTAATGTATTTTTATTACCTACAGTTTTTTTTTTACACGCCTTTTTTCCTTTTTGTTTAGTTGCCGATTAATAATTGCCACTGAAAAACAAGCAAAAAGGCGGTATATGAGCACTATACCGCCTTATAGGCTAGATTTTCCTTCATACGTCTTCATAATAAACTAGGGCTTGAACGTATCACAATAATGCTTAATTAAAAAGACGTATTTGCAACATACCGCCTTATTGCTTAGTACAAAATATTTTTTGAATAATTCTGATCTAAATAATAACGCCGAATAAAAGAAATACGTTTATCTTGTCTAGTACGCAAATCAAAAAAATATGGTTGGTTTTCGTATCGATCATTTTATATTTATATACTAGTCTAAAAAAACGTATGTCTTCAAAAGTCAGACGAAATACGGTTTTTTAATCTAGTACTACGATGAAAGGTTAGACTAATTGCTAATAAAAACCATCATAAATTCGGTACAAATATATTTGAAATAAACAAAAATTAACAGTTAAATCACAGGAAATATTATCTCTTCTAAGATTGGTGTCGTGTTATTAGTTATTCAATAAATCAACAATAATACTCTTTGATTCGTCTGTATGACGCACTGTTAATCAAAACTTCTTTTTTAATTATTTTAATTTAAACATAATCAGTCTCATAAAGTAATTGAATTGCAATTTTGGGAGGACTTGCCAGAATCTAACCATGAAAAAGTCGATGAATTATAGGTTAAAAATACTAAACCTATAATTCGTCGACATTTTCTTGGTTGAATTCTGGCAAGTCCTCGCAAAATTTCAAGCTAAGAGCAGGCATTAATGGACCTAGTTTACGTACTAAATTCTGTTTTCAACTTGCGTCTGTCTATCCCTCGGAAGTGAGTGTGCGATGAAAGCATCGGGCGATTTCCTTTTACTTTGGTAAATGTTTCTTTACTAAAATTAAACTCAATATATTCTCCTTGCGATAACCCTAATGTAGCCTAAGCATCTTTAAATAGAATTACTCAAATCCTGGTCCTCGTGGAACCAATTATAATAGCCCTAAGCTAAAATGTTATTTTTATTTTATTTTTGCTTAGTCACCATAAGTAACATTCCTAGTCTATAAAGCTTCCTATTCCTAACAACCTATTTTAAAAGTAAATTAGTTTTGGCATGTGATCGTCAAGTAATCTAATATAACCCAATAGTTGTGAACCTATAGTAACCCTAGAATTCTCTAAGTCTTTGTTTTAAGTCCTAGCCATACTAATACTCTCTAGAATATTGATACCTAAATATTTACAATAATATGTGGTTGCCGGGTTAGAATAGTGCCACTCCATGTCTTCCCGTGGATGTCGTAAGGGAATAAAGGCTTGTAGTACTGTTAGGCGATGGGTTTGCAACCTGTCTGTCACTAATATGCTGGTACACATCTTAGCCTTTTTGTGCAAATTGTGGTTACTGAATTATCAACAACTTTTTAAAGTTGTAATTCTGTAGCTCTACCTAGCCTACTCTGGGATTAGAGGCGTGAAGGTATGTATGTATGTAGACTATAATTTATAACTTATCTAACACTATCCTAGTTTATTTAATGACTCCTACCACTTGAAATTCAACCTACGTACTAAGTGAATAGGTTTTAAAGATAAAGTTAATATGTACCTATAGTATAATTTATGAAACCGAAGTCTAGATTAAAGCAAATCTAAGAATTTAAAGGTTTTGTGGCCCCCTTAGGGAAGGAGGACCTTTACTTGTGGGAGGACCTTGTGCAGGGTCCGTCCGGGTTGGTACTACCATCTTATCCATTAACCTACCGCCAAGCAGCAGTGTTCGCATTGCTGTGTTCCGGTTTAGGGATAAGATAGCCGGTAAAATGACTAGCATGGAGGCATTCCATCTTACAATTAGTCCTCAGGGTTGGCAGTGCATTTGCAGTCTTGTGAATGCGAATGTCTATGGGTCACAGTTTCCACTAACCATCAGGTGGCCTGTGTGCTCGTTTGCCTTCCTATGCCATAAAAAAAATAAGGAGATCTCCTCCATACGCTCTGGGATCGCTATCCCTAGACCTTAGTCTACCTCAATAGTCATCCTCCATAGACAGGTCGGACTCCTTGCCAATATGTACGATTAGTCAGTCAGTCGTATAGTAAGGGAAGAAAAGGGTCAAAATATAAATTGAGTGTTTAAAAACTCAACTATACCGTAGATTATTTATCTTTCAATAAAGCGATAGTTATAATATGTTATTTTTATATCATATAATATTGTGCTTAAGATTGATATCGCTTGCTTCACCTTTAAGTCTATATTTGACTTGAGTTTTATATAACTAAATGAGATGTTCAATTTCACCAAGTATCCATGTTTATCTTTTATAGTAAAACAGTGGGATACAGAAGTCATTTTATCTTCTAGCTAGATTGAGTCCTCATGTTAGTAAAATATATTATGAAAAGTCAACAGACAAATCTCACTATAGTCACTTTATCATTTCCTGATATATTTATTTTATGCTCTATAAAATATTCACTTTATAAAAGGACTTAACCATCTCTGTAAGCTAATTATTGATATTCTACATAGATTTGCTTTATTTCCATAAAACTCTCTCCATAAAAACTTTATTATTTATTGGTATATTTGTATTATGCATTAAAAAATATATATTCTGAAAAAGGACTTATTTCTTTAAGCTAACTATTGATTTGCTAGTTTTTTTTATTGTTCATGTTTTTCTTACTCATATCATAATTGGGATTGTTCATATTTTTTAAATTAATCTAATTAGAAAACTATTTCGAGGAATAGGGTTTTAAAGCCGTTCTGCATGATTAAGTTTTTGTTCTATTTATTTATTTCGGACATTTCGACAAAAGTATATTTGACCGTGTGGTTTGACTTTCGTTTTTGGCTTGAAGCCCTCCCAGGTGTGTCTTACGGGTTAGGCGTAAACCGCTTGAAATAGAATGTTTTATTATACTATCACAATCACTTTTTATCGTTACTTATCATGTAATTCATCGATAAAATGTCTGTTAAATAAATAAAGATTATAAAAACAAAACTATTCGGTCAAATACAAAATTAATGAAATTGCTCTCTTAAAATTACCTATTATTTTGTATTAGATTATAAAAACCGCGAGTTATTTTTTTTTGGTCTATCCCAATTATGTTAGTTCCCCAAAAAAAATTATCATAAGTATATTAATTTATATATTAATTTTATTTATTTTTACTGTACTCAGGTAACAAATATTTAGAATGGTATTATGTACTCAGTTTTATGATTTATCGTCAATTCGTCGTCCTCGTCTTTTCGCGTGACAACGGGCGCCAGCGCACACGCACCTTCATTACCCGTAACGGACGTAACGTCAGCGAGCTGAAGGGCGCCCGAACGCGGGTACTCCCGTCCGCGGGGGGTACGTAGGAGATTTTTTTTTTTTTTTTTTATGGCATGGGAAGGCAAACGAGCACACAGGCCACCTGATGGTAAGTGGAAACTGTGACCCATAGACATTCGCATTCACAAGACTGCGAATGCGTTGCCAACCCTGAGGACTAAGATGGAATGCCTCTATGCTATTCATTTCACCGGCTGTCTTATCCCCAAAGCGGAACACAACAATGCGAACACTGCTGCTTGGCGGTAGGTTAATGGATAAGGGATTGGGGATTATACGGTTTTATTAAGTAGCATGGGTCGACTGTGGATATTCGAATAGTAATTAAGCGTTAAAAACTACCTCTGTCCCAAGTAAAAATACCGTATCACAAAATAAACGTTTTTTTAAACAAGTTTATCATTATTTAAAACTCAGCATTAACTAGACTAAAATACCGCAAAATACTGACATACGGTCTTTTTGCCTAGAAAACTCTGTTACGTTCATTTAGATTATGAGCAAATAGAAAAAACATTTGAAATACTAAGTTAAAAGGCGGTAAAATATGTTATTCGTTCTTTTTACTTAGTAATCTGCAATTACGGCCTTATAGGGTAGTTCAACTTATTAATAAATCAAACCTACACCGGACAATAATGCGGAGTGTCTTGTTTTACGTCTTTCTAATGTAGTATTGTGTAGTTACCGCTTTATTGATTAGTATTTGCTGGAAAATAGTCTGTTATACGGCCTTTTTCCTTATCGTATCTTCGCAACCAAGCCTCTTATCGACAAACGGATAAGATGGGTCGACGCGGCTTGTTCTCCATATCACGATGGTCATAACAACTCAATTTGGTCAAAATGTCGAAAGATCGCCTTTTACACTAGCACGGCAGAGAGGTCAGACACTTGACCATCCCCTGTGATCATCGTCCAAAAACCTGTTCTGAAAAACCGAATTTCGCTCAGTAGTTTTTATGCAAGAAACGGGTTCATATGGCATTGTTATGCATGATTCTGCTAAATGTTTAAGCTAAGGGGTCAGAAATGGCTTTATGCAAATTTGTATTAATAAGTCGGACGGCTGCATCTTAAGATGCTGGAGCGTGAGATAAAAAAGGAAGAATAGTCATGTTGGTTGCATAAATTATAAATTATTTAGCAAGGCGCGGACGGTTAACTCAAGGCAGCTCTTGTTGGCTCATGACTTACGAAAACTCGTTTGTAACACAATCTAGAGATTAAAGTTTTTATTGAGCTGGTACTTTTCGGTAAAGTTTATAAAGTGAATTTCGGTAAAATCTTGCCTTATATAATCTTTAAGCAACAGGTTATTATAGTCAAAACTATAGGAAAACGATTTCAGAAACATTGCTCTGCGAAACCGTGTTGTTTTTATATGAGCTTTTTGTAAAGTATACCAACTAAAAAGCTGCGCCGTCGTATAATATTCTGTCAATCCAGCAAATCTCCCTTTTTCAACTTAATCCTCTTGACAGGGAGGTAATTCCAAGTGTCTAAGTTGGCAAGCTCAACACTCGCTGCCAGTTCTCCCTCACGGGGCTGTATGTCTCCCATTGAGGATCGTCTTGTGGCCTATTGTCCACAATCTGTCCAGATCTACCGGTTCTATCTTGATTTTTTTCCGGCCTGCTAAGATTCTCTCTTTTACTTATGTAGTTATCTTGTTTTGAATAGATAATATAAGCAACACATATGTTTTTGACTGCTAAAGATATCCCCGGCATCGCTTTTCCCTCAGACATTAGATATAAGACGACACACGAGGATGAAGTGTATAAAAATAAAACCTTAAGCCTACACTAAAATATGTGTGCTTTGAAAAACAAGTTTACTTAGTTTGAACCATTTTATACGTGCTCAAAACTCCTGAAAAGATGTTCTGATGTTCTTAACTCATAAGGAGCATAGGAGCAGCGTCAGGTTGACGAAGTTGTCTGCTACACTTACCTTAAACCTAACGTACGGCCATAGGGCAGGATTTAAAAAAATTACGATGTTTGTTCGCACAGAAAATTAGGTGTGCTGAAAAAACCGGTCAAAGTTTTATACCAACACATTACTACGGGTAGCTACATCAACAGCCATTGTGAAAGTGATAATGACATTGAGCTCAAATCTGATGCGTCCCATTGACCGAGCGCTCGTAAACGAAAAAAAAACAACGCCCAATAAAAACCTATAATTGCCGTCGCGTCATTATACTACGTCATTCCATTCATGAACGAAAAAAACAATCGCGAACACGTGTTAAACGATTCCATTAACCGGGTATCGAAAAATATTAATTATTAATATACACGCGGAGAATTAAAATATTTTTTCCGGCGGCAAAAGGCGGAGTTAATTCGGTGACCGCGATGGCATTGTTTGCGGGCGGTATAAAAAACAGCAACGAGAAAGGAATACAGACAAAAACTGGCCGGAATAAAAACGGAGCCGCGTCGAGCGGCCGTGATTTAAAAATAAAAAACGCCGGACGTCCGTAATGAAATCGAAAGGCGGTTCGTCGATGGCCATTGGAAAAAAGTAAAAGAACGGCACTTTCACGCGTGAGAATTTTGGCTTTTTTGGCGAAGCGCGGGCCGGCGAAGGCGCGTCGGCGCGGCCGCGCGGAGACGCGCGCGCAGGACGGTGGACTGGAGGATGCTGGGTAGACGTCTTAGCTGTCGAGGACCTGGTGCATGTAAAGTGGGAGGCCGTGAATGTTATAAACTGCGCCTGCTCTTGTTCAGGACTGAAGGCGGTTAACTGTCGCTGCTGGTACTATACTCGGAAATGAAATTGGAGATCCAAATCTGACAGTTCCCATCTCGATTATTCAGTTTTTTTTTATATTAGGTATTTTATTAAAAATAAACTCGTATTACCAGTAATATAAGGGTAACTTTCATAAAAATACATACACTTACAGTTGAGGTTAAGATTTTGTTCTCGAATTCCATTTCCTAATTTAGAGATAAAGCCATGTCTTCACAGCCGCAGGGCATGACAAGTTTTATACACTTAATATACAAAAAGCTGACCTAATGCCATAAGGCCTTCTCTGCCACTTAATATTTGGGCAAACCAGATATTGTCGTGGCGGTACTTATACTGGCAGACTGGCTGGGAGAGCATTTTACTAGCAGGTAATGTGGTCTTCGTGTTACTGCCCTAAGCTTAACGAGTCATATCATCATCATCATCATCATCATCATCATCATTATTACATTAGGCGGATCTGTCATTTTCTTGGGTATGATATCATAGAATGACTTCGAGTATGTAGGTAAATACCTAGTTATGAATTGGCGTAAGCTGTATGTCGTGCCAATTCCACGTATTTTAAAAGATTTTCAACAGCCGCTCTGAAATCTCTCGTAAAATGCACCTTGATTAGTCGCGAACCGGGATTGTTGAGCCACTTACCCATGTTTCTAATTTGGCTGTGTAATGCGAATCGAATAGCTGTCAGCCAGTCGTTGACATCGGTTATTGAATACACGGCTAAATTACGAACAATGGCAAGTGGCTCAACAATCCCGGTTCGTGACTGTTCGAGTACCTTCATCGCGATCTCTTGAGCAACTTTCGAATTTTCATATTCCGCTGGAAATTTCCGACGAATAATCGCCTATTAATTTAAATTTAGCTAATTAACGCGGCCGGCTCTAACTGCCCGGTCCGCTCATTTCAGCAGCTTAGGGCGGCCGTTCTTTCACTGGGAACTCCATTTATAATCATTTCTCGTAACGCTACGTTTTTAGGGTAAGGGTATGATTTAATCTTTATTTTTGGGTGGAAAATAAGTTTAATTTTATCGTTGCTTTGTCACTACTTTATATAACCAACGACAAACCCTGATGAGAGACCCTTAGGTAACTAGTGAATTTATCGGTTTTGGGATAATACAGATCGTGTCACGGGAAATGGACGTGCGACTCTCCTTGCATAGTTGAGGAAAATCTCTGTTTTGATAAATTTAACTAGATAGGGCAGGTAGTCCCTACTATTTATTACAATAAAATACTTATATATTTTCATTAGATATTTTGTCAAATAAAATGTGATTGATACGTTCTCCTTCAGGAACTGTCTGATTTTTTGGACTATAAAGTATGTCCGTTTGCGTTCAGTACCAAATTTCACACCGATTAATTCAGGCGTTAAACCATGACGATAGAATAAACCGACAATACATAGAATAACACGCATTGTATTTATAATATTACTTAGTACTATATTTTAGTACCTCGTCGCAGCAAGTGATCTAAATTTTAACCATATTCACTTTAATACTTTACTGCGACGCGGTACTAAAATGCACAACTTCTAAGTTCGACTGTACGTCGAAAACAGCTACGTGCCTAATTTAAAAAGCACGCCCTTAATAATCCAACAATATTGTTGACTCTCTGACGGAACATCTTAAACTCGCCGGTTGGTAATTTCTTTGTTGAATTAAAAAGTAAGTTGCTTAAATCATTTGCGTGGTTGAAATTGTTTATCAATATGATAGGTAAATAGGTAACCTACCCTCATTTTTTTTCGTCAACTTGTGGCCGAAAATCAACATCCAATTTTTGCCTAATTTTCGTGTTCAGGTTGTTATAAAACAGTATTACGGGGCAGCAAACTTTTTGTTTTAATTTGGAAGTAGAACCCAAATACCGAACTCTTCGGGCCCGATTCGGGTTGATTATGTAAACTCGTAATCCTTACAAAAGGTCCTCTAAGCCCATAACGCTTGTGAATTTTGGAGGACATTATAAATGTTATAATCCCTAGCGAAAAATATATAACGTTAATATCATTTTAATGTAAGTGTTGCTAATGGAATAGAAATTACTTTAGAAGTAATTATAAAGATATAAGGCGAAAATTATGTAAAGTGTGCCAGGGCGTGCCGCTACGTTTCTAGGTATTTCGTCAGAATAAAAGTAATTCTGCTATTTGGGGCAGAGACAAATCCAACAAATCACAGATTATAAAAAGTGGTCCATAAATTCTTCGGTAACTAACACGACTTTGTTTTATACCTATACATAGAGAGCTTTCTTTCAGTTTGTCGAATACTGAATCTTTTTGTAAAATAATTGTTTCTTGAAATAAAAACTTCGGTAATCTCTATTCTTTAAGGAATCGTCGGGACTATTGATCCGTTTACGCGTTGTACCATGAAGAAAGAATATACCAACAAACATAATTTCTTTTTTATATATCGGTAAAGATTGCCTGCGAAAATAGCTTCATGATTGATTGAACGAAGTGTCGGCCTCACCTGTCTGTACACTTTTGCTTTGTTACTTTAAAGTCAAGTTTGATCAGACGCACAAACCTGCCAAAGGCGGTAAAGCGACAAGGTATTAAAGTGAGTGAATGTATGTACCTACGAGTGTGTGCCTAAATCATAAAAGTGGGTATGGTAACATAGCAAACATTTGCAATTATTATTTTAGCAGGTAAATATTTAATTTTAATTTAAAACTTAATGTAGTTGAACGTGGGACCCTTGTAACGCAGCCCAGGTTAAATTACGCATGACATTTTCTGTAAACATTAACGAAATCATCCCTACAGAGGGCACATGATACTTACATCAAAAGATCCTCCCGCGACCCGGAGCCCGAGAGGGGGTCAGCGGTTCCCTTTCAAATAAATTCTTTTACAAAATATCCCTTCGCAAAAAAGAAAACGCTGTATCACTCCCGTTTTTAATTTCACCCCTAACGACGCTATTGAGTTTGGGGCCATTACGCGGGCCGCCATCTTGACGTGCCGGTAATGTTCTAAATTTAAAACCAAGTTTTTTAAGGCTGGCAAAGATGTGTTGGTAACAACATCATAATGAACGACTGCGGAAAAAATAATAACTTCAAAGAAATACGTAAATTTTGCATACTTTAGTTGTTTAATTTGATATTTAATTTATATTCTATTGGAAAACATGTTTTAATTAGTAAAGAACAATAATTTTAATAGTATTTACCGTGCGGATATTTTGTTCGAAGCGCTTTGTCATCCAAACTTTAATTTCAAGTTTTGAGGCAGGAGGAAATGTACGAATAAAATCATAAAAAATGCATAAATACAAAAAAAAAATATGACAAGACTTATTCGCGTTGATGTATTTTTATATAAAACCCCGAAAGGTTAATTAAATGACCACAGAAAATACGAAACACGTCTTTAAAAAAATCTGGTTTAAAATTTAAAAAGTGTGTCCATTTATGCTTATTTAAGACTTTTTCACGAAATATATTGTAATTTGACATACATTGTAATAGTACATTGTGTATTAAGGTCGGTAAGTAAGGAATTACGATCGAGGCTCTAGTAGAAGCCCGAAGTCGAAGACTGAGGGCTTTCTGAGTCGAGGTACGTAATTCCAAGTAATCACATTTGCAAGTAAATAAAGTCATAACATAAAGTAAAAAAATAAAATAAAGTCAGCACAACTATTATTACGAATTACTTGAACTTTTTTTAAGCGGATGGCGGGCGGACTCCACAGATTATGTGTTTCGTTCAGAAACGTTAAGGGCAAATACTTACGTAGGTATACATACAGCCCTGAAGGAGTGTAAAAAAAACGACGTTTTGTTACAGAAAACTATTAAAATCGATTATTAAGAATATTAATTGAGTATTTAAGTAACATGTAGCGAGATTGCAATAAAATTCCTGTTAAAATAACATTTTAAGACATTTAAGACGCGTGTATACTCTTTGCTTGAACTTGCATGAACTGTGTGCTGTGCTATAAATAAATAAAAAATTACTTACCGACCTTGGGTTTCATGGTAAGAAGAAAGGTCGAGGGTTTTATATGGGGCATTGCAGCCAAGTTAACTTGTATGTTTAGATACTGTTTACATGCAAGTGTGATGAAAAAAATATTACTGTGCTGAAGGAAGACTTCCTTAATGTAAAGTAAAATCAAGAACGAGACCGTACGGCGTCATGTAAGGGGAACTGACGAAAACCATCAGGCACATAGTTGGATATCTCGGGCACTTGCTCCGGCATGAGAGATACCAACAACTACTTCAATGAATCATGACTGGCAAGGTAGGCACTGTGCTAAACTGTGCTATTCTTCGGACATAGCCCGAAGAATAGCTAAACTTAAGTGGCAATGGCCACATCGCTCGCAGGACTGATGGCCGATGGGGTCAGAAGGTTCTTGAGTTGCGTCCGCGGACCGGGAGACGAGCTGTAGTAGGCCTTCAACAAGATGGAGTGACGACATTGTAAGGATCGCGGGAACGCGGTGGGTGCGAAAAGCATAAGACCGATCTGAGTGGAGAGCCTTGGGGGAGGCCTACGTCCAGCAGTGGACGTTTTTCGGCTGACGTGATTATGATGATGATGAAGGTAGAAACCAAGAGACTCGCCGGGAGGTGTAAAAAAATATGGTTGAGGAACGTCAGGCAGTGGACCGGAATCACTAGAGCAGCGTTTCGCTTGGCGGTAGACAAAGACAAGTTTGCACCATTAGCGGCCAACCTCTAGTAGTAAAGTGGCACCTTAAGAAGAAGATATATCGCACCTTCAGAACGATAGTGTTAGGTTCAAGTCATCAATTGATTATGATAGAGCCCTAACTCGAAATTTAAAATTTCTGAATTATGTCACTATTGTTCTGAAGGTGCGATATAGCAAAAAATATTATGCGCACTACTATTTAAACGATAAGACTCCAATCTAGTTAATTCAAACGATTGTTTCTTTAACATCGTTCACGCTCGAGCTCGCTATGAAAGCCTAGAATAAATTTACCGTTTATTCCGCCGTGTCTACGTGTCCGTATTAATATTAAAATCGTGGTCATGATTTGCATTTCGGCCCTTCATTTACTCCCCTTTGAGTTTAGGTATGCGTCTACAGAATCTCCGAAATGATGGACATCTGAGTAAATGGTGTGAAAAAAATTATACACGTCGCGTGCAGAGTGTAGGTACTGCAGGCCGCGCGGCGTTGTGGAAAATACTACGACAATAATATTTTTTCAGTTAATTTGCTAGAAATTATCTTATTAGTTTAACTGACGTGTTTCCATGTTCAACATAATCTTTAGTAATCATAGCAGAACTGTTACTGCCATGGGAACGCTTGTTACGGATGAGTAGTTGCGTAAACAATAAAATCTACTTCCCAATGTTTATATTGTAGTGAAGAGAGAACTGTTTTTAAATACTTGAAAAGGTGGAAGCACCAGTAAAATGGACAAACTAATAACGCCACCCGAGGAAATGGATATAACTTTGGAAGAATGTAACAATTTTTTTGAAATCTTTATTTAAAGATTGTAGAAAAAAGTACCTATCTACGCAATTGTAGATAATTAGCTCTTGTGATACGAGTGGTGAAATTAGGACACAAAGCTAACCCTTAATTACGTGACATTTGCAAATAACTATTTAAACCTTCTCCGATTTCATATATCTACCTACTGGCTCTAGTCTAGAGAGACAATATTTACAGTTACATTAATTTAAAACGTAGGTAAGCGAACCGTTGTCAAAATGTTTTCGAGAAAAAAGTTTTCTTAAATCATATTTTGCGAACCTACATCCAGGGCTGGGCAAAATACACACCTTGCTTTAATTGAAATACAAATTACAAATTACTTTTTCGCATGTAATTAAAATACGAAATATAAAATATTTTTTAGACGGGTATTTGAAATATAAAATACAAAATACAGTATTTTAACCATTTTTAATTAAAATACAAATTACAAAAATACAAAATACATTTACACGAGCGTTGCGCCAACGCGAAAACGTGCGTTAATGTCCAATTCACCCAATCAGGTACCTAGCACATAGCACTAGCAGCAATTTGACACTAGTGCGCATTTTGGCGTTGGTGCAACGCCCGTGGGAATAAGGCCTAACTGCTCTGGGTGCTAGTGTTTATAGTCTATGTACGAATCAGCTAATTTTTATTATCAATTTATCATTTATAATAAGATCGCTAAATGTATTTGTTAAAATGTATTTTGATGCAATAAGTATTTGAAATACTAATTACAAAATACCTCGGCGTCGGGTATTTAAAATATTAAATAGGTACAAATTACATTTTTAGGTAGTAATTGAAATACAAATACTAAATACGTATTTGTATTTTAAATACGTATTTCAATTAGAAGTAATTCAAATACTGCCCAGCCCTGCCTACATCGGCACTTTATTCATTTTCCCATGGACTATCTACTAAATTATCAGTCAGTGAAGTGGCGTCCCACTACTTTAACATAACATAAAGTACATTCAACTGTGCAACGTCAATTTGAGCAGCAAATTTTAGCAGAGTGGATTGAAAATAATAATTGATTCCAACAGATATATACAATATCGCCCCTGCGTCCCGACGTCGAAACCAATTACTATTTGAACTCGGAGGTATTTCCCAGCGACAAAATTCCCGGACACCTAAGTTCCGATGCGTCCCTTTTCGGACTGTCCAAGTCCGTGCTCCCGTGGGATCTCCTGTTTTAACCATCGACAGCGTCCAGACAGAGCACTTTACACTCTTACCCATAGGATATCTGGATTTTCACCTGAATTATTACGTAGTTGGTGATTACGCGCAGTGACGTGCTGTGACGTACCTACCCATTGTTGAATAGGTACGTTGAAAATTGTGATAGTGTGGAGTCAGTAAAACGACGGTATTTTCTTTATGGGCTTATTCGTCCTAAAACATTAAAACTTGAAATGTTCGTTCGCGCTTTGTTTACCTAGTCCGGCTAATTCACGCACAAATGAGTACACTTTATTTTTTAATGTATTTTCATTCAAAAACCACCTTTAATTCACCTTGAATTCCACCTGTCTTTCATATTTTGTTTTTTTTTACGTTTTTTACCTTTACTTTCTTTGATACAAAATGCATTAGCGCGTACTTTGTAAAATATTTTACTTGCAAGAAAAGTGGAGTCGAACTCACATTTGGCCGTTATTTTTGTTATTCTGTACAATTTTTGCCCTTTAAATTTTAAATTTTTTGTGTTTGTTGATTTTATTAAATCGGCAAAAGTATTTGTTACTAAATCAATTTCTAAATATTTTTTACCTGTTACTGTTCAAGAAAAAAAAACGCTATAAGAAACGCGTTCCCCCTTAATTTTTTATCCTTAATTGTATTTTTTTTTGTAATAACGGCTAAAAACAGACAAACAGGTATACCGACGGATAGCGGAGGCTTAGTAATGATCCCGTAAACACTCTCTGTCATGTAGGAGCTTAGTTATCTAAATTCTCGGCAAATAGATTATTTATGCTAGCAAGCGTCTTTTGCTCCTTCTTTAACTCGTATTATTCCCATTTACCTCCCTATTAAATTAAAAAAACCAATCCCACATAAAAAAGTTAAATCATTTATACACGTCGCCGCGCGCCCGCAGTACGTAAATTAAGTGCGGCACAACTTTGCGATACTGCCATTGTGGCTCAAATAATTACTGCAAGTGGAATTCTTGCCAGTGGCGACTTTTATTCCAGCCTGACTGACTTAATTACTAAAGTATTGCACGGGAATGTTTAAATAATTGTCTGCATTCTTAGTCTCGTGTCGTGGCTAGATTTGAATGCTACTCGTACATTTAATACGTTTTTAGGAACGAAATTTTTAAACAACGTTGTTTCTTCAATAAGGATGAGGAAGGTATTTGTTTTATTCGTATTTAAAACATAAGCTAAAAACAAAAAAAAATAGAAGTAGAATGCCAGTGTCATAGGAACCATGCCGTGAGCGGACCTGCCTAGAGGGGGTGTTCTTTTTATAGTAGTGATTATTATTTACGTCTTTAATATTTGAGTAGCTTAGTTGAATTTTCATTTTATTAAGTTTAGTTTTAACTTTTAATCGTAGTACCTATATTATATTAAATTAATTAAAAAACTGATGATTTTTAATAGAAAACTAAACTTTTTAGAATCAAACTTGAAGTAGTATGCGGCTCTAAGAGAGTAAGTATACAAAGTAATTGTCACTCTTTGTTATTGAACTAAATGAACTAGTCGAAGTGGAAAGAGGGAATCAAAGGCTAATTAAGAGGCAAAGTAAAATTAGTAACTTAAAGCATGTTTTTTTTTTATTATTACGGATACTATATTACAGAAAAAAACCAAGCGTCATTGCTAAGATGTTGTTAATTTAAAATAGCACAGTGAATAAAATAGGAACCTACTTTTTTATGGTGTCACCAGGACAAGGAAATTAGCTAATAGTATAGTTTCGAGCAGTAATCACAAACCTTTTTCCAAGTTAGACTTAATATCAAGCAATTAAGAGAGTGTTAGTTCCTTAACCGTGTCCCGGCCACATATCGGATTCCGCCGGTCTGCTAATTGCGGCTTGCTGCCTATTAGCCGTGCTTGTCGATACGTTACCTCTCAGGCAGCTAAGCGGCGTCTGATCGCCGAGTCTGATCAGACTAACAAGGTTTCCTACCTCTGGCTTTGTGGAAGAATACGTCACATGTTGCTGATTAAGAGTTCAATTTAGTATTTTTGTTAGGTAACAATAATACATTAGAGACAAGTCATGCATGCTTTAATGCGTGGAGGTTAAGGGGTGTTATTATGACATAACTATACAGTTCCTTTACGCTGAGAGAAATGGACAGAGCTATGTAACTGTTATAGCTCTGTCCTTTACGCTGTTATACAGCCTATGTCATTCCTTTGGTAAATACCAATACAACAACCCCAAATCTAAAAAAATTAACCGTTGAAATATTTTACAAACTACAGCTATTTCAAATACGGGCACAAAATCGAACGCGGTCTAAAACGCCCAAAGGAAAATACACGTAACACTACATTATGTACAGTCCCTATAGACGCTAATGTTTTCAACGCACCGATCCCTATATACAAACACATAGCTACCTAAGCTGTTTTTCTCATTATGCCCGTATCTCGTACACCCTCTTCCCTGCGTCATCAATCACCCGAGCGAGTTAAGTCGACACATGTAAATTGCAGGCGCCATAATACGCACGCTATAGGAAACGGTTACAAATTGCGAACCGTTAAAAATGGCTGTTCGACGTTGTTTAGAAAACGGTTTTGAATTGAAAATGATGCGTCACGTCGGTGATCTAGTTAATGCTGATTATAAAAAAACTAAGGATGTGATTCGTAAGTCAGAAGAGGTGTTATCTATTAGGACACATGAATATTTTTTGTTGGTAATTTGTCGACGAATTGTAAAACACTATCACTGCAGCAGAGCCGCTTTGTCGATAGAACCTGTGACTTACATTACATATACATACAATACAATCACCAATACAAATAATATCCTAGAAAAAACCAAGAGATTTGTATGGTGATTATATTAGGGTCTGAAATCAGGGATTTAGGCAACGACTCATACAAAATGCTTTAGTTTTTGCAAATACAGCTGCAAAATTTCTCGTCTCGTATTTTCTCAATACCGGGCCACAATACCCTAAGTAGATATACCTAAAAGGCGATAGCGAGGGCTAACGATCGACTGTTACATTAACCGATGCTAAATTACATCCGCATTTAGGTAAAGCTTACCCCAAAAAGGGTACAGTTAAAACAAAAACCGAAAAGATATTTCACTCTAAAAGAGCCCATTACAACGGTCTTGGGTAAAAAAGGGGGAAAGGGGGCGAACAAACGGTTCGCATCAATTAGTAGAGGAAGCTGGGCAAACACGGGCTTAGGCGCAAATAATCGTCGGCTCATTTCCAACGAGCCCCTGCTTCCCCGTGTTTACTAGTCATTAGGCGTCAAGATTATGCCGATAGCGAGTTTATACTCTAGTAGCGTCAAAACAGCGGTAATTGGAGATTTTTACCTATGCAGTTGTTTTACTAACGGTGCCCTTTGAGGTTCCACCCGTTTATGTCAAAATTCAAAGTATTTATTCATTAAATTGGCTCTTTTACACGTCGGTAAATTGACCAACTTATCCCAAATGGGATCTCTTCCAGTATACTCGTACATAACCCTTGCGAGTGTGGAAGTATTGCAATAGTGCCCCGACCCTTGCACGTGACAGGACCTATAGATATGACGCCACTGCAGGCAGTTCGCGTGGCAGAATATTAGTAAGCTCACATTTAGCACGCCATCGACACGCTAAGAAACAGCAGTGTTGTATAAATAAATAAATAAATAAATAAATATCAGGAGACAATGTCACACCAATTGACCTAGTCCCAAACTAAGCTCTAGGCTTGTACTATGGGTACTAGACAACGATATAAATACTTATATAGAGAAATATATACTTAAATACATAGAAAACATCCATGACTCAGGAACAAATATTCGCGCTCATCACACAAATATCTGCCCTTACCGGGATTTGAACCCAGGACCTCTAGCTTCGTAGGCAGGGTCACTACCAACTAGGCCAGCGCGTCGTCAAATATCGTCGTATGATTATTAAATAAAAAAATATATTGAATGGATTAATTTCACACAAATTGACATAGTCCTAAACTAAGATCTGGGTAGCGTACTATAGGTAGTAGACAACGACGGTCAAGGACGGTAGTGTAAGTACCATGTGTAGCTAATTAACAGAACTTAGGGTTCTATTTTACTAGGTAAAGCAATACGTACTGCTTTTTGATATTTATTCATTTATTAGGCACAATAAAAAAATTACAAACTTAATTGATAATATACATAAATCTTTCGTAGAATTATTTTACTGGTTCGTAACTCGACAACAACTATGCACGATATTTTAATTAAGCTCTCCAAAAAATATCGAAAAATTAAACACTCTCCAATCGGAACGAGGTAAAAAAATTAAAACGCGTTATTGTGAATAAAATTTAAGGCAAAATAGCTAACAGTATAACTTAAGTTGTTTTATTTAAAGAATTGGTAGAATCTATAATATTATATTTTTGCAGAATTGATCAAATTCGTCCATGGAAATTGAAATAAGTACAAAAATATTTTGTATTTTAAATACTTATACCTAACGTAATCCACCCTAAAGGCTTGTACAGACTACGTTAGTAATTTAGTCGAGCAGCGAGTAGTTTAGTTACTAAATCTGTCTGAACAACAGAAACTAAAATTTAGTCGAGTGGTAATGTGCTTGACTAAATTACAACTAACAGTCTCGCTTCTCGACTAAATTACAAACGTAGTATGCACAAGCCTTAACCGCCATTCATGCCAATAAACTTCAAACATAAATGCTTAGTGAAATTGGTGTATCAATACATTACCCATTCACTATGTCGTCGATAACGCGTCGATACCCTGCCTGTATTCAACCCTACCGCTACCTCTGCCGGCGCCGCATCGCCCCATTCACGACCGACCATATAGGTAAACATTATCTAAACATTAAACAAGTACTGGCAAGTAGTCAAGTGTTTAACTAATTTTGAAGATAGTTACTTTGGGCCTCTAGAAGTAATTATTTTGAGTTCTTACACATAAACTGTTTGGATAACGGAAGAAACAAAATAACATTCGTACAGTCGTGTGTATAAGATGTTTTTTTTTTTTTTAAAGTCAATAATGAAATGATATGAAAATGGACTTATATTAAAATTAAATGTATGACATAAAACCAAAAATTAAAATGGCTCTTGCTAAAGATTTTGGCAAAAGTAGTTTACTTTATAATTATATCAAGTTAATTTCTTAATTTAATATTTTTTAAATATTCTGGTTTGCACCGCCTATCTACATTGTTTTAATTTTTACGTTACTGCGTCTCTTCTATCTAACATTGTCTGAAAGAGATCGCTTTTAGCGATAAGACCGCCTGTTACCGTATTAAAAAATCATGTTTTTGTTGTTTCCTTGTATTTTATGTGTTGTGTTCAATAAAGCGTATTTTTACTGTCAGCACTTTGATCTTTCGGAATCCGTAAGGTATAGGTAGGTCTAAGTCTCTTCGTTTGCTATAGGAGGCTTAAAGACCCCATTATTACCACAAGTGTAGTAATAAGTTAAATGAGCTATCTTAACTTAAAATATCTAGTAAGAATTGGTCCCTTATCGCGGTTTTTCAGCTTGATTACTTCGTTTTCCATCCCATTCAATAAACACCGATGCCTGGGATCGAACCATATCGCAAAATGAAGGTCGCATCGTAGCGTTAGTCACAGATGTGTGGATTCCTCTCGATGTTTGCCTTCACCGAATATTCCTTTTGCAACTTTTTTCGTAGCTCGTTGTACCGCGGGGATAACGCTGTCCGTTTAACCAGATCACGTTTTTGCCTCTTATTGCGTGTATCAATCAAGCTCAGAAAACTCAAGTAATAGGAAACAAATTTTACCGAAAATGCTATAAAAAATATATATTTTTTACTCAATTATTTTAAAAGGTGTTCTAAAAAGAAGAACGTTCTAAAAGCCACATTCCTAGTTATTAGTTTAATTCAATTTAATTATGGCACAATTTGACATTAAAGGCATTAAATTAAAATTTGCTATCCCAAGATGAAATGAAATAAACAGTAATGAGTAATTTTGCATGCGAGCAAAATAAAACACTTCTTTGGTGAAGTTAGTAGTTAGGTATTAACAAGTCAAAAAAGGTTGCCCTAGCCTCTATTTATTGTAATGTTTTCTTCTGCATGGAAGTTTGTAACATTTTCAATTTAGAATTTGATAGAGAAATTAATTTGAAACAACTCAATTTCACTTTTTTTTACACTTCTTTCACACATATACATACTTAAGTACATTTATACTCGTACTAACTCGACATTTTGGCACCATAAGAAGTGATTTCAATAATTTAAAACCAATATAGAAATGTTATCAGTGAGAACTCCTCAATTACACATAATTAAGTCAAGTAATCCCAGGTACATTAACTGAAAATAATTAACTTAACTCAGGATTACCGTAACACTTGTCGGCTCGGCTGTACATCTAACGTGCCCTAATAGCACTCTCGCTATCGGTCGGGTCAAGGTAGCACTTTCGTCTTTGATGACCCCTACGCACTATTGCGGATCTTAGGTCATTGGAGCGATGACCTAGTTAGGGTCATACTTGACTTAGGGCGATGACCTTAGTGAAGAATGGATTTTAAGTGACGTGAATTGGCTTTATTTATTGTGCACATCTTAGACATTTTATACGCATAAAGATGCGAAATATTTCTTAGGTCTGACTTTCTTTGATTGCAATACCTGTCATTTATTGTGAAGGTAGTAATAAAAAATACAAATGTGAAAGAGAATATTAGGAGCCGATTGCATAATAAAGTACAAACTAATACGAGTAGTATTAGTGGTTTTGTATGGATTTTTACTAATAGAAAGGTCAGGTAGGGTTAGAGCGTCAACGGGGTAAGTGCGACAAACAATATATATAAAGCCCCCGTAGATGCAATTGCCCCATCAGGTGGGGTAAGAGCGTCAACGGGGTAAGTGCGAATAACCATATTTTTATAGGAGATATTGTTGGTTAGACGAACTTTCCCCGTAGATGCACTTGCCCCAACTTACTAAATGGCCTTACACTTTATAATGCAACTAGAGTACGCCCGCGACTTCGTACGCGTAGAATTAGTATTCCCGCTACTCCTCCTATTTCTTCCCGTTGGGGGCCGATTTTCTAAAAATCCTTTCTTACAAACATAAGTAGTTTCAAGATCAAACTGAAAGAGCTAGCTTTGACGTTACAAATGGACAGTTGCACAGATAACTTTTTTTAATAATTTGGTTGTTTTTTTTTTTTGTTAATGTGTAGTTTTAACTTAGATTATAATATGTGTAATTAATGCGCTTAAGACGCTAGATCTCACTTTGTTGTTATGTTTAATATTTTATAATTGTTTATTTAAATTGTAGTATTTTTATTATTTGTAGACTAACTTTTATGCTGTGTTTCTTTTAAATGTTCTATTTCTTTTCTTGTTTTGGCCATCTTTCTCATGCGGGTCCAGCTGAAAATCAGCGCTGCGGCTCCGTGCCACAGCACCACGCTGAGCTGGTACTCCGTTTCGGCTATTTTATTTTTAATTAGTTAAATAGATTTTGTAATTTTATTTTATTTTCTCAAATGTGTGTGTATTTTTTTGTGTTTATTTAATAGCCGAATAAATGATTCTATTCTATTCTATTCTATTCTTTCTTAGTGCACTGCTAGACTTCAAATGGAATCTACATGCCAAATTTTGGAATGTGCGTTGATAAAGTCAGTGAGTCAGGTTTGCCTTTTATATATATTATGTCCCGGCAAACGTTGTTTTGCCTTATAAATTAGAAATGAAAAATAGATAGTAGCCGCTTCTCAGATCTACTGAATATGCATATAAAATTTCATAAGAATCAGTCAAGCTATTTCGGAGGAGTACGGTAACTAACATTGTGACATGGAAATTTTATATATTATAGCTTTCACCCGCGATTCCGTTCGCGTAGAAATCGTTTATCGCTGCTCCCGCGGGAATTGTCCGATTTTCCGGGTTAAAAACTATCCTATGTCCTATTCCAGGACCTAACCAATACGTGTGCCAAGTTTCATCTCGATCCGTTAGGTGATTGAAGCGTGAAAGACGGACAACCATACACAATTTAACATTTATAATATTACTAGTTGACCCGGCAAACGTTGTTTTGCCTTATAAAGACAAATAATTTGCAATAAAATAATATTGCGACTATAAATTGAAATGTAAGCTATCCTATCTTTCAAGTTGGGTCGAATTGCACACGGTGTGCAGATCAAATTTAAAATCGGTTCAGTAGTTTAGGAGTTCATCGCGGACAAACAACGTGACACGTAATTTATATATATATAGATGAAACGTTTGTATTTTTAACATAGCGCCATCTATTGAATATTCACTCAATCCAGTCAAGTCCAAGTCCAGATAATTATGACTGTCAAGTAATAGACAAATAATTTGCAATAAAATAATATTGCGACTATAAATTGAAATGTAAGCTATCCTATCTTTCAAGTTGGGTCGAATTGCACACGGTGTGCAAATCAAATTTAAAATCGGTTCAGTAGTTTAGGAGTTCATCGCGGACAAACAACGTGACACGTAATTTTTATATATACAGATTTATATATACAGATAGGCCTCTGGTGTGATTGCCAAATCATTGGCCCTTGCATTTCAATGCGTGTAAATAAGTAATTATTATAAATAGGTATACATATAGAAACCAAGTAATTAAAATTAGAGCTGATAACTGGGTGTGCCGATTATCATCAAAAACCATCCAAGTTAAACTATATTTTTATTTTAAAAAAGCCGTGCCCGAATAGGTTTACCCGTTTGTGAGCTACGACACCAAAGACAGATAACAGATACACACACTAAACTCATTCATAACACACCTCCTTTAGTCCGGACCCCATAAGCCCAAGTACTTATACATAATAAGATGGCCCGCAGAACTGACTGTAACAGCCCCACTCAGAGTAAGTCAATGTCGATTAAGGGCCACTTACACAAAAAAATAACACTGGGTTAACTCATTAACTCGAGTTAAAATTACAGTTTTCGTATGAATCTGACGTTTACTAACTCGAGTTAGTGTCTTGTCCCAGTGTTAAATTTTTGGTGCAAGTGGCCCTAAGTCGTTACTTAGGGACCATTTTTTAAACTCAATTTAAAAAGAGGAACGATTTTACTGACAAAAGGTAACTATTGTTTTAAAAGGTGTTCTAAATAAATGTGCTTACTTTTAGATAAAGATAAAGATAAAAAGATAAAATATGTTTATTCAGTAAGTAGGCCGCACGGGCACTTTTACACGTCAAAAATCTACCAGCGAAGCATTTAGAAGTTTGTATCTTTTTTATTTACTGAGAAAATAAATACACAAACTTCTGCGAATGGCTAAAGAGCTTAAACGGCACATTGTCTTTTCTACGTCACAGCAGCAAAATGCGTTTACAAACAAAATGACATCATTCCGACCACTCTAGTCAAAAGCGGGCTTAGCAAACACTGATAAAAATCAATATACATATATATTTTCATTAGACAATAAAAACAATGTATGCTTTTGCGATAAACCCCTGTCTATAAGCATGATTTTAACAAGAATACCTTTTAAAAAAATCCTATGGTCAATTGTCTCTAAAAAAAATGTAAAAACGACGGTTATTGTCATATTATAAGAACGCAGTAAAAACACCTTTCGGTACCTGCAAGCGACGAACGATGAAGAACCAATTTAGACCAATTTTGAATTTATTTAGATTTAAAGTAGACGCCGTGCCGTTTCAGTGAGTTAAAAAAGGCTCGAAATTGGGTAGAATTTAAATGACTCCATCGACAACAACCTAGCTCTTAAGCGAATGATGAGGAGGGTTTGCAGTCCTAAGTAACCACTCCAATTAATAAAATTAAAAAACTCGACCGCCGTTTATTTTTTTTTACTAAAAAGTGAAAAATAAGTATTATTTTTCGAAAAGGACGGACTTTTATTAGTTACCTTTATTTTTTAATGCGATCCGGGGTCTATGAAGGACATCGTCTAAGTAAAAAATATTCCCCCGACGGATTAAAAAATATACTTAGGTACTAACAATAGTACATTGTTGCAGAGGATAGAAAGTACGAGATTTTTGGACGAGTCATATAGAGGGCCGAAACGTAGTTGAGGCCCTCTAGTGTACGAGTCCATAAATTGCACTTTCTACCGAGGCAGACATAGTGCTTTTCACAACTACTGGGGGAAATAAAATAAAAATTCATATTCAAAACTCAAATTTTAATTCATGTTAATTAGAATAGTGTTAGTCAAATGTTTTTCAAAAGTAGAATAGAAGCTGTATGTATTATCGCCAATTTTACCATAGATAACTATTTTTTTAATCTGAACCCCTATTCTCGTGGCTTTCGAGATTAATAAACTAACATTCAAGATGAATATGTCAACTTGTCAACTCCATATAAAATTGTATTTGTTTCGCCTTATCTCCCATGTAATTTTATCTCTAGTGGTTCGAGATTAGGGGCCAAGTTTGAATTACATAAAAAAAAGCAGTGACATAGTTTTTAGTCTGTGTATCTTTTAGCAAAAATACACCTAATATTTTACGAAACAAAATGGTGTGTTATGATTGGTCGATTCCAATTTTTCATTTTAAGGAGCTATGACACAAAAATTTATTGATTGATTTTCATTGGTTATTAAAGTTGGACAACAATGTTCTCGACCAATCAGCAAATGCCGACACAAACATTCTTGGACTGTCCTTATAAGTGACGTTTTGTGATCCCAAACAAGAGCATCTATGGCCATATTTCCGAGCAGTGTTGTGAAAAAACTTTTTCCGGCCAATTCGAAAAATAAAACTTAGTTTTGAATTTTTAGTTCAACCTTTTTAGCGGCAGCCGTGTTTTCTAATTTGGTCATTATTTTATTTTATTTTATGCATTTTTTGTGCACTGTGAAGCCTAGTTTTAATAAAAATGTGTTATTAATCAACCCAACTTGATGATTTATGTATGTGCTTGAAGTAATCAATGTATTTTCTAGTACTTATCAAGTTTTACAGGTAAACCCCTTTAATGCTACTATATTTGTGTATATTTGAAATGGTCACATTAAGAACTTTCAAATGATACGTATATTGCAATAATTAGAAGACTATTTTTTCGACACAATAAATTTTAATTTTTCCATTGCTCTTATTTAAATTTTATCATTCTATGTCACCCGGGAAGATGAAAGGATTCTAACAATACCACACACATCTTAATCGGCTCAGGCGTTTAGAAGGTGTGGTGGAATAAAGAATCATACATACATACATGAACCCTGAAAACATTACACTCCTTTTTTGGGGCATTCGTATAAAAACTGGTATTTTCACGATTTCCGGTACTAGCTCATAAAAAACAGTAGCGAGTTATCCGGACCCGGGATTACCCGGGACTGCAATGGACGACATTACGTATAGAAATATACAAATCCAAAACCTAAGCTAATAAATTATAAATTAATTAGAAAATGACTTTACTTTGGCCAAAACATGTGTAGTAAGGTTAGGAAACTTTATTAGTTTTAATTATAATCAATAATTTTGCTATAGTTCTAAATTGATACTAAGTTTTAAGTTAAAAACGTATAAAAAAATAGACTTTTTTTTTGTGTTTTGTAACTACCCATTGGCATACCTCTCCCAACAGGTACCAAAACACAACCGTTAAGTTACACCAAAACAATCGAACTCCTAAATTCCTTTTACATTCAAAACCCCAATTAAAGAAGCCCTTAGTATCGACCAGCGTTACTTAGCAACCAGCCCGACCAGCTAACCCTTCAAGTCGCGAGCCACTTGGCGGGGCTGCGGGACGTTTTTCGGCATTGATCCAACCCCCATCGCGCCTGCGTGGACGAAAAACGAGCCGAGATACACCAAGGTCACGCTGGAACTTCTTTTTTCCAATCCGGATATTGAATGGAGTCATAGCGATCGGTTCAGTGGGACGGTGACGTCACGTCCGCGTAGACGGGTTAAATCTCAGATGACGTTTATGCTTCTATTTCGTTTTCAGTCTTATAAGTAGTTGGACAATTTAGTGCTTTGTCACTTTAACGTCATGTTTGCACTGCTGCACTAATCTGTCAAAGGTGTTTTAGAACGACAAGGTACAAAAGTGTGCAGCTATTTATAAAGCCGCCTGTAACATCTTGAGTACCGGCGTGGTAACACAACGATTGACTAGCATGCTCGTGGTGGCATTCCTTTTTTCCTCTTGGCCACAATCGGAATCATGGTCACGGTATCAAAAGACAAAAGGGAGAAAATAATAAATGAAAAATATTAATGTCTAAACCATTAAATTTTTTGAAGGTATTAAATCTAGGTACACTAACTTGAGACATACCGCGTTATTTGACTTGTGTGGAGAAAACAAACAGAGGCCCCCCAACCAGGCGAAGCCAGTATCTTGAGAGGACGGGGTAGATTAACAATGTAAATATATATTATATGAGCAGAATAAATCGGGTTCACATTCTTAGTACTGCGTGTCCAAGAGACTCTTAAAAATAAGTAATAACTTTGACTGTCACAACGGTAAAAAACAATATATAGGAATAAATTCCTTCTTGTTTGAAAACGCCAACTTCATTGTGTTGTTTTGACAGTGGTGGTGGCACGAACGGAGACGAGGATGTGTATCTAAGTGTGAGGTTTTAGAACTACCCTCAATTATTATAGTATCAACCATAGGGCTGCGTATCCACCAGGGCTGTGCCAGGTAGTGATGGGGTGCGTAAGGAAAAAATCCACTAATTGGTTTACTAATTATAGTTTTTCTAGCCTTGACGCTGAGAGCAGCTCTCTTATTGGTGATTTTTTCCTCTCCCATCGCTCCGCTATCTTGCGCAACGTGGTTAATGCGAGCCTGAGTTTAAATAGCGGCAATTTTTTACAAATATTATTACGCGATGAATTCCGGCCAAAATTAAAACCCATCTCAATCCTGCAAACTCACGGGCCTTCCAATTCACATTATCTTGATGTCCCTCCGGCCCTCAGGCCTCCGCGAGCCTCTTCTTTTGTTCCCGCCTCCCATTGTGCCCATTATAATTTCTAATTAGGCCCGGCTTTGTTTGTGGCAGCTATTCCACGGGCTTAGAATTGCGGTAAGTAAAATTGATACTGCAGACAATGCTTGTCAGAAAAGTCAACGCTTATTTCCTGGATATTTCGTGTTGGATATGTTTTGTGGGTCGGTTTACACGTGTAATATGTATATATACTTCGTCGGTGGTATATACTTTGAATGTCTACTTTGGTATTGCCCATCTTGATTTGATATTGTAATCACGCTGTTGGAAGTTTTGACAGGTCTAATTGCTGTCAAGTGGAGCGAATACAAGATAAACATATAGTACAAGCTCGAACAATACTTTTTAGAAAACACTTGAGATCAGACAACGCCACGTCAGTCATGCGAGCCTAGTAAAATTGCGAACCGAAACTGCCGTCTACGTGGCCCTGTCGTTAACTTCCTACAGAACCACTAGCGAAAAAACATCAATTAACGTCACTCAAGCTATTACGGTGACGTCTATTAGACGTTAACGAAGTATAGCTAATTGGCTGCTAAGCACGGCTCGGCACTCTAAAGTGCTAACTCGGGCGTTGTCTCCTCCCGCGTAAATTAGCTCTTAGTTTCGTAGACTAGTGGAGTTAATACAACACCAAATACACTGCGGTTAATTACGTTTAACTGACACTCATTCCGTTCAGACTAGAGTAAAAATAACCCTTGCACTAATTTTGGACGTATTTCGCTATTCTGATTCAATCATTGGCCTAAGGTTAAGGAAAATGTCGGTAGCGGACTATCCTGGGTCATGATGAACGAAAATGAAAGTGAACGGAGGTTACATTTTTTGCCAGAGTTTACCGAGTTAAAAACCATGTATTGGGAAAGTAACGTTTTTTGAAGGTAACGCGTATAGCACCGTAAAGCTCGGAGAACTATCATAACACACTTAAAAAAACATTTTAGAAGAACTGCAATGAGTAAAAAAAAAACTCTACATTATTGGTCAAAAGACCAAACACTAAAAGAAAAAAATTCAATATACACCCCTTCAAAACCCAATTAGGTTTAGCGGTATGGAGGTAGGCGTAATAAGAAAGTACCTAAAAAAATACTAATACTCTTGCTAAATATAACCGTATACAGCCCATACATAGTACGTACCTGAAACTGTTTAGCACACCATCATCATTTCAGCTGAATTCAGCTGAAAGACATCCGTCCGCAGCTAAATATAGGTTTCTTAGGCATCACAACCAACGGCAGGCAGGCTGGCTGGCACGTAAAACATTTTTGATACTTGCTGCGTACACCCATTCATTGATTTAATAATGTTATAACATCTACCAAAAATATCTGTATTTCCTGTTGCACATACTTTGGTAAGTTTTCCTAACCTCAAACCTAACACTTAACGGGAGACAGCTCAGCAATGACTAAAAACATTAAGTCCCATCACAACCCGACCCTTTAAACTACAAACTTTTTATAATTCACAAACTGTCCCAGAAAGACGTTAACCGTTTCGCGTCTTGCACCAACAATTAAAAGCCAAAATGCCAACCCTATATTTAAAATCTTAGCAAACTCGCATAAATATAATAGCGAGATATAATGCTAATAAAGTGCGAGATGTGAGAAATCTTTGTGTTTGTCATGGTAATGATAACGTTAATTTTATTTATTTATGCGTCTGACAGGTGGTCAGCGAAAGGGGTCATCTTAAAAACGCTCGCGCAATTATAAGTGTAAATTTATGTTTTCTCACGGTTGAGAGTTTTGCCTGTTTGCGCGACGGTGTGAATCCTCTTACAAGTACCTATAAATTGTGTTTGCCTGCCAACGTCAACGGAAGAAGAAAGGATTTTCGAATTATTTTGCCCAGACTTGACGTAGACTTGACGAATTCTCTGTTAGATTTGTGACTACCCGCGAGACTACAACTACAACTCTAAAAACTTGTTGTAAATTCTGTAACCATATTGATATAAACAAGTGAATAATCTATATAGGTACCTACTTTGCATTTATCCAGATTAAGGAACTCGTAACCTCACTAAGATAGTGTTGGCTCAGACACGTAGGTAGTAGGTACCTACCTAATTTACAAAACTTATCATATCATAAATATTTTTACCAGTTTTAGTAATATTATAGTTTAAGGTCATTGACAAACTCTCACCCTATTTCAATCAGCAAAACATAATTCTAATTCTCCGACTTACTTTAAAAAAATTACCATGAAGCCAACATTCCCAGGGTAAGTTTGGCACGCGAGGTCACGGCTTGACCCTATTGGGGTCATCTTCATGAATAGCGACAGGTCTGATGTCTGACCTATGACCCCCCTTTCTCACGGTGACCGTCTTGAATATTAATGGGATGAGATAACAATGAGATGTCGAGGTAACGCACAGGAGAGTTTGGACGCAAATGTATTTTTTGCAGAATTTTTTCAACTAGTAGTACCTATTTATAATTCCGTCATGTACCGTATAACACCCAAATACCACTTTGGACAATAGCACAGTAACTTTTCGTTTATCAAATTCCGAATCTATGTATTTCTGAACTTATACATTCTTGTGAACTAAACGAAGCAACAAATATTTAACACCTTTTGATACAAGCATAAAAAAAATTAGAGCGAGACCAAGTAGAGCTTACAAAGACCAATTAAAAGAAAAGGTACAGGCATAGGTCTATGCTTCGCTGTATCAGTGTGTTAAAGAAAAGGCTGGAATAGGAAAGAATGCAAATTACTCCACCGACTAGAGCATAACTAAGAGCTAGAATAAATAATGATTATGATACCAGTATACGACAGAATCTCAATTAAAAAAAAAAAAATCGTACCTGTCTAAATATTTTCTAATGAAATCTTTCTTAAGCGGCAGACGCAATGAGAGGAAGCGGCGGCGCGTTCCCAAAAAAAAATGCCTCCGCCACGCCATGGCAGATAATAGCACGTATGGAATCGCAACGCACAGCCTGTATTCTCCGTGTGTTTGGTTTTATTTTAAGTAATTTCCTCGAAGTAAATTGTCCAAAGTCAATAGTTTAACGACCGGTGCCTGTGTGACACGACACGCTGCTAACAATGAGAAGGTTTAGTTATTAGTTATACGATATTAATCGGGAGTCGGTAAATGAGAAATCAATGCGATTGTTCAAAGGCGCTACGAAATACTAATTTACTTGTGGGAGGACCTTGTGCAGGGTCCGTCCGGGTTGGTATCTCCATGTTATCCACTAACCTACCGCCAAGCAGCAGTGTTCGCATTGTTGTGTTCCGGTTTGGGATAAGACAGCCGGTGAAATGATTAGCATAGAGGCATTCCATCTTAGTCCTCAGGGTTGGCAGTGCATTTGCAGTATTTTGAATGCGAATGTCTATGGGTCACAGTTTCCACTTACCATTAAAAAAAAAACCGTACCTAATTGTGGCGTATAAATAAATAAGGTGGGAAGTAGATAAATGCTGGAAAACAGAGGCTCTCATTCGGGTGTCTATCTTCCGAGGTTCAAGTGAAAAAGGCTATAAGTCTAGTATTATTTTCATATGATTTGTATTCTCTATTTGTAATATAAGGAGCTAAGTCGACTTACATCCTATTTCATTAGAGCTACAGAATTCAACTCGGGCTTAACCTACTTAATTGCTTTTGATATCTTATCGTATTGTGTTTAATTCGGCCTACTACACTATCGTTAAGGAAATAAGAGCTATCATAACTTTGACAACACTATAACATGTCAAAAACAATTAGGTTTAGCCCGAGTAGAATAGGGCCTTTGTTATAACTTCGCCTTGTCTTATTTTGTTAGTAATTCGTAAATAACTATTCAAAAGGAATTGTCACTCACCCTACTTTACATTTCATTAACATTGAAAAAACGGCATTACGTCAATTACATACATACATACATACATAAATTCACGCCTTCATTCCCAGAGTGGGGTAGGCAGAGCAGTGGGTTTGCCGTGTGGTTGCCGGGTTAGAATAGTGCCACTCTATGTCTTCCCGTGGATGTCGTAAGAGGCGACTAAGGGAATAAAGGCTTGTAGTACTGTTAGGCGATGGGCTTGCAACCTGTCACTAATACACTGGGAAACATCTTAGCCTACTTGTGCAAAATGAGGTTACAGAATTATCAAGAAGTTTTAAGACTTGTTGGTAATTCTTTAGCTCTGCCTACCCCACGTCAATTACACTACCTAATTAATGGAAATTGTTAATGGTTATAGGTACCTAGGCAGTTTAGTAGGCACAGGGATTGTTCTAATGGCTTAATAGTGTCGACTTATGATTATAAGGTACAGAGTTCGAATCCCAGCGTTTGCCATGGAAGTTTTTGTTAAGGTAACATTACTGACGAAGGGAATCATCGTAAGTAAACCTGCATATTCGAACAGCTGAGTGTGTAAGAGGGTAATTGCACAAAAGATCGAAGTGTATCCATAAAAGGTAGCACAGGCAGGATTTAGTCTACCAAAATAAAGGAAATTGTAATCCTTTGTGAACCAAAAAACGTGTACCCGACAACAGGCCACATTAGCTCCAATTACAAACTTCAACCCTAAATTTAAAATGCATTTACAGGTTAAAGAAACTTCTTAATTCCTTAGTTACACGCAGGAAAGCAAAAAGAAGGGTTATGATTGGGTTTAGGCAATAATAATATTTTTTATACGTTTTTTACCTACTGAATCCGATATTTAACAAATTCTTTTATGTGATTTAAAAAATACTGATTTAGTTTGTGATCACTTCACAAAAATAAAGTAATGTTTATGGGATTTCTGTGTTTATGACGTGCGCTTGAGTTTGGAAATTAAATACAATTTTGACAGTTTTGTACAAGGGGTAGCTTTTTGAATGATTGGAAAAATTTATGAATTAAAACATTTTTTTTTTTTATGGCATAGAGAAGACAATCGAGCACACAGGCCACCTGATGGTAAGTGGAAACTGTGACCCATAGACATTCGCATTCACAAGACTGCAATGCAATCCTAAGACTGTAAATGCGTTGCCAACCGGATGATGGAATCCAAAGATGGAATGCCTCCATGCTAGTCATTTCACCGGCTGTCTTATCCCCAAACCGGAACGAATGAATGAATGAACGGAATGGATTCATCTTGTTACTGCACATACCTAAGTAAGTGTAGTGTAACAACAACTACTGTATTTGTATTATCTTTTACTATATTATCAAGTGTAATTTGTTTACAAATTGTATTTTAGGGCACAACGACCAGAATTCCCTTTGTCGCGCCTAGGTTACTTAGCTCAGTTTTTATTTTGTTATTGGAGACATTGTTTTACTTATTTTTATTTTATTTTCCTATTATTATGTATTCTGTATACTAAGACTGATTGGTGTGTTGTATATATGTATACCTATTACCTATCTTTCTTTCTTGGATACTAAAAAGCTGCCTCTTTGTTAGTGTAAAAGGCTTCTATAATGCCACTCATATGTAATTAAAACAGGTTCGACATCGAAGTGATTGTAGGAATAATTTAAACTGTTCAAGATCCTCTATTTGCGATTCATGGACATTGGACGTCCCAAAAACTAATTATGAGTCCGTATGAAAACTAGTTGCAACAAACAAACCATGTTAAATTAGCCGACCAAAACACAAATTTCCATTTAGGCGATTTGATTGATTCCCGGAGCCGGCTTAATCATACATAATTTTTCAATATCACGTTTTATTATAAATACGTGAGTTTTCATCAGAATTCCCGTTCAATCATTTTAATGCGGAAAATCATTTTTGCCTATAATTATCTCGTGTTCACATTCGGGCTAAGTACACCAAAAACCGTGATTAAACATTCTACACCACTATTCATTATCTATACTATGCGTGCAGCCCCCCTAAAACATTACACGCACCCCACCCCCGCACTCACACTTAACGCATTTTTCCCCCGAGCAAGATAAAGACCAAATAAAAAAAGAAAACGTGAAAAATATCTATGTCTCGCTCTGGCGCGGCGCCGAAACTAACGTGCGAGCGAGCCGACGACTAAACTACGAACGACTCACGAAAACTTGGGCTCCGCCCGAGACGGCTGCTTCTATCCATCTCTTTCGCTTTTTCACACTTTTCATCTGAACGCTTCAACTTCATAATGTAACAAATCCTTCCATATCTTCAATCCAACATAAACCTTGGATAATTGATATAAAGCTTAAATTTAGTTATGCAAAAGTCCGGTGTGAAAATATTTTAGAACGAAAGGTTGGAGAGTGGAAGGTCTCTCTCGCTCGCAAAAAAGCAAGCTTTGAATCGCTAGGCGGGGGGGTGTTAGATGCGCGGGGAGGGTTAGGCCGCCATGTTGCCGACGGGCGAAGACCTGGTATTAATTTTGGCTTAATTCGTACGTTGCTTTCAAGTATTTTATAGCTGCTTTGGAATGTAAAATGGAGCTTAGAGCCGTAATTAGCGAATTAGTAGTTTAGCCGTCAGTGGTTTACAGGAGACTGGTAATGAAGTTGCTTTTAAATATAATTTGATGTAATTGTTTTAATATAGGTACCTACACGTTTCTATTATTTTACTTGAAGCTTATTTTAGAAAAAGTACAAGAACCTAAAAACAAGTTCATGTTTAGATTTGGTAATGCAGAGACATATTTACCTAAATACCTACTTGTAATAAATTTGGCTAATAGATTTTTATAAAAAAAGTTAGTATCTATGACTTAATAACCATTTTAACCAATACAATTAATTGGCCGCTTTTCTTTTAATACACAGCTGTCTTAAAAATCGATAATAATATAATTTATAAATATTTTTGAATACGTATTTAAGGTTTATAACTTGCTCGTCTGCCTCTTCTTTTACATTAGAAAAACAATAGAGAAACGAATACAGAAGCATAAAATGAATGAAAAAACGTGTCATCCCACCATCCTACTTATACCTATAATAACTTTTATTTTTATTTAAAAAAACTTTTTAACATAAATGATGCACTAAAACCTTCTCAAAAGAACCTTATCTTCCGTGTTTATTACGATTTTACGAACAGAATAATGCAGTAGCTACTTGCACGACAAAAACCCTTTTGCTTTACGTATTGTCTGAGTGCAGTATTTGACGTAGACAATACCTGCCCAAAACCCATGTCCTGTAACAATAATATTTTCACTTACCATAATTTGGCCTTAGTACTAATTTGTCCTTTATATGTCATATGTCTCCTACACAGGTCTAATAAAGTAAAAAGCAAACTTTGTACCTGACTATTAATATCTCGGAAACATGACTTCGAAATATCGATAGAGTTTCTTAAAAGCAATCAGCAATCTTCGTTTATCTAAAAAAACACGAGTGACAAATAGGTATACCTGTCCTGTTAAGAGTCCAAGTGTGATAGGGATAGCATTAATAAGAAAGATGGATTAAGAAACACATAATAATTTATATACCTGAATAGCATTACCATTCTTCTGGCGTTATCGGGAAGCTAATTAACGACCACGTTAATTGCTGTTATTACAATCTTACTAACGTCAAGACTAAGTATTACAGAGTAGGTACATTTTTTTGCGTTAAAATAAATATCACAAAGTAAAACATTACAAAGGTACACCCTTAACTTGACCTCAAAAATTTAAAAATTCTCTCTTCGTTTTTGTATGTGAAAATGGAGGTAGACGAGCAAGCGAGTCACCTGATGGTAAGTGGCCATCGCGACCATAAACCCCCGCAACACCATCGCACCAGAGGAATCGCAGGTCGCCCCCAAGTCGTATTGGTTCGGAATTACAGACGCCGAGAGCTGATTCTACATAGACAAAGAAGATAATTAGGTATAGCCAAACTCTTATCGGTGGAGAAGTCTCAAACCGCTGCGCTCTTCTGTCAACTGCTTGACATTCTGGTACCTACATCTATCACCATCAACCATTGCCTTTATTTTACTTGAAGTATTTTTTTTTAGTCTTCCCTCTCCTCCCTTCTATGATGTTTATAAGAAACAGGTCGTATCGCAGCAGGTTCCACTTCTATGATCAATTGTAGCCAGTAAAAATCCATAAATTTATAAAATTGTAACTGAGCCTGCTCCCAAAATAAGTAAGTTCCAGGCTTGTACAGTCAGCTGCAGAGAAAAGGATACCCCCCCTCCTGGTAAGGATTGTTTTTTTTCAAAAACCTATGTTTAAATTTATATGATTTTTCGGTGAATTGAAGATTTTACTATTGTCTACACATAAACTAAAAATCATTTAAATCTAACCACAGGTTTTCGAAAAAAAACAATCCTTACCAGGAGGGGGGGTATCCTTTTCTCTGCAGCTGACTGTACTATGGGTACTAGGAAAAGAAGTACATAGTCTCATTAGGTACACACACATTTATCTTATATTGAATCAAACCCAGATCGAGAACTTTGTAGGCATTGCCACAACTACTATACTTACCAGGGTCCGCGTCGCCATGTTTGTTAATTTACATCTCAATAAATTCCCTAAATTAAAAATAATAAGAGAAAACGAACCAATGTTCAGGTCCCAAAACCAAACCAAGGGAACACGTGCCAATGTTCCAGCCGTGACTGTTCCCGGAACACGATGTGTGTATTATGTGTTTCGCAGAATTTTTAATTACTCACCTAGCGTTTTGATCCCTGATTACTTTTCACCATACCGCTATTTATTGGGAAAATATTTATATGATGAGAGATAATTTGTCAGTATGACACAATGTATCACAAAGAGAAACCGAAATCGCAAAACAGTGTAAAGAAAAACGTTTCACGTGATTCTATTCTATCGCTATAACGTATATGTAAAGAAAACCAATAACTTCAAAAGAAATAGTCTCTTTGCTTTGTTACAATTTGAAAATCAAAATATGCCATTTATTATTGACACGAACATTTTAACATTTTTAACGTATTATTGTGTTAAAAACGCTTCGTAATACCACGCCACGGACTATACAAGCTGACTAACAACGCCATCTCTTATCGAGTAGCAGAACTAAAAAGTTTTACACTTTGATTATATTAAACTTAACACATGTGTAATTCGCTTCACCAAGTTTATTTAATTTTGCAATACTTAAAATATCTCTATTTTACAGTTAGTACCATTACTAACAGATTTTTTTATGCAATAAATCGTTTTATGTGCTGTACCGTTAGATGGCATTAGTCTAAGCATGAATATCTTTAAACAAACAATGCTTTGAAGGAATACTTAAAAGTAAAGTACACGTGTTAAATTACTTGAAAAATGTAAGTAAGATAGGCATCTGATTCTTATTTAAAAAGTTTTTAATGCTGCTACTCATCGCTAGATGGCGCTATCAGTTAACGGCGAGTTATTAACTTGACGCAGGTGTGTGAAAATGTGGGAACAAACAAGGGTGCATATTAATTCCTTTCTACCCGTATTTATTTCTTTCTATACTTATAACACGTGACATCATGTAAAAAGAACAAGGGAAGAAGAAAAAGTGTTAATGCATATCACAGAATAAAATATCACATTCCTAGATCAAAATAGAACACCTCAAAATACAACTGTGCTTTAAAATCAACTTTAATACATTTTGTATAAACTTGAAATAAATGTAGAAACGTTTTTCGAGTTCATACAGTTTTGATCTGGGAGTGCATAGAACTCGTCTTTTTGATTTGGGATTTTAGATAATCAAACACAAACATTATATTATTCAGCGCCATTTTATTTTGTTTAGAGATTAAAAGTTGAAATGAATAAATTAATGCGACTAATTCTTAACTATACGTAACACCCAAAGAAACACCATGATTGATTTATGAAATAACAAAAAGTCAATTTTGAACATAACCAATCGTGAGATTTATGACCATCCCAGTTTCAAAACTACCTATATCCCTTTTTCCCCCTTTCTTGGCGACACAAAGTAGGAAAAACCAGAATGGTTTAAAAGGCATTCCTCACTTCCTATCATTAAGCGAAGAAGTCGAAAATTACTTTGAGTAATTAATAAACATTACGTTATATTCAAATATTCCTAATGCCAACATTAAGTACGAATGCGACTTCATCTCACAGGGGCTTATTTGCACATTTTATTACCTCCCCACACAACCTGCAAAGCAAACACAACTCTAGCAACACGGTTTAAAATTCAAGTTAGTATTCGTGAAAATGGAGAAAGCATTACCGTATCTCGAAATAAATGCGACATTGTACGAAAGGAGGCGATTCTGAAAGCGATCGAATTATCTCTCGTGTTATGGATACATATTGTACAACTAGATATTGCTCGCTACTTCGTCCGTGTAGAACTCCTTTGTCGTTATTCCCTCGGGAAGTACCCATAAAAGTATTCCTTTGTCCTTCTCCGCGATTGAAACTTGTCTTCCCAGCTAATTATATCAGAAACTGGTTCAGCCGTAGGTATAGACATATAAAACAAAAGGACAAATTCGCTATTATTATTTTTTATAATAAAATTATAGGGGATTGAAAATAAATTAAAATAAAATAGTTAAGGGAATAATTATAAGTATTTTATTAGGGAATAAAGGCTTGTAGTACTATTAAGCGATGGGCTTGCTACCTGTCACTAATATACACTGTTAAACATCTTAGCCTTATTGTGCAAATGGTGGTTACAGAGTTATCAACAAGTTTTTGAAGTTGTTGGTAATTCTGTAGCTCTGCCTACCCCACTCTGGGAATGAAGGCGTGAAGGTACGAGGGTGCATTGAAAAGTTCTGAGCCTAAGGTTGAATATAATAAAAAAAAAACAAATAAATACTGGCAGGTCAAAGTGCCATATTTAGGCGCCATTATGCACTATCTTTTGTTTTTTTCCTGTCACAATTTTGCATTTTATGCTGGAACTGCTACATAAGGTCACTGATTTTTCAAGTAATGGATGAAATTGAGCATCGTTCTGTCATAAAATAATTGCAAAAAAGGGGTTAACACCAAAACAAATATTTGAAGATATGAATCAAACATAAGGGCAATCTGCTCCATCGTATGCTACCATAAAAAGATGGGTAGCTGGTTTCAAACGTGGCCGGGAGACTGTTCAAGACGAGCCTAGGAGTGGGCGGCCGTTGACGGCTACTACGGACGAAAATTTCAATAATATATTAGATGCGATAATGAAGGATAGGCGGTTGAAGATTGTGGAGATAGCGGAAGCAATGGGTATTTCTTACGAGCGGGCACAGAACATCATCACCGATGTTCTTGGATTTTCTAAGGTGTCAACCAGGTGGGTGCCTAGACTGCTTTCAGTCGAGAACAAACGAGTACGTGTTACAATTTCCCAAGATTGTTTATGTATGTTTCAACGTGACTCCGACGATTTTTTCAATCGTTTTATAACTATGGACGAGACATGGGTCCACCACAGTACACCAGAATCGAAAGAACAATCCAGGCAATGGAAAAGACCAGGTTCACCACCACCCAAAAAAGCCAAGGTCATTTTGTCAGCTAATAAGGTAATGGCCTCAGTTTTCTGGGATTGCAGGGGGGTTATCATGAATATCATGATAGACTATCTCGAAAAGGGCAAAACAATAAATTCGGACTACTATTGTGCTCTTTTACGTCGTCTGCGTGAGGAAATTAAAATAAAGAGACCTGGAATGCTGTCGAAAAAAGTACTGTTTCACCAAGACAACGCTCGCGTTCACACTTCGGCGAAATCAATGGCATAAATATATGATTGTGGATTTGTAGTGCTGCCGCATGCCCCTAACTCGCCGGATCTAGTTCGTTCCGATTATCATCTCTTCCCAAACCTCAAAAAACACTTGGGAGGACAAATATTTTCGACTAATATGGAGGTACAAGAAGCAGTAGACTCATATTTTAACGACCTCAGCGATTCTTTTTTTTTTGATGGGATAATGAAGTTGGAGGCGAGGTGGACTAAGTGCATTGACCTTCATGGAGAATATGTCGAAAAATAAAATTGTTATAAAAAGTGAGCCCGTTACTTTTTTTTACCAGGCTCAGAACTTTTCAATCCACCCTCGTATGTATGTATGAAAATAAATTGTAATATCTGGTCATTGTTTTTAAGAATAATAATAATGCTTTAAATAGGGAACAGTAAAATTAAAATCGACCAAGAAATACGAGCGACACAAGCATTTTAAACTGCTTAACAGACAGAGAGATCCAGTACGTTGTGTGACGTCACGTAACACGTCGGCCTTTAAACTCCATGTTAAATTCTGTTTTGCTAAAAAAAGATAGAAGCAATTTTTATTTTTCTTAACTGTTTGTTACATGAAAAGTCATGAATTTCCCTATTGTTAAAGTACTCGTGTTACCTACATATATAATTAAAAACATGATAATTGTAGTTTTCGCAGAATTAATTACGGGTAGTTACAATTCATTCCGTTCCTCTGTATTCCGTTACAAATTAACTGCGGCTTATTATTAAAACTGCAAAGCTCTGATATAGCAATTCTACGTTAAAATTTAAATTTGTGTAGTAGTTGACCTCGAGTTTAATGGTAATTATTGTATGTTTACTTTACGTTGTGTTCCTATTTCAATTTTTGAGGACGAGATTTTTGCTTTTTAAGTAAATTCTGAGACGTAACAGTTTGGGTTTATCTTTCACAAGGTTGTATCATCGAAATCGGTTAAGAAGTAAGAATTGTTAGGTTATGAAAACCTAATTAAAAAAACAAACCTATGGTTTTTCATTTTCTTTCTTACAATATGTGTTTTGTACTTCTCCCGTTTTTGTGAGAGGGCTTTAAAGACGCGACAAAATTACTTGCATAAAAATATTAAATTATCTTGTACGGCGACTTGCACCTGAAAATGACGTGTTATACGAGAAACAACATAACTCTTCCCATAGTCGTGTAAAGGACAAGTTCCTTGCAGCACCCCCACCCCCTCACCCCCCACCCCAAGGCGTCACATTCTGCGCAATCATCTTCACCCCACACGAAGATATAAACTCCCGCTGGATAGTTTGTCTCGCCGCCAGGGGACGGCAACGTTTCCCATATGTATTGTTGACAGTGTTTCTGAATCGAAAAAAATAAGTAATAATCGAATCTCGAATAATGTTATAAAACATTGAATTCTGCTAGCTAAAAATAATTGAAAAAATATTTTTTTTGTAGAGCAGGTCGATTGTTTTCTTTGATACTAAAGATAAATAACTTTTATTCAAAAGGTGCCTCCACTTAGTCATCCACCAATTCATCACTGCCACTATTTTATTTGCAAAATGATAATAATGACAATAACGAATTCATTAACAATTTTAGATATAATTGACTAGACAGCGACCAATTAGGTTTACGCTTTAGGGATCCGTGAGACGAAATGTAATTTGTGCTTATGAGGTTTGCATATTTTGTAATTGCTGGGGAGACTTTAAATCTTATTATACTGCCCAAGTGGGCATTTTAAACAAGTGTTTGAAAATGCGCTAAGACGAATAAGAGCGCATATTGTTACGGTATTAGGTAGGTACACACAAAGTTTTTTTAATAGTTCGATTCTTTACTCAATACAAATCGAAATAGATGCAATTAATTTATTCTAGTTGTCTATTGTTAATTATAATGACTTAAAGAACAAAACATTGTTTTTTACTGTTTATTTGATGTAGTTTTGTTAACATCATAATATGTTGCTAATAAAATAAAATAAATATCAGGGACAATGTCGCACCAATTGACCTAGTCCCAAATAAAGATCTAGGCTTGTACTAAAGGTACTAGACAACTATATTACTTATATAGAGAAATATCCATTAACCTACCGCCAAGCAGCAGTGTTCGCATTGTTGTGTTCCGGTTTGGGGATAAGACAGCCGGTGAAATGACTAGCATAGAGGCATTCCATCTTCGGCCTCAGGGTTGGCAACGCATTTGCAGTCTTAGGATTGCGGTCTTGTGAATGCGAATGTCTATGGGTCACAGTTTCCACTTACCATCAGGTGGCCTGTGTGCTCGTTTGCCTTCCTATGATATAAAAAAGAAAGATATATACTTAAATACATAGCAAACATCCATGACTCAGGAACAAATATTCGCGCTCATCACACAAATATCTGCCCTTGCGGGGTTTCTTTTTCATATTGACCTGTATTATTTTAAAGATTTTTATTTTTTATATTTTATTATCTTATGCCATATCGAAAACAAATAATTATAAAATAAATGTTACATACATTTTACACACGTCCGAAGGTTGCGCGCCCCTGCCGACGCGAAGTTGTAATAGGTGTCCGCGCGACCAATTAATCATCTTCTCGCCTCGTCATCAGGAGGGGGGGGGAGGAGACATTACCTATATGAAGTAGATATCTTGTCTTAGGTATTTAAAAAAGTCACAAAACTTTTAGGCACAAGGTTCTTCCCGTCAGTACTTTAAAATTGCATGTTCATGCATGACTCGGCTTCGGTTGTTGTTCGAAGCTCAACCAAAGTCGAAGATACCTAACGCGGCACAATTTCTGATCTATGATGACCGTGTCAGAAAGTTTTGAGTGCTATGTACTGCTGTACCTATCAATATTTTTTTAAGGTTCCAAACAGACCCTATTACTAAGCCTGCGTTGTCCGTTCTTGCGTATAACTTGACACTTGAAATCTTCACACAATTTTTGTGTTACTATAACTACTATGATAACAAATAAAAATAGAGGAAAAAAATAAAGGAGTCCCCATACAAGAAACGTTTTTTTTTTCTGATACGGAACCCTTCGTCTGCGTTTCAATGTGGCCACGTTATGTTTTATTACTTTATTACTAAAACATGAAAAAAAATACAAACGCGCGTTTCAACCGCGCGTGTTAGCCGCCGCGTCCCGCCCGGGGCACCCACGTAGCAAAGATCATTATCTAGCACGAGAAAGTTGGGGGAATCTAGTTAGCCCCCCCCCCTCCCCAACTTGTTATAACCAGTTTAGGCCAGTTCAGTTTACTGGCCACCTGCGATACGAAACGGGTCTTATGTTGTATATTGATTAGCGGCTTTGTTTCTCTTTCCTTTGTTGGTTAGTGTTTAGGATTTAGTATTTCTAGGACTATGTTTAAATAAATGATCACACATTTAAAGGGTTTGATCATACATACATAATACAAGACATCTTTTAACTGTAGTAAAATATTTTTATTTTCCTACTAACGTAAATCATTTATAGTGTACTTACATCGGCATACAAATGGGTTTTTGACTTGGTGACACTATTAAGCAATAAGGTCCAAATATTTATACATCTCTTTGTAGTCAACTATACAATGGGCGAGATAGTTAGATCAGTTGGTAGTTGTCCCATAGTGCAAGCCTAAAGCGTACATTTGTGACGAATTCAATTTGTGTTTTTATATTTAAAAATACCTACTCACTTATCTCGTGCCATTATGGAATTAGAAAGAGGTAAAGAAATAAATATTTTATTGGGACAGCACCTTCACCAACTTATCAAACATAAGAATCTAAATAGAACGTAAGCATTGGTGGTGCTGCACCGACGCCAATATACCTAAGGAACACTCGGCGGGTGGATCCCTAGTTTTACTTACTTTTTTTTCGTGAGTAATTAGTACTAATTAATCGCTGCTATCCGAGTATATTTTGTACCCCCATGAAAATACATACACTCACGCCTTCATTCCCAAAGTAGGGTAGGCAGAGCTACAGAATTACCAACAACTCTAAATAGAAATAAAAATTCAGTATATACCTTACATGCTCTACTACATTATATTATATTATAAAAACATTTTGGTAGCAAAATTTGTGTGGAAGTAACCTTCTTATTCATTAACCTACCGCCAAGCAGCAGTGTTCGCATTGTTGTGTTCCGGTTTGGGGATAAGTTAGCGGGTGAAATGACTAGCATAGAGGCATTCCATCTCAGTCCTCAGGGTTGGCAGTGCATTTGCAGTCTTGTGAATGCAAATGTCTATGGGTCACAGTTTCCAATTACCATCAGGTGGCCTGTGTGATCGTTTGCCTACCTATGCCATAAAAAAAATAAAAAAAAACCTAACATTAATTAAGCTGTCCAGCGAAAATATGTTTTTTCTACTTAAATTTGCTACAAACAAAACTAAATTCCGAAGAATCTTACCAGTTATACACTCAGCGCTTTTACCTTTAATTTTTTATGCGTGTCTATCCCGACATGATCCTGCGCCGGGTATTCCGTGACGGGAATATTCCGAGTCGTCTGGCTCATGAACATTCTATTTACGTCCGCGATATTATGTCGCGATGGCCGACGGACCGTCTGCGATATTGCGATGATTAGGCTCATAACCGAGTGCTTTTATCTTGTTTAATATTTAATTTTCTCGACTGAGGTGTGAAGAAAATTAACTTAAAAGAAAATTCCGCTTTTGCAATAACTTTGCGCTGCTCGTTCTATTTCTTGCTGCTTCTTATCGAACGGTCGATCGAACAAGCAAAGTCGTACTAAGCGAGTTTTAGGCTGCCTTATTTGAAAAATGCACGCCTTAAAATATTGATTGTACTCCCAGATGGTCCGGTGCCAGAGGCAGTGACTAAGAAACAAATGCATAAAAACGAATGAAACCTCTCACAAGTCGGTAGTACCTACTTGCGTCCGAATTTCCTATTTGCGTCTAAGTTTGGTTTATTCGTTATTGCCATGAAATGATAACTGTACGTCTGTGACATGCAACAGTAGGATAAAACCAGTTCTAGTCTTAAGTACAGCTTAGTTCAGCAGCAGTAGTGAAGCTTCCGTCACAAAGCTCACCTTCATCGTCGAAGCATCGCTTTACCACGGAGCTTTTAGACACTGAACTTAAAACGTGGAATCCAGTGTTACGCGTAATAAAAACTGTACTCATCCGTTGTGTAATAAACTTTATGATAATGGCCGCTGTCAACTGTCAATCGCAAGCTTGTCTAATCATGACAATTAACAGTCGGATTAACCCACATAAAAGAAGAAAGGATTCTCTTGGGGGTGTTGACAAGATGGTGTCGCTTTCTTAATTGTTTTTTTTTTTGCTTATTTTGTTGTTTAATGGATAGTAATGATGTATTAATATACAATAAATTAACATTCAAATGTGCAGTATAATGAAGAATTCAAGTTAGAACACGTATCGCCTTTGGAAGGATTCATCATCATCATGTCAACCCAAAGACATCCACTGCTGGACATAGCCCCCCCCCCCCCGGTCTTCGGTCTTGTGCTTTTTGCTTCGGAAGGATTGCTCCAAGAAAATCCCATCTGGTCTTCGTAAAGTTCTACCTACATCGCTTCACGGAGGCTAGAGGATCACCGTACAGTCAACAGCATAAATAAGTGATCATTTATGTACCTTGTCGCTTTCAATCGTTTCACAATTTGGTATAACATTTCAAACACAACGTTAAAGTGACAAGGTACATAAATGATCACTTATTTATGCTGTTGACTGTACAACGTTGCCTTATGTTTTTTTTGATATGTAAATGTAAAATATAAACTTGACATTGGCAGAAATGGTTGCTCTATATTGCGACTGGTTGCCATTACATAAATAAATAATAATAACCCTCATAAAAAAAACCTCGGTAGAAGCCCTTTTTATTACTATTAGTGGTACTTAATAGAAAAACTTACTGGTATACACACGGTATCACTGGGGAAAAAACTCGGTACCTACCTTAAGCCACTAGGCCACCAACACCTTAGAAAACATATATACCTGTTATAAATTGATACGCTGCAACACTTCTGCAAATCGTATCATCTCCCTGACGCCTCTAAAGATGCAAACACACTGGGTAGTTTGCACCGACGAGAAACTTCTTACTTTGTTAAACTTTCCTATTAGAAATTCTGAGTCATTTAGAATTCAATTCAAAGAATATTCTTGATTTTGTTTGCTCTCAAGTTCCGAGAATTTTGCCAAGATTCTAGATTACTGGTACATTCATATACACACCAATAGATAAATAAAGGAGGAAGATGGAAAGAAAGAAAGAAAGAACGAAAGAAAGTACGAAAGAAAAACATTTATTTGTGACAAACAACATCAAGGAATAGAAAAACACGCACAAATAATATGTACTCATGACATGGTCCCAACTAAGCAACAAAACAAAATTACTGGGTACTTTAACATTGGTAAAGTAAATCTTAAAAAAAATACTGTGTAGTTTTAATATCAACTAATGACCCACAGGTGTGTTTTTTTTTCAAATAAATAAAATGAGTTTGAGTTCGTTCGCTGGTAACCCTACCTGGTCGAGTAGCAGTAGAACGTAGTCACTAAGAAAGAAACATTAAAAGTCACATTGTAATGGTTGGTCCGTCTAAGTGGAGCTTGGCAAAATATCATTTTGTCATCGTGATGCAGCAATACCAACAACCTAATATGTAATGCACTGATCTGCCGGTCATTAACTTGGCAGATTTTTTTATTAGGTTGATTTTATTTGTAAGTAATGAACAAAATCGGTCGGGAATAAAAACCATTACATTCAATGTAAGGAATACCTTATGTGTAGGCACCTCAACACTCCCCTCGGCCTATGAAGTCTAAGGCTGCTTTACACGTCTCACGCACCGTGCGTGCGATGAACGCAGCGGCCCTGTTGCGCGCCGGAGCGTGTGCGCCGGCTTAAAGGGGGCTTCTTTATTTTTAAAGAGCCAACATTTTTGTAGCGGCCTGTGTTAATATGCCAAGTGTTTCTACTTTGTTTAAACTGTTTTGCTAATACAGAATGATCTTTTTAGCTAGGATAGTATGGGGAAATTTTACCCGTGTGGTTGCCGGGTAAGAATAGTGCCACTCCATTTATTCCCGTGGATGTCGTAAGAGGCGACTGGGGGAATAAGGGCTTGTAGTACTGTTGGGCGATGGGCTTGCAACCTGTCACTAGTACACTGGTAAACGTCTTAGCCTGATTGTGCAAAGTGCGGTTACAGAATTGTCAACAGGTTTTAAAAGTTGTTGTTAATTCTTTAGCTCTGCCTACCCCGCTTTGGGAATGAGGGCGTGAGTTTATGTATGTATGTAGTATGGGGAAATCTGGAACCAAGCTTTTTTTTTAAATACTTACAATTTTGGCATACTAGATTTTTGGTCAAGGGTTTATCGTAATCATGTTGATACAGTTGTAGTAAGAAAGAGCTTCTGTAAGGTCCTTATTATTACTGCGACGTAGAAGCAAGATGAACTTAAGCAAATGGAATGGAGCCCTAGGTGAAATTACGTATAAGAAAAGGAGAATATCGAGTAAAACAATAGCCTTCCAATAGTCATGATATTATAGTTAAAAAAAATACTTACCGTAAATTGGGACCAATTATAGCCTTCCATGTTGTACACCAGGATATCGGTATCATATGTTTTTAGTTTCAATGTAATTATCCAGCCTACTTTTAGCTTCATTCGCGTCAGTTAACTTCCCAGGAACCGTCTAATATTCCGAGATAAAAGTACTCTATGTCCGTTTTAGGGCTATAAACTATCATAGTACTTTTTACGTAGACGCGTCAATTCATAAAGACACGAAACAATCATAAAAACACATTTTCTCATTTATAATATTACTAGCGGCCCGCCAGCAGCTTCGCCCCGCGCTGCAAATTTCTGACTTTCAATTCATTTGTTACAAAAAATGTGATAAATGAAGAACCGCTCGACCGATTTTGTGCAAACTTCACATAAACCATCTACTAAACAGTCCGAACAAAGAATAAACATTTGGTTTGGATAGTTGAGCCCGTTCTTGAGTTATAAAATTACAACGAAAAATGGCATTGATTTTTATATATATAGATTAAGGATAGTAATGATAGTTGATATCCAATAAAGGCTGAAGTTGAAAGTTATAAATAACCACTTACGTACATTATGTAACCGGAGAACCTTTTTTTTAATGCGAGCTTTCTAGTCCTTAAGGCAATGATACAGTGGCAGATTAACCACATAGCAAGTAGCAGTTCTGTTGTATTTAGCCCGGTAAACTAAGGAATAACCTGAAACCAACCAAGGGCCTCTTTATACAATTTGCTACGGGTCCCGCGCTCGCTTAATCCGGGAATGCAATGATGGTGTTACAATTTTTTAACCAAGGTTATATTTACTGTAAATCGTAAAGCCTTATCTTTGTTGAAAATCTATGCCATTATAAACTAATGCAATCACGCAGTAAGCTCCTAAAACAAAGCTATAAAATAATTGCTTATCGCCCACCAAAAGCGATTAAATGTGAATAACGACGTCGTATCGCTTAAAGAGCGAACTAAGCGATTGCATCGCCTTGAGCGATGCTCCGAGCGTTGGTGCAAGGTACGAGTGATCGTCATTGAAATAAAATAATTTAAACTAAATATTTTTCTTTGAAATTATTACAATATACAGTTTAGTTTGATTAAATTGGACGAATATTACAAAACAAGAAAGTTATGTTTTTAATACTAATCGAAAGGGTCATAGATAGTTTTCAGTGCTATCTACAACACACGCCTTTAAACTAAATAAAAGCCGTAAAAAAAACACGACTTTATAGTATTCGAATAGTTCGAATCCCGTTAAGCAAGACGAACTTCCAAAAAATCCATAAATGTAGTAACTATTGTTTCAAAAATAAAAGTAAATCTCCTTTGCGTAGAATTTGCTATTTTCAATAATTAAGGTGCCTTCCATGTTGCGATCGTTTTTTCCACCCTGTATAACCCCTGTAAACTGCTCCTGTATACAATTTGGTCATTTGATTTTTAATAAACTGTAGTTTAATGAGATTATATGCCGCAAAATGAAAAAAGCCTTTTTATGAAGAAAAAATACTACTTAGTATATAAATAATACTACATTAATTTTGTAGTAGGTATTAAATCTAAATTCGTTACAATATTCAAATAAGTTCTCAAAAGAAAGAAGAAAAGGACGAGTGTAAATTAATTCTTTCACTTTAATTATTTCAACATAACGAATATATTTTTCGACAGACTATTTTAAAGGTCCTCCACACGATTAAATAACACAAGTGTCCGACATATGTCTACATCACGTTGACTTTTTTACTGAACCTTATGCGAATCAAATAAATTAAAAGTAAAAAATCAACACTATGTAATTGTTATAAGCGTATAGCTCAGTTGGGCATTTTTGTAATGCGCTCGCAAAAAACAGAGACCCAGAATTTACATCTGCCATATGTTTTTTTTGTGCACTAAATATATGTGTGATTTCGGACCTTGTCATCGCCTTATAAAATTCTCAGTCAGTATTTTCTTAGATCCCAATCGGGTGCGTCGCATGGCACTTGCAGGTCACCCGCGCGTCCTCGGCCCCACCTATTATACTACGAGCGTCTGCCCGCCGAACTCAAACGCGAACCATCTGACCAAATGTTTAGGCGCCGGCTTAGGAATATTTTGTTGAATAACCCAGTCCATTCGCTAAATGAGTATATGAAGCTTGACTTATAAATACGATTGACTTTTAATTTTTTTATGTACTCTGTATTTGTGTTGAATTTTTCTATTATTATTTAATTCTATTTCTGACGACCTCAATGTAACTGCATATAATTTGACATGCCATATAATGTATACTGTGTTATATTGAGTAATAAAATCTGAACCTGAATCTGAATCTGATGAAGAAACGCCCTGTTTGGACAGTCTCATAGACGTGTGGTATAATAAAAACGTATATCTGAGATTCTAATCCCTACCAGATACCAGATCTAGACTAGTGAATACAGGGTGTTCGAATCAGGCCGTAGTTAAACTTACGGTCACTTGTAGCGCCTCGCTCGATCGTAAACTGAGAGTAGGCGTATCATACACTACAGGGTGTTTATTTACACAACACTCTGTATCATACACGGCACGGTGTTGATTACACGGTACGCTGGGCCTGAGGTGACGTGCCGTGTACCGTTTGTCTGCAATTATAAGTAAACCAATTATTACTGGGTTTTGTCATATTTTAGAAACGCTATGTGCCGTTGTCTTTTACTTTCTTAATACGGCTTTGCCATATGAATTAAATAGTAACATACGTGACTGTGTGTTTTCTATATGCTGCACTGGGTGTGAATGTTGAAGAAGCTTAACGAAATAAAGGAACGAAAACAGTTGGACTGACCAACCTACCATTTAAAAAAGTTATGTCTTGCATTTTTGAAGGCGGGTTTTTGTTTGTTAAACATATATTATTATACAGTTCATTCCAGCGTATCGTAACATAGATACTACCATATCGTTACATCACCCCAATCGAGAGCAACCACTCTCACAAATTAAAATCGTGAATAAACCGTATCACTTTGATAATGCATTCAGTACCATAGTCATTGGTTTCCATAAAAAACCGACCCGTAAAAGAGTCCTTGGCACTTGTTAAGATATTCCGCTTAAAATGTACACTAACCAACTTATAAATTTAAAGACAATGCAAGAACTAGTTAAGAGTCAAATAAACGACGAGCATTAAACTGCAGCCAACGAATCAACATATAGAGCGAGATGCAAGACGAAGTGCAAGACCACTATCCCTAAGAGAGAAAGGGATGACAACCACAGTGCAATATACTTCGAGTGCGCTCATGGGATATAGTCTTTTTGAGGACACTCTTGTGTGTTGAAGTCAAGTTATTATGGAGGAGGTTCCTTATTTACACGGGTAATCGCAGACAGAGGTTTCCACGTAATATTGATTGATTCCCGGTATGGACAAATATTTGTGTGATGAGCGCGAGTAATTTGTTCTGGGTTTTGCAGATTTTCTATGTATATAAGTATATACAGGGCTGGGCAGTATTTGAATTACTTCTAATTGAAATACGTATTTAAAATACAAATACGTATTTAGTATTTGTATTTCAATTACTACCTAAAAATGTAATTTGTATTTAATATTTTAAATACCCGACGCCGAGGTATTTTGTAATTAGTATTTCAAATACTTATTGCATCAAAATACATTTTAACAAATACATTTAGCGATCTTATTATAAATGATAAATTGATAATAAAAATTAGCTGATTCGTACATAGACTATAAACAATAGCACCCAGAGCAGTTAGGCCTTATTCCCACGGGCGTTGCACCAACGCCAAAATGCGCACTAGTGTCAAATTTCTGCTAGTGCTATGTGCTACCTGATTGGTTGAATTGGACATTAACGCACGTTTTCGCGTTGGCGCAACGCTCGTGTAAATGTATTTTGTATTTTTGTAATTTGTATTTTAATTAAAAATGGTTAAAATACTGTATTTTGTATTTTATATTTCAAATACCCGTCTAAAAAATATTTTATATTTCGTATTTTAATTACATGCGAAAAAGTAATTTGTAATTTGTATTTCAATTAAAACAAGGTGTGTATTTTGCCCAGCCCTGAGTATATATTTCTATATAACTATATTTACTGTTTCTTAGTACCCATAGTTCAGGGGAAAAGGTCAGAGCTCAGTTTTGGACTAGATTAATGTGGGTGAAATTATCCCCCAATATTTATTTATTTATTAATAAATATGATTCACTAAAGAGTTCCCAAGATTCAACAAGTGCCTTATTTGCATTTATTTTATCATGAGACAAGACCAAAATAAATAATTGTCGATGCGCTGCATGCCTTTAAATTTGTTTGCAAAGGAAATTTGTGACCAATAACTTTACATCTGAAAATAAGATAAAACCAATATGTATATAAGTAATAATTATTTCCTGTAACTTGTCACTGTCACTGTTATATGACTTTTTTTCATAAAGGTTGGTACTAGGCAACGAAAAATATACTTTTTTCGAGAAATTCATTGAATTCCAATACTCAGGAACCATCAATACTCACGCTACTACATCACACAAATATTTTCCTACACCATGAATCGAACCCAAGACCTACCTTAGTAGGCAGAGTCCACCAACTAGGGTCACTGCGTCAATATTTAATAATTTATCAAAAAACATTTTACTATTTAACAAATAACTTTTACAGACACGGCAAAAAAAAAAAAAAAAATCGCAAATAAAAAGCCGCTTCCACATACCATTAGCGTTATTACATAGTGGTTAGTTTCAACAAATTTAGCACAGACGCGCCAAAATCGCACAGTTTACTAAAATGTAAATATTTGCCGGCGCTGTAAATACTTCCCAGTTAAATCCAAGACTCATAGTCTGTGGCTATATCATTAGAAAACTCATACTTGCGCTGGGTCATATTATGCATTAAGATGGAATCATCATGTATTACTACTTAAGTTACGGGATGGCGATATTTGACAAATACCGTGCGCTTAACACGGTATTTGAAAACATTAAAAATGTTAAATGTAGTATTAAAAATAAGCAGATGATTTTTTTAAATCTATAAACGTAGTATATGTTCCTGGTGAAATAAATAAAGTATTACTTGACCTAAACTTGCTGGTCAAACTAGAGGTAGTAAGATCCCATTGGTGTTACATTTTTGACCCTGTATACATTAAACTTATGATTGTTATTATCAGGGTTTGGAGTTTTCATAGCACGGTAAGACGAAAGAGAGCTGTGGAGTCGACATTAACATTAAAAGTCAACTCTTACTCATACTCATATTTTTATTTAATTCCAAAATGCTTTTAAATTAAATTAAATACAAATTTGAGCTATGAAGTTATAACTATTTCTAACTTAGGAAGGGGCCGCCCTAGGCGTACTTTTTCGAATCAAATCGGAGAAATACTGGAAAAGGGCCGAATCTTAAGTACCCGAAACCGACGTGCGTGCATGACCCGATGTATGAATGTTGAAGAAGCGAAAGAAATTTGTCAAGATCGTAGCAAATGGAAAGAAGTGATCTCTGCCTACCCCTCTGGGAAACAGGCGTGATTTAATGTATGTATGTATAGGTACTTACTTTGGTTTGTTTGTAATATAATATAATTTTTATGAATTGATGAATGAGTATGAGTAAGAAAAGGAGTTGAATTTTAATGCTAAAACTCCGAACCCTGGTTATGATATTATTGTATGCATTAAAGTTCTGCCGATGTGTGTAGCCTGTCATCGACTTTGGAATCAATAATGATGTATTATGATTTGTTAACTTTTTCGTATTAAAATAACTTCTAGCCTTAAAGTCTCCAACTCGAAGCCCGAACACGGAACAGCAACAATCACAGCTACGCGAGAAGCTCGTAGCCAGTCGTAGCGCGTAGCAATACTTAGCCTGCAAGAAGTCTAAACTTTCACTCGTTGTGTAAATTCTTAGGTAATTGTATATTTGTGACCAAAAAACAAAAAAAATAGTACCGTAAACTCCACCCGACCCGAGTACCTTACCCGGGTTTACTGTATCCTAAAAATCCGTGTAATGTTTTTAACTCGGACATGGACTATATGACTGCTAAATTTCATCCAAATCTGTTCAGCCGTGTTTTAAACACAAACATCCAGACATCTAAACCTCTAAACATCCTAAATTAATTATAGAATTAGGACTTAGGGCTGATTTCTTGCTCAGTTAATCGTAACCGATGGTTAAATCTGAACCAAATGTTACATATTACATTCGATTTTTTATTTTTACCATTAGTTAAGTTATTTACTGATCAAAAATCAACAAACCGTATCCGACATAGTACACACCAACACAAAATGACCACCGTAGAACCCTATCGCGATGAGATGTAGGTAAAACACCACATTACTCAAGTTAGAGCGATATTGTCCTTCATTGTGACAGAGTTCTAGGTAACACGAGTCAGTTTTATTGACAGTACGTGGTACTGTAGGTACTGACAATCCTCAAAGCCGTAGGAAGCGCTTCCGTCCAAGGTCCTTTCAGGTCATTTCCTGGAGCAAATTGTCTCCACCGCGCCCACGCCCCTGCCGGGCCTGCAGGGCGAGAGACGAGTACATTTGGTACGTACGAACTACAAGTATATTTAGTCTATGACTCTCGTATGTTACTAGCTATATCATCCAACATTGAGATAAAATCTTTTTCACTTCTCATGCTCGTAAAATGTTACTTTAATAGTATCTGCACGTCGGTTAAAGTATTTTTTTACTTACTTTGGATACCACTACGCAACAAATCACGGTGTTTGTGAATGGAGGATTATCGCCATTTTCAAAGATTGTGCAAGGACCATTTTTAGGCTGTGGAAATAACCTCAAAATGACAACTGTGCAAAAATATTATGTAAAAAAGATTTAATTTCGTGAAACATGATTATTACGAATATGAATCTATTGAAATATGTTAGGAATTATTTTATTTTATTGGGCATGGTCCAAATAGTTATCAAGTTTATATCTGTTGGCTAAATATGCAAGCATTTAAAGTGTCACTTTGCAAAAAACTAACAACTGTAAAACAAAAACGTCAGAAACTTTGTTACATATTTTTACCTACCTATTATCATTTTGTATAGAACGTCGTTTTTTTTCCCGCATTCAAAGTGAACTATAGCCACTCTCGCTCGCTTGCTTGCTCGTGGCTAAACATCTCGTATCATTATGGCTTGTTTTAGTCCCTTGTTGAACAATCTACTATATTACACAAAAACTAACTAAAAGTATAGGTAAAAAACTTAATGCCCATGATGTAAATTGCATATTAGTTTTATATATATGCAACAGGAAAATATTTTTCAGATTTTTAGTATTTGTAGCTTTGGCTGTTGGGGAGGGGGCGGACGTCACATGTGACATGACTCTAACAAAAATTTGCGCTTTAAAGCTTAATATTTCATAATTGGAGCCCTTAATCGAAAAGTTGATCCCACAATCCCGCAATATTTTTGAAACATCTAACCAACGATATACCACACTATGGGGTAGTCAAGAAAAAAAAACATCCCCACGTTACGTGTAAGGGAGGTACACAAAAAAAAATTCAACAAGGACGGATGGACGGACGGACGGACATGGTGAACCTATAAGGGTTCCTAGTTTGACTACGGAACCCTACAAATCGGCCCTGCGGCATTGCACAAAAGATGCTGGCAGGATTTCCTCGTTGAATGGCTAAACTAATTCGTCGAGCGAGGAAACTGCTCTTCGGTCTCCAGTGACGTCAATGAGCCTCTTTGTAAATTCCTTAAAGAGGCTTAGAGCATTAACCCACGGACTAGGGGTCTCGATGCCGAATAGAATTATATTCTATGCTGAGACCACTATGATTCCAACACAAAAGTCACGGCTTTATTTCTAGAAGCATAAGAGCGTATGACAGATATTTTAGAGCTCAATTTACCCGATTCTACAGTGGCCTCTAAACCTCCTAATTTTTATTTAGGTGTCGCTAAAACACTTTGCTATTCTATGAGCGGCTGTCATAATCAAATGACAGCGCCATGACAGCGCTAATTTGAATCTGACGCTTCTTATTTTAGGCGGTCTTATACATTGTCTACTTGACATTCTGGAATAGCACTGGTTAAATCTGCCGTCTAAACTATGTCTTAAAATGAGACAATTTAGTTTTAGGCTATTTAAGCGATGTGCACGTAGAATCTGGCCCAATGTTTGACAGTTTAATTATTTTAGTAGTTGACTGTACCATCTTAGTTTAAGAACTTCCTGCGTCGGATGAACTGCCCTATTGTTGGCCAACGACCAATTTATTGGCCATATGAACTTTAATATAAGGTAATAGAGACGATAATTCAACAATCACTAGGTGCCAGTAACTGCTATTTTAGAGGCCAGTTATTAGGTGTTTTACCCTACCTTTATTGAAATATTTAGTGTAATTTAGTCTTCAACTTGCTAAAGGAAAAGATACTAGGAAAAGTAACTATCTTTGGAATTTGAATTTTTGTTTTACGTTTTCTCAGAGAAGTTCTTATTCATTTCGCTTACTTATTAAGCTTGTTAATTCCTAACGTTGTGAAAGCAAGACAAATATGAATCTGAGAAAACTAAAGAAAAAACAAATTTAAATTGAAAAAGTTGCTTTTCCTCCGCTGCCCAGCTTTTTTTCTCACTCTGTACTTGGTCAGTAACACAAACACAGTAGGGTTAGGTAACAGGATGTAAAAGAGTAACGTTTTAAAAATGCTATAACATGCCATAAGCAATTTGTCAAGTTATTTTGGTCCCATGTACGTTATTTCGTATTCATTTTCGTTTTTATCTTTTGTTTTATTACAATTTTACAATGGCTCTGTTTATGGATGTACTTATTTCTCCGCTTCTTGTGCCAAACTTCATGATTCGCATACTTTCTTTCGAGTCTAAGATTTTTGTTCATGGCACTTCATATGCTGCTAAAAAAGGATATCCATCAAAGACAGTTCCCAGTTCCCAGGATCCCAAGCCGCGGGTCCCACGACTCCAGCCGGGCTCAGAATAGCCGAGGTCAGCCGGCCAAGAGTTCAATTTGGGATCACTCCGGCAGGGGATGCTGCACTGGGAAGCTCATTTCGTATGCACACACCTTTACTTCCAAAACCAAAATACCGTTACACATACCAAACCGAATTTTAAACCTTATTCCATAAGCATAAGGTTCTTAAAGGGATGTATTGACGGTAAATTATATCGTGCTCTCTTACTCAGCACCCTTAATTTGTACAGGAACCAGTTTTCTGACAATGGCCCGGCCTATTAACATAACTCCTTGACCGGACACAAACTGGACACTTATAAATATTTATTGATTTATTTTTGGTGGGATTTTTAGGAGATTTCAGCTTAGTACGCGGACAGATGCGGTGGTGGTTACAACTAAAATCAGTGACTAAAAAATCTTATGGAAAACCAATAGAGAGAGACACACAGGTAAGCTTCTACGTACTTTACTCTTATAATAATTACAAAAACATTTCGAGTACCTACTAAATAAGTGCCAACGTTATAAATTATTCCAATAATTTCTGCTAAATTAGTTCATTTACCACCTCGAGACACAAACCAAAACCACCTCAGTGCCTTACATATAAAGTTTCATTCCATTTCTCGCAAGCGACATGAAGTCATTTCAAATTTCGAACGAAGAAGCCCGAAGAACGCGTCAAACTATTTCGTTCCAATTTCAATTAGTGGCCAGTGTTCCATTTCGCAAATTTGAGCTTTAATGGGGGATGTTAAGGTCGATGTTGAGTTTGATGGTTGTATGATGGGTAGAAACTATCAATAGATCGATGGCGTCGCTGGCCGGTTCATCAGTAATTTACAATTTTATGGCTTGTGGGCCGGGGGCGGGCCGGCGCGCGGACCCTTTTGGAGGGACGGCAAAAAAGTATAGTGCGAATTTTATATTATGTAATTTTTTTATAGTTTTATATAATTCGTGAGTTGAACATTTTGTAAGATTTATCTAAAGAATTCTAAACATTAAACTACCATGAATATTAAATATGCAACTAAATAACAAGGAAATATGGAAAGAGGCCAAGGAGAAATTACTTTGAGCAAATAAAAGAGGTCGTGCAGTACCAGAAAGTCACTTGACTTGTGACAGTGGACCGATGTCTGAGACCTTGGCTCTTAAATAGAAGGAAGAGGTTAAATCAACTTATTTTTTTTTGTGATCTCTGGTTAAGAATCAAGAATAAATTATAAAAAGTAGTTATAAATATTAATTTATAACAATCTTCCGCGCGCGATTTAGTCCGTGTTGAATATTCCAAAGGAAAAATGTTTATTTTTTCTTAACTAACATATTATAGATACAAAATTTCGCATTTTTAATGAGACAACTATGTCCATGGCAGACAAAAATGAATAGATCTTTAAACTTATTCTTATTTTTACGAAATCTTGACATTATTCGCTTTCAAAAAAAGGTATCACAATGATGAATTTTAGGACTTTTTTCTTCACTGATCTAATTTCGGTGGCCAATATATTGATGTTTCACTTAAATGCCCGTCGTCATTATGCTTAAAACACCAAGCGGTAACGGTTTAGTCTTTATCAAAGCCTTTTTTGTCTAGTTATATATTTGTTTTTAGATCATATTTGTGTTGTGATTGTCAGACGAATAGATTAGGTACATATTATTTCACGATGGCAGTCCTTCCTCTGTTGCTTTCTGGTGTCGGTTTATGGCAGGTAAGGCTGAAACTAAGTCAATGATCATATTCGATGACATTTCTAGTGCTAAATTCTAGATTTATTAATTCTTACATTTTTCTAAATCATTATTGCCAGTTAACTAATCAACTTGTGCATATTAGGTATTTAATATACCTACAGCCTTGAACAACGGATGCAATTGAAACGTTATCTGGACTGCGGATCGAGTTAAACTAACAACAGGAACGTTTTAAAGATCACATTACACTTCATAGAAATTCTGTTTAATTAATTCCAACAAAAATGCTGTCTTAATAGTATGCTCTAGTTTTTTCATGATGATTAATATTTAAGATAAAATATAATAATAAAAGTAACAATGACATCTGCCAACCGTACCAACCCACGCCTCCTGACAAGAAACGCGTGCAAAGGAGAAAGGAGAAAACTGAGACGGGTCAGAGAGGGAGATCTTTAAGATACGTCGCCATGGCAACGCACACACGCTCACGCTCACCCACACCACGCCACTACGGGTATTAGGAGCCAACCCGCCCTCGAAGTTTCAGTTATTAAGCAAATGCTTTGTAAACATTTCGGGAGGGCACCTTTAGTTCTGCTTATAAATAGGTTGGGTGTTAAGTTTAAGCTATGGACCGGGAAAGGTTGTTTTGTATTAGAATTTAGAATGATTTGGCTGAATGTAGTGGGAATTTAAAGTTTCAGAGTGTCGTGTTACAAATATTAGAATAATGTTTTCGTGTGCTTTGGGCTGGTCTACAGTGTCGAGCATTGTAACTGGTCGGGGTCTGTGTAACTATTTTTGGTTTAATTTATTTATTAGATCAGCGTTTTCATGTCACTTCATCTACGAACTAGTTTATTGTGTGACCCCGTGGAGGTTAAAGTAGGTCTTTAAGTCAGAAAAGAAAACTAATTTCCAATTTTCATCTTCTAGCCTCAGCGCTGGGTGTTGACGCCCTAGTCAGTTTCTTTGTTTTTAAAGTACTTCGGTACATAATACCAAATATTACTGCCAAACAACTATAGGAACCAAAATATATCATAGTTACATAGCGTCAATTACAAAAATCTAATCCGATGTGCATTAAATTATGTACCTACACGTATTTAATACGAAACAAAACTCATAATCAGTCAATCTTTGTTTGTGTTTTTGCAAAGAATAGAAAAGCACAAAAGATGCCTCTTTGTTTCCTCTTTGAGGTTAAAAATTCCTCTCTCATTACTAAATTCTAAAATACTTTGGACTCTTCTTAACCTTCACTCTTTACAAAGTTATGATAGTAAATTTCAATCATAACTAGTATTTGGTAAGTCTGTAGCTCTGCCAACCCCACTCTGGGATTACAGGCGTGAAGGTATGTATGTATGTATGTATGTAACTAGTATTTAATCTTTGTTTTGATAATGTTGCTAAATTAATCTAGTCCCAAACTAAGCTCTTGGTTTACACTATAGGTACCTGGTAACGATAAACATACTTATTTATAAAATATGTTGTATTATTCCCACATATAAGACAACATCGGCTTATACTATCTTATACTCGCCCATTAGGCTTAAAACAAGATTCAAACAATTCATCTAGCTTACCTTACCTCTCCGAACAGCTATAACCGTAAAACCTCTACGTGAGACGTCCACCTATCCTGTATATTATTTACGTGTGAAATATTACGGAAAGTTGGTACTTTCCGCCCGGGCGGTAAAGGAGGCGATGAAATATGTCTTGGGGAGGGGGCGCCTTAAGCCAGCGCTGGGGGGAGTTATTAAGGGTGGCCGGTCGTTAAGGGATGCAAGATAATGCGCTGTATATTCTGATTGGGTGAGTCGTTACATTTAAGATGGTCGGAGCTTTGCCTCGGTACGGTTTTGCGAAGCGTTCGTTCTGAATCCGAATTTGAGAATTTGTAGTCGGTGAGAGTTTAAAAAGTCGTCAACGTATAAAATTCTGGAAGTACAGTCACGAACCGGGATTGTTGAGCCACTTGGCATTATTCGTAATTTAGCCCTGTATTCAATAACCCATGTCATCGACTGGCTGACAGCTATTCGATTTGCATTACATAGCCAAATTAGAAACATGGGTATGTGGCTCAACAATCCCGGTTCGCAACTGTACCCAGTATTTTTTAGTCCTAGGTTACTCGAAGTAAGAGCGTTTCTTCACGGTCGTTGCCTATGCACTGCGTCGTCAACGCTGCGTTGTTCTACATATAAATTAGAACGACATGCCTCACGATGCGTTAAATACCGTGCGTCGCTCTATGCTAAAATCACAGCGTTGCGACGACGCAAAGACCGGCAACGCTCGTGTGGCATTGCTGTAAGGCAGTCCTTTGGCTCGTCCTCATACGAACGTAGGTAGATTAGTTTTGTTTTTAAACGACATAATCACAAAGTTAAGCAGCCGTTGTGTCAGCAGTTGTTTAGATCCGAAATTATCATCAGGCCCAAAAAAAGGTATAAATATTTTAAGGTTGTATGAAAACTTAAAACTGCCTATTTTTTTTCTTTTCATTAAAATTAAAATGCTGATATTTATATATTTTTCACTTTGGTCAAAATTTTCTTTTATTTAACATGGCATTGAAAAAATAAAGTACTGGCGACTCATATAGCTTCATACAACACTTGTCTTTAGGATAGTTAAGGGAATATAGGCTTGTAGTACTGTTAGGCGATGGGCTTGCAACCTGTCACTAATATGCTGGTAAACATCTTGGCCTATTTGTGCAAATTTTTAAAGTTGTAATTCTGTAGCTCTGCCTAGCCCACTCCGGGATTACAGGCGTGAAGGTATGTATGTATGTAAGTAAATACAAAACCAATTCAAATTAAAACTGATACTTGAGTTTTCCTGGTGATCTATTTGCCATTCGTAAAATAATAGGAATTGCATGTGTTAAAAGTTTAAACTTTAGAAATGGCCGACCATATAAACAAACCCATTAACCGTTTTATTGCTCCGCAGTCACGTACATTAATAGCATTAACGATTTTAACGACTAAAAATTAGTTGTTTTCGGAGTTCCGTACACAAAAGGCAAAAAGGAGCGCTTTTGCTGATACTCTGCTGGCCGTCTGTCCAGCTTAGCCAGTTAGGTGTTTCTTAACACAAAGAAACCTATTGGTTGTAAATTTACATCTATTTTCCGGTTGTTAATATGATAGTTTTAGTAACAGTAAGCTTATTTAAGTAATTTAATAAAATAGTGTCTGTTACAAATTGTGCACAAATTACTAGCATAACTTACTTTTCATGTTAATCGTTCTTTACTTTTTATACAAACTAGCGAGAAAAACGTTAAAAATACATAACTTAACGATGAAGATGTTGCGGGCTAGTTGTTAACAAGACTGAACACAAACAAACAATCCGTTTAGATTTATGTGTAAAAATATACTTTTTTGATATTAGTTATTGACGTCCGGCCAGTCAGGTTTTAGCGTTTTCCCTTCTAATACCTACCTACATTATATTTAAGCATCGTACAAGCTGCGTACTTGCGTAACAAATCGGCTATTACTCCTCACTATTAAGAAACTAAACCAAAATATGCCAAGCAAAAAAAACAATTTAAATAAAACTCCAAACTTCAACTCGCGACTTGTTTCGCATAAGTTATCAACTCCCCTCGCAAATATCGCCCCTTATTGACCCCCTAGGGTCTTACCCCCTCCGAGCCCGCCTTCAAATTAACCCCCTCCATCGATTAGGTATTTTGACATCAATCTAAAATAGCAACAGACTGCAATAACTGAATTAGTTGGACGACGGATTTATTGAAGCTGGTGCTCGAATTTGAATGGATTATCGCAAGGTTTATTTCTGCCTTGGATGCGATTTAGATGTTTAATATTTTAGTGTGCGTCTACAGTCATCTTTAATATAGATCTGTGACGCTTTGTTTGAATAGGCACCCAGGTTCAAAGCAGTTTCAGAGTTGCTTTAGCACTAGAATTGTAAAAATAAGACATGAATGCATTCTTAAAATAACATGAAACTTACGAATAGTTACGTAACACAGAAAAAAGTTACGCCAGATTAAAAACGAATCAATAATTAGCACAACAAGAATGAACGTGTTGTATATTTTTAAAACCTCCTCGTATATACAGAACTATGAGTGCTGTCTTATCTTAATATCCTACTCCGAATTTTGGTACCACTTTGTAATAATACTCTTAACATGTTCAATTATTCATTTGTATCGGCGGAACCCAGAACACAAACCGTGCAGGTTTAATAATTCGTAGGCGAGAAGTAAAATCGACACCTACAGGGTGCTTGAACACTTGGTAAACTGTCACAAAACACTCATCATTGCCATCCAAACCGCAAAGCCAAGAAAAAAATCGATACATTCCAATAGGCAAAGGGGCAAATGACCCAATTTCCTTGAGTGGGGGCCCTTTAATCGGCCGTGAAGGGTGTCCGCGACCCTAGCTAGGGTTAAAATCTAGTTGGCCTAGTTGCGAACGTGAGCGGAAACGTCGCCATTTTTCTTTTTGGGGCAAACTGTTTGGCGAAGGACGAAGGGCTCTCGAAAATCGGTGACATTGGGTCTTGCGAACTACGATCTTATTAAACACGTTGCTTTTGGAAATGGTTACATTTAGTTTTTATTTTTAGTAATAAAAATGAAAACGACATACAAATTAGTTTGTAATTGTGATTAAATTAGTTTGATTCAAATGCAATATCATTATAGCTCCTAGAGTCCTTAATCATACAAAGACGCACAAACTACTACCTACCTCGTGCGGATATCGAATACACTTATCATCTTCTTAGCTGAACTGCGGAATGAATGAGCTTGATCCGATTTACAGTATTCTCAATTGACGATAGTGTGCCTTATCACGTAATTTTGCGTTCGACGCAATTACGCAACGTTAATTGCGTCGTGGTATTGAAAATATTATATGTAATATTATGTACCTAAATTGTAAATGTAATATCACGGACGTAGCTCCTCACCGTCGCCTACATCTCAAATTACCTGGGCAGTCATTAACCCTAATCAAGGCGAGGTAAACTTACCCGGCTGGGTCAAGGGTCCGCCCTAAAGAATGGCAGCAATCTTGTGGTAATTCTACCCAGCCGCCTACCGCTGAACTATCCTCGGGAGGGACAGAGGGTGCACTCCATAGTGATTTCTATAAATATATTTGTCTTTATACATATATCAAATGGTATAAACATCTTCGCCTGATTGTGCAAAATGTGGTTAGAGAATTAAAAACCAGTTTTTAGAGTTGTTGGTAATTCTGTAGCTCGGCCTACCCACTCTGGGAATGAAGGCGTGAGTGTATTTATGTATGTATGTATATATGACATCAAGAGATTTTTTTTAGTACCAACCTAATACCGTGCTTCTTTCCGGAATATTCTGATTGATCTTATGTTAACAGAAAAAAAACTAAATAATAGACGATGGGAAGTGATGTCTTTATAAAGTCAGTCAATAATAATTATTATAATGTAAGCTAGATTTAGGACCATATGTCACATTGTAATCGATATTATCAATGCCATGCGTGTTATTCTATGTTCAGTTTGAATTTTATTATAATATGGGCTCGACTTTACAATATTATTAGAATACTTTCACATAATCCTTTACTTAAGTACTCGAGTATTATTTCCGCCAAGAAACTTTAAACTTTAACATTTTACTACTTAAAATCTTTTTTTATCATCCTGTAGGTAGATGAATTGATATGTATTTAGTCCACGAAGTTAACGGAAACGCAGCCACAAGCATTATAATGGACGTTGATTCACTTGTTGTAAATGTTGAATCTCTATAAGTTATAATACCTTATGTCAGAAATACTTGATGAAAATAAATAAATGATTGCCCACTTTGCTGTTTTCTCGGTGGCATAGAGGAGCTGCATAAAATTTCGCCTGCTGCAGCAGACTGGCTGAAACACCTCGACTTTTGATCCATGCAGGTTGAGTGCCATACGCTAATAATGATGATGATGGTCAGGGATCATCTTAAATTGACTGATTTGTAACATTACATTCGTCGAGTGGCCAAGCTGCTCCAAGCTAGGCCGCAACCCTACACAGCAATAGTGAGATATAGTAGTGTATATACAGTATGTTTGCGGAGGAGCGCTTTCATTAAAACTTGCATGGCTTCGTCGATCGTGTTTACATCGCTGATAGTAGGTATCTGCATACCTACTAAGTATACATACTGTAGTAAAGAAGATCTCAGTTTTACATTGTGTAGTGCCACGGCAAAAGCTAAGCTTTTTATAGCGCATGGGGCACGATTAAACGAGAACAAAGACCTGCGGGGTTTTTGAGAATCGAACGAATGAAAATTTTAATTCGAAAATCAAAGTAAAACGGTAAAAACGTATTTTTTTTGTTCGGTGTTGTGACGTTACTTTTCATGCAATTTACTTTCAAGCACCACAGCTTCTCAAAAATCACTGGTAGTAAGCCAAGGGTGAACACATGTAATGTCAAAATTGAATATACTTGGCCAACCCTCGAGAGCTAAGAAATGAAATGAAATGAAATGAAATGAATGTTTATTTGCTAGAATGCGATACATAGGTCTCAGATAATTAGTTAGAACAGGCATTCAGTCGATAAAACGACATGCAAATTTAGGTTAGGTACTTAAAGTCAACTTAAAATCTATCCAATTACCTCAGATCAGATCAGATTATCAGATCGAATACCTTTTTGCTAGTAATTTGACCGGCTCCCCAAACCGGAACTGCCTTACTTGCTTGGCGACTGATCCACGGGTACCATGGAGATAGCGATCAGGACGGATGCTGCACGAGGTCATACTTCCCGCGTAACATACAGGATGTTCGGTTGATGAATTTATTTTACTAAAAAAGTTGATTTATTTCAACCAAAACAATCACCCTGTATACAATGTTTGTTGATAATTAGGTACATCATGTCGTGTTAAGCTTACTAGGCCTGTAACATTTTGCTCCGAAGAACATTTCATCATTTATCTCTTATAATGTATGTCCAGCACGTCACAGTCACGGCGGGAGACTTACAAACTTGCTCCAGCAAACAGAACAAGACCGCTTTGTGTGCGAGTTACTCGACCACTCGCCCGGCAAGTTGCAAGTTGCCATTCTGTTCAGTTCAGTTGTTCAGATAAATTAGTTTCTTGTACAGTCATCACACGAAGTAAAATAGTGATGGAGTGTAGTGGTAATAGTCTTCTTTATGAAATTCAAAAACGAGTGGTTATTTTTAGGGTTCCGTACCCGAAAGGTAGCCCTACGGAACCCTATTAATATGCCTACGGGGAACCTGCCGTTCAGCCAAAATATGTTTGCCTAATGTATCATTTCCCAACTTTTTCATTTACCATACCAATTTTATATGAATATTTCAAGATTTATTTCAGTACCATCGTGTAGAAAACCCTTTAAATCAAATCAAAATCAAATAAAAATCATTTATTTCAGCCATCTTTGGACCATAATTATTATTATAAAGTGTTAGTAAATTAAATTAAAAATTTAACCTAATGTTAGTATTATTTTTACTGAGCACATATTTAACCAGGCTAACCTACTTAGGCTGATATGCCAGTACGTGAACCAGACAACAATGATTCACATACTGACAATTGAACCTCTGGGCGAACGTCGCCAAGATGCTGTTGGAGCTGGCCCGCACCATGCACACCAGGGATGTGCAGCGTTTTCGCATGATGGCGTAAAAGCAGTCCACTCTTGCATCCGCGAACATACCTGATGCCCTGCAGAATCGAGGCAGCCCCATCAGCACCCTAAAGCCCTAAACACACGTTAGTAAATATAGTAAATATTTACTGTTACAGAAAAAAAAGCTGGTTGGCAAATGAAGAGGTTGGGAAACGATAAAAAGATATAGATAAAAGATAAAAGACATTCAGTAAGTAGGCCGTATTGGCAAACATATTTCACCGAAACAAAGGTAACCCATGCCTGCGCTGTCCGCCCGTCCTAACTTATAAGAGCTGTATCTTTTTAACTTGAATTTAAATTAAATTACATTTTTGTTTTTTTAGAATGTTTTAATACGCTGGATTAACTAACAAATAAAAATAAATTTAGAAAGTGATTTAGTTTTTTTTTTTTTTTTTATGGCATGGGAAGGCAAATGAGCACACAGGCCACCTGATGGTAAGTGGAAACTGTGACCCATAGACATTCGCATTCACAAGACTGCAAATGCGTTGCCAACCCTGAGGACTAAGATGGAATGCCTCTATGCTAGTCATTTCACCGGCTGTCTTATCCCCAAACCGGAACACAACAATGCGAACACTGCTGCTTGGCGGTAGGTTAATGGATAAGATGGTGGTACCAACCCGGACGGACCCTGCACAAGGTCCTCCCACAAGTATATTAGAAAAGGAGGTCTCCATAAAAAAATATCAGGTGCGAGTTTAGCTCGCGCTGATTCGATTCGAAACCAACCAACCAACCAACTGCGCGGCGGTAAGGAATCCTCAGTGCGCGAGTGCGACTCGCACTTGACAGGTTGTTATTATTTCATGGGACTTAAGAAAAGCGTTACTGACCTTATAATTATATGAATTAAATTTCACTGCTTAATTAAAGTTTATTTTCATTTGACTACGCCTCAGTAATCCTTTAACTTCCCTTGTACTAAAATATGACATATTACGGCTATTGAATAAAACATCTAATGTACATACTTACATACCTTCACGCCTTCATTCCCAGAGTGGGGTAGGCAGAGCTACAAAATTACCAACAACTCTAAAAACTTGTTGATAACTCTGTAACCACAATTTGCACAATTAGGCTAAGATGTTTAACAGTGTAGGTATATTAGTGACAGGTAGCAAGCCCATCGCCTAACAGTACTACTACAAGCCTTTATTCCCTTAGTCGCCTCTTACGACTTCCACGGGAAGACATGGAGTGGCACTATTCTCCGGCAACCACACGGCTATCTAATATAAAGGAAGTAAAGTGGAATTTCTTTTGTCTTTATGACTAATGATGAAATTTGAAAATTGACTTTATTTCATTCACTATAGATTTAATTTTGACATTGACAAATGTAATTATAAAAAATCTTCAATTTAAACTTGATCCCCCAAGGCTCTCCACTCAGACCGCGGTCTTGTGCTTTTCGCATCTACCGCTTTCCCGTAGGTACATTATTAACACAAGATTTTGATCTAAGGTTCATACATAACCTTTTGTCAAATCAAATCAATACCAACTATGTCATACAACGCAATCATTTTAAATGTTTTTATACAAAAAGAACTTAAAGCGAAGTTTTTGACCTTTCCACACGTCGTCATAACAAAATCCGCAAACAAACCCGTGAGTATAAACCGCCCAGTTTACGAAGACACCCGGTAATTGACAAGGCACAAGGCCGTGGGCGATATTTAAGTCCCCCCCACTAGCGGACCTTAGAAACAAACAAATCGCCCTCCCCTTCTCTACCCACGGGGGGAGCCTTATACGACCACATCTTACGGCCCCAATTCCTACTTCCTTTCCATTACACAGCCAACGCTGACTAAACATAATCGCCGAACTTCCTTACGACTCTACCCTTCCGGGAAACTGCTCGAGTGACACCGCAAACGAAAAGCTACTTCAAACTAAAGGAATAAAGCTCCTTTTTTAGTGTTATGGCGGAACGCGGACAGTGGTCGCAAACATTGAAAATTTCGTTTTACTTGTGATGACACTAGGTTGGTTTTGCGTTGGTTGTTAAAACATTTTCCAATTTTCCCAGAATGACCACTCCGAAGCACCCGAGTTAAGAACATCGCGGTACAAGTTTCGCTGTACGCTGTTCACGTTTGAATAGCGCTGCCGTCGAAACTTGTTTGTGTGATTGTTCCGTATGAATTTCTTATACAAAGATGGGGGGTCATGATAGATGGGTGGGGTATCGTAATATAGTTTAATGATCTTAGTTTGGTCGTAATGCGAATCTGCTTTTCCGGCTATAGCCGTAGTTTTAGTACCGTGCTTGAATAATTATATTATAACTGGTCGGGGCACCGTAAAAGCCTTTTGAATGCGAAGCTACTTGAATTGCTTCTACTTATCTGGAAAAGGGATTAAGTTTAAATGCTCATAGTACCTATTCCTGAAAGTTATGTTCAGAAATGTATATATATTATGATTAGATAGATGTGCTGTGTGCTAAGTCGCTTAGCCTATATAGATACTTTCTTGTTTGTACGTTACTTGCGTTTATTACACAATGATTTTAACACGTTTCTTATTCTTCAATTATAGCCCTTATTTACAACTAAGGTCGATCAAATTTGCTCGGGCACTCAAGTCGATAACGCGGTTCAAATTTGTGATGGTTGATTTGGATTTTTGAGGGCATAATATTGAGCTAATTATCTAATAGCTGGGGTCCAAACCCCGTTTTCAATGCTGCAAAGCTCGATTTACTAGGAGGTTAAACAGTAAACAGTGAGAAGAAATCACAATCAGAAAGCTAACTCTAGGTTTCTTATTATGTCGATTATGATGATTAGGTCGAAAATCTTTTTTCCGCTGTTTCGTTGGTCCGAAATTTTCATTTGTCCGAAAAAAAATTATCTCTGAAACCGTTTCATTTTCTTGGGTTGGTATAAAACTTGCCTAACCTAACGTGCATGTTCTATAGGTTTATCTCTTTATACATTTTGAAAAGTCAATGGATTCAGAGAAAAATGATTTTCGGACAAAATAAAATTTCGGACCAACGAAACAGCGGACAAGAGTTTTTCGAAACAATACATCAATGATTAAGAACCACTTAAAACACTATTGCACGTATCTACCTTAATCGTCATAAACTTGTTTTTCTATTAGGCTAAACCCTACCTCTACCTGGTAGAGCAAGTTAAATATTTTTCAACAAAATAATCCAGCAAAGTTGCTAGCATTAGAACAAAGAAAAGAAAAACAAAGAACGTTCCAAATTCAAAAGTTATTACGCTACGGCTTGGCACAGCGCACTTATCTTTACAGTGGTGCAATATTCATAAAGCGAGCGTCGTCGCCAAGATTTTATTACGAGTAGGACGCCTCGAGCCGAGTCGCTATAAACTGTGGAGATATTCCCATACACAGGAAAAGTGAGTTCTCTTGGCCAACTGGACTGGACTAACTTGATCTCCACACGTGCAAGGAACACTCGGTGGCTCGTCTCAGCTACGCTGGTCGTACCGAACGAACTCGATTTTGCTGCATAATGAGAATAACACCTTCAGAGCCGTATAAACTACTGGACAGGGGTCGAGAACGGTTTAGTTTGCGATGCTTTTATTACCAAAGATAGGAAGTTATGTTCTCTCGTATGATAATGTTGGAAGTACTACGAATGGGTGTAACATACACCCATACCTAGCTCTCGGGGAAAGCACTTCGTATTTGTTGCGGAACGGGAAATTAATGTAATTTGGTCTTTGATTTAATTAAATGTTTTTCAAAATACCAACATAAATAGTTAAGTAGGTACACATTTGTTTAGATGATTAACTAAATTTCTAATACATGGTTAAATATAGAACTAACTAACCCATTCTCATTACGAGTATTTTATTATTTGACGCGTGGTGCCCATTATAATTTGATAAGAAAAAAATAACAGTAAACTGACAAAACCTAACATTTGTGTTGAATAATTTCTTGTTTACAGCCACAACAAAACAATGAACTAACAAACTATTACAATTATTAGCAATTTTGGCAGGAGATTCACTACAAAGATGGACCTACCTATTATGCATTTACTTAGGTACATACCAACCTATTATACAGTGTGTGACATCCATAAGAACATATATTTTACGTAAAGATAGCTTGAAGTGCTGTTAGCCGTTTAAAGAAGGAGTTAAGTTATTAGCTAAATTACATTTAGTGTAATTCATTTTTAAAGGGTACAACGAGCAGCAATGTATAACATTAAGTCTAAGTTAATTGCAAGTTAATTGAGGGATAATTGAGCTATGTCTGATACATTGCGTGGCAAATTAGTTAGTATGAAAAAAAAAGTACAACTTATGTTAACAAAACACTTGTTTTTATGATAATTAGGATGCATATTAACTGTTGTCAAAATATATGTTCGTATGGATGTCACACACTGTATACAAAAATGTGATTTTAATATTGCCGGTTAGACCCGGAAATATAAAAATTTAGTATTCTAAAATAGGTTCCACTTCATTTTCCGGTTATCCATTTATGTACAGGGAGGAAAGAAATGACGATATCACTCTCGAAAATGAGGGAATTTGTATCTTTACCTAGTACTTTTTTTTCTCAAAGAACTACGCTAGTATCCGTAAGCGTTTTCAAGTAACAGCTTGTAAAAGTTTATTGTAAAACTGTGTCGTTTCAAAACTAACAGATGATAAAAACTTGACCATACTAAAAAATATCTTAATAGGTACCTTAAGGTTGACATCATTATTAAATTTAATCATTTTATTACATTTTTCTTTTCTTTTAAATACATGAAAAGTATTTATCTAATCATTAACACTCTATTGTATGTCACTTAAATAATATAGAATTTTCGGAAGGGGCCTTTGTCCCTTCCCACCTTGTATATCTACATAACCACCACCTTGTATATATAAAAAAATTCACACCTTGAAAAAAGGACAACCAAATTGACAAACACTTGCACAATTTACTAAGGATTATTCTTACCCCTTTAAATTCAACCGAAGATAATAAATTCCAACGTTATAATTTATACCGTCCAAAGGTTGGTCACGTCTGCTATCGATCGCAGAGCGGCGGAAGATCGCACGCTTTCTACTCGGCGATTAAGTCTAATTGCTCTTAAATTTATCACCACTGCGAGAATCTCTTATTTACAAGTGCCTAGCGGGTAATGGCGCTGGCCGTATACTCGCTTACTGCTTAGGTACTTGTGTGGGGCGAAGATGTGGAAATATTTGAGGTTATGGAGTATATTCCGCTTGTTAATGGCTTGGAAGAAATTTTGGGACTTTGTTTTGGTGCCATTGTTCTATAATACTCGTAGCAGTATTTTATTGATAGTTCTTTGCCATAACGTTGAAGGTTACGGAATTTTCAAATAGACTCCCAAGGCGTTATTCTATTTTGTCTCTACACATATTGTTATCGTATTGTTTTTACTCTGCCACCACTGTTAAGTAAATAAGTGCTATAATAACAGTGACAAAAAATAGACTTAAGCCGAGTAGAATATAGCCGTTGCACTCCGTTGTGAGCTAGACTATCAAACATAAATAAAATGCACTTTATGAGCAGCTGATACCTTTAAATCCAGAAATACCGTAGACCCTTGCTTTGCGGTCACAACTGACCCGATCACAACGGGCGGTTGACCCTCGTGACCCACTCCGACTGCCATTCCACAAGTAAAGTATAGACTAAAATAAAGTCTAAGAACTGAAATAAATAAAAAAAACCGATAAGCGAAGGCTTGCGGAAAAAAGGTACCTTTTTAGTTGTTTACTAACTATAAGATATCTTAAAGAAGATTGAAAAGTGTAAGAGCGGATTTAATATACACACCTTCACGCCTGTAATCCCAGAGTGGGGTAGGCAGAGCTACAAAATTACCTATAACTTTAAAAACCTGTTGATAATTCTTAAATATATTCCCAAAAGAAGAATTATTTTTTTACCATGTAGGGTAAAGTAACTGGTGGTCAGCCAGAGACCTGTAGTCGGCCTCTGCCTACCTTTGAATGAGAGGGAAGAATACGAAAGATATATTTCGCACTCTTCGTCATATAAGGTCGACTACTGGTCCCTGGCTGACTACTGGTGGCTTTACCCTATATCGAGAGTTAGTAAATCCATGTGAAACTATAAAATGTAAATCCGTGTAACCCTTTCAAATCTTTAAATGCTGCGATCTTTGCTGACCCCGGGCGCGGTTGACCCGCACGACCCCGCATTGACAGGTCGCAGTGACCGTTACCTGTTCCCACGGATGCTCCATCATCTGTCACTTTCTGACGCTTATATAAGTGCGAGAGTGACGGATGCTTTATCCACATTTTATCACGCGATAAACGCAACCATACCAGGACCGCTGAGCAGGTTGAGGGTCTCTAAATGTTCCAATTAATACAATATTTTGAAATTAAATGACTTACAAATAACTGTAAGTAATGCCTTTGTATGATCTTTGAGATAGTTTTAATGAATATTTGTAAATTTCTAGCTATATATTTGTCAGTGTTATTTTCCCCTAGGAAATACAAATTATATTATTCGGTGATGAAATAAAGAGGTCTTTAATAATGAGATCTAACAGCTACTTATAATATATTGAATCTCCTTGACAAATCCAGCAGATAATATTAATTAAAATTTCCTAGAGAAGAGTGTATAATTCCAATGCATTGTTCTTGAATAATAATGAATTATTTCAAGAAGTTATCAAGAAAATTAATATTTAAATCCAAAAAACTCAAAATTATGCAAATTAGTATACTCTCCTAAACGACTTTTCTTAATATTTTCTCTTAAAATTTTAGCCCTTACGTCTTTAAACGGGTTCGCTTACAACGTTCGCTCTTCTCACAGTCAGGATGACCTAGGGTCAGCGAGACCTTGCGATGTCGGTGTTCTCACGCAGCATCCAAAGGGTTAGAAACGAGTTTCAGAAAATAAGTATTGTGAATCATATCTTTAGATATGAGTTTGAGCACGTTAGTTTCTTTAGAAAAATAAACGTGAGAATTAGAATGGTTTTTGAAAAGACATTAAAAGGAATGTAGCTTAATCATAAAAAAACTACTAATAGGAAAAAAGTAGGCCTGCCGGCGCTTCTATTTGTTTTTATTAATAGCATTCCTACCCCTTAACTAAGCCGAAGTCATCATTAGATAGTCACGTAGGCGTCGGTAACAACTCTTTCAATACCTACAAACCCCAAGCTGGTGCCTTTGCTGAATTCCAGCGAACTTTAACAGACAAACAAAAACTTAAACTTTTTTTAACATAGCTTTATTCCATACATAATTAATGCAAGCTAAGCGTGCAAATTACCACCGAGATGATCATACAGTCCAAGACAAATTTAGTACCAACCTTAGGTCCAAAGTCAATCTGATATTCTATAACAATAACGTTGAGTTTCCTATAAGTTACAAATGACTCGGCGCGGCGTCTCTAATGACATTGACGACTTCAAGCACTTTTTTTTAAAATGCGTCACAAAATTAACGGTCATGACCGTACACTAAACTGGATGAAACCAACTCCCTGTAGCGCTGTTTACGATTAATTATGGCGTTGGAACTTCACGGAAAGAACTTTCAGTTTCCTAATAGGCTAGCAACGGAGCGACAACCCTTTGACTGCCACCGGCTCGTTAGGCGGATCCATTTTGTATGAAAATCAGAACCCTTGGCAGGCAAAGTGTTCAATGGCGACAGTGATTACAACTCATCATCCTGCCTCACTCTTATATGAAAAAAAAACCCTAGCCTAACGAACAATAAAATAATATGAGAAAAATATTATTTTTAACAACATTGTAACAATAATCGGAGCGAATAAACACATTTTTGGCTTAAATGCAAACTGTACCCATTCGATGACCAGCCCTTGTAACCCTTCTCATCCTGCGTCTTCCACGGATCATACCCGATAATAATTTTGTACTAATTATTCTCAAACTACATACAACTATTACCAGCACACAGAACCGCGCGTTGGTATAGCAACTAACTAAAACACGGCTTCTATGTATGGGGGGGTGGCTATGTACAAGACCAATAAGACGGGGGAGGGGGTGAAGACAACGTGCGAAGACGTCCCTGGAAATATATGCATAGAGATGATACAACCAACTGAAAATTTATTTTATTTTTTGAGTTTATGTTGCGAAAAATTGTTAGGCTAATAAGAACAAATAGCTTTAGTGCCCAAAGGCAATCTATACAAGTTGTGATCACGCAGGTTAAAAAAATATTGCATACCTGAGTAGGTATATTACGCAAGCACATTCATAATTTGGAATAAGTTAATAGTTATATGGTTGTACAAATGTGAGACAGATAAATTACTTATAGATACTTACAGTTAAGTCAACTTTTTTTTTAAATCGTACGAAACTTGCAAGGTTATGCCAAAGGTAGTTGTTTTATCTACAAATGTATAAGTAACTTATTACCAGCTATTTAACTAAACAAACACACATTTATTAAATCTTTTTTTTGTTTTGCAGATGTAAAGTGGAATGGAAATATTCTGCGTGTAGCTGACGACCACAGCCAACGGTCCATCATCAACAATGTAGCCTAAAATAAGTCTATAATGAAGTAATTACAAGCCTTACATTTAACAAACTGATACCGTGACATGCCACCACATCTACTTTTCCTTTTTAATCGGTCCAGATAACTTGTGATCCCTGCGCTTTGCCTTATTCGTTTAATTATCGTCATGGTGTACTCGTCAAGCTTATATAGCATAGTAGTAGACAACAGATAATGGACAAGAAATGTTTCAAAGAAACTTTCAAAATATTTACACGCGACTCCAAGAAAAAAGAAGATCCAAAGCAAAACAAAAAGGAAGTTACGACGGAGGTCGTACCAGCTCTGCGTGCATATTTCGGGACCGCTCCCGGCGACTTTCCCGAGGGCGAAAGCAGTTTGAAAGTCGGGTTGGTATTGATCGAGCCCGCGCAGGGGGGGGGGGGGGGGGGGGCAAGACACCGTGTAGTTCCAGCTTCTGGATAATCGGAGGAACAGGGGATCAATCATAGATGGAGAGAAGGTTGGAGAGTGTTGAAGAGGTGAAATGCTCCGATGTTAGTTGGTAAGTGAAGGTTTTTTTGCGTCTACATACATACCTTCACGCCTTCATTCACAGAGTGGGGTGTGCAGAGCTACAGAATTACCAACAACTCTAAAAACTTGTTGATAACTCTGTTACCACAATTTGCACAATTAGGCTAAGATCTATAACAGTGTATATTAGTGACAGGTAGCAAGCCCATCGCCTAACAGTACTACAAGCCTTTATTTCCTTAGTCGCCTCTTACGACAACCGCAACCACACGGCGTCTAAAGAAAATAAAACTGTTTACTAGCTTTTAAGGGCCACTCATACATGAAATTCATGCTTAATGAAATCAACTTCAAACCTAAAACCATTTTTTAACCTACTAATTCAACTTCAAGCTTATAAAAACTTAAGTTCGCAATTTTATTCTCATCAGACAAAACAACACAATTTACTATTTGCTGAAGACAATTTGATACAAAATCTAAATTAGTTAATTCTTTTACTCATTCATTAGCACCCTGTATAAGTGCCAAGCAGGGGGAGGTATTCTCAACAAAACACTTTTCAATACGTTGACGAAGTATTAACCGGGAAACTAGAGTTGTCACGGGGATCATACGCTTCTAAGGTAGAGTTAGGGTAGGTACTAAGTTTTGACGGAGTTGTGTCGCTAAACCTGCGACCAAATTAAAAATAAGTACACGCACTTGTTAATAATGCTCTGACAGGACCACTTAGGTTGGGTTAGTAATTCGTCAAAGAATTGAAAGCTATATGCCCCTGTGGGTAATGAATGGAGTAAGTATATGCCTACAACAACATTACTCGTGTTTTTACATTTTTTATATTAACAAAGAACTGAAAAGTTGATTTGTAACCACTCAACAAAGTTTGTATAGAATCAATGAAACGTTTCAATTAGGTTAATTTAACCAATACTCATGCAGTGAAAATGTCACACCTGAGAGGTAGCCCTAGCGTAATAAAAAAGGAGGTAATTAGCTAGGGTTCCCACAATCGTTGCACCAACTTTCACTTTGATGTTAAAATTAATTTATAATTTCGTGTAAAATATTGCTATATAATGTAGTCATTTGAAAGCACACTCGTAATACAATGTATTTAAAAAAAGGTAATCTTCAATTTAAATCTTTAATCATTATAAACTAAAAAAGTACTTAAATGTCCTCTACGTTATTTCCCCGTTTATTTCGTATCCGAGACCAATTTTTTAACAAACGTAAAACAATACACAAGTCAAGTACTTAATCGTAAGTACAACATAAACCTATATCCAACCAAGAAAAACAGGATGCAGACAAAGTATTCAACAACTAGTAGGTCTTGGCATTACAATCAAGTGGAGAAAATTTCGAGACTCCCACTACCACATTTTTGTTCTTGACTCAGAAACGCAGCAAGTGTGAATCGACACGTAAAAAAATACACTTGAGTAGAAAGCAAGGGTCTATTCTAAAGCTCCTCATCTCTACTTCACCCTAATCGAGTCGCACCCGACACCGCGTCTTGTGTTACGCTCTCCACTTGATTAATGCCCACTCGAGATATTTATAACGGCACGATAAATATTATATAAACACGAGGTTTAAGTTACGGCGTCTAGAATAATTACTGTTTTTAGGCGAGTTTCGAGAAAATTTGTAACTTTATCTGAAAATAAGACTATTGTAACTAATATTACTAACAGCTCCCTGAGAAACCGCAGAACCATCCTATCCTACTTTTATTGTAAATGTGTAAATTTGTATGGCTGTGTGTTTCACTTAAGCCTAAATAGCTAACTGGATTAAATTTGGATGAAATTTTGCTCACGAATAGTCCTATTCCTGGATTGACGACGCATAGTCTTTTTATTCAAATAAATATTCTACCTATATAATATATTAGCAATATTATTTTTAACGTAGAAACATTCTCGTAGCCTGACCAAGAAAAAATATTTATTTATTTATTTATTTATTTATTTATTTATTTACGTACACACAACTATCCTTACAGGCTAACCTAAATCGACAGTGTGGACTAAACAACATTACTACTTACTACTAATCTTCATCATGGTAGCATAAAACATACAAGGTTATCTTTGTGAATTCATTCAGATATATATTTACTTATTGAGACAACCCTAGCCACTATTTCATCTTTTAAATCGCCTAGAAGCAAACCGTGTCAATAAAACGGTGCTCGATTTTATTCTCGCAAATTAAATGCGAATTACAAAGCGACCCGTTAACCCGTTGGAATCGGCCGAATTTCGCCGAATTTTGCCGAGTCCTCACGTGTCACCAAACGTCCCGCTTGCCATAAATAATGGACATCCTACAAAGTGGGCATTAAGAAGGGGCGTGGATCGATAGCAGGGTGACCACACTTTAAGGTTCGTTCCTTCCCCCCGGGTCTCGCAGCGGTCGGCGGGTGTTTCTTCTTTCGTTCCTTGCCCACACCCACTGCGGGCGGCTGCGACCAGTTAACAAAGAACTTTGACAATTCATTCCGTGCCGCACTTGCTGGGTGCGCGGTTGTTAGCCGCGGGGGGAGGGGGAGGTTTTAGTAAACTTGGCGAGTTTATCTTCTTCCTTTCCTTTGGTGGGGTGGGCGAGGGTGTTTGTGTGTATGTGTGGGTGGGATCCTCAACTTTAAGACTGTTAGTGGGGTCGCAATCAGAACTAGTGCTTTTCATTAGAGGAGATGGTTATCGCTGAACGCCGGTACGTGTTTTGTTTGACGAGAGGCCTTTATTCGTCTTTGTGTGAGTTAGAGTTAGCTGGGAGAATTTTTAAGCTTCGAGATTTACGCAGATTTTGCTACGATTACGCTGGGCCGCTATTCTACTTTGTTTTAACCCCAATTGTAATCGTATTGTGTATGACTCGGTCGCCTTTACTATCTAGTAAATAGGAGCTATCAAAACGTTAACAATACTATACAAATTTGGGTCCCAGAAAAAGGCCTAGTGTAAGGTTTATGGTTAACTTATTAATTGTTAAACTATTGCATAACTGTCTAGTGTAGAAAAGTCATGTAAATGTTTATTTTTTACAGTATAAATAGTTATAGAAATTTAAAAAGACAATGTAGAATAATGGCCCAAACTTAACTTAAAAAGGAGCTAAGTTTCGTACTTACTTAGAGAAATAAATCCAGATTTATATTTTAGTGCGGTTTCGTTGTTTTGACGACCGTGCGTAACTTTCGTTTTCACATTTAGATGGGCTTCTGAAAGAGCAACAATTCCCACGGCATAGCCAGCCCACAACTTGGGCTTTTTTTGTACCTATTTACAAAATACCTACTCACAAGATAGTCAATTTCTCAGAAACTATTTTGGAGTCTGCTTAACCTCCTAAGTCCCCGCGTACAAAAAAAAATGTACAATACGGCCAATGCAATAAAATATCAATTATAAAGCAGATAAAGTAGAATTTCTCTTGTTTTTATGACTGGCAATTAAATTAGAAAATATACTTTATTGCAATCATAATAAGTTTATTTCCCACTGGCAAATTTTGTTGTATGGTGGGTCTTAGGAGGTTAAAATAATAGTATGTCCTTTTTGGTAATATCATTACTAGACCTAGATATTTTCCTAGCACGAACGATGTGATGTTAGGGCTTGACACAATAAAAACATCGACTATCCTGTTATCGACAAATACCACTTCAATGTCATAGAGCGATTTTCACTGAAGTATGTAAAATATTAATTATTAATAAATTGATAGTTTTGATATTAACTTATCATTCTTATTTTAATTTTAAAAACACACCAAATTGTTATATAAATCATAAGACATGATTGTATTTTTTTTCCTTTTAGGTACGTCTATAAGTTTTAGGACATTGTGAATATTGTGAATAATTATTATAATGATGTACAATTATTTCCTCTATGAAGTTGAAGAGGTGGTTATCGATAACATGATTGTCGATGTTTTTTTTGTGTCAAGCCCTAACAACACATCGTTCGTGCTAGGAAAATCTCTAGGTCTAGTCATTACCTACTTTGAATTGATAGGTACGTAAATAATTACCACCGATATACCGGGACACGGTTCTAAAAGCGGGTGTAATGCGTAGTGACTAAACAGCGCCTCTATTCCAGGCAGTAATAGCAATATCGTACTTGACCTGTTACGGAATTGTTTCTCACACGGCCGCCATTACTGTCAAGTAAATAAGAGCTGTCAAAACGTTGACAACACGATGACACATCAAACACGATATGGTTTTTACCGTGTTTTTTTTCTTTGCCCCCACGGCGACTTGAACAGCTACTACCGCGGGGAGATGGCGTTTCCACGTGAAGTGATTTCGCCAGTGTCAAGTATATATAAGTATAAATCAATATAGCAATAAAACACAATCCAATCTTCTCTAGGAAGATTGGGGGCAACGTTGTACGGTGATTTGTAGGTCAGAGGTCAAGATAGTTTTAATCTCTGCACCACTGCGAGTCCACTTGAAACGAGAAGAAAGATGCCAGATACACGAAATAAGTCCAAGTCTTCAATCACTGTGCGACACTAAGGCATAAAAAGTACAAATCACTATCAGAAAAGAACTTTGAACACCTAATTACCCAAAAATTAAAGTCTAAAACAAATTACACGTCCGCCATCTTTTAACGTTGCAAATGGCCCCCCTTTTACCGTGTTAAATAGAGGCCTTGGCTAAGAAGACATTAAACAATAGCTAATTGTATCCGCGTAGAGCTCGTAGAAGTCATTTATAGCTAAAATGAGGGCTAAAATTACCATTGTAGTTAAGTTATATTATTAAAGACGAACGATTGTACAGATGCATACGAATAAATAAAATAGCTAGGGACTGTCAAATTTTCCAGGATAAACCCCTAGGTAAAGTTAAAAGGTAAAGTAAAGTAAAGTAATGATTTATTAACAAAAATGTATCTACAATGTTCTGAAAAGTAATATCCGGCGGACCCCGAACTAGGCTGAGCCTGTATCTTGGGCGTCCGTGCCTGGGTACCCTATATGTAGATAACCTCTCTCTAAAATCTCTGTAGGTACGTCATTCATCGTTAAACCGTGGAAACGAAATCAACAAAAACTTTTTCTTCTCACAAACGCACTGAGAGTGGAGACGGCGCGTTCCCATACTAAAACCGCCTCCGCCACGCTTTTCAAACGCTTTTAGGGTTCCGTACCAAAATGGTAAAAAAGGCACTTCGTTGTCTGTCTGTCTGTCTGTCTGTCTGTATGTCACAGCAGGTTTTTTCACCAACTAAAATTGATATCAACTTGAAATTTGGCATAGTTTTACCACTTGCTTGTCTGCGTCTGATTTTTTGTAAAAAAAATATCTAATTAATTTTATAAATAATTAAAAAGGGGTCTAAAATGGGAGATTGAAAAATTAAAGTGGTTTGATTATAGCAAATGGGGTGTCATATGAGAGTGCTCAATCTGCGTATATCAAAACTATTTTTATTTTTATTCTTTGCGATAGGTATACCTACTTTTTGATTTATAGCCAACAATGTAAAAAAATGATTATGTTAATAAAATGAAGTGTTCATCACCTACACTTTTTGAGAAATAACAAAAAATCTATAGAAAATAAAGTTTATAACAGAATGAGAATTTTCTTTTGCGGCTAAAAAGCATATTATTTTAAATACGGAACCGTCGGTGCGCGAGTCCGACTGGCACTTGACCGGTTTTGGTAGTATGGAAACGCGCCGCACCGCACTACCTTCGCTCTTAGAGCTGGAAGATGGACGATTGAAAATTGACCGACTTTTACTTCATTGGCTACATCTACACTACTAACATTGGCGAAATCATTACGTTACTTAAAAGAAGAAGAATAATTGTTGTTATAAAGGGAATTGTAAATTGTTGTTATGTAGGAAAACATTAATAGTAAAAATAAACGCCGTATAACACCCAAGTTTGCACGCCGAGCGGCAGAACATGGAAAGATCCTCTTGTTTATGTCACTAACTGCTACACTAGCTCTCACTCTCTCTCTTCCTAGATATCTTTAATCCCACTGTGGTGGAGTCAGCTTTCCTGAGCTTTCTTCTCCCCTTCGCTCTATCCTCGACATCGTCCTCGCATGCCTGACACTCCTGCATGTCCTTCAGCACTACATGTTTCCACCGGGTGCGCTTCAATCAGTATAAAAACATTTTGTTAATTTCATTTAACTAATCACGAAAAGCATAATGAATATTTAGCATAAAAACCAATTGTATGATTTTATCTGGCATACGATCGAATAACATAACACTCATTTAGCATAACTAACATTTTCTTGTTATTATGCAATTTAAGTCAATTTCTTCTAACTAGGAAGGAGGTTAGGTTAGAACTGTGATCACATTAATAGCAATGAAGTCATTAGAAATATTCATTTTTTAATTTATAAACATTATATATTTTGAAATTATGCATTTCGTTTTATGCATCATGACTACCTACAGATCGAAATTGTATCTATGTAAAATGATCATTCGACCATTTGTTTTTATGCTAAACATACACATCTCTTTCCAACATGTTATGGGTCTACCCCGGGATCTACGACCAGAGATGGAAATATATAATGCCAAGTTACCAACAGGCGGCCTCCTCTTCACGTGGCCATACCTACCTACTACCTGTTCTTGGCAAATAAATATATTGATTTTGAAGAACCCCGGCCACCCAATATATATTTTCCCTCTTCCAAGCCGTTAATTAAATGTGTATATTTTTATAAAATTTAGCTGTGTAAGTGCATACAAACGGCGCGGCAAGTCTATCCGCGCGGCATTTACACCCCACTTCTTTTTACACCTGCTGGGCGGACGTGCTCAGAAATCTAATCTCGAAATAAAAATACCGGGAGAATTGCTATTCATACATACAGTACCAACACTATGCATGAAGGAACTCGTAGTATTATGAAATAAGTAAGGTATGCAGAAATGCCAATGTACAACAATAATATTATAAGGAGGAATGATTTGTATTTTTGTATGTTGTTACGGCACTAATTTAAAAAAATCTTTTACCTTTATAATGTTACATTATCCTTTACTAACAAGGTTATGTTTTATTTAACTGCGCAGACGGAGTCGCGGGCAACATTGTTAAATATAAATCATATCGTAACAAAAGTTAACGATTAAAATGCTTGTAAATAGGAATTAAAAATACTAATACTTACTGCATGGAAACAGAAGCTGCATCAATAAAAAAAAAATAGTTAAATATCGGGGACAATCTCACACAAACTTACCTAGTATTTACGTATAGTGTATTTCTATGGAACTTGCTGACTTTGTAAACAAAAGACTTAACTTTGTTTTATCACTGTTTCTCCTTGAATTTTCACACCACCTCATCAAACACCATTGAAACCATAAAGGCATAAACGGTCGTTACTATATAATACAAAATCACCAAATATATAACTCTATCTTGGATATTTCATTAAAAGTTTAAATGGTTTGATAAGTTAGGTTATTAGGACCTGATGGAATGACGTTTTTGTTTCTTTTAAATTCTACAATTGTCTATGATGGGTAGTGTTGTGGCTAAAGTTGCCGATATATTAGGGCCCCTACACATTACCCAACTCACGCTGATCACACTTACTGACGATATAACGGCACCTTTTGTAATAAATACTGGTGATATATCATCTTCAAGTACCTACTTTTCTTCAGATCGTGATTAAACAAATTAGAAATAAGTAACTACTTGTTTTTTACACTTTCGGTATTTTATTATTCGATATGGTTTGACATAAGTAAAGGAGTATTGCCCATCACTAGTAAATTCATCATTCAGAGACAATTTCAATATGGCGGTTTGTTTACATAGTTAGCAAGTTCCATAGAATTAGACTTTACGTACGTAGGGGTATGGGTACTACGCGTAGACAACGATATGAACAAAATACTAGAGCGCTCATCTCACAAATGTTAACGCCTGGGAACCGAGCCCGGGACCTTTAGTAGGTAGGGTCAGTACTATAAAAATTGACTTTGATGTTTAATGGCTCCGAGTTTTGTGGCAATATGAATATACAGCAATTTAAAGTTATGTATGATAGATAATGATAAAACGGCTGTTATTATTTTGTTTTAGATGAACCCACATGAGACCTAAATTTTAATCTAGATCTTTCATATCTTTACATTGAAAAAGTAAAGCCATGTTTCAAACAAGCCATTCCAAAACTGAAACATAACTTCTTTTTGTTTAGGGCCAAAGATGACAATTGAGCAGAACCCGTATTCCATATTATTTATTAAAATGGTTACTAAACTAACTAGACTAAGATGAGTTAGTCACGTGGCAGTTTTACCATTATTAGTCACGGCAGTAATTGTGTAATTGTTTGCGAAAGAAAATCATAAAAGGGAAAGTGCTAAAAGAGACGTAAGTTCTCGTCTGAAGTCGACGGTAAAAGCGTTGGAAAGCTTCAGCGGCTAGGGCTGGCACGTGCTTATTCATTAAATATTTTGAACTCTATTTCGTAAGTCAAAATTACATGAAGAAAACCGGGCAAGAGCATGTCTGACCATGCTCCGTGTAGCGTTCCAAAGTCGTTACTACAAAAAGTATATCAAAAACGACAAGTATGAACGGTTTGTTCCTCGTAGAAAACCAATTATATAACCACCCATACTTCTTATCATACGTCCTCCCTTAATATATACATTTATTTTGTATTTGATTAGTATTTTAAATATTTTTTGTGAAAAAACATTCTTTCGAAGGGTAAAAATAGAAAATATTAGCATGCAACTGTTGTTATGCAGGACCAGTGATGTGCAAGTTGCGGAAAGTTTCCAATAAGTTGGGCAAGTTGCAAGAAATTTCCGGAATCTTTCCCAAGAAATATAGGAAATTTAAATTTAAGGAACGGAAAGTTTCAATCCCCATACAAAATTGAGAGAAGTTTCCGAAATTTTCCTACATGAAATTTTCCGCAATTTTGGAAAGTTTCCTTTGGCACATCAGTATGCAGGACGCGAGCGCAATTAGGCTCTCAGCGCCGTGCTAGTCTAGACGCTAACTTATTCAAAAAGATTTCTAAAGCCGGGATTTCTTCATCATTTTAATATGAAGCACTTCTGCGGGTGTTAATGTACTTTGTTTCCTTTCTTTATAATTTTTCGGAGCTTTGTTTAACATAACTAAACTGTACTTAAGTGCAAGTGACCCTCAGTATTAAACTCGGTTTTAAGATTTCTATGAATTGTATTTTACCGAGATTCTTTATAATCCCTTTATTCATTCCCAGAAATAAAATCCCAAATATTAAGAAATTTTCTTAGCGAAATTGTCCTAAATAAAATATAATTTGACATTCGTACCAAAAAAAACGGTAGTATATGTTTTATTTCATTTTGAAAATCGAAGGCTTGTCTGCATACAAAATGAAAACAATTGTTTTGCTTTGAAGTCGATTGCGATTCCGAGTGCGTTAGGCAATAGGCTCGTGGGTCCAGCGGCATCTTTGAGAATCGAACACTCGAAAATTTCATTCGTAAATAACAGTAAAGCGGTAAAATCGTAATTTGTCCTCCGAACATAGGAGCTGGTTGTGAGGTTCCTTCGCATGCAACTTTTCAACATTCGAGCACTTGCTTTCCTAAATCGACCCATACTTAAATCCTTTTCAACGCTACAATATTTATTAGTAACTGAGGTTCTTAAATATTTATTGTAAGCCGTAATGTTACCATTGAGTACTAGTAGATTAAGTAATGCTACTATGTGTTATATTTTATTAATATTTGATCTTTGTGAATTAGTTTTCCATTCAAGGTATCTTATACACTGCGTTATGAATTATAGTGTAAGGACATTGGTTCCTGACTCATCGGAGAGGCCTGAGTCCTCCCTAGCGGCCCGCATTGAACTGAATGTGACCTCTGTCCTGCCCGTGAGACCTCCTAAATCGTAATATAATATAATAATATCACCTTTATATTATTCATATATCTTAATAATAGTTCATAGTAGCGAGAGAAAATGGGAACATAAATCTAAAGGCAAAACATGACCATACAAGATTATTTCCATCGGTTACATTCTAAATTTAATAAAAGTATCGGCAATCAGATTACTGGCCCGGCTACACAAAGAGAAAGGAATCGTTTAGAAGTTTAACCACAAAAATGCAAATGTGTAGAAACTAAGTAATTACTGCATATTCACTATAATTAAGTCACAGCTCGTGACATAAAATCACGATGAAAATTAATAATCATAATCGCAGATAATTCACCGAGTCAAAGACAAAACAAATTAACGAACGAAATGTTAATCACCGCTCCAAATGCTCACGATAAAGGCTTAATAAAGAAATTCCCGGATCGCCGGGACTGACGCCACGGGAGTCCCGCGAATCGTAAACGACCTCCGAATACAAAACAGGGCCGCCCCCTCCCCACCCCCCGCGTCTTCAGCCCTTCTTCCTTAATATACAACAAAGACACCCCACTTTGCCCTCTTACGGTCCGACTGTCGCTGTGTGAGTGTAGTTTTCGTGTGCGAGATAGTTGGAAATATTTCATATTAAATTTCGGCCCTCTATCAATATAAAGTTCGGGCGGGTTATCTTTTATGGTATATTATAATGTATTGTTCTGGGAACTTTGGTTTGATTAGAGTAGTTAGGTGTGCGTGTAATGGATATGTCTGTTATGAAATAGGATACTTAGAATACTAGACTTAGAATTTAGAACATTTGCAATTCAACTTTGAATTCTATCAACATTCACTTACAGTTATTTTACTGGAACATTAATTACTTAGTACATTACACATATTTTCAAAGGAATAGTCACCGGCATTACCTTACGGAGTACCTGTAACTTGCAACTAACGTACCGACGTGATGATAGTCTCAGTGCTAGTCCGTAAAAAAATACATAAAACTTTATATTTATTGTTTCAGATCAACTGCACATCTCGTGAAGAAATTCCCTAAATTATCCAGAGCTCCGTATGCTGCTCTGCAAAATGAGGAAAAAAGTAAATATTACTAAGTAAAAGAACATTAATCAAGACACCATAAAGCAATGACCACCATATTCCTACATAGCTCATGGTCCGCACTGTTAGATCAACACAATAACAACTCCAAATACAACAGTATTTTAAAAACATCTTTAATACAACTCCAATGAACTTGAAAAAAAACAAAAAAGTTGTTTCATTTGATACTGTGTTGATCTAGTAGTGCGTACCTTCTTTTTCCAGTTAAACACATGCTATAATATAAAAATATTCGCATAGAAGGCTGCACAAAGCACGAAATCAGCTTTATTCCAATAAAGTATTCGCGCAAGTCCCCAAACTTATTTTATAATGTGAAAAGTTAAAATGAAAACCCATCGTAGCGCCGCGAGCCGCGAAAGTGTGGAAAAAGTGAATAAATAAACGGTTTTAACCTCAACTTTGACTAGTGGGTTGGTTTAAAGAACAATACTTTTATAGAAATTAAGTAGATTCTACTTTTGTTAAGCTCATGTTCATAATCGTAATCACACTGTTTGGTTTTAAAAACATATTTGAAACAACGACAGGTGGCCGTAGTAAGGTCACCGTTTTGTACCGTTTTGTTTTGTGAAAGCAAAACTGCTTATCGCATCGTAGACGTTTGCTACCAGAATGGTCTTTACGACGCAGGTAAATAAATAAAAAGATAGTTACATCTAACTGTGATTAAATCAAATGTATTTTTTTAGATACTTTTTCAGTAGGTACGTAAAATGGTGTATCGGTCTTTTATTTACTTAATGGCTACTTACGACGTTAGGTGAATTGCGAAGACGACAGTTACTTCAGGAAGTAATTGAATATGTTTTCATTAGTGTTGATACGTCTCATTCGTTTTAAATACTGCGTCAGAGTAACTTTTTTCAATGGTGTAAAGGGCTTGTTTTTTCAAGTAATCGAGATGTAACCTATGCCATTCGAAACAGTTTTTTTTTATTTGAACTGCATTCATAACTAATTTTCGCTCTTTTGTCCCTTACACCAATTTAGATTACGGTCGTCGATATTATACATTTGACCTTGCAAAAAGGCCAAATTACTGAGCCTCCACATTCCGTCAGTCTGTTTGTCTGTCTGTCAGCGCGCTGTATCTCATGAACCGTAATAGCTCGACAATTGAAATATTCACAGGGTGCGTGTATAAAACCACTGTAATAACAAAATAACATAAAGATAAAAAATAAACCATTCAAGAAACGTGTTTTTTCCAGCATTATTTGCTCGAGTTTTAGCTACTATGGCCTCATCTCTTGAACCGTAATAGGAAGAAACGTGAAAATTTAAAAATTTGCCTCTTTACCAAATCTTTCGTACCCAAAACCAGCCAAGTGCGAGTCCAACTCACACTTTGCCGGTTTTTTGATATGTTCTAGGGTAATAGCTTTTATTCAAACTCCAAGTTTTCTACCCGTGGGCTGTTGCCGCGGGCTCCGCCATGTCCATAGAACAACGTACATTTTTTTTTTTTTTTTTTCACATACATACATAAGTTCACGCCTTCATTCCCGGAGTGGAGCAGGCAGAGCTACAGAATTACCAACAACTATAAAAACTTGTTGTTAATTCTGTAGCCATATTTAATAATAGTGTCAGGTTGCAAGCCCATCGCCTATCAATACTACCAGCCTTAATTCCCTTAGTCGCCTCTTACGATATCCACGGGAAGACATAGAGTGGCACTATTCTAGGCCGGCAACCACACGGTCAATTTGTTTTCATACATACATACCTACTTACATACATACCTTGACGCCTTCATTCCCAGAGTGGGTAGGCAGATCTACAGAATTATCAACAACTCTAAAAACTTGTTGATAACTCTGTAACCACAATTTGCACAATTAGGCTAAGATGTTTAACAGTGTATATTAGTGACAGGTAGAAAACCCATACAAGCCTTTGTATTTGTTTTCATTTTCCTTTAAATATAACGTTAACTTTGGGCTTTACAATAATGTGGTAATCTATATATAAAAAATAACAAGGCTTCCTACCGCCGTAAATACTCAGATACATTTTAGAGACATTTAACTCGTTCCTATTTCAAACGTATAAGAAAAATCGATACTAAGGAACGACTTATTCGTCATTAACTGACCCTGAGTGCGGCCCTTGGCCTACTTGCGCTACATTTTGGTTTTTGAATCATGTCTATATGCCTAATAGTTACAGAGATACGACACCTAAAACTATAGGCAGTTGGGACTATATGATACTCGAACTTGAAACGTTAACAAGCTGCGTTTTCAATTATTTGCGAAGGAAAATTCAAAATATGACTCTAGAATAGAACTTTATGTAAAGCACGAAGTTTAGTATATACCGTAAAATGGGGTTAGTTTGATTAATTTTAAAAATAAATCTTCTGTAATTCCCGTATTTAATCTTAAAATAATTTATTAAAAATATTATATTAGTGACTGCTTATTTGGAGTAACTTAAAGCAGCTTGAGGCAGAATACGGTAGACAACTTAGTAGAAAAAAACATTATGCAGCCTAAAATCTCATTTCTTAAAACTTTGATTATCCCTCTGTCTTACATCACAATATTAAAGTCACCCCTGCCTGAAGCATGTCAAAATATAGTGTTTTTCTGTTTCCGTTTTTAAATCCAATTTGTCTGAAAATACTTCAACTATAAATATTGTTCGCTCGCATATGAGACATAAATATGAAAGTAATGTCGCGAAAGAGCTAAATAATGACTTTGACATTGCACAAAATCGACGATTCAAAAAGTTATCAAAGTTGCCTCGCTTTTCTAAAGTCACCCCATTTTACGGTACTTATTTAATGTTTTTATACATTTGTAGAACCTTTTGCGAAGTCCTTTACCCATGCACCCTTAATTTTATGCAGATATATTAGAGATGTTGACGCTGCGGCAGTTCTTACTGTCAAATAAATAAGAGCTGCAATAACGTCAACAACATGATAATGATATCAGATCGATATGAGTTAAGCCTAAACTGGAGGCCCTGGTATAAATATTCATATTTACAATTATTGTACGCTCTATAATTTATTTTATACGATGCTAGATAAGTATAATTGTGATAAGTAAATAATAAAAAAACTCCTTCATTCCCAGAATGGCGTAGGTTAAGCTACAACTCTAAAAACTTGTTGATAATTCAGTAACTTAATTTTACACAATTAGGCCAAGATGTTTACTAGCGTATTAGTGACAGGTTGGAAGCTCATGGCCTAACAATACTACAAGCCTCTATTCCCTTGGTCGCCTCTTACGATATCCTCGGGAAGACATGCAGTGGCACTATTCTACCCGGCAACCACACGTCAAAGTGGTCGTCAAACACGCCACAGTTGAGACGTACTGAAGAATGACTCCTCATTTCAGTAAAATGCCACCTATGAAGAAGTAAATTGTAATAAGAGTTTTATTTAACAGAAAATCTGACAGTATGAAGCAAAAGTACACTGACAGTGTGAAGTGTGAAGTTTCTAGCGGCTCGTATCAACATTGGTCTCCTCCCCTTCGGGAAGCGCTGGTAGACTAAGACATGTGAAAGCACCTACAGGGCCTACTTACAGAACAACGGGTGATATTTGAGTTTTTTTTTCATGTCAACCAGTATTAGCTCATTTTCATGTGAAAAAAAAGGATAACTCCGTCAGTAGATGCGAGTAGTACTGCAGTCAGAGCTGTAATATTGCAGGATAATCATCCTATTATTAAACGTCAAAAACATTAACAACACAACAACGGATGGCTCAAATAGGAACTCTATGCCATGGGCTTGGACAAACAGTACAGTAGAGACAGAGCATCGCCGATTTTAGCCAATCTGTTGTCTTGTGTATTATCTGTGGGCTCATTTATAGCGCCGATTGTAATTTATACAACTTGTTAAAATTTAATTACGATCTTAATGTAAATCAGTGTTTCCATCACAAAAGAAACATGGTGTCAGAAGTTAATATTACTCTCGAATAATGGCCGACCATCACAAAAAGCTTTTTGAGAAGCAAGCTCAACTGCTCGCTGCAATGCGAAGCCAAATTACGTTGCTAAAGTCACCGTCAATGGAACTTGCAAAACATGTAAACAAAACCAAATGATCTAATTCACCATGATACTTAACTCCATAATCACGTACTTTTAAAGATCAAGTAAGGTCTTTGCTGATGATTTATACACTAGATCATTATTCTCATAATAAATTTAAAATGAATAACTATTCATAACTCTGATTAAATTATTGGATTTATTGATGTTAACAATTAAAAGTTAAAACTTATTTAAATTAAAATAAAACTACATATATACATACATTAACATCACGCCTGTTTCCCAGAGGGGTAGGGAGAGACCACTTCTTTCCACTTGCTACGATCTTGACAAATTTCTATCGCTTCTTCAACATTGCACTTCATGCACGCACGTCTTTTTCGGGTACTTAAGATTCGTCGTAAATAAAACTAAGCTACTCAAATATTAAATGTATATAAAAACCACTTTAAAAAGTACTCCCCCTCTAGCAGGTCCGCTCGCGGCATGGTCCCTATGACACTGGCTGCATAACCTCTCTGGATAGTTAGCCCAATCCTTTGGGAGAGGTAAGCACCAGCTCTAGGATCTCCGGAGGCGTCTATGAGCTGGGATGACAGAGCCTTAATAAAGCTATTCATTATACGTTATTTTAATAAAACATGATTGCTGAATGTTTGAGGTTATGTGTCAATCAGTACTAATTTGTTTACATCGTTCAGAAGTTCTATTGGTAGCGACTTTACAACAACAACTATCGGGTCCAAAAGAACTTAAAAACGCCAGACAAGTCACAGTTACTAGAGCCGCAACAATATGAGGTTGAAAAAGGAGAATGCGATTTAGAAAACGGCATTTCACGGGACAAAATAGTAGTTGGTATTAACAATCCAGAAACAAAGAAGTAAGTAGCTGGTCCGTAAACCTGAACTGCATTTAGACACCACGATTAATATATTCAGATGCGGCTAACAAACCAGTAGCAGAGCTGCATGAGGAAATAGAGAATAATACAACCAAATAAAACAGTTTCAACGCAACAAGAATTGAACCTACATTGTTTAAATTTTGTGGAGATCTTTGATAAAATAACCTGCAAAGCATATAACAGACTGTGAAAATTGTAAATGCTGGATCCATGTTGAAAAATTTGCAAGAAAAAATATGTTAAAGAGGTCCAAGTAACATTGGAAGACTCAGAGGACAGTGTTTACATTTTAAATTTTAGAAAGAACAAAAGAATAGGGCATACACAGTGGCTGCTATTTAAAATAGACCACCCACCCACCTTGAAATATTTTGTGCTAAATAAAGATATTATTATTGAATATGATGAAAGTGATTTGGGTTTAGGTGCAGGCATATATCAAAATGACAAAGTATTTGTTTAGCATTTAACTGTTAACACCTACAGAGAAAAAAAACGCTCAATGAAAAACAGAGGTAAATGTCGGCAGTTGTTTTTCCTGATTTACAATACAAGATTCAAAAAATATTTAGTAGGAAACCCAAGAATAATTATTAAGGCAGATCACAAACCACTAATAAATATTTTAAACAAGGCACCATATAAAAATGATAAACCGATAAAAAATGATTAAAGATTTTTATTCAGTAAGTAGGCCGCACGGGCACTTTTACTCGTCAAAAATCTACCGCTTCGCAAGAGACCACTGCTGAGAAGAAACGCCGCAAGAAACCAACAGGCAGTAGTTTTTTAAAAAATCGCTTATGATATAATACAATTATAAAGCTTAACCTAACATTATATAAAACAATGAATCTAAGATAAAATAAAATAAAAATATATTCATGCGTAGTTGAGCAGAAAAATGTGTCAAAACTCGGAATTTTCAAAAGAACTTATAAGTAATAGCAAGTAATAGTAGCAAAAAAATATAAATTATATAAATTATACTTATCTAGACAACCCACATAAAAAGTTTCAATACATTCTCCTACAGAAACCGTGTCCCCTAGACAATATACAATGTTTACATATTAATTTAAGTTATTATTAAGTTATTTATGTGTTTAGTTTCAATCATTTTTATCTGTTAGATATAGATAGTCCTCGACCCTATAGTAAGCTTTAGACATCAACGACTTTTTCAAGTAAGTTTTAAGTACTGGAAATGGTAACTTTAGAACTACGTCAGCTAATTTATTATAGACATGTATGCATTGACCCACAAATGATTTAAATCAAATCAAATCAAATCAAAAGTCTTTATTGTATAACTGTGTACAATTTAGATGGTACTTAAGATATAAAGTTTCAACCGTTTGCCCGGGTCGGACGTACAATACGAAGTAGGTAATAATAATTAAAACCAATTAGCCTAAGTTTACAATGTTTAAATGCAATAATTAAACAATTATGGTTCTACTCTACATGGTTAAAAAATTCATTTAAATTATAAAAAACTTTGTCAATTAACCAATTCTTCAGTGCAGTTTTAAAATTATTTGTATTTAAAATTTTATATTTAACAGGCAGCTTATTATAGACTCGTATGGCAGTGATATAGGAACTCTTGTAGAATAGGGCATTCTTCACTCTAGGTAGGTACAAATTGTGTTTATATTGCGTGCGTAAACCATGGTGCAATGAGCACTTTTGAGAAAAGTACTCCGAGTTGTACTTGACAAACAAACATAGTTCTAATATATAGATAGACGCAAGAGTAAGAATACGCTTTTCCCTAAATATACCTCTCAAAGTATGCCTAACATGTAAGCGATAAATAGTGCGTAAACATCTTTTCTGTAATCTGAACGTGGTTTGAATGTCAACAGAGTTTCCCCAGTAAATAATTCCATAGGTGAGGAAAGGATAAACGCTTCCATAGTATGCATTTTTCGTGATATTCTCTGAACACGTTTCAGATAATATTGATAAGGCATAACAAGCACTTGAAATTTTTTTGTTTAACTCCTCAATATGAGCTTTCCAATTCAAATGAGAGTCAACTCTTATACCTAAAAATTTTGCGCTATTAACTTGTTCAATTTCGACTCCTGCTTCAATTACTTTAAGATCGATGGGTGCAGTTTTATAGTTTCTGAATTGAACAAGTTTTGTTTTATTTGGATTTACTTTCAGGTTCAATCTTTTAAGCCATTCAACTACTTTACTTAATGCTTGATTGACAATGAGTTGCTCATCAGATTTAAAACCTGAAAATAAAATTGTAGCACCATCAGCAAAAAGCACGCAAAGTTCACCTAAAAGTTTAGGCAATTCATTAATGTAAATGAGAAAAAAAAAGAGGTCCTAGGACACTACCTTGAGGCACTCCTACACTAATAATATCAACATTTGATTGTTTCTGTTCAATAGTTTTAGTAACTTTGTTGTATGTATCAATCACACAAGCTTGCTTCCGGTCGCCTAAATAATTCTCCATTAACTTGAGAGCATTTCCTCTTATACCAGCATTCTCCAACTGGCAAAGAAGTATTTTATGGACTACACAGTCAAATGCATTTGACATATCTAGAAATAACGATAAACAAGGCCGTTTTTCATTCATTTCTTCCCACACATGCTTAAATATCTTAAATATGGCTAGCGAGGTAGATTTTCCCTTTTGAAACCCGAATTGGTATGGGCTAAAGAAATTATTTAAGTTTAGAAATACAGATAATCTATTATGAACTACCTTCTCAAAAAAATTTGCAAAACTAGAAAGTAGTGCTATTGGCCTGTAATTACATAAATTATCTTTAGCTCCTCTTTTAAAGAGTGGCTTAATTAGGGACATTTTGAGGTCATCAGGAAATATACCTGTCTCAAGCATCAGATTTATAATATGTACCAGAGGGTCTGCTATGAAATTGATAGTTGCTTTAATAAGTTTTACAGGTATATCATCATAACCAGAACTTTTTTTATTTTTTAGTTGTTTAACGAGTTTTTTAAGTTCAACGTCATCAATTGGAGATAAAAAATACTTTTACATGACTTTTGTGCAATTGGCGAGTATTTGTCTAAGGTTAATTCAGTAATATTAATTCGATTACAAAAGTATTGATTAAATTCCTTAGCTATATCTAAGGCATCAGTGACTGTAACACCGTTACTTGTTATTCTATCTATTGTAGTACTTATGGAATTAGTCATGGTGGTGTGCTGCTTTATAAGTTCCCAGATCGATTTTGACTTATTACCACTATTTCCAATATATTTATCATTAGTTATAATCTTAGACCTACGTATTACCTTCTTAAAAATATTACAGATTTTTTTATATCTAGTAAGTTTAGAAACATTTTTACATTTTTGTACTTCCAGGTGCATTCTGCGCTTGCTTTTGCTTGCCTTTATTATACCTTTAGTCTTCCAATTTGTTTTTTTTCTATAAGTTTTTTTAATTTTCTCCAACGGTATTGTTAAATCGAATATTAATTTAAATGTGCTAATGAATAATTTGTACGCCGAATTTGCATCTGAAGTTTTATAAACACCAGAAAAAGTAACTTGTGACATATAATTTATAAATATTTCTAGGTTTTTATCTATTTTTCTCGATTTAATGTACCAGTATTGCTCACGAGAACTCAAACTGGAAGGCAAATTAATAATTTGGGCAGTATGATCAGAAATTCCCAAATTTAAAACACTTGACGTGTATTGACGTATGCTGGTTATAATATTGTCCAATACACGTCTGGGATGTGTTTGATATTCTTGTGGGTTCTTTTATTGTTGGATATAAATTATATTTACGTAAGGTACAAATGAATGAGTTTGTTTTTGAATCGTTGCACAATATATTAATATTAAAGTCACCCGCTATAATTAATTTTCGCTTAAAATTACGTGTTCGAACGGTTAACTTATCTAATAAGATTTCCAGATTTTCTATGAAAATATTAATGTTGCTATCGGGAGTTCAATATACGCACACTACTACATAGTTTTGGTCAGGCAATAAAATACCACAAGTTTCGAATTGTAATTCCTTTGAAAAATCTGAAATCCATTCCAAAGGTATATAATTTACTTTCCTCTTAACATATATACACACTCCGCCTCTAGTCATTTTTGTTCTGCAAAAATGGGCAGCCAAATTAAAGCCGTCGATTTGAAGAGTACGAATTTCATTATTTTTAAGAAAAGTCTCTGTACAACAAAGCACATCAATGTTTGTAGTATCATTTAAGAGCTCTATTTGACTCACTTTAGACTTTAAACCTTGACCATTTTGATGAAATATTGAGAAATTATTGCTGTTGGGGGCGAAAAAATGTACCTGCAATATTTTCTTGGGATAGTGATTCTGTCTGGGTTCCAACGCTCACACCCGTAGTTTCGATTAAGGTCATGTCAGACTTTGATTCACTTATATCTACAAAATTATAATAATAATATTTATAAGTTAATGATACAATTTTTCCTAGCATTAGCTTAGCCAATGCAAATGTTTGAGATCCATTAGAATAAGTGGAAATATTGTGAAGGGATAAAAAGGCGGAAAAATCCTTAAATTCTGTACATATACTTTTAAACGATTCTCTTATTTTTACAATATTAAGATATTCATTGGAAAAAATATCACTTATCAAAACATTTGTATGTGACAAATTTTCAATACAACGGTATACCATCGACAGTAATCGCATGGGTTTCTTATCATAATAATAACTTATAACACACACGGCACACACACACACAAACACGAATTCGGACACAATTTTTTTACAGCAATTTTGTTTTTATGTCTTTTATTCAAATGATGTGTATCACAATTCTAAATAAAAAAATCATAAATAATATTCTCATAAATAAATTGAGACGCTGCTGTCAAAATATTAATTTATTTAATTAGTAATCTTAAAGAATCACGGGAGTTTAGGTTTTATATAGAACAAATGGCTCTTTTTTTGTAACATGAATATAGTTTCTATGTCATTAAAGTGCTTTTCCCCAAACTAGAATACCGTACGACACAACACTATGAAAATAACTAATAAACTAAGCGAGCTGTCTCAACTTTGGTAAATTGCCTGATTTTCCTATCAGCATAAGCTGCCTTTTTAACTGCTAGTACTACTATATCGGGACTCCGTTGCAAGTTCTTATCTATAGTTATCCCTAAGAATAGCGCCTTCTCTACCATTTCCAAACACTCCTTATTAAGAAATATACTAGATTCTACCGGTTTAACATTAGGCAAAGCGAACCTTACACATTTAGATTTCTTAACATTGAGTATCAAATTGTTATTCGTAAACCAATTGAGTACTTTACCTAGTGTGGCGTTTATCCTACTGTAATCGACGGATTTTCGGTCTACCTTAAAAAAATATAAGTAATTAACAAAATATCACATAGGTTATCTACCGTGGGTGGTAAGTCATTTGTAGGAGGACGATCACGTCGGGGTCACCAATGTAGGAGGAGAGGGCAATAGAGAGATCTCTCTCCAGGCGGGTGTTATGCCTGGGGACCGAAGTCCATTAGGATGAAGTTGGAAGTGGTATATATGTCAACCGACTTTAGAAACTTCGTTAGCGCGTTGTAGGATTCTTAGTTCCGCTGTCTGACACTGTTGGCGCTAGCGAGTTGTTGATACAAGTTTTCCCCGTTAGATGTCGCTAGGTCGCCACATCAGCCCCCCTTTGAGACCGGAGGTTGATGGTGATGTGATGACGAGCAGTCTGTGCGTCGAATTGCCGCTTGCAAGTGCCAGTGGATATCTCCAATGGTGCTCAGAGCCGCGTTGGCGAGCGTAGCAGGAGAAGAGGAGTGTGAGTGGAGTACACAGTGAGTCGTGTACCTGCTCGTGAAGTACTCGTTGTAGGACGCAGTGAGTCGCGTTGTTGAGCGAGGGTTGCACACTGTAGACACCAGGCATAGAGATATGGCAGAATGCTAGTGGTGCACAGTGCGGGTTGGTCTGGCTTGCTGTGAAACTGCGTCATGTGCTTGAAGGTCGTCAGGTTGCGTAATTGTCCATTGTCGAGGGTCACCAATGTAGGAAGGACGATCACGTCGGGGTCACCAATGTAGGAGGAGAGGGCAATAGAGAGATCTCTCTCCAGGCGGGTGTTATGCCTGGGGACCGAAGTCCATTAGGATGAAGTTGGAAGTGGTATATATGTCAACCGACTTTAGAAACTTCGTTAGCGCGTTGTAGGATTCTTAGTTCCGCTGTCTGACACTGTTGGCGCTAGCGAGTTGTTGATACAAGTTTTCCCCGTTAGATGTCGCTAGGTCGCCACACATTAATATAAATCAAAAATAAGAAAGGACCTAATATAGAGCCCTGAGGCACACCTAATTTAACAGCTGCTCCAATAGACTGTGTTTGGTTTCCAATAACCGTCTGTGTTCTATCACTAAGATATGAAGACATAATATTTAGAGAATTATTTGACAGACCATAATATTCTAATTTTAATATAAGAGTCGCATGATCTAAGCAATCGAAAGCTTTGGAAAGGTCACAAAAAAATCCTATTACATCACAAGATTTCTCTCAAATATAGTATATATATTTAATGAGTACAGATGCTGCATCAGTTGTGGATCATCCTCTAGTGAAGCCGAACTGATTACTGTTAAGCAGTTTATTTCTATTGAACTAACACATCTTTGAACATTCACTTCTCAAAAACACAGTAATCATTTGAACTTCAGTAATCATTGATGGTAATCAATTATTTACTTGTGCATAAATATTTTCTCCATACCTGGAATTCCACAAAGAGTGTGTATTGATAACGGCAAAAAATATAATAATGATGATTTTAAGAAATTAACAAATAGCTGGAATTTTGAACACGTAACATCATCCCCTTACTATCGTCAATCAAATGGAAAAGCAGAGCTCATGGCCACAATAGCAAAAAGGCATAAATAGTAAGGGGGACTTATGGTACTCTACTCCATTTAGGAAATATACCCAATGAATATGCATTGGCCACGTAAAGTGTTTCAAGAAAATAAAACTAGAGATAAAGAGCGAAAAGAAAAATAGAAGACTATGTTGGATAAAAGACCACAAACTATTTCTTAAGTTTAAGTCACTTTTGTTAAATCTGGACTTGAAGAATAAGTGCGTGCAAGGGAAAGTTCAAACATAAGTAGATCATTATGTCATTAAAATGAATGGTAAAGAATACAGATGAAACATAACAGTGATGTGTGTGATACATTTCAATAAGATGATGAAGATGAGCGCATGCAGCAGATGGAATGCAACCTTAATGGTAAGTTAACAAATAACTAAGTAAAAATTACATAAATTGGCACAAAAGTACGTTAAAAAAAAAACAATTTAAATTCGAAATATTTATTTTTTAAATTGACCGCATGAGTGCTCTTTCACACGTCGGTATTATGGAGTGAATCTACTAGTATATCAAAATGAAATACATTTAAAGAAAGGTTGTTATTCGAACACACCGGTGTCATAATAGCTACATACATACATACATACATACATACCTTCACGCCTTCATTCCCAGAGTGGGGTAGGCAGAGCTACAGAATTACCAACATCTCTAAAAACTTGTTGATAACTCTTTAACCACAATTTGCACATTTAGACTAAGATGTTTAACAGTGTATATTAGTGACAGGTAGCAATAGCTCATCGCCTAACAGTACTACAAGCCTTTATTCACTTAGTCGCCTCTTACGACTTCCACAGGAAGACATGGAGTGGCACAATTCTAAGCCGGCAACCACAATATATAAATAGATAATAGATAATACCAAAAATATCACTACATGTTAAAATTAAAACATTAAATTTCCGTTTGGATGTGAAAGGTCGGCTACAATATTTAATTAGATAAATAAATCCCAAGATATAACGTTGACTCCTTCTTTCAGAGCTGATATATCTTAAACGGCCCAGCCGATTTTCATGAAACTTTTATAAAAACCCCCTCTAGAAAAGCTGCTTTCAATTAAAAAATACCGAATTAAAATCGGTTCATTCGTTTACGAGCTACGGTGCCACAGTCGGACACGCACATAGCGGATAAACTTTATAACACCCCTCTTTTGGCGACGAGGGTCAAAAACTTGGCCCATTTGGATTGCTACGGAACATGTTTTTAAAAGATGTTTACATGTCTATTACTTGTGCCACTACTTTCAGAGAGAGTACTCGTACGATGTTAACTTTTAAAATTTTAATTACCTACCTTCTTTGTGGGATGGTACAGAAGCTTTTCCAAAATAAAGAGAATTAAATCTAGATCTGAAATTAGGTGTCACACAATGCCTGTGAACATAAAATAAATAAGGACTCTGTTATCTATATGCATAATAAAACTGTAGAAAGAAAAACACTGTACATTACAATAAAAATTCGGTAGTAGATGAAAAAAATCCCTAACTCTACGTCTTTAAGCGCATATGACTCGTTGTGAAATAGCTACAACTACTTAATCATTGATAGCTAATAGATTGTAAGCACTGAAGATACACTAAGTGATACTCAAAAGAACTCGGTGGCGCTTTAGACACTATGTTTTTGGCGATTTCCACGCGGACTAAGTCGCGGGCACCGCTAGTTTATCTCTATAATTATTTCTAATTGTAAGAGCCTCATCACACCTCCGTGGTACAGTAACGACCCAGGCGCAGCTAAAAGAGGCGACCGAAAGTAAAAATAATACAAGGGTCTTGGCGCTGAATGTAACTTCGTTCCTTTCGGCGTCGAAACCCTTGATTTATTGACCCGATGCTATTGGCATTTTTAAGGAAATCTCGAAAGGGCTAATAGAATCAACCAGAGACCACAGAGCTGGCTGCTTCCTCAAGCATCGCCTAAAATACGAGGACACGCTGAGGTAATGCTGCCAGCAACTGTAGTACTTTGCCACGGAGGCCCTTCTCTGTTTTAGTGTTTATTCAGTATTAACTTTTAGTTTAGTTTTAATTATGCTAATTTTCGCTTTATGTTTTTAATTTGCCATAGATAATTGTCACGTTATTATAACTGCATACAAAATGTTAATTTGAATCTGAAATCCAGTTGTAATTTACTACGTTTGTATTGCAGTGAGAGTTCTTATCTTCTTAGTAACGGTAGCTTTAGTTTAATGCTTTATAATATAAATAATAAGTTGCACCATACACAATGTGAAGTCATCCATAAATGCATTTTACTAAGCTAAGTTAATACTATTAGTATTTTTAATATTTGAGGAATATAATAAACAATGTTTAAAATTTCATGGAAATAAAAATTTAAAACAGGAAGCAAGTTTTTTTTATTAAGCCCAATTATATGCGGACAAAATGGTAGGGTGACGGCTCTAGCTTTTGTACCTATTGCAGTATATATATAGGTATTTGTATGTATTGTTATATTGTGTATTAACATTTTTTCGCAACTCGTTTCGCGCCCCGGGTCCGCTCCGCGACCGCCCTCCTTCCGGAGTCATTATGCTAATGCCGTGTGCACGGGACAATGCGATGATACCCTTTATAAATTATAAGAAGCATTATATTAAGGGAGGTACAGTTTATTAGTGTTACGGTAAATCAGTAGAGCTTCCACTGGTAACACCGAGTCCGCTTACGCTTACTTTAAAACCTCCTTTTTGAAATGTATTCAACCAATTTGATTCCTGGACCACTATGGACTTTGTCAAAGTGACGTTGTAAACTAAATCATAGGCAGTTTCTTACGTTTTGGTTGTCAACGTCCGATTTACATAGTCCATAGTGGCCTAGAAATCAAATTGATACGGCAAACTATACAGGGTTATTGGTAAGTCGACCTATTCCCCTCTAGGGGTTATGGGAGAGGTAATTTGCAATCATTTTGGTCCCATAATACCCTATGCAAAAGTGAACCATTTCTGAGATAATTTAAGTTTAAGTTTTTTGCTAAAAAAGTCAGGAACTCATATTCAAAAACTTACAAAAAAAAAAGCTTTTGTACAAGGTAAAATTCCTGTTCTTGTGCAATATTAAAAGTACAATTATCTGTACACGTTTAAGAATGCGAGACCAAAAAGTAAAAAAATACATGTTTTTTTATCAGTTTTTTTATCCAACATAAATGACACAAAAACAGAAAGTATACTAACTTTTGAGTAGGGTATTATGGGGCCAAAATTATTGGAAATGATCTCCCCCATAACCCCTAGAGGGGAATAGGTCTACTTACCAATAACCCTGTATATACATACACATACATATATATAGATATCCACCCGTGGTAAGTGAGGGTGTTGATCTCATGAACATTTGAAATGCTAAAATCGCAAACGCGTTAGCAATGTTTCGTAGTAAGATAGAAGTGTTTTTATGCGTCTTTCACCGGGCGGGCTTACCCCCACACCCGAACGAACCAACGCGAACACTGCTGCTTTATTTATTAATTGCTATGGCAAAAAAAACACCTGAACAGAGATAAAGTAAACAGATTTAAACCATTTGATGACTTTAAGTGGCGTACCGTCGAACACGTTTGAAAATGTTGCCCTATTTCTTGTTTGTTTTTGACTAAAGGCTGGAAATAAACTCAATAAGGTTCACATTAGTGTTTACCAGGTCATGGTTGCGCAGATAATACCTAGGCCCCGCCAACATACAACTGCCGCCGTCCCAAACGATCAACAAGCCATTTTGTCCCTTATCAGAACGGAGCAGGGGACTGATTGGGTTTTGTCAATAGCAATTGGTTTCGATGAGGTATTTTGAGCGGTAATTTTCTTTAGAACGCTCCGATGGCGCGAAAAATTGTGTTTTTCAAAGGTTTGGACGAAAGATTGGAGTGGGGCGATTAGCAAACGTGGCGTGCTAAACTAGCCCGTAACTTGGACGGAATGTGACACAAATAGAATGCCTGCCTACCTGCGTTAAAATAAGTTAATCTTTTGGAGTTGACAAAAGCGCGTGGAGCTAACCCTATGCATATGGCTTATATTTAGTCCACAAGAGAAAATACTGTTTTACCGAACAGTTGTGGAGTGTGGAGTGTATAATTATATAAGTAACTCGAATAACTCGACAAATACTCCTTAACAGGAGTGAAAACCATTAGTTAAAATAATTCGAATCGTATTGTCAACATTTTGATAGCTCTTATTTACTTAACAGTAATTAATTTCTGTCAAAAATGTCATGTTTGGACAAGCTTTTTTTCAGACTGTACTTATTTTGCACAGTCGTCATCTACTCGTTAATACAATTGTAACGAGCCCTAACACGACGGGTTTATCATGTGTAATTTAGAAGTTCCAATGGCCACACTGAGTCTCATTCATCAGACCAGCTCGATGGTACTACATTTTCATCAGAACTAAAGGTGTATGCAAATCAGCTTCATCGGAAACCGGGAAGTGGGTCAAATTTAACTTGCAAGATTTTACCCGTACCTACATAACTGATACATACATTGCAAGTTAAATAAAAGCTTGTAAAATACCGTCGTTTTACATGAATTAAAAACATATTAACTAGTTTTCTTTCATGTAGATATTTTTCTCCACTTCCAAAGATAATTTATTAGACGACAAAACTCTTCTATACAAATTATATTACACATTGACAATACTCATTACGCCATCTGCTGGTGAGTAGTATCAACTTAAAGTATTTCTACTTACCCCTAGATGGCGCATAAGGGTGTTTAGTTTTCAGTGGCATCCGTTCATGGCGCTTCTGTAGCCTAGAGTGCGCCCGACATCTAGCGTTGAGTAGAACTACTAGCAACGTTTTTAACGAAACGCAGTCCGTAGACAGTAAACTTCGAACTTCTTTTTCTCTTTCCTTAATTTGTGTCCATGACATGATTTTTGCCAACATTTCATGAAAAGTTATTAGTAGTTACCTACCAATTAGTACCCATTTAATAATAATATTCAATAATTTATTGTTATAGTAGATAAAATATTTTGTTACAAGCCTTTATTTAAATTGCACTTTTCGTATTTATGTATAATAGATATGTAAGGTAAGCTTCGTTCAACACACAACGTTCGATCGACAAACTTTTTCTTGAGATTTAAGTACCTAATCATTTAAATGTTGATTTTAATTATTCTTATTAACCCGCTAAATATATTTGTATTGATTCTATTATCATTTAAAATTTTGGTACTTATCGCGTAAGTTTTTTATTTTATTACTAGCTGTTGCCAACGACTCCGTCCTCGCAGAAAAATAAAACAAAGACTATGTTACTCAGGGATAATGTAGGATTCTAAATGGTGAAAGAACATTTTGGCTCCTTTTAAATACTTACCGATTAGTACCCATTTATAGGTAATATTCATTAAAATATCTTTTTTATAAGCATTTATTTAACTTGCACTTTTCGTAGGTATGCAGGTAATAAAGTAAACTACGTTCGCTTCACAATGGAATGACCTGAAAGGGCACTTGGGTAAGTTTGTATGAACATTATTGTCATATTTTTTCCTCGGCCACGGATGATTTTCTTATAATGGTTTAGAGGACCTCTAAATACAGATAAATATGTACAATTTAATGCTTTAAATAATATCGGAGCGGAGTTATTAAGGATTTAAATGTCAAGTTTTTGGTACTAAAAGTACACCCAGGTATAAAGATTTAAATATCTCGGCTATCTGCTATCTCGGGTATCTGGCCGCTCACCTTAAAAATGTATGACTTTTATAAATGACAACACTTTTACCCAAACCTCTTTGGAATACCTTAAGTAAACATGATGACAATGCAATATTATGGTATCAAAGATCTGATCTGATAATGGAGTGGGAAGGTGGTGACTGGATCTCCGCTGTACTTAACGTAGACCCGTCGTATTGGGACCCCATTAGTTCGTTCTTGATAAGCAAATAATGACATTCCAAAAAAAGAGTCAGCAACCAAAGCTTCTCCTAAAATGTTTTTTTGCAGAAAATTATTAAACTAGAAAACGGCGTCTAAATTGAATCTGGGAGTCGATTTCAACCTCACCAAAATGACCGATATTTATTTCTTTATTTAAACTTGATTGCACAATACACAAAGTATAGTTACGAAGTATATACAAATGGGCGACTTAATGCCTTGAGGCATTTTCTACCAGTCAACCATTGGGCCAAACAAAGACAAGTAGAGGTTGGTACCTACTAAATTTAATGCAACGTTAAATTAAGAAATTACATAATTATATTTACGATATTCAGCTTTTGTTTTTTTTTTATATCAATAGCTACTGAAGCTCCCTTGCTTATGACATCAAATAAATGTGTTAACCAGATAGGCGTTAATTTTTCGTATAACTATCAGGGAGATTCGAAAAAGCCCTTTATGTACTTACCTATGTGGATATGCCGTACCTACTTAAAGCAGTCCTGTGACTATTCTAATTGTTTAGTTATTTTGCCGAAGTTAAGGTTTGTTTTTTTCTTGGTAAATAGGGTTTCTAAAAGAATTTTCGTCATAACTGACTTGTTTTTTAAAAGATCATGCAGATCCGACGTGCACCAAACCAAATTTAAACCCAACCCAATTAAACTCAATGATGCACAATCACGCGTTAAGCGAATAAAAATAGAAATGAGTTTTCGCCGTTTTTGACTAAAAATAAATTCGTTTATCGCCGTCAAATAATCCACAAAAATATGAATATCTTCTACAGCATTTAGGTATTCGCATACGAATTCACCAAATCAAATATTGCAATCAATATGCATATATTCGCAAACGTGGAATTTGTTGCATATGTACCTACCTGGTTACTTAGCGGCGGGTATAACGACATTTTGAACGTGTGTAACGTTTTGTCATTACGAATATTAACTCGATGTAACGGATGATTTACAAAACCATTCAACTGTTTTTATCTCGGTGTTAAAAATACTACAATTGGATTGGAATCCTTTTTAAAAGACTGGCCGGAGACTGCTAAGAACAGGGAACCCCGCAAAAAGCGAGGGACACAACAAACTGTTAATAAGTAATAAAACTAATAAATAAACATTTTCAGACATCATTATGAATGTTGAAGAAGCGACAGAAATTCGTCAAGATCGTAGCAAGTGGAAAGAAGTGGTCTCTGCCTACCCCTTTGGGAAACAGGCGTAATTTAATGTATGTATGTATGTAAGCATTTTCCATCACACCTATCAGTTACTAAAATTTTATCAGTTGAAAATTCCAAAAAATATCTGTAAAATCATTATTGATATACTAAATCATTATTGATATACAAAATCATTAAAATAATAATTTTATAAATATCTAGCTTCGGTTGATGTGAATTTTCTGTGGCATAAATCAGAATTCATTGTACACATAAACCTTCCTCTTGAATTATTCTACACATACATACATACATACCCTCACGCCTGCAATCCCAGAGTGGGGTAGGCAGAGCTACAGAATTATCTACAACTTTAAAAACGTGTTGATACCTAATTCTGTAACCACATTCTGCACAAATAGGCTAAGATGTTTACCAGCGTATTAGTGACAGGTTGCAATCCCATCGCCTAATAGTACTACAAGCCTTTATTCCCTTAGTCGCCTCTTACGACATCCACAGGATGATATGGAGTGGCACTATTCTAACCCGGCAACCACACCGGAAAAATTACAACTAAATCTAAAACAAAATTATTTCAATGAATGTAATATGAATCTTATATAAGAATTAAAAAAACGTGGCATACCTTGTACCACAGAAGCTAATCGTGAGCTACCAGCGCTATACTTAATTATAGATCAACATTTAAGATTCGAATCAATTGTGAGTGTAACCCGACGCCGGCGCCCCAAGCCCGAGATGACCAGACCGGTCCAGCAGCTGCCACGCAAAGGGATGAGACGGGTGAGTGGCTACTGGCTCACACGGGGGGCGATCGACGATCAATGAGGGCTTGCTCACCTGCACTCACCAATAATCATTTATCGTTAGTGTAGATCTGTAGATCTTAAACCAAAAACAACATTAAAAAAAATAGTACTTATACTGTTATATTGTTTAGGTGAAAGCTGACTTTGGGTACAAAACTATTGCAGCTACATCGTTTCAATTACCCTATGAAAGTGCTTGCGACCTTTTCTGTAAATGAGATATAATCATTTGAAATTCTGAAAAAAAAAAACCTAGGTACTTGTTAACGGTTTACCATTGAATCACCAATCCTCATTTCAAATAATGTTTTACTTTGCCGAATTTTCATTTCATCGACAGGCTTACACGTGCAGGAGTTATAATTTTTAAGTTTTTTAAGCTAACCTAACCTAACCTAAGTAACATGGTATTAACATCTCAGCTACGGGCAACCAATAAGATTTCTGGACTACTATTATTAATATTATTAGTGTAAAGAAGGAATTCGTAATAATTAATAATGTTACCACGAAGCATTAATTTCAAATCTTTTAATCTCCGATTCGATAGATCTGCGGTAAAGGTAACAATAAGTATATTGGAGATCCTTTTGTCACCTTCCTATTCATTATTACACTACAATATTACATTAACATCGGGTTTAAATATGAACCTATAGCTTCTACCCGCGACTTCGTCCGCGTAGATTTCGATTATCGCTATTCACTCGGCAACTTTTAAATTTTCTGCAATAAAAGCCTGTGTTTTAATCCAGAGTACAAGCTATTTCAGTTTAAATTACATCCAAATCTGTCCAGCCGTTGCAGCGTGAAGGAGTAACAAACAAACACACGAACTTTCGCATTTAAAGTATTAGTACGATTCCAAATTTCAGCTCAATTCTAATATAATTTCTAGAAATGGTGCAAGCACAAAAGAAATTGACAAAAAGGTAAGAGTTAATAGTTAAGGTAAGGTTAAAGTTGCAAATTTGAAAAAGAACGGATTTCTAGTATCATTTACGTATAAATAAGTAAAAGAATACTCATATATTTAGTAAGTTTACTAAATAAATAAATAATTCCATAAGTGTTAATTCTACAAGGTGGTGCGGCAATAGTTACCAGAAGCTGTTTGTTGTCTAAACCAACTGGCCAGTTAGAAAACCGCGCGATTCGTGAACTTGAACCGATTCGCGTCCCGTGTCCCGACGCCGGCTGACATCCTGCAGGAGTAAAAAGAGGTCCGGTACCGTCATGCGGGAAACACTTTCAGAAAAAATACTTATATTTTTATATTTTATAAGTGAAAGCAGACTTTGGGTAAAATACTTTTGCAGCTACGTTGTGTTAAATACCCAATGAAAGTTTAATCTTGAACTGCAGCATTGGAGGGTCTACAGTATTATTATAACAAACTAGTTGAGTCCTAAGGTCGTTGAATTGTTGCTAACCTTTTCTGTAAATGAGATTTAATCATTTTTAATTCTGATAAATTATTATATAAGTATACCTACTTATTAACTCACTAAAATAAAATCGATTGATTCTATTTTCATTTAAAAATTTGGTATCGTGTTTTAACTAATAAATTTGGTATTTAATTATTTCAATTTATTTTGAAATCTAATATAACAATAAAGCACACATTCAAACACGACACATAATGGATTAACTTTTATTTTTATTTTATTAAGTTACACTTTTGCACGAAGTATAATCCGAATTCAATTTTGTAATAAGGCCTTGCAAGCAAAAGAAACAATAGTTTGCGACGTTACTTTTATTCTACACTCTTTTAGTGTTTTTAATTTATTAAACACATTTAAAAACACACTTTTGTCGTCGACGCTACCTGTTGCTCGCCTCATCTTTTTATTCCCATACACGCGCTACTAAAAATCGAATAAATCAAAATATAACCGATCACCGCACAAAAGCTCATTCACAAATTTAAACCAGTTTTATTCAATTTTCGAACCCTGAAACCGCGCAGCATCCGCGAGCATCTGGCCGGCCATTGTGTGTTTTCAAAGACAAAGTCTTTGGTTCCGATAACCGGTTTTTCTTTTCACTATTATCTATTTTATTTTATTTTTAAAGCTATTTAGGGCAACGGCCGTTTACGCGGTTCAAGTCAGTCTGCCGCGGATTTTGAACGTGGAACGTTTGTATTTGTTTTGTTTTGTGCCATAATGAATTTCTTTGCTGCCAGTTCTACTGATTTTTTGCCTTTACTGATCTGGAAATGGCGGAGCGAATTTACGGTAATATTTTTATTTATTTATTAGGTATATTTTAAGTGAAATGGGCGAAATACGTATACTTAAGCATACGTATATGTAAAGAACCTGTCTGTTATCTGTAGATATTTCTGTTATCTTCATCTTACTCAGATCTTAATTAAACTCGACCCCCGTCCGTCGGCAATCAACATCTACCTACTTACCTATAGGAACGTAGTTACCTAGTATAGTCGACGTAATAAGTATGTACATGGTGACTCATGTACCATATCGTTCTCTCTCTCGTATGGCAGATTCATCCTGATGTAAAAGGACAAATTTAATACTAAGGCGATCACTTACTTTCGCTTATGAAGTTAAATGTAAGTATTCGTTAGGACCGCTCTCTTGCCTGTGGTTTATTTTCTTTCCAAGTGAAATATTTGATAGCGATTGCATTTCAGCTTCTGGGGACAGTTTAATTTTTAAATATTTAGGGTTGATAGTTCTCCAAAACGGTTTTGCGTAATGTCTGGAAGTACTGACGGTTTCGGTTTCGATATATTTATACTCTGGACCTCTCGTTAAAGAACCTCTTTAGATATGGTTTTATGAATAGATTTTATTATCCAATTAAGTATGAATAAGGTTTCAATAAACTGAAACCCCAAAATATTTAGTTCGATTCACTTAATTGTTCTCGAAAACCTATTACAACGGTATGTTCAAATATAGGTATTTAATAATAGCCGCGTTTGCTGTCAAATTAATAAGAGCTATCATATCGCGGCAAAGTTATTCCCGATAATCCCGATATTATTAATTAAATGTCGAATATGTCCTGCGTTAAAAATGCTGGATTAGCAGCTTTTTGATTAGGAACTGCAGCAGGAATTAGATCTTGGTAGTTTATGGATAACATTATTATTCGTAAATTGTTGATCTTTAGTTCAAGCCACCTGGGATTCTATTCTACTCGACTTTCTTGCGGCGTTTCTTCTCAGCAGTGGTCTCCTCTTGTGAAGCGCTGGTAGATTCTTGACATGTAAAAGTGCCCGTGCGGCCTACTTACTGAATAAATGTCTTTATCTTTATCTTTATCTCGGGGAAGCCATATTGCCAGCGAGGTCGCACTTTTGGTGCCGATGACGTCAATTTGCATGCATGATTAAAAATGAAAAACTAGCATTGAAAGGTTGTAATTTGGCTAGAGTGTCACTGTAAAAGTTTTGCATAAACCCTTATTAAACTTCCTGAGTTCATCGATACTGAGATTAAGAAATCATTGAGTAACATTGTCATCAAAAAACTTTTTATGTTGTATTGTAATAAAAATCAGTATGATTAAGTTATGACGACGTCTTAGCCTAGTCTGAGTCTTGGACGTTTTCTGAGTATTTAAGTATTTACATCGTTGTCTCTAGGTACTTATGGGTACTAACCCAAACCCAACCCGTATTATAAGGCTAGAGCTTAGTTATGGATTATGTAAATTGGTGTGAGATTGTCCTCTGATATTTATTTATTATTTTATTATTACATACATACATACCTTCACGCCTTCATTCCCAGAGTGGGGTAGGCAAAGCTACAGAATTACCAACAACTCCAAAAACTTGTTGATAACTCTGTAACCACAATTTGCACAATTAGGCTGAGATGTTTACCAGTGTATATTAGTGACAGGTTGCAAGCCCATCGCCTAACAGTACGACAAGCCTTTATTCCCTTAGTCGCCTCTTGCGACTTCCACGGGAAGACATGGAGTGGCACAATTCTAAGCCGGCAACCACACGCATTATTAAATAGGCTTAAATACTATTCTGGCATTGCCATTCATAAAATAAAACTGACTAAATTTGCCATTTTTGCCATAAACGGTAAAAATATATGCGGCTGGCGTGATCCGTATTTTGATTGCGATTAAGCTGTATTTAACTCTAATTATTTTACGGCTTCTTATTTTACATTAATTATTTATTTGTACCATTTAATACCTACCTATATATTTGCTAAATGAAAGCAGAGCAGTGTGATTTTCGTCATTTTGACGTCATCGGCACCAAACGTGCGACCCCTGCCTATTGCTTTTGACAAGTTATCTTTATTATATGTTCCTAACTCGGCCACTATTGACAGTAGTCAGATAATAAAGCGATCGACAATACGATAACATATCGAAAGCAATCAGATTTTAGCGAATAGAATAGAGCCCTGTTGGAAGTTTTTTCATTTCTTTGACCACTCTTATTTAACTAGGGTTGTTTTGTTTTCATTACTAGTATTATAATTTAAATCATGAATTTAAAAAAAAACGAAAGTTTTGGTTATTTTTTATATGTATAGTTTAGTTACACAACAAAGTTTTCACTTATTACTTTGTCTTTGGTATGGCTGATTGCCATAATATGACTCAAAGTCCCTGTTGCAAGGCGATTTTACAAAGGCGAGTTGACAACGTGGCAATTTTTATGTTTTCATTATTAGTGAAATCAAATCGAGTGAAATTCTAAGTGGTAATATTTTACCCCTATAATTACAATATTTTGTCATGATGTGGCTTGTCATTCTATACTTGGGTACATATGGTTACACAATCTCCTCCGGAGTTCCTTCAACTCTTATAGGTTGCAACAGGCTATTTTCCGCAACTCGACGACTTAATATTTGCGCCTTTTTTGCGTGTAGGAAAATCCTTCAACTCTTTATACGACACGTCATGCACTTTCTCTTTAATTTTGCACTTGTAGCTTCTCCTAGTTGTTCTGCCTCTACATACGTCAATCCTTATAATGTTTTTAACAAGCACACAGTCCATACTTAAATTAATGTTGAAGTTTGAAATTATTCAAAGAATGATGCATGACACACATTTAAATACCAAGCTCATTTATAAATACTTTACTTAAACATGCTACCAACGGATGCACATAAGCACAAAATACTATTAAGGAATTTGATTGATTGGCAGTTTTGAAATAATACGTTCATTAGCCGTGTTATAGATTTTACCTGACGTGACAGGCATTAATTCATGGCCACAGATTAAGTAATAGTCTAATATTACAAGCATGGCTAATGTTCACACGTGGAAAACTGATAACCAGGCAAATTAATTTATGTATTAGGTATGTCAAACTGTTAAACATTCGAATTCCTCAATAGTTCATTATTATAAATTATAACTGAGCTGAGAAGTTAGGTTCGAATTAAGAATTCGTGCATTTGCCTCGTGTCTATCGATGTAATAGATAAAATATACCGTAAACTCGGGTTACTTTAGCCCTAGGGGGTAACATTGCCCACCCGAAAAACCATAGTTAAAATTTAATTATTCCATTAAATGTTACATTAGAACCAAGCTACTTACATAGTTCTAATTTTTTTTAAATAATTTAATATGATTACCACTAAAATAGTTATACTTTTGAGGGTGGGCAATGTTGCCCCCTAGGGCTAAAGTAACCCGAGTTTACTGTAGATAATGTAGATTTTTTCCGAGCTTCAAACCAGCCCGTAGCAACTGGCAGGCAATAAACATCGAACCGCCAAAAAAGTAAATCAGCATCCGATAATAGCTCCGCCATTAGGGTATCGATTTTGAGTCCCCTTTCTCTTATTATTATTTTTTTACATAACAAAGAAAACATAAAGGAGGAGTCTAGGGCACGCGCCCCCGCCGCGGCTGTGAGCGTGCGATAGTGCGCGTGTGTGTGTGTGCAAGTTGGAGACGATCGGCCGCGAGAGCGAAATTGGGGGAGTGATTTGTAGAGTTGCGACAAGATTTGGTGCTTGTAAAATGTATACCCGGTACCAGAAGAAACTGATAATTGCGGTGATTAGTGGAACTAAACTTTGAGTTGAGTTTTACTAAAAAAAATGTAAATTACAAATTCGCAATTTTCTTACATTTTTTTGTATGAGATTGTAAATTATTATTACGAAATACATTAACGACGGATAGATTATTAGCAGTAAAACCCAGGTAGTCTATGGCAGTCAAATATAAAAAAAACCGCCACTATAACGTCCATCCAATCACCCACTTAGGTTCCTCACCTACAAGGTTTTCGCAATGCCACTGATTTAAATCCGAAAAATCCGGGCCGAGTTTTTATTAGCTGTGTCAGAAACGGTTGAAGATTGTAGGCCGTTTTCGCCGTACTAAAACACTTAGACCCAATTTTTCAGGTGTGACAGGAAATCAAATGCCAACTATGCGTGCTCATGTTTCTTGAGTCTAACTCTTTTTTGTTCATAAACGCGCAATAGCTACAGTGTGCTTAAAATCTTATTTGTCCTTCTCTTTCATTGTGACATTTGAATTTGACGGAAAGTGACAAAGAATACTTTAACTATAATAGGTTTATTGTTCTTTTATGAATAAGGGGAAAAACGTTTCAAAGTAATTAAAATAGGTCGCACTATAAAGTTTACTTTTCTCTAATGACCAAATCATCATAATCGCGCTATAAGAAGCAAGAGACGAAGAAAGCATCTCTTGGCTCTCCCCTCCTTGCACAAGGACACGCACACAGCGAGAACTGCGTCTGTTTGTGTATTTAAAAAAATACTTGACACGTATACACATAACCGTAGCTATCAATAGATTCATTAGACACATTTCTTTGATACAGCCCTGCTTTTAGCGATCTGAATCGCAAGCTAAACCTTTCACCCGGTTATTTATTTCTCAAGCGGATTTAGACGTTACTGCTATGGAAATTGAAGTTTTATTTTACTTTTTTGGCGATCAAAGTTAAGTTGGTCTAGAAGTAATTGCGTCTTTAGGTGTTTTTTTTTTCTTTTCCCTTTTTGCTAGGGTCGGGGGACCCGCGTCGAGATGTCGTTTGATGTAAGCACGTCTTAAGATGAATAGGGTGGGGTTTATGAAATTTTGATTGTTGTATGTATGTGTATACGTTTGTATATGTAGATGCACGGAGACGTAATTATGAGTAACAAAAGAAACCGTTAAGTTTAAGTTGGGGTCCGACTCGAGCTTCAGCACAGAGTAAAAAAACAAGAGACAAAAAGGTATTCGGAATAATAATCGATACGTTATGTTTTTACATTATTTCGCACAGACAAAGACAAAATTATGGTTGTGGAAAAGGCCCCTGATAGAACCGCATTTTAATTTGCACTTTAATCCCTTAACTATAGAGCCGTGTAGATATGATCTTATAACTTAGACAAGCTATTATAATATGCGGACCATTTTATTGGGTTAGATAGCGTTTTATAAAATAAAATATTTACAAGAACTCCAGTAGAATGTTGTGCACGAGAACGTTCTGTTTACTAGTTTAAATTATTTCATCATGCATTGCATTTATGCTAGAAAATGCCTTGCGATCATATTATTATAAATATACTTACCATGATGTTTATTCAACGTAACGTTCCCGATCTCAAAATGGCGGTTTTTATTACTTTATAATTTAAATAAAATATCAATGAAACATAATTTTGTTGTATAAGCGAAATATATCAAAAGGGAGGTTTAGTTGGGGGAAGGAATAACCCCATAAAGGATATTGCTGCATAACTGATCGGTTTCAATATTTGAATTAGATAAGCCGCAGACCGCGGAATCTGGGGAACAGGATTAGAAACAATTCTTATCTATACAAAGGGTAAAGTCACCAGTGGTTAGCCAGAGACCAGTAGTCGACCTTATATGAGTATGAAGAGTGGGAAATATATATTTCGTACTCTTCCCACTCATACAAAGTATAGGCAGAAGCCGACTACACGTCTCTGGCTGTCCACTGGTGACTTTACCCTATTAACATTCTTATATCTTTGAGCCTTTACGCCTAGGCTATAGACACACTCAAATATACATAGAGTTTTAGGTAATAAATGGAAAATCCATAATCTGCTGACAGTTAAGTTCCGAAAAAGTTGAATCAAGCTCAGTAAAAGTAGCACAGCTTTCGAATGTTTTTTTTCGTTTATGAATATTTGTTCCTGAGTCTTGGATGTTTTCTATGTATTTCTTTAAGCATGTATTTATCTATATATCTGAGTTTATCGTTGCCTAGTACCCATAAATACAAGCCTAGAGCTTAGTTTGGGACTAGGTCCATTTGCGTGACAATGGATCCGATTCTACAGTGGCCTCTAAACTTCCTAATTTTATTTAGGTGTCGCTAAAACACTTTGCTATTCTATGAGCAGCTGTCATAATCAAATGACAGCGCCATGACAGCGCTAATTTGAATCTGACGTTTCTTATTTTAGGCGGTCTTATACATTGTCAGCTTGATATTCTGGAATGGCACTGATTAAATCTGCCATCTAAACTACGTCTTAAAATTAGACAATTTAGTTTTAGGCTATTTAAGCGATGTGCACGTAGAATCGGGTCCATTGTCCCCTAAAAACCAACAAACAAATGAAGCATAGTTCCGTGATATTTATTTACCATTAATTATAAAATAAAAATATAAAATAGTTTTAACCTCAGAACCTTGTGCCAGTAGTAATTAGCACTGATTATGCCAGTAGCAATTAGCACACGTAAATAGTACCGTGACGAGGATGCGTCCGACAGCTTATTACGAGTATGAAGAACGTAGGCCGCGCCCGCGCCGTCCGCTGACCGCTCCGAGTCTCGGGCGGCGGCGCGAGCCACAGGCGAATGATAGATACTCTTCACACTTTCATTGCCGCCAACCCACTAGGCGGGTCGATTTTGTATGAAAATCAGAGACCTTGGCAATGAAAGTGATAGGCATCTAGTACAAAACATAACTTCCATATTTTTTAACCTTAAAGTAATTTCAATCACTACTTTTAGGTCTAAATTATTATAAATATAATAATACGAAGAGTCAACATGGTAACGCATCATTTTATTGAATTTCTCTTCATCGATTGAATCATTTCATCGAACGCTGTTTTCTGCTGTAACCATGTTTGCAAGATATCTTAAACATTAATTAATACGTTTAGGTTAGGTTAGGTTAGGTTAGACTGTTTATACTACCAAAATAAATAACCCATTCGGCGAGAAATGCGTTGCGACACAGCTTGCGATGAAATAAAAATACTGCGTTTATGTGTTGGAAGGTATTTCGATAAAATAGTAGGTACGGTCGGCCTTATAAGTAACTGCACAGTTTAGTTCTATACCACTATATCGTCATGTTTGAATTGACCACTACGTGTAATTTCATTTGGTATAAAAACTTGTTCGTAGGTATAATAAACGAAACGTTGAACTTTTTTTTTTTCAAAACGCAATGCCATATTAAATGATGATCTAATGCTATATACTCATAGTGAGTGTCTAGTAACCAAAATCTATAACATTTATTCAATCTAAAAACAGAAATCATAACGTTCAAAAAATACGAGTATAAGAGAGTTCAGCAGAGAATTAAATGGAAAGGAAAGCTGAATATTCGGAGTGTGAGTGTCTCAGAGCATTGCCGCAAACTCGAGTTTAAATATAATAAAACAGTATTTTTATTAAGAAAACAACTTTTTTTAACTGTATTTTTACCTGTAGGAGTATATTTTGATTTCACAATAAGCAAGTAACCAAAAATACAAGATGTTGTCAACGGGTACAAAAAAAAGACCTAACACCAAAGACTACGGCGGGGGCGTCACAAAGTTGTAGTATTTGTATTTGTATTCTGTGAGCGCAAAATAAATGCTTTGAATTACATTCAAATTGGAGTGACGACCTTGTAAGGATCGCGGGAACGCGGTGGATGCGAAGAGCACAACACCGGTCTGAGTGGAGAGCCTTGGGGGAGGCCTATGTCCAGCAGTGGACGTCTTTCGGCTGACGTGATAATGATGATGATGACATTCTAATTCCAAAAAGCGTTTATCGCCGGGAAGCTTGTACTTGCGCCTCACCGGCCAGTGTCCAAGCAGCTAGCCGCAGCGGGCAGTCTTCAATAACAGACGCGCCCGTCGCGAGGGAACTGCGCGATAATTGCGTCTTACGCTCCACGGGCGTAAAACATGGCTTTTACGGACAGTTAGCTTACGTCTAAATTAAATTTAACCGACATTTAAGTACGAGTACGTACACGATAAAACCTTTATTTGACAAATGTCCTGTCTTAACCTCTCTTTTACAAAGAACATAATAGTTATTTGTTATACAAGGGGGGAAAGTTATATTTTACCTGCGAGTGTTCATTTGAAACACGAGCTAGCGAAAGGATTGTATGATTGACCACGAGCGAAGCGGTGGTTCAAAAATAGAATCCTGAGTGTAGCGAGTGTTTCAACACTCGAGACGTTAAGTAACTTTTCACCCGTGTATAACACAAAAAAAATCACCTCACTGCAGAGAGGAAAATAAGTAAAAGGGTTGGTACTATAAGCTCAATTCCGCATTTTGCATGGTTTCCTGTAATTCCACAGGTGTTAATACATCTTCATCACTCGAATCACTCATTTTTAATAACAAAACAAACTAGAAAAACATGCGAATATTTAACATTGACGGCTGAATTGAAAAGTTTGACATAATGATTTTTTTTATTATTTCGCATGCGTTTTGACCGCACATCGACTTACTTGAACTGTCAGAACATTTTATGCGTTTTTATAACCAGAATGAAGGTCAATGTTGAATGCTGATATTTATGAATTAAAATAAAGTTGTAAGACTGTGTTTAGTGTTTCTTACTCGATGCAATTCATTCATTGTGATGTTAAAAATTCAGTACTTTTCACGTTTTACGTTTTGTTAGCTGTCAAATATCACTGAAGCTGTCAAAACTCTTTCTTCACATGTGGATAAAAAACGATTTTCTCAATAGATATCAAACAAACAAAAAGGGCTTTCCGAGCTAGTGAGGTGAAAAAAATATATCTCAATATGGTACCTACATAGAAATTGTTTGAGCATGTCCAGAATAATCTTTCTCCCTTCGACGGTTCATTCGGCGTCTCTTTAGTGCACCGTTTTGAAGGTATTTTAAACCATTGTTAGCAAAAAATCGACAACATTTATTTTCAAAATCAATCGACTTGTCAAATCACGTCTTAAATTCTTAGTACATAGGGAAACTAATCTGTGTAGTACAAGCGGCCACCGCCAGGCTCCTTACATCGTAGAATAAATAAATAAAATATCAGGGGATAATCTCACACAAATTGACCCCAACCTAGGCTTATACTATGGGTACCAGACATCGATAAACTTACTTATATAGATAAATATAATTACTTAAATACATAGAAAACACCCAAGACTCAGGAACAAATACTCGCGATCATCACACAAATATTTGATAGGGTAAATGCGGGATAGATGCCGCAAAGCATCTATTTTTTTAAAGCCTAACTTCCCGAAATCGCAGCAAAGAGTTAATAGTCACACACCTCAGCCCCCGCAGGCCGTCGCCTCCCCTCAAACGTAAGTATTTGTAGTTTCATAACTTTATAATGATTTGTATTAACTTCTGTTCTATTTTTATTAAATCAATATACTGGTTCATTAAGTGTACAACTAAGTGTTAATTATTGCTCTTTTGTATTTGGTTGAGAAACAAAATTAAATGGCCATCCATATAAAAATAGATAATCACCTAAGTAATTTACGTGGGGTCTGTTATAGTTTTTATTGCTTTTTTCAATCTATTTCTATTGATAGGTTTCTATGTTCTCCTAACAATATATACCTACTTACCCCGATATTGTTAGCGTATTTTGATATTTTTTTATTGGGCATCCATCCTACACCACAAGCATCTATCTTCCTAAGAATTTTCATGGTCTCTATAGGCATTTATCCCGAAAAAAAAGGTTCTGCAAAAACTCAATTTGTACACAATCAGTAATTATAAGGTTAACAAAAACAAGTAATAATTTAAGATTAAAGACTAAAATAGGTATATCGAAAGGCAATATTCTTGGGAAATTGATAGTTTTGAAATTAGGAGACCTTTTCAAAAAGTGAGGCATCTATCCCGGATTTGTAATGATAATGATTATGATTGAACTGTTAAGTTATTGTATTTAAAGGCAAAAATATTTCCAATATACGTTCATAAAGCAATAAAGAGTTGTAATTTATTCATACTCGTACTCTATAAGTAAAGACCTCGGTCTTAGAGAACCATTTCTAAACATCATTGCTTGACAGCAATTATGTCCGCATGAAAGGAAAAGTGTTGGATGGTATACGTGGGTTGGCGGAGACTATGGAACACCAGGTGCACCGATCTAAACATTCACTTCCCCTACATTTATCAACCTCTTCATGCAAGTACGCCCGTTTCGGGTGCTTTTGGATTTGGCCCTTATTCAGTACCTACATCACGAATCTGATTACTGTATGTGCGTCTAGGGTGTCTCCTATCGGCATCTCCTTTAATTTCGATAATTTTGACCTAAAATTCAAGCTTTTTCATACAAAACGTCTATCTCCCTTTTCTTTCTTCAAACCCGACGACGTTGTGTTCCTTCCCGCCCACTCCTGGCCTGTTGGAGGACTTGGGCGGCTGAGGCGGCGCGGGGCGGGGCGCGGCGGGCGCTTCCGGCGGAGATGCGAGCTACATCGCGCCTGCAATTACGGCCCCGGCCCGATCAGTCGGAACCGACTTTTGTAATTACATTAAAACGTAATTAAATTGCTATTTGATTTACTGAAATTCATGTACCAAATAGCAAGATGCATTTTGGCTTTAAAACGGGAACTACAACTTAAAAACTAGTTTGTGTGAAACTAACTTCCTCATTACCAAAATACCAGATTTTTTTAATAACAGATTAAGGTAAGTAATTATAAGTTATTTTTTACCCAATATGTTTAATTTGATATTTTGGGAATGAGCAAACTAATTAGGTATACAATCTTGCAATGTACCAATAAAATGTATTGAAAAAAAGGTTATACACACAATGTTAATTACATGGTGATAATTATTTAGGCTTTTAAAATTATAAGGTTCCTTTTCGTTTCCAATCGCTGGGGTAAATATATCATATTAAAATGTCAGATTAATAAGGGGCTAAAATTAAAAGTCTAAGTAAAAAAAGTTGCCAAACAAATCCAGTTCTTTGTCTTACATTTACTTACATCTTAGTATACTTATATCTCATAGATCTTTCTGAATCCATTATGCTGGGTAATAACAACCCCACTCGGTCCTTTCATCGGGCCGTGTAAGCTTGTAAGACAAATTAGTCCATGTCGTCGAGACCGGACAGTGAATGGGCCGCTTTGCCTGCGAGCTGGGTATCTGTGAAAGATATCTCAGTTTAAATGTATTTGTAAGGCATAATACGAGTACCTAACTTGGTAGGTAAAGTAATTTCGTCTATATTATTATTATTATTATGTGTATGTCTTTACCATTCACGGGACTATGGGAGTCCCGGACCTTTGGAAGGCGTACATGGAGCCGAAGCCAACACGCAGAGGCCCTTTAGACAAGTTTAATTTAGTAAAGTGATGGGACACCAACCGGCGATTGTCCCTGAGTTCAAACTATGGAAGTATGCTCCCACGGACAACCGATGGTTAGTGTAGGACTATTTAAGAAGGATGGAAACATTAATAATGGGCTCTATGTATGAACTGATATGGATTGGTGAACTAGGCTATTGATGAAACTACGGCGCCTGCCTGGCCAATGCTAATTACTTTGGTTGAAATGGCAGGCGGTGACTCGCCAACTCAATGGAATGGGCCTCCCGAAATAGCCGCATATATATAGCAGCAGGGAGGTAACAGTTCCAGAGGGGCTAAGGGTGGAGAGGTGCTTCTGGACTTTAAACGACCATAAGGTGCCCACTCACCACTTATGCAACACATCCACCCTTCGAGCATATAGCTCTTGCGACTCCACTCTGACCGGCCAATAAAGGCAAGCCAGAGGTGAGGGTCTGTTCCTCGTCATTATTCACTCCAGCCGGCCGGTGAAGGCAAGCGTGAGGTGAGGAACAGGACCTACCCTCGGGAGCATTCAGGTCCGTGGTGTCGCCACTCACCAACAGCTCGCCACTAGCTGCCCTGCGGTTATTATTATTATTATTATTTAGATATTCATTTAATTTTCTATAAATTAGGTTTTTTACATATTCAAATATAAAGGTAAAATAACAATACCGATACAAAAAATAAACATTATAAAAAACCTAATCTACGGGTGCCGCCAGCAGCGGGGCAGGGCTCAAGCTACCGGTGGTTATGGCTGCAGAGAGAGGAACCTCCTCACAATGCGTGCCGTGTCGAGGAGTACTGCCTTCTGTATCTATTATTATTATTATTTGTATGTCTTTACCATTCACGGGACTATGGGAGTCCCGGACCTTTGGAAGGCGTACATGGAGCCGAAGCCAACACGCAGAGGCCCTTTAGACAAGTTTAATTTAGTAAAGTGATGGGACACCAACCGGCGATTGTCCCTGAGTTCAAACTATAAAAGTATGCTCCCATGGACAACCAACGGTTAGTGTAGGACTATTTAAGAAGGATGGAAGTATTAACAATAGGCTCTATGAATGAACAGATATGGATTGGTGAACTAGGCTATTGATGAAACTACGGCGCCTGCCTGGCCAATGCTAATTACTTTGGTTGAAATGGCAGGCGGTGACTCGCCAACTCAAGAATGGGCCTCCCGAAATAGCCGCATATATATAGCAGCAGGGAGGTAACAGTTCCAGAGGGGCTAAGGGTGGAGAGGTGCTTCTGGACTTTAAACGACCATAAGGTGCCCACTCACCACTTATGCAACACATCCACCCTTCGAGCATATAGCTCTTGCGACTCCACTCTGACCGGCCAATAAAGGCAAGCCAGAGGTGAGGGTCTGTTCCTCGTCATTATACACTCCAGCCGGCCGGTGAAGGCAAGCGTGAGGTGAGGAACAGGACCTACCCTCGGGAGCATTCAGGTCTGTGGTGTCGCCACTCACCAACAGCTCGCCACTAGCTGCCCTGCGGCCAATTATATTATTATTATTATTTTTTTTTTTTTTATTTTTTTTCTAAGCGTACATAATACGTCTAATAGAGGTAATACGTCTTAGATAGCCCTCTCAGTTCTGGCGTTCGTTTTAGGGGCACCCTGTATACTTAAGTCCAATAACCGGTCAATCCCTGCCTCTGTTTTTGTTGTTCTTATAATATGATCGATAGGACTAAATTTAGCACTGACAAGTAACTACTGTGCTTACTCAACCCATACTTGACTGGTTGACAGATTTAAATTTTCTTTTCAAATAAAAAAGATGTCAGCAACACATCATCTCATAATCCAAAGCACTTTGAACCTTTTTACATGGTAATATAATTTTAAATGGCGAAACGGTATTTACATTTCAGTGTTTTCTGGTTTGACGCTGGCCGGCTATAAATGTATTGTTTTGACGACCAGTTTCAAGGTTACATGCATGACAGAATTGTTTATAGCAGTGTTTTGTTTATTTTTTACGCATTTTATACGTTTTGTTATTGTGATGTGCAGAAACATCCTATATACAGGATGTTTGGTATCGGGTTCGACAAACGAAAATGGGAAATACTTGGGGTCAATTGGAACACATTTACCATAGTGACCCCTACGTTAAAGTAGACAGTTTTTTTTTTAATTCCATTTTTTTGCAAATATCCCAAAATTTTACCTTTAAACCTTCTTAATTACATTCCTAAACAACTTTTTAAATGATGCTCTAATAATGATTTTATTTTAAAACAAAACCTAAATCCACAAGCAGTGCAAAAAAATAATAATATGGGCCCTTAAAGCTATACAACCGGTGGAAAATGAAATGAAATTTAAGTTTCGACAAGCATTAAAAAAAAAAAAAAGTGATAGACGATTTCAAGTTTATTAAAAAACTTATCTGGCGAATACTCTTCAAAATGATATGCCACTTAAAAGAAAAAAAATGAGAAAAAAAAATACGCAGTAGGTAATTGAAATTTCCTCACGTATGTTTCTTATTCATAAGTTCTCTATTTTAAATTTAGAAATCAGCCCCTACAAAAAACCGCAACTACATAATAATATCTATTATAGATCCCCGTTCAATAAATAAGCAACCTCAACAACTTCGGGGGTTTCAAAAAAAACAACCCCAATATCGAAATCGCGCAATGAAACGTTCGCTGAGCGCACAATAAATTCGCCAATCTCGATACGCTCCCTAATGCCCCCTCGGTGAAAGAAAAATGGCGGCGAGGGTGCGTCTTGTCTTTATCTTTTCCTTATGTAAATGAAGACGTAAATTATTTATTTAATGAGGTTAAGAACTTTCCCGCCGGCGCCGCGCCTCGGGGTCTCGTTATAGAAACTCCCTCGAAAATAACAATGAATTTTTGGCGCTGGCAAGTTGATTGCGACTGCCAATTGATGGTTTTTAAATTCGGTTTTTTGTTTCAAGTTTTTAGCCTGTTCCTCCGAGTTCTGGATTAGGAAAGAGGAGCGCCTTTGACGCGCTTTTTTGTTGGCGCCATTTTAATGTGTACCTATTTTATGTTCTGAGGATGCCAACACAGGTGACCTAATGTTGAGTGGGCTCTACATATTTAAATACCTACTCAAGATGGTCAAATGTGGTATGATTATATACTAATCAAAACAAAATAGATTCGAAAGCTGCAATGTTCAACTAACTTACAAGCTGTGTTTTTTTTAAATCAATTGTGTTGTTACTACCGTGCTTGTGGTTTTTAAAAAAGTTGCATATTGCTCATTATGTTTTAAATTTCAAAAATGGTTTTAAAAAACCGCCCGCACGGTAAAAACAAAACAAGGGACAAAAAAAAAACATAGCTTCTAAGTTGAACATTGCAGCTTTCGAATGGTAGTAAATTCAAAAATTACAGGTTAAGAATCGTTATAATAATCCTTCTCCGAAAACAGTTCTTTTGTATGCAGAACATAGCGTGGCCCCTATTTTGTTTTGATTAGTATAGTACAAATCCTGAACAAAAACAACAAGTAAATACCTACTATAAAATGGTCAGATCGGAGTCCGCACGCACTGAATCGATTCGAAATAAAACTCAAATTGGAATACCTACCTACTGCGGCAGGACGGATCCCTCAGTGCGCGAGTCCGACTCGCACTTGACCGGTTTTTTCATACATTGAAGCAACCGTTTAACTAAGAATGGCGTATAAGTGGCGTACCAACACTATTCCATGTTGGGTGATGTTATTTGAACGAGGCTACAGGGTGATTAAGCTATTAAATGTGTACAGAATAAACTAAGACAAAGCTATTCTAAGTAAATGTCTCAGACGCAGGGGTTGCCAAATTTCACTATTTATTGCTTAGCGGTCTTCGTTCCGGTGTGACGTCACAATGGTTTCTGTACCGCTACCGGGAGTTCTTGCTTTGCTATCCGATGAAATATTCGTGAAAAGAGATGCTCAACATACCTCCCTTAAATTTGATTGATACTGGGCACCTACCTTGTAAAATAATCCAATAATGTATGGAGATGATTGTGCAGAAATCTCGTATTTAGTTAACTTATAGGTACCTAAAGCTATAGATTGACCTATTTCGAGTGCCTACATTGGAGAAGGCTAACGTCAATATCTAGATATAACTACTTCATGCAGTAGCAGAAAAGCTATACGTCATTAATAAATTATATTAAACTGCCATTATGGATATTGCTAGCAAGTTGATGGAACCTTTTTCTCAAAGTTAAATCAAACGTTTTTGAACTTTTTGCCTGAATCTAACCAAGCAAAATAAATACCAATAAAATTAACAAATAACAGTCTTAACCCACAACCCCCAGTGGAACTACTGGTTCCGCTTCCGCCGCACACTTGAGGGAATATATTAAGAACTTCCTTGGCTCGTGAATGAATTCCTACTCACCCTGTATCTATACACAGCGTGTTTTGTTCTTTAGCTGCGGAGTTAGAAGGGTTATTTGGCTACGGTTAAGCTAATATCGAAAAAATACCCTTTTTGCGTGCGCATTGTCATATGATATAGGGCATTACTGTATTGAAACAAAAACATGGATTTTTTTTAACTGATGCCGAATATTACGTATGGTTTTTCTTAACAGGCAGTGCTTCGTACCAAATATATACAGAAGAGGATATCAGAGTTATATTTTTCCACCCACATGCTTTGTGCAACCAGAGTTGCCAGTGATAGAGCCTTTATTTGCTTGTAAATAAGGTCGATAAAATTTGCACGAGTACTCAAGTCGCTAAGCGTAACAAATTAAAGAGAGAAAGAAAAATACACTCCATCAATTTAATTCATAGGCCACTATAGAACTATGTCAAAGTGACGTTACAATTTCATTGTTAAAAAGTCACTAACCGTTTCAATCATTACGACATTTTTACATAGTTCTATAGTGGCCTATGATTCAAATTAATTGACTCAACGGATGTCATTGGAATCCGATTGATCCCGTTCATCCATTACCATTGATTGCCATAATTTTACATTAACGAATCTAAACAAAATAAGTACTTGCAAAACATTATAATTTCATAAACCCGATACCCTAACTGTCTCGTCTACAAACGAAAAGGGACAAACGATCGGTAATCGAACGGCTCAAGTAAATTCCAAGTCGAATATCTCAACAATTCACCGACAAATATTTGAACAATAACGCTAATGGCGCATTCTCTTCAAGACAAACTATAAATCCGCTGGACTATAGTATTCAATAAATCGACAAGTTGCCAACTCGCCAAAGACCGGACTTATGGTCGAAGAAAGTATAAATCGCGCTGACCGGCTAGGGTTGGGGTCATATCGATATTTAATAAAACAGAACTGAGGGTTTATTATGACAGCTATGCAGTTCATTTCACTGCGAGCGTAAAGGATAGAGCTATAGCAGTTATATAGCTCTGTCCTTTTCTCTCGGCGTAAACTGTACTGCATAGCTATCTTATAATAACTTTACTTAAAGGCAAGAATTGTCAAAGTAGTAAATAAGTTAACACTATCCATAATTAAAGGGGCTTTAAATACTTTACTCCACAAAATTAAAATAGTATATACAAGGCAAATTTAATGCTACAAGCATTCTCTACCAGTCGACCTTAAGGTAAAACAGAAATCAAAAAGTAGATCGGTAGGTATATTCTACTCGGGCTAAGCCTAATTGTTTTTGACATGTTATCGAATTGCTTTTAATTCAACCGCCATTGCGGTCAAGTAATTTGAAGTCATAATGTTGACAAAACGAAAACATGTCAAAAGCAAACTCAAGCAAACTTTTCAGTTGTAGGTACAGAAAAAAAACATAGATGCGTTTACTATTAAAAGAAGCATAATTATACTGAGCTAACTTACCTATGGCCTATCTTTAAGTAGTATGTTATAAATAACATGATATTATGTCATACAAATCCCCTTAACTCTGGAATTTAATGTACTTTAAATATGACCTAAACATCCTAGTTAAGTTGCGAATCGATAATCACATTAATCAATCACTTACGAGGTATTGCTGCTTTATCAATTTTATCATTAACTCTATTATCAAGCCGAAACTCGAGCCTGTTAGCCTCTATTCCACTTTGTTTTATATCATATAACTAACTAAGATGGAATGCCTCTATGCTAGTCATTTCACCGGCTGTCTCATCCCCAATCCGGAACACAACAATGCAAACACTGCTGCTTGGCGGTAGGTTAATGAATAAGATGGTGGTACCAACCCGGGCGGACCCTGCACAAGGTCCTCCCACAAGTGAATGCCTGCCAATACAAAAAAAAACTTAAAATTAATAACTATCGATGTCGATGTTTGTTGCTGCTCATCAACGCGCCCCGCCCTCGCGGCCCGCTTGTTTGCGAGCGGCAAGTCTGATCGTTTAAGCTGAAACAGTAGCTTACTTATTACCTGAGATGGCACAACTTGCTCAACAGACGCCTCTGCTTCAGATATACGCTACTGAAATTGGGAACCTGTATTTGTCCTAATTATTACTTGTCCTAACTCGTACAATATATTTTGTTATAACACTTTAAGGTTAACGTAATAGCAGTCCCATCGTTTTGAACCGTAATATTTGAACTATACCTATATTTCGATCTAAAGAGATTTTTAGGTGAGTCAGTTAACTTTTAGATTATCTAACGTATCTAATCTTTTATTATTAAATTAGCTTCGCTTCGGTTTATGCGCCACTCTATCTATCGATGAAAATCACATTACGTTGCGTAGTTTGAAAGATCTATGCGTACGGCGAGTTTAAGTAGTCGCGCGTGTACTTTCAATTATTTTAATTTGACATCTGGAGACTCTTTACATCTCCAAAATTGACCGTGGAGACTTTCTACATCTCCCTTGTGTTTTTTTTTGTTTTTCTTGTTTTTTTGTTTAATTACCTACTTACCTATATTTAATTTTAATTTGACATTTGGAGACTCTTTACATCTCCGGAATTGTATTATTATTTTAACCTGACATTTTTATTAATTTAATTATTATTACTACTGGGACCTGTACATCCCTGTGACATTTAAATTAGATAGCATTGTAATAAGTTATTTATTTAAAAAAATGGCTTACTGTTGAGTTTCTTGCGGCGCTTCTTCTCAACAATGGTCTCTTGAAGCGCTGGTAGATGGTAGATTCAGACTTGTAAAAGTGCCTACAGGGCCTACTTACAGAATAAATGATTTGATTTGATTTGATTTGAATTAGGCAGTCGAGGCCCTTGCCATTGGTTGCGGTATCTCTCGGTGTCGTAATAGCAAGCTTATCATTGAAATAAATAAATATCACGGTACAACCCCGGGGACTAGTAAAACTGACCTAGGCCCAAACTAAGCTCGTGGCTGGTACTATGGGTAGGTACCACATGATGATGTTTGGAGAAGACGAACAGTGGAACTACTCAGATGTTTCAGGTCGCATTAAGTCGCGTGCTGACACTTTCTTCAATTTGTCAATGTGACAGGAAGCGCCCTAATACTACTTAATGGACGTTTGTACAAACCTACGAAATAAAGTCATTAATTTGCAGTAATACTAAGCATGTTTATTTTCCAACAAATGACGTTTTATTCCGTGCCGTTCTGATATCTAAAAAAATACTCAATTAGAAGAAAAATATGAATTAAAATAAATATATATAATCTGTGATTACAATGTTCTCTGGCTAGCCCGACTCGCACTTAGTTTCGCCTGGCCGCTCAAACAATACATACAAGTATTAATAACTTAAGGCACTTGCTTACCGGGCTGGCGCGTTTTAAGACTTACAGTTTACCTGGGATGTAGGAAATGTACTATATAGTTCTTAGTACTAGGGCAGTTTTTTATGAGAGGGGAAGGGGGGGTTTACGAGCGAACGGGTGACCTGCCTGGATACTGCTGAGGAACCGGAGTCGAGTTGCCGATAGGCTATTTGACAAGGAGAAAAAAAACGTAATAATTATGTATATTCATAAAAATTATGAGTTTTAAAATCGATTTAAAGTATTCTTACTTAAAAAAAATGGATCTTTTATCCAAAAAACCACGATAAAACTTGATAATTTTTTATCTGTAGCCATTTTATCGAAAACGGCGCCGAATCCATGATGACGTCAAGGGTCGGTAAATATCACAGATTATAAGGATGTCTGTATATCCTGTAATCTGTGATGTCTGTAAATATTGCATCTGTCGTTCATGTCGTTGTCGTTCTGTTCTTACGTTCATTGGTTCTTGCGGTTACCACAGACAGTTGACGTTTGTTTGTTTTTCTGGCTTTGCTATGATTAGCCAATGTCAGTTTGTTTATGTATTGACCACTGAAGTCACTGATTCCTGTGCGACGCCATCTTGCCCAAGAAAGCGTTTTGGCGGCATATTTTAAAAGTGAATTATTATTTCCTTTTTTTAGACGAAATACATAAACTCTCTACACATCTGATTCAATCCAGAGCAGGAAAACGTAATGATGTGTATGGGGTGTCAGCAACGATCAAACCCCAGGCATCTAGCTCACAAATCCTGAGCAGTTTGGATTATATGTCGCACAACATGGAACAGGACGATGTGATTATTCTTTGTGTTGGTGGTAATGATAGAGATCCGTATGTATTATGGTCAAACTTGTATAACGTGCTAACAAAATTAACAAAAAACTCCGTCATTATATTAAATTGTGTAAATTCGCAGAAACATAGTCGCCCAAATAATACTTAGTAACATATTACGACATGAGTTACAAATGTTTGTTAACATACACGAAAACTGTAAAATAATTGATATTCATAGCAATAACAATGTCAAAAATGACAATTCTTCGTCGTTTCTTAATTGGATAAGTCTTAAACTTAACATGGTAATTGATTCTTTGAAGTTAAGATATGAATCGATGAATGATGGTATAAAAATAAGACACTTCCAAAACCCGACCGCAGGTAACTACGGTAACAATCTTTTTCGATCCTAAAGAAACCCCTCTTAAAGATTTAGCAGATGAAAACTCTTGCTTAATTAGAACGCTATCTGAAAACTTGATAATATTTAACCAAAACATTGCAGGGTTATGCAGTAAATTGGACCTCTTAGAATTGACGTTTAAAGAATTTAGTGATAATGGAAAGGAAATTGATATAGTATGCTTTAGCGAGACTTTCATCAGACAAGGCTCAGAAGGAAATATTAAACTAAATAATTTTAAGTTAGCATCATCCTTTTGTCGTGAAAAGGGTAGAGGTGGAACATGCATTTTAGTTAAGAAATATTTAGAATTTAAACTCTTACCTTTTGTATCGAAATTAGCTACTAAATATTATTTTGAATGCTGTGGCGTAGAAATAATTGGCATTGGTTGTATTATTATTAATATTTATAGAGTTCCAGAACAATCAATTTCTCATGTTGGTATTTTTTTGAATAAGCTTGATAAATTGTTGTGCTATTTAATATCTAGATATAAAAAAAAAAATTGTAATCTGTGGTGACTGGAACATTGACTTACTGAAAAGTAATTCGTCATCAAAAAGCCTGTCTGATATTTTGAAAAGTTATAACCTCGAGGCACACATAATTGGGCGTTTTCACTAAAAAGTGTACCCAATTAAGGACTGAAATTAAGGAACTTTAACTTTGTCAGTTTTGTGACGAAAATTAGCCATACATTGCGGCCGTCAATATATAGCTAATTTTCGTCACAAAACTGACAAAGTTAAAGTTCCTTAATTTCAGTCCTTAATTGGGTACACTTTTTAATGAAAACGCCCTATTAGTACCCACTAGACATACTTCCTGCATTGATCAAATTGCCAGCAATATAAAATCAGCAAAGGCCGAAGTCCACCTTCTTGGGCTCTCCGACCACGAAACCGCGCAAACCCTATCGTTCAAAGTCAAAAGGGAAAAGGCTCTCGTCACCTGGTTCGAGACGAGACGTGACTACAGCGCTGAAAATATCAGTAAGTTCTACGAGTGTATTACTGCGGTCTCATTTTCAGACGTTGCAGGGTCTAATCATTTTTCGGATGCGTTTGATAGTTTTTATGATCACATCTGCCTTTTTTATAACTTGTGCTTTCCGATAATTAAGGTTAAAATTAATAATAGATTTAAAAAAAATAACTGGTTAACAAAAGGAATAAAAGTATCCTGTAAAGTTAAAAGAGCGTTATTTTTAAGAACTAGACATATTCAATCAGATAAAAGTATTAATAAAGTAATGTATAAAAAATATAATAAAATTCTAAAAAAATGTATAAATAATGCGCAAAAACTTGAAAATTTAAATTATATCAATAATAACGAAAATAAATGTAAAGCGACTTGGAACGTGATTTCCTCAACTTTTTCAAATGATTTACACCAGAATGATATAAATGAAATTCAATTTAATAATACCATATATTCAAATCCTCTTGAAATTAGTGAAATATTTAATGATTACTTTATTAACATAGCTAGTGGAAATAAGGTGTCAAATGACAATCTCTCTTTTAAATCGTACTTAAAAAATTCAAATCCCAACACAATATTTCTAAGGCCAGTTACTCCAAAGGAAACATACAACATAATTATGTCATTGGTTAACAGTAGTTCGAGTGGCTTTGACGATATAATTACTAAAATCTTAAAACTCTGTGCTTCATTTGTATGTTATCCTCTTGCACATATTATTAATTTGTCCTTCTCGGAAGGTGTTTTCCCACAAAAGTTAAAACGTTCTATTATAAAACCATTTTATAAAAAAGGCAATAAGCTAGACCTATGTAATCATAGACCTATAACTTTAGTACCTATATTATCGAAGGTACTTGAAAAAGCAATGAGCACTAGGTTAAACGATTTTTTATTACAGTTTAATATACTGCACCCTGATCAATACGGTTTCCGTAAGAACAGCTCCACAGCGCTTGCATGTTTTGAGTTTATCAATTGCATAACTAACTCCTTGAACAACAAAACTCCAGTAGCTTCTATCTTATTGGATATGACAAAAGCTTTCGATTTCGTCAATCATTCAAAGCTATTCCATAAACTTGAAATCAGTGGCATAAGGGGAAGAGCACTGGACTGGTTGAAAAGTTATTTGAGCGACAGAATGCAATGTACGGAAATTAAAAAAAATACTATGAAAAATAATATTATACTGAAACGAACGTTCAGGTCACAATATACAGTTAATAACACCGGTGTCCCTCAAGGAAGCGTCCTGGGTCCATTGCTATTTCTGTTGTTTATCAACGATTTACCTAATTGTTCCCCCCACAAGTGTATAATGTTTGCCGATGACACTTCGCTTGTTATAAAGTGTACTGAAAAAAACTCATTTCAACGTTCAGTTAATAAGGCCTTAGAAGACACCATAATTTGGATGAATAACAACGATTTACAATTAAATGTAAGCAAAACTAAGTTAATGCAATTCTTATCTTATAATTCGAACCGCATCCCGATTAATGTAGTTTATAATAGTGAGAACGTAGATGAAGTTGAAACTTACAAGTTCCTCGGCATAACTATAGACAAGCACCTGAACTGGAAAGCCCACGTAGATCAGGTCTGCAATAAGCTAAATCGTTTTGTGTTTGCCCTAAGCAGATTAAGACAGACTGTTTCGATGGATGCAGCCTTAACGGCATACCATGGGTACGTGTCGTCCGTGCTTAGTTACGGCCTAATACTGTGGGGAAACTCTACCGAGCTGGATAGAATTTTCAAGGTACAGAAAAAGTGTGTTCGAGTTATATGCAATGCATGGTTTGATGACAGTTGCTCGCCGTTATTTAAAAAACTAAGAATTCTTCCATTACCATTTATGTATATCAAAGAAATTTGTATATTTGTTAACTCCCGTCCTCAGTTGTTTAAAACACGTGGTGAGGTCACGCAACGGCAGCTAAGAGCCCGTGTGAAGTCCCAACTGTATGGGCCTCCCTGTCGTAAATACATATATAAAAAAAATGTTTTTAATATGTGTATAACGCTATACAACAGCTTACCTCATGACCTTAAGTTATTATCGGGAAATATGTTTAAATCCAAATTGACAAAATGGCTTTTGCACAAATGTTTTTATAATATAAATGAATTTATGAATTATAGTAAGCTAAATAGATACTAAGGAAATATGACTATTGTACTTACTTCTAATGATTAATAATTGTGTTTTTACGGAATGTTATTTATTAATTTTATTATTTATTGAATTATAATTTGTATGTTTTTATTTGTAATTAATAATTGAATTTTAGATTTATATTATTATTATTTTTTTAGACTAACTATCAATATTTGCACGCTTGCATGCAGGCTGAACGCAATGGATTTTTTATTCTTGAACATCTGCTTTATGTAATACTGTGTTCTGGCAAATAAATATGATTTGATTTGATTTTGATTTTAAAATAATTTAATATTACCACTTTTGGAGTACTCAATAAACACCAACAAATAATCTGAGATGGTTTTCAAAAACCTGTCAAATAGCCTATTAGATAGGTTCGTGCGAACAAAAATGTCACATGTTTGGCCAAGCAACAAAGGCGACATTTCTGAGATTTCTTACAATCTACATTGCACTAAATTATACCCTCACACCGATTTTAAAACTAGAATTGTGTTGTTTTCAAATCGGAGCACTTCGAATTTTAAATAAGCGTTTGGAGTCGGGGCGACATTAACGGCGGGAGTAACGGCTGTGGTATTTATTTACCCCATCGACTTATCCAGAATTATTGTCTCGGAGGCCAGTTCATACAAGGTAATATAAGTCTATGCTTATACTTAGTTTTTTTACATTACTACAATTCACGGTCAAATTCGCACACTTTTCTATTAATAACGTAGATAATACTGAAAACAATTTGTTATTTTCTAATGGTGAGCTCGTTTAAGGCAAAAAAAAGTGCAATATAACGGTAATTTACATTAATACTATAAAAATACAAAGTATAGAATTAGTGGAGTGAGTAACATATATTTGCCTTTGTGCAAAATGTGGTTACAGATTTACCAACAAGTTTTTAGAGTTGTTGGTAATTCTGTAGCTCTGCCTACGCCACTCTGGGAATGAAGGCGTGAGTGTTTGTATGTAGGTTATGTAACCTGAAAAGTCAGGGTAGGAGAAAAGTCATTTGGACTTGGGTCTGTCATCCGATATTGTACTCTTGACTTTGGCGGCGGTAAGCAGTGGGAGGCAGAAACAATAAATACATTTAAAAAAACTTTGTGTTATGGAGAAAACAAACGAGCGCAAAGTCACCTGGGCCGGTATTCTAGGCGCTAAAAACCATATCACTTTTGATCTGTTAACGTACTGTCAACGTTTTGAAAGCTCTTATTTACTTGAAGCAATGGCGGCTGATGTCAAAACAATACCTTAACAGGTCAAATACGATATGGTATTTATCGCCGGGGATAGAGGCCCTGATGTTAAGAGGGATCTGAGAGTTCTGAGACTCTGAGGCCTCAGACCTCAACCTCACGTTAACACAACAATGCGAACACTGGTACTTAGCGGCACGTTAAATGACGAAATGGATCCAAATTTTTATAGAAGAAGACGTATACTTACCTACACTTAACAAAGACGACAAATTTATATCACCGCTCATTTCATAGAGGCAAATTTAGCAGCTTAGAATTAGGAATGTGTCTTAAAACACCTTTGATAAGTGAATTAATTATTCGTTATTTTCATTTAAATTGGAGACTATCTACTCTTAATTATTATGCGTAATTACCAAGTGACCCCAAGATCGCCATCAAGTTACCGAAGTAGATAAGTGAGCAGTCGATAGATGCGTCGGTACCGACCGGGACGATAGATTCCTAACCAAAGATGCGGGCGAATCTTAGCAAATTAGAGGGGAGCACCCTTTGTGCGTAGGGCTGCCAGTGCGTTCAGCAAAATTGTGCATGTACATGTACCTACCATGGAGTTTAAACTTATAATATAACTTGAGTCACGCACTCGATTAGATTCAGATTTAAATTAGTAAAAAAGTAGTGTATTTCTATCCGGAATTATGTACCTAGGTACCTTTTAAATGGTGAAAGAATTTTTCAGGTTCCGTGTTTTCGGAGGTTACCTGGGCTGTCGAATGGATTCAAACCATTCGACAGCCCACAAAATTCTCACTCTCTCTTTATAAACCCCCTTATCCGTAACCGCTCAATAAACCTATTTATTTTTAAGTATTCTTTGTCCCTTTCTGTCAAATTTAAATGTCATAATGACAGATAAGGACGGTGAATATTTCAAGCACACTTAAACTATTGCGCGTTAATGTAATTAGTAGAAGACTGTAAATCCTAATATCAATAATGTGGAACATTATTATTTAGATATTCATTTAATTTTCTATAAATTAGGTTTTTTACATATTCAAATATAAAGGTAAAATAACAATACCGATACAAAAAATAAACATTATAAAAAACCTAATCTACGGGTGCCGCCAGCAGCGGGGCAGGGCTCAAGCTACCGGTGGTTAGGGCTGCAGAGAGAGGAACCTCCTCACAATGCGTGCCGTGTCGAGGAGTACTGCCTTCTGTATCTGGCCCTTGATCCAGCCATCTAGCGAGAGTCTCTTGAGGTGTTGGTCGAGACTCTTCGCTATAAGACCGTTTGCCGAAACAACTATCGGGACAATGATCGTCGAGTCAACATCCCACATGGTGGTCACCTCGTGAGCCAAGTCAAGGTACTTGCTGAGCTTATCCTTCTCGGCCTTCACGAGGTTCTCATCATGCGGGATGGTGACGTCGACGAGCACTGCCCGGCGTTGAGATTGATCTGTCAACACGATGTCAGGTTTATTGGCGACAATAGTCCTGTCTGTGATAACAGATCGATCCCAATAGAGCGTAGCACGACCATTTTCGAGAACTGGCGCCGGTGTGTATTTATAGTACGGCACTTCAGACTCAACAAGACCGTATTGAAGAGCAAGCTGCTGATGAATGATCCTGGCTACGAGGTTATGTCTGTGCAAGTACTCGCCGTTGGCCAAATGCGAACAACCGGAAATTATATGTCTGAGGGATTCGCCGGGACAACGGCACGCTCGACAAATGTCGACCGTGCCATCCCTCAGAATATATTTCCGGTAATTGTTCGTCATTATGACCTCGTCAGCAATTGCACAGGCAAAACCTTCGGTTTCCCCAAAGAGGTCACCAAACCGTAGCCAGTTCACGGACGCTAAAAAGTCTACGTCGGGCCTTGTTAGGGCCCGGTAGAAGCGTCCGTGTAGCTCCTTGCTCTTCCATACGTTCTTGCGGTCTTCAGTGCTCAACACTGTTGGTCTACGCCAGTTTTCGTTTGCCAAGGAGAGAGGCGTGAGGCTCCTGTCTACTGCAACCACATCACGATGCATCCCACACTCATTGCCAAGGAAATAATCCCTGAGATTGCACACCTCGCGGTTATGGAGATTCTTAGCATTTAAAATGCCTCGACCTCCACATTTCCTCGGGATGTACAATCTCATGACAGATGAGCGTGGGTGCAACATGCGATGTGATTTGAGCAGTAGGCGGACCTTCCTATCCAGGGCGTCCAGCTCAGTCTGAGTCCATCTTAGTATGCCAAAGGAGTATGTGAGCAGCGGCATCACCCAGCCATTGAAGGCACGCACCTTATTGCCACCCGACAAAAGACTGTTAAGAACTTTTGTCAAGCGGCAAAAGAAGCGCTCCTTCACTGACTGCTTGACATCGCCGTCCATAATACCCAAAGACTGTGACATACCAAGATATTTGTAGGTTTCAACTTCGGAGAGAGATCTGAGGGTCATTGTCTCAGAAAGCTGCAAATTAGATGAATTTACAACTTTCCCTCTTTGAACATGCATGACCGCACACTTATCTACACCGAATTCCATCTTGATCGCACTACTGAACTCTTGTGTGATTTTCAATAATGCGATAAGATCTTGGCACCCCGATGCAAACAATTTGAGGTCATCCATGAATAATAAGTGAGAAATGACTTCAGCCTCTCTACGAAGTCGATAGCCAAGCCCGGAATCCTTCAGCAAAGAGCTGAGAGGATTCATGGCTAGGCAAAACCACAAAGGACTCAGACTGTCACCCTGGAAGATGCCTCTTTCAATCCTAATATTATTATTATTATTATTTTATACACTCCTAAATATTAAGTATTTAACTTTGTTATAGGTTAGGGAACTTATAGGTTCATTACAGCTATGACTACATTGACTACGTAGGGACGTATGAGTGATATTACAGTTTTCTATCAAATACCACTGAGACATTTTTTGAAAATTATTTCATAAATTTTATCTCGACTTGCATGTAAGAGTAAGCTGTTAGTAGACTAAAGTGTAATCCTTACCCAGAATATTTATCTTAATGAACGTTGTGCCAGATAAATACAGTGTATAAGTATTAATAAATATAATATTGTAGAGATACTAAATTATTGTCAACCCTGTATCGTCCAAGGAGTTCCGAAACTCGACATAACGGCGTCTTGAGTGGCCCCTGCTAATGTCCAAAGAGCCATCGCCTAATATTATTGTATGTATGTATGTACCATACGCCGCAACCCCTCTCAGAACTAAGTAATTGATTTCTTGTAAGTCTTGTTCATGAAGATTTCTAATTTAAATAAGGAAATTAAACAGATATTGTATGTTTTCCTAGAGTTTAAAGTTTAGGAGTGTGCGGAGTAAGTCTGGGCTTATGTCAGCTTGTTGATAATACTGTAACCACATTTTGAACAACCAGGCTAAGATGTTTACCAGTGTACAGTCAGCGTCAAAAGTAACTGGTCACTTCAAGCTACTTTTGTACTTTATCGCATTAACACATTAGACAATCTTGTTTGACATTGCTTATGTGACAGTAAAGCGACAAGGTATTTAAGTGATCACTTTCTTTTGACGCTGACCGTACTAGTGACAGGTTGCAAACCCAGCGCCTACCTAACTCCACTACAAGCCGTTATTCCCTTATGTCGGGTTCCTATATTCAATCCGAGGATAGATAAGGCTTACCTCGGGTTAAAATTTGACATTTGCCCATACAAAATGTGTCAAATTTTTATCCGAAGTAAGCCTATCTGTCCGCGGATTGAATATAGGAACCGGACGTTAGTCGCGTCTTACGACATCCACGGGAAGACAAGGACACTATTCTAACAAGAAAACCACAAGGAAAGCATATGCATTTATGTATTACTTCTCTATTTTAAATTCTAAAATATTATAGAATGGAACTGAAAATAAAACGTGTATCTCTAATTACGATACTTTCGTTCTAGATTAAATCGGCATCGGTGTATATGTAATCAGCTTATTGCGGCGGTATTTCTGGACCGCTACTTGGGGGACTTTAAGGGACGAGCATATTCTTTTCTCAAGGGCCGACCACGCATCTGCGACTCGAGTACGTGCTTATATAATTGTCAGAGAGTGACGTATGTTTTATCCTCATTTTATCACGCGATAAATGCGACTATGTTATGTGTAGGCCAGGTGTCCATAGGCGGCGGTGATCCTTTACTTCAAGTTACCCGTTGGCTCCTTTACCCCCATTTAGCAGGTAATATAAATAAAAAATAAAAATAAATACATCTAGAACGTGCGGTGTAGTGAAGTCACCGTTTAAATTGTAATGAAAACAACTGATCAATGATAAGCTAATTATTAATTTCCCTCCTGAATGGCTATTTACCGAAAAAATAAAAAAATAAAAAAAATTGTCGCCCTTACTAAGAGGAAAAGATCACATAGGAACAACTAACTTAGCATCGAAACCAACCTAAATTATCATTATAGTAAGTACCGACTCGTTTTTTTGTGATTGATTGGTGGCCAATATTGTCTTTCAAATTTTCGAGTATGTTAAAATGAAGGTTTTGTTACATAAATATCAAAAAGAGTATTAAAATTCATCAAGTATTTAAAATAAATAAATAATTATTGTACACTTTTAGGTACTCAGCGACATCTATCCCGATAAAGTGACACCTGTATAGGGCGCCATCTAGTGTTGAGTAGATTTCAACGGTTTCATAGAGGCGAAACCAACGAGAAGATAGATATACAATAATAGTCGTTCGGCTTTGTAGTAGTATAGGGACTAATTATACTATATAAGACTTTCTGATACTGTAACCTTAAATTTAAACGCGCAAGCTATCATATATCTTTATTCATCCAGGAAGTTTTTATAAAAAGTTGACCAAGTTTTTATAGATCACGAATTTTATTTTGGTAACAACCTAATAAATCAGTAATCCTAAGATTTTTTGCCGATTTAGTTACGTACATATTTTTTGCCTTAACTTTTCTTTGCCAAGAAAAATGGGAAGACCTTTAAATAAACCAATTTGCATCATGTAAGTATTAAATGTCATTAGAGGTATATTTCTGGCCACTGTAATTCTAGTCGGAATAAACGCCTTCCTTGGAGATAACCCAACGATAGAAGGGCGTAATCGCCGCGATAAACTCGCCCGTGCAGGTGATGCAGGAGTCATAATGGAACCCGAGGTTTTTTGTCGCTAAATTACGAAATGAGAGTCCAAAAAGATCCATGAACCTATTTGCTGAATGACAATAAAATTCTTTTAACCAATCCTGGTGAGTAATATTCTCTTAGAAAGAAAGTAATGTCTATCAACGGTTGTCAATATTTATAGATTTTCGAAATTGTGTATTATTTTAGCGTTGTCGTTAAAATATTTACTAATGTTATTGAAATATAACGAAAAAAATAACATCTTTCGTTAGAATAACATGTTTAGATGTCGGATACTATGGTCTGTAAGTGATTTTATGAAGTACTTGTACTGCATCCGCCGTGACCTCATTCGCAAAGACCCCGTGTTTTCATTCTTTTGGAAACTGACAAGTTTTTCGGGACAAAAATGATCCTGTCTATTAATATAGAATATGGATTATCTATCTGGGTAGGGAATTGTTATTTACCTTGCAGCCGTTCAAGCTTACATAAAAAAAACTAAACATCTAACCATCCCTACAAACTTACATCCTTGGCTAAATTCTAATAATAAATAACAATGAAATGCCTAACCATTTAAATACTACACTTCTACAATCGTAATATTTTTCATTGGTTTCTTAACAAAGTAGAACCCCCTGCAAGATGTCCTACTACCTAATCAGAAATAGTAGGTACTTACTTACGTACAGTATAAGGACGCCCATTAACACTATTCCATAAATATACGCCAGCTAGCCTAGTTGACGTCGGCAGGGACCTTTCCTTAAGGGCAAGCGGTCTTAAGCTCGGATAAAGGCAAAAATATGTGTGATAAGACTGATGAGGTCTTGGATGTTCTTTAGGTGTTTACTTATGTGTGATACCTATTTTACGAAGAAGAATAATAAGAATAAATTTATTACCTCGTAAGGTACAACGTCCTAAATCTAGGACAATTGTCAAAGTGACTTTTGACTTTAGTCGACTGATACAAGATTCTTTTTCGAAATAAATAAATTTGACGTGGGCCTTACGATGTTAAACAAATTACACGTTGTTCGTTCGTCGTGGATTCCAAAATAGGCTAATTTAAATAAGTATGTTTATCGTTGTCTATAGTCCTTATATTACAGTACACACAGCAACACATCTAGCTATACACTTCAGAAATCTGAAATATTGCATGAAAGAGAGTCGCACTAGAATGCATAGAAGTTGACATAATACACATATATACATCTCTTTCTTTTTCTCTCTGCTCTGTCTTTAATGGTTAGTTAGGTGTGATGTTGTGTGTACAAGGCGAGAGCTTGTTTCGGATCAGGTCGATTTGTGTGAGATTTATATAGATTTATTTATATATTCTGCGGTAACGTTGTTCTCACAACTGGAACACCCGCTTTGTCCAGAGTAAGCCTACCTGTATTTATTTTATGCATCATTTAAAACTGCTGTTTCAGTTTCTATAGAAAAAATTATAATGGTCAGATTTTCTATTATTTTTGGTTGAGCAAGCGTCATACCAGGATCGACGGGTGGAATCCTTTCTTAAGGCTGAGGGGTTTCGTAACATATAGGTTTTTAACAAAGGCTTTATTTTTTAGGTAAAAAGAGACATTATCAAATGGCGCAGAACACAGAATCGCATTTATTACCAGAAAAAACAACAGTTTTATGTTTCAACATTCATGTAAGTTCTGACGGACGGCTTATCGTTTAAAAGTCTACTCCCACAAATGCTCTCGCGGATCTATGACTGTCATATTCATATGCTTTCCTTTCCGAGGTCACAAATACTAAGTTTTTTTTTTGTGTGCTTCTCTGTAAATTTTATTAATTGACGAAGTGCAAAACTATGGCAATTGGCATCCACGGTGATTAGACCAAATAGGTTTTGTTTAATGTCACTGATTTCTTACTCATCTCTGATAATCTCCTACATTTTCATAATTGCTACGTGTTAATAGCTTTATTCCATGATAGTTGTTGGAGTCCTGCAAAGGTCACGGAATGAGAAGTTTGTCCATTTTTACTTCCTCTAGGATGATCTCTCGATGGAATATCGTATTAGAGAATGAAGTCAACCATATAATTAATGATATTGTTCTTCATTCACTATCTCCCACTTTGTTCCCATTATTTATATATCCAAATAGGACATGTAATAAACTACTAACAGTATCTTTGTTTAGCATTTGGGTCTAGTCTCATATTGACTAATATAAATCACTTTTTCAATACGCAAATTACCCTATTCGTATAATGCCAACATGAGCGATCAGTCGCAAAATGACCTATGTTAAATAATACGCAAATATGAGGTAAGTTTAGGTTATGGTAGTTATTCAGTTATTCAGCAGGCCCGAAGGCCCAAACCACCCAGAAGAAGGAGCTCCATCGACTTCGTTAAATTTGAATTAGAAATAGAAATCATTGGTAGTGGGAGGAGGGCAATGGTAAATTTACGTATGTCATTCTGCGTAGTAATAACTTAAATTTGAAATGATCGTAATGCGTATTGGTCAATATGCGTAGAGAGGGCTAAAAGACGGCGCTGTAGATTTCAGACACCTCAGCATAATGTTCATACATCGTTATCGCGGGAGCAAAAACGATTTGACAGTAGTAAAAGATTATGACAAATAGGCAATAACAGAAGTGACACTCCTATCAAGAGAGGTTTATACCTACGAGTTCAAAATTTATAAATATTCTTTCAAATATCTTACCTCCGTACTTGACTAGATTAGTAGTACATATTTAAAGAGATTAACTACGCAATCCTAACGTCAACCTCTTCAGTCACTTTTCCTGCTACTTTAGACATTTGACATTCTTGATTGATTTGATACGTACAAAAATATATCTAAATTAAATTTGAGTGCAAATGGCAAACATATATTTAAAAAGGTATAACTCGTTTTGGACAAAAATACTGGGTTTGACATAATATTTTATTTTTAATTAAAGTTGACAAGTTGACTTATATGTAGAAGCGTTTACTAAGTGTAAGGCAAGTTTGATTGAACGTTTTTAGTGAAAACTTCGTGCTGGATATTAAGAACTTCTTAGAGGCTTACAATGTATAGGCAGAATATTCCGTTTATACTAAACAGACATTCTGTGATATGTGTTCTTTAATAGATTTGTTTTTGCTCCCGCGATAATGAAATGTTAATCCAGTTCCCGTTGCACTGTCGCGAGGAGACATTCTGTTTGTTGTTATTTTATTGTACACTTTTATTTCTATTCGTGTGGCTTCTGCATATTGGTATAAAATCATCTTCCTTTCCTTTCTTCTATTCAACATAACATTTGGTAAGTGCTGTTTTAAATCAATTTTGGTCCTTATAGCCACGACAGAACGTTCGAGTACAAGAGAGACGCGACGGGGCCTCGGCGCTGGGTGCACCTCGGCGACCCGCTGCGGGCCATCGAGGAGGTGAAAGCACCTAACTTCCCAGACTCCGTCACGACCGGCGACGTTAAGTAAGTTAAAGTTCAAATTTACCTCAACTTGAACATACATACATACATAAACTCACGCCTTCATTCCCAAAGTGGGGTAGGCAGAGCTAAAGAATTACGAACAACTTGAACAATTTGCAAATAATAATATGCGGCCACAATTCGGCCTGCTAAATAGGCGCATGCAATGCCAAGGTGAAACTATGACATCTGTAGTAGAAACACGGTCACTGATATTATCTAAAGAAATGATAGCTACAACTACGACTTTAATTGACTAACAGGTGAAACAATTTTCGAATGGCAATTTTTTTTGTCAATATTTTGATGATGAAGATGTGATGATGAAGAAACATGAACATACTTGGGTCAATCGCCTAGAAAACGCCGCGTTGATCGATCCAATTATTGCTGGCGGGATACGGTGAGTTTCAAATCAACGATGGCTAGTGTGATTTAGCGCCACTCGAGTAAGGTGTAGATATCACGTGTCGGAAGCCAAAACTCTTTGTCTGTGCACCAACATTGATCAATTTGCCTTCTCCAGTAAAGACGTCGTCTAATCCTCCTTCGTTGTTCCAAGGTATATTAAGAAAGAGGGTGACCCAGTAGCCATGGACGAAATAGTGTTGGAGATCGAGACGGACAAGACGGCGTTGCCGGTGATGTCCCCGGGGCATGGGAAGGTGGTCAAGTTCCTGGTCAAGGAGGGCCAGGCCGTCAAGTCACAGCAACCGCTGTTTCAGGTACGTGGCAGTGCAATACGTATTGTTCCTACGCATAAGTCATTTTACTCGCAAATCGTCCACATGGAACTCGTTTAACGTTAGGGTAAAGTCACCAATGGTCCGCCAGAGACCTGTAATCGGCCTCTGCCTATACTTTGTATGAGTGGGAAGAGTATGAAAGATATATTTCCCAATCTTCGCACTCATTATGAGGTCGACTACTTGTCTCTGGACGACTACTGGTGACTTTACCCTATAACGTTTTTTTTTAAGGCGATAAGTATTTTTTTATAATAATGACAGAAAATGCAACAGCCCACCTGATGGAAAATATCACGAATTGCTAATGAGTGGAATTCGCTTCCTTCATCTGTATTTTATCTTATCTTTAATACTTACAAGAGTGAAAAGACTATAAAAGGGATACCACACGAGTGTGCGTTGCGTCGTCGCCGTTGCGTTGTTCTACATATTAATAAGAACGATATGCCACACGATTTGTTGGAACACTTGCGTCGCTTTATGTTGAAATCATAGCGTTGCGACGGCGTAACGCACAGGCAACGCTCGTGTGGCATCGCTCCTACTGATCCAATAAACTGCCGAATTTGCCGGTCTTTTCTACTTAACTAAAGATTTCAAGTGAGTTGCCAACCCAGATGTTATGCCCCCATACTGAAACGCAACATGGGAACACTGCTACTTGGCAGCAGGATTATCGGTTTGGATGGTGTTAGTGTTACCACCCGCAAATGCTAATGTCTAATTGCTCTGATTATTTAATTCATTTCGGTCCATTTGTAATCCAAATTTTTAACTAAAAATTGTGTAGCCGTTCCAGACATCGCTCTAAACCATCACATTAAAAATATGTATTTTAGTTTTCACTTGCTTTCGACCGTCTGTCACTTAGTGCATTGTTTTACAAGGAAACCGAACAATTTGCCTTTGAAACATTTAACTCTGGCCACAGCTATAAATTGTATTATATGTATAATTGCAGGTTGACATTACAGGAGTGGCGCCAGCCGCCGCTCCCGCTCCGGCACCCGCTGCCGCGGCCGCTCCCGCCGCCGCTCGCGCAGCCGCTCCCGCAGCCGCTGCCGCTAAGGCCGCTCCCGTTAAAGCTGCAGCACCAAAGGGAGCCAAAGCGCCAGCAGGACCCACGGTAGGTAACATTCTCTTATGAGACGCTAAAAGCTAACGAGCTTTGCAACAAGCGAATCGCAACGAATTTCTAATCCAGAATACCCGCAAGATTTAATGTTGTCTATTTCTTATTACTTACTAGCTTCTGCCTACGATTTCGTCTGCGTGAACTTCAGAATTTGATCTTAGGAGGATAAAAATTATCCTATGGGTGCCCTATTTCAGGACCTAACCTATGTGCCAAGTTTCATCCCGACCCGTTCAGTGGTTGAAGCGTGATTGAGTAACAAACACACATCCAACCATCCAGTCGCACAAACTATCAGCTTCGAGCAATTCTTAAAAAAAAAAACATTTATTCGTGACATACATAACAAAGAACAGATTAACAAGTACAAGAAGAAAGTAGTCACGAAATGGTCCCAACTCAGCGTAATGCTGGCATAGAGTCAGTCGCTGGTCTTGTATGTCATAATCTGAATCTCGGAAACAGCTAAAACGATTTTCATGAAATTTTGTATGCAGCTTAATTATATGTAACTTAGTATGTTTCGGGGGTCGTTCTAAAAAAAGTGGCACTGTAACCTGTCAATGAGTTTTTGAATACAAAGTGTGTTAAATGTTTGTTTTTCAGAAAAACTAAAAACGTTCATAGATAAGCACCGACCATTTGCATCGAGGCCAAGGCACTTTTAAAAAAAAAACATTAAATTTGTTAAAAAAAAATGGTAGGCACCATTTTTTACTATAACCTGTCTTGTCCAAATGCGACTTGCTTCCAGTTTTTAAGGTCTTTGAACTATTTGTGTATATTTTATTATATATGTTTTATAATATATTTCAAGAAGAATATTATGACATTCAATAGTTATGATATGGTTTTAAAAATATATGCATATACATCAATTTTAACACACGACAGTTTGTCCAGTGATATTTTAACTGTAACCTGTGTGTCGGTGATATTGTATCTCACTCACAATACGAAAAATAATAGGCACACCATATTTCTCGGTAAACATTCGGCCTGTGTTTGGCTCTCCACTATACGAAACGGTTGGAGACTATCTGTCATAGTTTTGTGGAAATTAGTGATCAAATGCGGTAATCTGGAGTTTGTAACGGGTATGTTAACTTTATCTTGTCTCGATTATTTAATGTTAACGGTATGGGACATAATTAAATAATCATTTGAACGTGGTATTCTGATGTAAATATACTTTTAACTCTAACCTGTGTAACTTTTACCTGTAACTTGGTTTAGATAAGGTTAGGCACAGGTTAATGTAACTCTTGACAGGTTAAAGAGACATTGTGCAGGTTAGTGTGACTATTGGCAAGCTAAAGTGAATGAATATTTTAAATATTTTTAATTTAATAACTTACATATAATTCTCCTGAAAAACTGTACAGATGCTTTATGAAGCAGTACCCATTAACAGTGCTCTACCAAAGTAAATGTAGGGAATTTCTTTTTTATAGTTATTTGTATTTTAATATAACTCTCTTTAACCTGGAACCTTTTCTCTTCTAACCTGTCTAATAACACTTTCACCTGCATCTCCATATTTCAACAAGCCATAATTCTTTTATTTTCATGAATATTCCGTTCCCTTTTATAAATATGTAACAATTGGAACACCAAGAAGCTTATTCTAAGCAAAGAAGGTAAAAAACCACAACTTTTTTTTTTGGAGAAACTTTAGCCTGTCTGTGCCACTTTTATTAGAATTACCCTCGGGGCAATAAATCGATTTTTAGAAAACTTACCACAAAAATATATAATGAGCAAAGCTCGGTCATTCAGGTACTAATATTAGTAAGAAGTAAGATTTTAAACACTATTGTACTGTCTACTTTATATAAACTCGGCGTTAAAAAAATCACACCTTTTCAAATTTTGACTTCAAGCGAATAAAGCTCTTAACTTATTTATTGTACCCTACCAATATTAGTATCATTTGAAAGCACAGTTAATAAACTTTAAAAACGCGAATCGTTCTTTTTCGTAAAAACAACACGTTAGGGTCTTTAAAAAAAAGTGATGAAAAACGTCGTGATCACGACACGTTAGGGTCTTTAAAAAAAAGTGATGAAAAACTCATTAGAGGACTCACTACTTGTGCCACCCTGAACACGAATAAAAGGGGGGGTAAAAATGAATTATGGGTCATTTGCTATCCAGACATCACAGAAGTCACACCTGAACAGCTCTAGTGAGAGAAAACTCTGAAAAATGGATACCTCGGCAGAACAAGCAGCTCAAGTGGTAGTACTACTGCAATCAGGACTACGGCAGGTTGATGTTGCTCGACAACTCAACATAAGCCGTTTCCGGGTGAAACGAGTATCCCAGCGGTTCCAGGAGACTGGAGGCTACATCAGGAAGCATGGATCTGGGAGACGACGTTGCACTTCCGACAGAGACGACCGCTATATTGTGTCGGCGTGTTTGCGTAACCGATTCTCCAACACTGTTGAGGTGCAACAGCAGCTCCGAACAGCTCGCAGGACGTCGGTGAGCGTCTCCACAGTAAGAAGAAGGCTGCGAGAGAAGAACCGTTCTACCGTATTTTTTAATGTTGTTATGTTTTTAGATTGTGTAATTTTGGCGTGAATAAATGTTTTTCCTCTTTTCATGATAAACGATTTTTTTTTAAGCTTAGTAATCATTATCACATTTTTATTAATGAAAGGATTCAATAACCTTTAAAATGAGGCCCCACACTTTATCTTAGATTAAATAGGGTTTATAGGGGCGTGAAGTCAACATACCAAAAGGTGCGATTTTTTTGACGCCGAGTGTAGTTTATTTCACACTACAACAAACGATATACATTATAAGTAAGTAAAGTAAGTATGATATCGTAGATTTTTTCGCGGAACCCCAGCCCTTGAAACACAACCTTCTAAGGAGGACCAACGCTGTATTTACGCTATAAACACTTGCAATTGACCATAATATTATAATTACTTCAATGTTCGATCATATTACGAAAATGGAATTGTTGTTCATAGTACACAGAGTTCTTGACGAAACATATTTCAGGCAGCAGCATTGCGAATGGGCGACCCGTCGAAGTCGATATCGGGCACGCGCTCTGAGATGCCGGTGCCCATGAACAAGATGCGCAAACGCATCGCCGAGCGATTGAAGGAGGCGCAGAACACCACCGCCATGCTGACCACCTTTAACGAATGCGATATGAGGTGACTTCAGCATGTATGGACAATCTTACAAAAAGATAAATCCTTAAAAATGACAATTGTTATGTTAGTAACGACTTGTGCCATACCACCATGCTTGCTGAGCATAGCACAGTGCAGTACTGTCAGACCTATCCCTTTACTCTGTATATATTTTAAACTATCTTTATAACGGTTAAATGACTGCTTACAGTGGTCGGTTGCCACAGAGTAATTGTTTCATTAGAAGAAATAATCTTGTAATAATTGCATTCACCGGTATGGGGACCTTATCACTTAAAACTAACGCCTCGATTCGTAATCTAAGCACGGTATCTTCAGGAACCGTGATGAAGATGGGAGTACCTCAAGGCTTAATACTGGGTACTTATCTATTCCTTAAGATAATCTACTTTATCCTTTAAATCATTATTGATACGCCATGTCTTAACGGGTTAAGGAGGTTGAGTTTAGTCAACTTCATATTCTTCGTAAACTGTTTTTAAATAATAAATATTTTATCATTACAGCAAGTTAATGGCGTTTAGGAAAGATAACTTGAAAAATTTTGTGAAGAAATATGGCGTTAAACTGTCATTCATGTCTCCGTTTTTGAAGGCGGCTGCGAATGCGCTGATGGACCAACCCGTCGTCAACGGTGTCATTGTTGGTGAAGACATCATCTATAGGTCAGTGGTTTACTTTCCTGAACTGGTTTTATCAGGGACTTAGATGTTTTTAAACAGAGAGAGATACAATGAACACGAGGCAACCTGTCGTTGGTCTTCAGAAGTAAGTCAGCCAGTTGTCCCACATACCTATAGGGCGAGATTCGCAGAGTGAGGAAGCAATTAATAACGCAACATTTTTATATGCATATTTACTTCATAGTAAATTACCTACCGCGCGTCGCTCTCTAGACATGATGTAGAGAAACGAATTTACGTTAAATTTCCACTCAAGCGGAGCGATCATAGGTTTATACATTATATTATGCCTTAATTGAAGAATAAAGAACTTTGACTTTAACAAGTTGTTTGTGTAACACTGTATGTGTAGGTAGATGCTTGCATTGCACAGGCAGTTTAAATACCTTTTTAATTATAAAGTAATAATAAATATGTATTTTACAATGTACAACTATGTACTAAAAAAAACAAATAAAGAGTCGTAAATTACATGCCTGAACCTGGATGTCCCTGTATTTCAGGCGTAAAAGATTTGATTGTTCGATCAACTTAAAACCATTACATGCATAATATAGTTTTTTAATTTAAATTGTCTACATAAATAATTGAAAGTAACAACAAATATTAATACAATAATAACAGAAATGAGGACACTTAAACGAGCGTACGTAAATCGTATTTTGCAAGCTATGTAGCTTGTTGGACATAAACCATAAACACCACACAGTACAAGTAAGCAAAATAAGTAGTAAGTAAAATTATAAACAAGGTTAAAGACATTTTTGCATAAAAGTAAATATTGATCATTGTTATTTCAATTTGTTTTAGAAATATTTTTATGCTTGGTAGGTAGATTAGGGAAATTGCAGTTTATGGTGATTAGGGCAACAATGTTATCGTTTTTAATGATGGAAAATTGATGGATAGTGTTGCTCAGGGCGACTTTGACCACAGTCCTATTTTGTCACCTTCTTAACTCGACCACAATGCCATGTCGTCAGCATGTAATTCCTAAATTTAAACCTTCCTAACTCATCCACATTTTTATATCGTTGATTTCCTATCTTGTCCACATTCCTGTATTGTTCATAGTGCTAACTCGTCCACATTCCTATATAATCTACAATGTTAACTCGTCCACATAACCCAAACGGGGCTTAATGTGATGTTCAATATTAAAGAGATTGTTAAATTTAGTATAAATTAAACGTACTTACAAAGAGTTTTATCGCTGATTACTTTGTGTTGTTTTTTTACCCATTCCCTAACATATACGTCTTGTCCGGGCTTCCCTATATTGATTGACCTTTTCCAGTGAAAACTGTGCTAGATATGAAGAACCTCTTAGAGGCTAAGGTTGTAGGCCGAATATTCCGTTTATACTAAACGGATATTTTGTTATGTGTTCTTTGATAGATTTGATTTTGCTTCCGCGATAACGGCGGCACTATATTAACATGAATAAACTTACCGTTTCTTAATTTTAAACTCAAACTCAAACTCACAATATTAATTGACAAAAACACACTGCAACACAACAAATATTATCAAAAAAACTAAAAAGGAAAAGAATAGGAACATAAATATAAGTAGGTACCGATTTTTTTGTCTATGTCAATGTCAATGTTGAATGTCATATCATAACAACCAATCTTATAAAATGAACAACAAAAAAAGGGCCATTTGCAACGTTAAAAGATGGCGGACGTGTAATTTGTTTTAGACTTTAATTTTTGGGTAATTAGGTGTTCAAAGTTCTTTTCTGATTTGTACTTTTTATGCCTTTGTGTCGCACAGTGATTGAAGACTTGGACTTATTTCGTGTATCTGGCATCTTTCTTCTCGTTTCAAGTGGACTCGCAGTGGTGCAGAAGTTAAAACTATCTTGACCTTCCTAGAGAAGATTGGATTATGTTTTATTGCTATATTGATTTATACTTATATATACTTGACACTGGCGAAATCACATCACGTGGAAACGCCATATCCCCGCGGTAGTAGCTGTTCAAGTCGCCGCGGGGGCAAAGAAAGAAGAAGAACAACAACAAAAAAACAATGATTGGAGACAATCATACCCTGTCACTCGTTCTGTAGCTGGGCGCATTGTCTTACCTAGTGTATCTGTGTACTTGTGGTAAGACTGGTAAGTCGTGTACAACGAACGAAAGTGCCGACCTTGCATGCTTCACATCTTTTTAGTGCAACGTTACGTCCGTATTTTTTAGGTCCGTGCAAACGATACAATAAATATAGAAATTTAGGCAGTGGGGCAATCAGGGCTCAAGCTACCGGGGTTTAGGGCTGCAGAGAGAGAAACCTCCTCACAATGCGTGCCGTGTCGGGGAGTACTGCCCTCTGTATCTGCCCCTTGATCCAGCCATGTAGCGAGGGTCTCTTGAGGTATGTGCAGGTCGAGACTCTTCGCTGTGAGTTCGTTTGCCGAAACAACTACCTATCGGGAATGATCGTCGAGTCAACATCCCACGTGGTGGTTACATCGTGAGCCAAGTCAAGGTACTTGCAGTGCTGAGCTTGTCCTTCATAGCTTTCACGGGGTTCTCGTCATGCGGGATGGTAACGTCGACGAACACTGCCCGGCGTTCAGATCGATCTGTCAACACGACATCAAAACAGGCTTATTGGCGACTATAATAGTCCTGTCCGTGATGACAGATCGGTCCCAATAGAGCGTAGCGCGACCATTTTTGAGACCTGGCGCCGCTGTGTACTTATAGTACGTCACTTCACACTCAACAAGACCATATTGAAGAGCAATTTGCTGATGAATGATCCTGGCCACGAGGTTATGTCTGCAAGTACTCGCCGTTGGCCAAAAACGAACAACCGGAAATTATATGTCTGAGGGACTCGCCGGGGTATCGGCACGCTCGACAAATGTGGACCGTGCCGTCCTTCAGAATATGTTTCCGGTAATTGTTTGTCATTATGACCTCGCCAGCAATTACACAGACAAAACCTTCAGTTTCCCCAAAGAGCTCACCAAATCGCAGCCAGTTCACGGACGCTAATAAGTCTACGTCGGACCTTGTTAGGGCCCTGTAGAAGCATCCGTGTAGCTCTTTGCTCTTCCATACGTTCTTGTTGTCTTCAGGGCTCAAAACCGTTGGTCTGCGCCAGTTCTCATTTGCTAAGGAGAGATGCGTGAGGCTCCTGTCTACTAAAACCACATTGCGATGCATCCCACACTCATCACCAAGGAAATAATCCCTGACTTTTATTATTATTATATTATATTATATTTATTATTTCCAATATTCAATTGCTTCGGTAATCGTATTAATGTCCGCCATAGCGAACATCGCATGTTTTATAACTGTTTCCCTCTAATTTGGTTTTGAGTTAAAAGCTCTGCGCTGTGGAATCGATTGTACATAATACCTACGTTTTAGAACATAATATTTGGTAACCTACTAAAATACTAATCACCAAAGTATTTACGGCATACAAAAACAAAACCAAAATCTTTAGGTACAAAGCCCTTGAAAAATAACTAGGATACAAACTTACAGCCACCCATCCATCCAATTAACTCACAATAACCTACTGCAGGGCATGGGATGGGCCAATCTAATCTCTCTTGCGCTTGCCTCATTCAGCTTTTTCGGATTATTGGGAAAAAGCAGATCGTCTGACCTGTTCTACCAACTGAGGACTTATCTTGCCTTGGCCATTGCTGTGATATCGCCCTTGCCACCGATCGCCTTCCTTAATGACTGAACCCACTTGAGTGTACTGCCAAAAACATGATTAACTTTCGGTAGGGACTATGTGGACATATCAGTGGCGGTGGCCACGCCGCGAGGGCTAGTGGTGCCGGTGCTGCGGAGTATTGAATCCATGGACTTTCCGAAGATTGAGCTCGCGATGGCGGCAATGGCTGAAAAAGCAAGAACTGGTCAGTATAGACCCGTTTGTTTTTTATGTTATAAGAGGTAAATGAGCCTGCGATAGGTCACCTGACGGGAAGAATCCATCGCCGCCCTTAGACATCCGCTATACTAGAACAGGAATCGCAAATGGGATACCAGTGTTGGATGAAATGAGCATCTATGTCTCGAATTGTAGCGGTCCGGAAAGAAAGAGTACTGGTTAGAAATATAGGTCCGAAAGTAAGAATATTGATCCATCTCTTGTTTTACCTACTAAAAATAAACTATCTACTTATCTTTAATTTGGCCATGACAATAAACTTATCACTTGCCTTGAAAAGAATAGTAAAAATAGATAGCTAGAGCCACGATTAAGTAATCCTGAAAATAGGAACGGCCGTAAGGTGGCAGTCTTAGAACAAGTTCATAATTGTAACTGTCAAGCCACTTGTTACATTTACAGTGAGGAAGTAATGGGGATCAGGATCTAATTCACAGCTCAAGAGTCAAGGTTCATAGCTTCAGCTACCAGTTAGGTAGGTACTGTATAAATAATAGGTACTGTATATTGTAATATTTGCAATAGGTATTTTAAATTGTTAAATAAAATGAGCGGATTAATAATCTAATGGCCCTAGCAATATGTACCTACTTACATCGACTTTTCCTCGTTCACCTTCCAGCCTCTGATGGAAAGCCTACTTCTTTTTTAAATGTTAAAGGGTCTATCTTCCTCTCACCTGGTCATAGAATACGCCAGGCTTGAGATATTTTTTTCAACGCAGCTCGTACCAAAATCTAATTTGATGATTGCTAAACTTTTGTAAACAGGAAAGCTTAGCCCAGCGGACATGCAGGGTGGAACATTCACGATCAGCAACGGTGGCGTATTCGGCTCACTGCTGTCAATGCCCATCATCAACCTGCCACAGTCAGCGATCCTCGGGATGCACGCGATTGTGCAAAGACCTGTTGCGGTAGGGACGAAGGTAGGTCAGGCGCTTCCCTTCTCTCTCTGGACACGAAGAGGCAGATATAGAAGGTGGAACTAGCTTAAGTTCAACAACCCTACAATGCTAAGATTTATCAACGGAATACTGATACCGTTGCCCTTACTTGAGACCCAGACCCATTGGCAGACCGGAGACTCGGTCACTCAAAATCCAGGTCCACTAGGGAAATACTTATATTGTTTTGTATTTTTGTAAAGAAGCTGCGAATAATCACAGTGGATGTACAGGGTGACCCAAAAATAGCACGTCACAGTGACACCGGAGATTCCCCACTACCGTGCTAAGCCAAAAAGGCCTATGTCCGAAAATTACCAAATTCTGTTTTTTTTTGCGTTGGATTCCTTAAGCTACAAGGAATAAAAACTCTCTGTCTCTGTTAACGAAAAAGTCGTATTTTTATTATAAGTGCCTTAAAACGACTAAAAAAATTGATGTAAGACTGGTTTTTCCCTTAATTCCTAAGGAAATCTACGTATGTATAAAATACTTACCAATTTGGTCGTATAGTTCCGTTACCAACTAATAGATAAGGTGTCCATTGTAGTAACATTAACGCATTCCTAAGCCAATTGGACGTAAACCATGCTTTGTCCTTATCAGTCATTGTGACTTTTGAATTTGGCAGATAAGGACAAAGCATGGTTTAGCTACCCCACGGTTATTTAACGTTAAACGAAAAAGATACTCATTTAGTTGTCTATTCTAAATAAGTTCTATTTTGCTCATAAGCGTTGTTGTGATATTTATTAATTAAATAACTACTAATTGGGAAAAATAGAGATCTCATTTCATAAGTATTGATTACATACATACATAAACTCACGCCTTCGTTCCCGGAGAGGGGTAGGCAGAGCTACAGAATTACCTACAACTCTAAAAACTAATACACAACCTGTCACTAATATACACTGTTAAACATCTTAGCCTAATTGTGCAAAATGTGGTTATTGATTACATTTCATAATATAATATGTAACTTACAAAACACAAGTACCTAGATTGCTTCAAGATGAGTCATCAATTTATATGACTAGATCTGTTTATTTTTATAACATTTGCTAGGAGAACTTAAATAAAAGTTTAGTACATACCAATTTACATTTAATTACTTAATACAAACCAAAAAAGGAATGTTTTCTTTCAATTGTAGTGAGACAATTAAATAATTGACTAACTATAATTTTCTTAAATTTAAGTTGAAACCAGTTAGTTTTTTGTTTTTTTTTGTTTTAATATTTAAAAAAGAGGAGTTTCTGAAGAGCAATAAAGTCAATTTAATTATTTTTCTCTTTTTTTTTACCATACTTCATCCACTCAAATATTGTATTACATTGCTATAGAAACCTTCATAGAAAAATAAGATAAAATGTCGTATAACACGTAAAGAATATACTCAAGTGCTTAGCAAAAAAGTCGTAAGTCCGTTTTAAGTTAAAAATATATATAATTTTGAGTTCAAAATATAACAAATGTATGGCTCTTTTTTTAACTAAACCATAAGTACAAAAAAAAATAAGAAGTCCGGGTTTAGGTGGAGTTTTAGGTTGCGACGTTGAAAAACATAAAAGCGCGTTTATCTCGAAACCGTCAAAACGCCTATAGGCCTTTTTGGCTAAGCACGGCAGCCCAGCCTAAGACCAAGCAAACCAGCTTACCGTGACCTCAGTTAAAGTTGTACTGTTTTCAAGTTATGACAATTTGAAGTTTTTTCTTATTTTTCACCTCTTTTGGCATTGTAGGTTTTACTTGGATAGCTTTAGAATTTAGTTTTTTTATTTGTACGCTGTCATTAATTGTTAAGAGTGGACTGTATTGTAATATTTTTATTTATTTTGTTAATACGACACGACACGATAGACGCAAACGATAACGAAACTACTACAAATATTATATGCCGAATACCTTGAATAATCAAGAGAACACTCACCTCATGCGGTGCAGCGGTGAATCCTCACTGCTTTCAAGTGCAGGCCTTCCAGGCCCCGAGCTTAAGTACTAAAGACTTACCGAGGCTCCTGTTCTACCTGCAGCTTGATTAGCAGCATCAGCAGGCGTCCTTCCGATTGTCCAAGGTATTGGAGGTGGTACCGACACGAATTAACCACCAAACATTTAAATTGTAGTAACCGACACTTTTTACGTGGCAGCTCGCGCGCGATCCAAAAGGGAAGAGATTCTATTACATGACAGTTCAACTGACATCTTTGTTGAATGTTGCCATATCTAAATTCTAAACTGAGCGGATACTTAACATTCCGCCCACCAAAATACAAGGTATTTTCGAAATTACCATCGATATACGAAACTTACTAGCTAAAATGCAACGAAAAGGAGGTAAGGAACTTCCAACGATCACGAGAATACCAGTTTCAAGTTCAAGCTAAGAACCCGACAACTTAGGTATCTAATTATTAACTTAACTAATTTTGGAGAGGTAGTGGGCACAGCTTTACTACAGGACGTTTATACTCCCCTGATGCAGTGCGGATAGTTACGACTCTACAAGTACCATCAGCACCCGGATGAAGCTGCACCACTCTTCCTAAATTCCATTTTAAAGGGCTACATTGTTCATTTATTACGAGAACCATGGTTCCTTCGACAAGATTAAGTTCTTTGTTAGACCATTTGTGACGTTGCTGAAGCGTATGGAGGTACTCTAAATGCCACTTACGCCAGAAATCTTGGTGCATTTGTTGTAGTAGCTTCCAACGTTGAAGGGGACTAACTTTAACTTCAGTTAAAATTGGTTCAGGAAGAATGGTTAACGGTTCCAAAGTTAGGAAGTGACCCGGTGTCAACACAGAAAAATCGTTAGGATCTGAACTTAAAGGCGATAAAGGGCGCGAGTTGAGGAGAGCTTCAATTTGGGTCAACAAACTGTAAAACTCTTCAAAGGTGAGGCGTTGCGAACCGATTATTCGCGACAAATGAGTTTTAACCGACTTTACTCCTGCTTCGGCTAAGCCAGAGAAGTGAGGGCTACCAGGAGGGTTAAACACGAACTCTATATGCTCTTGTTCAGAAGCAGTAGACGTTAGGTCCCGAATTATATTACTCGCGCCAACGAAATTTGTTCCTTGATCCGATATCAATTTTGAACAGCGGCCTCTTCGCGCTATAAAGCGCCTGAGAGCGGCTAGATAAGCTTCAGACGTTAGCTCCGACACGAGCTCTAGGTGTATTGCCTTTGTGGCAGTACACACGAAAACACAAATATATGATTTATACGATTTACTGCCCCGGGCTCGGCCAAGAGAAATGGTGAACGGACCGGCATAATCGACAGCGGCCGACGAAAATGGTTTAAGTTGGCTGACACGAAACGACGGCAAATCTCCCATGAGTGGGGATGGCGCCACCCGTGGACACACACGAAAACATTTAACACACGACGTTATAACAGAGCGAATAGCCCGCTTGGCTGACAAGATCCAGAATTCCTGAGCGATAAGATTTTGCAAGGTTTGCAAACCAGGGTGCAGGAACTTACGGTGATACTCTTCGATAATGAGCGAAGTGACTCTGTGGTCCCGAGGTAGCAACAAAGGGTGCTTCTTCTCATAGTCCATGTTATGACTATGAGAGAGGCGACCGCCCACCCTCAGCAAACCCTCTTTGTCCAAGAAAGGATATAGTTTACGAAGAGGTTTGGGAAGTGAATTCGTTGATTCCTTTTGTAAAACTCGGATTTCAGTCGAGAAGACACGCTCTTGAACGTGTCTAACGAGAAACCGAATGGTATAATGAGTTTCAAGGGACGACAGAGCCTTTCCGATTAATTTCCGGCTAGGATTTTTCAAATTATGAAGATAACGAAAACAATACGATAAGACATTAACGACACGACGAAAAGACGAAAAACGCGACAAAATTTTATCGATAAAGTCAGAGTTAAGGGCACTAAACAAAGTCAAAACCTTTTCTTCTTCGAAAGCCGATCGATCAACGAGAGGTACGTGACTTGGCCAATTCTCTTTTGGACGCGACAGCCAGGGTGGCCCCGCCCACCATGAATCACACTGCACTAAATCAGCTGGAAGTAAGCCACGAGAACCGTGGTCTGCTGGGTTATCCGCTGTGGGCACATGGTGCCAAGAATCGGGGGCTATCTTGTCCTGAATTGAAGCAGTCCTATTGGCGACAAAGGTCTTCCATCGCGAGGGACAGGATTTTATCCATGTCAGAGCGACAGTCGAGTCAGACCAAGCATACGTAACGGTGTCCTGGTAAATATCTTTGAGAGCGTGTGAAACCGCTGACATCAGGTCAGACAGAAGCACTGCAGCTAACAATTCTAAGCGTGGTATCGAGAGTTTACGAAGCGGTGCGACCTTTGATTTAGCGCTACAAAGGCGCACAATGATCTCCCCGTTATCGTTAACTACGCGACAAAAGATTACAGCGCACATCCCGCGCTCCGAGGCATCACTGAAACCATGGAACTGGAGATCCCGAAACGAAACTATCATTCTCCGAGGGATGGAGAGCGAACTCAAGGACGAAAATTGAGATTTTAATTTGAGCCACTCTATAGCGATTAATTCAGGAACATCATCATCCCAATGCACACCCGATAACCACAAGAGCTGCATAAGATACTTAGCGAGAAAGACGACAGGCGAAAGGAAGCCTAACGGATCATAAATCCGAGCGATATCAGAGAGGATGGATCGTTTAGTGCAACGACCATCCAGGGCAGTGGTTTTAAACGAGAAAGTATCCGATTTAGGCAACCACAAAAGCCCTAAAATCTTTAACGAGACGTCATGAGCGTCCTTGAAATTACGAAATTGTTCTGAATAAAGATCGGAATCCGACAAATCTTCAAGAAACTCTCGACAATTCGACGTCCACTTCCTCAAATGAAGGTGTGCCGACGACAAAATCTTTAACAACTCATCCCGAATATGCACAGCACTCTCGACCGAGTCCGCACCAGACACGATGTCATCAACGTAACAGTCTCTGTCGAGAACTGCAGCACCAAGAGGGGCAGTAGAGGAGAACTTCTTTGCCAACTTTAAGATGCACCATAGTGCTTGATAAGGTGCGCAGGAGACACCATATGTCACAGTAAGTAAACGAAAATCCTGCACAGGTTGATCTGGAGACGACCGCCACAAGATCCGTTGGTAATCGCAATCCAGAGTGTCGACGAGAAACTGACGGTACATTTGTTTTATATCTCCTGTGAAAACTACGGCATGCCAGCGAAATCGAATCAGCAAATCGAAAATATTCTTTTGTAATTTTGGGCCTGGCAATAAAACCTCATTTAATGACCTTCCTTGAGCATCCTTAGCACTGGCATCAAAAACTGTACGTAAAGGGGTAGAAACGGAATCAGGCCTTAGCACTCCATGATGAGGAATATAATAAAAGTTGCCTTCATTTGACGAAGGGGCTTCAACCACTTCCATATGACCATAATTCAAATAGTCTTCCATAAAGCTGACATAAGCTTTACGAAATTGAGGATTCAAAACAAACTTCCTTTCCAAATTTAAAAGTCGCTTTAGAGCGATATCACGAGAATTGGAAAACCGGGGCTTATCCTGAGGATCAACAAAAGTTAATGGCACGACCATCCTTCCTGTAGGATTACGACAATAATTAGCCTCCATATGGTTTTCACACGACAAATCATTTTTCGACAAAATAACCGATTTAGGAGCTTCGACATTTTCTATCTCCCAAAACCGCTTAATATTATTGTCTAAAGACAAATTCGACACGAAGACAGTCCTGGGTTGCGACACCAGAATCGTCACGAAAACGACAACGAGAAAAGTCAATGCCAATAGCACATTCACCCATCACTATCCAGCCGAAAACAGTGCGGACGGCAACAGGCTGACCTGCCTTGCCCTTAACAAGACCAGGTTGAAGCGCTGACGCGAGAAAATTGACATTGACCAACATATCGATAGGTCCTGGTTCATAGAAATGTGGATCAGCAAGGTCCAAATTCCTAATATGATTCCAGGTCGAAATATCAATTTGACCAGATGGCATATCTGAACAAATTTGCGACAAAACGAAAGCTTCGAACGAAAATCTATTTTTATAATTTCCATTTAAAGGAAATATTTCACATTTAACAGAACCTAAAGTTGCTGCTGTTGTTTGACCGATACCATGTACTGACTGTTGACAGTCGTCTATATGCAACCCGAGCCGATCTACAGCAGCCTTTGTTATAAAGTTGCAGGCGCTACCTGAATCTAAAAGGGCACGGATTGACACTAACTTTCCGTGACAGTCATTTATCAAAACAACAGCAGTTGAAAACAAAACCTGAGAGTTATAAGTTGGGACCGATAAAGAGGTAAAATGGGAATTTGATTTTGACTCATTAGCGGTCTCAACGCCTTTATTAAAAAGAAGCAGTGTATGGTGACGATATGTACATTTTTCACAGCGTGTAATTGACTTGCAATATTTCATAGTGTGCGATGGCTTTAAACATAAGATGCAAAGTCTTTCCTCCTTCACCTTTGAAAACCTCTCCGCAGGTGTTAGCTTCAAGAAACTAGGGCACTTTCCCAACTCATGACCAACATCTGAGCACATTGGACAACTACAACTAGGAACTGATGGTACGATAAGCGAAGATTTATTTCTAAAAGTTGGTTTAATACTAGTAACATTCAGTTTTATATTTGAATTTTCTAATGCTTTACTCCTCTTTTCAATAAAATTTCTTAAATCCTCAAACCTTGGAATGTCAATATTAGAGTCAAGTTGCAATTCGAAAGCTTCCCGAGTAGCGATATCTAACTTTGACCACAGTAAATAATAAAGCATGAAATTCTCATCAGGTAACTGAAATTTCGACAAAATATTTAAATTTTCATTAAATGTCCTGAACACCCTATCCAGATCATTTTTATTTTTAACACACTCGCAATTTAACAACCTTTCATAATAAATAAGTGCAATTTGTCTTTTCCTGTCATAGTACTTAGACAAAGTCTGATAAGCACTTAAATAATTGTCATCCGATAGAGGAAAACTCTTGATCAATTCATATGCGGAATTTTGTACACTCGATACCAGATAGTGTAACTTTTCAACATTTCTTATGTTCCGAGTATGAATCAATGAATCAAAGAGCTCCTTAAAAGACACCCAATTCTCCAGCTTTCCATCAAAAGGTTTAATCGATATTTTAGGTAGCTTAGCCAAATAATTGTCATTAGAAACGACAGGTTTGTGTTCTCTTTCAGCACTTTGCCTTAATCTAAATTTCAAAGACTTCATCAGTGTCTCAAAATCATTAGTTACTTTATATTCCTCGGAACGTTGTGAGTAAGAGGACGTAAAACTCGAATTTGTGCATCATGAAAATCCTTCTCCAAGTCTTTAAAATCTTGTTCATTATAACCAACTAAATCTGAACTTTCTATATACTCTAATCTCGTAATACAATAGTCTCGCGCGACACGATACACATCAACCGTCGCGGGTTCGACCTCACTATCACTCATTTTACTCGGTTTGTACAGAACGCAAGCTGAAAAACAATAATATCATACAAAATCACGAAAATAAATATTCAGTATCAATCAAATGTCAGAACATAAGCATATGACGTTTAAGTTGGCACAGATGCAACAATAAGTCTGAGCAATGAGCGACACGGTTGCGTTCCGTTACACACTAACTGTTAACTAAACCAAGTTACTAGAAACAATTAATTTAATTTTCGTTTATTTATATTACCTTTAAATATTTAGAACTACGAAAATTAAAATAATTATTAATTTAATAATAATTAATCCGAAACAACAAATTCCCAAAACGATATTTCCTAACGATGATATTTCCGAACGCAATAATATAAGCATACCCTACAATTTGGTGGACGAAAATAATAACTACGAAACGACAAATTATACACCAAAATGCAAGGAACTTTACTTAAAAACAGTCGAAATAAAGCGAAATATCCACAGTTCGCGCTTCCAAGGATCCGCTCGATGGACCAAAAATGTTAAGAGTGGACTGTATTGTAATATTTTTATTTATTTTGTTAATACGACACGACACGATAGACGCAAACGATAACGAAACTACTACAAATATTATATGCCGAATACCTTGAATAATCAAGAGAACACTCACCTCATGCGGTGCAGCGGTGAATCCTCACTGCTTTCAAGTGCAGGCCTTCCAGGCCCCGAGCTTAAGTACTAAAGACTTACCGAGGCTCCTGTTCTACCTGCAGCTTGATTAGCAGCATCAGCAGGCGTCCTTCCGATTGTCCAAGGTATTGGAGGTGGTACCGACACGAATTAACCACCAAACATTTAAATTGTAGTAACCGACACTTTTTACGTGGCAGCTCGCGCGCGATCCAAAAGGGAAGAGATTCTATTACATGACAGTTCAACTGACATCTTTGTTGAATGTTGCCATATCTAAATTCTAAACTGAGCGGATACTTAACATTAATAGATAATTAATATGAAAGATAAGAAAAATAAGAAAAAACTTTAAATTGGCATAACTTGAAAACGGTGCAACTTTTACTGAGGTCATGTTGACTGGGTTGGTTCGTCTTAGGCTGAGGAATCTCCGGTGTCACTGTGACGTGCTATTTTTGGGTCACCCTGGGGCCCAGACAAGAGGCAAACGCTTCCAGGCGTTTTCCTTTCTATAAAGTTCAACGCCTAGGCGTTAGCGTCCAACATATGTCAGACAAGAGGAGTTAGAATAGAGAAACGTGCTGTCGATTCTGCGTTACGCTCATTGTGCGCTATAATAATAATTTAGCCTTTTGTTGTTTTATATAGATTTAAGTTTAATCTTTTCAGAGGTCCAGCGAAACATAATCATTATTCAATTAACACTTTATTTATTACACAATGAGTTGCATACAGTGATGTTCATGACAAGAGAGATTTGGGGGGAAACGAGCTGTCAAAAGTGACATAACGTTCAGAAATTATTATTCGTTTAACACCCCGCCTCGATTGATACTATTTTAATTACAAAACAAAATTTTGACATCAATCGTTAAAAAAAAATATAGCAAGTTATTTAACATTACAATTTTAAGCAATATTTAAATTACTTTTCATGTAACAAAGTTTTTCACATGACAAACTTTTAGTTAACAAATCAGATATATTTTCATTAGTAGATATGTATTTCACAATTATTTCTTTATTAATAATCAAATCTTTTAAGAAATGGTTTTTAATGTCAATGTGTTTAGCACGTTTGCTATTCTCAAAAGATTTAGATAATTGTATTGCACCTTTATTGTCCATGTAAAGAATGCACTTTATTTCACTATTGAGTCCACTCAAATCACTCAATAAGCCTTTAACATATAGTAAGTCACAAGCACTGGTAGCCGCTGCAACATATTCTGCTTCCACTGTGGAAAGTGCCACACACTTCTGTTTTCTGGAAAACCATGATACTAAACAACCATTGTAGAGAGTAACAGATCCGGATACACTCTTTCGATCTGTATGATTACCTGCCCAGTCTGCATCAGAATAAGTTTCTAAGGAATTATTTTCAGATTTTTCAAATATCAGTCCCATATTATCTGTCCCTTTTAAATATCTTAGTATTCGTTTTGCTTGTGTCCATAGGCTTTTGGTAGGTTTATCTAAATATTGACTAAGATATGATACTGAGTAGGCAATATCTGGGCGGGAAAATGTAGCCACAAACATAAGTCCACCTATCAGTTGTCTATATGGCACATCTTGAATTATGTCTTCTTTCTCATCATACTGGTAATTTTTCTGCATTGGTGTAGTTGTACTTTTGCAGTCTGTCATATTAAATTTTGCAAGCATTTTATGTATTTGCTTCTTTTGCGTAATTTTTAAATGATTTCCTTTTGTTTCTATTTCCATACCTAGGAACATCTTTGGAAAACCAAAATCTTTCACTTTAAATTCTTGCTTCAAACCCTCTATAACTTTAGCCATATTTTCATCATCTCCAGTTAATATAATATCATCAACATAAATTACCATCCATACTTTAATTTCTTCTCCTTTGTATAAACAAAAATCATGCAGTGATCTTTTAAACCCTTTTCTTTCAACATAATCATTGAATCTTTGATTCGAACATTTCGGACTTTCTCTTAAGCCGTATAATCCTCTATTTAGTTTCAACACTTTGTCTTTTGTTTCTTGTATTCCTTGTGGTGGTTTTATGTATACTTCCGATTCAAGTGTCCCATTGAGGGGACATCCAGCTGTCTTATGTTCCAATTGTTTTGTACTGCGTGTGCTAGTAGTGTTCGTATAGTCGAAATCCTAGCAACAGGAGCATAGTTCTTCCCAAAGTCTTCTTGTTCTCTTATCTGAAACGCTCGTGCTACTAGTCGAGCCTTTTTCACACCATTATCTTTTGTTTTAAAAACCCATTTTGTGTCTATAGCCTTCTTATTGTCTGGTAGGTCTGTCACTGTCCAAGTATTCATTTTCTTTAAAGCTTCTATTTCTGTATTAATTGCATCTCTCCATCCTTCACTAATAGCCTCTTCATAGCTTTGTGGTTCCTCTTCATTATTTAATAAACAGTATGCTTCATTTAGCTCATATTCTTGAAGGTGTTTTGGTTTATGTATTACTCTTCCACTTGCTGTCTTTCTTTCCTTTATTTCATTATATTCTTCATTTTCTTCTTCCTCATTATTTTCAACTGGTTCATCATTTTCTTGTCTTTTATTTAATTCATTGTATTTTCTGTCTCTTGAATGTTCTTTTTCTTTTACTTCTATCTCAACTTCTTGCTCTTCATTTAATCTATGGACATATTTTAAATTTTTCTCATTGAATTTTATATCTCTTGTGATTGAAACTTCATCTGTCTTAGGATCCCATACTTTATATCCAGTTCTTCCGTATCCTATCATTCTTACTTCTTTTGCTCTTGAATCGAACTTGTCGCCTTTAGGTATTATCATCATCCATCCTTGGCATCCAAAAGGTTTCAATTTTTTTAGGTTAAATTCTCTTCCAAATATTATAGCAGGTATCTTGAAATCAATCGCTTTGGATGGACACCGATTTATCAAGTATGTTGCTGCTAGAACAGCATGGCCCCATAAGTATCTTGGTAAGTTTGACTCGTCCAATATAGTTCTTGCCTTATCATATATTGTTCTGTTCATTCTTTCACTTTTACCATTCATTTGTGGGCTGTATGGTAAACTGTACTCTATTTTAATTCCTTTATCATAACAGTAGCTTTTAAATGATTTTGATGAGTATTCCCCTCCATTATCACAGCGAATTCTCTTGATTCTAATTTCCTTTTCCAACTCAATTTCTTTTATATATTTAATTAGGTTATCAGCAGCTTCTGATTTATTTTTCATCAAATATGTCTGTGTCAAATGCGAGAAATCATCTATTATTGTCTGGAAATATCTGTAGCCTTCCTTAGTTGCTGTTCTGGTAGGTCCTGACGCATCTGAATGTATCAGTTCGCCTATTTTAAGAGCTTGTGCATGTTGCACAGTCTGGAATGGTAATCTTGTACTCTTGTATTTTAAGCATGTATCACAATTGTCATTATTATATGGCAATTTCATTATCGCCAATCCCTTTCTATTCAAATGGCCCAATCTAACATGCCATATATTATTTTCATCACTTGAATACTTACAATGCTCCATTTCTTTTTTCCATAATTTTAATATATGCAGTTTTCCTTGTCTTTCGCCATAATAGGTCTTTGTCTTTGTATGTATCTTCAATTGACCATTCTTAAACACTACTGTATGCCCTCTCTCTTGTAATTTACTCACGGAAAGTAAATTATGTGTAAGTTTTTCAACCACTAATCCTTCAATTTTAACAGAATTATTTTGACACTGTAACTGTAAAATTCCTTCCTTTCTAGCAACAAGTTTTTGCCCATTAGCCACTTTAATGTATATTGGCTCATTTAACTCTTCAACATTATCCATTATCTCTTCATATTCAGATTTTATAAAATTATGTGTTGCTCCAGAGTCGACAACAAATATTATTGAGGTATCTTCTTGCTCTGAATTTTCTTGTGCGGATAAAGTTATAAATGTAGATTCCTGGTTGTTATCTTGTTCTGCATAGCTTACCGTTGTTCCTCTCATACCTCTTGCTCTAAAGTTCCTGCCTCGGGATCTGCCTCTGCCTCGACTTCTGCCCCGGCTTTGTGAAAAATTCTGTCTCTCATTATATTTACATTCATATGAAATATGACCATTTTTACCACATTTGTAACAAGATATAAAACTTGATTCATTCTTGTTCAAATTTTGTTTATTTTCTTCACCATTTAATTTTAATTCTGCATCTAATAGTCTTGACTTAATAAATTCTATGTCCAATTCCTTGTTGTCACTCATTGTCTCTAATGTTGTTATGACGGTATCATATTCGTTAGGTAAAGTCAGCAACAGGTGACATATTTTGTCGCTTTCATCAATCTTTGTACCGGTAACCTCCAGTTCCGTAATCAAGGTGTCAAATTTTAGGAAATGCTCTTGTAGTTTGTCTGTGGGTAAGCATTTTAATGCCAATAATCTTTTTCTTAGGTATAGTTTATTGAATACGCTTTTTCTTTCAAATACCTTATCCAATTGTTTGAACATGTCGGCCGCAGTCGAACATTTCTTTACGTATTCAAGATATCTATCTGACAAACACTGAACAATTATGGAGCGCGCCTTCGCGTCATCTTCCTTTTTGTCCTTCGTCTCGGACTTTAACACCTCGTTTAAACCTTTTTCCTCAAGTAAAATCTTTACTCTGAACTTCCAATTGGAGAAGCTGACGCCATCACACAATTTCGGGTACGTATTCGTATTACTTGCCATCTTTTCGTATTACACTGATCAACCACGCTCTGCTGTTGTTTTATATAGATTTAAGTTTAATCTTTTCAGAGGTCCAGCGAAACATAATCATTATTCAATTAACACTTTATTTATTACACAATGAGTTGCATACAGTGATGTTCATGACAAGAGAGATTTGGGGGGAAACGAGCTGTCAAAAGTGACATAACGTTCAGAAATTATTATTCGTTTAACAAAATTGTCTATGCTTAGCGCAAATTTAAACGTCAATGTCAAACGTTATAGTGACAACAACTGTCAGTCAAAGTTTTAGGTTAGGTTACGAGGTAAAATTTCAGCACTTAATACTTAATGCGAGACTTAAATTTATTGAACGGCATATTTGATATTGACAATATCAGTAGGTATCTTATTGTAGAAGCGTATAAAGTTCCCCGCGAACGATGTGCTGACTTTACGAAGACGGTGACATGGGACTACGAGTTTATAATTGTTAAATAAAAATACTTGAATGTTTGTACGTTTGTCCTCTATATTCGTTCCTAAACCATTGATCAGATTGTGATCAAACTTTGGTAGGGTGTTCCTGAGGACGCCCTCGAGGGTTTCTGGCCCAAAAAGCTATAATCTACTATTTTAATTTACATGGCATTGCGACGGATCCCAGTTACAGCTAGTAATAAATAAACCACATTTAAGTAGTTAGGTTAGCTTCTCGTCGCTTCGAACGAGAGTCCACAATGCAAGACTGCTACCTTTCAGGTCACAAATTGGTACTTACTGAAATCTCAATGATTTTAGCTAAAGACCAATTATTTTTGTGTTTCCTTAAGTCCTTCTAATGTAGTGGATCCAAAAAATCTGCACAAAGTCGATGCCAAACAGTAGGTGGCTGTGGCCACAGAGCACTCCTTATAAGCATTTACTTTAGGTAATTTAATAAATAAAGAATATTGAGCATGGCAAAATTATCTAAATTAATATATAAAGGTAAACAATTAAAATACTTTTAAATTCAAACATTTAATTTTTTATAAAATTTTCACCATTTACCAAAATTTGATGTTTTAATAAATATGAAAATAACTCTGTACATGTAGGAGCTTATTGAATAGATGATGGTTATCCACATTAATGCAGTGCCTAACTGCCAACACACCCAACCTTCATAATATCTTAATTAGCTAAATAAATGCAAATACAATACAAAAATCTCACAATGGTTATAGCCAGGGATCGGAAATTCGGATCAATATTTACCTAAAGTTGGCAAAATCCCGGAAAAAGATAGGCAAACATGGCGTCGACTTCTTAAAAATATTATTTTAATAATATAAGTTCCGGGATTCTGGGATTCTACAAAATTTTAATATAATAATTACTTTACATATAGGATAAAACATTCATTTTTGCTCCTATAAGTTCGATAGGTTAATGAGTTACAGGTAAATTAAATAACTTGTTAAATCAATACATGGAAAATAACTTCAAACAGTTAATATAAATAATTGATTATGAATTAATGCCGGTGCAATTTATTTATTTTGAAATCCCAGAAATTTTAGTAATGAATTCTATGATTGAGTCCGCCTCCATACAACTGAACAACAAAGCCGGTGCGAAAGTATAGGTAAATATCGATCCGAATTTCCGATCCCTGGTTATAGCATATTATGAAGGTAAACAATACTATTTATTAAAATAAGTTGAGCAGGCCGAAGCAACGTTCGATACAATTCCTGGCCTGCACGTGCCTCCTAGTGTAAGTCTCCTCCCTTGACCCTGGTGCGGCATCCAAAATAGGCGTCATCAACCAGGGTCGCAGTGGATACCCCGAGTCGCCTTGAACAAATACACAACAATTAAAAAAAAAAAATTGAGACAGCACGGTTAGCTTACAACTACTAGATAGTGACTTGAACGCTAGGAAGCCTTCGATCGATCCAGGTTTTGCTCGAGACTTTTTAATATCGTCACCAAGCATATAGGTACCTAAATGTCATCGTATCTTGATAGTTTGAAAAGGTAAAATTATAATATATTTAACATAAAAAAGGCACTTTATATATTTATGCAATTCTTTATACATTTTGCGGGTTCATGTCGTACGAGTGTACGTTAGTGTTAAGTACCCCCCTATAGCAAATAAAAAAAAGTTTTGAAATATTTAATTTTCTATATACCTACATAATATGTTTATCATTGTTCTAGTACCCATATTACAAGCCTAGAGCTTAGTTTGGGACTAAGTTAATGTGTGAGATTGTATTGATTGAAGCAGGACAGCAATCAACTTCTGCAATTTTTATTGCTGGTCTATTTCATGCTCATATTATTGAGTAACAATATAGACTTATATTGTTTGGCTTAAGACTTAAGAACTGATAAGGTTTTTGTAAAAAAAAAAATGCAAGTGCAATGTAATGGAGGCGCAATCAAATGAATGTACCTATTTGCAGGACTCCTGGAAAGAAGTGGACTCAAATAAACAAAAATCAATATTGTTTAACATTGATCAGACTTATAGAAAGCATGCATACATAAGCCCACTCCTTTATTCCCAGAGTGAGGTAGGCAGAGCTACAGAATTACTAACAACTCTAAAAACTCGTTAATAATTCTGTAACCACATTTTGCATAATTAGGCTTCCCCCAATGTGTATTAAATTAATATATTGATTGTTATGTATGAGAAGTGTATAATTAATTATTTTAATAATAATATGTAGCTATGTAGTTGAGTTTTATTTCACCAAATCTTAACATTCAAATTCAAATTCGTTTATTGCAAGTCATATTACAGGTATATAGATGGAATTACATGGAAGGTATACATATGACACCCTGCAAGGGCGTAGCAACATAGGACAGTAGGGCTAGGACCTAATTATTAGAATAAAATAAAAGCTACGAATATTGCACATATCAATAATTCTTACATAACTTATTTATTTTTTATGTATAGTTTTTTTTTTTTTTTTCCCATATACCTATGTATTTGTAATTATATTACTTGTACATTATAAAGAATTATACCTACTTGAATTCATTTATCTCTAAATTCGGTATTTAAAAATTATCACTTAAAAATATTTTTAACTTGCTTATAAATAAAGGGTTTTTATTTTCACTTTTGATGGAATTTGGTACATGGTTGTATATTTTAATCATCATAATTATGGTGTGGACTCCAGCAACTAATCTTAATTTGGTTAACGGTAGTTTAAGTTTATTAAGATTTCTTATTTCTCTTTGTTTCTGTGAGAGTCCGGAATAAGTGTGAAAGTTTTCTGATAAATTTACAAGATTCTAAAATATACATGGATGTAAGGGTCAGTATTTTAAACATTTTAAAGTGGAGGCGGCAGGAGTCCTTAGGATCAATATTTGCCAGTATTCTGACACACTTTTTTTGCAGGATAAATACAGCATCTACCTCACAACAATTACCCCACAATAAACAATCAATCAATCAATCAATCTTAACTTGCAATTAATAAACCATTTTTTTACATACTGTTGAGCTTACTAATATTAATACATACCTACCTACCTTCTTCTCATATAACAAGGTGATATTTGGAGCTAAACCAATTTATTGAACTAACATAATTTAACATTTATATTAATTAGTTAAGACCTTTTGGAAAATATTTATCCCTTACGTAATAAAATAATACAACTCATAACCAAGTAACTTATCCTTATAATGGTGTCTAACTTGCAGAATTAGCTCTGCCAGACTCAAAACATTTGGTGCATTTCTTGTTCAATATACATAATCACTTCAAATTGTTTATTGTTATTTGGATTGTAATGAGAAAACCACACAGGCAAGAATTCTTACCTAGAAGCCAAACACATAGAAAGTAAATTACCTATTCATAGAATCTGTATTATAGTAGGTATAAATTGTTTGAACTTACCATTTGAATATTTAATTAATGGTATCCTTTTCTATTACTTATAATATTGGTGTTCGTTCATCCACGCTTGGCCTTACAAGGGCAATGTGGGTGCAATCAATGCAAATTACTCCTGGCAGGCGGAACTTTCTTTGAAACCTGTACAATATTTTTATAGTTAGATACAATGGCTTTAGTTTACAATAGGTGATTAAGTATCATATTATCAAAGGGATAGGGCTCCAGTCTAGAATATAGGTACTTACTTCTTACTTTTGTTTGCAAGCCGACCTCGCCAGTTGTGTTTGGGGAAATGTTATCCACTTCCCCACAACGCTAGGATGGTTGAGGGCTTGCACCACTTGCCTGATGCAGCGACTTGGTGTCCGCTGCGTCAAGTGTTGTGAAACCCCCACCACCGTTTGGTCGGACCCCGTCGCAAAGAACGTGAGAGCACATAGAACCTGAAAAAATAACTAGGAAATAAGCGTCCACATCAACATAACATAGTTGCTATGCATAATATCACTTATAAGATCACTTATAAGACACAGGAATAGTGTAACGTTAACGTCGAGAGGAATCTCCCTGGTTCCTCTCAACGAGGTTTGTGCTCTCAACTCGTCACATAGACGCCGAAATGTGCCCTTATCGATCCGGAACCGTTCAGCGAACAAACCTTCGGGCATTTCTTCTATAAGCTCCAAATTTGATCGCGATTCGTATCTTTGTTGGCGCCTCAACCTCCGAGCTTCGTTGCGGGCAGCCCACAGCAAACGCAAAGAATGCATTTTGGATTTAAAACAGTAATACACTATTGTCTCTCAAGCAAATTACAAAGTATCAGCCATTTTGAATTGTTTACTCGAAACGCTTAGCGCTTTTCTGCAAGTCTTCGGCGTGCGAATAGTTTTCTACATCGTACGGCAGAATACAGAACAGAATGCACGTCAAAAGGGCCACTTGACTAGCCATTTGTATGGATTATGTCATTGTGACAGCTCTTTTCGTTTTTCTGTTCGTTTAGAAATATTGCAGAAAAACGAAAACAAGTACGTTGGCTAGCCACTTAGCTATTCTCTTCGATAAACCACGTGACCAATTCGTGATCTCATACATTTGACAGCGATTCAACAGAAAAGCGAAAACGGCGTTTGCCTCTTGTCTAGGCCCCCGAAACGCTTAGCGCTTTTCTGCAAGTCTTCGGCGTGCGAATAGTTTTCTACATCGTACGGCAGAATACAGAACAGAATGCACGTCAAAAGGGCCACTTGACTAGCCATTTGTATGGATTATGTCATTGTGACAGCTCTTTTCGTTTTTCTGTTCGTTTAGAAATATTGCAGAAAAACGAAAACAAGTACGTTGGCTAGCCACTTAGCTATTCTCTTCGATAAACCACGTGACCAATTCGTGATCTCATACATTTGACAGCGATTCAACAGAAAAGCGAAAACGGCGTTTGCCTCTTGTCTAGGCCCCCCTGTATAGTTACGAGTATGAAGCGAAACCCCAGCCGCATCCGTCTGTTGGCTGTAAATCTTTAACTCTCTCTTTAGCTCTAAATCTCACGCTGACGGATGTTTTAAGTGTATATTTTTATGTACTATCTTGATTATTTCCAGATTGAAATACGGCCAATGATGTACCTCGCGCTATCCTACGACCACAGACTGATCGACGGCCGCGAAGCGGTCGTTTTCCTGAAAAAAGTAAAATCAGGCGTAGAAGACCCAACTTCTATCTTGGCTGGGATGTAGTTCTCACGCGCCTATTTTACTTTCCTTACAACGTTTTAATTCAAAACTTAAATTTAAAAGTAACAAAAAAAAAGAAAAATGTTTTATAGACGCGCATCTAAAGTTATGCGTCTAAAGTTATCAAGTTACCGCTTGCACGGACTTTGGGTAAGAAATAGATTGTACTAATACGAGAATACAAAACCTAGGCATTTGCAATATTAAAAAGGGTATCTTGCTTAGCCTTCTATATATGCCAGTTTATGTATTCTTTTACAAAAATTCATGAACATAGTCGTAATGCCTACTCTTATGTTTTGTAAAAAATATTAAGCTTTTGTTTCTTAAATAAAAATTGTATGGTTAAGAATAATACATTTGTTTTATTTTTTAATCACCATTATCATCATAACAAGCTTAATATTATTTCTCTCTATTCTTATCTAGGCTCTTGACACCATGAATACAAAACGACCTTAAACTTTCTCTTTCACTTGCTTAAAGTAAGTAGGTACAGATGTAGTGAATAATCCTTTCCCATCGTGTTTTGTCGGATAAGTTCGTATTTATCTTTCTTTCTCAATTAGCTTCAGTACACTTAGACAAAAAAGCGATGGGAAAGGATTATTCACTACATCTGTAACAACGTTTGGGTCTCCCTCTGCCTTGCCTCGATTTTTTCCTTCAAGTATTATATTTTTAACAAAAATATCGTGTCGTATCAATTCGGCCTCACTCACGGACCCACGTTAAACTTCCCACTTTTAGGGCAATGTCACTTCGTGATGAGATGACCATCAGCGCAGCGTAGCGTTATCCCGCTGCACTGCGATACTCAGTCTTCGGAAAAAAAGGAGCCTTGCCTGTTGGTCGCCAGACGCCGATTATTTTTTCTGACACTTGGGGAAATTTATTTGTGTCAGATGACCATGGCCCCAAACGTTTCCATAGCAAGTGCAGCAATTTGGCTATAAAAAAGCGTATTTGCGGCAATTCTGGCTGTGCATCGAAGAGAGGAAATCTGGGAGTGCCAGATCGCTATTCTTTGGATACACTATAATATCTAATTCTTATGAAAACTCAGGGAAATGAAACCTTTTTTTCTTTTCTAGCTATCTCACGAAACCTTTTTTTATTTTCTAGCTATCTCACATTTTATCAAACTTTTCGTGTTAATTACATTGATTTTACCCCAGAAACTATACAAAACGTTAACGTTACGTTAACCTGTAAAAACTAATTACTTGTATCTCAGTATGTCTCTCAAAGCCCAGAGAGACGTGCAAGTAAGGAAGCCGTACTTATGGCTCGGCGACCTTACTCGCCCGTCTATCACCCTAACGGCCTGGCCACGACTTCGGTCTTAGCGGCGAGCGGTGCGGCGCGCGGCGCGGCGAGACAGAGCGGAGCGGCGCGCATGCCACGGACTTCGCTCGCAGTCGCGTCAGCGGTTTCGTGCGTAGGGGACGTAATTAAAATGGCGTTATCGAAAATTGCTCTCGAATTTCTTGGAAGTAGCGCATAATTCAGACAGGACATTTTATTTTCTAGAGACGGAGTGCACGACTTAAATAGAAGTCGTCGTACATGTGGGGAGTTCTTTACTATGTATCAAGAATACAGAAAACACCCTTTTATTTCCTCCCATAATCGTTTTATGACATGCCTCAACTTATGTTGAGGATGTTTTGATAGCCATATTGCAGGCCTATTCAATATTTCTGTTATTAATAGGCCCGTATCCATTTTCCGCGCGCGAATCGTCTAAAAAAAATTATTCCAAGTTTTACCGCCCGAGCCGTCCCGTGAATAACGGGTGCAGACTCGTGATCACACCAGGTTGTCACACCACTACTATTCGACGGAGCCCTGCCCGAGGCAGGGCTCCTATTTCTGAGCGATTTGCCCTTCGGGCATCTAAAGATACCTAACGAACCTAACCTACCTACTTTTGCGGAATAAAAATGATTTCTGTCGAATTTCCGACCAAAGCGAGTAGCAGTGGTGTGACAACCTGGTGTGACCACGAGTCTGCCCCTTCAATAACGCTCGTCGCGCCGCGCTGAGGTCGTGGCATCCTTCCTTTGGTCCGTATCGTTGTTTCCCCGGCGCCGCGGCCCGCTCGCCGCCGCCGCCTGCCGCAAGACGCGCGAGCGACAGCGCCGTGGCACGTCTTTTAACAAGCTATGCTATTGTTTTTACCGCTCGCCGCTCGCCGCTGCCGCTGCCGCTCGCCGCGCGTGTCCGTGGCCCGGCCGTAAGTACGCGAACCTCTAAAGGTAAACACGGGCGAAAAAGATCGTCGAGCTTTAAGTACGTGTACTTACTCACCCGTCTATCTGGGGCTTCGGACGTTGACAAGCTCTCTTTCATCGCGCAATTTCCTATTTTTCGCAGCTTGTTTTACGGTCAGCGTCTGTTTGACAACTAATTTGACATACGGCCGATAAGGGCCTGCAGGGTCTTATGACGTGGAACGGGCTTGGCGTGGTTCCTGCGCCTCTAGTTAATATACCGCAATGTATACGCCACAGTCTCAAATATATATACACCGACCTTAATTGCTATGGCAATAAGGTATATGTGTACGTATTTCTAGCCTAGAGCTTAGTTTGGGACAAGGTCAATCTGTTCCCTTATATTTATTCTTATTTATTGTCATACAAAATCGAAAGATTACTAATTGGTCCACTGAGCAACGATTCATAGAAGAAATTCTAAGTAATAAAAGTATTTCTACTGACTCTTTAATTGTGTTTTAAGGTAAGTAAATATTTTAAAAGAAAACTCGTTTAGTTTTCCTTTAAACTTCAATACCGTATAATGTGCCTACTTTGCTCCCCCACGGGTAATCTTGCTCCATCGTTATATTGAGGTATTCTGTATTGTAAATCATTCTTGTGCTTTCATTCACTGCGCAGCTGGATGCATACATCAATTACTACATACATACATATCTTCACGCCTGTAATCCCAGAGTGGGCTAGGCAGAGCTACAGAATTACAACTTTAAAAAGTTGTTGATAATTCAGTAACCACAATATACATCAATTATTTTAAGAAAATTTGTCATCGGCCTTGTCTTATAAGTAACATACAAAAAAGTCACTATGGAGCATAGTTACCCATGGGGGAGCAAAGTAGGCACATTTTACGGTACCGCACAAATAATAATTTTTTTGCATAATTTAATAACAACATCATCAAAACTCTATTGAATTGTTAGAATGCCTTCTGCTAAAGGTAAGTTGTAAGAGTAAATTTTAAATATCAATAGGTATAGTTGGTTCAAGTTAATATGACGAAAAGCACTTAAAACCAACCATTATAGTTGGTTCCAGTTTAATTATTAAGTAAAATACTTTTATCTAAATTATACCAGCCTGAATTACCAGTCTACCTGGAACCATTCGTAATAGGTTCTACTTTACCTATGTATGGAGGTATCTTAGAACACATTACAACGTTGGCTGTGTTTTTATTAAAATTAAAATAAATAAAACGATACTCGCTACTGTACTACTACACACACATTAAAAATTCTAGCCATACAGCTGATAAACTGTTTAAGAAACAGTTTATAAGCTACGAAATATCCTGCTAGGCAAACTTGTAGCTCGACTATAGAACTTTCCCAACGACTTTGGAAACTTACTTAGCTAAAAGTAACGACAGCAAAATTTCTTGATTAAAAATTAAGTAACTAATTTTTCTCAAAAATGACCGGAAAAGTTGACATTACTAACTCCATACTGAGACGCGAAGTACATAGTTTACAGAGATTTCCCAAATTTAAAAAATAGTACATTACTACAGACGCCGGGAAGCAGGTGGTTGCAGGCCGAGTTCATATAGACGGCCGAGAGAAGCGAGTATTTTTGGTCCGAACCACACAATATATATATATAGAAAGTATACAAGTTATACTTACCTGTGACGGTGCAAGACAACATGCATAAAAGTTTCGATACATTCTCCTACAGAAACCGTGTCCCCTAGACAATAGTACAATATTTACATATTTTTTAAGACTAATTTAAATTATTAAATTATTTAGGTGTTGGCCAAGCATTTTTATCTGTTAGATAGTCTTCGACCCTATAGTAAGCTTTAGACATCAACGACTTTTTCAAGTAAGTTTTAAGTACTGGAACTGGTAACTTTAAATCAACGTCAGGTAATTTATTAAAGAAAAGGATGCATTGACCTACAAATGATTTATAAACCTTACGGACACGAAATTTTTTAATAGCAATTTTATTTTTATTTCTCGTATTCAAATTATGTACATCACAATTCTTAACAAAAGAGTCTTGATTTTTAATGACATAAATAATATTCTCATAAATAAATTGTGATGCTACTGTCAAAATATTAATTTCTTTAAATAGTACTCTTAAGGAATCACGGGAGTTTAGATTATATATAGAACGAATGGCTCTTTTTTGCAACACGAATATAGTCTGTATATCAGCAGCTTTTCCCCAAACCAGAATACCGTACGACATAACACTATGAAAATAACTATAATAAACTAAGCGAGCTGTCTCAACATTAGTAAGTTGCCTGATTTTCCTAACAGCATAAGCTGCCGAACTTAATTTACCTGCTAGTCTAGTACTGCTATATGGGGACTCCATTGCAAGTTTTTATCTATAGTTATCCCTAAGAAAAGCGCCTTATCTACCATTTCCAATCTCTGATTATTAAGAAATATACTAGATTCTACCGGTCTAACATTAGGCAAAGCGAACCTAACACATTTAGTTTTCGTAGCGTTGAGTAGCAAATTGTTACTAGTAAACCAATTAAGTACTTTACCTAGTATGGTATTTATCCTACTGTAATCGACGGATTTTCGGTCTACCTTGAAAATTAATGATGTATCATCAGCGAATAGCACAATATCACAAAGATTATCTACTGTGCGTGGTAAGTCATTAATATAAACCATAAATAAGAAAGGACCTAATATAGAGCCCTGAGGCACACCTAACTTAACAGGGGCTCCAATAGACTGTGTTTGGTTTACAACAACTGTTTGTGTTCTATCACTAAGATATGAAGACATAAGATTTAGAGAATTATTTGACAGACCATAATGTTCTAATTTTAATATAAGAGTCGCATGATCTACGCAATCGAAAGCTTTGGAAAGGTCACAAAAAATTCCTATAGCATCACAAGATTTCTCCCAAATATTGTATATATATTTAATGAGCACAGATGCTGCATCAGTAGTGGATCGTCCTCTGGTGAAGCCAAACTGATTACTGTTAAGCAGTTTATTTCTATTGAAGTGACCTACCATATCTTTTAACATTAACTTCTCAAAAACATTACTTAAAACAGGTAGAATAGAAATGGGACGGAAATTCGTTAAATCACTCATATCGCCCGATTTAAAAAGTGGTATGACTTTACTATATTTCATAAGATTTGGAAAGACCCCCTCTGAAATGCAATTATTGTAGATTAAAGCTAAGTGCGGTGCAATTATATCTATGACATGATGGATGACTTTAACTGATGTTCCCCATAAATCCTCAGTTTTTTTTAAACTAAGCGATTTGAATACCTTAACAATTAAAACTGAATCTACGTGGCTAAAATCAAAGCTTTCGTTACATTTAGTAACAATATCACAAAGTAATTTTTGAGCTTCAATCGCAGATGATTGAAGACATTTCGTGGTATTAACGGCTATTGTCGAGAAATAATCTTCGAACGCTAAGGCCACGTCTTTGTTTGACTTGATTTGTTTGTCACCCTTGTTAAGGGTTACTTTATTATCACGAGTTTTTGATTTACCCGTTTCTCTATTTATTATTTTCCACACGGTTTTAACCTTATTGTCAGAAGCTTTGAGCTTAAGACTTAAAAAGTTTGACTTAGCAGTCAAGCAAACTTGCTTGAAAGTCCTTGAATATTTCTTAACATAAACTAAGAAGTCTGCGTTCTTGTTCTCCTCCCTCTCTCTATATAGTTCATAAAGCCTACTCCTACTTCTATGAATGCCTACAGTAGCCCATTCACTAAACTTAGTTTTTGACCCAGAAATAGTTTTCATTTTAAAATTATTATTAAATTGATGATGAATTATTCCAAACAAATCTTTATAATTACTATTAGAATCATTATGTGAAAAGGATAACCCACAGAGATTACTCTGAACTTTATTTTTGAATAATTCCAAACGATTGCTAGTATGGGTCTGTATGTTATTGTCTGTGGTACTTGATGAAAATCATTTGAAAAAGAAGCCTTTTGACCACTATGATCAGAATTTAAGCAGTTAAATATTGCTTTATCCAAACATTCGCAATTACAAAAAATGTTGTCTAAACAGGTAGCACTTGAAACACCTATCCGTGTAGGTTCAAAGAACAAATTACCTAAATTAAAAGATTTAAATAAACTTACCCCCCCCGTGTGGTTGCCGGGTTAGAATAGTGCCACTCCATGTCTTCCCGTGGATGTCGTAAGAGGCGACTAAGGGAATATAGGCTTGTAGTACTATTAGGCGATGGGCTTGCAACCTGTCACTAATACGCTGGTAAACATCTTAGCCTATTTGTGCAAATTGTGGTTACTGAATTGTCAACAACTTTTTGAAGTTGTAATTCTGTAGCTCTGCCTACCCCACTCTCTGGGATTACAGGCGTGAAGGTATGTATGTATGTATGTAAATAAACTTAAGATCTTAATAGTATTAATTGACGATTCCAGTAAGTTAACATTAAAGTCTCCACAGACAATAACATGCCTTTGAGTTTTGCAGGCTAATTTTAACACATTTTCCATAGTAGATTCAAATGTGTTAAAATCGGCTGATGGTGGTCTGTAAACGCAAATAATTGTGTAATTTTCTACTTCTATGCAAGAGATTTCTACAAGCCTCTCTAAAGATAGCCTAACAATATCTTTCCTTTCTTTGGTTTTTAAGGTATTTTTCGCAATTATTAAAGAACCACCATGAATGGCGGATTTCCTGGCAAAAAAACTAACTAATTTAAAATTAACAAAATCTAAAATTAATTGATCTGGTCTAAGCCAATGTTCACACACATAATGTGTACACTTTCCGTATCTAAAAAGAATCCTACTTCTAATTCTTTGCTGGAAAACCCTTGAATATTTTGGTGAATTATATTTATATTCAATGGTGTTTCCGCTGTCCTATACTTTAGTTTAAATACATACATACATTACATAGCATGTTTGAGAAAAAATACATTGCGTGCTCGCTACACAAGCCCGCAATGTTGCATACTCATTGTTATCTAGTTTGGAACTTTAAAAAAAATGAAAACGGCCATTATAAAATGAGGGCACAAGTCTTACACATCCATATTTTAATCGAAACGTAACTTTTTTATCTGTGTCTGGAATAGCTTGAGTTTTTTTTCTAAAAAAGCTTGCGTTTCTCCTTGTCATAAAAACATAAAGGCGGTAAAGAGTGATGTTATTTCACGTGAAGTTTCTGTTTATATGCGATTTGTATCTTGCGATTTTTGAGAAAAGCACTATATATGCCTCGGCAGGAACGGCAATTGCGGGCCTCGTATTTTTAAACGGACGAGCTTGCGAGCCAATACTCAGCCCGCAATTGCCTGCTTCACTGCCTAGGCAATAATGTACTATGGAAGTAATATTGAAAAAACTTGGCAATGTTAGGGTTTTTCGGTACTTATTTGTGGTATCTATATGGCTCCATCGTGCTTGTAGTTTTCGGTATCACTCCTGTGGCCTGTTTTAGAAAGGTATAAATTACAATTTACAGGTTACAAGTTTCCGTTTGGCACAACCTCGACCAATGACGACCAGCTATTTGAGGAGTGTTGCCTGTTTAGACCTGTAAAATTGTTATTTGTAGCTTTATAAAACGTGTCCCTGTTTATGCACGTAACGACACAACAATACGGTATTTTGCGAAAATGTAGGACAACACTTCACGGTCACGGTAGAATAGAATTGTGTCTACCGTGTCTAACCTGCGGCGGGCAGCGATTATCGGATTTATGCATAGAGTCTGACCAGCGAGCCGTGACACAAGCATTTCGTCATTGCTTTGTAAATACCTCTTATCTCATATTTCGTGACGTACGATTTTAAACTTAAATATGAAGAGAATTAAGTTTAAACTCATACATGTCGAAATATCAGATACGAGTTTTTTCTAAAGTAGTAACGATTTATTGCTAATTCTTCACATGGCAACACTTTTACCTACGATACAAGCTGTCACATTATGCGTACCTATCATTGACGTATCAGTCGTTATGCATTTCGTGTTACCAGCGAGGGATATTTATTTAAAAAATCACTCACACTCACTAGACTCTATCGTGACCTCCACTGCCTATCTAGTCCTTTATTTATACTATGATCTGAAGTAGGGCGCTTTTGTGACGTACTTTTGTTTGTTTTTATCGCGTCACAGCTTTTCGATACCCGGTACTAAGAATAAAATGGTCACTAGATAGATTGATCATAAGCCACATTTTTAGTTTTTAATCTATTTACTTGCATCAATCATCAAGAAAAAATAATAAATAGTTACTCCATTTACCGATGGCAACCAGACATATCCTCATAATCTGTGATGGCAACATTCAAGAAATGTCAATAAATTAAAAAAAATGTGCTGGTGTGTATTTTCATTATTTAAGCGGGATCATTGATCAAACTTGTTTATTTACGGGCTAATCAAGCGCTTTTGTGGAAAAAACATTACTCGCTTCAAGTGCACCGTGTATTCGTTTGTATAATTGTGTTAATATGCGATAATCACGGCATAATGAGGCGAGGTCACCCAGGCATTGGTGGATGGCGGAATGAATCTCCGAGACATTTTCGTCCTCGCGGAGGAGGCATGCCTCGTTATGGCTATCCCCAGCCATATCCTCGACTGAATCTGCGTACCGAGTAAGTATTATAAAAACGTAAACCGTCACAATCCCATTGCGTCATATTACGCGCCTAAAATGCGCTTCAATTTATTAACCACCGATCTATTTACACTTACGGCGTAAACATATACACTAATTACTGAGTCTGTTTTCTGTGCATTGAAACATTATTTTATTTATAATTTACATTTTACTTTTACCTAATGAACTTGAAGTGAACAAGTATGAACAAGTTGTAGCGCGGGAGGGGCTATAGGGTATAGACGATACACGCATAAAAGGCATTGGGGTACCTACCAAATTGACGAATAGATGTTGCAATAATATTTTTAGGTGTGATGTCTAAAACCTCATATATGAAATAAAAGCACAATCTTGAAATTGAGTATCAACTTGGTTTTTGGATCTACAGTTAGGCCGCTTCCTGACTTGGCGGTATGCTTGCAGTAAAACATACTGTCGGTATAAATGCTGCGCGTTGATTGGTGGATGCCACTAGTTGCCTAGCAACCCTTACCGATTCTGTGTTTTACTGCAAGTATACCACCAAGTCAGGAAGCGGCCTTAGGTGCAAAACTGAGTCAATATTAGCACCTTAGTAGAATTTGAATAAGTTCATGACAATCAAAGTTATTTTTGAATGCTAAGACATATTGTAATTTCCGACAACTAAATGATTTAGTAACTTTATTTATTTTTCTTTTATTATAATTCTCTCTGAGGCAATCCGAAATAAGAAACCTGAGAAAATTAAGGAAATTCAGCCTTTAAAATTAGTAGGAAATTATTTAACCCCTCAGGTGTCCTACGCACAACATGTGTGCGTAGATTTTTTGACATTACGTGACTTATTCATTTGACATAAAGTTTAATTTTGATGTACATCAATTTTGACATATCCATATTTTTGGAGGTAGTGCCAAAATTCACTTTTGCACAGAGGCAAATATCTGAACAAATTGGTTGTTAGTTCACCTAGGCAGCCAAATAAAATTCTGCAGTAACTACAAAACTAAGTCTGATTCATGCCAATCCAATTTCTTATTTTAAATAGTTTCCTTGGAAAAATATATAAATAAAGTTTTTGGTTAAACATTACTAAAAAACTATAAATCACAAGTAAATCATTTGCAGGTTTGCAGTAAATTTCAAGGAGTACTATTCCGTATTGATCATATAAAAATATTGTTGATTGTCATTGACTTACTATTATTAACCTTCTACTAAGGTGCTAATATTGCCTCAGTTTTGAACCTAACTGTATGTATTGGTTCTAGAAGGGTGTACATAAATATTGTCGATTAGTATTTAATGGTTACTAACAGCTTTAGCTATTGGAATATTTGATTATATTGAGTGGGAAGGTGATTGTTATAAAAGTAAAAAAATATTCTAGCATTTTAAAAAAGAGGTTTCTCTAAGTGATAGCCATAATTTCCACCAGAACATTCCCTTTCCAGAGAAGGTTATTTCTCTAACATATTTTCAATTTTTAATACCCATCCGTGTCAAGAACTTGCACAATTTTTCTTTACTTTGTTTTAAATTTGGTTTGGCTTTTGTGGTTTTATTGTATGTATTATCCATGGTGTACTTATTAAGTGTTTTTTTATTCTATTCTATGCCATGCAAATTCTATTACACGCACATAATGTCTCTAAATAATCATTCATTTTCTTTTAGATTTGGAGTGCAGAGACTGGGTCCTAGGCCATACAGAGGAGGATTAAATTACAATATCCACTCAAGACCACCACCACCAATTGAGCATTTTCAACATGACCGTGATCGTTTTATATTTCGGCGTAATCAGCCACCCAGGCTATTAGACAGGGATGACCGAGGTGAACATCACAGTTTTCCCCAGCCACCTCCTATGAGGCACAATGATAACTCGGAAGATGCATCTCGATACAAACATATAATGAATCATTGTAGAATTAACAACATGGGTGATGTTGACCTTAGACAGAATTTCAATATAATTGAAAGCCCTTATAAACAGCAACCAGTACATCAATGGCCCAACACTTTTCAGACTCCAGTCAATACCAGTTTTGATGACAGATCACTCTATAAAAAGCCTAATAGATACCATGACAATGCAGAAGGGAACCAGTTTCCTACATCAACTGGTCACAGGCCACCTTCTTCAGATCACTATGGGGGTAATGTGGCCTCAGCTATAGATAATTCAAATTCTTTCAGCCGCTCTGTTGATGATACTGTTGATATTGTGAGGAAAAGGCTGTTAAATCGCAATGAACCTCACAATGTTGCAGATATTCCAGCTGTTGAGCAGAACCCCAATGAAACTGCTGATATCCCAGCTATTACACCTTTATATCAAAATGATCTACAGACACCACCAGCGAGGAAGAAAACACAAAGAAGACAAAATGTTAAGTCAAACTGTGATAAAATCAAAAACAAAATTGTTCATGAGTTATTTAAAATGGACAAAGAAAAAATACGCAAGTTGATGGATAATCCTAATTCATCTGCAAAGTTTGAATATGCTATTAGCAGTCTTATTACTGAGTCTCAAAACAGTTTAGATCGGCATTTGAGATCTGTTGCTGAGAAGTCTCTTTGTAGCTCAAGTGAGGAGTTCATTTGTAATGACAATAACACCATCTATGAGGATACATTCTTAAAGCAAATGCAATGCATTCTTGACCCACAAGATACTGTTTTACTTGAAGATATGAAGCTAATTGTAATGGCAGAGTTAACCAAAGTTCTACAGCATGATGAGTATGAACGAAGGTTTGATTTAGGTAAAGAAGATCCTCATTTCTACCCAGTAGAACATCCTTCTATGAACTACCCTAATGAGCATGAAAGATTCACAAATCAAGATTTTTCTAAGGATACTTCAATTGCAGACTTTGGAAAAGAACAAATTGCCTATTATCAAGAGCCATCATATTCACAGACTCAATATGCTACCCAAGATATACTAAAAAATCCAACTGGTCAGTTCAGTCATGAGCAACCGCTTTATGAACAAAGAATTATTAGAGAAAGTGATAATGCAAATGTTCCCATCCTAGAGAGCATAGAAGATCGTAAACCAGCTAAAATATTTTCTGACAGAGAGTGTTATAGGTTCAGTGATGAAAGATGCATAAGCGAGACATCAGTTCCAGTGTTTGACCGTGAGAGAGCTCAACAAAGTTTTGAAAGTGAGCATTATAAGTTCAGTGATGATAGACACATATGTGAGAAATCAGTTCCAGTGATTAACCATGAAAAAGCTCGTAAAAGTTTTGAAAGTGAGCATTATAAGTTCAGTGATGAAAGACGCATATGTGAGACATCAGTTCCAGTTATTAACTGTGAAAAAGCTCATAAAAGTTTTGAAAGTGAGCATTATAAGTTCAGTGATGATGATGATAGACGCATATGTGAGACATCAGTACCAGTGATTGAACGTGAACGAGCTCGTAAAAGTTCTGAAAGTGAGCATTATAAGTTGAGAAATGAACGGCGCATATCCGAGACTTCAGTTCCAGTGATTAACCGTGAAAAAGCTCATAAAAGTTCTGAAAGTGAGCATGATAAGTTCAGTGATGAAAGACGCATATGTGAGACATCAGTACCAGTGATTGACCGTGAAAAAGCTCGTAAAAGTTCTGAAAGTGAGCATTTTAAGTTCAGTGATGAAAGACGCATATGTCAGACATCAGTTCCAGTGATTGACCGTGAAAAAGCTCGTAAAAGTTTTGAAAGTGAGCATTATAAGTTCAGTGATGGAAGACGCAAATACGAGACATCAGTTCCAGTGTTTGACCGTGAAAAAGCTCGTAAAAGTTCTGAAAGTGAGCATTTTAAGTTCAGGAATGAAAGACGCATATCCGAGACATCCATTCCAGTGTTTGACCGTGAAAAAGCTCAAAAAAGTGCTGACAGAGAGTGTAATAAATATGATGAAAGACACAGATGTAAGACACCAGTTCCGGTGTTCAACACTAATCCTTATCCGTATCAACAATCAGAAGAAGAAGATCCATTTGCTGATTTAGATAAACAGTACCACGTACCTGTAGATCATACCTTTATTGATGAGGAACTAGACAAACACTTCATGGCCGCTAATCAAATTGGTGGTGAATATGAGATTGAAATCAAACCTGAAAAAGAAACAGAACCAATTGTTAATCAAGAAATTGTATCATACCCTCAAATTATGATGGATCCTGAGGATCCTACTACAATAAAAAAAGAGATAGACAGTCAGATTCTCAGTATTGCCAAATCACCTTTGAAGTTATGTTCATTATTTAATAAAGATAAAGAAAATCACCAAAATACTCCTTTACCAAGTTTACAATTGAAAAGAGAGGGGGAGGATATGTCTTATGTTGATGTGAACACTGATGGTCCTTCACAGAACCAAAATTATGATACAAATCATATGGACAATAGTTATCAAGATCAAAGTCCTGAATTCAATAATGAACAAAAGGAAAGCAAGAGGTCACAACACTCAAATTCAGTAAAATCTACTATAATTTCTAATGCTCGAAAAAGGTCTATTGATCAAAAACCTTCACATCGGAAAGAAAAACGTAAAAAGAGTGAAACCACGCCCGGGGAGGCCAACAAACAAATACTAAACAAAAATATCATAATTAATGTTAATGACTGTGGTTCAAAATCTACAGAAAAAAAGTGTGAGTCAGCTAAGTCCATATTTAATCTATTCTTTTCTAAAGATGAAAGTGGAAAAGAGTTACCTAGAGATAATAAAAATGTAGAACTTAGTGACAAGGGATATTCAGATAAATATGTCAAAAGGAAAGAAACTCCAAAAAAGAATGAACAAGATTCTAAAAGAAAACGAAGTTTTTCAACCAGTCATTCCATTGTAAACTCTAAGGAAAATGATATTAGTTGTAGTGAAACACCATCCAAAGTGGATGCAAAGAATAAACTTAAACCAATAGACATGTTTGTTGACCATCCAAAAAAGGTGTCTACTACTCATCAAGCTCATAGAAATACTGCACAAGCAATTACCCCTAAAAAAGTAGATGACAAGGTGCCAGTATTAGGACCGAAATCAAAAACACCACCACCAAAACGGCATGTAGCGACACAAGTCGTATTTAAGGCGCATTCTAAAGAGACACAGACATCTTTACTCAAAAGTTCTATTTCCAAACCATGTCAAACTGAAACAAAAAAGTTGTTGGTCAAGGCAACACAAACCAATCCAGTGACATTTGAAAAATCTGGTATCAAATCAACTGACAACTTTGAAAGGATGAAAGAAATCGATCTCGAAATACAAGTATTGCTTCAAGAGAAATTCAAATTATACAATACATTAGAATCAAGAGAATCATGTTCTAATGCTATGCATAATTTGGGTATGGCAGTTTTAAGTGTAACTCCGAATGAAGAAAAGGATGAAGTTGGAAATGAAGATGGTATGTCAGCTGACAGTATTGTAGATCAATTCACTAGTATGCCAGTTGAAGAATTGGAACAAATTGCCCTCGAGTCTGTACAAGAAATAACCAGTGAATCTCCAAAAGTACAAAGAAGAAATCAGCGTCAAAAAGTTTTGAATAAACCCAAGGCAAAATTACAAAGTCCAATTCCTGTTGTAAATAACAAAAATAAAAAGAAACCAAATGCTCCTAACATATCGCTAATTGAACAAATTATAACTGATAACCGACCTTTAGAGGACATTATTTCACTAGATGATTTAGAGCATTCTGAGGATAGACAAGAAAATGCTATTAAAAAGAAACGACCCCAGAGACCTCAGAGGGCACCCAAAAGGAAAAGTGCAAAAAAAAGCAGAGCTCTTAAGCCTCGTAATGATTTGGAGCAACTTAATATTCGAGAATGTTCTGTGGTGCTTAAAAGAGAGGATGTCAATATATATTTTAACATAAATAATGCAATAAAGAGTGAACAACCATCTCAGAAAGATACCACGGCCCCTTTAGTTCAAGGGCCTATTATTATAAAAACTGATTTAGCTGACATTTCCAATGAGTCTGCTGACATACAGTTCGACATGTTAGATGTGTCTGAAGACATTGTGATTGGGACTGTTTGTGAGGTCAAGTCTTCAGGAGAGAAGGATGGTAGTGGGCGTGATCTATCGACAAGCGATGACTTGATCCTCGATAATAGTCAGTCGGTGGCGGAAGACGCAGTACCTGCTGACGCGGGGCAGAGCGACGAGTGCAGGATGTTCGATTACTCGGCCGATGAGATGCTGAGGCGGGACTCTGTTACTGTTACCGGAAATGCGGATGCTGTGCTCGCAATAGAGGTATGTTAATAAACACCTAGTGAATTTTCGTCTGAAATTTAATCTCTATTTAGAAAAATTTAATACAAGTCAAAATTATTATAAATTCATAGTTTTCATTTTAACTTGTAAGTTTAAGAATTTATTTATACATTGGGTTTATTTCATATTTCAGTACATTCCTCAATTGATATTATTTTTAACTGCTCGATTTTTGTGAACTTTGCAAATGTGTCCAACTTACAAACTGTATGATTCTAAGATTAAGTACATACTGTATAAACTTAAGTTATGAAGTATTTATAGACTAGAAATTAAATTCCAGTGTATAGAGAACAACTTCATTGCGGCGTGTTTGGACGGCAACGTGTACCACTTCAATGGCGACGGTCAGCTGCTGGCGACGCTGCGCGGTTCCAACCTGGCCGTCACCTGCCTCACCATCGTGCGCGAGAAGTACGGGACCACGATCTACACCGGCTCGCTGGACTCTCGGATACGCTACTATGACTTAGACGTGAGTTGACAATTTATATAAGCGGAAACACAAACAGAACGAACGTGGTGCTTAAGGTGCGTTACTAAACATGCTTTGGGGGCGCTTTTTATTTTTTGAGCGGGGTCTTTCTGCAAAATATTTTAAATGTATTTTCGTTCAAATAGAAGCATCGCAAAACAACACAACATGAAGGACACGATTTGCTGTCCCATGATCACTTACCTCTCATTCGTGTTTTTTATTGAATCGAGAAAAAAAGACCGGCGTTTTGCATCTGAAGCTCGCCCATCTATATTTACTTTGTCTGATGTAAGCACCTATCTGACTGTCTGACTCTGCACCTAAGTATACAAGCTAATAGATAACAGATTCACCGCCGACTCCCTGATATTTAAAAAATTACCTACTTTTAGTTTTAGTTTAATCCATAAGTTAACGGAATAACGATGGCATTCCGTAGTATTTTATGTGTCAAGAGGGGGTGCGTATCTACTCACATAACTTTTTAAGTCCTATTATCGGAAGTCCGAAAATGTTTCGCATACCATTTTACATCATAATGATCACTCTTCATATTTTTTTAAAATACTAACGATCGAAACTCATAATCATCTGAATTCATAATATCACTAATCAAGTAAGTAGTAAGTAAGTAATAATAATATTTGTTTTCATATATTTTCTTATACTAACGATCGAAAGTCCTAAGCATTCTAATTGATAACGCTAATATTCATAAATTTTTGTATACTAATATTTGTTTTCATATATTTTCTTATGCTAATATGTATTGTGTATATATGCGTGCTCGATAATATGTGCATACATCGTTATCGCGGGAGCAAAAACGATTTGACAGTAGTCAAAGATTATAACAAATAGGCAATAGCAGAAGTGACACTCAATCGATCAATTTTCTTTCAAATGTCTTCCTCCTACTTGACTTGATTGGTAGTTAGTACGTATTTAAAGAGATTAGCTACGCAATCCTAACCTCAACCTCTTCAGTCACTTTTCCTGCTACTAGACATTTGATATTCTTGATTGATTTGATATGTACAAAAAGATACAAAAATATATCTAAATTAAATATGAAATATTTAAAGAAATTTAACTAGTTTTGGAAAGTAATATTTGTAATTTTTTTATTTATTAAAGCTGACACGTTGACTTATAAAAGCGTTTACTCGGTGTAAGACAAGGTTAATTGACTGTTTCCAGCGAAAACTTCGTACTAGATATGAAGAACTTCTTAGAGACTTATGCCCTTATTAATAAACGTGGAGTAACCGTCGAGTAGCTAAACCATGCTTTGTCCTTATCTGTCATATTCAAATGTCACAATGACAGATAAGGATAAAACATGGTTTAGCTACCCCACAGTTACTCCACGTTTATTAATAAGGGCATTAGAGTGTATTGGCAGAATGTTACGTTTATACTAAACAGACATTCTGTTACATGTGTTCTTTAATACATTTGTTTTTGCTCCCGCGATAACGACGTATGAATATGTATTGGTTTTTTTTCCAAGTTTTTTAAAGCGTCATCCTTCATTGCGTTTATAGTGTTATGTACAGTCAACGTCAAAAGTAAGTGATCAAAATTAACATTTCAAAACATGTTCAAGCATGACGCCCCAGATAAAACAGATTATAACAAAGTGTCATTTTTAACTGAATATTTAATCAGTCAAAAGAAAATGATCATAAAAGATGCCATAACTGTCTCTTTCCAGAACATTTCAAAAAATAATAATTATTTATTTTACCTAAGTGTCAAGACTGTCAAGTGTCCAACAAGATAAAGTCAAAATTACAAAATCTCGAAATGAAAACTAGGGTAATCACGGCAGTAAAAAAGGATTTATTCTAAATGTTGCAAAAAAAAAACAAAGCGAAGTAGTAGGAACTTATTTCAACCCTTGACGGAAATGAGAGGTGTTATAGTTGTTTCGCGTGTTTGTCTTACGAGTATAACCGACGTTAACCGAACGTCTGACTAGTATTCCGAAGTGGTCTTGAGAAGACATGAAGGCCCAAACATTCATATTCACTTACATGTGATACTTTGGTAGTATTACTGACTATTGCTATTTTTGAAAATCAGTTTAATTTGGAACACTCAGTAATGACTTTAACTGTTTGAATGGCATGTCACTTACTTATGACACATTACGAGCTAATTTACTTATGCTAAACTACAATAATCAGAGACATCTGTCTTAATTTATTGTATATACTATTTTGAGACCCTATTTCATCAGTTTCTTTTGCTGATGACTGTACCTGTAATTGAAAAAAAATAAAAGGATATCAATAAAAATAATGAACTAAAAACAATCTACTGGTGGCGAGCGAGCGAAGCGAGCGAGCAAGACCTCTCTGGACAGAACCGACTCGGATAGGTTAGGTTAGAAGGCTATGGTGGGAGCGAAGCATCGCTTCGCTCCCGCCTTAGCCTTCGAGGTTATTTTTTTTCACATCCCTTGAAAATATTGCATTGTTAAAGGACAGTTGTAGTACGCGGTAGGCTCGGTATGTTCTTTCTTAGCAATGACAGTATTAATAAAAAAAAAAAATGATATGATAACTGTCTGTTATGAAGGAAACTGTTCTGAATAAAAAAATTATGAGTTCAGTATGTTCTTAGTAACGACAATATTAATAAAAAAAATATGATAACTGTCTGTTATGGTTATGAGTTCCGTTGGTAGGAACAAAAATGTATGTAAACAAAAAGTATGAGGAAAAAAATTATGAAGAGTGATTATTATGAATACAAAGCGGTAGTAAAACAAAAAATAGGAGTAAACATTTTATGTAAGTCAATATGGACCCGTTAAGAGGGTTGTGAAGTTAAAAAATTGCATTCTCTACCTTTAATTTTGAATATGGTGTGGATATCATGATAAACTATGTCTGTACGTTTTCCTTTCCTAGAAAATATGTTTTAGAATGAAAGAAAATAAAAAATGAAAAAACAGAAATGTACAAACCTAGTTTTTAATAATAACCACAACATGTTCAAAAATCGTGGAAATCGGACTTGATTTGAAACGAATATTAGGATGAGAAACGTTATCGCCCGGACAGGAATTTGTATGGATATTTTTTGACAGCTACGCGATTTTAGCTCCGCGTCACAATCCTCTTGTGTGCAAGCTCCATAGTTGCCAACTTTTAGGTTGACCCTAAGGCGTTTTTCTGCACAGCGAAACGAATATACACCTATAAGTTATAATAAGTTATTATCAAGGATAGGACAAACGCCCGTCATTTTGAAAACTTAACCCTGTTCTGTACAGTAGAGACTTCCTAATGATATATTTTTTTTAGAAGTTTACTCAAAATATTATAATTTAATGTACTTCAACACATTTATCAATAAATTACCTATTCTTCTACAAACGCCCGTCATTTTGAAAACTTAACCCTGTTCTGTACATTAGAGACTTCCTAATGATATATTTTTTTTAGAAGTTTACTCAAAATATTATAATTTAATGTACTTCAACACATTTATCAATAAATTACCTATTCTTCTATCATCACATTAGACATTACTTTTGTCTTTTGTTTTGTATTGTCACGAATAAACTATTCTTATTCTTATTTAGTACCTATTTTTTTTTATTAATATAAGGAAGTCTCTACTGTACAGAACAGGGTTAAGTTTTCAAAATGACGGGCGTTTGTCCTATCCTTGGTTATTATTAAACTGTAATATATCTGTGTCAGTTTAATGAAGATTTTTGCAAAGATACCGATGTTCAAAATTTTCTGTATGTCTTTGTTTGTTCTAACATGGCGCAAAAACCACTGTACCCGATTTATGCTTTAAAAGCCGAATATATGAGAATCTTTAATCCACGCGGGCAAAGTCGCGGGCAAGAGCTAGTCAATACAAAATGAATACTTAACATTATTTCAAAACAAGTTAATGATTGTTGAATGAAATATGATATGTCCGACATTTGAGCTAACGGTCACGTGTGCGACGTATTCGAAGTCACGCGGCCGGTAGAAATAAACCTTATGTACGTTGATATGCCGATAAGCTTTTATGTTTTTTGCGAATTCTTTTATGCAATTTATTTAAGTATTTGTAAGATTAGAGTATCGGTGGCCTTAGGCGTGGGTGGGTTTCGACTCATGCTCTTATATACCGAGTTAGAACCCCAACTACACACATCAAAAATAAATGGCTAAGGATCAAAAATATCCGTACATTCATTTGATATTTTTAATAGGTACTTCAAGAGGAGGTTCTATGTTCCGTATGTTTTTTTTTTGTATGTATTTATTTTGAAAAGCCTTTTGTTTGTTTTATAGGGTTCACCAAATCGGAATCTGATGAAGGATTGAGGGAACTCCTCAACTATTATGGGCATACATATAACGATTTTAGTATTTTTAGTAAAAAGTCTCTCTCTGTGTATAAAGTCTTGCATTTGCATTCATAAAGTATCATTTGGTGAAGTGGAACTGATGATGAAGACCACAGATGGCCACCGGAACTCCTCAACGGTACCTATTTTAAGGGTGGCGATAATATATTTAGATTAAGATAGTTGAGCGACCATAACGAACATTATAATTGTTTAAATATGACTATGACTTGCACGTGGCGTTTCTTGCGGCGATATTGAAATGTCTTAAAGTTTCATATTAATTGAGAAGTGGGACTACATAACAGCCTATCATGTTAAGTATAATCACTAAAATGTTTTTTTTTTAACAAAAGTCGGCCTTCAAAATAGCAAAAAATAACTACTTTTTTTATGTTAGGTCTCCTAACTAAAGTCTTCGTCCCATAATATTTTTAACCAAGAGCCGACTTCAGTTGGACTTACCTATTTCATATCAACCATTTTAAAATATGCCATGTTTAAACTGCCATTATATGAATCGTCACAACGCTGCAACGGTTAAAGTGACCGCACATTCGAATAGCCGAGTGTGTGTAAGGAATAAATAAAAAAGTCCTACCGTGTCTAAGTGTATACCCAGTCGAGAAGATATTATAAATTAAACGTCAGGGGACAATCTCACACAAATGGATATTTCTGGGGCCTTAGTGAAAATGGGAACCAGACGACTCAACTCGTAATATACATACATACATACATACCTTCACAGGCAGAGCCACAGAATTACCTACAACTTCAAAAAGTTGTTGATGAACTCGTAATAAAGATGGGTATATACGTGAACGGAGTATGCTACACTTAACCTCTTTTTCATTAAGTTTTTTTTTTTATGTAGGTTGCCAGATTTGTAAAGTTGAAAGTAAAGATTGCTGTGTTTGCTAGCTTGATGATCTAGTGATAGTTAAGAGGGTTGTGAAGCCATGCTTAAATCGCGTAGCGGTCAATTTTTTTCGATACTAGTTTAGCTCCGGGCGGTAACGTTCCTTACCCCCTAAATCACGTCCGATTTCCTCGATTTTTGAATATGTACCTTACTGTTTTTTCGTTTCTTTCCGAGAGATATTTTCTTGGAATGGAAAACGTACAGACCTAGTTTTTCATAATATATAAAACATACTAGCTTTTGCCCGCGACTTCGTCTGCGTAAAATTAGTTATTTGGGTGGCTTATTTTTTATCATTGCTTACTTTTAAATAATAAAAGAAAATGATGGTTTTGATTTGTAATCATCAATAATGCGTACAACCAGAATTTAATAAACAGATAAATAAATGATTAGTAACTGCACCATTTTTGTTTTCCCGTCCTTTGCTAACACGTGAAGATTTTGTTGACTTGAGACTCGTGAGCACGCCACATATGGTTTTCCATGGAAAAAACAGTTTTTAACTAAATGTACACCTGCAACTTTCAGTGTTTGTCCTTGTGCCTTATTTATTGTCATCGCGAATGCTCATCAATGATCATTTTAGGAATCGAAAAGCTGACAATTAAGTAGCACTTTAACGAAAGTATAGGGTAAAAAAACATAAGTAAAAATCTTTTTCTGTGCAGTAGTAACCAGCTTGAATAAATATTACCCTCGTAGGTTTGATGGACATTTATGAATACGGGGGTACATATTTAAAATGTTGATTCCATCTTAAAAACTTCCTATAAGGGATGAAAACGGCATTACGGATTCAAAATATCTTTAGACCAAATTTTATTAGAATTTTATAGGGAACGATGATTTCCCGGATAAAGACTGCCCTATCATCTTCCTTGGGCCACAAACTATCTCTATACCAAATTTCATGAAAGTAAATCGGTAAAAGTAGACCATAAAAAAATATTTAAGCCCCTCCATCCATCACTCACCAGTAAGGAGACGATATTCGGGATAAAAATTATCGTATGTCCCTCCTCGGAACTCTCAAATTTCATGTAAATCGGCTCAGCGGTTTAAGTATCTCGATACAAATTTTAACCCCCCATTTCACCCCCTTAGGCGATAAATTTCTTGAAAAAAAACTATCGTATGTCCTTTTCCAGGATTCAAACTATCTTTGCACCAAATTTCACCTAAATCGGTTCTGCAGTTTAAGCGTGAAGAGGTAACAGACAGACAGACACACTTTCGCATTTGTAATATTAATATGGATTCAAAAATCGTAAAAATCAGGCTTAAGGGAAGAGAAACGTTATAGCATTTTGTATGGTTTTTTAAGCGTCACAATCCGCTTAAGACTGCCTTAAGTGCTTATAGTTGTTTGTGGGTTCGAATCCTGCCAGGACTTGATACTTGCAACTTAAATATAGGTGTCGTTCATTAATGTACTAGAAGATTCTGACCTGTAATCAAGGTCAATCCAATAAAAAAATGCAAGGTCGTGTTTTTGCCAGTGAGTGTCATCAGTCATCACGAGACGACTTGCGCGTCGGCTGTGGCCAAGCGAATATTTATTGTTACTTTTCTGTTTGGTTAACAAGACTAACTTGAAAATTAAACTTTAGCATACAACTATATCACCGTGTTTTTGATTACCAACTACAAAAGACTGAAATAAAACTGACTTTCGGATGACGTAATGTAATTAAAACAATATTTCGTTTTAATTCTTGTAAACTCGGATTGATAATTAGATTCCATCAAATCTACCAAGAAATGTCACTGTCACAATAACATCTGTCAATGTCAGTACGACTGTCCACATGCCACCACGACTGTTGGTCTTTTGGAGATGTAAAACTAATAACAGACGTCCCGATTTGGCAGACGCCTACCAAACACATGTTGGATACCAACCAGTTCGACAGCCCTTCGAACGTTTCTAGTGTTCCGACCAAAGGCGTCCGACTGCCAGTCGCCTTTTAATACTAGAACTAACCGGATGTCAAGATAAATCCCCTAAGCAAGGAAATTTCTTTCTTCTTCGTCGTGATCGGCTTCCCGACGGCAGTAGACGTCTGCCAAATTGGAACGTCTGTTATTTATCATAACACCTCTCCACTCTCACGTACCTGTTTGTTTGTTTTTTTTTTGTTTTTTTAAGTCATAGGAAGGCATCTGAGCACACAGGCCACCTGTTGGTAAGTCGAAACTGTGACCCATAAACATTCGCATTCACAAGACTGCAAATGCACTGCCGACCCTGAGGACTATGATGGAATGCCTCTATGCTAGTCATTTCACCGGCTGTCTTATCCCCGAACCGGAACACAACAATGCGAACACTGCTGCTTGTTGGACAACAATAAACGGATTATAAAGTAGTTCGTGGTTGTTCTCAGACGGGGTTGGAGAAGGGTCCGGAGTGCAACGTGCTCAGCCCCATCCAGACCATGGACCGTGCCTGGGACACCGTCTTCGTCGGCACCCGCACCGGCTTCGTGCTGCAGTTCGAGTGCAAGGTAGGTCCCGACAAATTTGATGTCAGCGAGCTTGCTACAGTCTGTGAGCACTTAGAAAAGGTTTCGGTTTAGTACTTCTCTCTCACTCGCTATTAATAAGATCGTATGAGAGCGAGTGAGAGAGAATACTAAACCGAAGCCTCTTCTAAGTGCTCGCAGACTGTACTTGCTTGTAAGTTCACAATTTAGTCCCAACACTTTAGCTTCGGAAGTTATGAACACTTCTTAAATCATTTTAAACTCTAATCCTCCAAGAGATACCATCAAATAAAAAATTGAGACGAAACGGATATCCGGTAACTATGGTATCCGGCCTTTCCGGCCATATTGTACTGGCAGCCGGATAGTAATTCAACATCCGGCCGGATTTTTGCAATGTATGCGACTATTCAAATTCAAATCATTTATTCTGTAAGTAGGCCCTGTAGGCACTTTTACAAGTCTGAATCTACCATCTACCAGCGCTTCAAGAGACCATTGTTGAGAAGAAGCGCCGCAAGAAACTCAACAGTAAGCCATTTTTTTTAATAAATAACTTATTACAATACTAAACTTAAGCTATCTAATTTAAATGTCACAGGGATGTACAGGTCCCAGTAGTAATAATAATTAAATTAATAAAAATGTCAGGTTAAAATAATAATACAATTCCGGAGATGTAAAGAGTCTCCAAATGTCAAATTAAAATTAAATATACGTAAGTAGGTAATTAAACAAAAAAAAAAAAAATCAAAAACAAGGGAGATGTAGAAAGTCTCCACGGTCAATTTTGGAGATGTAAAGAGTCTCCAGATGTCAAATTAAAATAATAAGCATACAAGGAGATATATATAGTCTCCACGGTCATTAATAATTGTAATACAAATAATTCAGTCCCAAGCATTGTCATCATTCATATAATCTTTAATACTATAATACGCTTTAGAAATTAGTTGACGTTTAACGTAACTCTTAAATTTATTTACTGATAAATGAGTAACACTACTTGGGAGCTTATTATAGAACCTTATACAATTACCCATGAAAGAGTTTTTTATTTTGTGAAGCCGTGTAAAGGGCACTGCGAGCTTATGTTTATTTCTGGTATTAACATTATGTATGTCACAGTTCTTTCTAAAACTACCGATGTGTTTATGAACATGCGTAATATTTTCATAAATATATTGACTGTATACGGTTAATATATTCGTTTCTTTGAACTTATCTCTAAGCGAGTCTCTATGACCCATCTTGTAAACAGCACGAATAGCCCTCTTCTGTAGAACAAAGATGCTGTTTACGTCAGCACCACTACCCCATAGTAAAATACCATATGACATAATACTATGGAAGTAACTAAAATAAACTAATCGAGCGGTTTTCAAGTATATTATATTCCGAATTTTATTAACTGCAAAAACTGCAGAACTTAGTCTATTCGCTAATTTAGCCAGATGAGGACCCCATTGGAGTTTGGAGTCTAACGTTATTCCAAGAAATACTGTATCATTAACTAAGTCTAATCTATCATTTTTTATAGTTACAGTAGTTTGTCTATTTTTCACATTTGTAGTCATAAATTTAATACATTTAGTCTTTTTCTCATTCAGTAATAAATTATTAACACTGAACCAATCTACTACTTTTGATATAGCATTGTTTACATCGATATTAAACTCCTGTTGTCGTTTGACTTTAAATACGAGTGAGGTATTCATGTTACTTCCTTCCTTTACTTCCCGCTATTTTCCGTATAGTATCCGTTGATGGATTGGTTTGATTGGAGAGCTAATCTATCGACGAATTTGTTTACAGGAAATGGAGCTTTATCAATCATAAAATACGAACCAGTCGAATGAAATAACTGTAATGAATTTTAGTGGTTTATTTATTGCAAACAAGTGCACAATACAGTTTTTTATTGCATTCAAAGTCAACTTGTGGTATATTATGATGCATGAACCCAATTTTCTTTGCTTTTATGGGCAAAAGTCGATTGCGCTTCTTTTCGTAGACAAGGCTGGCTTCAGAAATTAACTTCTCACTGTAAACGCTGCTGCATGGAGCTGACGAATATATTTTTTCAAACTTTGGATATCGTGTCATGTCACATTGACTGACCACCAAAGGTAAGGGTCGATAATAAGACCGAGGTGAGTCCTGCTCACCCGCAATCCAAACCCCCCTGCGAGTATCTGCGTCGGCGCCGGAGAACGAACTTGTTGCAACTCGAACATAGCAAAAAGCACCAAGTCCTGCCTGCTTGTGAGGCAGCCGGATATTCGGTATCCGGTAGCCGGGTAAATCACGGTCTGTTTCATCTCTAATAAAAATATCATATTACATAGAGATTGCTTATACGTGCACGTTTTAGTTCCATAAGCAAAACTTTACTGTGAAAATTAATGGTTTTGCATAATCTGTGGTTCCTGATAAAACGAAAATATTTGTTCATCTCTCCTGTTTGTAAAGTAAGGATTTCTATCTCATTAGCAGGCTAAAAATGGCATTGCCTCCACTGGGGCGGAAAGTGATTTTGAAAAAAGAATACAACACTCAGCCCTTTTTTTTGCCGTTCTCTAATTTCGCTCGTTATGAAGTTGTGTTAAAATGCTCGTAATTTCTGTAATACCCAAAGACAAAGTTCGTGGCAAATGTGCAATATTTTTGTTTACTTTCTGTTTACGTTCTCAGTCGAAATGAGAAGTAGGGTGGTTAACCTTGCAAGGCCCACGTCAGATTTCGTTAGTTCGAAAATGAACCTTTTGACAAATGTCCTAAATTAAGGACGTTGGGCCTTATGAGGTTAACTCGGGTGAAAGTATCAAATGCACACTCGAGTTCATCCCTTGATTAACCATCTACTATTTACACTAAGAAACTTTTAGTATTGTTTTGTAACAGGAGATTCATTAATAGAGATATTTCTGTGTTGATAGTTCTGCGCTCCTTGAAAAAAAGGACGTAATTCTCATAGAACCGCGCATGTATTTGTGACCTTATTTTTTTAAGATATAGGGTTAAATTTGCTTTGGCTATGAAATTGCGCATGCGTCCTTTTTATTAAGGAGGTCAGAGTTGTATTAGGTGTTTAAGCCCTATTCAGTCAAGAACAACTTTAATTTACACAACCACATACTTATTTCAGAACAACATGTTAATACCTATCAGCACGGTCAAATTCTCCGAACAATCCATTCTCGCCCTTCGCGCTCTGAAAGAAGGTCCTCGGAAAGTGCTTCTCGTGGCGGCCCGCTCAGAGAATGTGACCATCAAGGACGCGCAGTCGGGGCTGCTGCTGAGGACCCTGGAGGGCCCCAAGATGACCGTCTACTCGCTGCTGTTCGAGGACGGGAAGGTGTACTGCGGCACCAGCAGCCACCAGATACATACGTTTGACTATGCGGTGAGTGCCATGCCAGCATCACGTGCGTATAGTCGATGTCCATCGCAATGGGATGTAAACAAAAATAATTTGACGACGCGTTGGCCTAGTTGGTAGTGACCCTGCCTACGAACATGTCAGACCCACAGCTATACCCCTGGGGGTATGGTGGGACTGAACCATACCACCGTAGTGCTGTGCACTATAATATGCTTTCAGGTTTTCATGTTTTAACATCCAATTTAACAGTTTGGGCCCTTCGGGCCGGCTGAAAATCTAACATAAACTAAACCTACCTCATATCCAGCACTTCTACGGTGGTATGGTTCAGTCCCACCCTACCCCCAGGGGGGGTATGGCTAGGGGGTATGGTAGGTCTGCACCCCCTACGAAGCTAGCGGTCTTGGGTTCAGACATTTGTGTGATGAGTGCCAATATTTGTTCCTGAGTCATGGATGTTTTCTATGTATTAAGTATATATTTCTCTATATAAGTATTTGTATCGTTTTCTAATACCCATAGCACAAGCCTAGAGCTTAGTTTGGGACTAGGTCAATTGGTGTGACATTGTCCCCTGATTATTAATTATTATTTAATTTACCATTATCAGTCCATAATCACGAAGTCCGATGAGGTCTTTTTGATTCATTATTACATTCAGGTTAAGTAAGATTTAATATCACTGGTCAATATGTCAATATGTGATTTTTAGTGCTTTCCGCATCTGATCATGCACATATCAGAAGCTGGTTTTATATATTTATCCAAGCAAGGTACAATGTTACAGACTCTTTGATCCAGGAGTTTGTAAAGTTATGTTGACGGCTACTTATTCATACGGTTGTTTATTTTAACACACTAAAAATACTTTCGGGTGAATGAGGGCTAAGTGAAAAGTTTGTTTAATTATTGGGTAGATACGGACAAAATTATTATTAACATTTCTTCATTCAACTAAGATCTAACCGACCATATGCTACTGCTACTGTCGATAATGAAACATCGATATTTCCACATTACTATTCAATTTCATTAAAATCTGGCAACACTACCTGAGGTCAATGAGGTCACTCGTCGTACTAGACTAAATCGAGAACTTCGATTTTCAAATTACCTCTGGACAGCAATTGTCTCTAAATTTCCGGCTTTCAAGGGTCACAGCAGCACTCGAATAATGTGTATGATGTTATTCCAGAGCGGGTCGCACTGCGGCACGCACGACGGCGGCAAGGGCTGCGTGTGCCTGCGCGCCACGGGCGGGCTGCTGTTCGCGGGCTGCTACGACGGCTGCGTGTACGTGTTCCGCGAGGGCGAGCCGCGGCCCTTCGCGCAGCTGCGCGGGCCCGGCCTCATGCTGCTGTCGCTCGCCGTCGTCGGGACCAAGGTACCACTCTAGCTAACTTTACTACCAGTTTATGGAGACCATGCGTCTTGTCCTTTAACGTGCCAGCAGTGTTCGCTTTTTTGTGTCCCGGTGTAGGAAATAATCTACACTAATATTAATATAAAGAGATAATTATTCGCAACAATACAAAATTACAACGAGGAAAGATTTTATTATTTGTTTGTTTGCATTGAATAGACTCCGAAACTACTGGACCGATTTGAAAAAAAAAACACCAAAGCCGCTTCTTGATTTGGCGGTATGCTTGCAGTAAAACATACTATCGGCATAAATGCTGCGCGTTGATTGGTGGATGTCACTAGTTACCTAGCAACCCTTATCGATTTCTTGTTTTACTGCAAGCATACTGCCAAGTCAGGAGCAGCCATAGAATTCTACATTATCCCTGATGAACATGGGTATGTTTTATTGTTTTGCGCGGACGGAGTTGCGGGAAACAGGCTTACATAAAAATGAATTTATGTTCGTTCTAAAACTCGACAATGACTCGACTTATTTTAATGAATTAAAAAGTGAGAACGGCCATAATAAAATGAGGGCACAAGTCTTATACATCCATATTTTACTCAAACGTAACTGTTTTATCTGTGTCTGGAATAGCTTGAGTTTTTTTTTCTAAAAAATTTTGCATTTCTCCTTGTCATAAACATAAAGGCGGTAAAGAGTGATGTTATTTCGCGTGAAGTTTCTGTTTATATGCGATTTGTATCTTGCTATTTTTGAGAAAAGCACTATATATGCCTCGGCAGGAACGGCAATTGCCTGCTTCACTGCCTAGGCAATAATGTACTATTTTTACAGCAACTGAAAGCCAAAAAGAGCGTCTGTATTTCCGTGTGATACAATCTAAACCTGTTATAAGTTAGGATGAATAGGCATCTTCTGGGTGAGCTCACTTCATCCCCGTCAAAATCTTCGTCCTTCAAGGGCAAATATTTGTCAAGAGCAAACCCATTATCAATAATTTAAGAAAACGGTTCACCTCAGTTGGCATTAAAGCTGCAAACGCCCTGAGAGCGGAAATGGCACGCGGTGCGGCGCGTTCCATACAAAAAACATCTCCACCACGCTTTTTAGTGCGTGGGCTTATAAAGAGGGCTGTAATTTGTCCCATATTTTTTACCACGGTCCTGGTTTTTGATAGGCTGCACCTGGCAACACTGACCATTTTTTTTAAATCATTGTTTTTTTCTGTAGACTTCCTCCGTCTTAAGGCATTAGAGTATATTATGATTTACATACATACATACAATAAATTTAAATAAATAAAATTGATTGATTTAAATCTTATAAATATACTTACGCTTAGTTAATAGTTTTATTTATTGTTCCAGATTATTGCCGGATACAAGGATAGGAGTTTGTACATCTGGAAGATTCCCCTTAGCATATTAAGAGAGATGATTTTGTAAATTATCTTCACCAGATGTGGATGTTTAGTGTACTTCATTAAGGTATTTTAGTTATGGGAAAAGTAATGTTAATTTAATAGTTAATAGTGTGTAACTGTTACATTAAAGCGTTAATTGATTTTAATATATTAAATTCTGTTTCTGTTCAAATCCTACCTCCTTTACTAGGGAGCTTTAATTTGGGTATGTAGAATATGAGTGCGTGGCAGCTGTCGTTTGTAATTTGAAACTCTTAGATCCGGAGTAAGGTTTTATACCTAGATTAAACGTCCCCATTTAATAGACTATTCCCTTAGTAAGTCTTATTCCATGTTTTGTCGAATGCGGCGTTAGTAGACTAACAAGGCATATACATATAAAGAGGTGATTCATCATTTTAATCTCCGAACGCTGTCGCGAGGTACCAAAGTTGTCTTTTTAACATGTTACCCAAATAAGTGCAATACGTGTTTATCTTTACATAGGTGTACTTATAGGTGTCACAGTTCAGCGGGCTACTCGCGCCCCTGCCGCAGGGCGATTGATCAATACGTATAGAGGCCGTCTTATTCACTATTACTGCTAAAACCAACTTTAAATTAATACCATCTAGTATCTTCAGAGCTTACAGCGGTAAAGCAGGGAGTAGTATAAATTTAACACAGTTTTGTACATAAAAGGCCAACAAAATTTTAGAATATTAAAACTACTTATCTATACTAGTTTAGTTTATTAGTAAACTATGCATATGATGTTTCTCTCTCATGTATATGAATTATTGTTATTCTTTGAAAAATAAAAAATCTTTAAAGCAATCTGTCTTTTCGAATCGAGCAAAGCGCGATGTCCACTGAGATCACCTGATTATTGATTTATTTATTTATTTTACCTGGTTGATCCTGCACCCATCTATGTAATGTAATGTAGTGGGTGATGCAATGATACGCGACAAAATTGTTAAATATTTCTATGGAAAACCGTACAAATTTATCAAATTGTTTACTTGTGGAGTTTGGTAATATACACTAAGCCGCGGTATAAGGTCATATGATATCTTAAGCCGCAATGCACTGAGAGCGAAGTCGGCCGGTGCAGCGCGTTCCCATGCCAAATCGCGTGCCGCGTTGCGGAGGCGTTTTTTGTATAGGAACGCGCAGCACCGGGTCGCCTCACCTCTGCTCTTGGAGCGTTTGCGTCTTAGGAACCCATCAGTCCTATCACACAAAAAATTACGAATGCACGATTTGATCTCATTTGATTTATACACTTAACGCATTGATTAAAGTAAAGGTAACTTTAATGACGATAATTGTGGTACATTTATGTAATTATGCTATATTTAGTTGTTCAAGTCTGGTGAAGACAGCACTTTCAGGTGCCGGCTTTAAACTGACCGCTATTCAATCCTTGGCGTAAAGTAAGTATTAATCGACGCACCATCTTCAAACTAGTTTGTCATTCTACTAAAAAAAATTGTAGACTTAATAGACTATTTTATTTGAACGATTTCATTAGGTTAAAAAGGGGCCTAAACTTTAAAAAACGCAATCGAATGTTGTAAGCGTGTTATGGTAATATCAGTTTGGTTCGCTCCATTGTCTACGCAAGTTGTGTGCTAAATTATAATTTAAAATAATTCTCAATAAGTTGTTACATTTTAAATTGAGTTATATCTGCTCGTGTCATTAGGTTGATTTTTCTGCGCCAATATCTGTGCAGTGCAGTGCTTATCTTAATCTCTTCCGGGGAGCCGTCGAGTAAACAAGTCCGACCTTTTCTTAATTTACCTGTTTTGTAATATTTAAATTGACTACGCGAATTAGTGTTTCTGCTGCCTGCGGCCTATTTAGAATGAGTTTGAGTTTGAGACATACTCCTCCCAAGGGGTCATCACCGCACGGAGGTTCACAGCCTGACCTCCCTTCACATGTTTCTTCACTCAGCGCTAAAGGAGACGACAGTAAGATATTGCGTAAAAGGAAACAACCTGAATATGATAATGATATCCGACGGGATCTAGCTGACTTTCGAAAGGATATATTGTCTTGTCTTGCGTCGTCTAGTGCAGCTTATGATGAAAAGTTACAAAGTATACATCGAGACCTATCTTCAGAAATTAAAGAACAAATAAAGTCGGTTGCATCTCTGACGGAGGCACTCATTGGTGAGCAAACAAAAGTAAAGGAGGAATTGTCAGATCTTAAAATCAGAGTCTCCTCTGTCGAGGAGAAGAGTGAATCACTGACTGCTCTTCAGAAAGGTCTCAGCGAGGCGAATGAAAAGATTAATATCTTGACAACCGAAAATAATAATAACAAACAATTTTCGATGCTCAACAACATGGAAATTTCCGGGATACCGCTAAAAAAGGGAGAAAATTTGTACACTCTTCTCTATGCTATATGTAATCTAGTGGGATTTAAAATTGTGGAAAGTGATATTGACGTAATTTACCGCGTCCGACGATTCATTTCGGAACAACAGAGTGGCTCGACAAATATTCGCCCACCCGCTATCATCGTGCGTTTTACTCAACGACGCCGCAAGGACGAGCTACTGAGCGCGGTGCGCGCGCGCCGTGGTCTCACTACCGCTGACATCAACGTACCCGGACCCGCTTCAAATCTTTATCTTGGGGACCACCTCACACCGGCAAACAAATTATTGTTGAAACGTGCCAGACAGCTTAAGGTCGAACTCAACTATACGTATGTTTGGACCAGGGACTGCAAAATATTTATGCGCAAAACGGAAAGTAGCAAAGTTATACATATTTTTAACAACAAGGTCCTAGATAATTTAAAATGACTTTTTGCATGTTATTTGCTGGTTACAGACTACAATATACTAATCTTGGCTATGTCTACAACTAGGAAACAATTATTATTCCCCAATATTTCCCTCACTTTTTCATGTTCTGAACTGCAAATTATAATACAACTAGCGACCCGCCCGCGGCTTCGCCCGCGTGGAATGTATTATACATATAAACCTTCCTTAAGAATCACTCTATCTATTAAAAAAAACCGCATCAAAATCCGTTGCGTAGTTTTAAAGATTTAAGCATACATAGGGACAGACAGCGCAAGCGACTTTGTTTTATACTATGTAGTGATTACATACCATTAGTAAACTGTGTAACCGTTTTTATTTTATATTAAATGCAGGTACGATTGAGTTAAATTATAATTTCAACTATTTTAACGCATCGTTGTACACCTTACGTATTGTTAGTATAATCATGGGTAATTCCTTATTAGCGACTCAATTACTTAAAATCATAATTTGTTATAAAATATGTCTCCGGATGCATTGATTGGTTATTACCAGAACGTAAGGGGTTTACGCACAAAATCTATTGAGTTTATGGCCCAAGTCGCGCAGTCACATTATGATCTTATTTGTATAACGGAGACTTGGCTTACGGCGGATTTCTATGATCGAGAGTATTTCGATAATAGATATTGTGTTTTTCGTTGCGATCGGTCCGCGGTTGAGAGCGGGGCGGCGCGGGGCGGTGGGGCGGCGGTGGCTGTCCGCGCCGAGTACCAGCCGCTCGGCCGCGACTGGCCTGTGCCTGCGCGAGCTTATTGCGATTGCGTGTGGGTATCTTTGCCGCTTGGTCCCGGCCGCCGCGCGCCCGGGTGTGTAAATAAACAACGCTTCTTAAACATTGCGTGTATTTATATACCGCATGGGCCAGGGTATAGAGAAGCGCTTGTCTCATTTCTTGACATAATTAGTGAATTGATTACAGAACAGCCAGATGATATTTTTCTGATAACAGGGGATTTTAATATACCCGAGGGCGACTGGGTTTCTTCTTCTTCGTGTGTAATGAATTTAAACTCAAGCGGCACGTATGCGACACAATTACTGCAAGATTTTTTATTTTTTACTGAAATAAAACAGTACAATTGTATATTTAACATTAATAATCGTATCCTGGACTTAATATTAAGTAATTCTGCCTGTACTGTTGCTGCCTCTGAACATCCTCTGACCCCTGAAGACATCCATCATAGATCACTTACTTTTAATTTGACTTTAGACTCTGCAATCTGCTTGATGAAGTCTGCTTCTACTGTTGCGTATAATTTTCATTTGGCAGATTTTAAAGCTATGAACATGGAGTTGTCTAAGATTAACTGGTCGAGTTTATTTCTTAACCGTAATTTAACTGAATGTATCGATGTTTTTTATAACCAATTAAATGATATTTTTGTTATGTATGTTCCTCGCCGAAAGGTACGCTCGTCGTCTACCGTACCGGTCTGGCATAGTAAAGCTCTAAGGAAAATCTTAAGTGAAAAACGGAAATATCACAGGTTATGGAAAACATACGGTAACCCTCTCGACTATCAAAGTTTCAAAATGTTACGTAAACGAGCTGAGAAGATGGAATCAAGTTGTTATAAAAGTTATATTGCCTACTCTGAACAAAAAATTAAATCTCATCCAAAATTTTTTTGGACCTACGTCAAATCATTATTCTCTAAGAATATACTTCCTCAAACGATGTCTTATAAAGGGATGGTTTCCTCGGAAACTGATCATATTTCTAACCTTTTCAATGATCATTTCCATTCTGTCTTCGAGAAAGTTAACCCACGTACGCCAGATATCGATATTTTAGAGCCACCTTCAAATCCTCTGATTGATATAAACTCAGTTGAGATCGATGCAAATATTGTCCTTAAACATTTAAATTCAATTAATATCCATAAAAGTGCAGGACCGGATGGGGTTCACCCGTTATTTATCAAAAGTTGTTCTAATTCTTTGTCTAAGCCTATATCTATTCTTTATAACAAATCGTTACGAGAAGGCTGTGTTCCGATAGCCTGGAAACAGGCGTGGATAACTCCGATACCTAAAGGAGTAGTCAGCCGCGAAGTTGAGAATTACCGACCGATATCCAAACTGTGCCACTTCAGCAAAACCCTTGAAAAGATAATTACGCAGCAACTCTTTGATGTCGCCAAACATCATATTAATCCTAACCAACATGGTTTTTTCAAGGGTCGCTCAGTCGATAGTAACTTGTTAACTTTCACCGATGAAGTTGTGGGAGCAATGGACAATGGCTATTGTGTTGATGCTGCAAGCACGTCTAACAAAAACATTACGTGCGTAACATGTTCTGCTGAAAGTAACAGCAAATAATTCCTTTTTGCGACACTGGCGCTGACGCACACGAGGGACTTTAAAGTTTACTTTTTGAAGAAGTAAGGGGGTTTCCAGGCGCGAGTGTACAATTTTGTATAATAAGACCGAATCCACGCAGTCACGACGAGTACTTAGCGACTGCATCTTGTGACGTTGTAAAGAGTCGCTGTAGCCAACGTAATCTTGGACCTGTCCAATTCTATAATCTAGGGTCTTTAAAAACTTTTTTTGGATACCATCACCACCACCATGCATACCATCTAGTATCTTCAGAGCTTACAGCGGTAAAGCAGGGAGTAGTATAAATTTAACACAGTTTTGTACATAAAAGGCCAACAAAATTTTAGAATATTAAAACTACTTATCTATACTAGTTTAGTTTATTAGTAAACTATGCATATGATGTTTCTCTCTCATGTATATGAATTATTGTTATTCTTTGAAAAATAAAAAATCTTTAAAGCAATCTGTCTTTTCGAATCGAGCAAAGCGCGATGTCCACTGAGATCACCTGATTATTGATTTATTTATTTATTTTACCTGGTTGATCCTGCACCCATCTATGTAATGTAATGTAGTGGGTGATGCAATGATACGCGACAAAATTGTTAAATATTTCTATGGAAAACCGTACAAATTTATCAAATTGTTTACTTGTGGAGTTTGGTAATATACACTAAGCCGCGGTATAAGGTCATATGATATCTTAAGCCGCAATGCACTGAGAGCGAAGTCGGCCGGTGCAGCGCGTTCCCATGCCAAATCGCGTGCCGCGTTGCGGAGGCGTTTTTTGTATAGGAACGCGCAGCACCGGGTCGCCTCACCTCTGCTCTTGGAGCGTTTGCGTCTTAGGAACCCATCAGTCCTATCACACAAAAAATTACGAATGCACGATTTGATCTCATTTGATTTATACACTTAACGCATTGATTAAAGTAAAGGTAACTTTAATGACGATAATTGTGGTACATTTATGTAATTATGCTATATTTAGTTGTTCAAGTCTGGTGAAGACAGCACTTTCAGGTGCCGGCTTTAAACTGACCGCTATTCAATCCTTGGCGTAAAGTAAGTATTAATCGACGCACCATCTTCAAACTAGTTTGTCATTCTACTAAAGAAAATTGTAGACTTAATAGACTATTTTATTTGAACGATTTCATTAGGTTAAAAAGGGGCCTAAACTTTAAAAAACGCAATCGAATGTTGTAAGCGTGTTATGGTAATATCAGTTTGGTTCGCTCCATTGTCTACGCAAGTTGTGTGCTAAATTATAATTTAAAATAATTCTCAATAAGTTGTTACATTTTAAATTGAGTTATATCTGCTCGTGTCATTAGGTTGATTTTTCTGCGCCAATATCTGTGCAGTGCAGTGCTTATCTTAATCTCTTCCGGGGAGCCGTCGAGTAAACAAGTCCGACCTTTTCTTAATTTACCTGTTTTGTAATATTTAAATTGACTACGCGAATTAGTGTTTCTGCTGCCTGCGGCCTATTTAGAATGAGTTTGAGTTTGAGACATACTCCTCCCAAGGGGTCATCACCGCACGGAGGTTCACAGCCTGACCTCCCTTCACATGTTTCTTCACTCAGCGCTAAAGGAGACGACAGTAAGATATTGCGTAAAAGGAAACAACCTGAATATGATAATGATATCCGACGGGATCTAGCTGACTTTCGAAAGGATATATTGTCTTGTCTTGCGTCGTCTAGTGCAGCTTATGATGAAAAGTTACAAAGTATACATCGAGACCTATCTTCAGAAATTAAAGAACAAATAAAGTCGGTTGCATCTCTGACGGAGGCACTCATTGGTGAGCAAACAAAAGTAAAGGAGGAATTGTCAGATCTTAAAATCAGAGTCTCCTCTGTCGAGGAGAAGAGTGAATCACTGACTGCTCTTCAGAAAGGTCTCAGCGAGGCGAATGAAAAGATTAATATCTTGACAACCGAAAATAATAATAACAAACAATTTTCGATGCTCAACAACATGGAAATTTCCGGGATACCGCTAAAAAAGGGAGAAAATTTGTACACTCTTCTCTATGCTATATGTAATCTAGTGGGATTTAAAATTGTGGAAAGTGATATTGACGCAATTTACCGCGTCCGACGATTCATTTCGGAACAACAGAGTGGGCTCGACAAATATTCGCCCACCCGCTATCATCGTGCGTTTTACTCAACGACGCCGCAAGGACGAGCTACTGAGCGCGGTGCGCGCGCGCCGTGGTCTCACTACCGCTGACATCAACGTACCCGGACCCGCTTCAAATCTTTATCTTGGGGACCACCTCACACCGGCAAACAAATTATTGTTGAAACGTGCCAGACAGCTTAAGGTCGAACTCAACTATACGTATGTTTGGACCAGGGACTGCAAAATATTTATGCGCAAAACGGAAAGTAGCAAAGTTATACATATTTTTAACAACAAGGTCCTAGATAATTTAAAATGACTTTTTGCATGTTATTTGCTGGTTACAGACTACAATATACTAATCTTGGCTATGTCTACAACTAGGAAACAATTATTATTCCCCAATATTTCCCTCACTTTTTCATGTTCTGAACTGCAAATTATAATACAACTAGCGACCCGCCCGCGGCTTCGCCCGCGTGGAATGTATTATACATATAAACCTTCCTTAAGAATCACTCTATCTATTAAAAAAAACCGCATCAAAATCCGTTGCGTAGTTTTAAAGATTTAAGCATACATAGGGACAGACAGCGCAAGCGACTTTGTTTTATACTATGTAGTGATTACATACCATTAGTAAACTGTGTAACCGTTTTTATTTTATATTAAATGCAGGTACGATTGAGTTAAATTATAATTTCAACTATTTTAACGCATCGTTGTACACCTTACGTATTGTTAGTATAATCATGGGTAATTCCTTATTAGCGACTCAATTACTTAAAATCATAATTTGTTATAAAATATGTCTCCGGATGCATTGATTGGTTATTACCAGAACGTAAGGGGTTTACGCACAAAATCTATTGAGTTTATGGCCCAAGTCGCGCAGTCACATTATGATCTTATTTGTATAACGGAGACTTGGCTTACGGCGGATTTCTATGATCGAGAGTATTTCGATAATAGATATTGTGTTTTTCGTTGCGATCGGTCCGCGGTTGAGAGCGGGGCGGCGCGGGGCGGTGGGGCGGCGGTGGCTGTCCGCGCCGAGTACCAGCCGCTCGGCCGCGACTGGCCTGTGCCTGCGCGAGCTTATTGCGATTGCGTGTGGGTATCTTTGCCGCTTGGTCCCGGCCGCCGCGCGCCCGGGTGTGTAAATAAACAACGCTTCTTAAACATTGCGTGTATTTATATACCGCATGGGCCAGGGTATAGAGAAGCGCTTGTCTCATTTCTTGACATAATTAGTGAATTGATTACAGAACAGCCAGATGATATTTTTCTGATAACAGGGGATTTTAATATACCCGAGGGCGACTGGGTTTCTTCTTCTTCGTGTGTAATGAATTTAAACTCAAGCGGCACGTATGCGACACAATTACTGCAAGATTTTTTATTTTTTACTGAAATAAAACAGTACAATTGTATATTTAACATTAATAATCGTATCCTGGACTTAATATTAAGTAATTCTGCCTGTACTGTTGCTGCCTCTGAACATCCTCTGACCCCTGAAGACATCCATCATAGATCACTTACTTTTAATTTGACTTTAGACTCTGCAATCTGCTTGATGAAGTCTGCTTCTACTGTTGCGTATAATTTTCATTTGGCAGATTTTAAAGCTATGAACATGGAGTTGTCTAAGATTAACTGGTCGAGTTTATTTCTTAACCGTAATTTAACTGAATGTATCGATGTTTTTTATAACCAATTAAATGATATTTTTGTTATGTATGTTCCTCGCCGAAAGGTACGCTCGTCGTCTACCGTACCGGTCTGGCATAGTAAAGCTCTAAGGAAAATCTTAAGTGAAAAACGGAAATATCACAGGTTATGGAAAACATACGGTAACCCTCTCGACTATCAAAGTTTCAAAATGTTACGTAAACGAGCTGAGAAGATGGAATCAAGTTGTTATAAAAGTTATATTGCCTACTCTGAACAAAAAATTAAATCTCATCCAAAATTTTTTTGGACCTACGTCAAATCATTATTCTCTAAGAATATACTTCCTCAAACGATGTCTTATAAAGGGATGGTTTCCTCGGAAACTGATCATATTTCTAACCTTTTCAATGATCATTTCCATTCTGTCTTCGAGAAAGTTAACCCACGTACGCCAGATATCGATATTTTAGAGCCACCTTCAAATCCTCTGATTGATATAAACTCAGTTGAGATCGATGCAAATATTGTCCTTAAACATTTAAATTCAATTAATATCCATAAAAGTGCAGGACCGGATGGGGTTCACCCGTTATTTATCAAAAGTTGTTCTAATTCTTTGTCTAAGCCTATATCTATTCTTTATAACAAATCGTTACGAGAAGGCTGTGTTCCGATAGCCTGGAAACAGGCGTGGATAACTCCGATACCTAAAGGAGTAGTCAGCCGCGAAGTTGAGAATTACCGACCGATATCCAAACTGTGCCACTTCAGCAAAACCCTTGAAAAGATAATTACGCAGCAACTCTTTGATGTCGCCAAACATCATATTAATCCTAACCAACATGGTTTTTTCAAGGGTCGCTCAGTCGATAGTAACTTGTTAACTTTCACCGATGAAGTTGTGGGAGCAATGGACAATGGCTATTGTGTTGATGCTGTGTATACCGATTTTGCCAAGGCATTTGACAAGATCTGTCACAGAACATTATTGCTCAAGCTTTGGCGGCTCGGTATACATGGCGACCTGTTTCGCTGGATAAAGTCCTACGTAGAGAATAGGAGTCAGGCTGTGGTCATGGCAGGTTATACATCTCGTTACAAGATTATCACTTCTGGGGTCCCCCAAGGATCTCACTTGGGGCCGTTGCTTTTCATACTTTACATAAATGATATATCTAGATATATTAAACATTCAAAAGTGCTACTCTACGCTGACGATGCCAAGATTTATAAAGTTATTAAGGACAATTCAGATTGTGAACTTCTGCAGGAAGATTTACATAGCCTTGAACGGTACTGCCTTGAAAATAGTCTATTTTTAAACAATGACAAGTGTAGTTCTATAACCTTCTCTAAAAAGAAGAAAAATATTAATTACTGTTACACACTTTGTGATAAGGCCTTAAATAGAGTGACACAGATCCGCGATCTTGGCGTCATATTGGATTTTAAATTGTCGTTTATTCCTCATATAGAAAGTATTTTAAAAAAATCGTACAGACAACTAGGATTCATTTTACGTGTATGTAAACCTTTTAAAAATTCTTTAACTTATAAAATTTTATTTAATTGCTATGTCCGTAGTCATCTGGAATTCGCTTGTGCTGTTTGGAAGCCTTTCCATGCTGTTCACATCGATAGAATCGAAAGGCTCCAAAAAAAGTTTTTAAAGACCCTAGATTATAGAATTGGACAGGTCCAAGATTACGTTGGCTACAGCGACTCTTTACAACGTCACAAGATGCAGTCGCTAAGTACTCGTCGTGACTGCGTGGATTCGGTCTTATTATACAAAATTGTACACTCGCGCCTGGAAACCCCCTTACTTCTTCAAAAAGTAAACTTTAAAGTCCCTCGTGTGCGTCAGCGCCAGTGTCGCAAAAAGGAATTATTTGCTGTTACTTTCAGCAGAACATGTTACGCACGTAATGTTTTTGTTAGACGTGCTTGCAGACTATACAACGAAAGTGTAAAGCTAACGGATATCGATATTTTTAATTGCAGTTTGAGCTCCCTAAAGAGATCTATTACTTAAATTTAAGTTGAAGTGTACTTATTTTGTTTAAGTTATTGTATTTGTATTTGTGTGTGTGTGCGTGTGTTTGTGTCAGTGTGTGTGTGTGTGTGTTTGTGTGTGTGTATATCTATATATTTATTGTTAACACGTTAGTATAGATTGTAGTGACCCTGCCTGCAACGCTGGCGGTCCCGGGTTCATATCCCGGTGGGGGCGGATATTTTTGGATGGATGTGGGTATTTTTTCCTGAGTCTTGGTGGTTTTACATTTAAATATGTTTATCTCTTTATAAGTGAGTTTAACGTTGTTCAAGTTTTTGTATATATATAATATTTAAGTTTTAATTTATGTACCTAATCTCTAACATTGTTAGCGTTAAGTATGTTGTCAAGTACCTGTGACCTCTGACTTTTGATTAAGTTCCCAGTATAGATACTTACTTGTAATATTGATTTTTGCTTGCTCATGATAAATTAGTTTTTTGTATGCACATGTACAAGTAATTAATGGAATTTAGTACCAACTATGTATTAATTAAGGAAACTGTAGGTCTAATTTTAGTTTCTTAGTTTGTGTTCATGTTTGTATATGACCGTTTGTTTCTTAATAAATAAATAAATAAATAAATAAATAAATAAATAATAAATAACTTAAACTGTTTATGTACACATGCGTAATTCTATTGAATGCTGTAGAACAAGCCATTTATCGATAGTCTATAGAAATCACGTCCACATCCTTACCCATAGAAATCCATATAAACCTTAAATATTCATTTAAAAATAGAAATATAGCTTAAAAACGAAATTTACCGGTGGTATGCTATGCCCCTTGACTTAAAATTATAGTTTGGACTTCGATTTTTGCACACTTTCACGCTACAAACAGTCATTTTACCATTTAAACGGAGCTCGTGTATTGACAGCGATCAGGGGGGGACTAAGGCAACGCTTGATGCGGCTTGTGCCGAATTTCCATATTGACCATACCGATATCCAGTGTAATAAATAGTCTTTGCGTACAGATGTAGTGCAAAATGATTTTCCTTCGGGAAAACTCGGATCTCAATCGGAATACGATGGCACCCGAACTGTCAATCAATGATTGTATTAATATAATGAGTGACGTTTTCATATCCATTAAAATGGAACTTTATTGTTTAGTGTCAAATTACAAAGTGACAAATAAATAATAAATAAATATCAGGGGACAATGTCACACCAATTGACCTAGCCCCAAACTAAGCTCTAGGCTTGTACTATGGGTACTAGACAACGATATAAATACTTATATAGAGAAATATATACTTAAATACATAGAAAACATCCATGGCTCGGGAACAAATATTCGCGCTCATCACACAAATATCTGCCCTTACCGGGATTTGAACCCAGGACCTCTAGCGTCGTAGGCAGGGTCACTACCAACTAGGCCATCGCGTCGTCAAATGACAACATATGGCACTGTATAATATAGAGATGTTACAGCCACCTTCAATAACTTTGAAAATACTCAGTTTTATTGTCATTAGTAAACAAAACATCTTCACTTTAAAACGTAAAGTACAACAAAATAAAGCTTATTGGGAAATATTTACAAGAATAAAACTCAATACCTGCCTACTTAAAAACAGCATCTACTTACGGGGCTAGTATGAAGAAGAAAAAATGTCATTGGCGTCCCTCTCGCACCTAAGTAAATAACCCGCGTGTGAGAGGGATGCAAACTACATGAAGACTTTCATAATAGGCCCGCTAGGATGCTTATAGGTACAGTCACCGTCATAAATAAGTGATGATTTCTATACCTTGTCGCTTTTAATCGTTTGACAATTTGTTATGACATTTCAAACACGACGTTAAAGTGACTAGGTTCATAAATGATAACTTATTTATGCCGGCGACTGTACTTAACATTAATATTTTACCTACTGTATATTTGGGTCGATATTCTCAACATTTTCCATTTCACAATCTGAGTAACAGTCAGACATCATAGTCAGATTCGTCAGTGCTTTCATTTACATTAATTACAATCCTATCAATGTGATCAGATCATCCATCGAGTGTTCCTGTGACCGATATTCATTTTCACATTTGATGGCATGATCACAAACATTCTTCCATTCATCCGGGCCAGTCATATTTATTTTTTCTTCAATCATTTTTTTTACCGTACCCATATTCATGTCTATGTTCCTTTTTCATACGTAAGTAACCTTTTATCTGTGACCATATATTTTCAATAGGGTTGAAGTCGGGATGGTATGGCGGTAACCTTAACACTTCGTGCCCATGTTGATGTAAAATTTTTTCAATGGAATATTCTACAGTCTTCTTTATGTCGACAAATAATTTCGCATAGTTGTATTTTGGAAAATGATGAATCATGGGGAATATTGTATTTTTGTTACCAGCTTATCATGAGCGGCTTTGCGGTATAAGAGTTGGGCGGGCGTTCCACATATTTATTGTGATAAGCAGATTAAGCAGCATTGTCTACTACTAATACAGAATTTGGAAACAAGTTAGGAATAAGTTGATTCTGTAACCATTTTTCATAATTGACATTATTCATGGCATCGTGATAATCACCGGTCTTATCAGTAGATTTGTACATAAGTAGAGCACCCGGTACAAATCCTTTGGCACTACCTGCGTGTATTATAATAAGGCGTTGACCTTTTGAGATTAACTGTTTCACTCCTTTATCCGGAGAATCGATCCAGCACTTCCCTGTTAAATGGGATGTATATGAACATAAGTTTCATCCGTATACACAATATCTCTGCCTTCAGATCTGTACTTCCTTATTAAGTCCAGGTACCTTAGTCTTTTAAGTCTAACGTCATCTATTTCCCTCAGCATTTTTCTATTGTTAGTAATTTTCTTGAATAGAAAACCCATTTGGCGTAGTATCTTTCTTAGTGTGAAATCACAGCTTTTGAAATTCATTGTTTCTATTAATTTGGATTTAAGTGCTCTTATTGTAGGAACTTGTTTATATATCAGATGAAAGTTATAAACCATTCGTCGTATCACTGCGTAATCAAAATCATGAAGATCTAGATATAATTTCTTGCGTGGTCTACCCAGCTTAATATTGTTTGTGATGGTATTTTTATTTTTTCTATATTCTTCTTCCTGGTTCAAAAATTTTCTTATTGTAGGTTTAGATATGCCTGTTGCGTCCGAAATTCGCTGTTGAACTTTGCCAAAATACTCTGAGTTATTGCTATTTTCGAATTTGTTATTTTCTGATATGAAATACAGGTATATATTAAATATCATTCCTTGGACTGGATTTTTTAACCGTTTTCGAGGTTTCGGCATGGTAATACAACCTTTTTATAAGTAAACAGAATCAAAACTATAGCGAATATTTTAATTGCGTGTTAGCCACTCTATATATATATATATATATATTGGTCTGCTGATGCGACTTACCCCTACGGCTGTAAGATGGGTACTGAAGCTAATTGAGAGAGCACGACAAATACGAACTATTCCGATAAAGTACGAAGGAAAATCATTTTGCACTACATCTGTACCGAGGCGTCACGAACTAAGTCCTTAAAACATATCTCCCTTGTTTCTGTGATCTGAGGTGAGGACCAAAAAGTTGGACCATAGTTAAGCGTAGTTAACAATATAAACAACGAAGTCGAAAAAAGTTCCATTGTGCGACGAAAAATATTCCTATAATTGTATGGCTAATTTTCATGTCACAACGGAAAAATTTCATAGAAAAAATAATTGAGTGAGTTAGCGGGGCCAACTTTTTGGACCTGACCCGCATACATTGCAAGTTAAATAAAAAGTTGTAACATAGCATCAATATCAATTGTGTTTTTAAAGTTTATGCCTGTTTGCCACCAACCCGCTAGGCGAGTCCATTTTGTACGAAAATCAGAGCTCTTGGCAACGAAAGTGTTAAACCTAATGTAATCGTTCCTAGAAAATAGTCTATTAAGGCTATGTGTGTGTATTTATGGACGGGTCAAATCTTGCAAGTCAAATTTGACCTCCTTGTTGGTTTGCATTCACCTTTAGTTCTGATGACAATACAATAATATAGTACCATCGAGCTGGTCTGATAATGGAGACTCAGGGTGGCTATAGGAAGTCCTGAATTACACCATGATAAACCCGTCGTGTTAGGGCTCGTTAGAATCGTCTAGACGAATAGATGACGACTATGCACAAAGAAGTACAGTCGGCAAAATAAGCTTGTCCCAAAAATTAAATTTTTGACAAACTTATTAATGGGAAGGTGGAAATCAAAAGCCCAAACCTTATGTGTGGTTGACCATTACTTCGACTATGGTTTGGCTATTTGCAAACAGCTGAACCAACGCGCATGAAAGTCGATGAAGTAAAATAACCGAGTCTTAATGAGTCCCCAATTAGTTTGTGCAACTGAATAATAATGGTTTGTTAAGTTTGGTATATTATTTATTTATTTTAATCTTTATTGAACAATACAAAAAGTAAGTACAAATGGTGGACTTAATGAATTCTTCATTTTACACTCGCGAGCAAAAAAATCGACTCAAGCTGCACGTTTGGGTTCTCCGCCCAGTATCTCTTGACCTATTCAGAATATCTTTAAAAAAATGATACCAAACGAAAGCTGATAATGTAACGATTTAAAAAAAACAAGAACCCTGGGAATCCGCCCAGGAATTTCCAAGTTATGTCTCATTTCCCGATATGTGGATCATTTACTCGTTCCGAAACGTACAAGGTGTGCCCCTTTTGACCCCTATAAATATGGGTAGGATGGGGAAATGTCATCAGTCACTTATCAGAAGTTGACCGGTACACATCTCTACTAACGACCTTACTCGGAAACCCTGAAGAAAATGGATACCACCATGACTGAAGCCGCCCAAGTCGTGGCCTTGCTGGAAGAGGGACACAACCAACGCTTCGTGGCTGACCAGCTGAATTTAAGCCAGTTAGCAGTAACCCGAGTTTACCGACGGTTTTGGGAGACTGGGGCCTTGACACGAAGACCAGGTTCTGGCCGCCGGAGGTGCACATCTGAGAGGGATGACCGCTTTATCGTCACTTCCTCTCTCAGAAATCGGCACCAGACCGCCGTTACTGTCAATCAGCATCTTCGGGATGTACGAGGGGTTACTGCCAGTGAGTGGACAGTAAGACGAAGACTCGAGGAAACTAACCTGACCCAAAATCGGCCCGCCACGGGCCCCAGACTGCTCCCGCGTCACCGCCAAGCACGCCTGTAATTTGCTCGTCAACACGAAAATTGGACCATTGAGCAATGGACCAGAGTTCTTTTTTGTGATGAGTCCAGGGTGTGCTTGAATGGCTGTGACAGACGAGGAAAAGTCTACAGGAGGCCAGGAAAACGGTATGAACAATGCTGTTTCAAGGAAACAGTTGCCTATGGCGGAGGTTTTGTCAATGTGTGGGCGGGCATTTCCATCGAAGGGCGTACAGAGCTCGTTTTCGTACCTGGTGGGGGCCGTGGCGGTGGTTTGACCGCTGCCAGGTACATCACTGACATCCTTGAGGAGCATGTTGTTCCTTACGCCCGTTTTTATGACGAGGGGTTCGTCCTGGTGCAGGATAATGCCACTTGTCATACCGGATCAGGATCACTCGGGCCTACCTTGCCGAGGTCGGCATTCCCACCATGAACTGGCCAGCCGTCAGCCCGGACCTGAATCCCATTGAACATCTCTGGGACTACCTGAAAAGGCAGATTTGGAAGAGGGATCCAGCTCCTTCAAATGTTACGGAGCTGAGGACAGCTCTGCAGGAGGTGTGGGATGCCATCCCCCAGGAGCTTATCAAAAAGCTGATAAGATCCATGAAAAACCGCCTGAATGCTGTGATAAGGGCCAGGGGTGGAAAAACGAAGTATTAATGAATAAATAAAACCTTATTTTCCTTAAAATGCCTTTTATTTTACGATTTCCCTTTTCTTTCTTTTTGTTTTTTTTCATGCATCTCTGCAAAACCTGGCTCCTGTCACTTGTGGAAAATGGCATGACTGAAACTTATTATTTTTTAAATCGTTACATTATCAGCTTTCATTTGATACCATTTTTTTTAAGATATTCTGAATAGGTCAAGATATACTGGGCGGAGAACCCAAACCTGCAGCTTGAGTCGATTTTTTTGCTCGTGAGTGTATACTCTAAATTAAATTATAAAATATATTATATTAAACATCTTAGCCTGTTTGTGCAAAATGTGGTTACAGAATTAACAACATTTCTTTAGAGATATTGATAATTTGGGAGCTCTGCCTACCCCACTCTAGGAAGGAAAGCGTGAAGGTATGTATGTATGTTAAACACACAAAAACTTGAACTTGAACTTGTTTTTAAGGTGCCGTAGATATGGCATTTTATTCGATAGAATCGTACCTGCTTTGAATTCCAATAAAGCGTAAAATCTTGATAGTAGTGCGATAAAGACGCCATCTAGGGAAATATTTAATGTATAAGCAACCAACCAACTGAGTCACAATATTTCCTCTCTATTTGTAATAGTTATTGGCTATTTGCTAAGAGATGGCGTAATTAACGGTAAAAATTGACCACTTCATTTTATTTTTCGCGTATAATATAAATCATTATTTTTGTCATGAAATTTTCAGATTTTTCGATCTATAAACTTCGGGGAAAAGCCTTGGCTATAATACAAAAAGTACGTCACGGAAAATAATTTTGAAATGTACAGATTGTGTCCGTTCATATTCCTTTTGCAAAACATTTAGAAAAATTATTTATCTTACTAAAAACAGATCTGTTAGCAAGCAAGTTATACAACTATGCCCAAGTAGATAGCTTCTACACTAGTTTCAACAAAAATTGCTGTGACATACAGACAGACAGACACCGAACTCCACAGCTGAACTCTTACCATAAGGGTTCCTTTTTTAGCGTTTTGATACGGAACCCTAAAATAATCTAAGACAGCACCGAATCACTATAATATAAAATCTAACTTTATTAAGTTAAATTAATTATTGAAAGAGATTTATTGATGTTAACCATTAAAAGTTAAAACTAAACTTATTTTAATTAAAATAAAACTAAGATACTTAAATTAAAGATATAAATAATAATCATATAAATTAACACCTAAATTCCTTTATTTTACTTTATTTGTAATTAAAGAGTAGTAATTTGACTATATTGCAAGAAAGAGAACAAAGTATGACCCTTCTCACTCATACTTATGCCGTCTCAATCGGTAATAACCGAAAAAAAGAAAAAGACAGATTCAAGATATAGATTTTCAATTTAATTTCGTCATTTATGAACGCGGTTTTATTTCTGCCAAGTGGCACTCCTGTGAATACGTTCTGACTTACGTCAGTGTGGGTGTTTCGGTTTCAGTGTGGCGGCCATTATTCTACGTTTAATTATTTAGTTTTTTTGCTGTTTAGTGCTTTACCAAACAAAGAACTTGAATATATTACTTATATTCTCCGAAGCCATACTTTTGGACAAAATACGTTTAAAGTACAAATATGAATCCAGAATAGTAAGTACGAATTGCATACCGTGGCCACTAAAAACAAGGATGGGCAGAAATCCGTTCTATTTCGCACATTCATTGTCTCTCGACATCTTTTTGCTTCCTTGTTTGAGACGTATTACATTTCAACGATAGATACCAAGTGTTGTTTAAGTTAAATACTGCAAGATGTGCTGGTGACTCATTGTGTTCGAGTTAGGTACTTTCGAGGAATTTACATTGAAATAATCGTAATCGTATGTGTGTAATATGGACGACGCATATAGATCCACGATCGTAGAGCAGCCACGATTGCATTTATCCCTGTTTTAGTAGAGTTAAAAACATGACAAAACATTTTCTTTGTTGCTAGTATACGCCTCCTTTACGGTCACATATTTGTAACCTTTATCATTGTGAAGTTTGCTCACGTTTGTCATTCATTACGAGTGTCGCTCAAGTTACACTACAGCTTTACTTGACTATTGACCTGTTGAATAACATTGTCTTAACATTCTAGTCTTGTTTAATTATTCATTGATCCCATGTATTTCCTTTCAGCGACTACCTGTTCAAGCTGCTCCTTATTGGAGACTCGGGAGTGGGCAAGTCCTGTCTCCTACTCAGATTTGCTGATGACACATACACGGAAAGCTATATCAGCACTATTGGTGTTGATTTTAAAATTAGGACTGTTGAATTAGATGGCAAGACAATAAAGTTACAAATATGGGATACAGCGGGGCAGGAGCGGTTTAGAACCATCACCTCCTCGTACTACAGAGGGGCACATGGCATTATCATAGTGTATGACTGCACAGATCAGGTCAGTACTCCATTTATTTATTGTCTCTTACTTCTTTTAGACCTTTACCTGAAAGCTGCTCTGGTAACACTTTTTCTCATCTTTCATAAATTAATTTAGTATTGGTTGACATTGTTTAGATTTATGTTTGTCAATGGTAAAAGTTTTCCTGGTTCCTTATGGCGTTTGCTTATAAACATGGTTAAATGGGTCTTTGTGGCATAGAAACAATGACTTCTAGGCCATTGTAAAACCCCTTTGTTTTATGAAACTTTTGGTTGAATGGGTGAATAAGTTTGTTTTTGACAATAATAATAATTAATAATTAAATGGTTCTTAATGTGGTTTAAATTATCAAATTATTATACACTACACTGTCAATTTTTTTTTCTTAAAATAATAAAACCTCTGTTATAGATTCTTTCATAGGTACAATCAATATTTTTTATTAGTGTACCCTACATAGTTAGATAGTAAATTTGATACTAGAGATGGGATTCTATTAGATCCAGTAATTCTGAATTGTTACCAAGTTGTGGTACCTTTTCTGTTTTGTAGTCGAGATATCTGGGATTTCCCTGGTGAACAAAAGTATCAATAGTATTCAAATTATTTACAAACTATTTAAAACTGAAACCAATTGTGTGTGAATTCAGGAAGACTACCTATTGCACTCTTCCCTACTATAGCAGACTTCTTACGTTGGTTTTATAGAAAGTGAAAGTAATTTATTTTTATAGATCAATAAATACTCAAAAATCTGTCTGTAGTTTTTGCTAATAAAGTGCACCTTTTGAGCTAAAGTAAGTCCTAGTGCAGAAACCAAAATCATTGTTTTTCTCTTTATTTGAGTTTTTTTTTTAAACATTTAATTTTGTAATATTTATTTGAATTAGTAATGACTAGGAATTCCTTGTCGGCCCAGGCCTTATGGCAAGACCACCCTTTAATAGACCACTATTGAGAGGAAGTACTGTAGAAAAAAGAACAGTTATTTTTTAATGTATGCAATTAATACATGACTGCTTTCTCCTAGGTCAGGTGACTGGGCCAAATACAGCCTGGCTCTTTTCTCTTGGAAAAAAAACTTTGCCATTTAATGATAACAATCTCTTAATAGTATACAACAAACAATCTTAGTGACCATTCTTTTAAACCTAAGTCCCAACCTAATCTAAAACTTAAAAGCTGTAACAAAAAATACAATACATATTTAAGTTAAGTTTTTTAATTACAATCATTTCTTCTTCTTTTAATTAATGGCGGTCCACCAATTGATTTCGCCAGTGTCAGTGAGAGAGTATAGCACAGTTAATCAAAATTGACAAAAGTAAATGCTGGGCATTTTTCAGTCGGCCAGTTTCCCTCCTCAAAGGTTACCGGAATCCAACCTTACAATTAAACCATTTCAGGTCCCTAGTACTTATAAACTGAAAATCATTGCCAAACTTAGCTCCAGGCTTGTATTATAGGTACTAGTAAACTAAGTACATACTTAAAATGAAAAAATAAAACTCAAATTCATAGAAAACATCCAAGACAGCCACTCCTGCTCATTACATGGATATTTAACCTTATTTGGAATCTAAATCAGAATCGCTAGCTTCTTCGGCAGAGTCCCTACCAACTACCCCAACTGCGTCGTAATAATATCATTCATAAATGTGGGTTACTTAGCAACTTACTATCTGTCTTATTAGATCAATAACCCAAACTCTTGTCGTATTTATTTTCAGACTATTTGATTACGAGCCATTATTAAAGGTTTCTCTGTGGCTAGGTAGTACAAAGTATAAATAGAAAAATAGGTCGTTTTCGGCCCTTTGGAGTTTCTGTTACCTATTACCGCCCGGGTTCTGGGGTTCGTACGGTACATGCGCGTCCGCACCTAACCAAACGCGGCGACAGCGCGGCCCCGTTTAAACCGGCTCAGTCCGTCCAGTGGAGTTTGCTTGTGGTGGCTCGCGGCGCGTACGATAGCGGCACGCACACATGCAAGCCGCGCGATATACCTACCTTTGTTTGAAGGACCTAAAATTTATATTGTAGGAGTAGTTATAAAAAGGGTATTATTTTCCCTAAAGATGATAATTATCATCATAGAAAGCTCATCTCTACCTGTATATCTATAGCATATAGTTTAGTAGTTAAATCCGTTTGTTAATCTTTGCTTAAACTAAACCAAGCCCCTCACACCACTCTCTACATTTCATTACTTCATAACTGTAATCACCAGTGAAAGAGCTACGACGCCGGTACTTAAACTCCCAAAGGAACCCTTTTAAAACAGTTAATATTTAACAGAGCCCATTCATATTTTAAGCAAAACCTGATATTATAAACTTCTTTATTGAAGATCTAAAAATATAACACTGAGTATAACAGATCCATGGTACAATAATATACTTCGCCTCGTATTCTCTTCCGAGAAGCAGTGGTAACGTGATTGGACACGCACTACGTCATATCCGGCAACCGAAGCTTTTCAAACTTTAAAATTGGGATGATTTTAAAATATTAGCTCGTATATATTAACTTAAGACTATCATTGTATATAGGTATTTACGTTTTGACCATTTACTGTTTCTCTATGAAAAAATAAACTAAAATAAAGTCTTGCAGACCACGACCAACGGACATGGGTCACATGGGTGACATAGAGGAATTATAAGGGGTTACATTATTAGTTTGTACGCCGCTGTATCGCGGATCCGCGGGGCAGTAACGCCAGCAAGACGGCTACTATAGTCGGCTACTACAGTGAATAAGTCCGTGACATGTTTGTCATTTGTATCTCTCTTTCTTACTCTTCTGCAGCGATAGAGACGTAATAAGCGACAAGCGAGAAAATACTTCTAGACGTGGTCCGGGTCCGATGTGCTTCGCGTCGTTAATGTTTTGAGAGTGTGTAATGTTCATATTAATGATTTCGTAATGACTTTTCCAATGATGACATTTAGGTACAAGATGTAAAATACTACTCACCATATCAAATTTAACCATGAATTTAGGCCCGCAATAGCGCATCCACTCCTCGGCAAGCGATTCTTTTGGTGGAAAGTTTGGGTCTTACAGCTTTTAATAGAACATTTAACCATTTTACATTTTACAAAAAAAAAGTCATCTACAACTTTCACCGCGACAGTTTGAAAATCATTGGCTGACGAATCATTAGCGTATTGATACCGAGCGAGAGCGGAATATGATATTCCCATAGGTTCGAATAGTATGACGAGAAACATCAAATTGACAGATTTGTAACCGGCCAGTTTGATCTGGTGAATCCGGTGATGTCTGTAGTATCCGGTTGTAATTCCACATTGTAATGTAACCTTTATGTTTAAACGACGCGACGACTCCGCTCAATATGTTGGCGGCTTTAGTAAAACAAAGCTAAACGTAACGCCTAACCAAAATCAAGAGCTCACAAATATTGTATGCATCCTCATGATGACCTAGAGCGGAATACTTACATAACCTTGAAGTACCTACCTAATTGATTGCAACGTTCAACAGGCAACAGTATTAATCCAGTTGCTGCTCAGATAATTGTTGAATTGCTCGTTCGCATGTCTTGAAATCAATATAGCTATTACGAAGGACGAAGCGACGGCTTGTAATATAATAAATTAAGCTTTTGTTAACGCTAATTCTGCGTAGGAAATTGATGAAACAAAGTTTTTTTTTGCCAAAAGATTTTCAATGTTTCAACTCTTTTTAAAATTAAATATTGTCTACACAAATAATTCTAGTATTATTCCATAATAATATTTAATACAGTCCCACCTTTGTTACAGATATTAATGTATGACGTTAAAGAAGCGAAAACAGTATCTGCTTATTAGTAAACCAAATGTAGGTAAAAACCTACATATTTATAGTATATGTAATTAAAAATTGAACAAAATACTGCTTTCGATTTTATCGCGTTTATTTAGATTCAGGTTTCGACGTTTAGTCTTTATCAGACTAATAAAATGGCAAAGATTAAAAAAGTACAGGCAGCCAGCACAAGTGATCCGCGTTTCGTTTGTCATCGGATTCCCTTTCTACCTAGTCCATAACGATAAAAAAGCACTGAGCGACAAGCTGTGCTTGCCGCTCTGTGCGGCTAGCACAAGTTGCCCGCGACTTGGTTGTCGCTCGAATCTCCTTTTCTATCTAGTTAGTAACGTTAGAGACGCACTAAGCGACAAGAGAGAAAATACAACTCGTGCTACCTGTACTGGTTCGGGTAAAGTCAATAAGACTGGCATAAGAGCGTATAAGAGCGATTAAAAGAGTACACACACGAAGGCATTTTTAAGACCTAATTACGCTGTATCGGTCTATTCATGATCAAGATAACTTCAGTCTAATCAATGTAATGAGACCTGAAAAGGGCTCGAAACATCGTAATCGAGCACGCATGCGATAAAAAATTAAAACAATCATTTTTACTTCAACAATCGCGTAAAATCTCAGAAAGTATCTTTTTAAATACTCATTAACAACAGTTACAGTGCGTAATGTTCATCCAATTTGCAATTTTGGATACGGGCCAAATTCAGCTTACTTTAGCATGTAAACAATACGGTTTTGAGCACTAATTACATTCACAAACTGACTGTAAAGTCGCCGTCAATAGAACTTATGAACGATGTAAACAAATTAGTAGTGATTGACACATAACCTCAAATATTTACCAAGCGTGTTTTTATTTAAAATAACGTATTATGAATAGTAAATCATCTTAAACTTAATATGAAAATAATGCCCTAGTGTATAAACCATTGCAAAGATCTCACTTGATCTTTAAAAGTACGTGATTATCGAGTAATCATGGTGAATTGGTTCGTTTGGTTTTGTTTACATCTTTTGCAAGTTCTATTGACGGCGACTTTATATACCTACATTAGCCACATCCCAAATACTTCCAAGAGTGGGTGGTCATGTCAATCATTATGATCTTGTAGGGATAACGTCACAGAAAAACATACACGTTTTTGTCCTCCGAATACGTTACAATCGGACACGGATTAAAATATTTTTTGTGGTATTTTTTATCGTGTTGTATAAATAATTAACCACGTCAATTATTTATTCAGTTGATTCATAATCGCGAGCTACTGGGTTAGGATGAGTACAGTCGTTGTTAAATATATTAGATGATACAATGAGTCAAGTTTAGATATTTATAAGCAATTTATAATGTTCCGATATATTTGATCGGGAGTGTACTTTTTCTGAAATAATACTTAGCTATGTTTTTCTTTGTACTTATATAATACTGTGCAGGTAAACACAGACGAGCATCTAATTATCACTTTGTAAGCATAATTAACAAGAGCTTTGTTCAATACGGTTCCTTTATCTAAGAGCTAAACGGTTCAGTCATTGACCTCTTGTTATCAGGCGATTCATGTCACCTGCGCGTAATAGTGTCAGCAAGGTATCAGCTGCTTCCCATTTGCTAATTGACACGTGTTTGGCTTAGATACCATTATTTTGGCATTACGCAATGATTTATGTTAATTATTTTCTTGTTGTACACCAAAAACCTTACTGTAGCTGTAGATCGGGGAAAATTATAATTATGTTATGTTTGTGGCCACTATACCCTTTTTGGCCACTTAAGGTTGAAAAGAGTCCTGTATAATAAAAATTAATATTCATAAATAGAAGACAGATAATATAAAATAATATTTATAAATGAATACAATTAATAATTACATGTCAGTTAAAATTTAGTGTGGCCAAAACCGGTAATTCTACCCCATTTTTGGGCTATCTTTTACAACTTACTTTTTTACAATGGGAGTTTGTAATAAAAATTAGAAATACGAGTCGATTAGTCGTGCTCTCTGAATACACCACAAATTGTCATAAAAATAATAGACTCCTACAACCCGAACGTAATTAATCTCTGCGCCGTGTCGCCGACTTCTTTTCTCACTCTCCTAAAACTACTTACTTATTTTGTGTTACGACTAACGATATTCTTCATCGACTTGCAGGACTCATTCAGCAACGTGAAGCAGTGGCTGGAGGAAATCGATCGCTATGCGTGCGACAACGTGAACAAACTGCTTGTGGGAAATAAGTGCGACCTCACCACCAAGAAAGTAGTCGACTACACTACGGCCAACGTAAGTAGTTTCATCAAATCAATTTTATCTGACGGACTCGATTATAATAGACCATTCTATACGGTCGCGTCAGTGTCGTGTTTGTTTAGCCAACTGAAGTCTTTTATGGGTAAGGACCAAAAAGTTGTCCACGCTAACTCACTCAATTAAATTTTCTATGAAACTTTTCCGTTGTGACACGAAAGTTAGCCATACACTTGTAGGGATAATTTTCGTCGCACAACGGAACTTTTTTCAACTTCGCTGTTTGTATGGTTAACTGTGCTTAACAGTGGTCCAACTTTTTGGTCCTTACCCTTATGTGAATCGCTTGCAAGCCTTGCCTTGGCGCGGTTACACAATCGTTCTTATCAGGTGACCAGACTAGTAATGCTAAATCGATTTCTTTTTGCCTTCTAAACTCCTCAGTCGACAACGCGCCGTCGCAGTTGTTTACTTTTTTATGACAGTGTGCGTTTGACTTACATAAGTACTTAGGCACAGAATAAATAAATAAATAAATAAATAAATATCAGGGGACAATGTCACACCAATTGACCTAGTCCCAATTTAAGCTCTAGGCTTGTATTATGGGAACTAGACAACGATATAAATACTTATATAGAGAAATACATACTTAAATACATAGTTAACATCCATGACTCAGGAACAAATATTTGCGCTCATCACACTAATATCTGCCCTTACCGGGATTTGAACCCAGGACCGCTAGCTTCGTAGGCAGGGTCACTACCAACTAGGCCAGCGCGTCGTCAAGCTTAGAATCAATTTATTTCTTCTGGCTGGAGCGCTAGGATGCCGCGGCTTCGTGTGCGTAGGAATCGTTTCCCAATATTGCCCCGTTTCTTCCAGTTAGGACTCAAAATAAGTCGCTTTGTATAGTTTAGTTTATTTATTTATCAATGTAATATTACAATATAAATTGCGTTGCATGCCTAAAAATTACATTGATATTGTCAACATTTTTGTAAAATAATAAAATAATAATACAAAAACGACACTCAAATAATCAAAGACAACATAAATAAACAACTAATAAATGGTCAGTTTTAATGTGTAATGGATCGTCGCAATATAATTTGAGAATCGAGTTATATAGTGTAACGTAACTAGAACTAGAAAAAAAGTCTCATTAACTTTGCAGATATTTATTGCAACACCAAATACAAACTACGGAGGTAAAAAAATTAAAGAAACTATTACTTAATTTATGCATCAATACATCCGTGCAATTTAGTTTTAACTGGCAGACGTGCTGTCATGAATTGAAAACACTATTACTAACAAACACAATAAGATAAATAAAAAAAACAACTTTTCTTAGCACCATACCACGTATTGCACCGTATTACTTTGTTAGTTCTCTCTCGACAAATTAGTTTGAATAGAGACGAAACGGGAATCCGTTATTAGCATTACACGGAATTTCATTTCATCGAGGCATAACTCGCCGCATGTGTAATTTTTTTTTAGTAGTCGAATCTTACCTAACCTACGCAATGAATATGTAAGATATCCCGAAAACATCATAGTTTCAGCAGAAAGCATACGACGAAATGATGCAATCGATGAAGTGAAATTCGATAAAATGATCGGTTACCGGCAGGCATATACCAGCGGGCTTAGTATGGTTGCGTTTATCGCGTGACAAAATGTGGATAAAGCACCCGTCACTCTCGTACTTAATACGTGTCAAAAAGATCACATTTCGTCACGCGACAAACGCAGCTATACTAGGCCCCCAGTAATATAAATCCAAATAAAATTGGTGTGTTTTCCTGCGGAAACTACGCAGGATATTTGAAATATTTTTTAATTTGCTATTTATAGATTTATATTATCCGTGTGGTTGCCGGGGTAGAATAGTGCCACTCCATGTCTTCCCGTGGATGTCGTAAGAGGCGACTAAGGGCTTGTAGTACTGTTAGGCGATAGGCTTGCAACCTATCACTAATATGCTGGTAAACAACTTAGCCTATTTGTGCAAATTGTGGTTACTGAATTATCAACAACTTTTTAAGTTGTAATTCTGTAGCTCTGCCTAGCCCACTCTGGGATTACAGGCTTGAAGGTATGTATGTAGATTTATATAATGCGAGACTAAGTAGTACCATTGTAATATTAAATATATTAAAAAAAAATACTGAGTGCTGAGTTTCTTGCGGCGTTTCTTCTCAGCAGTGGTCTCCTCTTGTGAAGCGCTTGTAGATTCTTGACGTGTAAAAGTACCCGTGCGGCCTACTTACTCAATAAATGTCTTTATTTTTATCCATGTTAACATTCCAGCAATACGCCGAGCAACTCGGAATTCCGTTCCTGGAGACGTCGGCGAAGAACTCCACGAACGTGGAGCAGGCGTTCATGACGATGGCGGCGGAGATCAAGTCGCGCGTGGGCCCGCCGTCCGCGGGCGCCGCGCCGCAGGGCGCCGCCGTCAAGATCGAGCAGGGCCGCCCCATCGACACCGGCAAGTCGTCGTGCTGCTGAACGCGACCACGTGAGTACACACCTCTCAACTGCCTTTTATGGAGACGCGGAGCGTTGAGCAGCGCGTTCAAACCTATGGCGAGGTATGAGAGCGTTCATGTAGAAGCGTAAGCGTTGTAGTACACGTTTCCCGTTCTGTCTGCATAAATGGGCTCTGATGACGACGCGTTGGCCTAGTAGGGCCCTGCCTACGAAGCTAGCGGTCCTGGGTTCGAATCCCGGTAAGGGCAGATATTTGTGTGATGAGCGCGAATATTTGTTTCTGAGTTATGGATGTTTTCTATGTATTTAAGTATATTTCTCTATATAAGTATTTATATCGTTGTCTAGTACGCATACAACAAGCCTAGAGCTTAGTTGAAAATCCGAAATCCAAAATTGACTATGGGAAAGACATTATAGTGGTTGCTTGACTGTCTACAATTTCTCCCTAAGGCCGCAATCGCATTGAGAGCGGTGGCTAAGCGAAGAAATCCAGGTCATGGAGCAGTCCTGAGCCTTGTTACATTTGGAACGGTTACGCCGCCTCCGTCATTTGTGCGTTTAACACGACTTTTCTCGTTATATCGGTGATGTTGGGAGGCATGAGACCATTGTATCGTATCTTGTTTCGCAGGCTGGCGGCGAGGCGCGGCGCGGGCCGGGTGGCTGCGCCCGAAACATAACAAATGCAATTACCACAAACGTTTCATGATCGCATCGTTAATTATAACATAATTAAAGTAATATAGTACCCGACCGGCGTACCGGACGCTCGCGGCAAACTTTGTCTTTGGACATACTCGCGACCTCTTCCGTTCTCTTCAATAATAAAATTTTCTAAAAAGACGAAACGACTTATCGCGGGCGTGTAGCTTTAAGAGTGAAGAGGGATTAAAAGACGCTGGATGTCTACTTACGTGTGAAGTCTTTGAGTCAAAGTCAATTACAAAGCTACTGACACATCACGAGTTCCAAGGGAATTATTTAGTGCGAAGTTGCTTATTCCCCGCGCTATTCCACTTACATTGTTTGCCGCGAGCTCCGGGCGTCGCGTCGTCACGTCTTAAAAAATAAGCTGACTTCAGTTAAGTTGCTAATGTCCGAATATCTTGTTAGTTAAAGGGAACGAGGCGTTATGGATGGGTGTATGTTTATATACATGTTTATATATAATGAATATCGTAGGTTAATTTTGTGCTGTTTCACGATGCAGGAAGCCAATGTCGATAGTGTTATAAGAAGTAAGGTAGACAGGTTTGTGTAAGTGAAGGGTTGGATAATAGGTGGTTGTAATACGCTAAGTTTCGCTAGTGAATTTGATTTCACTGAACAATTTAACAGACCGTAAATCAAGTCGATTGGTTATTATTACTTGAAGATTAGTAAAATTGTTGGTGAAATTTGACGTTACGCAGTGTACGGTCGCGGTATGAAAAGGTCACTTTTCAACTGTTTTTCAATGCTGTTGTGGTTCAAAAGTGACGAACCTTGCATACCGCGACTAAACCGTTGAATGGAAGGTAAAGCTCAATGGAATACCAATAAATAATTCACAATATTTGATGGTATTTCATTGACATTATTTTGGACATGTCTTTGTTTGTCAGGGTAAACAACGAAAGTTGGCGCATGCACTGCTCACACAAGCATTTCTAGTTATCAGATAAGACAGTGAGTCTAGTGCATTGTGTATAGTAACGCAATTCGCGTGCTGGTTCGACTATGTGCCTCATTTCTTATAACAACTTCATCTGATGTCACCTTAGGTCAAATTTGGGTGTGAGGGCTCATGTTTTTGTATGGTCTAAAATTAGAACGATCCTTGTATCATACTCGAGCTAATGGCGATGTAGAATTAAGATACTTACCCGGGCCTGCCAAGTTGTAGGCTAGTGTTTCATTTATTCTTGCTCGGCGTTCTCATTTCACTTAAGGTACTAATATAACTTACGCACTGGGTGTTTTTTTTTATGCTACACCATGAGACCAAGCTATATCATGAAGGCGCTAGCGCTCTGGAAATTGTTGCTAGCTAAAGGAGCATATTTAAAAAGCTGGCGACGAGAGATTTGCGTTTGCTTTGGTGTCCAGTAGGTTAATTTGGTTAGCTGGTGATTCCCGCGTCGGTACACGATAAAACAATGTCCTTGGGTTAAGAGTGGAGTGGTTATTCTTGGGTCTCTGGGTAAAAAACATTAAAAGGGAACAAATATAATCCTCGATAATCCTTGGTATTGTAGGGAAGAGATTTGGGTAACGTACGTTTTTGCTCAGCGTATATATAGCTAATGTCAAATCAAAACTCCTTGCCACGTGGTCTGCTTTGTTCGTCTATAGTCACCTAAGTCTATGCTCAACATAGACAACCCTCCATCGATTCCGCTTTGACGTACGAGGTCGCTTCTGTAAAATTCACATACTGCTGTGTTGAAGATTTTGTGTTACAGAACTACACTTTTAACACAAAATTGTAGATATAGCATATGGCCTTAGAAATTGTGAACAGATATTAATATAGATACGTAGCCATCGATTGCTATCAAAAGTGGGATCATAGTATTAAATTAAAAGACATTCATATACTGTGTCGTGTCCTCCTGTCCGCTGCGGCGAGCAATAAGCATTTTACGCTGTGATGTGAAATTACGAGGATTATTAATTCTACGTCTGAACTTACTTCAAAAGCGTTTCATCTACTCTAAATCATAATTATTACAAACATTTTTTGATTTGTCAACCATATTTTGGGGATAAGTTTGTCATTGATGCGATTCGTAAACTTAAATAGGCGTATTCCATTATGCTCCCACTCTCATGATCTCAGTGGGATCATACAACACTGGGTTCATTAAGCTCCCACTAGGGAGCAATGAACACTCATCGTTCTATTATAATCCCACACGCTCGGAAGTAATGATGTGAAGTGAACATGTGAAATGCAATACACTACTTTCAAAATACTAATTATTGGCCACTTATTGTCTAATCAAGTAAGTAGCGTACTTTTTTCTTCAATAGATGGAACAACCCTATGTAGCTAGGATCAAAATGGAATCAAGGAGTTTGAGGAGGAAAAATGGAGTTTTTGAATCCCACAAATAGTGGGAGCTTAATGAAGTCGAAAGTTTTGTATGATCCCACTGGGATCATGAAAGTGGGAGCGTAATGGAATAAGCCCATAGCTATGGCCTGTGGCTCGCTCGCCGCGACGACAGTGGTGTTAATATGATAATTTTTATTGTACACCGGTCCCATATTCCGAACACCGGCTCTTATTTATGTTTATTACGTCCCATTTTTAACTAAAAAGTATTAAGTTAGCCGGTGTTAGCAATGAGGGACCGGTAATAATTTATTTTTTAATTCAATGTAGCTTACTCACGTATTTATGTCGTTATTTTTGTATCAGAGTTAAGTTTACAAAATCAATCTGCTAACCCACTGTAATTCTGTATTGAGGGTTTCTTAGAAATTAAAACAGTATGCTATTATTACAGATGTTTTATTTTAACTGTTCTTAGGTTCTATTGACTCGGCAAAACGATATTGATTTTGCTCGAGTTGACGTTGGCAGTATATAACCCGTCAAAGGAAATATTGTTTTACCGAGTAGAGTGAGCCCTTGCCCTCTCTAAACTTCTAACAGCAGCAGCGCATCATGTACTCATAGTCGTGGCAGAGGCCGTGCAGGTTCAGCGGGCACTGGAGGAACTCCGGGCACTGGACCGGCAGTCTATCTGTTTAGAAGAAAGTCGGTAATAACGAGGTAGATGAATATGCATGTTTTGAATACCGCAGTTTTCAATAATTGATGACAATGCGTTGAGGATAGTGCAATACCGCCTACCGTCTAGCTTCAATAAGGTGCAAAAATAAGAACTTACATTTTAAGTCACACGGCACTACGCCGTATTCGCTTTGTTATTTATTGGTATTGCACTATCTCCCGACGAATAGGGAAAGTGCAACTTCTGATGCGAACTAGCTGCTTCTTTAGCATGGCAATAGGTAATCGAGAGTTTAGAAAACATCGGTCTCTATTGTACTGGGTAAAAAACAATATTGCTTTTGGGGTTTTATGCTATCATTTTTGACTCTGCCGCCATTACTATAAAGTCATAAAGTAAATAAAACCTATCGTAACGTTAACGACACCATAACACGTCAAAAGCAATATAATTTTCTACCCAGTATTTTTTGCCAAGATATATTATATTACCATAACGTCGAATCGTACAGGCATAGGAACAAAAAAAAAGTTTTTTCTGTTTGGTCATCATGGAACATTCGTTTTGATTTTTAAAACGTTTGACACTATTATTTTTACGTCTCGCTGGACATTTCGGACAGCTAACGCCCTCTATCGAACTATATCTAAAACAAGTGGTAAGTTTTTTTTTTGATGAAAACTATCCATGCCACGTTCTTAGTAAATCATGTAGCAAGTTATTTTATTCCTAAATAAGTTCTTGTACCTAGTGCATATGCGCAGCCGCAGCAATAACCATGTATAATAGCGTCATCGTCCTCGCAGCTCTTGGCAGGGCAGCCATTACACCACATTCCGACGCCCAGCCACGGCATGTTCCCTTAAAATGTATAAATAAAAATAATGGGTTTTATTGATTATGTAAACTTTTTTTTTATCAAGCAAATGAAGTCATTGGTGAGTCTGTTGAAATGCGCAAAACCCATCAGAGTAGATCTAGACCGATATTTTACAGCAGTAGGTATGGTTTTTAGTAAGTTTCGTCATACATTATTTAGTCTGAAACAATAACATCTGTACATGAAAAGTTACTTAGACGACTTACACCTTTAATTCCGATATAAATATCTTGCAACAATCTGAATATCTGCTTATACAATCGCCAATCTTCTTATATCTCCCTAAATCGAGTTAACGATTTTGCATCAATTCTGCAGAAATTCGAAATCTCACCATATCTCTTGCTTCATAAGCTGTGATTGAGCCCGTTAAGGTATCTAATGTTAGTCTTTAATATGGCCTAAGAAAAGAGGTTTCGAAATGTTAAAACACCAACTTTCTTTCTAAATAAAGGATTGACCACTTTGAAAAGCTAAAATTTGCAGAAAGTTCTCTCGTATTTCTGATGATGCCTGCCGTAATGTAAAAAAATCGTATCCAATATGGCGGCAATTATTTAAAATGCAAGATATTTCTTTAAAAATATATGACTAAGGCTTTTAATTAATACATACTTATTTGCACAAAAGCGAGCAATGGAGCGCAGCATACTCGGGGTTTGTAGAACTGACAAGATCAGAAACACCGAACTGCGCTCCAAAACTGGCATTGCTGATGTGGGTGACAAGACCGCTAGACTTAAGTGGGACTGGGCTGGACACGTCTGCCGAATGCATCCGGAACGGTGGGCCAGGGTTGCGACCGAATGGACTCCGCAAGATGGCCACCGGAGCAGAGGCAGACCAAAAAGGAGATGGCGGGACGACTTGGACGCGTTTCAAAGGGAATGGCGGGAGCATGCACTCAACCGGGACGAATGGAGAAAAGGAGGGGAGGCCTTTGCCCAGCAGTGGGACACCAAAATAGGCTAAAAAAAAAAAAATTGCACAAAAGTATGTATTACTTCGTTTTAATAGACTAAACCGTAATGACAGAACTTATGGGCCGACTAGGTAGACCGTGCCCGGGACGTAGGTATCTACCCGGGATGTAAATTTGATCAACTTCCACCGTCCCGATTTTTTTTTTCTATACAATAAAAATACCCTTAAATGAAACTGAGACGAATGTGGACAGCTTTATTAAATTTTACGAACAACGGGCCGAGCCTGAGGCAATCGCCAACGACGGTCTAGTCCCACTATTTCTATTGACAGTTTCATTGGTAGAAGTGGCCGGGGTTTTAGTGGTCCGACCGCTCTAGGTTAGTGAGTAAAACATAACCACCTCGGATCCCCGCGCAACACAAGTGGTTCGTAAATGCTGCATTTCCCCAGCGTAAAAAAAGGTCAGGTTAGCGCGTTATCATTACTCCAGTATAAAGAAATTAGGTACTTACATCGTGATGCTTTCCTTACTCCATCTAAGCCTGTGTCCGATGACGAAGGCCACAAAAGTGCCTCACCACAAGTAATAAAAACTACTAACAAAAAATAAAACAACATCGTTTTACCGTACATTTTAGTTAAATGCTTACTAATTTTCAAGGTAAGAGTTTTTAAAGGGTTGGTTTAGTCACTGATTTTACTTAATTAGTTGTAGGTCAGTGCCTCGAGATAAGGGAAATTACATTTCATTTAAGAAGTCATTTGAGAGGTCAAACAGTTATTCATTTTTTAAAGGCAGATTCCGTTGCATAACTACATCTGGGATGGTCACAACTAGACACTAAATTCAGAACTTCGTACGCTCATTCTTTTGCTAAAGGTAAGTACATTCTATTTGTATAATTCCGCGAGTCGATTTTTCGGTTTATTCCCATTTGTCCGCACCCCTTTGTTCACACTGCGGACAAGTGGGGGGGGGGGGATATCCCAGATGTCCGCAACCTAAAGCAGAATTAGCCGATATTTCAATTCTACCATCGACAAACTACGTTAACTACGTATCCACATGAAAACAAAATAATACGAAGATGAAATAAATGAAGTCATCGCCGTCCGTACTACGAGGAAGAGCGTCATGATATTATGTGGGCCGATCCCGGCAGCACTGCAATGCCGGGCCGACCCTTGACAGGAGTGGAGCAAGCCCCGAACATCCCATCGGTTTACAAAAATCAGATTAATATACTGGTCCCTCAGTGAGGGAACTTTCAGATATTAAGCTGAAAAGAACAGATACTACACTTTGATCTTAGCCAAAAGGCCGAGAAGCGAAGACATGAGGAGGGTCATTCAATCTGGGGAAATCTTAACAGCGCGATGTAGAAATATCGCCGACCGTAACAGCGACATCTAGCGACCTAGTCGGGAAACGAGTGTGCGACTTCATCATCATGTTAATTTTATCACATAAATTGTGTTTACAACATTTCAAATAATTTTTAAAGAATGCGGTCCGCAGTACCTAACTACAGGCAATCGTCAAGAAAACTGTATTAAAACTACGACTTGCCACGAATTAAATCGACTTTTAAAGACTGTCGAGATCGTAAGAGCGTGTTTATCTAGCACAACCTCATACATATCTAAATAAAGTAAATAAATACATACATACATACATACATACCTTCACACCTTCATTCCCAGAGTGGGGTAGGCAGAGCTACAGAATTACCAACAATTCTAAAAACTTGTTGATAACTCTGTAACCACAATTTGCACAATAAATAAATATTAAGTATTTAATACTAAATTGGGCCGGCCACGTTTGCCGCATGCACCCGGACCGGTGCCGCTAAATGGGCAACGTAGACAGGGCAGGCCTAGACGGAGATGGCGGGACGCATTCCTCAGCAACTGGCTAGAAGAGGCACCTAATAGGGACTTATGGAGATCAAGGGGAGAGGCCTTTGCCCAGCAGTGGGACACTCATACAGGTTAGGAAAAAAACAACAATTAACCATCAATACATAAAACATTTATTACTAAACATTGAACAGTTTGGCACAACACCACATTACGAACACTTTGACTAATAAGAGTAAATTCAATAAAGGCCCATTTGTCTTGATTAAAATAAATAATTAACAATAACGTAAATATAAGAGATCGAATAGGTATCACAGATAAGTAAATCAGAATTTGATATTGTTCTGTTAAATTGATACATCTTGCTTATTGATAGCTTAAGTAGTACAGTATTAGAGCAGGACTTAGACGAACATTAAGGGGCTACCATGCCCATAACAGACGTTTTTGATGAAGTTTAAGTTTTAATATCTAAGTCAAAACTGCTCCACGCCCTTCCCTCTCGCAACATTGGTACAGTCCTGGACTCAAGCTGCTTGCGAATATCCATCTGCTTGCGGCTTGGAGCCAAGATCTGTGTGCCTCATTCTTGCACCTGCGGCAAGGAGGTGGATGAGCTTGGTAGACATGGTCTTTCTTGTTCAAGGAGCGCTGGCCGCTTGTACCGCCACAGCGCCATCAATGATTTGATCCGTCGTTCGCTTGCCACCGCCTGTGTACCTGCTTTTTTAGAACCAGCCGGTATGATCAGAGACGATGGTAAACGCCCCGACGGAGCTACATTGGTGCCGTGGAAGCTTGGTAGGGCTCTGGTGTGGGACGCAACTTGTGTCGACACTTTTGCCCTATCTCACATACAAGCAACCCGAAATCAGGCCGGCGCAGCAGCTGATCAGGCCCAGACCCTCAAGCGTCGCAAATATTCATCATTAATTAATGATTACGAATTTGCGGCGCTTGCAGTGGAGACTCTGGGACCTTGGTCAGCTGACATGAAACGTTTCATAAAGACCCTGTCTGCCAAGCTCATCGACGCCTCCGGGGATCCCAGAGCTGGCGCTTACCTCTCCCAAAGGATAGGTTTGACTATCCAGAGAGGTAATGCAGCCAGCATCATGGGTACAATGCCGCGTACCGATTTGCTAGAGGGAGTATTCTTTTTGTAGTTGTGCTAGTTTTAAGTAGATAATAGTTTACTTTCTTAATTATTATAATTAATATTGTATAGTGTATATTATGTATAGTGTTATTTTTTGTATTTTACTTTATTTGTTTTTTCTCTAGTCAAAACTTAAATGTATGAAAAAAATTATTATAGTTATTCATATAATCATCTTTGATTCTGTCGAACAGAATTTCGAAATAACCCATGGTTTTTTTGTGAGTAATTCTTTAGCGCTGCCTACCCCACTTTTGGAATGAAGGCGTGAGTTTATGTTTATGTGCATTTTTTTTATATTTTTATAAAAACATGGCTATAAAAACACAAAATTGGATATAACTTTTTCATCTTGGCGTCAATTGATATGGAAACTACATGTTAATATTCTTCTTTAATATAGTCTCATAAATCAACGAAGGTTTTCTGTTCTCAATTGAAAAATATGGAAATACAGGCTAAAAAAACTACATTTTTGGAGTAAATATCAAACTTTGTTAATGTTAATACAAATAGGTTTTAACAACAACTGAAAGTTTACAGCTTCAGATCGAAGGTCATCTGCCCATGGTAGCCCCTTGAAATAAAACTGTACTTATGTATTTTAAACCAGAGAAAAAACAGTTATTTTAAGCAAAAGGGTGACTCATCGCAGAAAATGGCCGCGTCGTAACATCGACCATTTTTGCAAGCTATTATTTAACTTCACTGCACTGCTCCTATGTATGTAAGTAAGTTGTCCGCCTCATATCATGGAAGTCAAAAAGTAAAGTAGGCAACAAAAGCTTGTCCCAAAAATGTTACAGAAACTTACTATCAGGTATGTTGTCGTCAAAGACAGTTTTCAGATCGCTACTATTTTATGTAAAGTTTTTTCGGTAGAATACATAAGCACTGTTTTTTTGCCTAGTTATCAAACATGATTATTAAAAATGTAACTTCAAAAATATTTTAAAAACTAAAAATAATTACAATGTAAATTTAATGCAACGCAATGTCATTTTCTGAAACCTCAATTCAACTGTCGTTGTTACATTTTTTAACCGACTTCATTTAAATATAAATCGTGTACAAAATCTTAAGGCTAACAATTTTGTATGTCGTTATTATATTATTGTGACTATTTATGGCTAATTTTAGTACAGACTTACTGTTTTTCCTTTGTTATTCCTTAAAAAATACTACACATTTTGGCACAAAAAATGCATAACAATAATGTAATAACAAACATATGGGAAGACATTGGCCATTAAATTAAATTAATATAAAGTTATATTTTATTAAATAATGAAAGGATTTAATCCTACTTATCTATCTACTTTTCAAATGCAAATTAGGGAAATGTTTAATTAATGTGCTAATTATTAGGATTAGAGGATTGTAACATGGTCAACTTTGACCTTATTTTTTTTTCAAATTAATGGAACATAATAATAATGGGTCAATGACGAATCCAATCAATAGATGTCGCTAGGTGATCATGATTTTTAACAAAAATCTGTGAAGTTTTACTTACTTCATGCAGACGGTTACGACACTGTCATTTCAAATGGCTTTGTATTTTAGCCAGCTTAATATGCTGCTGGCTGCTGAGTTTTATTATAATTAATTCCTCCATCATGATGATTTCCGTTTCAATCACTGAATTATTTGATAAGTAATTACCCGTACACAATGTTTGTGAAGAGTTTTTTCATATGAGTTACTAGTTTACTACTAGCATGTTCTTTATAGTGTTTTTTTTTTAAACTTTTCCCCACTGCAAAATATTGAACTCCCATTCCATTCACTAGATGTCACTAGCTCACCATGTATATTTAATTTCATTACACGAAACAGACAGAGAACGCGAAAAAATGATATATCGATTAAGCTAAAAAATCAACGTAAATCGAGCTGTCAAAATATCTTATTAGTTTGAAAATAACATTTCTGTTTTACTAAATGCAACTGAGATTTTAACTTCCGATATTCAAATACATACCTTTGTAGGATGGCTCAGATTGAACCATGGTCACAGCATCAAAAAAAAGTTGTACCTTGTCACAGTGGCTTACGTAGTTTACACAGAAGCACGTTCGATGAGCTCCAGCGAGTCGGTAGAGGCCGCGAGAGGGCGCGGCGCGTTGAGAAGATCCGCCTCGCTCTTTTTGTTGCCAAGGCAGTTGCACGAACACACCTGCTCGACGGACAACCGGGCCTGGGTGAACGAAAATCGTTCCTTCACTGCCAATACCGACAGCGATATTTTCCGATTTTGTTAAAGCTATGAAAATTGCCACTAGATGGCGCCATTTGCAATAATAATAGAGACCAGGCACTCGCCGATGAACTTATATTATACTGATTAGCCCGTTGTTGTATTCTTCCTTTATGGTCTAATACATGTAAACTTTAAACGGAGACAGGAGTAAATCAATATGATTTGATTATTGGAATATTCAACGTCAATAAGCGGTATGACATGCCATCCAAAGCTTAAAGGCATTATGTATGTGCATTATGCACTTCTTACTGCTTTAGAAAGCGGGTCTACATTCCTGTTGCGTAAGTGGCGCTAACTAGTAGGTTATTTTCTTTATAGTAAACCTCTTCAGACGTCAGATACGCTGGATGCGTAGAATATTGTAGAATTTAAAACTTAATGAAGCTGGTTCGACATTTGTCTTCACTTTAATATTTTATAGAACATTAATACCAATAGTGTAATATTAGAGGTATTTGATCGGGTTTTTGTATCTTTATTAGTTTATTTGTACATTGCATTTAAAATAACTACGTCTGCCGCTAGATGTCGCTAGCTCACCATAATTTTTAACTTGAAACAACAAATTATTTGATAACTAGATTTTGCCCGCGTGTTCGTCTGCGTAAAATTAGTAATTTGGGTAGCTTATTTTTTATCCAAGCTGATTTTTTATCAATGCTTACTTTTATAAATAATAAATATCAGAGGAAAATGTCACACCAATTGACCTAGTCCCAATTTAAGCTCTAGGCTTGTATTATGGGTACTAGACAACGAAATAAATACTTATATAGATAAATACATACTTAAATACATAGTTAACATCCAAGACTCAGGAACAAATATTCGCGCTCATCACACTAATATCTGCCCTTACCGGGATTTGAACCCAGGACCGCTAGCTTCGTAGGCAGGGTCACTATCAACTAGGCCAGCGCGTCGTCAAACTTTTAAATAATAAAAGAAAATGATGGTTTTGATTTGTAATCATCAATAACGCGTACAACCAGAATTGAATGAACAGATAAATAAATGATTAGTAACTGCGACATAATATGTGGCATGCTCAAGAGTCTCAAGGCTACAAAATCTCGTGTTTGACTAAATAATATGTCGCATTTACTAATCATTTATTTATCATGTTTTTTCCGTTTTTAACTAAATGTACACCTGCAACTTTCAGTGTTTGTCCTTGTGCCTTATTTATTGTAATCGCAATTGCTCATCAATGATCATTTTGGGAATCGAAAAGCTGACAATTAAGTAGCACTTTAACGAAAGTATAGGGTAAAAAAACAGAGGTAAAAAACCTCTCTGTGTAGTAGTAACCAGCTTGAATAAATATTACCCTCGTAGGTTTGATGGACATTTATGAAAAAAAGGGGGTACATATTTAAAATGTTGATTCCATCTTAAAAACTTCCTATAAGGGATGAAAATGGCATTACGGATTCAAAATATCTCTAGACCACATTTTATTTGAATTTAATAGGGAATGATGATTTCCCGGATAAAGACTACCCTCTATCATCTTCCATGGGCCACAAACTATCTCTATACCAAATTTCATGAAAGTAAATCGGAAAAAGTAGACCATAAAAAAATATTAAACCAAAAATCTATCCTATTTCCTTTCCCAGGATTTAACCTATTTTTGCACCTTTCACCTATATCGGATCAGCGGTTTAAGCGTGAAGAGGTAACAAACAGACAGACAGACCCACTTTCGCATTTATAATACTAGTATGGAAGTATGGATTACGCGTAAACGTAGTGTGTTACGAGTATTTTCATATGTTTTAAGCATACTACATCATGCCACTTGTGTATAAAATCTTACCGTATCTGCGTAGTGTGTAGCACGCTTTACAAGTGTACCTATTTTTTTTATCACATTATAGTAGATTATACACCGAGGGGATAAAGCACAGTTTTATGTCACGGGCGCGATATTGAATCCTGAACGTAACGAAGGACTCCAGATTTAACTCCCGAGCGCAGCGAGGGTGTTACGAGTTAATTCCCGAGCGAAGCGAGGGAATTAAGAAGAGTCCTGAGCGCAGTGAGGGGTTCAAGCGCGCCCAAGACGAAAACAGCTTTATCCCCGAGGAGTGTACTCTACTTTTCTCACCTTTTGCGAGACAATAAAAAAGCGAGTCTACTAAAAACAGCGTTTTATTATAGTAAATTAAAATTAAAAGTGAAAATTGATATTTGTATATATATTATTTAAAACTTTGCAGTTATCACCAATGTATTTTATTGCAGCGTCTTACAATACTCGCGGCTTTTGTTTAATTTCAAATGTGTTCCATTCAGCTTGCCGTGGCCAGCTCGATTTTAGAAAATGTTCGATTTTCAAATTAGTTTCGACGCGGCGGTGGCGGCGGCTCCGCGCCCGGCCTTCGAGTATTAGTTGATCTTTTATTACGAAATTAGACTTTAAGGCCATTGTAATAAGAACTATGAAAAGTGAAAATATTACAACCCAGCGGGTTATAATGAGATTCAGTACAACATTACACCCCGGCTAAAGCCAAGGGCTTTAATGACTTGGTTTGCGTAAGGTTTGCATGATATGTAATTTGGCATTGTCGAGCAGGTGGTGTGAAAGATATATTAAGCGAAAGATAATTATAGGAATACCCTAAATTAGATTTATTTTCTCATAGGATTCCAGTAAGACACGTGCGGCGCGCCGGTTTCACGCCTATTTTACGCCGCCGCTGAAATTTTTGCTATGCCGCGTCGGTGTAAAATCGGCGTAAGAACTAGTATTTTAAAATACTGGTATTTTTGGGGGTTCTTTTTACTAAGATAGCATTACTCACGGAGGCCTGGTCGTCGGTGCGGCGGCCCGCGACGCCGTGCGCGTCGAGCGCCAGGATAGTGCGCGCCGCCTCCTTCTCCTCGTCACGAGCGTTGACTTCCGCCTGCCTGCAATCGACAATAATCACTCGTCAAGGGAAGCCAGCTGTGCATGAACTACCATAGTAATAGAGTACGCGCCATGTGCAGAGCCTCTATGATGGTAGATGAAACTGTTGCCCAAGTCATCATGGAACGTCCTGAGGTAGCAACATATCGGGCACGACACCACGAATCACCGAGGTGTCTACCAGAAGTCGTCGGTAACATCAAGGGCCAGCGCAGATAATTGTTCACTAGCAAAGCTTCATCGTCTTTGGATGTGTTGAAATAAGATCGAAATTAATTAGCATCACAAATACGAGGAGACATGCAGAGATTAAGTGGTTTTAGTTACTCTCAACCTTATTTCAACTCGATCAAAGACGATGATGTCGATGATACTTTGGCAGTGAACAAAACTCACAGCAGCAGTTTTGTTTCCTCAATTCCCCTAAGGGCCTGCTAGGCTTTTTGGAATCAGGTTAGCTACAGTAGCCATCCACCCTTTAAGCAAAATAGGCGCTATAACCTATAACCTAGTACGAGACCGCGAATCGGCAGTGGAAGACGCACTCGGACAAGTTGGAGCGACGATCTTCGTTCCGGCTGAGAAGAGCTCGGTGACATACAATGGGAGAGACCTACGTCCACACACAGGTTGATGATGAATAGTACGAGCTGATAGAGGCTTTCTGCAGCTACATTTCCTTCCCATCGCAGCTTAATTCGAAGACCCTGAGATGTATAACTACAGTGAAACGGAAGGGAGGATCTACTCTTTCCATATCGCTCTTGTTTATCAATTTATTATGATTAGCCTAATACAAGTTTGAGAGATGACCTAGTGCTCTTAAGAGCAATACTAGGGAATGCAAATAACCGGTTATAACCGATTTAAGCCGGTTATTTACATACAAAAACGGTTAATAACCGGTTAAATTGCATTCTCTAAGCAATACCCATACTGAAACCACATTTATACATATTGAGTTGTCAAACGGCCCTGTTGGTCTATGAATTATATTAAAGACGTGTTACTTACATAGTCATGAACCGTAGAACCAGCAAGTTGATGCTAGCCGCTACCACTGCCAGGCCGAAGAGAATGAAAACCAGACTTAGGGCCACATAACCAGGCTTGCTTGTTAGAGCTTGGTCATTCTGAAACAAGAGCAGATCAAAGTTAAAAGCGAATTAAATACTACTTTACTCATACTAGGCAGTTGGGTACTTCCTCTAGGGTGCAACTAAAATTCCCGAAATGCATGTAAATCCTACTGTAATACAATCATATAATTGATTTGGAAGTATGTCAGGATGTGCTACTGTGTACTATATAGCCGGATTTGGATGTATTTTGCTACTTAAATATTCCAAGGTTTGAATTCAACATACAATACTTTTTACCCCAGAAAATTAAATTAGCTCCCAATTAATATCAGTTGAGACTTGAGTTCAAACGCAAAACAATTTAGCATAAAAAAAGAACAACAAGGACAAGACAGTTCTACAGGTACACAATCATGGGCATAAAGTATTTGTTTAGTAAAGTACCTGCAAGGCGACATAGTCCCCAAAACCGATGGTAGTGAGCGTTACGAAGGAGTAATAGAAACTGTCGAAGTAACTCCAACCCTCATATCGCGAGAACACAGCAGCACCTGGAATGAGATATTTTTATTATGCCAGCTTAACTAATAAAAATATTAATGGTACCTACTATATCATTGTTTATTCTATAGATGCATAGATAATGATTATTATCTTGGTCTGGACTGGTCTATAAATAAAGACGTTTTGAACATTCCACTTACTAAATAAAATAAAATAAATGGATTTTAATCTACCTTTTATTCAATAAAACACCAGAATAAAGAACAACCCTCCTCTTTTAATTTTTATATTGTAATATCTATATGTATATAGAGGTTGAAAGGCTAAAATATTTATACAAACATGAACAGATTCTTGTTGATGTTTCCCAATTTTAGAGAAATAGCTTGTCTAATTTGATTGTAAAAATTAAATCATACCTACCCTTCATATAATTCAAACCAGTCTCTTATGGTAAGTTTAAATCTAACCTGTTAATATGATAATACTGGAGAGCATCCCGGTCGCAAACATGAGGTTCATCTCTGTTGCCTCGGTTGTCTTACAACGCAGGTAACATTTGGCCCTCCGTATAACTACTGAGGCAAATTTATTCAGACGCTCACCAATGCTTTGGAACATTATCAGCCCCAATGGAATGCCCACCTGAAATTTAAAGAAAAAATAATGTATGAATTGAAGTTAAGCTTGGTTAACAGTTTCAGTAGAATAATTGATTTAAATCATCTGTAAATTTAGTTTCATAATGAAATGGCAAAAACTGAACCCTAATAAATTTGTCATGTTTATCTATCTATCAGTCGCCACATCTATCTTATTTACACAAACACGTGCATCACATCAACTTGGCTGGAAAAGGATGTATAGGTACATGTGTGTGGGTCAAACTTTTGAGAAATTAAATTAAGTAAAAAAATATCTTATTCTTATTTTAATTGTGTAGGATTAAACTTATATAAATAACAAGCTGAAACAGCTGCACCTAGGGACTTCAAATTAGGAGGGAATATTCCTTGGATATCCCAGGTGTGCATTAAAGGATTTTTTAAAAATTCATCCCCTGAGACGTTAAAATAGGGGGAGTCGCAGGAAACAAATGCGTACAGTCTTGTATCCTATAAAAAATAATTTTATACATTTTACAACTTTTCTTTTGTGGGTCTAACTTACGGTCAACTAAAAATATCCTTAGAATACTCACCATAGCATAAGCCATACAAAATGCCTTCCCTCCCACAGTAACAGGTGTTGAATGCCCATACCCTATCATGGCAAGGACTACAGTAGCAAAATAGAAGGCTCCAGCAAACTTCCATTGAGGCCCAGCTTTGTGTGGTTTGTTCTCGATTATTACTATCTCTATCATATGGTAATCTTCAGGTGTTATGTTGTACTTGCGAATAAGGCTGCTCCTCATGTCTATAAAAAAAAACATAGAATTACAAATGTAAAGGTAACATTCAAACACAAAACGTAAATCACAATGTAATTGTATAAACGTGAAAGCTCAATATATTTATTAATAAGTGAAACATACCAGATAAAACTTCCCATCTCTTGCTCTCAGTTTCAGACTCTAAAGCATCAAACACTGCAGCACCAATCAATAAATAAGTAAACGTGCAAACCACCAGGGACAGCGTGCGAACGTTCTGGCGCTTCATGATATTAGTTCCATTGCAGATTAATGCACGAAAATAATATTAAAGCGCAAACAGGCACTAGTCTGCAGAAACATCAAAAAGATAATTTTTGAGTTCTAAATCAGTGTAAACAAATTATAAGAGAAAAAAAGTAATAAGTGACTAACTGTACCAATAATTACTCATATGTAAGATATAAACTACGGAATATGATAATATTCATGAGGTATTCGGTTCTGCATTGCGGTTTACGACTAGGTAAAAATGTAAATGATTTTATTTCGCTTTCAACAGTCTCATAATTAAAGTTAAGTTATAAAGGAAGCTACGATAAATTACAGAAGACACGTCGTGATCATTTTAATTCATAAAATAAACAATTTCTATAAAACGACATCACATCACATGAATAAACACACAAAACTTTGCGCAAAATGGCGCAAATCGGCATTAAACTTGTGTTGCCAATAGTAATAATAACTTATGTCAATAATAAAGATGTAAGCTTCCCTTTTTTAAATACCGGTTTTTTTATAGGAAATAGTAGGAAATATTACAGTGTGATAACTCTTAAAATAGCGTGATAGTGCTTCGACTTTGTACTGGTCTTTCACTTCCCTTTTACGTTCTTATTAAGAGAGAATGAGAGAGAAGTACAAACCAGAAGCAGTTTCTAAGAGCTCACAAACTGAATAATGTGTGAATATCGAGCAAGTTTAAAACAATGTTTGTGTATTTCAATAGTATTCAACGTACTTTCTATTGCTGTCGTTGATTCATTCATCATTCGAGTATTAATCAAGAGGAAGGAATTTATCTTTATATTCATCATTCACTTTTCTAACGTAATTTCAATTTTCAAAGTAGGGACATCTACGCATAAAATTAACACTATTGCTTTGAGTAAATAATCAAAGCACTATTGTACATAATAAATTGCTCCATTCCGTATCAAATACATTTAAACACGATTTATATACGCGTCTTCTAAGATTATATTAGAACAGTCCGGCTGACTATGCTAGTTATATTATCTGTAAAAAAAAGAATAAATTGATTTTGACTTGGTATGACATTATACACCTCCCAGTTGACAGCAAACAAACAAAATAGCAGAATTTTCCCGCCGTGAATACACAAAACTACGAATTTGTTTATTAAAATAACCAATAGAACAACATACATATATTATATTACCCATCTGTAAATTCTTTTTAAATCAAAATTATGGGTGTAAGTAGTATTTCTATAAAACTTGAGGCATCTTTTATTTCACACGTATTTTGTGGATTTCCTGCACTAAACAATAACAAAGCACCTTGTCATTTGCTTCTAGTATATGAGGGATGTGTAAAATTGATGTTACGCGCGAGTTTCGTTGATATTATTTAGGTTCTTATGCTTTTTTTAAATCTCTAGGCTAGGTTATGTTTGAGACGCTTTATAGACTTTCTAAGTTATACGTGTGCTAATTTAAACATTACAGAAAAAGTCTTCGGCCTCAGTAAGCAAGAGCAAGGAGAAAAGACAAGCCAGGAAGCTAGAACAGCACCGCATAGCTGATGGCATGTCTCATGTGACTTCAGCCAACAAGTTGACCGACCTGGCGGCTTTGTGTGGCGAGCTGCTGGTATACCGGAATAATGACCTAGACGTTGAAATGTATTTACAAAGGGTTAATGACCTTAACAAAAGCACTCTGGACTGGGCCATAGACCTTACTGAAAGGAATATGAAGAAATTGTAAGATTTTTTCTATTTGTTGATCCCATCAGCCGTCAATTGTAAGCTTTATGTCAGTAAACCAAAATACTATATCCTACTAATATTATAAATGCGAAAGTTGGTGTGCGTGTTTGTGTGTTAGTTTGTTACTCCTTCACTCTGCTCGACCGATTTAGATGAAATTTAGAATGGAGATAACTTACACCCTGTATTAACACATACACTACTTTCATCTTGGAATATTTTAAAGTTCCCTGATGAATAATGATAAACGAATTCAATGTTGTTGAAGTTGCGGGCAGAAGCTAGTGTTTAATCATTTCTTAACACGTTGGATGCCACACCACCCACTGGTGGGCCATCACGATGTATGCGTTGGGGCCATGGTAAAAACGAATAAAACGCAATTTTTTCAAAAAAAGTTTTTTTTCAACTAGTATCTTCTCTGAGGCCACGCGGCTCACCCTTCATACGTTTTTGGATGGAATAAGTGATCGGTGGCCTGTAAAACAGGTTTGAAATGAAGGCTCACCGCGGCTCACCGGTGACCCCCGTGGCTCCAATGGTTCAACATGGTTTGGCTCACCGGTGACCCCCGTGGCTTCAATGGAAACATTACATTTTTGGCCTGGCGTTCAACGTGTTAAGCTTATTGTATGCTAAACATGTCATATTTAGTTTCCTATCTGATATTACTAACCCTTCATGCGCATTTTTGTCATCCCTGGGACCTGTTCATTTGTTTGAGGTAAAAAGTAGCCTCATGGGGTAAAAGAGCTTTCTAATTAAATAGTGAAAGTATTTTTTAAACACGGTCCTTTACTTTTTAAATTTTTTAATTACAAACATACAAAAATACAATTATACAAATCTTTCCTCTTTATAATATTAGTGTAGATAAGTGAATAAATAAATATCATAAATATCAGGGGACATTCTCACAACAATTGACCTAGTCCTAAACATCATCATCGTCATCAAGCTCTGTCGGTACAATGGGTACTACACAACAAATACTCACACTCATCTCGTAAATATTTGCCAATGACAAGAATCAAGCCTACCCTACCCTATCTTTGTATGCATGGTCACTACCATCTAGCAGCATGTAGCATGTATTTTACATGTTCTCTTGATCAATTGAATTAAATAAAGTAAGAAGGACATTTATACAACATACTTAACAAAAATTTAAAATAATTAAATTGTGTAAAAAGAATAAAAAGGACATAATTATAAGAATCGATAAATATTGTGAATCAGTTCAATGGGCTTGATAAAAAACATTGGGTGCTATTATTTGCTGAGAATGCGGTGAAATATAAAAAAACTATATAGGTGTATACTTGTTAACACGCTCAGTACGGCATCGGGTCGAAAGTAACCGATGGTAAGTAACCAGCTAAAAGTTAGCTAAATAGGCTGCCGTACTGAACGTGTTAACAATTTAGTATATTTGTAATTTATACAGTTTCATATACAATGTTTAATTAAAATCACTTTTCATACTAATTCGAAAACCGTTTCCAGGAATAGGGTTTTAAAGCCGTTCTGCAGTATTAAGTTTTTAAATATTTATTTCGGATATTTCAAGCTTGTGTACCATTATTATTGCTACAAATTAAAAAGCTACTTGATATTTTAGATATGAAACCTGCGCCTGGGGCTGGAACAAGGACCGGAAGGTGGAAGAGATGACAGATGACTCCGCCTGGTACCTCATTGCCAAGGATAAGACTGGAGCACTCCTGGCATTTGCCCACTTTCGATTTGATTTGGACTTTGGAATCCCTGTGCTTTATTGGTAAGTGTTTATTTGGAGATTAAAATAGTTATTTTTTGGACCAATGATCTTGCTGCGATGACATAAGTTGACAGAAAACCGACGGATGCCAAAAGCGGAAATGTTCACAAAACTGATCATTTAGATTGAAACGATGATATTCTAAAACAGTTTGTGAAAAAAAGCATTCCAACCATTTATCTGCATGCTCTGCTATGGTAAGGTAAAATGACAATTACCTTGATATTATTATCTAGCCCAGAGGTCTCTTAGGGCTGACATTGTTATTGATAATGTCTGTGTTAGATATTTAGGACATTTAATCCCTCAGTATTTATCCCTCATTGTTCGAAAAATGTGATATTTAGGTATTATAAATATCTGATTATTTGATATATACCCATATACTCAACCAACTTTTAAGGTACTCCTTTTCTTTTGCGGTATCAAAACTTTCCTGGTGACTTATCATTAATAATAATGTATGAATATTAATATCAGACCACCAAATTTACAGACCTTACACGTTAAACACCTCAAATATTATTTAATCTTCGAAAAAACCTGGTAACTCAGGGGAAAATGCACATTTTCCATACAAAACCTAGGGACAACATCGTCCGCTGCGTTACCAACTATATTATTATTTCAAACTGTACTATTTTTAAATCAAATCATTTCAAATGCTAGCCTAATTGTCTGATTTAATAAGCGTGTAAGCTACGTCGTTGGCAAAAATATAGTTTTTCTAAAAACATATAATTTGTGAAACATGTCGAAAAATGGGGAGTACCTTAGAAGTTGATTCACCCATATATATCCCATATCATGCATAATTGAAATGAAATACGAATTTAAACTTGTAAGAACTGCCTATTTAAAATTCAATATAAAGCTAATAGAATACAAACGAAACTAGGTGATTCCCTAAAACTTGAGTTCCGTAATAGAAATTAAAGTAAAACATTTTACTCTAGTGTTGCCTGTGTAATTATCAGATAGAAAAAAAACTGCATTTAAAAATAAATTGTATGGACGCGTCAGCATACGTTTTTAAATCCCTATAAAATATAAGGTCCGGTTTTAACAGTAGGTCACTGTATATCAGTTTAAACCTCAGTTTATTAATAAATGGAATAGTAATTGTTATCAGTAATAAAATTGGTCAAGAACTGTTTATTTTGTGGCCACAATTGAAAAGTCAATCGTATCGGAAAAACGCAAGCGTTCCTAATTATGTGGCCAACACTGTATATCAACGTATATATCAATGATATATATCATCATATATATCACGAACCCCAGGACCCCTCCAGCCCTGTCAAGCCCCGTTGTCCCTCAAGGAGCATCATCATTATCATCATGTCAGCCGAAAGACGTCCACTGCTGGACATAGGCCTCCCGCAAGGCTCTCCACTCAGACCAGTCTTGTGCTTTTCGCATCCACTGCTTACAAGAAGCATACAAGAATATAAAACACCTTAAGACATAACAACTGTGTTCTTTTAAAAACTCAAGATAAACACATAATAATGAAATCTGGCATTGACATCCCACTAATATTATAAATGTGAAAGTTTGTGTGTTAGTTTGTTACTCCTTCACGCTGCAACGGCTTGACGGATTTGGATAAAATGTAGAATGGAGATAGCTTATGCCCTTAATATATAAACTACTTTTCATCCCGGAAAATTTAAAAGCTTCCTAGGGAAAAACGATAATCAAAATCTACGCAAAGTCGTAATCGTAAGCTAGTGGTTAATAAATATTAAAAAAGTAATTGTTCTTTGAACCTGGATAACATAACAAGTCAGATAAGTAACACAAACAATGATGTCATTATTTGTTTCATTGAGGCGAACACATGCCTTAACAAGTAATCTGTGTAGTGTCTTGGAACGAGCCTATGTGCTGCAGCGGACGCAGTGGGCCGAGATGATGATGGTAATGATTAATCATTGTACTATCAGCCCAATGGAACCCTGATCTACCATAGAACTGTGTCATAGTGAGGTTATGACTCAAGTTGTAAGAAGTGTCAAACAAATTGTTTTGTAATGTGACTGACACCATTCTATGGTGGGTCAGGGTTCCAATGGGCTGATAGTACATTTCATCTTTTTTATTTTCACGTAAATAATAAACTGACAATGCCCCTAAAAAAATATATACTTATATATATTTTGTTTCCAAGTATTAAGGTCCTCAATCTGTCCACGTTTTTGGTTTACCGAGAAGCCGCCCGTCACAAGATATGTCAAAGTACACGCCAAGCCATAGAAAACTGTAATTTTTGACGCATCTTAAGACGGGCATTACAGTCGAGATCAGTTTATTAGTACGGTCCTAAGGTCTTAGGGCCTAGTCTGCGTTATCAAGCCACCTTCCTAACATAATTTTAGTTTGGGCAACAAAAAAGAACAATATGTGGTAATTAATTGATTTATTAACATAAATATCTTACTCATTAATATTTACACTTAACCTAAATTACAATAAATTCAATTTGAATTAACATTAATCTGCTTTGGCTTTGTATTTCCAAAGTAAACAGAGCAAGAAACTGTTCCTTCTGAAAAGTCTTTGCTCAAAAACTAGTTTTTCTTTGGGCCACCATTTAATACACCTCGTGCAAAGGTATCTAAATAATTTATGGAGGATGAATATTGTCATTATAGTTATGGCTAAGCTAAGGGCGACTACATCTAGGAGAAGGTATTGGGGGGCTGGTAAATCTAGGGCAGGCGAGCGCATGTGGGCGGCGCCTTTGTGCCTCAGCACATACTCTATCCAGTAGACTCCTGTATCGAGGGGCGATAAAGGCCTATCCAGAAATATGTCCCGAAGTTTTATAGCGTTCTGTTTGTACCTGTAACAAAAAGTTTTCATTAAAGTTCAACTGCGTAATGTTATCATGTGGTAACTAATCTTTTTGTGCATGGGTGTCAAATAGGCTATCTGACGACTGGTCAACTTGTAAACAGGGAGATAATAAGAAAAATGCATTTTTTAATTGCACCAGTAAATATTGGTTCACGATAATGAGCTCAATGACGCATTGGACTTGTGTCGTGTGACGCGTGCCGCTCGTTACTTATTTGTTTGACGATTAGGCTCTTAATTGAACGGAAATGTTGTTTTAAGTGTCTCGGTAAATACTGTGGATAACGTTCATCGCCATGTCCTGGTGTGCAGAGTTAGTAATGTTTGTCATTTTTTACTTAGTTACGGATGGAAAAAGCTTACGCAAGGTCCTTCTCTACTCCGTTATGTCCCCCGAGAGACTTACCATCGATTTTACCAAACTGGAATAAAACTTAATCCTAGATTAGTCTAAACAAATTCGGCGTTTAATCTAGGTATAAAACCTTGTTCTCGTTTGGTCGAATCCGCCCTAAGTAACCCGGGGAAGTGACTAGATTAGAGGCATTCCTTCTTAAGTGCCATATTAATAAACTGATCTCGACAGTAATATTCGTCTCAAGATGGGTCAAATAAACCCGTTTATAAGATTTGATGTTAGGTCGATGTGACAGAGTTTCTCTACAAGTCCACTCCGTCTAGATTAGCTGTAGCTTTAGTTAGAGACCTTTTTACACCCATTGTCGTTCTCGACCTAGTCTCTTACAAGTTTATGCTCCGCATAGATAAGACGCCAGTCCCTAAATACTTACTTTTGATCACTTAACAAGTCAGCCAAGGCTTCTCTCCATTGGTCCTTATCGAAGTTTTTGAGAGAGACAACGCGGGCGACGCCGCGGTCGCTCATGGCTCGCCCGTTGAGCGCCTGATCAGCATACAGCGGTACTGTCAGCATCGGAGCCGCACACGCTACCGCTTCCTGTGTGCCCAGAAGCCCTCCGTGTGATATGAACAGCTTTACATTGGGGTGACCTGCACAAGAGAACATTAGCCACAAATTAATCAGTGTGAGTTATAATGATAAATAGTTAATAATTCTCGATGGCCTCTAGGTCACGAGTTCATCCCGTCACAGTTAGATATTCTTATAATAATTACACATTTGTCTAGAAGTTTCTTCCTTTATAACTTTACGTCTTGGTGCACGGGTCAAAGATAACCTTAAGTTGAGCCGTTGAGTGTGACGATAATTCTTACCGGCTTGATGATGCACTGGTAGGTAGCGTAAGGCTGCCTGTCCACTGGAGCGGAGCGGTGAGCGAGGAATAGATCCACCAATAGGAATACTTTATTTTTTTACCTCGCTCAGCGCAGCTCTTATATTGGTGATTTTTTTCTCGCTCACCGCTCCGCTCCAGTGGACAGGCAGCCTTACCGTGTTTCGCCAGTTCAAATCACTCTAGGCTAGGAAACAACTTTCTATAATAAATGAATGAGCGCGATTATTATTTCCGAGTCATGGGCGTTTATTTATTTATCTACATAATGTCTTTATTCTGTATAAGTATTAATGTTGATATCTAGTGCCCGAACTATACCTATAATATCAATGTAGGTCCAATACCCTAAGATATCATTATGTATGTGTCTTATGCTAGCTGGCTAGACTTGTACTCACATAATGTTTTGTATTGGGGTATCCAATCCATCGTGTATACGTTGTCGGGTACAGTCAGGTTCCTTGCGAGCATTCTTCGGTCCATCTTAACCAATACTGTCTGGGGCAGTTCCGATATTATCCTGAATATTTGCGCGAGTTTTTTGCTGGGAATGGTTTCTATCCGGGACATGGAGCCGAAACTCCAATAGATAACACCCTCGTGAGATGCGTCGAGAAGAATCTTGAGTTCCTGAAAAATGAATGGGAGATTATATATTTTCGTGTTTTATGCTTACATTTTTCCATGGTTGATTGATGTAGTTATCTAAATCTATTCTATTTTACTTTCTCTACCTTCTATTAGGTAAACTTATTCATGCCAAATCAGATGTTAATCATGTCCATTTTAAATTTTACTAACTATGTTTGCAATTAATGATGCTCAAGTTAATCAATAGTTGCCTCAATTTACGCAGACCGTATGTCTAATGTCTATCAATCAAAAGTAGGCCGCGTCGTTTGTTGTGCTTGTGAATCGAAATATTAGCTTATTGGGTAATTTGGCTATAACACTTGGCCTGCTATCGGAAATGTCAGAAGGGTCTTAGGTCCTGGGTCGGCGCGATAGTCCGATTCACTATTGCAATATAATTTGGGTTAATAGTAGTCCAGCCGCATCGAACCACTAATAAGTACAAAGTTTGTTCGCTCACGCAGTATGAAAGTATCTGAGAACTAGATTTTACATATACTGTGGATGGATCATATTACTTATATTTACTCAATTCACTAATTAAAAGCCGAAGAGTATAAGTACAAGTTTAAAGCTTACAAAATTTCTAATCCGTACGTGAGTGACGTAAGTGCAATTTGTTTGTGCAGAAAAGTATTTGTCCGAAGGTTACTTCCCTTATAAAAATATATCGGTTTTCGGAAAACTTTAGTAGGTACTTATCACTTAACATTAGTATACTTATGACTACAACAATATCATTACCGTAACGACTAAAAGTACTTTGTACTCGCAGCAAAATAATAGGATTAGGCAAAAAAAAACAGCGAACCAATTGTCGACCAATATATAAAAGTACTGGTATAAAAACATAGGTAAGGTGTATGCCTTAATAAAAACTTATATAAAGAGTATGTTGATGATATCAGTATATTACAATGATCGTGCGGGTTTTGTAACCGTTATTCTAACATTTACCAACAAATTGTGACATAGTGGCAGTAGTGTTTATTGTTTCTTGTATTAAAGTTATTGGTTTATTTGCAACAGATTGTTTTGTTGAGTCACAAGTCAAACCACATCTATGTTTGGAATTCTTAACACAACACGAGAATTGTCATCAATACGGGTTGCATCGAAATGCACGAGAAGTAAATACGAGATTAAATACCTATGGTTTTTCTTACATGTAAAATAGGCAAGCGTTTGACTACAATCTAACTAATGTCAGCAGAAAGAGTTCCTTAGCTGGTCTGAAGGTGAAAGTAGAATCAAACTGCCTCGTCCAGGATGGCGATACGCCACCTACACCCCATAAAAAAAAACGGCCACTTAAGATGATTTAAGATCTGATTTTCTTACACTATACAACCCCAGTCATCGACTAGTTACATAATGATTGAATAGGGGTAAAGCAAATTCCAACAGTTCTGTAGCATATCCTTGGAAATGTTTGTGACATTGTCAAAATATTCGACTAAAGTTTTGTTAATCTTTGAACTACTTTATCTTTTTTTCAATTTGATAACACTCGTAATGATTCATGAAAATCATGAATCACAATCATTATTTTACGAATATTTAGACGAGATTTTTAAGACTGCGCGGTATGATATTGTTGTGGCTTGTGAGGTGACCCAGTGATCTCGCGCGTACGATATGCACATACAGTGGATTCCGCTCAGCGATAACATTATCAAGTATTCAATTAATTAATTTTCTGAAAGATAAACGGTAACTTCTTGACTTGATTAAAGAAATCAATGAGAATTTTACCTTCGGAAGTTGTTGAGAGTCATCTAGGTGTAGCCCACCCACTTCTACCAGAGCTGGCACCAGAGGCCGCACCTCGTTGATGCTGAAATGGCTGTTCGACAGCACCAAACTGTAGTTTTGCGCCAAAAACTCTAATTTTGGGCCTGGCCCAAAGAGACGATCCGCAATGACCTGGAAATATACCGTTTTATAGAAATATTCCTTGTTGTTGCTGCATGATAACATTCCTCAGAAACAAATTTGCACATTGACTTACCTGAGACGGAATTTGGGACTGGTACTTGTACAAAATCTTTGCCCACATCACAGACAAAGTGTTCATGAATCTTTCCCAGAAGTTCATGCGTTGTCCATAGCCCATCATATAGGCAGGGACGTACGATGTCGCTTCCGGGTTCCCTATTTGATCGTTGACCCACGGCAAAGGTACGCTTGATAGAAATCCGACTACAGGTGCCTGAAATTTACGGCCGAGTGGCAGGAAACATTCGCTCCCGAAGATTTCAACGATGACCATGTCAAAGGTTACAGTTGAATTGAGCAGTGCCTTCACAGCCGGTAATCGCGATACAATCTCACAGGTCTGGACGCATTCATGGATGATTTGCTCCAAGTTGTGTATAAACTCTGGCTTGAATGATTGATGCTCTCTTGTGAGATTGTTGGCAATCTCTGGAATTGTTCCTGCTAAACTTATTTCTTCAACGTTTGGTGGTGGATTTTTCTGTAACAATATCACAAATTTAAATCTCACAACGTCTTTAGAAGTTATTTAGGAATTCATTCGTAAAATGAAAAACATACTTTATGAATACTGAACAAAGATTTTAAAGATAAGATGCATGCCGAATAAATTTTGAAATATATACGAATAGAGTTTAATAATCAAACATATTATTAACATTGCTAAGTTTACAAGTACTTTTGCGTTTTATTTTGTGTATGACAATAATCTAATACTGATTGCGCGTCGTGGAAGATCAATGTGTTTAATAAAGTGGAATAAAGTGCCATGTCGTCATGTTTATATGGCCTAAAAGTATATATTTAAGGACAGTAGATTCTACTCTCATTGTATTTTGTATGCTTTATTTTGCGTCATAACTGTCATCACTATAACAAAGCCACATTGAAAAATTTAAAGGATAAAATGTATTCCTATAAAGAATTGACAACAATTCATTTTGTGATAAGGTAGTAAAATAAAATACCATTTCTAGATTTTACACTGCTGATTAGATTACAATAAAAATATCATTGGATTTTTTTATGCAGTAGTTTTTTTTATATTTAGGAAAAACAGTAAAAAAAAGTTGGATTGTGAATGTTAGGAATATACATAGTGCCCTTTGTCCATTTATTACCAAAGGAATTCAAAAAAATATACAACTGTCATGTTGTCTGACGGATTACTTGATTCTAACGACGCGCTTTCGATTCTACGCAAAATAGTTTATTTATTTTAAAGGCGTCTACAAATTACGTAATTAATTAAATTACGCAAAATAACAAATTTGTGAACGAACGGCAGCGAATGATTGACAAGTGAGTGACATGACATGACAGTCAGTCCTGTTTATGTTTAAAGTTACTTTATTTTTATTTTATATCAGGCTAAGATCACGACATCAGTAGGTATTCCTAACTTTGTATATATGGTCTTTTTAATGACTATTTCTTTAATAAATTATTAACGACGAATTTAAGTTAAATAAAGAAAAACCAAGAAATACGGGTAGTCTAATTTTTAACCAGCTATTAAAAACGCGAAAAAACAATAACACTTTTTTTTTTGAAATGTGTTCAATTACTAATCATTAGTAGTAACTAACACTTACTACTTGCTTAACTTAGCAGTAGTGAGTACGCTGGGCCCTGGATAGGGTACCCTGTGTTACAGAACCCAGATTATATTAGCGTGATATGATAACCTGGGCATCTAATCCACTTTATTACAAACCATATGGTTTTTTATTTTGTTAACGTTTTAGTAGGCCTTATTATTATGAAAGTAAAGGCGTATTGTATTGTATTTTTAAAGGCGGTCTTTAACAATACAATAACAAGTAGGATAGAGATCGTGACATATAGGGCGCGCATAAATGTTGTGTGGCGGTCGAAAGGTTAAATCGGCATGTTGCATTTTCCTGTTTACCTTTAATATTCCAGTTAAAGTACATCGGAAAATTGTATTATGTAACGCTCTCAGCGCTAGGCTCCCAGAGCTTCATACAAATTGGACTCGATATCTGGTACGTGGCACTTAACCCTTAAGAGGGTTGTGAAGCTAAAAAATGCCATACAATAAGGTGAAAACGTTTCTCTACCTACTTAACCCTAGTCCGATTTTTACGATTTTTGAATACGTTGTAGGTAGTTTTAATTTCCACGAAAATACTTCTTGGAATGAAACAAATTAAAAAAAAACAGAAAATAGAAACGTACGTAAAAATCGTGGAAATCGGACTGGATTTAGGGGGTGACCAACGTTAACGGCCGGAGCTAAATTTGTATGGAGTTTTTTGACAGCTACGCGATTTTAGCGGCTCTTCACAACACAATCCTCCTTAATGCATGATTTATTTATATTTTATCGCTTATTAGTTCTATTATACGTAATAGTGTGCTATAGGTAAAAAAAATCGAGTTGTTTGTTGCGTAGGATGCATCCTACATGATGCATTTAAGGGTTACGTCTTGCTTAAAGTCATCGCCTGATGTTTAGTTCCGAGAGTTCAGCGCGTGCCTACTGATAACTGATAATAACGGGACAGACACGAGAGGTGAAGGGGCATACATTTGATATCGGAGTTTGGCAACACTTATTTGTTTGATTTCTCCTGCTAATGTGTGATGCACCTAATTATTTAAGATATGATTAATCATTTAAAAAAAAACGATTTTTGTGATATGACTGATATGATATGATTCTTTAATACAGTATTGTTAAAAACCGCGTTCTAACAATGTATTGTTTAAGTTGTTGATGACGTAACGATGATATCTTAGTTTAGTTTAGTTTTAGTTTTGTTTATTGCATTAACTACGTTATAAATTACAAAAACCAATTACATTAATTATGTAATTACAAGTTAACAAGATCCTTGTAAAACTAGCTCCAATAAAAGGTTATCTAGGTCATAGGAATATCCAACGATTAAATATGATTGATAACGTATTCGTAGAACTTAAGTAAAGTCGTCTTAGTTAGATTCTGAAACATCTACTCCTCGCTTTGATACCCGTTACTCGTAGGTGATCTTCCAGAATTAAATTACAACAATGGCTAATTTAACGTTAAATTAGACGAACTATAGGTAAGCGGAGCCGCGCAAGAAGCTTGTCCGTTTGAACGAAATGGCAAGATATATTTACACCTCGAAATGTCCCTCGCTCATTTTATCTTGATGTGACGAGCTATAAATAATAACAAAGCGATAATAAAAACGGCGAAATTGTACGACCGCGCGTCCTTGCCATTGACCAAGGAGTTTCCCAGATCGTTAACCCAATCTATACTTTTTGGACATGTGTTATTGGCGTGCTGTTTATTTGGCATGCTTAGCGGAGCGGGCAATGTCCCCGTGGGTAAATCGTCCCGAGATAAGCACGATACACGCAAGTATCGTATCGTTACTTACTAGCTCTGAAGTCATGAATGATAATTATCACTGTCCACTATGACCTTTGTCTATTATATGCGACTTGTCGTTATGTGGCGTCTCTGGATTATGTAATTGGAGTGGTTTTTTTCCACATGTATCGTGTAAGTATTGATGTAGCAACGGAACTGCCTTGGTAAGAGTAACGCATTGATCTTAGTAGTACAGTGTGTATATTTTCCCACCTGAACCTAATCCGTTTTAGTTTCTATCGGTAAATGCACTAAATGCTTTTTTTTCAACCTGGATTATATATAATCAATGACCGAAGCGTTATACGCAGAGATCAGAATATGGGCCACATTACTCTCAATAATGTGGACATGACTCCAATGATTTTAATTAAACAAATTAAATTAAATTATTTGATTATTTATCCTAAAAATATGTTTTATCCTTTGCAAGGCAGTAATAAATAAATAATACAAAGAGTTGTTTTTGTGTAGATTTATTAAAGCAAATAAACAGTTCATTTTATATTTTTTCCGTGGTTAGTTTATTCGTTTTCACCGTTAAAATAAACTTATGAGATGAAAAGCTCCTTTCGCAATCCACGGATGTTAATGGAGCAAACTTAAGTAGATTATTAGATTAATATTAATGGCCACTCCTCACGTCTTTATATTATTTATTCATAACTCTCCTGCAAAGGATCTTGATTAAGGTTCAGGTTAGAAATCAATTTATGTCATTTAATTTGTTTAATTAAAATCTTTGGAGTCATGTCCACATTATTGCGTGTAATGACGTCCATTTTTCCGATCTCTGGTTATGAGAAATTTTTAACGGTTTCAATTAGAGCTAAATTAACAAATGAGAAAGAAATCCGATAAGTAGATCTATTCGTATGCCTAACGTAGGTTAGTGCATCGTATTAGTTTAATTTGAAATCTAAAAAGTCCCGAGTGAATATAAGATCCGGTATAATAAGTGATTTAAGTGAATTTCCGGCACGTGACTGCGGCGCCACCATTTACTCGTTCGTATAGATCTATTGGTATCGTAAAAGCAAGTTCAAATTACAAAAAAAAAATCGTTCAATTGTCTACATAAGTGTTATTTTACATGTCGGTTATATGAAATGAATCTAATAGTGCTTAAAGGAAGACAATATTGAGGAGGAGTACTTCGCAAGAAACTCCAGCAGAATAGCGAATAGCGATCAGCAAACTTGGTTTTTAACACGATTGACAAATATACTGTAAGTAGCTAGTACAAGTGAAATAGATCGACCGAAATCCTCAAAAATTATAGGCACCAAGCGATTGCCACAATAACTTCTTAATGATAATTGATACGTAACTATTACATAGATGGCGAAAGTAACTCTTGCTTATCAAAATGCATGTGCTCAATTAAAACTGATTGTAAACTCAACTCGTCGTTGGAATTCAAAGAATCACGTCACGTCCGCATGCATCTTTTGTAGTAGTATTGTCAAAAGGGGCTTGGTGTTACCGGCAACTATTGCTGTCTTACTCTTACTTGGTATGTTAGAGCAAACCGCCAGGTGTCCAGTTTGTGACAGGCTTATAACTGAACGTATCAGGGCCCTCCAAGAAGCCAAGGGGGCCCTTGTCCTGTCCATTGCGAGAGGGGTATATCGAAGGTTGACCGGGTAACAGGTTGGGCAGACAGAATAAGTATAGCGAATGCAGTAACGTACTTTCCGGATCGGGCGCATTAGTAACATGACCGGTCGGGACATTGATTAGGTAGGTTGCTTATGGTCTTGTTCGTAAAATGGCTCTTCATCCCCTTCACATAAAACCCTTTCACAAATGATTCCTTTTGCAAAACCTCCCGCAAAAAGCCCCTTTTTACTTAGTACGTTCTTTTCTCAAAAAAAAAATTTTTTAATTACCTTTATTAATGTTTAGAACGGATATTTGCATCGGACGTATGGTGTTTATACATTACATTCCCCGATTTATTTCAGTATATATCCCGTAAACTGACTTTTTAGGGTTCCGTACACAAACAGTGCCAACGGGACCCTGTTACTCAGTCTCCGCTGTCCGTCCGTCCGTCCGTCTGTCTGTCCGCGGGCTGTGTCTCCTGAATGTTAATAGGGAAGACTGTTGAAAATTTCAGTGTGTATTTCTATGGCCGCTTTAACAACAAATATCTAATAAAAGGCCAAGTGCGAGATGTTTTGCAAGAGTTACCTACATTTTGCGAAAGGAGCAATTCACAAAATTATAACTTTGCCTAATTTTCGTTTTGGGAAGGGGACGTTATTTTGCGAACTGGACTATTTTATTTTTGAAACGCAAAATTAGGTACATAATCCCTAACATCTTATAGTTACCATTTTCAACGGTTTCTGGGTAAGTATGTAGCGAACAATGATTTTAGTAGAGCATCTACGCTGTAGCGGCCTGCAATTTTATCGAATTTCACTTCATCGATTGTATAATTTTATCGAATTTATTTCATCCGATTTTCCACTGAAACCTTAATGTTTTCAGGATATCTTAAACATTAATTACGTGCGCTAAGTTAGATTCAAGACTATCAAAAAAAAACTCACGCAGCGAGAAATGCCTTTCGATGTAATGAAAATGAAAGACTCTGTAACGAATAACAAAAACATCAATTCTGATCGAAGAGTAGTATAGATAAGTTTAATAACAATTGTACAACAGCGATCCCTTGAAGTTATTTGAAGCGCTCACTTCCTAAAAAATAATAGATAGCTAAATGTAATGTAAATTAGAATAACAATGCTAGTCGGGATACACTGGAAGAGATTCCTTAAAGGGATATGTATGTATGTATGTAAACACTTTATTGTACCAACAAAAGAGAAACAATAATAAAATAGACACTTTTTTTTTTTTCAGTCAGCAAAGGTAAATAGAAATCAAAAGATTAAAAATCATAGAGCATTTCAATTAAGAGCTTAGGTAACTTATTGTTATTTGCAACCCGGCTCAAACAAATTCAATTGCGTTTACCTACTCCATTTAATAGAAGTTTCCACCCGCGACTTCGTCTGCGTGAATCCCACGGGGACAAAGTTTATTTTTGAGACAAAAGATAGCCAAATAAGGGTATAGCTACAAACTTATACCCCCATTTCTCCCGAGGTCTCCAATTGGAGGAATTGTGAAGTTGAAAATGTTCATACAAAACGCGATAACGTTTCTCTCCCCTTAAACCTAGTCCGATTTTTAACCGACTTACTAAAAGCAGGAGGTTCTATGTGTCACTGTTTGTTCACCGATTTCTTCGACAATTGGGATTGTTCATATTTTTTAAATTACTCTAATTTGAAAACCATTTCGAGGAATAAGGTTTTAAAGCCGTTCTGCATTATTAAGTTTTTGAAATATTTATTTATTTCGGACATTTCGACAAAAGTATATTCGACGTTTGTTTGACTTTCGTTTTTTGGCTAGTAGCCCTCCTAGGTGTATCTTACGGGTTCGGCGAAAACCATTTGAAATTGTATGTTTTATTACACTATTACAATCACTTTTTATCATTAGATATCATTTAATTGTTGTAATTTGCCAACACAAATTTCAAATAATCATGTCATCTATCAAATGTCTGCTAAATAAATACAAAAACAAATACAAAATACAAAATAATGAAAAATACAAAATGATGAAATGAAAAAACGAATGAATGATACGAAGTGATGAATGATGGTCAAATACAAAATTAATGAAATTGGTCTCTTAAAATTACCTATTCTTTCGAATTAGAATGTAAAAAACGTGAGTTATTATTTTTGGTGTATCCCAATTGTGGACCGATTTTAGAGTATTCTTCGAAGGTGGTCCCATTGTCATCTGAATCTGATGAGGACGGAGTAATCGGTGAACATAGAACCTCCTTCTTTTTGAAGTCGGTTAAAATGTAGCAAACATACTAATTCACACACTAGCAAATTTTTCCTTTTATAAAACCAAGTCGTTTCCTGCCATCTGTATGTACGTTTAGATCTCACAAACTACGTAACGGATTTTAATGCAGATTTCATCAATAGATAGTGATTTACCAGGAATAATAATAAATTTTGGTTGGTTTATGTAAGGGTTGTTCTGACTTGTAGAAAACTCGCGTAAACCGAAGCGAAGAGAGGGCGGGACGCTAGTTTATAATCTGTGATCGGAATTTGGTGAGTCAAAATATGTATTTGTGGTACCTGTTTTTCAAACCGTACTGTTCTACCGTACTGGAAACAAAATGTCCTTGAACAGAAAAGTGCCACTTTGATCCCTCTTAGCAGGGAAGAAAAATTCCCTTTCCGAATAGGTGATGTGAAATTATTAAACATCCCGTGCTGTAAGTAATAACATGTATGTTTAACATTACGACTAATACCCGGATAATTGACAAGATTTTATATTTTCAAGACTTTAATTTTATTCGTTTTATAGATACTGTTTGGAAGGAGGAAGACACTAATAGTTTTATTTTTTCCCTAATTTATTAAGATGTTCTTATTCTAAAAGGGCGTAACTTCATTTCTACGACACAATGGACATATTACGTTAGTCCAATCTATATAAAAAAAAGGTTTTCTTTTTAATAATGGCGGTCAACCGATCTCAAGTATCTATCCATCTGTCAATAGTGTCAATGTCAAACTTGAAGTATGACAGCTTTTTTTCTCGTGAAAAAGGCAATGGTATTATATCTATTCAGGCATAGTATTGGTAAAACTCGTTTTTTTTTTAACTTGTAATTTTGTCAATAAAGAAAAATAAATCTAAATAAATATTTTGCCGTGTTCAGGAGGCAAAACCCTTTCGATTCGTATAGTAATTTGCAGGTGTCACCAAAATGAAATGTTGTCAATTATCGAATACCCGTTATTCAAGAAAAAATATTATTATTACTTATATAAATTTTAGCTCACCTAATTGGTTAATATAGTGAGATATGTCGCTCGCATAACTTTTCAATACCTAACAATGTTTGTGTGCGTACGTTTTGTTTATCTATGCCCTCAGAATCACCTACGTTTGACTGTAGCAATTATGCCGAAATGTAAGTACGTAATCTGTTTGTTGCCACGTGCGTGAGATCTTAATTATTGAACACGTGTGTATCTTTCACTTTAATTATAATTGTTGTTTCGCCCTTTACAAACCAATGTATGTTTGTACAACACGTTTTTTGTATGTATGGATTTTTTAAAGTAAATTAAAAATAACGCAAAGCACACGCATTTAAAGCATGGTTCATGTAGAATTGGCACGCATAAATGAATTTAAAAAAAATGTTTCTAGAGTTCTTATTTCAAAAGTGACAATCATGGTTTGTTAACAACCTTTTGATGTTTAAATAGTGCAAAAATTATAGACTTTGATCAATGCGTTTAATAGCTATCGACAATGAAACTTGAAAAAAGGAAAGTAACTGTGAACAAATACTTGGAAAATCCATCGTGGTCTGGGTCGCAGGTAGCTAAGGCACTAAATTTCCACAAAAGTACTGTTTGTAGAGTTATAAAACGATACAAGGAGACCCTGTCTTGCCGCCGAAAGACACAGATCAATCCTAAATCGGGTGCCAGGGACAGAGAACTTAAAAATAAAGTGTTGAGAGCAGTTGAACAAAATCCAGGGCTGTCCGATACGATCTATCCCCTAAATTTAAAAAAAAACGGAGTACTGTGAGACGGATTCGCCTTCGAGCTAGCTAAAAGAGCTATAAAGCTATTAAGAAGCCAAATCGCACCATGAAGCAGAACCTTCAAGTTAAAAAGCGAGCTCGCTTGTTGTATGACAAAGTTTTAACCAAATTCAAAGGGTGCTTCTTGATGGACGACGAAACCTATGTTAAACTCGATTTTAAGCAACTGCCCGGTTCAAAGTATTACTTGGCTGATGCTAGAGGAAGTGTTGAAGAAAATTATAAGTTCGTTAAATTGGAGAAATTCGCAAAAAAACACATGATATGGCAAGGGATCTGTAGTTGTGGCTTAAAGACCAAAACTTTCGTTACGTCTTCTACAATGACGTCAGATGTTTACATGAAAGAGTGCCTGCAAAAACGAGTTATACCTTTCATTAGAAACCACCGTCTTCCTGTGAAGTTTTGGCCAGATTTAGCTAGCTGCCATCACTCAAAAAAGGTACTATAGTGTTATGAAACCTATCAGGTCGATTACGTGCCTCGTGACATGAATCCTCCAAATTGTCCACAGTTTCGACCAATTGAGAACTACTGGGCAATTATGAAAGGGAAACTCAAAAAGAGAGGCAAAATGGTCAAAGATGTAAATTCGTTGCGATCTACATGGAATCTTCAAGCCAAAAAAGTAGATAAAAGCACTGTTCAGAAGATGATGGGATCTATTACGAAGAAAGTTCGGAATTACATACATGGTTTTGACAACTGAATATTTTTAGTGAAAATGTAAAATAATAATACATATTTTTCAATTTATAAGACTAATTGTTTTATTTCATTAATTATTTTAAATTTTATAACCCTGGTAATATGTACCAATTCTAAATGAACTATGCTTTACAAGATCGTCTTAATGCAAAGGTAAGCTTATCCCTTTCAGGTATGTCTCCCAGCACACCTTTGGGTTAAAGATGATGAAATTACCTTAGAATAACTGCAACTTATCTTAGAAAATATTAATATATGAAGACACATGAAAGTAAACACTTATGATATTTTTTTATACATACATATATTAAACTAAAAGGCAAACTTATCCCTTCTTATGATCTCTTCCAGCCAACATTTGAGCAATTTTTGAAATATTAAAAAATATAAAAACTGACCGAAAATAAATATATTATAAGTACCTAAATAATATTTTAAACACGTATGTTTTTGCAAGTGCTTATACACAGACGGACCAACACAAAACTTACTCTAAAATTGGCGACGCTATACAAACCATTGATTTAAAAAAAACAACTGCATTAAATTCCATTCAGATGTACTGTGCTTACAATTAGGCAGTAAAAGACACACACCACCTTCCACATCACCTTTCCTTTTTGTGTCGATATTAAAGAATTAAAAAAAAATTGTCAGTAAAGTGCACCATCGTGGCATATTTTCCTATTGCATACGTAGGGCCAATCGCATCACGTCAATTATTTATTTTAAATTATAAACGTTTTTTGTACTCGTACATACGTGGTAAGTACTTGCGTAAATATGCTAAGTATACGAGTAGTACCTGTAATGTCAGATTATCAAAACCTTAAGTAGCCCAAAGCCCCAGCCGACCTCTGTTATTACTATCGTTTTATAATTTATATGATGCAATTTGATCAATTTTATTAGCTAGTGCTAAATTTCTATTCAACCTCATTTACTTGTTGTTTATTGTATTGTTTTGTTAAACATAAATTAATAACGACGCCTCTCATCATTAGTAATCTAATCAGTTATTGACTTTGAATAGAGTTTTCTTTTTATCTTAATTATTAAATGCTACCGTTTTAATCATTGTGCAATTTACACAACTGGGTGAATCAACTTCTAAGGTAAGTACTCCCCATTTTTCGACATGTTTCACAAATTATATGTTTTTAGAAAAACTATATATTTGCCAACGACGTAACTTACACGCTTATTAAATCAGACTATTAGGCTAGCATTTGAAATGATTTGATTTCAAAATAGTACAGTTTGAAATAATAATATAGTTGGTAACGCAGCGGACGATGTTGTCCCTAGGTTTTGTATGGAAAATGTGCATTTTCCCCTGAGTTACCAGGTTTTTTCGAAGATTAAATAATATTTGAGGTGTTTAACGTGTAAGGTCTGTAAATTTGGTGGTCTGATATTAATATTCATACATTATTATTATTTATTAAGTCCCCAGGAAAGTTTTGATACCGCAAAAGAAAAGGAGTACCTTAAAAGTTGATTCACCCAACTATCTATAATTACAAAGATCTTTGTTCATTTTTTTTTACGATGTTCCACTTTTAAATTCTATATAAAATTCCAGGGAAGTGTGTGATGGAAGATGTGGAAAATCCAACTATCAATGTATTCCAATTGTGATCACTTGTATGTTGTTAGATATAAATTTACTAGATTAAATATCTAGTTAAAGTACGTACCATGGGGAAGTGCGTGATGACAGTGAGATGGTGCTGCCGTTGGGCCAGGGCTTCCACGAGCCGGCCGTACATGGCGTAGTGGCTGCGCGTGTTGGTCGGCAGCACCGCCAGCAGCCTGGCGGCGTCGGCCGCCGCGCACCACAGAGCTAACCATAGCAGTCGCGCGCGCATCTCGCTGCCGCTCGTCTCAGTTTGCCAGTGCCCCGGCCAGCCACCGAGCCGCTTTATTCACTCCCGCCCCCGATAAACAGTGACGTCACCCCCTGATTGTAGGGACACTGCCCGCCCAGTACGACTCCCCACGAGCTAACCTTCATTCACACTAAATCTATTCGTTTCCGAATCACGCTATTGAGTCGAATTCCTTCGTAACGACCCGACGTGCTTTCGTTGCACTTAATGATGCAGGTTGACGTAGTCGAGTGTCGGTCGCGTTGTAAATGTTTCTCGGATTGTATATTGATGACCGATGTGTTTTGCGTCCACGTGCGCTCTGCGTGAGTGCTTTACGGAATGCTGTGTCAGGCTAAACAACGAATAAACCATTCGAAGGTGGGGCTTAATGATGCTGGGCAGATATTTTTGAATTTATTATAACGTGGTGGAATATTATCTATTATCGATTTCAAGAATTTCAAGTATTTTCCGTGGGATAGTCCAGTGATCTCGTAAAATTGGTGTCGGGTAAATCTAGGCAATTAATTAAAGATCTTATAATTAGTACAATAAATTGAAGTGTAGTTGGTTGTAGCGTTATGACTTTCACAGCTTTTTCTCCTGTTCAAACTTCTAGCACCTACTTTTAAATTTAACTCGTTTATTTATTTATAAAGCACCTAAATATTTCTCAAAGTTTGTTCAACTTTATATTTTCCTTTTTAATCCCTGCACTATATTCAATAAAAAAATTAAAACCTATGCATATGCAGTGCATTTATGTATGGGGATACCATTTTCTTAATACCATCAATTTACATGGTTTTGCTTTTGCTTTTGGTGTCAATATTTTTCTTACCGTTACCAAACTAGGGCCTGTATTTTCTAGTCATCACTTCTCCTGTATAAAACAGAGGGATAAAGGCGATAGTGTTCGAATTTATCTGTCAGATACCTGCTGGAGATCAGACCTTAATAAAACCGTTTGTTTGGATCTCCTTAGTCAACAATGGTTGGAATCATGAATCATGGAGCCTCTAAGGCGTTGAACCAGTAACACCAAACCTCTAAAAATATCTCCGATTTAACACATAAAGTAAAAAAAAAAACAGTCAAGTGCGAGTCAGGTCCTGGATTATCAGGGCTCTTTAAACTTCTGCACGCATGTATATAACTTTTTTTATACGGTGCCGTACCCAAAGGGTGCCTAACGGGACCCTATTTACTAAGAGTTCGGTGTCTGTCCGTGAGTCTGTCCAAACTTTAAAGAGCTGTAACTTCTGAACCGTGATCGCTGGTGGATTCTTTACAGAATAAGTATTTGTTATATTATGACAGTGCATTTCCCAAATAATATTTAAAATAAAAACAACAATAATAATTTGGAGGGTACAGAAAAACGTTTTTTCTCCAACATTGTTTGTGCTGTAGTCAAAATGGTAGTACATATAAGCGTAAAATTTGGCGTGATTATAGTGCTAACCCTAAAATAAACAGACACGAACCAGCAGAGGCTGTTTAAAAATTACAGATCAAAATTAACCTGAGAATTGTTCTTTTGTTTGTTATCGTTTAACTAGCGACCCGCCCTCGCTTCGCTTCGCTTTATGCGAGTTTCTGTAACACCCGCACACAAACCAGAATTTATTATACATTAAACCTTTCTCTTGAATTACCATCTATCGATGAAAACCGCTCAGAATCCGTTGCGTTTGAAAGATCTAACCGTACGTACGGAGGGACAGACGGCGACTTTGTTTTTGCTATGTTAACATTACAATACATTATTTAAAGAAATACATACGTACAAGTTACACTTTGAAAAAAAAAATACGTTTTGGGTCAACCGTTTATATCAAATATCAAAATTCCTGGTGCACCTTTATAAACCCGTGACATACGGACGAACAGACAGACAGCAGCTTCAGCAGTAGGGCCATGTTTTTTGCCCTGAGGCTGCGGAACCCTGCAAAACGTTACTTGCCCAATATATTTTTATTTATAACAAAGTGGCCGCCTGGTCGTTGAACTGCTCTTCAATAATAAGGTGACTGTAATGACGCCGGTTCAAGCGCTGGGTCGAGCTCGAACTTTGTTTCTAAGGCGATTTATACAGGTTTTTATTGATTTGTGATTTTTCATTTGTTTTTGTGTATATGGTATGTATTCATGTGTGTATGTTGCCCTTCCTCGTCGTACATTTCGAACATCGAACTATCGAAAAAATAAAACTTTGTTTCATATTTATTAAATTTCTTTATTTATTTCTTCTTAAACATTAACTTGCGCTTGCTTTTGTCAGCGTAGAGTTAATTTACTATACCTACTAATTCAGGGCATGCACTAATTTCATCCAAATCCGTTCAGCATGCGCATGTATGGATGTAGGTATGTAAACTCTTTATTGCACATAAATAATTACAAAACATTACAAAACATCATGCATGTGCATGATTAAAAGACACCAAACATCCTGAAACTGTCATATTTATGTATAAAAATATACGGCAATTTCTCCAAGATCCTTAAACTTCTACGCAGTCCCTATTCTAACAGTTATGTTAATAAAACAATACTATTCTAGTTGAAATGTAGGGTCACATTACAACGGCCCGGCGTGATAACTAATTATTACTGCGAACTGAAATCAGACATTGATCTAACACTGGCAACACTGCCCATTTGTTAGACAACGCGTGTAATATTAAATAGGTGTAAACCCCCGGCATAAAGTACGACCGTTACTATCAGAACGATAACTTTTAAACGGCCCGACGGATTTTCGTCAAACCTAGCTAAAATCGGATGTGAAACGAGCAGTGGAGCAAATCGCAAAGAGTGCAGATCGCGAAAAGTGCAGATCGTAAAAAGTGCAGATCGCAAAAAAAGCAACGCAAAAAAGTACAGATAGCAATAACTTCAGATCGCAAAAACGTGTATAGCATTTAGGCATTCCGTTTTAATTTCCAAGATTGGGAACGTACCTATTTGTAATGTTATGGTCGTTTGATACGTTCCTAGGTAAGGTAAGATGGGGCAATTGCGTCTACGGGGCAAGTCCGTCAAACCAAGAATATCTCATAAAAACTATATGGTTTGTCACACTTACCCTTGACGCTCTCACCCCACCTTACCTTATGTATATTATTTATTTAATTGATTTTACAACACTACGAGTATGCTTTGATAGAAGAAGGATGGATGGAAACGCTATTTACCCTGCACGGATTGAAACATACTTTTTTGTCGTTTATATTGTCAAGATACTCATGATAGTATTTAATTGTAGAGTGCGAAGTGCTGATTCTTTATTTCGTGCTCCTCATTGGAACTGGAATAATGCTTTTGACATTAATACCTATGTAAATACCTTTCTTATTCTATTATAGTTACAATTGTTGTAAAATACAAGATTGTTTTTTATTACCAAACTTTCTAAATAACGCATTTTCAGAATAAACTGGGGTTGTAAATTTCTATGGTATAAGCCGGGCAAGAGCATGTCGGACCACGCTCACAGCAGGGTTCCGACGCCGTTACTACAAATACAAAATACTAAAAACATCAAGCATGAACGAATTTTCTATTTAGAGTTATTAGGTGCTGCCTTAGATGATTTTAAATGGATGAATCAGAATCGAGTCTAATTAGTAGCGATAGTAGTTTTCCTTTTCAATTCGTTATATGTGCTTTCACTTTAAATATTTTCGAAAATGTTAGTACCAAAGTACTTACCTATTCGTAATTTTTGCTTTATGTGTCCCCAACATGTAAATCTAGCAAAAATGGCACTTTTAGAGTTCAATATATCCTAAACGGTCCCTAAATCTAAGAATTAATAACCACATACACATAATGGTTTTTTAATACCTATCCAACAATGTATCACACGATGTTGTAAAGTAACGAAATATTTCGGAGCCGCTTCTCTGTTTGGGAGCTACGATATACAGACAGATACACATACCCACACGTCAAACTTATAATTATAACAGCTGACAATGGGATCCTAGTGAAAAAGGGTATAAGTCAACTGACCTAACTCTTGCTAAAAAAGGAAATATACATAAACGGAGTATAGTAAACTTAAGCCTTTTTTCACTTGATCTACATGAGAGTTATTCCCTTTTCCACTAGGACCCCAGCGTCAGGGGGTTTCACATAATTTCTCTGCAACTGCATACCAGATATAAATACGGACTTATCTGAAAATACGGACTTATCTGACAAAAAACGATGGGAGGCAGAGGGCGCTACTAGCTTGATAAACATTAGCTCCGTTAAAAATAATCGACTAAATATATAAACTTCCACCATATAATATTCTAATAACTAATTTGTGAACATACGTGCTAATATCAAATGTGACAGTGTTATCTTCAAATAAATTTGTGCATTTGAAGCCAGAACAGTGATTTAAAATCTGGAAACAGTTTTGTAGTATTCATCCGAATTATTACAAAAAATACATCAAGAGTAAATTAGGGAAAGTGAAGTTACGAGTTTAATGTTTTACCAGAATTACAAGTCTCAGTGCTTAAAACACAAGGTACGAATATAATTAGTTAATCTAATAACCTCAAACTTAACAGCCGACTCATTCCCTTGATCGATATTGATATATTGAAAGCAGCGCCATCTATGTTACATTACATGAACTACAACTGTTTATAGTCAACGTTATTGGGTAAAGTAGATCACCTAGTCTAATTACTTCCGCTACTTGTTAAAAGATGTCGCTTACTTGTGCTGGTTGCCGCCAGAGAATTACGCACAGAAGACTTTTAAAGTGCACTTTATGTAATCTTAATTATGATTTGGATTGCGCAAATGTGTCAGAAAAGAGATTCTACATCATGAACCCAGAAACGAAAGACTCGTGGATATGCCCAGAGTGTCGTTCCGCGGAGCCCAAGGTTGGCAATTCTAACACCCCTATTAGAACGCACTGCGACACCAAAGAACCACAAGCAATTCTAGAGTCGGCTAAATACAAAACTAAACCGAGTCCAACGATTGAATCAAATATAACCGTGCGGAAACAGCCATCATCTCGAAATACAGCTACTTCACTGAGCGATGAGGATTCATTAACCTCCCTTCATGGACATACCCAAGTTACGAAGGTCGAAGACAGTGAACAAATCTCCTTCCTAAAACTGAAATCCGTTTTAGAAGAAAATAATAAACATATACTGTCAGTCATCCAGCTGACTTTCCAAAACGAAATTGAAAAAGCCATTTCAGAAATAAAAATGAACATAAATCAAAATTTAGAAAAAATTACTACCGAACAAACTCAACTAAAAACTGATATTCTCAGCATGAACACGAAGATTGAAGAGCTAACTAAAAAATGCACTATTCTACAAAATGAAAACGAAAAATTACACCTAGCTATTCAAAATTTTGATACACCTATTACATCAAGGAACTCCGCAGACTTAAATGGGAAAGTAGTTGTACTCCATGGCCTGATAGAAAACTACTGGGAAACAGAAACTCAGGTTATTGATAGAATTGTAAACACTTTTTACGAAATACTGAGTGTGGATTTATCCGGATATATAGAAGAGATATTTTTTATTGGGAAAGGAAAACAATCAAGACCATTAAAAATCGAATTAATTAGCAAAAGGATGCGTAAAATGATCCTAGAAAACTCGATACTATTTAGAAATACCGGTCTAAGTGTCACTGAATACCTTAGCCCGGAAGATCTTAAAAAGAAGCGGGAACTTCAGCGTGCCCTACAAACGGCTAGACTAAACGGTTCGCATGCAGTAATACGGAACAACCAGCTTATCATTGATGGGAAAATAGCCTCCGTGGTAGAAAATAAGATTAATGAAAACTCAACTATTACAATCGACCAAAGTGAACACGAAACTTCAAGAGGGCAAGCTACCTCATCCGCTGCTGCGCTGCCGTCCCCCTCCGTTTCAGCTTCAGGACGCGCCTTTACTGACGAACAGCACAAACGCTACAGGGGAAGTAGGCCGCAGAAAGGAAATGCTACTTCATTTCGCCCCTAATCTAAACATATGGTTTCAAAATATGCAAAGTATCTGGAACAAGCTTCATTTACTACACCAGTTTACGGAAGAGAAAAACGATTTACACATTATATGTATAATTGAATCATGGTTAAATAGAGATAAGATTGAGTTATTAAATTTAGCAAATTACAATGTAAGTGCATCCTTTTGTCGTGAACAACATGAAGGGGGCGGTGTGTTGATATTAACAAAGAAATATCTAGAATGCTATGATAGACCTGACATTACATCTCTTTCCTTAGAATTGATATTTGAAGTTTGCGCAATAGAATTACCGAAAGTGAACATGCTACTTATAAACTTGTACTGGCCGAATAGTAAGAGGGAAATTGAAACTTTCTATGGCAGATTAACTGAACTACTACAACTTGTTTCGTTGAAGGATCGTAATAGGAAAATTATCATTGGGGGTGACATAAATGTTGATTTTCTCACTAGTAATAATGAAAGATCTAGACTTTCCAACCTTATGTTAACTCATAATTTTCAGCAAAGAGTAAGTGAACCAACACGAGTTACTCGAACTAGCTCGAAATGCATTGATGTAGTATTCACGAACTTTAACCAAAAGGATACAAAAATAGTAGTTTCAGAATACGGGTTTTCGGACCATAAAGGTGTTTTGTTTTCAGGACCTTTAAATACCCCAAATTTCAGTTCCTTGAAGGCTATCAAAAGGATATTCAATAGAATCAATATAATGAATTTCAGAAATGAGTTGCAACTCATAAACTGGAATGACGTAATTTCCCCTTTCAAAAATGTTAACGAAAATTATAATAACTTCCAGGCCGCCATGAAAACAACCCTTGATAAATGCATTCCTGTATTAACAAGGAAAATAAAAACGACCCCCAAGAAATCATACTTAACACCTGGCTTAAAACTCTCGTGCAGAAATAAAAGATCCCTACAACTATTAGTATCTCAAACTAAAAACAAAACACTAAGAAGTCACTATAAACAGTACAGTAAAATACTTAAAAAAGCAGTAAATACATCTAAAAAATTGAATAACAAACAGAACTTTGATACCTCTCACAACAAAACTAGAACTATGTGGCAGATAATAAAAAATGAGACCAATAAAAATACTTTTAAACACAACAACAATATAAAAATAAAAATAAATAATAGCACAGTAATAAGTGAACCTGCACTTGTGGCAAATACTTTTAACGTTTTTTTTTCCGAGGTCGGAAATTCTACCCAGGCCCCTGTTAGTAAAGTTACTTTCACAAACCCCGTAATTCAAACACTCTATCTAAGTCCCGTAGAACCTAAAGAGACACTAAAAATATTAAGAAATCTTAAAAATAAATTATCTTTCGGCATAGACGAAATCCCCCCATTGTTAATAAAAAATTGTGCAGAAATATTAACAACCCCATATACATTCCTTGTTAATCAATCTTTCTCTGAAGGCGTCTTTCCTGACGCCCTAAAAATTTCGCTAATTAAACCTATATATAAAAAGGGATCAGCTACTGATTTAAATAACTACCGTCCGATAGCGCTATTGCCAACCTCAGCAAAGATTTTTGAGACTGCTATGGCAAATCGTCTGTACCATTTCTTTGAAAAATACAATATACTTCATGATAGCCAAAATGGGTTCAGAAAAAATCGATCCACAACCTTAGCCATTTATAAGTTTCTTCTTGACGTACTAAATGAGGTTAGCAATAAAAAGTACTCTATAGGATTGCTTCTTGACATGAGCAAGGCATATGATAGAGTACGTTACGGAATTATGCTTGACAAACTATATAATACGGGAATTAGAGGCATTAGCCATGAATGGTTCAAATCTTACTTCAAAAATCGCTATCAGCATGTTGAAATTGATAATACGGACTTAGAGTCTGGTAGAATAAATCACGCTAGATCAGAGAGAATACTTGTATCTGACTCTATTCCTCAAGGTAGCGTATTGGGATGTATTTTGTTTTTAATATATATTAATGACTTTCCTACTATATTAAACGATCACTGCACGCTCTTTGCTGATGACATATCAATAACATTCCCATGCACTAATATTGGTGAGGTAGAAAATAAGTTAAATAATACGTTGAATAACATTGAAAATTGGTTACAAGCACACAATTTAAAACTAAATTTAAATAAAACTAAGATCATACAATTTAAACCTTTTCAAAAACCTGCACTGCCACTTAGTTATAGCTTCAAAAACATTCAATTAGAACATGTGTCTTCAGCTAACTTATTGGGTATCATCCTAGACACTAATTTAACCTGGAAACCACATATAGAAAAACTTTCAAAACAACTTTCGTCCTTTATATATGCCCTACAACACCTGAAACGTGTAACCGACTTTCAGACGGCTCTCTCAGCGTACTACGCATATGCGCACTCGAGAATTACGTATGGTCTCGTGCTCTGGGGAAACTGTTGCCACGTGGAAAATATATTTATCTTACAAAAAAAATGTGTTAGAATACTCACTAATATAGATCAAATGGAATCGTGCAAACCCCACTTTATAAAACATAAAATACTTACTCTCTCTTCTATGTACATCCTAGAATCATGCAAATTTATTAAAAGTCACTTAAATCTTTATTCACACTTAACAGGACTAAAAAGAAATAACCGCAATAAAAATAAACTCTATTTTCCAGCTTCTAAATTAAAATTAGTAAACTCAAATCCACATAATATGACAATCAAGATCTATAACCACCTTCCCAACTCCTTAAAAGATTCTGAAACCGCTAAATCCTTCAACAATAAGTTGAGAACTTTTTTAGTCCATAAATGTTATTATAATCTAGGGGAATACTTTAATGATAAGTTCGAAGATAATGTATAAAGAGATAGGGAATTACGAGTCGGTGGCCGAGTGTGTGAATTCATGGATATTTCTTTTTCTTATACTTAGTAATACAATTATAAATATAAAGAGCCCTCTGATATTGCTATACCCTTGCAGGGTGTCACATGGATACCAGTGTATAATGTTCCATCTTAATTAGCCTGTAAATGTGATATGCAATAAATATTTTGAATTTGAATTTGAATTTGAGATAGTTGCAATTCACTAACTAGCAAAATAATGCGTGTGTTCCGCCAATTATATTTAATTGTTCAATATTATCGAGTTATTACGATACTTCGTGGGATTCATTAAAGTGAAGAAGACAAACTGCAACAGTACCTATGATGAGATGACCCGCGTGTAGGTCACCAGTTCTCCGATAAATTTTATTTGTTCCTTTAAAGTATTTTTATTTATTTAAAAAGTTATTCAAGAAATTCAAAATTTATAATTACACTAGATATCTCTGCGAAATTACTGCGTCTTAAATTTTGGAAAAATTATTTACTTAAAGACAGGAAAACCTATTAGAAATCCATCGTTCGCTTTGCACCTACTGGTTCGTTTTAATGTCCAGGATAACAATAATTGATCTCACTTAAAAACACAACTATTTCTTCGTAATCGTGTGTTTTTAACCGACTTCAAAGAAAGACCTATGCCCGCTGTATGTATTTTTTTATGTATTTCTCTATCAATTGTGGACATATTTTGAAAATTCTCTGTTTGTTTTTAGGGTATACTTCCGAGGTGGTCTCATTGTCATCAAATCCTACATCTGATGAGGGATCCGTGAGGAATTGGGGGAATACCTCAAATCTTGTAGGCATACGTATATACGATTTTAGTATTTTTAGTAACAAGTCTTGCATTGGCATTCAGAGAGTAACATTTGGTGAAGTGAAACTGATGATGAAGACCACAGATGGCCACTGGAACTCCTCAACGGTACCTATTTCAAGAGTGGCAATAAGATCTGCGGTTAAGATAGTTAAGCGACTATAACGAGGAACATTTAAGCAGCATTGCTTGCGGCGAGCTTGAAATGTCTTACAAATTTTATATCAATTGAGAAGTGGGACCACATAACAGTTTTTAAAGACAAAAAACCGCCTTTAACAACCCAATTTTTTTTTTTTTAAAGGTGTTTATGTCAGTCTATCTGAAGTATTCTGAAGTCGGTGTCCCACAACATTGTTAACCAAAAGTCGACCTCAGTTGGACTGACCCAAACCCGACTACTTACCTTTTTTAAATAAGTTAGTTTTTGCGTTTTTGAAGGCGGATTTTTTGCTATTCATAAAAAACTAAACTACTTATTACGCGAGCGTCCTGGCGACTCTTAAAATCGGTTTTACCTCAAACGACAGATAAGAGTAACAAGTTTACGTTTCAAGTTCCGCTCTAACCAATTATGAGTCTAAATACAAACAAAAATTCTAAGCATTGATAAGCGGTTGTTAGCTTTTGACTAGTAGGTATACTTTTACTAGGCGGACCGACCTATATGAGGGTCGCGAGAGTTGACCGGCGCACGAGTAGTAATTGTGATGATATTTGCTTTAGTGGTCTTAGGGTAATGACACATTCAGCGTAGTTAGACATGCTAATTACGCATGTGGATACGTCTCTTCGAAAGCACAACATGCCTGATTATATTACGACCAACTTCAGCTGCGTAATTTTGGCTTAGTGTGATTTCAGAGGTCGGAAATAGTCAAAATAGGTAGTGTTTATTAAACCAACATGATGCATTATTATTATTTATTTATAAAAAAAAAATGAAATTACATTATACACCGTGTTTTTTTTTATTTACGATAACTTCGGCATATTATTAAGTACATCCATAGGAACTAAGTGGTAGATTCGATTATTAAATATTGCAAAAAAAAAAAAAAAAACTGTTTAGAACAAAGTAATTAAATGTTGTATCTTTGGTCATTCTAAAAGGGCCTTTAGAGTTAACTCATAGTCAGTGTCAAATACGTCAATGTTGGCGTGCGTGACATACACAGACACTTAAGAGCCTTTTAGACCAGTTCAACGTGATTAACTGATTAAATTTGAAAATTAAATATCTTTAAAACCGTTACAGTTATCATTTGTCTGTCTTCGGGAAATTAACTTTATTTTACCTAAAGAATGTTCCCTTAAAGTTATCCTAAATCAAAAAAAACACGGTGTATATAGGAACATATTATTATGTCCCACAAAACCGTTAGCACAGTTTGACTGTGGGATCGAGCAGTCTCAACTCTCTTATTATTAAGAATATAAATCTATAATGAATCTATAAGCACAATAAAGTATCCTAAATTACTATATGTTTTTAATAAGGTAAGGTAATACAGCTTTCTACCAATCTTTGCTATAATGGCTTCCTGCCTGATGTCAGTGGGCAGGCTGTTGAGTATATAGGGTAGGCGTTTCTGGAGACACCTATCGCCGTAGTAATTAAAGACCCTCGGCACAACAAACTTGCCAGCCGACATCGACCTGGTATCACAAGCATGTTCGTTCAATAGTCTATTTCCATCTCAATCACGCATATAGATAAAAATATGCTCTACCAATTCAGACCCATGGCTGGCATTAGATCTACAGCTGAGTTGATGATGATGACTTTTTGCCAGCAAGATGATTTAAGGGAATCGAAGATTCAGTCATGGAAGTTCTGATAAATGCGGGTGGTCCTAGATAGTATAGCGTACAACCAACATCGAGAAGATGATCAGTGATCACTATTAGCTATTAGCTTATGAGCAGGGGTCGAGCTTTTGGTGCCGGTGACGTCAAAATGACGTAATCTTACACACATGGTGCACTGCGCTCATTAAGCAGGTGTTTAGGAATAAACTTGTATAAATAAACAAATAATGTGAAATGAAAAAAACTGTTAAATAATTAGAGTTAAATACAATTTAATCGCAATCAAAATACGGATCACTGCTGCAGCTTTTTCTTTACCATTTATTACTAAAGTTAATTCTTTTATGAATGTCAATTCCAGATTAGTATTTATGAATATTTAATCATACTTATTTTTATTACAACACTAGCGACCCGTCCGCGGCTTCGCCCGCGTGGAATGTATTATACATATAAACCTTCCTTAAGAATCACTCTATCTATTAAAAAAAAACCGCATCAAAATCCGTTGCGTAGTTTTAAAGATTTAAGCATACATAGGGACAGACAGCGCAAGCGACTTTGTTTTATACTATGTAGTGATAAGAGCAGTTTTTTAATAATGTTACTCGTTGATTTTTGCTACTGTCCATCTTAATCTCAGTATCGAGTACCTACTCAGGAAGTTTAATAGGGGTTTATGCAGAACTTGTTACGGCGATATTTAAACGAAATTTCAAGCTTTCAAGACTAGGCTCTCATTTTAAACCCACTTAGCCCGACTAGGTGTTATAACACCGCTCAAATTGATTACCTATTCGGGCTACGACACCTAGTCGGGCCAAGTGGGTTTAATCAATTTCAGCGGTGTTATAACACCTAGTCGGGCTAAGTGGGTTCAACTGTATGTAAATTGACACCAAATCATCGGCACCAAAAGTGCGACCCCTCCTTATAAGGGCAGAATAGGCCCGCAGTGGATGTTTCGCTTGACATGATCGTGTTGTTTCAGCTACGAGGTGCAGGTGGAGGCGGGCGGGCGGCGGCGCGGGCTGGGCCAGCGCGTGCTGCGCGTGCTCGAGCGAGTCGCGCTCGCCACGCGAATGCGCTACGTGCGCCTCACTGCGCTCACGCACAACCCCGCCGCCGCGGCATTCTTCAGAGCTTGCGGGTCAGTTCACTATCCCTCTTCTGATGCATCTTTTATTTAAAGCCTAATATGTTAAAAATATGCTTAAAGTTCAGTCAGGTGTCCGTTTCACTAATCTCTTGGCCTAATCGTGCGTTCTAAGATTTAAAGTCGACAAGTTGGGGTATATTTAATTATAAATTTCGGGCTCAAGGGAGGTAGAGTATGTGTTTCAAAAGCACCAGCAGATTTTCTCTTTTACACTTACGCCTAGGCTCACATTATCTTATTTTACCTTAAGACTTCGCCTAGCGTCCAGTGGCGCCCTCATCACTATTATTGTGTAGGTACTTCAATAAATTGAAGTATTGTCTTAAAACCGATGGATGTTTTTTTGTTGTACAAACAATACAGAATTCATAGGGTAATGAAATGAAATGTATTTATTTGCGTTAGACATAGTATACATATTATGTTGATCTTAAAACTAAAAATTAGAACCATACATCTAGACTTAAATAAGTCATGCAAATATTTAATATGAAAGTGTTAATTAAAGATAAAAAAGATAAAAACTAAACTAAACTAAACTATATAACATCATCATTTATAAACCTGTGTTGTTTCAAGAAAATCTTTAATACTGTAGAAGCATCTTTCTACCAGCCAAGTAAACAGTTTGATTTTAAATTTATTTAGAGGTAATTGCTTTAGTTGCTCTGGCAGATAGTTAAATATTTTAATACACATGGCAAAACAATTTCTACTCTTTAATACCGTGTGCATTTTAGGAAGTACGAGTCTGTCCGGATATCGAGTGTTGAAATTAGCTGTATGGCTTTTCTTTTTAAAAACATCAGTGTGCTGTTTCACAAATATACAGACTTCATAAATGTAGATTGAGTGTACCGTCAGCAGTCTTAATTCCACAAAATAGCTCCTACAAGATGTTCGTGAACCGATATTGGTAATTGCTCTAATGCATTGCTTCTGGGCCACAAAAGTGCGATTAATGTGTACAGAGTTTCCCCAGATCAATATTCCATATCGTAAGTTAGATGCCACAAAACCGTGATATGCTTTTAAAGCATATAGGTATATGACATAACTGAATAACAATTGAACTGCGAGTGACGTAACTTAATAGAAATAGGTGACCATGATTTGCCGTAAAATTTTCATTAATTCCTAACACTGTGTATTCATTTCTACAACAAAAGACCATCCTGCGATTAAAAGCCAATACTTTAGTTTATTAGAAAACACAATAACAGTGATGAGGGGGCCATATGTAGTATAATGATTTATTACATTACATATTATGATCATTACGCATATAAATTTTCCCAAAGTACTCGTATTACGTGCAGCGCATATTTTGCTATCGCTTCACTATTACCTCATAGTGATAGTTTATCACCAACGCCCAATTATGCTTAAATTTTCCCTACTCTTAATCAGTTATAGAGAAGAAATTGTTATTACTCTCATATCGTGAGACTCTTGTCCAATGTCATGTTGCGGTGAATGACTTGCATTGATATTTTTTATTTAAATGAATTCAAAGAGCAGACGTAATAACTATATCAACAACAAGCGACCCACCCCTCACTTAATGACGATCGGTTTATGTGAGTTTCATAACAATCGTATATAAACCAGAATTTATTTTACTCGTATATTTGATGGTGAAAACCGCATCAAAAAATGCCATGCCATGCCATGCAAAAAAATCCGTTCCATGGTTTGAGGAGTTAGCGTATATTCTAACTCCTCAAACCAATCCCCGTCGATCTTTTGACATAAGTAATATTTAGTACTCAATGATCAAAGCCCGGACGACGGGAGAAATTATGTGTTGACGACGTCTCAATAGTGCGAGGACACACATTTTATAAGTCCATAAAATGTCGATATAAAGCACGATGTACTGGACCACCGTTACGAATTTCAGAAAAAATATAGGTGTTGCAAACAAAATAAAAATGAGTTGTTTGTATTGTGCAAATTGTGGTTACAGAGTTATCAATAAGTTTTTAGAGTTGTTGGTAATTCTGTAGCTCTGCCTACCCCACTCTGGGAATAAGGGCGTGAAGTTATATGTATCTATGTTTTTTTAAAAATATTTTATATAATTTTCGTAATAAAAAATTAGTATTTTTTCTACATTTTCCGATTTTAAACTCATTCGCCTAGGTGATAAAATCCATTTCAGCCAACTAAAGGACTGTTCTAAATCTACTGTAGTAATCGGGGCAAATTTAAATAATTCATAGTGGTTATGAATTACTTCTGTACTACGGCAGTTCCACTTCTTTTCCAGATATCAAATTATTTAAGATTTTTAAAGTTGAAACGCCAACGTTATTCTTCAACACATTCTAATATAAATAAATTAATTTATATCAATAAATTTCGGATTCAAACATTGTTCGTATGGATGTCGATAGAATAGTCGATATTTAATTAAGCACTAGTGAAAAGTGCATTTTTGCTCCCGTCGTCCGGGCTTTGTCAATGATTGACTGCTTTTGAATCTGTGGGAATTGGTGTTCTCCTTCTAACTCTTCTCCTTGTTTGTGTTGTTGCGTGTCTGAAAGACAGGGTTTGGTGGAACTCTGTCAGCAAAGGTTACTGTATTCCTACTTGTACTCCATACACAATAAAGATCTCGGTACCTACTCTATAATTTAAGTAAAACTAAACATACGATGTCGACTTCTTATTAATTAAATTAGTCCATAAGGCTAATATGTTTTTTTTTCTAATAGTACATACTATTTCTATTTTTAATATATGAGGTGCTCAGGTTTTGTATGAAAAACGTGCATTATAACCGGTATTTTCCAAAATTAAGAAATTCTGACGGTTTGATTATAATATTTATAAATTATTACTAAATCTTTAATATCAACAAAGAAATGGAGCACCTTACAGGTTAATTTACCCATGAATGGCAGGTTATTACAATTAGACGTACTCCTTTATTCCTCAGGTACACTCTAGACGAGACCAGCCCTTCGCTCGAAGAGGCCGCGCACTACGAGATCTTAAGCAAAGCCACGGAGGAACAGGAGGCCGAGACCGAGACTTAAAACCCCGTCGGCAACTGAACTGAGTGATTGTCAATTTTGTTTATTTTACGGCATTCCGGATTAATTGTGGTAAACTGCAGTCACGGCCTTATTGGCCAGTTGTAAGGTAATATTTATTAGGCATCTGCTTTGTTTGCTCGTAGCCAGGCTATCGTCAATCACTGATGCCGCCTAGATAGACTAATGGGGTAACATTAAAACACAATTCATTATGATTTTGCAGCGACATAAAAAGTTATTGATTAGGTAAAAAGATTCACATTTTTCGGTGTTTTCAAAACCAGTGTGTTAAGGAGCTTTGATATTCCCTAACAGTTAGGCTTTAAGGATAGTAATAAAGTTGTAAGAAGCTGATAATTCTGCAAGTATCATTATTTTTAACCGACTTCAAAAAAGGCTCTTAATCGGTCAATGACACCCTCCAAACTTCATCTAATTTCAGAACAGGTGTAAGCATTAAAGTAAAGTACAAGTTAGCTAATCTTGTAATTGTCACTGATACATAACAAATAACCCAATAATCATCGCACTTAGATCTTAGTCTCTACTCCACACGCTGCATCATTAAAATAGTTTCACAGATGTGTGTTTTTCAGTAAAACAATGCCAAAGTAAGCATTTATTTATCAGACATTTCTCGGGATTCGTCATAGTTTTCTTTCTATAAGGCATAGGCCTGCGCTTTCTTGCGCCAAGCTGTAATATTCTCCGAATAATAACGAGACACCCAGGAAAATACTTTACCCATGAATGAGACGCGGGTGACGTCAACACGTAAAGCATCTTCAGAAGCAGAATTGGAATAGAAAAAAAAACTTTATATTATATGAGAATGACTTCACTATTTTAGATTTTGTATGATGGTGATATGATAACTGGTGAACCAAAATGGTAAAATTGAATTTGATAATAAAAAGGGCAGGGAGAGTATGCTATAGGAATACCAAATAATATTTTATATTTATGCTATTTCTCAAAATTCTAACAATATAATTTAATTTACCTTTGTCTAACTACCCAACTATCGTTGAGTGTGATGCGCAATCAGCATCATATAGAACGGGTTTAAAACCCTAATCCTTGAAGTGGTTTTCGAATAATAAATATAGATAATCCCATTAATGTAAGTTATTGAATAAGTCAACATGCATAAATACCTACTTGTCTCGTCTATTGTAATGAAATGACAAACTGATATTCTTATCTCTATGACCAGATCGAACTGGTTTTCTAATGTTTCCTAATGTTACTTTAACAAACTGGACAAAACCATGTCAAATCAACATTCTGTGCTTAGTTTATCTGATTCTAAGTTTTCAAATCATTAGTACTGCGTACTATTACGGTAATTCTCATTATAAGTAAGAATACTTAAGCAAAATAAATACAAACTTTGGTAACGAGAACCTATATTTTATTTACGTCTTACAACCATATTTGTTCGTTTGCTCTTCTTAGGTATTGTTCTATTAGCTTTCTTATCAAACTAATTTACGAGTACTTAGCGGATAAATTCGCAGCGCCGGTTAATATTTTAACAATTATTTTGAGCAAAAAAGTGTTAGATGAGAAAATATTTTGTAACAAAATATGGATCCAAAGTATCATTTACAAGTTAATCTCCCATAACAATGGCTTTGAATGGTTATAATCTATTTTGGTGGCATTGAATTGCAACAACAGGGAGTGCAAAAACGCCAGCAATTATTTGGACGCAGTCGAGCGTACGTCCCTATCCCTTGGTGCACAAATTGCATTAACTTGTGGAACAGATAATTAACCGCCATCGGCAATTTCTGTTTTATTTAAAACTGGGATGGAATGTAAAGCTGGGCCTCTTTCATTAAAGGGTACTAAATAATTATAGCCTACTTACAACTTTTACTATAAATAATGTTTTCTAAATTATGTGACGTAGGTAATGATGAGGAATTGCCATAAAACAATCTTTAAGATGTAGGAAGTCAAGTTTATAGAGGCAATAATTGTACAAGCACTTCGTACGTGACAACTGCTGTTACAAGACAGTTGAATTCAATATATGTTTACATTTTTACAGCTTATTCCAAAGGAGCATATGATCGTGTATATATTAATTAGTATGTCCTTATTAGTGTAGATATTTAATTCCACCGAGTTCCATTTTACGCCGAGTGGTTGCCGGCTTAGAATTGTACCCCTCCATGTCTTCCTGTGGAAGTCGTAAGAGGCGACTAAGGGAAAAAGGCTTGTAGTATTGTTAGGCGATGGGCTTGCAACCTGTCACCAAAATACACATGGTAAACATCTTAGCCTGTTTGTGCAACATGTGGTTACAGAATTACCAACAAGTCTTTAAGAGTTGTTGGTAATCCTGTAGCTCTGCCTAACCCACTCTGGGAATGAAGGCGTGAGTGTATGTATGTATGTATCGTCGGGGATACTGCAATACCTACCGCGTAACTAACAAATTCATCAAGTTGCAAAACGTACCTTACGGACTTGCTTGCTTAGGTGTATTTTACACCTTATTTAATTTGTTAGTTACGCGGTATTGTACTATCCCCGACGATATGTATGTATTTAATTCGTCTGTTTACACCTAGCTTGCCTCAGTCTTAGTATAACTGCTCTAAGCTAAGGTAGGAGGTGAGTACTTGTGTGAGTATTATTGAAATTTCACAATTTAGGCCGTATAAAATAAGCGTAAATGAACGTACTTAACGCAATTTGGTTAATTAGTTTATTTTTATAAATATTTTACACACAATTATCACAGTTAACAGCGTAACTAAACACTCTTGAAATACAATAATTTATCATAATCATTCGATTCAATACTTGGGAGCATTATTATTTATATTACATTAGATTACATCTGCGCAGGACATTACATTTTAATTCAAGCTAGGTAGGGTTAAAACTACATATAGAAATACACAAATTACTTTTCAGAAATATGGTGTTTTGCAAAAAAGGTATGACAAAAAAACCTTCCCTCTCTGCAGATTAACAAACTATGTTGGTGGTTCTTCCCGTTGTATATTTAGCAAGCATTTAAAATAAATACCTAGTCCTCATTATTTTCATACAACATATTCTATTCATCAACCGTCACAACATCCAAAAGCTCATCTGGTATTTCCTCATTTGAACTGTTTAGCGAGCTTTCGCTTGGTTCTTCAAATGCATGAATTCCTTGCAATTTTTTTATGAAGATATCTTGGTTCGGGAAGCTTTCTAGGTCGGGGGCATGCGCACTCCAGGGTGAGTTGATAGGGTGAGGCGTGGGAGCCAGAGCCACCGGCCTTGGTGGTGTTATTGTTGAGCATTTCTCCCTTCTCTCTCTTGCTCGCCGATTTTGGAACCAAATCTTAATCTAAAATAAATTAGTGTAACCCATTAAACTAAAATAAATTAGTTTATTAGACATATACAGTGGTAGGGCGCGTGCAGAGTCATGCACAGCTACCACTGCCACACAGCAGTATTGGTCGCATTGATGTGTTGCAAGGTGGGTGAAATATCTACAGTGGTGGCCACATAATTAGGAACGCTTGCAGTTTTCCCAGACAATTTTGCCTACAAATATGACTTTGAAATTTTGAAACCCAAGAAAAAGTTCTTAACCTATTTTATTTTTAGTTACACTTATCGTTAGATAATAAACTAATGTTTAAATCTACGCACAATTTATCGCTGTTTAAAATGAATATTTCATTTTATAGGGATTCACTATCTTGATCTCCCCGTGCCTCGCAGAATATAACAAGGACTCCTCTACTTCTAGTTTTGCATCACTATTAACGGATGTCATGGTCACAGGGTTTGTCTTACTCGCTCATATGCGTTTATTTTATAAATACGGCGACTGCCATCGACCCTAGCCTGTTGACTGGCTCCTCGCTCCTGTCACTTCAAATTAATTATTAACGCAGCGTTGACTTCGCTTGTTTATTTTTATATACTTCAGTAAAGTCGCAGTGCTATTTCGCCCGTTCCTGATTTTAACTTGACAATTAGACATTTAAATTGACAGTTTTGTTTTGAAACCTTATCTCTTATCAGCGCTGAGGATCACAAACCTTACAGCCTACTTTTTGGGATTCAAGGGATTCAAATCCTGACAATTGTATGGGAAAAACGCAAGCGTTCATAATGATGTGGCCACCACTGTAGATATTTCACCCAACAACCAATACTGCTGTGTGGCCAGTGGTAGCTGTGCGTGACCCTGCACAGGTCCTACCACTCAAACTTGCACCAAATAGGCAAAGGCTACTCACTCTGTCATCTCGTAGTTGCAAGGCAGCTGCGAGGGCCCTCAGCGCCGGCGGAGCCAAGTATGGAGCTCGAGAGTACGCCTCCTCCAATGCAGCAGCTTGCGTCGCGGTGAAGGGCACACGGGCGTGTCGCCCCGACCGCCTGCTGCGACAAGCGTTACTGCTTACGGCACCTTTAATTGGAAAAACAAATCTATCAGCGGTTTGAATATTGGGAACGGACATATCATAAGCGAATATATATTAAAGACAGAGGAGCGCCTTTACACCAAAATACAATAGAGCGATGCCTTATAATATATGTATAAGGCTGAATCTCGTATTTGTGTCTTATATATTATAAAACGTTGAGGTTGATTGTTCTTCACAGTTATAACTTAATCGCTGACATTAGGGTAATTTAATATGGTATCTATGAGCAAACTGAAAAGGTTTCAAATAGTAAATAACTTATCTCTACCTACCTAAAGTAATTTAGCAGACATCATATAATATTTTAACTAAACGGTTTGCGTCGCTAACCTCTAAAGATAGGCTAATGGTTGAAGATAGTTCGCTAGTCTAAAATAAAAGTTAGTATTTCTAAATGTCTCTAATCGTTAAATAGCGATAACTTCCTCATTATCACCGGTGGGTTATTTAATTTGTTCTAGATAACCACTCGGGAGCACTAAACTGTTTCCGATAGGTATACCCGTCTAAAGTATTTTCAGGCAGGTGAAAAGGCAAATGGAATGAAATGAAAACCTGATGGAACGTCGTAACCACCGCCTAAAACATTTGCTACACGTTCAACGTCTGCAGGCTGCTAGCATTGCCGCACCCACTTTAAAAATCCCGCAAAACATAATCAAAACAATGCTAACGTGGAAGTCTAGGAGGTCGGTACCGCGTACAGCAAAGCCAATTTGGCACTTCTTCAGGGGCTGCTCGAACGCTCCTCGATTCTTCACTAAGAATACGCTCAATACTGAAGTCCGAACTGCCGCTCTTAGATGTCCGCACAGGAGAAACGTCCATGATGCCACTAACTTAACCAAAATGGGATGATACATGCAACCCTCAAAATATATACGTACAATCAAGCCCCGCCTCTTCTTTTCAATTTATGAAGGGGATGATTTACCCTGCATAGATGTTATCAGTGACCGCAATCAATGGCGTATACGCACCAGTGATTTTTGAAGTGTTGTGACGTTGGCTCATTCATTCATCGGGTTTGAGATAGAATGAAAACGATACTGTTGGCACACAAAAGAATGTTATTACTTTACGAGCATGTGGGAACATTAATTGGTTATTAAAACTTTGTTAGTTAATATGTTGTAATTCAACAGGGTAATGTGATACTACTCTATTAAAATTGCATTAGTACTTATTTTTATTAATTAAGTTTAGTAGCGAAACATCTTGACACATCTTGAGTACAATATAATACAATTTATCGTACACCAAACAAAAACAATACAGAGAAACAGCACAATTAAAAATAATACAGGTAACCAAGAGGCGGTCTTATCGCTGATCTCTTCCAGACAACTATATACTTAGTTTAGGTATTTGAATGTTTGATTTGTTTCGATAAAGCCGAACTGTTACGAAATAACTCCAAACAAATAACCAATATCAGTAGACAATCATGCACAAATTGACTTAGTCCCAAAGTAAGCACTACGCTTGTTCTATACGTAATAGACAACAATAAACAAACTTATATAGATGATTATATACATAAAAAAACACCAGCCTCAGAAAAAATTGCTACTCGCGTTCATCATACAAAAATTGGCTCTTAGGTACTGGGAATTAAAACCGGGACCGCTAGTTTCGTAGGCAGGGTCACTGCCAACTAGGCTAACCAGTTTCGTCAACAAACAAACACTTATTTAAATTACAAATGTAAACGTCTCTTTGATAGTTCAGTGGACCGAGACAAAATGCATCATGCGAACGTTATTGCTATCGAAAATGTAAAGGATTGGCGTAAATTGCCGGACGGTTAAGTCAATTCTAAACATATTGGCAGTTTTCGTAAATCGTTTACGTTAGCGCTATGCATCTTGTCTAGGCCCTGTTCGCTTTTGCTTCTTTTATGTAAAAAGAAAGAGCGAGATAGGTAACGCGCCTTCTTGCTGAGAAATAGTCCGAGTGCCTAAGAATAGGAAGAAAAAATGTAAATAAATGCTGTGTCTGCATACTGGACATTTTATACATTACAAGAGAGTTTCTACCTACCTTTTCTGTTTTCTGTTTCTACCAGATCTTGTACCATTGGTTTTAGGTATCTTTTCAGTACCCTGTATCGAATATGATTCGGAATGAATAGATCATGATTCATGACGTGCGTCCTGTGCTAGTTTTACAATAAGGGCATGCGTAATTCTTGTAGGTTTCAGTGTAACGGTGAGTGGGGTCTTTGACCGATTATTAACAAGTGATGAAATCACGGTATCTTCGTATTTGTCGCTCGGCTTGTCATTCAAGTGCCACATTATTTTATTGTGTAAGCAAAGCCCAGTAAAGCCTCTTGACGGTGCGGCTGTGTCCAAATCGGCCATTGTTGTATAGTTCCGCTAATCTGGGATGATCTTTCGCGATAAGCCTCTGTTAGCTTCCGATGGACAGATGTTTCACTTTAAACACATACGCAATACGCAACTACCGTAGCTTTCGTAAACTCATGCTGTTATGTTCCTGCCTTGCATCTATATTCACCTTATTTAATTATATTAAAAATATGATAGCTTCTGCCCTATTAATCCTATTATTGAAGCATGTACAGTCGCCATCAGATATATTGCGGCGGGCGAGGTACTCAAATATTTCGGAGCAGCATTACTTTTCAATAAATTCGTGACACTAGTTATGGTCAGTAACGTAGATCACGTAATACGAAAAGTCACGTGATCTAGCAGTGACGCGATTGGTTTAAAAACGAAACGAATAGAAAAGCGACTCGGCGTAATGCATCTTGTCTAGGGCCCCAGAACATGCAATTTGTCATAAATATAAGAGCGGCGACTTTTTAATAAATTCGGAACATATAACGAGGTAAAAATATCAGAAAGCACAGAACGTCAAAGGTATAGCGACTGACTTGGGGACCCACTACTCCTTGCCCCACTGCTATTCAGGCTTTTCCCAGTAGTCTTACCGAGTAGTTTTACCAGTTGAACTACTGGGAATGTCTTTCCCAATAGACTTAGATCGGCTCCGCTCCGCTCTAAGCGGAGCTCCTTAATTCCGTCGACCTCGTAGCAGATTGTTTTTAGATAATAAAGTAAAGTGTTAGTGTTTCTCTTTTGCAGTCAGTGGGGCACTAGTAAGTCTATTAATTTAATTTAATTTAGTTTTTGGGCGATCTGCCCTTCGGGCATCTAAAGATACCTAACGAACATAACCTACCTACTTTTGAGGAATAAAAATGATTTCTGACGAAAGCGAATAGCAGTGGGACAAAAGTAGTGGGTCCCCGATCCCCGAGTCAGTCGCTATACCTTTGACGTTCTGTGCTTTCTGATATTTTTACCTCGTTATATGTTCCGAATTTATTGAAAAGTCGCTGCTCTTATATTTATGACAAATTGCATGTTCTGATGTTATTGACCATAACTAGTGTAACGAATTTATTGAAAAGTAATGCTGCTCCGAAACATTTGAGTACCTCGCCCGCCACAATATATCTGATGGCGACTGTACCAAAAGGTATCATTTGATGTCAAGTAATAGAGTAGAAAGCATACTGCTTGTTACTGGACATTTTAAATTAATGTCTAAAGAAACTCAAATTATTGTTATATGTAGGTATGAAACATAATAACGTGAGTTTAATCTACTGTCAAGTCAAAGTCATAAATACCACCTACGTTCCAAAGACGTCAAAAATATGTACACGCCGCTATGCCACTGACAATAAGCTTTGGTACATATTTGGATATACATAGATATAAAAGCTTTCAACTGTACTTATCGCTAAAACGCTGCAAAATTTAAAGCGAAGCTTCGGCGGCGCGTCTACCACTAAAGATGTTAATGGTAGACGCACTTTCGGGAAAAACACATGCGTGTGCCCTAAATGACCGTACTTGTAATGGTTGTAACAATTTAAGCAGATACAAATACCTACACTGGAAAAAAGCAGTATGTTTAACCGAAATAACAACAAAAAGCAAGGTTTAAAAACCCGACTGTTTGCTAACCAACTTGAAATCGTTATAAATCCTAAATAATCAATCAAAATGAAATGATGTGTCATAACACGTCGACTTTTTTTATTTTATTTTTTACAATATGGCGCCATATTTATTTTTTATTACTGTCATAGTATCTGTAGTGACACTCAAAAGATTAAGACAAATCGACATAGGAATCATCAAAATCAGTCCACGCGTTTAGTTTCTAGAGCGCCACAAAGGAACAAACATACATATAAAGGCTGATAAACACATTACCCTTTTCCTTCGGCAGTCGGGTAAAAACACGAGCATTCACTGCTTTGCACCATTATTATGAGCCTAACGATCGAAACGGCATTTGGTAAGAAACAGATAAAGCTTGCGGCCAAATTTTACTCGTCTAGACGGTAAATTGAAATGTTTAAATACATACATACATACCTTCACGCCTGTAATCCCAGAGTGGGCTAGGCAGAGCTACATAATTACTTACAACTTTAAAACCTGGTTGATAATTCTATAACGACATTTTGCACAAATAGGCTAAGATGTTTACCAGGGTATTAGTGACAGGTTGCAAGCCCATCGCCTAACAGTAATACCAGCCTAAATTCCCTTGGTCGCCTCTTACGACATCCACGGGAAGACATGGAGTAGCACTATTCTAACCCGGCAACCACACCGGGTTTAAATATTGTAAATTAATTAAATAGGTTCAATCTGCAAACGTGCATGATGTCTTTTACTCACTATTTCAAGCATTGGTCGAAGCCTTCCGTGTTCAGTTACCCTAACGGCTGAATCCTATATTCAAACCGCGGACAGATAGACTTACTTCGGATTAAAATTTGTCACATTTCGTATAGGCAAATGTCAAATTTCAATCCGAAGTAAGCCTTATCTATCCGCGGTTTGAATATTGGGTTCGGCCACTTCGGCCGTAAGTGGTTTGCTCTACTGTGTACCTAGTAGGTTTTTTTTTCAGTCAAATTAAATATGTTCATTTCTTCATCAGTACCCACTGATGAGAAACTGGGCTGAATACCTACATAAATTAAAGTTTAAAAGATTAATTACTGCTTTTTTAGTTAATTTTAAAACTCTGTAGGTACTTGATCCGAAATGTATCAATCATTGCTAACGATGGTAAACACCTAGGTATCACTTATCTAAAAGGTAACTAGCAGAGATTGCCTAGTTTACACTACACTAATCCTACAATCTACAATCAAATCAGGACATAGTAGTAAATTAAGTAGTTATTACTTACTTAGTTTCGACTAAACAATATAACTACAGGGTGTCCAATAAGAAACTTTAAACTTCAATAATTTATTTTTAAAAAAGTTCTTGACTTATAGACCTATGAATAGTAAAAACCTTTAAACTATTAATGCGGATTTATGTTTTAAAAACGATATTGTCTAAATGTTGACCACCTTGCTCAACGCACTGTTCTAAGCGGAAGCGTAGATTTTCAAAAACGCGTTTGCACAAATCTGATGAAATATTTTTGATTTCAGTCCCGATATTTTATTTATTGATTTATATTTATTTATTTATTTATTTTCACACATGTTACACTAAATGATACATGGGACCCTGACAGGGTGTAGCAAACATTATAATATTGTATTTGGCGAGTTGGTGCATGCAACTTTTATATAAATCAACGCATGCATCCTTGATGAAAAGAGAGAGACAAAATACGAACAATAAATATCACAACTCAAACATAATAACAGAATAGTCATTTACATTTTTCTTGGATGTCAAAAGTGGGTTCATATAATACATGTCATGTTAAGTAATCTAGGGTCTCATCGGCCATAAATTCATTCCAATGGTAATAACATTTGTCAATAAGCATTATTTTCAATTTATTAGAAAAAGCATTTAATTTATTTTCCGTTTTTATTATGTCCGGCAATTTGTTATTTATATATTTTAAAACATCTATAGTATGGGCTTTTTTTTATATAGATCAAGTTTAGGCGCTGGAAGGGCTATTTTATTATTTCGCCTAATACTTTTAACGAATTTAAAAAGGTTCAAGTTTTTTTTTACGAATATAGCTGCCTCCAAAATATACATAGACGGGAGGGTAAGTAGTTTTAATTTAGTGAAATGTGGTCGGCAGCTCTCCTTCCGACGTATGTTTTGGATGATGCGCAGGCATTTCTTTTGCAAAACGAAAAGGGCATTCGCGTCCGTGCTGTGTCCCCACAGCAGGAGTCCGTACCGCAGCCAGGCGCACGCGTGGCCGTGGTAGGCAGACAGCGCACACTCCCTGTGCGTGTTCCGCTTTAAAACACCCAATGCGTAAATGAACCGTGATAGCTTGATTTTGGTATTCTCCACGTGTTTTTTCCAGTTCATATTTGTATCAAGAGTGATCCCTAACAAGTTAAACTCAGATACTTCCTCAATACCGTAAAATGTGCCTACTTTGCTCCCCCATGGGTAACTATGCTCCATAGTGACTTTTTTGTATGTTACTTATAAGACAAGGCCGATGACAAATTTTCTAAAAATAATTGATGTATACATCCAGCTGCGCAGTGAATGAAAGTACTAGAATGATTTACAATACAGAGTACCTCAATATAACGATGGAGCAAGATTACCCGTGGGGGAGCAAAGAAGGCACATTTTACGGTACCGATATCATTAACAACAGAACGTAAATTAAGTGGTGGTTTTTGATGCGGTCTAAATTGCATAAGTCTTGTTTTGCTGTTATTAAGTTCCAGGTTGTGGTCCAATAACCAATTTTTTATTTTATTGAAGGAATTCTTAATATCGCTACTAGGATCATGGTCTTTTGGGCACTTGTACAGCAGGGATACGTCGTCAGCAAAAAGAACACACGTGGGGTCTGACACTTGAGGTAGGTCGTTGATGTAGATTATAAAAAGTACACAACCGATAACACTACCTTGAGGAATAGAACAGTTTATAGTGCGCACCTGTGACTGAATAGCCGACAGCTCGCCAGTCTGCTTGTCATAGTGATCGATTTGCACGAGCTGCTGTCTGTCTTTAAGATAAGATTGCATTAGAGCGTGCGCGCCTCCGCGAATACCTACTCCGCGCAATTTAGATACGGTATCATAGTATTATGCCTTCGTCATGTCGAGTAACAAACCAACTGCATGTTCCTTTTCTCTAAGGCAGTCCAATACTTCTTGCACATAATTATAAACGGCGAGGGTAGTGCTACGATATCGACGAAATCCGTATTGGTTGTTATCAGAGGTTATATTTTTCTAAAAAAATTACTAAGCGGTTTGTGATAGCCTTTTCGTAATTTTTTGATATAACCGGTAGAAGCGCAATAGGACGATATTGACAGGGGTTATCTGGTTTGCCGCCTTTTTTTAATATGGGTTTTATAATTGCGATCTTGAGTTTGTCTGGGAACTCGGCTTCAGTAAGTGTTTGATTAATTAATAGTGTTAATATAGGTGTAAGCTCTTGCCTACAATATTTTATCAATACAGATGGTATGCTGTCAATGCCAAAGCTATGTTTGTTCGGTAGATTTCTTATAATGCTATCAACTTCCTTTTCTGTAACTTGACTTAGAAAGATTGAGTTAACGGCAGGTTTGATGACCGGCTGGCCGCGCGGCCGGCCGGCCCGCGCCGCCGCCGCCGCCTCTCCTACCGATGCAAAGTGCTCATTAAAATGGTCTGCAACTGAGTTAGGGCAGTTTATTATCGAGCTGTTTGATTTAAGGGTCGTATTAGTGTAGCAAACGCCGCAAGGCTTACCCCTAGTAACTTGGTTTACAATTTTCCACATGGTTTTAGCTTTATTGTAAGATTTGTTAACCTCTCGGATGTAATTAATTTTATTGGAGACTTTAATACTTTTTTTCAGTATTTTTGAGTAAGTTTTAAAATGTTTTTTTAAGATATTGTTATTTGTTTGGTTAGATTTTTCTATTTTCAGTTTTAAGTTTAACCTTTTTTACCGGGATGGTAAGGTCAAGCAATTGCTGCATTTTACTGCAGAATGAATTGTAATTGTCATTACGAGGGGTGCACTAAAAGTTTCAGGAATATAAAAAATAGACAAATGTAAAGAGTTAAATGTACATTTACTGTTTTTCAAAGTATTCTCCTAGCATATTTATATATTTTTCCATTCGCTCAAACCAATTATTCAAACAGTTATTCCACTCCAAAGATGTAGTCTCCAAAATGGCACTTAAAGGCGTCCACTGCTTCTTCGGGTGACTGGAATCGTTGACCGCGTAGCTTTTCTTTAATTTTAGGGAAAGTATAGAAATCGTTAGGACTCAGGTCGGGGCTGTATGGTGGATGGGTCATTAATTCAACGTTGTGATGGTCCAAATACTCCTTTGTTTGACGAGCGGTGTGTGGGCTAGCGTTGTCGTGATGAAGAATGATGCGTCGGTTGCAGTTTTCTGTTCTGAGTATATTATATACTGCGTTGGAAGTTCCTGTGTTAAACCTTTCTAAATTTTTTCGGCACCAATTGACCCGGGCCCCTTTTTGTTCATCGGTGAGTAGGTGTGGGATCCAACGGGAAAATAGCTTTCTCACGCCCAGTTCTGTTTGCAAGATTGTTTGGATTTGACTCATTCCAATCCCTAAACATGACTGAATTTCACGATATGTGACATGTCGATCTTTGTTGATCAGGTCCCGCACTGCATTGACGTTTTCTTGAGTAACCGCGGATTTGGGCCGACCTTCACGAACATCATCACTGAGTTTCACACGATCGCGTTGAAATTCGGAAAACCAGCGGTACACGGTCGTCTTTGTTGTAACTCCCTCCCCGAATGCATAAGTCATCCGCTCAAGGCATTGTTTTTGAGATAAACCACTTTTAAAATCATAAAAAATCATAGCTCTTACATTTTCTCGCGTTAATTCCATTTTGGCGGCAACGACTCCGTTTTAAAACCAAATGACTAAAAAGTGTCTACTTTTTTTTCCAAACTGCCAGTTGTAATGAGTCGACAAGACCTCTATGGTTATAAAAAGGTTGAATTTGGAACACTATTATACAATTAAATAAACGATTCCCGAAACTTTTAGTGCAGCCCTCGTAACGCTTGCCTCTGCGCTAATGACGTCACGCCAGTTTGTGCGCTGAAGTGCTACATTAAAAGACGTTAGGTTGCGCGGGGTAAATAGTCTCTTGGTAGTGTAGAGGTTTTTGGGATGACAATTTACAGCATTTTGAAAACTGTAGGTTAAGCTTTTATGATCCGATAAACCTAAGTCCGCTACAGAAACATTAAATCTCTTAAAATTAGTAAAAATTAAATTTATACATGTCGAACTTTTATCAGTTTCTCGGGTTGGGTCCTTAATTATTTGAAATAGATTATACTCTAACATCATATTACGCAACTTAATGCAATCGTTTGAATTAGTAAACATGTTGATGTTAAAATCTCCTGCTATAATGATATGATTACTTATATACTTTTGCTTTAATTTTATACAGCATCTTATGTAATGTGTCGAAAAAAAAGTTTATATCGCGGTTCACTCTATACAAAGCAATTAGTATTACGCTAGGTTCTAATTCAATGGCACAACACTCGATAATGTTATCTATCGATAAGTTAGCTATGTCCTGCCTTTCACTGAATTTAATTCCTTTTTTTGAAAGGATTGCCACGCCGCCGCCTCTGCGATCACATCGATAGTGAGCTGATGCAAACGTGTAATTACGTACCTAGTTGGTTACTAAGTTCTGTTACTAAGGTTGATGCAAATAAAACTAACTTATGTTTATTTTTTAATTTCAATATGTATAAAAATTAAAAGCTTAATTAATATACATTTTGAAAAACAATTAATCATTTTTCTTAGTTTCCGCATTTCCCGATACGATCTTTTAACATTCACAGCCGGCATCAATGAAATTACACATGACTTTTCTGTAAATTTCATTTTTTGAAATCGCTTAAAGGTTAGTCTTTGTTTACCAAAGAACTTTTTTTGTATAATATTATAAAAAATCCTATCTACTGTATATGTTTAGAGACCAAAATTATATTTCTCAACATGACTTAATTCCAACTTATGCAGCAAGAGATTTGGTCCCTTTACTTTCTCAATCTTGTATCTCATCGAATAGTTTGATAGGAAAGTAGTCTATGTTATGGAAATGGGAATACTTCAAGCTCGTACATCAAATAATTGCAATAGTTTAGAATACATTATTTTTATTATTATTCTATATAAATCAGTTTTGATTAATATACAGGTTTATGCAAAACTGCTTTTTTTTATTTATTGTAATTAATCTCAGTAACAGAACTTAGTAACCGACTAGGTATATGAATCAAATCCTTTCTTTAAGTTGATCCAAATTTGTAGGCTGACTATTATAAACTTTAGATTTCAAGTATCCCCATAAAAAATAATCACACGGCGACAAATCCGGCGACCTCGCAGGCCAATGGATGTCCCCAAAACGAGATATTAATTTCGGAGGGAAACTGTTCCTCAAAACATTCATTGTCACCCTGGCGGTATGAGGAGCAGCTCCATCTTGCTGAAACCAGGTGTTTCTGTTTGCAAACAAACAGCTTCTCAATTCTGGCATAAAAAATCTTCTATCACTTTACAATAATTTTCACTTGAAACAATAATCGATCGTCCAGTTGAGTCCTCAAAAAAATACGGCCCTATAATTCCCGCACCTGATATAGCACACCATACGGTGACTTTTTTACTGTGAAGCAACTTCGAATGCTTGTTTTGTGGATTGCTCGGGGCCCAGTAACGATAATTCTGTTTATTGACGTAGCAGTCTAAATGAAAATGAGCTTCATCACTAAAAAATATATTGGAAAGGCGATAATTGGTTTGAAATCTCAGTAACATCTGCTTAGCAAAAGCCATTCTTGAAGAGTAGTCGTCGGGTTTCAAATTTACACAATACGAATTTTGTAGGGATGGAATTTTAATACCTTCTTCATTATAATGTGCACTGATGACTTTTTGATTCCCAAAACCGATGCGCATTTGTGGCGACCTAGCGACATCTAACGGAAACTTGTATCAACCAACTCGCTAGCGCCACCAGTGTCAGACAGCGGAACTAAGGATCCTACAACGCGCTAACGAAGTTTCTAAAGTCGATTGACATATATACCACTTCCAACTTCATCCCAATGGACTTCGGTCCCCAGGCATAACACCCGCCTGGAGAGAGATCTATTAACATCTCTTTCTAGTCTTTCTACACATTTTCTAACAGAGCGACGTGGATTTTCATAGACGGCTTCTCGAATAATTTTAATGTTTTCGGCGGTGGAAACTGAAGGTCCACGGCCAGGCAAGTTTTTGTTTAATGTGGATCCAGTTTCTTCAAACCTCTTAATCCATAATCCATAACCGTATAAGCTGAATAGACGGTGCTGCACTAATTTTGCGTAAATTATAATGCGAACAAAATTTTCTTCTGGCTTCCGTAAGAGATTTTCCACATTGTAAGAAAGCCTTGATGGCAAATGCTCGATTCACCAGACCAACGATTCATGGTTAACAAAAAATCCGCACTAATTATGAACAAAATGGCGGCATTTTAAATCTCGTAGGCCGTGACATTCCCGAAAAATTCGAAATTCAAATGTAAATTTTCTTGCTGGACACCCTGTACATGAACGGAAATAGCACGTACACTTAAGAGGATAGTGAACCGACGCCTAAAACGCGTAGCTGTTAAAAAAAACCATACAAATTCAGCTTCGGGCGATACTGTTTCTAACCCTCAATCAAGTCCGATTTCCACGATTTTTGAATAGGTACGAGTATGTTGTAGCTTTATTATGAAATACTAGGTGTGTTCATTTCCGTTTGTTATTTATAATTCACGACGTTCATCTGAAGTGTTCATACAAATCACGTTTAGTATGAACGCGTCGGCAATGGTTTTTTAAATACTAACCTTTTTTAAACTACGATGTGTAGTGTGTAAAAACTATTATAAACCATTTTGAACCTTATTTAATAAGCTAACGAATTGAATACTTAATAGCAATTCAATTGGTCAACTAGTTCTTGATTAGTTTTCAATTTTGGTAAGTAATATTTGTAGGTAATCGTATGAGATGTAAGTACAATGGTGATATACTCGTATTATTTGCCGTTACTGTATACTTAGACCATTTTAGAAATGTTTTGGACGTATGAATGTATGTAAACTCTTAATTGCACATATTTAAACAATTACAATTTTCTTTGCATCACTATAGATACCTAATGTACATACGCGAACTTATCTCTTCCGGTTAACCTTGCAATAGAATACGCAAGGACAATGCGAGAGGAATTGAGAGGATAGGCAAATTTACAAAATAATAAATTTAATACATCCGAAAACAGACATAATAAAAAAACTGCTTGTATAAAATACATACATAGGTAATAAATAATTATACTAATATAGGTATACTACCACATATACCTAAACAGCAATTAAAATCTACAAAAGAGTAAAGGAGCAACACTTACGACTCATCTTGTTTATTTAACCACGTCTTTAACCTTTCCTTAAATGATCGGGCGGTAGATTACCTCAAGCACAGTGGAAGCCCATTCCATAATTGGGCAGAGTGTACCGTGAAAGATTTAGCATAGGTAGTACGGGTCTTGTTGGACGTGTAGGTAAATTTCAAAAATAAGCATAGTGGGTACGTAATCTAATCAAGGAATAAGTCCTTTGTTTTGCGAAAATTGACCATATGATTGTTTGACCAAATTTCGTTACACAATGAAGAAAGTTAACGTTGTCTCAATGAATTTCTTAACTATGTGCAATATTTTTTTAATTCATCCGGGTAGCGTAGTCTCTCTGAGCCGATATTCTATAGGCGGTAAAAACCATATCGTCTTTGACCTGTTATCGTATCGTCAACGTTTAGATTGCTCTTATTTAATTGGAAGGCAATAGCGGTCGAATTTAACCACACTACCATAACAGGTCAAAGACGGTACGGTTTTTATCGCCTAGAATAGAGACACGGTATCGTAATATTGCGTTTCGATCAAGACATTAAATGTTATCACCGTAGGTACTCAGAGACATTTTAGAGACAATCAATTTGTTCCTTTGTCAAACTTGCGAAACAACTTAATCGTCGTTTATAGGCAATAAACCCGCGAGAAAAAAATGTCCCGAATAAGTACTACAAAGTTTTTTATTTATGTTATGAGTGGCAGTTAGTAGCGCACGTATCTTTTGAGGTTAGGTTCGTTATGCCTAATATCCGGGTTGGCGGAGAGTCAAACGAATCACTAACTAGACATGTAGGCAAGCCCTAGAGTCACTGAATATTAACGAATTTGCCTTTAACTGTAGCCGCCCAATTTCGCACTTTTTTGGTTTTCTCGACCACCCCGCTGAATGAATATACCTAATCTCGGTTAAGTAAAATAACACGCCTGTTTTATTTTTAATTGCAATATCTTACGATTAAAACTTTACGGCAATTTAATGGAACAAAGTAGAAGCCCCTACTTAAATTAAATAGCAATTACATCAAAACCTAGTACTTAAAGGACAACATACCTATGCTCCATATTTAATTTATTTGACGAACATTGACACAATTCAACGTTAATTTGAGAGACGAGGTGCCTCGTGAAATCAGCACTTTTTTGAAACTCTAATATTTAATACGAATTGGTCGTGTTTGAGTAAGTTAAGTAATTAATTAATGGGATTTCAATTAATGACGATGCCATATTTTTCAAGTCTGCCTCCAGGTCATGCTTTTTCTCGATTATTGATTGCCGAACCCTACATTCAAACCGCAGATAGATAGGCTTACTTCGGATTCAAAGGCCGTGCCAGGATAAGCTAAGAGATTTTGCCCCCCTTGAGTTTGGGCTTGTAATTTTTTTAGATTGTGTGGCTCTGCATTAGTAATTGTTTTGCCAAATTTGAGCACCCTAAATATCATAGTTTTCGTTTAAAAAAAAAACTATATTTAATTTTTCTTTGATATTTTTTTTTCCTGTTAACCAATTTTAATGAGCTTGGCATATAATGTACATTTAACCAAGATGATCAAATGGCCATAATTATATTTTCATTATGCCATAGAAAAAAAAATAAAAAACCCATTCAATCTTTTCAGATTTTTTTTATATGTGTTAAGTTATACTACCTGAGACTCCCAAATTACATATCCGTGGATAAACATAGGTAATTATTTGTTTGTACGTAGGTACAATAATGAGTTTTACTACTACTACTACTTCTACTACTAATTATTTAAACTACCTATTTAAAATTAAGTACCCATTAAATTACTATACAAATGCACAATATGCCTTTGTGACATTTACCTGATCAAAAATTGGAAGTGTATTATTAAAGAAATCGTATTGTTCGTTTATACTTTGCAGAATTGTTTGCATTGCGAGACAATACAGCGTTTTAACTTTTTTACGGAAAACGCGTTGTATTGCAGTTGTTTTTGATAATGAATTCATATTGGAATGGTTTATATTATGTTACCAACGCACGACAATTGAAAGGAGTTCTTTTTGTTGTCTTTTTTTTACTTTTAAAAAAAGTTGAAATGTAAGTGGCCAGTAAGTATTTCATATGCAACATGTACGTTCCTCTAAAGAGGTTGCAATCATTCCGATTTAAATTATAGCGGTTCTAGGAAATGTATGTAAAGAATTTCATGTCAAGATAACTCCATGTTCTCCCTTAACATAAAATTTTGAAAAAAATACATAGTATAGGACGTTAGTGGGAGTTTTACCAGTGAAAAAATTAGAGCGGTCTCTAACATGGAAGTGATAAAAAAAAAACTGAAAAGTTTGAATGGGTTTTTTAAAAAAAAAATCTATTCCATAATGAAAATATAATTATGGCCATTTGATCATCTTGGTTAAATGTACATTATATGCCAAGCTCATTAAAATTGGTTTACAGGAAAAAAAAATATCAAAGAAAAATTTAATGTAGTTTTTTTTTTTAAACGAAAACTATGATATTTAGGGTGCTCAAATTTGGCAAAACAATTACTAATGCAGAGCCACACAATCTATAAAAAATACAAGCCCAAACTCAAGGGGGGCCAAATCTCTTAGCTTATCCTGGCACGGCCTTTGACACATTTTTTATGGGCAAATGTCAAATTGTATCCCGAAGTAAGCCTTGTCTGTCCGCGGTTTGAATAATAGGGTTCGGTTGTTAAGGGTTAGACTAAGTGTCAGGTAGAGTCCTTTGCATGGCCCCGCCTTTGAGATCGCGCGTTCTATTGTTACTTAGTCTGAAAGGGGCGGCATTAATTTAACTGGGGGTCGAAATCGCTCGGATTGGCGCTGTCATATTGCTACTTACTTATGTCTTAATAGGATTATTACGGGACGGAAAACTCATATTTCTTTTAACTGAAGACAAATTAAACCCCATTATAAACTACAATTATTTATTCACACCCTAGTAATATTAAGTGTTTTGCTAACATAAGGCGCCGGGACCAGATGGTTATGGTTGCACAGCTGGTAGGTCCAGATGACCGCGTTGCCGGCGAACCGGCCGGAGGGGTCCTGGCGCACCACGTGCATGTGGTCGTCTCCGAGCGTGAACTGCACCTGCGGGGGCGCCGCCCAGTCGCACACCACCGTGGAGGCCAGGGCCACTGCTGGCGGGTTCGTGCAGTACAACTGGAGGGAATTACCAATAATTATAGGCATGAAGGTCACGGGTGCTGAGCCTGAAGAATTTCGTATTATTGTATTACATGGACTAGTACAAGTTGACTAAGGACTAAAGGCCCGAATATTCATCATTACAGCTGAAAGATGTCCACTGCTGGATATGGCCTAAGGCCGGCCTTACACTCGTAAGTTTTACTTATGTAAGTAGGGACGCAGCTATTTGTTAGAATTAGAAATATTTTTTTCTCGTTCTAACAGATAGCCGTGTACAAGAGTAAGGCCGACCTAAGACCCTCTATAAATCGATTTTGATTTGAAAAAGTGTATTCCAGCGGCGTTCTTCTTAAAGATTTACTAAACCTGAGATCAATCAAAACTTATCGGCTCAGGGGGCCGATTTTTGACTTTCGAGCGCTCGAAAGTTTCACTCGAAAGTGACAAAAAACAATGAAATGGTATTTTTGACTTGCGAGCGATAGAAAATATGAACACGAGTGGTCCGTGGCATTCGTTTTGAATTCTATCAATAGAAAGTATAATTTGACATCTTTCAAATCTGTTGGGTATATACAGGGTTATTGGTTATTGTATACATTCCCGTTAAGGGGTTATAGGGGAGGTCATTTGCAGTCATTTTGACCCTATAATGCATTATGCAAAAGTGAACCATTTTTGAGTTATCGCGTTTTTTTGTTTTTTTTTTTAAATTAGTCAGAAATTCAACTTGAAAAATTTATTACAAAAAAAGTATTAATTTAAATCGTATTTTTTTTCTGATTTACAGAAACGATTAAACACTGGTTATTTCTCAATATTAAAACAGTAATTATTGGTCCAAATTTAAAAAAGCGAGACGGAAAACGAAATTTTTTCAATATTTTTTTGCGATCGCTTTCCACTAAAATGCCTTAAAAACAAAAAAAATGTTATGAAACTTGGCTTGCAGATTATTTTAAAAACTTAACTGTTTTCTTAGCTCTCTAAAAATGCATAACAACTAGGAACTTATTTAAAAAAAAACGGAAAAAAAATCATCACAAAGGAAGCGGGCGGAAATTCGTCTCCGAACTAAAGTCTAAACCAAAGTCAGAAATGCAACTTCAAAAATTAAAATTAAAAAAAAATCCAAATTTAAATCAACTTTTTGTATTTGCTTTTGTACAAGATGAAATTGTTGTTCTTATGCAATATTAAAAATAATATTATCTGTACACGTTTGAGAATGCGAGGCCGAAAACTAAAAAATACATGTTTTTTATCAAACTCCAACCTAAAATATAAAAAAACAGAAAAATTTACCATTACATTTGGCGTGCAGATTACACATAAAACATTTTTCCAGCTTTCTAACGAGCTATTAAAACTAATATGAATTTTGTTAAAGATTGCTTGAAAAAATTGATCACAAAAGAAGCAACAAGGAAGTCACGTCCGAACATAACTTAAAATTAACTTAATAAATTTATCAAAAATAACTGTTATACTCGTAAACACAAAGAACAACAATAACTTATGTAAAAAGTAACAAATTTAGGAGTTTGATAAAAAAACATGTATTGTTTAGTTTTCGGCCTCGCATTCTCAAACGTGTACAGATAATATTATTTTTAATATTGCATAAGAACAACAATTTCATCTTGTACAAAAGCAAATAAAATAAGTGGATTTAAATTTGGTATTTTTTTTATTTTAATTTTTGAAGTTTAGTTCGAATACGAATTTCCGCCCGCTTCCTTTGTGATGATTTTTTTTCAGTTTTTTTTTTAAATAAGTTCCTAGTTGTTATGCATTTTTGGAGAGCTAAGAAAACAGTTAAGTTTTTAAAATAATCTGCAAGCCAAGTTTCATAACGTTTTTTTTGTTTTTAAGGCATTTTAGTGGAAAGCGATCGCAAAAAAATATTGAAAAAATTTCGTTTTCCGTCTCGCTTTTTTAAATTTAGACCGATAATTACTGTTTTAATATTGAGAAATAACCAGTGTTTAATCGTTTCTGTAAATCAGAAAAAAACCTACGATTTAAATTGATACTTTTTTTGTAATAAAGTTTTCAAGTTAAATTTCTGACTAATTTAAAAAAAAACTAAAAAACGCGATAACTCAAAAATGGTTCACTTTTTCATAATGCATTATAGGGTCAAAATGACTGCAAATGACCTCCCCTATAACCCCTTAACGGGAATGTATGCAATAACCAATAACCCTGTATACACGAAGCATAAACAAACCTAGCACAATGCCATAGACATCCACAGACGAGAAACCGTTTCATTTTTCCTACATTTATAACCAGTCAAGAATTTGAAAAATAAGCGTAAAAAAATCTTATTGGCACTGAAATATTAAATTGCTTGTTATGATTTCATCTTTTGTTGGCTTCACACATTTATTCGTATTTAAAATATGAATAAAATAAACCGGTAAAACATCGATTTTCTGCGTATAATGAAACAAGTTCCAACTTAATAATACTATTTAGTCAATTCCTCAGTTTCGAGTGAGAATCTCAAAAATTCGAAAATAAATCGTGTTTTTTTTTGCATTCGAATATTTTCTACCGCTCGCTTTTGAAATCGAGCGCTCGAAAGTCAAAAATCGGTCCCCTGTACCGAATTCGTATCACGTCAGGGGTAGTTTTCATTTATTTGACCAAGTAACAGGCGCTATAGTATTAGTAGTAAGCCTAACTTATTGTGATGGGATATAAATAGTTGACTTAGGGCCACTTGCACAGAAAATTTAACACTGGGTTAAGACACTAACTCGAGTTAGTCAACGTCAGATTCATACGAAAACTGTCATTTTAACTCGAGTTAGTGTCCTAACCCAGTGTTAAAATTTTGATGCAAGTGGCCCTTACCGGTTGGTACACTTCCTTTGTTCCGGGGTGTATGTAAGCAACAGGATAGTCAAATCTGTAGTGGTACTCGTAGTCCGTACCTGTGAAAGTTTGATAAGAATTATTGAACCTTTTAGTACCACTTATTTCCTGCAATTTGTACCTAAATACAGCTTCCACAAAAATGGCAAACGCCTAAGATAAAAAGATAAAAGACATTTATTCAGTAAGTAGGCCACACGGGCACTTTTACACGTCAAAGAATCTACCAGCGCTTCACAAGAGGAGACCACTGCTGAGAAGAAACGCCGCAAGAAACTCGGCAGTCAGTCTTTTTTTAAATATATTTAATGTTACAATGGTATACTTAGTCTAGCATTATATAAATGTATAAATATTAAATTAAAAAATATATTAAATAAGCTGCGTAGTTTCAGCAGGAAAACACACCAAAATCTTGCGAGAGAGATAGAGGGAGAAGAAAAAATAATAATAATTAGAGAACACCTACCTAGGTGTAAGTATATAAGACGGTGCAAGACGACCACATAAGATTGATATGTTTTCCTACATCAACGGTGTCCCCTAGACAAAATAAAGCTACTGAATTTGAAAAATAATAAAATAATATTAAGTTTCGGGTTTAGGCCAAGCATTTTTGTCTATTAGATAGTCCTCGATCCTATAATACGCTTTAGACATTAACGACTTCTTCAAGTAATTTTTAAGGGCTGGAAAGGGTAGCTTTAAAGCTATGTCAGGTAATTTATTATAGAAACGGATGCATTGACCAACAAATACTACTACGTAATACTTTACGGACGCGGAATTTTCGAATAGCGATTTTATTTTTATTTCTAGTATTGAAATGATGTATATCAGAATTTTTTGTGAAATAATCTAAATTTTTATTAACATAAATAATATTCTCATAAATAAATTGAGACGCTACAGTTAGATATTAATTTCCTTAAAAAGTTTTCTCAGCGAGTCACGGGAATTTAAGTTGTAAATAGAACGAATGGCCCTTTTTTGTAACACAAATATAGTTTGTATGTCAGCTGCCTTACCCCAAACCAGAATACCGTACGACATGACACTATGGAAATAACTATAATAAACTAGGCGAGCTGTCTCAATATTGGTTAGCTGTCTAATTTTCCTAACGGCGTAAGCTGCCGAACTTAGTTTACCTGCCAGTACAGCTATATGGGGACTCCATCGCAAATTTTTATCTATAGTTATGCCTAGGAAAACTGCCTTATCTACGATTTGAAAATACTCGTCCTTTATAAAAATACTAGAATCTAACGGTTTAACATTAGGCAAAGCGAACCTAACACATTTAGTCTTCTTAGCATTTAGTAGCAAATTGTTGCTAGTAAACCAATTAAGTACCTACTGTGGATTTTCTGTCTACCTTGAAAATTAGTGAAGTATCATCAGCAAAAAGTACAATATCACAAAGTTTATCTACTGTTGGTGGAAAGTCATTTATGTAAACTAAAAATAGAAAAGGACCTAAAATAGAGCCTTGAGGCACACCTATTTTTACTGTAGCTCCATCAGATTGCATTTTGTTTACAACAACTGTTTGAGTTCTATCACTTAGATAAGAAGACATAAGACTTATAGCTTTATTGGACTATCCATAATGTTCTAATTTTAAAATAAGGGTCGTGTGAACCACGCAATCAAAAGCTTTAGAAAGATCACAAAATATTCCTACTGCATCGCAAGATTTCTCCCAACTGTTATATATATATTTAATGAGTACAGATGCCGCATCAATTGTTGATCGACCTCTGGTAAAGCCGAATTGTTTATTGCTAAGTAGTTTATTTCTATTAAAGTGACCTAACATATCATTCAAAATTAGTTTCTCAAAGATTTTACTTAAAACGAAGACTAATTTTATTAAAGGTTTTACAATTATTTTGAACACTGTGTGTGTGTGTGTGTGTGTGTGTGTTAGATACGGTCTCCAGTCTGGAATTAGTTTATATCGTTGGAAATTAAATCTTGACAGTATACGGGTACATATGTCGTTAGTGGTCTGCTGCCGCGTCGTGTTTACAATAGGCACATATTGCAAACAAGGAAATATAGGAGGATAATAATCCAAATAGATCCCTACCTACCTATTTAGGTGGTTTACGTACCTATTCTATTACAAATATGATAATATGAATTCTTGTTAAGTTACCGACTAGAATCGAATAATAACTGTTTACTTACTGGTTTCAAAATTACAAATGTATTACTTTACCCCATAAAAGTACCTGTCTGGCAGTTAAAGTTTGCCCTTTCTTATTAAGTTAGAATTATATATTACTAAAAAAAACTCAATAATATAACAGTCAGATCGATATGGATGTAAGTATCTACTTAGACATCTGATATTATTTAATCGACCAATATTTAATTGAAAAAAATTGAAGCCTTGTGTGAGTACCTACTTATTTCGACGCCAGCCTTATCTTCTTTCTTCTTATTTTTTTCTTTTTTTTTCTTGGTATGTAATGGTAAATATTGCGAGTTTGAGTTTGAAACAGCCAAAAATATTAAAACCCTTGTTGTTTTTGTTTATAAAATGAAAAGTAGAGTGTTTAACTCGAGACTAAAAAGCCATAATGACATTCGAACTTAATTCACCCTCGATTTGCACGGGTGGATAAATACTCGTGTCATAATGGCTTAGATACTTTAGTCCCTTGTTGAACAATCTATATTGTTGCTACGACACAACAGTTTTTAATACCTACCTACCTACAAAATGTAACAGCAGCAAAAGGAGCAAACTCACCTAAAGCATACCGCAGTGCTGCGCTAGTTACCAGTTTGCTCCCTTGTAGGTAAGCCGAATAGGTATCTACCAAAAGTTGTTTTTACAATAGCCGAAGAAATACAAATATACACGTATCATACTAACTACTTAATTACCTACCAATTAGGGTATGTATATCGTGAATGCGGCGTGGGCTTGACTGAAAAAAATAACAATTCATCTACTTTACTACAAACTAGTAAATTAGGTACATCATGCCGAATAATGCAAACCCTGTTCCGTTTGACGTAATATGCAAACAACAAACAAACGACTATTGCATTTAAAGTATCAAGTTATAATTTGGATGAAATTTCTATACTTTAGGTTACATACCTTTGGTCAAATTAGTGCAATGTGGTGGATTCGCATTTAATTCTTCTCCTTTCGCTACATTTAACATGAGCCCGAGAATTATCACAAAAATCATTTTGGTTCTTGCTATCTGACACAGAACCATCGTACGCGACAAACGCTCAATACTTAATTCTGCGAAGCGGCGAGGGCGTGATGTTGTTATTACATTAGTATTGTGTTATCAGTGGAGTTGTTATGAAGTTGGTCGAGTACCGAACGAGCTTCAACATGAAACATGATGACACGACCGTTCGGGGTCCTATTGAAAAAGGGAACAAGTAGTCGACTTAGCTCGTAATAAAAAAGGGTATAACTATACTTACATTATGTTTGTATGAATGTGGAAGAAGCGAAGGAAATTTTACAGGATCGTAGCAGGTGGAAAGAAGTGGTATCTGCCTACCGCTCTGGGAATAAGGTGTGATGTAATGTATGTATCTATGTATGTATGTATGTATACTTACATTCATGGAGTACCTATATTAAACTTGAACCCTGTTTCACTTGATCTTCAGAAGACTTATACCCTTTTTCACTAAACTTAAAATAATATATTAGATATATTTCTAGTTTTTGCTGTGTACTACACATACACTTTATTATACTGTATTACACTTCAGTACCTTGTCTGTTTAATGTCATGTTTAAACTGCCATAAAATTATATGAATTGTCACAAACATTAAAGTGAAAAGGCACTAAAGTGAATTCATATTTATGAGCTCAACTGTACTAAAATACCTACCTATTGATCTAAAAATTGTAAAGGTATACTTACGGACATACTTAGTTTAATTTCGAAATCCTAAAAATATTAGAATACGTAATTGTCGAAATGTATGGTAGTTAAGGGGTATAAAACTAAAGGCCAGATTTGACAATGATAAAATCCATGTATTTTACTCAATTGACATTGCGATTCTGCATTGATCGTATCTTTAGTTCTTCAATGTCGTGCCACATATTGGCATGGTACAAAGCCGCTGTTTCTACTTCCATTTCTGCTGCTTTTACTTAAAAATAAATAAAATAGACATTAAAGATCAAATTTACAAATACAAAGTAATAGATATATAAATAATTATATGATATAAAGATGACTTACTTCTTAGTTTTTTTACAATGACGACATTTTTTTTTAGACGAGCTAGATCCGAATCAATTTCGTCTTGTAAGTTATGGTAAAAGTCTGAATGGTTAAGATCAATGTGTGAAACTTTTTTATTTGCAGACGACATTATCTTTAATAATTCTGCTTTCTATTTATTCTCTTATACAAGGATATTAGATTTAATTAAGTTACACCGCTACTACCGATAACCGTTACCGCGTTAAAATAACCACAGATTATAAGAGAAAAAATACTGACTGGATTAATTGAGCTCAGTGTGACCATTGAGAAAATAGGAAATCTGCCATACTTTTCCAGTCAATATGTCAAAACCTGCCGAACACTCTTACTGCCGCACTCAGAGACGTCAATTAAATTTAACGCTTGATTAAAGTTGCTGATGTCACTTTCTTTGCTATAGCAATAGAATAAGACAACACGTCACTAAACAAGCATTAAATTTAATTGACGTCTCTGAGTGCGGCAGTTAGGCCGCATTTACACTTGCTAGTTATTGCTGTAACTTTTGGATCAAAGCTAGATGCAAGACAGAGATACATATAGTTGCCACTCACTCTAACTTACCCTTAGTAAGTAAATGTGACCTTAAGAAAGATGCCTTCAATAAACTTCCTTCAGCGAGTGATGACACAAAAAAGGCGGCAAATTCAAAATATCACTAGCTGGTAAAGCCCTCTACGCACAATCCATCCGTGCTGTCGGTCCACGGTGCACGATGCACGATATAAAACGATAGAAGACCAAATTTTTGTCCAAAGAGCCCCCCACCCTACTTCTCCCACAACGTGCGGCTGGATGGTGTATAGCCCTGACTGACGTACATTAGTTTAATCTACTGGTTTCGGGTACTGCTATACTGTTTTTCCCAAAAGTTCTACTGGATTTTAGAATTTCGCTAGTGGAATTAAGAAAAACCAATTATATACATAAGGTTCTTGAAGTGAGTGTAGGAGCCACAATTTCTGAACAAAACGAAATGAGCATAGTAAGAATCTATGGTGTGTGACCGTGTGATGATGGATACTTTGCACAATAGTGAGTACAGCACCATCGGGCCTGACGGTCGTGCGCTCGCTGCTGTCCTTCAAGATGGATAGTGCGTAGGGGGCTTTACATAGCCGAGATATACAGAGGCCCTACTTTGAAAATAGAAGTTCGAAGTTACTTTTGGATGGCCCTTTCCCTCGATTAAGTTTTAATTGACGAGTGACAGGGACGGAGATAACGTATCTTCTAACATCGATTTTCAAAGTAGGGCCTCAGAACAGTAGAACAGTGAGTAGGCTCCTTATCCGCATGCAAATACTGCTTAAGATACTGTAAAAAACGCACGGAAAACCGATTTAAATGAATGTAACTTTACTTGTTATTCCTTTGTAGTGGTATCTGTGGCCCTTTTCACGAAGCTACAAGTTACAAATTACAAGTTCACAAGTAACAAGAGCAAAAAGTTACTATTTACAAGTACAAGTGTTTCTCGAACGCGGCCTTCCATGGTAGAATAATAGGATCGTATGGTAATCTCGATTACACACAACATCACACCTAACTAACCATTAAAGACAGAGCAGAGAGAAAAAGAAAGAGATGTATATATGTGTATTATGTCAACTTCTATGCATTCTAGTGCGACTCTCTTTCATGCAATATTTCAGATTTCTGAAGTGTATAGCTAGATGTGTTGCTGTGTGTACAAGTGAATGACATCTCGATTTTTTTTTTTTTTGCCCCCGCGGCGACTTGAACAGCTACTACCGCAGGGATATGGCTTCCACGTGAAGTGATTTCGCCAGTGTCAAGGTTTATATGAGTATAAAACACAATCCAATCTTCTCTAGGAAGATTGGGGGCAACGTTGTACGGTGATTTGTAGGTCAGAGGTCAAGATAGTTTTAACCTCTGCACCACTGCGAGTCCACTTGAAACGAGAAGAAAGATGCCAGATACACGAAATAAGTCCAAGTCTTCAATCACTGTGCGACACTAAGGCATAAAAAGTACAAATCACTATCAGAAAATAACTTTGAACACCTAATTACCCAAAAATTAAAGTCTAAAACAAAAAAAAGTGTTGATGTTTTGACGTTTCTGAATGTCAAATCTTGAAATATTTATATTTATAATCTGTAAATCCGATGATGTCTCCACTCCAGTCTCGCGGAGTCTTCGGAGTTCTCTCGTTATCGTTAAAATTTGAAAGTATGTACGGGAGTTATTTTAGTTATTATGGAAAGCAACCGGAATTTTTTGTAGGCAACACTTCTAAAAGAAGTGTTGCTTAAGAAATAAGAACTTTTTGGAGCATTTTCGGCAACCAAGACCGATGCGTGGAAAGTCATACACGAAAAGGCACAGGCTTTAGGACTTGTGCCAAATTCAAGGGATTTTTCATATGTACCCGTGATGTACTTCCACATTCCACAAGCTTATGAAACCACTTAATATTTACAGACAAAATAACAATAACAACAAACTTTAGCAGAGAATTAAACTCAACAACTAACAATAACAAAATATACAATAACAAATACCAACAAACTTTTTAACAGAAAATTAAACTCAACGACGGTACGACATGAGTGACGTTTAAAAACAAACGAGGTAGGTACTATAGTATGAATGATTTGACAGCGACTAACAAATTACAAGTTTACTTAGCTCGGAAGCTAGGTAGTTTTTTTTACTAATTGACAAATACTAGTTGACAATGTAACAAAATTTTAACAAGGTACCTTTTTTGACCAATGTTGCCAGTTTACACTTGTAAAATTGTAACTTGTAGCTTCGTGAAACGGGCCACTGGTGGTATATCAGTATATCAAATATTTCTATCATACCTATTTCAATAAAGAAACGGTTTTATGGAAACTTTTTTTTTAAGAATATTGCCTGGTTTCTGAACGAAACGGTATTTTTTAACTCGATCATATTATATTAAATACGTCAAAATAAAGAAGTCGAACGGCCTCATCCTGCTATCTCTTTTCCTTTCGCTTACTCTGTATGTTCCATCTCTTTTTAATATTTAAAGGTCTGTCTTCATGAACTAGTTATGTGATGTCACGCATTATCTTTTCTTCTTTTGTGCAAATACTGAGTGACATCTACGATATTCTCCAGCTTATTATTTTTTGTAGTTAGTCGTGTAATTCACTCATGGTTTACAGTGATACTTGTGTAAACTTACGTAATAAATAGTTTTAAGTAAAGCTTCAAAATCATGAGTGACGACGATCGTGATATCGATATCGAAAGTGATGTAGGTGTTTTCCCCCGTGTGGCAGATTGTTTCTAGACCCATTTGTTATTACAATTAGTTTTCCTTGCTTTCAGGCTGAAAATGACTCCGATTCTCGTACTCACGGTAGGAATAGCAGTGGTGGAAGTGGATACTATTCCCAGGTATTAATTGACAATGCTTTTCTGCTGAGATACTTTTGGCGGGTTCATTTTCCGCTTACCTACCCTTGGCATTTTAATACCATGTGACTAAGGAGTGATCGCTTGTGATTCCGTTTCTTGATAACTTGACGAGTATTTGTTTACCTATTGTTATTTGTATAATATTCATATAATTTCAAATCGCAGTTACTGTATAAGTAACCGAAAGTAGAAAACAATTATTTCGTATACAATCTTGAATCAACTAAAGTCGAAGTAAATCAACAAACGTACAAAACAAATATTCGTCAATTCATTTGAAACGGAAATTATGTATAAACTCTTTTGTTATTGTCAGAATTAGTCATAGGATACATACATAGTAAGTGAAAACTGATAACATGGGGTCTAATAGCAACATTCTTGTCTGCATTTCTTTAATTATCTATTATATTACATTAGTTTAATTGAAGTGAATTATGTTCGTATAAAAACATATTTTTTTAGGCGGAGAAGAGGGCACACCACAATGCTTTAGAGAGAAAAAGAAGAGATCATATTAAGGATAGTTTTACATCATTAAGAGACTCTGTGCCTGCATTGCAGGGTGAGAAAGTGGTATGTAAGGTAACCTAATTTGTACTTCAATTTACATACTTTTTATTTGATTTCACATTTTGTTTCAAAAACCAAAATATATAATAAGTGGTTTTTAAAAGAATAAATATTTTCAGGCAAGCAGAGCGCAGATCTTGAAAAAGGCAGCTGAATACATTCAATTCATGAGGCGGAAAAATAGCTCACATCAGCAAGACATTGATGACTTGAAGAGACAGAATAATTTACTGGAATCCCAAAGTAAGTAAGGTCAGGTGGGGCTATTCTGAGAGGGGTAAATAAATGAATTTGAAGATTTTATTACTATTTTTACTTCCTTTTATGTTACGTTACTTTAAGTGTGCAGAAATAGTTTTGAATTATTGGATTCCCTTGTATAAACAATTAAATGACGCATATACCTCAATCAGAATAACCCTGACAGATTTTATAGGGATTGTTATGAGTTATCAACAAGTTTTTGGAGTTGTTGGTAATTCTGTAGCTCTGCCTACCCCACTCTGGGAATGAAGGCGTGAAGGTATGTATGTATGTATGTATGTTATGATTTGGGTTGATAATGTTATTAACTTAGTCCCAGTAGCTTTCTAAATAAGTCGAGATTATGTGATTATTTATTTGTAAGATATCAACTATTGTAATTTTAACCTTTTTGGCATTAAGTCATTTCATGTAATAGTTCAAATGATTTTTTAAAGATGTTAACCCTTTTTATGCTGTAACAAAAAAACAAGTTTCAGTCTCTTTAGATTATGATTCTAATCATAAAATAAAAAAATACAGTGAATTAATTAAAATTGAAATTGATGATTACTAACAAACCCATTGTTTTTTTTTTATGTGATGTAATTTAAGCCAAAGAATTATAACATACATGTATTCTGTAACCATGAACACCATGACATTTAATTAATAACTTCATTGTTTGCAATTGCAGTACGAGCACTAGAGAAAGCCAGAGCGACAGGGAACTACATGGACGCTGTTGAGCTGGGACTGGGGATTAAATCAGAAGGCAGCTCACATGACACGGACAGCTCAGATGGAGAAGGTACTACCCGCCGAGTTAAAAAACTCAAGATAAACAGTGCTAATGTTTAACAAACCTGACAGATTCCGTCTTAAAGACACTGAAAAAGTGAACTGCTGTTTCGGGTGTCAGTGCAATAAAATGCAACTAAGTCAATGTGTATACATTGCAGTTTGATTACTTTGTAACTCAATGGGCGTCCGTTACAGCAACATTGAGCAGGAACATCTTGAATATATTCTGTACAAATTTTTGATAGTTGAAACCTTGCAAACTTCTTGCTACCAAGAGTGTTAGCAGCTCTTCGCAGCCACGCGTCGCAATTTCATAGAGACTCACGGCGAGGCTTCATTGCGGAAGAAGTATTGCTCAATTATGAGAAGCTTTGATTAGTTGGATTTCTAATGGAGTGGAACCAAAGAGAATGATAGCAAAGTTTTCGAGATTTCGACTATCCCTCTTGTTCTCTCTCGTGCGTGAGCTAGGCTTTACATTTAAGTTAAGTAACAAATACTTGAATTGAATTATCTTATAAACCTGTTTGCAACTAATCACCCATAAGAAGAAGTTTATATTTTTGTACATTTGGAATGAAGTGTAAATTTTGTGTCTGTGTACGCAGTGAATAAGATAGTTAAGTCATCAATAACCTTGAAAAAGTAATAATTACTATTTGAGTACCTGCATTGGCAATTAGCTACCAGATTAGTTGGAAGGATTTTAAGATCATTCGCACATTAATTTTATAGCTAAATGTAAGTTTTAGTCTTCTTGAACACTGTATTCACATTTAATGCTTTTATTTTTTATAAGCTGCAATTTTTTTTAAATTTAATTCTATGTTATTGCACTGCAATATTTTGAGTGATTAATATCTACTTGTAGGATTAGTTAAATAGGCTAGTTGCTAGGATTTTTCATTGAAGTCAATGGGTTATGTTTGCACAAAGGGAAATATGAATTAATTTTCCTTTTGTTAATTTGAACAATGTTCAGAGATTGGGCGTATTTCCTCCTACTAACATAATTCTGTGAATTGGTTATCATCAGACTAAGAAAACATGTGCCTTGTAATCCGTTTACATTGTTTTAAGTTCATTATTTAAACTTGAAAAAATTAAAATGGCTTGAGTTCAAAACTCTTTTGATTTTGGAACAAAATTTGCTGTAAAAAGTGATCCAAACATGTTGAGACAGCAAGGATTTATGTGAAAAAGTGGATTGGGGCTGTTTATTTCTTTAATATTGTAAATTCATCAACTACTGTTCCTAACCTAACCAATTACTCATCCATAATCCATAATTATGTAGTGGTGAATCTTGAACATATACTAATTTTGAATGTAATTTTATCAGTAAATGTTTCATTACATATTTTGTAAAGTTTGCCTGTCTGTTAAGTTTAAGATAAATTTGCTTTAAGCTATTATAATCAATACTACTACTACTACTATTATTTACTTGAATTGACAGATATCTTTGTATAAAATGATTGAATTGAACTGCCAGTTTTCCTGCTGATTGTGTATCTTATTTATACTTAATCAATGGATAACGCTCAAAATGGTCGCAGTTGATAGGGGAGCCAAATTAATTTCGCTATGGAACTTAATATAGATCTCACACCGTCATGTATGAAGAAATGTCTAGAAAAAATGTATACTCATTGTATCTTTGATGGATCAATAATTTGCAACCTCAGAATAATTTAGGTAATTAATGGCTGCTCTGACGTCGCCACAAGAATATAGAACATTCTTACGTCAATCCACTGCATGTTTTCTATCAAATTGTAATTATTCTGCATCGCTGATATTGAAGCATCAGTTTGTAAAAAGGCTGAAGCATTCCGCAAGATACAGATGAAGTGAATAATCCTTTCCCATCGTTTTTTGTCCGATAAGTTCGTATTTACCTTGCTTTCTCAGTTGGCTTATTGATGGGTACTGAAGCTAACTGAGAAAGCAAGATAAATACGAACTTATCCGACGAAAAACGATGGGAAAGGATTATTCACTTCATCTTTACACAGTGGGAATCGTCGGCCCAATCCGAAAATGTAACATTTTGTATAATTTGTACTTAAATGATATTGGTTATCTTAGGGCTGTCACAATTATAAGCGATTCCAAAACTTACAAATCCATTTTATAGATACTTTCGGAAAGTACTCTGGTGCCCTTCAACCCTGTAAAAAAACGTATGTAATAATTATCCATTATTGTGTTCTTGATTCATTAACGAATCTCTTATGATACATGTATGCTGTGTATGTTTCAACTCCTATAGTTATTTTTAATCATCAAAACGAATATTGCAATGCCAATGGTTTATTTATAATAATATGTTAAAAATATGTATGGTTATCAAACTTAACAATAATTGCTTCAAGTTAATTATGTTAGTAGCAAGAATACGTGTGTGTATGTTCTAGAAGACTAAATGATAATAATAGAAAATACTCTGTTAATGCACGTTTATTATTTTAACCCTAGTAATATTTCCTTATTAAAGATTGAACACCGGGTAATTCAGAGTGTTTCCTAAATAGGTTCCGGTCACATAGGTACCTCAATGCAAGATACCTACTATTTTCCCAAAATTAAAAATTACCAACTTATAACAAAGGAAACAATTACACTTTGGGGTCACATTGTTATGATTGATATTATGATAACTATGTTTATTGGGATTCCGTACAAATATAAATAAACTAAATTATTAAAAAAACAAATAACCTGACTGCAATAAAAAAAGTTGTAAGAGCAATGTGGTGTGTGTGTCAGAGGGTTATGGAGAGGGCTATGCTCGGGGTTTCTCTGCGTGATAGAATCAGAAATGATGATATCCGCAGTAGAACTAAGGTCACCGACATAGCCCGAAGAATAGCTAAACTGAAGTGGCAGAGGGCGGGGCACATCGCTCGCAGGACTGATGGCCGATGGGGCCAGAAGGTTCTTGAGTGACGTCCGCGGACCGGGAGACGAACTGTAGGTAGACCTCCAACAAGATGGAGTGACGACCTTGTAAGGATTGCGGGAACGCGGTGGATGCGGAAGGCACACGACCGGTCTTAGTGAAGAGCCTTGGGGGAGGTCTTTCGGCTGACATGATGAACTAAACACAAGAATATGATAATTGAGAACATGACCTTTTTCTTTCCTCTATCACCAAGGTTAGGTAAGACCATTAGAGTAACTTTTTATATAAGTAAGTTTAGACGACACCTTAGAATGAGAAAAAATATTTCTATCTAATGCTATATATCGTTGGTGATACTGCAATTCCGCGTAACTAACAAATTAATTAAGTTGCAAAATATACCTTACCGTCTTAATTGCTAAGGTGTATTTTCCACCTTATTTAATTTGTTAGTTACGCGGTCTTGCAGGATCACCGTCGATATGACTGTATAGATAGACTATAGATATAGCCTTGCCCTACTTACGTATGTACAACTTACATTACAAGTGTAAGGCCGGCCTAACGAGCATGTCGATCGCGGTGCGCACGAGCACGCCTCCCTCGCTGCGGACCGCTGGGGGCGGAGCCATCCCTGAGCGTGCGTTCTCATTGGTGCAATTCAAACATTTAAGATGAAAAAACAGATGTATCTAAATCATAGACAAGAATTATTTATTAAGGTTCCGTACCAAAATGGAAAACATAAACCCAAAATGGAAAACATAAATACTTTGAGGTGTCTGTCTGTCTGTATGTCACAGAAGATTATCTCTGAAACTATGGAAGCAATCAAATAGGTACTTGAAAAATCTTGAAATTAGGCATCTGCTTTTAGTAAAAATAAAAAGGAATTTATTTTTCTAAATACATATTTGAAAAGGGGTTGAAAAATGAATAGGTTTTATCAGCAACACAGTTAACTGACTATTTGTGAATCTTACCTACAATAAAGCTCACGAGTGGTCAGTTAACAAAGGGATGCTGTTTGTCCACGACATCACTTAAAATTACATTTTGACGGCGTAGGTAAGTATACCTAGGTACCATGAACTCCTTATTGTCATCTTGACGATTTTTAGATTTTTATGAAGATCCACTTTAAATTTAATATGGCATCATTACTGAAGACACTGGTTTCGTACTCTTTTGATTTCTTATTTTTCAAGGTCTTCAGTATCTAATGCTTCGCTTCGAGACGACTGGCTCGTGTGGTGCCTCGTGAGATGGTTCGCACATGTTACTTCTCCTCGGTACACTCACACTTGTTTTATGGTGTAGAGTTGTGGGGTAGGGCTAGTGCATGGGAGCGAGTCTTCCAGCTTCAAAAACGTGCCGTACATGCGATTGTGCGAATCGCCCAAATAGGCTCCGTAAAACCTTACTTTAGATCGCTAGGTATCCTGACCTTGCCGTCCCTACTGATACTGCAAGTGGCGATGTACGTGCGAGCCAACTTGGACGCATCTCCGTAATGCCAGATCCCCATTCCCCAGCAAACTCTGGACGCGGCGCGTGCGCGCGCGCCGGCGGCTGACCGTGGCGTACCGACCACTAAGTCGGAGAACCTCACACACGTCATGGGCTCTAAGATATACCTAATCACCTTCCTGACTATATTATAGCTGCAAATAATCTGTCGACATTCAAATACAAGCTTAAGAAATGGCTTGTAGAGAAGGCATTCTATGACTACAGGGATCTACAGGGCGAACGATATGAAGTGTTACCAAATTCAAAAGGCTACGTTTTTTTTTTGTTGTCACAAATTATTCATTATTAAGAAAAAAATGAGAAAAAGATATCAAATTTCTAAGATTACTTTATTTTAACTCGATATGACCACCTTTTGCTGTCTATGGCCTTCAGACGGTAGAAAAATGAGTTGCACGCTGCACGAATGTGATCCTGCGGTATGCAATGGCAATTACGTACGATCGCTTTCTTCAGTGCATCCACACTGGCATGTTTTCTTCTCCTCACCTTGCTCTCCACAATGGACCCGATAGAAAAGTCCATCGGGTTCGCGATTAGGGAATTCGAAAGACATTGTGTGGACGAAATAAAATGTTGAACGCGTTGTTCAGCCATTCTTGGTTCACACGAGCTTTATGAGCCGGGGCCAAGTCTTGTTGTAATGTCTATGGTCTACTACCGAAATGTTTGCGTGCCCAAGGCTCCAACGCAGCTTCCAAAACATTTTCCTGCTAATAAGTCGCATTTACTTTGACACCAGGCTCGAATTTGTGAATTTGGTAACACTTCATATCGTTCACCCTGTATTTAGAACATGAAATAAATCAATGTTTATTACCTAGTTAAACTAATTGGTTACAATTATTCTAAAATGATTATTATATGTTTATATACCTAATAAATAAGAAAGATTTACTTGACCTGTAATTATTATTATCAATAAAATGAACTATGAACTACGATGCCAGATATTTATATTGAGCGTAACCATGGCAACCAAATAAGTTGATGAATAGGTATTCATTATATTTTTAGTGATTTAGTAAAAAAACAATTTTAAGAACATAATAAGTCTCAAAATTAATTTTGTTTTTAATATACGTCCTTGTAATTGTAAGTAGGTAGGTAAATCATTTTACCGATTTATTATACAAATTAGGACGTCAAGTGTTCACTAAACGCCGAGAGTAATATCCGGTATGACCGTAACCATGATAATAAAAATGCTATAATAATTATTATAGAACTGTTATTACCCTGGAAACGCTCATTATAGAATTGTGGTTTCTGTATTCTGATCTCTGATACCGTTAACGATATCAATATAGGCAGGGCTGGGCAAAATACACACCTTGCTTTAATTGAAATACAAATTACAAATTACTTTTTCGCATGTAATTAAAATACGAAATATAAAATATTTTTTAGACGGGTATTTGAAATATAAAATACAAAATACAGTATTTTAACCATTTTTAATTAAAATACAAATTACAAAAATACAAAATACATTCACTTTAGTGTCCAATTCAACCAATCAGGTAGCACTAGCAGCAATTTGACACTAGTGCGCATTTTGGCGTTGGTGCAACGCCCGTGGGAATAAGGCCTAACTGCTCTGGGTGCTAGTGTTTATAGTCTATGTACGAAACAGCTAATTTTTATTATCAATTTATCATTTATAATAAGATCGCTAAATGTATTTGTTAAAATGTATTTTGATGCAATAAGTATTTGAAATACTAATTACAAAATACCTCGGCGTCGGGTATTTAAAATATTAAATACAAATTACATTTTTAGGTAGTAATTGAAATACAAATACTAAATACGTATTTGTATTTTAAATACGTATTTCAATTAGAAGTAATTCAAATACTGCCCAGGCCTGAATATAGGTAAGCGGTTTATAGTAGCTACGCAGTAGAAAAATATAAAATGAACGTCAATTTTTTTTATTTTTTTTTATTGCATGGGAAGGCAAACGAGCCCACAGGCCACCTGATGGTAAGTGGAAACTGTGACCCATAATGAAATGAAATGAAAATGAAATGAAATGAAATGACCTATAGACATTCGCATTCACAAGACTGCAAATGCGTTGCCAACCCTGAGGACTAAGATGGAATGCCTCTATGCTAGTCATTTCACCGGCTGTCTTATCCCCAAACCGGAACACAACAATGCAAACACTGCTGCTTGGCGGTAGGTTAATGGAAAAGATGGTGGTACCAACCCGGACGGACCCTGCACAAGGACCTCCCAGCAAGTAAACACACAAGGTTTATTCAAATTATATGTATAGATACACTAGGTATTTATAAACTTAAAATATGAATTTACAGGCTATCTAAATGGTCACAGCACTCACGATAGTCACGATGGCAAATACACCGAGGTCAGATCTTCGGTAGACAAGAAATGTATCCTGCGATCGATATCAGCGGTGCTGCTGGCTTCGTTGAAGCCGGGAGAAATGACCGCGTTTCTCACATGTAGACCCGCCATCGTGTCGTTATCTCGCCGAGTCGGAGCACGAGTGGCCAGCAATGGCTGAGAGAGGTAGGGGTCGTGATAGTGTGGCTTACTGTCCTCTAGTGATGGCAACTCCGGCTGGCTGGGCGAAACTTCATGACACAGGAAGTCCGGCTCGGGCACAATGTAGTCCGGTGATTCAGACGTAATTCGATATTCTGGTGTGGGGACCTGCTCGTCAGCGAATTGATACGAAGACAAGTCGAGTTGCCCATGTTCAGGCATGAACTGGTCGCCAGGTGGAGGGCGGTATTCTTCAAAGGGTATTAACTCCCGCTTCGGAGAATTGAGTCCGTGGCGACCGGGGGTGGAATCTCGCACCGACTCGGATACTCGGTTGAGACCGGGCAGCTCTTCTGTCAGGGCCTCCTTTCCGGAGGAGAATGCCAGCGGCGGGGAGTACTTCCGCTCTGGTAGCGGCGAGCATCCAGTTTCTTGTCGATGTAGTTTATCCGTTTGCTCACCACGCGGCGATGATGGAAACTTTGCTGACCCATCATCGAGATCGAGGTTAAGCTGTTGTTCTAATTCTGCAACTGAAGTAAAAACGTTTTTTATTACATTTCCACCATGAAATCATTTCCTACTGGCAAATCACACGAAGTCAAATGTACTTACTCTGCGACTTGAGGCTTTTGTTGCAGCGCCTCAAACTGTCTGCGTCACGCCGAGGCTTCCTCCGTGCTGTCTGACGAAGCTGTGCTACGACCGTCACTAAGAGGTTCTGGTTTGATATCTGAAACAAGCATTGTAAAGTGATTAAGCTGCACGAATGATACAATAATCAACAGAGCTTATGTTGTGTCACTCACTGAACTCTCGCAGTCCGTAGCCTTGGCTAAGTTGGCTAAAGCGTCCGCCATTTCGGTTCTGCGCTCGCGCTCGTATTGAGCGTTGCGTGCGCGGCGCTCAACCTGCAACAAGGGTCTCGTTAGTCCTGTGCCGGTACCACTAATACCTACGAAATAAACTCTTACTACACTTAGTGTGTTCATGCAAATATCGAGGGCCTTATAGAGAAACCGTAACGTACGTTAGAAAGCGGCACCCTGTTTTTGCCGGATGGTCTACTGCGTTTGCGCAACACTCCATTTTCTGTTTTCACTTGTTTTAGGTCCATTTTTTTTTTACAAAATCAATGACTGCACTCGGGATAGAGTAATTGACAAATGCATCAATTTCAATAATTCCAGGTATTTATGACTATCGCGGTGCGCAGGAGCACGCATCCCCGTCGCCGCTGCTGGGCGGGGCCACCCCCTGAGCGAGCGCTCTCATTGGTGCATTAAAAGTGAAAGTTAGAAATATGTCGTAAATCACCAATATTCTAACGGTCAAATTTGCACACGATTCCTTAAAAAACATTTTTTTTTTAAATGACGTATCTAGGTACAGTGTAATTCATTTTTTGTTATCAATGAGTTCAATGACAGACCGCAATATCAGACCTGTAGGTAAGTAGGTAAATATATAGAAAATGGTAGATTTTTATTGCTGGATTGACCCTTGCCCGATCCGTTTTCGGAATTGAAAATATAACCTAAGTAGGTATTGCTTTTTAAAAATGTGACACGTTATAATAGGTATATAGGGTTTTTGCGGTGATTAATTTTCACTGTATGAATTTCCATGCTAACTAAACTATGGTTGCTTCATCTATTAGTAGGTATAGATAGGTAGGTTATTATCTATAACTTATGGGAGCAATAAAGAATTGAGAATTGAGGTAGAAACGCTTACACAGAAAGCGTTTGGTAAAATTATCTACTGTTTATGTTATAGGTAGGTACCTACTATATTATTTACTTATATGAGGTGTCACAGGTATCATTCTAGACTACATTGACCCATAGATAGTTTATTTGGCCGTGCCAATGTGCTAGGTTTCACTTAACGTTTCACTTAAAATAATGTTACCAACAAAAGAGTAGGTACGGCACGTGCCAATCTAAAATGCGAATAACTAATAGGTAGGTTAATAGGTATAAACCTTTTTCTAACCTGCTGGACCTAGTAGGGTCTATATATATATATATATATTTTTATTAAACGCGTACGAAGTCGCAGGCGTCCCTAGTACTTTGCCGTCGGTGATGCTGTAATACCGCGTAAATAACAAGATCAATAAGGGTGGAGTCACGTCTATCAGCATCGAATCGCATTTAGCTGGACGATTTCAAACACACTATACGGATTGCAGGTCAGATTACGGGCTTTCACCAGCTAAAGGATGAAATCGCACGCTTACAGTTGCTAAAAGAGGTCATCGCATGCTTTCAGAGCTGCTAAAGGTTGTCATCGCATGCTTTCAGAGCTGCTAAAGGATGTCATCGTATGCTTTCAGCTGCTAAAGGACGTCGTCGCATGATTTCTTCTCCTCCTCCTTTCACATGAGTTAGCAACCGTTCTCATTCGCAAGCATGTCGTCGAATGCTGCTTAAGCAACCATTCTTGTTCGTAAGTAGGTATAAGTAACCGTCCGTGTTCGTTAACTTGTATAAGTTATCCTTCAGCACTTGAAATGGGTTGCTACATTTACACATACTGAAGCTGAATAGATGAGGAGGTCTCTTCATCCAAAACAACGATTTTTCATATAAAAATGCGATTCGATGCTGATAGAATGCAACTCCAACTAAGCTGCAAAATGTACTTACTTACCTACTGATTTATATGCTAAGGTTTATTTTACACCTTGCTTAATTTGTTAATTACGCGGTACTGCTGGTAGGTATCACCGACGTTAGAAAGACTTGAACAGTCGGAATCTGTAGATAACCATGCTTAACCCTTTAACGTAATTTTTTTATAAGAATAAATAGAAAACTTTGGTAGTTATGATTATCAGAAAAAACGAGGAAAGCAAATTTTTATTTGTAAACTTTTTGTTCACTTAACGGGATTTGCATTGCAAAATACCCCAAATCTGGTCGAAAATCTACTATTTATTAATATAAGGATTGAATTTTACTACTTATTTTTTTTTATTGGATTAGTAGGTTTATAATTTTTGTCATTTATACTTAAAAACGCAAAAAAGAACGGTGCTTCTCTGTTAAAAAATTAAAATGTATGACGACACATATATTGCCGTTAACCACCAAAGGGTTAAATGTTGGTTAAAATTTATCTACAAAATTGTATAGCCTGTATCTACGTGTGTTGTACCTACAACATCCAACATTATTAGTATACCTAGGCCTAGCAAGACGGATTATGACATGATCTTTTATCTCGTACCATTTTTGAAAATACCCGATTTCAAATAGTCAATAATTTTATGATTATGATCCAATTAGACAGCAAAAGATAAGCCGTTCTATTCATCTATGCAACTCAAATATCCTGAAGTTCTTATATTTAATGACTAAGATATAAGTAGCCGGGTGGTAGATAAGGGTAGCGTCGGCGGACGGATGATATTATTATGGTGTCGTCTTCGCTTTGTTCGGGGTTGTATTATTAGCGTAATACGGATCAGCGTGGTGGTTTTTCCAGGTAAAGCAATAAATCAGTCCAGGTTGCATTTACAACATTGCAAACACGCGCAGTAAAATAGTCACTTAAATGTTGTGATTCCAGTAGATATATACGTAGCCACTCTATAATGTAGAGAACTACTAAATTAAGTATACATGTACTAGTTAAATACTCAAATTAACTAGACACAAAAACGTCAATATAGAAAATATTTAAAATTATGTTGAAGTTTACAGTTTTTAACCAATGAGTAATTAAATTAATTATCAACGGCATCCCAATTTTCATCTTTATTTTATTTTTATTCTGTACAATCGAGAATTAATTAAGTAAGACTGCTAGGACATCACTCGGACATTCGGTCACCATTGCTTCTTGAGCGAATCACACCCCTGCTCATAAGGACAGTTTTTGTTTGATCGTTTACAAAAGCATAGTACCTAGTTATAAATTGCTAAACCAATTGTGATAAACTGAACTAATTATTTACATTTAAAAATAAGTAACACTAAAAATACTGCGTGGTTAAAATTGTCATTGTCATTGTAGTCTTTAGGCCTGTCAACAAAAGACATTTTACAATTTTGGTAAATTTGAAACTAATGCATTATCACTTTCAGTCTTAATAATAATTCGGTATTTGAAGTTATTGTTAATTTTACCAACTATACATTGTATTGTATTGAACATAAGTCAATTTGGGAATTACGGCATTTTGGAACTAAGACAATTTGAGATTTAGTAAAATATGTAAAACGGCATTATGATATTTGGCTGTAATGAACCGGAATCGAATAATGTAGCATTTTAATGGTGAAAGAATTTTAGAAATCGGTGCTGTAGTTTTTGAGGTTATTTGTCAAAAACATACATAAATACAAATCTTTCTTCTTTATAATTTTAGTGTAGATAAGAAAGTAGGTACTTACTGTAAAAAAAAAGTTATTTGACCGACTTTTTTTGTATTTATTAATTATAATAAAAACATAGATACCTACATACCTACATACATAAACTCACGCCTTCATTCCCAGAGTGGGGTAGGCAGAATTACCAACAAGTCTTAAAACTTCTTGATAATTCTGTAACCACATTTTGCACAAGTAGGCTAAGATGTTTCCAAGTGTCAAAAAAAGCATCTGGGTTATTTATTGTATTATATCAAGCAAGTTTGTTTAATCTAAGGTTCACTCTATTTTAACTACTTAAACTGACTTTTCTTATCGGCAAATATTTATAAGAAGGGACTTAAGTGTTTTATTGGGGTCACACAATAAGTCTCTTTGTCATCAAAAAATAACTTACATATATACATATCTTCACGCCTGTAATCCCAGAGTGGGGTAGGCAGAGCTACAGAATTACAACTTTAAAAAGTTGTTGATAATTCAGTAACCACAATTTGCACAAATACGCTAAGATATTTACCAGCATATTAGTGACAGGTTGCAAGCCATCGCCTAACAGTACTACAAGCCTATTTTCCCTTAGTCGCCTCTTACGACATCCACAGGAAGACATGGAGTGGCACTATTCTAACCCGGCAACCACTTAACTTTAACTTTAATATGCTTAACTTATTTTATCACATCCAAAGAAAGTTTTCGAACTTATCAATTTATAGGTATGAGTACCTACTTTTCAAGTAGATAGTCATTATTTTACTGCTTTTGTTCGCAGCAGCCTGGACTGATTTATGGCTTTACGCTAATAATACAACCCTAAACAATGCGGAGACGACACAATACGTAATATAATAATAACAAACGCCGCCACCCGATACGACCGTTACCGTTATCTGTACCCTTACCATGAGTTACAATTACCGTACTCGCTAGCGAGTCGAATGCTATGTCTCTAACAATATTCTTATAAAGTGACAGAGCATTCGACTCGTCAGCGAGTACGGTAATTGTAACTCATGGTAAGAGTACTGGGTGCTTGACCACCGGGCGGCGAAGTGAGGCGATGCGACACGAGAATTGAACTTTGTATTAACATAAACAAACTTTTTTTTCTTTTTTTTTTAACAACATACTGTATTATTTTATAAGTATTAAAAATTTAAAATGATTTGGAAACTAGTTTATTATTATAGGTAACCTACTTATGAATCCTCTTTGTTTTCCTCTGTCGTTTGGTTTAGTCAGGTAGTTGATAAAAATGAGAGTTACGTCAGGGATAAACCGGGGATATTCGGGTAAAATTTAAGTGTACCTTACGTTACATTCATTAATGTGTATAAATAAATAAATAAATAAATAAATAAATAATAAATAAATAATTTATTTTAGTTTTCGAGAGTTACTGTACTAAACATTTTTAATTTAACAGAAACATCTGTGAAATTAAAAATGTTGTGCATTGGCCCGGATAGCCAGAGGTGTAGATTATTAATTTTAAAGTATTGATACATCGCTCATCCAATAGAATAATGACATAATTGCAAAAAAACGAGTTTTGAGATTTTACCGTCATAAGTGTTCTAAAGGTCAGGTCTATCGCGTGGAACAATGACATAACATGCATGTTAAAAATGTGACATAATTGCATATGTTATGTCATTGTTCCACGCGATAGACCTGACCTTTAGAACACTTATGACGGTAAAATCTCAAAACTCGATTTTTTGCAATTATGTCATTATTCTATTGGATGAGCGACATATACATATTTTACTGGTTTTGTTCGCTTCCTGGACTGATTTATTGCTATACTTACCTGTAAAACTATAACTATAATGCGGAGACGACACAATACATACCAAAACCCCCGCCGCACGCCCGAAACGACCGTTATCTAATGGTTAGATGCAAATTACGTCAAAATAATGTCGAACGATATCCGTTATTTTTGATATTACTTACTATAATTGATCAGCCCACACACCATTTACGAATTGTATTTTCATTTGCCATAATATTTTACATTTATCAAAATATTGATGGAAACACACAAAGCCAGAATTGAAAACGACAATGTAACTGAAAAGCCACGAACGAAATACGTACTAGAAATTTAATAAGTCTTATCCATCTTATGCTTTCGCCACGATATTGCATCTGTCAGCCGCCCTTAGTTATCACGGTACGGCGGTGAGGCGAGATGATGCGACACAATAATTGAAATTTGTATTGAAATAAAAATTATCAAAAACGCAAAATAAATTATTTTCATCTCTCCTGTTCGGAAAGTTTAAGATAGCCGGGTGGAAAATTGCGTTTTCCCCTCTAGGGTGAAAAGTGATTGGCCATGGAGTCTAAGATAATTGAGCTACGTCATATTAAGATCGAAAACGACGTATTTATTACGTATTTATTAGGTTCATATTAAAATCATTTTACGACTGATTCTTTTTTTCGCAATTACAAAAAAATCAACATTTAAAATTATTCCTCTTATATTCTGCTGCCCGCCATAATGCCATGCCATGATAGCATAGCATGACAATTTTTTTTTCACGGTTCGGCATGGCCATCTTGAAAATACACATACTGACAACATTAGAAAAAATAATCGAGTTGGTCACGACCAAGGAGCAATACAACACAACACGGAGGATACAACACGGAGGTTGAACGCCGAACATCCGTTCGAAACAAGAAATTTGACATTTATTACGTCACGAATATATTCCATCTCTTTCTTTAGTTAGGGTAAGAATGAGGTGGAAGTCATTTGTGAAATATGAAAGAAAGAGATGGAATATTTAAATACGTAATAAAGGTAAAACTTTTTCGTTCGGCGCGGCGTTCAACCTCCTTGCTGGCTCCTTGGTCGTGACCTCGATTAAACTTTTCTAATGTTGGCAGTATGAGTATTTTAACTTTTTACCCGACTGCGTCAGAAGGAGGGTTATGTTTTTCGAGCGTATGTATGTATGTATGTATGTATGTATGTATGTATGTCTATTTCTGGGCACGCTCTGCAGCCTAAACGGCTTGACCGATTTTAACATACTAGGTGTCATTCGATTCGTCTTAATTGCCGAAGTGACATAGGGTATATAATATTTCAAAATGGCGTCTGCAAAAACAAAGAGGGGGTTTAAAAAAAAAAAAAATTGTTTATTGTAGCAATATGGGTCTCAAATGAAAGCTAGTAAATAGCCCATTCCAAATATATATACATTATAATACTTTGATGCTACCATTTAGACAGGGAAATCAAAAAGGACGTTAATTGTTAAGTAATAAATATTTCTTGTTGAGCTGTAAACGCCTACAATATAAACCATTAAGAAAGTAGTGTAATAATTAATAATTCACGAATACCTACTACATACTTGATTAATGCACATTGATGTTATAGTATAAATTGCTGGCTAATACCTACCTAATGCGCCATCCTGCCTACGCATGGACAGTTTATTTAAGTAAAGATACACGGAATAGGTAACCTCAATGTAGGTGCTTAGTCTAGTACCCAGGTACACGTATGACGTACTGACCGTTGAGGAACTAAATTGTTAGAGATTAAGAGAAGTTTAGTTGATTTATATTTTCCAGATTTTTAGTACTTGTAGTTTTGACTGTAGGCGGTGGGGTTATTTTCAATCGAAAATGGCAATTGAAGAATTCAATGAATCCTAAACGGTCCCCATATCTTAAAATTAATGATACATACATATTTACTCGTAGGTACCAACGCGAAAAATAAAATGATGTTGTCAAATTTTACAGTTTAGGAAAAATTATAACGAAACTATTTAAATCTGTATTTAATTTTAGGCTAGTCAAATGGACCTAATTGCGTATACAATAAAGTTCATAGCAAAATGATCATTTTCTTTTGCGCTGTCCAACCATTTAATCTTAAATACGGAACCCTAGATGTGCGACCACTCTCACTGGAATGGTTTTTTGTTTTTAGGCTGCTGAAGTTAACTATATTATAATAGGGCAGCTAGTGGCGAGCTGTTGGTGAGTGGCGACACCACGGACCTGAATGCTCCCGAGGGTAGGTCCTGTTCCTCACCTCACGCTTGCCTTCACCGGCCGGCTGGAGTGAATAATGACGAGGAACGCAGACCCTCACCTCTGGCTTGCCTTTATTGGCCAGTCAGAGTGGAGTCGCAAGAGCTATATGCTCGAAGGGTGGATGTGTTGCATAAGTGGTGAGTGGGCACCTTATGGTCGTTTAAAGTCCAGAATCACCTCTCCACCCTTAGCCCCTCTGGAACTGTTACCTCCTTGCTGCTATATATATCTATGCGGCTATTTCGGGAGGCCCATTCCATTGAGTTGGCGAGTCACCGCCTGCCATTTCAACCAAAGTAATTAGCATTGGCCAGGCAGGCGCCGTAGTTTCATCAATAGCCTAGTTCACCAATCCATATCTGTTCATTCATAGAGCCTATTTTAATACTTCCATCCTTCTTAAATAGTCCTACACTAACCGTTGGTTGTCCGTGGGAGCATACTTCTATAGTTAGAACTCAGGGACAATCGCCGGTTGGTGTCCCATCACTTTACTAAATTAAACTTGTCTAAAGGGCCTCTGCATGTTGGCTTCGGCTCCATGTACGCCATCCAAAGGTCCGGGACTCCCATAGTCCCGTGATTGGTAAAGATATACAAATAATAATAATAAATATCAGGAAACAATCTCACACAGATTGACCTAGTCCCAAACTAAGCGCTAGGCTTGTGCTATGGGTGCTAGACAACGATAAACATACTTATAGAGAAATATATACTTAAATACATAGAAAGCGCCCATGACTCGGGAACAAATATTCGCGCTTATCACACAAATATCTGCCCTTACCGGGATTTGAACCCAGGACTGCTAGCTTCGTAGGCAGGGTAACTACCAACTAGGTCAACGCGTCGTCGTCGTATTAACTTTTAAAAAAACGTCGGTCTTAGGTAGGATTCGAAATTTCGAACCTACATCTCCTCTGGCTATCCGGGCCAATGTATAACATTTTTAAATTAACAGACGTTACTGTTAAATCAAAAATGTTTAGTACGTTACATTAACTGTTGAAAACTAAGTTATAAATGAATGTAACATACCTTAAACTTAAGAGTAAAAAAAAAAAAGTTAAATAAATACCGCAGACTGTGTAAGGTTTCAAAGCGACAAAGACCGAGTGGTTGCATGGAGTGAAGCTAATAAATTGTATTTTAATAAGTCAAAGTACGTGACTATTACTTTCACTAGAGCTCTACTTTGACGAGAAATTAAAAAGAGTGTCAGAAGTCAAGGATCTACGGATAAAGTTCACGACTGATCTGAGGTCTCGGGATCACATCGTTATTATTTATAAAAAAGCCGTTTTTTGTACTTCGTCGTTCACATGGTTTTACTTGTATTGGAGCGATTATCGCATTATCAATAACACGCTGGTCCGGAGTAGCCTCGAATGTACTTAATGCAGTCATCTGGGCTCCGCATGAAATTAAATATAATCTTATGGTGGAGCGTTTACAACCAACCATTTGAATTTTTTAATACTTATAAAATAAGACTGTATGGTGTTTTAAAAAAAAAGAAGTTATTTTTGCGTTTTTGAAAGCGTTTTTTTAATTATTATTTTTCACATCAATACAAATTTCAATTCTCGTGTCGTATCGTCTCACCTCATTTCGCCGCCCCGGTGCCGCGGTGGTTAAGCACCCAGCACCCTTACCATGAGTTACAATTACCGTACTCGCTGGCGAGTCGAATGCTCTGTCACTTTATAAGAATAGTGCGAGAGACAGAGCATTCGACTCGCTAGCGAGTACGGTAATTGTAACTCATGGTAAGGGTACAGATAACGGTAACGGCCGTAACGGGTGGCGGCGGGGGTTATTATGACTTATTGTGTCGTCTCCGCATTGTTTAGGGTTGTATTATTAGTGTAATTACGGATTAGCGTGGTGGTTTTACTGGTAAAGCCATAAATCAGTCCAGGCTGCTGCGAACAAAAGCAGTAAAATAATGACTACTTACTTGAAAAGTACTCATATCTATAAATTAATATGTTTGAAAACTTTCGTTAGATGTGATAAAATAAGTTAAGCATATTAAAGAAATACGTACGTTGATGAAGTTGGGTTGGTTTTTTTGTGACTCCGATATAATTGGGATTGTTCATATTTTTTTAATTAAGTAAGTACTCCGGTTTGAAAACCATTTCGAGGAATTGGGTTTTAACGCCGTTCTGCATTATTACATTTTTAAAATATTTATCTATTTCGGACATCGCGACAAAAGTATATTTGAACTTTGTTTAACTTTCGTATTTGGCTAGTAGCCCTCCTAGGTGTATCTTACGGGTTAAGCGAAAGCCGCCTGAAATAGTATGCTTTATGCTGCTAAATAAATAAAGATATTAAAACAAAACTATTGGGTTAAATACAAAATTAATTAAATTGGTCTCTTAAAATTACCTATTCTTTCGAATTAGAATGTAAAAACTGTGAGTATTTTTTTTTGGTCTATCCCAATTTAGCTACCTACGAAACCTATATTTTTTTGTTAGTCTATCTGAGGGGCTATTGCCTAACGCACTCACTATCGCAATCGTTTTCATTTTGATAATCTAAGGCTTGTCTGCACACAAAATAAATTGAACCCTATATTGAGCCATAGAACTGGGGCCCTAACAGGTCTAGCGTAAAACTATTCTCGACAACTTTTAAAATCTATAGAATTTTCGTAAGCGTTCGACGTAACCTAATCGTCCGGCAATCATACATTCTCAATAACGATATTCGATAACGTTAGCAGAACGCATCCTGTTTTACCGCTGTCATTATCGCTATTGTTCTTAGCGGCATAGACTTGATTTATGGTATACCTGCAAAAACCACCAAGCTAATCCGTAATTACGCTAATAATACAACCCCTAACAAAGAGAGACGTCACAACAATAAAACACACCGCTCGCCCGTCCGTTGCGTTTATTATCAGCATTATCTCCCGGTAAGTCCGGGTCAGGGTTTTTCTTAATTATTATTATATTCATGTGAAAACCTATGTTATTGTGCCTACCGCTACGTCCACGCTCCATAAGGCCGTGCAGGTGCGAAAGAGATAGCTTGATTCCGATGATTTATGACCCGACTCGCCACTTAATTTTGCGGATAGTAAAGAATCCATGGAGTCGCTATTTTGTAATTATTATGCATAATGCTTGATTTTGACCTTCAGTATTGTCATATTTCAAAATTATTTTTTCGTAAAATCGCGAAACTGATACTGGTTAAATTATTTTGGTACACGGGATTATCTTCGCCGTGAAAGCGTTATAAACAAATATATATTCAAATATGGGTATTGATAAACAGAACTAAAAATGTATTTAGTTTATTTTGAAATATGACAATACTCCAAGCACAATACACCAAAATCAATGGGCGATGGACACGACAGGAGACATTTCCTAGACAAAGATTAACTCATCACTCAAATATTTGCCCATGCCGGGAACCGAGCTCAACGGCCCCTAGCTTCGTAAGTAGGGTTAAGTACTTAACTACCAACTAGGCTAAACGCATCGTCAATGTAAGTACTTAATTCATTTCCACAAATACCTCCATAAATAACTACGCGTAAGATTAAAAAAAACACATTAAAATTAAAAAATAACTTGAGTTAATGCATATTTATGTTACAATATAATCTACCCTTTTGATTAAAATGGCAACCAGTCGCCGAATTGAAATAAACTATTATTGGAAGAAAATTACACCACACAACCAAATAGGTACATGTTTTTTATTACATTATTTACAATTGCAGTTTATTAGGGTTTGTTAAATGTAATATTATTAAGGTAACTCATTGCAATGCATAGTATTAAAACTATAATTTTCCAGTCCGTAAGTAGTAGGTACATTAAAGGAAATTGATTCCTTGACCGCTATGGACTATGTCGAAGTGACTAAATGACAACGTACCTAAGAGACTTGTGTGTGTCACTTCGACACAGTCCAAAGTGGTTTAGGAATCAATTTCCTTGACTGTACCTAACACATCAATCCGCTTTAAAGTAAACCAGGTAGAAAGTTACTAGGGATTTAATTGTGATTTATACCAAACAAACACAGCAATCTATTTGGAAACGGTCGAATTTAGCGTTCGCTGAGATTTCTAATTCAGTTTATTATTCAGTAAGTACTTACCTATACAGTGTGTCTCTGACCTTGGGGCTTTAAATGCAACGATCGATTCTACTCGCTAAACTGAACTACTTTTGTCCTGCGACATTAAAAAAGGAACTTAAATTTAGATAAATAATTGATGTTAAAGTCTAATTGTAAAATCAGTGTATTACATACTGGCCATTTAATCACTATCTCATGGTACGGGGGCGACATAACCTTGGTACGAGGGCTAAAGGAAAATGGAGAATTGGATCGCGTACATTGAAAATTACATTTAACTTGTATGATAAAAATTAAATTTAAATTAGACATATTTTTAACAACTTACAGAACAAAAGAAGTTTAGTTTCAGGAGTCGAAATGATCTATGCATTTAAAGCCCCAAGGTCAGAGGCACCCTGTATAAGTAATAAAAAGTATCAGGGGACCATAAATAAGAAAACTCTATGAGTTATTTTTCGGCACTTGACTGTAAGAAAAAATTCCGCTTAAAAGCTTAATATTTCATAAACAGATATCTTAATCGTAAAATTAGTTCCACAAACAAACCCGCAATATTTTTGAAAGGCCTATCCGACGACACCACACACTACACGAGAAAATAAATACATCCCCAAGTTACGTGTAGGGCAGGTACACTGAAAAATATTAATTTATTTATAATAATAATGTATATTTATGCCAAATTACAGCTTTCTGTACTAAGGGTCTCTGAGCTAGGCTGCGGACGGACAGAACGGACGGACATGGCGAAACTAAAGTTTGACTACGGCACCCTAAAAACGAACCTATCTTTCTTTTTATCTTTGATTTCGATTGGGTTTTGGGGTCGCTACCACGTGTCAAAGTTTGAACTTATTATATGAAAAAATATTTTCGACTTTGGAAAAATAGCCGTGGTTACTCGCCATTCGCTTCTATTAATAATACTCCTACTTCACTCTTGATTGAAGAATACAATAAATTAATTACTACCAACGGAGAACCTAACTCTAGTCTAGTCTAAAGTCGCCGTCAATAGAACTTGCAAACGATGTAAACAAATTAGTACTGATTGACACATAACCTCAAATATTCACCAAGCGTGTTTTTATTAAAAATAACGTATAATTAATAGTTATTTCATCTTGAATTTAATATGAAAATAATGATCTAGTGTATAAATCATTGCAAAGACCTCACTTAATCTTGAAAAGTACGTGATTATCGAGTAATCATGGTGAATTGGTCCGTTCGGTTTTGTTTACATCTTTTGCAAGTTCTATTGACGGCGACCTTACTACTCTTTTGACTGAAAAAAAAATCAGGCAAAACAACCCTAACCCAAAAAAAACACATTATTATCCTAGTTTATTTTTATTGAAAATAATAGTTATGTTTAAGATTGTGATTTAGGATTATAATAATTTCACATTTTCAACTTTCACTTTTGATGCACCAATGAGAGCGCGCGCTCAGCAGGGGATGGCCCCGCCCCGTAGCGGCGGCGGGGGTGCGTGCTCCTGCGCACCGCGATGACATAAATACCTGGAAATATTGCAATTGCTGCATTTCCCAATCACTCTACCCCGTGAGCAGTCTTTGAGCTTTCTTCTCGTTAAAAAAATGGACTCAAAACAAGTAAAAGCAGAGCATGGAGTGTTGCGCAAACGCGGTAGACCTGCCGGCAAGAACAGGGTGCCGCTTTCACATGTAAGTGCCATTTCTCTAGAATGTTCTCTATATTTAAATGTACAGACTAAGTGTGTTTAGTGTTAATCTCATGTTAGCATTGGTACATAACTACACAGGACTAACAAGACGCTTGTTACAGGTTGAGCGCCGCGCACGCAACGCTCAATACGAGCGCGAGCGCAGAACCGAAATGGCGGACGCGTTTGCTGACTTAGCTAAGGCTACGGACTGCGAGAGTTCAGTGAGTAAATAGTTCTACAACACTAGTTATGTTGGTTTTTGTAACATTCGTGCAGCTTAATCCCTATACAATTCTTGTTTCAGATAACAAACCAGAACCTCTTAGTGACGGTCGTAGCCCAGCTTCGTCGGACGGCGCGGAGGAAGCCTGGGCATGACGCTGAGTCTTTGAGGCGCTGCAACGAAACACTCAAGTCGCAGAGTAAGTAGATACTCTTCAGTGCATGTGTTTTATCAGTAGGACATACTTAATGTTGTGATGGAAATGTAAATGTAATAAAAATCATTTTTATTTCAGTTGCAGCCTTAGAACAAGAACTCAAAACCGATCCCGATGATGGGTCAGCAATGTTCCCGTCCGCACTGCCTGTTGGGCTACCCGATGAAACACATCGACAGCAAATAACATGCTTGTCGCTACCCGAGTATTCCAGTCCGAAGGGGAAGTACTCTCCGCCGTTGGAAATCTCTTCCGAAGAGCTGCCCGGTATCGACCGATTACCCGTACCGGAGGGAGATGTCCCCCTCGGTAGCAACGGACTCAATTCTCCAAAGAACGGGTTCAGACCCTTTGAAGAATACTGCCCTCGACCTGGTGATCAGTTATTTACCGAGCAAGGACAACTTGACTTGTCCTTGTATCAATTCGCTGACGAGCAGGTCCTTACACCGGAATATCGAATAAGGCCCGAATCGCCAGAGTACATGCTATCAGAGCCGCAACAATTCCTGTGTCAAGAAGTTTCGCCGTTTCTGTTGGCGGACGGTGAGGCACATCATCACGACTCTTACCTCTCCCAGCCATTAATGGTCACAGGAGCTCCGACCCGGCACGACAACGACATGAGCATAGCAAACGAATTATTTTCTACCAACGAAGGTAGCAGCACCGCTGTCTTTAACCCCCAGATTGACTTTTTATCAACCGAAGATCTCATCTCGGTATACTTGTCATCGTAAACGCTTTGAGTAGTTATAGTGTTAAATTTTAGTCCATAAATAAAAATATGTTCCGATTTTAATAAATTTATAAGTATAAATTTTTTATAATAGTAATTGGACTTTTTTTAAACTAGATATCCTTCCGAAAACCGATTCCTCTAAGGGGCGTAATTTTTAGAATTGTGGGTCGCCTTTAATTTCTGCTTCATATCTACATATAATCATCCAACTTAATTTGCGTCGTCGTGTGAACCAAACGGGTCTTTTGTATTAAACCCAATACAGCAGAAATTACGCACACTAATCACTTTAGAAAATACGTGACTCACAATAGTCAATTAAGCGATAATATTGTTTTATTTTTTTCTTGTACTTAAGTATATTTATATCTAAGTACGTACAAGAAAGTATAAACATTTGTTGTTTCAAAGTCAATATCAAATGTATTACGTAAATTAGGCTCGAATTTGGTGCCTTTCTGTTTGATTTAAAAAATGAAACGTGCGCGATTAGAACTACTTACTAGCGAAAGGTGTTTTCCAATCTACGAGTATACAATGTAATGTATATATATTTGTAATGTTTGTAAATGTAAATGAATCCTTATTGCCCTTAGCCACGGCATAACTAGAGAATAGCTCGACTGATTTGTTTTGTTTTTGTTGAATCCTTTAAACCTTTTTACTACGTTAATAAGACCGTTAATAAGACCGCGTTAGCTATATCATCAACCGCATAACTTTAGATCGTTAAGATCAGCGATCATTTCAGTCACTCTTGGTATCCAAAACCCGGTGTTTGCATAGGAGTCTGCGGACGAGCAGAAAACGACTCGTGTCGTGTGTCGAATAGGTACGGAGTCAACGGAGGAAGGTCAAATGCAGTTTTTAGAGTCCCTTTAGCTATTACGGACAAAAAGGTTTATGATAAATTGACGGACGAAAAACTTATTTTATATGGCTACCTACAGTTTTTTACATGTGGAATAAAAGAAGATGTAGTGACTAAGATTGAAAAGGGTATGTTTCGATGGTTCGGTCGTTTGGAAAGGATGGATGAAAGAAGATTGACGAAAGAGATATACAGATCGAAAGTGAGTGGAAGGGTCGGAAGGGGCCCTAGGCCCTAGGCGTACTTTTTCGAATCAAATCGGAGAAATACTGGAAAAGGGCTGAATCTTAACTTAAGTACCCGAAACCGACGTGCGTGCAAGACTCGATGTATGAATGTTGAAGAAGCGAAAGAAATTTGTCAAGATCGTAGCAAGTGGAAAGAAGTGGTCTCTGCCTACCCTTTCTGGGAAACAGGCGTGATTCGATGTATGTATGTATGTACCTACAGTTTTTAGTTTTAGGTACGGAATCCCAAATACCTCTGATTTTACTCATAATTTTTAGTACGTAACGGTACTGTACGTATTGGATAAGGGATTTATATCAAATACCTAGGAAGAAAACAATTGTGTGAAAGATTCGGTTCGTTAGAGCCGCGTACGCGCCATCGATGTAGATACACGCGCGAGCAAGTGTCGAGCGACTGGCGGTTCGTACTCGCTCCATCCTCCTAAGACCCACCATACAACGAAATTTGAAAATAAACTTAATATGATAGCAATAAAGTCTATTTTCTAATTTAATTGCCAGTCATAAAAACAAAATAAATTCTACTTTATGTTCTTTACAATTGATATTTTATTGCAATAATGGCCGTATTATGTAATTGTTTTTGTACGCGGGGACTTAGGCGGCTATATCTCTGCTAAGGGCGTGTAACCACTCAGTGTATACGACCAACAAAGGCCAGGCATACCATACGTTATGTTTCCATGTCATTAAGGCGTAAATTACCCGAACCGGAAGAAAACCCTTTCTTCAAATTATTACTTCTCCCTAACCTAAAAACCTATACATTGTTGTTTTAATTGTTTACTATTGTTTTAACACATACCCGTGTGGTTGCCGGGTTAGAATAGTGCCACTCCATGTCTTCCCGTTGATGTCGTAACAGGCGACTAAGGGAATAAAGGCTTGTAGTACTGTTAGGCGATGGACTTGCAACCTGTCACTAATACGCTGGTAAATCTCTTAGCCTATTTGTGCAAACTGTGGTTACAGAATTATTAACAAGTTTCTAGAGTTGTAGGTAATTCTGTAGTCCTGCCTGGGAACGAAGGTATGAGTTTATGTATGTATGTTTGACAGTCAAAAATCTGTGTGAACCTTATTTATATTTTGAAATAATTAACTTTAAAAAAATAGCCGAGAAGAATTGGGCCATTCGCCGTTTGTCTTTGCTTTTCGGCGATTAAATAAATACAATTAAATACAATACCTCGGCCCATACCCGAAGCATCGCGTCGTAATGTCCTAGGTGTCTCTAACAAGCAGCGCCCCCGCGCGGCCTGCGCCGTGTAAAACGTGCTTTAGAGACGAAGTTTATCGTCTCTGTTGCCTTTTGCGATCAACAAAACACACAACCAGTGTCTAGATACAGCTAAAGGGATTCTGCTTTTCTGATTTTATATTTTCAATTTAAGGAAACTGGGTAAGAATAGTGATAACCCAAATAAAAAACATTATACCTACTTAATTACTTCTGCAAAATGTGGTTACAGAATTATCAAGAAGTTTTAAGACTTAATGGTAGTTCTTTAGCTCTGCCTACCCCACTCTGGGAATGAAGGCGTGAGTTTGTGTATGTATGTATACTTAATTATAAAATATACAGTTTTGAGACTAGCTTTTCCTGCCGCCTTACTTTATTTGCGCTGTCAATATTTGCTGATTAAGGTTTTTTTAACGACACTAACCTCCCTTAATGGTCTATTTTAAGTCCAACGAAGATCCTGTTGTCACATTCCGACTAAATCACCAGACTAGCTCTTAAATACCATTACATTATATAGCATTGTAATCGGTTATAAGACTTATAAGTGTATTTAAAATCTCAGCCTATTCCAATATCGGGACCTAGTTCAAAATTTACCTTTTTGATTTGGATTTAACATATTACTATTATTATACATACATACACATACATACCTTCACGCCTGTAATGCCAGAGAGGGGTAGGCAGAGCTACAGAATTACCTACAACTTTAAAAACTTGTTACTGTACTGTAACCACATTTTGCACAAATAGGCTAAGATGTTTACCAGCGTATTAAATTAGTGACAGGTTGCAAGCCCATCGCCTAACAGTACTACAAGTCTATATTCCCCTAGTCGCCTCTTACGACATCCACGGGAAGACATGGAGTGGCACTATTCTAACCCGGCAACCACACGGAATAATAAAAGATAATAAAAGATTATAATTACACTGACTTCAAGTAAATGGGAATGAAAAGAAATGAAACAAAACGCCAAATTGACGAATAGAAATCCTTTATTTATATCAGTATAGGTAGGTATACTCAGTAAAAGTCGTCTAACTAAAATATTAATATGTAATAAATAAGTGCATTGAAGGTTTTCTTTTCTATTATATTTTATTTTAAAATGTGACGTCACAGCCTACTTCTGTCAGCTGCGTTAAAAATGTATAGTAGAGCGTCGGTTTCTTTTGCAGACAATCATCATGTGCGGAAGTCAGTGCTTTAAGAAAATTCGAACAAAACTCCGCCAGGGCTTCTGTTTGTCCAGCGTTCTGTAAATAATGTTACTGTTAAGTGCAACATCTTAATAACGACTAGTTTGGGAAACCTTAAGCTCTTTTCCTATCTCTACTGTTGAAAATATCCGTTTAAAATGAACTCGTCTTAGCTGAGATGCTCGTCTCAAGACACCTTAGTAATACTGTCAAAAACATTTTTGAGAAGCGGGCGCTGCATTTATGAGCGCAGAGACTTGAGTAAATGGAAACAAACAACCTGCCAATGACGGAACCCAACAAATTAAAGATGATAGAAGGAAGATGATGAGCACAGTTTCAACCGGTCTTATTCAATAAAGGAATAATTGTAATTTATTTACTGCACAGACTACTAATTAAGACGTATCCCTAACGCACCCTGTAAGTAACGACGGAAGCTACAGCGACTCTTTGAAGCTGTAGCAGCTCGCATCGCCTGACATGCGCGCGCGCCTCCTCCAGCACCGCGGGAACAGTGGCGCCATCTCCCGCGGAAAGGTTCACAATTTTAGAACCGCTACGAGAACATGCTCCGAGCACATCACACACCTCCACCCATATCTCGGTGCCTTCCTCTAAAACGAAAATCAGATTAATACACTTTAAAAAAACCAAAGCGGAATCGTTTTTAAAGTATGAAACTTCCATAATAAAGATATTGTCGAAATAGGTTGACAAGGTTAATTATGCGTATAATAACTGTAGCGATAAAACCTTCTTTTTATTAACGTCTGTTACAAAGTATAACTTGTACGTGTAGCGCGTAGCGTAGCGCTACGCAAGGCTACGCACCGCCCGATTTACGCTACGACTTTTGTTCTACGGGCTGATATTCTACACGGTAAACCCTCATTGCTTTTGACATGTTTCCTATCTTTTCGTATTCTCAACGTTTTGTTAGCTCTTATTTATTTGACTGTGATGCCGGCCGAGTTGAAAGCAATACAATATCACGTCAAAAATGTAGAATCTGTCCTTTTCATAATGGGAGAAGAGATAATGCGAACTATTCAGGCAGAACAGTTGGTTTTAAACTAATTAAACTAAACGCTATCATACTATCTAAGAAAATTAAAATGGTACATCCATCAATAACTGAAAAGTAACATGTAAGTGCCCACCAAAATAAGGCAGGATAGTTTCTACAGCCAAATGCTCTGCGTAGGCCCCCAGAAGCAGTGAGCTGTTGAAGTCTATCCGACAGTAGAAGGAGTAGTATAGCGGCGAGTTACTGTCTACCAGCGCCAGGGTACTAATGCGGAAGACGGTTTCCAAAGCCGTCCCTGTTTCCGGTGATACCTGAAAAAATGGTCAGTATTGTGTCTGTGAATATGGTTTGTTATTGACCCTTTTTTATGACCAAGAAGTGGTGAAAACAATTAAAATTAGTTGGTACCTTCGGAGTAAGCTCGCTTCATGTCGTCGACCTTGTCCTGACTCTTAAAGGTCTCGACTAGGCTCGAGAGCAAATGCATTTTTTGAAAATTCCTGCCGTTAAAGTAAATCGTCGTGAAATGTGGTAAAGTCGAAGTTACTTTGGGCAGAAAAAAAAATGCAGAACTAATAGTCTTGGGATATTATTGAGGATAGAGATATAAGTTGTACTCGTGCAAATAAGGCGAAGAGAAGAGGAACTAATTCATGATTAGTAGGGACGTACATTAGGTAGTGGTTTACAAATTCGACCCAAAATAGGACAAAGAGTTGGACAAAATTGTGAAGCAGTAGGATTTTGTAAATTTGGGATATTTTATCGCCTGTCTTTTTAAAACTTTAACAACTCGTACGGTGTTTATTAACAATCACATTGGTGGAATTTATAAATACTGGATAACTGATTACTTATTTATTAAGGAAAGGGGTGCACTGGCCTACGGGCGCGGAATTATTAACTGACGTTATATCGATAGCTATGCAATTGTGTCGCGACAAAACCAAAGATATCACTAAGCACTTCTCACCATAACATTTTTAGCTTTTGAAATCTTATTGATATTGAAAACCATATCGGCAAACACGGTCCCCTGACTGTCGCAGTCTAAAGCCAAGGTGCACCCACACCGCACGACGAACCGCGCCCGCCCCGCCGCCGCCGGCATCTCCGCGGTCACTTGCCTCCATTCTGTTTCATTTGTGAAGTCTGTTAAATCATAGAGGAAGTTCTCTTCGAGGGAATTTATTGTTAGAGTGTCGGCTAACGGCTCCCCGTGCTAGAAAAGAAGATAAATGAAAAATTGACAATATTAAAATCCTATGCGCTTATTATTATAGACATGAAATTATACAACAATGATCCGGTGATTCCTCAACTGGATTGCTGGTACATATCCGCGAGAGGGAGATCAGGGGAACTAATATGGCTGCGTTTATCGCGTGACAAAGTTTGGATAAGGTATCCGTCACCTTCTAACACGTACATAAGTACTAGGCCCGCTGTTTTGAAAAAACATCTTGGCTAATATGCCCGTCCCAAGATACGTAATAAATGACCATTTTCTATGACTAGTTTTGTATGTGAGCCAAGTTAGTTTCTTAAAACGCCCCTAAGCCTACTTCGCATATAATGATTGGTACATAGACATACTCGTACTGAACGACAAGCAAAATGCAAGTAGAAAATACAAGATATGCTAGCAAAGAGGTTATGAAGGAACCTACATTTAGTTATTTACAGCCACGACAAAAGAAATATACTCTAACTAGCGGACCCGACAGACGTTGTCCTGCATGATATCTGCCATGCAGGACAACGCCATCTGCCGGGTTTATTTGTGAATTTAAACCATCCTCGAATCCACTTGAACACACACAAAAAAAATCATTCAAATCGCTTCAGCCGTCTAGGAGGAGTTCACTGTCAACACACGCACAGAAGAATCATATAGGTATATAAAGAAGATAAGCAAAACTGCAATTCATAATTTTTGATTATGTGAAACATTTACAGAAATAATTCAGCCACAAATCATTTCAGTAATGAAAAGGGTCAAGCCGGCGTAGTGAAACGTAAAAATAAAACTGAAATATTTTACGACAATGGCCGTCGCGCGCACGAAGCAGCTTTATTTATTTCAATCTTGATGCGGAATGGAGTTTTAAAAGGCTCTCGAGCTATTCCGAATGTATTTTTCGTGTGAAGTCTGGCAAGCGTTTTATAAATAAATGTTTTTCTTGATGAATGTTTTGGCTTCAGGTAGAAGAACATTTAAAAACACATGCATGTATTTAACATACCGGTCAAAAAAATAAGCGCGTCTTACTTTAAGTTTGAACATCGTGTTTACGGTTTTTGGCCTCTAAAACCATCCCCATTATTACGGTTCGTACTACCAGTTTTATAATAACTCTCGGCAATCTTCGTGTTTCTATGAAACTGCAGTGACAAACATACTGTCCGTTGCGATTGCAAGTGTGATAGCGACCGACCCGAACGCTATTACGAGGATTCTGAAGCCATAAATCAATAAATTACCTGACAGACATCGCAAGTGTCAGTCACGACATGGCTCTGTAGTTGTAGATATTCTGTCGTCGCGAAGTACCAAGTCAAAGAGCACGTGGGTGTCACGTTACTTGCGTTAGCGACGAGGGATACTGTAGTGCCCTCATTAAGAATTCTAGGTAACGGGGAGACCTGAAAAGAGGAACGAGGGTTACCCCAGGGTCTCTATTCTAGGCGGTACAAACCATATCGTATTTGATTTGTTATGTTATTGTTTTTATCTGGGCCGCGTCTGTAGTTCAAAATATATTGAAGCGTCAAGATAGTCATCGTTCGCTGATAAAGTAATTGCCATTGATGTATAAGAAATCGGGGACATGATTCTGTAGTTGAACTTAGTTCCTCCTATTATATATAATTTAATGTTAGACGCAATAAATTATTTGAATTTGAATTAGATTATGATTCCGTAATAAGGTAACGTAAACGAATACGATTCATACTTATAGGTACATATACATTATGGAATGCATTAAATAATTGAGTAGTGCGCATATTAATTTCGAAAGGTACAGGTCGATTAGTTTTCAAACAAGAACCGCTTATTTTACTAAAGTCGATAATCCCAATGTTTGAGGACATAATTATCTGAAATTGTTTTCTTTAAAAACCAGTGTAGTTTTCACAAGTCCGAAAATAATAATTGGTACTATACATTTTAAATCTACCTTTACGAGTAATAATATAATAATAATAAATAAGACGTTAAGTATTATTTAGGTCAAGTTTTCTCTATGCAAGCTAAAACATATCAAATGAATAACCTGTATATACCGCTTAATAGAATAGAATAGGATAGAATAGAATAGAAAAACATTTATTTCGCTTAATTATAAACTATAACAGTGTGTGAAAATGGTGTCCACTCAGCTATATGTCGTACCACCAACTGGTAGTGTGACGCTGGTTTTCTGTGGACCCACGGACTGGTTTTGCTAGACATCACACATTGCATTCGCTTCCCCCTCGAGTTACAATAGGGAAAGTCTTTATACATAAATGAACTGAGTACCTACACAATAAGTGCTTATATCGAATGAATTCTGTTATTAGAAGTATAATACAATAATTAACTTAACCTGCCAATATTTTCATACCTGTATTTATATTTGTGCCTCAACACGAAACCGTTTACATTACTCTTACAATAAACCAAAAAAATAAATATATGGGGACAATGTCACACCAATTGACCTAGTCCCAAACTAAGCTCTAGGACTTGTACTATGGGTACTAGGCAACGATATAAATACTTAGATAGAGAAATATATACTTAAATACATAGAAAACATCCATGACTCAGCAGCAAATATTCGCGCTCATCACACAAATATCTGCCCTTACCGGGATTTGAACCCAGGACCACTAGCTTCGTAGGCAGGGTCACTAACAACTAGGCCAGCGCGTCGACTAAATACTACTTAAATAAACTACTTGAATAGATAGTAAGTGCTATAGACAAACATTGACCCTACGCCTATACCTGTATCACTGGCAGGCTCTGTGGCACGGCGACAATAATGGCGCCCGCGGTGCCGGTGGCGGAGTGCCCGGCGACACTCACGCTGAGAGACACTCGATACCTGAAGAGAGAGAAAATATCACATTTCCCTCGCAAGAGTTCATTGGGAAAAGTTAATGAAGTCTATCGATACCAGACTTTTTCGAGTATTTATAGAAATAAAGAAGAACAAAAATCATTTATTCGTGACATGCATAACAAAGAACAGATTAACAAATACAAAAAGAAAGTAGCCACGAAATGGTCCCAATTCAGCGTAATGCTGGCATTAAAGCAGCGCTGGTCTTCCGTTCGAACCATCAGGTGAAACCACGGAAGGTTACTCACACTTAATTAATTGAACACAAAACATGAGTAATAAAACGAGAAGAAAAAAATAAAATAAAAAACAAAGCTCTGAGTTTCACAAAAACATGGCCGTCCTTAAATGGCGGAGAGGGCCACAGTACCTTAGCCTTATTTACATGACATGGAGCAAGCAGAGAAAACCGACATGACCTATTTTATCTATAGCAGCGCCTATCTATGATGGATGATAATAATACAAATTATCGATATTATCGATCCAATTGTTTTGTTTTGATACAATGTACATAAAAGTAAGTGACTATAAATAACTTAATAACAACAACTAGTGAGTAAACTCACACTTATAACATCACGTTACACACTAACGTTATAAGTGCAAACGTGTGTGAGTTATTACGTTATTAAATTCTTCAGGCTAAACGCTGGACGCATTTGGATGAATTTAGGAAAGGAGATAGCTTATACCCTGAATACATAGGCTACTTTATATTAAAAACAAAACCACTAATACCATGATTCCATCCAAATCAGTCATTCGATACACGTGGATGAAGCTACGGGCAGAGAACCTAGTTTATTACTAAAACCGTCTATGGTTATATTGGTTATTTATTAATTTTATTATGCTAAGCGGAATTCGTGTTATTCGTTATATAAGATTATAATAACCGTTTAATATAAACTTTACCTAGGTCATTCGGGTATAGGGTTTAGGCTCTATAAACGTAGGTAATGAGTTTTTGCTAGTGACACAAGTTCTGTCGACAACCCTATAATTACGAATTAGGAAAAAGTTTTTTCTTTTAGTTTTTACTTTCTAATCAAAAACTCAGGATAACGAACGACGAATCCCTGATGTTATTGGAAACGTAATTTGAATTTATCTAGCTAGGATTAATGTAGTAGATACATACTCTCCTGCAGTCGGTAGTCCGTTGTCGAAATACATCGTATCATTATCCGCACTTTCAAACGATTCGCATTTACTATCGCCGTTTGTGCATTCCCATTTGTACTGAAAGATAAAAGAGTCATCTGAATATTTTACATTACGTAATATAATATAGGTACTACAAATAAAACTAAGCTACTCAAATATTAAAGATGTAAATAGTAATCACCAATATAAAAAGATACACCCCCTCTAGCAGGCCCGCTCGCGGCATGGTCCCTATGACACGGGCTGCATTACCTCTCTGGATAGCTAGCCCAAAGGAGAATATTGTTTCGACTTTCAAAATAACCAAACTAATGGACTTTGCGAAAGTTTGCGTGTTTGTTTGTAACTCCGTCTCGCTTCAACGGATGGACGAATTTGGATGAAATTTGAGATAGAGATAGCTTTTATCCTGTATTAACACATAAGTTGATCATTCCGGAAAATATAAAATTTCCCGAGAGAATAACCATAATCGAAATCACCCGCAACATGGGATGGCCGCATAACTACGCGGAGCTAGTAAAACGGTAGTAACGGCTTGACGTAACATGTCAAAAGCAATAATATTTTACCGATCAGCATAGAGCTCCTGTTACTTTGACCCTGCCTGGTTTTACTCTATTTGCAACTAGGTTAACTTACCGTCAAAGCCTCGTCGAAGTAGTCTTGGTTGAGGACGACGGATTCCAACGTGAACGGGGTATTTATGGGCACCGTGAGGCGGTCAATGTTCAGATATACTTTCAATGTTCGCCGCAACACAGTAAAGGGTAGACTATTCTGGAAAACAAAAGAAAACTAAATTATTTACTATTTTAAGGTTTCGCGTACCCTAAGGACCCTATCAATATGCCTACGCTATCTGTCCGTCCAACCATCCGTCGTGTATTTTTTTATTTTTTTCATTTTTTATATGTCAATGAGAAGCCAAACGAGCACACAGGCCACCTGATGGTAAGTGGAAACTGTATTCAGTATTCAGTATTCATTCATTTATTGCAAATAAGGAAGATCCATGCAGTAGCTTATACAGAGTTCGCAATATCATAAACACAAACATTTAGATCATTGTATCAACATCACAGAAAACAATCCAATTAAAGCTGAAATTACATTAGAAAATAGTAATAATAATATAATAAATCAAAACAGTATATAAGAATTAATAAATTACAGTATATAAGAATTAATAAATTACAAGTACATAAAATCGAAATGTTAATCATAAATGTTAATCCTGTCACTGTTAGTCAAATATCTTACCAAAGTATTCGTCAAGGTTATAGAAAGGCCTACAATTTAAGTAGACTTTTAGCTTTGTCACAAATTCTCTCATATTGTTAGATTCCTTAATGTCTGAATTGAGGTGATTGTAAATTTTGATTGCAATGTAGTTAAAATTCTTCTTAAAGTGGGCAAAATGTGATCGAGGCAGTACGAGGTCAAGGTTACGGCGCAATGGGTATCTTTTGCATTCGCTCTTGACCTTGTATACCTTTATATTTTTAAACACTTGTATACAAATATGGTAAATATACAATGCAGTTATTGTGTATATTTTATTTTCTATAAACAGTTGCCTATGAGTTTCAGGAAAGTAACCTACAATAAATCGTATGCATTTCTTTTGCATCAGTAAAATTTTATTCACCAAACTACTATTTCCCCATACTTCAATTCCATACCGAATAATACTTTCGAAGTATGAGAAATAGATGGTCTTTAAAGTTTGCTTGTCGGTTATTTTGGCCATAGTTTTGAGGGAGTAGCAAGCGCTTCCTAGTTTCTTAATAATGTTGTTGATATGGTCATGCCATTTTAAATACGGATCTAGTTCTATTCCAAGAAAACGTATGGTATCAGATTTGTGTAATGGAAGATTCAGAGAATAGTCTGTAGATTTAAGTGCACGCCGAAAGATCATATAATAACATTTGTCTTTATTCAATGATAATCCATTCGCTGCAAACCACTCCGATAGATTTTTCCAGGCTGTGACCCATAGATATTAGCATTCACAGGACCGCAATCCGAAGACTGCAAATGCACTGCCAACCCTGAGGACTAAGATGGAATGCCTCTATGCTAGTAATTTCACCGGCTGTCTTATCCCCAAACCGGAACACAGCAATGCGAACACTGCTGCTTGGCGGTAGGTTAATGGATAAGATGGTGGTATCAACCCGGACGGACGCTGCACAAGGTCCTCCCACCCGCAAACAAACTTACAATTCTATCAACGTACCTATTATAATGTAGGTACCTAATGTGTTAAAGTCCCGCTTGACCCCATTAAGATTGCAAGGTTTCAAAAACATATTAAGGCACGCACTGTCCAAAACCTTGATCGTTTTACCTGAGTAATGAAATCGCCATTGGAGTGCCTGACGACCTGGCAGGTAGCGAAGTAGGTCAAGCCCGCCCTGACCGAGTATGCGGGTATTTCTAATCGCGAGCCCGTCAACACGATGTCCACTTTGTCCTCGGTGTCGGTGCTTTGGACTGACCATTGAAACTGTAAATACGTTTTGGTAAGAGAATAGCGGTTTTTCCTTATGTTTACGTGATACGTAACCAGAGCGTCAAAAAGAAAGTTTTAAAACCTGACTGTATATTTTTATACTGTCATCTACGAGTATAAACATTGTAATCATAATTACTTTATGATTTAAATCCAATATTTTGGCTTTTTAGGGTTTTGTACCTAAAGGTCGCCAACTATATCTAATCAATATCAGTGATTTTTTTAAACCCAGGTATGTCTATCCATGATTCGTTGTTCCTGCAGGCTTTCTAAACGCTTTGACGGTTCTTGAATGTGGGATATAGTTGCATTGGTTCTTACCCAGTGTGTAGAGGCTATATATGTATGTTCACGGATAGTACGTCGTGAGTCATACACTGCTCTCAAAGGGGAACAACGCGTGTTGTGACTCATCACGGCTGTGGAAGTAACGGCCGTAGACGAGCTGCCACAATAGGTAAGATTTTTATTGTACAAAATTACATAAATATTTCTGTCGTAAAGTGGCACAATGTTTGACACAACGTTAAATGTGACAGTTCGTCCATGGCCGTAGAACCGATGCATGGTGCTGTGTCCATGAATGTGTTAACTTGTTAACTACTATCACTGACAAAGCTGTTTTTAAACTTGTCACTTAGATAAGGTATAAACCTATTTCATCACGTAGTCCTCTGATCCAGTGGTTTACTGCAACCGTCGTCGTAAGATCATCGGTCCACCATGTGTGATTCTGTTATTATTGCGCCTTCCAATTCCAATGGTCGCCATTCCGGAACCGTACAGCCCCAACGACTATTACCTTCAATAGTTTGGCTTATCTTGAAGATCAAAAATGGACTTACATCGTAATCCTGTGTTGGATAACAGGTAGTGACCTGTGCCTCCATCGTGAACTCCACGTCAGCATACGTCTCCTGCCCGCCCACCAACAAGATGGACAGCATGTCTGGCCGCCCCTCCACGTTTACCAGCTCCTGCTCCCCTAGCACGTTGTCGATGTGGAACGACTTGGGTGTCTCTTCGCCGTCTGAGTTAGAAGCTGTTACGTTAAATATGTAGTTGACGCCGCGAAGCAACTGAAAAAACTAGAACCCTTATGTCTGGAATCAAGCATTCAAGTTTATTTAAAGAATGGCAAAGGGGTAAAATAAATCAACATGATTGGAAGGCCTATTTTAGTGTCGTACATTTAGCTGAAATGGATTACCATACCGAAGAGATTTAAATTAGGCTGTTTCAATAAATGCTTACTGCCTCTACACAGTAGGTAGATATAAAGACTGTAAAAAACAAAACAAAAAGAGTGGTAGGAAATTTTCTACGAGATCCCTATTTTTAATCCGCCCTATACCACCCAGTATTTCTTTTCCAAATAAGGACGTTTCAATAATGCAATACTACCTCATCATTCTCAATAGCATAGACAAAGGGTTCCGGCTGCGGGCTGTTGAGCTTCTTCTCTAGCGCGCGCGTCGCTCGCCACAGCAGCAGCGTGAAGCGCTGCGTAGGCGCAGGCAGCGGCGTCCAGCGCACCGACCACTGCATGGTCAGCTGAAGACCGGCCTTCGCGCGGAGACTGAGTGAGGGAACTATTGAGTTTTCTGACCAAATACGCGGTCGTTTAATAATCCACTACATCAATACCTAATCATCGCTTCTATTCTACTTGCTAAAATCTTATTGCTTTTGAAAAAGTAATAAGGTTTTACCGAGATGTTAACGTAATGTTTTTAACTCGACCAGGGATCTATTCAACACAGTAAAAACCAGGTCGTGTTTGAGCTGTTATCGTGTTGTCACCGTTTTGATAGCTCATATTTACTTGACAGTAATGGCCGCTGACGTCATAACAATAGCATAACTGATTAACTACGATATCGTTGTTACCGTCTAGAATAACGGCCCACTGTCTTAGTGCCAAGTGCTACTGTCAAGTAAATAAGAGCTATAAAAATGATGACAATACGACAACAGCTCAAACTCGATATGGTTTTTACCGTGTTGGATAGAGACCCTGCAACTTTACTGTCAAGTTCGTAAGAGCTGTCATAACGTTGACGATACGATAACAATAGGGAAAAATACAGTGTAGAGTAAGGCCACTGTACTAACCTGGCGAGTTATTATGACGTAGCTATGTAGTTCATTTTACGGCGAGCGTAAATGACAGAGCTATAGCAGTTATATAGCTCTGTCCTTTTCTCTCAGCGTAAACTGAACTGCATAGCTACGTCATAATAACCCCGCTGTAAAACGATTGACATGTCAGTTAACAGTCAAAACCATGTCACGACCATTAGAAACAAAGCATGTAATATTTTTAGAGAGCCGAGGCGCTAAATATCAGTCAACTGGCCGTTTAAAAGCAGACTATTGATAAATTTGAACTAGTCTGCATCAGAATTAGGCCAAACTAATTTGTGAATGATTTCGGAAATAGAATAGAGTGATTGAGAATTTTCAAGTGGAGTGTTATAAAATGATAAGTTTGCATTCCTAATTATGTGTAGATACTCTAAATCGTATTTTTGTGTCAATAATTTACAGTAAAAGACAATCGCAAAAGACATTTAACCTCGCACAAACAGTAGGGGTGGAGTTCAAAAAATTGGTTATAATTAGCAAATAGTGGCCGTAGTTAACTTTGTGTGACGAAAACTTTTTTCACCTCAGCATCAAGGTTTCAATGTGCACGTCATCATTTGTATTTATTGTGGTTTTCAACATTGAGTAAATACTCCACATTGTAGAAGGTTGCTTCGTTTGTGATAAATTAATCACATTTAATTTTTTTGCAGGTAATTGTCAATTTTACGGTGATATGTGTATCCGAACGTTTTATTGTTTGTTGCTTAACTTCGAATCAACTTGTTTCTATCTCTTGCTATTTCGTACCGAAGTGAAAGTGATAGCCCCAGCACTGCTCTCGGAATTTTAAAAGTTTAATTAAAAGTTACTTTGTGTCACGCTCGCAGTAAAACCGAATTTTGCTCACTGCCTTTAAACAGCAGAGCCTTTTTGAGGTGTTTAAATAAATATTACGTGAGTTATGATATCTTTACTTATGAACTTCGTCCTTGCAGGCTTTATCACTAAACAGACACAATAGTTATTTGTTCAACAAGAGAGCAAAGTTGGTTTTTGCTGCGAGTGATGATTTTGAATCCCGAGTAAGCGAAGGATTCTAGGTTAGAATCTGAAAGTGAAGCTGGTAGGGCCAACGCAGGTCTTCCGTTGTGACCATTTGGTGAATACACGACTAAATAACGACACGATCGCATATGCATCAATCACAAGCATTTTTGCAAAATACTAATAAAATAAAAAGTGGAAAAAATAAACATGAAACAGATAAAATCTGTCACTCAACTTGATAATGCCGTAGTGCAAACACAACTTTATACAGCTTTATGTAGTCTGTGGCTTTAAAAAAAACCTAACTAGGCCTTGTCTATGGCTATTGGCTACAATAATCCCGCTATTTTTGAAATGGTTAGTTCCCGATTCGCCGGATTCTTGTTTCGTCGGATTCCCGATTCGCCGGAATTTCATATATAAAATATGTGCCAGTCTGAACTTTTCCTTCAAGAATCCGGCGAAACAAGAATCCGACGAAACAGGAATCCGGCGAATCGGGAACTAACCTTTGAAATGCGTTCTGAAACTGCCCCCGCGGTTTATGTCACGAAATTAAAGATTGTTAAAACAATAACAAAATTATGTAGATACATGATAAACTTCTTATTTTTCATTAATTTTGTCTTCAAAACATTAAATAAAAAAAATGATTGTACCTACTGTATAAAATAGTTATAATAAACACATTTGAAACTTTAACAGATAGTTTTATTTGCGATTTTACGGTTATGTGTGCATCCGAACGTGCGTTTCTTTTTGGGCCTACTATGTGTGGAATTTGAAAATCGAACTTCGAATCAAGTGGTTTCTATCTCTCGCTTTTTTCCTATCGAAGTGAAAGTGCCAGAACCAAGTGAAGTTAAATTTTTTCGAATGTTGTGAGAGCCCCAGCACTGCTCACGGCATTAAAAAATAATAATTAAAAAGCTACTTTGCCTCTCGCTCGCATCAAAATTGAATTTTGCTCACTGTTTAAGCAGCAAAACCTGCTTGTTTGAGCTGCTGAGGTGAAAATAAATATTACGTGAGTTATGATATCTTACTTATGAACTTCGTCCTTGCAGGCTTTACCACTAAACAGACACAAAATTGATTTACGGCCGCACCCCTTAAGTGATTCATCGTTATCGTATCTTACGTGATGATGGTGTTGTCTGGTTTGGTTTGAGGCGCTTCGTCATCCTTAGGGCACATGAACTCAGGCGCAAGAACTCGGAACTCCGGCGGCTCCCCTACCTGTAACGAAAATACTAATATAACAATTGGGATAGACCAAAAAAAATAACTCACGATTTTTACATTCTAATTCGAAAGAATATGTAATTTAAAGAGGCCAATTTCATTAATTTTGTATTTGATCCATTAGTTTTGTTTGAATATCTTTATTTATTTAGCAGACATTTTATTGATGACATGATTATTTTAAATTTGGATTGGCATTTTCTAATAAGTTACAATAATTAAATGATATCTAATGATAAAAAGTGATTGTAATAGTGGAATAAAACATATAATTTCAAGCGGTTTTTGCCTAATCCGTAAGATACACCTAGGAGGGCTTCAAGCCAAAAACGAAAGTCAAACATAGGTCAAATATACTTTTGTCAAAAGGTCCGAAATAGATAAATATTTCAAAGACTTAAGTAATATAAAATAATGCAGAACGGTTTTATGACCCTATTCCTCGAAATGGTTTTCAAATTAGAGTAATTTAAAAAATATGAACAGTCCCAATTGAACTTTTGTGGGAAGGGAGTTCAAGGGGAAAGAGATGTTTGTCAAACACAAACACACACACACAAACTTATATTTGTTTGACTAGTTGATACTGACCGAAGACCGAAGAATGACTACGAAGTTAGCGGTCCCAGGTTCGATTCAAATAAGGTCAGGGTCAGGGTAAATATTTGTGTGACAAACGCTAGTGTTGGTTTCTGAGTCGGGTGTTTTCTACCTACATATAATATGTGTATAAGTATTGATTTCTCTATTTAAGTATGTTTATTGTTGCCTAGTACTCTTCTCAACAATGGTCTCTTGAAGCGCTGGTAGATGGTAGATTCAGACTTGTAAAAGTGCCTACAGGGCCTAAATACTTACAGAATAAATGATTTGATTTGATTTGATTTGATATAGGTCAAGCCTAGAGCTTAGTTTGGGACTATACAATCCGCAAAATTAAGTGCCGAGTCGGGTCATAAATCATCGGAATAATGCTTCTTGATCTCTTTCGAACCTGCACGGCCTTATGGAGCGGGCCGTGCAACAATAGTGCAGGAACAAAAAGGACCAAAAGCACAAAAAGGAATGTCGATAAAGGTAACTGACGTTTATTGCCCGTCTCGCCACTTAATTTTTCGGATAGTATAGGTAAATTTTTGGTCAAAATTCCCACAATATTTATTTATATTCAATATAGTTTACAAACTGGGCTGTTTGGTCCTTTGGACCGAACTTGATTACTGGTTATTACTGTTATTACGGGTTACAGAGCTGCTAATATAGGTACTTTGTTCTCAGTACATTATTATTTACTTTGATGACATAATGGTAGTTCTTATTTACTACCATAAAAGCTACTTTAACAATTATTAAATTTAATTACGATGCATAAACAAGATGTAGCCCCAGAGGGGTTATTGTCTAGGGCACTCGAAATCGCAGTCGGCTTCAAAGTGGAACAATTGTTTTCATTTCGTATGCAAACAAGCGTTCGATTTTCAAAATAAAAACGATTGCGAGTGCGTTAGAAAAGAGACCCTCTGGTCTTCTATTGTACTCGGTTAAACCATATTGCCTGTGAGATGACAACGTATGGTCAACGTGGTGATAGCTCTTATTTACTTATCAGTAATGGCATCCGAGTTAAAGTTATACCATAACAAGTCAAAATCAATATTGTTTTACCTAGTAGAATTGAGGCCCACTTCTGGTCTTAAAACCTAGGTTGGCTAAGTTTTGCAACACCACGTTATTATTATTTGAACACTTATAATAATTAATAACCCATATTACAAAATAAGGCTCGAGTGCAAGAAGTAATTGGGATTGTTCATATTTTTACAATTCGAAAAGCATTTCGAGGAATAGGGTTTTATTTATTCGGATATTTCGAAAAAAGTATATTTAACCTTTGTTTGACTTTCATTTTCGGCTTGATGCCCTTCTAGTTGTTTCTTACGGGTTAGGCGAAAACCGCTTGAAATAGTATGTTTTATTACAATATTAAAATCATTTTTTATCATTAGATATCATTTAATTGTAGTAATTTACTAGATAATGCCATTCCAAATTAAAATTAATCATGTCGTTAAAACTATTGGGACAAATACAAAATTAATGAAATTGGTCTCTTAAAATTATCTAATCTCAATTTTAAGAGAAATTAAGTATTGGGATACTAATATGCTGGTAAAAATTGTGGTTACTGAATTATCAACAACTTTTTAAAGTTGTAAAAAGATAAAAAAAAAGATAAAAGACATTTATTCAGTAAGAAGGCCACACGGGCACTTTTACACGTCAAGAATCTACCAGCGCGTTGTAATTCTGTGGCTTTACCTAGCCCACTGGGATTACAGGCGGGAAGGTATGTATGGTCTCTTAAAATTATCTATTCTTTCAAATTAGAATGTAAAAACTGTCAGTTCGTTTTTTTGGTCTATCCCAATTAACAAAGAACGTAATAAATATAAGCTTTAATAAATTTATACAATAAAGACCACTTTTACACTTACCACATAAAGTTTTGCCAAAGTAGACGCACATAATATATAACATAAAATATTATTTAACATCGGATTACTTTTATCACCACCAAAATTGTTACAAAGTTGTGCACTACACTGAACTGCAGCCCATTGAATATCAATTTTACAAATGCAAGCTTTCACTATGCGTGTTCTACCGTTGCATGTGGAGCGTTTTAATTACGTTGAGTTTTGAATGCAATTCAATTATTCAGATAGATAGCTTTTAATAATATCGTCATTTCGATTTTTACCATTGAGCTAGACGAGTTTAACAATCACGGAAACATAAATACAAACATAGAAATTCGTCCTCTTTTGAAATAAGGTGTGATTTAATGTATGTAGTACCTATGTGGTAATATAATAAAACAGCTGTTTGCTTATAAATCCGCCATTTTATTATTATTTTATTAATGGCCTTTGGCAGTGACTTGTTTGTTCAACTCGGTCCATAGCATCCATTCAGCCTCTACAAGCGAACCAAGAAATAACCATGCATATATACCCACATTAATACAATACTAACGTGGGTAAAAATAGGTCAATAGAGTTACACCTCTTCTTGGGCAGTTAAAAACTAGAACATTATGGGTTTAATTTCAAGCCTTTGTCCGTCTTTGTGTCTGCCTGTCTACCTGGTATCGCCTAGCCAATTTCAACGTGGTTTATATCACGTTACAGAAAGTTACGTTAACGTTATAAGCACAAAATCCTTTCCCAAACGCGTAATTGGAACATTTATAGGCAGATAAGGGGTTCAAACACATAACACCTCTTTTTTGTACGGGATAGCTAAAATACGAGTCTATAAGTTATAATACAAACCTGCATGCACACTCTTCGTGTTGAATTCCATTAATACGGAGAGCGCTAATTAAGTCTTTAATTAGTATCACGTGACCAGGATCCCTGTTCCACTTCCTGACTACTTTTTTACGATACTCCTCTTTATTGTCAAGTGAATAAGCACGTAACGTTAAAAATATATTTATACGTTGTTTCATGACAATATTGGAAAGGACGTTTACTTGTTTGCCTTTTAAAAATAAACCAACTGTATGTAAAAGTTAGTAAATACCAACGTAAATCCTATTAAACCTTAATCGGACCGACCTCTCATTAATTACGCTCACTGCTGTTTGCAACCATTAATTGCTGAAAATTTGCAATTACGTCGAGCATTACGGCGAAATATATATTTACATTGTAATATTTATTTAATAACCTACACTTTTCACAGTTCTAATATATTTTAATTGAAATATAAATAGAAATGATACTGGATTTGGAAGCGTAACCTCGTCCCTGTAGAATAGAAACGTCATACACAGTGTTCTTGGAAGTGTGGATCAAATTAAACACTGACGTACAGGCGGTCATTTCCAATAATTTTAACCGATAAGTGCCATTTTTTCGGTCTCTGCGGTAATGTACTATTACCGAACAATTGTTTTCGCGTGTGATATCCACGGACTTATTGCTCTAATAAGTCCATGGGAGTGTCTATAAACAACATTCGCGAAATACACCTTAAGAGGATTGAAAGCCATCAATTAAAAAATTAGAATCATCCTAGGTCCCAGGGGATAATATTATTTATATTATAACTTTTGTAAGTTTGTACTTATAACACGATAAAGGAAACCTTTTTCTCCACTTTATCTAAAACTAAAACGAAATCGAATGAAACTTGGACTATCGCGGCGGCCGAGTTGGAGGTAATTTAATTACTCCGTAAAAAACAAAGAAACTTGCTCAGCGGCTGAATGATTGGAGCCACGTGACTTGCTTGCACGGGGGTCCATTAAAACACTCGAAGTGATTCTATTTGATGAGCAGATTATAAAACTGTTGGAAACTAAGGCCAGTTAAGATAGGACGGTTAGGTTATACCTATATAAATAGTTATAGCTATATATCTCTATGAGGCGCGTTAAGTATTGATAATATTCTGTGAAATAATTTAGGATTCTTGGGTATTTAATGGATGGAAAGTACATATGCAACTGCAGAAAATATTCAAAAGTTAGTTAGTAGGTACATCTCTTTAAAATAACATAATTGTACAAGTGGTAGATACACATTCCATAGAACCATACATATGTACCTATATACATACACGTCAAAACCATTAACCTTCTCTTTCGGCAGTCGGGTAAAAACAAATGACATTCATTATTATATTACAAGTCCGCTATTAGTCATTTTTACCGTTTTTTAGGTCGACCTTTGTTTTGAAAGCGTCCTTACGTAATAATAAAAAAAACTGTTTTCAGGGCCATACTTTCAAGGTCGCTTTCACGTTATAAAAACTACTACACCATCACTAGTGCGATTATATAATTTTAGCACTTAAGATCAGGGAATAAGGGCTATGTTTATTTATGTTTCGGTTGTCCAGTCGTGGTAAGTTACTGCTGTATAACACCCGTCTAATGATTATTCTGAAGGGCAATAAATAAACAACGTAGACTTTACCAGGTCAACGTTTCACAATAAGAAGTCACGCGATTTTAGACCGTGTTTTAAAATTTACAATAATACAAATAGGTATTATAAAAAAAAGTACTAGACCATGCTTTATACACATAGGTACCTACTTATATCGCAATTACCACATACTAAAAAGTAACATGTTTATTATTGTGTTGTTATGTTTTAAAAATAATTTGGGAATACCGCCTTTTACCCTTCCGTAATGTTGTTTTGGTCTACCTCGTAGTTTACTTTGTACCTAACTGTTTAATGAATACGGCAATACGGCCTTTAACGCCACCTACTTTAAGTTAGACCAATCTCTACAAAGTTCCACCGTTATATGTTAGATGGCGCTTTTGCTGCGCTTTTCTTAGCCAGATATAAAATGGTTTAATAATTAATATTAACGCTGTTCAAACATTAATTATGGTTCTCGTTGATATGCAACCTGTTAAAGTATCGGTACTCTTTATATTTGGAAACGGAAATTAAACAACAAATAATGGACATTGACGCACGGGCTCGCACATGCGCGGTGCGCTAATAGTCGAATCGAGGTTGTTTGTCACCCGAACGCGGGCGGAAACAGCCGAGCAGTGCCGAACCAACCGCTAACTGGGACTCACGTTTGTCCGGCCGAAACATTATTGACCATTTCCTGCGGCTGTCTCAAGAAAATACCTCATTCGTTGTTAAATGTGAGGTAAAACGTACACAAACAAGTGATATAACAGTGATTTAGTGACAAATAAAGGAGAAACTGTCTCAAAAGACTATTTTGTGGTATAGTTTTACAGATATGTTCATAGTTACCGCATGTTTACGAGTATCAGCAGTTAGTGGGATTGCACTAATTAACACTAATTAAGCGACTGATACCTGACACTGCCCTGTTTGTCGATAATAAGGAGTGGTTCAACACACAACGAACTAACAATAAAATATTAACCCTGTGAAAATAATTTAAAAAAAATGCCGACAACAACGAAACATGAGAACATCGCTCTACTCAACATGATGTCCTCGGACAACCTGGATGATGACCTGAAGAGTGTCCAGCTCCACTTTCCGTCCGATCGGCGATTGCAGAGTGATGGCGCATGCGTGGAGCAGAGGGTGAGGACGTCCCGCGGGGACTTGCTGGTGGCCGTGAGGGGAGACCGCTCCAAGCGTGCCATAATCACCTACCACGACCTTGGGCTGAACTACGCGGCCAACTTTCAAACGTTCTTCAACTTCGTCGACGTGAGAGCCATTCTAGACCAATTCTGTATCTATCACGTGAACGCCCCCGGCCAGGAAGAGGGCGCCGCTCCACTGCCCGAAGATTACATCTATCCCACCATTGATGAACTGGCTTCACAGATTGACTTCGTCCTCGGCCATTTCGGTATACGATCCTTCATTGGTTTCGGAGTAGGAGCTGGTGCTAATATTCTAGCGCGGTATGCTCTCGTTAGTCCTCAAAAAGTAGACGCGCTCGCTTTGGTTAACTGCACTTCTACTCAGTCCGGGTGGACTGAGTGGCTTTACCAGAAAATCAACACAAGACAGCTGCGGGCCAACGGGATGACCCAAGGAGCTTTGGACTACCTCATGTGGCACCACTTCGGGCGCAGCACTGACGACCGCAACCACGACCTGTCGTACGTGTACAAAGAATGCTTTTCACAAGTGAATCCGATCAACCTGTCGATGTTCATCGACGCGTATTTACGCCGCACGGACTTGGGAATAGCGCGAGATACGAACACGATTAAGGTCCCCGTGCTGAATATGACCGGCTCGTTGTCGCCCCATGTAGATGATACGGTCACTTTTAACGGCCGCTTGGAGCCGTCCAAGACGTCCTGGTTGAATATCTCTGACTGCGGGATGGTGCTGGAGGAACAGCCGAATAAGATCGCGGAGGCTTTCAGGCTGTTCCTCCAGGGCGAGGGTTACTGCAGGTAGTCACGTTGTCGGCGACAACGACGCAAGCGCGCCCGCTACTCTATAGAACGCACACGACGCTTACACGCGAGCTTTACGATACATTTGATGTACCTAGACACATTGCAAATGTAGAGATGAAAAAAATGTTGTTCCTTGTTTTAGATGTTTATCGAAATAAATATGTTTACAGCTTATGTGTATACTCATTGACCTCAATCCTAATTTTACAGCTGAATGGGACCCTACCCGCCTAATAAGGGAGGCAATGAAGGCGATGCTGATTCGATCTTGGTCTTGGTAAGAGGTATAAAACATGGGATAATGTCTCATCAGGGCCTCTATTATACTTTGTTATTACCCCTATTTGTAATCGTCTACGAATTGGTCAGCTTTACTGTAAAGTTAGTAAGAGCTTGATACCTAATGTTTATACATAACGATACCAATAAGGGTAATGACATTGCAGAATATATAACACCATACATATTTTAGATTGCTACACCAATGTAAAATATGTACGGCTTTCTATTCCCGAAACCAATGCCAAAACTTAACATGGGGTGTTTTAAATTCCATCACTAACCCAGCGTAACAGATACTTAGTTACTTTATTGAATGAAACTTCAAGCTGTTTTCAGATTTATTAGGCTTCTAATTTGATCTGAGTTTAAACTAATGCGTTTGTCCTTTACTAGTTAAACGCGAAATAGTTTGAATAGCTTAAATATAGCGCCACCCCATGAGCATCATGAATCATCACAAAAAAACCCTTACGTCGGCCAGTTGATACTTTTTCCACTTTCAGAATATATTTTTAAATGGAAATTCGGTTAATTTGCATTCTAATTTATTCAATTTATTCAAATTAGGCCATTAATCCAAATTGAATTCGGCCTGCCATTCAATTAGCGACCATTTCGATATTAATGTAGATGTATATCTCCACTAGACAGCCAGCCCACTGCATTGTACAGAACTACAAATATTCAGTACAATGGAAAACGCCGCTACTTATGGCTACTCTGCGTTAACGTAACGCGAAGGCTTTCTTGGAACAGAAAATCGATGTAGAATTTCTTATGATTATGAAATTGTATCGATCTCGACTTTCAAATGAATAATTCATATGAAATGCTGCCTTTTTTTAGTTGCCCGTCCGAGTAAAATTCGCTTACCGCTATTCCCTCGGGAAGCTTTAAGCTATCTCCATACCAAATTGTACTTAATAAAATTTGCCAAGATGATAGAGTTGATCATCCATCAAAATTTCAAGGCGTGCAGTATTTTTGGGTTATGTAGTCAAACTAGGAAATCTTACTATTTCACCATGTCCGTCTGTCTGTCTGTCTCAGTAACTATTAGCCACAAAATTGGAATGCACATTATACGTGGTGGCCGGGATATAGTGGTCAACCTTTGAATTACATTTACGTGATATTGTATTTTTGAAAGGACCTCATTCGTCCTCTGATGTATAAGTACATTTCGAACGAATGTAGGTAGGCGTCCAACAAGATGGAGTGACGACGACCTAAGGATCGCGGGAACGCGGTGGATGCGAAAAGCACAAGACCGGTCTGAGTGGAGAGCCTTGGGGGAGGCCTATGTCCAGCAGTGGACGTCTTTCGGCTGACATGATGATGATAAATTACACTGTGATTCGCCTTTTCTATTCAAAAACGTGTTCTAATCGTATCTGTAGCACGAAACCTTAAACTAAGATACCTTTACATTTTTATACAGAGTGTTTGGCAGTCGGTTGTGGGGGTTTTAAGGGATGATAAACTATGGATGATGATGTACTTATACCTACTTCACTTGTACTACACCATAACGTTGCGGAAGTAAACATCAATGTCAACTTATAAAAACTTAATATTAAATACAGACGCGCATATACTTCTATGAATATTTTTTCGATGATGTTACGTAAACGTTACTTTACTTGGAAGGTAAATTCAGGCTTGGGGTACAGAAATAAGATTTAGTTTCGTGTGTTAGTTATAAGAAAATCAAAATCAATCAATGCCATTCCTTCAAAAAAAAGTGGACAGGTAGAGTGGCACATAGGGGAAGATGGGGTGGATTCGTACACTTTTTACTCAAAGCCGTGTAAAAAAAAAACTAACCGCTATTTCAATATGAGATGAATGCTACTTCATCATCCACTTATTTGGCTATAATAATTTTGTATTTCAGTTTTGATACAAAGCAACTTTGCCAAGATATAATGGTTTTCCCAAAAATGGGAATTGTACGAATGCACCCCATACGTGGGGTGCCTTCATACACTATTCGTTTTTTTCCCAGGATTCATTGGATTTTCAGCAATTTCACCTGTTTTAGTCATCTTTTAGGCATATCTTACTGACCTGGTTTTGTAATTATAATTATTCTTGATATACAATTTTTTAACTTATGTGGGGTGCATTCGTACGGTATAAAATTACATACATTTTGACTGTACGAAGGTACCCCAACCAAAACGATCAGAAAAATAATCGAAATAGAAAATAACCGTTAAAGTAATCGCAAAACCATTGTTCACATATTAATCTCAAACATCTAATTACCAACTGTATACAAAGTTTTTTTCTGATTCAAGTAAAACTTATTAGAAACAGACGCATTCAAAGGAGAACCAAAAATTACTTTCGGGTCGCGGAAACACATATTAATTATTTCTGGCGAAATATGCTGCTGCACTGCCATCACTTTTGGAGGGTAGCCTATGCATATGAGCGGCAGTCACGCATATAAATATGAACACTTCAGCATGATGGATAGTCGAGATATGACCACTGTACGAATGCTCCCTTTGTACGAAGCCACCCCATCTTCCCCTATGTATTATATTTTATTCAAATGGCGTGTCGCGCTAGGTAACATTTTTAAACTGATGCTATATTTACTTTAACCGACATCAAAGTCGTTTAACGAATGTCAATCCTGTATCATAATGTCGCTTCAGTGATTCTTCGGATTCTTCCTTTCCGGCGCGGCGTCGATATTGCCCAAGTCGTTCGGTCTAGTGATTCAATAAATATGTATGTATGTATACTCTTTATCTGCTCTCCTATTGTAATTTGTACACTTAATAAAATGGACTATAAGAAGTGCTTTATTCCTACATGTAAAAATGACTCGATCAATAGCCCAAACAAGCTCATTGTACGAATAAGGGAAGACCTAAGGGAAGAATGGTGTCGGCAAGCTAACGTGGAGTACTTCTCAGTTTACACCATGTATTGTTGCGAAGACCACTTTGATGTAAGTATATAGGCTAGTTATAATGGGTTGTATTCAATATTTAAAATAAATTTGTTTGCCTCCTTGTGCTGGCATACTTATCACTGTTAGTTAACTCATCTAAATAATAACATTTTCACAGGTAAAGGAAGACTTAAGGAACTTCAACACATTTAAGTTGAAAAACCGAAGACCAATTTTTAAGACAACAGCCAAACTTCGTTTAGGCATCAATTTCGCGGATCAGGTACCTACTTATTTTAAAGGAAAGTCGTGGTAATTGGAATAATAGACACCATGTCATGTAGGTACCTACATATTGTGAATAGGATTTTAAAATTAATTATTGTTCTGTTTTTATAGTGTATACAGCAATAACATTAGCAACCAAAAGAAATATTATAATTATAGGTTTTAATTCAAATCCACAAACATTACCTCTATACTTATATAATATTAGTATATAGATTTATATAGGTTTAAGATCATTTATTCCCATAAGAATTTTTACAATTCACTTATATGAGATAAAAACATTATAACTGAGAGTTACAAACTAAATCTAATGAGCGCAGAGCTACTTACAATTTTTTTTTAATATAACGCTTTAATTCCAGGTTCCCAATGAATTAAATGAAACACAACCAAATGGTTCTGAACTTTTGAAAGTGTTACTAGACAAATCAACAGTAACAGGTAAAAGAAGGAAATATGATGATATCAACATGCCTGCCACGTCTGGTGTAACTGTTTCAGTCAAGGTATATTAAGATGTGACTAAAAAATTTAAGATCTTACCAGTGTACAGTAACTGTACTACTGTAGTACTGAGAAACTGTTACTCAGTGAGTGTAAGATCGCTGCTGTTGAGATAATTCCTAATAATTTGCAATAATGTCATTGCCACATTCTATCCCCATCCACCACCACTATCCTTCCACCCATCCGTCCATTCAACCTTCTATCTAGCACTCATGAAGCAACACATACTTATTGTAGTAAAAATCAAAATCAGTCCAGTACTTTCTGAGTTCAGCCCGAACATATTGATTGGAGTGATGTGAAATGTTGGTTTATAATAAACTTTATAAATTAATTACTTGTCTCCAGGTACAGGTTGCTGTTCAAGCTACTGTTAAAATGGTTGACAAGGTAACCAATTCTAAACTTAAGAAAACCACTGTTGGAACTGCAGAAAAATACATGCATTTGTCAGATGATTTATCAGCAACCACAACCGAAACTCCTTCCTTGTTTGGCTGCACTTCCGAAACAGAAACCACAGATGTTGCACCACATAGAGACTACCAAAGAAGGAAAATAATGTTGGACATGATCATAAAGAAACCCAAAATGTATTTAGGCTTACCTAAATCGTACCTTTGGCTCATTGAGCACATAATCGAGAAAAGCTCACCTAAAATTGAGTACCTTAGCATAATTGTGACCTTGTTGAAAATAAGGCAGAATGATACTCTTGAACGAATAAGTGATGAATTCGAAATTTCCAGGACAAAACTATCAAATATGATTCTAACTGGTGTAGAAACTTTAAGTAACTTCTTTCAAAACTTAATCGTATGCCCATCACCAAGTGAAATAAAAAAAAAATTGCCCTTAGTATTTAAAATAAGATATTCTAATGTACAAATGATAATCGATTGTTTTGAAATACAAATTTCCAAACCATCCAACCCATTAAGGCAGGCACAAACGTGGTCCCAATATAAAAATTGCAATACAGTGAAATATTTGATAGGTTGTACACCTCAGGGACTAATAAGTTTTTTTTCGAAAGGCTATGGTGGAAGAATATCTGATAAAGCGATTGTTGAAAATAGTAACTTGTTAGATATTCTTCAACCAAATGCTGTTGTACTAGCTGACAGAGGTTTTAAGGAAATTGAAAGTCTTCTAAATTCTCATGGTGTTAAACTTTTAAGGCCACCTAGTGTATTCACCGGAGTAAAGCAGACTCTAACTGAATCCTTGCAAAGCAAAGTAATAGCCAGTTTGAGAGTACATGTTGAAAGAGTCATTAGACGTGTTAGAGAATTTTCAATCTTAAAACCACACTCTACAGTCACCTATAACTATGTGCCTTATTTAGATGAAATTGTAGTTATAGCCTGTGGATTAATTAATCTTCAAGGAGAAATAATAAAAAGTGCGTGATATATACTGTTTATTTCATTAATTCATCATTACCTATTTAAATGGCATATTTTTTATTGTTTATGTTTATGATATTTAAATAATGTAAATTAATGTGTATACCTACACCTTAATTGCTATTTAAAACACAAATCTTAAACCAAATGCTCTTCAATTTGAAACTACAAAATATGTTTATCTAACAGGGAAAGTTTTGATAAACTTTATGTTATGCCAAAAGCAGAACATTTTTTGGCAATGGTAGGTATATATTTTTCTAGCTTTTAGCACTTTTTAATAGTTTTGGAAATATATATCTTTCCCAAAAATGTTCTGCTTTTGACAAAACATTTGTTATATAAACTTCATCAAAGGTTTATATCATCATATCATATATTAAATGAACCTTTTTTGTAGTTTCAAATTGAGGGTCAGCAACACAAAAAAGACCCTTATATTTTTTGCATGCTAGCATTTGGCATTGGATTTGTGTTTTGAATTTGTTTTGAATGGCATTATTTTTAATATAGGTTTTAACTGCCTTTTCTGTTGCGGGACATTTTATTTCTATGACGAAATCATCAGTGACTCCATCAGGGGATGCTCCTGTGATTCCATTAATTAGTACAATGCCTGATTTGTTAATCTTAATGTCCAGTATTTTTTCAGTTTCATTGAGTACAGCAGTTTCTAATTTTCTGCCACGTCGTATTTCTTTGGTTTCGGGAACTTTGTACCCACCCAAAATTTGTTCCACTAGTGATCCATCTGCAGTATTGCAGTGGGCAGCTTCATGCAATTTTGATGCTGTCAATCTTCCCTGTCGTATGCTGTGCCAGTATTTGTTGTCAGATTGCCCAGTGGTATTTTTATTAATCTTATCTATTACATTTTTACTAATTATACTTGATAAGTAGTTTTTGAAACTTGTGTAGTCATGTTGTGCTGTTATTTCCACAAATTCTACTGTTAAATCAAATATATTAAAGCTTTGATGGAGCTGATTTGAAGACTTTGGATTGTGTTCATCACAACCCAGAATGAGAGAGTTTACCATTTTCCGTTTTTGACATTCCTCAATAAAACTTATCAAAACATTGGGGTCTTTAGGGCTCAATTTTGGTCTTTTGGCCTTGGGGAAAATGTCCTTGCTGGAAATATGTTCTGTGCGGGCCGTGGCGAGTGCGGGCTTGTTCCAATAGCACACCGTAGATGTAGAAGCTGGCTCCGATGTTTTATTTGCCAACCAAAATAGAAGCAGCAAGGAGTGCTTACATCCACCTGTACACAAGTAAAATTTTGGTATAAGTAACATTTCTGCAAAATGCTACATTCGAAATCATACATATTTGTACATCAGTCAAATATACACTTATATCAAATATGTATACTAAACTTAATTGTCAATAGTATGTATGTAATTATGTAAACTTTTTATGGCACAAAAATAACACAATTTAAAAGGGAAATTACAAGTGCAGCATCATTTTTTAATGTAAGCAACAGGTTTAGTAGCACAGCTTCTATTAAACTAATATGCTTTTTTTACAATCCCATCCCAGCTTAGAAAATACAGAACAATTAAAAGAAGATGCATTAATTACTATCCAATTTAAAACAATACACACACATTTATTTATGTATGTATACATATTATTATTAATATTATATTTATAAACTGTGCAATACTTTCTGTCAAGTCCTTTCTAAGGCTAAAAAAACAGGAGTATACAATATCACAAGATCAAATTAATATACATTATAAAGGGATAATGTTGGTGATCTTGTGATATTGTTTCAGCAACACAATGTATGATTAAAAATACATATACATACATACATACCTTCACGCCTGTAATCCCAGAGAGGGGTAGGCAGAGCTACAGAATTACCTACAACTTTAAAAACTTGTTGATAATTCTGTAACCACATTTTGCACAAATAGGCTAAGATGTTTATCAGCATATTAGTGACAGGTTGCAAGCCCATCGCCTAACGGTACTACAAGCCTTTATTCCCTTAGTCGCCTCTTACGACCTCCACGGGATGACATGGAGTGGCACTATTCTAACCCGGCAACCACACGGGAAAAAATACATATAATAATATATATTCACCTGCTGATGCTGCACAATCAGCACAAGTGGAGTCGATTATAGACTCATTAGCTTCATCGATTTTGCACATAACTGTGTACGGTTTCGTTGTGACTTTGTGTTCGGGAACAATTCTCGCCTGAACTGTGCACTCGCTTCCCGTTCGTCGCACTTGTACATATCCAACAGCGTTTTTAAGATAGGAATCACGTGAGGATCTGGAACATGATACTCATTATTAGCTGTTAACTAATTATAATAACACATTATTGATTATGAATATATGGCGCGTTTTACTAATTTCAGTGCACAATACTTACATGAGAATTTTTGCTCCTCTTATTTCAGCCAAATTGTGTTTATTGCTTGAAGCGATGTACTCCATTATAGCCACGTGTCTCACCATCGGCAAGTTACGAAAGTCGGCTTTAATAAAGTCACTTTCGGTCATATTTTTTAGGATTATTAACAAATCAAACTTTGAAATCGTAACGCACAGAGTTCGTGACAAGACCACAGATTATAAGGGTATGTCGACAAGACGTTGACGTTGACAAACCAGCAACAGTTTTTTTTTGTCGTTGCAATGTCTTCCTAAAAACGATAAATGTAAAAAAAAATAGAAAAAAATATTTAAATTAAACGAAGCCACAAAATTCATAAATATTCAAATTAGTACCTTAAAATATATTGTATTTTCAAGTTAATGAACAAAAACCACACATTAAAAATAATGAACAATCCCAATTGTAGGCTACAATAGCTATAAGATTGCCGCCGGAACTACGACGCGATGACTCATCATATTAATTTCACATAACTCGAGGCTTGTATTCAATAATGGCTTAAGTGTTTTAGAACGAAAACTGAATTGAAGTGAGTCGTTTTCGGTGCACTCTGTCAGATATGGAATCGTCTGCCGCCGCCATTAGACAGTCACAATCAGTTGATTCCTTAAAAGACACATTGAAGAAGTTTTGGCTTGACTCTAGCTTCTAAATATTGTATCAACTGTCCTCTACATAAGCATAGTTTAAATTTAGTTCATGTAAGTTTAAGTATGTGTATAAATTTTGTATATTTCTATATCTATTTATGAAGATATTTAAATGTATTTATTTTTTAAAGTGTGGTTTTATTTGTTAGTTTAATTTTCATGTTATTTTCCTAAATAAAGTTGTACACTTGCCTACTCAATGCACAACCTTTCACTTTTTTCAATCACTCAAGGGTCAGCTGGAAGAGATCCTTTAAAGGGTTAAGTTCGCATTTGTCCATTTTGTACATTGTATTGTTTTTTTTTGTACAATTAAGTGTTTACATACATAAATACATGGATGTCTAATTTATCCAATTCCTTACGGTTTTTATAGGAGCTAGTATGTCATATCACTCATAGTTGTGCGTATAGAATAAATTGGCCACTGTCACTATACATAATTATAATTATTAAAATAATATAGGTACCCTTTAATGCACGCCGCCACCGAGGAGTTCTTAAAGATGTATACCACACATACGAAATATCACAGCGATTAAAGTGACAAGGTACTAAAGTGTATAGGTACATCTTAAGACATTTCATATCTTGTACAACATTGCGAAGTAGGTACTTTAATTTAATAACACTAACAATAGGATCTACTCGAAAAAATAACAAACATTTATTATGACATAATTTGTTTCTTTAATATGCACACTTGCCGACCCTGTATATTCTTGATGTTCGCGGGGTTCGATTTCTAACCGGTGTTCGAACCCTTTTTGTAGACTATATTAATATTCAGCAGGAATCTATTATTTTCTTTCCCTCCTTGTATTTTACAATAACGCTGGCTCATGTAATTCAATCTGCCAGACACGCAGTTCTCGGGCGGCGAGTTTTAGTAAAATCGTTTCAGAATTAGCTGACCGCCGCGGTTTGGGGCAATATTCAGATTTTTGTTGAATCATTTTTAATAAGATAAAAGATTGGTTTCAATTTTTAATCCCGAATCTTTTATCAGACAAGCGCAGTCGGGTAGGTAAACTAATTAAAAATACAGTATACCTATAGGTACTTATTATGTCTATATCTTATCTTTATGCCAATGCCAATAAATATTATGTGGACTATATCAAAGTAACATTGTGCACGGGTATACTACAAAATCGACCCCTGTAATAATAATAATTCCGAAATGATCAAAATCCGATTTTCGTAATTCCGAATTATAAGTGCGACCTAACCTAAGTGTAGCAATCAAGTTATGCGTTTCATCTTAAATACCTCCAGAATCACATGGTTTCCGGGAAAATGAAAATTCTGCCAAATGAATATTCAGAACGGAACGGAAAACGGAATTATAGTTAAGCTATACCCACTGGAAACAAATTCATAAGTCTCTTACATTTTGATTGTTGTCACATATACGGGTAATTATCCCAACCACATTTTTTAAGCGGCGGACGTGATAATTGGGGTGTAAAGTACATTTATTGGAAAACTATTTATTTTCTAGGAAATCTTACACAAAGTACCATGTTGAGCCAAAGTTAAAATTGTTAATAACATATCATGTTTATAGTAAAAAAAAAAACAGTCCAAAATCAATTTTGGTGTCGTGTCCAGTACTTGTCGCATACACTGACATACCGTGGTACAAAGTTATTAAGCCTCAACTAGATTGATATTTTAGTTACCTCTATTCCCTATTAAAAGAAAAGAAAAAAAGAAACTGGGAACAGTGTAAATAAAACTGTCCTTGCGAAATAGTAAATTTTGGTGGTGTATATTGATTTTATGATCGAACGAAAAGTGATTAAACAAACAAATATGGCGTCAGTCGTTCGTTCAGTTCCAGCGATAGATTAGATGGTGAAAGATTTATACCGTCTTGCTGCATTTTCCCTCTAAGTACATAAGTATCTAATTTTGGTGGTACGAAATACATTTTTATAAATGTGATAACTTAGATAACTTGTTATTTTGCAAAAAACACAATTGTGTTTAAATTATTTTGAGTATGTTATTGGTGTTTTTTTAACTACATGAAGTTAAATTTGTATAAAACTAAAATATTCACGTTAAATAAAATAAAAAAGTACAAGTTCTAATTTTGGTGATACAATTTTGGTGGCTTTTCCTAAGACACCAAAATTGTCAGAATTCCTTGTTCCACCAAAATTATATAAACACCAAACAATATCCATTTATTATATTAAAAAAATACGTTGTTGGTTTTAAAAAATAACAAGAATGATTCCCTAACGATTATTATTTTAACTATCCCGATATGTCATTATTGATCGTGTGTTTTTCTTAGAAAAGTAATTTTGGTGGATAATAGCAATTTTGGTGGTATATAATTAGTAAATTCGATATATCTTAAAACGACTTGGTTTAATGAAGGGCCATTTTAACACTGTTTTAATTATGACTAATGACGTCCCTTACACTTAAAATTGTGAACCCTACTGACAAAATAAAAAATACCACCTAAATTAGGATAATTTGACGCTTGTTGAAATTAACCCATACATTGTCCCGAGCGGCCTACGGATCACAGTACGGACGGAGACCAGTAGTTTGGCCCTGAACCAATTGTAGCGTTGTCTTTATTACTACACCTATAGGGACTGCATGCCTAAAGTTGATCCTTATTTATACTTATTCATATCCTTGCAGCCAAATTAAAATCACAGGAGCAAAGTTTTTTCATTGAATAAACAAAGGGAAAATAAACTGAAATCGAGTTTTTTTTGGAAAAACAACGTTTTATCCAACACACTTGTTGCTGACTGTACTTCAAACATGATCAGTGATAGTGGTGATAGTACGTGATAGTTAATTCGCTTTTAAAAGGCGACTTCAAAATTCGAAGTACCGTAAGTACCGTAAGTATTCAAAGTAAGTTGTATTGTCATCAAAATTGCCTGAGCAATCGAGTCATGCACTAATTTAAGTCAATTAGACTATACATATATAAGTAGGTTGAGATGTAGAATGAAATCGACTTCTTAGATTTGATTACTTACCTACAAGTTAGTCACAGGTAAAACTACAGTGTGTTAAAATCTACAACATTTAACTTCGATTTTAATCGACAAAATACAGAAGTTGGAACGGTAGCCTGTAATCATTTTTGCCCCAGACCGTTTATCTAATTGTATAAAGTTGTTCAACCGGACGAGTTTGTTCTATCGCGGGGCCATTTCTGTCCCTTGTAGGTCAAGGGTGAAACCTTTGAGTACAACATCGATGTAAGTCATTTTTTTTTTTTTTTTTATTCCATGGGAAGGCAAACGAGCACACAGGCCACCTGCTGGTAAGTGGAAACCTGTGACCCATAGACATTCGCATTCACAAGACTGCAAATGCGTTGCCAACCCTGAGGACTAAGATGGAATACCTCTATGCTAGTCATTTCACCGGCTGTCTTATCCCCAAACCGGAACACAACAATGCGAACACTGCTGCTTGGCGGTAGGTTAATGGATAAGATGGTGGTACCAACCTGGACGGACCCTGCACAAGGTCCTCCCACAAGTAAGTATTATTAAGACACAAGAAGTATACCTACACAAAAGGCCACATAAGCGGCCAAAGGTTTAAAAAAAAAACTAGTTTTATAAGTAACATGTATGATTGTGATTAGTAAAAGGTTTTGTCACTGATGGATAGCTTATTCTATACTGGGCTTAGTAAGTACTAGCATTTTGGGCGCGACTCCGTCCTCATAGAAGTCGTTTATCGCTAATCGTTCGGGATATATCCAAGTTTCCGGGCTTCAAAGTAGCCTAAGTGCTATTCCAGTGTTATAATATCCCTCTGGTGGCTAATTTCGTCTAAATCCGTTCGATTGTTTTGACGTCATTGAATATCAAACATTCGAACTTTTCCATTAATAATATTAGTAAGACTAACGGGTTGGCTTAAAGTAATGAGAATTACAAAAACTGTTTTTATTTTTATTTTTTCACTTGTTAGGGTTATATTATATAGCTTTTTATTACATAAAAACGAACTAAAACCAATATGATAATCAATCATTCCTATACAGCAAAAAGTCCCGCATCTTAAATTTTTCGTAGCTTTCTTCTTACCGTTTTCATCATACGTTGGACAACATCTATTTTTTCATTATTTAGTTAATTAGTTGTTTTTGTACCTTGCGCTTCAACTGAGTCTGTAATTTTGCTTCCCGCCCATCACTGTAAACTAGTCTACTGAGAATTACCAAATAATCCTCTATTGGACGAGCTATAGGGACGTTCGGATGGTTTGAATCCTTCGGTACAAAGTGAACGTCACGCTCTTTTAGTCAATTCTGGCTGCTCCCTGCATAGTGATACTTTCTCCGCAACTTCCTGCACTTCTTTGGAATATCTTCAAGCTGTTTGTTGGAATATTTGGGTATTTTTTGACACTTTAACTGTTCAACATTGTATTTCTCTAAAATATTCCTTATTCGCCCACGAAAAACATCATATTTTACAGCTAACTTATCTGGGACTGACCCACTTTGTTTTGTACAAACGTTGCCACCTACTTGCGGTCTCGATCATTAAGAATGGGAGGTCTTCCCGTTTTTGGTAAATCTTTAGTCCTAATACCAAGTTCCCACCGCTGGATCAAACATTAAATTGTAGAAGGAGGTACATTTTCAAATTTGTGATGAGAGACCACTTCAGATTTTTCACGCCGTCCAAGTAGGCGATAGACACGTTCACGTCATAACTTCCTCGCGGACATTTTTTATTAAACCAGTTAATCTTTTTTTGCCTTATTAACAAAATTTACATATTTTCTATTAATTATATCTGTCAAAATCCTTTTTGTATTTTTTTATTGCCTGCTATTGTTAATTGAATACATTCTCATTACTTTAAGCCAACCCGTTAATAACCTCAAACGTAGTTTTCCTAGTTAAATTTTGTTCTTGATACTCGCACAGCAGCAGAAATACCAGTGAATTTCTAAATATAAAAGTGACGTTCGATATCCTTTTCTGTGACGTTAAGAAATGGAATGTCTGAAACATTTTAGATGAAAATATTTGTATAAGATATTTTGTTCTGGCCATGTTTATACTAGAATGAGAACGTACTTCGATTCAGGGTTTCATAGCATAGTCTCATTCAACCCATTAAGCATTGCATTTTGTACGTTTCGGTTCGTCCGGCCGTTCGTCGGTGGAGATTTACTTCATAGCACCCGTTAAAGAGACATTTATTTTCTTCCACCATTGCTCTCCTCAACGGATAAATTTGCATTTTCCATATTGGTTAAAGAGATAAATTTGTTCAATAAATACCAGATTTGTAATTCCACGCACAATTGTTAGCTATCTGACGTTCTTATTTCTTGTAACTTTGAATGTCAAAGCTATAACTAAATAGTTTTAATGCATATCTGTTATATCCATGACTGAGTTTCAAAAGAAGACTGTACATTCTGTATTGGAAACCAATTTAGAAAACAGAATTATTATTCTTGATTCGAAACCAGGTTTCCAAAAAAGAAAAATAATTCCGTTTTCTCTTCTGGTTTCGAACCTACGGTTTCGAAAACGGCCGAAGGGGTAAAAAAAATCATTTTCGTATTTTTCGAGATACGACAAAATCGTTTTCCAGCGTCTATATACATAGTCACTGCAGTGTGTCCACGCGTGAAAGTAGTACAAACAAACATACTTCTGCATTTGTAACTGTAGAATACCGCCGCGCTACGGGGTGTTGGAACAAACGTCCATCGTTACGTTTTGAAACGTTCAGCGCCCTTTGATCATCGCTTGTATTGATTTAAGGCTCTGTTTTGCGCCACTGGCGCTTAAAGCTACCACGCATTCAGTACCAGCCTCCCTGGTTTACGTACGTAAATAGGGCTCTATGTAGAGTTTCTGCCACTTAATTTTAAGATAACCTAAAAACTATAAGGTTTCAGCAGAAATTAGCTTTCGATTAAATGAAATTGCATAAAATGATACTTTCTAGGTCGGTAATCCCCAATATTGTTTGCCAAATGTATCATATCCCAACTTTTAAATACATTTGCGAACCCAATGTTATATTAACATTTCAGGATTGATTTTAGTACCATCACGTAGAACCCTATAGATTAGCTTAGGTTAGTTTTTATAAAATCCTGAAATATTTACGGTTCCAGAAAACAAAGCGAGTTGGCAAACGATACATTTGGCAAACATAATTCGCCGAAACAAAGGTAACCCCGTTACGTGAGGTTTACGAGGTGCAGCTGTGTTGATGATCGGTTATTATTATTTAGTATTGGTGAGTAACCGATCAATTTAAGTAGTTTTAGTATAGGTACATGAACGATACATTTTCTTAAGACTTAGCTTTATTATTGTATCATGACTTGGTTGGTAAGGTTATGAGCAAAGTGTCAATATTTAAATTACTATTCACTTCTGTCTCTAAAATGACTCATAATAGCCTTGTATAGGCGAACTAAAGTGACATATTTAATCCCTAGGGATTAAAACGACACTTTAGTCCCTAAGGACTAAAGTACTTTTTCTTTTTAATTTTATAGTACTTTTTTGGCTGAGGCCGAGGATTGTATAGTGCTTAGCTCAAGCAATGTGAGGAAATATTAAAAACACATTACTGCAATCTTACCATGGCAATCTCAAGACTGCGATCTTACGATGCCAATCTCCAGACTGCAATCTTACTATGGCTATCCCAAGACTGCAATCTAACGATGGCAATCTCAAGACTGCCATCTTACGATGGCTATCTCAAGACTGTGCAATCTATGGATGCCAATCTCCAGACTGCAATCTTACGATGGCTATCTCAAGACTGTGCAATCTAACGATGGCAATCTCAAGACTGCAATATTACGATGGCCATCTCAAGACTGGAATCTTACGATGGCAATCTCAAGTCTGCAATCTTACGATGGCCATCTCAAGACTGGAATCTTACGATGGCAATCTCAAGTCTGCAATCTTACGATAGCAATCTCAAGATTGCAAGTTATTATTCAAGTTTGTTTCTGTAGGCTAAACATGAAATCAAAGTGTCACTTTACAAAAAACCAACAACCGCGAAACAAATTTGTCAGAAACTTTGTTTATTTGTTACGAGTAAATATTGTAATTTTGTATAGAACGTCTTTTTTTTCTTCGCATACTAAGTGACTTCGCATACTAGTGTTTGACGCGAGACTAAACAACCAAAATGACACTCGAACTATAGCCACTCTATCTCGCGTGGCTAAACCGTGTCATTATGCCTTGTTTTAGTCCATTGTTGAATAATCTACTATTACGTCATCTACATAATAATACTCTTGTAATTACAACAAGGTACTTACCCAAATTATAATTTCATCAGTCATCATCATCATGGCAGATGAAAGACGTCCACTGCTGGACACATAGGCCTCCCCCAAGGCTCTCCACTCAGACCGGTCTTGTGCTTTTCGCATCCACCGCTTTCCCGCGATCCTTACAAGGTCGTCACTCCATCAGTCTCCATCCATTTCATCAGTTAACTCGGTTAAATATATTTGAATCTTAATAGGTAATCCATTACGATCATATCCTATTAAGAATCTCAAATAATATTTATATTTACTACTAAGAATTGCCATTTTCTACTTATTTGTGAAATTCGCGAGCTTAGCGTCGAAACTGTAAAATTGTGAATGTTTCATGTGGCAAATATTATAAAATTCACTTTATAGTTACAATTTTCACTGCGGACTCTGATAAAAGAGAAGAACAAAGACCGAAAAACACTATAAAGGTTTAATTCGAAGCGATAATTAATTTTCGATTCACGCTGTCCGTTCGAATAGTGTTTTTATTGGAGAGCGCGTTTTTCCTGAACAAACGTGCATGGCGGCCCGCGGGGTGGTGGTGGGGAGGCGGGGGAAGTTAAATGGACTCGCGAGCGAAAGAGTGAGGGTGACCACCTGACCACCCTACCCCACTGACCACTGGACGAACGGATTATGAAATACTTCATCGGAAAAGTTCAGGAAAAAATATCAATTTTCGACCACAGCGGCATAGATAGTAGACTCGGGTTTTCTCAACCCTGAACGTTTGGAAATTAGCGTGGTTATAGAATACCCAACCGTTGATAGAATTTAATTGTGGTGTGAGTTACAAGCCTTCCAATTAAGAGAAGCCAACAATCTATTCATCAGCTAATAACTGTAGAGTTGTGACTAGGCAAAGCAAAGTAAGTAACATATTTGTTTGTTTGTGACTTTGACTAATTACACTCTATTTCAGCTACGATGAATTGACTCGGTTAACATTCGAGTTGTAAATGTCGTGATGGTTTTCGAAATGTAAGAGTACGATAGATAAAGACTAAATAATCTCACGTATTTAATATCATAATAAAAATCGGTCAAGTGTGAGTTGGACCAGCACACGAAGGGTTCAGTAGCACCGTATATGTATTTGTCACGATTATTTGTTTTAAACTAATATTTCATGTATGAGGCCTCTTTTAATTCTTAAATTTAATTTATTTTTATTATTTTTTAAATAAGTAATACACACTCTGTGAAGAATTCAAGTGACAGCGAACAGCGTTGCCTAATATGGGGTCCTACTGGCACTCTTTAGGTAAGGAAACATAAGAACCGTTTTTGTTTGTACATGACAAGGTTGCCAAAAATATCTGAAAGATGTCAATTGAACTGACATGAACAAGCATCCGTCTGTTCTGAATAATGGATGTACAGAAGCTACTTATTTAATATATTGGAACTGAGAAGGTGCTGCAAAATAAATAAACTCGACTCCATTGTAAAATGCACTAGAGCGTGTTCAGATATTCCACTACTCGACGTCTTGCACCTAAATTGCTTCTGATATATTTGATGGAGATTATAGTTATAACAAACGGTTTATCATCATTTGCTAAAAAAACGTTTCACAAACGATTCATTTCACAAACATATCATTTTGCAAAATCCTTTTTTTTTAACTAAATATTTCAGGTTTTTTATAAAACTAACCTAACCTAATTTATTAGGTTCTACAGGATGGTCCTGAAATAAAACCCGAAATATTTACACACACACACACATACCTTCACGCCTGTAATCCCAGAGTGGGGTAGGCAAAGCTGCTGAATTACCATACAACTATAAAAGCTTGTTGATAATTCCGATATTTTGCACAATTAGGCTTAGATGTTTACCAGTGTATTAGTGACAGATTGCAAGCCCATTGCATTGCCTAACATTACTTTAAGCCTTTATTCCCTTAGTCGCCTCTTACGACTTCCATTGAAATATTTACAGTTCCGGAAAAGGAAAGTGATTGGATGCCATTAGAAACATCAAATACATTTATTAAACGGTCGGTAGACGGACCTAGGCTACCTACTGATGTTACGGATAATACCCATATTGTGTACCTATTTACGCAAAATTGTTAAAAAAAAATAACATTGTGAGTGTGGGCATGTATTATAAATTCAGAGTGTTCTTAATAAAACACTCTTATTAAATTAAGTATGTATATATGTGTGTAAACACTTTTTTCTACAAACAGGAAAATAACAAGCAACGAAATCGACAGAAACACAAAAGCCGGACTAATCCCTTTAATACTTTCCTTTTATTTATGGTTTGATCCTGAACCAGATTGAATAGCCTTTACGGTTTCAGGAATTTCTATTATGAAATTTACAGACGTTATACAGCGTGAAAGAAATAAAAATTGAACCCTAGTAAGCAGTCATAGATGGAGTTGCATATTGACTGAGCTGACAGTGATTATTTTTGTAACTCGTACTATAAGTAGCAGCTTTTATATTTGGACTTAACTTTAACTACTTCCTTTTTTATACTTAAGTAGATACCTTTGTATACATCCTTCGATGACAAGGTGGCAAGCAATATCGGCGACAGCCGGGGTGGGGATTCCATCCGGGGTCCGGGGCTGTGTTCCCGGAATGTCTTATATTGGAATCCACCGGTTCGTTTTTGTTAGGAACGACGTTATTTTTAGCGACGGTTTTTTTTTTACGAAATGCTTATTAGACTAAACTTTACGTAGAAATAAGATTGTATTTTGAATGAGCAGGGTGTAACTTACTAACTAATTTTCAGTTTGAAAACACGCATGGGAATGTTGGGTTACATCAAGTACGTTACTGCTCTTACAATCATTTTTAATACATACGAAATTCTACTCAGAAAAACCTAATTGCTTTTGATATGTTATCGTATTGTCTTACCTCGGTCGCGTTCTGTCAAGTAAATAGGAGCTATCTTAAAGTTGGCAATACTAGTTGAACGTTTTTCGAATGCTGATAAATCGTTAGTAAAAATAGACAAATATTTACTTGATTTTAGCCATAACATAACATTCCGTCAGGTGACTAGCTGAGTTGTTTGCCTAATCTAGCTTTTTTTTTTAATATGGTAAAATAAATTAGGTACTTACCTAAATCGATCGAAGAAAAAGGAAAACGAGCACATGGGCCACCTGAAGGTAAACGGAATCTGAGACCAGGCTTTAGGTATTTGCGTTCCCAAGAATGTAATCCGAAGACTGCAAATACGTTGCCGTTGGACTTAGGTGGAATGCCTTTATGCTGGGTATTTCGCCGGGTGTGTTATCCCCACACCGGAACACAACAATGCGAATACTATTGCTTACCGGTACGTTAAAGGATGTGATGTTTGTAATTGTAACGGTCCAGACGGAGCCTGCAAAAGTTCCATCCACCTCTCATTAAATCAGCAAATGAAATAAAACCAATTGTTTGCGATAAATATTTAATTTCATATTAATTAGTTCCTCACATAGATTCTTATTCTTCGTTATGTACAAATAATATTGTCATAAAAACATTTAATAAAAATTGACTAGGGTTTGACGATAACTACTAATCGTATGTACAAATTTAAGCTCCGGTTAAAATTACTATCTTAATTACATCAGTCCGACTAAATTATGTACAATATCGTTTAAAATGTTATTTTAACACAGAGTTAACTATCTATTTATATATTGCGGTAACATTAAGTGGATTTTGACCATTGATGTCGTTTAAATACGTAGATGCGCAACTACTGCCAAGGACTAAATAATAACTTAATATGGGATCTCTTCTAGTTCCCCTTTGAGCAGAATAAATAAGGACAATACAAGAGTATAGACATATTTACCAAATAACAGAAAATAACAATTACTTACTAAGTCATTTATATCCGAGTAACAGAAAACTGATTTAATAAAATACATACATGGATAAGTAAGTATACTACCACATACTTAAATAGTAATTAAAACCTACAACATAGCTAAAGATGTGGTAGTCACAGGGTGGAGTCGCATCTATAGTACATTAATTCAATAGTACATTAATACAAAGGCCGGGAAGTAGAGGATAGTGACGAGGCTGGCAACCCCTTTTCACGGCGAGCTTTGTATAGTGCTTTTCTCAAACATACGTAATGGAATAAAATAAAAAAAATTAGCCTGTTTATAAACACAGCCGCCATGTTTACATTAAAATAAAAAAATAAAAAACTTCCCGGCCTAGGCCTTCAATTTAGTATGAAATTCCTTTACAGTTCTCTTGAGTTGTTCCACCCCAAAAATTGATACTTTGAAGCCTAAAATAACTAACAATGAGAAATATACATTTATTGACACATTACAGGTACATATTACATTACAGTTTTAGACATTCACGAAAATAAACTAAATTACACCATACAGGCATTTCACATCCACCCATCTCACAATCATACAATCCAAATATTAAAAAAATAAAACAAAAACAAAACAAAACAATAATACAATACACAGGCAAAGAACATTGAGGTGGCAAAAGGCTCAGGCTGTATATAATACTATTTTAAAAAAAAACGCAGCGCTGATTTTCAGCCTGCACCTTGGCTCACTGCGCAGTAACATACCTAATGAAGTGAAGGGGGTAGGGCTAAGATATTAGTTAGTTACCTAGGTAGGTACAATTCAAGAATAATACAAATATATTTCTGTCACAGTCATATAACATAATAAAATTTTGTCTATAGAAAATGGCCTTTTTTTGTTTGAAGATGCGTAAGGCAAAATCGATGTGTACGCATCTTGATACAACGTAATTATTTTATATAGACAAAAAGCGAATCTGTGCTGATAGAGATGTGCCTCCACCCATATGGTGCGTTTTTCCACCGACTGATACGGCGACGAGACGGGGGCAAAACGGCACGGCTTCACACATTTTTGCTTTCTCGGCTACCGTGTCATTACCGGCATGTATAATGAAAATAAACTTTCATTGACAAGTTCATAAAACTCCTACATCATTTAGATATATATATATATCCTAGAAAAAACAGCTCAGTTAAACTAAACGCCAATGCGACAAGTGTTGATTGTATGTATACATTCACATAGTTAAACGAGACCAATGGCGTGAACAATATAAGACATCAAAGACAATACGAATACATTAAGACAACTGACTAGATAATACGTATTTATAACTTTAAATGCCAGTAAACAAGGTGCTTAGGTGGTACTGTAAAAACATCGAGTATGGACATAGTATATTGAATATGTAGTCGTGTAAAACGGTAGTGAAAAGAACCTTTAGTTATCTTATGTCTAACAATAAAACAGACCATCTATCTACTTTATTATTAACTATTAATTACTATAATTTGAATTTCATTCATTGATTCCAAAAGATACGCCTGGATCTTAGCGATTTAAAATAACGCGTTTTACAATTTTACTTTTATAGTAGTTGTCATGTGAAAATATAAAAAGATGCACCCATTCTCAGGTTAATTTTGATCGAGCAACGTTTTGCAACATGATAGCGATAACTTTCTCTAACCTATCATGTCATTAAGTTGTATGGATATAATAATATATGTTATCGAATGTGGCGCACTAAAAGTTGAAAACTTTGGTCTACAAAAAGTACCTTCAGCGTGGATGCACGAGTAATTTAAAATCCCATATTTACAATTATTATAAAGATTGTTTCAGAACAACAATACCTGCATACATAGATGTACTCGTAAAAGCGCTTTTCCGTATTTCATCCTGTTTTAAATAGTTTAAATTGCTTTTGAAGACGTCAATACGGGTGAAGACCTTTTAAACCTTTTTAAAGGTTTTAACTCTATTTTACAAACTCTTTTTGGCACATTTAATGGCATGTCTTTGGTAAAAGGAGAATATGAGGAATAACTTTGTATTGGATTCTCGACAGACGAGCCGTGTCATGAATGTTTAATTGAAGTAAGTTGTGTCCTTCAACTGTCGCTGTCGTTTGTTAATTACGTCGTCAATATCGTACGTCATAAATAGTACAGTAGGTGTACTACTAGTGTGTGTAGGTTTAATACGTTTTTACAATTAATGACGATATTGGTGTATAAATTTCTAATTAACATGGGTGTGAGTAGCATTGTACCAAAAAGTAACTTATGAAAGTTTCTCATTAGAAATACTTGGAAATTTCTAAGAATATTCTTAAATCGTGTGTACAGAAAGAGAACACTCTCAATGCTCTCAAATGTTTCTGATAATATTCTCAGTAATTTCTTGAGAAGATTTCCTAACTTCCGAGAATGTTCTGCAACTTGTACATTTCTAGGTGTGAGTGGGAACATTTTTCCGACAAAAAAGCAGCATAGAGTGCATTTAAATTCAGATTGCACGACCAATTTTGCTGAACGTTAGCGCAACAACCAACTACTCTTAAAAAATTAATAGCTATCGTCGTTATGATATTTAAACAATTTGAACATTGCACGCACAATTTTCTGACACGCCCTGCATCTAGCTCAGAGGCGTATATTTATTTATTATTATTTATTTAAACTTTATTGTACAATACACAAAGTAGGTACAAATGGCGGAATTAATGCCATAATGCGATGTAGGTAAATCCTGCCAGTCAGTGAAAGAGATAGAGCTATATAGTCTCTTTCACTGTCTCGAGTCAAATATGGTGTTGCTATAGTGACTTCAATCCACGAAGTCCCAGCCCATGGCTCAATTGTATTTATGAAAATTTATTTAGGCTTCTTTTACGTTGTCAGATAATTATGATGGATGCATCTGGCGTTGGTTCTCTTTGTGGTGTGGATATGTCCATCAAAAAAGGTTCATAACCTACGTTAATATTATCTCGAAATCCTTAAGTTAATGCCACATTTAGTAAAATATTTTTATCAGTGCATTTAGCATATTAAAGGCTCAGCTTCATTGCGCGAGAGCCCGCATGCTTTTCGTGATACATTGCGTCGCTGCAATAACTTTCGGCTCAAAATTGTTCAAACAAATGCAACTGAGCTTTTATGTGCACTGTACAAAGATTAGTCATTTGTTATTCCTGTTTACGTGTGTCATGCGACATGCTGGGTCCAGGCCTGCGCGTCCTGCGCGTGCGCTAGCTGTGCTCGTGGTGCGTGCGCGGTGAGAGCGAGCCCGGCCCGGACTCGGCGCTCGAGTCGCCGGCGTACACTTCCGAGAACCCGCCCCCGCTGCCGCCTCCGCCTCCGCTGCCTCCACCTCCTTAGACAGTCTTGTGTTAAAGTTGCGAACATAATGGTATGCTTACTTATATTTAGTTAAGGAAAAGTGAGGTCTTCATTATTAAGCTGTAATGCTTGCACAGCCGGCAAAAAAGTAGATAATTAAGTGCTAGTAGTCTTGGATGTTTTCTATGTATGTGTTGTTTTGTTTGTTGTTGGGTAGTTTTTCGTTGTCTAGTACCCATAGTACAAGCCTAGAGTTTAGTTTGGGACTCAGTCAATTTGTGTTAGATTTTTGAAGTAACGATTTAAATAGTTTGATAAACAAGTAAAAAGGAAAATAATCATTCATGCATGTAATGGAAATATTTAAGCATCTTGTTTTAAAAAAGCAAGTCGTATCATTATTTTGTGTTATCCAGTATGGTCAATAACTAACCGTGGTGAGCGAGCGGGACGCAGTAGGAGGTGCCGGCGCAGTGGCGCGGGCGCACCTTCTCGTAGCGGCTCAGTTGCTGCAGCTCGCAGTCCGAGTGGTGTTTATCTGCCGGGAGAAAATTTATACTTATACTTATACTTATCGAGCTCAATAAAAAAAATATTTATATACGTATAACGATTTTTTAAAAGCTATCCTATGATGCCTCACGAAAGACATTACGAAAAAAAATTAACCTCTGCTTTACTTGTAATAGAGGTACCTACCCTAATAATTTTTTTACTTATTCCTTCTGCACGAACTTTCAGTTCGACATACAGACAGACAGACAAACGGACGACATGGGGAACTATAACGATTCCTAGTTTGACTTTGGATCCTAAACAACATTTCTTGCGGTTCCTGCAGTCCAGCGTGGCGCAGCCTGTATGTCTACAATGTACCTTCAGCGCGGTCGCGGTGCCTCTGCGGGTGCTTGCGGCACGGGCGGTGCGGCGGGGCGTCGTTGTCGCGGTGGCCGAAGGTCCTGAACTGCAGGGTGTGGTCCAGGGTCGCAGCCGTCTCACCGCCCACTGCGAACGTCGCGTACGGACTTATCTCGTAGACGTCTGCGTAAAACGTTCAACATTAAGAATTATACATACATACATATACATAAACTCACGCCTTAATTCCCAGAGTGGGGTAGGCAGAGCTAAAGAATTACCTACAACTTTAAAAACTTGTTAATAATTCAGTAACCAGAATTATAGTAAAAAAATAATCGGTAGGTATTTTTTAACTATAATTCTGGTAAATAAATCTAAATTAAAATTGAAGCCAAAGCTTTTAAAATCAGTTGACGCCACGTTTACGCAGTTTTTTATGCCGACCGGTGAGGCCACGTCCAAATGAACATCATGTAATTACTTTTATCTACTCTCATATCGTAAAGTTCAAATTATAAACTTCAAAACAAATTTATATTGGCATACTTTATAAACACAATACCGAAATAAATAAAAAAAACACTTTATAACATTATTTCTCTAACAAAATAATGTTATAAAGTATTTTTTTTTACCATTACGATACAAGTTAATCCAAAAAGTTAATGTCACCAACGAGGTTCCATTGGATATCAATTTTTTTTTTACAATGAAACGCACATCGGCTCGCGTCATTTTTACAGCATTACAAAAAGTTTTCATTCCAATTTTTACTTGTCTATGGCAGCGCCCGCTTTAACGCATGCGCGGTGATGTGCTAGGTTTTGGCGCCATTCATTGAAAACGTTTTGTTGTAGTTACTTTATTAACTTTCATATTTTATTTAGTACTTAGGTTGAATCGCAATGTATGAGAGTAGATACAATAGTGTATGAAACTGCACATAACTAGGTATTAAAATACTCGTGTGATACTATTAAAAATCTCGCCTAGCGGCTCAGTTTTTAAATACACACTCTGTTTTGATACCCCTCATTATGCAACAATTTCATAAACTACTATTTGCAATCTTCATTCAGCTTAAATTACACATCTTCAGCGTTATTTAAGCTTCAGTATGGTTGATCCGTTAAAAGCCATACTCGAATCACAGTGCACACAGCGTTTTCATTTGATCTACCGTTTCACTAGAAACACTTTAGCAAATTGCCCGGCATGGTCGCAAACAATAGCAATAGCGATTGAAAATACGTATTTTTACTTTTATCCTGATTAATATCTCTAGGGCGTGTAGATTCGCCGAGCTTATAAATGCGGGCCCTTTCACACAACTTTCTAGCATATCATTTGTATTTTAGGTCCATAAGAAAGGTTAATCGAAAATAGGATTCCGTTGCAAGAATAATATCATTGACGTTCTGTTATACTGTCCTACGGAAAGGCAGTATGATAAAAAATATGAGAAATAAATGCGTTCTTATAGCCATTATTTTTTAACCCCCGACGCAAACCGAAATATGTTATAACATGTACAGTCAACAGCATAAATAAGTGATCATTTATGTACCTTGTCGCTTTCAATCGTTTCACTATTTTGTATAGCATTTCAAACATAACGTTAAAGTGACAAGGTACATAAATGATCACTTATTTATGCTGTTGACTGTACGCGTGTATCTGTGTATCTATGTCATCGTAGCTTTTAAACGGATAGACCATTTTAGACGTCAGTTTATTTAAAATAGAAATCCAGTTTCTTATAATACCGTATTCTACCAACGTTATCGTTATCGAAAATATAGGATTGACGTAACCTGCTAGAGCTAGACGGTCGCGTCAAGCGCTTATGATGACTTCAGACATTTTTAGTTTTCGAATATCGTTTACGTTAGCGTTAAGCATTTGTTCTAAGGCCTCTCACTCATTTCATCAAACCTACTAAAAACCACTCTAGTTAAACTGAATTTATGTTTACAGGTTTGAGAAATAACGCAATTAATTCAGGATTTTTATCTATTAAATAGACAGTTGTTGTCTCACCTGAGGCTGGCGACAGCTTGTCGTGTTTGTAGTCGTGCTGGCAGTTGCGAATGTTCTGCTGCTCGGGGCACACCGACTTGTCGGTGCTGGCGACGGAGTGGCTGCAGCGGCGGGTCTCCTCCACCGGCCCGGCGCACGGCCACAACGTACTTGACAACAAATAAAGCAATGTTACAAAACTAGGACTAGGATTCCGGTAAGGATTTCAAAATTAGGTTTTTTTCAGGATTATACTTATGTAAGTATGTTACAGTGCCGGTTTTAGCACTACTAGGACTCAGGGCAAGATTTCTACGGTGACCCCTATCTTTCATTGAAACTCATACAAATAAAAGGCAAGTAGTAGAACGGAATAACCACCCGCAGGCACCGCTTTATATCTGGCGCGCAGGGCGGTCGCCCAACCGCGTCCTACCCTTAATGCTGCTACTATGTATGTATACAATATACTCTTTATTGTACATGAATAAAAAATAAGTACAAAATACAGGCAATACAACGAAAAAAAACAAGTACAAAGACGAATTTATCCCTTTAAGAGATTTCTTCTAGCTAACAAAGAGACTTAATATATTCTCTATTATTATTTTTGATATTTATTTAATTTTCTGTAACCACATTTTGCACTTATCATCCCTATATGCGAATTTATAGACTGTGTCTGTACAAAATTTCACATCAATCGTTTGAGAAGTTGAATCGTGAAGAAAGAAACAAATCGAATACATTTTCGCTGTCCCAATATGAGTAAGGAAAAAAACAAAAAACAGAAAAGTACAGATCTAGTTTTTTATAAACACTATAACATATTCAAAAATTGCGAAAATCAAAACCTGATTTAGAGTGTAAAAAACGTTTCGAACGAAGCAAAATTTGTATGGAAAATATTCGACAGCTACGCGATTTAAGCGTTGCTTTGCAATCCTCATAAGCAGTGCAATTCGAATTGAATTCGATGAATCATTGCGGGAAACCACGGTTATTAGGGAAAACCGTGGGAACCGTGTGATGGGTGGTTTTAATATGCCTAAGGGACCGTTGTTCGAAGAAGTTAAATGGCGAACCTCGTTGATATTTACTAATAAATATAATACTTAAGTAAGTAAAGCTTTAAAATATATCTGGAAATTCCTACTTCCATTACTACTGCGTAGACGGTAGTATAAGGGTCTCAAAACAGCTCGGCCTAGATTTTATGCGGTAATAACCATATCGACTTTGACCTGTGATCGTATTGTCAACGTTTTGATAGCTCTGACTTCACAGTAATGGCGGCCGAGTTTTAAACAATATCATAGGTCAAAGATGATAATGGTTTTTACCGCATTTTTGATCCAGGATGCGAGCGCAGGATCAATCAATTGAATATTTTTGAGAAGGCCTGTGTCCAGCAGTCGTGTGTTCCGGCCTTGACAATTTAACAATAGATAATCATACTGACTACCACGTACGGTCAAACGCTTTAAGGTGATTCTTCGGTGTTTTCTCCAACGTCATTTGTCTTTGCACATTATTCTAGACTAAATTAACGGTTCACTAATGTTTCACCGAAATACGTTTAGCCGAATGAGTCGTTTGGCAACTGTTTCATTTCCTAACCCGCTTATATTGCTGTAACTGTAAATATTTCTGATTAAAAAAAAAAAAAAAAAACCTAACCTAACCTATAGTCTACACAATGGTACAAAAATAAATCCTGAAATATAAATATTCACAGTTACAGAAATATATGCGGGTTGGGAAATGAAACAGTTGCCAAACGACTCATTCGGCCAAACGTATTTCGGTCAAATGAACGGACCCCTAAATTAACAACCTTCTTGTTATTTTAAATAGAATGAAACGTATCCCTGGGTCTGCTGTTTCTTATTTCATAATTCGCATTGAATTAAATCACACCAACCGGTCGTAAAAAGCTATTCAACAAGTAAACTAGCAGATTATGAAGATTTTTCCACGTGTGGTTGCCGGGGTAGAATATTGCCATTTTATGTCTTCTCGTGGATGTCGTAAGAGGCGACTAAGAGAATAAAGGCTTGTAGTACTGTTAGGCGATGGGCTTGCAACCTGTCGCTAACAAACTGTACTATACTTGTGCAAAATGTGGTTACAGAATTATCAACAATTTTTAGAGTTTCTGGTAATTCTTTAGCTCTGCCTACCCTGCTCTGGGAATGAAGGCGCGATCTTAGCAACGTTAAAAATGTCCGAGAAATAAGAGAGTTAAACGAAGTTTTTTAAAGTCTTTTTAAGAAGCTGTTACTGTAAAGTTTGACCACATAAAAAAAACAACTCATAATGAATTAACCACCATTTGCCATCTAACGCAATAAATAAAAATACATGAGATCTCTCATTGAATTTTATTAAAAAAAACCGACCGTAAGAAAGAATTTCACAGTTGAGACAATGATACGTGCTTGCGGGCAAATTGGGGAAACGAAAGCATTGTTGTACGTGAGAGATCAGCAAATGAACCAACAACGCTCACGTATTCCCCTGAGGCGCTTGCGGTGTTGTGAATTTAAGTCCATTTTTAGGGTACTACCAGGGATAACCGGTTTTAAGCAGATGATAATCGACGTCAGGTACAGCATCTACCAAATACCTACCCTTCTATTATTGTAATCAATATTAAGTACATAATTTGGACTGCTAGATCAAGACAGTATCAACTCAAAATCATTGTTAGTTTTGTTTCAAGCTCTTAGACATTGTATTAAAGTTTATTTTAAAATACAGTTGTATTTTGAGTTACTACACTTTGATCTGGCCGTGCGAAGTGTTTGTATCGCGTTCTCGAAACAGCTCTTACGATATTGAACAAAATTGCGAAATACCTATAGATTTATTGGGTCAAGAAATCGATCTGTCAAGTTGTCATCTTCGAGAAAATTCGTTTTCAACTTGAGTTGCGCCCAAACAAGGTAGGTCAGTGTGGATATAGGATAGACATACCTAAGTAGTTATTTACGCTATTCGTTGGGTATCCGTGTTTTATATTAGTAGGCCTGTATTCTGTTCTGTTCCATTATGTTCAGTTGTGAAAAAGATACCCACACCATCGAGATATCTCAACCCAACAATCAATAAAAAACCTTCGGTAATAAATACATACTTCACGCCTGTAATCCCAGAGTGGGCTAGACAGAGCTACAGAATTACAACTTTAAAAGTTGTTGATAATTCAGTAACCACAATTTGCATAAATAGGCTATGCTGCTGATGTTTACCAGCATATTAGTAACAGGTTGCAAGCCCATCGCCTAACAGTACTACAAGCCTATATTCCCGTAGTCGCCTCTTACGACATCCACGGGAAGACATGGAGTGGCACTATTCTAACCCGGCAACCACACGGGGACGGACGGGTTGGTAATAAATACCAACGACACCCGAAAAACATTAATGGACAGTCGTGTTTGACGACGCGCTGGCCTAGTCGGTGGGACCCTGCATAGGAAGCTAGCGGTCCTGGGTTCAAATCCAGGTAAGGGTAGATATTTGTGTGATGAGCGCGAATATTGGTTTCTGAGTCATGGATGTGTTCTATGTATTTAAGTATATATTTCTCTATATAAGTATTTATAAATATCGTTGTCTAGTACCCATCCATAGTAACTACAAGCCTAGAGCTTATAGTTTGGGACGAGGTCTATTGGTGTAACATTGTCCCGTGATATTTATTTATTTATTTTATTTAAAAACACATGACTGCCTTTATAATAAGTTATTAAAAACTAGCCTGGCTTCATTTCCCATAATAATTAATTAAATATCGCCTAAAAGTAAACTGACCTCGTCGAAACCTTACTTTGTTATTTATTATAATGGAGCTCGTTCCCAGTCACGCCAACTGGCGAATTCGCGGAATTAAGTTCGGCTTTTGGTAAGAAACGGAGATTTCGTAAACATTAATTAAGTACGAGTATTATTTAATTATTCCAATTAGTACAGGATTATTAGCTTCGCTCGAAGATTGAAAGCTTATTCCGTTTTGATTAACGCGACCTGTACCAAGTTAATTATTTTAATCCATAATGGAAAATAGGTGTTATTATTTTGGAATCTCGCTTATAAGTACTTTCATTGGATTTTGCTTTTTATTGCTTAGTGAAATTCATTAAGTATAATCCAATCAATTAGATTATTCAGTATAACTGTTGAGACGTGTGTACCTTATCATTTATGTTTAACGCCGATATGAAAAGCTTTATTTAGGCCCTGTCATCCCAGCTCATAGACACCTCCGGAGATCCTAGAACTGATGCTTACCTCTCCCAAAGGATTGGGCTAGCTATCCAGAGAGGTAATGCAGCCAGTGTCATAGGGACCATGCCGGGAGCGGACCTGCTAGAGGGGGTGTTCTTTTTATAGAGGTGATTATTATTTACAGCTTTAATATTTGAGTAGCTTAGTTTTATTTTAATTTAAATAAGTTTAGTTTTAACTTTAAATTGTAGTAACCTATATTATATTAAATAAATATTAGTATTAAAAAAAAACGAAAAAAATATCAAATTGAAGAAAACGTGAACCAATAATACCTGCCTGTCTGTTGTAGTTTCACTATATTATGAGCTTCCTCATCTCTGTGCAGACTGAACAGTCCCCTTATGCAGCGAACTGGAAGCTAGAACAGCTGGCTGTACTTTACCTGGGCTTGGCGAGGAGCACAAATAGCAACGCGATGACGGCGATGATTGTGCACTGTGCAGACCGAGCAGTCCGCTTATAACTCGAGCTGGTTCAGCTAGAACAGTTGAATGTGCCTCACCTGCGCTTAGCCAGCAGAACCAGAAGCAACGCGGTGACGGCGATGATTGTGCACTGTGCAGACCGAGCAGTCCGCTTATAATTCGAGCTGGTTCAGCTAGAACAGTTGACTGTGCCTCACCTGCGCTTAGCCAGCAGAACCAGAAGCAACGGGGTGATGGCGATGATTGTGCACTATGCAGACCGAGCAGTCCGCTTATAACTCGAGCTGGTTCAGCTAGAACAGTTGACTGTGCCTCACCTGCGCTTAGCCAGCAGAACCAGAAGCAACGCGGTGACGGCGACGGCTGCCAGCGCGGCAAACGCGAGTGAAACGGCGCCCAACACTCGCTCTGTATCTGCTTTAGTCATCGTACCCACGGGGCTGCCATCTGAGTGGAAAGCTACCGGGCGACGGAGGCGCTCTAGTAGAAATAACAAAGTTATGTAATGTAAGGGTTAACTACTACGAGTACACACACACGGCTCGATATTTTTCTTGACACTGACGTCCTTGTTAGTATTGAAAGAAACTAATTGAGCCTTAGGTGACAAAAATTTAGTTTGGTTAGCCGAATTGTGCGATTATCGGAAATGTTATGATTTTCTATAGGTATCAACAATTTTAATGTTCATAACTTTCAAAAACTTTATCAAATAGTTCAGTTTCAGCATATTAATTCGCTGAACGCAATAGCTATGACTTCTGCAGTAAAATATGTACGTGTCACCTTCAGACGTAATGAAGAAAGTTCTCAGTTTATTCTTTTAAAGGAAGCTTTTAAATTAAAGGACGGGAGTCTTTAACGTACAACTGCAGCCAAGATGTCTTACATCAAATGTATACGTTACTTCATGTTTCAGAACAACGTTTACAATTTTAGACATCTGTCTTTCCTTACCTCCTGCGTGGGTGGTGGTGGCAGCGTAAATGATGGCCTGGTGTCGGGCAGACTCCGTGGCGGTCCACAGCCGCAGAGCGTACCACGCGCTCGGCAACAAGTCTCCGATCACTATCTGTCACGAACATAGAAAATAGATATCGATTGAATATCGGGCATCTCACACTTTACCTAATCCCAAACTAAGCTCTAGGCTGGTACAGTCAACAGCATAAATAAGTGATCATTTCTGTACCTTGTCGCTTTCAATCGTATCACAATTTTGTATAACATTTAAAACATAACGTTAAAGTGACAAGGTACAAAAATGATCACTTCTTTATGCTGTTTGACTGTACTATGGGTACTAGGCAACGATAAACATACTTATATAGAGAAAAAAATACTTATACAGATATTATTATGTATTATGTTAGAAGAAACCCAAGACTCAGAAATAAATACTCGCGTTCATCACACAAATATTTACATTGACCTGGAATCGAACCTGGGACCACTAACGTTGTTGACAGGGTCACTATCTACCAACTAGACTAGTTGACTGCGTCGTCAAAAGTACTTATTAATCGCTTTGAACTTAATTACTCATATGCACGGTAGGTCGACAGTTCACACACTTTGTCAGCGAAGCTACTACTTGATTAAGGACTAAAATAAATAAGATAAGTTTTGCTTGATAGTTTTGGTCTTTAAAATTGTCTTTTTTTTGTCGATTTCAGGTGACATTACGTAACGACTGTTTGTAACTTTATTGCTTTGCGCGCGGAAGTTTATTTAGAATTCCTTGGCTCTTCAAAGACTTTTCAGTGTCCACGTGTATGTAGTACAGACAGATTTACCATACACACACATATTGTACTATTTAGTATTAATAAACTAACCATGAAGAGATAACTGTCTCGAGAATTATCAGTGAGGCTAGACATGTTGCTTAAAACTAACGTAACGTAATCGATTTTCAAAAACTGACAAAATGCATGGTATTGACGCAGGCGCTCGACGCGACTGTCTGATAGCTTACGTCAATCCTACACATTCCCGACTACGATAACGATTACACCACGCATCTTGTGTAGAGCCACAGAGCTGACAATCACTGAAAAAAAAAAATAGCTGAACTAGTTGGGCTACTTGACGTTTAGCCAAAATTTAATACTTAGGAACCAAAATAATGTTAATATTGCAAAACTGATTTTGAAAGACATCACTACCTAGTTATGTTATTTGAAAGTTATTTTATAGTTACTATTTTTTCCAGCTAATATTTACTAATATCAATATTTTATTACTGGTTGACAAACTCATGCGCTTGTTATTAAAACCATACGTTAAGTAGCATTTAAACAAATCACTTATCTAATTTAGTTTTATATACTTTATGAAATAATAACTAACTTGCGATGTTGGTGTAGCTTTTTTTATTTGCAAATGTTTAACAATATCAGAGTAATGAGTAACTATACCAAAAACCTAACGCGTCTTACTAAATTTTCTTAATGTTTTACAAAACATTTTAGAATTAGTTAAAATTACATTTTAGTAAGCAATAACAAAACCAGTTTGTTATTAAACCATACGTTTAATAGCATTTTACCAAATCAGTAGTTATCGAAATTAGTTATACACTTTATTAAATAATTACTAAGTTGCGATGTTGGTGTAGCTTTTTTGTTTGCAAATGTTTAATAATATGTGAGTAATGCGTAACAAAACCTAAAACATATAGAGTCTTTCTAAATTTTCTTAACGTTTTACAAAACACTTGTAACGGTTCAGCGTTACTCTTATAAGATAAATCTACATATTTAAACTTAAAAACTAAAACTATACAATTAATACTAATAAAAACAATATCACACTAAACCTACTTTTAAACTATATTATAATAACGTTTTACTATTAAACTAACTTAAAATAACACACTAAATAAAATTAAAATAAACGAATTTACAAACAAACTGAATGGAATCAACATATTTACTATTAGATAAAACTAGACACGAATACAAAGGACTACGTCACCGCTGCATCTAGCGTTAAGGCCCGGCTGCGCCGACGCCGCGAGCGAGCGATGCGCCCGGCCGACACTACCTTTACGACAGTGCACTGTGGTTCGGCGTGTATGAAGAAAGTGTCATAATTCGATTTCTCCAAAAGTATCAATGAAACCCTCAAACGAAAAATACAGTGATATTTATTAATACTAAATCTATATTAAAAACCATAAAATATAGCTTTACTTTATGTAATTCATAATAAAAAAAATATATAAATATAACAAAAAATCTTGCAAAATTTACTTAATTATTACAAATGTCTAATTATTACAAAATAATATATTACAAAATATGTTTCATCAAAATAAAATCTCAATAATATTAAAAATATAAAAAAATACAAAAAGTCTAGAAAAACATATTTACAAAGTTGACACCCAAGGTACTAGTACAGGTGATAAATAATCGCCTTAAAATTATTTACATTTAAAATTAATGATTTTAATGAGTCTTATATTAACTTTAGATATGCAATAAACTAATTACTGATTGTGATAAAGCCGATTTTTTCATCTTGGTGAGTTTTCTGAGACCCGTAATCAGGGGGTCTGAATTTAACAGAAGCCGATTTAAAAGATCCTCATTTGTTACTATGCGTGACATTTTCCTAGTATTACTGAGCCTGAACATCTTAATATTTTTATTTGTGGACTCGGCAGCTTCTTCTGAAAGCTTTCCAATAGGAACAATAACATGATCGATCACTTCAGCCCCGTGAATGAGAACCTTGTGCACAGAAGCCGGTAAATTATACCATGGATATTCCTGAACAAGCTGCCGAGCCGTATCTAACGCAAAAAGTTCTTCTAATCTTCTACGCTGAGTCCTCTTGCTGCACGATGCATAGTTTTTCTTCGGTCGCCCTAATTTTGAATTGTTACCCAAGTCATCGGGTAACACTTGCCGGGAGGTAGATGTGGCAGCAGCGGCAGCGACGTCGGATGTAGTTTTGGGTAAATCTACGGTTTCAGTTATATTCAACCAATCACCATACTTATGTATTAGATCCCTACGGGTTCTATTAACGTTCTTCCAATATTTTTTTATTTGCGTAACATCAATTTCCACAGCATCACGTAATTTTTATACATCTAAGTTTTCAGCATCCTTGGGCACCAGTTGTAGAAGTAATTGGACTATATGACGTATTTTTTCTGCTTCCGAACCAGTAGCAATATGGCACTGTTCGAATATGTACATCCCCGAAACTGTGCAGTGGAAAAAAGTACCTGGAAGAAAACGAAAATGTATATAAACAGTTGTTAATATTTTAACACAGTTAGCTCAATCTTGTAGCCCGTGCTACGACTTTCGTAGGGGGCTCATATCCTGGGGTCCGGCAAAGTCCGGCAAGTAAAATATCATTACTTCATAAATACACTTTATAAGCAATGCAACGAATATAAAGTCAATCTTCCGGAATCGTTCGGAAATAGTTAAAAGCTTTTATGAAATATTCGTAGCAGTTAAATATTTTATTTACAATGAAGGTCACGTAGACCCCAAATAACTCAACATTTGTTGTTTAAATATGTAACAAAAATACAAATAATAATAAAACATACCTTTATCAACAACTTCCATAATGATGTAAATGATTAATTCACAAATGATCTTGAGATATATGTCGTAAACAAACTTTCACTTTAATGACTTACTGATAACGCTAATTACGAGTGGCAGATGCGTTCACTTTGAAGGTCCGAAACGTAATGATTATTTCAGCAGTCGAGTCGTCTCACACACCGCCTCGCGAAGCGAGGTGGGGTGTGGGGAGGCCTTTTCAGGGATGTTTCCCTTTTAAGGCGGTTTCTGTCGCGGTCCGTGACTACGGACCGGTCTTGGGTGTGGTCAGTGCCATCTGGGCTCAAGTGGGCCTATCTGCGGCTTTGTGGGTTTCCTCTTCTTCCTCTGGCGTGGGTTTGGGGTGAAGTCCATTTGGACAGGAGATCTCTATGGAGGTGGTGGCTTCTCTCGGGTCTTTCTCTACGAGCTCTCTTGGTAGAGCCCGTGAGCGTCCATCCGGTGGCCGAGTGTGGAGAGGCGCTATGCCCTGTAATGCTGGGTGGGGCGAGTGGTCGGCGCGGTCAAACATGACGCGCGCGAGGCGCGCCACAAAGGCGTCCAGTCCCTCGTGCTTCAAGTCACGCCCGATCGTGCTGTTTCGCACATATCTCGGGGCAGCGACGATGGTGCGTAGGGCCTGGTTTTCCTGCGCACGCAGCCTCTTCCTGTTGGTGCCCGATGTGAGGGCGTACCAAGCCGGGGCGGCGTACGTGAGTCGTGAGCGTACGTACGTCTTATAAATCCCCAGCTTGGTGCGCACGGGGAGGCTGCTCGCGAGGACTGGACGCAGTAAGGTGCGCGCGCACTTGGCGCGTCTCACCACCTCGTCCACATGGGCCTTCATAGAGAGTCTCCTGTCTATGGTGACACCTAGGTACTTCACCACGTTGGACCATGGTACTTCCTGGCCGTTAAGACGGAGCGGGTTCGGGAGCTTGGTTTGGCCGGTGAGCAGGGCCTGCGTCTTCGCGACATTCACCGACAGTCGCCACTTGGCAAGCCAGTCGGGCAGGACGTCAAGCGTGCGCTGGATCTTTTTCGCTGCAAATGCGGCATTCATGGACGCGACATAGTATGCCACGTCGTCAGCAAAGAGTCCCAGCTTGACGTCGCCGACCACCGGGATGTCATCGGTGAAGCGCGCGTAGCAGGCGGGGGACAGGCAGCTGCCCTGGGGAACGCCCGCTAGCACGGGGCGCTCTAGCGAGGTAGCCTCTTCAACGGCTACCACGAACCTTCTATTGGCCAGGAATGACGCCAAGATTTTGACGACTCGCCTTGGAGCTGCGGACGTCGACATTTTGTACAGCAACCCAGCATGCCATACTCGGTCAAATGCCTTCTCCATATCGAGGAGTACTGCAACCGAGTACTCTCTCCGGTTGGAGCGATCGGTCATATAGTGCAGTACCCTCGTGAGCTGCAGAGTCGTCGAGTGGTGAGTGCGGAAGCCGTATTGTTCCTCACGGGGTTCGATGTGGGGTAGGAGTCGGTTCAGCAGGAGTCTTTCGAACACCTTGGAGAGGGTGTTCAGGAGTGTGATCGGTCGGTAGTTCCCGGGCTCGGTCCTCTTCTTCCCAGGCTTGGGAATCATGATGACCCGGCCCAGTTTCCAGCACGTTGGAAAGTGCCCAGTACGCAATATCCCGTTGAACAGGGCGGTCACCGCCGCTATGGAACGCCGCGGCAGGTGACGCAGGGCCATGTTCGGGATTGCGTCTGGGCCTGGAGCCTTCTTTGGCTTGGGGCGGCATAGGGCGCGGGTCACTTGGCCGGGTGTGAAAAAGATCGGCTCCTCCTCCGGGCCGATCGGTGGTGCGAAGTAGTCCTCCAAGTGCTTCTCGACTGCTGAAACGTGCTCCACATCGTCCGTGGGATTTGGCTGGAACTGGCCCTCCAGGTACTTGGCAAAGATCTCCGCCCGATCCTCCGCTCTGTACCGTGGGTGGCCAGTGTCGTCATGCAATGGGCTCACTGTGGATGGCGTCGTGCCGAGCTGTCGGCAGAGGAGGTGAATGGATGGTACGTCACCCTCCAACGACGCCATGTGACTCTCCCATGACTCTGCAGCATGGCTGCGCAGCTCCTTTTTCACTCTCTCGACCAGGGCATTGAGCGACGTCTTGAGAGCCGGGCACCTCGTGCGTTGCCAGTCGCGCCTCAGTCGGCGCTTGCTCGTAATGAGATCCTGGATCCGCTTCGGAAGTGGCGTGCGCTTCTCCCTCCGCGGAACGGTGTGTGCTGCTGTATTGAGCGCCTCCTGGATGGTGGCGGTCATGGCGGTGGCAGCTTTCTCTATTTCTTCTCCTGAGGAGACTGGCATGGTGCTGGATTTCTCCTCCATGACCGCCGAGAAGGTCTCCCAGCAGATGCGGCGTCCTGGCTTCTTCGGTAGGGTCGTGGTGGGCATTCCCTTTATAACGAGGAGGACTGGGCGGTGGTCCGATGGTAGGTCGGGCAGGACCTCCTGCGTCATGGTCTGTATGACTCCCGTGTGGATGGCGAAATCTATGATGTCAGCTGTTCCCTGTGCGTCCGGGTAATGAGTCGGCTCTTCAGGGCCGCTGACATCGTAGTTGCGGGCGAGGGCTGCGCTGTAGATGGTTCGACCAGCGCAGCAGATTCGTGAGCTGTTCCACGCCGGGTGCTTGGCGTTCAGGTCCCCCGCCAGGATGGTCGGGGTGGGGGAGCCCAACAGCTTGGCCAAGTCTTGAGCGAGGCTGGGGTGGGGTGGCCCCGATGGTCTGTACGTTGCGTACAGCCTAAGCTGTCCGCTGCCGCTCAGGTGCATGTCCACCCCTAGGGCGTACAGGCCGTCGTACTTGCTGTACGGGACGGGATTGTGCGGGATCGACCTCCTTACGATCACCGCCAGGCCACGGAATGGTCGGCCAAGGTCTGTCCTCTCGTCCCTCCTATAGACCTCGTAGCCGGGAATCTTGAGCGGAACGCCCTCTGAGAGGAGAGTTTCGCTGACCAGCATGACGTGGACGTCCTGCTCCCTGATGAAGTGGCGGAGCAGGGCGACTTTGCCGGTCAGCGATTGGGCGTTCCAGTACACCACTCTCAACGCCTTTTCAGTGAAGAGAAGGGTGAGGTGGTGTGGCGGCCATGAGGGTCTTGAGGAGGGCCGGGTCTTCCGCCATCTTGGCGATTAGGCGGATGGCGTCCGCAAACCTGGCGGCCTCAGTGACTTCTGCTGGGGGGGTTCTTTGGACCGTGGCACTAGGGAGAGGATCCTCCTTCCTCTTCTTCTTTTTCTTCTTCTTCTTGCTCCTCTCCCTATTCCCCACGTTGGTGGTGGGGGCTTCACTGGGTTGGGGGCCATGCCTGTTTGGCTGCTTGTTCCTCTGCGCCGGGGCGTTCGCCGGTGCCATCAATGTTGCCGGTGCCGACTCGGCCACTGTTGGCTGGTCGAGCGCGGCCCTGGTGGTAGGGCCGGTACCGGGGCGGGTTGGGGCAGTGAGGGCGGCGGTGCCTGCCCTTTTGTTACGCCCCTCACTGCGGATTACTGGGCAGCCGATGTGGTTGGCGGGGTGCGGTCCCCCGCAGTTGGCGCAGGTGGCGGGTTCAGACTTGGGGCGCGGGCAGTCCCGGGCAGCGTGCGGTCCGGCGCAGCGCACGCATGCTATCAGACGGTGGCAGCACTGTGATGAGTGCCTGAACTGCTGGCACCTATGGCACTGTGCGGGTCCTTTTTTCCCGCGCCAGGGTTCTATCTTCACTCCGGGCATGTATAGCAGCTCGCGCACGCTATACACCCCGGAGTTTCCGGCAGCCGGGCCCTCCAGTTCCGCAAAGAAAATGCAGCCAGGGCGGCCACTGCGCGCCTGGATGCGCTTTACGTAAACCGCCGTAAAGCCCCTTCCGTGGAGGGCCTGTTGGATTTCTTCAGGCGGGGTGTCTGCAGGGAGGCCACGGATAGCGACCTTCAGCTTTCGCTCTTCGGGCGGGGAGTAGGAATACCACGTGACCGAGCTATCTTGGGCGGTAAGCTCGGTCAGGTATTTTTGTACACAGCGGTACTCCTCCGCCGAGGCCGGGGTGAAACGAAGTCCGTTTCCAAAGGCTCGGGCGTTTGGGGTCGCTTTCAGCTGGTCAGCCAGGGCGGCCAGGTGTCTGGACCACTCTGGGAGGCGTTCCACCACTATGGGCGGATAGCGGGGGCTCCTCGGTGGGGCTGGGGGGGCTGAAGCTTCTGGCGGTGCATCCCGGGCGGTCTGGGGGTCCGGCGGTGTACGGGCGGCAACGGGCGGCGCATCGCGCACACGACTTGCGTACGTGGTCGCGGGAGCCGAGCTGGGAGCGGCAGCTATGGTCGGTAGGTTGACGGTGGCAGGGGTCGCGGGGGTGTTGGTTGGTCGGGGCGGTCGAGGGTCTCCTCCGTGCGACGGCCTTTGTGCTGCGGCTAGGGCGGACATATACTGCCTCTTGGTGGTAGCGGTGTGGGGTGGCGGGGGTTCTTCTGGGCGCATTTGCTTACCCATGGGGGTGAGCATCGGGAAGTGTAAGAGGGTGGCCCAGTCGGCCAGTATGGCCCTGTCATCCTCTTCGAGTTCGACTTCCAGCCCCAGTCGGTGTTTCTGACACCGGATGTAGGTGTTCAACCACCGCGTGAGGCCCTCCGACAGCCGGCCCGAGCGGGTAAGCTCCTTACACGTATCGCTGTCGAGCGATAGCGCTTGGAGCTCTGCCGGGTCGGGCGTCTGGGGGTAGGGGGCGGTGGTTGCGGGTGGTGGTGTCGGTTCGCCAGGTTCGGTGGTACTCTCCGGGCCGGAAGGCGGAGAGGCGACCGCGTCCGCGAGGGACAGCCGCAGGGGTGTCGGGAGCGGCGGTGAGTGCGGCGGCGGTGGTTGCTGTGGCTTGCGGGGGGCAGGGGGAGGAGAAGATGGAGAGGGGCCCCCCGAGTCCATGGGGGACAAATCCAGTCTGGGGAGAGACAGTGGAGGCTGCTGGTTGATTGGCGGTGATGCGGCCGCCCGCTTTGGCTGGGACACCGACGCGCCAAAGGGCGGCGGCGACTTAAAACGCGCCGCGGCAGTCGGGCGGGCTGGGGTTGGAGGCTGTAGACGTTTAGGCGTAGACAGGCGCGTCGACTCAGCAATCTGTCTCGCTCGGGCAAGGTGCGCGGCCACACACGCGGGGGGCGTCGCGGTCGCGGTCACGGGAGCGGCCCCGGTCGCGGTCACGGTCACGGTCACGGTCGCGGTCTCGGTCGCGGGCGCGGCCGCGCGCGCGGGTGCGGCGGATGCAGAGGCTCTGTGGGCCTCACCCGCGGAACTCGCGGGTTCACGCGGGGTCGCGGGCGCCTCGCGGGGCGCGGAAGCGTCTCGCCTGGTGGACGGCAGCCCCACGGAGGGGCGCGTCTTGGGCGGACGCTTTTCCATCGGCTGCGGGGCAGAGGCGTCTGCGGAGCTTAATTTTTGGGCTGCGCGCAGGGCCGAAGTTGTGCCTTGCGCGGGCCGATCGCTGCGTGCCGCCGTCTTCTCCGGGGAGCTTGCGGACTCCGGGGCGAGGGGGGGAGGGGCCAGGGGGGGATGGTGACTGCGACCTTCCCCCTGCCTCCGCCTCCCCGCGATGGGGTCCTGGGGAAGGTTTTCGCCCTTTTTCGGAGGGTACTGGGGGCCGAAGAGTGCCTCACCGGCTCCCTCTTCGGTTGGGGTGATGGCCGACGGTTTTGACACCATACTCGCCAGGTGGTCCGGGGTCGAGATGGAGAGGGCATGTCGTATGCCGGACATCCTCAGAGAGTTAGTGAAGAGCCGGGGACGCGTGTGCCTGCGGGCCGTCGGGTCCTTTCTGTCCTTCTGGATTGGCATGTCGGCGGTGGTGCCTGTGGGGATAGCCCTAAAAAGGGCTTTATCCTGAGAGCCCCCACCTTTGCGGGCTCGCAAAAGAGGCGGGGGGGCAAAAAGTGGTTTTGGAGGGTAGATGTCTCCGTGACCGTTTCTTTCTACCCTCACGTTTTTTCGGAAAAATAAATATTTTTTCCGGGACTTGGGACTTCTGTTGTGGGGCTGCGACGACGCGACCGCTGTGCGCCGTCCTACGGCGCAGGGGTTCAGCGCGTTTCGGTCCGAGCGTCGGGAAGTGATTTGCCGGTTGATATGGCTTGTTGTTATTGTTTTGGTTTCACTTCGGGTCGCAGTAGCAAATCCAATGATTATTTCAAATGATTTGCAAACTATTTATAGTTTATGGATGTATGGCTACTAGTGAGTAATTAGGCATAGAGAAATTATGTCTGGGCTATACCAACAATCTGGACTTATGGCCTTCTATGGGACCACAGTGCAGTGACAGCAGAAGGTCAAAATTAAATATTTTATTTTGAGATTCCTCTACTACTTACTTCTGGTGCAGTGATTCAAGTTATTTGTACTCTAAATACAATTAACAAGTTTTAATTTAATTAAGTGCCTGTGGTTCCCCGAATCGGGTGAGTGTTGCGAACATTTTATTACGTAGAATAAGTAAATGTAGCATACTAAGTTACCATTTCATAGTTTGAACATTTATGCTTTTAATCATCATTCATGATCGTTATCAATCATTTTAAATGCATAATTATAACTAACTGTAATAAAATCTGCTTGAATTGTACACTTCCATTAGATTCTAGAAGGTTCACCCTACCCTCAACTTAAAAAGGTAACATGTAAAACTAGCAATTTTACTTCTTTTGTTAAAGAAATTATTAATTTCAATATTAACTGTTTACTCATGCTATTTTCTCACATTGTTATTATTTCCTGTCCTTTAAATAGTCTAAAATTCATTGTAATTTCCAATCTTTCTTTCTTACTCTAAAAGTTGATTTTGTTTGTGACTGCCACAATCATTGATCACCATTTAGTGCTTGGGGTTCACCTAACCAGCCTTCATAATGCATCTGCATAAAATTTCATACCGAAAAATCCCGATGTCGTAGTCACTAACATGAAATTGGACTTTTCATGAAATGGCAAATTTCCGGGAATTTCATGGACCAAGTCTGGGGTTCAAAGAGGACCCACCTCGACCTATTGCGCATGCTCCCGCGCATTCCCGGCCAATCCCGTGAATCCCGCGATCCGGACCAGGGACCCAGAAAGCGACACCAGCTGCCTCAAGACCCGTGCAGTGCAGGGAAGTGACCCCATAAAGGATTTGTTTCGCGCGGATGTATGCCCAGCCAGTAATTTAAGTTACCCGCGACCTAAAGTCGATTTTTGTAAAATCATAATAAATAAATTAAGTATATTTTATTCCGGCATTTTTAATTCACTAGATTCTTTTCTACTTGTGACTCTTAAACGTCACACACTTTATGAATAGTTTAATATATTTGTCCACGAGTTAGTTGCTAGCTACATAAACGCGCTTCACCGCGCCCCCCGCCCGGCTCCTTTCCCTTTGCAGTTTGAAAAAGCAACTTGTTCGTTCCTGTTTTATTTGGACCATCACAAGTGTTAGGTGCTTCAGGCAATATTGCGCAATTTAAATTTTTAAATAAATAATAGTGTCAATAGTGATCTGTGCCAGTACCGGACCTCATATGAGGGGAGATATTTCACTTTGTTCCGATAGGGTTCACAGCAATCAACGAATTTTTAAATAATCTTAAAAATAACATAACCCCATTTTTTGCTGGTTTCATCCCTTTTCGTTTGCGCACCTTAAAACAGAACACACTGTATTACAGGCAAATAATAATCAGTTCCCAAATAAATCCAAGTTTTTGTTTTGTTGTGTGCCTTGTAGTGTATTTTTTTAAATAAAGAATCGTGTATGATATGTTTTGTTTTATTTTTGGATTTATGCTATCAATCCACTAATGGCTACTGCATGGGTTTTCGGTCATTTGTATTCATCTTCATTACTTATTAGTAAAATATAGTTAAGAGCATATTTAATACACTATACTTCACTCATATTTTATTTACAGCCTAACATCGACCTGAATGCTGCAGCTCTAAATTACCTAGCAGCTATACTGGGTGTGGGGACGGCAACCACGGCTATGCCATAAGGAGGATAAATACTTTCAAATATTGTAGACAGGTAATAAATGACTCTATGGGGCTATAATAGGGCTCAATTTTTTCAACAGTATTAGTATCATTTAAAAATAAAGTCTTCATCGTGTAATTAAATTCCTGTCTACAATATTTGAAAGTATTTACCCTCCGCATGGCGTAACCTTGGGGCGCGCCGTGTAGTAAAATAGATAAACTGTTAAGTAACTTTTAACTAAATTAAATTGTTAGGAACAAACAAACAAATCAGTTACCAGCTACAAAACATTCAAGTAACCATACGCAAACTGTTTATCTATTTTAAATTAAATAGTTTCATAACTATTAACAAAATAGGTAATTTACGAATAATCAAACAGGTATGTTACCAGATGCATTATTAATTAATTTCTCAACAAAAGATTTCAACAAATTTAGCAAATCTATTTCGCTACTATCAGTCAATCTAATTGATTATTTAATATTAAACAATTTGTCTGTGGTAACTAAATGAAAACCTGGAAATAACTTAGTAATTTGCTGGAAATAAATAAAACTGTTGAATTACTATTTAAATTTGGTGCCACTACTTAAAATTAAACAGTTTGGTTAATACTACTAAATTAATTTAATCACAATCACATAAAACGGATTACTTAATAACAAGTGAACTTATTTTACTGAAGTGGTTTTAGCTACTAGTAGGCCTTAGTTTTGTAGTCACTCAAGTTATGTAACAAGCAGCTAAAAAAATGGCTACTGTTAGCAAATCTTTTTTTTCAGGGTTTTCTATAACTTGAAGACTTATAACTACTACTTAGATCGACAAAAAACCCTATCTCTTAAGGGTCAATTTCCCAAGCAATATTTTAAGCTGGCGGCGCTGAAAACCGGGGTGAACTATGGTTAAAAATTAAACTGTTATTTTTTTCTGAATACTTCACGCAGTTGCCTATTTTGGGCAATAAGTAGAATTAGAATATTAATGGAAATAATAATTAAAAAAAAAAAATTAAGACCTCATTTCTCATCACAGTGGGCTGTCCGCAACCCAGTTTTGATTGCAAAACGTGGAATAAATGAAAAACTATTAATGATTATGAAAAACATTTACCTTTTTTAAAATACTAGATAGTCAGTGTACAAAAAGAAGCCCTGACTTTTTTTTTAACTATTACACATACCGTCCGGTACGAGGAAATACGTTTGTCCGGAGAAACGTTATCATTACCACCGTCAAATATTCTGTGCCTTATATCTGCTAAGCTTCAATATGTACGCCCCCCACCTCCCGCGCACTCGTAGAGTTAGTCACGCGCAAGAGTTTGGGGCTAGCGGTTGTGTTGTGCGCGTTTCTGGCGATAAAATATAAAGAAAAGTTCTTGCTTCAAGTGGGGTGGGGACAAAAAAATCCTCATTCCGACGGTTGATTTATTTTTTGTACTTTTTGTGTGTTTAGTTTGAGATTTATGTATAACACGTACGTCATATTTCTTAATTCTGGAGTAACGTTAGTTTAAAGAAACCAGACTCCGTTGTTTTTTTAAAAATATTTTTGTACAGGTTTTATCATTCCGTGGTTCTCATTCCGATGTTTCCGGTGTATGAAATACCCACAGAAATGATAAGCAACACCGGCATGATACAAAAGTAGCTTCACTGAGTTATCCAAATAATTATCAAATTTAATTATTTAATTTTATGAAGTCAAAGCAAATGAATCAATATTATAAGCGTTTAAACGTAAATAATTAAGCGTTTAACGATAACCAAATATCAGTTATTTTGTACTACTAAGCATATAATATGCATACATACTACATAGCGTCAAGCCTTCATCCCAGAGTGGGGTAGGCAGAGCTATTACCAATAACTCTAACAATTTATTATATAATATTATATTATAATGAAGAACGTTCTCAGAGATGAAAAAAAAAGATTTGTTACAGATTTATTTCTCAATTTACTTAATTATAATTATAAAGGGCAATGCCAAATGTTAAAATTGGACGTGATATTCAGTTTAAAAATCTCTATAAGGTTTTAATTTAAATTAGTTTTAGGATGGTTTTGATTTTTTTATATGCTCCTTGATCTCTACACATTAAGACTGAAAAATGTGCAAGTACACATAGCGACTGCATTTTAACTGTTACAGTATTTACTTAAAATTTATTTAATTTAAATTATTACTTTTTTTTTTAAGATCATGGATATGTAAATTCACATCTAGTCTTGCAAGACTATGTTATCATAATTTCATTATGTTACTTTTTTGACTGAGTTTTTTAGGTATTTCATATTATATTTTTGAGGCCGTCCTTATGACGCACTAATTATTAAGCATAAGTGATCTAAAGTCAGTGATAAATGATATAATTGCCACTGGGATATTTGTAATTATTAGAATTATTGAGTTATATTTTGCTTGGTCAGCGAACTGTTCCTATTAGATTTACATAGAAGATTGTTATTTTTTTTAAATTTATAACTAGTTTATTATCATAAATAAATCACAATATTTACAATATTTTTGAAAACCATATTAAATAAATAAGTAATAAATCAGTCCGGTACATTATAAAAAAAATGTAAAGTATTTTTTTTAAATTAAAATATATGTTTATTTTATTTATAAGCGAATTGTTTCAAAACATTAATAGAAATGTCATTTTTACTCAAACAAAGACTTATAATTATGATAATTATTAATAACATTAATCTAATTTTTACTCAAATAAAGACTTCTAATTATGTTAGTTAATAATAACATTAATGTAATTTTTACTCAAATAAACGATGATAATTATGATAATTATTGTCTTTTTTCATTTATTTTCATTCCAGTGGATAAGATTTCATTTACGTGGGGTCATTTCTATCATTCCAGTGGGTATTTATCACTTCGGTGGATACTTTTTATCATTTCGGTGTGTATTTATCATTCCATAGTTTTATCAAATATTCTATCTCGTATATCTCATAAACTATTTATGATTTTGAGTGACCCTTAACACCACGTCTACAATATATAACAATGCATAGTTTAAAATGAAAAACGTTCAAAAATACACAAAACTTAAAAATTGCACCGAAATGAGACAAAAATCAGAAATGTTGAAATTGACCCTTAAACAGCCAATCCGATTTTCATAAAGCCTAGCTAAAAACCACCGCTAAAAAACCTGCTTTCAAATAAAGAACCATATCCAAATTTGTTCACCCGTTAAATAGCTACGGTGAGACAGACAGACACACACACACATAGCGGTTAAACTTATAACACCCCTGTTGCCTGAGCCTTCCGAAAAGCAATTTGTATTATTTTTCTTTTATACCAAGAATATCAAAGCCTTGCAACGTCTATTAAAATAAATCGACTGCAACGGAAACAACTTTTTGGAAAAAAAAATAGCCAAACGAAATAGACCTGTTAAAAACAGCCACCTTACACCAAATTAGTGTTTACACGGACGTGACACTCACCTCTCTGTGATGATGCAGCGACGTGAGATCGGCGTCGGTCCACTGCGCAGCACCGACGTCGGTGCGCCGCCACTGCAGCCGCACCAGCCGCGCCCCGCAGCGCACGGCGCGCCGCGCGTCCAGCGCGAGCGTCGAGCTGTTGCTCCACACCGCGGCCTCGGCGCTCTCCTCGCGGTGCTCTCCCCCACCTTCCCATACCAACACTAACAAAAACAAGCTTTAAAACCTGATAGCATATTTTCACAGTTCTGCCCGCGTTGATTTCGATCATCGTTATTCCCACGAGAATTTTGAAATTTTTCAGTTTGAACATTTAGCCTATTTGTTAATCCAGGGCAGGGTTATAAGCTTCGAAATATTCCAAATTTCATTGAAATTCCTCCAGCTGTTGCAGCGAAAAGGAATAACAACCTTATTCGTTTGCAGCATAAACTTTCGCAATTATAAAATATGACTCTCGTTCTCGTCTGTATATAATGTATATGTATGTATGTCAAAGTGTTATGTACATACCTGTAAATACGAGTATGAGACCAAAAATCCAAATTCTACTCTATCATTTTTGAATTTTAGGACCGAATTGAATAAATGGCATGTTTTTATAATAAGTCAGTAGCTAAGGTGTCATACTTGTCACCAGGGGCCCCAGACAAGATGCATTACGCCAACTCGCTTTTCTATTGGTTTCGTTTTTAAACCAATCGCTTCACTTGTAGATGACGTGATACGAAAAGTCACGTGATCTAGCAGTGACGCGATTGGTTTAAAAACGAAACGAATAGAAAAGCGAGTTGGCGTAATGCATGTTGTCTGGGGCCCCAGTTGTAGTTTTTAATTTTTGGTTTAAAAATTGTGTTTTTAGTTCACCAAAGTAAAAATACACAACACACTGTTTGTTATTTATAACAAAAATACATTAAAATAAAACATCTAAAATTATGTAAATAACTAACCTGGAGGTTTTGTCTTCACCAAGAGCGGCGCGGACGGCGGCGAGGAGCCTGCGCGGGAGTGCGCCACCATGCGCACCGAGTATGAAGCCCCACAGGACAGCACTCGCAGCGTCACACCACTCGCCTCCCCCCCAGTCTCCAACTTCCTCTCCTCTTCCCCCCTCAAACCAGACTCAAGCCCGTCTCCAATGTCATCGCGCACCCTGACCCACCATATTGTAAAACCTATGAAGATTAGAACAAACATTTAGAAATCTAGATCATTTCAGTTTGCTCATTGAAATACAATTAAGTACGTATAGCTAGTTGCAGACGAATGGCGTAATCCGCCAAGTGAGTCTTAATTTTACGCGCGGTCCAGCTATAAAGCTTTGAGCGTTTTCAATTCAAATTAAGGTCGATAGCAAAATTGCTAAGTATTCATTTAGAATCGTGAGCATAGAATATTTAAGGGTATTTTTATTATTACGAGACTGCCGAAGGAGAAGGATAATGTATTTATTCCTTTGTGGCGCTTTAGAAACTAATCGCGTGGACCAATTTTAATGATTCTTATGTCAATCGATTTGTCTAAGGGCCGTATTAATAAACTGATCTCGACTGTAATGCTCGTCTCAAGACATGTCAAAAATGACAGCTTTGTATTGCTTGACGTTTACTTTGACGTGTCTTGTGACGGGCATCTCAGCCGAGATGAGTTTATTAATACGGCCCTTCATCTTGTAAGTGTCACTAAAGATAAAACACACAAGACATAAAAAAAACAATATGGCGGTAAACAGACGCCGTATTATAAAAAAGAAAAAAAAGTCAACGAATTATGATAAGTGGGGTATTGCTGAATAGGTATTTCAAAATCATCTTTAGGTTTCTTTCATCATTTTTTAATTTTAAGTGGTTATATAGGATTTATAACGATTTAAATTTTGATACCAAAAGTAGAGTTTGAAAAGCTTAATTTTTGTTATATTATTCAGATTTATTTTACACCAATTACTATTTTGTAAGGAGTTATTTAATATATTCCCGTGTGGTTGCCGGGTTAGAATAGTGCCACACCATGTCTTTCCGTGGATGTCGTAAGAGGCGACTAAGGGAATAAAGGCTTGTAGTACTGTTAGGCGAAGGGCTTGCAACCTGTCACTGATACGCTGGTAAACATCTTAGCCTATTTGTGCAAAATGTGGTTACAGAATTATCAACAAGTTTTTAAAGTTGTAGGTAATTCTGTAGCTCTGCCTACCCCACTCTGGGATTACAGGCGTGAAGGTTCTATGTCTTTAGGCTCTAAGTTCGTCTCCTCGACTGATAAAGGGAACATCACTTGCCGTGAGTCGGCGCCGCAGGGTGATGCGTGGCGCGCCAGACGAGCCGCGCCTCGCGGTGCGTGGCGTGCTCGAGCAGCAGCGCCGGCGGCGCGGGCGGCGCGACGCACTCCACGCGGTATGTCGCCTCTTCGGCTCCGAACGCGTTGCGCGCCGAGCATGTGTAGTTGCCGCTCGTCGAAACATCCACTCCTGACCGAAGCGACAGATTATCGTTAGAAAACAATACGATTTCGAAAGCAAATTACCCTGAAAGTGGGTAACTGATTGCTGATAAGACCCGTATTATGAAGACAAAAGCCAGACATTTTTTTAATCGGCCATCTTCCCTCCCCGAAGGATACCGGAAGACCGGAAGACATGACATCTGAGTTTTTTCATCAACATACCAACATAACATTTAAGTTGTCATGCACAAAATAAATTCTGTCAATGTTTTGTGTTTTGGGTTGTAATATTATTGTTAGGAAACTTTAAGTCTACTTTTTAAGTGAATGTTTATGTATTACTTACAACTATGTGAGACTGTTTATTTCTTTAATAAAAGAAAACACATCTACCAAGGCAACATTAAATACAATACAATACAAATACTCTTTATTGAACACCAAAAGAAAACAAAACACGGAACAGTACATTTTAACTATATAGATTCATATGGTTTGAAAGAGTTCTCGTTCCCACGGTAAACTTACTATGTATAGCAAGATGTCCGTTTAGCGTGAGATGCGTCCCAGGGTCGTGCGTGACGGGCCGGTCGCCGCGCAGCCAGCGCGCGCGCGGCGTGGGCTCGCCGCGCCACATGCACGCGAGCTGCAGCGGGTGGCCGCACTGCACGCGGGCCCACACGCCAAACGAGAGAAGACGCACGCCCACTAAACATAGTATAAAACGGATAGGTAAGGATATTGGCTGCAAAGTGATCGCCTGTACATCAAATATTTGGTGCGGTATGTTCTCATACAAAAAACTCCTCCATCGCGCTTTGGCTACGCTTTTTAGTACGGGAACGCTGCGATGTAATTAGTATTTTTGAAAATGAAAATTAATTTTCCCTGAAAGGCTTAGATGAATATTAGGGGGTTTTTTTTTTATTTGAAATAAAAACACATCTGGGAAAAGCATAAATATTTTACCCTTGGAACTAGTAGTAGCTGGTTGCGGCGCAGAAGGCTCTCCCTCTCCAGCAGCAGAGTGCGCTGACACCCACGCTTCATACGTCGCATCCTCATACAGAGACCGCAGCTCAGTAGAGCCACCCAGGCCAACCGACGGACCTCCCTCTTCTGCTTGCACTGTGGTCGTTTGAGGAGGTCGGTCCCTGACGAGAAATAAAGATGTAACTAGCTAAATTTTAGTCCAAGACCACACTTAGCACCGGGAACTTTTATTTAATTAGATATACTTAGTGCCCGTTTCTTTGACTAAGCTTGGTTATACCGTATGAACCGTATCAGATACTTACTAGATGCCCTCGAGTATATAGGTATACGTGTTGTGTTTATGCTACTACTTACAGGTAATATTAATATGAGTAATGTTCAGTCTGAATTTTAGATTTCAAGCTACAGCAAATTGTCTACTTTAACTTTTATTTTTAATTTAGAATTTCTCAATCGATACAATGTCTTGTTTTCAAAACCATTTAGACTACTTTTGGTTAAATGCCGTTTTATTTATTTACCTTCCAAGCTCCCGATAGAACACAGTGTAATACAGCACAGGTCCATTAGGCCGACTCGGGGGAAGCCAACTTATAGCTAAGGAAGTCACTGATGTTGCCACCACCTTCACAGCTGCCGGAGGTCCAGGTGCTGTAAAGACGACAGTATTCATATTTTGTTCTACTTTTGTATTTTGTATTTATTAAAAAGAAAAACAAATACCGTCTTGTTGTGTGATGCAATGTACAGGGTGAGCTGGAACCCCGTCCCCGGCCGCAGTGTACGCTAGCGCTTGTATCGTGTAGTTGGTGTATGGTCTGAGTGCGAGCAGAAGCGTTTCGACGCCCGCTACCCGCTTAACCTCGGCGCCCGCGGCCGAGCCCGGCCCGCCGTTGCCGCGCACCTCCCACTCCAGCCACTCTGCCGCTGCCGACAAACAACTGCCATCATTCAGCTTGGAATATTGAGATTGTTTCAAGTTTATTTGTTGGCAAATGTAACGCTTAATTTTCAGTGAGAAATGTTCTTGTGATTGCCTGAACGCTGTTTGAGTTTAAATTCTGATTAGAGAAAAGTTAACTGTGAAAATTTATTTCATGAGAGTTATTAACTATAAGCTGTTTATGAACTTATGATTCTGCATCTGCTCTTATTTAATTAATTTTAATTTCTTTAAGATTATTATCAATAAAATGACATTAAGCCTCGTAAATTTGCATTTGAGATCAGTTTTATAAATGTATATAGAAAGCAACACAAAACGTTATCTTCGGAAGAGCCCATCTAAGGGTATTAGATTGGCTTCATCCTGATGAGAAATAAATCTAAAGAGAGTAATAAAAATACTGATTGGATAAGTAACGTCTTCATCTCCCCGTTTAGGGTTAAAGGTTTGATTGAACTTTCGACTGCGACCAAAATAGCAAGTATAGCTAATGTGATGTGTGAGTGGGTGCGATAAAAATATCAAACCAGTAAGTGTGTGTAGAGTGAACAGTAAAACTACGAGTTCCGCCGACTTAACTTATTCCTTATCCAGTTAATTCCATCAATATTATATGATACATATTGCCTTACTCACTATGTTCTGGTCTATAAAGCAGTTTGTATCCCAGCAAGGAGCCGTGGTGGGCGTGAGCTGGTGGCGGAGACCACTCCACCTTCAGGCTCTGGGGAGACACGGCGCGGCATCTCACCACGCGAGGGCCTTCGGAGGGCACTGCAGAAGAACAATCCAATACTGCGGTACCAGTTTAACAAGAGGCTACAGGGTATGGCAATAGGGTACTTTACGTGCTGATGCTTGATGAGCACAAATTAAACATAAGTAACCAAAGTAAAGTTAAGGCCACCATGTTGAAGCATGCCAAATACGCCATGTTAAATTGGCGTATGAGTTTGTGCCAGTCGCGGTGGAAATGGCGGGACCCTGGTGCTCTGAAGGTCTTGAGCTCTTTAAGGAATTGGGTCGTCGCTTGACAGACAGCGGCTGCGACCCTCTTTCTGAGACTTATTTGGTTCAGTAGGTGTCCATTGCCATTCAGCGCGGTAATGCTGCTGGAATTATGGGGACCTTTGAGCCTGGTCCTTTGCGGGAGGGGGAGGAGGGAGCGTGTTTTAAGGCAATGCACGCGTTTTTTTTTCATTTTATTTTATGGTTGTGTTTTTTCCACGTTTTGTAACGCGATAAACGCAGCTATATTAGGCCCCCTGGAAGGCAATTATTGACTGACCTTGATATATTCAAATCGAAAAGTGAGTGTAAGTACATTTTCTTCATCGTGACGAACAGAAGCTACAGATCTACAGATATGAAGTCTAGTTCAGTCAAGCTTACCACTCTCCTGAGTCAACGTATTGACCGGAGCCGTGGCTGGGCCGGCACCAGCAATGTTGAATGCTCTAACGCTTACGGAATACCTGAAAATATTGTGTTATTAAAAATAGGTAGGTATGTCGAGCACCTAATATATCAAAATATTTTTTGGCTCGCTGTCATAATATTTTGCCAACGACTCATATGCGATTGTTTCATATAGACTTTTAAACTATCCCAACCGATTTTTAAATAACACTAGTGACCCGCCCGCACCTCGCTTGTTTATGTGAGTTTTCTGTAATACTCGTAGATAAACCAGAATTTATCAACACAAAAATCTTCCGTGAAAAAACATCTGACAGTGAAAACCGCATGAAAATCCGTTCATCACCGACCGACTGCTTTAAAAGCAAGCTTTAGAATAAATATTAGTTTAGGTTAGGCCATAATTGAAAGAGTAACATATGAAGGATGTAATAATTAAACGCAAACCTCCTCTTTTTCACGGTCGTAGGTTAAAAATAGCACTAACCGAGTATAGTGTTCCAGACCCTCAATGGTATACTTGGTTATTTGACCCCGGACTGTCGCAAACTCCATGCCAACGTTAGCTCCTCCTGAGAGGGTGCCGTCAGCTGACGCCCACCACCAGACCGAGTAGCCCAGGAGTTTACCATTCCACGTTGTAGATGGAGGTGGCTGTAAATCATCAATATATATAGGCTATGATCAAGGATCCTCACATTAATCGTCTTGTAATTTAATTATCAATGATAATGGTTTAGTCGAGCCGGTATAAAAGGTTGGATTTGACAGCTGCCAACACAGTACAAAATATAACCTCAAACATGCCTCAAACACATATTTTGACAGGTGTCAAATAATTGGGCCTTTTATAATGGCGCTACTATAGTCCATATGAGACTGGACTGTACATTGGTTCCCTAATGATTCGCCGACAATTATTTGGCAGATTATTGATTAGCAGACAACGTTTCGCCGAGTAACGGTACGCCGATGGATTTGTTCGTAGATGTATTGTTTCGCAGACTAACGTTTCGTAACTCAACCTTTAGTAGCTGTTTTAGTTGGCTTATGAGTCAGTAAGCTGAATCACTATTGGCAGAAATTCGTTTAGCCTATTAATCACTACACATTTTGAATGTTTGCTCGAAAAACTGTTCGCTTTTAAACGGTTCAACTATTATTCATCATCATATTAACTGTTTGCCACCTTTTCGTTTTGCACTGGGAATGGCATCAAATACTGCGAATGTGTCTGGATTACGCTATGACATCACCTATTTTTAAATTGACTTTGTTGTGTTTGTTATTTACTGGGCAGATAAAAAAAAATAACCTCGTAGTTACTTAACTAAAAAAATTCCCAAACAAAAATCGACTGAACCTTAAATCTACTAAACAATAATGATGCCATGTCACAACTCTGCTTATCATGTTTCGACGAACAGTTGTTCGGTAAAATGAAACAATTACGAAACAAACAATCGACTAAACGTAACTCTGCGTATCGCTTTACTGTCTACCGACTATTCGGCGAAACAAATAATAGGCGTAACGAAATTATACCAAACGTTACTCGGCCAAAAGAAAGGTCTGCCAATAGTTGTCTGCGAAACAAAAATCTGCGTAATGAAACTCGGTGAAACGACAGGTCACCCTGTACATTATATGCCAAATATTTCGGGATTCATGGACCAAAGTTACAACAAACTGAGTCCTGAGTTACGGCATTTCAAAAATAAAATAGCAAGGCGATTTAGATAAATTAAATTCAGGCTGGCAAGGATTAAAAGGAAGTAGTATTCAATTATTATTTTTTTTTAGCCTATTTTGGTGTCCCACTGCTGGGCAAAGCAGTATTCAAAATATGAATAAAAAAATTATGACTATTTTGATTATGAGATAAATGCCTTTGCAAAGGAATAAAATACCTAAAACAAATAAGAAGTCTAAATACCTGCCAAGCCAACTCAATAGTGGACGGTCGCGGCGCCGAAGCGCGGAGGCTTAGTGGCGCTCGCGTAGGGGGTTCGTGTGACGTCAGTGCGAGCAGCGCAGTAGTGTGGTCAGACGCGAATTGGGCGGTCACAGTGCGCGCGCGCACCAGGTACGCTGAAGCTGGTTCGAGACCCGATATCGTGGCACCTTCAGTCCTGTTACAATGGACACAGACTTAGCGAGACATTGCTAAAGATATTATACTTGAGCTAATTTTATTTTGTTCGTAGAAAATATATTTTATCAAGTCACGGAACCGTCGATAGTCTAGATTAACTACAGCTGAGATCTTGCGAGCTGTGAGTTAGCATCACGATTGCATTTATCAAATAATTAATAATGAATTAAGCCTTATAATAAAAAGCAGATTGTACATTATGTAACTGGTAAAACATCTTAGCCTATTTGTGCAAAATGTGGTTACAGAATTATCAATAATTTTTTAAAGTTGTAGGTAATTCTGTAGCTCTGCCTACACCACTCTGAGATTACAGGCGTGAAGGTATGTATGTATGTACGTAATGAATTAAGCCTTATAACAAAAAGCAGATTGTACATCTAAACTAAATATATATAGATATATATCTTGATAAACATACTCAGAGTAAGCATCCATGTTATGTGCTGACACAGAGACGTTGTGAGTGTCCGCGTCTCTCCAAGGGTCTGAGCCGGTGGAGTCATACTTGCAGTATTGGACGACGTAGCCCAAGACCGGAGAGTTGCCGTCGTAGGGCCGTCGCCACTGCAGGCGCATGGTGCGGGACGAAGTCTCCAGGATCATGAAGTCTGATGGTGGCCCCGGAGGCTCTGATGGGATGTGACAAGACTTTAATAATAAAAACAAATGACAATCTTTCTTGTCACACCTTCCCCAAGTTAGTATGAAAAACTTCGATGTTTAATCTAGAGTCCTCGAGAATTTTAATTAAAAGTTCCCTTTTTTTTAAAGCTTGAAACAAGGAAACGCGCACACATGCCACCTGATAGTAAGTGGTATCTGTGACCCATAGGCATATGCATTATCAAGACTACAATCTTCAGGCTGTAATCCTAAGACCGCAAATGCCTTTCCAATCCTCGAAGACTAAGATGGAATGCCTATTCATAATTTCATTGGTTCTCTTATCCCTACACTGGAACACAACAATGCGAATACTGCTACTTGACCGCTATTGGGGAAAGATTCTAGGTTCAGTAACAAATAGTTGCATTATCTTTGGATTTTTTATGTAAAGAACATTCGGTACTATTAGCCGAATGTGTTACCTTGTACAGCCAGATGCACGAAGTGATCAGATCTCCCGTACGGATTGGAAGCTTGACATCGGTACACGCCGGAGTCTCTTCTATCAGCTCGTTCTACCACTAATTCACTTCTTAGGCCTTCTGCACTTCGAGTTTCAGAAACGCTCATTCTAAAAGGAAATTCAATGTTAAACAACCCGTCTTACGAGTATTCAGGATATTGTGTGTGAACGTATTCTTACCTGTAATCTGAATTTGGCAATGCTCGCCCAGAATGGCTCCAAGATGTTGAGAGAGGGCTGTCTCCTCGAGCAACGCACGCTAATCTTAGTGTTTCGCCTAATTTAGCAGTGGCATTTACCGAAGGTGTTTCAAATCTTGCCGGTTCTAAAGAAAATACAGATTAACTATTCATAATGAAGGTTTTATTTCCGCAAAGTATTTTGAAGGGCCTTTTCGTGCGTCCAATTCGTAATGGCGATAATAGTCTAAATACTTCCAATTTTCGGATCTGATGCTAAACGTCTAATATAAATATAGTACATGGCTTAAGGTAATGGCACCAGCGTCGGACACTTTACGGTGATAGGCACCAATAATCGTCACTTAACTCTTAACACAGAGATCATACGGTCCTAAATTGATTGTTTCAAAACAAACGAAGTAAGTAAGTGAGTGAAATAAAAACTAAGGAAAAGACACGTCATACCCTTATCTTCTATAAATTAAGTATCAATTGTCCATTATTGGTCCTTGTGCATTATTGAAACCATCACCCTATCTATCCAAATGCGGTGATCAATCGGACGAGGTACTCAAACGTCCTGAAGCCGAACAATATTTACCATTTACGTGTATTGTAATTGATTTGGATAACGCCGGTGCAACCCCGTTGTCGGCTCTGCAGCTGTACTTTCCCGAGTGCTCCGCGCGCGCCGCCTCGAGCCTCAGAGATCCGTTAGTCAGCACTGCGGGCTCGGAAACGGCTCCTAAACTTGTTTCTGCGCTACCTATAAACAAAACAATGTTTCAAATTTGCCCAACACAGACTTAGGATTAAGTTTTAAACCAATAGTGTAAACTTACCGGAGAACTTGGTCCAGTAAATAGAAGGTGGGGGGTGCCCGCGGGCCTCGCAGCCCACGGTCAACGATCCGTTCAGTAAAACAGAAGTGTCTGACGGCTCAATTTGCCAATACGGAGGCACTGAAACGAAACTAACTCGTAAGACAACCAAAAAGGAAAAAATGCTAACTTTATTTGAACCGGAATTTACCTTTGATAGCTAACTCGGCAGACGTATTGGCTTTCCCGGCTGTATTAGTAACGACACACGTATATATTCCGCTGTGGGCGGCAGTCAGACTTTTAAATAGCAGCATGCTGTAAAATTCAGCTCCACGTTCGTCGACCTAAAATTTAAAACAAGTTCTAGTATTGACGAATTTGTACTTTATAGTTAGTAATGTATGGTTTAATATTACCTGTAGCGCGCTAGGTATATTCATTTGATCTTTAAGCCAGGAGAAATATACAGGCATATCACCGGAGGTAACGGTGCAAGTCAGCTGTGAGCGGTCGCCGGACCTCAGGCCGGGGGGGAACACGATGGGGGAGAGGACCGGGGGCGAGACGACCGTTACTTGAACCTGGAATAATTTATCCCGATAAACATAATAATAAAAGCGATAACCTCCCTTTTCCAATACTTAGTTATCATACTTTAATCACGTCCGCTTGCGTGCTTTGCCACTGCTCGTATTTATAAAAAACCCGCCGGTCTAGATATTAACCTATTGTTGATGCTCCTGACGGAACGTGCCATTGTACTCCCGCAGGTATTCACGCCTCTATTTCTTAGATAAAAGGTTTCAGGTGAAAGAAATACTTAAGAAAAATTTCGAACGACGAAGAAACATGACACGGTCGGGTGAGATGAAACATTATAGCATTTCTAAAATGATAAAAGAATCTCTTTTTTTTTGTTAGTAATACTCGTGTATAACCGTCTAAACTAATATTATCTACATCCTAACTTCCCTATAATATGTTCATAATCGATAAGCAAATGGCCTATATCAGCCTACCTCTCGCCTCGCCAGTTCGCCCCCAGGGGTCTGGACCGAGCAAACCCAGCCGCCTTGGTCTCTATTTCGGTCTACATTGTTTATAGTCAATTGGCCATCAATTTGCTGATACCTAGGGTCGGTACCAGCTCCTCCTTCCCATTTTACAGAACTAAAACATAAATGTACATGTTATATCAACACATAAACGTAGGTACTAGTGAAAATAATATCTCGTGTTAATAATTCCTTACTCGATCGGGAAACCGTAGTAGGGGCACCACACTGTAGTGTCCGAACCAGCGACTGCTTTCACACTGCTCATAGCCCGAATATATGGGGAACCTAGAACAACAAATGTCAATAAATTCCATACAAATACCAACGTTCCGCATTAACGTTTTTCAGACTGTTTCAAAATCCAGGTTTTTGTAATTTATAGTTATATCTGTAGTCACAAGTTAAATGCATCTCTTCCACAACTTATCTGACAAAAAAAAGGCTTCAAATAAAGAGTATTTTCAATTATAAATAGAAGCATAGGTAAGGTAAGGTTCCTGTTATAAGATAAAAATATGGATTTGAATCATCGATGTAACAAATACCTAATAATAATAATAATTGGCGTAGACCAACAGTGTTGAGCATTGAAGACAGCAAGAACGTATGGAAGAGCAAGGAGCTACACGGACGCTTCTACCGGGCCCTAACAAGGCCCGACGTAGACTTTTTAGCGTCCGTGAACTGGCTACGGTTTGGTGACCTCTTTGGGGAAACCGAAGGTTTTGCCTGTGCAATTGCTGACGAGGTACATACATAATGACGAACAATTACCGGAAATAATAATATATTGTGAGGGATGGCACGGTTGACATTTGTCGAGCGTGCCGTTGTCCCGGCGAGTCCCTCAAGACATATAATTTCCGGTTGTTCGCATTTGGCCAACGGCGAGTACTTGCACAGACATAACCTCGTAGCCAGGATCATTCATCAGCAGCTTGCTCTTCAATACGGTCTTGTTGAGTCTGAAGTGCCGTACTATAAGTACACACCGGCGCCAGTTCTCGAAAATGATCGTGCTACGCTCTATTGGGATCGATCTGTTATCACAGACAGGACTATTGTCACCAATAAACCTGACATCGTGTTGACAGATCGATCTCAACGCCGGGCAGTGCTCGTCGACGTCACCATCCCGCATGATGAGAACCTCGTGAAGGCCGAGAAGGATAAGCTCAGCAAGTACCTTGACTTGGCTCACGAGGTGACCACCATGTGGGATGTTGACTCGACGATCATTGTCCCGATAGTGGTTTCGGCAAACGGTCTTATAGCGAAGAGTCTCGACCAACACCTCAAGAGACTCTCGCTAGATGGCTGGATCAAGGGCCAGATACAGAAGGCAGTACTCTCGACACGGCACGCATTGTGAGGAGGTTCCTCTCTCTGCAGCCCTAACCACCGGTAGCTTGAGCCCTGCCCCGCTGCCGGCGGCACCCGTAGGTTAGGTTTTTTATAATGTTTATATTTTTGTATGGGTATTGTTATTTTACTTTTATATATAGTTATTATAAAAAACCTAATTTGCAGAAAATTAAATAAATATCTAAATAATGGTTATATCAGTAAAACCTTTGTACCAAATAAAGCGGGTAAAATTGACGGCAAAATTAATTATACAGCGGCAGATATCTTCAGAACGAGGCTCCGTTGAATATGCTCCATACATTGAGTTAATTTATGCTAAGCTGGCTTCTCCTAATGTGGCCGAATGTGTGAAATCTCAGAATATCGTGGAATACCGTGTAGCTAAATGTATGCCGTATACTGCTAAGTGATAACGGCAAAATGGTGGTAATCCAAGGGAGACCGTAAACAACAGTAGACAATCCAATGTATTTACCGAAAAACATCCTCAAGAGTTAATAAAGGCGATAAATGGTTTCACCTATCTCTGGTTACAATACCCCGTCGGCCTAATTTAGGGAACAATAACTATTATTATGGAACTGAGTATCTACGATCTGTTATTCAATACCCTCGGTATCAAGCGGACCTTATAAACATGAAATAATATAAGGGCCGAATTGATATATTAACCCTAAGTGATACGACCCGTCTCAAAACGCCAAAGTAAATGTCAACTTATGGTAAAACTTTAATTTCTATCGCATCTTACGACGGGCATCGTACTGAAAACTAGGTCTAAGTTTACGATTACCTCCTGTTGTAAGATTGTCCTGATATTTGCAAGATATTTGTTGATTTATTACTGGATTGTAACTACATACCATAGACGTATTAAAGATATCATAACGGGTTAGGCGCTCGCCCACCGCCGGCGAGGAAGCGATTAGTTATAGACGATTTTAGCGCTCACGAAACGAACAAAAGATAAGAGATCCCGTGTCAATAAAAGAGACGGACATATCAATAGTTGATCGCTGATTCTACTCGCTTCTTGCTCATTGCCGGCGGTGGGACAAGTGGCTTACTCACGTATTTAATGTCGAAGAACGCTCGACACAACACAACGACACTTTAACAAGTAAGGTAATTATAGCGCTGGGTGCATCCATACATTTGAGAATTACAGTAATGACGAAAACGGGGGTAGTCTTTCGCCAGCCACTCCGCTCGCACCGAGCAGCCTAGCGAACAGAGCTCTGACCTGCAGTGTTCGTCGTGCGGCGGCGACGTGACTAGGGGCTCCAAACGAGCCCGAAACACGTCGAGCTTTTTTCGACATTTCTTTCGTAAGTAATCCTTTGTGATCTCAATAATATGTCTGACTCACAGTTTTATGTTTATAATGACATACCATAGACATTGAGTCTCGCCGCATGCGCCACAGATCCGTGCGCGTTGCTCGCGCGGCACTCGTACCGGCCGCCGTGCTCGACGCGCGCGCTGCCCAGCGACAGCGTCGCCAGCACGTAGTGCCCGCTCGCGCCCATCCCCACAGGCCCATTTTCACGGCCCTCCGTTATCACCGCCCTGCACATTACAGATGGGTGATAAATAACGTCACGGTGAAAAAGTCACAGCTATCCGCCGTCTAAAGTATTTCAAAGTGTCACTGTGATTTGCACCTAGGAATATACGGGGCAAAATTAAATGACAGCTAGGGATTGCCTGTATCGATAAACTCAATTATCGATGCTTTTCCCATATACTAGTCATCGCTCCAAGTTTTGTTTGTAAAAATATTTTTTTATTAAAATATTGAAAATAAAACAAAATAGCAACATAATTCTGGTTATTATTTATTTTAAACGGATTTTTGAGCCGTCACTCATAATCATCATATTTTTTTTATAATTGTCTATTTCAGAACTACTTTCTGTGTTTTAAAGTAAACGATAAGAACTGTTCCAAATTTTCGGGCGTTATTTTTCTCCGTATCGACTGATGAATCCATTTCAGGTGGCTAAAAGACTTTTAAATTTCTGTGGAAGTGGCAGGGGCAAAACAATATAAATAAACTAAATTATTTAAATAAAAACAAAAAACCCGACTGCAGTAAAAAAAACAACTGAAAAGCGAGTAACAAGCTATATTATCTTTTTTGTTTGTATAATAAAGTGTTTACATTCAAACATACATAGGTAAATACTTATAATGTACCATGCAATGATTTTTTGTTTGATACCTCGTTAACAAGTAATGCAATTTAAACCAATATACATACAACTTGAATAGTGGAAAAGGTTTTCCAGGCGGGGACAAGCTATTAATCCAAATGTTTTTTGTTTCAAGAAAATACTTACATTTTATAATTCATTGCTTGTCCCCGCCTGCAATACCTTTTCCACTATTCAAGTTGTATGTATATTGGTATAAATTGCATTACTTGTTAACGAGGTATCAAACAAAAAATCATTGCATGGTACATTATAAGTATTTACCTATGTATGTTTGAATGTAAACACTTTATTATACAAACAAAAAAGATAATATAGCTTGTTACTCGCTTTTCAGTTGTTTTTTTTACTGCAGTCGGGTTTTTTGTTTTTATTTAAATAATTTAGTTTATTTCACATTTTTTAGTTTTTATTAATAAAATAGTGCTTTTATTAATGTATAACCAAACGTTAAATGAGCTCTGGAGCTCGATTTTTTAATGTCACGAAGCTATAAGTAACAAATTACAAGCGGAACTCTCCTTTTAGCAAAAGAAGCATCGTGCATTCAAAAATCGATCCCCAGTAGTAACGTAAGATTAGTTCATTTGGTTAGATGGAGGCCGAATGTAATATTTTGCATTTAGTTTATAGTATTTAAATCTCGAAGACGTTGAAGCTCTTTTAAAGAATTTTATTGGTATCATGTGGTCGATTTAACAACTTTTTGGGATCAAGGACACTGATAGCTAACCCAGCTAGTGTTTTTACTCGGCTGAGAGCAACGTAAGTTTGACCCTTTGCAAAAACATGACATGTGAGCTGAGGTCCACAACGGCCCTATCGAGAGTGGTGCCTTGTAGCTTATGGACAGTTACAGCCCAGCAAAGTATTACCGGCAACATCCTTCGTTCAATTTTTCCTTGTCCCCTAAGCGCATCAAAGTCGATGGTGCAGGCCGTGCAGGGCTCAATCGTGCAGGGCTGCTAAATTATAATTCGAACAGATTGTAGATACCTACTTAGACCGAGAAATTGAAGTAGGTATAAATCAACTAAACTTCTCTTAATCTCTAACAATTTAGTTCCTCAACGGTCAGTACGTCATACGTGTACCTGGGTACTATACTAAGCACCTACATTGAGGTTACCTATTCCGTGTATCTTTACTTAAATAAACTGTCCATGCGTAGGCAGGATGGCGCATTAGGTAGGTATTAGCCAGCAATTTATACTATAACATCAATGTGCATTAATCAAGTATGTAGTAGGTATTCGTGAATTATTAATTATTACACTACTTTCTTAATGGTTTATATTCTAGGCGTTTAAAGCTCAACAAGAAATATTTATTACTTAACATTTAACGTCCTTTTTGATTTCCCTGTCTAAATGGCAGCATCAAAGTATTATAATGTATATATATTTGGAATGGGGTATTTACTAGCTTTCATTTGAGACCCATATTGCTAAAATAAACATTTTTTTTTTTTTTAAACCCCCCTCTTTTTTTTTGCAGACGCCATTTTGAAATATTTTAAACCCTATGTCACTTCGGCAATTAAGACGAATCGAAAGACACCTAGTATGTTAAAATCGGTCAAGCCGTTTAGGCTGCAGAGCGTGCCCAGAAATAGACATACATACATACATACATACATACATACATACATACATACGCTCGAAAAACATAACCCTCCTTCTGACGCAGTCGGGTAAAAATACACACTTGCGTTTATCGATAAAGGCAATCCTTAGCTTTCATTTAATTTTGCCCCGTATACTTCTAGGTCTGGTGATATTTCACTAGTGACCGACGTTACAAAATCATATATATCGTTTCTTCGCTCCTAGACCGCGACCCGTCGATATCTGTATCAACGGTTATGTCTGTTATTACGTTAAAATATCAAGATATTATATCCGGAACGCATACCATGATCGCTATGTGAGTAACAGAAGTAACAAAGTCACGGTGATATTTCGCAGTGATTTTTTGGAACGGGAACGACAGTCACGGGGAATTAAATATTTCAAATGTAATGCTTTTCCCCGTCTGTACTGCACATAAAAATAATCGCAAATTTACTTCGACCACTCTACTAGCGCTTCAGAACCCTATAATCTTATTTATTGGACATAACGCGTAGTGCTTGCGTTGTTTTGTACATCGATATCAAACGATCCGCGTAAGTGCCGATAGCCGGAGGTTATACGCTCTCCGTAACGTAATAAATGTCGTCACTATACTTATACGTAGTTTTTGATTTGTTTATTGATTTCAAGAACGTTTATGGGGTTTCTTTATGTATGCTCATCCATCATATCGTATCATTCATGACTATAGTGACCTAACTCAAAATTTCGTCATAAATTTATTATTATAATGAATTAATGACCTAACTCGAAATTTAAAATTTCTGAATTAGTTTAGGTACTATTGTTCTGAAGGTGCGATATATATAAATAAATAAATAAATAAATAGATAAATATCAGGGGACGATCTCACACCAATTGACCAATTGTATATGTATATAGAGGTTGGACTTACCCGTGATGAGGAGGTATTGGTTGAGAGTCTAGAGTCCATTTAAACCGCGGCGGTGGCTCGCCCACCGCTGAGCATTTAAGCGCCACCTGTGCACCGGGCTGCACCGCCTGCTCTATAAAGGTGTACACTAGCTCCGGTCGGGTATCTGCATAAAAACGAATTAATTAAATAAAATCACGGCAAAATACATAAAAAGTTAGTAACAGGCGTGCTACAGCCCTACTCACCCGGTGAACGCTTTAACCGTTTCTTTTTCGCTGTACGCGTGACCCGACTCGTTAACGAACACCATGTCACTGAAAATATTAACACCCTGTGTGTAAACAACATTATTAACACGCATTAAGCTTTTACGTTGAGCACATTGGCAATAAAATTACCCTGCAACCGGCAACGTATGTAGCATTAATGTAATAAGGGCCTGTTGAAATATTCACTCAGCTTTTCGTTTTACTATCCGCATTCGTTCAGAATTTATAACCTCGTAAATCGTAAAACCGGGCAAAAAATTTACAGCTATGTAGAACCCTGAATTGCCGAGATAAACCGAAGCTCCGATAGCTTTGGCTTATCTTTGCCATAAACAACGGATGCCTATAGCGTGTATTTAAATCGTTTTGTTTTAACGACGTTATTGCAGCGTTTTGTGTAGGCAATAAAATAGGTACGCATTTATCTAACAGAAGTTACAGGTCGGCAATACAAACCCGCAATCGTTACTTGACATCAGGATAGATTTCAAGAGTCATAACAGCGGGATACTTTCTATCCTTCAGAGCAATGATGAAATAGCCGGTACACAAAACGAACATTGTGACGAGCGAAAAAACCAACTACACCCCTTACACCCCCTCGCCCCCACAAAGATGGATGCCAGCGCGCGAAATATCCAGGGAACTATTCCAATTTGAAAAGTTTCCTTTTGGCGAAGCAACCGCACTTGGTTGCCCCCAAATATGGACTCGAAAAATTGAATTTCGCGCGTCCCTCGTGGTCGCGCTAATCATGTTCCAATCGAACGCTCGAATCAAAATTGAGTTTGTCGATTCACGGTTAATCTGTATAAACAAGCATTGTCACCCAGAGGGGTAGCCTAGAACACCCGTTGGTTGAGGCCGATTGGCACAGTTAGTAGGTCACAGAGCGGGATCTCGCACCGTGCTGATCTCGCGTACAAATCACACATTTGGGGAGAAACAAGTCGGCTATTTGCTTTCACATACGCAACATGCTCCACGTCGCTTTGGCTCCTACATGGTTAATATTTCGGAATAAATGTTCTGTACCTCTAAGATGACTGAATATACTAAAATATATTTTGTACTATTCGGAGTTACTTTATGTGCCACTCGGCACTTACCTAATCCTTGGAGTTTTCACGGTGCGTTAGAAAAAGGTTTCATACGCACGCGTTTGATTCGTTCAAGAAGAAACCCTATTGAAGTGGACTAAAATAACTACAATAATAAAATAAGTTTACTCAGTTTTTTTATAAAACCTTTTATGCAAAAAGCCTACAAAAAGAAATTTCAACATAATACTGTCCAATCAGAATCACTCTCTGTGGACTCTTTTAGGTGCTGGTTACTTTTTTATTTAGGTAATATATAGAGCCTGAAATGTTTGCCTTACTCATGCTTTTTAAATCTCCAGAGGCCCTAACATGGCTACGTTTATCGCGTGACAAAGTTTAGATATCCGTCACCTTCTGACACGTAAATAAGTACGACAGTGACGGATGCTTTATCCACATTTGACACTATACTAGGCCCACTTGGGGTTCCTAGTTTTGCAGTTCATTTTACGGCGAGCGTAAAGGACAGAGCTGTAGCAGTTATATAGCTCTGTCCTTTTCTCTTAGCGTAAACTGAACTGCAGAGCTATATCATAATAACCCCCTGTTTACTTATTGTGACGATTTTAAAAACCATTATTTGCTATTTCATACAAAGTTAAACAATTTTGTACTAGAAATAGATTTATGGATACAATTGTATGGTAATAATAACGAGTGCCTAAATACTTATGAGCGGTAGTGTAATTGTTTAAGGTATGTAGAAACCAAAAATACAGTTTTCCATTTATTATTTTATTCAATAAACAGATAAACATTGTTTTTCAATGCTACATTTTACTAGTATAATAAGTAATAAAATAACATTCATTCTTGGTTGTATTCTTTATGTATCAAAAACGATACAAGTAACTTCCTTACTACCTGTCTTATAAAAACATTTGAAATAGTTTCTAAATTCCTATAAAATATGTACTTACTTTATATTTGGATTATAACTGGCAAACATTATAATTCCAATTAATCGTCTGGCCTAATCATTTTCAATTTAAATTTGCCTCACTGACTTTCAAATGCGTCAAACCTCAATTTGACAACCTATGCCGGTCGGCTTATGATAAAAAATATGTGTATTCCATTCACTCTGATTTCAATGGAAGCTTCACCCGTATCATATAAAGGTTTTTGTAATATATACGTACTCTAATTAAATTCAGGCCGTTTCAATTTCGGTAATTGATTGCGATGTACGCGGTGCTTAGTTACGAAAACAAATTTCAATTCGAAATGTTCACTCAGAAAATGCTTGTCATACCGTTTTAACGACTACCTAAAAATGAGAGTAATGCTTTTCAAGGTATACTAATGTTTTACCAAATCATTATTTGGAAAACTATATTTTACAAACTTTCGTTTCGTAAAGAGATACTTCCCGCTACATTACGAGTATGTTACAATTTTATTTCGTCAAAAGTGTAACCTAATGCTCTCTGCTCGTTTGCCTTCCTATGATATAAAAAAAAAAAAGCCTATGTATGGGTTTTGTAATGGTTTAAGCACAAATACATACATACATACATACAAACATACATACCTTCACGCCTTCATTCCCAGAGTAGGGTAGGCAGAGCTACAGAATTACCAACAACTCTAAAAACTTGTTGATAACTCTGTAACCACAATTTGCACAATCAATAAGCACAAGCACAAATATATTTTTGCAAAATGAAAGTTTTTCAATTGTATATGTATAATTATTATAAATGTTTCTTTGTGACCTCCGTAGGCTAAAAGCATTGACGGATTTTAAAGTGCAGTGTATATTCGGGTTCGTATTTACTCATAGGCTTTACTAGAACCTTCTCAGTCCTGATGCTGCAGGGGTAGACGGGTTTCAAACCTTGCTTTTTATTACATTTGTTAGATTTGTTATTAATCGCGCACACAAGGTATCAGTGACATAAATCGATTGTGCTTAGCCTGCAATAGAAAAAACGTATATCATTTTTACAAAAACTAAAGCCAACAATTTTGAATATTTGATCGTTTTTTTTCCTTTAAAAGTAAAAAAACATGTTTCAAGGTTTTGGCGTTAAATGAGCGTTTGATATGAGCTCAAGAAGCGGCGCTCGCGTCTGTTTATGCACAAGAATAAACTAATAAGCATTTCCACGCACCAATTTCCTCTGAGCCGACTACCCGCAGTCCTTATTTTTCTTTCTGAGTGAGTACGGAATTTATGAGAGACCCCAAAGCAATAAAATACCTTGCGAGAAAATGAAGGAGCAAATCGCAATATATTTGTTTCTTGGTGGCTTAGAGGAAACTGTCTCGGGATCCGCACCTAGCCGGAATATATTGTGTTTTATGCAATTCATTACGTGCCCTGCCCTTCGAGTCTGTCTTTACAAAATAAAGATAAATCCAAGTTAACCCATGCGCAATAGTCAACTAGTCTTGAGGAAACAAAGGTGTGTTTCTATGGCTCTCCGCCTTTTGGCAGAAATATGTTCGGCCGAATATATCGTTTCGTAACGGTTTCACTTGCCAACCTGTTTTTCTTTCTGTAACTGTAAATATTTTAGGATTTTCATAAAACTGACCTAACCTAATAATCTACAGGGATCTACACATAAGACAAAAGCGGGTTGGCAAATGATACGTTTGGGAAACGATACGGATACGATTCGATTCGGCGAAACATATTTCTACCAAAATGCCGTACGTTTTATTTTTAGTGGTCCGTAGTTGCGCCGCGTCCGTTTGTCCGTCCGTCCGCTGTTTAGCTCAGAGACTCCTCCTGGTACCTTAAGAAGCTGTAATTTGTCATGATTATACGTATTAATCCGGATGTTTTTGTTATTTACTCATATATCCCATTTGGGTGATGTTTGAAACATATAAAAAAAAATGTGGGTGTGTAAAGAACATTTTTCGATTCAAGGATCTGTTACCAAAATTTAAGCTTTAAAGTGGTGAAGTTTTGGAGACAAGTAGGTGGAGGGGGCGTGTAAAATAACCAGTCGTTTTTGGATATGCGGAAAAAATCACGGTAGTAGTATAATAGGTAGTAGTGTATAAATAAAACAGAAATCAAATTATCACCACTAAGTAGGCTTTACAAGTTAACCAATAAAAGTTATAAAATATGGATGCGTATGTACGTATGTATTATATAACGTTTTTTGTGTTTTTAGCTGACGATACCCTGCACTGCACTAAGCATATCTTACGCGGTTTTTTTAATATCCTATGATTTTGGAAATATTTTGATTTGAGGCGCCAGTCCGAGCGGAATGAATTTAGCTAAATTATGAGGGCTGCCCAATAGAGGGCGCTGCCGTTATCGCCGCGTGCATTCACCAAAAGGTGTGTCGTCGTGACGTCATCAGCCGCCTGTGACGTCAGTATCGTGGCGGAGTTCGTGGTACACACGATATAATTTCAGAAAATCTTCCGGTCATAGTTAACCAAAAAATATTGCGGACTTAAAACGTTACCTATTTCAGAGTATTTTTTATTATTTAATTACATAATCTTACTACTGCAAAATTAGGGAACTTGCATCGTTTGAGAGTGTACTGAATTTCATGAATTTTTCATTATCAGGGGACAATGACACATCATTAAACCTAGTCCCAAACTAAGCTCTAGGCTTGTACCTACTATGGGTACTAGGGAACGATATATGTACATGCTTATATAGAGAAATAAATACATAGAAAACAGCCAAGACTCAGGAACAAATACTCGTGCTCATCACACAAATATTTACCCATACCGGGAATCAAACCTTGGATCGCTGGCTGAATAGGCAAGGTCACTACCAACCAAGACAACGCTAGATTAAAGAGTAATTAAAAGATCAACACAAAATGTCCTTACAGACTTTTACTTAATTTATTTAAACTTTATTGCGCAATACTGCCCTCCTAAGCCAAAGTATCTCATATTCAATAACCAAAGTAGTTTGAATTCTCTTTTGTTAGTAATAAGGTTGATATTGCTACAGGAGTTTTATCCGAGATATTGCCTATTGGCTTAGGAGGGCAGAATACACAAGGTACAGGGTGATAGGTTTATTCCTCATTATAATTTAATTTATAAGTATATCACATGAAGTGCCAGCAATGCCACGAGAGCTACGCTTTTCTACTATGTAAAAAAAAACTGCTATGAACAATGGACCCGACTATCGGGTCATTGGCACTGAATGTGTTAAAGAAGGATGTTACAACTCTTGTGAAGTTAACAGCAGTTTTCAACTCAAATTAAAAGCCAAATGAGATCTCATTGCAAAAAATAGTATAAACAAAATAGTAACATAAAAAGAACATCATTTATTTCAGGTTTCCCTTTGACATTTATCTATGCTTTTGATCTACAAACTAGCATATTTCCCGCTCTCCTCCAGTAATAGAGGCAGCCAGCTTATTTCCGGCCCAATATCCATACAGCGGAATGTCCCGAGAAGATTTGCTATCCAATATAACGGTGTAATATTCCAAGAATCGGAGTCTACCCGTTTATATTTATAGCCCGTCTTATTATGAACCGCAAAGTATATTCCCTGGTCGGCCGGCTAGCCGTGAATAGCGCTGTTATTGTATTAAGTCCGTTTTTAATGGAATTATTTCTAAAGCGGAACCGCTAGGATGCATAATTTGTTAGTTTTACGGTCAATGTTATAGCGTTACACACTGGACTAGTTTCATTATAGGGCTTTTTATCTTATTTTTCTTAATTCATTTGAAGAAACAGGTTTTATTTTTGTTTATGTTTCATTAAAATTATTAAAATATTAATAATTTTCACTTTTAACTGAAGTCTTTCCCTAGTGAACTGCGTACTCTGCGTAGCTACGCTTGAAATGAGTTCTATGAAATGTTAAAATAAAAATGCTTCAGGGAACAAAAAACCTCATTACAATAAAATAAGCCACCACAAAACGTAATTTGACCCAAGATAATGTAAAACATACAATCGTGAAGTTCCCCTACTTGTGATTGGTCCCTCGAATTACAATATTTTTGTTATCTTTTGTGGCTGGCCTATAAAAATATTTTATCAACCCTAACTTGATGTATGTAATGCTACGGAACTGGGTCGTAAAAATCATTTTATTTATTGAGGATAGTAAAACTGGGATTGTACGTGCTACGGCGGAGCAGCTCAGAGATGCTTTGCCGTAGCACGTACACTGTAGCGTAGCGCACTACGAAAATCCCAATGCCGTCGTGCGGATATTGGAAATATTGGAATACCTATGAAGACTACATTAGTATTGAGTTATTTATTATTCGCCCTGGTGAAAGGTGCTATGATGTTTTTCTAAGAATATATATTTCTAATTTAGATAAATATTATCCATGAATAATGAATTTTCTTATACAAAAGGTCGGAAGAATAAATTTTACCCAATACTAAAGAGTCAATACAGTATAAATACATGAGCCCCTCGCAGCCGCAAGGCTGAAATAAAATATTATATTTAGAAACGTAAGCTACTGAAAGTCTCGTCTATAATGTTCTATAATGTCTTCTTTTAGCCTTTGGTTCGGCAAAAATAGATTGCAGTGCTGTAACTAAGTATACAGGTGAACTCTAACTCGCAGTAAACATGGTCATCTCTGTGTTCTACCCACGAATATTAACAACTTTCACTATTGGGTCATTCTGCAATCACGCAAAAAAAGGTGCTTCATATATTTTGGTCGAGTACGTATTGAACTTTTCTATGAAACAGCTGTTTTTTTTCTCGTGATTCCAGGGTTGGTCCCATAGTGAAAGTTGTTCATATTCGTGGGTAGAACAAAGAGGTGATCATTTGTACTACGCTGTTTATAGCAAACATTGTATCTTTACATTATATGTTGTTTTCTTCAGAAATACTGAATTAATGTAAAATTCTATTTTAAACGTGAAATCCAAACGTAATTTCTCGGTGCCTGCCGTTTGGAAAAAATATGTTTGCCAAATGTATCGTTTCCCAACTTTTTCATTTGCTAACCCAATTTTATATAAATATTTCAGGGTTTATTTCAGTACCGTCGTGTACCTACGTTAGGTTAGGTAAGGTCAGTTTTTATAAAATCCTGAAATATTTACGGTTACAGAAGACAAAGCGAGTTGGCAAATGAAACGGTTGGAAAATGATACATTTGGCAAACATAATTCGCTGATACAAAGGTAAGCCGCAATTTCTATTTATATTATAAACATAGAATATTTTTTTTGTAAACTTATCGAAACTTACCCTTTCCATGTTCTTCCAAATTATGTCGTGCCGAAGAATTGAGCTTGAAAACTTTTGGCGTTTTATTTCTTAACTTGCGATATCTAAAAAATAATAAAATAATATTAATCATACGCATAAACAACGTTGTAACAGTACCGCGTACAATTTAACATAACAATTTAATTTAAAGTCTTTCGTAATAACAGGGAAGTGAATTTATTTGCTCATTTATTATCAATCGAGGTTGATTAAACGTGTGTAATTGAGGTCGTTTGTTTGATGTGCCGACACAAGACCTGCCAATTACTCAGGGCGTAATGATGAACTTGAATATCCTCGAGCTCCTTTTTATCCGAGCGCTAATTGCGAAAATAACACAAACGACGACACAAAGTACGAACGCGTCAATGTAGGAAAACACTCGCGGGTGTTTGTGTGTAGCAGTAAAACCAACACGACAATGACTCGGAAAATTGACACACACAACCTTCGGTGCTTGTGTGTGTTGTTGAGTGTTACATGCGATTGTCTTCTATGTATAGACAATTTAACGAGAGATCGGATTGCCGGTGCTTGTGTGTTACGAGTTCTATATTTAAAATTTATTTATTCTTGTAGCAGTTGTAAACAATGCTTGTAATTTGTCAAATGGTGTCTTAATAATTTAACAAAACTATTCATTGCTTTCTTGTACCTTAAGTTAATTACTAAATACGCTTCGGTAACCTATCGCAAGTGTAAAATTTATTTCCTAACTGTTTCATTTGTCCGAAAGTTCATAGTTTAGAATTGGGTAGTTTTCTGAATTCATTTTTCAAAATGTTCAAGAATATCCTCATAGGTGCGGCTAGGTTTATTTGATAACAATCCTGGAAAACTATACAGTTTCAGGAAAAAATCCATTTCTATCTGACTTTTGACTATTCTGACAAGTTGGACAATTGGGAACAAAGAGTCGTCATTTTTACACTCCACAGATTTACACACATTCAGACGAGAGGCCGTAGACACTTCGCTATTCTGTTCCCTGCGTCAAGTGAGGCGGCACACGTATGTTCCAAATGGGAACTTACTTAGTTCAAAGTCTGCAATTAATTCCTACAAACGACGTTCATAAATGTGGGATCGTCGAGTTTCAAATTGAGGCGTAATCAAAGACTTTATATCTAAACGGGTTAAATTAACTTACTGCGCGGGTAGAGTTTAATTTAACGACGCAATAACCCGAAAATGAGTTTTAAAATCAAAAGAATTATAGTAATTACGGGTAACTTTGTCGGGCAGTTGACCTGGAGGCTTCATTGTTGACCTTCCAAGTAAGAGGTTAAAGGTTCGTATCTCAATAAGATAGGTAGTCTATGCTGCTATTTTGTTTGAGGTTTTGCCGCCAATTTGACTTGTGTGTGTGTGTTCGCAAATGTAATATTTAGAGATTTTACACTGTCCTAATCTTATTTAAAACACTGTTATCAATATGCCAAACTGGTTTTAGCAAACATCATTCAAAACGACCAAAAACCTTTTCATCAAAACATCCTTTTAAAAAACAGTTCTCATTTGACTATTTTAGTTAGCCTATAGAAACTTCATTTATAAAGCCGAAATAAATTCACGATAAAATTCATCGATAGCTTGATATTTAAAATTGAGTTTCAGTGACGCGCAAAAAATGGGGCGCGGCGGAAATATTTCACGGAGCAAAACGAATCGAGAGACAATTTATATAGGGAGCTGACCGATCCGCCCGGCCACCGCGGCGTAATTAAATTCTTTTGACTATTTGAGCGCGAAAATACATTTCGTCGTTTGAGATTAAAAAGCCTGATCAAGAAGCCGGCCGAAGCCTATATTCAAACAGCGGACAGATAAAACTTCCTTGGCTTACTTCGGGTTAAAATTTGACATTTGCCCAAAAAAACAGTGTCAAATTTTAATCCGAAGTAAGCCTATCTATCCGTGGTTTGAATATAGGGTTCGGCCATGCAAATAACCGGTTATAACCGGTTTTAACCGGTTATTTTCATACAAAGATGGTTAATAACCAGTTAAATTGCATTCCCTAGCCATTACACGAATTTATGGACCATTGTTATGCGAATTACGAGATAATTGTCCAGAAGATTTCAAGATTTGCCCGTGTGGTTGCCGGGTTAGAATAGTGCCACTCCATGTCTTCCCGTGGATGTCGTAAGAGGCGACTAAGGGAATAAAGGCTTGGAGTACTGTTAGGCGATGGGCTTGCAACCTGTCACTAATACGCTGGTAAACATCTTAGCCTCTTAGTTACAGAATTATCAACAAGTTTTTAGAGTTGTTGGTAATTCTGTAGCTCTGCCTACCCCACTCTGGGAATGAAGGCGTGAGTTTATGTGATGATTTCAAGAATTACCTACGAATGGATAGTGACAGTTCTGATTCTTTATTAGAATTAGTAAGTATGGACTATGGATGCTCGCGGATCAAACGAATAAATTCCGTAATTGCTTCCGCGTCCAAAACCGCCATGTGCTTTTACACGTCGCCGATACAATTTACACGTACGGTTCGGAACAAATATTGGAACGGCGCCTGGCGTTTCCCGCGGTCCGAACTCTACATGTAAAGGCCGCTAATGACACCAAAACGTATCTTGTTTAAATGTTCTTCGCAGAGCCTATTTAATGTGCGCTGCCGGCCTTTGAGAAAAGAAGATGCTCCGTTTTTGAAGGTCCGACGTATTGGTTCGAAAATACAGGCGCTGAGAGATGATTCCACATAGATAAGGGGAGGCAAAAAGGTTCTTGAATAACGCACGGTAGTAGATTTCCAACTATCAAGATGGTGTTGATGAAATGATAGTATAAATACATACATTTTTGTAAGAATAAAGTGTATCCCAATCAATAAATGTTTTTATGGTGATCTCCATGGATAGAGTGGTAAAGTCAAACTAAGTACATATCCCGCCAAGTTTGCCGAACACTTGACTATGAGAAAGTTTTGAAAGCGCCGCCCGACGCCAATGGAACTACTTTTATTGCAATTCTCCTCCACTCAAACGGCTGTTTGAAATTTGAAACTGGTTTGAATATAATTAAATACGTATTCGGAGTTCAATACTGGCACTTTCGATGAAGCTATACAGCGTGTTGATATTTATTAATTAAATTTTTTGGAAACACTGCATTAAATTTTAGGTATGATTATTGAATTTTGGCGTGCCCACCTAACTGATCTAAATCAATACAAAACCTTAAAATTATTTAAAAAATAAAAATAAAATATTCGATGCGTAATGCTATTTGGAATTCTTGACCTCTAAACTAAGTATAACTATTTGAACTAAGGAATATTAGTACTGTTTACCGTGGTGCATAGGAACATCAAAACTTGTATCTATGACAAATACGTAACGGCTCCAGTTTCCTTGTAATAAAGAGATATGATGTCTCTTCGTAAAAAAAGAACTTCTGGTTTGTAGAGTAAAGCAATAAGATTGTTGTGAAATGAAGCCCACACTTAGACGTTATTTAGCTTCAACTCCATCATCTCCGTTCTGCTACTAATTAAGACATGGCATTGGTCTATTTTTAACAATATTTATTATTTTCTGAAGCATTTTGACTGTCTCATAGTTATTAAGATTTGTAACTGAGACTGGGGCTCTGTTCTACTAGTTAAAACCATATTTCTCTTGATATTTTATTGCACTATTTTTGACTCGGCCACCAACCATTACTGCCAATTAAATAAGAGCTATTGTAACATTGACAACACAATAGCATTATGATTTAGCCGAATAGAATACAGATCCTGGCTTACAAAAATATTATTACTGGCTGACAACTAAATGTATACAATACATTTCTCGCACACAGGGTGTTGGATTACAAAGATAATAAATTACACCCAGATAATTTCAACGTTAGAGTTAATACACCGTGTTTTATTTTATTTACGATAACTTTAAGGGAACGTTCTTTAGGTCAAATAAAGTTAATTTCCCGAAGAGAGACAAATGATAACTGTAACGGTTTTAAAGATACATATTTAATTTTTAAATTTAATCTGCTAATTACGTTGAACTGGTCTATAAGGCTCTTAACTGTCCGTGTATGTCACGCCAACATTGACGTATTTGACACTGACTATGAGTTAACTCTAAAGGCCCCTTTAGAATGACCAAAGATACAACATTTAATTACTTGGTTCTAAACAGTTTTTTTTTGCAATATTAAAAAATCTAATCTACCACGTAGTTTCTATGGATGTACCTAGAAATATGCCGAAGTTATCGTAAATAAAAAAAATACGGTGTAGGTATATTGAAGATTGTGACTGAACACCTTAGGCACAATTCCTCTTATGATCAGACAAGGCTTATTCCCATCGGATGTTTTCTGTCACAACAACAAAATCAAGTTGTTTATAAGTAAACTGTTTTACTTAAACATTGTGAAATATATTCCTTTACTCATTCGATTTATCAGTCGTGCTCTTCAATGCCGTAGCAAAACCGGGAGCTCAGCCGGAGAAGCTCTATCAACAAAGATATCAAGTTTCATTGACTCGGAACTATCCATTCCATTAACGCTGATAACCCTTAACATTTCACGATATTTCGCTCTTAAAACAAAGTGGCTCTGTGTATTTTGTTGACGTAGTCTGAACACCCGGCTGCGCGTGCCCTGAAATACTTTTATGTTAATACGACCTTTGCGCTCAGTTAATATTTCTTTGCTCAACCTTACGAGTACATGTCTGAAAAGATAGGAGGATTTAAGCAAAGGAGGCAAGTGTACTTATTTCAAGAAAATTTCATGACCTTTTCTCCGTTTAGACAATACAGAGGTACCTAATTTTAAAAACTGTCTGTGTCTGCAAAATGTAATTTGACTTAGTGAAATTCCATATTTTATGTCAAATAATGAACTATTCGATTTGGTTTTGGCGAAGAAAGTTTACAAAACGCATAACAAAGAGGGAATAATGGCGGCAGACGAGAGATAAAGTTGTCTACAGGGTGAGACGCGAAAATTAGGGTAAGAAGTGGGTCAAAGTCGAGCGGGGTCGTCGGCCGCGCGGGCGTCTAATTACGTAACGATGTCGCGAAAACCACGCTACACAACTTTAACGTCTATTGCGAACAGTTCTAGGTATAGTTTTGCTTTAGACTTCTAGCCACTAACACTACTTTCATATTTTTATTCAAAGGTAGCCGCTGTACGTTGTTGTGCAGCATGAGTAATAGTCGCAGCTTCAACTGCTTTATTATAACTTAGTATGATCGCTTAAAGTTTACTTACTCCTTTAGTTGAATAACAGTGCACTTGTGTAGCGTTATCCGTTTAAATGCGCCTTTCTTTGTTAGTTGAGGATGAGCTGTAATAAAAACACAATATTAGTATAAATAACCAGCTGATTTCGATACGAAATGACCCGGGATTATTTTTATCTACAGGGTTATTGTAACTTTTAACGTGAATGTTACTGTTCATGGTTTTTGGCGAAAACTGACATCTGACTGACTTTATGAGTGAAAAAGATGTATGTAAGGTACAATACAATAACTCGCACTAGCTCGCTCTGGCATTTTGCTGTGCCCTTACAGGGCGTCACATGTATACCTCTGTATTTTGTTCCATCTGTTGTTTTATGTAATGAGACATGCAATAAATATTTTGACTTTGACTTTGACTCCGTGTAATCTCATTAAAAAAATATCCTTATCCCATCAACGAGAACGGGCTTGTAAAGGTAGTTGTACACATAGCGGGGTAGTTACAGAGTAATTTCCGGGCACACGCGCGAATGGTTGCTTCGGTGCAAAGGCACATTCCATTTATATTTTCGGGCATGCCCAATAAAATCAATACTGTGAACTTTCCAAGAGTGCAGTGACCTACTCCCGCTACAACCGGCACACGATGCATTGCACAAACCGACCGGAGCGAGAAATAAAACCGACCGGGGATGTTGATGCACGCCAATTACACAGCTGTCATTACCGAGTTAATTATAGCGAAATACACTGAACTATAAACGAACTGAACTGTGATAAACTGGTCAATATTTAAACAAATGCAGGTAAACATAATTAAACCAACTCAGTTGGTCAGGTCAGCGTTGAAAATTTAAAATTTTCGCTTTAGATGATTTACAACGCTAACAATCGGTTATTGTAATCCTAACCCCAAACACAACAGCGACTGTGTGTAACTTAACGTTAGTCGACGTTTATGCCAAAAGCAAAGGGCTTGAAAATGCGGGCGGTGTGGATTATTAGGAACACAATGTACGTCGTAACACTGCCACATAAGCCACATTGTAACATTGTACGAATGCGAGCGGTATTATTATCAGAATGTAATGTCGCCTTAAGCAGATTAGAAATAATACAAAATCCGCGGAATAAACAAAAGAGGGACACTTTCCGCGAATTTCATAAAAACAAACGCGCTACAAAATATGAAAGACGTAAAATACCTCATACTTCATTCCGTGGCGTTGCGAGATTCATGAGTGCCAAAAGGCCCACTATTCATTTCAGACACACAGGGAATCTACCTCACAGGAAATTGCTTTTACCTGACGTTGCCGTATGGTAAAGTCTGCCAGAAAACCGAAAATTACGCACTCATGGGTGCATTTCCCCGCAGCGTTGTTTCAAAATAACGTTGCTGCATATTTATTTACCACCGTGCTATTCAGCAGATGTATTTGCGTTCGCTGACAGTGCAGATTACCTCGGCACACCGCAACTAAAGCGTGCCACTTGAAAAACGATAAAAAATCCTTCTGAATGCGCATATTTTCCCGAGCCGGCGTGCCACGCGGGACGAGACAAAGGCCTGCGAAATTACAGTCTTGCTTTAAATGCGAGAATGAATCGCAATGTCTCATCCCCTCAAAGCTTTGAGAATCCGTTGTGCGATGCAGCCCCCGCCTGTCTTGAATACACAACGCTCAAAACTGCCTCTGTTTTAAACGCATTGTTAACGGACTGAAGTTGTACGTAGGGAGGTGTTGATTGTAAAGTCCAATAGTGGTCGCGCCGACGGGATGAAGTAAGTACCTCTATACCTTTTGAAAATATTGGGTTAGTTCTATATGAAGATATGAGTTACAAAATCAAACATCCTGAAAATACTTTGCCATTGCCATTGTGTATATACAGTATAATTTAATGTTTAAAGTATTTATGAATAATAAATTACATGTATTTAATTTGCACATCTCATATTTGCATAAAGTACCTATGTTACGTCGTTTGTTTAAACAGAATTCCCATTAGTTAAGTACACATACAGTTATCGATAATTATCTTGGGATGAACCTGGTGTTTATTTTGGCGCCACATATCACCGGTTACGTTGATAAATATGTTAATTAGTACCTTATTTCCTAAAATGTACCTACCTATTAATCAACAACATAGGTATGTTAGAAAAAGCGAGGAATGTCTTTTTGTGTCGAATACTTGAGTTGTGTAAACCTTAACATATTTGAGTAAGCATCAAACAGAGACGTTACTCTAATGCGAGATATAAGACAAAACAGTGCATTGTAACAGTTTTATTGCGGCCATATTTTGTTCTCGCCGTATATTTTGATTCCTAGTTAAGTCGGAGCCATGCCCATATATCGTCATAAATCTATAATTTAATAACGCAAATACCCTAGCCCAAATAGTAGGTTTTTGTCATTCTCATTTTGTACAGAGTTCACAAAGAAATAATGTATATTTAAGCATAGCATAGTTTATAATTATTGTTTGATTTGATACAGTTTAAGACGCAATTATATATTTATAAGTAGAAAACCGTGTCATACCTTTATAAGAAAGAATTCCCTTGTAACTTTTCTATAATTATTTCAGACAACCTATCAACCACCTTGTTGCTAGTGGTTTAACAAATTATTTACTCAATGAAGCGGGTAAAACAGTGAGTAGTTAAAGTTTCGCAATAACTCGTACACAAAGACAAACGCTCGCAGCACGAAATAGTTTCAGTCTCACTTGGGGAGAAGTTACGGTTAATCGCGGCCAAACGACGACGTTGTTTGGATGTACTCAGGGGCAATATCACTCCGGAGAAAGCGATTAACATAAAAACTTCGTAAGCGGTTACAGGTATATTGCGAAATTGCGTATGGATTCCTAAATCATTTTAGTAGGTATGTTGTAAAGTAAGAATGAAGTAGTTGCTAAAAGTCTACGTAATCGAATAACTAACAACCTAATTCGTTATCTATTACTATGAAAACACCATATATTTAACAGCGTCACATTATTTAACAGAAGGTCAACAACATTCCCCGGTTTCCCTCGAGATTTGCTAACATTCTTAAATGTAATTGAGGGATACCAAATGTGAAACCTTGTCCTTTTAAAACCCATTAACGGGCATGAGTTTTTCCGGACGGACCGGCCACTGCCGCCGGTTTTAAAAATTCAAGATGCCGCTTTGAATGCCGACGTCTTCCCATTTGTGGAATGTGTTGCCGTAAGACAAAAACCTGCGGAAATTACACTCTTGTTGCTCAAATACGAGCTCGGCGCAATGTCTCTCTCCCTTTGAAAACTAGGGAAACTCATAAATAGACAAAACTGGGATGAAAAGAAAAAATGCAAGCGGGCTCGTTTCCTTTTTTGCGTTCCCTGGGGATGTTTGTGTGCTCATAATTGCTTTATTGCATTGTTTTAGCTTATTGTTGTTATGTGTGTTTTGTGGCTTATTAGGGAAAATGAGTTTTGGAAGAATTTAGTAGTTTGAAATGAAAGGCGATATGAACTTCTCTGAAAAGTTAAGTGCTATACGAGCTATCAAGAAGCTTGAAAAAGAAGATAGACGCTTTTACTTTTGAAACAGACACCTCTCCGGAAAACTTTATTGTTGCTTAGTAAATATTGCGAATTATGCAGACAATATTATTAAATTCGAGCCCGTGTGACAAGAAAAAGTTGTCTCGGTACCTTTTCGGTGGTTCAATTATTTGCGTTGGGCCACGACGAATAAATAATGGGCAGACATGGTGAGGGAGTAACGTTGTGACACGTAAAACAATGAAATACGGACTGTCGCTCCTGCGGCCTTCTCGCATTAGTCCCCGCGGAGACAGCCAGCAATGGAGACAAAGTGGGACGAATTGCGGGAATTTTACGAATGCCACAGCGACGGGGCTATTGTGCGATACCGCGCAAACAAGATGTTTTATGTGCCCGCATTTAGAGGCCAATGGATCGAAATTGCCTGGTAATTTGTCCCATTGTTGTGGCTCTATTGAAAACTTTCCGATAATAGAGGTACAATTTATGGTTGTTTTACGCTTCACGTCATACGGTTAATGCTGATGGTCGAGTTCCAGCAGTTGTTTTACAGTTGTAAAATGGATTTATAAATTCAGAAAATGAAAACAAATCGCGTGAAACCACTAAGCAGCCGCCGAGACGACAAAGCGAGGCTCCTTGCGCCTTGTTTGTCGAGTCGCGGAGCCGGCCCGAGCTCCTGAAACTCCCGCAAACTGCCCCACTAATTGGATCGTTAAAATCTTTGAATCAGGTGAGCAATAAATCAGTATTTCCATTTTGCGTAAACTTTGTAGATAAGAAAGTTAAAGGCGGTTTTTCCGGGACTTAGCTGGCGGTGTAATTATGACACAGTGACAATTTCCAACAAACTTTACGTAAAAATATTAACTTACTTGTGTTTCCAGAGTTTGTTGATACATCGTTCTTCGCTGTAAGCGTAGCGCTTGCACTGTAAATAACGGGTAACTTTCTAGAAAAACTTTAAAGTTTCAAACAGGTGAACTAGGGAGGAGATTTAGAGAAATAACTCGACTTAGGAAACAAACTTAGGCAAACTCGTATGAATCCAAAAAATGGCTTTATAAATTTCACTTACACTGTAAAAGTTTCCTGTAATGGCTTTAAATGGTGTTACTCTTTAATAGGTAGCGTAAAGAGTCTGCCTTATACATTAGCCAGAAAAAAAGTGAATTACTTTATTAAGAATCTCAGTACCTACAATATGCCCCCGTTATTTATTCTCCTGAGTATATTTGTAATTGTATTCTGGCTACAAGATAAATACATACGTAAAAGTGTCACTGTTATACCAATTTACATGCAACATTGCTCTTACCGGTGTGGCTCGGATGTGTCCTGGACCATTAGTTTTGAGTGTCCGCGGCACTTATGGATGCACCGCCGCAGGCTGGGCCCCCGCATAGTGCCGCACATTTCAACCAGCTCAGCCGGGGAACCTGCGACATTCAACACGGCTTAGGCTTAGAAACTAGATGACGTTATTAAGCCAATGGAAGGACACTTGTAGGTTAATCCTTAAGGCCCGCTTGCACATAAATGTTAACGTTAGGATACCTCAGGTTAATAGGTTAATTTATTAAAATTTACATAATTCTGAAATTATTTAATAATTTTATCTGGGGTTAACCTAGGGGTAAATTTACATGCAAGCGAGCCTTACGGTACCGTGGAGTGCTTGACGTAAATAAAGTCAATTAACTGTGATCTCTATATACTTACAATTAAAGATGTATTTAACAATTGATTTGCGCAAAAGGGTTGCAGAGTTTGAATATGTTGCACTTGATTTATGATTAAGTATCAACAATTTAAACCATGCGCTCACGCAAACGCAAATGCACGAGTGATACGTTTTTTTGTGTTAGAAATTTGGTAAAGCTTAAACCTCGGGCGAGGACAAAAACTGCTTTTTATTCCAGAAAATTGCTATACGAGTACTATTGCAAATTCGGAGTGTTTTTCTTAAGTTACTTTTTTTCTGAACTTTTTTTTTTTTTTGGCATGGGAAGGCCAACGAGCACACAGGCCACTTGATGGTAAGTGGAAACTGTGACCCATAGACATTCGCATTCACAAGACTGCAAATGCGTTGCCAACCCTGAGGACTAAGATGGATTGCCTCTATGCTAGTCATGTCACCGGCTGTCTTATCCCCAAACCGGAACACAACAATGCGAACACTGCTGTTTGGCGGTAGGTTAATGGATAAGATGGTGGTACCAACCCGGACGGACCCTTCACAAGGTCCTCCCACAAGTAAACTCATTATATTTTCAAAATGTTTGTTTGTTTGTGTTGAAGAGAATACAGACCTTGTAACTGAACTTTGATCTTGTGATGTGTAGTAACCCAGAAAATGCATAGTTCCTAAATGGATTAGCTACAAACGAGCTCTACAAGCCGCGCCGGGAACAGCTAGTATGTGATAGAACAGTGCCCGAACTTTTGGCTATGTGCACTCTGTTAGTCCGTTTAATTCGGGCTTCGGAACTAATAATAATTATCCGCCCGGCGCTTTTTCCCGTTTTTCAGCTTGCCAATTTCGATAGTTCCGGTATTACGGGCAAAGCTTTTCCAAGGCTGGCTGAATCAATCGAAATATTTAAGGTTCTTACGCGTAACGAAACTAATGTTTTTAGAATAAAATACCTAGTACTGTTTTTTAAATATAAAACTACTATTAAGTACGAAGAAAATACTTAAAGTTTTTAGGTAATACCTAAATTTAAGCTTAAGGTGAGTATATGTATCTGTCTATGGAATCGTAGCTCCAAACCGAACCGGCGCGGACGCGATATTTTTGAATAGAGAGCTCATTTTACTAGCAGCAAGTTTTGATGAAGATCGTTTGGCCGTTTAAGGACCGGCGCACGTACAGAGAGGCGCAGCGTATAGACTTTTCACTGCCAAATTATTTGTCTTTGTCTTTGTTAACACCACAAAATTTAATTTCCGAAACCATCTCCTGCGCCTCTACTCTAGGTAGTTTAATGAAGAGGCCCTGAGTATGAGTGTTATTTAATTTCGATCTTATTTCAACACTTCCAAAGAACATCAATGCGCTGCGCTGTATGTGCGCCGTCCCTAAAAGTTATCAGCTCTAAAGCCGCAGACGCACTGAGAGCGGTGGCGGCGCGGTGCGGCGTGTTTCCATACTAAAAAGCGTTCTAAAAGCGCGGCGAACGCGGTTTGCGGCCTAAACGTAGCGGTCGCAATTATTATTAGGCACACAGACTACCTGATGCTAAGTTGTATTTTATAGTTTTTTCTTGCCAACGCAAGATACAGGCGAAAATTCAGTCCTCAGGTTGGGCAACGCATTTGCAGCCTTAGCCTCAAAATGCTATCGCAACGTTACGTTACATAACGATGGACATTCTGTTAGCCATAAAATCGCCACAATGTTCTAGGCTATATAAGGGACGTTATTAATGCATAATACGTGTATGGTTTGGTTCTCTGCCGTTTCCCCGAATGAGGTAAAGCTAGGTTAGGTCGCAGTTCTACCTAACACTCCTCCTCGCTTCACTCATCGTCGTACCTAAATTAGACCTTCCTTAAGGTAGAATTGTTGGGTTATTGTAATATTAGCAGATATTCCAGATTATACCCACTGAACACAATGAAACAGTCTACTTCTGCTTTTACCATAATTATGGCAAATTTTGGTTATGGCATAAAATATTAGGGATTATGACAATTATAGAAACTAAATCTTATGGAAAGTGTTAATATTAGGGAGGTTGAACTTTATGACCAGAGCCCGTCATTTTCATGCCGATGACATCAATTTGACGTCACGCTCCATATAGGTGATCCCAAATAGTTTTATTGTAAATTATTAATCATTAGTCGTCAATCATTTTAATCATGTACAAATGACTTCATAAGTACTCTATTTACACGTGGAATAAATAATACCTACTTGATACGTGAAACGTAAATAAAACAAACTATTTGATTTGTTTTTATACATACATTTTATTAAATGGTATTGGTAACAACGCATTACAATAATTACGTAGAAAACAGAATTCCTCTCTAACGTAAAGCACGCCATCCTTCTTGCATTAATTCCCATGCAAAGAAAATCTAAGTTATCTTCGCGTTCATACGTAATGCAATATTCATAAAAATCGTTTTGTTTGTTTTGTCACACATTAGGTTAATTATTCCAACTTTTTTGCTAAAAAGAAAATGTATCATCGATGGACACATTTTTTCTGATTTTAACAACTAATATAATTAGGAAATCAGTATTTTTATTTCTCAGTGGCACATGTTTGCACTATTTAATAAAATGTATGTTTAACAACAAATCAAATAGTTTTGTTTACGTTTCACGTATCAAGTAGGTATTTTTTATTCAACGTGTAAATAGAATACTTTTGAAGTCATTTGTACATAATTAAAATGATTGACGACTAATGATTAATAATTTACAATAAAACTATTTGGGATCACCCTTGGAGCGTGACGTCAAATTGATGTCATCGGCATGAAAATTACGGGCCCTGTTTATGACACTTGAGTATTATGAACTCGAAAATTATGGTATATGATGTAAGGGCAAATGAAGATTATAGCCAGTGACCATTATGGAAAATTAAATTAGTACAAATTAATTAATGGGTTAATGGCAGGGTACCGTATGGCTTGCCAGTGTTAATGGCTCGATTAGATTTGATTCGAAAAGGGATGGGTTGTATTGTGTGACATAAGAGACATAAGATATGTTACATTCCACACAATAGTAGTGATAACCGAGTGAGTTGTCAAATAATTTAAGAAATATGTACTAAGAATACTTTCATTTATTTACTCTTTTTAATGTAACTATAAAGGTAAAATAACAGGTACTCTGCAACTTCAGTCAACAGCGATTGACAATTGACAACAATTCATTTTAAGCTAAGGTAGTAAAATAAAATACCGTTTCTAGATTTTACACTGCTGATTACAGTAAAAATATCTTTGTTTTTTTTTTATGCCGTAGTTTTTTTTATATTTAGGTAAAACAGTTAAAAAAGTTGGATTGTGAATGTTAGGAATACACTTATAGTGCCCTTAGTCCATATATTACCAAAGGAATTCAAAAAATATACAACTGTCATGTTCATTTTTTATCTGTCTGACGGATTACTTGATTCTAACGACACGCTTTCGATTCTACGCAAAATAGTTTATTTATTTTAATGGCCTCTACAAATTATGTAATTAATTAAATTACGCAGAATAACAAATTTGTGAACGAACGGCAGCGAATGATTGACAAGTGAGTGACATGACAGTCAGTTCTGTTTCCGTTTAAAGTTACTTTTTTTTAATTTTATATCAGGCTAAGATCACGACATCAGTATTCCTAACTTTGTACGGTCTTTTTAATGACTATTTCTTTAATAAATTATTAACGACGAATTTAAGTTAAATAAAGAAAAACCAAGAAATACGGGTAGTCTAATTTTTAACCAGCTATTATAAACGCGAAAAAACAATAATGCTTTTTTTTTTTAAATGTTGTCAATTATATTGTTTTTTTATTTATCGACCAAATCGTGCGGTAAATTTATCACTTATGCCTTCTCTTTAACTGATTAACTGTAGTTTAAGATAAAAACATGACTTTCCGCCGTATTCAGAGACATTTTAGAGACAGCTACAGAATTACAACCAACTCTAAAAACTTGCTAATTCTGTAACCACATATTGCACAATCAGGCTAAGCTTTACCAGTGTATTAGTGACAGGTTGCAAGCCCATCGTCTAAAAGTACTACAAGCCTTTATTCCCTTAGTCGCCTCTTATGTCATCTACGGGAAGACATGAAGGGGCACTATTCTAACCCGGCAACCACTAATTTTATGCATTTGTGTTTTCGAAATTACAGACTAGTCAACATTTTATTTAAAAAGAATACGAATGACATTCCGAAGCAATTGGGATAGACCAAAAAAAAACTCACGGTTTTTAAATTCTAATTCGAAAGAATCGTAATTTTATGAGCCCAATTTCATTAATTTTGTGTTTGACCCAATAGTTTTGTTTTAATATCTTTATTTATTTAGCAGACATTTTGTGGATGAATTGATTATTTTAAATTTGGGTTGGCATTTTCTAATAAACTACAACAATTAAATGATATCTAATGATAAAAAGTGATTGTAATAGTGTAATCAGTGTTGCCAACGAATTATTTAGCTCCCCACCAGAATCAACTGCAAAAACCACCAGAAAACCACTAACAGAAAGCGTGCCAACTTTCATAATCACTACATTTTCCACTAACTTTATTTTTAGATAAAAGAAAACAATGTGTTTATTAAAACGAATAATTTATTACCTTTGTATTTTGTTGATGCTTCTTCGACATCCCATGCGATTTTAAATCACCATAGTGAGACCTTAAAATCGTTCCACAAAACTTGCATTTTGGGACAGCACAGTAGTACTTTCACTGACTTGAATCCAATTCTTTAAATGTGGATCTTGAAGCCAAGAATCCCGAAACTTTTGCGTATATTGTGGTTTCGGCATACCTAGTGATAAATGACGCAAATGCAACTCGCAAGTCTTGTAATCAAAACAACACTGAACACACGACTCGTTTGACACGACTCGAGTCCGAAAAGTCCGACCGAATTGAGAAACAAAGCATATTTAACGGGGAATCCCCGCGAATAGTGTAGTATTTTGAAGTGTTGCCTGTACGATAAAATTATACTCCAAAAATAACGATAAGAAAATATGTTAAAAAGTGTAATTCGACTTTATGGTCGTCGTTCCAGTAATAGCAACCATATTCTACGTAATCCTTAATTCCACTAGACAAATCCACTAAACACTAAAAGCAATTTTTGGCCACTAAAACTGAAGTCCAATCCACCAGTTTTAGTGGAAAATCCACTAAGTTGGCAACACTGAGTGTAATAAAACATACTATTTCAAGCGGTTTTCGCCTAACCCGTAAGATACACCTAGGAGGGCTTCAAGCCAAAAAGGAAAGTCAAAGGTCAAAAATACTTTTGTTTAAATGTCCGAAATAGATAAATATTTCAAAAACTTAATCATGCAGAACGGCTTTAAAACCCTATGCCACAAAATGGTTTTCAAATTAGGGTAATTTAAAAAATATGAACAATCCCAAATCACGGGTAGATAGGTATATCCCTAATTTGTTGTGGCGAGCAATTGGCTAGGACGGATTGAAATCGAAATACTTAGTCTTGTGACCTAAAACCTTACTACTAATAAGAGTGGTTGCGTTCTAAATTTGAGATTTCTGAGTTTCATCTCCATTAAATATTTTCGGTTTTTGCATCCGAATTGGACGCATTGAATTAACGCCGCCGTGTGGTTTCGTGAAGTTGAGTTAGTTATGGTTATTTATGCAACGCGATATTAAAAATTATTTGAACTTTACTTGATTTTGATTGCAGCAATGCTACGCAAATAAGCTCAACATTCAACATTCAAAAACTCGAACAAGTAACTCAGGGGAAAGCAAGCGCGTAATAACATTTCACGAAGCGACTGCGCGATTCCGAAAACCAGATTAATTTACAGCCTTTAATGGCTACAATAAATATTTTTTCAGCTACAAACGATTATCTCCACAACCCGCTTTTATATCACTCAACCATTTCAATTGCAATTAAATTTGGGGCAAATTGAATCGGGCGGATCGGGAGCGCTCGCAAGTGTTCGACAAATAGTCTGTTCCAATTTATTCCTCGTCTCACTCGCGTAATGAGATACGTTTCGGAACGAATACGGGTCGAAAACGGTGTTATGCCTTTTCGCCGAATTTTTTTTGATCAAATTTCATTTGCCAACCAACATTTCGCCGAATGTTCTCTTTGACAACTACTTATTGGCAATTTTTTGTATGCCAACCTCTCATTTGGCCGAATTATTATGAAGACGAATATCTTTTTGACTTTAAACTTTTGGAATATTTTTCACATGGCAAAGGTTACACTAGGCCGAAAAAATCTTAAAAAAAAGAAGAAATGAGTTTAGTAAAAGGCGTCACGTCAGAGACCAGTTAGGTACGATGACGAGCGTAGCGGGAGCAGTGTTAGGTAGAACTGCGACCCTACAGCACCGACTTTTTTTGTATATTATTCTAAGTGAACCATTTGGCTATATGAAAAATGACATTTTAATAAATATCCATATAAAAAAAACCAAACGTTGAGTTGGCAATCGTGAGGTTGGGAAATGAAACTAATCATTTTAACAAGTTGCCATATGATGATTCGGCAAAATGAAATTCGGCCAAACGTTGGTTGGGAAGTGAAATTCGGCAATAAAATTGTCGGCGATACAATATAAAACCGTCGAAAACGCTCTTTCATTTCATGTTGTTGCGTAAATCGGCGCGGGCCACGCCATCGTTCGTTACGCGCCCGCGATAATGCCATCTACTAATTTACGAATGGAATTACTTTTAAGCCGCTTTCAAGCGTTGCCTACTTTATTTTTTATTCGAAACGCTTGCAACGAGTTGATGCGGTGCTAACGCGTTTTTATTTGCTTTACAGTTATTATGGAATTGCATTCATTTCAAGTATTCAGTACCGAGCTTGATCTTGAGTAATGTAACTTAATGATTATACCTTAAGTTTACTATGAGTTGAGAGTTAATAGGAAAGCCCAAACTGAAACTAACTACAAATCGTCGGTGATAGGTACTGCAATACGGCATTATGTTCGTTACGCAGTATTTGAATTAAACAAGGCGCAAAATACACTTTAACAAGTAAGTCAGTATTAAATTTTGCAACTTATCGAAATCCAGTATTACCGAAACGCTCATTCCCAAAATAACATAATTTGAAAATACAGATTACACTTTATACCATATTAAAAATTTTGGGTAAATAAAATAAATTAATCCTTATTTTGAATCTGGTATATAGGGTCATCTGGTATTTTGAAATTATGGTATTTAGTCTACCTAGAAATTATTAAAGGTACCAAATACTCACCCATTCCTTTCGACCTGCACTCGTAGAACAGCCTCAAATCAGCTTCCACGTGCCGGAATCTGCAAAAAATATAACAGTCGTCCATATAATCACACTCAGGGTAAATAAGGATCTTTCCTGTTCAAAGTTGTAATTCGTAAATTAAATTCCAAGCGTTGAATGGAAGGCACAAACAATTATAAACACTACGTGCATTCACCACACCCCAAATGACTATCCAACACAACATTGAACTCAAAAATATATGACACATCTCTTTTATTTAATATAAGCATTATTTAGGATCATATCTGATATGTTATCAAATTGTCAACGCTATAATATATTTACAAAAAAAGTTTATTTGGTATGGCACCTACTTTCTACGATAAACACCTGACAATTACCTGATAATATAAAAAATGCCGACAATGTTAGTTTTATTAATATTCATATTCATATTCATATTTATTCATTGCTTTACACGGGTATAACAAGTACAGGGAGTTCTTATCCTAATAAAAAGTTCAGCCATGTAACCCTGCAGGGCACCGCAGTATTGTTACTTACAGACTAAAATTTAATTTTACATTAAACGAGCAAGTTAAAATATATCCAAAATAAATAAGGTAAAGCTTTCGAAATTATTGATTGATTAATGTTATCATTGTGTAACAATGTTTAATAGATACATTTTAATATATTTAACTAGCGACCCGCCCGCGGCTTCGCCCGCGTGGAATGTATTATACATATAAACCTTCCTTAAGAATCACTCTATCTATTAAAAAAAACCGCATCAAAATCCGTTGCGTAGTTTTAAAGATTTAAGCATACATAGGGACAGACAGCGCAAGCGACTTTGTTTTATACTATGTAGTGATACCAATCAGATTTAAACTTTGACATTTTATACTTTATTCCTGTTATATTATTGAAATTTATTATTTGCATTAGTTGTATTTCTTTATAAATTTGTACGCCTACCAGCAATTTATATCAATACTATATATATTTTACCATCTTTTGTAATGATGACTTTATGATCACCGTAAACTGAATTGACCAGGGTGAACGCAAATAAATGATTGATTGACTATTTAATTCGACAGGAAAATTAATATTGTTTAACCAAATGTTCGTAACTAATAGTAACTATATTACAAAAGTAGGTACCTATATTTTGTTTCTGACACGGTTAAATCTAACCCCGTATAAAAATAAAAGGTTATGGCCATAAAATAGTAACACGGTCGTAAGTAGCGAGGTAGCTAAGTTTTACCGGATTTTCGGAAGCGTGGGAGGAAAGTACACTCGTAACACAATGCGTTGTCGCCGCTCACAATGAACCAGTGTTTTGGCGCCATTTACAAGAGATAAGCGGATACATTTTTATGTAGCCATGTTTTTTTTCCACAAAATAACTTATTCTTAACCTCGTAAAGCCCAACGGCTTATTGACATAATTGACTTCAAACTTAGCTTAGCTGTAACAAGATTCCTTGTTGAACTATTGCAATTTGACAAGGGCCTTTTGAGGAACTAATTAATTTAAAGTATGTTATAAAGGGAGAGTTTTATTTTCCCTTTGCTACTCACTACTAGATTGAGATATTTAATAAGTATGCATGCAGAGAAAATGTTTTGTTTATTTTTGGTGGAGGCAACACAAATAGACCAAACTTTACCACGAGAAATTCATTCCTAGTCAAAGACCGAAAGAGGTACTTATCCCCGTAAGGCCCGCGTCAAATTTAGTTATTTCGAAAAGGAATCCTGTGGCTAGCAACTAAAGTCAAAAGTCACTTTGTCCTAAATGGGTGCAGACCTGAGTGCTGTGTCACTTTACCGTCATGTTTGAACTGTTGTACACACAACATCACACCTAACTAACCATTAAAGACAGAGCAGAGAGAAAAATAAAGAGATGTATATATGTGTATTATGTCAACTTCTATGCATTCTAGTGCGACTCTCTTTCATGCAATATTTCAGATTTCTGAAGTGTATAGCTAGATGTGTTGCTGTGTGTACTATTAATGTACCCCAGATCGCTAAAGGAATCAGGTACTAAAGTGTGCTGCTACTGTAGGTACTTGAAGTGAAGCCTTTTCCGCAGCCGCTCCGCACTTAACCCTGATCATCCATCCCGAGGCGATCCCGCCCTCGGCACTACCGTCCTCCACTAACTCCTCGATAGAGTAACTCGCCCATAAAGAAGACATTGTTACACCTACGTACTTCGCTACCCTTTTAGTTGAGGGCATATTATTTTTACCGCGAGACGTTCCTATTGTGTGATAGAAAAGAAAAATAAAAGTTTATGCTTCCCGCCTCGAGGCTTTTTAGGGTTCCGTAGTAAACAAGGAACCTTTGCAGTTTCGTCATGTCCGTCGTCTGTCTGTCTGTCTGCGGCATAACTCAGAGACTCTTGGTACTTCATGGTAACAATTTGTTCTAGGTATCATAAAAATGATTGATCTAACCTGAGACATTTTTAATAATTTCGAATGAGCCCAATTTATTTTTATTACAACAAAGACGCTTAAAACTTAACTTAACTTAATTTGGTACAATAGACATTAAAGTATCCAAAATAAATGATAATAGTTACAAGGTAACGCTTATTGGTGAAATATTAACACCTATCTAATTCTGGGTATTTTGTGTAAAATTGTTAAATTTTCAATAAATAAAAACTACCAAATTATTCAAAAATACCTCGTGTATCACCCCGCGTAAGCTGATGATTGACCGCGTCAGCCATTTCTGTGAATTCTCAAATTATTTATTTATTTATGGCATGGGAAGGCAAACGTTAGCATAAAACGTTAGTAAAATCATTAGCGTTATGGATATTGTCCTGAGTTAAATGGGATTGGGATGAATATAGTCACGAATCTAGTTATCCATATTCGCAATCACGGAGTAATATCGCAGATAATAAGGGCGCCTGTATTGTTCATAAGTCGCGCGTCAAACGTATCGACAGCGCTGATGGATGACGCAGATGGGAATATCTAATGGCGCCGACATCGAGATTTATCACGCACTGGATGCTCCGCGGTTACAGTTCGCAGTATTCTGCTTTGACTCAATATCATTTAATCGAGTATTTGTAGCAGTTTTGGTTTTTACAGTAAATTTAGTTTAACGAAAGATATAATTAAAAAAAAAACAAAGACAGACAGACACAGACATAAGACAGTGCGAAACAGAGTTAAAGCATCGTGTTATAAAACTCAAGAGATTTTGCTCATGGCAATAATCGATCATTTTTCAAAGGGGTTTTTTTCTTTTGTAGTTTTCTTTTCCGAGAACCCAATCAGGTACAAAGACACACCTGTCTTTCTAAATTAAACTTTATATGTATACGTGGATACGTTTATTTAAAATATGATTGTAGTTGCTTATTTAAAACATTGACGTTCTGCCTAGTTCTGTCCGTGACAGCTATCTGTATACTTTTAAAAGTATTCCTATTTTAAATATCGGACCATAGAGGCGACGTGGAACCTTCACAGGACTAACATTTTGAAATTGCAATGTAATTACCCTAATTACTGAGCGACGTTTGCTGTGCACAAATAGATATATTTCCTAGAAACAGATCGTTACTCAAATGTCAGAGAAATTCCTCGAATCGACATGAAATATAAGGGAAAGTAATTTATTATTATTACCATTAGTGAATATTGCTTTATATAGAATCGTCTGTGCAACCTGGTGTCCATGAAGATATCTAATAGACGTAGAGATATACGACAACAACAGGGCATCATGACATATGGTGTGTCACTCAAGTATTTTTGTTAAATTACATTGTATGTATAAGGACTTTATTGTACAAACGAGAAAATAACAAACAAACAAATAGACAGAAATACAGAAGGTATTTAAAAAGGCGAACTTATCCCTTTAAGGGATACCCTTCATACCCTTGTTTTGCAATACCTTTTTCTTTAATACACAGATTTCAATTCTGTCACAGTTTTATGATAGTAGAAAAGAGTAGAAGAAAACGTAATAAAAAATATCATATCAGAATAGGTATGTTATATTTGTAAGTTAAAAATGGAGGCCGAAAGCCGTTTTAATTTCTTTCATAACTCGTCATTTTCCCGGAACCCAGGCTGCGATGAGATGGGGGCAGAGAGCGAACATGATTTTTTAATGCAAAAATATTTTACTCGACAATGCCGAACCAAGAGGTCGCCCTCACTGCTACAAATTTAAGGGATTTCTCTAGATAACTTTATGATGATAAGGCTGTTGTATTTAGTTGGGTTTTAACCTAAGCTTCAGAAGGAAAACTATGCAAAAAATATTTCTGTAACCAAGTAACATTATGCAATACAAAAAAAGGCAATAAATTTTCTGCAAAATGCATGATTGATACTGTGGTCAGTGAACTATTTCCAAAACCACGTCCAACCAAATGCTGCACGGTATTCCAATTAAATTCCCGGCAGCTAGCAGTCCGTTTAGCGCTGTCGATGGAACGGTGATAGATGGACGTCAGTAATGCCCAACTTATTCCAATTCATCATACACCGCGCGCCACCGCAAACACAAACGTTTATAAACGTTAACATTATAGCCCAGCTTGCACACAACTATTTATTTACCATACATCGATTCGTGTACACAACACCCAACTCAAGCTCTTTGTGCCATTGACATATTTATAGCTCCACTATAAAATGTGTTGTTGACTTAATGGCGACTTACAAATATGCGAACCTGTGCCTAAAATGTAGGTTAGGTTAGTTCAGAACTGCGACCGCAATATTAACGAGTTGCTGCCAGGAAAAAAGGCTAGGTTAGAAATGCGACTCCAAAAGAAACGAAACTGTGACAAGAAATTAGATTATGCTCGGTAGAACTGCCACCTGAACATTATGCAAAATATTTATCTTCAAAATCATAAATCATCAAAAGTATAAGTATTGCAGAAGCGCTTGTTAAGAGAAAATTGAATTTTTACACAAGGTGTAATTATTGAAATTCGTTTGGCTGGGTCTTGTTACTTTCTAATAGCGTCATAAAATTCCTATCAAGTCGCCACCGAGCCAGAATACTGGCTGTCGACGAAAACCTTTCCATTAATGCTTAAAGAGGACCCCGAATCCAATATATGCGTATGGAACGCACTCTAACCGGTCCCTGCTTCAATGTTTACATTGTGCCCATTTAAACGAAAGTAGCGGTTACAGTCGTGTGTGAATCTATTGAAGTGGGCGCCTTAATTAAACTTTAAGGGTTATAGCGAGCGAATGCCGCGATATCCCGAAACTACCCGGAAAAATAATTGATCTTGACGCGTCTACCCTCATTGTAATGGGTTTTAATCTAATTTCATAGCTACGTTCAAGGAAATAAGGCCAAAAAGCGTTGGTCTAATCTTATTAATGTCCTTCGCACAAAAACTGTAAGTTTTAAATTGGCCTCATTTTTACCAATAACTAAAGTGGAACCAGGTAATTAAAAAAACAGGTCTGATGCATTGCAAACTGTTATAAATTGCTTTTCTGCCCTTTTGTTGAAATCGCACTTTCTGCCGGGTAAGCTTTTACCGCCTAAATTATTTGAATGAATTAGTGTTTACATTTTTTCGTCCGTGTTTTTTAATTAGGCAAGCTTCCTCGTGGAAACCTTTTTTGCTCATAACGCCCCACGTGTATGCATGAACACGTCAGCTTATAGGCCCGATAAAAATAATAAAATCTCTGTAAGAGTAGGAATTGTACAATATAATAAATACACTTGAAGTGTTTCTTTAACTAAGTAAATTAAAGTAAGCTTTATGTAAAGTTTGATGGTGTAAATGTTTTCATGGAATTTACTTGTACAAGTATAAGTAGGTACAAATTATTCAATAAACGTTTTGGTGTCCATAATAAATCTGTATAAATCCTTCCTTTATTCCTCTGCAATTATTTTGTACCACACAAGTTTATATCAGATGCTGCGTTTTAGTAAAAATTTAAACTGCTTTTCATACACAGCCTATATGTTGCACGAAGATTGTAATATATACCACGAGGTATATTTCCACTAACTCAATTTCCTCCAAATCCTATTATTACCAAAAAATCTTGTGCCAAGCAAACACCTTTAATCTAAATAAGTAAGTATACATACAGTAAAAAAATCCCTTTCACACCCTAAAGTAGGATTCCATTTCACGCGAGTCATAATAAGCTCGGAGCACTACAGGCGCGACCTACCCGCATAAAAATTCAATTTCCAAGATTTGGAGGTGAGCGACGGTACGAAACGTGTGACAAGGGTGAGGCGGTTATGGATTTCCGAGGGTTGAACCGCTGTATGACATTAACATGTGATCGGTATCCTATAGTTGTCAGTCGCTGTGTTTCGAACCTTTTAAATTAAGGTACCTAAAATGTACCCACGTAGTAGGTACATCCCCCGGCTAAAGGTTTTATTCTGATCATCAAATTCAGGCAGGTTTTAGAAAAATAATGAGGTAACAAAACTTGTATGTCTGAAGGGCACATTCAGTAAAGGTTATATTAAAAGGGTGAAATATTAAACCTTTCTCAAAAACTGTCTAAATAACAGAAGCTCGCATCAAAAATATTAAAATGTAAGTGATGATAGTGACTCAAATAAACACAACATAATTTACTCCGGTTAGTTTACTTACATACATACATACATAAACTCACGCCTTCATTCCCAAAGTAGGGTAGGCAGAGCTAAAGAATTACCAACAACTTTTAAAACTTGTTGATAATTCTATAACCACATTTTGCACAATAAGGCTAAGATGTTTAAACGAAACAATAAGGCTAAGGTGTTAGTTTACTTAATAGTTAATTTACTCTATACACCCGTTATACCTTAGAACTCTCTCTATTATTTTAGTGGCACTGAAGGTTGATGGGGTCAGAAGGTTCTTGAGTGGCGTCTGCGGACCGGGAGATGAGCTGTAGGTAGGCCTCCAAGATGGAGTGACGACCTTGTAAAGATAGCGGGAACGCGGTGGATGCGAAAAACACAAGACCGGTCTGAGTGGAGAGCCTTGGGGAAGGCCTATGTCCAGCAGTGGCCGTCTTTCGGCTAAAATGATGATGATGATAATGACTCAGTTATTTTTCACTCGTCCAACAATACACTCAGCGTTGTTCGCTCGTGTATTAAGGGAACCAAACATAACCATGACTTGACACAGGCTCAATACTTCTGTTTGAGTAGGGTAAAAGCAACATACTTGTTTTGCTTCCACAGATACACCCATACGACACAAACATAGCCATACACTTGGTAGTACTTTAGCAATCTCTCAGTTGAAGATAATCTTTGCTACCCGTCTTAAGTATTTGTAAATACCTAAGTTTACTCGGTGTTTGCAGAGCTTTCCAAATATAATTACGCGTCCCAGATGTCAAAACACGATTTTAAGGTCTTTATATTTAAGTATCCCAAAAACTTGGCTACTTGAGCATAAGTAAGTGTTTTGTTTTTTATTAAGATATTCCTTGTCAAAATGTTCCAACAATTTCTTTTTTTAAAGAAAATATTATTTCCTGGAATTTCATTTACAAACATTCTGCCGATGTTTTAAGAGTAGGTACTTATTTGCGATATTAAAAGTAGAAAAATTTATCATTCTCTATAACGAGTGTTCCAATTGGATTTAAGACGACCGATCGACATTATTATCTGAGGGTTCTTCTTACTACTTATAGGTATTCAATAGAAAAAATGAGAAGTGTAAGATCTACGTTTTAAAACTCTAATATTTCATATATCTCTGACATAAATTAAAGACGTTTTATATTGATAGGAACGGTAAGAAGAATTATTTTATGAAAACCATAAATAACTGTCTTAGTAAAACTCTTTCTTGCTCACTCTTTTAAAATATCAGATTGCAAAGGAGCAAACTGATATAAACCTAACCTTTTAACGTCCACTTAATATTAAATGTGTTTAACTTTGCGTTGTTTTTAATTCGACCGCCATTACTACGGTAACGGCACCTATTACCGAGGGAGTTAAGTGAGTTCCAAATAAGATACAACAGTTAAGGGTATCAAGACATCCTAACGACCGAACAGATTATTTTATAAAAGTGTGTTGATTGATGACTGATAACTTTGTAATTTGCACCTTTTTGGGTTCATTTTAATTAATTATATGGGATAAAATAAATATTAAAACCGAAAAGTCGGGTTCTCCTATTACCGAGGTATTGGACTGTTTTTTGACCCTATTACCGCGGATGAGGTTCCTATTACCGAGGGTAGAGGATTACTGTATTTTGGTTCGATACATTTAATATTTTACATTTTGTTTTATTTTTAGTTAAACTACTAAAATAAAACATTTAAAAGTGGATAAAGATTTAGTTATTTTAGATTTATTTTTAAGCAAACCGATTATTAAATAAACGTTGTTTGGTTATAAACTTAAAATAAAAATTTAAAATTAAATTGAAATACAATTACATAGGCACCTTTATTAAAATTCTATCAATTAAATAATCAGTCGAACCAAATTAAAATGAATCAGCTTTTTATTGTTTTCCTAAGAAAAAAATATTATTTTGTCAGATCAAGGCGAGATTCTGCGCTGCGAACTTAGTTTTGGTTAATCTTCTTGAATAGAAGGTCATATTTGCTATAAGCGATGATACAATACTAAAATTGGCGATTCCTCGGTTATAAAAGATTAAATAAAATGTACTCTAAACCACTTTTCTGAAACTCACCCCAATACGTTCCTTTAGTTTGGAGGGCAGTCGTTTTACCCTAAACTGCCTATGTAAAAAATAATAATTTCATTGTTTGATTCTTAAAAAGAATAATCTTATTAGTAATTTAGGTAGGTATAAGTATTTTTAAATTTTTACATTGTTCTCACGTAAACTCATGTTGTGTCAGTAAACTTTGTTCGTATGTCTACTCAATACTACTTTCTCCTTATTTTGTTTTTGCGTTTCTTACAATAAAGTATTGGTATACATTTAATACTCTCTCGTGCGTAACTATGAAAATCCACGTTTAATAGTGTGTTACAATTGTTAGTACTTGTGTTCATCATGTAAGTACATTATGGATACCGCTGATTTCAAATCATAAATTAAACCTATTAAAAGACCTACTTTAACCGAAAATTTTGAAGCACAAAGTTCGTCTACGTCAAACATGCGCTTAGTCTTAGTTAGTTTTCGACATACTAACATAAACACCCAGTCTACCAGGTAAGAATTGTACCATCAGTTAGGACAACACTTTCCAACGGGGAAGCTTTACCATCAAAAAAATCTTAATTTTATTAAGGAATCTGGACCACGGTAGCTTAAAATTGTCATTTTATTTAGGGTCACTCGGTAGTAGGCAACATTATGGGAACCTAACTCCGACCCATAAAAAGCCTTAATAGGTCGGAACTATGTTCCCATATAGCCTACCTATTACCGAGGGTTATCTTTTCTTACTTCGGTACTATAAAACCTAATTACGATCCATAAAAAAATAAAGTTATCGTGACGTTGGTTAAACAAATAAAAACTTAACATTTTAACCAGCTGATGTAACTAAACTCATAAAACGAATAAGAAAATCTTTAAATTTATCTTTTTATTTAAACGACTCAACCAGTTTCTATGGAAACGACTAATATAGTGCACAAGTTTTTAATAAAAAAAGGCCTTTATCAGTATTTTTCATATCACGAAAATTGCTCTTTAACTGCTTAGATGGATAAACTTTTTTATAACACAAAGAAAAACCGACAGCAGTTCTACCGTTTAAATAGGTAACTCACGTGTTAAAGTATTTAATAACTTTCAGGTATTTACTATCACTTTTTTTAATCAGACAGTTTTGTTAAAGTTTTACTTGTCACAGAAATATAAATACAGGGCACACTTAAAAAACATGTTGATAACTTTATGTTGACAGTATACTACGAGTATTTTAATTAATAGTTATTTTTTTACACATGACTTGAAACATAAGTAATTCAAAAAACCACTCATATAGATAATAAAAGAACGTGTAACAGAAGATCTCGCCCATTATCAAAATTAAACTTAACTTTTAAGACTCCAGTCAGACCCAAATACAACAAATGTTTCAACATCCACATAACTACACAGCTACGGCATAGGTACCTTGAGAATAAAGCATCACACGCTAAAACATTTACCAACCGTAATAGAAAATCATCCATCCGCTGACGTCCGTGAGCCGGTCGAAACCTACTGTATTAGCCGAGTATTAGCGGAAATAAAAGATAAGCCGGTAGCGTGGGCCGGACACTCGTGTCCATTCCGCTATCTCTATGTGCACACGTTAGCTTCTATTTAGCTTCGCTTCGCACCGCGATCAGCAATACAAGCTTGAACAAAGCGAATGTAAATTTCATTAACGTGTTACAGCTATGATGCGCTGTTTACTAACTTCGCGTTTATGCTGATTGAACGCGACCATAATGGTGTGATAAACGCGTTGACACAGCCTGTATATACGAGTGTTTGAACGATTGTTCGCGTGAATTCCACGCTGTAGCCAATAATTTGTAGCTTTGCAACACCTTTTATCTCCGTAAAATCAGACGCAAACTGCATGAAATATTTAGGCAGCTTCCTTTCCCTAATGGACGTCTATTAACAAGACTTCAGAGTATATTTTTCGCTCTTAGAAAAACGTCCGTGACAAAAACAGAACATCACCTTCGGGGCATTTATCTTTCACGGAGAGTTATAAAGGGCATAAATAAAGCAAAACCTATAAGGCTTTAAAGCAACAATGAAAAATACGAACCGTTTTACGTGGGGTGGCGGGGGGGGCGGGCCGGCGCGGGAACAATGCGGCCCCGCGGAGAGCACGCCTGCAGGAGAAAAAAACACATGAACAACCGCTCCAATTATTGACGTGGGCATGAGATGAGGACCTGAACAAGAGCGGCGACTACTGCGACTGCCCGCAGTACAGTTGTGCCATCCAGAAGAAAAAGGCGGTATAGGAGTATGAGGTCCATGTGCGCATATCGCCTTTTTATTCTGAAAGGTACAGTAGATAGTAGATAGAAGACATGGTATATTCGTACATTTATTCGCTGTCTGACGTACAGAACTGACGAATCGATATTTTTAGTTAGAGATTCAACGTGGTTTGTAGACATGTAGTTAGTATGTATGTATTTTTTTCGGAGTTCAAATAAAGAGCTTGCTAATTTGTACAATAACAGTTATCTCACTTTTATAAATCTCATTTTACCTAGACTAAAGTAGTTAGGCCACCTAGATTTTCTTTTATATAATTATAACACAACTTTTATCCAAAATTGCTAATGAGTGGGAAAAAGACAAACAAGTTATAATATACTTTTAGGAGCGCTGAAGATAACCGTACGTTGGCAGAGGCGGCCTATGAAAACGTTGGGCGCCCACGCCCAAGGGACTGTAAAATAAATAATGAGCACTTAGGTATTAGATCAAGTTAAATTCCTCGTCGGTATATTACTACCTACCTACTAAACTCTAGCAGTATGTTCACTTGATTTTCAATAAACGTTGATCAACTTACCAAGAGTGGGGCAAACAATCCGGACGACACAATTCACATGACAAGTTCTAGAACTGTTCCTAAATCTAAACAGGTAGACACGAGCTGCTAATGGCCCGGAGCGGAGCGAATCGTATTTATAGAAATACTTGTACGTATGTTGAAGTGTTTCATTTGAAGTACCTGCACAATGACACGTACGAGAAATAAAAGAATGTAAGCCAAAGTAAGGGGGGTTCTGAGTAGGGAGCCCGCGGGCGCGACTTCCGCCGGATATACGATCGCGTGTGGATCATTGTGTTATGGAGTCACCTACAAGCTTTTTTATCACAAGGAAAAACCCATAGGCCTAGCTTAATTGAAATCTACGTGAAAGGCGAACGCACGATGGCGCTAACGTAAATCTGTGCTCCGAGACATTTTGTTAGACGACGCGGTTAGTCTTTCGATTTCCGGTAAGGGAAAATATTTCCGTAATGAGTGTGAGTATTTGTTGCTAAGTCTTGGAAGTTACCTATACACGTAATGATTTAGTTTGTTTTATCTTTGTCTAGTACCATCTGTACGAGCTGTAGGTAAACCTCCAACAAGATGGAGTGACGACCTTGTAAGGATCGCGGGAACGCGGTGGATGCGAAAAGCACAAGACCGGTCTGAGTGGAGAGCCTTGGGGGAGGCCTATGTCCAGCAGTGGACGTCTTTCGGCTAAAATGATGATGATGATGATGACTCGGTTATTTTTCACTCGTCCGACAATACACCCAGCGTTGTTCGCTCGTGTATTAAGCGAACCAAACATAACCATGACTTGACACAGGCTCAATACTTCTGTTTGAGTAGGGTAAAAGCAACATTCTTGTTTTGCTTCCACAGTTACGTCTTTGACATGATGATGATGATGATGAGTACCATCTAGTATCTACCCATAGTACAAGCCTAAGACTTTTTGTTAGGTTGTCGTCTGATAATTATTTATTCTTTAATTTCCACAGTCATATATTTTTGCGTAATGTAACTTGTTTAGGTATTGGAATCTTACGAGTAGTATCTATACACATTCGCTATAGGGAAAACGCTCCCGCATACTTTATTATCTTTATTAAAAATACCTGTTATGGTGCACGGTATTTTTTACTTTAAAAAATACCATCTCGTACTAGATATTACAAAATAACGACTATATTCAGTACATTTGACATTCGTTTTCGAGATATCTCGTTGTTGAGATCATCTTTATGAATATGAAACTGGAGAGTAAACTGCCTCGATGCCTTTTGTGTTAGTGATAACGGGTTGAACTCCTATAAAACAGTTGAATGAATGTTGGATTTGATAGGCGGTAATTTTCTACGAGCCCAAGTACATATATAATTCATAGTTGAACCTTATAAAAAATAAAAAAACAGGAAAAATGATTCGAGTAGTTTTGTAAATTGGTATAGTTATACCTTGCGGTATCCAGAAGAATCCATACTAAAAACATCAAAAGGCATTTATATTTTCGTTTTATTTTAACCGACTTCAAAAAATTCAATTCAATTCCTTGGCATATTTTTTTTTATATATATGCTCCCCGATTACCAAAGACCGCTGGTAAAAGTGTAATTGTTATTTAAACAAATTTATCAAATAAAATTAACCTCGACTACTGTGCAATAAAAGGCGGATCTATTTAGAAATGGGTAAGTGTACCTATACTTCGTCTACGATTTAGGAAGACAGTTTTTTACTATCTGTGATCTGTGGCATGACCCTGGTTTCTAGAGTAGATTCACAGAACACAATCACATTAAATTTATTAATAGGAAATTCTATGCCGTCGTTTTGAACCTGTTGGAAAACCTCATCACACATAACTTAAAAGACAAATGGTCTCATTAGTCTTGTTCTTCTTTTATATTGATGGCGGTTTACCGCGGTTCCGCAGTAATTTCGCCAATGTCCAGTGAAATAGAGTATTATCGGTGAAGAGAAATCAAAAGTAAAAGCCGGAGATTTTTCAATCGGCCATCTTCCCTCCCCGAAGGTTACCGGAATAAGCTAGATACCTAAATTGTACTTATAAAATAAAACATTGCCGAGGTTTTATAATGTTTTATGTCAAATTGACGACGCGCTGGCCTAGTTGGTAGTGATGAGCGCGAATATTTGTTCCTGAGTCATGGATGATTTCTTTGTATTTAAGTATTTATTTCTCTATATAAGTATTTATATCGTTGTCTAGTACCCATAGTACAAGCCTAGAGCTTAGTTTGGGACTAGGTCAATTGGTGTGAGATTGTCCCCTGATATTTATTTATTTTATTTATTTTTAAATCTCAAAAGAGGTCGATATAGCGCAATTCGGAGCGGCATTTAGGGATCAAGTGAAGGTCATTTCTTAATTAAATAATTAATTCATTGTAACATTATTTTTTTTATCTAGCTACAGCGATCGATTTGAGAAGCCTATTCCTCGAAATGGTTTAAAAATTTTCATACATTGTCGAAAATTGGTGTTTCCCAATTGACATGAGCGCTCGCTGCGACCAACTGGCAGCTTATCTCAATCCTATACATTTTCGATAACGGTAACATTTGCAGAATCCATCTTTTCTAGGGCCACTGGTCAGCCAAATGGGAGCCCATCGCATCGCATGATTTTCGACCAATCAATACAACAAAACAAAATGATGTCAGTCGATATAGAGCCCTGTCAAATATTTAGATAATGTTAGAATCTGCGTAAAAGATTAAGCGAAAATGAACGAACGACACAAAAGGGTATTTTCGTTTTAGATTAAAATAAAGTGCGCGACAACCTGAAATTTCTCTCAGGAATTTAAAGGCCCGTAAATTTCCGGGTGTTCTGTTTGTTGTTAGCGTCTTTGAAGCCTTTCCAATACCTGCGAACGCTAATTGAAAGTGGGCACAAAGAGCTGTCGACGCCGGGAAACAAGCAAAAAAGCAATATTTGCTCCGATATTATAGTTACCTACAGCAGGCGACAATAAGTGTAGTTCGGCGAGAGAGGATGATACCGCGGGCCCGCTGTGGTAGGAGAGGAGCCAGTAGTGAGGAAACGAAAGTTACAGCTTTCAAAATATATTAATTGTAAGTTTTATTTAAGGTTTCGCACCAAGACTGTAGAATAGGAACCTTTATAACTTACCTACTTATGGGGCTTTATTTTAAAAGGGCTTGATTAGCTTATTTGAAAACTTTTCATAGAATTTTTCGTAACGTACATTTTTATTCATAGACAAAAATTTACAAAATAACCATCTGATAGATTTACTCCATATTATCGACGTGTAAAAGACTTAGTGGCACTAGTGACCACGACAAACATTACAATAAAGCATCCAACAATTTAGCACACACGGCTGATTTACAATAAACGTCCAAACGTCGATAACCTGTATCATTTTGTGACTATTATTAATTTGAACTCCGAACTAAATTGTGATATGTTAAAACATTTCAAGGTTCATACATACATACATCAACTCACGCCTTCATTCCCAAAGTGGGGTAGGCAGAGCTAAAGAATTACCAACAACATTTCAAGGTAATAACAGATAAACAAAATAAATGTGCTCATTTGGCCAATTTACTAAATCTATATTTTGCATTTTGAATGTTGAAAAATTGAAACAAAATGTAGGCAAGCCAATATAGACCTTTTGTCATACATATTAAAGAAAAATTTTAAGCATTTCTTCCGAGACCTAATTCTAATTTCTATTATCGGACTCGCACTTGACCGGTTTTTGTATTTATACTACCATTTACATTTTTTATAAGTCTCAGAACTTTATGTCTGCTAGTTTGCCTTAGTCATGACATAAAGAAAAACATTTCCCAGCAACAGTGAGTTCCTGTATTAATATTAAAAGTGTTCGTCAACAAACGGAACGTTTTAAAATGAAAAATATTTCTCTTTCGAGAGTTTTATAACAGCAACAGCAAAGAATTTTGCATCCGCCGCAGCAAAGGTTTCAGTCAAGTGGTATTTCTGTCACAAATCCTGTATGCTCGGCTGATTGAAATTGTTTCTGCTCTCATTCCAACTTTATTGCTTCTAAATTATACTTTGCAGCCTTTGTGCCCGTTATTGACAGTCACTGTACAACCTCACTATACTAGTAGGTACGGCAAACGCAGGAAATAATACAATTTTTATGAGTTTTCATGCTTATTGGAATGTTGCGTTCCTGTTTTATTCCATCCTTATTTTATTAAGTACTTATTTTTATACGGTTGAGGTTGTATTAAATGCAATGGTTGTATGACTTAGGTCAGTATTTAGATACTGTTTTTTTATTGCTTGTTCTGTTGACATTTAAGTGTATATACAACTAGTGCTAACAAGATTGTATCTGCTATATGGAACATAATATAGCATCAAGTCACTACAAGTATAACCTATTCGCAAAAAGTCAAATGCCTAAAGTCACAATTATATTATGAGCTATCAAAAGCTTGCACTGAATGGAACTTTGCAGGATATTATAAAGCGCCTACCTAAATTAAAAAAGGTCACATATATCAAAAATACAATCTCACATTTTCAACAATGGCGTCATAAATCGCTTCAAATCCTCCAATGTCAGGTATAAATAAGCTTTACTTCACTGCGTGTGCCAAAACTAATGAAGAAAATGGAGGATACGTACAATCTGTAGGGCACAAGCGCGGATGTATTCAATATCCTCAATTTGGACAACGAGATAGAGTGTGTTGCGAATGGCGCGGGCTGATAAAGAACTGCCAAGTGCGAGTCGGGGTAAATGTTAAAGGGTGTGTGAGATTTTTGCTTTGATATTCGTAAGGGGCCGGCCTAGGCGTACTTTTTTTAATCAAATCGGAGAAATACTGGAAAAGGGCCGAATCTTAAGTACCCGAAACCGACGTGCGTGCATGACCCGATGTATGAATGTGGAAGGAGCGAAAGAAATTTGACAAGATCGTAGCAAGTGGAAAGAAGTGGTCTCTGCCTACCTCTGTGGGAAACATGCGTGATTTAATGTATGTATGTATGTATTCGTAAGTCCGAATACAGGCTGATAAGGATGTTCGCGCTCGGTGTTCAATCAGAATCGAAATTTTCAGGTGCCCTAGCCAAGGTGCAAACGCTACTTATGTTTACCTTTTCTATCACTCAAATGTACGGGATGACAGTAAAGTTGACCACGTTGTCTATCGCAAAGCATGGGAATGGCATCCCATAAATTTTACTGATAGAAAAGAAAAAACAGTTAACCCGGTTTCGGTCATTGACCCCAAACCTGAGTCGATTACGGTTTCGGTTGGTATTACCGGTTTACGAACAGGTTAATTGAAAAATCGGTTTTTCACAAATTTCGTTCTGTCGAGCAAAATGAACCGGTTAATTTGAACTGGATACTCTAGTATGAATAGAGCGACGCGTGATATCTCTTTTAAACAGTAGCTCTGATTTTAGCGATTCTGCGTTACGTTAATACAGGTTTATAGCAGTTCATAATTTTTGCTTTTCATATTTATTAGTTACCGTAAAACCTGGTAACTATGGTCCAAAATCTTCCAACTATGGTCCAAAATCAATGACCAAAAGTACAAGTTCCCATTATCTTTAGTTAAGGAAACGTGTTGTTTTATAGACATTTCTTGTTGACTAAAGTTTTAAAATGCTTAAATACTTAAGTCATCTATGAGGAATTAAAGAAATTAGACTTGGACCACAGTTGAAGTACTGGACCATAGTTACCAGGTTTTACGGTATCTAAATAATTTAGTTTTTTTTTAAACCGTACCTTTCTAATGAAACCGGTTAATACCGGTTAAGATATGAAAGAAATGACCTATACTGGTTTAAGAACGATATTACCCGTTATCTTGAAACCGGTTCCGAGCTAGTAAAGATGATTGTAATTGTAACTGAAACGCATCTTTTAATCTTTTTAACAACACCAACATTAATGTATAATTTACAGCACTAAGTGCGGTGTAAATTTATATGGTACAATAGTACATAGATAGGTACGAAACATGAACCGCAAGCGCAAAGCAAGGGCGGTAGGTGAATTACTCTTAACGGTATCATGTTATAGACATAATTGGTGTTGTCGAGATCTGCAGTCGATCGCGTTTCCTAAGTCCTATATACATCTGATGGTGAGCCAGGCAGTCGCAAACGATGTTGGTAAATAAATCGTAAGATTATCTAAAAACCTAGCGACAAATACTAAATGCTCATTACACAAAAGCATGCCACTGGCAGCGACCGAACATGCGACCGCGCTACAGAGTTGACACGCGTATTTTTGCCTTTCCTAAGTATTGGAATTGTAATGTCACAAATATGCTAACGCTCATTTAAATTATGTATTACCTACAAAGCATACAGATTGATTTTACAAGTCGTGATCCTCCTCTTGTAATTGACCTAAGTACCATTCAATACGAAGTAAAAGACGATTATCATGGCTGGCCGGCTGAGAGACCGAGTTGAAGTTTGCCGCCACTTACCTTTGCCCATTTTATTGCGGAACCTTAAAAACGGGTAAATAAGGAATGGCGAGAGTAGTCCCCGAAAGGTCGGAAAAGGAGGGGGGTGGAGGGCGGGCAACTTCCGGCGGATATACAGCCGTCCGCCGGCTAAGCCAGTATTTCATCGCCCCGGGCAACGTGTCGGTGCGCACTTTTATAAAACATTGAAATTTACCGGTACATAGTAATACTGCAACAAAGGAACAGCGTTTGGGGCAAATAAAGCACGACGGCGACCCGCGGAGTTAAACACTGTTTTGTTTCGCGCCGGTCACCGAACGGACTAACGAGTAGATATAAAGATCTCGGAACAAATATGATTTCCCGCAGCTAAAGCTAAAAAGCGTCTAGTGAAAGAAAGAAATAAAAAATGCAGAGAAACACGGAGGTCGGAGTTTTTCCTGTCACCGGGCACAAACAATGCCTCCATTGTAGGGCCCCGCGCGGCCGCTCAGACGAGGAAACGAGCATCTTTTGTTGCTGCCCTTCAGGAAACGGGGGCTCCAACCCGCGGTCATCTGTTTACATCAGCCAGGCTTAAATAAAACGCGATTCTCTGGTTACATTGGTGATATTCCATAAACATGACGGCTTTATTAAACAGAGTTTAAAAGACACACAAAACAACCTCTTAATTTTGGAATAGCAAATTGAAAAGCTTTTTTGGTGACAGCTTGCAGACTGTGAAAGGGATCTTATCTTATTGGTGGGATCCTGACGGATACACTTCGAACCTATGGGACCTTTCGTGTAAATACTCCTCTTTATATTTAGCTTTTAATCCAACGCAGCTTCCACCCCTTCCAGACCGCGGATTGTGGAGTGCAATGGCAGCAGCGCCTTGAAATCTTTTGGTTCTGGGTAACCACAATCAAGGATTTTCATTTCACTGTGATAGGATTAGTAATATAATATGACTATAGTCAACGTCATAAGTAGATGCTCACTTTTGTACTTTACCACGAATTATTGACAATTGGGTTTGATATTACTTTATAGGTGAAAAACTTAAGTAAATTACCTCTTGCATGTGGTTGTGTTGTTGTTAGATGCAGTGACGACCTTGTAAGGATCGCGGGAACGCGGTGGATGCGAAAAGCACAATACCGGTCTGAGTGAAGAGCCTTGGGGGAGACCTATTTCCAGCAGTGGACTTCTTTCGGCTGATATGATGATGATGATGTAGTTATTACAAGTTTTCCATAAATTGAGTTTGTACTTTTTACGCCCAACACAACGCCTCGCGCCCCGCGCTGTCGCGGTTCTGAATTTGCGGCTTTAGTGTCACACATCTGAATAGATTGTTCAACGTTCTATATTTGAAATGTAATGTAAATGGGCGTTTTCACTAAAAAGTGTACCCAATTAAGGACTGAAATTAAGGAATTTTAACTTTGTCAGTTTTGTGACGAAAATTAGCTATATATTGACGGCCGCAATGTATGGCTAATTTTCGTCACAAAACTGACAACGTTAAAGTTCCTTAATTTCAGTCCTTAATTGGGTACACTTTTTAGTGAAAACGCCCAAATTCCATATTAGTTTTGTACACAACTACATGCAAGAGGTCATTTACTAAGTTTTTCACCAACACGTGGCTGTAAAAGTGACAAGATATAAAATATGTACCTATGTATACTTTATATGTTGACTATAGGTACTATATGTTTTATAGGAAAATTATTTTTATCATTACTTTACCTTTCTCTTTGAAACACATTTTTTTATATTAAAAGCGTAAGTTCGAAACGAAATGACATTTTAACGCCAAAAGCAAATATGAAAATTCAACAACCAGATCAAAAACTCATTGTTTAAAGGACTATCACCTAATCAAAGGTGGATTAGAAGCTATTAAAGAGCGTTACTCACAGCTTAAAAGGCTTAAGGCTGTTCTCATTCCGCGCTCCTTAAATTACTTTCAGTTAATAAAAGAACCGCGTAAACCCTCGCTAATAAAAACTTACACGCCCGCTAAAGCCTCGCCAGTTGAATAGTTTCAAAGCTTTCCCAGCAAACGAACTAAGGCTGTTATACAACCGTGTTACGTAATAGTTGCAAGCATATTACTTACTACGCTATGAAGGTGTAACATGTAGTAAAATGAACCTCGATTTATGAACGACACATTTATGTTTTTAGATTATTTCCGCATTAATAGTACTTATAGGCTTAGCAATGAAATCATGTTTAAATACAATTTAATAACGGTTCAAGTGCGATTTAAACTCGTGTAGAGAAGGTTCCGTAAGTTATGAAAAATTGCCTGCGTTACTTTAAATATCTTAATTCTATAATCAAATTTGATACTTAAGGCTCAGTAGTTTCAAAGACGAGGGGGGAGAACAACTATCTTTTTAGTTTTGGGTCTTGCAAAGCATTTGTGTAGCAAATTTCAACTCAGTCCGTTTTAGTAACTACTCGTAGTAGTTTTAAATGGGCTGTGACGCCTGTGACTGACGAACGCACACACAAATACGCAAGTGATTCCGTTCTTCATTTTGAGGTATACAGAACCCTAAAACACAACTTTTAGCTACCACTACTTTATCTTCAAATACTATAGAAACTAAGTTTCTATTAAAAAAGCCCAATATTTTTAAGACAGCGGGTGTTTTCTATTAACCTGAATTTTCACAGTCAATAAGACCCCTCGTGGTTTATTTCAATTGTATAAAAGCGTATGGTTCCCGCTAATGTGGCCATAACTCGCCGGGGACACAGTAGCCATCTTTCCTTTATTCCCTCTAGCTACGCATTACGGTATGAAAAAATAACACAAAGGCCCGAGAGAGTCCGAACACCGAATTCATGTGGACCCTACCTCTACATGTTATTTGACAGAATTTCGTAGCTACATAAGTTATGATGAACTTGTCCTCAGGGACTTAACGTGGCCCAAGTAATTTTAGAAGAAAAACTTCTTGAGTTCCCACGTTAAGGAGGTCACGATATACGGGTTTTAAAACAAAATAAATTAAATTGCGGTATAATTATTAATAGAAAATAGATTAGAGGTTATATTATTTTAGAAGTTAGTATAGCTCACGAATCTCACGATCTGTATATAATTTTTATGCCATGTAAAAAACGAGTTCAAAGGCCACCTAAATGTACCTTATTTTATATTATAATACATTCATTATATTATAATGCATCAATGAAACTTCTCATTTCGTAATTGTTATTACATTATATTAATATTACATTATTAGAATTAAGTCAGGGTTCGGTAAATTTCATGGTTACTGGTGAGTTCCCAAGCAATTTTTTTTAATAAGTTGCATCGCGTTATGCATCAAAATATATTATTATAAATTTCAAATATTATCCTGCATATGTCATCTAGAAATAAAATGAGTTCGCATTTACTTTAAAATTATTTCCTCAGTTGATCATAGAAATGTAGGAATACCACACAACAGTTAGGTAAAGAAAATATAAGAACGTCATATTGCTCTACCGGCGTGGAAACTGTTTGTGGTTGGACTGAACGATGTAAAGGGGTTTGGAGAAAATGGCGCACTTTCGAGTGCCTTGAAACAATAACAACCTGAATTGAATAACATATTCTTTGGAGCCCAAGATACTGCTTTATATTAATAAATAAATATTGAAGCTGTAGATTGTGGCAATGACTAGAAATAAACCATTCAAAACTGTTAGGAAAGTAATAAATAGAAAATATTCAGTAACGTTACCAAATACAAGAGCTAAGACATAAGGCCAGCAAAACTAAAAGTAAACTTTTGTTTCTTGTCTAAGATAATCTTACAAGGAAAGGTACCCAACCGTCCGGGTCCGATTTGGTTTATTTTGATATAATATGTTGGAGAGTAGTCTAAAATAACAGACAAGTATTTTTTTAGCAACTCAATCTCATGTTATATATTGTTAAGTTATATAAAGTTATATATTTCTCATCGAAGATACACTTTCTTTGGTATTTATTTTCAATAAGAGTTTGATTCGATATAACAAAACACGTGCTCATTATTTTTTCATGTTCTTACACATATAATCAAACCGCAGTAGGTTAACTACCAATTATTATTTTTAAAATTATCTGTAGCAGTTAGAGGGTTCAGTCACTTTTCAGTACTTTGGAGGACAGTTTATTCCAACCAAAAAAAATTACGTATCTGTTATACAACATAGGTTTTTCACTGTTTCATAACCAGTTATTAAACAAGACTTCCATTTTCATTACCGGAACTATATTCATACGAGTATATTAATAGTCTTGACGAAGCTGCGCTGCCGCGGAGCTCCTATTTATGGATGTTCTTGGCCCTTTATCATCACTACATAGTATAAAACAAAGTCGCGTGCGCTGTCTGTCCCTATGTATGCTTAAATCTTTAAAACTACGCAACGGATTTTGATGCGGTTTTTTTTAATAGATAGAGTGATTCTTAAGGAAGGTTTATATGTATAATACATTCCATGCGGGCGAAGCCGCGGGCGGGTCGCTAGTATCAAAATAAACCAAATTGGAGACGGATGGTTACCTTTCCTTATTAGTCTAAAAAGTATTTCGGCTACCGGCGACTACCTTACTGTATTCAGAACCGATATCATTCCGATGAGATGGTATCTGAAATCTGATTGATTAGACTTGAATTTATCAATGAAACACTGCAAGTTTATTCTTGTAGATACTATGAACATTACATGATGTACTTGACTGCCACCTGAATTAATAGACTAAAAGTTTTTCTTCACTGGAATAAAGTTAAGAATTGGAGTCGAATGCAAAGTGAACTAAATACCGATATGTTCTGCAAAATTGTATGCGAATGTGCATTAAATTTGGAAATAATAATAATAAGTCTGTGAGCCGTGCCGCCGTTCATGTATTTGAATACTATATAAAATATACAAAAGACCTCGGAAATGAAGAATGACGACTGAAAAGGGCAGAGTGTAGTTTTAAAAACGCAAACAAACTATGGTAAAAATGGAACCGTCATTATGTAAATCACTCCGTCTGATACCGCGGAAAGCGACGTGTTGTTGGCGGCATTTCTGCGACACTCTATTTACGGCATATTCGGATTGAAATTCATTTTCGCTACGTTTTTATATTTGTACGAATAATACCATTTGACTTATTTATTCTACATTTTAACATGTTGAGACATGGTTAAGATCTTATTTTTTTAGACAGTATAATAATTTAATATACTATTTAGTTATTTTGGTTTTTATATTTTTCTGGAACGTGGTAAACGTTTACACATTTAAATAAAGAGATTCTAAGAAGTCGTGAGTTATTTAGGATGATCAATTGCCTAACTTTGTTCTATAACCAGAAAAATACGTACTTGAAATATCAAGCCATTAATTAATGTATTTTTGGTTACGTAAGTAAGTAAGTAACAGAGGACAAAATTATGATGTCTAAGTAATCATGCAGTTTACTCTGCAACCTGTTACATTCATGTTGGCCATGCCCATAACCAATTGTTTGTCCCTGTGGGTTTCCAGTAACTAAGTATAGTATAACTTTGAACCGTTTAAGTGCTTTGTACCAATTCATTAAACAGGATCTCGCGTGAAACCGCGAGAGTTAATGATAAATAGTCACTAATAAATCAAAGTCCCCCGCCGCGTCCATCTGTCTGTATGTTCTCGATTATCTCAAAAACTACTGAACGGATTATTATGCGGTTTTCATCATCAGTTAGATGATATTTTACGAAAGGTTTGTAAGTATAATACAATCTGGTTTATGTACGGGTATAACAGAAAACTCTTACAAAATGAAGTGACGCGAGGGCAGGTCGCTAGTTAAATATAATTGCAGACCTCAATAACAAACAAACAAATAAATAATATTCAGATATGAATACACCGTTACCGTGCCTACAGAGTTTACAATGTACAAGAAGGTATGTTAACCCTGTGAAAAATGCTAGCAAAAATGAAATTCTAAAGCCGCCAGTGACTTATGTTCACTGCGCACGGCATGAAACAGTGAATCGTCTTATAATAGTAACTTTACGTGAATGATATTACTAGAAATAGTAGGTTTCTTTTTAATATGGTATTGTAACGTTAGATACCTATAGGTATTTTTATTATGCCTAGTTTACACTAGGTTAGAATTTAATGAATTTTATTTTTAGGCAATAAGTAACTTGAATGGGTCTAACTCTAATCACTCGCTTGTCAAGTTTTTTAAACATTTGATTTACCTTAGAGTCAACCCTGTTTTTTATATTTGTTTGGTTTTACATAGACTTGCTAAAATTTGCTGCAATTTTATTATTTGTACCCTTCACAACCCCAAAGTGTAAATGTTTCCTTGTCCCCTGACACTAAGCAGCTTAGAACCAAGCGCTTTTACTAGTGACAAGAACTAAGCTCATGTAAACGCATTACGTATTTTAACCAAAAATTACAAAATTATTTGCAAATACCCGTGTGGTTTCCGGGTTAGAATAGTGCCACTCCATGTCTTCCCGTGGAGTCGTAAGAGGCGACTAAGGGAATATAGGCTTGTAGTACTGTTAGGCGATGGGCTTGCAACCTGTCACTAATATTATGCTGGTAAACATCTTAGCCTATTTGTGCAAATTGTGGTTACTGAATTATCAACAACTTTTAAAGTTGTAATTCTGTAGCTCTGCCTAGCCCACTCTGGGATTACAGACGTGAAAGTATGTAAGTATTAGTGTCCGACCGAAGTTTCGGTTTCGGTTTCGGTTTCGGCCAATTTCGGCCAAAAAAGTGATTTCGGCCGCAGTTTCGGTTTCGGCCAGAATCAGGCCGATACCTTCGGCCGGGCCGAAATTGCTTCGCGGCCTCTCGCGGCTCTCGCATCGGGAGCGCTCGGCTTAATTCGGGCGCGCTCGGCCGGGTAGGTATAGGTAATGCATCGGCGGCCGTCCCAGCCAGGACCACCGACAGTATTCATATTCATCCCGTTTGTGACGTTTGTTTGTGAACCACGTGGCGCGTGAGAAAATATGGTGAGTGTTGTTTATTTATTAAATTATTATTTATTTTTTAGAATCTGTAACTGCATTTTATGCTGTGATTAATGAACGATACGTTTGATATTAGGATTGTGAATTTAGTTTAGACGTGATAAGAATAGGTTGTTTGTTTTGAATAATATAATACCTATGCCGCGAATTAGTGAAGTCTTGATAACTGCAGTAAAATGGTTTAAAATTTCATAGTTTACCTCTAATTATATCTATTTTCATTAAAAATAAACGTTTTTTATTTTGTTTAACTAAAACAGTAGCTGTTCTCATATAAGAAATCCTTGCAATAACCTTTTCCTTACGATTTGTACAGTAATTTTGAATAATTTCATAAGTCTTCAAAATTTTCGGTTTCGGTTTCGGCCGAAATCAGAAAAAAACCGAATATTCGGTTTCGGTTTCGGCTAAAAATCGTGTTTCGGTCGGACACTAGTAAGTATGTATGTATTTGCAAATACAGTGCTATAACACAGTTGCAGGTAGTTGCTTTGTTAAATACATTGCATTTTTCGGTTTTCGTACAAAAACGTTAAAGGAACCCTTATAAGATTACTTCGTGTTCGTCTGGTAAGAGCCTTTTTCTCTGGAACGCGCGAAGGTATCTCTTAAAATATCAAATAGGTACCTACTTACGTTTGCAATCAATCGTTTGATCTCAAGGATCTGTAAAAAAGAAACCAGTACCGGGACAAGTTCAAAACCGTTAATTTTAAGGTACGTTTACGTCCCCTCAATCCTGTTTAAATCGTTTCGTTAGAGCAATGTTCATTGTTTTCATAGTTTAAATGGACGAAGTATTAAAAACCTACAATTTAGTACGGGACCCTCGGTACGAGATTTCAACTCACACTTAGCCAGTTTTTTTAACACACCAGTAGCAATACTGTAAATTTATAGCAAAGATACGAGGCGCACAAACAAAGTTGCCTCAACGTTATACCACATCTAATACTGACAAAGTACCAAGTCATTTTTCGTTATTACTTAAACATAAGCAACATAACGTAGCTACTTAGGCGTAATGAAAATATATTCTCGGGCAAGGTACGACAACATTAATAATATGACTTTGAAATTTAAAACGAATCGCTTTCTTTGTATTTTTGTAGGTTAGGTTAATAAAGTATTTTCAACGAAAACTGAAATGTGAAACTTTTCTAAGATACAAACGGCTCTTTTAAAATATTTTGTTGTTACCGCACAACACAAACGCTCACAGATATACCAATTAATTTTTGGGAGCCAGTTAATATCGCCAGTTAATACTTTCTTCCAGTCGGAATTGCTCCCAATTAAGAACTGGCCAAAAAACAGTTTATCGCTGATAGCATGTAGTAACGAACAAACATACGTGCTTGGAAACTCATTAGCTCCTTCCTCCTGCGAGATGGAAAGACGGAACACGAAACAAATGAACAAATAATGGCGGAGCGTTTAGCCGGAAAAAGACGCGGTGCCCGGGCAGGCCCAATTTGTCATCTGTATACGTAGCTAGCAATAAATCATTCCTTTCGATTTATGGGGAGACAAATAATAAAATGCAAGAACCTGACTTCAGGCGATAATAAGGCTGCTGCTTTGCTTAACTAAATAGAGGCATATCCTTCGAAGCATGAAGGATATACAACCTCATTACGTACTTTAGGGGAGGGAATCTAATATGCTTTAGTTAGTAAATCAATTTAGAAAGTACCTTTTAGCTAAGGTCAGCACTGCCCCAGTGCCCAATAAACTTTTTTTAGTGTTTTCATTTTGGTGTCGCGCACTAAGTTATAAAATAAGTGCTTTGTTTTTTTGTCAAAGTTATTAATAACGGTAGGACAGAATTAATAATAATATTATTCATGAGCATATTACATGTAACTAATTTGATTTAAATATTTGGTTTGTTTGCCGTGTGGTTGCCGGCTTAGAGTTGTACCACTCCATGTCTTCCCGTGGAAGTCGTAAGAGGCGACTAAGGGAATAAAGGCTTGTAGTACTGATAGGCGATGGGCTTGCTACCTGTCACTAATATACACTGTTAAACATCTTAGCCTAATTATGCAAATTGTGGTTACAGAGTTATCAACAAGTTTTTAGAGTTGTTGGTAATTCTGTAGCTCTGCCTACCCCACTATGGTAATGAAGGCGTGAAGGTATGTAAGTGTATTTGCTTGGGGAGTCGCAGGCCTTCAAAGAGCGGCTTTTATTGCAGTAACTATGCTCCCAAAACCACACTTGACTTATCATTACGACCAAGAAAAGAATACGCATAACATTAATCAAATACCTTTTGCAACGATACAAATGCTCGGGACCGCTTTTTTGAGCGAACGCGAAGGCTAAATTAAATTAAAGCATTTTTATTACTTACAAAAACGTTTACACGAAATATGTTTCGTAATTTCGCGTATGCGTTAACGGGGTTAGGGAGCAAATAAAACAGGAAAGCTGGAGCCAGCACACTAGGCCTGCGAGCCTGCGACGTTAACTACGCCGTTGCTCAGATATATTGCCTGAAAACTGTTAAACGTTACTGCGCAAAATAACTTTTGAAATTTAATTGCGGAGTTATGAGACTTTTAATTGATATAGGGTCTTTTTGTTGCATTATATCCAAGCATTCAAATGTAAACTAGCGACCCGCTCGTGACTTCCCTGCCCTCGAGAAATATTAAGTTTCCTGGGATTAAAAGTGGTGGTGGTGGTATTTTGGTATAATAGTGATTAATTAAGGATTTGAACTATCTGCAAGCCAAAACTTATTCAAATCCGTTTACGGTTTAGGGTTGAATGAGGCAGAAACATCCAATCATAATTACATACTTTTATATCCCACTAATACATATTTTAATGCTGAAGTTTGATTTTGATATTGAAATGAAGATACCCTGGACTAACACATAGGCTACTTTTCAACCCAGAAAATTAAAATTGTCCCGGGGTTATTATAATTGAAATCCACGAGGACGAAGTCGCGGGAAGAAGCTAGTTTTGCATACATTAAGAGGGATATATGGTCGCCGTCAATGGAACTTGCGAACGATGTAAACAAATTAGTACTGACTGACATATAACCTCAAAAATTCACCAAGCGTGTTTTAAATAAAAATAACTTATAATGAATAGTTATTTCATCCCAAACTTAATATGGAAATAATAATCTAGTGTATAAATCATTGCAAAGACCTCACTTGATCTTTAAAAATACGAGATTATCGAGTAATCATCGTAAATTGGTTCGTTTGGTTTTGTTTACATGTTTAGCAAGTTCTATTGACGGCGACTTTACCTACTAATAGGAATAGGAATAGGGTATGGTAGAAGAAATAGCTTTCAAAAGAACGTAAACATCACATAATATAGACCTAACATATAAAGATATGTAGATCAATCTAATTTAAGAAATAAAAAGAAGAAAAAGATCTCTCCAAATAGATGAGTTAAAAGTAAAGTCTGCCTTTGATACTGACTTCTGACCTTTACGTGATGCAACGCATGCTTCGTTAAACGGAGCCGAACCTTCCATGTTGGAGATACCGGAGATACCACTGCCTAGACAGCGCCTAGATGTGTCATGCTCTTAGAATATTATACGTATCTGTCAAAAAAATCATTATTAACTTTAGTTTTTTTTTGATAATTCATTATTTGCTAATCAAGGCCAACCGAATGAGTCCCAACACGGGCCCAACAACCATATTATTGTATTGTCATTAAAGTTACGTATATCAAATTTCAGCTCAATCGGTCCCCGGGGAGTGAATCTTCCTTGCAAGATTTGACGGACCTTAGAAACATACATAACAGTGCAGTTAAAAAATACTTGTAATAATAAAAGAAGGGAGGCTTGTATTACCGTTTGGCTCGATTAGGCCCTCGCATATGACTGTACATGTATGACATTTGTTATTTATGTCTCGTAGAAACACGAAGAAAGCCAAAGACTAAAATAAGGGCATGAATTGAAAAAAACTGATCATTTCCGAGTTTGAATCTGATCTTGACTGATCAGGGGTCCTAAATTAGATGCTTAACGGTATCGCAAACGATTTTCAAAAAGTGTCAAACCGTCCGTCAAATAATTACATTCGCCGAATGCACCTTGTTTTATTCTAGTAGGTATATTTTTATACCACTAATACGCATTGAGTTTAAATTAATCGTAACGTAATATAATTAATACAAGTAAAATAGTTAAAGCCCTGTCATCCCGGCTCATAGACTCCTCCGGAGATCCTAGAGCTGGTGCTTACCTCTCCCAAAGGATTGGGCTCGCTATCCAGAGAGGTAAAGATTAAGGTAAACGCAGCTATCAACGACCCATCGAAAATCTGCAGGTATTACCGACCCATAAGTGTAATTCGAATTTTTAACGCTTCTGCGACTGTTTGAGCCACAGGTAATAGATAAAATACACGCGTTTGTTCGTTGAGCGTCGGATACTCTGAAGTTAGTGTGCGTGGCAGTGCGAAAAGGAGATAAAATACATCAGTTTCTGTGCGGCCGGCGTGGACGCAGGTCTTGTCGTACTGGCCCTTGTTCCTGCAGGTAAGTACCCAATTTTTCTGCTTAAGACATCAAATGCATTTTATTGATACCTACAATTATCGTGTAGTATTTTATGTATACATTTACTTATAAATTCTCGAATTTGTAATGCATTTAATTGAAAAAACGTCACTTTATATCATAAAACTTTAATTAAAAATAGGGCGGAGATAGCTTCTTCCATTTTACTAGTTGCAGCCATTACCCACGAGTCGGTAATGGCCGCCACGTAGAGTTTTGTTTTAATATCTTTTCTGTTGAAATTTGACAATTATCCAAGCATTTGTATAAACCATTTTAATAACAAACAATTAGCCTTTGTATTAATCTATTAGCGTTATACAATAATTTGTGTAGTTTTCTTGTTTTTGCGTTGTAAATTTATTGAAAATGACTACATTTTTCATAACTCGATATACTTGAGACAATAATTAATTAACCATAATTGAATAAAACTTGGTTTTTGTAGTTGAATGTTGTATTACTTCAATCAATCACGGTCTCTTTTACAGTCAGGAAACCACCGATTATAAATATTATGTACTTTTCGTAAGTCGGTAATACATTTTACTATTATACCCTACATATTCTATTAGCGACCCATGTGGGTCGGTAATAGCAACAATGAGTAACTATTAGCGACCCTACACAAATTATTAGGTATACTTAAGTATTTCATGTTAAGTAATATTATTTATATTGGTGTAAATTGTGGTCCAAGAATTGATGATATATTTAATTGAGAATCTAGATGCCTAGGCCGATCTGAAACACCCCCGTGTATGTCTAGCAATTTTCATTGGTTTCTGCGTTTTTTGAAACTTTTGGGAAATTTCAACAAGAAACAGATTACTTAATTCTGCGATAGTATTAAAACAGTTTGGTTTATATCAGTGTTTTTTTCTGAAAGTAGTCTAGTATAGTATTCATCGTATGAGATTATTTAAAAAAACTGCTTTCTAACCGACGTTTAAATAGAATTTAAAGTGTCTAGCAGACTAAGCTGACAAGATTGGACCCCACGAGGGATTTAGTTATACTTTTAGGTGGAGTAGTGGCAGGATCTAAGACCACTGTATGCTTAATATCAGCCTTCGATTTTCTTTATTTTCTGACAGTCGTTAATAGCTGCAAAAAAAAACGTTAATAGCTTCACAGCCGTTACTATGGGTCGGTAATAGAAACAATCGACTTACCCACTTTATTATTAATTTTTCACAAGAAAATGCTTTATTTTGAAGCTTTTAAAGTGGTAAATATAAACCCAATATTCAATATTACCATATAAAAATAATAAAAATACTGTGACGGCTACCAATATTCCTAATAAGTATGATCAATTTCAAAATTGCCTTAGGAGGGTCGTTGATAGCTGCATTTACCTTATTACTATTACATAAAACACATTCTCTGAAAGTTAACGTCTTCAATAATCTGATGATGATTCGTCTAGGATCTTGATGCATAGGATTGTCTTTCGTCCGTTAAGTCATATCCATAATGTACATTTAAACAGATTTATAGACTCTTTAATTTTTGCAAAACTCATCTTGTTATTCAGTGCTAAACCTATTTGTTGTGTGTGAAAGAATTGCGATAACAGTATTGTTTTACTGCTGTCAACACTATCAATATTCAGAAACTTCATAGTTGTCAGGATTTACTTTTTATCTGCCTACTACTTAACAGTCCCAAAAACAAAATACCTACCTACGGCAGTTAACGTCAGTTGCAAAGCTTAGCTAATTAATCTCCTAATCAATCAATCATTTACATTAAAATGACACCTACCCCATGGCATTCTTATGTAATTTCGTTGGAATTGATTGATATGTTAATATCGCCTGATTCTAATGCGTACCTACTCCGGTAAAAAAAAAATGGTGACATTACATGTTATAAATAGTTTATTAACCTGGCCACAAGTGTACGACTAATTACGACCGCCCGAGCCAACTGCGGACTATAAGATAAAATTAATTGTCACCATAAACCAAGATTTGCTCTTAGTACCTGAGTAAAACTAAATTTATTTGACGCTAGTTGAAAAGATAAGGGGATTACCGTAATGTGTCACTGTTCGTATATTCACCATGTATAGTATTGCTACTAGTGAAGATGTATTTCAATTTAAGTAACCTGAACAGTCTGAGCATACTCGTATTGCACAATTTTGTTATTAAGAGACGTCCCAGAACTTATTATTAGAATCCACACGGCAAAAATTACCAGCGACAAAAAAATATGGTTTTGATATTTTACAATGTATCGCAGCGAATCACACTGTGGAATATCAAAATAATTTAAGAGATAGTTTTTATCGCTGGAATTTTTTTCGGGGCTCCGATGCCAGGGGTCAGAATAGCAAGCATACTTTGTAAATTAAATTACGACCGACCTTTTGCCCTTGACACAGTCCGCGCAGAAGATGTTTATCGGTATTCCCTCGGAAACTTTTATATTCCGGTGTCCTTACCTTTTACATCTATCGATTGAGACGTCGAACCGTGAAGAAGGATCAAATAAACATTTTTTTTATTATATTTGGTATTATTTTTGGATATATGCATTTCCTAGATTAGCTACATGTCGATAGATAAGTTTGATTTGCAGTTTTAGGTTTTTTGGAATAGTAGTGAACCAGGCGGGAGCGAAAAACCGGTGTGAATTCCTAAATTGTCACATCCAGGACTCCGAAGCGAGTGTACGAGGACGGCAAACAATTAGTCGCGCTCGCAAGCAAGGTGACTCGATAAACATGGCCGCCAGCAAATGAAGGATTACACCCGTTTTTTTTTCACCCATTTTTCATCAAAGCCCTTTGACGCCTAGGCAGAATTCTATTTACTTGAAAGGATTATTTTAATATTATATTTTTATAAATTTATAGTAAATCTATAATTGCGAAAGCTTTTTACCGAACGTCTATTTTTTATCTCAGGACACATGCGACTTGATAAGCGTATAATTAGTTATAAAATACTATCTTCCCGTCAGGATAGATTCCCAAAAAAAAAAAATTCTTACTGCATCGCTACACCCTAGAGTACGCATGGAATATGGTCTCCAAATTTCAAGTCTTTAAATTCAGCGGATTAGGGTGTGCGTTGTCGGTCAGACAGTCGGTTAGTCAGTTAGCCAGTAAGTCAGTTAGTAAGTCACGGAAGATTTTTATGTGTACTTATAGAGAGATAGAAAATAGATAAATAAGAAGACTAAAAATGTTTAGTTTCATTGTATCGCCATCGCAAATCTAACTAAATAGGTAATCTATCAATATACCAAAGTTCAGCATTAAATTCTTAAAAAACACAAAATACTCGTATTCTGCACATGACATGAACGTAACTTTCGGCTGTTCTCTTTGTCTATACATTTTGGAAAGATTCCAAAGATTAGAGCTTTTTAGATTGGGTGTGTCTACCACGTTATCACTTATCAATATTACGTGCATTGACGTATCGGTGGATCGTCATTAAAACTAGTGGTAAACTTACACAACTCGAACCGGTTACATCTATAATGTCTGTGCGGTTATTTAGCAAAACGACTAAAATCAAATGTTATAAACTTGATACACATACGTCTAGAATGCCGAAAGCCTAAATGAATAAAGTTCGTAATCTATAACGTTCGAAATATATACAACACGACTGGTCGAATGAATATAATATCGAATTACAAAATGAATAAGATTATTTGACATAAACTTGATACACATAGGTCTTAGAATGTAGAAAGCCTGAATTAATAATGTTCTAAATCTATAACGTTTGATATTATCTAGCCGCGATTAGAAAGGGATTGGAGGTGACAGTTTTACCATATACTTACGTCAAAGTGCATATGAATTGACAGCTATTCAAATCCCAAACTAATCGCGGTTTCATAATACAAATACATACAACACGACTGTACCTCTGATACATTCCGTAAACGTGCCTACTACCTACTGATCAAATGAATATTTGTGTAATAATACAAAATATTGTATTGTATGAAAATTTATTTAAACTTAAACTAAAACACGGTACTTATTCCTTTCATTACAAAACAAACATTTCAAAGTAAAATCACAAATTAGCAGCAATACTCTTCAAAAGGTCGAAATGGCTGTATTCGTGTATTTTTGTAATAATATTTGCTATATTACAAGAATCATTTTTTTAAGATAATAGATATACATATTGATAGCCTGATAACTAGTTAAGAGTAATTTACTGCACGCATTTGGTATTTGCCATTTAAATTAGTTATAAATTTCGTACGTTATGTAATTTGACTTTATGTATTTTGTACGTTATACATAGTTAGCAGTATAGATTATAAACGTTATGAATTTAGATCGTAGACATTTTGAACTTATGATAAATGATGTTATTGATGTCGTACGTTATGAAATTTGACTTTATATATTTCGATCGTATGAAAAACGAACTTATAATATTTGATTTTAGACGTTTTGCTAAGTAACCGTCTGTGCATAATTATGTAGAAATAAGCATGAAAAAGCCCTACAAAAATGAGTTGACATAATATGCGCGAAAAATATACCCAATCTGAGAAGTCTTTAAATTGGTTGCGTAATTCTGCGATGCCGAATTGAGCAAAATATAGTACATAAACATTCGTAAAATGATGAACATTACAGGTCAAGGGTTAATTGACCGTAGCGTTAACCGCAACGACGCCCCAATGAAATAATGGCCGGCCGTCAAGACCCTCTGCCGTTGACAACCTCATACGCCGTAAAATTGTTAATTACGGCGAATTAATTTTTTCAGCCGTTTAGATGAGCTATCATTATACGGGTAATTTCCGGACGATATCAACCACCAAGGTTGTTACCCGACTGAGAGGGAGGGTTATGTTTTCAGTGGCATTGTTTCTCATAATTATTTTTGATCATAATGTAGTTTACATAATTATTGATTGTTATAATTTTGAAATGGTTTGTAGATAAGGTAAGGTTAGGATAGGGTTGATTTATAAAAATCCTGCAATAGTTTCTTGAAAAAAACTTGCGATAATTGTGAAATACATTTTGACTAAAAATAATCATAGCAGACCTAATAAACCCGCATATTATACACATCTGTACCTATCTGTGGATTTAACGGCTTAACAGATTTAAAAACGTATGTATTGTTTTTTATTGTATTTGACTTTATCCAACGAGGCTATATTTTTCGAACCTTTGATCCCCAAAATCTGATGGTATAAATGGTAGTGGAGAGGTGATGTTGCTCGAATTACCGTCCGGCCACTCGAATATTTAAAGTCTATCTCGTTAATAACGGCCAACACAGTTATAAAAATCTATTAAACGCTGAGATTGTCATTTAATAAAATAAAAGTTAACTGTAAGTGATCGACCGTTCTTTAATGTTGAACTCTCGTACCAAATAACCGTTTCTCCAAAAAGAAGGATAGTAAGGTACTAATAGTATGCAAATTTCGTTACAAATTACAGTCTAATAGCGTAATTAGTACGAGTTATTGTCTAATAAGAAAGTCAATCGGGAGAAAAAAGATCCGGCTCAGAAAATTCAATTTCGTAGTCATTAATGTGCTTCGGAAAGAGGAAAAACACTTCAAATTACGGGAGGGGTACCTTTTATACGATATCCTTTCGTCTTACAAACATATAAGTAATTGTTACAAAACACGATCATTTTGTATATCGAGAAATTACTGGGACCACTTTGATTTTTTGGATTATAAGCATAACATTTAAAATAAGGTTCTTGAGTGGCGCGGTTGTAGGCCTCCAATAAGATGGAGTGACGACCTTGTAAGGATCGCGGGAACGCGGTGGATGCGAAAAGCACAAGCCCGGTCTGAGTGGAGAGCCTTGGGGGAGGCCTATGTTCAGCAGTGGACGTCTTTCGGCTGACATGATGAAGCATAACATTTTGCACGTCGATTGTAAGTCGGAGAAAACTGTTTCTACTTATTATTAATCTTAATACCTTGTTGTCACGTATTCTAGCTTGCAAGTTAAGATTTCATTTCATTTCAAAAAGTGGTTAGCGATTACTCCACTGACAAGAGCTTGGTTTAATTATAGAAAGAGAAAGAGAGTATTAATTAATAGACATAAATACATCGTCTCAATTACAACTCTCATATAACCGTATTTGCAACAAAAAAAAATTCACTTAAAACGTTGCTTTAATAACTACATACATAATTTAATTCCAGATACTTCTACTGCTTTCCATAAAATCATTTTACAGTGTGTATTCCATACAAAGGTAGATTTAAGTAATGTTAGTTGTTTTTATATTTGGAGAGGTCTTTCCCAGCAGGTGAGACATTCTCATGGGCTAGGAAAATAATGATAATAATATAATGGAATAAATGCGGATAGCAAATTAATCCCTAGAAGGACCAATTATGATAAAACTGTTATTGACGTAACCCTGAAGTTAAAAAGCTTTTGGCGCTTATTCCTAAAATACTAGAATGTTAAAATAATAAAATAATCGCAAATCTTAATATACCAACCTACATACATACAATACAATACAATACAAATACTCTTTATTGAACACCAAAAAAAAAAAAAAACACGGAACAGTACATTTTAACTATAGGTATACAACAGGCGGTCTTACCGCTAAATAGCGATCTCTTCCAGACAACCTTGGACAGAGAAATAATAATGACAAAAAGACATGGCAGGCGGTGTAAACTAAATTCTTCAGAACTCAAACTAAACTACAAGAAACTACTTACACATTATATAAACTACATATAAATATACTCATACACAAAGTAAATGAGTTAATAAATACATACTAAATACACGCTACATACATATTATTATACAACTATTAAATATTATATATATACATAAATTCTAGAAATCAGCCAAACAAAGATAACACACGAGGTCATACGATGGTAAAAAATAAAAGTAAAGGAAATCTTGGAAAAACTACGGAAGCACATACATACCGTCACGCCTGTAATCCCAGAGTGGGGTAGGCAGAGCTACAGAATTACAACTCCAAAAAGTTATATACCAACCTATTGCTTATTATATTGACCCAAAACTCCGAGTCTGACATTTTGGGAATCTGGTGTAGAATTTAATCTCGTAATTTTCAATTCTGATATTTTAGGAATGAGCTACTAGAGGGGCCGCATTTTTCGAATCGTTGGAACCTCAATGTCTCTCAATCATAATATAAACTGCAAACAGTCTCCGGCGCTGGCTTATTGAATATCTGTCCAGATTCGACAAATAGCTAACAAACGGAACGACTAAGTAGCGTTAAAGATGCCTGCAGGAGCGTGCTACTTTGACTAGGACACTTTAGACAAAGGGCATTGAAACCGACTGTGCTGGCTGTGCTGTGCTCGGGTGAGGATTGTTTGAATGCAGTTAAAACTTAACTTTGCTTATGGACATATCTATAATAAAAACAACTATACAGGGTGAAATAGGGGTCGTGGAGCAAGAAAGACGCATTTAACTTACTTTCCCCTAAGGATCACGATAGGTTAGGACTAACAGTATTCCTGCGACTTATTTTAGTCAGTACAGCAAATAATAATAAAAAACTGGGATGATTTGAGATCACCCTTCTGTTTCCGAAGAAAACTTATGTCAAGTGCATGTACTTAACAATCATCGCAGTAAGTTCCTTCGATGGCAGTTTGTTTTCAAAGAGGTTGTAATTGGAAAAGTAGGGTAGCCACGCATTTTAAGTTACTTAGCTTTTTTACCGTGTGGTTACCGGGATAGAATAGTGCCACTCCATTTCTTCCCGTGGATGTCGTATGAGGCGACTAAGGGAATATAGGCTTGTAGTACTGTTAGGCGATGGGCTTGCAACCTGTCACTAATACGCTGGTAAACATCTTAGCCTGATTTTGCAAAATGTGGTTACAGAATTATCAACAAGTTTTTAGAGTTGTTGGTAATTCTGTAGCTCTGCCTACCCCACTCTGGGAATGAAGGTGTGAGTTTATGTATGTATGTATGTATGTAGCTTTTTTAAATTAAAATACGTAAATACCGAACCATCTCTGTTTCAATTGAAATATATACAGGTAACATCACAATCGTTTACTGAGTCAGAAAAAAATGGTTGGGATCACGACCCCTATTTCACCCTGTATAAAGCCTCTATGAGGCCCGCTGGTTAAAGTTTTTACTAGCACTAAAATAAAAATTCAAATTACTAGTATTGGTTGTGTGGTCACTTGCTGTGGGATGCTACTTGTGTGGACACCATTGCGCCGTTATATCTTCCCGGAGTCAAAATAAAGGCTGGTTCAGGGAACGCCACAGTCAACGTGACAGAAGTTACGCATTTAAATGAGAGTCAAATCATTGGCACCGTGAGGGACCGAGACAGGGCTCACGCTTATTTAACGACGTTTTAAAGTTATGGTCGTGTTTATCGCTGTGGATAAAACATTTGTCACTTTGTGATTTCTGACCAGGAGGTACTTTGTAGCGGTGGATACTCTATCCACCGTGATAAATGCGATCGTAATACGCGGGCGGTCGACGGAATTAGTGACCAAAAGATGGCCAATACTGTTTAAATGACATCGGGTTTTTGAACATTGTGTTGCTTTTGATCATAGGCCCCGTCCAATAGCTGTTATTTTGTTGTTCAATACACAAAGTAAGTATAAATGGCGCACTCAATGTCTGTAGGTATTATCAGTCAACCGTTGGGGCAAACAGAGACAAGTAGAGGTTGGTGCTAAATTTGATGAAATGCTAAATTGAGTACCTAATTAGGTACATTTTATTACGTCATAATAAACGATATTTTTATAACCGTTATACGTTCACGTTATACGAAGTTAACAATATAGCTTTTCATGATAATAATATGCGTAAATATTTATTCGTAAGCACAAAACCGCCGATCTCCAGGTACCAATCCGGAAAATGGAACACTCATAGCAAACTTTATTGGCTTTCCTGTCTGTCAAAGGGCGTTTTCCTTTTGTTGCTCGGTCCCCGTTCTTGGAAGGCTTCATAAATCTGGAAGTTCTCGGGTACATGATACTCCAGTAACCTCTTTCTTGGATTGGCGGAATTTAAAACATTTAGTAACTATGCGTAAACTTTACGTACCAAACCACGGGGCTCTATGTAGGTACCTTAGTCTGTGAGCACTTAGAAGGTGGTTCAGGTTTGTACTCTCTCACTCGCTCTTAATAAGAGCATATGAGAGCGAGTGAGAGACAAGAACAAACCCGAATCATCTTCTTTCAGCTATTGCACTGTAGTTAGTTACTAACCCAGAAAAACTAAGTATTAATGTAATATCTGTGGATGTTAACGTATTTTATATAATCAGTTGAAAAATAATGTCTTCCGTCACTGGGGTGGGCTCCCCCCTTTCCTTTTCAGGGCTCAAGCTAAACTCACGCTATAATATATCATTAAGATAAGACAAGATAAATAAATAATACGTGTTTCAACAATGTTGGTGCTTCACTTTAATTTATTCCTCATCTACATAAATGACTTACCTTAAAAGGGAAAACCATGATATAGTATTGTTTGCTGTTGATACCTCACTCGTCATCAAACTTAAACGACAGCAGCAGTTTGATGTCGATGTAAACAATGCTATATCAAAAGTAGTCAATTGGTTTAGTGTTAATAATTTATTTGAATGAGAAAAAGACGACATGTATAGTATGACCACCAAAGTGAAAAATAGACACAATAACTATAATAATACAGTGTTTCTTGGTATAACGTTAGACTCCAAGGTCCAACAATGGGTCCTCATTTTGCTGGCTTGGCGGGTACACTCAGCTCTGCAGTTGTTGCAGTTAATAAGATTCGACAATTAATAGACTTAGAAACCGCTCGATTAGTTTGTTTTAGTTACTTCCATAGTATTATGGCATGGCATATGCTATTTTACTGTGGGATACTGCTGCTGATGTAAATCACATTTTTGTTCTGCAGAACATTTCGTGCTGTGTACAAAATGGGCCAGAGAGACTAGCTTAGAGATAAGTTTAAAGAAATTCATGTATTGACCATATACCTACAGGCAATATATTTATAAAATCATTATGTAAATATGTTCACAAAAACATCGTATATACGTATATAGGTCTAATGTCAATACCAGAAATAAACATAAGCTCGCAGTGCCCTTCACACGGCTACATAAAATAAAAAACTCTATCCTGGGTAATTGTATTAGATTCTATAAGCTCCCGAGTAATGTTACTGATTTATCAGTAAATAAATTTAAGAGTTACGTTAAACGTAAACTAATTTTAAAGCATATGTTAGTATTAAAGACTATAATTATGATAACAATGCTTAGGACTGAATTGCTTGTAATAAATGTTTAGTCCTTACGACATAGGGTTGCGAACGTCAAAAAAAAGGAAATCGGACAGAGTTTCTTACAGGTTCTCCTGATCGGTCAACATTTGAGCCCGTAGTAAACTTAGGCTACGTCGCTACCAGGCATTTCAAAGGAGTTTATAATGTAAACCTACTTGAATAAAGATAATTCTGATTCTGACTAAATACTACAAATAATAGTTCCTATTGGTTTTCGAGTCTGTTTCGTCGATCGAAAGACTGTTTTCCTTTGTAGCGTGTTTCACGTAATCTAGAGGTTTCCACAGGAAAATCACTATTATGGTAAAGTCTACACAAGTTGGTAAATAAGACAGCCGCTAAAATGACTAGAATAGAGGTATTCCATCTTAGTCCTCAGGGTAAGCAGTGCATTTGTAGTCTTTGCATTTGCAGTCTTGTGAAGGCGAATGTCTATGGGCCACAGTTTCCACTTACCATGAAGTGGTCTTTGTGCTCGATTGCCATCTCTATGACATAAAAATAAATAAATAAATAAATACAAATTAAATTCACAAATTGTATACTTACCAAAAACCGCTAATAAAATCACGTGCACCATTTTTTATCTGTAAAAGAAATATTCATCATTAGCTTGGAATAAATAGTATGAAAAAGAAACAGTAAGTTGTAACAAACTTATCAGCCTCAGAAAAAAGAACTTTAGTAAATAATATCTAGTAAATACATAATGTGTTTCCAAAGTTACGTATTAGTTGTCAACTACTGCCAACAACGCAAGTATATTATATAGTTTTCGACGGATGATAGATCCCTTAATTCCCTCGGGATATCGCGGCTTAAGGCCCGTTATTTGATGTCATGTCAAATATTTAAACGCTCGGTCATTGTGACACGTAGTCACATATTACTTGCCAAAAACATAGCTTTATTGGTTAATGGTTTATTAACTATGCATAAAGTACGAAGGGTACAAGGAAAGAACATCTCTACCACCTTTCAAAATAAGTTGAGTTGAAAAAGGCACGCGGGCACATTTGAACTCTTAAGACCGCAATCCCAAGACTTTAGATGCGTTGCCAACCCTGAGCACTAAGATGGAATGCCTCCATGATTTTAATTTCACCGGTTGTCCCATCCCCACACCAAAACACAACTATACAAACACTGTTGCTTGACGGCTAATGGATGAGATGGTGGTAGCGACCCGGACGAACCCTGCCCAAGATCCTACTATTAGAATCTTAATAACACCTCAACACGAAAATTACGTACGAACGAAATTAAATGGTTCCAAACTTTTAAATCGCGATATCTCAAAAGGTAACTAAGGTGACTAGACATGTTCTTTCCGTGGGAGCCTTCATAAATTTTGTATGTATAAAAATATATTTGTGAATAGAGTTTTTCGTTTTTGGTAGCACGAAAAAAAAATATTCTCTCTCACTTGCTCTCGTACGTGCGTATGCTTTTATGCAAGACTAGGCGACTTTACCTGAATCTAAAGAGTTTTTTTTACACTTCTTGCACTGTACAACAAATTTTAATAGCGATTTTTAAATATTTTTTTAGATTATGCACACAGAAGTAAACGTACTGATTAACCTAACATTGCAATGTCTGACTAACGCATGCAAGGTAGCCAGCAACATGCGTTAAAAATATTTATATACGGAGTTCTTCCCGGTTTAAATACTACCAATTATCGCATATGCAGCGATTAATTTGAAGTATTGCTTTTCAATGTAGGCGCCCGGTAATTGGGTTCGAAAAATATAGGATTACTCACGAAATCATTCCGGCCAAAGCATTGCATACGGCTTTAATTAAACGTACATATATTCGAAATTCCATTCACCTTCTGGAGTTTGTATGAGATAATGAAAATAATATGGCGTGAAAGCGAACCCTTTTGAAATGAACAAGTACTTATTATGGCAAGACAAGTTAATTTAATCACGAGTACCTACACATATCATACCTGTAGTTGTTTACTTACATACAAAAACATTAAAAATTACTACTGTCTTACGTCACAATGTTTGGTTAGTGGTTTTGTACCTGTTAGTACCGAACACGCAACGCACATTTTTAACTATTCATGTTATGACTAATGACACGAAAGGAACTAGCCGCTTAAAAAAGAAGTAGCTTAAATAAATCTATCTTATCTTATCTTTATCTTTAGCTCAAAATGTACTTTCACAACTTTCCAAAACGGTGTCCAAATTCTACGCGTACTACAAGGAGGGCATATTTTGTACTTAAAAGCAAAAATAATGTTCCATGAACGTTTAATTCCGTATTTTAACCTATGCAAATTTACCCTAGATATTCGATTCATCCTTTTTCGAAGTACTAAAACCGTGATAAAAACGGCTCTTTTATATTAAAAACCTGAAGTAAAGAGTCAGCAAAAGTTGGATTTATGCTTGGCTAATTACTTACAACCCCTTTAAAAGATTTCCGATTTTTAGGGAGTTTGTACAGCAAGCATCAACTTTTTGAACGGTAATCATTAGAATCATTTCGCTTGGGATTTCAATTTCAATATTGAATATTTCATCCTGGGTAATATCAGACGTTAAATTGAATATTAAACGGAACCGCTTGGGAAACTCTTTGGCAACATTGAAAATTTGCTTTTAGTGCGAAAACATTTCATGAAAAACCGACCTGTAAGCGAATATTCTTAACTGTAGTTGGTTAAAATTGCGATAAATATTAACTTATTTATTATGAATTCAACAAACGCTCTCACTCACTCTAACCTACTAGGTAAAATATATATTGCCTTCGACATGTTCTCATCGTAGAAGAGCCCCAGAATTTGTTTTTGTTTTATGTAATGTTACCATGATGTAATTCCCTTGGTTTTTTTAAAGTAAAAAGACATTATTGTTTTTTTTATAATTTGTACACGTTTTTGACTTGTAACAAATGTTATCAATATAATTTACATTTTATTTTTTTAATTTTAACACTTCGATTAAACATACCTACGTAAAATTTTACTAGTAAAGTTTGTTACACTGTAGTTAAGATTTTTAAACGTCAAAAAATTTAGTCATTTCTCGAGGAACATTTACGCTAACCCATTCACTTGTAAAAGTTAATAATGGAAACAAATCTACTGTTGTTACGATCACCTAAGCAATTTTATAAGCATTTCTATAAAAAGACAAAAAATATAAAATCTAGTCAAATTGACCACCCAAATTATGTTTTTAATGCCCTAAGCTACGGGGCACTTAAAGCGACACACTTATTCCCGCCGCCGTATTTACGGACGTGTAATGAAATAGCCGAGCCTATTATTCGTGAGGACTACCCCAGTTTCATTTATTTGCGGGCTCGGACTAATTTAACTGTCGGGCGAATTTTGCGCGGGAACAAATTGTCTCAATGTGTTGCGGTGTATAGCTACTGAGGAAATAATAACAGCTGATTAATCGTTCCAGTGGATGGACGGAGCCTTGCAAGTCTACTCGGCCCGACGGGCCTGATTTATTTTGGTAGCGGTCGATAGCTATTCTTGCAACTTCAGGGCCTACATTCGCTGTCTAAGGCAGATTCAGGTGACTATTATGCTACTGAATTGTGAAAAAAAATGTTTATCTATGTATTATTACTTCCTGCCTGCCCCTTTATTGGCAAGGCAAGATCAAGATGAAATATGTGGTATAGAAGCCGATTAGAAACTATGTATTAGTCCTCCAAAACACGCTATCTGAAGACGCGACTGGTCTTGTTCATTCAGGCGTGAGGAGATGTATTACAGACGAAGTTCCTAAACAATGTGAGAGTTCCTTAAACATAATTAGGTGAACTTGTACAGTATTGAACTCTAAACAGCGAGTTCACTGCTTAGTTTGGTAATTAGATACTTTGTCTTTGTAACCTCTTTAAAAAACAAGATTTTGGGCCTGCCTGGTTTAAATTACTTTTGAATGGGTTAGGAAAGAGTCTTTGTGTATGTCGCTTTTTCAAAATAGTACTTATATCTCGAGAAATCTAAAACGAAGGTATGTAAGTAAGTAGAGAAGGAACAAAGAGAAAGATGTATATTGTCTAGGGGACACGGTTTCTGTAGGAGAATGTATCGAAACTTTTATGCAGGTTGTCTTGCACCGTTACAGGTAAGTATAACTTGTATAATTTCATATTTTTTTGTTACTGTTGTTTATTAGTTTTGTGACAATTCTGAGTTTTGACCCATTTTCCTGCTCAACTACGCATGAATATATAAATTTTTGGTTTTATGTGAGATTCATTGTTTTATATCATGCTAGGTGTATAATAAATAGCATTAGCAATATTTAAAAAACGACTGCGTTTCTTCTCAGCAGTGGTCTCTTGCGAAGTGCTGGTAGATTTTTGACGTGTAAAAGTGCCCGTGCGGCCTACTTACTGAATAAACATCTTTTATCTTTTTTTTTTTACTATTTATCTTTTAAGAAATCTCTCATCTGGTCACTGCAATGTTCTAAACACTATCCTACTTAAGAGTGACTGATAAAGTGATAAATCAATACCATTTATTAATAGAGTAGTTTGTCTATGACCACAGTACGGGTATAATTGTTATAGGTACATTATTCGACACCTCGTTTAACCACTGACTAATTAGAATATCTTTGTTCTCGGAAACGTTACAAAACTCCTCCAACTAAATTATAATATCACGTGAAGAACTTCACCATAGATGAAATCTCGCTTTTGAACTCGTTGTTACTATTACTTAAGTGTTCATGTTGGAACTTTGGAGAAAAGTGATTTTATTATCTTTTTTTACTATTAGGTAGTTACTTTTAGCGTGCAAAAATGTTGAAAACTATATTCATAAGTAATTAAATTAAATTAAATATTTTATTGATAACACTTGTTACATGTCAGAGACAAGAATAAGTGTACAATCAGGTGGTACTTCAATTTATAATTATTAAATATTTGGCTTGCAGTTGATTATATTAATAGTATAATGATATTAGTACCTACTGAAAATTATTTTCGTTTAATATTTTATAGCGCTCAGATAAAAAAAAACATCGTAAGTATAAAAAACGTTTTCCTAAAGCCACTTTTTCAGTTTACTTTTAAAAGTCGCGGTGGAACGTGCAGTTGTGGTAAAAGGTAAATAAACTGAAGGGCCGAAGCAATAAACTAATTTCACCAGCCTGTTCATATGCTTATTGCTTAAGATTTATTGTAAATCACTTAAGTAGGCATCGCCTGTCCATCGATAATTCACCATTAGTGAAAAAGTTTGGTACTTTTATTAAAAAATGATAGTCATCCAATAGCGAGGGAAGAAATCATCATTTAGCGAAGATATCTTGAAACTTTTTTATACGCAAGCATTCTCTTTCCATAATATATTTCCCTGCTACAAGTTGAAAACTTTTTAAAGACATGATAAATATGATTTGTTGCAAAAGTACTTCATAATATATTATTCTTTAAAATACAACCTTACGTTCATTTCTACAGTTTATTTCGAGATTTAAGGATTTTCCATTATCTTTGAAACATAATTTGACAGACAATAAGCATCTGCCCAAAACCTGTGCAAAGTTGTAAGCCCACGTCACCCGGAGCCGGAATCTTTGTTGATTACGGTTCCGCAACTTCTCTCACTCACCTGAGTTTTCAAACTTCCGAACAAGTGTCAATAAAAAGTTTTAGACATCGTTAATAACGGCACAACACCACTTCCCCTATCAAATGTCTATGTAGATTATTTAAAAAGTTTTGCATGTCGCAGGGATATAGTTTGTAAGAACTGCATGGAGCTCGCGTGGGGACCGAGCGGAGAAGGCCGGAGGCTGCGTGGTGCGCGCGCCTGCAGGACCCGCGCGCGACTGAGCCGAGAGCAACCGGCCGCGCGCTTACCACCTATATTATATAAACGGCTTTATATACCGATTTTTATATTTACCCGCACTCATACATATTTAACTTTTTTCCCATATCACGCCGTTTATTCCGCGTATGTGGCGGTGCGCGTGTGTGCGCCACCGCCACCGCCATCCGAACCGAACGGAGCGAACGCCCGCTCTTCTATTTACGTGTTTTTAGAAAGGGTAAAGCTTTTATACCTTTCCTTTCTAGTATTCGCTCTGTAGTTGCGCGCATTGCTCTGAATACCGGCGGAATATTTCGCTTCGATTTACGAGTTTCATTTTGCTAGTCATATTTTGTTGGTTGGAATGTTTCGTCAATTCCATCCCACTCGCACTGGGCTCGTTTGCGAATGGGAACCGGAAACCACTTAGGGGTTTACGCGTCGGTGTATCATGAAAATGTTTTGAAAGAAATGCTCATCGGAGCGTTTTCTGAAAGTCAATCGCATGCCAACCATACCCTGCCAGGCATTACTTTGATTTGGATTACGTAGGCAGGATAATAGTTATGTTAAAGACTTTGAATTTTGCTTATAAGGATTTCTATAGATTATCTGTAAGATTTAGTACCTTTGTAAAAGTTTGTTTCAGTCTTTGAAAAAAAAAAAAACTGCGGCAATTGAGTTCGCAGCCAAAGAGAAGAGATTAGTAAATTAAATCTTAGTATTTTATTACACTGAAGAGAATCCTTCCGTAAAGAAGCTTTTTTCAGTATTCTGAAATAATTAATTCGCTTCGGCAGTATTTAGTTTCTTAGTTCTAATTAAAAAAGGGGTTAATTTAAATCTGGACCGAGGGTGCTCGGGAATTGCCTAGCACTTTACTCAACTGTGGAAAACCTAAAATGGGGTCTTTTTTCTTTGTTTGTCGTAGACTCCCAATTATTTGCTGATTTAAGCTGAAAGATTATATGGCTTAAAAAACAACAATGACAATAATTTAGCATTTATAAAGTCGTACATTAAGTATGTTGTATTTTTAATCTACAATTTATGCTAACTTATTTGAAAATTATACAATTGAATGATATGATTTGGGTTTCAACCACTGGTAAAGTTTCACTTGAAATTTATTTACCGGTGGTACTTTTACGCTATTTGGAAGTTTATTGTAGATTTGTATTGCCATTGGGTAACAGTTCCTACGATACAAATCCGTTTTACATTAGGGAATACTGATCGGCTTGGCTGTCTCGGCGTTTAAATGACATGCTTGATTTTGTGTCATTAAAAGACGTTGTTGAATGGTTCTGGAATTTTTAAAGTGTTAATATATTGCACTAAAAGTTCAATTCTTTTATATAAGGCTACTGTCCAGTGGGACAATTCTGCCAGTGTCAAGGTTGGAAGTAGTATTTAGTGTCGACTGTACGTTTGGTCTTCGCTCCTAATACGCGATGTGTCTGCTTTGACGACATGTTCGTAGTGACCCTGCCTTCAAAGCGAGCGGTCCCGGATGGTTTGTGTGATGACCACGTGACGTCACACAAACCATAATCCCTTAAAGGGATAATGCAAGTATTTGCTCCTGAGTCTTGGATGTTTTTATGTATTTTCTGTATATAATTATGTTTGACGTTGTGCAGTATATACCTATAATTTAATCTACAAAGAGATGTTCCCAATTTTAGACCTTATGCCAATGCTCTGAGGTGAATAACTGGAAACATCTCGCAACTAAGGTTTATTTTGGGACTAGGTAATTTTTTTGTGATATTTTCGCCTGTTTCTTTTTTACGAAGTTTTTGGCTCTTTTGTATTCCTCTTTTTCCTCCATTTATGTATGTTTAAAAACACTTTATCGTAGTAATAGTACATTACTACAGACGCCGGGAAGTAGGTGGTTGCAGGCCGAGTTGATATAGACGGCCGAGCGAAGCGAGGTCGGATAGTTACGAGGCTGGCAACCCCTTTTCACGGCGAGGTATATATTTTCTCAAACATATGCAATGAAATAAAAATAAAATATCACTCAAAAAACATTTGTGTAATAGGCATTAACGCGGATATTTTTGGTCCGAACCACACAGATACAAAAAAAAACGATTTTCAGCTATTCAGCCTGTTCATAAAACCAGCTGTCATGGCCATATTAAAATTTAAAAAAAATTACTTCCCGGCCTAGGCCTTCAATTTTGTATGAAATTCCTTTACAGTTCTCTCGAGTTGTTCCGTCGGGAACGTGGCACTTTGAAGCCTAAAATAACTAACATAACGCCGACATTACATAGCATGTTTGAGAAAAACAATTTTACATACATACATTACATACATTAAATCACGCCTGTTTCCCAGAGGGGTAGGCAGAGACCACTTCTTTCCACTTGCTACGATCTTGACAAATTTCTTTCGCTTCTTCAACATTCATACATCGAGTCATGCACGCACGTCGGTTTCGGGTACTTAAGATTCGACCCTTTTCCAGTATTTCTCCGATTTGATTCGAAAAAGTACGCCTAGGGCGGCCCCTTCCGACCCTTCCACTCACTTTCGATCTGTATATCTCTTTCGTCAATCTTCTTTCATCCATCCTTTCCAAATGACCAAACCATCGAAGCATGCCCTTTTCAATCTTAGTCACTACATCTTCTTTTGTTCCACATTTCTCTCTGATTTTTTAATTTCTTACTCTATCAATCAGTTTCACACCACACATACTACGCAAAGAGCGCATTTCAACTGCATTTACACGACTTACATGCTTGTTCTGCCACACCCAACATTCACTACCATACATCAGGGTAGGGGCCAGCACTCCATTGTGAACAGCCAGCCGGGCTCTTTGTGAAACGCCCAGTTTATTTTGATTAATTTGATTGCCCGCATTCACCCTCCTCTCGATATCCTTCTCACACTTACCATCTCTTGTAAACATACTTCCCAGGTACACAAATTCGCTCACTTGTTCTACTAATTCACCATTTATATTTATCACACACTCAGTCATCTCCTCATCCTTCTCTATCACCATGACCTTGGTCTTGGCAACATTTACTTTCATCCCCTTTTGCTTAAATCCCTCATTCATCACTGTCACAATCTCCTGCAACTCAAGTACCGATGGGGCAAGTATAACTTGATCATCGGCATATAAGAGGCATTTGATTAGCAACTCTTGCAAACGCAAACCCTTATCATACTCTCTCAAATCCCGCATACAACTGTCCATGAATAGATTGAACAGCCATGGAGAGGCAACACAGCCCTGTCTAACACCTTTAGAGATATTAAACCAGGCCGAGTATACCCCATTTATCCTGACACAGGCTTTGGAACCCTCATAAAGGGACCTCAAAGCCTGCACCAGGTTGCTGCTCACTCCATACATAGACAGCACCGTCCACAACTCCTTTCTATCTACCCTATCATAGGCCTTTTCCAGGTCCACAAAAGCACAGAAAACCTTTTGGTTCACAGCCAAGAACTTTTCTGTGATGGACCGTAGTGAAAAGACCTGATCCGTACATCCCATTCCCTTTCGAAATCCCGCTTGTACATCCCAGATTTTGTCATTCGTAACATTCAATACCCTTTCAATTAAAATCTTCGCATATACTTTGCCGACAACACTAAGGAGGCTGATACCGCGGTAGTTTTTGCAATCTTGCTGTGACCCCTTTCCTTTATACAGAGGGACGATAACGGCCTTGACCCAATCTTCCGGAACTCGGCCGCTACTCCAACATGCATTAAAAAGACGGTACAACAGACTACCCACCAGGCCATCTCCTCTCCTCAGCATTTCTATCGACACTCTATCACAACCTGCTGACTTTCCCGCTTTCATACTTTTTAAAGCTTTCATGATTTCACTCATACTAATAACACTTTCATCTTCGCTACTTGCATCTTTACTCATGCTTTCTGGCTCAAGACAAACATCTTCGCATTCAAACAAGCTTTCAAAATAAGTTTTCCATCTATAAAGCATTTTTTCTTCCTCACATATTAAGTCACCAGACTCATCCCTCACCGCGCTTAATTTAGTTTTCTCTGATTTCCCCCGAGCCGATTTAATCAAGCTCCAAAAGAGTTTAATATTCGACCGGAAGTTGTCAGAGAAACTCCTATCATACTTTTCATTCAGTAAATCTTTATTTCTAGCCACAACTTCTTTCACTCTTTTCTTTGATCTATTATACTCTTTTTTCTTTCTGTCGCTTAGATCTTGTCCTAGATCTACAGCTACAAAATCCAACCAACACTTTTTCTTCTCTTTCACTACATCATCTACCTCACTATCCCACCATTCTGGACGTTCATTATTGCTTTTTCTTCTTTTGACTACACCGCATACTTCAGTGGCCGATTTGACCATGCCATTCTTCATAATCTCCCATACATTATTTACATTATTCTCAACTTCACTGTCATTCATCTTATTGACACATTCAAAACAATCTTTCAGCTTTTTTACGTACTCATCTTGTATAACTTCGTCATTCAGTTTCTCTACTTTTATCCTCTCTAACGCAGTTGTTGGTACGGGAACACGATGGCGCCAACGTGTGAACAGACCCCTTACTCGTGTAACCACTAAGTAGTGATCTGAACCTACGCTAACTCCTCGAAATGCTCTGGTATCTACAACTTTGTTACGCAACCGTTCATCCACAATCATCAAGTCTATCACAGACTTCTCATTCTGCCGTCTCCACGTATACTGATGAATCTCTTTGTGATCAAACAAAGTGTTTGTCACGCAGAGATTCTTAGCCAAACATACATTGAGAAGACATTTGCCATTCTTGTTCACTCGCTCATCACCATACTTACCCAGTACCGATTCATAACCATCCCTTTGCACGCCTGTCCAACCATTAAAATCGCCTAATAAAATAATCCTTTCATTCTCCTTGCATTTTGTTGAAACCTCATGCAAACTTTCCCAAAACTCCTCCCTTTCTTTTTTTGATTTATTCGTATCTGGGGCATAAGCCCCAATTACGAATAAACGGGTGAGACCTAACTTGAGTCTCACCCAGAGAAGTCTTGGGCTCACACATTCATACTCTTGCATACATTCAGCCATTCGCTCTGTGAGTACAATACCAACTCCCTGACGACCGTGCTCGGATACCGGAACTCCGGACCACAAAGCCGTCAAGGTTCCGTGTGTGGACGTACTCACCCCTTTTTTCTTCGTCTCAGTCACACAAAGAACATCCAGCTTTCTCTCTTTCATCATCATACATACCTCATCTAATTTATGTTCCATCCCTCCACAAACATTCATCGTAGCAAGGCGGCTTTCAGCGGCCCGCTTTTTGCCAACCCCCCTGCGAACACAACGTGACGCGTGGCAAACGACATCGCCGCCGTTCCGATCCCCGGAGGGATCTGAACATACTCGCACTATTGTCCCCCCCCCAGAGTACGAAGGGCAGCCCAGGCTAGGCCTGGGGAGGGATTCCCTGGCATTGCCAGTACCCTCCTGGGGTATAAACCTTTTTAATAGTGCTTGCATGGTCCATTATGCAGGGTCGGGTTTGAAATCGGAGTTTTCCTTCTCCTAGATAGGTAGCAGCCCAATGCTAACGACGCCTATCCCGCCGGGTTTGAATTCAGAGTTTTCCTTCTCCTAGATAGGTAGCAGCCCAATGCTAACGACGCCTATCCCGCCGAACAATTTTACATTACACAATTATTAAAATTAAAGAAATAAAAATTCTACAAAGGCAAAATTTTCCCTTTAAGGGCATCTCTTCCTAACTTAACCTTACAAAATACGGCATATTGTCAGAGCCCCGAATATTACTACCGTTAATTGAGCGGGATATTTTTGCTTCAAAATATATATCTAGTAAACATTGGGCCTTTTGTTCCCCTCGCAGTCTGCTCTAAAAAAATAAAGCGCCATTGTGCTGTATGAAATAAAATGCAAAAACGATAAATTCCTTGGTGGTAAAGGCAATTTGTAGTTAAAACTTTAGCAAGTAAAATATGAGTTTTTTTCCATTATTTACGAGTAGGCTATGAAACTAAAAACTTGTATCAAATTTTTTTAAACTTAAACAATGATAGATTGCGATGGTTCGAATCTTACCTTCGCTTTGATATAGTAGAATTTCGCAACAGACAGATAAGTGGTTTAATTAGATTATTATTGTATCCAGTCAACTGCAAAACGAATATAAAAACTTCGTAACTTCTAAACGTCCAACTTATCATCAAATGTTAGGAATGCTGTCAAACCGTCCCGTCTCAGCGTCAAGAACTTGATATCGGCTTCACTTTGTATAGAAATTCGGGACTGAATGTGTAACTACATGCAGCGCCCATGATCAGTTTTCGTATGGATTTACAACACACAGTGGGGTCTCGGGCGTTGTATGTATTTAACAAATTGCCGCTAGCAAGCGTCCTAGTATATCCCTATCTCAACGCTAGTGGGAATAGCACACTAACGATTGTGACGCACACATGTAACACTGTCCCTTTCGCACAAGCTGGTTCGTTAAAAGGTGACAAATGCGATTATGGCTAACATAAACCCGATAAAAAATAGCCATGCCTTCAGGTAACAGATGGGCCAGACGGCGGTATTATTCGATTTTCTGCAGCGCATTGAAGTCACTAATAGGGTTCACAGGGTTCTGTAGGGTGACACACAGGGCGTCTTAGTTACGAAAAAAAAAACGTTGTTTAACAACCGCTGCATTCCAATTTACTCGTGGGAGGACCTTGTGCAGGGTCCGTCCGGGTTAGTAACACCATCTTATCCATTAACCTACCGCCAAGCAGCAGTGTTTGCATTGTTGTGTTCTAGTTTGGGGTTAAGACAGCCGGTGAAATGACTAGCATAGCGGCATTCCATCTTAGTCCTCAGGGTTGGCAGTGCATTTGCAGTCTTGTGAATGCGAATGTCTATGGGTCACAGTTTCCACTTACCATCAGGTGGCCTGTGTTCTCGTTTGTCTTCCTATGCCAAAATGTAGTTCTTTGCTTGTAGATTACAGGAAAACCTATAAGAATCCTATAAAAAAAAAAACGTATAAACGGAACCCTTTCCACGCGAGTTCAACTCGCACTTGGCCGGTTTTATATAGATTTGTTTATCACGTGATGAAACGACCGCGGCTTTTCCTATTTTAGATAGAGGCAACCTGTAATTTAAAGTCCCCTTACGGGTGCCTCGCGGATTAAGGGCTTCACGCGCTTCATTAAATTACTTCAAAGATGTTGTTAATTTATGCACGATGAGTTTTGTATCAAAAATGAGTTGCCGATCTAGTCGATTCCGAAGAAACTTGAGAAAACTGGGGATTTCTACACGAAACATGAACGTGTTGCATTATTCGAACACCTGCAAATATTTAATATAATATACGAAAACCTGCATGCGATATGAAATACAAAATCGAAATCTAGCATTTGCTTTTCCAAACTCGTATCGTTCGAAGTTACAAAACAAATTTTAACTGTTTCCAGGAAGTTCTATATTCAAAGGCCAGATATTTGCGAAATAGAAGTTGGAAGTAGTATAGGTTGATGTATACAAATATCAAAATTTATGTTTGTCCGCGTTGCTGTCGTTTCAAATTTACGATGCCCAGTGCACTGTGACGTCATCGGTAGAATAGACAGATCATCCATATTTATGGCACTGAAAATATTTCAAATATCGCCACCCCAACGCTAGCCTGACTGTAAAACTATATTTATATCCGGTTCCACGAACGCGCGGACGAACCGTTATGGACCGTTAAAATATTCACAAATGGAAGCCTTTATAATTTTATAGGGTGTCCTGTATTTAGAGGTCAACAATGTCTATATAATGAAAAAAAAATAACAGGCTGGTATATAAATCGCTAAATACAGAACACCCTGTTTATAGTACATTCAAATCATTAAGTAATCGGCAAGCAAATGCCAGCTACCAAGATGTATAGGTACGTAAAAACAACAAATGAATATAGCGGGCGCGAAGCGTTGTGTGCTCCCCGCGCCACGGTATACGTTAAAAACACAACCTTTCAACCTAACGTTTCCGGGAAATACATTCAGTTCAGTAGAAAGGTCTGAAACTACCTTTTTTATTTTCAACGGAACGACCCTTACACCCTCTAGAACCGGCCTATTCAAATGTTGAGAATGTTCAAAACTAGTTATTATGAATGTCATGTCACTGACTAAATCGAGCACACTGTATAAATGGGCGTAGCATCGCTACGTCAGAAGCGTAGCATTGCTACAACTGGCGTAGCAGCAGACTTGATGCGAAGCGAGGCGCTTAGAAATGTCGTTATAGCGGGCACTGGGCAGTGCACTAAAATGCTTTTAGTATTTCTATTCACCGCACTATCTATTGTCAATCGAAAAGATTGCAGGAATGTTATATTTTAGCGTTTAAAGTAAATCAATAAAGTACCTGCACGGTAAAGTACTCTTTCCTCTTAAATTGATTTGGCCTAAATTACCGAACCTCTTTGATTAAATATTTGTTTTGTTACATTAGTCTGGCTGGACATTAGCAGTATTAGATTGTAAACAGGTAAAAACTTTATTATGCAGCGCACTATTAACGCAGTATCCGACGTTAGTATACCGCGCGTAAACGCAAAGCGACGTGATGCGACGCAAAAATAGCAAGCGATCCTGTGCCTCTGAATTGTCTAATTACACGCGGCAAACGCGCGCGGCCGGCGACGCGATGCAAAGCAAAAACAATCAACTGGTAAAACATTTTTACCGTAAAACGGCTTTGCATAAAGGCAGCAGTAGTTTACTTTAATTTATTATAGGATCTAAATAATACCAAAATGAAGTCGCAACATGAATGAATGACATAAATGTTTCTGTTAATTATGGAAATAAACCTATAAATTAACAAAGCAAAACTTGAGGCCATTTTTTCAACAAATTTTCGTTGTTTTCTTATTCTAATGAGTTTATTATTATTTCCATTGATATTTAGTATACATATATGTACAAAGTTTAAGTTAGGTTTACTACTATGTTTTATAATTGGCTTTGCTTGTCCAAAAAAAATAATTACGGCACGATTTACTTTCAAAAACTTTATGTTTTGAACTGTCAAAAATTTGCATCGCTTCGCGTTCACAAGCAGGACCTCTGTTTAAGGCGGTAGAAACCATAATCCTCTTTGACTTGTGTATTGTCAACGTTTTGACAGCTCTTATTTACTTGACAGTAATGGCGGCCAAGTTAAGAACCAAACCATAATAAGTCAAATACGATATCGTTTTTGCCACCTAGAATACCGGCCCAGGGGGGGGATTTTTATAACATAGCTAAGCAGTTCTTTTTACGGCGAGCGTGAAGGACGGAGCTATATCAAATATATAGCTCTGTCTTTTTCTCTCAGCGTAAACTGAACTGCTCAGCTATGTCATAATAACCCCACAGGGCCTTGACATGTTATGGTATTGTTTTAAACTCGACCGCTATAATAACACTACACGACTTTAACAGCTAGCACGGACAACACGCTAACTGCCAATGAATGAATCTTATCCCCGGGATTCTTTAGACACAGCCGCGGGACCAACGCATCGATCACTCTTTATTACAGCAACATTACAGCAATACACCATAGAAAACTCGAAAACACGCCGCGGCTTGGAATGGATGAGAAAATGATCTTAGTGGGATTAAATACCCTTGATCAAAGATTATATGACATAATAGACATGACAGTATTTTTTTCTAATACATTATTGCCAGTAATACTAAATTTAGTATGTATGGTTGATATTTAGTTAGGTCGCTATTATTACAGAGCTGGTTTGTAATTTAGTATTTATTAACGACAAAGTAATAAACGAATAAGTACTTTTGGAAAAAGTTTATCTCCCACATGCTCGGAAATGTTAACCTTACTGCTGTCAAATCAGTCCGCGAAGTTCAAAAAAAAACATAGTTATTTTTTTCCAACGGCAGCGGCCGCAAAATGTAAGAAACTCCAATACGTACCTGGTGTTTTACTTTTTAAAACCATGTTTGGACGAAGATAACTTACTCCAAACGGCCAAACACTCGTGCAATAAAAAATCTTCACTGTATATGTTACTTTTTATATGTCATAGACTAAAAAGTTAAACATTTTTAAATAGCGTTTACAACGTATTTTAAAGTGTGTCAAATAGCTTGAGGTTTTTTTAGTTCATTATCAAAATAAATTGCCGAAATAACATATAAACGCGTATTAAATGTTATAATTTAAACTTTATTTTATTCAAATTGAATTTGTTACGTTTTAATCTGTCATTTTATTTAATGTTTTATACCATGAGTGCGTCTCGGCCACGCTAACGCTACTCGTCCCGCAACAGCCATTTTCCCGGTCTCTGTGGTAATGTACTATTACGTACCTCAATAGAATCATCTAGTTATACCAAGATCTTCAAACCTCTCACTTAAAAAAACACAGACTCTGGGATAATATTAACTTAACTTATCCTTGAATCGAGATAGGGTTAGCTAAATATAACTGTACTTTAAATAAAACGTATGGTTATTTATAACCCTTTTACGATCTTGCTTAATAAGAAACAAATCCCACATATAGCGTGTAACAAATAATTTTTATGTCAAATTTAAAATTATTACTACTAATATATTGATCATCAACCCTAACATGCTTCCGCGATCGTCCACGTTTTGAAACATGCTGTATATACATACAGGAAAAGGGCACCTGTCTAAAAATCTTTTGCTGTATTCACGATGTACGACAGAATATGTCTGGAGAGATCGAATCAACTGAAATCGTACCACTTCACTCGACTTCAGCGTACTGTCCCGAGCAATACGATGCATAAGGAACCCATTTCCTTTCCGGGGTAAACGGAGCGTAGTATTGTATTCCAGCAAGTAAAAGTATTCTTAACAGCATAATATCTTTTACGTAACAATACGTACATTATACATAAAGGATGTTATTCGACGTTAATGTATTTTTGCTTTTGCGTTTCGCTTGGATTTTAAAATAGTTACTACAGACGCCGGGAAGTAGGTGGTTGCAGGCCGAGTTGATATAGACGGCCGAGCGAAGCGAGGTCGGATAGTTACGAGGCTGGCAACCCCTTTTCACGGCGAGGTATGTATAGTGCTTTTCTCAAACATATGCAATCAAATAAAAAAAAAACATCACTCAAAAAACATTTGTGTAATAGGCATTAACACGGATATTTTTGGTCCGAACCACACAGATACAAAAAAAAACGATTTTCAGCTATTCAGCCTGTTCATAAAACCAGCTGTCATGGCCATATTAAAATTTAAAAAAAATTACTTCCCGGCCTAGGCCTTCAATTTTGTATGAAATTCCTTTACAGTTCTCTCGAGTTGTTCCGTCGGGAACGTGGCACTTTGAAGCCTAAAATAACTAACATAACGCCGACATTACATAGCATGTTTGAGAAAATGTATTTATTAATGGGGAAATTTCATTTAAATGGAGTCAAGAATTACTTTTAGCTTTTTTAATTTAGTTATGAACTCGTTTAACTAGTTTATTATTTACGCTATTTTTTTTGTCATGTTTTGTTTATTAGACATTTTTTCCTCCTATTGTTTCCCGTTGGAGGTCGATTTTTGGAAAACTTCAAGTCCCTGTTTTGACTGTGCGTTGATGGATCATCCAGTCAGTTTTTTCTTTTATACACAGCAGATTGAAGCCGTTTATTTTTTTATAAATCAACAACCTTTTATATTTACTTTTGGATATGAAAGTCAATATTGACTCTAATAACTATATGTAACCCACTTAGTTTGGCCTAGAAAGTTTGAAGATAAAGATAAAAATAAAGGTCGATTATTTTTATAACACAGGTAGTAACAATATTAGGAAGTGTCACCATGCTGCGCCGCAGTCATACAAATTGTAGATGCAGTTAATGAAGTTTTGGCATGCACATGCTCACGCTCACGTGTGATAAGCTTTTCTTGTTAGAAAATTTGTTATGTTAACAACGTACATGTTAATCTTAACTTTATGTACCTTCATTGTTGTAATTGGTTTTATGTGCAATAAAGAGTTTACATTATATTATTTGTCTTTAAATTCGGTTAAACTTTCTATATTAATTATTTCCTTTGGTAGGGTAAAGTCACCAGTGGTCAGCCAGAGACCTATAGTCGGCCTCTGCCTTTACTTTGTATGAGTGGGAAGAGTACGAAACATATATTTCCCACTCTTTGCACTCATATAAGGCACTACTGGTATCTGGCTGACCACTGGTGACTCTACCCTGCTTTATCATAGATTCTGGAAGCCATCCCAATTATACTACTCCGAAATAAAGTGGCCTTAGCTTAGACGCTGTGGTGATTTATTTTTACTTAGACTGATACAATTTTGAAATAAAATTGGCCCCAATTTGGCCCCAATAAGTCGCTGATGTATCGCCTGTCTCATAAACTGTATTTATTTTATTTATTTATTTTTATGTCATAGAGAAGGCAAACGAGCACACAGACCACCTGATGGTAAGTGAAACTGTGACCCATAGACATTAGCATTCACAAGACCGCAATCCTAAGACTGCAAATGCACTGCCAACCCTGAGGACTAAGATGGAATGCCTCTATGCTAGTCATTTCACCAGCTGTCTTATCCCCAAACCGGAACACAACAATGCGAACACTGTTGCTTGGCGGTAAGTTAATGGATAATGGATAATGGACCCTGCACATTTGTTTGAACGTACATTTGTTTACTTAGATCTTAAATAATAACAATATCTAAAACGACCTCGACCGGCATAGAACGTTCTCGAACTTCATTATAACTATGCTCATGCCGTTCGCATTCCGCTTCACTTACTCAGCTTTTCGACTCAAGTCCCAAAACTTCCCAAACGATCTTAATCGGCTTCCCAGTTTGTATAGCTTACGAGTACAACACGATGCGATTCGCGTGCCGTCATGGAGCCACGTCACTAGCTCTATTACACGGTAAACCCACATGAGTAGGTGATAGTACAATTAAAAGTTAAAACTAAACTTATTTTAATTAAAATTAAACTAATCTACTAAAATTAAAATAAAACTAAGCTACTCAAATATTAAAGATGTAAATAATAATCACCACTATAAAAAGAACACCCCCTCTAGCAGGTCCGCTCGCGGCATGGTCCCTATGACACTGGCTGCATTACCTCTCTGGATAGCTAGCCCAATCCTTTGGGAGAGGTAAGCACCAGCTCTAGGATCTGTAGGTGATTGATTGTGTAAAAAAGAATAAATATTATAAGCAGATTATCACACACAAGTTTACATTGTCCCAAAATAAGCTCTGGGCTTGTAGTAGACGATATTTTTATTTTTTATTTTTTTATTTTTTATATCATAGGAAGGCAAACGAGCACACAGGCCACCTGATGGTAAGTGGAAACTGTGACCCATAGACATTCGCATTCATAAGACCGCAATCCTAAGACTGCAAATGCGTTGCCAACCCTGAGGCCGAAGATGGAATGCCTCTATGCTAGTCATATAGAGAAATAAAATAATAATATTGGTAGTAGATTTTTACTCATTTACTTACTTGATGTTGGTATGTGTTAGTAATTATTTTGTTGGATATAGACCCCTCTTTGAGTTAAGTCCTCCTTCAGATTTTTCCATTCGTCTCCTATCTTTGTAATGCCAAAAAATAAGATACGTTGTCAGTCGTTCTAAACGGTTTTTTTTTATAGAATAGGGAAGTGGAAAGCTAGGATTTGGCATCCAGCTTCCTTAATGACCGAACGAAAGATGACAGTCTACCTCAGTCGATTTATTGGAACTTGTTCCACGTTGTTCTACCTTAATCAAAAACTCTGTTTCACTTTCAAACACAACTTTTACGCACACAAGCCTTTAACTACTGACCACAGAAAATACAACTTTTGTTTGTTCGAGTGTGTACTCGTATGACCCCCGGACCCGGACGGAGTTTTGATTGATTGTAATTGTTTGCTGTCGCGGCGTTTAGATAGCTACTACGAGTACAATAAACAGGTAACAGGTAAAGAACATACTAAAGCGATATTTACTTAATAAAAAAAATTAGAAAGACATAATGAATGATATAACGTTAATATTAAAAAATAGTAGTTATGATAAAACGTAGAACTCATATATATTCTTAACTGATAAAATCTTTGATTAATTAAGGATTATAAGTTAAGATAAATTAATAATGTATTTGTTTTTTTATGTAAGAAATAAACAGTTTTTTTTTTTTTAAATAATGTCGTGGACAAGGACAGTAGACTTTAAGGCTCAAAATTTAAATAGTCCACTTACGTTTAGGTGTTAGCCGCTAAAGTCTCTATTAAGAGATCAAGAAGGCATACATATTTTGAACTTTATCTACTACTACCCTGCCTGTTTGACACTTTTGCCCTTGACTGAACGGCAGAACATCAATGAACTGTAAATAACGGCAGCACCGCAAAGCCGGGAATGTTTAATCTGCGGGGATTGGCGGTGCGCCGCGGCCTCGTTGGCACCCGCCGAAGATACATCACCCAATGCTCCTATTGTACTACAAGCTTTACGTACTGACAAGCAATTTGAATTATAGGCTACTATTGAACTACGAGTATATCAAAGTGACGTAAGGATTCGAATCGTGGGAGAATTCCTAAGAATATAGTTATAACGTTAATTTGACATAGTTCCATAGTGGCATATGAATCAAATGTGGATTACACGTTATTCTAGTTGTAGTGACCCTGCCTATGATAAGCTAGCGATCCGGGTTCAAATGCTGATAAAGGCAGATGTTTGTATGATGAGTGCAAGTATTTGTTCCTGAGTCTTGAATATTTTCTAATCTATTTTAGTATGTATTTTTCTATATACCTAAGTAAGTTTATGGTTGTCTAGTACCTACCGGTAGTACAAGCCTAGAGCTTAGTTTGGAACTAGGTTAATCTGTGTGATATTGTACCCTGATATTTATTTATTTAAGTATGTATTTAAACTCTTTATTGCACAAGCAGAAAATAACAAACTAAAAAATAAACAACTAAAAAATAATTATTTATTTCTCCTAAAATGTGGTTCTTGTATGAAAATTTTGGTCCTTGTTGGGCCATTTTATTTTGTTATTTGGGTTCCGTATTTCATCTACACACAGTTATGCCACTTGAATCGAGTCGTTTATTAATATTTTGACCTCTTGTCTATATAAAAAACAATGATATAGCAGCTATTATGCTTCTTGTGACAGAGACGTGTCAGATATATTTAAACACAATTTTGGTTAATATTTTATTGCTGGTGACTATACACAATTAGTATAAATTATTTGTACTTGTCAGCAATTACGTCTTATAGAACTGATAAAAACCAATCATTGACGTCATACATCTTTTTGGTTATTTTTTCTTTATTTTTACATTGTCTTATTCAAAGATAATGTTACCAATCAGTCTCTATTTGACTTTTAGTCTTACAAGGCAGTAACGCACAAAATACGTTCCAATCACATCTCCACCATAAACAACCATCGGATCAAACGGCTTTAATTTTATTGTCACTGGCACGAAATAAGTATTCATCCGAAAAACGAAGAAAACCCTTAGGTTGCATTAAATCACAGAGAAATAAAAAAATCCAGCCAGTACCGGTGTATCGCGAGAAAGCGAACCCAATTTGATATAATCCACTTATCCGTGGGCCAGCCCAGTACCCCGACCATTAAAACAGGGAAATTGAAATTTGGAATACCAAATATATAAAATCGTGTTCAAAATCATTCGCTTATTTGGAATTCGATGAAATGGGGATCCTGCCGTTTTGCCGAAATTATTTTGGTAAAATTTCATTACCCAAACAAATTTTCGCAACTGTTTTTTTGCCAATGCAATCTTTGGCATAACTATAATACGCTAATTTTCATTTCGTCAAATTTTCATTAGGCAGAGTTTAACTTCGGATACAGACATTTAGGCATTTGGTCTTTTAGCAAATGCTTTATTAAGGCAAAAAACATTACAAAATAAACATTTAGGCAAATGAATTGATATGACAAAATATATAAAGACAAAAATCGGAGTTTGTTTGAGTAATATAATATTGGTAAAACGGCACGATCCCATAAATACAAAATGCACTGCTATTTTCACAAATACATTTATTTGTGTATACAACTGCATTTGTAACTTACAACTTTAAGTTTGTTGCAATGCTCATTAGCGTTTTTTGTAAGTTTATGTGCTTGAATTTGTCTGAAAAAAGTTTAAAGTTTAAGTAATAATTTTGAACAACGGTAAGAATTTCTTACCGAATTGCTGCCAGGTAAGTAGGTTAGGATAGGTTAGAACTTTGACCCCCAACAAAAACGAACTGCTACAAGAACAGTAGGTTAGGTTAGGTTACAATTGCGACCATAATAGCGCGCGAGCCGAGCGAGCAAAGCGAGCGTGCCGCGGCAGCGGCCGGCGAAGCGCCAGAACGCAACTGCTGCCAGGTAAGTAGGTTATAGGTTACAAATTCTACCAGTAAACTAGGTTAAGTTAGGTTAGAACGACCCCCAAAATAAATTCACCATTTTTATACCATACAAATCATTTGCCTTATTTTGTTTTGCGTAAAATATGTTATGCCAACTAAAACATTTGACTAAATGAAATTTAGTCAAATGTCCAGTTGGTAAGCCAGTCAATGACTAAACATTCATGTGCCAAACATTAGGTTTGCGTAACTATTATTTGTGAATAGTTAATTTGGCAAACAATTATTTGGCAAATGAAATTTTACGAAAAAAATATTGGGAAGTGATAATTTGTCAAACATAATTTGATAAAACAAAGGTGATCCGATAAAATGATTTGAACCTTGACTTGGTGTCCTATTTTATAAATAAGATTTATTACTTTCATTAAAATTGCTTTAGGGAGGTTTCAATTATAATAGGGTGAAAGGTATGAACCCACGTAAAGGAAACGATCGTCATATTATAGCTTACGCAACGAAGACTTACGTATTTCTTGAAAATAATTAATACTGAATAAAAGGACTTTGAGAGTTCATCTGCCTTGATCAAAAATAGAATCAGTAAATTGCGATAAAAAATATATGGCATAAACCAAAATTATCATTGATATAGGTTTTTTCGGTAAATAGCACAGATGTTCGGACTTAAGGAAGGCTGTAAAACCTAAGAAACACTTGTTAATTGCTCGATATCGAAATGGATATCTCAAAGTATTAGAAATAATTACCAATAAAAATAAACGTTATTTTATTGATTCAATAAACGTACGTCTACGTAGTAGGTAGTTCAAGCATTATTTTCGAATAATCACAATATTTGACACATCAAAAACTATTTTTTTCAGAGCTGATATCTCTTAAACTAAGAACCTTCCCGATTGAACTAGTTTTCATTTAAAAAAACGCGTTTAAATTGGTGCCATTCGTTGAGGAGCTACAATACCTCGGACAGACACACAGATACAAACGTTAAAAACAAAGCGTTATTTGCATGTAATTTGAACAAAACATTCTGAATTTACATACATACATAAACTCACGCCTTCATTCCCAAAGTAGGGTAGGCAGAGCTACGGAATTATCAGCAACTCTAAAACCTTGTTGATAATTCTGTAACCACACTTTGCATAATTAGCAGTGATCGGATTTTACGGTGCAACACTGCGGGATATAGAGTAGAAATCTTAATATGGATATGACTAAAATCCCGGGATCTGGTTCGAAAAGAAAATGCGATTGTTGGGATATTTATAAATAGGCATTAGGATAGGATTTTAGACGTGTAAAGAAATCGATTAAACATATAAAATATTGAGAAAATAATTGTATGCTATTTCAATTTCATACAAAGTAATAAAGTATAATATCTGTGTGTAGTGTGGTGAACTGATAATGCGTACCGTATTATATATTTTATTTATATTCATACCCAAAGACTATTTGGCAGATCAATTTTAAACAGTTTAAAATAAAAACTAACTTTTTAATTTTTTTTACATGTACCTAAATTACTTTTGTTAAAATATTTATTTTATAAATTTATTTGAAGTAATAAAATCAGAATAATATTTAACAACATAAGTCCCGGAACCCCGGGGCATATCCATATTAGCATGATGTTTGAGGTCATTCACCCCGTGTTGCACCGGGATATCCGATCATTGATAATTAGGCTAAGGTGTTTAACAGCGCATTAGTGACAGGTTGCAAGCCCATCGCCTAACGGTACTACAAGCCCTTATTCCCTTAGTCGCCTCTTACGACATCCACGGGAAGACATGGAGTGGCACTATTCTAACCCGGCAACCACACGATGATATGACGCTATTACTGTCAAGAGCATAATTATAAGACCTATCAAAACGTTGACGATACGATAACTTGTGAACGGTAATGTATAAGGTGACCTTTGGGTTTTAAATGCATGGATCGTTACTGCTTCTGAAACTGAACTTCTTTTGTTCTGTAAGTTATTAAAAATATGCCCAACTTATTTTTATTTTTTCATACAAGTTAAATATAATTTTTAATATCCGCCATCCAATTCTCCATTTTCCTTTAGTACTCGTACCAAGAAAATGTCACCCCGTACCATAAGATAGTGATTATATGGCCATGAATGAATACACTGATTTTACAATTAGACTTTAACATCAATTACTTATCTAAATGTAAGTTATTTTTTAATGTAGCAGAACAAAAGTAGCCCGTTCAATCATTGCATTTAAAGCCCCTAGGTCGGCACCCTCTATAATAGAGGCCGTAAGTTTCTTTACGGAAAATATGATTTGTGTGACTATTTATTGCATTTCAACCAATGCGACATAGGTTTTACCCCTGTGGCGCTACGATTGTACGATTTAGACACAAATCTGCCGTCACATACCCGTGTAGAATCAGCGAAAGCAGCAAAATCGTTTCAATCCGAATTAAGGCATTTCAAATGTCAATCGATAGTAAATATTGTCCCGGCTTGAGGCATTTCAGCGAAGCAAGGCGCTGATGATCAATCGGCCCCTGGGGATCGCACAATCAACCACAATGTCTTAAATCATTTATTCTCAGGCTTTAGTTTACTGTAAAATGTTTCATGACAGCCGCTTTCATCAGGGGGGCGTCAGCAAGAATGTGAATGTACTAAATTCAATCGGTAATGCGTTGCGTTTATACAGGGTGTTTGGCAGATGGATGGACATACGTATATAGGGGATAGGTGGGGCCATCTGCTACGCGGTCCACTAAAAAAAATCACCTAGGCCCTTTGTTTTTTTTTAAATATTCCCTTTTCAAAATTTACAACCTCAATAACTTTTTTAAATATGATTTAATGGGCAACATTTTTCCTTTTTTTTATCTGGGCTAATATAACAATCTTACAAATTTAATATTCCCCTATCTATCTATCCCCTATAATACGTATGTCCATCCATCTGCCAAACACCCTGTAGTTTCACATAAATAAGTACTTACTCTCTTTTCAATTGTTTTATTCCTGTTCTTCGATTCTCAACTTTTACTCACGTGCACAATTCCAACCAAGGCTAATGTTATTGCTTTTAATATTAAATAAACATTAAATATTAAAATACCTATAACATTACGTAGCAACGTAAAAATTGCGTTTCATTCCACCGACGAGAAACATCTTAGGAATTTCAATAAGAATAAACCTCTGGAGCAAACAATTGCTCAAACGAACTGAAAATATTTGCTGAACATATTATTATAGTAGCTTGCTCGCTATATTTTAGCCGAGTTCAATTCATCTTTATGCTATTGTGGGAGAAAGGTCGTGTCATTGACAGTGTTCGGTGAGATTTGACCAGCCACGGACCATTGTTACATGACTGGGCGATATATCACGTAAAGCTGAAATATATATAGTGTTTTCAATAGAATCCGCGCAAAAGCATGCCCTACTAGTTCATCTTACGTACATTAATGGGAACTTACCCTGTCAAACTAAATGGTGGTGCGTATTTGTGAAACACTATGATAGTTTCTAATATTTATAAGTGACTCCATTTTGTTTAAAAGAAGAGCGTTTACCCGGACATTTTTAACAAACACTACGCCGTACCAGTTGAAAAGCACGTGCAAGAAACGCATAGTAAAATACCAACAGATCCAAGAATCAGACATGACGAGGGTCTAAGACTTACTATCGGATTTTCGAACTTTCTTCATACGCGTAGCTACTTATTAACTATCGGTCTAGTTACGGTACAACGTGCAGTCCACCAATTTAATTCATAGAGACACTATGGGCTAAATTGAGGTTAAAATGTCAATCAAAACGCTAATTCATGCTATTTGGTTTACAACGCAACGTCACGTTGACATAGTCCATAGTGGCCTTGGAATCTAATTGGTTAACTGTACAGTGCAGCTGCTCTCACTGGCCCCAAAAGGATATTATATATGCTAGTCTAAGACATCTATCTAGAAAGATTTTTAAGACCTTTTGCACGAAGAACTCGACGTGAACAAAGTCTCTTTTAATACGACTAGTACATAACTTAACCTTATTACCAGTTACATTTTATTTAAATATAAAGCAAAAGTGAGCTTAAAGTAACCTGGGGCTGTATTCTACTCGTTAAAACCATATTGCTTTTGATATATTATCGTATTCTCGTTAATGACACTCTTACTAACATGACAGTAATGGCTGCTGAATTAAAAACAATACGATCATATGTCAAACGCAGCATGGTTTTTAATCAGTAGGTTAGTGCCTGTGTATATTTTTCTTTTCTTGTTTCATTTTCATTTGATAGGAAATAACAAAAGTTAAACGCAACCTACCTACTTACTAAACAACTCAGCTTTAACATTGCCACGAAAGAATAATATGTAGAGCAGGAATACGAAGAAATCGATGATTCCGTCGATAGAGCAAGCTTACTTAACCCCCTCAGAGACACGTTTTCCCTTAATGGTTTCAATTTGACGTGAAGTGTCTCCCCAACAAAATCAGTCCGGGGCGAGGTCACCGCTTCACTAAAACTGTTTCCAGACGTTGATTCAATAAAGAAAAAGTGAAGGTACTTTTAAGAGGCCTGTCTATAGTATGTTACATGGCGGTCCCCTGTGCTTTACCCAATAGTTTTTGGTATTAAGTTACATCTTGTAGGTACTCTGGTTTGTGATGTGTTGGTGGGAATTTTCGAAGCATTTTGAAAATACAAGCACATGTTTGACGATTTTGGCATTATTTATTAATATTATTATTTATTATTATTATTATAATTACAATCATAGGCTAGGCATTGCATCCGATATCTAATTTCTGATTATTTTAGAGGCGTATCAAGCTATGAATTACTTTACTAATATATTATAGGTATCTAGAATGGATGCAGAATTATTAAGAGCTTCAAATAAGCTACCATAAATTGCTTCAAAACTTAGTCAAATCATGAGATGAAAACATCTAAATGAATCTTTGGATTTTCGCAACAAAGATGTGTACATAAATCAATATTACTACTTATTAAAATAAATAATTACAATAATATAGTGGCTCAACAAATAAAGTCTATAAACGTACCCCTTCTATGTAATTTACGGAGGGTAGTTTATTACTTGAAAGTATGTTTTTTGTTCCCACATAGAGATTAAACAGATGCCCCGATGCGGGTGTGTGTTTGTTTAGCCAAACGGTGTGTTTTCAGATTCGTGTTAGCGTCAGCGTCGCTAGTCTCACTGTTTCGTTTCATTAAAAAGAAATGCAAAAAAACATAATACCTACTTCTCTAAATTAAAGGGTTTAAAAAAAATATCACGAAAATTTAGATCACATTGATAGATGGACATTATTATGAATAGTTAATGCAATGCAATTTCCCAGTTTTTATTTTTGATGCGGTGTGAGAACACCTTAACTCTCCTTTCCCGAGCTCTCCTTCTTCCAAACTATAACTTAATACAGCCACTCAGAGCTGAGTCAGTGCTCGAGAGCGCCTCCGATTGCGCGGCATAGCAGCTCATTTATGGTTATGGCTACGTGAAGGGAAGATCGAACGAGCCTCGATATGGGAGACGCGTGTTATCACTGCACTCGTGTGTGGAGCTGAGACATTTGTTGATTGCTTATGAGGTGATGTGATGAGACTTGAAATGGCCACGGATATAAACTAATAAGTACCTACGAATATTTCAGACGTACTCGTCACCTCGTAGTTCGAGCGTCTTTTTATTTAATAAAACTTATAGTTAAAAGTAATACACACATACCTTCACGCCTGTCTACCAATGGAATAGGCAGAGACTATGGAACGCCAGGTGAATCCGTCTAAATATACAACTTTCGCTTCCTCTATATTCATCAACCTCGAAAGTAATTGTTAATTATTCTTAAAGTTTATATGAACGTAATGATCAAGCGCAAAGAACTCACTCGATCTTCAAAAGCACATGATTATTTTACATTTTCGGCCATTTAAAATGGAAATACCCTCACATATCATACATTTGTGTATATCGTTAATCCAACAGAATAATGAGGCAATTGCAAAAAAAAAGTTTTCAGATTTTAATATCATTATGTGATCTCAAGGGGTAATCTGCCGAGCGGTACCAACGGAAGACCAGCGCTGATTCGACTTAACAGCCGGCAGATGCTGAGTTGGGAACGTTTCACAACCACTGTACTGCCCAAATTTTAGTAGATTTTATTTTTTATCTAATTGTGTGTTGTTTTACTCTGTCTACGGTTGTTGTAAATACATGTATTTTCTTCTTTCTTTCTTTTTTTCTAATCTACCAAGAGTGAAAATGACAGCGCCGTAATTCCAACGGTTACCGCTAGATGGAGATGATTGTTATAAATGATTTATTTTGACGTTCGAGCAAACTTGCCAAGACAGAGCGGCGCAAGTCACTATGGCCGTTTAAGGGGAGCCCTAGTTTCTTCTTATATTATTGGCGAAATAATGACTCATCTTTACAATTGCGTCTTTCTTGTATCAAAATATCTAGAGATCCACTGACGTAATTTAAAGTTATTATACTCTAAAATGTAATAATTGTGTATTTTCTCAATTCTCAATTCTTAATTCTCAATTCTTTATTGCTTCCATAAGTTATACATAATATACAGGTATTAGATTTCTTATAACTACTTATAAGGTATGAGATCTTTATGGACCCAGGTAGGGCACAGCCACTTACAAACTATAGGTAGTGACTTAACTGTAACTTATAAACTATTTTAAATCACTCTAGTGTAAAAAATATGTATGTTCTTTCGTTAACGTTTGCATATCACTTACAACGCATGCTGCTTTATCAAACTAAAGGTTTGTAGTAAAAATATTAAATAAAATAACGTAAGAAAATTAAATTCCTTACGGTTTATACTGGAAAAACATCCCGCTCGGTGTCAAATCTTTCCTGTAAAATCGTAAAATAGCAATTGCGTCATTATATTCTTGTGGTGGCGGTAGGATGTGTACAGAGCCCTAAGAAACTTGTACGCCGGTGGAAATTACCTCCACCTCGGCGTCGAATGAGTTAATTTACGGGAAAAGTTTTATGAAGTATACTTAGTAAGTACCTAGCACTTTTATTTTTGACTCATTATTGGAGTAGTGCTTGACTTATTTAGTATAGGACAATATCTCAATAATAGAACTAACGCAAAGCCATTCCCCCATATTCACAGGTTTGTATTATCATCGCTGTTTTACAACTTTTTGAATATTTCACATTGTAAAGTTAAGATACAAATGAAAAAAGAACTGTTAGTTACTGCGTATTTATTTTAATTAACGGATATATTGCCTAATTTTTTTATTTTTTTTTGAAAACTTTGTGGTTTTTGTTTCAGACTTTATTTCCTAAAAGTCATAATACCGTAGTTAGTAGCTTCAGTTATGTATAGCAGGATCAACCCTCTTCAGCACTAAGCCCAAACGACCGCTTACTTACGTGAAACGTGTACCAAATCCAAACCTAAAATTGGAATAACCACTGACCCACGAAAATAACAAGGTTACAATTTAATGTTGCCGTATCATTGAGATACGAGTTTATAAGAGCAAGCAGTCAAAATGTAGCGACGGCCTCAGTAATAACCGGATAGACTTGGCAGCTCGGCTCGGATAAACAAATACGCATTTGTCCCGATCTGATATTTATGACACTCATCTATTATGCGAAATCAATAATGCCGCGGTTCTGTTATAAGCCCGGGCATATTGCATTGCGGGGAATAACAAGCACTTTAATTAGCGAGTAGGTTGTCCAAACCATCGATACTCTATATACGAGGGGAGGCTGAAAGTTATCTACCTGACTATGAAAGAAAAGACGTAGCTGGCTGGTTTTTTTTTATTTTTCTATGTAATCTCCTTCTACCGAAATGGACTGAAATGAAAAATGAAATTAAACCGTTAAAAAAAAAAACTTTCGGTTTCTCGTCAAAATAGTCGTTCACGGCGGCTATCATCTCATCATCGGTAGAAAATCTACGTCCCCTGAGTTTTCTTCGGAAGTCTGAATAGGAAATAGTCACAGGGGGCTAAATCTGGGCTGTAAGGGGGATGGTTTATGACATCGAAGCCATTTCTGGTCATGGCGAGCTGTGTTGTGCGAGCCGTATGCACAGGTGCATTGTCGTGCAAAATCAAAATTCCTTTGCCGAGTTTGCCTCTCCTTTTTTCTTTTATAGCGTGCTTCAGCTGGCAAAATAAATTTGCGTAATAATTGGCATTCATTGTCGTTTTTTTTGGCAAATAATCAATGAGCAAACTTCCTTCTGAATCCCAAAAAATTGTCGCCATGAGTTTACTAGCCGAAGGACGAACCTTAAACTTCCGAGGAGGCTTTTCGTCTTTGAATTTCCATTGTAGGGACTCTTGTTTACTTTCTGGGTCCCATTGTCTAATCCAAGTCTCATCACACGTCACAATCCTGGAAACAATTTCTTCCTCTTTCCCGCGACTCATGTCTAAAAACTCCTCACAACATCTGACACGTCTATCTTTGTCTAACGGAGTCAGCATTTTGAGGACCCAGCGTGCACTTACCTTAGACATATTTAAATGACCATGAATTATTTCGTTTACCCGTTCCTTACTTATGCCCACATCTCTAGCTATCTCCCACTGCTTCATCCGTCGGTCTTCTAGAATAACTTTTTTCACTTTGGCCACATTTTCTTCAGTGACAGCAGAAATTGGTCGTCCGCTACGAGGATCATCTTCTAGGCTCTCACGACCCGATTTAAACTGTTTACACCAGAACTTCATGGTAAAATCGGAAGGGCACAAATCACCAAATACAGGTAACATATGCTGTTTGATCTGGGATGGCGTATTACCTTCCTTAGAAAGAAATTTTATAATGCACGCTGCACAATTTTAATCAAATTAGTTTTTTCAAGCGACATGATGCAAGCACTGACGAGCAAAAAACAAATGAAAAGCAACGAACAAATGAGTGTCCAAAATTTTGAAAAAAGAACAGTCAATAAAAATGAATTCATAGTGGCCAGTAATTTTTTTTAACTACACATAGGCTAGGTAGATAACTTTTCAGCCACTCCTCGTAGCTCTTGTTGCCGCGATCGAAAAACGCAGGGAGATATTTAATGTGTGTACATAGTATCATGGGCCTCATTTTTTTTTCAAAGATTATATATGTATGAAACGATTGCCTTATCTACAAATAGTTTTTACCCGACTGCGGCAAAGTCCAAAAGGACTTATGTGTCTGTGTGTTATGTGTTTGACTCATATATTATGTCCGACTCAATGTCCGCTTGTAACTACTAAAAGGCTAAACCGGTTTTAATAAGTTATACGTGGTTTGATTCACATTAACCACTACAGTGTCATAGGCTTTCTAAAAAACCTTTAAATTTGAAATTGGCGAAATAAAAAATAGTTAGTAAGTAACATTACTTTGACGACATTATCCAAACTTTAAGTTAATTATTATTTAATTTCTATGATATATACCCACATACTTAATGTAAACTAAGACTCACGGATCCCACAGTCAAACTGTAAAAAACAGTTTTGTGGGACATTGTATTAAAACAAAATTTGTCAATATGTCATAATAAATAAATAAATAAATAAATAAATAAATAAACAGCAGTCCGGTTTTTATAAAGCTTGCTTTTGTTAGACTTGTTAAAAAAACCGCGTCGCGTCGTGTTTTGCTTTGCGTGTCACGTAACGTCAGATACCATTTAATTAATAGAATATGATATGGTTCTACGATAGGTAAGTATATCGATATTTATTTTAAACCTAAGTATAAAACCAACGTATAGTCAGCGTCATAAATAGATGATATATTTTAATTCTAGACATAATTACTTATTTTACATTCTAGAAATAAAATGAATACACAGTTGACATGTTATCGTGAATTAAATAGAGTTAAAGCATCAAACTGCTCTCAGCGGGATGGACATGAAACTTTCTGCGAATGTTATCGGCTTCAGAAATTTTACAGTCGACTACACATAGATGACATGTATCCACTTTTTCACTTAATTGCATTGTATTAACTTCCAAAAGTGGATATACATCTCTTTGTAGTGGACGTACTAAGCTGTCGTGCCTTCTTATAGCTTGGATTGATACGAACATTTTGTTAGATTTCTACAGACGTTAGCTTTCGCAATTCCCAATGGATGGAACGATTTAAATACAGTCGATCGACATAGTTCTTATTCTTAGATATTTAAGAGTTATCACCTTTGAAAATAACGGTCGCGCGGAATTTAGTATGTAGGTACACGCTCTGAAGCCCAGTCTTTCGTATAGTGACGTCACGAGCTACTGGGACCGGCTCTAACGCAAAATGATGGGTGTTATAAGTAGGGAGCATTTGTCTAGCTAGATAGACGTTGGCGTCGTAGCTTAGGAACAAGAGAACTAGCTTCAATTCGTTATAATATGTCAACTAGCTTTACTATAACTACACTAGTACACTGGAAAACATCTTAGCCTACTTTTACAGAATTATCAACAAGTTTTTAGAGTTGTTGGTAATTCTTAAGCACTGGCTACCCCACTCTGGGAATGAAGGCGTGAGTTTATGTATGTACATATGTTTACTAATGTTGATTTTATCTTCAGCATATTCAAAATTATTTTGCCATTCTAAAACCATTTTTCATTTCAATGCTTTAAAGTAAGTAATCGATACACCTAAAACTGTTACGAGATTGACTGACTGAAAGACATAACGCACAGCCTAAACCGTTGATTGATAGGGACTTGAAATTGGGAGCGAATGTTCCTTGGTACCCTAGGGGTGCCACAAGAATATATTTGTGTGAAAATCGTCGATCGGTAAGCGAACACTAACTTAACACGGTTTAAGATCTACAATCCTGTATCGACCTGTTCAGATGATCCGCGCGTCTTGAGGCGGACGGACGCACGGAGCTACGAAAATGGAGGACGAGATATCTATTGATTTAATAAAACCCACAAGCAAATTGCCTCCTCCACGTCATCTGAACAGCTGAATCGCGCAGCATCGCGCGTTACCGCACGTTCATCTGAACTTAGCTGTTAAATAAGGAAACAGTACAGGACCGCCCATCTTTATACTAATTACATACATACATATCGTCACGCCTGTAATCCCAGAGTGGGGTAGGCAGAGCTACAGAATTACCTAAAACTTCAAAAAGTTGTTGATAAATCAGTAACCACTTTTTGCAAAATTAGGATAAGATGTTTACAAGCGTATTAGTGACAGGTTGCAACTGCAAGCCCATCGCCTAACAGCACTGCAAGCCTATATTCCCTTAGTCGCCTCTTACGACATCCACGGGAAGACATGGAGTGGCACTAGTCTAACCCGGCAACCACACGGGCAGTACTAATTAAATGCTAGTAAATCATTCTAAACTAGCGACCCGCCCTCGCTTCGCTTCAGTTTATATAAGTTATCTGTAACACTTGTACATAAACCATAAAATAATCTAACCGATGGTGGAAACCGCAACAAAATCCAATGCGTGGTTTAGAAGGAAATAGCAATTATATAGACGGACAAAGGCGGAAAGCGAATTAGTTTTATAGTATGTAGAGATAACTGCCCTTTTCTATTCTCATCTTTACACTCGATTCCTCTGATGATGCTGGTGTTAATGGGTCGCGATGATAACATACCATCAGGTGACTCGCTTGCTCGTCTGCCTCCTGTCTCCTATAGTGGAGCGCCTGGGGGTTTTCACCTCGGATTAGAGTTATAGTGAATGAATTAATATGATTGATATGGGATATGGTTTTTTAAACTATAAATTGCAATGTTTACCCAAATTTTTTTTGTGCACTTTATTTTTTCATTGTTTAAACAAATTATTATAAAAAAATAATGTTTGACCATATATTTTCACTTTAAACAGTAGTTTTTTTTTAATTATATGTTAAATCTTACCTGAGTAGACATCTAGGAACATTTTTCGAAGATACCTGTGTATAAAAATAGCAGTAGGGATCTCGAACCGGTAGAAAAACATGGAGGGGAGAGCGGAGCGACAGCTGCTATGTACAATGGAATTTCTCGGCTAGGTTAGTTGCAAGTAACACGTGTTCTGTGAATATTGTGCTTCTATAACAGTGAAAATTTGGTTTTTTAGTGAAAAATTCGTGTATATTTTTGTAATGGAAAGTGTATTGGAGACGACGTTTTTATATTGAACTATTACCAATTCTTTTGTATTGCTTAATTTGGTAAGTGATTACATTGAAAACTACAGTTCATCATTTAATTAATTAAATAATAAATAAATCAAAAATTAAAGATCAGTTTCAATAAAAAAAAAATATATAATAATGAATCAAATGCAATTAATTAATTATTAATTGTTTTTTATTAGATTTCGAACAATGGATAAACCAACGGCTAGCAGCATGGCTGATGAAAATAGCTGCATAATATGTACGCACCTGGGTTCATCTTCCGAAACAAATTCAAATTTAGGTGAAGTGATAAATATTAGTAGAGGAGTAACCTCTTTACAAGCTGCTTCAACCGAACGACAAGATGGATTGTTACCTCATCTACAAACTGAATTTGTTTATGCTCATTCAAGTTGTCGACAAAAATATATTGGTAATAAAAAGTATATTGGAATGTATAAAAATAAGGTCCGTGAAAATCTCGCATACTTCACCTATTATACAGATAGATGAAGTAGAAGAAAATATTTAATGTAGACAACAATGTAATATATTTAAATAAACAGATTTTGTACTAATATTTTTTTTTCTTTTCATTAGTCGTAATAAATTACCTTATTTTTTAAAATGTACACAATAGAGTACGTTTCATTTATAATTAAACTGGCCGAGAAATTCCATTGTACATAGCAGCTGTCGCTCCGCTCTCCCCTCCATGTTTTTCTACCTGTTCCAGATTCCTACTGCTATTTTTATACACAGGTATCTTCGAAAAATGTTCCTAGATGTCTACTCAGGTAAGATTTAACATATAATTAAAAAAAAACTACTGTTTAAAGTGAAAATATATGGTCAAACATTAATTTTTTATAATAATTTGTTTAAACAATGAAAAAATTAAGTGCACAAAAAAAATTTGGGTAAACATTGCAATTTATAGTTTAAAAAACAATATCCTACGTCGATCATATCAATTCATTCACTATAACTCTAATCCGAGGTTTTACGGTTTTGAATGCTCCAGGCGCTCCACTACTATTAATAAAAACACATTCCATACCTGTCACCATATGAGATGTCAGTACAAGGACAGCGCCTTATTGTTGAATATCGTGTTGACTTTTTCCGTTACAGCGTTTCCAATTTAACCGGCACATGAAAGGAGTCTATGTGGGAGCGCGATTCGCGCTGGAGACATTCGGAATCAAGGACGATTAATCCGGCCAGTCGAAAACGAATGCGAATGTGCGTAAATCGCTGGATATATGATTATTCGTTAATATACACCAATATGCTGTAGGCATGGATAAATCTCTGATACGAGTCAGTGATTTCGCTTGAATAATATTTTGTAAATAAGATACAAAACGGTGATATAAGAGGGTTTGTTATGACAAGTTTCATAAGGCATTGCTTACTACTACGTACTATCAGCCCAATGGAACCCTGACCCACCGTAGAACGGTGTCACGGTGACATTATAAAAGCATTTGATTGACACTTTTTACGACTTGAATTATAACGTTCGCCTTTGTACATTACTTTAATATTTGTATTGTAATATTTATATTTTTGTGCAATAAAGAGTTTACATACATACATACATAACGTCACTGTGACACAGTTCTATGATGGGTCAAGGTTCCATTTGGCTGATAGTACATGCATTTTACATGTGATTATATATGAGACTCTGACCCCACTATCAATAGTTATTTGTTATACAAGTGGGGAAAGTTGTATTTTACCTGCGAGTGTTCATTTGAAACACAAGCTAGCGAAAGGATTATAATGATTGACCACGAGCGAGTGGTTCAAAAATAGAATCCTGAGCGTAGCAAGTGTTTCAAGACACGAGACGTAAAATAACTTTTCACTACAGCGAGGAAACTAAGAAAAGGGTTTGCACTATAAGCTCAATTCCGCATTTTGCACGGTTTCCCGTAATTCCACAGGTGTTAATACGTCTTCATCACTCGAATCACTCATTTTTAATAACAAAACAAACTAGAAAAACATGCGAATATTTAACGTTGACGGCTTAATAGAAAAGTTTTGACGTAAGTTTATTTTTTATTTTTTCGGATTCGTTTTGTTCGCACATCGACTTATTTGGACTGTCAGAACATTTATCCGTTTTTAAAACAAGAATGAAGGTTAATTTTGAGTGCTGATATTTATGAATTAAAATAAAGTTGTAAGTCTGTAATTAGTGTTTTTTACTCGATGCAATTCATTAATTGTGATGTTAAAAATTCAGCACTTTTAACGTTTTACGTTTTGTTAGCTGTCAAATATCACTTAAGCTGCCTTCAAATGTCAAAACTCTTTCTTCACATGTGGATAAAAAGCGATTTCCCTTCAGGAATCATAAACAAGCTCAAATAATTTTTGATATCAGAGATTGTTTACACCAGTGTGCGTTGAAGGGTTGTATTGTTGTTTTTGTGTGGATCCCGAGCCATGTGGGTATTTCGGGTAATGAGAAAGCTGACCAGCTAGCGATTGAAGCTGTGCGTGACGGCGATATCTATCCTTATTTAAATTATAGCCATGATTTGGCAAATTTGCCCAAGGTATACCTTTTTGAAGCGTGGAATCGACTTTGGGCCAATAGCACCAAAGGTAAATATTACCGACTGGTGCAAGAGTCCATTCCACGTAAACCGTGGTTTAGTAATCTGCGTTTTTCTAAAAAATCTACTTAAATTTTGTGCAGATTACGTCTGGGTCATGTTTGCACCCCAGCGCATTTATATAAGTTTGGTATTGTCGCTGAACCTTTGTGTTCTTGCGGGAATTATGGGGATGTGAACCATGTTTTTCTCTCCTGTATATTGTATGATCATACTGAGTTTTTTGCCCAACTCCAATCCATTTCCATCCCTTTTCCTACTTCCATCCACTGTTTATTGCATTATAATTGTTATGATGTTTATAAAATACTAACAAATTTTATAGAGACATATGATATTAAAATATGATATTTGTAATTATGTATATAATATGTTTTTTATGTAGAATCCTAATCCTTCCTTTCCTATTCCAAATTCCGTAATTTTTAGTCTTAATTATGTTTCCCTAACTTTGTAATTGGCTAAAAGACATCAAAGCCATTAAAAAAAAAAAAAAAAAAAAAAAAAAAAAAAGCGATTTTCTCAATAGATATCAAACAAGCAAAAAGGGCTTTCCGAGCTAGTGAGATGAAAAAGTATTTAGTTCGTGTTACGTCAAAAAATATCCTGTTCGGGCTCTAACTGTCTCAGTAGTCCTGACAGTCCTAACCCTGCTCACATCCACCGAGACTGTCGGTATTCATAAGTCGTTCAAGTAAAACAGAAGAATAGCAAAGCTCGCCTGCCGCGGCCGACCCATCCAATTTGCGAAGTTACGCCTTCTCAGCGAGAAGTTTTATACCAGACACAGAGTATCCCGTGATTTTGGCGGCACACGGCGAAAAGTAAATGTGAACTGGAAACGTGCGAGACGCTCGTTTTTTTAAATTCATCTAGTACTTAAATTGAAAAAAAATGTATTCTTTATAAATAAAGGACGCTTACTCCTTCTACGCTTGAAATAACTCAAGCTACAACAACCGATTTTCTCTACATCGCTGCAATTTCGTCTTAATTTATATTTCCTAGGTAAAATGAAATAAACATTAGAAATATACCAAACCGAAAAGCATGTCGGACCAAGCTCAGTGTAGGATTCCGAAGCCGGTACTACAAACAAATAAGAACATACGACAAACTTAACTTTGCCGTTGGAAAACTGTTATTACCATTCATCGACATAGGTCGCGGTCAGTTTACCAACACCGCAAATAAGTTTTCGGTAGGTATAAACCTTTAAACCGTGTGTAACTCAAGAAACACTGAAGTCTACTTAATAGTGATAGTTTTCCTATTAAATATGCGCATACCGTTATATGCGCTTTCATTTAAGATATTTTTCAGATTTTTAGCATTTGTGGTTTGGCTGTAGGGGGGGATGGACCACTTGACTTTCAAAATGTGGTTATATATTTCTAGAGCAATGTCGATTGTCGAATCCAGGACCGACAGAAGGGTCTTGTGTTGGCGTTAAACACTTCCGACAAACGACTTCTTACCGTATTGTACAGTTTCTAGTACACGAGGCATGTTTTTTGTAGTAGGTATTATGGTATTAAGTTGCTTTAATAAATTAATACTAGCTAAAAACGCGTTCATATCTAAGTAGAATACTTCTCAATGTCTCTGATTTTTTAAATATACATGAAACAATACCAAACGAGATCACGTTCTCGTTTTGAAACATAATAAATTGTAATAATGATTAAATTATGTCAGTAATTCAGTAATTCAGTTTCATAGTAGTAGTAGTATTATGATGAATGGAGGAGCAGAAATTACGCGACTCACAACTCAAAAAATACGCTCGTCTGGCTTCAGCCATAAAATAACCATAGTCTGTTTAATGAACTTTATCCTTCAAGAGAGGTCAACATCATATTAGATCAAATTAATAGTTCCTCACCGTAGCAGTAATTGGAAAGCACTTGTACACTCAAACACCTACAACTCCCTACGGGGCCACACAGTATAAAGCTTGTCATTTGGCTTTTCACTTTAATTTTTCAACTTACAACACTTTGTATCCCATGTGCATTTTAGGGGTTACCATGATTACATTGCACTCAAGTTTCTGTACTGGTTTCAGAACAACAACAAAAAGATGGTTCATCATTGTTCCAACGGAAGACCAGCGCTGGTATTAACGCCAGCGTAATGCTGAGTTGGAACCATTTTGTGGCAACAGGTATTTTTGTCTATGTCAGGTATGTTTACTTGTGGGAGGACCTTGTGCAGGGTCCGTCCGGGTTGGTACCACCATCTTATCCATTAACCTACCGCCAAACAGCAGTGTTCGCATTGTTCTGTTCCGGTTTGGGGATAAGACAGCCGGTGAAACGACTAGCATAGAGGCATTCCATCTTAGTCCTCAGGGTTGGCAGTGCATTTTCCACTTACCATCAGGTGGCCTGTGTGCTAGATTGCCTTCCTATGCCAAAAAAAATAAAAAAATGTCACGAATAAATATGTTTTTTCTTTATTTTTTTCTATTAAGGTACAGCTACATTGATAACAAAAAACTCATGATACTACATTGTTGTTTTGTTTAAATCTTGCTTTGACAGAACAAAATCAGTGAGGCTACACAAGATCCTTAACACTAGCGTAAACGATATACGAAAACTGACAAATTGTATGGGATTGACGGAGGTGACGGCTACATCTGACGGCCTACGTCAATCCTATACCTTTTGGATTTCTATAACGAACGCCGAATGCATTTTGTATAGGGCGTCAGATTCGACGTTCGGGTGATATTGTAATCTGTCATTTTCTACTACCAAGCTATTAGAAATATCGTGTTTTGTTTCCTGCTGTTCGTTTTTTTTCCAATATGGTTCCAGCAGAAGTGTTGCAGGGCTGAGCTCGGACCATTTCACTCATCTGGCATTAGCTCTGCCACGTTTTATTCACAGATGAGACTATGTTATCGTTTAAATTCTTTATTATTGTAAGCCGTGTCGTTTTGTGGCAATAAATTTGTTTTCTTGCTTTCTTTCTTTCTTTTTAATTCTCATTTGTTAAGTTGTTTTTTTTTTCTTTTGGCATCTAGATATTAACAGCTTTCTAAAAAAAAATCGTTCTTCCTGGATGTACAGTAAAACCACAGTACTCGGCTGTCAGTCTCTATCACACTTTATCTGGTCAATCAGTAAGTATAATGGTTATGGATCACCACCAACACCTTACTATTAATACGCTGTTTTTTTAACTTGTTTCAACTTTAATTGAAGTCGATAGATTACAATATCAAACAACAGTACGTGTGTGCTTTTCTTGTATTAACCATTAAAAAAATATACCGAACGGCATATATTTTTTAAAGGCAAGTGACTTGGGTGGCGACCGTCCCTCACTCGCTTCTCGGTGCAAACACGACTCGGCGCCATTAGACGCACGTTGTGCACATATTTCGCAATTTCCGCCGCCAGCTCTCCAAACTCCATCTTTTTCACTAGCAGTAATCTCGTAAAGCTCTGTTTGCCCTGTCCCCTGAGCGTTGAGAGGCGATTTCTTCCAGTTAACTTATTGAATTTGCGGCACGCGACATTGCGGATTGTGGGCAAAAGTTGTGTTCGCATTATCTAACTGGACACGTGGAAAGTTTCTCATGTTAAACTCGGTTTGGTGAACTCTGGAGTGCGAGTAGGCCAGGGAGAAGCGTCCACGCGGTTTGACCCGACCTGCTCGGTGATTACGGTTGTTAGATAAATTACCGAGTCGAGAACATTCCCGTGCTCGATTAGTAAAACCGAATGTTTTGCAATTAGCTGTTTTCGAAGCTCCCTCTCCCAGCGGTCAGCAAAGCTGGTATTTGTAAAACAAGCAAAATTAATTGGAAACAATTCTCGTATGCGCCATAAATAAATACCTTTACAAAGAAAACTGGCACTTAAAATTCTTTTGAGTTCATAGAAATAGAAATATAAACATTTATTTGACGATCACATGTAAAAAAGAAAGCTGAATAAAAATTGAACATCAAACAAAGAATGGCAACACAGAAAACAAGATAAACAGTAAAGAAAAGCTGTAGTTTATATAATGCCGGGAAAGAACATTTATTTTACTAGCTTCTGTCCGCGACTTCATCCACGTGGATTTCGATAATCGTTACGCCCTTGGGTACTTTTATATTTTCTGGCATGAAAAGCCCTGACGATGAAGAAATAGATGTGTTGATCCAGGGTGTAAGCTATTTCCATTCCAAATTTTATCAAAATCCATGCCCTAACCAGTCAAACGTTGTGTCAAACACAGACAAGTAGAGGTAGTGCTAAATTGTAAGCTAAAAAATAGTATAATTTACGAGTACATGCTGGTGATCGAACATATCGTAAATGAGTATTTTCTTCGCATAAGGTTACTTATTTACCACATATGTACATACTTACCTAGTCCTCTATATTTGGATTGGACGAAGGCGGCCCTGGATTTCTGGACGTTGGCTTTAAGGGAGCACAGGACAAGGCGAGATTATATTGACAGACTACTCGAGTCTCGATACGTTCGGAGCCCGATTGCGTACTTAAGCAAACGTATGCGTAGTTCACTCATGAAATCGGTACCTACTGCCCAAACTAGATTTGGTTTCCATCTGCTACCGTAGGGACACATTCGTTTATATTTATACAATCCATTTAATTTTGTTCTTTAAGTAAATATAAATTACAAATAAATGTCATAACAAATATGTAAGTTACTCCCCTGTTCTTAATTTTACGTATACTGACGCAACCAACAATTTATTTGAGTGGTCCGGCGGCGGGGCGCGCGTTTGTGGATTGAACAAATTAATCCATAAGTTAAAATGTTTTCAGGCCAAAAGTATTTATCTATTATCTATATTGACTGTAGGTATCGTTTTTGCTTTCCAGGAAATATATTTTCAAATCACAATATACCTAATTTACATAGCGATAAAACGACGAGCCTAATCCCGTAATTCTCGTTTGAAAGCCGGCTCTTGCTGACTCGGCCGGATCTAAAATCGCTGCCCCCACAGTTTGAGGGCCGCCGTATATGCCGATAACCTACATTCAACAGATTTATGATATTACTGAACAGAAGTAATAAAATTAATTCTTATTTTGTTGTTTTATTTTCTCTCCTTCACAATTTAAATGAGTTCTGAGCAAACACTATCTTTTTTGACCTGGGGTGTTATTATGACATAGCCATAGCTGGGCATTAACTCGTTAATCCGTTAATCGGTAATTAACGAAGTTAACATTTTGATTAACGGATTAACTTTTAAGTTAACTTTTTAAAATTTTAACGGACACGTTAACTTTCGTTAATATGCAGAAGTCCGTTAATCGTTAATCCAATGCCTACTATTTACCGAACGGCACCGCGGCGCGGCAAGAAAAACAGGTTCAGACAAGTATGAAACGACAAGTGCAGGGCGGCGCGTAACAACGATGATGACAAGGAAGACTTTTTTCAATTCTGTCACTCAGTCTATAGAAAAACCAAAGAGCTCCAACTCTTTAAAGAGTAAAGCGCAAAGTCTCGTTAAAATGTGGCTGGGCATGAAAGACTCGTTCAAAGATGCTGCATTCCTCGGGGAACAGATATTCATAAATCTATTCATTAAATACAATACTGTTATACCCTCAAGCGCTGCAATTAAACGACTGTTTTCCACGGGTAAAGACATTTTAACTCCAAAACGAGCCTCGCGTTCAGACGAGAACTTCAACATGTTAATGTTCATGAAAGGGAATATGCACCTTATGCCCTTTTGTATTTTGTTTTGTTCGTATCCTGTTAACTTCCAGAATCCAAACCAACAGGTTTTATAAGTTCACTAACGCAACGATATAAAAATGCATTTTTTTTACACATATTAACGGATTAACGATTAACGTTAACTTGCGTTAATTCTTCCGAAATGTAACGCTTTAACGTTTAACGAAGCTAACTTTTTTTGTAGGGGATTAACGATTAACGAAGTTAACTTTTTGATTAACGGTGCCCAGCTATGGACATAGCTATGCAGTTCAGTTTACGCTGAGAGAAAAAGACAGAGCTATATTCCTGATGTAGCTCTGTCCTTGACGCTCGCCGTAAACTGAACTGCATAGCTATGTCATAATAACCCCCCTGATATCGTATCGTCAATGTTTCGATGTCTTTTGTTTACTTGACAGTAATGGCGTGGCGACCGAGTCAAAAACAATACAATGGCACTTCAAAAGCACCATGGTTCACTGACAAAATAAATTGGTCGCTTCTAACAAGATTGTGATTGTCGTGCATAAGCGTCTGGATTCCATACGAGCCTAACAAGACCATAGTTACATCGTCTAAGAACATCAACTAAGATGTTAGTTGAATCATTAAATAAATTCGCTGTTGTTACTATCAGCTTTGGTGGATACAACTATTGTATTCATTTTTTGACAACTTAGAGTAAATGTTTCTTATTTGGCTCTCATTTTTTTGGGTGTTACCATGTTGAATAAATAATTATCGAGACGTGCGCGTGAGATATTTTATAGTACTCTAATTATAAACGAATCCTTAAAATCTCACAAAATTCAGAAGCTTCAAGATTGTCATGATATTGTAGACAATTTTTATAGGTACTTTTTATTATCAAATAAGGTGTCGCCTCTCTACTCCATAAGATTAACTTGAGAGTTCCCGCAGACGTGAACTTCATTGTCGGAAAAATAAAATAAGTATTGATTATTCCCCGAACCAGCACGTGCTATGCGAGAAACATGTTTATTAGGCGAGCCTGCATACTTTGTAATAATAATGAAAAACTGTCAAATATTGATCAATTTTGATGAACTTTTAGGTGCATTAATAAGTGCTTTCTAAAACACACTATTCAATGTTAAACTCGTTCTCCTCTTCAAGTGTATTACCTGTATAGGTATACCTTTTTAGATGGAACATTTTGTGTTTATATTTTTGTTAATAATCTAGCTTTTTACGTAAAACTTTTGTAAATTACTGTTTATTTCTTAATAAATAATTAAAGATATAACGCAGCTTAGAAGCGCCTCAAAAGAACTGTTTCGTAGCCTGTGGGGGAAAAAGAAGAAATGAAAAGTAACACACATAACATCCGCTGAAACTGGAAATAAGCCGTTGTTCAGCACGCTTCATTAGTAGTAGTAACGATGTGGATATCTACTACTCGTAGATATAATCAATGTACACTGGCTTCGCATGACTTATTTTAAACAATATATGTATTTACCTATATTGGTAGGATACAAACATTTCTACTTTAGAAATAATATTTCATTAGTACTTAAACTAAACTTCTTTTTTTTATATTCTGCAAGCTAGAAAAGGATTTAGAAAATGATGATATTGGAAACCTAAAAACATCAAAGAAGTACTGTATAATATAAAGTTTGCAGTGTAATAAATCGTAGGAGCGCGCAGTAGGATGTGATATAGACTATCTGTAGATGCAAGTTTTTTCATAAGGAAAGTCTGCGCTTATTAAAAGTTTCAAATTTCAATTTAACTTTGCATATAATTAAATGAAGACTAAAAAATAAACCAATTTAATTAAAAACAGCGATGCTGGCATCCAACTGTTCTGCTTCTGCCGAACACTTCAACTTCTAAACCTTAATTACACGATTCTAGGCGAAAATTCATTGAGATACAAGTGGCTGAGAGCTAGCCGGTAGAGTAAATTACAATTTGTTCCCCGGGCTGAAAGTAAATAAAGAACCCACGGCCGGGATGGCGCAAATGACCTCCTTAAGGCGTGAAATTAATCTATTTGGACCGTATGTTTACTTGAATCTCTCGCAATGATACGTTTGTGTTTGCTCAGTTGTGATAAAGGCCGAAGGGATCGTTTAATTCGATACGTTTATTCATTCAGAAATGTGTTAAACCGACATCTTAGAATGTATTACGTCTAGAAATGTGCCGTCCTCAAAAACGTCTTGGGAATTTGACGGCACATCTTTAAGTGTATATCTCTAAATGGTGAATATAAATTTATTTACTAGCTGTTGCCCGCGAGTACGTCCCGCAATTTCATCCAAATCCCTCCAGCCATTGCAGCATGAGAGGTTACAAACAAACACACAAAAACTATTTACTCATGCTTAACTGTTTAACTTATTTATAAAGCTAATTTGGTACTGTACGTGATTAATTACGACTAAGTTATACTTTTTTAAGGATCCTGCTCCTTGCTTGTCGCCAACACCAAACCCGGGACTTCAAAGAACTAGCCAGCTTCCAGCAGCCTACGTATTTCATAATAAATACTGCACTCTTACAGTTTTAATTAAACTCCGTCAACTTTTCTCGCTGACTCATTGAATTTGCATGTTTGTACGAGTAAGTGCTGCGTTTAGAAAATTACACTATGGAATACCTTAGCAAATCTTTTAAATCTAACGTTGTTATTCATTGACGACGTTGATACTTGTTATGGTAGAGCCAGTGTTTACACATATTTCACAATATTTCAGTACATTCCTTTCATGTCGGTGAAATCTAACAATAGGAATTTCCATGAGAATAAAGCACAAATTATTTAAATTGAGCATCACAAACAGAATACAACTAGGAAAGGAAATACAAAATAAATATTATGGCCAGACCATTACTTGAAATATTTATATATATATTCAAATTAATTAAGATTGACACTAATAAAAATACTATAATAATAATAAAATGCTTTCAAATAAATATTAATTATTTAAGCCATACTAAATAACTACAATAATAAGTATTAGATAGGTTCTAAAAGAAAGCTTTGAAAACCTAATTACACCCAGCAGTTAAAACAAGATAAGTATTTCTCAGGAAAATTCTTTACCTAATTCAACATAAATTAAAATAAATATTCCCTTGCCTCCGCTTTTAACAAAGAAAGGCAGGATCACAGCAACATTACAATTTGTAAGTCACAGTTTAAATATTGCCTATGTATGCACTTGCTGGGTAAAGCTGTTGTATTTGCTTTCCCACCCTTCAGTCAAACCTTTACCAATACCAATAAAAAATCCCTAAAACTTATTCTTACTCGTGCATGCATTAGTACTCATACATACACAATTTAGTACCCGATAAACATTACCCTTCTTGGGAGATAACAAGCCTAAAAATAGTAACAGAATTTGACTTTATCAACTATATAATTTCATCGAAAATTCTGCTGAAATAATGGGATCTTCAGGATATCATTAACAAACTACGAAGGTTAGGGTCCTGTGGCCACAAAACAAATTAACTGACTGAGAAATGACTTCCGATGTAATGAAAATTCTGCGTACTGATACTCATACTCATACTCATTTATTAACAATATTATAAAATATTACATGTCAAAATAGATTAAAATCAATTCGATACAAGTGTACAAAACAACACGTGTACGTTCCTTGAAAGGTGTTTCGATAAATAAAAGCTTAAAAACCTGATTGCATGTTCTGATAATGTCGTCTATGTAAGTTAGTAACCAGGTATACGAAATCTTTACTTATTTATTTTCGCCATATTGCCATTTTCCTAAATACGTACTCGTACTAGTAAAAATCAATACCCTCCTCCTTCGGCAGTCGGTACAAACAGATCCATCCAGTAACACGCTGCATAAAATGCCGATTGAATCCCATTTCCACTCACTTCGCAGTACCTTGACAATGCACGCCGTATGCACATGCACTGTCGAGTGCATTCTCCGCGATAGCTCATTAGCTCATTGTGCAGACGGGGACTGTATCCATGACAGCTGTAGGCATAGTCATTAAACAAGGAAAATTATGCCTCAGTGTGCCTCTCTCTAACTTGTGTGAAAAGTAAGAGACGCAGTGAGAATTATGTAGGAAATAAGTCATTGCTACACTCCGTGGAGTTTATTAATGACAGCTCATAACGATACTCGCTTAGTTTAATCTTTAATCTTGTAGGGTGTGAGGAGTTAACTTGCAAAATAGAGCGAGTGAGGGAGCAAGTTAGCCTTTCCCAGGCTCCATTGACTTTGGCTAAACCGATTACTGTGTACATTCCTAGATTTTGTCTGAATATATCGTATCAGACATAGTAAATGGCAAAAGAGCGACATGGAAACTGTTGGTAGTTGGGCAACTGATGGAGAACGCCTCTGTATCTGTAGTGATTTATAAACTTGATATGTCCATAAAATATAATTGAGTAGTTAATTCGATCTAATACCTCTATAGTATTCAAATACCTACGTAATTTGCGTTTGTTTGTAGGTATTTTTTTGTCTGTAATTGCAATCTCGAAATAGCAATAAGGTTTTTTGGAGAAGACTCGATCTGCCTACTTGCTGGATTCACCTTTGAGAAAATTCGTCTTCCGCAGGCGCTATATTTTATGAATATTTTATTGAAATGCGTAAGGGTTATTCTGAATTTATCCTATAAAAGTTAGACGCTGTTTTTACTTTCGACCGCCCCAACCGCCCGTCACAACGTTTGACAGCCGAGTCCAAAGAGTGGGTCTTTCTTAGAAGGTTACATCAGTACAAATGTTTGTATAAACCAAAATAATTAAACTCGTATGAGATAACATTATCAACCTTCGTTTGTGGCCGAAGTACGTATGAGAATACTTATCGGAATATTGACATACCCTCTATCTACATCTAGGGACTGGAGATTTGCGAGCGTTTTATGCATCGAACTCAAACAGGCCCGTTAAAGAACAATTAAGGCGTTTCAGAACGGTGGCTGCTACCCAGTTAAAACAAATAACGATATCCCAAGTGCAAGCTCGTGTCTAGGATATATGACGCATAATGATATCACGCTCGGAAATCAATAATGTGATGCGATCCTAACGTCCCCGAATCATCGATACAAATAAATATCTATCACTTTAATATGCAAATGCTCTGCGTCTGTTTCGTCCCTCATTACTCCTGATAGCATACCCTAATTTGGGGTCAGAAGAACGATTTTATCATATACCTACATCGTGTGTTTTTATTACGTTTACGTTTAATATCCAGAGGAGACCATTTATTGATGTTAATTTATTGGGTACATTTTCTTATGCATAATTTATTGCTACTTTTACTTTGAGTATATGTGTCCTTAAGATGTCTGTGGGAAACCGAATAAATTATAGACGCAAGTTAAGTATCAGAAAATAAATTTAGTAATATGTAACATTTAATAGTAACGTTTTTAAAATAGTATTTGGCCGGAAAATTTACATAGTTCTTTGGGTATGATAAACATTCGACTAAAAGAGTACTAAAAATATTAAATCACCAAGAAAGGAGTGGAAGCAGTGTCGACTGTTTCCACGCCACCATGCGCAAGCGGGCAGTGTGCGTCACTGGCGAGCCGCGTAAGAAACGAACACAAGGGCCATATGGTAGGTGGGATCTAAATCTTCAGGTAGGCAACTTTGAAGACGACGTTGAAATGCCTCTATGCCTATCATTTCATAGCTTGTCTTATCCCTATATTAGAACATAACACTGCTGCTTGGCGGTATATAGGTTAATATATATAGGTTTTACCACCACTTATACCTAAGTTTATCAGGGAAACGGTCACATATTGGTACAATTTCCATATTTGTACAATTCTTGAAATTCATACCCAGGTAGCTAAAATCATTTTTATTTTGCAAAAGTAGGTAGGTTAGGTTCGTTAGGTATCTTTAGATGCCCGAAGGGCAAATCGCCCAGAACTAGGAGCCCTGCCACAGGCAGGGTTCCGTCCAATAGCAGTGGATTTATAATTTGTACAAATATGGAAATTGTACCAATGTGTCCGAAGCCCATGTCATCCCGTGGATTTCGTAAGAGGCGACTAAGGGAATAAAGGCTTGTAGTACTATTAGGCGATGGGCTTGCAACCTGTCACTAATACGTTGGTAAACATCTTAGCCTTTTTGTGCAGCATGTGGTAACAGAATTTTCAACAAGTTTTTAAAGTTGTTGGTAATTCTGTAGCTCTGCCTACCCCACTCTGGGATTACAGGCGTGAAGGTATGTATGTATGTATCTCTTGTTATTATTTTAAGTACACACGTGTGTTCCCCAGCAGTGGAGCACACAACACACCACCTATATTATGCCTCATGCCCGAGTGAAAAATGGGAAGCCGTTATTGCAGTACAAGTTTAAATCATGAAACAGGTGGAGAGTTCGCCCCTCACAAACAAGCGCGTTTGGATCGTAATTCGTCGTCAACAACAAAGTAGCTGAGTGGCTCTTTTCGTTCCCCTTTATAAACGATTTATGATTTTCGTTTCACAAACAGCTAACTTGCGATATTTGGTCATCGTAATCGCAAAGTTATTTTTCAGCGACCTAACATTTTAGTTTTAAATCTTCATGCTGTTTTTTAGACGTATCTTCTTCACATACAATTCCGCGTCTACCTGTCTGTCTGTATACATATATTCGCCATCCTCCCTAAACCACGCTGGCCTGTGACGGATTATGATTAGTGATGGGCGGCTTGTAAGATTCAAAAGTGAAACTTTCACTTAAATATCTGCAATATTCTAAAAGTTTCAAAAGTGAAAGTTTCACCTAAAATTTCATGTAATATATTGAAAGTTACCAAAATAAAATCGTTTAATTTCTGAAAATTACTAAAGTTTTGTAATGAAATGTAAGTAACGGAAACTTTTCATGAAATTTAAATGAAATTCACTTGTGGCAGAATCATTTCATCTAATTATGTAACTTTCAGAAGCTGTAATTTTCGCAGTTAAGAAAAGTTTTGTAATGTTTCAGAAATCGCCCATCACTAATTATGATCCAGTTTTCACAATCAGATAATTTATTCAATTCTGGTTTATGTACGGATGTAACAGAAAACTCACTTGAACCGAAGCGAAGCCCGGGCGGGTTGCTAGTCAGCTATAACGTACGAGATACAGGTTTTATAATTTAAAAGTTCATACGGGGTAAACTAAATAGGTACGCTCGAGGACAAAGAAAAGGATCGATCGAAAAACCAACGGCTATAAATGATTGAAAAAGATGGCAGACGTCAGAAAATAAGTACGAACAAATCAATTTGTTCGGGCAAAGTAAACTTGATTCAAGAAATTTTATGAATTTGTTCCATTTCATTCACTTCCTGAAAAAGTGATAAATGTATTTATCAACATTTTTCACTCCACCAATGTTTTAAAAGATTTGTAAATTCGAGCATACTGCAAACAAAGCTCCTTTATGCCTTTCCAACAGTGAACAGGAGAATACAAACTCTCAAGTTTCGAGTTTTATCACAAAACTTCAGTGTGCGAGTAGGTGAACGTTTCCAAAACATTTTGTTGGCCCATCTTGCGCGGATCTACACTTATCTCTTACATAATATCACAATGTATGAATATTCTCTGCTGGCTTACTTTCTTCAGTTGCAATGCATTACGTAGAAATTTTTTTTTTTCTATGAATATTTTAATTCCTGTAGATTTCTATTCATACACTCAAGATCAATGAAAACGGACCACCAGAGAATGCAAATTTGTATGAACCGTGACCCATTTTCACTGCTCGTAAGTGTATTTTATAATGTAGAAACACCTAGTGATCCCGTGATGTATCGACAGGTTATAGCATTACTTACGTGACTTTGAGAAATGAGTTTTAAAATGAATTCCGTCCGCGTGGCCCCGGCTCGCAAAGGAAATAACTTGTAGTTTTACCTCCATGTTGCTGCACTTTGTGCACTCTAAAGCAATAAATACTGGTCACGAAACGTACAAATTCACGTGTACCATGACCCGTTTTCATTGGTCTGGAATGCACGTTGCTGGAGATTGAAGACGCGAATGTTCCACTTTTAAGATTATCGTTAGAAATATTGACAACGGCGTAGACACACATTTTCTGCGAATCGTCCTCACTGTGTTATTTATTTGCAACTTATGCGAAAGTGGCATCTGGACGGACCCTGCACAAGGTCCTGGGTGAATATTTGAAGATGTAGGTACATATTACGCGGCGATTGGTAAAGACCTATTTAAAATTGTATTAATCAATACAAAATCGGGTTTTATACAAAATATGACATTTGTTTTACATAATATTTTACATAATATACTTAAATTTCAAATATAAATATTATTAATTTACACAAATATATGTCAAATCTCATTACTAGCCGTGTCCTAAATCCCAAATTTGAACAGTCTACGTTAAAAATAATACGTTTTTATGCTGAAGATCGTATTTTTATGCAGTCATTTCTATAATATATTAGTGGTTTTAGTGAACTTCATTAATTACACAGCTTAAAGAACACTTTCAAATAATTTGTTATCGCTTAGAAAAATGTCCCAGACGCTAACACTCATTACCGTTTGTTACAATGAACGCATCTAAAAAAAATATTTCGCGCCACTTAGTTGGTCGTACGATCAAAGTGCCGATCGATAGCAGTCCGATGGCAGTCCGCGTTGGCGAATGAAGTGAGTTGCACGCGTTTCGAGTGATTTGGCGCCGAGTTACATCGATATTTCACCGGGCAGCACTCGTTTGGTACGATTTTTTTCTCCACACCATTCGAGATTTCCTAGATACGTTTTTAAGATTTTATTATTAAATTTATATGCTAAGATATGTGCGATTGGGTCGTATTTGCCTTGCTATGCGCCTAATGTTGTTAATTTTATTTGATTATCCTCAACGGCGACAAATGAACTAATATCTCATTACCATTTTCATAATTAACGTTTTTTACCATTTAGTTTTGACAAACGGTAATGAGAATGTTGAAATGGTAATGAGAATCAACATGATATTTTATTTAACTAACTATTTAACGAGTATTAATTTATAGGTTTCAGTTTCAGTTTATTTATTTCTCAATATAATGTCATGTATAAATTGCATAGTATGTCAAATTATAATTAGTTACATTGAGATCATCGAAAAAAAAGAAAATAGAAATAAGTTATGGATGTCATCTATAAATTTGAAATTAATTTTACAAAAATACATCTCCACACGGGATCGTCATATACATCATAACAATAATAAATAAAATAAATTATATTGTCAACACTGAAATAAATAAATTAAAAGTCAACACAAAAGATACATTATAGGTCAATATTATTTAAATGACAATAAATATATCTCCACACAGGATCGTCATACATATAACAATAATAAATGAAAATGAAATAGGAGGTAATTACAAAATTTTAATTAAATTTCTACTACTTAACTGAACTTCTTTTAGATGCCGCAGAAAATAAAAGAAAAGAAGAAATAATTATTATGGATTATTAAATTATAAATTGTTATACTATTTTTTTTAAAGTAAATCATGGAACCCTGTATTCTTTTTAAAGACGATTCAAGAAAATATTATTGATTTTTTTGGAATATTACTTCGCCGTTGTTCTAATTACCATTTTTTATATTCCCTTGGAAATATTGTTATTTCTCACTACCATCCACCATTTTTTCCATAATTATCCTTACCATTCATACGTACTAATTACCATTCACAAAATTCTCATTACCGTACGTATTATTTCTCACTACCGTTCGCAGAAAAATTTAAAACTGAAAAATATAGATATATATTGGTGTAAGTACTGTCCCTTTTGCTTTTTTTCATATTAATATGTTAACTGACAAAGTTAAACCAATAAATATTCACATCTGAGTCGATATTTCGTTTTTTTTCTTACACCCCCAATATGTTCATCTTCAAATATTCACCCTCCTACCACCCATTAAAGAAATTCAATTCATTCTTAAGAATTTTGCTGGCATTTAAGCGAAAGTGTCTAAGGCATTTCATCAAGACGCGAGTATTTTAGAGCATACTCGTATTTCTCAGTATTTAGGTAATCCACGACAAACGCCAAAAGATCATAAAGACAATTTACATAAAATTTAGTCCATTCTTCGAAGAGGATTCGCAACCAGCAGTGAGAGGGTTTTACGCGCGCACATTAGAGGACATTACAGCGACCACAGATCAGTCGCGAACAGACGTACAAACGTACACGTACCTACAGACGTCGACTCACATAGAGGCTATACACGATGCATAACGCAAACGGAAACTATAATCGAAAACTGAGAAATTTCATGGAATTGTCATAATGGCTCGATGCGACCCTCTGGTAGCTTACGACAATCCTATACATTTCCTATAACGTTGACGTTCTCGCAAAAAACATGACTAGGGCCACAGACGTAGATGGACAGACGTCAATGTACCTAGACGTACAGATTTAGTAGAACGTTTTTTTAAATTTTGATGGAAATCGTTTTGTTCAATGGTCAATCGAGAGTTGATACACATCCGTGATAGAATAGTCGGAAAGATACTGAGAACCGGTTCGTCTAATTAATTTTGACGTTAAAACACATTGTAAAAGCATGGTGTAACCACTGGATCGCAGATGCGCTGCGCCCGCCACTCGCGGCGCGTCCCGCGTTTACTGAAATAATATTATTTTTCAAGCTGTTGAGTTGCTTTTTATTTGGGGTTCGGGCAAATGAGTTACTAAGCACCGATTAATCTTAAATGCGGAAACGTCCATTACTATATTTTTTGTTTTAGCTCTCTCTTCGATGGAAATATTAATTTAAAATGGCTGACTGACGATTCCCATTATTGTTCATTTTGACTTTATGCATTTTCAGTATAGTTTATACTAAATACTAAACATAACCAAAAATATACGAGTACACTTTGGCACTTAACATCAAATGCCTGCCAAAGAAAAAACAGCCGCATATTCCGCATCCCACATAGTCCAAATGTTTTCCAAATAAAAGAATACACCATACGTGGACGGTCGGACGGGCATGATGAATTTATTAAAAGTCCATTTTGCTATTTTGACGACGGATCAACTCGGTTCCATCCCACCCACTCGGGTCAACTAAACGACAAAAATATAGACCTCGATTTTGTATGTATATGTATAGAGCAGAGCCCTATTCCACTCGGTAAACCTATAAAGCTTTTGACACGTTATCGTATTGTCAACGTTATGATAGCTCTTATTTACTTGACAGTAATGGAGGCCGCGTTGAAAAAATAGAGCCCACGCTCTCGACAACTAAGGCCGTATCGTAAAAAATCAATATGAATTCGAAAAACAACAAGAATAAAAAGCCTCGGTTGTTATTAATACATGAATTAGCATTCAATGCTAGGAGCGCTAGCATGCATATCCAGTATGATTTAAATGTTTCATACATAAATGTCGCTATTCTTTGTCATAAGCGGCCTGCACACGTAAAGTTCGGTCCGTGTGAAACGCCACGCGCCGTTCCAATCTTCGTTCCGAACCGTACGTGTAAATGCAACTGTGATAGTAAAATAGTAAAAAATATACGACTCGGAACGAAGATTGGAACGGCGCGTGGCGTTTCCCGCGGTCCGAACTTTACGTGTAAAGGCTGCTATACTCTTGCTAAGACTAGAGCGGAAAAGAGCAATACAAAAATCAATCGGACACAACCGCACCGCCAAATTTCAACGCGTTTCTGCGAATCCTGCAGAAGGTCGTAGCCCTGTTATATCTAATCGTAAACCTGCAAAGGTCCTAGGCTGATTGAAGCCGATGAGGTTAGGCTTCTCGTGGAGCGCATCAAATCCTCAAGTTATCCCCCTTATTCCCAATATCCGTCGAGCGGCCCGAGCCTCGGGGGAGGCGGAGATGTACGAACACCACGAGCCAAGAAACGTTCGGATGTTGTGACGTCATAGCGTATGCCACTCAAGTAAAGGGTCTGCTATAGTATGTATTTAAGTGGTATTTATGGTGTACTTGCATTTGTCAGCGTATAATTGTTTCTTGGTACACTTGAGGTAACAGTATGTATCATTATCAGATATACCTATACCTACCCTGAAGTAATTAATTCAAACCCGATCGTACCTACTACTGATACACTATTCATGTTATTAATGTATAATCCTTACTGAATGAATTATTAATTATAGATTAATATAAAAATTCCTGAACTACCCAATATTTGCATAACCCATTTTCACCTTTTACAATTTAATTTTAACTGATATGTATACATACTTATTAATTATTTTCTTTTGTAGGCGCTAAGCTTAGGAAGCACAACAAAAGAGATACCATTAATGTGTAAGAATACGGATATACACTTCTTATATTTTTACTGGCTTTAGATCCTTGATTAGAAATGAATGAATGAATGCTGCCAGAAATATGGGCAATTCAATATTATTAGAGCAAAAAAACATGATAATATCTATGTCATCAGGTTTTGTAACTCACCATCTATTTTACGACGTTATAAAATATTGCTTTTGGCATGTTATCTTATAGTCAAAGTTTTGTTAGCTCTTATTTACTTGAGTTAAACACATCAAAGACCACCTAGAACAGAGACCCTGTAACATGCATAACACGTCAAAATCAATATTGTATATCGTCGTAGAATGGAGGCCCAGCAAATTTCAGAGACCACCGTGTATTATTTGCACCATTTCAAATACTTTACATGCTTCTTACAAGCAACAGCGAACGGACCCTTAAAGGATCCCAAGCTCAAATTGTTTGAACTCTAAACATATCCTGATATTCCATTTGGTATGTCCCGGAGAACATGTGTAGGTTCCGCGGCGCCGCCCCACACCTCGGGTCGAGGTGCTTACCCCCGTTTACAAATCTTATTTGCGCTCGTTCCGATCGGAATTCGTCGCGGCGTCGGTATTTTATTACAATACATCTAGGTACTGGTTGTGGTGTCTACGGCGAAAATCGTTGCGAATTCCCTTGACGAGATCTTTTGGTATTCACCACATCGGGATTATTTGAATCATCCATTGTTACGAAACGTGAGAAACGCATTAGATAACATATTTATTATTATTTATTTGGGTACTATCATATCTCTCGTAGGTATTTTTTTGGTATTTTATGCATCGGTTTTATATTATGCTAGATTGAGATGATGACTGAAATGACTGAATGACTGTTGAGTTTGTCCTGGCGCTTCTTTTTCTTGTCTCAAAACGTACCTCACGTAGGTACCTACCTACTATGTTATTTTATTGGTTGGAAAGGAAAACAAAACCACAGTTAAAAATATTTTAAGACAATATACCGGAGAGAATTTATAACAGAGTTTTCTTACTCAGAGGATCCGTGGCCGTGAGCAAGGTGGGCTGCAGAATACAAATCCAAGGTGCTATCTTGACCAAACCTGTTAGATCTCCCACAGTATTTTAAATAACGTACATGCCCTCCATGGCATTTGAATAAAGGAAATGACAGGGGTCTTACGTGGGTGGTCGCTGCACTAGCCCCGAGAGCCAACCACCTGAGATTTCAATTTTGCAACGCTGAATATATTTATTCGGATTTCGACATTTTCTTTGTCCATGTCCAAACTAATGCTATACGAGTATAGAAATGAACATCTAAATGACAAAGTCGAGTCTCCTTCGAATAGGTTATAGTGTTGTATTGCCCAAAAGCATTATCGAGCATGTCATTCGTCAAGTACAACCCTACCGTACCTACCAGGCCAGGGATGTTTGGATGCCGATTTTTTCACATCCGCGGATGTGAATGCGGATACGAAATTTTGAACGATCAATCAAGAATCTTATTTGCTTACTATACAATCACATCACAAGTATAGTTACCTATCTTTTTGTAACTTCTTTATGGAATAAGTATTAAACTGTAACATAACGCAAAAATCAAATTTCAGACAAGACGGAAGATTTCGAGACAATCCAATTAAGGTAAAACATATCAAAAAACTTTTTACTCATTTTATCATTCAAAGTTATTAACTCTATGTTTTTTAAATAAGTAAATAAAGGAATTTTGTAATTTATTCCAGTTATCTTACTGATTAACGTCAAGAATCTTTCAACTACCCGACGTGATGATATATCAAAGCTGTATTTCTTTGGCGAGAGCTTAATCCTTTAGAGCGGAAAACATTTCCGCTAAAACCTTTTTTAATTATTTCAGAGGTCAACATTTTTTTACTTCGAAGACTGAAAACAAATCTCTGTCAAGTCATTATCTGACGTATTTTTCATAAAATAATAAAATAGAAATTCCGGTTTCATATTAAAATTATCTCTTCTTACTAAGAAGGTGTACAGTAGACAACAAAGAGATGTAATCACGTTTGGACCTTATAACAATGCAATTAGGTGACAAAGTGGATACTTTGAAGTAGACTGTACATAAAGTATGTAGGTACAATCATGTGATATGGTATTTTGTTGAGTAACTTCATATTCGTCTTGTTAGACTTCTGTACCAGGACGCCAACGCCTCCGCTGTTCGTGTGTCTATATGTCTGTTAGCGGGCTATATATCATGAACCGTAATACGAGTAGATACACAGTTAAAATGTTTACAAAGGGTGTAATTCTATTACATCTATAGCAACAATTTTTTTTTTTAAATTATGGCCCCACACTTGAGTGTAACGGAACCCTTTGTGTGCGAGTTTTAATAGTACTTGGCCGGTTTTTTAAATAAGCGTATCGTTGGGTACTATAAATACGAATATTTACGACATTATTACAACGAATAAGATATGTCGTGTGTTTATTCACTACGTCTGTAGGTATAATATATATCTAGTCTGGCTACTAAGCCCTCTCTGACCCCTGTTTCATGATAGATAAGTTGTCATTAGTATGGCTCGATGCTAGATTATCTGTCCGGATTAGCGAACTTATCCTTCCCACGCTTCTGGAAGGGCAAATGGAATTTCCTCGAGTCTTAGTAACAGCGCGAAAGGATTTGTTTTATGATGTGATGTGTGACTTAGTTGCTTAGACGTTGCTTGTTAATCGTGGCGTATTTTAATCATAGTTAGGTACGTCATCCATTACCGGAGCACGACTAATGTCCAAAAATAAAAAAGTTTAGATGTTCAAAAATGTCCAATCAGTAGTTTGTAGATATCTAGATACTACTAGATACTGCCTTTAAATTAAAAATAGTATAGCCACTATGTACAACTTAAACGTTGTTTTTCAGGGCCTAATTAGAAATTACTTGTTTTTACCATATATTTCGTAGTGTTTACCGATTTGTGACGTCATAGTTCAGTATCAATTTGTATTACTCCCATTTTTGACTTTTGCAGTGCTCGGATTGCAGTTGGTCTAATAGGTATATATACCTACATTTGATCCTTACAAAAAACTGTATCGAATGGCAACATATAATTTTTTATCAATTTAGCCTATTATAATGCCTATATATTTTTTATATTATTATTACCTACATCAGTAAAATAAACAGACAATTGGGTACGTAAAGTTTTTTGAAGGGGTGTATACTATATTTTTATTTTTACTCATTACAATTCTTCTAAAAAAAAAATTTTAACTTCTGGTTTGACAGTTCTCCGAGCTTTGCGGCACTATTCGCGTTACCTCAGCAGAAATGATAATTTAAAAAAAAACGGATTATGACATAGAACACATTCAGTGCGAACCACCCGACGCGACCCATTGCCTGGCGGGTTTTCGCTACATAGCGGTATATGTTGCTACAGTACAGGCTACAGCGCTGAACTCGTTGCATTGCTCGCACCAAACTTATTAAACTAACTAGACTTACAACACCACTAAAATTAAACTTACAGCGATTACAAGTTAATTGTCAAGGGACATTACAAAAATGTTACGTCATAAATATCTCCGAAGTGTTTTTTGAAATATGTCGTGTTTTTTGGAGGTGTTCCAAGCCACGGTATCGGCCGCGCGCGCCAGCACTTGGCCGCGTAATTCACAATTCAAACCTTTTTAATATCAACTGGCGGGAGATAAAGAGCATTTCATTTGACGGAAATGCGATAGTATTTAAAAGGTACACGGAAAGATCATGTCTAGTCCCTTTAAAAAAATATTTTATCTCAAAATATAGAGTGTGCTAGTATATTGCAACTCAGTTGCAGATATAAATCTTAACATACTAAACTTTTTTTCATGACAAAATAAAATGATAGGATAAATAATAAGCTCCCATTCTTAATGTAAATAAATAAATAAAAATAAATATTACGGGACAATTTCACACCAATTGACCTAGTCCCAAACTAAGCTCTAGGCTTGTACTATGGGTACTAAACAACGATATAAATACTTACATAGAGAAATACATACTTACTCAAATACATAGAAAACATGCAAGACTCGGGAATAAATATTCGTGCTCAACACACACATATCTGCCCTGCCCTTACCGGGATTTGAACCCAGGACCGCTAGCTTCGTAGACTTCGTTGGTCACTACCAACTAGGCCAGCGCTTCGTCGCGCCTAAAAATCAATTACAGCATTCCAGTTTTTAACCTTTCTATCTAGATTGGTCGCTTTTTGGCCTACCTGTGTGGTTGCCGGGTTAGAATAGTGCCACTCCATGTCTTCCCGTGGATGTCGTAAGAGGCGACTAAGGGAATATAGGCTTGTAGTACTATTAGGCGATGGGCTTGCAACCTGTCACTAATATGCTTGTAAACATCTTAGCCTATTTGTGCAAATTGTGGTTACTGAATTATCAACAACTTTTTAAAGTTGTAATTCTGTAGCTCTGCCTAGCCCACTCTGGGATTACAGGCGTGAAGGTATGTATGTATGTAAAGTTATTTATTTTAACATTAGCGTCAGTACCGCAGGTAATACGTAGAAATATAGTTAAGTAAGAACCGCGAAGTGATTTTCCCGGTTAGTTCATATTACGAGGCGGCCGGCAAAACGAATAAGTATTCTATTTTCTGATGGAATGAAACTCAGTTGAGAAGTAAATCAATACAGCGGGTAGACCGCGGCGGCATAATGGGTACGTCGGTAAACGAAATTACTTATCGAGAAAAACTGTTTGCTGAACGCCTCGAATCAAATCTCTCACTTCGAAGGGCGAATACCTATAACCTGAAATGGGTCAAGTACAGTAAAAATGTGTTTTTTAATACTCATTACTTAAACGACTTTCCTTACAAGTCACATAAAGAACTTGGCGTGTTTTCATAAATTCGTTTTGGCGTCACAAACGTAAGAGTAAACTGTGAACAATCAATTAAATGATATCGGCACCCGGCAGTATTGATGTAGATCATGTTTATTAGTAAACTTACTTGAAAATAATTAATTTTCCACATTCAAGTGTAATTTCTTCGCAATCATTTTGTAAGTATAAATTTCAAAATACGTCATCATTATAATGATTATTTCGCATTGTTTGTCTTGAATAACATTTCTACATCTATTCTAAACTATTTTAATTTGAATTTGAATTTAAACATTTCTATCTAGAGCGTTGATTTCACGGACGCGAATCGACGGTCAAGATGTGCTGGTTTATAGAGTGAATTGCATATTTAATTTTGATCATTGGCTACGAGTTAGTATCAAAGAATTATATACGTAGCGGCTAGCTTTAGGCGAGTTAGGTTAGGTCGGACTAAAACCACATGAATCTAGTTAATTTCAACATTATTGGCCGAGGTGAACATTTATTGACAACGTTTTTAATATCGTGCGTAATAATGCGTCTAAATTTGCTGATATGACCAAATATTGTTCTTAAAGGAGACCTTATACGCATACAAACCCAAAAACGTATCGAGTATTATTCGATTAGCCATTCGTTACCCAAAAGGCAAACACCGGATATTTCGTGACGCCAGAATGCAGAAAATGTGTTCTGTTTTATTAGAGGGCCCAATAAATTCGGAACGTGAGCGGCTGAGATAGGGTTTCCATTTCGTTGCATCCCCCATCGCCTCGGGGAAATTGAAACCAAAAATATAGTTATAGAAAGTAAATTTCGTGTCTATAACTTTAAGATTGTATCAGGTTTAGAATAACACGAAAATACTGCTTAGAGTTTTTGCAGTAAGTATCTAATGATAAAGATAAAAAAGATAAAAGAGGTTTATTCAGTAAGTAGGCCGCACGGGCATTTTTACACGTCAAAAATCTACCAGCAGCGCTTCGCAAGTCTTCAATAGACTCAGCGCTTAATAAGAGCTAAGACTTATTTAAGCCGCTTTCTTTTGTCTCAAGGTGTTGGTATTCTTAAACTGTGGTGTAGATGAGCCGAGCAATCTTTCACATAATATTTGAGTAGGACAGCTATAATGTAGCTAATTGACCGTTAAAGCCGTATGTGTATAACTCCTATCGATAACGCCATTCGTTTTCCCTCTCCATACTTTAAAAAACCCACGCACTATATCCGTAATATGAGTATCAATGCCCATTGCCTATTCGATAAAAAGGATTCGTTAAACTAAATCAAAGAGCGATTTTTGCGCTTATTATAATTAACTAGCGACTTGCCCATTCTTCGCTTTGGTTTATATGTGTTTTTCACAAAAAACTACATAAACTAAAATACACACATTTTCTAAAGAAAGTACCTAAACATGAATGTAAACCGCATCACAATCCACTGCGTGAAGATAGCGACTTTATTTTACACTATTTAAATATTAGACATACATACATAGATACCTTCACGCCTGTAATCCCAGAGTGGGTTATGCAGAGCTACATAATTACCTACAACTTTAAAAACTTGTTGATAATTCAGTAACCACATTTTGCCAAAAAATATTCAAATATTAGACACTAAGTAATTAATAACTAAAGCTGAGTAGAACCTTGCAGTGCCTCAAAGCTATAAGTTTTTATTTCGGAAGAGTCCTAACAAAACCTAAATGATGGTCCCTTCGCTCGACGGAATCACGTCGAAGTATACGTGAAAAATGATTCTATTCGGTCTATTATTTGGTTCATAAAGAAGTATTGCACAATGGGTTGCGTATTGAATGTAATTCCATATCTCTACGTATTATACTATATTATAAGGTAAAGGAAAGGGAAGGGAATAATAAAGGCTTCTAGTACTCTTAGGCGATGGGCTTGCAACCTGTCACTAATACACTGGTAAACATCTTAGCCTGATTGTGCAAAACGTGGTTACAGAATTATCAACAAATTATTTAAGAGTGCTTGGTAATTCTGTAGCTCTGCCTACCCCACTCTGGGAATGAAGGCGTGAGTTTATGTATGTATGTATAAGGTAATTAAGATAACGAGTGAAAGGCTTCTGCCAGTCCTAAACCTGATAATATATTATAGCTTTATAAAAGAAAATTATTTACCGCATGGTGTTTGAGTAACTCACACTGCACCTACTGGTTATTTTATACAACCTCATTAACGCCGAGTTAATTATAGACCATCTATCTAAGCCTACTCTCCTTCATCAAATTCCTTTTTTTTTACTTAAGGTAAGGTACCTACCGGTACCGGTAATTATGCTCAAAAACTTGTGTTTTTTTTATAAATCGGTCAAAATAAATATCCGATAATTAAATGTTTGATTAAATTAGAAAACGAAACAAGTTTGGTACCTAGTTAATTTCAATGTGATTTATTATCACAAAACATATACCTACATTGGAACACGCATTTTTTTAAATCTAATTGAGGTACATACATACATACATACATCCACGCCTGTAATCCTATAGTGCGGTAGGCAGGGCTACAGAATTAGCTGCAACTTTAATTGAGATATATGATTAAAAAGCAAAAAATCGCCTTCAAAAACTCTAAAAATAACTTTTTTTAAAGTGGTCAGTCAAACCGATTTCGGCTTTTGGTTAAAATATTGTGAGTCGCCGAATTCAGTTGGACTGACCTATTACCACTTTAAAACAAGTAATTTTTTGCGTATTTTAAATCTTTTATTTTATTTTATACTTTTTAGTGATCACAATAAGCTTTTATTTAGTCCCACTTCTTAGTTGATATCAAAACTTTGAGATATTTCAAGCACATCGCAAGCAACTCCGCGGGAAAAATTAATGTCATATTAAAACAATTAAATGTTCTTCTTTATAATCGCTCAACTATCTTAATAGAGATATCTTATCGCCACCCTTGAAATAGGTACCGTTGAGGAGTTTTGTTGGCCATCTGAGGCCTTCATCATCGGTTACACTTCACCAAATGATACTTTCTGAATGCAAATGCTGAATTTGTTATTAAAAATAATTAAATTGCTATATGTATGCCTATAATATGTGAGGAGTTCCTTCAATTCCTCACGGATCCCCTCATCAGATTCAGATTTGGTGACAATGGGACCACCTCGGAATCATACTCTATAATTGTCTGAGAAATCGGTGTACATACATAAAAAAACATACAGTGGAACGTATGACCTCCTCCTTTTTTGAAGTCGGTTAAAAATACCATTAATCCCATACGGGATGATAACTAATATGACACATACATTTTAGGGCTCATTTGCAGTAAAAAACTACAAGACAATTTTGAAAAAATACAAAACAAGGTCTATTTTGATATCTTAAAACGACTATCGCAACGTTTGATGAAAATAAATAGCTTACCTTTCATAAAAAAACGCAACGCAGTGCATTGCAAAATATAAAAAAACATAAGGTCATTTATGATGTGCGTATTAAACATTGAACGATCTGGATTTACTGCACTGACATAACATCGCATCAAAAAAGTTACTGCTCAACCGCAATACCTTTCAAAAGTTCCACGTCGACAACAACCACGAGTTAGCAGGTTAGCATCAAACTCCGACAGCGTTTTATAGAAATCTTATAACTTCTCCGTCCCTTCAAAGAGCTGCTTCTAACACGGGCCAGAATAGATCTGTCGCAGACACGTATTCCCCATCCTGGGACATATTTTGCAATTTCATTTCCCTCGGGAGAGCACCGACACGGTTTATGCGACACCTTATTCTTTACGGAGCTTAATATTTTTCGCTCCTGTGTAATCTTGAGTCCTGTCCGAAGCGACGTGCAATATAGATTATACTTTAAAATGGACCGAGGCAAACGGTGCTGAGATATATTGGAAGGATTATGTCGTACGAGTTTTCTTGAGAAGTTACTGCGAGGCGTTGAACCCGCGAGTTGTTAGATTGCTTTTTACAAATGTAGCTGTACGCAGCTGTACAATAAAGATATTACAATTAGTACTATCAGCAACACCATCTAGGCAATCGAATTTGGAATAAAAACGTAGGTACTCAAAACGTCTGATGTAAAATTTTAGTCTCCTAAATATTGACGGTGACTATAGCACAAACTTGGTGCAATTTAGTTAGATAGAACATTCTGAAATTCTGATTACATTAACATCTACCCTATCATTCAGTTTAATATCCGAACAGCATTCCCGTTCAAAAACTTAGTCATTGAGCCGTCTATAAACTTCATCGCGTAGATTATTCACTACTTCAAATGCAGCAAATATGTGGAGCGTCGAGACCACTGCAGCACACGCCATAGCTAGCCTGTCCGCTAGGCTAGTTCAAAAGAATAATTTTAGGGAGTATTTTTTGCTGCGGCCACTGGCCGGTCGGCTCTCGCGTTTTATTGCACACTATTCCGGCGAATAAACGCGCCTGGGGGGGTTTAATGGACCGGCCAGGGGAGGCAGGTGGCCCCCACTCTTTCACCGCTGTATTCGATGCGAGTATTCAATATTTTTGCGTGTGAATTGCACCCAGGCTCGAGGCTAACCACTAATCAGCGGACCACGATGTATATATAGCTTTTCAGGACCACACATTTTCTGATAACCCCCTTATGTTTCGCAGATTGCGGTACCCTCTTCCATTCTATATTCAATGGTGATCATACCTATTTACGTATTACGTATGAGGTTTGAGGGAGATAGGGAGGTTATAGAGAGCACTTCAATCGGCTGCGTGTCCGCAGGATGTTATTTTTAATAGAGTATCGTGACGTTAGTGCCTACGCAGCTATAAAACGTTACGTACACTAGTTCGTTACTGTTTTTTAATAGGTGACTTATAGTGAAACATGGAGCAATAAAACTACGTGCTAAACGCTGCGCTGAGCAAATTCAGAGCAATTTCATTTCGTTTTAAAACAGTTGCGTCAATTTTCAATTTTTTTTTTGGGAAAAATTTCGCTTGAGCGCGTTCGTTTAGTTCAGGCTGTCACATACACTCTGCAAGCAGTTTTTGGGTCGTACACTCGCTTTTTGCAGAGTACGTAAAGTATTTTATAAAAAATTAGTTCCGCGCAACAAAGCAACGAGACCGTCAAGTAAAAAAACAGCTCGTGGTATTTGCTTTTATTTTCCGTTAAACTAAAGAAATATAACGATCATAATTAAATCATTTTAAACGTGTACAAACGCTCCGGGCAATTCCTTCTTTATTAGCTACCCGCAACTGCAGCCGAATTTTCATACAGTAATTATTCTGTCCGTGATTAATTCATCTCTCCAACCAGTCCTGCGGCTGGGTTTGAATTACGTGGTAGTAATTTCACGGCGTTACCGAGTCAAATTAAAACAGTGAGAATTTAATTAAATGTGTAAATGGGCACTTGTAAAAATCGCGGCGGTAGGAGCCGGCTCGAGTGCGCGCTGCATCCGACTCCGCTCGCTAGGGCGAATTTTATATTTAGATTTAGGTGCCGGCACCGAGCCTCACTTCATTCTTTTGTTGGGCGGTAAAAGGATTTTGAATTCAAGGCATTCCAGGGCCAACCCTTTTTTGGAGCTAGGGCGGACAAGGAACGCTTTTGATTTCGTCATGTATCAATCTTTATGTACGATCGACTTCAAAGATATATTTTCATTTTTATATCTTACTCCATTAAACTATACGTAGATTCTAATATAAACATATCTTTGACGTCGAGTCAGCCAAAAACGTGTTTGCAAGTTAATCATTCGTCGTTGCTGCTATGGAACTCTACCTAGTTGGTTAATAAGTTCTGATACTAAGGGTGAGTCAAATAAAACTAACTTATACTCATTTTTAATTTCAATATTTATTAAAATTAAAAGTTTAATAAACGTTAATTTTGAAGAATAAATAATCATTCTTGTTAGTTCCCGCAATTTCCGACACCATCTTTTAACATTCACAGCCGGCATCGATAAAATTACGCATGACTTTTCTGTACACTTTTTGAAGACGCTTAAAAGTTAGTCTTATAAATATTTAAAAACTTCCTATCTCTGTGTATGCTTAGAGACCAAAATTATATTTCTCAACATTACTTAATTCCAACTTATGAAGCAAGAGATTCGGGTGTTTTCGTACCTATTTTAATGGGACATTGACCGGTGTACAAGCGGATCTTTAGTTGCTTGGAATACATTTGTATCAGAATTCAAAGCTACAAGTCTGTTCAATATGTCACGCACATTTGAACTTTCTACAAGAACTCTTACAAAAGTTGTGGCCGTTGTCAGTATCATCGTCGTGCGTGATTTGAGCTATGATTTTCTCGTCCGAAATGGATAGCTGCATCAAATAATTGCAATCGTTTTGAATACATTATTTTTATTTTTATTCTACATTAATCAAAGCTTTGATTAATATACATGTTTATGCAAAACTGTTTAAGTTATTATTTAAATTGTATTAGATCTCAGTAACAGAACTTATTACCCGACTAGGTACATCATATCATGTTCTTCCATATTGATTTTAACGATTTTTTAAGCATTGCCGATCCTGTATGACGGGAAACAATACCCTCCTAACTACAGTTTATATCTGATAATGTATTTTAACGACGTCTGATAACGAAGTAGTGCTCCCGGCGCGCGCCCGGCGAGTCAAATAACGAGTAAAAAGTGGCGCGTTATTCGCCCAGTTCTGGCAATGGCAGCCAAGTGTAATATGATGTACTTACCTTTGTGCGCGTTTGGTTTATGTAACAGTGCATATTCAAAGGATCTAGCAGCAATCGTTTCATTTGATATGAGTCAATGAATTTACGAATAGGATAACACATTTCAGCACGTGCATTCTCAACCTGGGTTGTTATTCTCTTAAAAACGGTACTCGGTCGGTCGAACGAGTGAACGAGTAAACGCGCCACACCGGCGAGTTTAAATATTCCCGTCAGAGCGCACAAAACATAGATTAGCGCGAGCATTCTCAATTAGGCAGCAGGGCTTCTGTCAAAAAGATCGAACGTATTATGCTGTCTAATTGAGAATTCGTGCGTTTTGTGTTCACTCGTTGGACCGACCGAGCGCCGTTTTTAAGAGAATAACAACCCAAGTTAAGCTTAAATTTTGGTGTTAATATGTAGTCGAATCACAATTTACTCGTACACCTACTGCCGTACTCAAAGACATTTTAAATACAATTAGTTCCCTTTTTAAAGTCTGAGTGCAGCCATTAGTTTGGTGTTTTGAACGATTGATCTACAAACGAAGTCTGAAGGTGGCCACAGGATCTCTGGCATAGGTGTGTAATGACCGGTATAACAACTTTTGATATATTATTGGTCGATATAACGAGTAAGGGATATAATGCACTCTTGGTATAACTATATTTGGCATATTCTGATATGATCTAACTATCATCAGGTATAATGAACTAGTAATATAACGACTATTAATCTAGCAGTAATATGGTATAACGTATATGTGATATAACTGTGTTCGATATAACGCTCAAGCGGGTATAACGTAGTACTGGTATAATCTGGAATCCGTAACTATTATCGTACTCTGGCATACCTACTCAACAGACAGAATATTTATAACGTTGAATTCTTGTCGACAAAAAGTTTTACTTAGACTGCAAAAAAGTACGGTCAAACAGAAAAAAACATAGTCTCAAATAAAACACTTAACCTCAACCTAGGAGCTGTTTCAAATACTTGCTTTCAGACCTTTTTTCTTATAGGTACTTTCTTGTAGCTACACCCGACCTTTATTTATTTTGAGAAAAATATAATCAAGTCAAACCTACGCTGTGTCGCGCACCGTCTACCAACGCAAGATATAGAATATTCATAAGGTTTCATATCCATCTTGACGCTCGTACACACCAAAATTGTTTCTAGAACTGTTTAATTCCAAGTTTACTGAGTAGCTTTACATCAGCGCTAATAAAACGACACGGCACTCTATTCTCAACAAAACAATGTACTGTTGTCTTCGATCCGGATAACGCAGAAAACCCAACTCTAGGTGCTTAAAAAGTATTGAATGTAAACTACACTATAAGTAGGTAATATTAGTTAATTTACAGCGCAAAATGGAAAAATAAGAACATCATAAAACATAATTAATGTCTCCATTTGGGTAGACTTGCGTTTTTAAAAGTGATTGATGAAAAATGGACTTTTACAAATTTCAATGTTACACGAAGGTTGTTAGCTTATTAGTTAAAAATACAAATAGTTTGCTCCCTGACTTCAGTATTTTGATCTCGTTCAGACCTTAGCTTAGAATAATAACACATGTATATTACACAAAGGTTTAGACATTGAAGAGAGAATATAAACCAGTCAAGCGCGAGTCGGACTCGCGTACTGAGGGTTACGTACTGCCAAACAGTACCTAGGTATGGTATATTAGAATTCTATCACACACTTGTAAATTTTAGTACTTGTGTATTTTTTTATACTTTTTAACGTTTTTTATATTATTATACTTTCTTGAAAAATGGTTTCCGCCGTAATAACACGTATTCTGGAAAGCTCTTTAAAGTTAGCACCTACGGACGGACCTCATAGGCATATTATTAGGGTCCCGTAGGGCTCCCTTTATATAGGTAAAGTTTTTTTTACAATGGTAATGAACCCTTAAAAACATACCTTTGTAACTGTTGGGTGACGGACCCAGTAATGGACAAGGACCAATGACGGATACTTGATTCTAATTTTACAGAAGATAACGTTAAGCATTTGTTTTGCACCAGTCAATTAAGGGCCGTATGAAATTTGAATTATGAGTGAAATGTCCATTAATGGTGCCTGTCAGCTAAAAGTGTCCAGCATTGGTGCCATCACCGCGCGTTAAAAATGAGTTGAGTATTTTTGATTGTAAATATATCATAAAGAACGCGCAACGAACAGGAATCGATGTACATTCACTCGGGCTCCACACTGCTCCTACAATATGCAGCCTGTAACGTGTGACCTGGTTTCGAGGCACTAACTCGAACCAAATTGTGCATTTTTTACTTTTTACAAGCTTGTCCAATGCCGTTTGCCACGTTTGAAAGGAGACGATGTAACGATGTAATCAGCTAGCAGAAAGGCGCGCAATAAATTGGTTCCAAATTTATGGGTGTTCTTTGGCTTTATGCGGTCTCGAAGTATTTTCAAAATACTGAGTCCGTTTACTAAAAGGGCAATTCGATAACAGATATTAAATATGAGTAAAACTAGAGGATCACAATTACTAGGGTAAGGTACGAATTTTGTATTGAACTACGAATAAAAAAAATAGTTTTCTCGGTGACGGTCGGGGATTGCTTCATTGTTGGGTAATTAGAGTAATTAGTAGTCAGGTAGCTACTAATTAGAATAAGAATAATTGAAAAAAAACGACAACGCAGAATACATGCTATCTTAATATTTTACGTAAGTTATCAAAAACGCACGAATCATTTATCCATGGACCCGCGCACCTCCAATATCGATCCCTCATAGTTAAAAAAAAAACCCTGTGCTTAGCTAAATATTCCTTCCCCATTACCTTAACCCCTTATATTAACAAGGAAATGTACCCAACTGTCTGGCTCCGATTTGATTTATTTTTATATATGTTAGAGAGTAGGTACTCTAAAATAATGGACTCGTATTTCTTTTTAGCTGCCCAAACTCAACCTATTCGGAGAAATTGTCCTCCAAAGTACTAAAATGTGACCAAAACCTTTAAGTTCCGTAGAGTGGCTTGATAGTATGTTAGAGAACATGAAAAAATAATGGACCTGTGTTTTGTTATTTCAGCTCAAACTTATATTTTACAAAAAAAACTGAAGTGAGTGAAACCATGAGAAGAAGTATGAAACTTTGAAGGTGTTTTTTTTTAATCTCTCTACAGAACTTAATGGTTTTGGTTACTTTTTAGTACTTTGGAGGACAATTTCTCCGAATAGGTTGAGTTTGGGCAGCTAAAACAAAATACCTGTCCGTTATTTTAGACTACTCTCTAACATACACTCACGAGCAAAAAAATCGACTCAAGCTGCACGTTTGGGTTCTCCGCCCAGTATATCTTGACCTATTCAAAATATCTTGAAAAAAGTGGTATCAAATGAAAGCTGATAATGTAACGATTTAAAAAATAATAATTTTCAGTCATGCCATTTTCCACAAGTGACAGGAGCCAGGTTTTGCAGAGATGCATGAAAAAACAAAAAGAAAAGAAAAGGGAAATCGTAAAATAAAAGGCATTTTAAGGAAAATAAGGTTTCATTTATTCATTAATACTTCGTTTTTCCACCCCTGGCCCTTATCACAACATTCAGGCGGTTTTTCATGGATCTTATCAGCTTTTTGATAAGCTCCTGGGGGATGGCATCCCACACCTCCTGCAGAGCTGTCTTCAGCTCCGTAATATTTGAAGGAGCTGGATCCCTCTTCCGAATCTGCCTTTTCAGGTAGTCCCAGAGATGTTCAATAGGATTCAGGTCCGGGCTGACGGCTGGCCAGTTCATGGTGGTAAAGCCGACCTCGGCAAGGTAGGCCCGAGTGATCCTTGCGGTATGACAAGGGGCATTATCCTGCATCAGGACGAACCCCTCGTCATAAAAACGGGCGTAAGGAACAACATGCTCCTCAAGGATGTCAGTGATGTACCTGGCAGCGGTCAAACCACCGCCACGGCCCCCACCAGGTACGAAAACGAGCTATGTACGCACTTCGATGGAAATGCCCGCCCACACACTGACGAAACCTCCGCCATAGGCAACTGTTTCCTTGAAACAGCATTGTGCATACCGTTCTCCTGGCCTCCTGTAAACTCTTCCTCGTCTGTCACAGCCATTCAAGCACACCCTGGACTCATCACAAAAAAGAAGTGTGGTCCATTGATCAATGGTCCAATTTTCGTGTTGACGAGCAAATTCCAGGCGTGCTTGGCGGTGACGCGGGAGCAGTCTGGGGCCCGTGGCGGGTCGATTTGGGGTCAGGTTAGCTTCCTTGAGTCTTCGTCTTACTGTCCACTCACTGGCAGTAACCCCTCGTACATCCCGAAGATGCTGATTGACAGTAACGGCGGTCTGGTGCCGATTTCTGAGAGAGGAAGTGACTATAAAGCAGTCATCCCTCTCAGATGTGCACCTCCGGCGGCCAGAACCTGGTCCTCGTGTCAAGGCCCCAGTCTCCCAAAACCGTCGGTAAACTCGGGTTACTGCTGACTGGCTTAAATTCAGCTGGTCAGCCACGAAGCGTTGGTTGTGTCCCTCTTCCAGCAAGGCCACGCACGACTTGGGCGGCTTCAGTCATGGTGGTATCCATTTTCTTCAGGGTTTCCGAGTAAAACCTTACCAGCAGCAGAGATGTGTAGCGGTCAACTTCTGATAAGTGACTGATGACATTTCCCCCTCCTACCCCATATTTATATGGGTCAAAAGGGGCACACCCCGTACGTTTCGGAACGAGTAAATGATCCACATATCGGGAAATAAGACATAACTTGGAAAATCCTGGGCGGATTCCCAGGATTCTTGTTTTTTTTTAATTGTTACATTATCAGCTTTCGTTTGGTATATTTTTTTTAAAGATATTCTTAATAGGTCAAGAGATACTGGACGGAGAACCCAAACGTGCAGCTTGAGTCGATTTTTTTGCTCGCGAGTGTATATAAAAATATTATCAAATCGGAGCCGGACAGTTGGGTACTTTTCCTTGTAAGAGCTACATTAAAATAGGCTTGGGGCGGCTGAAGACGAGCAAGTTGGAAAAACTTACGGGAGTTAAACAGCGAGCACTGCCAACTCCACCGTTTGTCGAGACACTGAAAAGTTGAATCGAGTGAATTTAGCTGATCAACAAATCGCGTGAGTTGTTTCGAAATTAATCCAGTTTCGTTCTCCGCCTTAAACTTTGAACTTAGGTTTATTTGCAGACAGTTTTCTGCGAATTCCTTTGTAGAAGGTTTTATAGGAGCTAACTTGGTTTACAAGACTAACCACAACATAACTTGCAGTAAATCAGTCTTTATATTTAGTATTATAGAAGTTATATACAGGTATAGTCAAGGATATTGATTGTACATCAGTTTGACATTCCTAAACAAGCCCCGACTAATGACACGTGGAAAATATATAACCAAATTCCTGGACTGTACATGAATGGTTATAAAAGAATTTAAGAGAAATCATACGAGACGTGAGCTAAAAATATACGTCATTTTAACCTTTAGGTTGAACACGTACCGTACACGTTGAACACGGCACGTCGTCACTTATATTTAGTCAAATGGACTCTTTGAAAGTCGCGTCACTCAACATCAAAGTACCCGTCGCCGAAATACCTTCATCGACAACCAGCAGCCTGACATGATATAAGAACTCAAAGAAAATCAAACTGTTCATTAGGCGTTTCCACGTTTATTTATATAAATATCCTAGCTGACCCGCCAAACGTTGTTTTGCCATGTATGGAAAATTTTGGGTCGGACCACCCTTAACATTTAAGGGGATGAAAAATAGATGTTGTCCGATTCGCAGACCTAACCGATATGCACACAAAATTTCACGACAATCGGTCGAGCCATTCTGGAGGAGTTTAATTACAAACACCGTGACACGAGAAATTTATATATTAGAGAAAGATATGTATGGGTACGAGCAATCAATTCCTAAGCGACTATGGAACCATGTCAAAATGACGCAAAAAGTCAACTCTTATGAAGTCTCTTACAATTTTATCGTACGTACGAGTAAGTAGGTCAAAACATAAGTCGATCCTAACTTACTATAAACGTGATTATTGATAAATCTATTTTGAGTAAGTACTTTGTACATACGGAACTCAAACAAATAATATTGCTTATAAGTTATAACTTATAACAGATTTTAAACGTTGTGTACCGTCAAGTAGCAGTGTTCATATTAATGTGTTCCATTGTCGGGATAAAACAACCGGTGAAATGACTGGCATCGTTCCATCCTAGTCCTCGGCCCACATTTCCCGTCCTAGGATTGAAGCCAGAGACTGTACCTATACCATGATGTCCTGGGAAGGTACACCTACTTGTTTGCCTTCCAATGGCAAAAAAGGACTCGGGTGCTTGGGACTCTCCCAGCTTGAGCAGAAAATAGTATCCTATGAAATGAAAATTCTGTGAAGTGATACGTTCTATGAAATGAGTGTCTATAAAACAAAGATAAACCAAACATTGAACACCTCTCGCCTATTAATAACCGCAAACACGTAAGTATTTAAAAAAAAACAGTACTGTAATACAATAAGGTTGTAACCCTTAAAATAAACCTTATTGTATTGTTCATTGTATGCAATGTCTCATTTGCTTTTAATTATTCAATTTGAAAAGCAAATGGTTCGATAGAACAGCGACTGTTCATTTTGTATAATTTTTGGTAGTCGCATGTTACCTGGCGCCGAGTGCGCACGGCTATGTATTATTGAATGTAAATATAGCAGAAAACTGAATAAAAGATATATTTCAAACTAGCAATAGAAGTTATTATTATTTACAGATACAACCCCAAACTTGGTATCTGTTACATGGTGGAGTAAGCGGGGGTTCCGCTAATTTATATCGCAAGCTAGCGAGTGCTCGAACACGAGAGAAAGGGATAAGCCTAGCGTGAGGCAGGTCCTAAGAAGAAGGAGTATGCTCTACCAGCAAAATGAGTGAATGAAGAAAATCATATAACGAGGATGAGTCGACGCAGTGCCTCATGCCTCATCGTTTTCAAGACCCACCCCGGAAAGGAAAGTTACGTACCAGTTGCGAGTATAATTAAAAATAATAACGCAATGACCTTTTATAAATTTATTATATTTCATCGCCGCCGATAGCGCTATTGTATACGTCATATGAACGAAATGGAAGTGATTCTGGAGTCTGCGCCATCTGCATGTTCAACATCGACGCTTGTTCTATCCACTTCACTGCATCGGGAAAAAAAATGGGACTAAAGTCGCACTATTTTAATTTAGACCCATAGCACGGGTCAGTAATATTTCAGCACCGCTCTACGTTGCGGCAAGACGAAGCGCAGCCAGCAGCAAGTTCAAGTTCGGCAGCGTTCGTTGAAGATGGATCCCTGCTCGAGAAGTAAACCACGACGCAATCACTGAAGGATGCATCATGATGACTACCAGGAGACACCGCCAGGAGGATGCTTATCATGAAGTCGGATCTTTTATATTTATTTCTTCGTGGGAATTCATAGCGAAATTAGGCATAGGCGGGCGTGAAAATGTTAGGCGTGATAGGTTGGATAGTCCGGGATTGTTAGGAATTATTATTTTCTATTACGTGTAATTTATCTTGTAGCATTTCTATTTTGGATGAATAAATATTTTCTACTTAGAATGAAATACGACGTATTTCATTTATTGTGTCATATTATGACGTGACGTTGAATATGACATAAATATTTAATGGCATTTAGCGTTACATTACCAATATCTATGGTGTGAACGTAGCCAAAATAGCTTTTTGATTTTTCGTTAGCTTAGCTGTGGGCTGTCAGAAAATTCTTGACTTTTGCGTGTCAATCATTGGAAATGATTTGTAAACAATATAAATAATGTTGAAAGGCATATTTATACAATGATTTAATTTGTTATTCATCCAGGATGTGTTGTCGCGAGAAGTTAGTGAGCAGGATTAGGAATAGGAGAGGTATTGTTTTATAGAATGTTAGCATGAACGACCTGACCGGGATTTATTTATGAAAGTGTAAATTGGGTGTCAACTGTAAATGAAAACCCTAAATATTACATAGTAATTCAGGGGAAAGATGCATTGTCTTTCATCATTTGCAACGGCAAACAGTTTACACAGGGTTAGTTAGGATTTTTACAGTTTGGGTGGGCCCATATGAGTTCATAGTAAACTCGGGTTATAACAATGGTTTGATGCCTTGTTCACTTATAGCTGTACGAATCGTTGGGGATTATGTTTTATATGTATAGGGTCGTTCGGCGTTAGGATCGAAGGCTTTACGAATGATAAATGGTTAAGCAGACATGAAGGAAATATGGATGAGTAACTTAGTTAAATGTATTGGGAATATTATTCCTTGCTCTATTGGAAAAAGTGTGAAAAGTAATAAAGTTGTTATTTGGTGTATGGGTTACAATTGTCCTAATAAAGTTATTTGGTGTACGAGTTACAATTGTCCTAGTAAAGTTGTTGTTTGGTGTATGAGTTACAATTGTCCTTGCTAGGTATTGCAAATAACAGATGTGATAATAATTTGTTCTTCTGTTATAGGAAGGTGTGGACAAGCATGAACAACCATGGAAAGAAAGTTAGCGAAAGAACATGATGTGGGCATATCTCTATGGGTCCAGGGTGCCTGGGGTTGTGAGATTTCCTTTAAGCCTGTAAGGTTGGAAGAAACTTGTTTGGTTTCACCTCACATATCCCATGGTGCACGGGTACCTTCATGGCAGATGTGTCATGCATTCCATGTTAAGGCGTGATAGTTGGGATAGTTGGATGCTTGTTCATGCTTATTAATTGCAGGTTTTATGGACTGTCTGTAACTGGTTTTATTGTGTGATTTTCTTATATTTCATGAACGATGCTGAGTCTGCGCAATCTAAGATTGTGCCAGGCAATTCGATGATGCTGCGATCACCTGATGGATGATCAGGAAGAAATGCAGTTCATCATCATTCAGCGAAGACGATGTGTCCATATCTCAGGCCGAGATATGTGACAGTCTCGACTGAAGCAAATGAATTTGAATGAATTATAATTTGTCTTTTTAGTATTAAGAGTTAATCAGAAAAAAAATTAGGTAGGATTAATAAAGTTTAATTTACAGCTACTTGAGTCCGAGAGTGACGTGACAAAGGTCAAATCGCTGACGGATGAAAGGGGACATAGGTCCAAAATTTTCATTAGCTTCAGCGGAAAATTCTGAGTGTGACTTGACAGGTGTATGTCAAATCACCCAGGCCCGCATTTTCTTAGTTTCCGTGGTAAACACTGAGAATGTAAGGCAACCCCGCATCTTCAATGCAGGGATTGTCATAAATTGGTTTGTAGGGTTAGGCAGGTAGACAGCTTTTTCGTGCCAGCCGCCCCACGTTTCGCGGGGTTTTTGGTGGGCGGAAGCTCGCTGTGAGTTCACCGATAAATGATTAATAAATTAAATTTAAACAAATGAATCTCACGGCAAGCTACTCCTAACAAAGGGGCTGGCATATGCCCTGTAACTTTTCCCCGCTTAGGTAGGCAGTAGGGATAGGTAGGATTCATTCCTTGTTCCCAGAGGGACGAGGGATGTAATACAATAAGGTTGTAACCCTTAAAATAAACCTTATTGTATTGTTCATTGTATGCAATGTCTCATTTGCTTTTAATTATTCAATTTGAAAAGCAAATGGTTCGATAGAACAGCGACTGTTCATTTTGTATAATTTTTGGTAGTCGCATGTTACCTGGCGCCGAGTGCGCACGGCTATGTATTATTGAATGTAAATATAGCAGAAAACTGAATAAAAGATATATTTCAAACTAGCAATAGAAGTTATTATTATTTACAGATACAACCCCAAACTTGGTATCTGTTACAGTACTTACCTACTTACTTCCGGTAGGAACGAGAAAAACCAATTTGGTGCGCCAAGCAATTCAAAACCTGGCATTAGTGTTGTTTCTTTATCGTATTTCCATTTTTAAAATTACATGGCTGTTGTGGAGTTGCCAGTGCCCCGCCCTTCACACTCCACGTCAGTTCGCAGTTTTCCGCCGGGCGATTTTTGCTTTCAATGCAGCATTGCGCGTTTTATGCAACGTTTTCAGCAGCGAGCACTGTTGCGAGACGGTTATGATAAAAATATTTTTCCTTATCACACTTCATGAATTTCGTGGAGCTCGGTGGGTGTGCTTTTCTTTAATTATTTTATTTGTTCTTAGGAAAACATGTGCATGGAAATGCTATTCAGTTGCTCTGAAATAGGTACCTACATTGTACCTACACTTATGCAAATTAAACTTATTGTTTTTTAAACGTCTTCGTCGACTTTAGAGGCCCTTGCCAAGATGCACTACGCTACCTTGCGTTTCTATTAGTTTCGTTTTCGAACCAATCGCGTCACTGCTAGATCACGTGACTTTTCGTATCACGTCATTTACCAGTGACTAGTGGATCATCCACGGGGGTGGTCAAGTACGTCATGCATGACACCCCCTTCGGTACTCGTAGATACGGGTCAGCGAATAAATAGTTGTATGGCATTATCTCACACTAAACCGAACTTCTGCGTTCGGCAGTTAATGACCACCCCCTAATCTGAAAGCTGGATCCGCGCCTGCCAGTGACGCGATTGGTATAGAAACTAAACGCTAGTTAGCGTAGTGCATCTTGGCAAGGAAGGGCCTCAGGTTCCTATTGGTCTCGTTCGACAACAGGTTTGTAAAGCAACAAAAATACAGTAAAACAAAAAACGATAGCTGCCTACCTCGAAATTATCACGACTAACGTCCACTTCAAAGAGACAAATTATACGGTCCACCGAATTTGAATACCGGAAGAGAAATATTTCAAACGCCATGCTATGGTTCGCAGAACTTTTTAATAACAGGTGCACGACAAAGGCCGGACACCGGGTTCCGTGGCGCAATCTAGCTGCAAACAAAACGCTCATTACAGTGCGCGGGCCGAAAATGTTTTCGTAAAGTTTCCCTATGGAGGCCTGTCGCAGGTAGTATTGTAAAAGACTCCAGTTCTGGAGTCCAATTTTGTAGACTCGACTCACTTAATAGAACTCGAAGACTCGAGTCACGAGTCGTGTCGAGCGTGAGTAACCTATGGAGCGTGAGTCCAGCGACTCAAGTTTCTTCTTGGCAAGAGTCTTCGATAAAACTGGAGTCTTTCACTGCGACTAATACTTTCCAAATTAGACTCGCGGCTAGATTCACAATACGACTCTGAATGTAGGTGTGCGATATTTTAGTGCGCGACCAATGGCGACCAGCCATTTGAGCAGTGTTGACAGTTTAGACCTGTAAAATTGTTACTTGCAGCTTTATAAAACGTGACCCAAACGCACTACTCAAATGGTCGTCATTGGTCGAGGTTGTGTCAAATGGAAACCTGTGTAAATGTAACCTGTAAATTATAATTTGTAGCTTTATAAAAAAGGGCATTGGAATTCAAAGAACATTTGACCTCGGGGCTTTTAAATTACGTATCGATTCTCCCTACTTCCCCATGGAGTTCCTTTTGTTCTACATCTTAAAATACTTGGTAAGTAATTGACAACAGGATTTTTTTGGAAGAATGTGTTCTGATAAAAGTCATGCTTATTAGAGGTTCCTTTGTCTCAAAAGCATATTTTTTTTGTTTTTTACTGAGATTCTTTTAACATTATCTTTGTTTGCTACGCCCGATTTGGACTAGCGGTCGGATTGACGTCATTTTGTTTTTATTCGCGTTTTGTAGCGACGCGTTTTGTGACGTAGAAAAGACCGTAAGGCATGCTCTTTAGCCATTAACAGAAATTTATTTATTTTCTCACCTAATAATGAACAAAAAAAAGCAAAAAATGATATGAACCTCTATTTCTCTCAGTTAATGGCCGTCTGTGTGTTCAAAAGATTTCTTATATTAAAGTCACTGAGAAAAACGGATACCCATCATGCACTAATTAAACCAATCTCTATGTATCATGAACAAAATACTTTTTATGAAGGTTTACTTATTATTATAATACAGGTAAGTACGTAAAAGTGTAGAAAACAGCGACTTCTATTTATTTTATTCGTCTTGATAAATTTATACATCTTTAATAAGCTCGCCCGTAAAAGCCGTTCAGACAAACACAATGGGTACCTAATGACTGTTAACGAAATGACACTGGCCACAAAGCGCAACCAGCAAAATGAAGGGCATAGCGGTTTAAATTGAACAGATACATTTAAAAGATAAGCAAACAAATAAGAAGAGAATAGAAATGAAAACGTCAGCGGGGTTTTCGCGAGGCAAGGAGGAGCGTTTAATAATGAGACCGCCTATAAACGGCGCCGTTTCTTTTTATTTTGCGTCCTCAGAGCGGCTCTGTATCTCTCTGTAACATGAACCCGCCTCGTACAATGGATGGACTATTTATTCCACCCTCTTCTCAATTTGCTATCGGACAAAATTTTAAAATATTTCACTAGAACGATCTGAGATGAGGGTTTTTTGCGTAAAGGTACTATTTAACTAAATACTGAGTAGGTTTATTATATTGCCCATTTTTTATTTAAGTATCAGGGTCCAGTGGCTTCCATTACATCTAGGTATCTAGTAGTTATTGTAATATGTATATGTTAGACGCTTTAATCACAGCTTAGGGTAAGTTAGACCACCGACTGAAACGAAACGAGAATCGCACAATAAAGGAAATGACTGTAACACCCTTGAAGAAAATCACCCTCGAAATATGGTATAGTTTGTTGTTGTCAAGTTTAATAGGATCTTTTTTTATTGAAATAATAGCGAAGAAAAAAACCTTGAAATCATTTCTTTTAAAAAAACGAATTCTTAAACATTTCGGAGTTCCTAACTTAGACTAGATATGGGTACTAGTCAACGATATACATACTTTCAGAGCTGAGATTCTACACTGTAAAGCCTTATTGCTTTTGACGTGTTTTCGTACTGTCAACGTTTTGACAGCTCTTATTTACTTGAGAGTAATAACGGTCGAGTAAAAAAGTATAACATAACATAAACACGAGGGGCCATTTGCAACGTTAAAAGATGGCGGACGTGTAATTTGTTTTAGACTTAAATTTTTGGGTAATTAGGTGTTCAAAGTTCTTTTCTGATAGTGATTTGTACTTTTTATGCCTTTGTGTCGCACAGTGATTGAAGACTTGGACTTATTTCGTGTATCTGGCATCTTTCTTCTCGTTTCAAGTGGACTCGCAGTGGTGCAGAGGTTAAAACTATCTTGACCTCTGACCTACAAATCACCTTAAAACGTTGCCCCCAATCTTCCTAGACAAGATTGGATTGTGTTTTATTGCTATATTGATTTATACTTATATATACTTGACACTGGCGAAATCACTTAACGTGGAAACGCCATATCCCCGCGGTAATAGCTGTTCAAGTCGCCGCGGGGGCAAAGAAGAAGAACATAAACACGTCAAAGGAACATGGTTTTACCAAGTTGAGTAGAGGCTTTGATATAAAACCAACGAAAAATTTAATAGAATATCCTTACACCGGAACAGAAAAATACTATCCCTTAAAGGAATCGAACCCGTGGCTTTGTACCACGCCTTCATTAGAAACGGGAACAAGCCATCATTAGGAACAACCTGGCAGAATATAAAGAAAAACGAAGTCAAAGATGTAAAAATAAGCAGAGTGAAAGAAAAACAACTGCTAAACAAAACTATCACAAAAGAAAAACAGATTGTCATTAGACTTAGCTAAGAACCACCGCTAGAAAACCTGTTTAAGACCTACGGTAGAGCTGTTTCTTTATACATAGAATTTGCTACGAGCACCGCGCTAGCTCAATCCGGCGCTGATTTATGGTATAACTGTTAAAATACATTGCTCTATTAAAAGACAAAGTGAATAAATACACATATTGCGGGTAAGGTAAATTTTATTTACTCTTAATTATTTCAATAAAATCATGATTAGGTATTTTACTGCTACGTCTATTTACAGAGCTCTTACGCGTTAAACAAGACATTATTTTTCACATTACATTTAGTTTGTGTAGGATTTCACGTTTACGCAAACAACTATTGAGTTTTTAATTTGCGAATGCGCGTCTGGCCACTCAAATTGCAGTTGCGCGTTGTACGTAAACTTAAGGCTTGTAAATTTGACTAAATCAGGATAGGAGGAGGTAAAACCATGTTGCCGTTGGCATGTTATCGTATTGTTAACGTTAGGCGCGAATTACACATAAACCAGAAGTAAGACGAGGATACGGCACGGCACTGGCGCGACTTTTTGTATGAACGGACGGCGCCGCTTTCAAAAATTCGCGCCCGCTCCGCACCGTATCGTCACCTTACATCGCTTCTTTGAAATTCACGCCTTACGACAGCTCATATTTACTTGACAGCAATGCCGCCCTCCTAAAGCAGTATCTCAAATTCAATAACCAATGTAGGTAGTTTGAATTCTCTTTTGTTAATAATGAGATTGATATTGCTACAGGAGTGTTACAGCCTATTGGCTTAGGAAGGCAGAATGGCGGGCGGATTAAAAATAATAAGATAACACGTCGGCAATATGTGTTTACCCAGTTGAATACCTACAGGGCGTGGTCTCCATAAGCAAGCCTTTTTTCTATTCTCTTATTTACATTAAATACAGGAGGACAATAAATATCAGGGGACAACCTCAAACAAATTGATCTAGTCCCAAAATAAGCTCTAGGCTTGTGCTATAGGTAGTAGGTAACGATAAACTTACTTATCTACAGAAATACGTACTTACGAGGGGAGGTCCAAAAGTTCGCGGAATGGAGGGGATGGGGGTGGGGATGACTATATTTTTTAGTATAGTACTAATGGCCAACTCATTAAGAGTATATATACCAACTTTCAGCCTGAAGAGCTCATTACTTTACAAAATATCGTCGAGCAAGCAAGTCAATCTGGAAAAATCCTGGAAGTATGGAGCAAATTGAGTATCGAGCCATCATCAAGTTCCTGACTAAGCAAGGAAAAACTCCTCAGACCATCATGAGTGAGATGTCAGTAGTTTACTGTGATCATTGCCCTGGAAAAACAATGATTTACAAATGGCACGGTCTTTTTAAAATTGGCAGAGAGTCCATTGAAGACGACCCTCGCCCAGGACGGCCTGTCGAGGTCACCACATCAGATACCGACGGAAAAGTTGGAAAATTAGTATTAGAAGATGCTCGCCTGAAGAAGAAACAGATTTCTGCATTAGTTGGAGTATCTGAAACCACTATTTTGCGGATTCTACATGAACACCTCGGCATGATTAAAGTGAGTGCAAGATGGGTGCCGAGAATGCTTACGCCGCATCAGCGACAGCAGCGAATCGACGCGTGTAGCAGTTTTTTAGAACGGTGTGGAGAAGAAAGTACGTCGATTTTGAAGCGGATTGTTACTGGAGATGAAACTTGGGTTCATCATTTTGAACCTGACTCTAAACAGGAGTCGATGCAATGGCACAAGAAGGGTACCCCCCCACCTAAGAAATTTAAGGTGTCAGAATCGGCCGGAAAGTTGATGGCTACGATTTTCTGGGACTGCCAAGGAATTTTGATGATCGATTACAAAAGCAAAGATGTCACAATTACTGGAGAGTACTACTCTAGGCTACTGGAGCAGTTGCGGGAAGCTATCAAAGAAAAAAGGCGAGGAAAGCTGGCTAAGGGTGTGCTGTTACTTCAGGATAATGCTCCAGTTCACAAGAGTCGTATTGCGATGGCTGCCCTGAACAAATGTGGCTTCGAAGAATTGGTTCATCCCCCCTACAGCCCGAACCTGGCCCCCAGTGATTATTATTTATTCCCAAATTTGAAGAAAGAGTTGCGGGGAAGAAAATTTCACACCGATGATGAAGTAAAGGACGCAATTTTGGCTCATTTTGACAGCAAAGAAGAAAATTATTTTTATGTGGGTTTAGAAAAATTAATATCACGATCTAACAAATGTATTAACCTTAAGGGAGATTATATTGAAAAGGAAAAATAGTAACGTCTTTTTATTTAATTATTTAGCCCTCCATTCCGCGAACTTTTGGACCTCCCCTCGTAAATACATATAAAACACCCAAGACTCGGGGACAAATACTAGCGCTTACGCGGACCATACCGAGAATCGAACCTCGGCCCGCTAGCTTCGCAGGCAGGGATTCTACCAACTACGCCAACCTCGTCGCCGACCAAACATTACATCACATACCTATCTTACACATATCTACATGAATTTATATGTTCTGCAGACTAAGTTATTTACAATAAACATTTGAAAATAAAAAAAATTGTTATAGCAATTACCATTACAAAAAAATATATTATATAAAACCTAACCTATGAGTCCCGCCGGCAGCGGGGCAAGGCTCAAGCAGCCGGCGGTTAGCGCTACAGAGAGTGGAATCTCCTGACAATACGTGCCGTGTCGAGGAGTACTACTTTCTGTACCTTTCTAGCGACAGTCTCTTGAGGTGTTAATCGAGACTCGTTGCTATGAGACTGTTAGTCGACACAACAAAACAGGGTTATACCTATTATCTTTAGATACAACTATCGGAACAATGATGTTCGGTGTACCTAATTATACTACACCCGCGTACCACCAATACTATACTTCAACTTATTTTAATTTTAGAGTCATTACCAGAACAACAAAGATGTTAAGCCGACTCAATTCAATAAATAAATATCAGGGGACAATGTCACACCAATTGACCTAGTCCCAAACTAAGCTCTAGGCTTGTACTATGGGTACTAGACAAATACATATACTTAAATATATAGAAAACATCCATGACTCAGAAACAAATATTCGCGCTCATCACACAAATATCTGCCCTTACCGGGATTTAAACCCAGGACCGCTAGCTTCGTAGGCAGGGTCACTAGCAACTAGGCCAACGCGTAGTCATACAATACATAGTAGAGGGCAATCAATATTAGTGATCTTTTCCTCCCAACTTCACATACAATTTGTTGAATGCTGTTAGGTTAGGTTAGGTTAGGTTAGGTTATGCCCCAGTTGGGCAACTGTACCTTTTGGGAGTGTACATTACTCCCAAAAGGTACAGTTGCCCAACTGAGGCATTCTCTCAAAACATGCACTATTTCAAAAAGTGCACTTTTCCAAAACGCACACTTTCCCAAAAGGTACACTTTCCCAATTGGGGCACTTTCTCGAAAGATGCACTATTTCCTGATGGAGTTCAGTCATGATGGCAATGTTAACGTTTTATGACTGATCTCTAGAACCTTAAGTAATAATAATCTACCTGGTCTACTTATTGTCCTGTAATGTAATATTTTTTTTGCAAAGTATTTGAGTATTTTTGATTTTTAATTATTTGTGCAAAATGTGGTTACAGTATTATATGTTTACAAGTTTTTAGAGTTGTAGGTAATTTTGTAGCTCTGCCTTCCCCACCCTGGGAACGAAGGCGTGAGTTTATGTATGTATGTATGTAATTATTACTGGCTGATGAATTAACTCTGGTATGATACTGGAGGATTGTATTTTAAATTAGAGATTTAAGTATTATAATAGAGATAAAGAAAGTGCACCTTCTGAGAAAATATATCTTCTTAGAATGTGTTCCATCTGAGAAAATTCACTTTTTTAGAAAGTATACCTATTGGGAAGTACACTTTTAGAGACAGCGTACCTTCCGAGAAAGTGATCCTTCTGAAGAAGTGCACGGTTAGAGAAAGTGCACATTTCGGGAAAGTGAGTTTTACAAGCCTAACCCGTGGCCATGCGAAATGAGAACAAGCTGGAAAAGTCTTATTAGCATTATTAAGTCTTCTCCAGCTTAATGTTATTTAACATGGCCTGCAGGCAGACTCATTGAATACAAATCGTATTTCTAAATATATAATAATAAAATAATTAAGAACGAATTATGAAAATCCATAATGACAAACACGGCATATCAAAACTTCTTTTAAACCGTCGCGATTGTTGTTCATTATACTAGTCATGATGGTTGCAACATCAGTGAAATATCATCGTCAAATATTTTAACTACAGTTAGCCATTTTATCAACTTTAGGATCATGATTCATGACATATCAATCAACAACTCTCATCATAACCACTCTGTCCTGATTCAAGTCTATCACCATTTCAACATTCCACCATCGGGTACTTCTCAGTACAAACATGTTCAGAACCTATTTCCAAACAGGTTTCCATGATTGTCATTCACTATGGATTTTCATTGGATCCGTAAATTGAGCAGTCAGAATATAAAACAATGCAGGAGCAGGCACCAGACTCAGAAACCATAAGTCTCTGAGGCCAGTAAGGGAGATAATACCATAGGCATGCACCAACCAATGGCCGATCAGGATGACCAGATTTCTAGGGACTATGAAGGAAGACAACAGGAGTGCTGGAGCTGATTGGTCCAGTTTGATCGCGAAGTGGGTTGCCGACGCCATCATCGATATTATTATAATGATGTAGGGGAATGAACAATCTGCAAATGCAAAAAACACAATGGTGTATTCCTTTTTCCTTATTTTCGCAAAACAAAACTATATCTTAAACCGACAGAAAGAAGTTTTACAAAGTTTTAGACTTAGAATATAGCAATTACATTCTAAATTTCATGTTGGTCAATTTTTTATTATACATTTTATGCATTCAGACGGAGAGGTTTAGTTTTAGAAATAGAAATGTTACTTACATATTAAACCAGCTGCAACAGTATGAATAAGTACTAGTGTAGGATAGAAGTATAGAGCGCTGTATATGGACGCCTTCCCTGAGTTGGGAAAGCGATATGTCATCAGCCAAGGGCGTATTGAGATGGTCATTAGCAAGCTGAAGGCATAGATCAGCAGGATTATTGTATATCTGTAAGAAAATATGTTATATCAAAGACTGTAGAATTACATGTAATAATGCACACTCAGATAGACATAGGGACTCGATAAAGGTAATATTACTTGGGTACCCTAGAGGTGAAACAAGAAAAGTTTTTTTGGAAAATCAACCTGTAACAGGAAAAATAAGGAGTGGTAGGAAAGTAGTTCTTCACATACTCGTATAAAGTAGTGGGCATGCTCTAAAAATGTAGCTTGGACATTTTAGAATTTTGGACACACACCTCAAGGCAATAAAACAAAATAGTTTGTTCAATGGAACAAATGTCAATCATTGGTGCCCAGCTGTGCTGTGAGAGATATTAATTTATTTTAATTACATGCAACTTTGTCAAGGCCAGATTAACCATGTTAGGTCCCATAGGCAAAGCAATTATGGGGGCCCCTTTAATTTTTCTTGCTTCCATCTTTTTTCACGTGTCCCCTATACTTCATTTAATTTAGAATGAGAAACCACAACAACATTATATTGCGGCTCGTGAACTGTAATCTCTTTACAATTTGTACTAGAGTAACAATTGACGACACGCAAATAAAGTGACATTAAAACAATTTTATTTTGCGGCTCCCAGACTATTGTACTGTACTATTGGCTAGGTAATAAATAGTTGACCATACATACATACATACATTAAATCATGTTATTGTGGTTTCTCATCCTAAAATAAATGAACTTATAGTTGATGCATGGCCCCTAGTTGATGCGGAGCCCACAGGCAGTTGCCTATACTGCCTAATGGATAATCCAGCACTGAACTTTGTTACAATAATGAGGATTCCGGGAGATAAGTAGTATAAATTTGTTATACCCGGGGGCCCTTGATATTCTGTAGAAAGTAACATTTTCAGGGTTTACATGTTACTTTCTACAGAATATTTACACACAGCAATATGTGAGACTGAGGCAGGTTGAGATTTCTTTGATGAATTGTGGACTGATTCCAATTCTTTATACTTACAAAGGATAAACAGCCTCTTGTGTACAATGCAATGTCTCCTTATAATCTGGTTGTGGATTATGCAGCAATGTGTACCAATCCGACAGGGCTGATGGGGAGCACACATACAACAACAAACTGCCAGTGGGGGGCAGGATTAGTAAGGCAGCCACGGTGCCTATTAGAACCTCAAAGAAGGCACAAATGTGCAGGATTAGCGTTCTTGGTTTACTGTAATCATAAAGTATTATATTTCAAAACCTTGAAACCTTCTCTCAAGAAAACTATTCATCTTAAAACTTAAGACAGAGGTCACTCATAGATCGCCTTTATCGCCGTGGATACATGTGGATAGGCTTGCCAACTATTTCTTGGGCAAAGGCTATAGCCGTGTTGCTATTACTGATGTGCCAAAGGAAACTTCCCAAAATTGCGGAAAATTTCATGTAGGAAAATTTCGGAAACTTCTCACAATTTTGTATGGGGATTGAAACTTTCCGTTTCTTAAATTTAAATTTCCTATATTTCTTGTGAAAGTTTCCGGAAATTTCTTGCAACTTTTCCAACTTTTTGGAAACTTTCCGCAACTTGCACATCAGTAGTTGCTATACAAAATTTGCCTTTCTGTCAAATGTTCTAGTAATTTTATTTTTAGATACTCCTTGTAGGCAAAGGTCTGTTCCCCAAAGAAGAGCCATGTACACTTGTCAGTTTTCGTAATATGGCGGTTTGTTTTTTTTCACTTTTTAATTTTTTTCTTGAATACTGTCTTTGCGATTAATTTGATTTTTTGGTAAACTATACTACATAATAAAACCCATCACTACAAAAAATATTGCTTGAAACTTTAGTACAAATATATGTCAAAATAATGGAAACTATAAATTGTTTTTTTTTTTTTGGTGTTCTGGTGTAGCGGCACCTACAGTTTTTATTTCATAAATTGCCCATCTATAGACCTACTACATATATTAAATTCAAATTATTAGCTTTGGTACTTCATGCCAAAAACTAACTACAAATAAAATTATTCCTTACTAGAACACTTTTTTATTTTTTAGATAATGTTTAAATAAATGTCAAAAACGAAACAAACTTCCAAAAATGACAAAATACAAAAATAGGATGTATACGATTTCATTCATACAAGTAATTAAAGCAATCCTGTAAAATCATTGAAACAAGGAAGGAATAATTTTATTTGTAGTTAGTTTTTGGCATGAAGTACCAAAGCTAATAATTTGAATTTAATATATGTAGTAGGTCTATAGATGGGCAATTTATTAAATAAAAACTGTAGGTGCCGCTACACCAGAACACCAAAAAAAAAAAAAACAATTTATAGTTTCCATTATTTTGACATATATTTGTACAAAAGTTTCAAGCAAAATTTTTTGTAGTGATGGGTTTTATTATGTAGTATAGTTTACCAAAAAATCAAATTAATCGCAAAGACCGAATTCAAGAAAAAAATTAAAAAGTGAAAAAAAAAAACCGCCACATTACGAAAACTGACAAGTGTACATGGCTCTTCTTTGGGGAACCGACCTTTGCCTACAAGGAGTATCTAAAAATAAAATTACTAGAACATTTGACAGAAAGGCAAATTTTGTATAGAAACACGGCTATAGCCTTTAGTATTTTCAAGCCCAAAGTATAAAAAATATAGTACACTGAAAGAAAATATAGTATTTTGAAGTTTTTTTCCACTCTAAGTACATTGGTGCTTAAAATCTGGTTGAAACGGCCAACCCAAACTGCATATGTATTATAAGGAATGACCAAAATATAGTATTTTCACATGCTATATATTTATTTAGACTGCTAAAGAAAGTACACAGACTCAAAATATAGTACAATACTACATATTATAGTATGGTTGGCAACCCTACATGGGGATAAAGCATCCGTCACTCTTGTACTCACATAACAGTCAGATAGTGATAGATGTTTTATCCATGTTTACCTGTGTACATCAATGGACACATCCATAATAGGTCCGCTAGACATCTAACATTTACATTAACTAATTGCAAAACCATAACTCACCCTTTCCCAGAGTCAGCGACCAAGTCAATGAAAAACCAGTGCAGGACCAGCGGTAATAACACCATAAACCCTAGATATTGCCAATCATATAGTGTGGGTACGTCCGCGCACGGCTCGCAGTAGCTCGACGCGTTGGTGCGGGAACCCCGCGGACACGCGCCGCAGTCGCTCCAGGTACCATCCTCCAGCTCTGTGCGCCCGCAGTAAAGCCCCGGACACGATCTTACAGCGGACATATTATAGTCTAGAGAACAAGTTTGTAGGGCTTATTACTAAACGCCTGTCATCGGACCAAATATTATCATTTATTTAATGCTCTTTTTTATTTCTTTTAACAGAATATCTAGGCCGTGGCCCTAGTACCCCGGTTTTTATTTCTTATTTAGACAAAAACAATAACCCGACCAATTGATTTGACTTTCAGAAGTTGTCAATCAAATGTCAATGTCAGTGTCAGTGTTAAAATAAGGAGTAACAAAGGTTTTTTTAAACGTGTTTATTTGTAGCTGAAACAGTCCTAAAAAAGTTAATTACAAGACGATGCATCCACTTCTAGACCTCATTGCAATCTCAAGCATGCCTCTAGGGCAGTCTTGGGGAACCATCAAGGGGTAACAGTCACCAGCAATATTATGAGTCTATCTTGTATAATATTGCTTGTGACTGTTCCCCTGAATCTACTCGATTAAGGCTGCTTGTATAAGTAAATAAAGGCCCTTAGATTATCCAAAGCAGAGGTCCGTTACGTTAGCTCCATCCCTTTTTGTCGACTTATTCTCGAATGACGAGTGGAAGGGATACAGCTAACGAAACTCCTAACTTCTTTTTTCAAAGTACTTAAGGCCTCAGTTTGAATAAGTAAAGCGCGCCAAGCACACGCTATGCCAGCTGTACAAACACATCAAGACACGAGTGTGAACATACTGCTCTCGTCTTGTATTGCCTCGCCATGTCCCGGTCGCGGTCAGTTTCAGCCCGAGAGTCTCGATAAGACGCTCTCGAAGAGTGTACAGCCGGCATAACGGGATAACTTGTTAAAACGGTTGTATAAAGCTACCTAGGGCTAGGCTAGGTGAATATAAATAAATATTTAACAGACATACCCATTTTGTTGGCGTCTTAGGTTGACCTAGTAGCGGGTCGTCTTGCGTTCGCAAAATGTATGCAATTAAATACATCAGCGGGCCAGTGACTTTGTGAATACTTCAGCTCGACAAGATTTCCTATTGATCTAAAGCCGTCGGGCTGTGTCGGCTGGTTGAGTCGGCGGATATCGGCGACTAGTGTGTATTGCACTGTCATAAAATTAACAAAATAAGAGCTCAATAAAACACCGCTAAAACGATTGATACCACAAACTACATTTTTAATTAAAGATTTCAAACAATACAAATCATTAAGAGCTACTTTGTTCATACTGACAACGAACAATTATTTTTAACAGCAAAAACTCAAATCTTATCTTTATTTATAGCGCCTTGAATTTGCCGCCTAAATCGTGGCTTTCACTGGACCACCGGCGTCGGAGACGTTTGCACACGATTTTCAACATGATGAAAGAAAGGTACAGGGCTAGCAAAGCGGCGGCAAAGAGGAAACTTAAGATGTCCAACATGTAGTATTTAATGAATGTGACGCCGACGGCAGGGGAGCGGAGGTGACTGGCTCCCTTGTGACGCAGCACGTACTCAGTCCACCACACGGCGTTTTCGGGACCGGAAATAAATGGATCTTCGGTCACATCCTTAATGAAAGTTATCGCCTTTTTGTAACTGTAAAAAAAGAATATCTTGTGCAATCTGTATCGCTGTGACGTTACGCTTGATATCGTTAAGCTGTGTATCCATTTGAGCAGACTCAGGCCGAGCAGCTTCGACTTGAGGCAAACAACCTCAGTTTGAGGGTGCTCGCTCTGAGGCAAAGGCTCGAGGCACGTTGCGGATCAGCTCGAAGCGAGTCGCCTCAACTTGATTCGCAATGTGCGCAGTTTACACACCCGTCTCCATCAAATGCACGGCTCGGACAGGCTCCTTTGAGCACGGCAAAAAAACGGACAAAATATGCCTCGGCTCGCGGCGACGAATTTACCTCGTGTCGCGGCGTGCCTCAGGTTGAGGCAGCTTCTCCACTTGCGCGGCCACGGAGCGACGCAGCCGCTCGACCTGAGGCTACGCGACTTAAGAATTTTCAAACAAATTATCGCAGTGACCCAGTTCTATGTGGGTAAGGGTTCCATTTTGCCGATTGTATGGTCACACGTTTAAAACGGTGGTACATAAATTTAATATTTTGTCTTCCTACTCACCTTTCATTATTTGCAACATTAATGATGGTTTCTCTGACAGTGTCCTTGTCCAAGGAGTATGGGTCCAAAATCTCGCCACCTCCAACCTTAGTGATTTGTCTGATGAAAACTTTTCTGGTTTTGTCGGTAGGGAAGCCGACTACTGGCACCTTGTAGTACACAGCCTCCTCCAGTGACCGGGGTCCGCCGTGAGTGATGAATACTTTTACGTTGGGATGCGCTGTAATTATTTAATAAAACTTAGTTAAGGATAGAATTGGTAGAATTTATGCAATGTTCCTTTTCAACAAGACAATCAGTGATGGATGTCCTATTTCTGTAACCTAGGTTTGATCCAGGAGATAGCGTTGGTGGTCAACCATCATGCCATTTCAGAAGCACAATACAAAACTAACTGTAAATCCTGATTTCACTCTCAATTCATCACTTGCTCAAACTCTACCTTTGAGAGTAGGTATTGGTATATAGACACTAGACAGGCTTAGAGGTTTCAGGCAGACCAGATGATAGATGTGAAAACAAATGTCACTGATATTCTAGATATTACGTTTTGGTAGTGTAGGACGATAGACCACCCCGAGGCAATACGGCACTCATGTCTATGACCAAAACGTAATATCTAGAATATCAGTGACATTAAATTTGAAACTTAATGCTATGACGATACCGTTTGTTTTTCAATATGAATGTTGCAGTGGCACGTGCTAACTCGGTAGCTGCTCGGCTTTGGGATAATAGAGCCTTTGTTTAAAAGATTAGGGCTCGAAGCGAAAATTCACCTGGGAAGATTCATACTATATCAAACCTCGATGGTGGCCCTTATTTCCATAAAAATATGTACCCACCCAAAATTTCTTGCTGTGGGAACCAGGTCTCTGCAATCACGTTGTTGGGCTTATCAAACATGGTGGTATTCCCAATTTTCCATAATACGGTGAATGGAAGCGCGCGGAATGCGTCTGCCAGGGTCTGCAGCATTGACTTAGACAGCAGCTCTGGTTCTTGGATAGCGCCCAGGCTGAAGTAAACTACGCCTTTTGTAGCCGCGTCCAAAATCGATTTGAGATTCTGAAAAAAACCTATATTATAAACTCTACGTTAAGTATACAAGTTAACCCAAGGTTTTTGACCTAGAGTACCACGATCTAGAATATAATAGAAATTATTAATTCGCCCTAGGCGCACTTTTTCGAATTAAATCGGAGAAATACTGGAAAAGGGCCGAATCTTAAGTACCCGAAACCGACGACTCGTATGAATGTTGAAAAAGCGAAAGAAATTTGTCAAGATCGTAGCAAGTGGAAAGAAGTGGTCTCTACCTACCCCTCTGGAAAACAGGCGTGATTTAATGTACTTATGTATGTATGTATTTCAACGCACACAGAAAAAAAGCAAAATGAAAATATAAAGTAAAAGGAAGACATTATGTTGAATAGGATCTCTCGGAGCATTGTGCCGCAGTGAAACTGCGGCGCTGATTTTCAGCGGGACCCTGACTTAAAAATAACCTACATTAAACATAAAACAATTAACAGTAAACAGGTAACTGATACCTAACATTACAAACACTAGCGACAATTTTAAGTCTCAAGAAACAATATAGCTTATATATGTACTTACAGGAGCTAGGGCGAGTCCTGGTTTGATATGCATTCGATCGCTATAGATAACAGCAGGGACACTTGGTCGGTTACCAGCTATAATCGGATTGGCTGAAACCAGCAGCAGATCAATGTCATACTCCACTTCCTGCAGGTCACGTTTAAGCCCAATTATTTTCTCAGCGGCAACTTGGGATAGTGGAAGGTAATGGTTATAATACTCAAGTTTGGTCTGGAGGTGCCTATGTACCTCTACGAATTTCTGCCAAACGGTCAGATTTCCGTTATTAAGGGTGTTAACATCGAGGTACAGGAGAGGATGGATGGGGTTTCCTTTGGCTTCGTACTGATGCAATTTCCCGCTTGATGTCGTAATGGACACATGTGGAGCCTTATATTTTTCAGCGACGGCGTATAATACTGGAACATCAGCCTCTGTGATCACCAAATCAAATTTGATGTTCGGGTTTATAAGCAAAGCTTGCATTTGCTTGGATTTCAGTTGAGCGATTGCTACTTTGAGGGAAAGCTCGTTAAGTGCCCTCTGTCTCGAGTAGGAGTCTTCAGAGTTAGCAACAAGGCTTCTGAATTGTGCCCAGTGGGCGGCAGACTCCTCCCCGACGTCTAGCTCTACGATCCTCTCTGAGTCTGGATATGTGAACTGTCCTGGAAATGGAGTCATCACTACAAGCGAGTGGCCTTTTTGTACGAGCCGGGAAACATATCCCCTGAAGACTAGATGATCCGAAAACGATAAAGAGGAGAACACCGCGAGTATCGAAGCGCTCTCCACAGCATGGCTTACATACAGCAGACAGAACAACGCACACAATCCTTTCCACCCCATGGTTGATTCCAGAACGCCGAGTAACACTATGTGACCGCACTGAACAGACTCACGGACTCAAAAGAAAGAGTGATCACCTATATGACATCAAAAGAATACATCTGTGTAAACACGACGATCAAAGTAAATATCGTTTTTCTGACGATTAACCAAGAGCGTGGGCTTGTATTGTATTATTGTAACATACCTATTTATTATTTATGGCGTTAAACAAAATCCTATGCTTAAATTCGGCCACGGTTTTTTTCTGTTTTATATTTTATAGAAGTGTACAGTCACCAGTAATAATACCTATAATATAATATACCTACTTACTATTTAACATAAGGTTTAAAATTATCTGAAACGCTCTTACGCCTTTAGTAATAGAATCGTTTGAGCTGAGTGATAAAAGCGCCAACCCGCGCAAGCCGTCGTCTGGATGCTGTCGTTTATTGAATACCTACTTTGATTGAGATATTAGATTAATAGGCCCGCCGCACTCCCAACCAGACGCGCCCAAATTCTGTGTGATTTGGGCGTTACGTTCCATTCAGATTTTGTGTGTATGGCTACTGTCACACTACTGTCCACTGGGGCCATCGACTGGGGCATGCGTTTCATTCACAATAACCGTTGAACCTTCTTTGAACTAAACATGAACTAAACGTAGGTTTCCATAGCAACAGACGTGACAACAAAACATTTATTTTTACTTGATTGTCAAAACCAAAGTCAAAACGATGAACTTCAAAGTATCTTCAAATCATTATAAATTCACGATAATATAGTAAAAAAACGCTAGTCATTATGGATAACGATGTGTCTAATTATTCGGTGGTGGGCCGGATAGGGGAGGGTGCTCACGGGCTGGTGTTCAAAGCGCAACATTTGCCCACGGGGCGTGAGGTGGCCCTGAAGAAGATCCTGATCAAGAACCTGGATGATGGCATACCAGTGAATGTGATGAGAGAGATCAAGGCGCTTCAGCTGCTTCGTTGTAAATATGTAATCATGTCTATTATATATTATTTACTCGGCTCGGTACTCGTAAACAGTATCAATTAGTCACTAATAGTAAAAAGTGTAACCAATTTTATTGTTGGGTCTTCCGGTCTTTTTTAATGTGTATTTTTTTACTTGAGGCAAGGTCTGAATGTATATGTGGTTAGCATTAAACGACGCAGCAAGCGATGCCGTAACGTGTCCTCTATGCCTGGCCACTTACACTACCGATGATCTCTTAAGAGCTAACGCGTATTAGGTAGTATTGGCAAAACTTTATGACTAATTTGCATAAAATTTTGCTTACGAACCTTTACACAATAAGAACTTGAGGCAGAATCACTTTGAGTATGCATTGGTTTCGACTTTCCGCGGCTAGATTTGCCTTTCGTGTCTCAATTTCAACTTATCTTCGAACCGTGCGAACATCAGATACCTACACTTCAACCCTGTAGAATATTTTGTTTCAGTCAGCGGAGTATGCAGGTTTCCTCACGATTTTTTTAATTCACAGTAAGAGCACGATTACTTACCACAAAAAGTACAGTCGCGGTATGATAAGGTTCGTCACTTTTCGGATCTATTTTAATGCTATTAAGGTCCACAAGTGACGAACCTTTTTATACCGCTACTTAAGTAATGTAGGTAAGTACATAACTTAGCAAAACTTATTGATACACGGAGGCCATTGGGGATCACGATAGGTCACCGACGCTCTAATCTCGTTGAATTGAGATTCAAGTGGTTTATTTGGATGCACAATGGAGAATACACGATGCACCATGTGGTGTTCGATCCTTGATTGCTACGACGATCTTAACGACGAAATAGAGCAGCAATTAAAATTTTAGAACTTGATTGCTTTCTTACTTTAACTAGTTCTAGAGCAAGAAGCACAATTTTGATGTCTTTTTCTAGCTTTAATGTTAGAGCAGTCAACGCCTTTACGCCCTAGCCTTTACAGTAGTATTTGCTTTGTGTTTTGTTATTCAAAATTCAAAATATTTATTCAGTAAATTGGCCACGTGAGGGCTCTTTTGCACATCGGAAATAGGTATTATATAGTAAATCTACCAGCGCTCCGGACTAGACCATAACTGCGGAGAAGGACTGCAAGAAACTCCAGCAGAAAGGCTTTCTTTTCAATCATCAATACATTACAAGGGTGTGGGGATAACACAGCCGGTGAAACGACTAGGTAGCATGCATTCCATTCTAGTCTTAAGGGTTGGCGACGCCGTTATAGCAAAATATCTAAGGCGGCTAACTGCAACATAGTAGTCGAAGCATTTTATACTCTATTGTAAACCGCATTGAATTTAAAATGTTAAGACTGTTACTATGCAGGTTAGACGCCTTCCTTGGTATCACGGCAGAATTACAGCGGTCTTGATGTAAATGTTAATGGGCCTGAAACTTCTTACCATCTCACGGCCTGTGTGTTCGTTTGTCTACTCCATGCGATAAACGAAAACTTACTGTCAGGTGATAAAGCTGTACGAGATGTTCCCGCGCGGCATGAGCCTGGTTCTGGTTCTGGAGTACATGTCCTCGGGGCTGTGGGACATGCTCCACCACGCCCAGCACGAGCTGACGCTGCCGAGGGTCAAGAGCTACGCGAGCATGCTGCTCAAGGGCACGCGGTATATGCACGCGCACTATGTTATGCATAGGGTAGGTTTACTGTTTGACAAGTTTTGTATTTTACTCGCTGATGAATCACTTATTTCGTAAATGGGTCAATCAACTTTTCTTTGTAGCTCGTTGCCATGGTGACGTCTCCTGGGTCACTCTTTAAAACTATAATTTCAAAGGATATAAGTCCACTAAAAAACTGTTTTATTGGCAATTACACACCCATTCTTTTATGGCCTTTCTCCTGAGTGTGCTGGAAGTATATATTATAACATTTTTTCTAAGAATATCACTGTTGTCTCCTGGCTTACGGGACAGAATAACAACAAAAAAAGTTGATCCACCTAAATAATGAAATCATTATTGAATCAATTACATGTGGTAAAAATGTATCTCCTTTTTTGACTTTGGAGCCGATGATAACCAAAAATAATGGGACCAAAGAGTCTGCCCGAGTGGCCCGATTTCGACGATCGAGGATCGTCGTTTCGTAGCGTTGAATAAAAGAAACCATAACTAATAAGGCGACTGAAAAAACCATAGGTAAGGTAGAAGATGAGCACTATTAATTTGTGAATGTTGTAGGACTTGAAGCCCGCAAATTTACTCATAAACCACGAGGGCATACTGAAGGTAGCGGACTTGGGGCTGGCTCGCCTGTACTGGCCTGATCCCGGCAGGCCTTATTCACACCAAGTAGCCACAAGGTAAAGACGTTATTGCTTAGCGCGCGGCACACCTAGGAATAGGTACGCTGCGCAACTTAACATTTATTATTTCACTCACTGTCTTACGATTTCAGATGGTATCGCGCTCCGGAATTACTGTATGGTGCGCGATTTTACTGCGAAAAGGTGGACTTATGGGCAGTCGGTTGCATCATCGCGGAAATGATCACCAAGAAACCACTCTTTGCAGTAAGACTAAACCTTAAACACTTTCGTACAACACACGAATCCGCGTAGATTTAGTCTGTATAAAGATACGGCTAAACAAAAAACCATTAACAATCTACAGGGTGCCTCTGACCTTGGGCCTATAAATGCAACAAAGATCGATTCTACTCGCTATACGCAACTAATTTTGTTCTGCAACATAAAAAAATAACTTAAGTTTCGATAGTTAATTGATGTAAAAGTCTCATTGTAAAATCAGTGTATTAAATACTGGCCATATAATCACTATCCCATGGTACGGGGGCGACATTTCCTTACATTAAACTTTTACATACTTGTACATTGAAAATTACATTTAACTTTTTTTAGTTGGGCATATTTTTAACAACTTACAGAACAAAAGAAGTTCAGTTTTAGGAGTAGAAACGACCCATGCATTTAAAGCCCCAAGGTCAGAGACTACTTGTATAAAAAAGGCCACATATGATAAAGTCGGTAGTGGTCCGCGATCTGGGTCTCAATAACCATAACGTCTGTGTCTGTTCTTTGGATTTATTAAACTTGGTCATATTTCCTCGAGACTGTTATTTTATTAGAAACAAAATTCTCTATAGTTATATTATGGATTATGACCAGTGGGCGGCTGACGGATGCAAAATAGGGACGTAAACAGGACATGGATAAGACTTTTATTAAATTTCGAGAAATATTTATGAATACAAAATTATGCAGTTTTTATCTTTATCATACATTATTAGTAAATACATAATAAGCTATCCTGTATTGTACGTAGATTGTATACTAAGAAGATACTGGCCACTTATTATTTTATCACCTCTTGAGACTGATGAATTACGTCTTAGACTTGTCAATTAAATTTGCTTAGTTTTCAATATTCATATTTAAGATGGCAAAGGAAACCACAATTCGTAAGTGGATAATTGATAAACGTGATCTAATTTACGATACTTCTAAAGGCTCGATCTTTTGTACTAAATGTCAAGTAAGTTTATTTGCGAAACGAAAAAGCGTGATTGATAGACATGTTAAATCTAATACGCATCGCCGTCAAGAATTTAGCACCAAACAGAATCAAGAAGATTTTAATATTGATTTGATAAACTTTTTAGTTTTATGCAATATTCCGTGGAAACGTGTTAACAATACAATTATATAACTATTTTATAATTTCGTTCTTTTTATTAAATCCCTTGCAGTCATATCCATATTACGTATAACGTTCGACATTATTTTGACGTAATTTGCATCCGTCAGCCGCCCACTGATTATGACACCTATTTCAAACTATCTACATCTCACGTTCTTCGCAGGGAAGCACATTAAGCTATCCCTTTTGATTCTTGTGTGGGTGAGCATGGGTGGCCTCCATGAGTGGGCTAAGATTGGTAATTTCTGGCTGGTGTCCGCCCGCTGCCACTCTTTGCGCTTGAGGGGACGTACTCTTATACGCCGGTTTCTTGTACTTTACAAGTTTGAACGCTATGACTGTGTGTAGTAAGGATATACTCGTACCCTACATGTTTTCCCTCTAGCGTTTGTAGTCAAAACATAAAATATTATGACGTTATATTTAGGGTGAATCTGACATCGAGCAGCTAGCTATAGTGCTGCAGAACCTCGGGACGCCGAACGAAGCGAGCTGGCCGGGGCACGCGGAGCTGCCAGACTTCCACAAGATCTCGTTCCCGCCGTCGGAGCCCACGCCATGGCCGGAGCTGCTGCCGGGGCTGGAGCCCGAGGCTGTGCAGCTGGTCAAGTCCTTCCTGTGCTATGATTCCTTCAAGAGAATATCGGCTAAGGAGGCAAGTTAGTTTTACTCAGAACAACTGTGAAATGCAAGGGAAGTTTACAGACTTTACAATTGATGTAAATAGGAGTACAACTTAATTGAGATCCAGGGTAGGCATGACGTGCGGGGGTGAGGTACAGTCGAGTTCATAAAGATGTGTACCTTGTCACTTTCATCGTTGCGACAATTCATACAAGGCAGTTTAAACATGACATTAAATAGACAAAGTACTAAAGTGTACACATATTTATGAACTCGGCTGTACGATAAACACCACCATTGCCCTGTCCGCACATCTCGAGCGCATATAATTTCATTCGCAGTCCATAAAAACAAGAAGTAGTTGAGTGGAAATCGATGAAAAAACGATTTACTGTCATTAGGTACAAATGGAAAATCGTCCACGTGAAATAACCATTCTAAAGTTGGGCCAAAAGTAATAGTGACCAAAGACAATTTAGTCAAAATGTAATTATGCTGAAAAATTTATATGACTATAGTCGAGTCCGGAATTAGGCGAACTAACTTGACAGCCGAAAATGTTGCCAGACATAGGAAAAATAAATAGTGATAGGTATATGTCGATATAACCTTGTGCCTTCTATAAATCTGATTATATTTATATTTTATCAAGTAATTGTCATCGAAACTTTCACACTCATACATACTTGCCAAATAGGGAAAAACTACAGCAATTTTTACGATATAATATGATCTGAAGGATGTACGGTTTAAAGCGGATATTTACGATACTTACTCCTCAAATTAGGAATAAAATACAAAAATAATGCTGACATTACAACAGGCCATTGTGATCGTTTTAGGTGGCTTCCAAATTATTAGTTAGATTTCAAACACAATAATAATGATAAACTAGACTTTTTAAAGATCGGTATTAACAGCACTAGCCAAACTGTGGCAACATTAGTGTACAATGAACTGTCAAGTTAGTTCGCCTAATTCCGGACTCGACTTTAAATTTATTTTCGTTGTAAATTAATTAAGCCGGAATGGAATTTTGTCCATTATATTTTTTGAGCGAAATTAAATATGCACCAAGTGAATGTAGGTAGTCTTATCCTCTAGCCGCCCACAGACCTTATAAAAGGTCTTCAGTTCATAGGTGGTTCCGGCCCAAGCAAAAAGTCATTTTCATCTTATGGATGCCCAACTGTCCTTTTAAAAGGTCTTCAAATAAAACCTGTTGTAAAAGCTCAAATTTCCCTTGTATTGATTTTAAGTGATTTCTGAACGAAAACGTCATGTTTGACGTTGACAATAGAGGTCAATCTGTGCAACGTCAACTGTCAGTTTGGGCGTAACCTTCAAAAACATGGCGAGACGTCGCACTGTGGGAGCGCATAGAACAAACGGTCGGACATGCTTGAAAATAAAATGTTTCACTTTCTTGCTGTTAATTTACTTTTTTGTAAACTTTAACGCTTAGACCATCATGTCTTATAATATTTTTTTCACTTATTTGCCTCGTTGGTGAATAGTAATCGAGCAAACATCACTATCTGATAAACCCGTAAAACTCGGCCATACTTCTAGGTACGATTTTATCTGTTGTTTAGTAGTTGAGGTCCTTTTTTTGATTTTATTACAAAGAGTATATATAAGTATCGCCATAACAAATAATATCTAGGTGTTTTGTATTATAATTATTATAATTGTTGTTTTATCATTCAAGTAAAATTAAACTAGAAAGTCATGATTATAAAAAATGTGCCAAACAATTCCGAGATACTAAGTATTACAAGTTATAAGTTAAAGATAATTTTAATACGCTGCAGTTTAACCTTACCCGAATTTAGCCGAATTTTAGAGATATTTGCAATTGGAGGTCATTTTTCTAAAGCGCCTATTTAAAAGAAATAGAAATTTATTACTTAAATGTGCTAAGGCAGCCGAATAGAAATGCAGTTCTAACATAGTCCATCCGTGAAAAATCTATACATAATATTTATACATAACAATAATATCTATAAATAACAATATCTATAAACATTTATAAATAACAATAATATCTACAATACTATTTACTTGAAATATATTCGGAATGTAATTAGAGAAAAAACAAATTTCGACAGTGCGCCTTGTGTAATTTAATAGCAATCTCTTTAGATAAAATAATTTTAAATTGTAGGCGTAATAAAGAAATATGCATTTTTAAATGAATCCTAAGCACAGGAACAATAAAAAACTTATCAAGGGATGTTTGCATGCGACCAAAATAAAAATCTTGCGTATTTTTTTATTTTTTTTTGCTATATAATCGGAAGACTATTCTTTTTCCCCTATTAATATGTTGCTAAAAATGCACTATACTAGCATTTCGTTATAATTTAGAGGCCATAATAATAGCAGTTTATCTGCAATAAACAGTTTACTGTCGCGCACACGCATGTCCGACCGTTTGTTCTACGCGCTCCCACAGTGCGTCGCGAACGTGATGAGTAAATCTATAATTATCTCAGCTATCTTTGCAGATTTCTTAAATGTGTTTGTTGTGAACGATGCATTAAGTGTCCATCTTTGTTTATTGATACGTATTCAACACATAATCTCAATGTGTATCAATATAATGATAATAAATATTTCGAAGACCTATAGAAAGGCATACGGGTGCCTACATATTCTAGGATTTTAAAAGGTATACGGGCTTCTAAAACATATCGATAATTGAGACTATGAAATTTACTGCTTGCATGTCAGAGTAATAAATAGAGTAGGTAAATCGCCAATAACTGACCACAGATGAAAATGTCTTTAAATTACTGGCCATGGCCAACTTTGTATGCTGATACCGTTTTACTATAAATAATTTATTTTAATGTGCCTTTCTAACTACTAAATTACTGATTAATAAAATATTGCTTCGTGTATATTGTATAAGTATATTGTGTATATTTCTTATTCAAGTCCAATATTAGTGCCATTACCCTACGTAAGTATAGGATTTTAAAAGGTCTATGGGCCGTTACCCTATTTTTAGGTATAATTTCAACATTTTAGTTTTGGGTGCTAAATTTATAAAAGAATTTCCAATTTTATAAGTAATTGATTGGTATCTTATTATCAAAAATTTATTTATTATTGAAAAATATTAGCCATTGTTAACGAATACGCACGTACTGCACCAATTTAACAAAAACACGTGAAGTTGGTAGGTACAAATAAACGATTGTTTTTTTATAACATGCAAGTTTGCATGCATACTACGTGCTTAACATATGTGACAATAATATAAAAGAGCAACATAATGGCAGGCTAGGAAACACCTAAAAAGCACAAATACGCATTTTGAAAAAAAAAAAAAACAGGTCTTGCCAGACCTATAAAAAGAACTTTGAATTTAGGTGTGTTTTTGATCTCCTAGCCTTCTACTCATAGCTAAAATGATGTACAAAAAAACTTAGGCTCTTACGCCTACCCTAAGCCAAGATATCATACAGCGAAAGTCCTGGGTCGGAACAGTTCAAACCGATAAAAAGGACATTGGGCCGCTATCACAACCTTGGCCAAAAAACCCTGGGCGGCTAGAGGTTATATGAATTAAGGCCAAAATATAAATTATTGTACTGATATAATTCAGGGGGGGGGGGGATTGATGATTCAATGGGACATACTTACAATTGGAAATTTTCTGAGTGTATGTACCTAAATATTTTTGGACCTATATCTTATTTGTCAATTTTACTATGGGACATAATTCTATTTTCAACATTATTCTGGTTAGACAATTTTCCTTTAGGATGTATTTCAAATTGTAATTTTTCTAATTGGACGAATAATTTCAAGTGGACGATTTTCCATTTTTACCTAATGACAGTAAATCGAAAAAACGCGTTTAGGTAGCGTGATCTCCTGGTCCACTCTGCTACTGCTACTTTCGCTGCCGAGAGAACATAATAACATCACAACGGTTTTCTTTTCCAGGCATTACGACACAAATGGTTCTACACCCGCCCTTTACCAGCACCTTTGGCAGACATGCCGAAACCAAATAAACCAAAGTAACATTTACTAAGAGGGTAAAATAAAAGATTTATTCAATTTAATGATTTTTATTACCTTGAATAACTTACACATAGCTAACTACTCGTAATAAAAGATTGTACAAGTAATAATAATTAACAATGTAGTTGTACTTTCAATGCAATGTACATTTGAGCCGGAAAAAAGGATAATGGTGGTTAGTTACAATATACTTAATACTTCTCTATAAAAACTAATGGAAACAATTAACTTATACCATTTATTGCGTTTTCTGAGGATGTCCCATTCCGTGGAAATACCCATATCGTCGATGAAACTGCAAAACCGCGTAAGTAACATTTTAAATAAGGAGCAAAATGCACCTTTTTAATAAAAAGGTAAGGTTTATTTTGCTCTATCAAAAATTTGTTGGTTACGCGGTTTTGCAGTTTCACCGACGATATCCTCATAAGGCCCAACGGCCTATAGGACATTTATCAAAATGACTTTAAACTTATCTGACACAAGATTCATTTCTGAACTATCGAAACTTGAGGTGGGCCCTGCCAGGTAGCAATAAATAAAACGACTATGTGACATAGAAGATGGGACCTTCAAACCTCTGTGATACTTATACATACGGCTAATAGCTAAAACTAAATTCAAGTTCCCATACAAACACCGATTTAATATATTAATCCAGCTAGACTAAAATCAATGTTAAATAGGACACCTTGGCTCCTGTTTGGTGAATTCCAAGATTAACGCATCAATTAATACATTAATAGTTAATACATTGCACTAAATGCTGACACCACAATTAAGGAGGTAAAAAATACAGGTAGCATCGGCATCAGTACAAAGTCTCGTTTCGTACAATTTGAATTTTATTAGCAATTTGTACAAAATGTGATGCCGTTTCTTTCTTTAGCAATTTCACTCAATTTTGCGATGGACACAAAATGTTTAATTCGTACAATTTATCTATAACAAGGTAAGTAGAAATAAAGACGTATTATGTACGTGCGTTACCAAAGCTGGGTTAACCTGGTACACTTATACCAACCGAGGTATCCGTGCTAGTAGGGATAAGTGCACGTTCCTGTAGATTTATTTCTACTGGTACTCTATTACTATTTAACCAAAATTAGTATCATAAATATGAGGTAGGATTAGGTTACGTTAGTTCTTCAGCAAGCCCGAAGGGCCAAAACACTCAGAAATAGTCGACTCTGTTTTTGATATAATTTGTACCAATCGCTCATTGTACGAACTGATAATTTGTGTAAACAGAAAAACTGTACAAATCGCTAAATTGTACCGATTACAGAATTGTTACAATCGCTCATTGTACGAACTGATAATTTGTGTAAACAGATAACTGTACGAATTGCGCATTTGTGCGGATGGCGATGCTTACAAAATACCTGACATAATTACCATGAGTATGGTATGCAATTTAGTAACGGGCTTAAGATGTATAACAATTGAGCTATGCTGCGGCATAGAAAAATGTAAGTAGTAGCACTGTTCAGTACCCCAAAAAAATGTTGAACACTTTCGTCTCGTCAATGAATTTCAAACCGAACAAATAACAAGTACGGTTTACTTAAATTCAATTCGAGTATAATATCATTTTATAATACAAGGTTCAAAAATGCTCAACATTTCATTGACTGACTGCACAGTGCGTCTAACTCTATTTATGGTCAACGTCCCAAGTTAAAAAGAGGAAATAAGAAATAAGCATACAAATATCACGCACACTAAAGAAACAAGTTCTGACGCGTTCGTTAGAGATCAAGTTCACTCTGGTCATAATAATAACATGGTGCTAAAATCTAATAATATTCACAGATGGGTTTACAAGCATCTAGTTATTTTCCGATTATATATGCATCTACTAATTAAGAATTTAATTATAGTTGTTAAAAAAATTTAAGTGTTCAATAAGCATTTTTAAAATGTTCGTATGCCAATGAAAATTGTTTTAAGGCCACGAGTCGAGTAGGGCAACGTCTTTCCATAGTACTTTAACAGTTTAGTTTAGTTTAGTTAAGTAACATATTAAAATAAAAATTCAGGAAGACGGACCAATAAAACAGCTAATAAATAGATCCATGATGATAATATTGATTTTTTACCAATAAATATAAAGAAAAACGTACACAAAGATAGTATAGAAAGACGATTGCCCTACGCGTCTTATCCTCCTAAGACCCACCATACAACGAAATTTGCCAGTGGAAAATAAACTTATTGCAATTGCAATAAAGTCTATTTTCTAATTTAATTGCCAGTCATAAAAACAAGAGAAATTCTACTTTATCTTCTTCACAATTGATATTTTATTGCAATGGCCGTATTATGTACATTTTTTTGTACGCGGGGACTTAGGAGGATAAGAAGGACCCTCTACACACGGTTGTAGCTGCGAGTGTTAGGTGTACAAATGCTTGTGAACTCCGCTGTACGAGCTTTAAGCCATATTTTATACGTTAAATATTTTCCACAATGTTCTTCTTAAATACACGTACACACAATTTAAGTCTGCGCGTTCGAGTTGCGCGGTGCACTAGATAATATAACTAACACAGCCACTTATAGAAAACTAAATGAATAAAGGGTAATTTTCTATCTAGTCTAGCAAAAGAGATGACATTATGTAATACAAATAAAATTACATTGTAAGTAAACATTTTTGTTGTAATTCGGTCGGAAATTACGAATATCCATACAACACACAACTTATGAAGCTAGCTAGTATGCATTGCTCCAACTCAAGGAATTGTTTGAAAATATTCACTGACGTTTTCCCGGGGTCTTCGGCCCAGCATTATTAACAACTTTGCAACAAAATTAAAACTCATATAACGTAACGTATAACTCGTATGTTACGAGCGAAAATTAATAGTTATCATAATTTCGAATGTTTCCAGACATTATAAGTTCACGTTTCTTATACTTCTGCTACATAATCAATATTATAAAACAGGAAAAACTTAGAAGATACAATTCACCGGACTTTATGTTATGGTCAGAACTTTTTAAACTGGCCCTTTATGTTAAACACATCTCTTAGCTAATCGGGTCACTTCAAAATATTCGTACTTATACCATCCGTCAGGTTTCAAAAATGCCTTCAGCTTGGAATTCTTTGAGAAACCTATAAAATTTGATTGGCAATTTACAGTTGACTTTGGGTGACTTGCTCTAGCATAGAAAATTAAAGTAGGACAACTATAGTTTCCGGCTACGTCTGTAGAAACTTGTCCGTTTAGAAACACCCATGCGCTCGACATTTGAGTCTGACAGATGTGACGCATCTACACTACTTTTTGAATACTTAACAGAGAACACATTTAACAACATGACAAAAGCAATACGGTTTTACCGAGTAGAGTAGAGCCCCAGCGAGCCTAGTATGGTTGCTTATCGCGTGACAAAATGTGCATAATGCATCCGTCACTCTCGTACCTACATACGTGTCAGAAAGTGTCGGATGTTTTATCCTCATTTTTTCACGCGACAAACGCAGCTATATTAGGCCCCCAGATCATAATCTAATGAGAAAATCGTCCTCTAACTAGACCACAAGAAGACTCACTGAGCAACCAGAAAATAATAAGACCAGTCAGCCGTAATTCGATGGTTTTTTTTAAAGTGCAACCTTAACCTACGAATTGAAATAAATATCCGAAATTATAAAACCACTGCCGAAGACAGCTTCATAATAAGGTCAACACGCTAACATTGGTTAAGCAATAAATTAAATTAAAAGACATTCAATTGCAGATTAACACTTTTCACAACTATTATTCGCCTATTCACGTTTCTACTTTAAAAACCGCGATGTCTAATTAAATCATGCATACCATTTCATAATTTAATTATGCAGTCATCAATTTGCTACATATCTTTCGTACACCACAAGCTAACATTAATGGTCAGAGAATGCGCACATTTGAGGGCAACCTTAAAAACCGTATAAATTTAATTGACTACCTATCATTTCAATATTGTAAATGAGAAGGCAGTGCGAAGCTAAAATGCAGTTATTATTGTACGGACGCTAGTTTTGCGGCAGTCTATGTGAGCACACTGCCCAATTCATGATTTAGTTTTAAATACTATATACAATTAATATTTACAACTCCAAAGAGTAATACTATCTAGATGAGGCCACTTGTAACAACTTGTGAATAACATTTTATTGCATTTTGAGGCGACATTATTATTTGGTGAAAATTTACAATACAATTAATGACCAAATTATATACTAATATACTATATTTATACCTAAATAATACATCGTCGGTCAAATTATTAATTCAACCAAGTAGGGTAAACCATCAACAAATACCAGTTGATGGCCACTTTTATAATTAAGATCGATGCCTCACGAGCGTGGCCGGTGCGGCGTCGCGTCGTCGCAACACTATGATTTCAATACAGAGACATCAGAGACATCGTGTGGCAAGCCGTTCCAATTTATATGTAGAACAAAGCAACGGCGCCGAGCCAACGCGCGGGCAATGCCCGTGTGGCATTCCTCTTACGCGCTTATGCCTTCACGGTGAAGCAGGGAACTAAATGTATGGAATTATTTGGAGACGCTTTTAACTTACCGCTCACGGTAACGGCTTGCGAACCCGTCGTTTACCGTGAACCTGGACAAATCGTGCCGTGCCGTGCTACGGAAAATTATAAAAGCGTCCATTGGCAACTAGTGGCTGTAAGATTAATGCCTTTATTACCTTGAAATAAGATTCAGGGTGCGAAAAATTGGTAGGATGCTAACAATAGGAAAGTGTCCCCTATTTGCTTTTAAAATATTTACATTATTTTACATATCAATATTTCCTTCGTCCATCTCATTTATATCCACAAAGTTTGAGTCATTATCATCATCATCCGACCAGAATTGCAGTTAAAGTCTTGAATTGCACTTAATATTAGTTTCATTTTAAAATACGGCAGTTTCAATATGCAAATTTGCTAACATGTATTAAATTTTACTATATTTTTTTATTTCCAAGGCCAAAAAGGCGGTTTAATCAAACTTCTCTTTACTTACTTTAAATTAAATTCAGCTCTTTGTTATCAAAGCTACAGGATAGTATTTGCATACTTACGAGGGAAACAGTACCCTCTTTTGATAACCGTATAATGCAGTATTAAATAAGATCTAATACAATATCAAAATACACAATTTTCATAAAACACAGAGACCTATTATTACCTAATAGGCTGGGTAAGTAAGTACTGCAATACTAGTGAATTTATATACACGTAATGATAATAAATTCTGCTTTTGTGTTTAAGACCCAGTTTAAGTCAAAGTTGCAGCACCTGAGACAACAGAGACCACGACAAAATAAGGCGAAGGTTAAACAGGTGCAGGCCGCATGGTGTCTGATGTAATACAATTTTCAATAGTAGGGTTCATTACTAGAACTATTGTACGTTCATCTTCGCTTTAAGATGACACTCCTGATTTCATGAATAAGTAGTTATTAGATGTATCAGTTAGTATTAAATTGATAGTTACTAATAATTATATACCTAACGCTGCTTAAAAAGTGTAAATTCGTATCCCACATGAACGTAGTTGATACTAACACCAGTCTTTTAATGATCATAAATAAAACAAAATGTTTCCTACACTGTCCAGCTCCGGCGTCGGATAGATGCAGGCTTAAAACCTGTCCGTACTATATTTATTTATTTAGTGTAACATTCGGGGCGCCCTTTTAACGTTGCAGACAGCGATAGGAAGGTAATCTACCCATTTATGGGCATATAAGTATTATTCCGTTTTTGTAGGATTTTCACGACTATGGGCCTAAAATAAGACTAAAAATGGTCATAACAGGCTGGAAAACTGACGGGTTAAATCGCGCACGCCGAGCCTGTGGTGTGCGTGCTAGTGGCGCAGCCAGCCGGCGGCGCGCAGGTAGTGGCGCAGCACGTGGTCGAGGTCGGAGTCGGGCGGCGCGCGCCGCAGCAGCACGCCCTTCATCGTCACGTACTGCGCCGCCGGCAGCATCAGCGCCGAGCACAGCTGCACCCACAACATTACACTCATTATTCAGCAGGCCGCCAGAATATGTTTATGGTGCCATATTCGAAGGGACACCGACGAGCTGCTATTAATATGCCTAAGCTGTCCGTCCAGCGGTTCTAACTTTAAATCGCTGTAACTTTTGAATCGAAATAGATAGCGACGTTGCGATGGTGCGACGTACACTTCGAGATGCAATGATGACTGCAGATTTGGGCATGCCCACCCACAACCCGCGAGTTTTCTAAATAAATGCGCGTCTCACGAGAATGAATCGGACTCTGTTGGGAAAAGCGATATGGGCCGGCAATTTCAGTGGCGGTTCGTATAGTCCAATGACGGTGGAGTTTTAAAGAGCTAGGAAGACGGAGTCTTCAAGGTTCAGCGCATCTAGACGGAGAACGATTTAGAGCGTGTTTTTCCCATTGCCGTGGAAGCACAAAATAGTATTTAGTTTATTTGGGATTCCGCTCTCAATCTTTCTCATGTTTGCTTTAATTTGTAAATGTGCCTTTCTCTACTGCCAGTTTATTTTGAACTGTATCTTTTGTAATAACTTAGTCATATATTTCTATTGCCTTAAGAGCCATGTGTCCTGCGATATGAATAAAGCTAATATGTTGCTATCTAAGCCGCATGCAAATATTAACCACATGTATGACGTACAAAACGCTTACTTCTGCGATGAATGTAAAACTGCTAAAATTTCAGTCCCACCATGTTTGATCTCTTTAAAGCACTCGATATACGCTTGTTCTATGACCTCATTTATTGAATATATTTGTTTTTATTATGCCTAAAGATAAACGGTTTAAATTTGGCCTTTTTAATGCTGAATCGCTTTGTACTTCGAGGAAGCATAACGAGTTTATTGTGGCAGTTCAACGTCACGATCCAAACATTATAGCAATTAATGAGACCTTGCTGAGAGCTGGTGAAGAGACGCGTGCTCCCTCGCTACTAGGTTACAGGCTGAAACATGTCTCGCGTACCCTGGCTTACAGAAAATGTTCGTCTAATGATGAGACTTCGGGATGACGGTCATAAAAAGTTCCGCATTACCAACTCTCATCATGCCAAATCGGATTATAAAACTTTAAAACATTTAGTAAACTCCAGCCTTTATTATGGACAAAAAAGTAACTTGGAAAGGAATATTAAAATTAAGGCAAGATGTAGTGCCCAATTGAAACCAAGTTTCAGAAATAGCACTTTTACAATGATCCCGAAGCCATTAACAGTCATTTCTTAAATATTCCCGGAAGTAATATGGTCGATCCTTCCACTATGACCTTTTTTGAAAACTACCAGTGAATCCCTTTTTAATTTAGACCCGTTGACGAAAGTGTGATCGCTAAGCTGTTGCTGCGCACGACATCAAATGCTCAAGGTTATGACGATATAACATACGATATGAATTTAATGACTTTACCCCCGACGGAGTAATGGAAAATGTGTCCGGTCATACCCAATTTTGGTATCACGGGGGGTACCTCAGGGATTCGTCTTGGGTCCTTTATTATTTATTTTATACAGTTCTGATATAACTAAGTGTATTAAGCATTGCAAGTTTCATCTCTATGCTGATGATCTGCAACTATACTATCTTTCTGACCCACTGCCGTGGTCTCCACTTCTAAATTAATAAATGAAGACCTGATGCACATTTTCGAATGGTCTAATGCTAATTATTTGGTGATAAACCCTACGAAATCCAAATATATGGTACTCGGTAAACAAATAGAAATGATCACTGCTCTTGGACTTAATATAGAAATAAATAATATTAGTATTGACTATGTGCAGGAGGCGAGGGACCTTGGACTTCTGTTCGATAGTCATATGCGTTTTGAACAACATGTCACTAACACGGTTCGTAACTGCTTTTACAGACAGTTATGTAACTGCTTTTACAACAATGTGTGTACAGTCAGCGTCAAAAGTAACTGGTCACTTCAAGCTACTTTTGTACTTTATCGCATTAATACAATCTGACAATCTTGTTTGACATTGCTTATGTGACAGTAAAGCGACAAGGTATTTAAGTGATCAGTTTCTTTTGACGCTGACTGTACAATAATGTTTCATCTCAACATATTATTTTTGTTTCGTACTACTAATTTACGTAGTACGACAAACTGTTCTATGAGTTTCCTTTACATTTACTGTATCGATGCAAATATGTCTAGTTATTTCTATGTTCAATAAAGAATATACATACATACACACCAGGATTTTTTTGTTCATCACTACTTCATGAGCATTAAACTGGCACAAACCAGAGTCGAATGAAATGGCCGCTACAAACCTGTATCTCGTTAGTTGTCAGCAGCTGCTTGTTCGCAGCGCTGCTGCATGAGCTGCTTTTGCAGCATCCACATCCGGTACTTCCGTCCTGTGTGCACTTTGGGCTGGTGGAACTTGAGCCGCTTTCTCCGTCTCTGAGGAGCGCACACAATCAAATGAAATAGCTTGAATGATAAGGATGTGGATTAGGGTGTTTCACATTTGTATGGAAAAAATAAATGTCTTATTTTTTGCACACTTCGCTTACGCCCTAACTCTTTCTATGGTAAAAAATTAAAATGCCTAGTTTCAAGGTGAATGGGCAATATTTAGAGGTTGAACAAATTGACCACTTAGGAGTAGCAGATTTTCAATGTTTATTATTGTTAATAACTAACTTACCTGTCCACTTATGTCAAACACTAATGATATTGATTTTTTCCGCCTGTTGCGGCTTTGGAGCATTGAATAAACTTAGAAATTACTTAAAAAGTTGTCAAAGTGATCGACGAATTGTATTATAATTTAAAATACTGGTATTTTAGATAAGTAGGACCAAGAATTTGATCAAATTAATTGAAAATTGAAATGTGCCAAAAATTAAACACCCTAATGTGGATATAACTAAGGTTTCGCAGATACGGTCGGGTACATCATGACCAGAGTTCGGAAGGGTAAGCTGTTTTCCGAGCTGATCATGACAATTATAGTCACGATTGGTTTATTTGTTTTATTTATAACACGTTGACGACCGCAATTTTAACCGTCAAATTAATGATTTATTTTTCATCATCATCATGTCAGTCGAAAGACGTCCACTGCTGGACATAGGCCTCCCCCAAGGCTCTCAACTCAGACCAGTCTTGTGCTTTTTTAATTCATAATAAATATTACTCTTAATAATAATACGCTTATTATGGATACTAATATTATTTATTACGCTTGGTAATTCTTTAGCTCTGCCTACCCCACTCTGGGAATGAATGCGTGAGTTTATGTATGTATGTATGTATTATGGATAATATTTTTGATTTTGTTTGTTACGTGGGATGTGTAGTGCATTTAAGGGTTGAGAATTAATCGTGATCTTTCACGGAGTATTTTAACCGTAATTAAATTAGGAACTATAGTACAACTTAGTCGAGTACTGGGGTAGGTATGAGGTGCGGAGGCTAGGTACAATAATGCTGATATAGTCGCCGTTGCCCTCTCCCCGCACCTCATGCATAGCTAGAGAACTTAAAATGGTATTTTTATGATAATATGTAGGTAACCTATTGACATCAAGAGACCATTTCAAGTTAGTAAAGTTTATATAATTTTGGCATGATGGCAAATAATGCACTTCTTCACCAACAACAGTTGAGGGGTAAAATAGGTGAAATAAATTAATAATAACATTGGTAATTAATTATAGTTATTTTGTGACGTGAGGTAAAAACAATAAATACCTTTTTTTTGGCAGCAGCATGCTGATCTGCGTTTGGTCTTTTGTCAGGTTGATTTCCAGGCACCCACTGCTGCCCTGGCGAATACAATCGTTATACGAGATCAAACCCAAAACCACACAGCACGGTCAAACGTCAGTACACGCTAAGCATGTCTAACCTACTCATAAATACATTATGGAAAACTACTATAGACTACTATAGTACAAGGCAAATAAGAAGTCAATCCTGACATATTCTTAAATAAATAATCACTACATAGTATAAAACAAAGTCGCTTGCGCTGTCTGTCCCTATGTATGCTTAAATCTTTAAAACTACGCAACGGATTTTGATGCGGTTTTTTTTAATAGATAGAGTGATTCTTAAGGAAGGTTTATAAGTATAATACATTCCACGCGGGCGAAGCCGCGGGCGGGTCGCTAGTAAATAAATAAATATTGAACGTGAGGTTTCTGAATATTGATAAAATTGTTGCATGTGAACAGCATTTCTTTACTGCTAGTAAGAAATAAATAAATAACGACGCGTTGGCCTATAATAGTTGGTAGTGGTCCTGGGTTCAAATCCCGGTAAGCGCAGATATTTGCGTGATGAGCGCGAATATTTGTTTCTGATTTATGGATGTTTTCTATGTATATAAATATATTTTTCTCTATTTAAGTATTTATATCGTTGTCTAGTACCCATATTGCAAGCCTAGAGCTTAGTTTGGGACTAAGCCAATTGGTGTGACATTGTCCCCTGATATTATATTAAATAAATAAATATTAAATATTGAAGAGGTGAGGTTTCTGAATAAATATTAAATAGGTGAGGTTTTTGAATAATGGTAAAGTTCTTGTATGATGGAACAGTAATAAAAGCATTTTTTTACTGCTAGTCCTTATTATCAGTATTGAAAAACTTCATGGTTGTGCAATGTGTCAGGATTGACTTCTTATCTGGCTAGTACAGTCGACATTTCAAGTAGCTGCACACTTTAGTACCTTTTCGCTTTAACGCCTTTGACAGATAAGTGCAGAAGTTCAAACATGACGTTAAAGAGACAAAGCACTAAACCGTTAAGCTACTATAAGGGCGACCGTACTGTAGTGCGACTAAGATGCTATATAGGGATGCATTTTAAGGGTAGTGGTTAGAACCTATATTCAAGTTTGTTCTAGCCCATCTTGCTTCTACACTCGGGAGCAAAGAAATCGAGCCACCGTTGCATTTTTTACGTCGATGCTAATTGTGTAAAGGCCGTAAGTGTTATCATGAAAATTCAAATGCCATATGGTAGGTAATTTTGTGTTCTATCAAATGACATATTTTTTAGTGGTGGGGATGGGTATTTCCCTTCATTGTGGGCAATAACAATACCCGCCCTCTAATTAGCTCGTTAGTGCACATACTGATTGTGCCACGTCATTAGGTATAAAACCATTTTGTTTAATTGTTTTTACATCATTTGTTTATGATACGTCATCCTGAACACAGCTCTGCTCGATTCTACTGGAAAACCTTGAAGAAACATGGATACTACCCCGTCTGAAGCCGCCCAAGCAGTTGCTCTGTTGCAAACTGGGTTGAGTCAACGTGAAGTGGCCCGACAACTGAACCTGACGCGTTCGAAGCGACTGGTGCGTTCTCCAGAAGACCTGGCACTGGCCGGGTACGCTCTACCTCGGAGCAAGATGACCACTTCATTGTTGTCAACTCGCTACGAAATCGACGACACTATGCTGTTCAGCTTCAGCAGAAGCTACGAGAGACCCGGAATGTGTCCATCAGCCGATGGACTGTTAGAAGAAGACTGGCAGAGAAGAATTTAACTTCACACAAGGCTGCAAATCACCCCCGGCCCTAAACTCACCCCGAGTCACCGTCAAGCACGTCTTCGCTTTGCTCAGGAACATCAAAACTGGACCCTTGAGCAATGGAGGGCAGTACTTTTCTCCGACGAGTGCAGGATTTGCCTTTTTGGCAATGACGGCAGGGAGAGGGTCTATCGAAGGCCTGGAAAGCGATTTTCACAATGCTGCATCGAAGAACGAGTCGCATATGGAGGCGGTTCATGCATGGTCTGGGCCGGCATTTCTTTGGATGCGAAGACAGACATTGTGTTCGTCACTGGGCCTGGTGTCTGGGCGAATTCAAGAGGATTGACTGCTCATCGGTACATTGAAGAGGTCCTCGCTGAACATGTGGTCCCATTTGCTGGCTACATCGGTGAAAACTTCATGCTGATGCAAGATAACGCCAGACCACATACAGCCCGGATCACTCAGGAGTACCTAAGAGAGGTTAATATCCCTACCATGGATTGGCCAGCACGAAGCCCGGACTTGAACCCGATAGAGCACGTCTGGGACGAGCTCAAGAGGCAAATCCGGGCCAGAGATCCCGCTCCTGAGACTCTGCATCAGCTCAAGACAGCGATCGAGGAAGAATGGGCGGGCATACCTCAAGACTTTCATCAAAAACTCGTGCGTTCAATGAAAAATCGCATGCGTGCATGTCGATTGGCTAGAGGAGGCAATACACGTTATTAAAAACCGATAATTTGTTTTAATTTTCATAAAACTTTTAATTTTTCCCTTGTATTGTTCGGTTCTAAAGTGAGCATTTTGAGGGCCTTGCGGTTTTCGGCCCTGCAATGACTGAAAATATTCATCCCCACCAAAAAAAAAAGTGTCATTCGATAGAAGACAAAATTACCTATCATATAGCATTCGAATTTTCATGATAACACTTACGACCTTTACACAATTAGCATCGACGTAAAAAATGCAACGGTGGCTCGATTTCTTTGCTCCCGAGTGTATTTCGTAATCTTAATATGAAGTTATCAAATTCAAAGTTACTGGTATCCCCAAAGAATGAGTAAAGTTCCTTATTGCTATGGTAGCTCTTATTTTCACATTGAGGTGTTATAGAGGCATGATGGGTTCAAATCAAAGTGGAATAAAGACCGTATAGGAAAAGTAATGGGAACAATGCTGGATGGGAGCGTCGGACCAGTAAACATCGGCTCATCCGAGGGACACAGGGCGGAGTGACCTGACCAATGGACTACTTAATTCGTCTGCTCTGACCGGGCATTACCCCCACTCCCCATTCTGGTGGTTTGAACAAATCTGACGCACACGCACAGATGTAAATGTATAGTCATGGACGTTAATTGTGAGCCAGCACAGAACTCTGTCGCAGAAATAGTGATATGTTCTTAATATGACTTGTCAATTTATTTTGATAGGGTCCCATGATGACTGATCAATAGTTGAAGCCCATAATGATACGCAATGTTAACTTAAACTTAGACTAATGGATCATGCAAGATATACATACATCTGCTAACTTATAAAAACGTCTAAATGATTTCAATGTTTAGGCCGTCTAAAATTGGTAATGGCAAGATAAAATACGATTTTTACTACCAAAAGGAATTTTATTTTCGTTTACCAATTTTAAATCACCTCTACCATAATCTAGGGCGCAAAGCGAAAGCTTATGGCACATGAATCATGAACGCATGCAGGAAAATATGAATCTATGACTTGATAGGTCCATTGGATTCGTTAGCAGAGTTGTACGCAAATTAAGAAGCCGGGTACGTTGCACAAGTTTTCTAAACATAACCAGTAAGTTTTAAAACTATTTTTTATTGATACATCAATGTAATAAAATACAAATGAGCGCTATGCGTCGATTAAGGTGCTTAAGAGGCAGAATTAATAATAATTAAATCTTTTATACTATCCAAAATCAAACTGCAGCACTGAAAGCAGAGGCGACGCGTTGTGTGCATGTTTACATATTAAAAACATTTCCTCCACGCTTTGGGCACACTTTTTAATATCGTCACGCGCCACACCGCGCCGCTTCCGCTTTTAGTGCGTGTGCGGCTTAAAGTCGCATGGTCATTCATTTGTCTTCTATATACAAAATCGAAACCGTTTAAGTTCCAAGCATTTATCATTCCATTGTTAGTTAGTCCATGGGTGAATCAATTATTCTTTGTACATTTAAGTATATCTTAATTATACATTACTGTTGAAAGAATTTAACCAAAGCAGGAATAAACTTATTTTTTTATCAATATATTAATTATTATTCAAGTGAAACTAAGCAATCCAAATTCTAATTTAATTAATGCCAAAAAATACTGGTAACTTAGGGGACACACCACTATGTTCATATAGGTAAAAAGCTTAAGTAAAAGACCTCTTGCATGTAGTTGTAACCCATCTGTATAGACCGTAAGACATTCTATATTTGAAATTTGACGTTAATTCCATACTAGTTTTGTACACAACTACAGGCAAGGGGTAATTTACTTAAGTTTTCAAATTCACCTATACAAAATTGGGGGCAAACTGGTACTGGTGTTGCCAGTGTAAGAAAAAAAAACAATTTCCTAATAAAAATATCTACCGGGCCATAAAATTCACTAATTTTATGTGTAATAAAAACTGTAAATATAAAAAAAAAATATTTTTTTGTTTATATTTAAATGCCTTACAAACTTAAAAAACATGTTAAGTATCGTTGAAAGATCCATGGAACTTAAACTGTCAAGATAATTAATAAAGCCTATTGGATAATTTAGAAACAATAATAAAAACACGAGCAACGAACCCAGCGTAACCAAAAATATAAATCTCCAAAACGAACCCAAAAGTGTATGAGACGATTAGCTGTGGCTAAAGCTATGTTCTGTGGTCTCACGTCTCTGGCGTGCGGGTGCTTGCGCGCCTGCGCGTGCTGGTCGTGGTGCGCGCACTCCTCGAGCCGCGTGACGCCGGCCAGCCGGTAGCGGTGCAGCTCGGCCAGGCGCAGGCGCAGCTCGCGCTCGCGCCACAGCCCCGCGGCGCAGCCCGCCTGCTCGGCGCGGCCCAGGAACGCCGCCGTCCAGCGCAGCCGCTCCGTGAACTCCCTGCGCACACGCGCGGACGGTTATTAACAGACGTCAACATCGAGGGACCTAAATCGACGAGTAAACTTGTTTATTTTTTAAATACCTTATTCAGTATTTTTCTCCAAAACTAGTTTAATTTTTTAAAATATATGTTTTCCTTTGCACTCAAATTTAATTAAGATATTAGAAAGAAAATTGATACATTTTGAACTCTATTGCCCATTTTGTCATATTAATTCAGTACTGTCAAATCATTTTTGCTCCCGCGATAACGACGTTTGCTTATGAATGCTCCCCTATTGCGGCTAGCAAAGGTTGGCCGCGACTTGGCTGTCACTCGAATCTCTCTTTCTATGTAGTCGGTGACTATACAGGATGGAAAAAACTAATACTACATGGACGGCAACTACTTTAAATATTGAAAATAGCAAATTCTAGGCAAAAGAGATTAACTTTTTTATATAAAAACAATAAATACTGTTTTTTTTTTTTTTTTAATCCCCTCCTTATTCTAGAATCGAACTGGTCGGATATGGCAAAAGAATAAAGTCGTGTTCTTTATTCTAAAGAATAAAGTGATGTACAACACATACATCTTTAATTAAATAAAGACCGTACAAAACCCTACTTTATTATTTTGTCATATTCAACCAATTCGATTCTAGAATAAGGAGGGGATTTAAAAAAAGCTTGATTGTATATGAAAACTAATTTAGACAATTCTGTGATGACGTTCGAGGTAAATACCAACATTAAAGTCAAGGAAATACCTGGCTTTTTACACTAACCACAAAATAGGGAAAATTCTACTTTAACAAACCAACTTAATGAGTATAATAAATCATCATATACGTAAAATTCCTGTTCGCTTTAACGTCTTCAATATGTTACACATGGTATAGGTATAGTTTACAGCCTGGAAAACATACATAGGGTACTTTTCCCAGAATATAGGATGATTCCCTAGACAATAAATATAATAAAAAAACTCACTTCTTTTCTTTGGCTAGTTTTGAGAGCAGCTTCTGTTTATTTCTTTGGTTGTTAAAGAACACCGAGACCAGCTGATAGTCGCGCACCAGCCTCTTCCGCCGCGTCCTCTCGCGCAGCCGTCGCGTGTACAGATCCACTTGGGACAATTTCAGAGCTAAAACCCAAAACTTAAGACTTATATGGTTTTCTCATGGAAGCCATTGTCAGAACTGGACCAAATTGAAATGGGACCACACGGGAAGCACCAGCCTTCAAATAAAAAAATAATATAAATCGGTTCACCCAGTCAGTTCTGAGGTAACATAATATGAGGTAACATTTGTTGCTGAGTCATGGATGTTTTCTATGTATTTAAGTATATATTTCTCTATATAAGTATTTATATCGTTGTCTAGTACCCATAGTACAAGCCTAGAGCTTAGTTTGGGACTAGGTCAATTGGTTTGACATTGTCTCCTGATATTTATTTATTTATTTTATTTATAACATTACAAAAAAACAACAGTTGATTTGAAACATCCTCCTTTATTGAAGTCGGTTAAAAATGGATTCTTCATCCTCTTCAGGCCCACCATACAACGACATTTAACAATGGAATATGAGCCTAGTAAAAATCATAGTCCATTTTCTAATTCAATTGTCAGTCATAAAACTCATAAAATCAAAGGAAAATCCATTTTATTCCCTTTGCAATGGATCTATATTACAATGGCTGTATCATGTAAAAAAAATTGTCCGCCAGGCCTTACGAGGTTAAAAAAGTTTGCAACGGTTTAAAGCCGTTCCTAGGTAAACATTAGTTGCACGCAACACATGTTGGAGAGTCCATCGCTGCATGTTGACAGGTTTCACTTTCGTTCCTCATCATCAATGTTGGTCACTGCATTTTTACCATGAATATGGGGCTTTACTCTGTTGCCTAAATATTACTACAGATGATGATGAATGATGATGATGAATATTTTTTGTTCATACAACGTAGTATTCTATCCCGTCATAGGCACTGGTCCCACCAAGGCTTAGGAAGCGATTAGCTATCGGCTAATATGATATTAATAGTTAATCGCTGACTGGTACTCGCTTCCCGCTCATCGTCGGCGGTGGGTCGTCCATAGTGACAGTATCAAATCAAACAAAAGAAATCAAGTCAAAATGTATCTTGTGCTTTCTGTGACAAGGTTGTATAGGAGCTCAATAATTAATTTTGTTTAGCATTCAATTATGATACGACACAATATTTTTTTGATGCATGGGGCATATTATTAACCTATTAACCTAGTTTTATTAATAAACGCACATTGGCAATTTTACATAGTGACTTAAATTATGTTTCAATGCATATCGTCGGTAAAAACCGAGTAAGCAACATTTTAAATAAGGAGAAAAATGCACCTTTTTAGTAAGACAGTAAGGTTTATTTTGCTCTATCATAAATTTGTTAGTTACGCGGTTTTGCAGTATCACCGACGATATAATAAATTAGGTACCACGAACTATTCTAAGACTGAACTTTGCTCTTATGATCTTGTATGAAATCTAAGGAAATGCCCGGTACCAAACAGAGGGTTTTTTTTTATGCAATGTCATGCCATCCTAATAAGCATCAGCTGTATGACTGTTTCAACGTACCAACATCCAACTCATCATCTTCAGGACTGATAGTCAAGGTTGATATCAGCAGCTCTGCCTCATTATCATGTTCCTGTAATGCAAATAGTAAACTAGTTTAGTCCCGATTAATGAAATTTAATAGTAAACGGTTGATCATACAAAATACAACACATATTAATATATTGTATGTAATGGTTTAAGCACAAATATATGTTTGCGAAATGAAAGTTTGTAAACCGATATAGTTTGTCAAATGAAGTTGGGATACCTTTATAAATAGTTTGGAGCCCATAACTGTTATTTCAATAATAGAATTTCAGTGTTTACTAAATTATATTACTTTGATCAAATTGTTAAAACATACCCGATCAAAATCATCTCTGTTAGGCATATACCCAAGTTGTGTTGCTTCATCAGATGACACTCCAAGAGCTGGAAGCCTGGAGACCGCACTAGGTCCGAGTGGGCCCTCATCACTGTCTGCACAAAGCAGAGTGGGTCGACTCGTGCTCTCAACATTGCCCCACGTCGCCCGACCAATGCTGCCTTCTAAGTAACGAGTTATATACTCATCTTTGGCCTCTGAAATAAACAATAAAATCCTCAATGCACAGTTCTTTAGCTCTAAAGCTAGGCGGAGGTAAGCAGATATATGGTACCTACTACCTACATTTCATTTTAATCAATCAACAGTATGGACTACGGATGTTACGGAGCTTCGAATCCGGTTCTGATAAGTCGGAACTTCCGATTCATTATTACACCTCCGGTTCCGATACCGCCGGCCACGACCAGCGTCTACAGTCACCAGCAATAATATATTATACAGAATTTTAGGCAAAAATATCTGACACGTCTTTATTACTAGAGGTATAAGAGTGTGTCAGATATTTTTGCGCCTAAAGTTAGGATAATAAATTAATGCTGGTGACTGTACAAAAAGTTTATACTTGTCCCTTGTTCAACCCCGCATCCCGCATCCTTACACATTACACACACAACTCATTTTTAAATCCACCTCAAACTCTGACTTCGGTTCTGGTTCCGAATTCGATAAAAATTTATTAAAAACTCATGACTCCCAACGTTGGTTACCATATAACCTCCGTAACATCCCTAGTATGGACATCTCACTCTTTTACACTTTAAAACAGTAAGACAGCTGTTGTTGCCAGCTATAAATTGCCATCCTATTATATTACAATGAGATGCATTAAGGGATGGGGGAGCATCAATGGCCTTGTGGCTGAGTATTGACTCATGATCATATACTCTGTTAACCTTTTGAACACCACAGTCGGCTCTGGCCGACAACTGAAAGTCGTGCCACTGACGCCACCGACGGCCACACCCGACACAAGTTAGAGATTAAAAGAGACTTTGTTTCGAGGTGGGAGGACCTTGTGCAGGGTCCGTCCGGGTTGGTACCACCATCTTATCCATTAACCTACCGCCAAGCAGCAGTGTTCGCATTGTTGTGTTCCGGTTTGGGGATAAGACAGCCGGTGAAATGACTAGCATAGAGGCATTCCATCTTCGGCCTCAGGGTTGGCAACGCATTTGCAGTCTTAGGATTGCGGTCTTATGAATGCGAATGTCTATGGGTCACAGTTTCCACTTACCATCAGGTGGCCTGTGTGCTCGTTTGCCTTCCTATGATATAAAAAAAAAAAAAAAAAAAAAATTATTAAGTTGTAATTTGCTTAGCATAGCAAACATGTTTGGCGTGTGACTGACGCATTTTGTATTTGACGTACGGCGTTCAAAAGGTTAAGAAAGTCATGAACAGTGATCGTACTTTTTCCAGCATTCTTGGTGCGATGGATGACGTCAAATGACACACGACAGCGACCTAGGGTTGTAGACGTGTATATAATATGATTGACGTTTAAAATTATGTAATATTATGTGGTCATTGAAAATGAATTACAATTTTTTTACTTAATCATTTATTATAATTTAGCACTTGACGGGACGTCAGCGAAGAAACAAAATGTCTCCTATATTTATGCACTGCCATTACCTACGCATTATACTGTCTGTGCTAATATATAGTCAGTATATAAATTCCTAATCATAAATATGAACCTATATAACCTGTGATAAGAAGTTATTGCAACTGTGTTACATTTTCTCAAATACTCGTCGTAAATTAACCCTTTATTTAATTATGCATATAGGGTTAGGCTTTACCTGTTCTGAGAGTATTTTCTGTATTTCCGATTTGTTTAATACGCTATTTTATTTTTATTTTAGATTTTATTTGATTCCTGATTCCAACAATTTAATATTGGGCACTACTGACAACCCTAGCACTGCACCAAAAATGCTGGAAAATCTACGATCACTGGTCATGAAATGATAATGATTTTGTAATTGATCCAAAGAATTAAATTACAGTATAAAATATCATAATAAAACACAGCAATATAGTACCTATTATAGCCTGTTTCCTCTTTTGTTTATTATGCTATTTTATACTGTAATTCAAGGGACTAACCACTAAGGATAAGTTAAAAAAATATATAAGTTCGCCTTTGTGTTTGTTTCTTTTTTTACTTTGTTATTTTCTGTTTATGCTATAAAGAGTTTACATACATACATACAAACTAACCATATCAAGCACCCGGGGCTTGCGCCTCGGGCAAATCAAACGCTAAAAGGAGCAGTGAGCGCACACTTGCAATGGTTAGTCCTTAACTCTTTGTATCAAATATACAATCATTGTCATTTTGTGAGTTTCTTAATAGAGCCTACAAAGACACATACTGAAAGTACAGAGTTCAAGCCCCATGCCATTTACCAATGAGTTTATCTAACTTATGAACATTAACCAATGCCCTTACAATGGAGGGAAATATTGTGAGGAAACATTAACATTAATACAGCATGTAAAAAAGAATAATTGCACAAATGATCCCAGAGAGTTATATACAGGGCGTCCCAAACTTATGGGACATGAAGGTGAAGTACCTTAAATATCGTAGAAAGTGTATTTTGTTGAAAGAAGACTTTGTTATTTTTAAAAGTTAGTAATTCTGCATTCATAGATTTTCTAAAAATTACTAGCTTCGTCTGGGAATCGAACCGACTTAAATGTCAAAAAAAAACACCCTACTTTTATGATGCCAATCGAAAGAATGGCTAAAAAATAATAACTCTGCTTAAGTAACATTGTATTTTAAAAGAAAGGATCAACGTAAAATGATTGAGTCAAATTTCAAGAAAGTTATTAAATGAGTTGCAAACAGAATTGTGCCATATCACATCCAGTGTTCACCATAAAATGATAAGAAAATCAACAGGCAGCGGACTCATTAAAAGATTGGCGATTTGCGTAAGGCAAGAGGGATCATATTTTGAGCATTTAATTAATTAATTTACAAAAAAATACCCACTTAATTGACTACGGCAGTTTCATGTATGTTTTTAATTTGATTAAAATGATTAATTTTATGTCGTTCCTTATGACGACGCGCTGGCCTAGTTGGTAGTGACCCTGCCTACGAAGCTAGCGGTCCTGGGTTCAAATCCCGGTAAGGGCAGATATTTGTGTGATGAGAATATTTGTTCCTGAGTCATGGATGTTTACTATGTATTTAAGTATATATTTCTCTATATAAGTATTTATATCGTTGTCTAGTACCCATAATACAAGCCTAGAGCTTAAATTGGGACTAGGTCAATTGGTGTGACATTGTCCCCTGATTTTTTTTTAATTTTTTTTTTTTCCTTTCTTTTAAAATACAATGTTACTTAAGCAGAGTTATTATTTTTTAGCTATTCTTTTGATTGGCATTTTTCGATTTTCGATTTAAGTCGGTTCGATTCCCAGACAATGCAAGTAATTTTTAGAAAATCTATGAATGCAGAATTACTAACTTTTAAAAATAACATAAAGTCTTCTTTCAGCAAAATACACTATCTACGATATTTAAGGTACTTCCCCTTCATGTCCCATAAGTTTGGGACGCCCTGAAGGAACATCTACACAATAATTAAGACATAATAAAATGATTTTTAATGGACTTTTGGGTTTTGACTTCTCTATTTTACATGTGACCATATGTTCTGCAACAAAGCTGTGTTTATATCTACAGAATAGATAGCCATATAACTTTATTGCCAAGCTATTGATATTGATATTGTCAAGCACCTGAAACTTCAACTTAATGTTGTTCAGCCGGATTGGCAATGGGGTTTTGACACTGCACTGGCGACCTGGATATTTTACTTAAAACAATGAGTTGTTGCCTAAGTATGAACCTAAAAGTCTGTATCTTTGAAAGTATAAATAAAAAACTAGAATACATACCTTCTGGTGTTCTTGACTCTATATGTTTTGCTATATCTTCCCAATTGCCAAAGCCAAATTGTTCTATAGCATCTAATAGTCTAACTTCTTCATTTGCTGACCAACTACTCCGTCCTAAGAATATTCCAAACGCTCCAGAGTCCTGTTATCACAGAAAGTTGTATTGTGAAAAATATTTGCCCATTTAACGTATACTTCTGTTAAATTTGTATGGAAACTTACCATATATTGGTAGGAGTGATCATTTTTATGAGATCCTATTTCAGCGCCCAGAGAAAAACACTAGAAATAAAATATTACAAAGAAAAATTTAAAATTTGCGCCAAAACTATAAACAAAAAATGGCAGCGATTGTTACTTCGTTGAAATAACGAAGATAGGCGTTGATGCTTACCTGCAGACAAATATCAAAATCTTGACAATCTGTACATCTTACTCTAATTCCAATAATTTCTTCTTGACAGTAAGTACAACTATATTTGGCGTATAAATCAGAAAATGACATGGTCTTAACCACGAAATAAATTATAGATTGTTGGCAGTTTCCTTCTAGCACCAACTCAACTCACTCAAAAGTCATTTTCGCTTGTACCATAGACAAAATGCCAAAATGTTACCGTATCACAAATCTTAAGACGGGTTCACACGGCCCTACAAGCATGATGATTTCAGAACTCGTTGAAAGGTGTTTTATAAATTGCAACACCGCACTTTAACTGTCATTCGAACGTCAATCAATCTTGTGGACGATTGTATCGTAATTTCATATTTTGAATTGATTATTGTATTTATGTCAGGTGATTGGTGTAAAATATTTGTGATAATATTTTTGTATTTGTTACGGTAATATCTAAGATAGTATTTGTATGTTTTAACGTGTTAAAATGGAGCCCGTGTTCGTTATATGATATCAGAATAGAAACCTGCTGTGTACTGTGATTTCTCATGATGAAATCTAGCAAACGAAGACTACAAGCACTCACTGAAGGATCTGATGGAATACCTAATTATCTCAAAATGGAAGACTCTGAAACATCTATACCTCCAGTGTTTAGGTCTCGTTTACATGAATTGTTTTCTCAGATAGAAAAAGAATTTGACATTTTATACTCGGAAAATATACAACGTAAGTATTGCAACAACAGTCTAATACTAAAGATACTTTGTTCCCGGACACCGCATTGCAATAACCAGTGCTAGTTGGTTTAAACTGACTATAATCCAGCTGTCCAAGGGTGAATACTGTGATTTAATTGAAATATATTCTCAACCTTGATGCTTGTTACGACCTCGATATTGATTTGTGTGCAAATTAACTGACCAAAAGGTAGCTGTAGGGCAGCATCAGCAATGATCACAACACCACTGCTGCTGGTCATGCTAAGTTAATAGAGAAAATAGTTCAATTTAAACCTTTAATTATGATAACAAATAATGATACATATTAAATTTAATAATACTCTTTATTTTATTTGATAAGCCACTTATTTCACTAGCTGGATGTTAATGTAAGGCTTGTCAGGAATAGAAAAAAATCTTGATAACAATTAAATGTTGAAACCTTGTTCATACATGGTTAACACTAATGCTTAAGTTAATCTAAAATATGTACCTTGGTAGATTGTTTGCCTATTTTTATTTAATTGCACTGTTTCCTGTAATCATTTTTGTTGGGTTTGGTTTGGTACAGTAAAGAGTTTTGAATTGTATTGTAACTACTTTGTTGTGTTGTGTATTGTTGTAATTTAACTTAAGGAAAAGAACTGTATCGTAATCTTATTTGATTTTACCTATTCATACGAAAATCTTCAGTATAAAATATAAAAATATCAATAGCATGTATTGAAAACTGTTATTAAATTTATTAAGAAATAGAAGTAAGAATATAACTAAGAAAAAGACAAGGAAGTAGGATTTGACTGATTCTATTAGCACAAATCATTCAAGGTTTATTGTTGTTGTAAGTCACATTGCCTGTGTATTAATAATTCATGTACAAAAATCTAATTAATTATGCAGTCATTAGCTCCTCTTGCCATGGTCAAGTTAAAGCACCTCAAGGTGTATTCTTCTTCTTTACTTTTTGTTTTATTTCTACAGGGTAGCCACAAAATTTATGCTAAAATTCAATATCTGAATGCCTCAGGCCCAATATAACTTATTATTTATTTAATCATATGGTGGAGTAAATTACTCTTATCCTTAAAGTCCCTTATGTATGTTTAGCTATTTTCATTTGATTTAAAGTTATTAAGAATTTCGTAAAAAAAATATTACATATTGGGAACAATACTGCTTGGTTTATGATTGTAATGCCTTTAATAATAGTCTAACAGAAAGTCCTGCAAAATTAATTACAATGTTTAAGTGAGGCTTCATAATTTGTAAAAAAAACAACACAAACATAACATTATTAAACATTTATTTTATTCAATATAATGTATGTGTGACCTATTTTAATAATAGTGACCAATTACCATTAAAATTAAATGGGATTGGATCTGGGAATGGGAATGCCATAAGTAGACATTTTCTATCAAGGCAATGCTCTAATAAATCCTAATACCACCATCTTATCATTAATCTTCTATCAAGCAGCAGTGTTTGCATTTTTGTTTTCCATTATATTCTATTCTACAGGGGGAAGGGAATTACTAGCATTGATGCATACCATCTTGGTCCTCGGCATCGGCACAACATTTACAGTCTTAGTCTTAGTCTTATAGTTTTGAGAATGTGAATGTCTATGGGTCACAGATACCATAAAAAAACTCCATTTCATAAGTAAAAATTTGCAGTTGGAGATACAGAGAAAATGTTTCAGCAAAAGAATAAATTAATAAATGGTCTCTTGTTTTCAGTCCAAGAGAAGATAGACATCTTAAGTGAAAAACTTGAAAGGGAGAATTATATGGGAGATAAGCAGAACCCAGACTATATTGAGTTTGAAGCCTCAGGGAAGAGTTCAAAAGTCAAATGTAAGTTATACCACGGAATATATAATAGTAAAAGTACATAAGTGGCTAAACCCACAGTCTGAGTCAGTTAATGTGAATTAAACAGTGCTCGATTAGTCACATAGCAAGAGTAGCAAATGCTACGGGCCCCGCGGATTGGGAGGCCCTGCATACGCATGACTCCCTAACACATATTTTACTCTGTTCTGTTTTACGTTATTAATAGACATGTATTATAGTTCCTACAATATGGGTAAGGACCAAAAAGTTGGCCACGCTAACTCAATCAATGAAACGTTTCTGTTTCGACACGAAAATTAGCCATACAATTGTAGGGATACTTTTCGTCGCACAGCAGAACTTTTTTCGACTGGTATGGTTAACTGCACTTAACTATGGTCCCACTCTTTCTGTCATAAAAAATATACTGACGGATACCATCGATTGACTAGATGGCTCGGACTAGAACCGAGGACTTCCATTCTGCCCTCCTACGGAAAAAAGGCACATCTACTGTATATGTAGTGTTGCACTTTCAACCTTATTATAACCATTGAGAGTTTAGTATGCTTCTATGTAATAATTGCACATGCGCCTTTTCTCCGTAGTAGGGCAGCATTAGTCGTCGGCAACACTAGGTTAGGCTGCTGCAAGGCTTCCTGGTGGAACTGGGTTGGCAGGAGAAATTCCACCAGCCCCATTCCAGTCGCTGAGTTGCGGACAAGGACCCGCCACAACCAATAACCTATATAATTATTAATTACCATCGACTGACAAATCATTGTTAAATTATTGACAAATCTTTTACACATCCTTGTGATTTGATTTGAACTTATGTTATTAATTTCAGTAACTCAAAGCAACTCTCAGAAGGTGAAAGCGAGCCACAAGCTCCGCGTCCAGACCAGCAAGATAGTGTCCAGCTTCAAGGCCCCCTCGTACAGCTGCCAGCTGGTGCGGGAGTTCACCGGCCACAAGGATGGCATCTGGGACGTGACTTGTGCGAGACCAGGCCAGGCTCTCATTGGAACTGCTGCTGCAGGTAATCAACATGATCAGTGATATTTGAATGCTGTTAAGTCCTCATGTAATTATTGTAATGTTATTTATAATATGCGATAACAATATTGGAGTGATACATACTGAAGTTTTTAGCTTTACACAGAGAACATAGTTTTGAGACAATTATAGTAAACCCTTAACACCATAAAATAAAAAATCAAAATAATGCTATCCCTATAAATGTAGGCAAATAAATCATAGAACCTAACTCCGGCACTTGAAAATATTAAGGGGCTTATATCACTACATAGTATAAAACAAAGTCGCTTGCGCTGTCTGTCCCTATGTATGCTTAAATCTTTAAAACTACGCAACGGATTTTGATGCGGTTTTTTTAAATAGATAGAGTGATTCTTAAGGAAGGTTTATATGTATAATACATTCCACGCGGGCGAAGCCGCGGGCGGGTCGCTAGTATACTATAAACCGCTAATATTTAATTCGTAACGGTGTCACCTATAGCGTGAAAACAATTCTATAACGAGTATTGCCATGGTAACAACAGTTCTATAATAATTATTATAACACCGTGTTAATTTATCTGTGCCTCGCCTGCAATGGGCGGATCTAGGGCTGGGTTTGGTGTTCCCTTCCCCTTTAATTAGCAAATTATTATTTGCAGAGAACAAAAATATTATCATACGGCGGTTTTGGACTACTGGTCGGAATGACGTCATTTTGTGTGTAACTGCGTTTTGTTTATTTAGTTTCTTTGACTTATAAAAAAACCGGCCAAGTGCGAGTCGGACTCGCGCACGTAGGGTTCCGTACAACTATACATCTAAATAAATGTTTTTCTTTATTCTTTATTATATTGGAGTTGATTGAATGAAAGGTAAAATGCGGTTTAGGATTTATAACGTATTAAAAAAAAACTAATTATTAGATCTCGTTCAAACCAATTTTCGGTGGAAGTTTGCATGGTAATGTACATCATATATTATTTTTACATTTATCATTCCCTTATTTTAGAAGTTACGGGGGGGGGGACACACATTTTTCCACTTTGGAAGCGTCTCTCGCGCAAACTATTCAGTTTAGAAAAAAATTATAATAGAAACCTCAATATCATTTTTGAATACCTATCCATAGATACCCCACACGTATGAGTTTGATGAAAAAAAAATTTTTGAGTTTCAGTTCTAAGTATGGGGAACCCCAAAAATTTATTGTTTTTTTTCTATTTTTGTATGAAAATCTTAATGCGGTTCACCGAATACATCTACTTACCAAGTTTCCACAGTATAGCTCTTATAGTTACGGAATAAAGTGGCTGTGACATACGGACGGACAGACGGACAGACATGACGAATCTATAAGGGTTCCGTTTTTTGCCATTTGGCTACGGAACCCTAAAAACATGTGGCGTTTAAGCTCTTAAACTTCAACATTTAAAAAAAAGTTCCTTTTGTCAATTAAAATTCTGGATCCGCAATCTCCGCTAGCCGCAATGGATATGGATATTATTACATCCAAATTCCTTTTTCTCTGACCCGGTTTCCGCGGGCAGACCACACGGCGTGCGTGTGGAGCGTGGAGTGGGGCAAGTGCCTGCTGCAGTACACGGGGCACGCGGGCTCCGTCAACTCGCTGCGGTTCCACCCCAGCCGTGACATCGCGCTCACCAGCAGCGGGGACAACACCGCGCACGTGTGGCAGGCCGCCGTCAACTGGGACCTGCCGGTAATACGCCATATGCTTAACAAACAAGATACACATAACTATACAATACACACAACATCCAACTTTTCATAGTTCCATGCGATTCGCTCTAACACCCAACATGTAAGTAATTCGCATCCAATTTTTATGTAAGTGTTGCCTGATTTTGATGTGAGCGTGCTTTGTGTTTTCATATATTGCAAATGGTTATTGTGTGCGTGTGTCTTCAAGAATGTCTAATCTCTTTATATTCATCTCTGTAAACCTGATGATAATGCAATTGTATGGTGTTTTAAGACCTTATCTGATGATGGTATTTGAAAATGACTATAAATACCTGGACGTCACTAATTACTACGCAAATAATGCGTGTTACAAAGTCTGTACGTCTATATGTCTGTTTGTAAGTCTCTGGTCGTGCTGTGCTTCCTGAGCCGTAAAATGTCCCAAAAACCAGTACTTGCACGACACGTTCCAAATCGAGTGATAGTTGTTAAATCTGGTGCACGGCTGGCTAGGTATCGATTAAAGAATACCAATCCTAAATTTGATGCCACTCCAGCGCGGCCAATCCTCAGAAGAAGAGCTTGAAGGTGGCGGTGAGGAAAGCCTTGGCGAAGGCAGCGACCGGCCGGAGGTGCTGCGTACTCCGCTGACGGAGCTGGCGGGCCACTCGGGCGTGGTGGTGGCAGCCGACTGGCTCACGGGCGGCGACCACGTCATCACCGCCTCGTGGGACCGGACCGCTAACCTGTACGACGTAGAGACTGGGGACTGTCTGCAAATACTTATGGGCAAGTTATAAGTGCATTATTTAGCGTAACAAATCCTGTGGATTTGCCACGCAGATCCGATGGAACCCTATAGTGTGAACCCACCTTAAGGTTAACTTGTATCAGGTCACGACCACGAGCTCACGCACGCGTCCGCGCATCACAGCTCGCGGCTGGTGGTGACGGCGTCGCGTGACACCACCTTCCGCCTGTGGGACTTCCGCGAGCCCATACACTCCGTGTCCGTGTTCCAGGGGCACACAGAGTACGTATGCACGTGATAGGTTCGAAAATTGAAGTTGAAGGAAATAAATACACCGTTTAGATTCCGAGCTTCACCGTTTAGGTGATATCATCTGGCTTCTCGCAGGACGGTCACGCTCGAACTTGTTGGGCTTTAAACACTAATCTGTTATAATTGCGTGTCTAAATGAATTTTAATGAAACTGACAAATGATGCGGAAATGTGCATGTTTATGTAAGTAATGGTTTTAATTTCCAGGAGTGTTACATCTGCAGTATTTACACGTGAAGATAAAGTCGTTTCCGGATCTGATGATCGCTCCGTCAAGGTTTGTGCCAACGTTATCCGATCGACTGCTATAAAACAAGAACTCTGAAGGCTTGACGTAGTCTTCAGGTTGCTTTTTTTGTGTTAATAATTGTTTTACACAGGTTTGGGACGTCCGCAACATGCGCAGCGCGCTAGCGACGATCCGGTCCGACTCATCGGTGAATCGCGTCGCCGTGAGCGCGGGCGGCATCATCGCCATCCCGCACGACAACCGCCAGGTGCGGCTGTTCGACCTGCAGGGGCAGCGGCTCGCGCGCCTGCCGCGCTCCAGCCGACAGGTACACTACTAGGGCTTGTCTACATCACGGGGCGGCGCCGTGGAGGCTCGTCTGCTGTGTCCGTACACATGCACTGTTCGGTGCCGCACCGTGGTGATGTAGGCAGGCATTAGACATTAGACAGGGCAATATCGTCATTCCGCACGGGAACCGCAAAGGTTACTCTAGTTCAGGGACATACAATATTTATTCAATTTTAAAGACACTTCTAACAGTGATATGCTATTATGGTTTTGAAAAAAGGAGCAAGTGAAGTTGTTGCCAACGTTTTTAGCTTTTAAGTTTTGTTGTAAACACAGACCACTTAACCTATAGACTACGCTTCGGACAATTTTGTCTAGTATCTCATTAAGCCAAAATGGCGGGACGCGGGGGGCGTCAAGTGCACCGTGATTGGCCAGTTCAAAGTCAACGAATAATAACATGTGCGCGTTGTGGTGCGCGCCATTAGGGGTAGTGATGGGACACGCTCGAAGAAAAGATACCAAAGAATATAAGTGTTTTTAATTAAAACCAATAAAAATACGAGAAATAAATTGCACATTACACTTTATGACAGAAATTAAAATCAGTCAGCTTCGTCAAACATATAAGATAATTAACATATTTAAAAAAAAGTACATCATATCATAACATCTAAGGCTGTTTGCGGGACCCGAAAAGCACTATACAAGACTCAGCCGGGAAGGGCCGTTGCTGGACGGACTCGTATATACGAAGATGTGGATGGGTATTTGCCTGTTTGTGTTTGTGGTCGCCAGTGATCGGCGTTGGTGTCGGTTTTTTTGGACAAATTAAAGGATGTTCGGAATGTACCTACTACCACGTTCGCCAAGTATGGGGATGCGTGTTTGTGTTGGCTGTTTGTAGTCGGTGCCCGGCACGTGTTCGGTGTTTGGGGCAAACAGCCAGCATGTGGAGCCCGCATGACGCTCAATTGCAGAGTAGGCATTTATCTTGAAAATTAGGTCGAGCTTCTTTACTGCTTTAGCTATTTGAAGTAACGAAAACACACTCCTCCCGCACCGCTCCAATACTGCAGGAACCGCAGTTGAGCGCTAGAAGTATACTTGTTCGCGAGCAACCCTTATTGTGAATCCACCTTTAAACATTATTCTTACTTTATTATAGAATAGAATTCTTATCCGTGACCATAGTTTTACGGGTATCGAAACTCAAAAAATCAGTACTTCACCTCACTTCAGTGGTTAGAGAAAGACGGAATTGGGAAAATCAGTATGCGAAAGACAGAGACAGACCACAGACAGACATCAAAGCGACGCCATTTTTGCAATAAAGGTTTCGCTTTTAAATATTAAATAATTATTATTTTAAGTAATAACAGCTTACTTGTGAAATGAAATTCCATCCTTTTGAAGACTAGATGTCTTGCTACACTTTCCACACAATTTTACCATACAATACGGCATATTTATTTCACTTTAGTCGCAAAGTCGAATAGCATAATTACATGTTGCTATGTCAACAAGCGGCCGCGTACTAAAAGACTGTTTGCGGCCATAGCAACCGGTGGGCGTCAGTTGAGCATAAGATTGGCTTACGGGGGCGCCTTTGTATGCGTAGTCTATAGGTTGAGTGGTCTGTGGTTGTAAATGTCACTTTCAAAAATCTTTGTTTCGATACAATTCCAAGTTTCGTACCAACCTGGAAACAGTTAAGAAAATGTTTCCTAGCTACTAAAATAATTTAAAAAGAAACGAATATTTATTTTTTGTTATTTACATTTTCAGGGGCACCGCCGCATGGTGACCTCGGTCTCGTGGGCGGAAGACATATCACCGAACATCAACTTCTTTAGCTGCGGCTTCGACCGCCGTATCCTCGGCTGGTCCATACAACCCTCCAAAGAGAATTAATTCGCTCATCTAACACTATGGTTTTGTTTTATAAAGTCATTAACCACGGCGGAGATTCACTAGTCCAGTGGGAAGCTGGTGTTCTTCGGTGAGCGATGAAGTGTATACATTTTATTTGCCCTAGTCTTTTCGTCTATCATTAATGCACATTGACTATCTACTTCATATCATAAGCTGATCGTTCAGTGCGTTAAGCTGAAATGCCCACTTCGGCGCACACTCGAGGACATAGGTTAAATTCACTTCAAATCAAAATGTAGGTAGATAATCTTGCAACAAAGACTACGCACAGATGACACTGATACAAGTGTGGCCCACACACACGTCAGGCTCTATTCAACCCACTGCAGCGCATGGTTATGCGACGCAACTAGACATGCTTCTTGCGCACAGACCAATCCGGCGTAGACGGATAGTTGTGACACGTATAGACACCCGCACTACGGTGTCGCTTAGCGATGACTGCTAATACGCACTCAGAGACGACGTGCACGTGCATATACACACACAAGTATGGCAAACCCGCTTTGGTGAAATAAAACAACCAACAGTATACCTACGCAGCTGTTGGTAACGTTTACAACGTACGCGTGGAATGAAGTGGAAAATATGACCCTTGTAGTAGGACAAACTGATCATGCGCGTGCATCAGTTACTGTGGAACTATTGATGTACGAAGACACTAGAACGATGGTTTTGGCTTCCGTGTGTGCGTGCGGGGCATGCGTAGCTTGCGCCGCAGTAGGTTTCCGGCTTTGCGATAATGTGAATAAAAGTATTCTAAAATTATGATTTTAAAAGTTAATAATCATATAAACTGACTCGATAATTAATTGTGCCTACTGTGCCGAGAGCTGTGGCTTCGAAATATTCGAATCCCGTTAGGGTTAAACCTTGTTTGGTGAATATGAGTGTTTGAACCCGAGTCATAAGTTCATAACGTAATTGATAAAAATGAAATTAATAAGTATCAGGAAGAAATATCAATAATTTACAGCTGTTGTTAATAAATATTGGACGTCGTATTTTGTCGGGTGTTTTAATTACATTTACAGATAGCATAATATACTGAGATAACAAGACGTACTTATCCGACATATACGATTTTCAAAGTTTATTCGCTACATATGTTTATGTACATAATATTAGTAAAGGGATATAGATAATAATAACTAAATATATATCTTAATCGTTAAATAGACTCGAACAATAATTGGACAATGCCCTAGAATGTGATAACGCAGGGAATGATAGTGGAGTGACTGATATAAAATTCCCATTCCTTTATCGTGACCGAGCATTTTTACCCTTGAATATTGACATTTTGCTTCCAAATTATAGTGAGTAAATGAAGTTGGTACATATAATTTTTAGTGAGGCGACTTTCGATTTTAATTAAACTTTAATAAAAAGTTTTGGACTACGTCCATTGCTGTTATACTCCCAAGTATTTTTAATTTATTTTGCGTTTCATAAACCGCGTCTTCTTATTGTTATATTGTATTATATCAGCACAAACTATTAAACTATTGTTATAGACAAAGAGCGGAATTCTTCATGGCAAAAATCAAACTGTCAGAGGGATTGACCTAACTGTTTTATCGACTTATCGATAAATATTTGTCACTTAACGAAACAAAGTTAAAGTAATGAAATCAGGCTTTTGGATATACATACAAACAAATTAACGGTGTCCCTAATTAGCTGACCGCCACTGTATTTTAGTATAATAGTAAAGAATAAAACAGAAAATACTTTTTTTTAAATTTTCTATATGAAACTTATCATTAAAAATTAAAAACAAATATTGCTAAGAGTAGGTAACTAATCTTCATTCAAAATAACAAAGTCGAGATCTAAATCTGTACTAAATATGTTTTCTTCATCTTCTCTGTAGTAAAAGAAAATAGTCATTATTTTTTCAACATTGTCACCTTTCAAATTACTCCTTTTTTCATTGTAGATCCATTTATAAGATGAAAACGAGTGTTCTACCTCAGTTGAAGTAACAGGAGCATATTTGTAGTACTCGATAACGGTGTTTTGGCTGTAATCACTTTTTTCTATAAAATCAGCATATCAGGTCAAATGTTACAGAATAATCTTTTAAGTTGATTATGGTATGGATACCTAATGCGATATTATTACGTAACATCGATAAGTCGATAAAACAGTTAGGTCAATCCCTCTGACAGTTTGATTTTTGCTATGAAGAATTCCGCTCTTTGGTTATAGAGCAAGGCTGCCCAATCCCAGGTTCACGCATGTCTTAATGGCCGCACAAGCAAGTTAGAAACGTTGAAAAAGTGTTGCGTGCCGCGGTAAGAACCACTATGACTCATGAGTCACAATTTACTGTACTCAAACTGTATAGGTACTTAAATAAATGTAAACAAACCAAACCACGTGGTTCTGATCATCAGCCAATCACAACTGTTCCGTCGAGTTTTGACGTATCAATGCTCGCCTCCTATAGGCTGACCCACTGTGTCACGTGATTTCTGTGTTTACATTTATTTAAGTACCTAATCAGTTTGAGTATAAATGCTGTCCCGCACAGTATTGTTATAGAGTGCAAAGGACAGTCCTCGACTCGCTAGCGAGTAAGGTGATTGTAACTCACGGTAAGGGTATAAGATACCTTGCGCGCGGTAACAGAGTTTCATTGACCCGCCAAAATATCTGATTTGTCCGTTTGCCCCGACTGCTAAAAAAGTTAAGCAGCCTTGTTATAGAGTATACTTTAAATATGTTGTTGGCTTTTGGTAGTTTATTAAGTGTTTTGATTCATTCGTTTGTCCATTAATTATAATACGTATTTAATTAAATTAGGATAGTTGGCGATTGTATCGTCTGCTGGATTTAGGTGATACAGCAATTCCATAAGGATAAGGAACAGTATAAAGAAGTTCAACCAGCGCGCCAGACACGTAATTAGAACAAATCAGAATCACAATAGCTAGACGTTGCATAGCAACCAAGCAACATCCAGGATTCCTTACGTGCGGTTTTTTGTTATTTAAGAAGGATGCCACACGAGAGTTACTTGTGCTTTGCGTTGTCGCCGCTGCGTTGTTTGCCGTGCCACTCTTGCCTCGCTCTGTGTTGAAATCACATCGTAGCGACGACGCAACGCACTGGCATTTCTCGTGTGGCACCGCACTAAAGGTACCACAGAGTTACAGTCCATCGGCAATTGGTCTGTTAGTTCATCGTATTAGAACACAGACCATACCGCGTAAATAAGTATAATCATCAGACCTAGGAATACACGGGGCAAAATTAAATGACAGTTAGGGATTGCCTATATCGATAAACTCAATTATCGATGCTTTTCCCATATATTATTTCTGCTTTTAGGTTTTGGCGAATCTAGTTTTAAGCATTAATATTGTACATTATAATAATGATCGCTCCAAGTTTTGTTTGTATATATTTTTTTAATTGAAAATATGAATATAATACAAAATAGCTATATAATTCTAGTTATTCTTTATTTTAAAAGAATTTTTGAACCTTCACTCATAATCATCTTTTTTTTTCTCGATGTGTATTTCAGAATTACTTCACTACTATTGTTAAAGTAAACGATCAGAATTTGTTCAAAATTTTCAGGCGTTTATTTTCTCCGTCTCGACTGATGAATCCATTTCAGGTGGCTAAAAGACTTCGATTTCGGTGGAAGTGGTGGATCAAAAAATATACACTTACAAACAATGCTGGGTGTGATCACTAGTATATGGGAAAAGCATCGATAGTTGAGTTTATCGTTATAGGCAATCCGTAGCAGTCGTTTAATTTTTCCCCGTATATTCCTAGGTCTGATAATCATTTATCATATATTTGCACCTTTTTATCAGACCTTTATGCCCTATTCTGATTTAATAGCCAGTAAAATATTAAATATGTTAAACAACTGGAAGCAGCCGCGAGGCATGTGTGTTGAGTACGGTTGAGCGACGATGTAGGTGTTTAGGGCACCCACGGACTTTCACTTCTATATACTCCTCCTTAACCTTATGTCAATTAAGTATAAGGTTGAAATTAGTCATTGTACCTTTACTATGAGGTATCGGAATATGGGTTCTTCTTTCAAATAAGTGTTAGGTATAAAATATATTGCGTGTCAAGCTGGGTCCTTCGCTAAATATGTTAACAAGAACTCTAATCGAACTTCGACGGAAATGATCTTGAATAGACCCCTATGTTATTTCCGAAAATATGACACGTTTTCTTGCAATGTAACACCTAGGACTCAGCTTGTAACAAGTAAAGACAGAGTGTATTGGCATCAAACATGCACCACATCGAAATCTTCCATTATTTGTGAATGTTAAATAATATTGAACTACATATCTTTAGGAGTACCAGTGTGCGATGTTGTCAAGTTTGTCTATTTTACGGTAGGCGGAGGATAAGAAACGATGATGACGTGTCAATGTCGCGTTAGACAGCGTGAAAAAATAAATTATGCCATTCCGTACAATTAAAACATCTTCAACAATTTGTGTGTCTAAAAAATCTATTTTCCATCGATCCCATGAGCAGATGTTGGAGAATTTTAAATGGGACCAACCCATAAATAACACAAGCGAATTGAGAACCTCCGCTTTTGTGGACTGTTAAATCTCTTAAACCGCTCTTATACCTATCAAAAAGGCAGTGAGTTAGCGACTTTACTCCACGTATTCTAACGTAACTAATATTTCCGCCTTACCGTGAAATAGACTACAAATTGAACTAAATATCTCTGGGTACCCAGCCTAGTCAAACGGATATTAGCCGAGCCAAAGAACGATTCAGAAGTACGTCCAATGAGCAAAAAATTCAAGTGAACACACAAGTCTATGATTTTTGCTAGGTTATATAAATATAGAAAGGTTAGTACTTACGTACATATCAGCGCTCATGCCAAGCTAACGTACATTTGCGCTAAACCTTTACTTTATCTTAGATAGGTAGCTCAATAAGGGCAAAGTTGAATCGTATAATTTATTGGAAATAACTTAGATGTGTACCATTATATGGTACACATCCATATGGTCTTAAACCGCTAGGCAATCGAGGCCAGTCAAAATAATTTTATGAAAGACAATCCATTAACAATTCAATCTGTGGACCTGCCTGGATTATATGAAAGACAGTCCATTAACAATTCAATCTGTGGACCTGCCTGGCCACTGATGACCTGCGTTCGGTGAACTAATGAATACCGAGCAGGCATTCTTTTCGCTACACTAGAATACCAATAAACAAATACTCATGTCCCAAAAGTTTTCCTCGTAAGTAACTGAGTTTAAAAATAGCGGTAGGTAGTCCTGACTACCGAATGTACTTTACCACATACATACTCGGACTAAGAAACGTGCTTCAGACCGAGACGGAAAGTTTTGTTTTTTTTTAGTTTTGAAGTAACACGTTTGTATTTTTCTCCGGAGGTTTAGCGTCCGTAAAAAACACCTCAACAAGATGAGAGAAATAACAACATGTAAGTACGCATGCACGCTAAAGTCAGATTTAGATAATACCATCGGCAGAATAATTTATATTTTAATAACCTAAAATAAAAGGGCGGTTTTCACAATTTTTAAATGATACAAATTATAAGGTTTTTTTTTCAATAATGGGTTTGTGTTTGACCTCAGTCTCACCTGGTGTTAAGTGACGACGAGGTCGTCGTTTCAATCTTGCCTTGAAAACACCAAGGTTATATGATTCCGAGAATACAGACGGAGGGAGAGAGTTCCACTCCCTAGCAGGAATTAATTAATCCTCTGTGAATCCTGTATTAAAAAAGTAAACTAGTTATTTAATGAAACATTGCGGCACAATGAATGTCTATTAGGCTTTTTTGAATTAACTGATACGTTATATTTAAGAAATCAATATTATGAAGATATTGGTTGTCATAGTAAACATTTATGCGTATTTATAATTTTTCAAATAAGTTCACCGTTTGTTGCTTACTTACACAGCTTCCAATCTTTGACTATTTTAAACGATTAAAAATAAAAAGCCCCGATGGTCTTGTCCACTCCTCCACATTTTCATATTTTAATGCCTTGAAATCATATAATCAAGCATAATTATTTATTTGGTACTACTTTCTGTACCAACGTGATTGGTCATTGAATGTCTTCTATTAATGAACGATCTGAATATTTTTGTTACGTGAAATATAATATTAAATAAAATTATAAATAAATGAATTGTTTTTCTTTACCAGTTCTTCGTCTTACAGATGTACCTAGTTATGCGTGTAAAATATGTTAATTCAATGCTGTTATTAACCCCTCCTATGCGGGAGCCGTTTAAGAGGACTGTGATGCAAAAAAATTGCATACAAAATGCCTAGTCCGATTCTTTACGATTTTTGAATGTTTTTTTCAAAATCTTATTTTATTCGGCAGCTTGGTCGGTAAACGATCATGCCGCTCCATACGTTTTCTTAAAATTAAGTTTCATAAAATAAGTTTCTGTCAAAAAAATCATTTTTGGGAGAAGCTTTTGTTGCTGACTGTACTTTTTTTGCACAAATCAAATCAAATTTATTTATCTACTTGTCAAGACAATTCTAACAAGCCCTAACACGACGGATTTATCCTGTGTAATTTAGGAGTTCCTATGGCTACCCTTAGTCTCCATCGATCAGACCAGCTCGATGATACCACATTATTATTATTATTTAGATATTCATTTAATTTTCTATAAATTAGGTTTTTTACATATTCAAATATAAAGGTAAAATAACAATACCGATACAAAAAATAAACATTATAAAAAACCAAATCTACGGGTGCCGCCAGCAGCGGGGCAGGGCTCAAGCTACCGGTGGTTAGGGCTGCAGAGAGAGGAACCTCCTCACAATGCGTGCCGTGTCGAGGAGTACTGCCTTCTGTATCTGGCCCTTGATCCAGCCATCTAGCGAGAGTCTCTTGAGGTGTTGGTCGAGACTCTTCGCTATAAGACCGTTTGCCGAAACAACTATCGGGACAATGATCGTCGAGTCAACATCCCACATGGTGGTCACCTCGTGAGCCAAGTCAAGGTACTTGCTGAGCTTATCCTTCTCGGCCTTCACGAGGTTCTCATCATATATGCTCGAACGGTGGATGTGTTGCATAAGTGGCGAGTGGGCACCAGTGGGTCGTTTAAAGTCCAGAAGCACCTCTCCACCCTTAGCCCCTCTGGAACTGTTACCTCCCTGCTGCTATTTCGAGAGGCCCATTCCATTGAGTTGGCGAGTCACCGCCTGCCATTTCAACCAAAGTAATAAGCATTGGCCAGGCAGGCGCCGTAGTTTCATCAATAGCCTAGTTAACAAATCCATATCTGTTCATTCATAAAGCCTATTTTGAATACTTCCATCCTTCTTAAATAGTCCTACACTAACCGTTGGTTGTCCGTGGGAGCATACTTCTATAGTTTGAACTCAGGGACAATCGCCGGTTGGTGTCCCATCTACTAAATTAAACTTGTCTAAAGGGCCTCTGCGTGTTGGCTTCGGCTCCATGTAGGTACGCCTTCTAAAGGTCCGGGACTCCCATAGTCCCGTGATTGGTAAAGACATATAATAATAATAACTAAAGGTGTATGCAAATTTTCAGCTTTATTGGAAACCGGGATGTTGGTCAAATTTAACTTGCCAGATTTAACCCTTACATACAGAGCAAGTTAAATAAAAGCTTGTAAAATAACATTGAGTTGTTTTTAATATTAAACCCATACCCACCTGGGATGTCAAAACAGAAATAATATTAGGTGTAATGTAAAGCTACTAAAGTTTTTTTTTTTTTTTTTTTTTTTTTTTTTTTTTCCCCCGCGGCGACTTGAACAGCTACTACCGCAGGGATATGGCTTCCACGTGAAGTGATTTCGCCAGTGTCAAGGTTTATATGAGTATAAAACACAATCCAATCTTCTCTAGGAAGATTGGGGGCAACGTTGTACGGTGATTTGTAGGTCAGAGGTCAAGATAGTTTTAACCTCTGCACCACTGCGAGTCCACTTGAAACGAGAAGAAAGATGCCAGATACACGAAATAAGTCCAAGTCTTCAATCACTGTGCGACACTAAGGCATAAAAAGTACAAATCACTATCAGAAAAGAACTTTGAACACCTAATTACCCAAAAATTAAAGTCTAAAACAAATTACACGTCCGCCATCTTTTAACGTTGCAAATGGCCCAGGTACTCCATTTATACTCTGTTCGCGATGACATTGGCACTTCGCTAGTAGAAGCTGCATTTAAGGTAAAAAACGAGCATCTAGTCAAAGCTTAGACCATACAATACCTGGACTGGCCTTATAGGTTGTATTCGGGTAGGTACAATCAAGTCCAAAGAGTAGTGTAATATACTGATCATGTCTGCCGAGATTTGCGGGGGGTGAAGAAATAACACATGCAAAAGATTACTTACAAATGTAAAATCTATCTGTGTCATTACACACGCACATTTTGACAGAAATCTAACACATAATATATTTTGACGCACACAAACATATCACACATGTAAATACTTTGTACAAACGCGGTATAAGAATACGTAAATGTCAATGTGGTCGGCATAACCTACGGTGCGAGGATTAGGTCGATAGCTCATATCGATATTTTAACTGACATTTGCAGGAGCATACAATTTTTGCCCCGCCGCCTAGCAGCAGTGTTCGCATTGTTGTGTTCCGGTGTCGGAATAAGACAACCGGTGAAATTACGAGCATAGAGATTCCATCGTAGAACTCAGAGTTGGCAACGCCTTTGAAGTCTTAGGCCCGTATTAATAAACTTATCTCGACTTTAATGCCAGTCTCAAGATGCGTCAAAATAACAGTTTTCTATGGCTTGTCGTTTACTCTGACGTATCTTGTGACGGACATCTCTCAGTCAAGAAAAGTTTATTAATACGGCCCTTAGGATTGCAATCTTGAGATTGTCTCAGTTCCCACTTACCATCAGGTGGCCCGAGTGCTAATGTGCCGTCTTCTCTGTCATAAAAAAATCAGTATCTATCGAGCATCGTAATAGGATATTATTGGTCAATGAAATAGTTGTTAAGTCATGTTAATTATAATTAACAATAACGGAAAAGTACGATGTTTTTTATATATTTTTACAAAGTTTGCCCTCTTGACCAATCATGGAGATTATAGCACAATTTTTCTTATTATTGTTTTATGAGAAGAAACCTTATTGACCGTATTTTTATTAGATATTATTTGACAAAGTTATGAAAGTTTTAAAATATCGTGGTCATTGGTATTTCTTTGTATAAGTAAATACTTACTAAAATACTAAATATACTAACTTTTTCATATAAACATAAAGTAGGAACAGCAAAATCTATTAACTTTCGCCTCTTGCAGTGTCGCGTAGGCATCCAATTTGCTTGTCTGCTGCATGAGGCGGTCCATATTTGTTCAATTCTGGGTCTTTTGGAAACGTGTAAAATATAGACTTAAAATAAATAGTGTTCACTAGGCAATTTTCAAGTCCTTAGTAAATATTCCTTACTGTCGAAAAATATTGATTTCATCGACACTACTCTTATCACTAAACCGAGTATGCTGACGACATCATTTTGATGCAAACAATTATAGACTTTATTTCAAAAACTGTTAAGTTATTTCTTACAAAGCATTAAAACCGAGTCTCGCTACCAGAGTACGCATTCATCCAAGTAAGAATTTGAATCGATTGATTTTAATCGTTAAATTTGACGTGCTATGAAAATATTTTTAAAATAATATTTTACAGGTATTAAATATATAAAATTACTAACAAATGAAATGTTGTGCCATCTTTTTGTAAGCTTGAAGTAATTGATCGTTTTTTACACGAACTTATAGCACATGCGAGCATTTTTCCAATAAGTGTGTTCTCTGGCGAGGCGATTTTGTGAATGACCATTAATCGATTATGAAATTGGTTTTGTATAACTTTTTGCACATTGTGCAAGTTTTTCGGCAGAGGGGAAATGACCTATAAGACCAGTCCAGCTACTGTATGGTCTAAGAGTCAAAGCCACATAAGATGATAAATTGTTTCAAGCAAAATTAAGCATTGCGTTACCGACATACCATTTAAATTAGAATATTTTATTTTGACAATGATTTTATACAAGTATGAAGTTTGTATAGTTCGCCCTAGGACACTTTTCGAAAATAATTTTGTATGGGACCCGTCGTCTATTGGTTAATATGTCGATGATAGTACGACACAAAAGAGTAGAAATTAAATGACGGCGCCACTTTCTACGTAACTGATACATTTTTGACAAAATGCTTAAACATGGCAACAATTTAGTATGGAATTTTTCTAGTTCCATTTTAATTTCAGGAATTGAATGTTTTAGTTCCATTTTATTTAATTTCTACTCTTTCGTGTCGCACTATAGCGTGCAAAAGAGACTTCTAACCAACTTGCAAAATTGCCTAAAAATATTTATGGTTTGACACTTATTATCTGTCTACTCTACTTTCAGTTTCATTATACTTCCTGACTTACTCTCTGGTTTTCTTAGAATTTGCTTACAAAACAAAACAATCAGCAGCGGCACCGTATTTTATCAGAAAAATACAGTAGAATTGGTTTTGATTTGCAAATGCTTATGCATAAGTTATAGTTCGTAAAAAAATTGCTTTAGAAACATAAACATTTAAAATGGACGAGCTACGGGCTTTTTTTAACGATCCGTGCCCGTCAAGTTCAAAAGTTGTAAAGCTACGCGGACCCGTGACCGGTGGATTTCGTATTACTAAAGATGACACTATAAACGTGCTAAACAGGAGGGAGGATCACCGCCGGTCAGTAGTTTTAAGCGGCACGGACTACGCTCGCGAAGTTAAGGAGAGGGAGACCCAGGCTTACTTGAAGGTTTGTTCGTCTTCGAATAAAGAATCAACCAAATCACATCATAAACAACACGATACCCAATACCCATGTTTATTTACAACCTCAGCATTTTAAACGTAACTAATTGAACCGAGAGAATCAAAAAATACCTAAACATGTTTTTGCTCTGACATTTTCTCAGAATCTATGGAACAGCAGTTTTTAAAGTAACTTTAAAAACTGCTTTAGAATGCAGATTTTATTTTATTGTATATTTATAAGTTTATATTGAATGAATTAACAGTGTATTATTTTGATTACAACAACATGATGCATTCGTTTTTTCGAAATAAATTTTACCTTAAAAACCTTCTCAATCTCTTGATTGCTTTATTTTACTTATAAGTCTTAGAAATTCTGACACATTTGATACCCTTTGTTTTTATGGCTGAGTACCTCACTCAGTGTCTGAAGGGCCTCTCGCCCCAGGGCTGGCGCTCTTCACTTTCATTTCTAAGTATATTGAGTTAACTTTATTTGGAAACCCAATAGCCTGACTGAACCATTTAAAACATCTTTCCATCTTTCCCAACATCTTCTTAACGTGACTACACCTCCTAATAACTTTTTATCAATGGCACACTCATAAGTAAATGTTTTTATTTTTTGGTATGGAATGTACCAATTCTGTATATTATTATTATTATTTATTTATTTAATGGCAACCGGTCGCAATATCGAGCAACCATTTCTGCCAATGTCAAGTTTATATTTTACATAATTATACATATCAAAATATTGTTTTTTGTTTTATCAGTTTATTGTATAATGTAATATTAACACTTTAACTGCCACCAACCCGCTAGGCGAGTCCATTTTGTACGAAAATCAGAGCTCTTGGCAACAAAAGTGTTAAGTGGTACTGCAATACTGCAAAGTATTAAATTCATTGCATAAAGAGTTTTTTAAGTGGAGTAAAACAATATTCCACCTACCTTACCTTGGTTTTGCTGAAAGCCACTATCACTTGCATTTTTTTTCATTATGTGTGTATGTAAACTCTATTGCAATTAATCATTACTTTTATTATTAGCATGAAGCGGAGCGAGAGCGCTGGGACAGCATTTCTGGAGGACTGGAGTCTCTGGAGCACCTTTCTTCACTGGGAGCCTCCCTGCCAAACATTGACGAGCTCACTGAAGAAGCTATGGTTGAAGTCTATAGCAAATACTCATTTCAAATGAAAGAGGACACCAATAACTTGGCTATTAATGGATCTAAAGCTGATGTAATTTTTATATTTTGATAATATTCAGTTATTTTTTCAAACATTTGAGCCATCAGTGTAATACTATATAGTAGGGTTTAAGGTAAAAATTGCAAAGAGAACAACTCATAAGACTAATAAATCATTCATTATAGATCCTAGACCGTATTCGAGGATACCCATTTGTAGTCATAGAAGGACCTACAGGATGCGGCAAGACAACCCAGGTGCCTCAATGGATTTTGGATGACTGTTACAAACACCGCAAACCCTGCAAGATCATAGTCACACAGCCAAGAAGGATTGCTGCTATGTCTATCGCTAAAAGAGTTGCCCAGGAAAGGGGCTGGGATGTAGGGGGACTCGTTGGTTATCAGGTCAGATAAGAATCCATGACCATTTTTTAAAATTATGTATTTTAAATTAGAATGAATGCTAAGTCTAAGTTTGTCTTTATTAACAGGTTGGATTAGAAAACAGAACTACAAATGATACAAGAATTCACTATGTGACCACCGGGGTATTGTTGCAGAAATTGGGTAAGACCTAAAGCCACTTGCAACATGTAATGTTTATAAGAGTGACAAGCGCCAATGTAATGTTTATAATGACGCGACACATGTCGTATTTATTTAGCGGCAAGCGCCATTAAAAGTACCAATAGCCAGAACCCAAAAATAAAATGTGCAAATTAGCACAAATAAAGAAAAGAAAACTATCGGGCGCCAGGGTCCTGCGCTAGGCAAAAAGAAAACGGATAGCAAATATAAGAAAACGGTAGAGTACTGGAATCTTTTAATCTCAAGGCGGGCGTGGTTATAGTCAAGAGTTAAATAATTAACACAGAATTGTTTATAGACTATTTATTTACCTTCTAATTATGTTCAGGCGGTTACACAGATGTTGATAACCTAACTTCCTAGGTGGTATCCTAGCTAGAGCTTAGGTCTATAGATTACAAAGCAATCAGATCTTAATGTATAAGTTAGAATTTAAGTTTAAATTTAAATCTTGGTCGTTCACCTGGTCAGATGTTTATAGAAAAGGAAAAGATAACTTACAAGTTAACGGTGAAAACTATACGTTAAACTCCACCAACTGCACCAGAGTCTCGAGGTTGAACGGGGCCGTTTCACGCCAACCACGTCCAGGTTGCAGAACTCCTGCTTCGCAGATCCAGCTCCATTGGTGTAGGACAACGTAGGGGGGAAATTAAATAAGTTTGAGACCGGAAGGGTCCTGACAAAAAAGTTACCAAAACTAAGTAATGAGAGGAGTAGAAAAGTAGACCGGGGTCTCAGATAAAAGAAAGGAAAATGCTCATGGGCGTGAAATCATACTTCTTTACGTTCAAGCATTTTCATAAAATAAATAAGGTTGCACAAAGGCATAAAGTACCCTAAACAAAGAGAAAAATGTGGCTTTAAATGCACAAAAAAAGAATCCATATACAATGGTTAGACTAAATAGCCTAAAGAGAGTAGGTTATAACCACATGGTGGGTTAGAAGCTAAGTAAAAGAATAAAGGAAAAGGCTCATGGGCGTGAAATCATACATCTCTACGTTCAAGCGTTTCCTTAAAATTAAATAGGCTTGCACTAAGGCGTTATGTCCTAATTCCCTAATTGGTGATATGGTTAAATACCGATAGAGAAGTTAAGTTCTGGCATGGAATGCACAAAAAAGAAAATCCATATAAAATGGTAATTAAGTGGGCATTGAATGCAAAAGAATGAAGTTAAAGGGGGAGTTAAATAGCCATTAAATGGTCATTAAATGAATGGCTTAAATGGCCATTAAATGGAGACTTAAATGGATTAAATGAAAGTTAAATCCCTAAAAAATGAGTTCTTAAATGGTCCCTAAATGGGTAGTTAAATGAATTACTAAAAGGGAAGCTAAATGAGTTTAAATGATAGGTTAAATGAGTAGTTAAATGAGTAGTTAAATAGGTAGTTAAATGAACTACTAAAAGGTTTAAACGAGAAGTTAAATGGGTGCGATAGCGCTGAAAACAAAACAAAAGAAGAAGTCAAAAACCGTGCTTAGAAAAGCGACAGGTTGTCCCATTAGACAACGTGGCGGCGTGAGAGCATCTCACTAAAAAGTTATGAAAATACGTACCACCCATTTAATAAAATAAGGTCCATCGCCGGTTATCCGCTGGAGCTACCATCCCAAGGCTCACAGTAGCATCCCGACTGAAATAGAACAGATCGTAAAGCAACGAGGTCCATGGCACAGACGTTGGATAAAACCTCCATCGAAAAATAGAATACTTACCGATGGATCCTCCGAATATCGTTAAATAACGATGCGGGGAGACATCCCCGGTTTACGCCAGTAAGCGTAATCAAAATTAGTCACGGCTCGTCGAGATGGACCTTGATGGGTTCTCACGGCCTCCCGTCCGACGTAGCCGCTTCCGAGAAATAGAAAACCGACGCCACTCGTCTGACAGCCTCCCTCAAGGGTTGCCAACCTAAGTGGCGAAAACTGTTCGAGCCTGTCAAAATCACGGCGCCAAAGTCGCGAACAGACCGTACGAGTATGCAAAACTAATAGAAAAAACATCGCTTGCAGCACCAACCTAAAACGTCAAAGTCACTAAAGGTCGATTAAAGATCAATAAACAAACAAAACAAATCATGTCGCGCGAGTTCAAATAGTCGCGTGACAAACAAAACATACAAATTAAGTTTTAGTCTTAAGTACCTAGAGTATAGAGGGTAGGTTGTGTCAGAATGAATGGAACTTTATTTTTTAGTTAAAGGTTCTGTGCCTGAAGACTGTTGAATGGGCTCCTATTACTAAGCCTATGCTGACCGTCTGACCATCTGTCTGTTCTAACTATTAAGAACTGTATCTTTTGCGGATGGATTTCTTTTTCAGAATGTATTATTACCGTAAAATGTGCCTACTTTGCTCCTCCACGGGTAACTATGCTCCATCGTTATATTGAGGTAATCTGTTTTGTAAATCAGTCTATTGCTTTCATTCACTGCGCGACTGGATGTATACATCGATACTTTTTAGAAAAATTGACAATGACCTTGACTTATAAGTAAAAAACGAAATAGTCACTATGGAGCATAGTTACCCAAGGGGGAGCAAAGTAGGCACATTTTACGGTACCACAGATTTCATTACAAATAAAAAATAAGAGAGTTAAAAAATTAAGTGGGTCCCGATTCAAGAAACATTTATTTTCAATGTATTTAATTATTGTTGTATCGTAAAAACAGTAAATATACAAGCATTAATTTAGTATGATTATAGTACAAACCCTAAAGAAAATAAAACAAATAATAAAAACTGGTCAAGTGTGAGTTGTGCTCGTGTTAATTCGATTCGAAATCGTGCGGTGGCGGCAGTGGCGGTGAGGTATCGTCAATGCGCAAGTCCGACTCGCGCTTGACCGGTTTTATTTCTATATTTTAAATATTTTAAACTATTATGATTTATCTTTTTTCTGCAAGGGACCCCTTATTAATGATACCGTAATTGTGTCATGCTTTAAAACAAACAAACATGTAAACACATTGTATTATCATTTTCAGTTAACTCTAAAACCATGAATGAATACACCCACATAATCCTAGACGAGGTTCACGAACGGGGCCAAGACATGGACTTCCTCCTTCTAGTCGTCAAGAAGCTGCACTATACAGTTTCGCCCAAAGTGAAAGTTGTGCTGATGTCAGCCACTTTCAACTACAAGAACTTTGCAAACTACTTTGACATACCTACGCCTACGGGGCAGCATATGGCATCATGCGTTCAAGTGAAGAGAGGGAATCCTATGTTCACTGTGAAGACCTATTATCTGGATGGCTTGAGCAAATTCGGTTCTGTGAGTCTATTTTATTTATACAGGATGTCCTTGGGATTTGATCAACACTTCCAAGGACACCCTGTACAAGAGGTATTTAGTGTCTATGTATTGTATTGTGCCACTGATTTCCACGGTTGTTGCGGAGTTCTTCTGATTAATGTGCATGTTTAGATTATCAACAAATTAAATTTACCCCTTGAGTACTTGAACATCTAAACTAGGGAAGTTACGGATCTCTGAATCCGGTTCTGATTGATACTACACCTCTGGTACCGACTCTGGTTCTGATACTTTTTAATCTGAAGTTCTAATCGAAGGTCAAAACGCAGCGGCGGCGGCGCCGGTCGCTGTCAGCGCGTACCGCATCCCGCGTGTTTACACATTACACACACACATAAAAAAACTCATTTTTACCTCCGGTGCGGTTCCGACTCCGAATAACGAAATTTAAAATCTCCGACCCCGACTTTGGTTCCGATGTAACCACCTTCGTAACATCCCTAATCTGTTGCATATTAAAATACCGTCCATCATCAAATCTGGCTAAGAAACCATTAAAATTAATTATTTTCAGATACTGGACACCTGTACACCAAAAGGGGACGACGCAATAATCATCCCCGAAATGTACCACCTGGTGGTCAAGCTTGTGAACGCGTTTGAACAGCTGGATATGTCTGAGCACAAGTATGCAGACCGGTCAGAGGCAGACCTGCCCTCTGTGCTGATATTCTTGCCTGGAATCAATGAGATTGAGGAACAGTATGCAGCTTTGACTGACCTTGATTTGAGGTAAGTGATGTACCTTTAAATATAACAATAATGGTATTAATTTTGTACTTGTAAATGTTTGACTACAAATACAAGTGACCAAAGTTCAGTGGTTGAGTAATGTTCCGTATTGGGATCACTATAATAGTAAATTGTACAACAAGGGCATAAAACAAAACATTATATCCAAGACTTATGGTGTCCATCCGAGCCGGCAGGAGGGTATGGATAATTGAGTCGAGGATAAAATGGGTTCTAAGACTTAGTTATACACTCTGCTTTTCACTTCGATTACGAGGAAATAAAACAGTGATAATGTAAAAAATTAACGAGAATGTATTGACTTGATTGCGGCTTCTCTAGACTTTGAAATTTTCATGTTTTAAAATAATTTTACTTGGATTTAGGTGGCAACATCTGTTCAATACGTTATTTTTTTTCTATTAGGGTCAAAGGCACACAAAAACAAAAGTTGTCTCTCCTGTGGTCAATAGTTAAAGGCTTGTAAGATAAGAAAGTAGACCTGACGCCGTATGCATATACGCCGTATGGATATGGGTTCAGCTAGAAAGTTAGGCCTTGAAAACGTTAACGTCGTGTATGTCCACAGGAAAGACGCGAACCTAACTCTGCGTATGACCCATTAGGGTGTTAAGTGTGAGCATTATTTCCTCTTCACAAAATTGAGCATGAGAAGTGAAAAAGTATTTTAACGTTTCGCGTATACCATTATGTTAGAATATATACAGTGGTGGACATATAATTAGAAACAGTACATAAAACTTAGGTAAACACAGAATGAACTATCGTTATGAGTAAAAATTATAATGATTAAATCACTATTGACTATGCCAGAATATAGCCAATGAGTTAAAAAACTCATAAAATATTTAAAAAAGTAAATCTGTTCTATCTTTAATTATTAAAAGATTTTTAAAATCATGATAGTTGAATTTCTATTACTGGCCGCTTGGACAACTAATTAGAAACGGGATCCATGGTTCGTTCCATTTTTGAAAATAAAAAAAAAACCTCTTTTTAAGCTTTTTCTTTTGTTTCGGCGGCAATTAAAAGTCAATTTGGAAAATTACGTGAATAATAAGTATTGGTAAAAATGGGTAAAAATAGGTAAAAATAAGAGTTGTGACGAGTCAACCAGGCAATTAATCGTTAAATTACATTTAGATCGAAAGTGGACTTATAGAAGAATTGCTAAACATCTAGAATGTTCTGTGAAGAAAGTTTTCAACGCTATTGCTCATTATAAAACTAACGGAACTACTAAAAGTGTTGTTAGAGAGGCTCGTCCAAGGAAAACATCTCCCCGGGAAGATTCGCAAATAATACGTGTAGCTAAACAAGACCCGTTCAAAGGCTCCAAAGAGATTAGGAATGAAGTTTTTTCACCTGATGACCCAAGGAACATTTCCTCGAAACTGGTACGCCGCAGATTAGTGGAAGCTAAATTGTTCGGGAGGGTTTCTCGAAAGGTACCGCTTCTTACCAAGCAACACCGAGAGAAGCGATTATTATTTGCAAAGAAATATCTTAACTGGACCGTACGAGAATGGAAAAAAGTGTTATTCTAGGATGAAACAAAAATAAATATGGTGAATTCAGCCGGCAAACGCTACGTTAGACGTCCAATAAACCATGCTTTTGATTATAAATACACGAGGAGTATAGTCAAACACGGCGGTGGTAATATTAAAGTATGGGGATGTTTTTCTGGTTGCGGAGTTGGACCCGTCCGTAAGATTGAAGGTATAATGGATCAATTTCAATACAAAAACATCTTAGAAGAGACAATGATTCCCTACACCGACGACCATTTGCCTGTGACCTGGATCTTTCAGCACGATAACGACCCAAAACACACGGCCCGCAGTGTTAAATCCTTTCTTAGTGAGCAACGTGTTACCATGTTAGACTGGCCCTGAAATAGTCCCGATTTAAATCCAATTGAAAATTTGTGGTACGTCGTTAAAAAAAAAGTCTCCGTTAAACGTAATTCCAGTCAAAATGAACTTTACGAAGCCTTTGTTGAAGCATGGAACTCGATCCCACTCGATAAATGTATGAAATTACTTGAATCAATGCCACGTCGTTGCAGAGCCGTCATTAATAACAAAGGCTATGCAACTAAATATTAATTGTTAAGAAATTTAGTAAACCAAACATTATTTTACATAAATAATTTGAAATTGTTGACGTTGACACGTTAAAACTTTGATTTTTACCTCATTTCTTTAGTGTTTCTAATTACTTGTCCATGACGGATGGTACTGCAAATGTCGTTTAGTTGTTTGTACGTAACTAAATATCTAAATGGTAGTTGTAAACTCGGCTATTTATTTGTTTTTTAATTAATTATAAGTTTTTGAACGTATTCTATGCATTTTGTTGTTTTATTTCCAAAAACAAAAGTTTTACGGCAATGTGCCTTGTATAATGTGAAATACGTCGCAAGTGTTTCTAATTATATGTCCACCACTGTAAGTTGGATTGGGAATTAATAGTGTATTCTGCGTTAAAACGCTACTGATCTCATATAATATTTTTTCATATCCTATTGTGCCCGTGACAGGTGTCATTTGGCAAATTTAGTGATGGTGCTAATTAAAGTCCCATTTCTGTTAATAAATAAAGTTTATAAAAGAAAATATACTTGTAAAATAAGGCATCATAAATCGTCTAAAATCACATTAGAATTATTAGGATTAAGATTTCGTCCCAGTAGTCCCATGGGACAAGTCAAGTGGCACTAATATTTTTGTCTCGAAAGTCCCAGGTAGGTTTAGGTAACGTTAGTTTAGTTTGGCCGAAGAGCCAGACCACCCAGAAAGGCGGAGCTCCGTCGACACTATACAATTAATTTCTGGCTAACAGTGTTCCAACTTTTTGAACTTTACTTATACGGTGATGACGGTAATGGGTAATTAGTGCCTTCTTGCCTACTTGTCCCATGGGACTACTGGGATGAAAAATTCTCAGTTGTCCCATAATGGGACCACTCAATGGCACTAGTAGGATAGACGGATTTTATTGCCATCGTGTGGTAAAGTGGAGATAGGTGTTTTTATGTGGCAAACACAAAAAAAAAAAGCTTATCGGTGATTGATTTGGTCGAAGAATGAGGTTATTGTTAAACACTCTTAACGGTTCGTTTCGCATACAGGAGGCGCTTAGTAAGACACCTCCACTCGCTCCGGCGCTGGCGACACCTCATATTAAATTTATAAGAATCACATCTCGCCTGCGCGTGCGTTGGCGGCACGTTTTCCCGAAAGTACTGTATCGTTGACTCACAGGAGGCGCGTGGCCGGGGTCGAGTGCCCCAAGTACAAGTGGTGGGTGCTGCCGCTCCACTCGACCATCACGGCGGACGAGCAGGTGCGCGTGTTCCAGCGCGCGCCGCCCGGCCACCGCAAGGTCATCCTGGCCACCAACATCGCCGAGAGCTCCATCACCGTGCCCGACATCAAATACGGTACTTGTGACCAATAGTACGCAGTGTAGCCAATTTAAATCTACTTTTTTTAATACAGTTTCTCAAACAGTGGTAGGTACTTTTTGTAGCTGTGTATCGTGTAGAAAGTTAGATTTTTACACTAGTTTTTTTTAATTTTTTTTTTTTTACCCTTTATTGTATTGTTCAAATTGCGTCCATTTGATACTGTAACGTTGCGTTTTTATCATGACTTAAACAAACCCAAACTGAGAACTAGCAACATTCTCGAGTAATTTTAGAGGCTGGTAACTGCATTGACATTTGGTGTCTAATTTTGAATTAGGGTTGTCAGCCTTAGATTTGCTACTCGATTGTTGGGAAATAAAGTAGACATCAAAGTTTATTACTTTATTTCATTTTAGATAAATGTATGAAAGTATTTGCTGAACCAAAGTTTTGTAAGAATTTAGGATTCAGGAAGAACAGTAAATGGTTGCTTTCTCAATCAACGGTTTTATTGTTTTACAAATCAGTAATACCAAAGTTAGAAAGTAAGACGTTTCAGGGTAAATTCTGGGGTAAATATTGTGGGAGAATTTCTTCATTTGAGGGTGCTCCAGGGTGCTCCCGTGGTTGTGTCCTTGAGCCATCTTGGCTGGATTGTGCATATAACAGGCATCTCAAGATGTGTGCCAAAAAGAAGCTTGATTCATCTTGTGCAGGACGGAGGTCCTTATTTTGATAGAAGTCTCCTGTGGCTTATTTGGCAAAGGAGCAGCAGATTCAAAAGTTATTTTTTGGCAGTATCAAAATCGTGAGTATTTATTTTGTTGGAATAATACATGTGCACCATGTAACCAAGTTTCTTAACCTCGTGGTTAACTTTCAGTTCTTCGAACCCTAAGAGAGGGTTATTTATGCCGGGATGGAGGGAAAGTCAGCGTTTGAGATAATCTCTATTGGATGGTCTCCGGTAAGCATCTTTTGATCTGCTTTACTCTGCTCTCCGCTTAATTTCTGCCATGTGCATAACCTAATCGAAGCAATTTGGTTCTTTCCAGCTGGATGGGAAATTAAGAAATTTGGATATTTAGAAATTTAGGGAAAATTAAGAAATTCAGACAATTTAAATTATGAAATTTAGGAACAAATTATGAAATTTAGGAACAAATTATAAAACTTAGGAACAAATTAAGAAATTTAGACAATTGAAATTTAGAACAGTCCATTTAGATAATTCAGATTTAGGTTTCATACAGTTGTGTGCTGATAGTAATTTTGATATCATCACATCTGTTAAGTTTGTGTTTGCTTTCCTTTTCTTCAGAACTTTGAAAGCACATGTTTAGTAAATTTCACTTTGCACAAGAGATTTAGTCTGTGAATGAAGAAGCTAAGGCTTGCTAATTTTGTGTAATTTAGTAGTGCGGGCTAGGACCTTTTACCAGCCGCCTTTTGTTTGTGTAGCAAGACCTTGACTATTTTCTTCTTTATCCTTCTGCAACAAACTGCTTAGAGCTCTTCAATGTTAGGGGATCTTACTGCTTGCGCCGCCTGAACCTTATATCTTTGCGCGCTTACTGTGCGGCTTGCACTAAGGAGTCTGCATAGAGTCAACGCCCAGAGCATCGCGTTGCAACTCATACTGCCCTGATCCTGTCTGCAGCCAGGCAGCCCTTTGCAGTAAGGTTACTTCAGATTGAGGTCTGTGAATTAATTATTTAATTAAACGTTAGGGAATTAGGATATAAAAGACAAATTGGATATTGGAATTGATGGCATTAGGTTCCTTAGGGACTAACCAACTTTAGCATAGATAATTGTGAACCTATCATAAGAACCATAGTAATTAAGCACGACCCATGCTTTTGCTGAGCTTTTAATGTTTAAAATGTCTGGTCGCTTCAAACCTAAAGGTTTACAATTAAATTCAGTATATCTATAATGTTACAGAAAGAGTAGTAATAAAGATTGTATTCAACTTACTAATTCGTTTCCTTGAGCTCCATGATATAAACCCACTCTTTGTCCAAGGGTCACGCCGGACATTATTATTATTTTAAGTTTGGTTTAAGATTTAGTACATTTCGTTTACGACGTGTTCCTTCTATTGGCCGGGTCAGGAAGGCATGGCGCAATGGCGCCCACTAATTTTGATTAATTTCGCATTATTTTGAGTGACTTTTGGTTAAGATTGGGTATATTTCGTATGAATAATCTTATGCCATCAAAATCCATTTTTTCCACTTGTATTGTGCCATGTAGACACTGTATTGTGCTTGATTTTAGTGTTGTCTACTCTTTTGAGACAAATTCACATTTATTTACACAATTTAACTTTAGTTGTGAACCAATTTTGTGAGATTTAAGTTGATTAAAATCTTTCCATAACCTTTAACCAGTACAGTACATTTTGTTTGACAAATTAAAATGACATTTTCATCCGTTAATATTTGAATCTTTAGTGAGTGTATGTATAACTAAGTATTATATCACTTATTGTGTACTTTTCAGATTGTGAGACTGTGTTTAATTAAAATCTTATGTGCTCCTAATCGGAAAAGAAATCTTGTGCAACATTTCATACTTGACTTGATACCAAATTTTATACCTAATTTGAAAGTGTTCATTAAGACACCTTTTTTTTTATGCATATAATTGGACTTATTATTTAGCAAAGTAGATAAAGCTTTAAAAATTGTGCAAGTCAATATAATAGTTTAGTTTTCAACCATTAAGCACTGAATTTACTGTATAAATTGCTGGAAACTTAAGTAAGTACCTAATACTTACATAATTGTTCATAACGGTAACTCATAAGGGTTGCACATGAAATAAAACATTAGTCAGTCTCAAATATATTAGGATTTTCTTACTTTAATTACTGTACAACTAAAAACACATTTTGGTGTTCATATAATGAAACTTTAGTATAAACATATAAGTGTTAAATAGTTGTACATCAACTATATCTACGGTATAATTTTTTAAATTGTTGCATTTAGTGATACTGAGTAACAAGACTGTGGTTATGGAAAGGATATTTTAAGTGTTTTGTGAGCCATTAATTCCAATTTAACATTCAGAATAGGTATTGGCAATTATAGAGAGACAAATACAATTTCATTCACTTTGGAAGGATGAATTAATTTATGAGGTGATAATTAGATCTCGAACATCGTCAAATACTGTAGATTCTTTAAGAAAACAACTTAGAATTTTTATTTATTAAGTGTAGCGGTAATTTTAGTATACAGAGATTGTATAATAACTAGCTTTTGCCAACAATTCTGATTTGGAGTACTTCATGCAGATAAAAACATAACAAAATGTATAGGAAAACAGTTTCAGTTCTCCCCTTAGAACAAGTTTATTCAAGATCAGTCAGAAGTTCCATTAGGTAACCATTTAGAACATTAACTATTAATGTCTGTCGGAGAAAGATTTCACAAAAACTGACTTTATTCAGAAAAATATATTTACAAATAGCTTCAGACAAGTTTATAACATAACATATTGGTAGACAACTGTTATAAACATAGGAATAGTTTTTTTCATAAGGCAGATTTTGAGCACTCAGTCGCAGTTGTAACACTTCACAGGCATTCAGTGGTTCAGGTAGATGAACTTGATCACAAGTAGTTGTTAGAAATTCTTTCCTTTAGTATCATTACAAGGTTTTGATGATGTTGAAAGGTTTCGATGGAAGTTTTGTTTCTTCAATCCGTTACAAGCTTGAAGTAGGTTTATCCATCATAAATTATTGCATCTTCTGTATAGGCTTTTTTCTGCCATTTGCAAATCATCTTGCTTGTTTCGACTGATCTGATCGACGCTTTTATTTAGTACTGTAAACGTTAGTTTTTTTTGGCTTGTTTCGTTGCAACTGCGCAAGTTGCCGGTGAATGTAGTCAATTGCTTTGTTATTCAGCTAACATTGTTTTCAGATATAGGTACTTTCCGCTTATGAATATTTCGAGATTATGTACATCAGGTACATATAACGTTTTGTTAAGCAGTGAAAATTTTGGTTACTTTCAAAGTTCAATTTAATATCACTGCCAGTAAATTCAGGTTATGATGTAGATAGATAGATTTTTGTTTTGGGGTTATGATATTGTTTTGATTTATGTTTTGACACCATACACATTAAGCAAGTCGATCGATCACGGGTCAATCACAGATAAGATAATGTTACGTTACGGGTGTCAAACATCTTTACAGTCCGAATTCGACTACTAAATTATTAAGCTAGCTGAATACTCGCATACATTTACCGTATATTTAGGTTTGTATAAACAGAAAAATTTTGTTTAAGTACGGAGATGTGCGGATTTTTTTTTTTGTGTGTATCCGACTTTGTCATGATGAGGACAAGTAAACTTTTGTTACAAAATTAAGATTAATTCGTTTAAGAGTGTCAAATATCGCATCAGATATTTGATCACGATTCTGAATGGAGCGTGGTGAACAGGGAACTGGCTGGCTCACTTACAACCTTCTGATAGATGATGTATGACTAAGGAAATGAAAGAATGATGTAGGAATGAATGAAATGATTATGAATTGAATGTTAGGTACGTTTTGATCTTATAACTCAATTAACAACGGAGCGTACTTATGGTGTTTACGAAGTTGGATATATTTGTTGTGATGTTTTGTTTCGTTTAGTGACCCCGTAGTAATATTTGCATTTCTGTTGGTCCTTATACCATTGCAAATAGGGCTATGGAGGTCACGTTTGTTGTGATCTTTTTTTGTTTAGTTTCGGGACCCCGTAGTACTATTTGCATTTCTGTTGGTCCTTATACCATTGCAATAGGGCTATGGAGGTCACGTTTGTGGTTTTTGTTTAGTTCCCCGCAAGCGCAAGTTGCATTTCTGTTGGTATGATACCATTGCACTAGAGCTAGGGATGTTTTGGTTTCCCAAACATGAAGATTGGACTGAGGTTCATAGTGTTTGGGGTATTTTGGCTCAGTCAGAAATGAACTGAGTGTTTTCGATTGTGCTCAGATAGACGTGTCTGGGGTATTTAGGTTTCGGACACCGAGCGTGTTCGGAACGATTCCGTCCTTAGGGTCCCTTACGCTTATATGGCCTTGCCACTAGTTTGGCTCTGCCAGTGCGAGGCCAAAGGAAATTTTGTTTCATCCTTCAAACACAAAGTGTTATTTATGACATTAGTGTTTGAGGAGTTTGTGTTGATGGAGTTTAAGGAGGAGTTTATCCTTCAAACACAAAGTGTTACATTGTGACATTAGTGTTTGAGGAGTTTGTGTTGTTGGAATTTTACGAGGAGTTTATGGAGGAGTTTAAGGAAGAGTTTATGGAGGAGTTTAAGGAGGAGTTTTGGATTTTGTCATTTTGTTGAAATTTTCGCCCGGACAAGGAGGGGATATATTGAAGAATGCTGAACATCGGTCCTGGCTGTTGGCAATTTATCTTTTCAGCACAACATTGCCGTTGTGCTGGGAAGGTAAATGGAATTGGTTTTCGTTATGGTTGGAATTTGTAGGTTAAGTTTAGGAGAGTTTTTATAGTATGTAACACAACGTTTGTTAAGTTTTGGGGAAGTATCGTTGGTAGAGTGTTACATGCATTTTTTTTCTCTCGTCGTCGTTGTTTTTTTTTGGTTGAGCAAATTCTTTTCATATTTGTGTGATGTTTTCAGGGTATTTATGAATTTTCAGAGCTTGGGGTTTCATCTAGCATTGGTGGATATGACGCTGAGGGCAGCGTACGGTTCACCTACGTTGAACCTTTTCATTGGGGAGGGGAGTATTGTAACGTTGCGTTTTTATCATGACTTAAACAAACCCAAACTGAGAACTAGCAACATTCTCGAGTAATTTTAGAGGCTGGTAACTGCATTGACATTTGGTGTCTAATTTTGAATTAGGGTTGTCAGCCTTAGATTTGCTACTCGATTGTTGGGAAATAAAGTAGACATCAAAGTTTATTACTTTATTTCATTTTAGATAAATGTATGAAAGTATTTGCTGAACCAAAGTTTTGTAAGAATTTAGGATTCAGGAAGAACAGTAAATGGTTGCTTTCTCAATCAACGGTTTTATTGTTTTACAAATCAGTAATACCAAAGTTAGAAAGTAAGACGTTTCAGGGTAAATTCTGGGGTAAATATTGTGGGAGAATTTCTTCATTTGAGGGTGCTCCAGGGTGCTCCCGTGGTTGTGTCCTTGAGCCATCTTGGCTGGATTGTGCATATAACAGGCATCTCAAGATGTGTGCCAAAAAGAAGCTTGATTCATCTTGTGCAGGACGGAGGTCCTTATTTTGATAGAAGTCTCCTGTGGCTTATTTGGCAAAGGAGCAGCAGATTCAAAAGTTATTTTTTGGCAGTATCAAAATCGTGAGTATTTATTTTGTTGGAATAATACATGTGCACCATGTAACCAAGTTTCTTAACCTCGTGGTTAACTTTCAGTTCTTCGAACCCTAAGAGAGGGTTATTTATGCCGGGATGGAGGGAAAGTCAGCGTTTGAGATAATCTCTATTGGATGGTCTCCGGTAAGCATCTTTTGATCTGCTTTACTCTGCTCTCCGCTTAATTTCTGCCATGTGCATAACCTAATCGAAGCAATTTGGTTCTTTCCAGCTGGATGGGAAATTAAGAAATTTGGATATTTAGAAATTTAGGGAAAATTAAGAAATTCAGACAATTTAAATTATGAAATTTAGGAACAAATTATGAAATTTAGGAACAAATTATAAAACTTAGGAACAAATTAAGAAATTTAGACAATTGAAATTTAGAACAGTCCATTTAGATAATTCAGATTTAGGTTTCATACAGTTGTGTGCTGATAGTAATTTTGATATCATCACATCTGTTAAGTTTGTGTTTGCTTTCCTTTTCTTCAGAACTTTGAAAGCACATGTTTAGTAAATTTCACTTTGCACAAGAGATTTAGTCTGTGAATGAAGAAGCTAAGGCTTGCTAATTTTGTGTAATTTAGTAGTGCGGGCTAGGACCTTTTACCAGCCGCCTTTTGTTTGTGTAGCAAGACCTTGACTATTTTCTTCTTTATCCTTCTGCAACAAACTGCTTAGAGCTCTTCAATGTTAGGGGATCTTACTGCTTGCGCCGCCTGAACCTTATATCTTTGCGCGCTTACTGTGCGGCTTGCACTAAGGAGTCTGCATAGAGTCAACGCCCAGAGCATCGCGTTGCAACTCATACTGCCCTGATCCTGTCTGCAGCCAGGCAGCCCTTTGCAGTAAGGTTACTTCAGATTGAGGTCTGTGAATTAATTATTTAATTAAACGTTAGGGAATTAGGATATAAAAGACAAATTGGATATTGGAATTGATGGCATTAGGTTCCTTAGGGACTAACCAACTTTAGCATAGATAATTGTGAACCTATCATAAGAACCATAGTAATTAAGCACGACCCATGCTTTTGCTGAGCTTTTAATGTTTAAAATGTCTGGTCGCTTCAAACCTAAAGGTTTACAATTAAATTCAGTATATCTATAATGTTACAGAAAGAGTAGTAATAAAGATTGTATTCAACTTACTAATTCGTTTCCTTGAGCTCCATGATATAAACCCACTCTTTGTCCAAGGGTCACGCCGGACATTATTATTATTTTAAGTTTGGTTTAAGATTTAGTACATTTCGTTTACGACGTGTTCCTTCTATTGGCCGGGTCAGGAAGGCATGTCGCAATACACCTAATAGATTTATTGCAACTAGTTATAAAACTGAATCAAACAGAACTGCAACGCGATCCTCCGCACATGACAACCATAATCAACCCCCCATAATAATAATCAAATCTCTATACAGTGATCGACTTCTGCCTCATGAAGGTCCTCGTGGCGGACGAGCACACGAACTTCACATCGCTGACCCTGAAGTGGGCGGCCAAGAGCAACTGCGAGCAGCGCGCCGGGCGCGCCGGCCGCGTGCGCGACGGCCGCGTCTACCGGCTCGTGCAGGCGCAGTTTTACGTAAATATACCAACCACCTTTAGCTAAGCAAAAACAGGTTTATCGACGTCACAAGGTTAGGGTTAAATTTGGATAAAGTTTCCAATTTCATTCCGGAGTTTGAACAGAGTTTTAGATCTCTTTTTAGCCTAGGTTCATTTAGTTATAGTTCAGGATATATGTAGTACAGGATATTATGGTGTTTGGCGGGTATCTACAAAAACTTATTGGTATGGTTATTTATGATTGTGAATATACTCGAAGATTTAATTTTTGCGTTGCAATGAATTCGCACCAAACGTATCAAATTCTACCGTTTGTAAAAGTTTCGGCCCCGTGAGTTACCAACCCACGAGTAACGTCTACATTTGAAAGCGTTTTGAAATTATCCTACGAAGATGTGCAAACGATACAAACGTTCTTAGAAAAAAAAGGTTTAACCATGACTGTACCAATTCCACAGGAAGGACTGCAGCAGGATAGCACCCCCGAGATCATGCGCTGCCCGCTGGAGCGGCTGGTGCTGCTGGCCAAGATGCTGGACATGGGCCCGCCCAGCGACGTGCTGGCGCTCGCCATGGACCCGCCCGACATGTCCAACATACACCGCACCATCCTCGTGCTCAAGGAGGTAGGCTCGTCTGGTAATACTACCCACAGGGAAGGAACTAAATAAAGCATACTAGGGAAAGCAATAACGGGCTATTCTGCAAGTACGAACTCGCTGACGTCCTCCCTCATGTTACCAAAAATGTTAGGTTTATCATTAGAATCAACTTAATACTAACACACAATGTTCACAATGGAGTTCTGGCCCCTACCCTAATGTGTATGGTAGTGAATGTTGGATGTGGCAGGACAAGCATGTAAGTCGTGTAAATGCAGTTGAAATGCGCTCTTTGCGTAGTATGTGTGGTGTGAAACTGATTGATAGAGTTAGAAAGTGTAAATGAAAAAATCAGAGAGAAGTGTGGAATAAAAGAAGATGTAGTGACTAAGATTGAAAAGGGCATGCTTCGATGGTTCGGTCATTTGGAAAGGATGGATGAAAGAAGATTGACGAAAGAGATATACAGATCGAAAGTGAGTGGAAGGGTCGGAACGGGCCGCCCTAGGCGTAATTTTTCGAATCAAATCGGAGAAATACTGGAAAAGGGCCGAATCCGACGTGCGTGCATGACTCGATGTATGAATGTTGAAGAAGCGAAAGAAATTTGTCAAGATCGTAGCAAGTGGAAAGAAGTGGTCTCTGCCTACCCCTCTGGGAAACAGGCGTGATTTAATGTATGTATGTATGCACTGTAGGTAGGTGCTCTAAAGAAGACTTTGGACAATGAGTGGTGTGCGGCGGACGGAGACATCACGTACATGGGCCGCATCATGGCCAAATTGCCGCTCGACGTGCAGGTCTCCAAGATCATCATACTGGGACACATCTTTGGATGTTTGGAAGACTGCATCATAATGGGTAAGGCGTTTTATAATATTTTTTTCCCAGCTTTTATTAAATATCATAATGTATTTGTTAGTTAGTGTTATTTTATGATTTTTTCATTTCAATTTTTAACCACTTCCCGTTATTAATTTAGCTGTAATTTGGAATGAAAGAATGTAATATTATAATGCCTAATAGTTTGATAGATTGGCAATATAAGAGCGTCGGAGGCCTAGTGACTTAGTTGGTCGACGGTCGACTTGAGATCGTAAGGTACCGAGTTCGACCCCCGCGTTCACGTTCGAACAGCTGAGTGTGTAAAAAAAACAGGAGAGAGGATTGCACACAAGATCCTAAATGGGTCGAAGTGTATCCGAAAGGGCCCATCTGTAAGATAAGATAACATAGGTTGGAGCAACAGAATCTTAGGTATATTTTTTTTATGTTTATCTATAATAGTGTTTGGGCATAGGCATATTATGATAGTGCAAAAAAGTACAGTTGGCATCAAGTTTCTCAAGTGTTTCTTTGACAGAAACTTATTTTTCAAGTGTGCAAGACGATACAGTGTTTCATTTCAGTCGACTTGTTTATTAGTTTTTGATTAGTTTTTGTTGTCGTAGCGGCTGCGCTGTCAGTAAAGAACATATTCAGCAGCCCGTTCCGTGAGCGGCTGAACGCGTACAACTCCAAGCTAGCGTGGGCCGACGGGTCCACCAGCGACTGTATCGCGTTGCTCAATGCATACAAGGTATTTAATTCTGACGATTTTTGGATTTTTTGTCATTTTTTGTTTGAGAATCACGCAAATCTAGGAGTTACTTGCTACTATTTCGAAATTTGAATTTTTAGAAGTTTGCCATTATTTGAGGGTTATATATTTTTCACGCGTCATTACATTATAGTCGTGTCACATCAGAAAATGTATAACAGGGCTACTTTACGTATTATGTTTAGTTATTTTTATTATTATTTTATGTAAGACTAGCGAACCGCCCGCGGCTTCGCCCGCGTTGAATGTATTATACATATAAACCTTCCTTAAGAATCACTCTATCTATTAAAAAAAATCGCATCAAAATCCGTTGCGTAGTTTTAAAGATTTAAGCATACATAGGGACAGACAGCGCAAGCGACTTTGTTTTATACTATGTAGTGATTGATGCATTCAAATTACTTGATTACTTTTAACGAATCGATGTAACGCTTCGGTTTTTACTGTATTCGGACACACTGTGATGTGTCAGGGATGTAAGAAGTATTGAATAAGGAATTGACGTGGTGAAATACGTTGTATATTTGGACAGGTGTGGACCCACCTGCGCCAGCGGCAGTTCTTCAAGCAGCAAGGCAACAGCGAGCCGCAGTGGGCGCGGCGCTTCTACGTGCAGGTGCGCGCGCTGCGCGAGCTGGACGAGATGGTGCGCGAGCTCAGCACGCGCCTCTCGCGCGAGGGCATCGAGGCGCTCAAGGGCACCGACCCCTGGACCAGGAACGAGCACTCGTTCGTGTACAAGGTTCATTCTAATTCCACACTATTTTTACTCAACAATTACAGTACGCTTTTTTTTTTTTTTATTGCATGAGAAGGCAAACGAGCACACAGGCCAGGTAAGTGGAAACTGTGACCCATAGACATTAGCATTCACAATTGCAATACCGCCTGTGCTTTGCCTATATTTTTAATCTTCTTTAACATGTTGTGTTCTATAATGTATCGATAAAATATGTATATCCGAAGTCGATAAACAAGAAGTCCCTATGACAGCTCAAAAGTGCTACGAAAATTCCGACCCCTGGTCATAACGTTAATTTGGCTAAACGTTATAGCTATAGCTTTACATTAACTAAGTGTCTAAGTACGAATTCTGATTTATAATAATCATGAAATCCATAATCATGAGTGACATAGTACCTATTTTTACCCGACTGCGTCAGAAGGAGGGTTATGTTTTTCGAGCGTATGTATGTATGTATGTATGTATGTATGTATGTATGTATGTATGTATGTATGTATGTATGTATGTATGTATGTATGTATGTCTATTTCTGGGCACGCTCTGCAGCCTAAACGGCTTGACCGATTTTAACATACTAGGTGTCATTCGATTCGTCTTAATTGCCGAAGTGACATAGGGTATATAATATTTCAAAATGGCGTCTGCAAAAACAAAGAGGGGGTTTTTAAAAAAAAAAATTTGCTTATTATAGCAATATGGGTCTCAAATAAAAGCTAGTAAATAGCCCATTCCAAATATATATACATTATAATACTTTAATGCTACCATTTAGACAGGGAAATCAAAAAGGACGTTAATTGTTAAGTAATAAATATTTCTTGTTGAGCAGTAAACGCCTACAATATAAACCATTAAGAAAGTAGTGTAATAATTAATAATTCACGAATACCTACTACATACTTGATTAATGCACATTGATGTTATAGTATAAATTGCTGGCTAATACCTACCTAATGCGCCATCCTGCCTACGCATGGACAGTTTATTTAAGTAAAGATACACGGAATAGGTAACCTCAATGTAGGTGCTTAGTCTAGTACCCAGGTACACGTATGACGTACTGACCGTTGAGGAACTAAATTGTTAGAGATTAAGAGAAGTTTAGTTGATTTATACCTACTTCAATTTCTCGGCCTAAGTAGGTATCTACAATCTGTTCGATCGGCCTCCATTTAACCAAATGAACTAATCTTACGTTACTACTGGGGATCGATTTTTGAATGCACGATGCTTTTTTTTGCTAAAAGGAGAGTTCCGCTTGTAATTTGTTACTTATAGCTTCGTGACATTAAAAAATCGAGCTGCAGAGCTCATTTAACGTTTGGTTATATTAATAAAACCACTATTTTATTAATAAAAACTAAAAAATGTGAAATAAACTAAATTATTTAAATAAAAACAAAAAACCCGACTGCAGTAAAAAAAACAACTGTAAAGCGAGAAACAAGCTATATAATCGATAGGTAAATACTTATAATGTACCATGTAATGATTTTTTGTTTGATACCTCGTTAACAAGTAATGCAATTTATACCAATATATATACAACTTGAATAGTGGAAAAGGTATTGCAGGCGGGGACAAGCAATGAATTATAAAATGTACTTAAGTATTTTCTTGAAACAAAAAACATTTGGATTAATAGCTTGTCCCCGCCTGGAAAACCTTTTCCACTATTCAAGTTGTATATATATTGGTATTAATTGCATTACTTGTTAACGAGGTATCAAACAAAAAATCATTGCATGGTACATTATAAGTATTTACCTATCGATTATATAGCTTGTTTCTCGCTTTACAGTTGTTTTTTTTACTGCAGTCGGGTTTTTTGTTTTTATTTAAATAATTTAGTTTATTAAGGTATAAAATAAAATACAATAATCAGTACTAGGACCAAACAATTTAATCAATCACATTAGAGCGTTATGACAAAAAATAATTATAACCATTTGTTAAGGTATTAAAAAAATTGATAAATGAGACGATTATAGTAATACAAGGGTGACCATGTTAATGAGTTAGTACTTCTCAAAGAGTGGGTATAAATCTGCACGTGGATGGTTGACAGTTGGTGCTGGCGGGCGCGTTCTACCCGCAGTACTTCGTGCAGGGCTCGCGGGACGAGGCGCGCGAGCGGGACGCCATGCGCGACCTCGGCGGCCACGACCCGCGCACCACGGTACATCACTACACCTTAGAGATTAACTCTCTACGGTGTTCCATTTTTACCTAACTGTATTAAAATAGCTGACCAGCGCTTCTCCGAAGCACGCGCTCTTTCCCACTCCTTAAAGGCTCAGTTTCATTGGTCAATATTTGTCCGCATGCTTGTAGCAATCCATTGATGAGTTATTATAACATTATTGAGCCGGGAGCTATTGCAGCAATGCAATGTATCACGAAAAGAAAGCGGGCTATCGGCCAATGAAACATACAGGGTTGGGCAGATTAAGTGTCCTAGTTGTGTATGGCTTTTTTACTTAAATATAACTAAACTTCTTATTCACTTCGTATTTTTTTTTTGTTGACAATTTAACCTTCTTTATGATTTCTACACGTCAGCTTGATATATTTTGTTTTTATATTGTTTTCAACAATGGACGCGAAACGCCAGCTCGTGTGCGATTTGTACCAGAAAAAATACCGACCGTGTGAGATATTGAAGACGCTGAAACATTTAAATATCAATATAAGGTTTATATCGCGGACCGTCAAGCGATTCAAAGAAACGGGATCTTCACAAATCAGGCCCAAACCTGGGAGAAAGCCATCTGTTCGCACCAAAAACATCATTAAAAATATTCGTGAGCGTATTAGACGAAATCCAGCTCGAAGTGCAAGCAAACTTGCTTAAGATATGAAAATATCCCGTCGAACAATGAGTCGTATTTTAAAATATGATCTTGGGCTAAAGGCCTACAAAAAACAAAAAATTCATGGCTTAACAGATGCCCAGAAAAAAGCTAGAGTGAAAAAATGTAGGGAATTGCTAGCTTGGCACGACGGCGATGGTATTATTTTTTCCGATGAAAAGATGTTCCAGTTACAAGACAGTCACAACCAACAAAACGATCGTGTCTATGGTGCTTCATTGAAGGATATTCCTGTGGACAAATTAGCCGTACAACAACGGTTCCAGAGTGCATCGGCTGTCATGGTATGGGGTGCGATATCACCTAGAGGCAAGTTACCGCTGCTGTTTATTGATCGAGGTGTCAAAATTAACCAAGACTATTACCAGGCATATTTCACTTCTATACAAAGCGACAAAGTAGGTCCGATCAACACGTAAAAGTATTGAATACATATAAAATATATGTATAATGCTGGCCGAACGCGCCTAAATAAACCATATTAACTCCTATTGAAAGTTCATTTTTCGTAGTTTACTGCGAACGTATAGTTATACCTACGTTTGCTCGCTCGAACGGTAGGGTTGTCAACACATCGAAAATATGAATATAAATTAACAGGTACACATTATGAGAAAAACAGTTACCTACTTGAATAATCAAAATATAATATATATATATTTATATATATTTATTTGATGTACACGCTTGATCGTTACTTTTACATTCTGTTTAAGATTAAATAACTATTAACTATAGGTTTTTTCGAATCAAAACTCGTTTGCAGAAATATTGAGGTTATGTGTCAAACAGTACTGATTTGTTTGTAAACAAAAAAATTTATCATTTCTATTGACCCCGAATTTAGATAATTCAATATTTCTAACTTGATGAACACTGTTTCGTGTTGATTGATCACTTCAATATACTTAGGTATATCATCTTATATGTATAAATAAAAATAAATTGCAACTACTGACCTTTCCTCGTTCACCGGCAAAGAGAAAAACGTTTCCTTTTTATTATTTTTGGTTCTCTTGTGTAAACACCCACTCACACAGCAATAATGAGTAATTTTTTTAAATTATACATTCACCAAAATAATTCAAAGAAACAACAACACACCACACCAGTAGCGAAGCGACCATACAACCCGATTCCCAGCGGCTTCCCTAAAAATTCCTATGCATAGAGTAGGTACCTACTAGGTATACAAACAACAAAACGTAAAACCGAAAGTAACCCGGTGTACTATAGCTTTACCTTGCTTCATAATACGATGAATGAACACGCACTAACGCCGCAATTCAAATTTATTTATTTACCAAGCCGAAATCTATCCCTCGCTCGCACCCATTCACTAACCTATATTACTAGAAAGAAACAAGAACAATATTTTCGTATACACGCACACATGCTCAGTTACCTTTCACTACGCGCGCTCGAACTTACACCCACAATTAAAACCGCCATACAAGCCGGTGACTCGGCGCCGGACCTCACTAACAAATTCAAACCAAATGGTAATATTATAGCGCTACATTAGCTTTAAACTCGCACACAGACACAGCGGCACCTGTGTGAGCACGCAAGAGGGAGAAGCACGCAAGTCCGGCCGACGAACTACGGCTTATTGCATCCAATTTTGAACTTAAAGTGCATGCGTTAACTTTCTTTTCCCAAGGACACTCAACTCAACAACCGTCTCTCTCCCCCCTGGCCTCACGACCTTCAACTACTTTTTTGATTTTCATTACGCCATTACTTTCGCGTCCTCGCGCTAATACGCGGTGTTTTGTTTTGATTTATAGTTAAATTTGTGTTATTACTTAACTTATTGTGTTTTATGAGACTCAACTAGTGAAATTTAGCTTGTTTAGTGTTCTGTGAATGTTTTTCTGTTTGGATTGTGTTATTTGCAGATTCGTGGCGACAACGGAGGTTTGTTTATATTTCGTTAAGTACCTAAATATTGTTATTTTTGCTTCGATCTATTTTAGGTTATATTCGTGGTTTAGTTTTTAAATATTTTTGCCTGTACTCAAAGTACAAACGGCCGCATTGGTGCAAATTGAGTGTTATCTTACAGATTACCTACTTAATGAACAAACATGTTTTTCAAAGTTATCCTTTGGAAATAAGAAACATGTCATTAAGTTAGGATTAGGACGCGCTCGCCCAGACATAAAAATTGATTATAGGCGTAGAGATGGATTCTTCAAACATTTCCACAGCGAATTACAAATACAATTGGCTGACTGGCAGCTGCAAATTAAACAAATTATTTTGCTATTCATCTTTGCTGTTTTCCGATTCTAGCAGTGTTTGGAATCGAACAGGTTTTGCAGATATTCACAATTTATATAATTCAGTTAGGGGACGCAGGACTTAGAAAAAAATTCGCCAAAATTGTATCATTATGACACCTAATTTAAATGATTTTATCGTATAGAACACGTTAAAATAAGCATGTTTTACTTGAAAAACTTTTCTCTAAAATCAAAATTGGCCGAGTTATAGGGGTTCAAATGGTGGTCATTTTCAAGGCGTCAGGGACTTAGAAAATTTTGATGCTTGAAAATTATGTCAATATAAGGTCTATTTATGATGATTTAATTGTTTAGAATATACTAAAACAAGCATATTTTTTTATACAAACTTTTCTCTAAAATCAATTATCACTGAAACATTACGGTTTGAATTAAAGTACGTAAAAAAAATAGGTTATGTTAGGTTAGTTTTTATTATATTCCCGAAGGGCAAACCGCCCAGAAATAGGGAAATAAATTTGTATTTTTTCTAAGATTTAATCTTAATAAGCACGAAAAAGGCAAGAAAAAAAAACTTATTCTATTTTCTATAAGTAATTCAGCTAGAAAACATGCTCAAAGCGAGAAACATATACGGAGTTGTATATTATTACATGAGTTTGGTAACAGTAGAATTTAAACTTTTTTTGGTAATCATTTTGAGGCCCACAATCGTAAGTGGAACGTAATCGAAATTTATTGAAACGTTTAATTGATACGGTAGTACTACTTGGAAAGCAAGAATTGCCTTTCCGCGCACTTTTAATGCACGCGACACTTCAGCACTGCTTTTTGAGAACTAGAAAGACGACATCCATTTTTTAAGGTATGTTTTTTTTAAGTCACGGAAGGGGCAAAGAAGCACACACGCCATACACCTTTTTTTTGCTCCGGCTTGCCTATTTATTTACGTGACGCTTCGCCACTGCACCACACACATCTAACCGAACTTCACGTAATGACTAGAATGTTTTATTTTATTTTTATTGAAGCTTTGGCTACTAGGCCATTACTAGAATGTACCTACTACCACAGATTAAGTAAGAGTGTACTACTCGCCTACTTGCATCTCGCTTGACGTGTCTCGACCATGTCTCGACACTCAAAAACCGGTCGAGCGAGTTGACATCGCCGCGCGCGGGCATCCTTGATGTATTAGCATCGGCAACTATGTTCCGTCAGGCGGTGATTATCGGACGTACCTCGCTCAGATAAATATCTGTTACGTAGTAACTCTTACTTAATCTGTGCTATTACATCCAGAACGTGTTACAGGGTCATTTGCTAGAAAATGCTCAAAAATTATATGGAAACGACTATTACTGCTTCCAACAAGATAGTGCCCCATCTCACAAAGCTAAACGCACTCAAGACTGGTGTAGAACAAATTTGACAGATTTTATACCTGGGCAAGAATGGCCTGCATCATCGCCGGATTTGAATGCTTTGGACTTTTCGATATGGGGTTACATGCTGAGCAAGATTGGGAGCACACAGGGCATGAATCTAAACTCATTGAAGCATCGATTAGTCAAGATATGGGATGAAATACCAGACGAGGTAGTGCGTGCCGCGTGCAATGCATTCTATGGAAGAATGCGTCAAGTTATTAAAGCTGATGGCGAGCGATTTGAACTTATGAATTAGTTTTTTTAAGTATAGAGTACGCTAAAAATAAAAACGTGATAAATTTAAAAAAAATCTGTCTTGTTTTAATTTTATGGCTCTTTTTAACTAGGACACTTAATCTGCCCAACCCTGTACTGTGTGTGTGACATACTGACTAGATGCGTGTAATTTTAAAAGATTGTGTGTGCGGTGTGTGTGCAGTGAATTTAACCTGTCTCGTGGTATGTATGTGCTGTCCTGACAAATTTAACGTTTTTTCAAAAAAAAAATGTTCAAGTATTTATATTTATATAATACTATTTAGGGGTAGCACGTTTTGACAAGTTTTTCTAATAAAATTCAACGAAGCCGCAACAGGCTAAAAAAACTGTGATGATGATCGGTATCATAAGTGTTTCAGCATATTAAGCATAAGGCAATAGAAAAACAAGATATTGTATGTCGTTTTTGTAAAAAAAATATACCTAAAAAAACCCAAGTGATCAAATTGTGCTTCCTTTAAATATTCTTTTAGCACCTTTAAATTTAGCTTGTTTTAGGGTTCCGTACCCAAAAAGTAAAAACGGGACCATATTATTGAGACTCCGCTGGCCGTCTGCCCGTCCGTCTGTCTGTCTGTCACCAGGCTGTATCTCACGAACCGTGATAGCTAGACAGTTGTAATTTTCTCAGATAGCTAGACAGTTGTAATTTTCTCCCATACAACAAACGTAATTTTTTATATATAATAGCACGGAACCCTTCGTGCGCGTGTCCGACTCGCACTTGGCCGGTTTTTTTACAATGTAGAGACTGAGCGTAAGCAAAGTCCTGGACCGACTTCTGGGTCCACTCTTTTACACTGGAACTGGTCAGTTTTTCCCTCATACGACGGCGTGTTGTGTGGTGTGCAGGTGTACCTGCGCGGCTTCCCGGACGAGCAGCCCGGCGAGCTGTACGCCGCCGCCATCAAGCGCGAGGTGCAGCAGAACGTCCGCGACGAGCCGCGCGTCACCTTCGACACCAACAGCCGGTACTGTACCTTAACGCCCACACGCAAGAGGATTGTGAAAGCGACGTACCACTAAAAAAAACACATTTAGCTTCGGGCCGAGCGAACGTTCGAAACCCGCTAAATCAAGTCCGATTACGACGATTATTTAAAGTTGTAGATTTTATAAAAAAGTAGGTTTGTACGTTTCTGTTTTTCTTATTTTTATTAATATCTTATTAAGAAATAGTTTAGATACATACATACATACATAAACACACGCCTTCGTTCCAAAGTGGGGTAGGCAGAGCTACGGAATTACCAGCAATTCTAAAACTTTGTTGATAATTCTGTAACCACATTTATAATAGTTTTCGTTTTTCATAATATCTACGACGTATTCAAATATCGTAAATATCGGTCTTGGTTCAAGAGGAGAGGAACGTTATCGCATTTTGTACGGAATTTTGTCAGCTTCACCATCCTCTTAATGTTGGGTTCTGTGTACCGTTCCCGTTTTAGAAACACTCGGAAAAATACCATTGTTTGTTTAAAATAATAATTTTAAAAGCAATCTAGGAGGCAAAATTATTTTTACAAGCTTTTTATTGACTATTATTAAGGTCAAATCTTGCAAGTAAAGGGTATTTAAATCTTGCAAGTAAAGGGTAAAGGGCGTTCCAAATTCAAAATGCGTTGGAAATATAACTTCATAGTGTAATACGTAGAAGTTATTTTGTTTGAAAAGAATGTATGGGATGTTACAAATTCAAGTTTTACACACTGTTAATCCCGATTTTACTTATTAAAAAAATTATATGTTAAACATTATTAAATTCTACATAAAATATGTAAATTTGGAAATTGTCGCAATCTCGCACGTATTTCTTTTATTTTTTTGAAAATTATTAACTCGTTTTTTTTTGTTTTTTTCAAGAGATAATTCATTATTTTTTTTTTTAGAAGTCGACCTTAATTGTATATACAACATATCCAAATTACAAAGAAATCGGATTAGTGCTTTGGCTAAAATAAAATAAAAATGTTATTTCTTTTTATGCGGTTTTTTTTTAAACCTGAAGGATTTGAGGCTTAAATTTTGGTGAAAGCACTACCTTATGTAAAGGTTAATAACCCAGTAAAAGGAAATTTTTTTTTTCGCTAAGGGCAGTTTCGCCATACTTACCCGGCTATACCCTTTTGAACCAGTTCCCGTTAATGAAATGGGCCGAAATTTGGACCACAATGTGTAAACCCGATGGCAATGGTATGTTATGGTATCAAAGACCTGATCTGATGATGGTGTCAGAAAATGACGATAGGGTCTCCGATATACTTAGCGTAGACCCAGCGTGTTGAGACTCGTTAGTTCCGTCTTGACAAGCAGATGGTGACTATATAAAAAAGTACAAATAAGTCGCCAAACTTATTAATTAACCCGTGGACCGACAATCGTCCATACGAATATTTGAATTTGGAATATATGGTTCGAACTAAGATTGATACATATGTATATGACGCGGCGTTCCACGGGTTAAATCATGTTTTCACTGGTTCTATTTCTTTGTTGTAGAAAAGTCTTTCTGACCTTCCCGACGAGTGATGCCATCTCTAAACGTGAAAATGACAAGAAAAGCGGGGTAAGTTATACTTTATTAAAAGCTTTAATTATTCATTATAAATTCGAACCTTAGATATCAAGGGACAATCGCACTCAAATTGACCTAGTTCCAAATTAAGAATTCCATTAAATTAACAATGATAAACATATGTTCTTACATATAGAAATACATAGAACGTCCAAGGCTCGGGAACAAATACTCCCGGTCATCACATAAATATTTGCCCACACCGGGAATCGAGCCCGGGGACGCTTAGTAGGCAGGGTCACTACCGACTGTGCTAAACGCATCATCAATAATTCAACTACAACGGAATATTGGCATTACATCTGTAAAATGATGACAGAAAGTTAAACATTCTACCCTCATAAGCCAAAACGCGATATCTCAAACTCTATAGCCAAAGCAGATAAAACCCTCTCCCGTTAGTAATAAGGTTGCACTTGCTACAAGGGGTTTGTCAGAGATATAGCAATTTGTCTAGCAGGACAGTATTTTAGAAAACAACAAGTCTCCACTCTCCAGCAAAACTCGAAATATTGAGGGTTGTGTGTGTTCAGAGGATTGTGAAGCGACGAAATTTGGCTCCTGTACTTTTCAGTTTTTTTTCCTTTACAAGAAAATATTTCATGGAAAGGAAAAAAAAGACAGAAAAAGTACAGACCTAGTTTTTCTAATTACAACATATTCAAAATTCGTAAAAATCGGACTTGGTTTAAGGGGAGAGAATCATTGTCGCATTTTTAATGAAAAAAATTAGCTTCAGTCCTCTTAGGCCCATCTTGCACGTAAATTTAACCCTAGGTTAACCCCAGGTTAAATTATTAAAGAATATCAGATTCATATAAGAACTGACAATTTTAACAAATTAACCTGTTAATCTGGGGCTTACCTAGGGTTAACATTCACGTGCAAGCGGGCCTTAATAAGGTACTCGTTTACCTACTCCGGTTACTATCTCGTCTCTACAGTAGGTAATATGCAATTTTTTACCTTGCTAATTGTGTACTATATCACTGTTGTATGTTTAAGGACCCGACGATTCCTGGACAAGTCCTGCTGCCGGTGTACAAAGCGATCAAAGCACGGCAACTGAAGATGGAGATCAGAATACCTTTGTTGCCGTAAGTTATAGTCCACATAGTAATTTCAGTAACATACGCATATAAACAGAATTATAATTGTATTAACATTTATTAATCAATATACAGCTAATCCGTCAATATATAGCTAATTTTCGTCACAAAACTGACAATGTTAAAGTTCCTTAATTTCAGTCCTTAATTGGGTACACTTTTTAGTGAAAACGCCCAAGTAGTTGTTGTTTCTGATATTTTTCAAAATATTTAGTGATTTCATTGTCTGTGTCGTTTTGTTTTGCTTAGGTTGGAAAAGGCCAAAGGTCTTGCGGAGGCGCTTACTAAGAGCCGTTTGGAATTGGACACGTGCGTGCCGCGGCTGCCTCCCATAGAAGACACCTACTTCCCACTCAAGATAGCACAGGTATGTTTAACATTTTTAGGGTTGGGAGTGAAACTCTGCGAACGATGTCTACATAAATATTCTTTGCATAAACCTATGTAGTGAAAACTTTGCCTACTCCCAATTAAATTAATGTTAATAAGCAAGTGGGGGGGTGCGTCGTCGTGGATTGGATACACTATGGTTGAATTTTCTAAACTTACTTTAATCATATGGTATAATGTAAATAATATACAGACATTTATGAAGCTACAAATTAAATTTAAGAGATTTAAGCCATTTTCTAAATATTTTGTACGATCACTTATTAACCCTTCTTATGTTCATCTCGACTGTGATCTGTTGCCGTTTGACGTATCTGTCAATGTCGGATTTAATCGTGTTATTTAAAATTGGATTTTAGTAGCTCAAAGAAATTTGTAATTTGTTTGAAAAAATAAATAAAAAAGCACTAAGCACGCGTGTGCGTGTGGATGTGCGTGTGCGTTTGCTTGTGCGTGCGTGCGTGCGTGCGTCTGTGTGTGTGTGTGTGTGTGGTTGTAGCTAAGTTATAAGCTAGAGATATAAGCTCTGAAAGAAGGGGCCACCATTATGTCTGAGGGTTTTATCTATCTAATAGTTATGGTATGTGTTGTACAGTTCGTGAACGTGGGCAAGTTCTGGGTGCAGTACGACGAGGAGACGGTGCAGGAGGAGCTGGCGCAGGTGCAGGCGACGCTGAACCGCGGCGCGCTGCAGCCCGCGGGCGACGCCGCGCCCGGCGACGTGCTGGCCGCGCCCTACACCGACGCGCAGGTCACGTGCGTGCACCGCGCGCGCGTGCAGCGGCTGCTGCCGCGGGACACGGTCGAGGTACAGTATACAGGGCATTGCTCCGTATGCATAAATATACTGTTAGTTTTTCTAAGATAGCATCGCGCTACGCTTTCGTCCCGCCGGCGTCGCGCTCATTGTGTGATTCAAGAAAGAAGCGAATTTTGGCGTGGCGAGAACGTTTAACGGAGAACTACGTTGAAATGAAGGTCGAGCTGACGTTGAAATGTTTAATAATGATGATGAATGCGAGAAACTTAGTAAATTGATTCACACATGTGTGTGTTTCAGATCGCGTACATCGACTACGGCACGTTCGGACGCGTGAACTCGTCGAACCTGCGCGCGCTGCCGAGCGGCGTGTGCCGCGACACGCCGCCGCTGGCCATGCTGTGCGCGCTCGCGGAGCTGGCGCCGGCGCCGCTGCTCGACACGCACGCGCAGTGGACCGACCGCGCGCAAAGGCTCTTCGCAGACCTCACCAGGAACACGCAGCTCGTCGGCAAGGTAACGGGTTTGACCACATTTACTACTTATTATACAATAGTGTAGTTTAAACAAAATGCTGGCCTGTACTTGGCACTAAGATTAAGCATTGCCGTTCAATTTGGCAATGGTGCCAGCATTTTGGAAACAATGCCCACAGGTAGAGGTTTACAAGATTAGTGTAGTTTTAAGTAAGTTTGTTAGTTATTTTCTTTGTTTTTATACATACATATTCCCAGAGGGGTTGGCAGAGACCACTTCTTTCCACTTGGTACGATCTTGACAAATTTCTTTCGCTTCTTCAACATTCATACATCGAGTCATGCACGCACGTCGGTTTCGGGTACTTAAGATTCGGCCCTTTTCCAGTATTTCTCCGATTTCATTCGAAAAAGTACGCCTAGGGCGGCCCCTTCCGACCCTTCCACTTACTTTCGATCTGTATATCTGTATTGTTTTTATAATTACCTTATATCAATTGCGCTAATGTATTATAATAAATAGCAATTTCTACACTGTGTAGCAAAAAACCTAATTTAGTAACTGTATAATATACAACGTGTTACAAAATACCCCGTAAAAATATAATAAATTATCAAAGCCAAAAATATTGTCAACCCTAGTAAGCTGTCATGTCAGGGAACCGGAGTCAGCATAGATTATTTAACAGAGAGGCCTACCTACCCATTTTAATAATTGTCAACTTTAATGGTTTTCTGTTTTTCATCCACAAAAGTTCAATGCTATGATGCCATTATGCTAAAAGTACTGGCTTCAAAAAATGTCAAGAAGGAAAAAAAAAGGTTGTCAATTTCAAATCTTCTTATCGATATTCTACAATTGTTCCGTTTTTTCAATTTTTTTTTCCAAAATTACGATGTTTTCTAACTCAGAATATTACGATATGATGTTATGCGTAGGCCATGAAGATAGCAATTTAAATCGTGCTCGCAAACTGTATCGGAGGTTGTGCATTGAGCAAGGCGGAGCTCACTTTGAGCCGTTCCTGTAAATTTGACGTTCATTACGAAAAAGTAAGTGTTAGTTTAGGTTTCTTAGTTCAAAATCTTCCAACACTCGACTAGAAATATGTATCTAATCGAATTCTGTTCATTTTGTTTATATCTCTTTACCGTTTCGCGAATTAGGTAAAACTGTACATAAACATTCTGCGTAGTTTACTCTTTAATTTTACTGAACTAAGGTTTGCACATCAATGAAAAAAATAATGTTTTTTTTTTGGCGGTAAGTTATACAGTGATAGTACGGTTCTCAAATATTGTAAATGGACTTGTTATAAGACACCAATTAACCCCCTTTCGGCTTTACGGGTGTTTTTGTAACACCCTGTATAAACTTTTTTCAATTCAAATAAAAAGTATATTTAAAAAAAACATACATCGACGATAGAGTCAAAAAGTGCAGTCGAGATTTTAAGTTAGTTTTTTTAACCGAAATGCGTTTTCGTTTGACCGCACTCTCATCTGATGTTAAGTGACGAATCGAGGGTATTAATACTATTAATGTAACATGCACACTGTTGCTGGTAATATTTAAATAATTGTTTCATCACTTTCAACAGTTACCCGTTCCAGGTGTACTAAGAGTATATGTTGCAAAAAATGACTGGTCGTGTGTCACATGTACAGTCTCCAAAAGAATGTCGTGCATACTTAGAATTTTGTCATTGTTAATCTCATGGTCATATTGTCATGCTTTTCATTTGATGTTCAGTTTGAAGTTTATTATGACAATGCAGTAAAGTTTGATATTCTCGAGCAAGATTCCGACCCGCGGAATGACACTAAAGTTCTCGTGTTATTTATTTATTTAAACTATATCGCACATAAAAGAAAAGTACAAAAAGCGGACTTAATGACTTAAGGCAATCTCTACCAGTCAACTAACTGGCCAAACAGAAACAAGTCAAAGGTTGGTTGCTTACTTTAAGAAATCAGCTAAAAATTGATTATGGAATATGGGTGTTCGTTTCCGTGTGAACTTTATAATACATAATTGTTCTATTGCATACACCCGCTACCGGTACAGTACAGCCGTGCATTTGTACGACTACATTCCGTGTGCGGCTCAATCGCAGTATAGCTTCTAAACAGTTATGTGAATATGCCTTCATGGACCGTTTCTTGCGGCGCTTCTTCTCCGCAATGATGGTCTTGTCCGAAGCGCTGGTAGATTCACTGTACAATTCCGACGTGTAAAAGAGCCCTCATGTTTCCCATTTACTGAATAAATATTTTGCATTTGAATTTTGGTTTGGTCGTCAGATCTACTCGGTGGCGCAGGGCGTGGTGGCGATCGAGCTGTTCGCGGAAGGAGGCCGCGTCAGCGTCAACCAGGAGCTGATCCGCGCCGGGCTCGCCATCCCGGCCGAGGAGAGCTACGAGTCCAAGGTACTGCTGTTAACTCACTACTGCCCAGAGGCATTCCTTGCCAGTGTCACATTCGGTACAAACGGGTATAGTTAGAGTACATAGCATGGAAGCATTGTGAAATAAATACATCAAATACTGGGAAAGTGCCAGTGGAATTCGCACGTATAGCACATTTATTATTATTATTACCAATTTTTTGTTATAGCAGTTATGATCTTATGATATTTATCACTTGAAAATTTTATGTATCTTTCCTATGAGATTCAGTCCGCTGACAGACAGACAGCTGGACAGCGGTGGCTCAGTAACAGGGTCCCGTTAGCACCCCTTGGGTACGGAACCGTAAAAACTGCCGCGTGTAATCGTGATCGTATACTATACTATAGTGTTGAGTGTCGCGTGTATTCTTAAATGTTAAGTCAAGGGCATAAATATATATACGTTCCCAAGACTTCATTATCTATATGCCTTTATGCCACTCGCAATAAGGTCCGTGTATGCATATATTTGACGCGATGGCTGTATAAATATTAATGCCCTTTAATGTACTCTGTAATATTGAGGACAATAAACTCGTCAACTCAGCACTCGTCGCTTTGTCCTTGTTATAATATGAATGTATATTTAACCAGTTGAACCACGACCTGCGCCAATCAGCGTCGGAGCTGAACATGGCGCAGCTCCGCGCGCACAACCGCGAGCAGATGAAGTTCGCGTACACGGAGCTGCGCGAGGTCGGCTCGCCCGACGCCAAGGAGTGCTACTCCGACGTCTGCCTCAAGGGACCCTTCAGGTGTGTTGAGACTGATATCTAGACTGAGGTAAACAGATGTCAAGCAGGACAAAATCTTACATCATGCGTTGTTTAGGGTTATAAAACTCACACAAATTAGCCTGGTCTCTAAATAGGTGTGTATAGTATTTTCAATCCACGATTTCCTGCTTGATTTTTTAATTCTAAGTACTATAGAGGAATTTTAATGTTCAGTAGTATGACATTATATGTCAATTTGCCGGGTTATACATAATTAATAACCTAACCTACTCCGAAAAGAAAAATCAGACGGTTTATTTTCGACTGTACTGATTATTGACTCGGTATCGAAATATGAGTCAAATTAGCTGTCGGCGGATCTAGTATACCCATTGAGGAGTTCCAATGACCACCTTCCGTCTCCATCATCATACCAGCTCGATGATACCTGATTATAAATACGGCATTTTTTAATCGGCAATTTAATCGTCTTACGATCGTGTGACTGTTAATTTGATTATTACATGTGAAGTTATGTGTGAAATGAGGTTTATTTAAGCGACGTTTAATAATTTAAGACGAATGCTTTTTTATAAATCGTTGACAAACGAATTAAGTCCCTATTCTCAAATCACTCGAGATCAAAAGTCGTACGGTTTATATTAAAAAAATATACTGAATTGACGTTTTCGAGTCGATATTTGATTTAATATCTATGAACACTAGAATAGAGACCCTCTTAACCCTTAATTTGGCAAAAATAAAAAAAGTCGGGAATTCAAACCCTTTTTGATTTTGAATCAGCAAAAAAATAAAAAAACATTCCAATCATTAAAAGTGTACATTATAGTATGGTCACTGTGATGTACACTGCCAAATTAAGGGTTAAGTTTTGACAGCTGTTCCAAATTGAAACTCATCTAATAACGTTACAAAAATCTATACTGTAATGTTATTTTACCTACTACCAGAGACAAGAAAGTTCTCATAGTAAAATTGGTTGTAATAATGCTGGTCATTTCCTACGGGTTTTGAATGCATAATAGTAGACTTATGATATGTGTGTCGATGAAAGTGCCGTAACCGTGTGTCTCCCGCAGTCCCCTGGAGAGCACGCTGCACAACCTGATGTACGGCGGCCGCGACAAGGCCGTGCACGTGGAGTGGAGCTCCGTCAACTCCGTGCTGCTCGACACGGAGCCGCAGCGCGTCTACGAGAGGTGACGCACTACACCAACGGACCTTTATTACACCTCCGTCGTTTCCCTTGTTGTTATCGTGATTTTAAAACGATGAGAGATGATACATAAACTCACGCCTTCATTCCCAAAGTGGGGTAGGCAGAGCTAAAGAATTACCAACAACTGTTTTATATATAGGTGGCCGAGTCATAAACAATACTATTAAAATAGGGGTAAACCGAGATAGAACAATTATAGAAATATAATAAACAAAGGCGAGCTGACAAAATAGCCATTTTTAGTTTTTCATTATTGTGAAATTTTGAAACAAAGTTTTTGTGTACTTGTGTATTGAAATGTAAAGTTTTGTCGTTATGTGCCTTATAGTTCAAAAACTTACAATATGTTACGTAAGTAAAACCTTTTGGAGGAGGATTTTTATACAAATTACTACCGATCGTCTAGTAATATTAATATTGGGGGAGCGAAATAAGCTGATTTTACATCGATTGTTGCAGGCTGATGGTAGCGGCCTCCGTCGGTCAAAACGAGCACAGCGCCAAGTTGACGCTGCGGCACACCACGCTGCTGCCCGTGGTGCCCGGGCTGCCCGCCATCGTCTCGCTGCTCTTCTGTCCCATGTGAGTGCAACTCCAGCTGGTAGAATGCCGCGGCCTCCGAGCTGCTGCTCATAGTGTCCAAGAACTGACAGATTTTCCAAACTAAAAAGTATGTCCGTTCCCGGGCTATACATTACCTCTGTATCAAATTTCACGTTGAAAGGTTGAGGCGTTATAGAGATTTTTCTCAAAAATGACCGGAAAAGTTGACATTACTAACTGCATACTGAGACGCGAAGTACATAGTTTACAGATAGTTCCCAAATAAAAAAAAAATACATTGCGTGCTCGCTACACAAGCCCGCAATGTTGCATACAAATGTTATTGTTATCTAGTTTGTAACTTTTTAAAAAGTGAAAACGGCCATAATAAAATGAGAGCGCAAGTCTTATACATCATCCATATTTTATTCGAAACGTAACTTTTTTATCTGTGTCTGGAATAGCATGAATTTTTTTTTCTAAAAAAGCTTGCCTTTCTTCTTGTCATAAACATAAAGGCGGTAAAGAGTAATAGTTTTTTCATGTGAAGATTTTGTATGTTTGAATTTTTTTTCTTGCGATTTTTGAGAAAAGCAATCTGATCCGGAAAACGTGTTCGAGCAACTTTCCAATATTTTCCCAGCCGGTCTCAAGTGGCATCACTAGCGAACACCCGTTGATATAATGATTATAAGCTAGAGGTCCGTATGACGAGTGAAGCGTCCCGCAGGGCGGAGTTGCGGCGCAGCGGGTCGGGCTGCCGCTACGCGAGCGCGCTGTGCGGGCTGGGCGCGGCGGCGGACGGCGCGCCGCGCTTCCCCGAGCACGACCTGCTGGTGCCCGCGCTGGCCGACCTCGACGCCGGGGACGTCAGCCAGGTGCCGCGCCTACACATGCACACACACACACACATGCACAGCTCTCCCGCGACACAGTACTATTACTTCCCCCCCCCTCCCTCCCCCTATTTATACCCCCTTTAAAACATCCCTTCATGCCCTCCCAGACCTCATAAGGAACCTACGTGTCAGATGTGGAATCTCCAGACCCAGCGGTTTGGGCTGTGCGTCGATATGTCAATCAGTTTCTTCTTTATATATTTTAGATCAGTAAATAAGGTTAATGTATCGATCGAAGGTATAATTCTGTTTCGTTAAATATGTTGTGCTCCGTGACGATAACTCGTTTAGAGTCGATAAAGTACAACGTTCTATCCTATGACATTTGCTTTACAAATTCCGCTCTCTGTGTAGTTGGTTTTATACTAAAGTAATAATTAGTTTTTTTGCTGCAATCAATTCGCACCCAAACTATCTCTATCTCCCATTCTTGCACGAAAGCACATAAAGCTGACAATAGTCAGTCAAAAACTAGACAACATGAGTACCTACACTAAAAGTCTCACGAAACTTTAACTACACGGTAAATGTAATATAACAGGTTTGTTTCAGATCAACCATATTCGCCACCTGATGGATTACACAATGCTGTGCGGCGAAGGACAAGACGCGCCCAGCCTGGACGAGGAAGCGCGCCGCAAGATACCCGCCACGATCCGCGAAGTTTTGCTCAAGTTAGTACAAGAATCTACAAAAAAACGGGTCAAGTGCGAGTCGGAGTCACGCACCGAGGGTTTCATATTAACATAATATGCTTGGTAACCGCAAAAAAAATACTCATTTTTGATGAACTATATTTTCTATGCAATAAGGTCCATTATGACTAACCAAAATTTCAATACAGATTTTTCAAGTTTTTTGATATTTCTCAAAAAATTCATTCAATTTTTCCTATAAATTATAAGTAATTTTGTATAAGTCAGATTTTTTTCAGATCTTTTGTTTAATAAACTACGGATATAAGGGGGGCCGGGGAGACGGTAATTTTTCCACGACGGTACATCACAGAAAATTGATAAAAAATAAAAAAAATGTGCAGATTAAGACCTTTAATATGACACCCCATTTGCTATAATCAAACAACTTTCATTGTTAACCCCCCGTTCTAGACCCCTCTTCAATTACTTATACAGTTTTTTTAAATGATTTAATTCAAAACAGATGCGGACAAGCAAGTTTTACAATTATGCCAAATTTCAAGTTGATAGCATTTGTAGTTACTGAGACAGACAACGAAGTCTCACCATGAGGGTTTCTTTTTTTCCATTTTGGTACGGAACCCTAAAAACTGTCAGCCGCACTCTTTGTCAGTTAATGACGATTTAGGCGTTCCCTAGTGACGATGTTCAATCACAGAAATAGAATCGAATTAATTGTTTCTAAAATGTCTCTGTACGGCGGTAAGACACTCGTGTATCTATTACTTACTTTCCGGCCTTTACAACAATGTATTAATAAAACCACCGATGCGATATTATTGCGACCATTGCTGACAACTGACGGACTGAACTCTTGAATCAGTTTCCAACAAACTATAGCTAAGTACTATGTAATTTAAGCTAGCTTCCAATGTTTAAAATGCATTGAAATCAGTTTATTTGTTTACGAGACATACGGACAAATTCACAGACCACCATGTGAACGATAATCTTTTTCAACGCTAATGTCAAAAACAAAAGATGTCTCTCACACGCCAATGAAAGCTCAAAACCAGAGCTAATGTCAACCTTGCCTCATAGACACTATTTTTACACTGTCAACCATATTCGTCGTTGTGGTACGGATATCCGTTAATGACGTTAAAAAAGTTAAATTAAAGTGTCGTTTGGCTGTAAATCGGCTGCAAACTGCTGACTGGAATATGCAGGATACGTTCAGCTTCGTTGTTCGCCCCCAGACTGGTAATGCGGAGGCGCAAGCACCGCGAGCCCGAGAGCGTGCCCAACGCGTGGGAGTGGAACTCAGTGCCCGAAGATGAGCTCATGGAGATCCAAGACGAGCTGAAGGATGTTTTCGCGGTGTACCCACTGCACGTGCCGCAGGAGCTGCGCCCCGTGTCGCGGGAGGCGCTGCAGGAGCTCAAGAGAGAGGTCGACCAGCTGCATCTACTCGTCAGCAGGTCAGGCACTAGTGTAACAAGGATGGTTATATACCACGAACCTAATATTTTATAGGGATTTAAACACTGAGTGCTGACGCGTCCATACAAAACATACAATATAAAACGTATTTTTAACTGAAATAAATTGTACATAATTTGAAACTTCACATTAAATAAGTTAAGGACAACTTCAACTAACAATAAAATTGATTAAGAGCTTTTGGACTGGTTGTGAAAATTGAAAAGTCATACTTGTAGGTAATCGTTTGGCAAAAAACCAAGCGTTTGTACTAATGTGGCTACCTATTTGTATACGGGCAGGTCGTCGGTGTCGTCCCACCTGGAGCGCGCGTGCCCGCTGTGCGGCACGGCGCCGCTGCCGCCGCACGCGCTGCGCATCCACCTGCGCTCCAGCGCGCACCGCGAGAAGGAGGAGGACTTGCGCGGGTTCGACGCCTGACCACCACGCGCATCTCCTATATACCACTGCGGTCCAGCCGGATAAATACTATTTTTTTATTGGATATAAACTGACAGTTATTTTAAGTGTAAAACTATGTATGGGGAAGATGGCCGATTGAAAGATGTAAGTCTTTTATTTTTGATTTATGTTTACTGATTTACTCTACATACTTGACATTGGCGAAGTCACTGTGAAAACGCAGCCTAAAGCGAGACGAGACCAAAGATGTGCCATACTCTTTGCCAAAGACGCTTGCAATAAATTTCACAAAACGGTTTTTCTCTAAAATACACTCGAAACACACTCTAAAAGAAAATTGTGTTCAGTCGCTAGCCTGTGTCAATATATGTTTATGACTTTTTTCAATCTTGAATCTTCTTAGAATGCAACTCATTCAAACAGATTTGTGAATCCCATCTCTGGATACTGACATTTTGTTTATAGGAACGGGCAGTGTATACGAAAAAGTATTTTTTTGGGAATCGGGTACTTTATTTCATAATTTTATATGTACGTTCTCGTTCTTCTTATGTGTAACACAACTCGGTATTAGTTTGATGTTTTGTAAAAAATAAGTTACCATAGTGTACCCAATTTTAATGTTGATTAAACTGCGAAAACCATCAACTTCTTTTGTGCATTGTAATGTATCCATAACTTGTAATGTAAGAATCATTAGGGTTAGGTTAATAAGTCAATAGCTTAGAGCTATGACTATTGAGACGGTCAGATAATTATAAACTCTTCTCAAGACTCCGCCGAGCTTATAGTAACTATCAAGGTAGTTTATAAATGTTGAAGCAAACTTGCTTTATCCTCCTGGGACCTGGGGGTGCTCACGGTAACATTGTAATTGCAACCTTGTCAAACAACTATAGGGTGCCTTTTATATTTTTTGTTATATGTCCTCAAGCGAGGATCGGGGGTCCCAGGAGGTTAATGTTAATGGAGTGATAAGTGTTAGTTGTATATTACGATGCTCGATTTTCTCGTGATATGTTGATATTGTAGTTTTTTTTAATTACCGAGTTGTCATAAACGAAATGTTCAGAAAAATAAGTGTCCATTTATTGGATTACGAATGTTTAAAGAAATAATCATATTACGAGAGAATCGAGACATTTACCTTTCTCTGAAAGAAAATGCCAGTGTTAATTTACTATATTTGATAAACGACTTTGTTAATTGGTTTTTGTTTCCGTGAGATTAGTATTAACCATCATTTGATTATGGTTTTCCTACTAGGGTAGTAGGTTATAGGTAATAAGCCTTTATTATTAATTACTTGATATTTTATAATTGAGGAGTAATCTCGACTAAGGGATACGATGAAAATAACTTCCTGTGCTTCTTTAACTTGTTGATTTGATTTATAAGACGAAGATTATAACATTTACGTAATAAATGAAGAAAATACGTAACCGTGTCAATCTTATTCCACCCTCCTGAAACAAATGTAATCTCTTGAATTTTCACCTTGATAATCGCGATTTCTTGCAGCGTTTAAATATTGTGGACATGCACTTTTATTGGCCATAGTAAACACGCGATGGATTGCATTATTTGGGTATACGGGATTAGTTAACAAGTTATTGCAGGTTTTTTGACACGCTAGACCGAATTACTTGAGAACGTTTTTCAGATAATCGACGAAAGAAACGCAAGTGATCGAGATGAAAGGCCACAGAACAAAACTTTGTAAAATAGTTTTTGCTTTGATTTCTAATCGTATACAATCTTTTATACAATCGTCTATTCAGTAGCAAGTATAATTTCTTTGACATCAGACAAAATAAAATACGTAAGTAGCGACTTCATTTGCATTCATTTCTAATTAGTATTTCGTTTTCATAAATGTATTGTTTGCGCCGTGTCCACGTTATTTGTCCACCTTCATCGAAACCGGTTCGGTGTAAATTACCATAACGCTAGTAGTAACGCCATTCAAGAGAGCCGTTAGTGCGCGACCGACACCGCTTTAGATATAAACAACTGGGTATTGGTTATATTATAAATCGGTTGCATTTGAGAAGCACACAGATTTTTTGAAAATGTGGAAAACTGAGGAAGACATCGGGGATATTATAAGGTAGGTAAGTGTTGTTTTATAATATGTAAGTATTTTTAAGTTTAATTTTATTGGCATGTCAAAAAAAAATGCGGGTAAATTGAAATTTAGCTGTGGCAATATAAACACGCGGGCGTGCTGAATATACCCACTTGTTTTGATCACAAGGTGTCAACTGCTTTAGCAGTAGGTACAAAGGAACTTGACAGTTGTGACATGATTTTAATTATTAAAACCTGGGGTAACTGACATGCCCTTTTCTCGTAATGTTTTTCTTTCTTTACGGCTAGTAACTAGTTACATGTTTATGAATTTGGATTTGGCTAGTCTTAACTTTATTTTTTGATCATAAAATCAGCGAAGAACTCTGCTGTACGCTATTCCTAGAACAATAACAAGTAAAGGTGGTAGTGGGATAAGGATATTCCCCCCCAAGTGTTTAAGTTGGCTTCATATAAAATTTAATCATTTTTTTTGTGGTATAGTTATTTTTTTTAGTGGTTTAACTTTTTCATTTATAATAGCACTAGCTTCTGCCCGCGACTTTGTGCACGTTGAATAACCTACCGGACACCGCGTGTTTCTTTGGAATGAAAAGCCTATGTATTCATCGTATCTACATACATACATACATTAAATTACGCCTGTTTCCCAGAGGGGTAGGCAGAGACCACTTCTTTCCACTTGCTACGATCTTGACAAAGGATCATGGGCAAATTGGGTGTGCCGCCAACAGAATTGAAACCTATATCCTTAAAAAGGTTCATCATTATCATCGGTAGCATCATTTCTTAATATTGCCGCTAATATCTAGCTCACCGGAGAACAAAAATATGGGCACTTCAAAACAAGATATATCGTCCATAGAAACTTTGGTTAATTAATGTATAATTGTTACAGTTTATTATAGAACTGCGTGTAGGGTATTTGATGTACAAAAATATGTAAACTGTAGTGTTGGTGCTTCTCCAGAACTTGTCTAAAAAAGTATATTTAAAAATATCCGTAACAACACGTTACTCGCCAGATTACAAAGTATCTCGTAGAACTCTATCATCAACATAACCTTCGATTAAGTTACATAGCTGAAAAAAAATACACGATAAAAAAAAAATGTAGGTATTTAATGTATCTTATAAATGGTGTATTTATCTGTACGACAAATAAACTATCGATTTCAAGAAAATACTTCAGTTTGTTAATGTATATTACCTAAACTTTATAATATATGGACTGTCTTGTTTTCAAGTGATCATATTTTTGTTCTCCGGTGAGCTAGGTATTTGCGGCCATAATAAGAAATGAAGTTTTCACTATGGTCATTTTAAATATAAAGGTTTCAATTCTGTTGGTGCCACACCCAATTTCCATACAAAAATGCCCATGATCCTTTCTTTCGTTTCTAACATTCATACATCTATCATTCATTAATCGTATCTATATTCCAAATATTATGTAAATTCGTTCCAAATATTACGCAAAGTCTTGCACTCATCTTTGCAAGAATAGTACATTGTAGCCCAGGTACAGAAAGTAAGCAATAGATGGACGAGTTAGTTCGCGGGCCGAGCCGCAGGTGAGGACCGCGAAGATACGAGTCCATCTATTGCACTTTCAACCGAGGCAATACTATGTGCTTTTCACGCCTAATGTAAGGAAATAAAACAGGTTAGGACATAATACACAGTTTAATTAAAAGTAATATTGATATTAGCATTAGGACAGTTGCTGAATGACAAGGAAATGTTGAAATATCGAGGGTCCCTAAAGACTACAAATACGGTTTCATAATCAGAATTGTTAAAAGTGGACGCCATTTTGAACTTTTTTGTTACTGATCCGATTGCTCTGAAAATCGATATCTGAGGGTCCCTAAAGACTACAAATACGGTTCCATAATCAGAATGGTTGAAAGTCAACGCCATTTTGAACTTTTTTGTTACTGGTCCGATTGCCCTGAAAATCGATATCTGAGGGTCCCTGGGGACTACAATGGTTCTTATGGTTCCATAATCAGAACCAGACCAGAAACAAAAAAGTTCAAAATGGCATCCACTTTTAACAATTCTGATTATGGAACCGTATTTGTAGTCCCCAAGGACCCTCAGATATCGATTTTCAGGGCAATCGGACCAGTAACAAAAAAGTTCAAAATGGCGTCGACTTTTAACAATTCTGATTATGAAACCGTATTTGTAGTCTTTAGGGACCCTCAGATATCGATTTTCAGAGCAATCGAACCAGTAACAAAAAAGTTCAAAATGGCGTCCACTTTTAACAATTCTAATTTTAGAATTGTATGTTTAGTCCCCAGGGACCCTCAGATATCGATTTTCAGAGCAATCGGACCAGTAACAAAAAAGTTGAAAATGGCGTCCACTTTTAACAATTCTAATTTTGGAATTGTATGTTTAGTCCCCAGGGACCCTCAGATATCGATTTTCAGGGCAATTGGACCAGTAACAAAAAAGTTCAAAATGGCGTCGACTTTTAATAATTCTGATTATAGAACCGTATTTGTAGTCTAGTCATAAATAACCGACCAATAGCAGAGTAGAAAGTAAACTGGTCTAAAAACACTCCATTTTACTTTGCAACTCAACATTGTTGGACTGTTTTTGTGTTGTACTACTAAGAGCAACTTTCTATTCTGATTTCGATCCTTCTTTGGCCATATTTCCGAGCAGTGGCGTGAAATAGTACATTGTTGCCTAGGCGCGGAAAGTAAGGGTTTTCCTGACGAGGTGGTTAAAATACGAGTCAGGAAATCCTCGTTTCCGCCGAGGCATACATAATGCTTTTCTCAAACCTGTGAGGAAATAATACAAATACATTTCTAAAAAGCAAGTAATTTAATTTAATTCACATTAAAAGTTATGCTGGTCATGTTTGGGCAATTTGTAAATAAAGACTTAATAGTTTTTCCAGGAGCATTTATGTTCGTTTGGCGGTGTGGGTGGTACCTATTTCGTCGCTTTCGTCGCTTGAGCTCATTTTTTATAGTAAGTATTTCACACAACAAATAGTTTAATATTCGGTTTCACAATTATATTATGCAGAATGAACGAATGTTACCGACTGTCAATTGTTTTTAAATACTAACCATAGACATTGGAATGCAAATTCAAAAAGAAACACACGCACTGTGCTAAAAAAGCGAGCAGTTACCTTGGCTGTTTGGAATTTTTGTCTTGGTCCTTTGGATTTTGTATGCAAATTGACAGCATTTTTAAGAAATATATGGACATGGACGGAAAGGGTTTTCATATGGTTTTTTTACTCCTAGGAGTAAAATGAGGCTCTTTCCGTCCTTGTGTTTCAATCGGAAAACCGTTTTTTCCGAGCATGTTTGAGAAAAATATTTTTTTGCGACATGACGCAGAGAGAAGTAGAAGCTTCTCAATGTTGTTTTGGGTATTAATCATATCATTAACAAATGCAGTCATATTAGAGACTGACGTAATTATATGGTCGTTTGTTATCTTTGAACTGTTTTTGTTTGTATCAATGAGGGACACGTTATTTTTGGAAGATACATTGAATATTTATCATACTATTTAGATCTACAGCGTTTTATGTTAGTGTAGTAGAGATCGCATCGTCTAAGACAAGTCATCGCATTAGATTTTAGAAAAGTAATTGTTTAAGTTTGTGATGAATTTTAAATTAACAAAACTTTTGCCGTACTTATTTGTTAGGCGTTATACAAAAGAGTGTATTAGGTGAGATTGTTAAATGTGATTTATTCAGCTTACCACGTGACTTCCTTCACGCATTAATACAGAAATCACACTTTAAGTACCTACTTAAGTTGATAGCATTTTCAAGCTCTAGTAGTTTCTAGTCTAGTAGTAGTAGTAGTGTGTGTGTGTATATTGTGTGGTTTATTATTATTATTATTTTCTCTAAACTGCAGCTTTATAAGAATTGACCCCCTTTAGATTCTTATTAATTTGGTTTCTCTAGTCCTGCAAATCTTAACCATGTATAAACCAAAATAAAACACATCTACCTTATGGATAGTTGGGAGGTTTTTACTAAAATTATCATTGCTTTTAGTTATTGTAATTATTTCTCTATTCAGTCTTCTATTTTATAGTTTTTCAACATTTGGGTAAAATCCTGAATCTTATCCATATCACAACGGCCTTCACAACACATCATGGTTACCTATATTTACACAAGTGCGCTTAAAAAGTATTGTAATGTTTTTGACAATCGAAACCATAAGGTAACATTCATAAGTAAGAGAACATTATTAAATAACAGTGATACGATTCATCCGTGCCATCACTGCCACCCCAGGGTTATCGCCGGGATGTTATCTTGCGAATCGTAGCTCAGTAAGTCCCCCGAATCCCACAGTGGAGAGTGGGCTCGCGGCCGCATACAGTCTACGAAAATGGTGGCGCAAGTGATTTCAGGGCGGGAAGTAGCGGGGTACGCCTTTTATTATACTTAATACATTTTTAAATCTACCTACTTTAAGTAGCTTTTAGTTGCGCCGTGACTTAAGAAAGTTGTATAAAAAATATGTTATTAGCGCTTAGATTTGATGGATTTTCTACATACATGAACTCACGCCTTCGTTCCCAGAGTGGGATAGGCAGAGCTACAAAATTACCTACAACTTTAAAAACTTGTTGACGATTAATTCACTTACTTACTACATTTTGCACTAATAGGCTAAGGACTTGAGTGCTCGTGCAAATTTGATCGACCTTATTTTCCGGCAACCGCACGGTAGATAAAAATTGACGAATGGATTTTATAATACCTAGATTCTTGTTTAACAACACAGCCGTGCCTATTCGTGCGTTGACACAGTAAAACCACAAAAGTTGGATTTTTTGATTTAATACGTAGGTATTTATTGCTTATTTACTGTTGGTGTGGCAATAAATAAATAATAACACCAAAAGGATACTTTGACAGTGGGGGAAATCTTAGATAACATGATTGCAATTAAAGCTTGCAACAAGTTTGTTGGTCTATGCATTTAGTTGCCACTTGAGAGTAGGTATGTAGTTACTAGTTACACCAGTCACTACGCAATATATTTTGTTAAGGTTTAAACATCTCACTCTCATTGATATCATATTTTTGTCATACGCGGATAGATTGGAAGCGAAAAATGGAGTGGCAAAATTTCGCCCTTTATAAATCCCTATTCCCCAGATCGATAGAGAATGAGTTGAAGCAGGAAGTGGCCCAGCTGCAGGCGAAGAGTCCGGGCTTCCGGCCGACGCTGGCCATCGTGCAGGTCGGGGGCCGCGAGGACTCCAACGTGTACATCCGCATGAAGCTCAAGGCGGCGGAGAACATCGGGATCAAAGCCGACTACATTCGTCTGCCTCGGGACATCACTGAGGCTGAGGTATGTCTAAAGCTCTACGCTAATAGTCCAGCCAGATGGCAATGGGGGCGGAGGGGCAGACCGCCCCGGACCTCTGATCCTGGGAGGCCTCTAAATCTCAATAATGGCATCACCCTGCATCCTATTACCAAGCCTGTAGGTATCTCATGAACCATAAATCTAAAATTAAAGGGGGCCCCATACATGAATGGTACGGAACCCTTCGCTTGCGGATTTCGTCGGCTTTTTCTTAATCTAATGTTCAGTAACTAATAGGCAGTTTGTAGTTAAAGGCACCTAACGTACGCAAAACACACCGGGATCTTGTTTACTATTGCGCCGCCCCGGGACTCCCGACGGGCTAGCCCGCCACTGCATTTTGTACGTCATCTTGCCGCCGGGTGACAGGCATCGAGAAAGGTTAGGCAACTGGTGCAATGTGCGTGGCGTGCTTTTCTTCCTCGCTACACAGCCTACGAGTACACGTCCCGTTGATTTTGTTGCCGAAATGAAAAATAACTTACTCCTTTCGAAGTTGTCATAGCAAAGGCCGTGCCAGGATAAGCTAAGAGATTTTGCCCCCCTTGAGTTTGGGGTTGTAATTTTTATAGATTGTGTGGCTCTGCATTAGTAATTGTTTTGCCAAATTTGAGCACCCTAAATATCATAGTTTTCGTTTAAAAAAAAAAAAATTATATTTAATTTTTCTTTGATATTTTTTTTTCCTGTTAACCGATTTTAATGAGCTTGGCATATAATGTACATTTAACCAAGATGATCAAATGGCCATAATTATATTTTCATTATGCCATAGAAAAAAAATTAAAAAAACCCATTCAAACTTTTCAGTTTTTTTTTTTTATCACTTCCATGTTTGAGACCGCTCTAATTTTTTCACTGGTAAAACTCCCACTAACGTCCTATAATATGTATTTTTTTCAAAATTTTTGCTAAGGGAGAACATGGAGTTATCTTGACATGAAATTCTTTACATGAGCATTTCTAAAAAAGTTTGTACATTTCATTCACGACTTTAATTTGCAAAAAAAATTGCAGGTTGGTAGAGTGAATGAAGCTGAGCCTAAATAACATAGTCTCCCAAAATGTCCTCATACATTTGTATGAAACTTTCCTTTTTTGTTACCATGAACCAAAGAAAGTTAGTAACAAAAAAGGAAAGTTTCATACAAATGTATGAGGACATTTTGGGAGACTATGTTATTTAGGCTCAGCTTCATTCACCCTACCAACCTGCAATTTTTTTTGCAAATCGAAGTCGTAAATGAAATGTACAAACTTTTTTAGAAATGCTCACATACATTTCCTAGAACCGCTATAATTTAAATCGGAATGATTGCAACCTCTTTAGAGGAACGTACATGTTGCATATGAAATACTTACTGGCCACTTACATTTCAACTTTTTAAAGAAGTAAAAAAAAAGACAACAAAAAGAACTCCTTCCAATTGTCGTGCGTTGGTAACATAATATAAACCATTCCAATATGAATTCATTATCAAAAACCACTGCAATACAACGCGTTTTCCGTAAAAAAGTTAAAACGCTGTATTGTCTCGCAATGAAAACAATTCTGCAAAGTATAAACGAACAATACGATTTCTTTAATAATACACTTCCAATTTTTGATCAGGTAAATGTCACAAAGGCATATTGTGCATTTGTATAGTAATTAATAGGTACTTAATTTTAAATAGGTAGTTTAAATAATTAGTAGTAGAAGTAGTAGTAGTAGTAAACTCTTTATTGTAAGTACACACAAATAATTACCTATGTTTTTTTATCATTTAGATTGAAGACATGCATGTTAAGTTATACTACCTGAGACTCCCAAATTACATATCCGTGGATAAACATAGGTAATTATTTGTTTGTACGTACAATAAAGAGTTTTACTACTACTACTACTTTTACTACTAATTATTTAAACTACCTATTTAAAATTAAGTACCCATTAATTACTATACAAATGCACAATATGCCTTTGTGACATTTACCTGATCAAAAATTGGAAGTGTATTATTAAAGAAATCGTATTGTTCGTTTATACTTTGCAGAATTGTTTTCATTGCGAGACAATACAGCGTTTTAACTTTTTTACGGAAAACGCGTTGTATTGCAGTGGTTTTTGATAATGAATTCATATTGGAATGGTTTATATTATGTTACCAACGCACGACAATTGGAAGGAGTTCTTTTTGTTGTCTTTTTTTTTACTTCTTTAAAAAGTTGAAATGTAAGTGGCCAGTAAGTATTTCATATGCAACATGTACGTTCCTCTAAAGAGGTTGCAATCATTCCGATTTAAATTATAGCGGTTCTAGGAAATGTATGTGAGCATTTCTAAAAAAGTTTGTACATTTCATTTACGACTTCGATTTGCAAAAAAAATTGCAGGTTGGTAGGGTGAATGAAGCTGAGCCTAAATAACATAGTCTCCCAAAATGTCCTCATACATTTGTATGAAACTTTCCTTTTTTGTTACTAACTTTCTTTGGTTCATGGTAACAAAAAAGGAAAGTTTCATACAAATGTATGAGGACATTTTGGGAGACTATGTTATTTAGGCTCAGCTTCATTCACTCTACCAACCTGCAATTTTTTTTGCAAATTAAAGTCGTGAATGAAATGTACAAACTTTTTTAGAAATGCTCATGTAAAGAATTTCATGTCAAGATAACTCCATGTTCTCCCTTAGCAAAAATTTTGAAAAAAATACATATTATAGGACGTTAGTGGGAGTTTTACCAGTGAAAAAATTAGAGCGGTCTCTAACATGGAAGTGATAAAAAAAAAAAACTGAAAAGTTTGAATGGGTTTTTTTAATTTTTTTTCTATGGCATAATGAAAATATAATTATGGCCATTTGATCATCTTGGTTAAATGTACATTATATGCCAAGCTCATTAAAATCGGTTAACAGGAAAAAAAAATATCAAAGAAAAATTAAATATATTTTTTTTTTTTTTAAACGAAAACTATGATATTTAGGGTGCTCAAATTTGGCAAAACAATTACTAATGCAGAGCCACACAATCTATAAAAATTACAACCCCAAACTCAAGGGGGGCAAAATCTCTTAGCTTATCCTGGCACGGCCTTTGTCATATAAAATTTTCTATGTTACCTATTTTAAGTACAGTCAAGCAATTGGATCTTTGGGCAACCAGGGAACCAAAGACACGCAATAAGTGAAATCGTAAAAAGTCTAGGATAAGGTTTATAACGTCACTTTGACAAGGTTAACTGGTAAAGATATCCATTTGGGTGACTACACTTTACACCGTTCGTGAGTGAAAATAGTGTACAGTTTCAAACGATTTAATAGAACAAAGGTTTAAATGTCAACAGTGCTAAATGCTGATAATTAAGATGAGAGTAATAAAATAAGGTTATCAAGCTTAGTGAATAAGTTTGTTTCCATTGTTGATGTCGGCCGCAATCGCCCTGACCCCCGATAAAACCATTATCAGCTGTTTACTGCTGTTTGTTACTCCGATGTGATGTAACTATTCATGATCTTTCACTAAGCGTAGGTACATACATAAAAAAGAATGCAATTACGCAATTTGTATGGCGCATTATAAGTTAATTACTTAATGTCTAACCCTAATTTTTGTTACATCTTGGCTTAAAAAAAAGTTAAATATTTACATTTACAAATAATCTACAAGTGGAAAAAAAACTATAAACTATAGTCCTGTGTTGAAAGAATTTCAAATGCCTAACCGTTAGTGTTCGTCCCCTTTCTCGAATATCCCTTCAGAAACTGTCCAATTTTCCAGGATCAAAAGTACAATATGACCATCTGGGCTAAAAACCATCTCTATCCCAAATTTCACGTCGATCAGAAGAAGCTTAACCGTGAAAACGGGTCAACTAAACTAACAAACACTGTTTCGTATGTATAATATTAGTACCTATAATAAGGATTCAGCAGCTCTTGGTTAATACGAGGGCTGCTACTTATATAACCGGAATACGGGATTCCAACATTTTTAAACGACCATTTCAGACGACATTTATATCTGACCTCCATGGTAAAATTCGAACTTTTTTTATACTGGCCATTATATATTTTTCTCAAGTTCGCAAAGAACATCAAATGTGAACAGTCAAACTACAAAGTAAACTTACAGGGTTTACCTCAAGGCAGTGTTCCCGGACCCCTCTTATTCCAGGTATATGTCAATGAATTTCCCCTAATAACTGACCACTTGTGTGTCATGTTCGCCGAAGACACAACTATATTTATAACTGAAGACAAACTAAGCAGTTCTCATATCGTCGGCCTAAGTTGTTAACCTGCCAAATCCATTTTTAGGATTTAGCAGATTTGCATTCTAAATAGATGAAATAAAGTTCAAACCTGCTAAATCCTAAAAAGGGACTTGGCAGGTTAACAACTTAGGCCGACGATATCACTACTGAATTATATAAAACATTGAGAATAGTAATGAGCTGTTTGTTATCTTTAAATTTAAGAGTTAATTTAGAATCTAAATTTTAGATAAGACAAAAATTATTCAAATTACAAGTAGCAAAAATTTATAAATTTTATTATTGATAATGGATAACTGATAATTGATTAAGTAATGACACAAACTTCTTAGGTGTCACGATAGATGGCTACTTAAACTGAAAATTGCACATTGAGAAAATAATAAAAAAATTGACAAAGAGCGCTTATGTGCATCAATGTCGACGACGCGCTGGCCTAGTTGGTAGTGACCCTGCCTACGAAGCTATCGGTCCTGGGTTCAAATCCCGGTAAGGGCAGATATTTGTGTGATGAGCGCAAATATTTGTTCCTGAGTCATGGATGTTAACTATGTATTTAAGTATGTATTTCTCTATATAAGTATTTATATCGTTGTCTAGTTCCCATAATACAAGCCTAGAGCTTAAATTGGGACTAGGTCAATTGGTGTGACATTGTCCCCTGATATTTATTTATTTATTTATTTATTTAATGTTGGCTAATATTTATTTATTTATTTATTGGGTTCGCCAACAGATATATAACACCATTAACTTAATTATAAAATTATATGTATAGGGAAGAGTGACAGGGTGTTTACCCAATTACAGGCAAACTCAGCTTGCGTAAAATATATAACCTCAGTTGATGTTGCTATAAAGGCATATTATGGAAAAGTACATACATCCATACATACATAAACTCACGCCTTCATTCCCAGAGTAGGGTAGGCAGAGCTACAGAATTACTAAGCACTCTTTAATAAGTTGTTGATAATTCTGGAACCACGATTTGCAAAAAAATATGGAAAAGTATGGGGTAATAATCGTAGCGTTGCGTTGAATTGTATCTACGTTGTTGTTCTGTGGCGTTCGCGGACCGGGAGACGAGTTGTAGGTAGGACTCCAACAAGATGGAGTGAAGACCTTGTGAAGATCGCGGGAACGAGGTGGATGCGAAATCCACAAGACCGGTCTGAGTGGAGAGCCTTGGTGGAGGCCTATGTCCAGCAGTGGACGTCTTTCGACTGACATGATGATGATGATGATGTTGTTCTGTTTACCAGCTGCTGAACCGCATCACGGCTCTGAACGAGGCGGTTAACGTGCACGGCATCATCGTGCAGATGCCGCTGGACTCGGAGCACGCCATCGACGCGCACCGGGTCACTGACGCCGTCTCTCCCGACAAAGATGTCGACGGGTAAGCACAGGCCCCAAGTCAAGATGCATATCGCTACGTTGGCAATTTCCTAAATTCTAGAGCATAGGATTGACATAAGTTGATGACAACTCCATACAATTTGATTCTCTAGAAAACAGAAACGTAAGCAGTCATTGCATCTTCGCTTGGGATTGAGGGTAGTTCTCGTCTATTAATCATTCCACAAAAACAATAACTACAATGTCTGGAATGAACTAAATTAATGTCAAAACAATAACCTGTATATTTCGCTGCTTAAATACAAAGGCGCCGCAAATCAAAAATAAGTAAATAAAGTTTTTCTTTTATGGCACAGGGAAGGCAAACGAGCACACAGGCCACCTGATGGTAAGTGGAAACTGTGACCCATATACTTTCGCATTCACAAGACAGCAATCCTAAGACTGCTAACGCGTTGCCAACCTTGAGGACTAAGATGGAATACCTCTATGCTAGTCATTTCACCGGCTGTCTTATCCCCAAACCGGAACACAACAATGCGAAGACTGCTGTTTGGCGGTAGGTTAATAGATAAGATGGTGTTGCTATCCAGGCGGACCCTGCACAAGGTCTACCACACGCGAAAGTTTGAATTGTAGCTTAAAGTAAATAACATTCCGAATTTAAATGCAACACAAACACTTTAATTTGTCTCGCTTTTGTACCTATGTAAATATAAAACGATTTATACAACACTTTTATACTTTTATTTACATATTCGATCTTTTTGTGGCAGCCAGGCCCGGACTTAGGGCCGTATTAATAAATTGATCACGACTGTAATCGTCGTCGTCATCGTCTCAAAAATGACAGTTGTGTATGGCTTGACGTTTTCTTTGACGTATCTTGTGACGGGGATCTGAGCCAAGTTGAGTTTATTAATACGGGCTTTAGAGACCCAGACGCCACGCATAAGCCCCCTTAAATCCAACTTTTTAAATTGTTACCAGTGGGAACTACCGAATACCAATAAAAGTTACCAGCAGGGCTCGGAAAACGGTATTTTTTTCGAAACGGTTTCCTCTTAAATGCCTAAGGAACGATTTGTTTCGGTTTCGTTCGCAAATAACGTTATAGAAAACGTTTTTGAACAAGAACGAAATTGAAATCTTTTTTGATCCATATAACGTTTTTAACCGTTTTTTTCCCATTTGCTGGGTTCGGTAGGAATATTACAAATATCATCCAGTTAGTTAGTATTTAGCAGCCACGCGACGCGGTTTTCTTTGCTTGTTTCTTTAGAGCTTAGATTATTATTGGACACATAGAAAGTACCATTATTCTGTGAGGAGTACATAACATAATACACACACACACACACACACTCACACACACACTCACACACACACACACACACACACACACACACACACACACACACACACACACACACACACACACACACACACACACACACACACACACAAAATATGGCGAGAACGCCTGATAAAAGATGTCAACAAATGTACCTACTGTTTGACACATAACATCAATATTTCTGCAAACGAGTTTTGATTTAAAAAAACGGATAGTTAATCATCATCATCATCATGTCAGCCGAAAGACGTCCACTGCCTCCCCCAAGGCTCTCCACTCAGACCGGTCTTGTGCTTTTCGCATCCACCGCTTTCCCGCGATCCTTACAAGGTCGTCACTCCATCTTGTTGGAGGCCTACCCACAGCTCGTGTTCCGGTCCGCGGACGCCACTCAAGAACCTTCTGACCCCATCGGCCATCAGTCCTGCGTGCGATGTGCCCCGCCCACTGCCACTTCAGTTTAGCTATTCTTCGGGCTATGTCGGTAACCTTAGTTCTCCTGCGGATATCATCATTTTTGATTCTATCACGCAGAGAAACCGCGCATAGCCCTCTCCATAGCCCTCTGAGTGACCTTGAGCTTTCTTATGAGGCCCATCGTTAGCGCCCACGTCTCAGATCCGTAAGTCATCACTGGCAACACACACTGGTCAAAGACTTTTGACTTCAAACACTGCGGTAATTTGGACGAAAAGGTGCTGCGAAGCTTCCCGAACGCTGCCCAGCCGAGTCGGATTCGACGAGTGACCTCTCTCTCAAAGTTGGACCTACCTAACTGGACCGTTTGTCCCAGGTAAATATAGTCGTCAACAACTTCGAGCGCAGAGCCTCCGACTATCACGGGAGTTGGCGCGACATGGACGTTGGACATGACTTTCGTCTTGTCCATGTTTAGGGCTTGCATTATCCGCCCTATTTTACTATCCGGATAATTCGGATAACGGATAATGCAATATCCGGATATCCGGATAAAACGGATAAAACGGATATTTTAGGTAATGTGTAATAAAACACAAAAATGGTAAAAAAACAATACACTTTTATAGAATACAAAACAACGTTAGATTTCACAAAATAATGTTTATTTCGAGGCTTTAAATTAACAAAATGTAATCACGAAGCTTAAGTGGTTTAAAAACAGCAGATAGTTTAGGTAGTATAATCTTCACTAGAATTGGTAAAAAACATCAATCTACTATCAGAATCAACAATCAAAAAATACACGTTTTAAAATAGTTATCTGCTTCAAAATATACATAAAATATACAAATTCAAAATATCACAATCAGCTGTCACAATAAGATTATCAATACAGATCACACATCACACATTGGATTTGAATTACTATCACAATTATAACAAAAAATAATTAAGACGTGTGATGTGTAAATGTAATAAAGTAATAATATAATAATTACAACTTTTTATCTATATTGACGTAACATAAAAATAACAATTAATCAAATCAGAATCAACAATGACAAAAAATATACGTAGAATTTTATAATAGTATAAAAATCTGTTTAAAAATGCTTACACATATAATTACTTTACTTAAATATAACAATCAGATCCTATCTTTAAACCATAGAACACGCATAAAATAAAAAAAAATGTAAAAAAAATAGTATTGAGAATCGAAATTGAATCAGTATTTTGGTTCCTTGCTGAAATTCTTATCTACTTCTCTCCCTGATAATGAGACCTTAAAAAACTCAAAGCGTCAATTGAGTCATCTTTCAGTGATGTTCGTAGATGGTTGCAAAGATATCCGGTTGCAGAAAATACCCTTTCAGCTTCCACACTGGTTGGGACTATAGTTAAAAGCGCATTATAAGCTCGTTGTAGGTTATCGGCTCTTTTGCCCCCGCCGTCAAATAAAGCCATTTTGACTTTAATTTGGGTTTCTAGATCTAAACCAGAAGAGCTCGATGCTCCATCATCGGTTATTGATTTATCATTGGCCCCAGCTGACAATGTTCGTTTAATTTTTGTCTGCAGCTGGTCCTTGAAAGTCGCTGGAACTGGGAGTACTGGGACCAATTCTGACTCTGAGTCACCTTGTGCTTGCTCAGTTGATTTTGCCATTTCAGTTTCTTGAAGGTTAAAGTACATTAAATTTATCTTCGAATGACACGAACACGATGAGCACTGATGTTTGACTGACGCGTCATCAACTCATCACCACCAAGAACAATACTATTGAGCGGAGGGGAGCGGCGATCGGTGTTGTAGAATCTGAGACGAGGATATCGTGCGTCTCGCTCGCGCATTTTATAAAAGAAAAATGTTTACGCGATCTGATCTGGCATTCTGGCGTCAAATTCAATATTAAAATTAATGTTTAGCCCTATTTGTTGAATATCCGAAATATCCGAATTATCCGGATACAAAGTAAGCTCAAATCCGGATTTGAAATGAAGCGGATATCCGGATAATTCGAATATCCGGATATTCGGATTGCAAGCCCTATCCATGTTCATTCTCAAGCCAACTCGGTCGGAAACTCTACTGAGGTCAGCGAGCTTTGCACTGAGGTCCTCCATGGTCTCAGCCATGACTACGATATCGTCAGTGAATCGAAGGTGAGTGATGTACTCACCATTTATGTTGATGCCTCGTCCTTTCCAGTCCAGAACCTTAAAAGCACCCTCCAATGCAGCGGTGAACAGCTTCGGAGAGATCACATCTCCTTGTCTGACTCCCCGCTGCAGGGGAATAGGCTTCGTGCTCCGGTCCTGTAGTCGGACGGACATAGTGGCGTTTTTGTACAGACACTTCAACACTTCGATATATCGGTAGTCAACTTGGCACCGCTGGAGAGACTGCAGCACAGCCCATGTCTCGATCGAATCAAAGGCTTTCTCGTAGTCCACAAATGCAAGGCAAAGGGGGAGGTTATACTCTTCGGTCTTCTGTATAACCTGCCGCAACGCATGTATGTGGTCTACGGTACTATAGCCTTTTCGGAAACCGGCTTGTTCGGGAGGCTGGAAATCGTCAAACCTGCGCGCGAGACGATTTGTGATGACCCTCGAAAACAGCTTGTAAACATGGCTCAGAAGTGAGATGGGTCTATAGTTCTTCAACAAAGATTTGTCACCTTTCTTGAAGAAGAGAACCACCACACCTCTGTTCCATGCTCTCGGCGTTCTCCCTTCGTGGAGGACGGAGCTGAACAGCGTCTGAAGGCCCCTAAGGATGGGTTTACCACCCGCCTTCAGGAGTTCGGCTGTAATTCCATCCTCACCTGGGGCTTTGCCATTCTTAAGCTGTTTGAGGGCCATACTAATCTCGTACAGGCTGACGTCGGGGAGATCTTCGGTATAGTGTCGGGTTAATCTTGCCTCGACGGGTGTTCGGGTTGTCGTGTACAGCTGTCCATAAAACTTCTCAACTTCCGCCAATAGCTCAGGTATGGATGAAATGACTCTGCCGTCGTCGGTCTTCAGCTTCATCAATTGGCTTTGGCCAATAGACAGATCCCTGGCAAACACCTTAGAGCCTCTGTTGCGCTCAATAGCCTCTTCAATACTTTTAGTATTGAATCGGCGTATATCACGCTTCAGAGACTTCGAGATCTGTCTGTTGAGCTGCCGATAGCGACTAGCGTCATCAGAGGACTGCAGAATCATTTCGCGCCTCACCTCCATGAGCCTAAGGGTGGAGTCCGAGAGCTTCTTGGTTTTTGTACGGCGGATCTTGAAGAACTTAGACCCGACCGTTTGGACAGCTTCCACAAACCCGTCGTTGTAATCGTCCACGTCGCTACCAAGGCACTCGAAACGGTTTTGAAGTTCGAGCTGAAAGCTCTCGGGGTTTTGGAGCTGAGCGGGTGCCAGGCGGAGCGTAGACTTCATCAGTCGAGACCTTTCAAGCTTGAACTGAATATTCAATGAGCCTCGTACCATACGGTGATCACTCCCGGTTTTAACCGCACTGATCACGGAGACATCATTGAATATGTGCTTTTTCGTCGTCATGATAAAGTCTATCTCATTCCTCGTTACACCATCAGGGCTCATCCAGGTCCACTTCCTATGCTCACGTTTTCTGAAGAAGGAGTTCATCATAAATAGAGTCCCTCCTTTTCCATAAAACTGGCCAGTAGGTGGCCCCGGTGATTCCTATGCCCCACTCCAAACTTCCCCACTCTCTGCTCTTCACCGTCTCGTTTGCCCAGCTTTGCGTTGAAGTCCCCCATAACAACCGTGAAGTGAGTTTTGGAGCTATGCATGGCTCTGGAAAAATCCTCATACATAGCCTCCACCTCATCATCGGAGTGTGTCGAGGTCGGAGCATATACCTGTATGACCTTCAACGAATATCGTTGGGTCATTCTGAGTACAAGGCACGCTACCCTGCTCGACACGCTCTAAATCTTCACCACGTTGTTCACGAGGGACTTGTGGACGATAAACCCGACACCACCCTGGGACTGGTGGTCGCCCTCCCGGAAATAGAGCAAGTTACCGGACTTCAGGGTTATCATGTCCTCTCCCTTTCTACGGACTTCTGACAACCCTATGATTCCCCATCGTTACCTGCTCAATTCCTCCTCCAGTCCCAGCAGCTTTTCGTCGGTCCGCAATGTTCGGCAGTTGTATGTTGCCAGGGCCAAAGGTCGTCGTTTCTGGTAGCCGGGTCTCTGCCGGAGATTACCTGAAGCACCCCCTGCCCCGCCGTTACCATGGCCGCTACCGGAGCCTGGAATAGCGGGGCCGCCGGGGACTAGGGGTCTGGGCTGTTGTTGTACATTCATCATCATGTTGGTTTGATCTAGAACGGTTGGGGGGAAACATGCCGTAGTCGCCACGCTTGGCAGGCGGGTTGGCGACCGCAGTTATACCATGTAGTCCGCGGAAGACGCTGCTGCCCATCCTCCGGTTTATCCCTTAGTCGCCTCTTACGACACCCACGGGAAGAGATGGGGTGGTGCTATTCTCGGCCGGCACCCACGCGGCTTTCTCGGCCGGCACCCGCGGCTTGTTAATAGTAAATTAATTTTAAATTGAATGTAAAAGTAACAATCAAGCGTTTACATAATTAAATATACCTCACGCGATGTCCAAAAGTACTTGATTATAGTGTAATAATGGTAAATAGGTAGGTACGTTTGGTTTTGTTTACATGTTTTATCATTTATATTGCACCCGACCTTACTATGTTACATTACAGTGTTTAGTTTGTGTGCTTCTCAATATGTAGGTAACCTAAAGATTTACAATTATTCAACAAGAACAACTAGATTTGATTACTTACTCGTATTTCTTGCCTACATCCTTCCATCTGGCATTTTGATTTGTTGGTTTCCTTATTATGAGTGTAATAAGCGTAAATCATGTTCTTTCTCTTCCGTCCCATTTAAAATTTTGAGAAAAAAAGGACCACCACTCACTAATTAAATAATCACTCACAATCACAAGTCGCACAAAACGACAACGACACGCATCGGGATGAAAGATGAAATGAAAATGCAATCAAAACACGGTAGGGTCGGTAGGGCAGTTCAATAAATTCTCGGTATTGGTATCTTGCAAACCTTTTTAGTAAACTTCTTAATACTGGCCGCTAAGAGTCATTCATCGACAGTAAAAAAAAGTAAATCTGAAGCCTACACGTTCTTTTGTTTTTCTGCTACTGCTGAACAAACGTGACAACCTTGAGCGATTTTGCAATGATAATTAAATTGGAGCATCGAGCCGTGATAAAATTCTTGACTAAACAAGGTAAAAATCAAAAGTGTATTAAAGAAGAAATGGATTTAGTTTACCGTGAGTCCGCTCCTTCATTATCTACTGTCCAAAAGTGGTCAAATGAATTTAAGCGTGGGAGGGAGAGCATAGAAGATGACCCTAGACCTGGTCGGCCTGTTGAAGCTACTTCACCAGAAAACCTTTAAAAAGTGGAGAAATTTATACTGGAAGATGGTCGAGTGAAGGTTTTATAGTTTAGGTGCTATAGACCTATATAGCACAAAAAACCAATATTTTTATTGGTATAATACATGATATTATCCACGATCATCTTAACATGTCCAAAGTTAGTGCGAGATGCGTACCACGAATGTTGACACCGTTTCAGAAGCATACGCGTGTTGCTTGTTGTTCCGACTTCATTGAGCTGTGTGGTGAAAACCCTGATGGTTTGCTCCAAAAAATTGTTACCGGAGATGAAACTTGGGTTCATCATTATGACCCTGAGAGCAAACAAGAGTCGATGCAGTGGCACGTTAAAGGAACACCTCATCCCAAGAAATTCAAAGTCGTCCCTTCAGCTGGCAAGATCATGGCGACAATATTCTGGGATTGTGAAGGGATATTATTAATAGATTATAAAGAAAAGGGTTTAAATATTACACGAGAGTACTACGCTAACATTTTACGCCAATTACGGGAAGCAATCAACGAGAAGAGGAGGGGAAAATTGACCAGAGGAGTGCTGCTTCTTCATGAAAACGCCCCTGTGCATACTGCTCATGTTGCCAAGGCTGCTGTTCTTGAATCTGGGTTCGAAACAATTACTCACCCGCCGTACAGTCCAGACTTGGCCCCCAGCGACTACTTTTTGTTTCCCAACCTTAAAAAGGATCTTCGTGGACATCGATTTTCTAATGATGAAGCGTTGAAGGCAGCGGTGGTGGAGCATTTTGACACCAAAGACAAAAAATATTTTTATGAGGGGTTAAAAAAACTAATTGACAGATCTTATAAGTGTATAAGCATAGGGGGGGGATATATAGAAAAATAAAAATAAAACACTAATCGTATGCTTTTGTTTTCCTTCTCATACCGAGAATTTATTGAACGCCCCTCGTAAGATTACTAAACAAGTTCATGCTTGTCGCCGCTTTGTAGCCGAACGCCGCGCGCGGCCGCGTCCCGTGGATTAAACCGGTTTTTGATAACGTTCTCGTTTCGTTTCCGTTCCGAACAAAATGTTGAACAAAGAACGGTTCGAAACGTTTTTAAAACGTTATTTTGAATAACGTTTCCGAGCCCTGGTTACCAGTACATATCAGTTTATCACCAATTTATTTTGGTTACCTATGGAACACATTTGACGGGGCTCTTTAAATTAATAATTATATTTTTTGTTCCTTTTGCTACACTGGACTCAGTTTGGTGTGGGTGTTTTCTAGAATTACAAGATCAGTTTAATCCTTAAACTTGATACTTACCTTTTCTCACCGCAGGCTTTCGGTTTTGATATCCAATAACCGTTGCTTTAGTGAGTGAATACTTTAGCCCTTGCTTTAGCTAATGTTATATCTAGTAGTTATTATATTAAATGTTTAAAGATATCATACGTAGTATAATATACGCATGTCGATATGGTTGGCCTAGTTTATAGTGGTACTACCCGCCTACCAATTCTGTTAAGGCTATATTTGTGTGATGAACTGATGAGTGCGAGTATTTGTAGGTTTCCTGTGTATTTATCTATATTGGGTTGATCGTTATCGAATACAGTCGACGTCAAAGATATATTTATGTTTTTGCACCTTATTCCAATGGAATATAGGGCTTAGTTTAGGACTAGGTTAATTTGTGATCTGACATACACGTAATTTATTAAGGTTTTCAAGTCACGATGGCGTCGTCACCATTACACTTAATTTAAGGTACATTGCCGCAACCGCACAACGTCAATTATTTTCATTGCAAACACTAAAACACCATTTACTATGTATTGTTTTATTATGAATCGATACTACTAGCGCGGTTAAATTGTGTTTTGAAGCAGGTGGTGACCGCAAAGAGGGATAGAGATTACCACACAGACTATATTTAAAAACAGACATATTTACTATATAAACTCTTTAAAAAATCAGACTCTTCTTACAAGATCGTGGTTCTGATTGCGATACCGTCTACGTATCCTGTTGGTTATAGTATACACCGTGTATTTTTGATTTACGATAACTTGTAAGGGAACGGTCATTAGGTCAAATAAAGTTAATTTCTAGACAAATGATACCTAACTGTTACGATTTTAAAGATATTTAAATTTAAAATTTATCAGTTAATCACGTTGAGCTGGTGTAAAAGGCTCTTAATTGTCTTTGTCACGCCACCATTGACGTATTTGACACTGACTATTTGTTAACTCTAAAGGCCCTTTTACAATGACCAAAGATACAACATTTAATTACTTTGTTCTAAACAGTTTTTGCAATATTTAAAAATCTAATCTACCACTTAGTTTCTATGTATGTACGTAGTAATATGCCGAAGTTATAGTAAAAAAAAAAAACACGGTGTATAATGTCATCCTCATCAGGCTGAACACGGTGAACGAGGGCCGTGCGGCCGTGGGCGACATGTCGGGCTTCATACCGTGCACGCCGGCGGGCTGCGTGGAGCTCATCAAGCGCACCGGCGTGACCATCGCCGGGAAGCACGCCGTGGTGCTGGGCCGCAGCCGCATCGTCGGCACGCCCGCCGCGGAACTGCTCAAGTGGGAGCACGCCACCGTCACCGTCTGCCACTCTAAGACGAAGAACTTGAGCGAAGTGGTAAGTTTCATTTTTTTACGTAAGAACTTATATTTGAAAGTTGTAGGTAATAGGGAATATGCATGTTTTTTTTTTACAGCGTCAATTGAAGCTGATTCATGTAACAAACAGATCACAAAAATCATTTTTTGAATAACTATAAAAATAACCAAGATATAAGCCAACAAAGATTTGTTCCAATCTCTTTCTAGAAAAACGGAATTTTACATGGAGTTTATATGGCCGCAGTGCACAATGACGTCACGGTACACATCGGATCTCTCTGTCTAATTAGAAGTTTGAAATGCTTATAACTTCCGTATTTCTTGACCGATTTTAATTTTAATTTCCGTTTTGGTGATCTCTTTTACGGTATTTTCATATTTTGATGAGAAATGCGATTTTTTTAAATCCATGCATATTCCCTATTCTGTAGCTTTGCCTACACTCTGGGATTACAGGTGTGAAGGTATGTATGTATGTAATTCAACAGTTTCCGAGGGAATAGCAATAACGACTTCTGCGCGGACATAGTCGCGGGCAACAACTAGTTGGTATTCAAAATGCGGAACTGTGTGTGAGTTAGTGTGTTTGTTACTTCGTCACGCTGAAACGGCTACCGGCGTCGCTGCTGCCTAACGCACTCTAAATCGCAATCGGCCTCAAAGCAAAACAATGCTTTTATTTTGTATGCAGGCTCTCCTCGCGATGGCAATCGCGAGTTCGTTAGGCAATAAGCCCTTAGATTGGGATGACATTTGAAATGGGCATCTCTGAAGTCTGGATTAACTTTATTCCCTAAAAAAAACATACTGCTTCCAATGGTTGGTCAACGAAATGGGACGTGCGCCGAATTATAATTCTACGCAGACGAAGTCGCACGCAGAAGCTAGTTTATAATATAAGTGCAATAAAAATTGTTAATTCTCAATAAAACCCGTGACTATTACTATTTACTACAATATATCAATAGTTGAAAAAGCAACAATAGAGCTGTTTGTTAGTAAACACCGTTTTGTGGCAGACGAAGACCGCAGACATCCTGGTAGTGGCGATCGGACGGCCGGAGATGGTGCGCGGCTCGTGGATCAAGCCCGGCGCCGTCGTCATCGACTGCGGGATCAACCCCATTCCCGGTAAGGGTCATCATCGTTTACTTTTGCTCTTGTCGGTGGAGTAGCTTCCATTCTTTCCTATTTCGAGCCTTCTCTTTAACACGCTGATACGGCACAAGCATCCTTGCTTTGAAAAACACATTACTTTGTGTGCCTTAACTAGGCACATCCTAGGAGTACCTAGTGAACTCCATAACTGCCATGCTGCATGATTCGCATACGCAACATAAAAACTTTCGCCCGATTTTATCTATTAAAAGAAGGTCCAAAAAATAACCATTTGCTCAAGCTTGGGTTAAGTTATGCCACTTTGGTCGAATCGGGCCTCAACAAAAATCTGATTGAGCGTCTAATTTTTTCAGGATATACGTGGCACTACGCTAGCTTTTAAGATACGATTAAGAGGGCCGTGAGGCCAAGCGTCAATTCCGATTTCCACGATTTTTTAATTTGAGTTTTATTTTTATTTGTTTTATTCCAAGAATATGTTTCTTGGAAAGGCAAAAATCGTAAAAATCGGACTAGGTACATACAGAAAAACCGCTTTTTGTATGGAAAAATTTCAGCCTTAGGTATCTACAATCCTCTGAAGATGCTGTGAACCGTTGTCCTGTACACACAGTACATTTGTGAACTTGAATTTGCCGTAAAAGTAACACCAATATGCCCTTGGCTAGTTTATTTGTGGTACATATAAACTCAGGACCCATGATTGTCTGACCTAAGTCTTTTTTGTAAGGGTGCTGTCATTCATTAGTCATTTCAATATGTTTACGTAAAGATGCAAACGTAAGGGCTCGGTGTTGACATAAACAGAAGACCCAATGACAGCGATATTTCCTATACATTGATCACGTATTTCTTCAAACTTCAGTTCTCAAATAATTCCCACTGAAATTCCGAAATATTCCTAAGCATACCCATATCATACGAGTATACCACCCTGCTTTGTTGCCAAAACACCACAGTAATTGTTAAACGTCCGTTATGATTCATGTGCTTGCCTTGTAGCCGTTTTTTTGTCCATTGAATGTTGTCAAATAAGAACATGGTCCTTTGATACGTGTTTATAATTGAGGTACAATAGGCGGAACCAGCCATCGCGAGTGCGTTTACAAAACGTACCGGGATGTAAGTCCGGGGTAAACACTCGTATGACAGCAGTACCTCTGACACTGCTCCGGACTGAATATTCGTGGCTATACCTGCACCAGTGCTAAGTGTTTGCTTGGGCAGTCATTTAGAGAATGTCTTGAATGCTCGTAAGTATTAAACACGCTCAAATTGCCTGTAATAACAGACATCTGTTTAATAAACTCTGTACGAAAACAGCAACGGATTGGTATGATTTGTACCGAAATGATTAAAGATCCTGAGAGTGCCATAGGCTGCAGTTTATTTTGGAAATAATACAGTTCACGCGAGAAATGATATTAATATAAACGAAGTGCCTAACCGTACAATCTGTGGGACTAATTATTTTTACCAGTGGTGGATCTTCGTCTTACGTGTGTTCTGGTCAGTGATTGATAATTGTTGCAAAATATTGTGATTTTTAAATCCAGTACAAAGTGGTTTGGTGCCTTCTTATCTTGATCGTAGTTTCCGAACGTTCATTATGTTTTATTACGTTCGTGGTAATAAAAAAACAATATAGATAATGAAATGCCGTTTTATAAAATACTCAGTCTAGATTTTGAAAAGAACTAAACAGAGCTTCTACTTTAGCAGTCTCAATTTAAGTGTAGGTGAGATGAAGCACTACTGAAACGTCAAATGTAAATATATTGCTATATAAATGCTTATTATTGTTTCTGGTTTCACTTGACTTCTAGTCATCGTTTCTCACCTTTTTTACATGTGGGCCTAGACAACTTGCATTCTACGTTAGGTAACGTAATTGACGTAAGTCCCTGACGCCGTCCGGGAAATTATTTCAATCAAAATGATTTCATTTTCTTTAATTTCGGAGGTCGATATTGTTCGCAGAATGCATCTTGTATTCTTCTTCTTCTTAAAGTGCCTCTCCAACTTAGTGAAGGATGGTTGGCTATGAGCTGTCCCTATATTTTGCGAGGCGGAACAGCTCGGACGCGCTCGTAATTCCAGACGCGAAGCCACGACTTCTTTCTTCGTCCAACTCTTCTTTTGCCAGCACCTTCGCCGCTCATAATTAGTTGCAACAGTTGATATCTGTCATGCCCGAGCACGTGCCCGAGATACGAGGTTTTTCGCTTCTTGATTATAGACAAAAGTTTTCGTTTCTGCTGGGCCCGACACAAAACCTCCTCGTTAGTTACCCTTTGCATCCAACTTATCCTTAACATACGCCTATAAGCCCACATCTCTAAAGCTTCAATATGTTACGCGAGATCCTTTGTCATTGTCCAAGACTCACATTCGCATCTTGTATACGAAATAGAAATTAATAATTGCTAAACTTTGATATTGCTCTAGAACTAGGTACGCCGTTTATAAGCCAGGTACGCACTAGCGAGCTGTTAGGGTTGTTTCACACGTACCACAACCACACGACAACCACAACCACACCACAACCACAACACGTGGTCGGGCGCATATTTTGTATGTTTAATAAATAGTACAATTCACACGTACCACATTTTGCCGTCATCATCGACCGCGTGTGTAATACGACCACATCGCAACCACATCGCAACGGCAACGCAACCACGGCGACAACGCCAACTAACTGCTAGCGACAACCACATTCTGTGGGCACCACAACGCAACTGCAAAATGCTGCAGCGACACTATTCACACGTAACCACTGCTTGACCGCATTTTAACGCTGCGACGTGGTGTGGTTGTGGTACGTGTGAAACGACCCTAACTGTAATTGTAGCAGTTACAGTAACGAGCTTTTAGTGAACACAGGCTCGCGAGCCGCATACATACACATCACTATGTTACGTGCAACAGTGACCGTTACAGCTCTCTAGTGAGTACCCGGCTTATATCCGGTGTAGTTCTAAAGCAATGTCAAAGATTTGGCCATTTTGAAATAGGGAATATGCATGGATTTTTAAATCGCATTTCTCAACAAAATATGAAAATACTGTAATATAAATCACCAAAAATGAAATTAAAATTTAAAATCGGTCAAGAAATTCGAATTATACAAGCATTTTAAGTTGCTAATTAGACAGAGTGATCCGACGTGCACTGTGACGTCCACGTAAAATTCTGTATGTTTGTTGTTGCTGGAAAGAGATAGGAACAAATCGTTGTTGGCTTATATCTTGGTTATTTTTATGGTTATTAAAAAAATGTTTTGCCTCACCTGTTTGTTACATGAATATGCTTTTATTGAAGCTGTGAAAAAAAACATGAATTTAATATTCCCTATTTCTAATTCGTATATATTTTTTACTTCTATAATTAAATTTTGTAGCAATTGTCGTTTCATAACTGCAAAGAGGTACGGGGGTGAGATGTGTGTGTGTGGCGTTGCGACTATACGTCGCTTCCTTCCGCGCTGATCTTCTGCGTGTTTTGCATGTAGACAGTCCGTACACGGTTGTATCCGTGTCCGCACGGTTGTGAAACTACTTCAATGAGTGGTTAGACCGTCGTCCGCAGGAACAGAGGTGTATCTAGAATTCCAATAATCTAAATCTCCTTAATTCCGGCTACTTTTCCTTTATTACAGAGATTTTCAGCTTAGTTAAGGTCTAAAGGCGTTGCACCAGTCTGGAGCTCCTGCTTGATCAGCTCATGCGTCGCATTCTCGCATCTGGGCACAGTTCGAGGATACTTCTTAACGGTTGGCGATTGAACATAGAGTACATTGCATGTGCAGACGCGTCGAAAGCGAGCGGACAGCGGCTGGTCGGGGACGTGGCGTACGCGGAGGCGGCGGGCGTGGCCGGGCACGTGACGCCGGTGCCGGGCGGCGTGGGCCCGCTGACCGTGGCCATGCTCATGCGCAACACCGTGCTGGCGGCGCGCCGGCGCCTCGCGCGCCTGCTGGCGCCCGCCTGGCCGCTGCGCCCGCTGCGCCTGCTGCCCCAGGTCCCGCCACCCAGGTACCATACGACCCCCCATAAAAAAGAGAACGCTATAAATTCTACGTGTGTCAGTCTGTCTAAGGGCCCTAGTAATAACTTTGAAAATCGAAGTTCGAAGTTACGTCAGCTTCAACCCTGTCACTTCATCTTCGAGACGAAATCAATAGAAGAGAATGGAGCTAACGTTACTGATCTCTACTGTAATGTAATGCTCGTCTTTAAAATGAGTTTTCTATGGCTTGACGTTTACTTTGATGTTTCTTGTGACGGGCATCTCAGACAAAATGAGTTTAGTACTACGGAAGATGTTAAAAGTTACATAATACATACATACACTCATACCGAGAGGGGTAGGCAGAGCTACAGAATTACCAACCGACTCTAAAAAGTTGTTGTTAATTCTGTAACCACATTTTGCACAATCAGGCTAAAAGTTATTTTTTTTATTTATTTTTTTCTCGTGTGCTATCTAAATGACGAAATAAACATACCTATTTCGATTTAATTTGCACGATAAAAATCCCATCGGATAAAATTTCGCCAGTGTTTTTCCAGGATCCTTCTTGGTCGCCTTGATCGTTACAAAGTAAATCATTATTTTATTTGTCAGTCATTTTTGAATCATTTATTACTGTACCGCTATATTGCGGTACATAGTAATTACCACAATTAGTCAATTAAATTATATATAAATATTAAGTAGTCGATATCAAATTGGTCATTTTACCTACATCCTCATGACATTGACATCGCCGAGACGTAATTTTACCCCATTAACGTGGACTTTGACGTCGGTCAGTACTCCGTCAATTCAAGGTAACTTGGTTGACGCATGAGAATTGCAACCTATTAATAGATTGTGTTATCGTAATTTCAACTAAATATGTTTGCTGAAATACTAGTTAAAGTAATGCTATGATTTATATTTAGGAGGATAAGCTGTATGCATATTATCTACACCTATATAATAAAGAGGAAATATTTGATGGTTTATTTGCATTGAATAGGCTCCGAAACTACTGGACAATATTTGCTGCTTGTTACATATTGGCTGTTTTATTATTCTGCACGGACGGAGGCGCGGGAAACAGCCGGTCATAAGATAAGAACACTTCGGTCCTTACGGTTATTACAGTTTGCTGAGATCAGCTCGAGAATGTTTAAAATTTTCCTTTTTTTTATTATAAAATCGGTTTTTTATCGTTTTCCAGCGACATCGTGATCGCGCGTTCACAGAAACCCAAAGACATTAACGAGTTAGCGAATGAAATAGGGTTGTCCCCCAACGAGGTGTCGCAGTACGGGCGCACCAAGGCCAAGATCGCGCTGTCGGTGCTGGAGCGGCTGCGCGACCAGCGCCCCGGGAAGTACATCGTCGTCGCCGGGTAAGTTCCAAGAGGAGGCGATATGTGTGAAAGATGGAATCGGATGAGTCATGGATCGGGTGAGTGAGTGGTGTTGCCCGCTAACACGGTTCCGTATTGAATCCCTAATTGTCATTTGTCCTAATGCATCGTTTGTCCGTCTTTTCGTTTATCCTAAAGCCATTTCCGCTTAAATTTTAAAACCTTTTAGTGCTGATAATACAACACTTTTTTTTTCCGTGGGATCAATTCTGGGCAACCAGAGTGTAGCGCTCCGTATTCCACTTCGAGCGCACCTCTAGGGTGAGCTGGGCCGTGTTGTCCGGATCACTCATGGCAAACCGGAGTGGGCTCTCTCCTAATCTTGTGCAGGTAATGACCGAAGCATCCGTACCCGGTCATTACCTGCACAAGACAGTACGTGACGGTACCGTACGCCTCCTCTCTAACCAGTGATCCAGTGACGGGAGGAGTGCCCCTATGATGCGGACTCCATACACATCACTGTGTTACGTGCTACAGTGACAGTTACAGCTCGCTAGTGAGTACCCGGCTTATATCCGGTGGAATATGCATGGATTTTTAAACCGCATTTTTCAACAAAATATTAAAATACCGTATAATAAATCACCAAAAATGAAATTAATATTTAAAATCGGTCAAGAAATTCGGATGATACAAGAATTTTAAGTTGCTAATTAGACAGAGTGATCCGAAGTGCACTGTGACGTCCGTCATTTGACGGGGCCCCTCTACCTCCTGTTAAAATATAACCCTAACCTAACCTAACCGCAGATATAATTGGAAAACTTAAAAAGTTGCCTGACTAATCTTAAAATCAGTTTAAGAGCAAATAAAAATTCGGACAAACGATGTGTTAGGACAAACGTTGTTAGGGATTCCGACACCTATACTAGAGTTGAGCCCGCTCGGTCTTTAAAGGGAGCGCTCAGATCTCGGTCAATCGGTCAAAGGAACTTGTTCGGTCTTTTAGTACATTTACGGCCTTTAGCTCCTTAGCAACTTTTTTTATCTGATTAGGACATGCTTTAAAATAGGTACTATCTGTCTCGTTCACATCGAGCGCCGTGCCGTGTGCTCTTTGTTTGTTCGCTCTGTTTCGCTCGTACGTTTTCAACAATTGCTACAGACCTAAAGGACCCAAGACCGATTAAGACCGTTTACGAAGAACTAGTTCCTTTCGATCTGTGAACCAATACCAGAGGAAAGAAGAGGAAAGCTAATGCGGACCAGCGGGTCACGCGATGAAAAGTTTTAATTTAGAGAATGAAATGTATACCTAATTGGGGCAGAGGGAGTAAGGGTGTGGAGAAGAAGTAAGATTTCGTCCTCCGGCGTTTTCAATGCTCCAATGAAACTCAATCATTACTGAAATGAAATGATGACTAGGTCCTTCTGAGGCATTCCGAGTTAATCCTGATTTGCAATTGTAATGTTGTAGGTAAATGTTCTTCAATCTTAAAATGGCGTGTGTTCATTTGCCTTTTTATGCCATTAAAAATACGATACTATATTTATGTTGTTCCGCGATAGGGCTAATCAGCCAGTTCGTTTACTGTAACTATAAACTACCCAGTATAAACTAGTAGAGGTTTAATTAATAGTTTTTGAGAACGTCGTCATTACAAATATAATATATGTACAAATATAGCTCGTAGTATATTACAAACCGGGTGGATGTTTGAATTTGTGTAATGAATGGATATCCGTGTATAGCATCACGCCGACGCCGCTGGGCGAGGGCAAGAGCACGACGCTGCTGGGGCTGGTGCAGGCGCTGGGCGCGCACCGCGGCCGCAACGCTTTCGCCGTGATGCGCCAGCCCAGCCAGGGGCCCACCTTCGGCGTCAAGGGCGGCGCCGCGGGCGGTGGCTACTCGCAGGTACCTAGCTCGCGAGACACTGGACGCACCTGGGGACCTAGGGGCTCAGGGTCGCAAGGGAACAGTTCGAACCCTAGTATGTACCAATTAGTATAAGAGACACTGTGAAAGAGGTTAATAAGGAGTGGTTCATCAAAAAAGTAGCAAGGAATTATCAGATTTTTATTTTTATTGTTTGCTTATTATGAAGCAGTTTATTCTTTTTAGTAATGTGTAGATATCTTACTATCAAATAAAAATACAATAATATTGAAATGTGTAAGATTCCTTGAGTTTTCTTAATATTTATTGCAATGTACTTTATAAATAACTTTTTGTACAACACAATTTGACAATCTTTGCTTGCCGTTTTCTACAATACCTCAATTGAATTTCGATTTTCAGAACTTGTTTTATGCTTTTAAGAATAGTATTATACGAATAAGTTATACCAATAAACTAGATTTCACGTTGGGTAGTAAGGAAGTTTCTCCAATCTAACCTCCGACAGGGGTTTTTCTATGGGAGACAAATTTCTGTAAAAATGGCAAATACACCATTTTTGAAAATCCATGTAACTACCTCAAACTAAAGTCAAATCAAAAATATTAACTAATGATCAAAAGACAATTTAATAAGGTATTAACTAGCCCATCAAACTTAAAGAAAAAAACTATGTTTATGACAAACATCTCATAAATTCTCTCAAAAGACACTGTTCAAAAAGTTTTAGGTGAGATTTAATGTAAAAGGCCAAAACTTGAAATCCCTCTTTAATTTTTACCATTCTTATTGTTTATTTAATTTAATAGTATCTACAGATTACTATTACAAATGCACTGCTTAGAAATTAGCACAAAATAAAAATAAATTCCATATTATGTGCTGCTACTTTTTTTCCGGACCACTCCTTAGAACAAAAGATCCGAAAGGGCTCTTTGTATAGCATAAGATAAGACATGAGGCCTGAAGCTCAAGTTTTCAAATCTTATATTTTTTTACTTACAATTTTTGCACTCTGCATAAAAAGTAAGCAAGTCGACATGCGTAGAGATTTTGAATACCCACCTAAAGGTATAAATCATTTGAAATAAAGAAAACTGAAATCACAACTATTTCCGAACACTGCAGTGACGACAACGTATCAAATCTGTGGTCAAATAAATACTGATGACTGATGGATGAGTGATGGCACAAGAATAGGTTTAAGTAGAGACCTATAAAATGTGTTTCATACATGCCTTCTTCGCAGAGGGCAGACTAATGTAGGAACATATTGGCTTCCACCGAAGCATTAATCATGGATTTCCGTTTCTCATTTTAATTAATATTAGTAGGAACACAGATACTGTTAACTGTAAGAGGATTTTTAAAATTCGCCAAAAGACAGTGCTGCAGTTTGACGACCAGTATATTACTAAAATCTGTACTGTATCTGTACACTTGACGAGTAAATAAATTTACATCCCCACGTTCCGTGTAGGTACACTAAAAAAATATATTTCGAGATTTTATTTTAGCACTTTGTTGGCGTGACTCAAGTATACTCGTACCTTACCTTACACACCTTTGACACGTACAGTACCGGCGAAAAATTTATCATCTTTGTACTTACATCTCATATAGGATTAACTACAAATGTGACTCACCAAAATTGACAACCTAACAAGAACTAGTTAAAAAATCGTATTGCTATTTTTTAATCTGTTAGCTGATTAAATAAGGTTCAAAATGGTATATAACAAATGGTTTCACATATCGTGGTTTATAAAAGCCGACGCGTTTAAGGTTGGTAGGGGCTATTTCGACTAAAAAAACACAAACATCAACTTCAAAGGTCAGGATCTTCGTCTGTGAATACGATATGATAAATAAAATAAATAGGTGTTCTAAAGGCTTTATTTGACTTTATTTTCCACGTGTCAATAATACAGAATTCCCTCATTGTATGTTCAAATTAAAAAAAAAACTCAAAAAAAGGCAGAAATAGTTGCATTTACCCCGCGGTGGGGCAATTTAAACTATGACACATATTTAGTCCTACTAATGCTGTGATGGTACTGAAATTGGAAGCCAGACCTTTATTAAGGCATGGTTCATTCAAAATAATACCTTATTGCAATCCTACAAGCCTCAGTTTCGTAAAAAACCACTTTGAACATTTAGGAGGGGCTATTTCAACTTTTTCCATAGATAATAGTGCAGGGGCACATGTCGGCCAACATAGTCGATAAATCGAATCAAATGAATAAAACTAATCTATTGTAAAAAAAATGTGGTTCTTCTAGATTTAATTTAAATCGGTTTTTATTTGCTAATAAAAGAAGTAAAAGCAAACCAGTCTTCACCAATATTACTACTAATTAAGTTTTCACTTACAAATAATTAACTAATACTTAATTTACAGTAATTATTAAAACTTTAATCTCCCATTAAAAAATATTTGAAACGTCGTTTTTATATAGTGAAACCATAGGTTACACCCACAACATCTTCAACTGCTCTATAAAGTTGGTCTAATGGATATTGTTTTTCTTTTTTACGTTTATAGTGCCGCACCATCTAAAACCATATGAAAACGCATTATTTTACGCTTTTAAGAAATTGTCATGTTAACCACGACATAGGTACATCAAGTAAAGTGCCGGGTATATCAGTCCTTTAACAATAGCCTAATCAACAAATATTGCTTTCTAAGTGCAAGTTCTTGAGTTCAAAACAAAACATTAATATATAACCAGAAAAGCACAGTTTTTTTTTATTCCTACTTTTATTTATATACTGTAAAAAACATATATCGATTACTATAAAAACTACGAAAAGTTGTTTTTCAGATAATATGCTAAGGTTTTTATTAAGTAGAGTATCGATAAATTGGACATCACTAGTGTTTTAGAACACCATACAAAATAAAGCGGGGTAATTGCAACTTGAGGGTGGTCGAAAATATCCGACTTCAATATTTTTGCGGGGTTATTAAAACTAACCAAATATCTCTTCTAAAACTTATATCTGTAACAAACAAATAAGCAGAATACAACTTACGGTTTATATTTTCACCACTCACGGTATAATATTGTGAAAACAGGCAATCAAAATATATTTTTTTGTCACAAAGTTGAAGAGCGTAGTCCGTTAACACTTGCGAAAATAGGCGGCTGATAAAAAAAGACCTGTCATTAAGGCAGATTACGCGTGAGCAACGCCAACTATAATTTTTTCACGAAACAGGTAGTTTACCGTTCTGCGTACAGATGACATTATTGAATAAGGCAAATAGTATAATATAAGTTATTGCCCTTAGTTTTAATTACCCCTCAGTCGAAATAGCCCCTACCGACCTTATACTAAATTTACGAGATTTGAATTAACACGTTCTCAATTGGCTTTTCGATGGGTATGATTAACAAAGCAAGAAAGCCAGGTAGTGTACTTAAATACTAACTTTTCCTACGAAATACGATGTGCATCATCGTTAGCTGAAGCCCCCAACTGCCATTTCCTGCAGGTGATCCCGATGGAGGACTTCAACCTGCACTTGACCGGCGACATCCACGCGGTGACCGCGGCCAACAACCTGCTGGCGGCTCAGATGGACGCCCGCATCTTCCACGAGCTCACCCAGAAGGACGGACCGCTCTACGACCGCCTGGTGCCGCGCATCAAGGGCGTGCGCAAGTTCTCCGCGATCCAGCTGAGGCGGCTGAAGCGGCTCGGCATCCACAAGACCGACCCTGACTCCCTGACTGACGAGGAAAAGACCAAATTCGCAAGGCTGAATATTGATACTACGAAAATTATGTGGAACAGAGGTGAGTTTAGGCTCGGGCAGTTTTGATTAATTTACTTTTGCTCGCTAGATGTTTTAGGTTTAGACAGTGGAAGCGGTGCGGCCTATTGATGAAACCACCCATGCTTTGAATAGAATAGAATAGAATAGAAAATATTTGCTTGTCCTGAATGACGTTTCCTTTTAACGCCGCCCCGCGCCGCGCCGGTTACGTTTGTGATGCGTTGGCAGTTTTTAGGGTTCCGTACCCAAAGGGTAAAAACGGGACCCTATTACTAAGACTCCGCTGTCTGTCCGTCTGTCTGTGACCAGGCTCTATCTCACGAACCGTGATAACCGTTGACCGTGATGACAGTTGAAATTTTCATAGATGATTTATTTCTGTTGCCACTATAACAACAAAGATTAGTCATATGATCATATAGATAATTTTCGTTACACAAAGGAAAAACAATGGAAGAAAGTTAACGTTATATCAATTAACTCCTGAACTATGTAAAATATTTTTGCAAGTCACCTTTATATCGATTTAAAGTTAGTTAGTAACAGTTGGGTTTTTTAAAGCGTGCTTTTTGTTGTTATTATTTCAGTCGTGGACTTGAATGACCGCTACCTACGCAAGATCACCGTCGGCCAGTCTCCGACTGAGAAGGGGTTCTCGCGCGAGACCGCTTTCGACATCTCCGTGGCCTCAGAGATCATGGCTATCCTAGCGCTCGGCAAGGACCTGGAGGACATCAAGCAGCGGCTGGCCAGCATGGTGGTCGCCCTGGACCTGAGCGGCAACCCCGTGACAGCAGACGACCTGGTAGCTATATCTTTTATTGGGGTCCATATAGACTTACATAAAATGTTTACTCCTATTTTTGGTTTTACTACCGCTTTGTATTCATAATAATCACTCTTCATAATTTTTTTCCTTATACTTTTTGTTTACATACATTTTTGTTCCTACCAACGGAACTCGTAACAGACAGTTATCATATTTTTTTTTATTAATATTGTCGTTACTAAGAACATACTGAACTCATATTTTTTTTATTCAGAACAGTTTCCTTCATAACAGACAGTTATCATATTTTTTTTATTAATATTGTCATTGCTAAGAACATACTGAGCCTACCGTGTACTACAACTGTCCTTTAACAATGCAATATTTTCAAGGGATGTGAAAAAAAATAACCTCGAAGGCTAAGGCGCTCGCTTCGCTCCCACCATAGCCTTCTAACCTAACGTATCCGAGTCGGTTCTGTCCAGAGAGGTCTTGCTCGCCGCTTTGCTCGCTCGCCACCAGTAGATTGTTTTTAGTTCTTTTATTTTATTGATATCCTTTTATTTTTTTTCCATTACAGGTACATAACACTATAAACGCAATAAAGGATGACGCTTTAAAAAACTTGAAAAAAAACCAATACATATTATCGAGCACGCATATATACACAATACATATTAGCATAAGAAAATATATGAAAACAAATATTAGTATACACAAATATATGAATATTAGCGTTATAAATTAGAATGCTTAGGACTTTCGATCGTTAGTATAAGAAAATATATGAAAACAAATATTATTATAAACTAGGTGTATGATTAGTGATATTATGAATTCAGATGATGATGAGTTTCGATCGTTAGTATTTAAAAAAAATATGAAGAGTGATCTAATGATCACTCTTCATGGTATGCGAAACATTGTCGGACTTCCGATAATAGGACTTAAAAAGTTATGTGAGTAGATACGCACCCCTTTTATTGTGTTCACATTGAGAGCCTAAGCATAACTAGGGCTCTCTACTATGCAATGCATACAAAACTAGTTTTTTTGGGGATTTGCGAGTTCTACAATGTCAGAATCGTTGGAAGATTTATAGTGGTAACTGTGTTAGTTCATATTTTTGCAAAAATGCCTGTAAGGTCGACGGTCAGCGCCGGCGCTGGCGGGGCTAGACAATATGCTGTATTGAAAAGTAGAATGTGTCACTCGGTAGCAAAAGTAAATTGTTAACTAAGGGATAAAAGTAATTAATTGCATCCCAAGATATTTACGCTGCACGAGCGCTATATGGAAATCCTTCATTTCCGAACAGGAATAATGATATTGTTGTCTCGGTGTCGCTTGAACCCCTTGTTACACTCAGAAAGTATCCTCTAGTATTCCCTCTGCGCTCGGGGATTTTCTCTCCTCTCGCTGGCAATACATATATCGGTTTGTCTCATTGTAACATATACGTAACAGTACGGGTTTGTATGCGCAGGGCATGACCGGCGCGCTCATGGTGCTGCTGCGGGACGCGTTCGAGCCGACGCTGATGCAGTCGCTGGAGGGCACGCCGGTGCTGGTGCACACGGGGCCCTTCGCCAACATCGCGCACGGCTGCTCCTCCATCCTGGCCGACAAGATCGCGCTCAAGCTGGCCGGCGAGCACGGCTACGTCGCCACCGAGGCCGGCTTCGGGTCCGACATCGGTCAGTACCACATACTTCAAACAGGATGATCAGGAAGCACTAAATTTACTATTTCGATTCTTTTATAATATCATTAATATCATTATCCCTTTTTTCGCGCAGTTAAGGAGCGGATCCAAAAGTAGGTATATAAAAGAGCCCGAATTTTTCGAATCAAATCGGAGAAATACTGGAAAAGGGCCGAATCTTAAGTACCCGAAACCGACGTGCGTGCATGACTCGATGTATGAATGTTGAAGAAGCGAAAGAAATTTGTCAAGATAGCAAGGTAGCAAGTGGAAAGAAGTGGTCTCTGCCTACCCCTCTGGGAAACAGGCGTGATTTAATGTATGTATGTACTTGGCGGGTATTTTTAAAGTGTTGCGTGCAAATAAAAAAGTATTATGGGATAGAAAAGGAAGAAAAGGATCCTAGGTACACCGGGAATAGTACAGTCACAACACGTGATTGTTGAGCCACTTGCCACTGTACGTATTTTGGCCGTGTAGTACAAATCGGGTTTAGTCGGTTATACTCGTATATCCAGACAAGGAAGGTCGCAGGAAAGTATTGCATCTTTAAAGTAAATAAGTATTTTGTACTTTACCGAATTGTGTCGTGTGTAACCGTCGGTCTATCGAACGAATATAACAACGTCAAATCCGTTATGACGCAAGAGAAGGATAAATAAAATACATAGGGTAAATCGTCTATACTATTAACCCTTAGTAACTGACCACTATGCAATAATATGTGTAAAGCAAGATATATGCTGATATATCTGCGATTTAACTAGATTACCTAGTACGGGTATTACCCAGAGAACTGCCAAAGTATCTTGACTGATGGCGTCAGTATACCGATAAAATTAATGGTTGGTAGCAAGATGTGAATAAATTTACGATGAAGTGGCCAGTTATTGATGATTTACCCTACCATTGTAATAATTCGTAGTCAAAATTAATGAAATTATTAATTTGTGGTTTTCCTTCCTTATTTTATGCGTTTCGAAAATGAGTCGGTTTCATTTCACGAATATATAAATATCTTAGAATTATTCAAAAAACAACAGTTTTTATAAGAAACGTAGGTATTAGCGATCTTTCTCAGTAATTTAGAAAAACAAAAGCTCAATCGACTGCAAGGTTCGCATTTAATTAATAATTAAATTTGGAATGATGTAGGAATATCCTCTTAACTTTATTTCCAGACGGGGTAGTCGTATTTTACTGTCTGTTATTGGGGTGTCTGGCGGCACAAGGCGACTCCATTCGTGCCGAGCAGAAGAAAATGCATTTGCACACTGCACCTACACTATTTCATTATTACTACCTGTCTTGTCAATTCAGCGCCTTTTAATTACTCGAGTAAAGATGAAATTATTATGACACTAGTTATATTTATCAGTTTCTTTCTTCCTAGAGGATGACTGGTAAACAGTATTCTCGGGTAACTCGGTTGGGTCGTTCTTCTTTTTTACCCACAATAAACCGTCAATTTTCGGTTTTTTAGATTTTTGAACTATCAATAACTATGGTTTCTGTGCATGATTTAAAAAAAAAAATGCATTTATTCTTTATTAAAACTAATTAATGCTTCCGGTCCTGCATCAATATTTTGTTCGTTTTAATATGGTTTACCAGAAACACTGTGACAGAGTGGCCGTTTTCAGCCGAGACCAAGTATTAGATGACCACTCTGTCACGGCATTCTACGGAAAACAATATTATTAAAAAAAACCTGGGTTAAAGAAAGAGCACAATTATTTGGTACTCTTAGATAAATAAAAGTATGGACGTATATTAAACACGAAATACATAATTATCCAAACTCTAATGAGACGCTTAATAAGATGAGAGACGGGCTATTGTCGGTAAAAAAGAAGAACGACCCGGTTGTCTGATGGGCATAAAACTGCTTTTATTTTATTATTGAATTTAGAGAGATAAAGAGATAAAGATACATTTATACGCAACAATACAAAACCACATTAGGTACATAGATACAAAAAGAACAAGACAGAGAAACAGTTGCGAAACGGTCCCAACTCAGCATTCGCTAGCCGTAAAGCCAGCACTGGTCTTCCGTTGGAACCGCTTGGTGAAGTGACGGATAGTGACACACTTAACACAAAAAACGTAAAATTAAAAACATGAAAGATCAAAATTAAAATCATTTGTTCGAGATTATCTCAAACGACCATAAGAATAACACCCTGTTAAGGTTGGCAACACTAAGGAAACTGAAAACAAAAGTCTATGGGAATGTAAACACAGCAAGCAATGTAGGTTATGTAACAATAACAAAAATTGGTACATTTTTAAGAAACTGATTAAAAACAATGTTTTGTTGGTTTTACATATACAAAAATTAATTAATTTATTTTTATTATTTGAGATACTAAGCAGCTTATTGGCTCAGGGGGGCAGTAGGGCGATGGAACCAATAATGGATAAGGACCAATAATGGACACTTGATTCTTATTTTACAGAATATAAGGTTTATTCATTTGTTCAGCAACAATCAATAAAGGGCCGTAAGATTCTAAATTAAGAGTTTTAAGAATAGAACAGAACAGAATAGTTTATTCGTCAATACTTGAATAATTACATTTAAGACTTACAGGATTTCCCTGTGTGTTTGCCGGGTTAGAATAGTGTCACTCCGGTGTTTTCCCGTGGATGTCGTAAGAGGCGACTAAGGGAATAAAGGATACTGGTAGTACTGTCAGGCGATGGGCTTGCAACCTGTTAATAATACACTGGTAAACTGGGAATTATCAAGAAGTTTTTAGAGTTGTTGGTAATTCTCTAGCTCTGCCTACCCCACTCAGGGAATAAAGGCGTGACTTTATGTATGTATGTATGTATGAATGTTAGATTTACATACGCATAAAGTACACCAGAAGGCAGTGTCAACTTACAGATAATATTTATTTAACATTTTATTATTATTTATTATTTAATAGTGCTACTGATAAATTCATTTACACTATATATAGTATTTTCAATTCAATTATCCATCCATCCATTTGTGTCCATTATTGATGCCTGTCAGCTTCAAGTGTCCAACACTGGGGCATCACTCCTAGACACTGGTTGATGTCCCGGCGTGCGTGTGCGCAGGCATGGAGAAGTTCTTCGACATCAAGTGCCGCGCGAGCGGGGAGCGGCCGCACTGCGCCGTGGTGGTGGGCACGGTGCGCGCGCTGAAGATGCACGGCGGCGGGCCCGCCGTCCGCGCCGGCGCGCCGCTGCACGACGTCTACGTGCAGGTCCCGCGCCCTTCATGCATTACCTTATCGACAGGAACATCTCGAGAAATAGGCTTTGTTGCAGACTGTTGATATGGATCCATACCCGAAGGGTACCCCAACGGACCCCTATTAATATGCCAACGCTGGCTGTCCGTATTTCCGTAAAAGGGAATCTCGATACAATCAACGTTTTTTTTCAACATATTTTTTTGTATCGTAACAATGACAAACTTGAAGGGTTTAAATACATACAAAAAATGACCAAGTGTGAATTGGGCTCGCGCTGATTCAATCGAATCGCAATCGCGTTCAAATCGGAATATCATAATACCTACTGTGCGGCAGTACGGAACCCTCAGTGAGCTAGTCTGACTAGTCACACTTGACCGGTTTTTGTAAACTTCATCTGCTTGAGACCTAAGTAACGAATCCCAATTCAGTGGATCCACGTTAAGTAAACCTGTTGCCACCTTCCGACTTCATCAAATCAGCTTCTAGATACCATATTTTATTACACTACGTTTTTTTATGTTCAAAATTTAGCAGTTTTAACTGTGTGTACAGGAAAACCTAGAGCTGCTGCAGAAGGGCCTGTGCAACCTGGGCAAGCACATCGACAACGGCAAACAGTTCGGCGTGCCCGTGGTCATCGCCGTCAACCGACACGGGTCAGTGCGGTCCCGCTTACACTCCCACCAGAGACCGATTCCATTTTCAAAGTAGAGCCTCTGCTCCCAGTTCTCCGCTAACCAACGACCCAGACATATCAGCTCGCTATGCCAGAGTAACTAGCTAATAATGTGACTGACGCGGATTCTGTAAAACTTGGAATTAGGTACAGTCTGTGAGCACTCAGAAGAGGCTTCGGTTTAGTACTTCTCTCTCACTCGCTCTCATACGATCTTATTAAGTGCTCACAGACTGTACCATTGTTACGATTTAGTTGCCAGTCCAAACTAAATTTAACAAAAGGAGAATCCGACTAATTTGGTCTTATTTTATTACTTCAAACCATTCTTGAAGTCATACGAAGAAGGACGCTACCACCTTAATGGTTTGGGATGATATATAAAACTGACGTATACTCAGCCCGGTTAAAATGAGTCGCGTCGACTGTTTACATCATTAAAAAATATAATGTGCTCAACCCGACTTTTTAACAAGTTAGTTTAACCCTTTGAACGCCAAGAACCACTAAAGTGTTCGTGTACTGTCGTGCCTACGACGCCATCGACCCATATACAGCGTGTAAATTTCATACGGGCATATATTTTAACAACAGTTAATATACACCCTAATTAACGTAAAAACTTGTGCAACAGAAACATTAGTTGTATTTTATTTTTTCTTACTAATTAATTCAGCAAGCAATGTACACATCACACATTACAATTAACGCACCTACGTATACGTCATGTCACGAATGGACGGTTCGTCATTTGTTTACTAGTACATACACATACATAAACTCACGCCTTTATTCCCAGAGTGGTGTAGGCAGAGCTACAGAAATTCCAATAACTCTAAAAACCGACACTACTACTTTGTTTACTAGTTACGCCAATAAAAGTCAAAAATAAACATAATTAATTTATTCCGTTTTAAATTAAGTTATTTATTAATTGTGGCGGTTCACTCGCCTGAGATACTTATTTTCCACGTGTCGTCCTTGCACTTGGATACTGGCGACACAACGACGATAGATGGACGCTCTCACACTTCGTAAATTCGTTTCTCGAAGTTTTTGGAAAACTTCTGTTATCGATACTGGTGGCCTGATTCTTTTAGGAGATGTGGATTTACCTGCGACCAATAGTGACTGTTCCTTTGATTCCAAATACCATTTCTAGTAAATGTGCTTTCGTCGGTCCATATTATTTTAGACAGGAATTCCTCATCACTTTGTTGTTGGTAACGTATCCACTCACAAAACGCTACGCGTGGCAACAAGTCCCGTGGTAATAAAGCGTGTGCCTTTAAGAACTTATACGGCCGTTGCCTGTCCTTTTTCAAGATGTTGTGAACCGTCATATGGCTTACATTAAACCTTCGTCCCGCTTCTCTGGTGCTGCTCTCCGGGTTTGAGAAAAAATGATGTAAAATAGTTTCTTCTGTTTGTGCCGGCAGACGGGAACTATTTTCTGATCTCCCAGTCAGGGTCAAACCATCGCGAATACGCTGTAGAGCATTGATGATGACTCGTGAGTTTCGCGGAGTTCGTCGGTTAGGAAATCGCTCTCTGTAGATTTCTAATGCTTCTCTCCCACTTTGTCCAGCTTCACCATATGCCAATATCATATCGGCTAGTTCATTAGCACTGAAATTCGACGGACGCGGCATTTTCGAAAACAATCTTATTGGTTTGTAACGGCGGCGTCATGACAAATTATGTCAGAAAAAATGCAACCAATGAGTTCGTTCGTTTACTTATTATTTTGTTACGTTTATCGCAGCTTTTATTCTTGAAGGTCGAATCAAAGAAAAAAACAACGGGACTATGACAACGAACTTGTAATACTACCTAGTACTTATTACCTTTATTGTTGACGACCGCTGGTTAAGACCCGGTTCGATGGATCAAAACACTATTGGCGATACGCGCTAACAGTTGACTAACCCCGATAGCTCAGAGTTCCAAAAACACTAAACAAAACGCGAATATTAGGAGAGGAAATAAAATGAAACTAGATAAAAACGTTAAATGAATTTAAATTATTAAAACAGACAAACACTTTGTACGAAACACTACGAATACTAAGAGCTTGAAACGAGTACTTCCCCCAGTCCTGGTTCGGGGTGAGAGTACTATCACGAAACGAGTATTAATCCGAGTAATAACAAACTGCGAAACCGAGTACTAACTATCTATGAAACCGAGTACTAACTATCTATGAAACCGAGTACGACAATCTAAAATATTGGCTCCGTATTTATAGCGTTTCACCTAGGCTTAAACAGTGCCTCTACCTCCGAGGAGTCCCAATCCTCTGCTTGAATCACAAGCCCTACTTTAATAAATTTAATCGGGACGACCAATCAGGGCGCCTGCATTTCCGGGCGCTTTCCACTCGACCTTCGGGTGGAAACATACGAGGTTCTTCCCCGTCGCCGCCCGTAAATACCGCCTGCGTCTGATTGGCCGCACGCTTTATCAAATTATCTCAAATTTGATTCAATATTTCCTTATAAACTAACACATAATCAATCATACTTCCTATCTCGCTGTTCGGATCTGATTACTTTCTTCCTGGCTTAGGTCCGGCTCAGGATCTCTGACCCGATAACCTTTTCCATTCTAATATCGGAACTAGGTTACCGGGTCAGGAAGACAATAGCCGCGTTCGGCGGTCTATTTTACACAAATTTTTCGTAGTTATTCTAATGGGATTTAGCTGAGGGAGCAAGGATCGGTTCGGGGTTCAGTCCAGCTTGTAGTTCGGGCTGGACTTTACCTAATTCACACATAAAAAACTTAAATCTATACATCGTTCATCCACAGCTCGTAATACTAGGTGGCTCCCTAAGCTAAACTAAAAAATCTTTATTTATATACCTAAAATCTACCTAATACTATATAAAACACTTATATACTAACTTAACTATTTACAGTATCCTTATATACTAGGGTCACGTGTAAATACGTCGCTGTCGGCTAGAGTTCGGCGGTGGCTGTCGTCAACATTTATGGTCTTTGATAATTATGTTATCATGTCATGACTCATTATGAAAGTGTCAGATACGTAACGTCAAGAGTACTTCAATGCAGTTTTCAATGTAAACAATGTTAAGTGCTAATGATATCGCAAATGATATGCTACCACCACCACCTGCTTGGATTGCGTGACGATTTTTTTATGCAGTGATTCGTGAAGATTCATAATAGTATAGGAACTTAAACATGTGAGTATCTCTCCCCCAGACAATCATCAATAACTTATTACGACAAGATCTACCAAATTTTGCAATTTAGGAAGGTGTTTCTTAATCAGTTGTGCTTTATGCACGTAGCATCATTTCATCATAAATTCATGGTCATTGGGTCCTTATTGACTACAAAAAACAAGGAAAATAAACAGTTTTGTACAAGGAAGTTGCACGCGTTACATTGCTCCTAAGACAAACTTTAAAAAATTAACTACGCTTCAATAATAAAAGTTAGTAACAAAATATCTTTCTCAGATGATTTGTATGATCGTTAACTACGTCTGGTTAAAATATATGCCCGTATGAGATTTACACGCTGTAGAGGTGTGACGTAAGGTTGACATTAGCTGTGGTTTTCAGCTGTCATTGACGTTTGTATCAAGTCAAAGGCGTTTAAAGGGTTAAATGACGGTATACTGATTTTAGGTCATGACACTTATTCGATACAATATTAACGCACGTTAGTTTTAAAAACCAACAGGGAATATTCATGACTTTTTTCCACGGCTTCAATAACACCTGATTCATGTAACAAACGGGAGTTCTTTTTTTTAATAGCCATAAAAAACAACATAAATTGCAACAAAGATTTGTTTTCTAGCAAAAGATAATTGAACATGGAGTTTATATGGCCAACCTGCTACATATGATGTCACAGTGCATAACGGATCTCTCTAATCGCTGTCAAATTAGCAGTTTAAAATGGTTGGTTGGGACCAGAAAGTTGGACCATACTTAAGGGCAGTTAACCATACAAACATAGAAGACGAAAAAAGTTCCGTTGTACGACGAAAATTATGCCTACAATTGTATGGCTAATTTTCGTGTCACAGCGGACAAGTTTCATAGAAAAAAATATTGAGTCAGTTAGCGTGGCCAACTTTTTGGTCCTTACCCATGTATCATCCATATTATCTTGGCCGATTTTAATTTCACTTTTGGTGAACTCTTTTACGGTACTTTCATATTTTGTTAAGAAATGCGATTTAAGAATTCCAAGCATATTTCCTATTGCACAACTATTCTCACCATGCGAAACTGGTAAACTCATCATGCGAATTTACTTTAAAAAATATGAATGTGTCACTAAACAAAAAGGTTTCCAGAGCACAGCTGCGGCCGATGACGGCATGCTCCGGCGCAGACTAAACAAATTCTGACTTAATTTATGGTTATTTTACTGCAGTGTTTTTTATATCGCCGTAAGGCTCTGCCAGTGTGTAACATACGCTGAATACTAGAGAGTTTTAGGGTTACAACTTTACCGAATTCCACTTCATCGACTGTATCAATACATCGAATTTCATTTCATCAAACGCTATTTTCGGTTGAAACCATGTTTTGAGGATATCTTAAAAATTCATTACGTAAGGTTAGGTTAGGTTAGACTACCAAAAAAATTAAAAGTTTAAAGGTGTGAAATGATAATAAAATAGGTACCCGCCTTATTGACTTTCATCACAAACTACAATATGATTATAATATAAATACAAACGTTAAGCATGAATTCGTATAAGTACGTTCGAAAAGTATAATAAACGTTTGGCATAAACCAAATTGTATTGTTTGGCATAAACCAAATTGGTTCGTTGTTAAAATATATGTAAACTTACATTGTTACTTCACGATGCACGAATTTAGATGAAGTTTGAAATAGAGATAGCGTATACACAGGCTACTTTTCATCCCGGAAAATTAAAAAGTTCTTGAGGGAATAACCATAATCGAAATTTACGCGGACGAAGTCGCGGGCAGAAGCTAGTTGAATCATAATGTACATAGGTTATTTAAAAAAAAATGCTGTGAGAGGACCTTATGCAGGGTCTGTCCGGGTTGGTACCACCATCTTATCCATTAACCTACCGCCAAGCAGCAGTGTTTGCATTGTTGTGTTCCGGTTTGGGGATAAGACAGCCGGTGAAATGACTAGCATAGAGGCATTCCATCTTAGTCCTCAGGGTTGGCAACGCATTAGCAGTCTTAGGATTGCGGTCTTGTGAATGCGAATGTCTATGGGTCAGTTTCCACTTACCATCAGGTGGCCTGTGTGCTCGTTTGCCTTGCTATGCCATAAAATAAAATAAACTTTTCGGAAGATAATTTTGAAGGTTGGGAGCGACATATTAGGACGTAGGGGGGTGCAATGAAATGCAATTTGTATTGCGCAAAATGAAAATTAGTACGCAAATCATTACCCAACCACAAAAAATATCCACTACCAACTGCACCGGTATGATAAGTTAGAATTTTCTCCAGCAACGACACGGAAGCTGAACTGAACCTAGTTCGCGATTACGCGTTAAAGAACGGCGCGCACGCCGCCGTGGTGTGCGACCACTGGGCCCAGGGCGGCGCGGGGGCGCTGGCGCTGGCCGACGCCGTGGAGGCCGCGTGCGCCGCGCCCGCCGACTTCCGCTTCCTGTACCCGCTGGAGCTGTCCATCCAGGACAAGATCCGGGCCGTCGCCACCGGCATGTACGGCGCCGGCAGCGTCGAGTACACCGACAGTGCGCTCGAGAAGATCAAGGTGTTCACGGAAAAGGTCATTATGAGTTGTTTAATAACTTAGGTTAGGCTAGGCGCACGAGCCAGTTGCGGTTCTTGGCCTATGTCTAGCAGTGAAGGTCTTTTGACTTATATTATTATATTACGATGAGTTTATATATATATATTTAAATATATCTCACTTCATTTAAGAGCTTTACTCTTGTCGGTGGAGTAATTTCCAATCTTCTCCCATGTCTGCCAGCTCCTTGACCTCGTTATACGACGCGACATGCACCTTCCCCTTAAAACTTTATATATTTTATTTAAAATATACAGTCGCGGCCACATAATTAGGAACGCTTGCGTTTTTCCCATACAGTCGCCTACATATATGACTTTTCAATTTTGACAACTGATCAAAAAGTTCATTACCGATTTTACTTATCGTTAACTAATAATAAACTAAGGTTTAAATATATTTACAAGTGTAAATGTATTTGAGATGTTTGGCCACCCATGTTTTGGTACTTACATCAGTATACGTGTATCCATCAGGGTTGACGATAGGATGAATAATCCGGTCGATATTCTACAGCATAATAACCTAAAACAAACCCCTACGCAAAATAAGCGCATATCTAAGTCGCCCAGTTGCGGAAGAGCCCGCCACGACCTGTAACCTAAAACAAACCAGGGGTATCTTGATAGAATTTGCTACGGACCCCGTGCTTGCTCAATCCGCCACTGACGACGTTCTATACAAGATTATAATATTGATTAAAAGAAAATTTCTTACAAATTTGTACCGCGGTTTTTTTTGTGAAGTGCTGGTTTAAATGCTTGCATATTTAGCCAACAGGTGCAAACTTGAAAATTATTTTAAACCTAATTAGACCATGCATTATTAAGAGCATGAGAAGTGAAAGACAAATATGTGGCCACCACTGTATGTAGTTCCGACCAAACGTTTTCATTCAATATTTAATTTATGTTATTTACACATTAATGGTTCATTTGAATTTTCCTAAATATAACTAAATGAGTATGTGCAAATAATATCAATTCAATTTTATTTGCAGCTCTTAGTTCAAAACAGAACCCGTATATTCGTATCACTTGCCACAGTACTCAGCGACATTTTAGAGACAGTTAATAATTTTGTCAAACTTGTGGATGAAAAATCGTCACTAAAGAACTACTTAATTGTCATTAAAGATTCTGAGTGCGGCTACTACAGATACAATAAGATTAATATTATTGGTTAGTTCCCGACTCGCCGGATTCTTGTTTCGCCGGATTTTTGTTTCGCCGGATTCTTGAGGGAAGAGTTCTGACTGTCACATATAGTATATAAGAAACAAGAATCCGGCGAATCGGGTACTAACCATATTATTTAAGAAAGAAATTGGTCAAGATCGTAGTAAGTGGAAAGAAGTGGTCTCTGCGTACCCCTCTGGGAAACAGGCGTGATTTTAATGTATGTATGTAAGTTACCCTAAACTGGAGTTGTAATCTTATTTTCTCATCCGTCGCAACACAGGCGCCGCCTCAGGCTGAAAAATCTCTGAAAATATACCGCATTTGACTCGTTCCAGGGCTACGACAAGTTCCCGATTTGCATGGCGAAGACGTCGAACTCGCTGACGGGCGACCCGGCCGTGAAGGGCGCGCCCTCGGGCTTCGCGCTGCGCATCAGCGACGTGTTCGTGTCGGTGGGCGCGCGCTTCGTGGTGCCCATGGTGGGCGAGGTCTCGCGCATGCCCGGGCTGCCCACGCGGCCCAGCATCTACGACATCGACCTCAACACCGCCACCATGGAGATCGAGGGACTCTTCTAGCTACTTAAACTGCAACATGTATACGGCTATAAACTACTATTGATACATTTTTTACAAACTGTTTTCTCTCGTTTTAATTGTTGGTAAAAATGAAACGGCTACTATTGAAATTTTTATTTATTACAAATGAAACTTTAACTTACAGAAGTAGATACGATAATTAATTACAAATAACACATTTCATTCTGGTTTCCAGTCCTATGAAAGAAGCCTGCAAACTTGCCTAAATGATATTCCTTTTCGACCTTGTTTTATGACAAAAAAAACAAGGGTACCCCCCCTTTTTTGTTTATCGGGGTGCTTTTGGTCGGTCATTTGGTTGTATTTAAACAATGACAAAATAACAAATAACTTGACACGAGTCGAAACCAAATAAAGCGCCCGACTAGTTTAGTCGTGCACAAAATTTTAAACGGGCAACCAAACGTACGCATTTAGTCTTGGCACGCATACTCGTAAATGTCGGTATGTTATACCTTAGGTATCTCTATAACGCTGCAGCATTTCATTCGGAATTCATGCGTAACACGTACTAATATTTGCAATCATTGACGATAAACATCTGTAATACCGGCTTGCTCGCCCATGAGTCAGATAGTTAAGTTTCCGCACGATTTACGTTTGTATTCAAGGAACAAACTTTGGTCACTTTACAGAATTTATGCTGCACAGTCAGTCGGTTTTCAGAGAAACGACAATATTTTAAGGATAGATTCTCGCTCATGTTATAGCCGCGACCATCTCGGCTAAGACGATCAACTGTGAACGGTTACTGTCACTATCCGTCTTCTTTATTTAATGACTCTTAAAGGCCAATCTTCAGTAGCGGAGCTGATCGACATTAATGAGAGCAACAATAAATTGTACTGAAAAGTATTGGCGATTTACTCCTCTTAAGTAGGTACACCTAAATTTATAGTTGAGGGCGTACCACACTTGAACCATATGGCAAATAAACGTACTTAACTAATTCTGGTTTATGATAACTAATGAGCGACGGGCGCGGAAAGGCAGAGCGTTTACGTCTATCCTACTTGTCCCATTGGCTTGTTCCATCGTGGGATAACTGAGACGATTTCGTCCCAGTAGTCCCATGGGACAAGTGGCACTAATATTTCTGTCTCAAAAGTCCCAGGTAGGCTTAAGTTATGTTAGTTTTACAGCAGGCCCGAAGGGCCGGACCACCCAGAAAAAGGAGCTCCGCTTTGATTTTTGCCTAACGGTGTTCCAACTCTTTGAATTTCGCTCATACGGTGATGACAAATAAAATATAAATCATTAGTACCGCTTGTCCCATCGGACTAGACGAAAAAGTTTCTGCTGTCCCATAATGGGACAACTCAATGGGACTATTGGTCTAGACGGAAGCGTTTCACTGTAACGTATGGTTTAAAAGTAATAATACTCAGATCAGACAGACGGATCACATCAGTAAACGTTTCGACCATCGAAAGAAAAGAAGATGGTTTTTAGGTATAATCAATTCTGGATTATGTAGGAGTGTACAGTACAGTAAACTTATATAAACTGAAGCGAAACGAAGGCTGGTACTCGTACAATATGATTGTTGAAATTAGGTGAATGATTGGATTTATTCCTTTTTCGGCACATTCCTTTTTGGACATATTCCGTTTTCGGCATATTCTTGTTTCGGCACATTCCGTTTTTGGCAGAAATCATTATATAGGTACAACAAATTAAATGAATCTTAGGTATATTATTTTTATTTTCAAGACATTAAATCTGATATAAGCATATGAATTTAGATACCTAGTTGGTTATCATTAGTTAGATGCCCAATTATTTTAAGTTATCAGTAGGAGGTACTGTTTAATTATTGTTTTATACGTATTGATTAAAATATAATATTTTACTAATAATTATTATTTTATTTTATTATGCAAGCAAAGTCACAAGTATTTCATAGTATAATTTATTTACTAAAATGTGCCGAAACAAGAATATGCCGAAAACGGATTATGTCCAAAAAGGAATGTGCCGAAAAAAGAATCAATCAATGATTGGTCGTCGAGAGTGGCAGCGGCGGTCTACTCCTTGGGGTCCTCGAGCTCGTTGACGATCTGCACGGGGGTGAAGTCCTCTTCATCGGAGTCAGGCGCGGCGCCGGGGTGCGCGGGCACGCGGCGGCGCGGCTCGCGCGGGGCCGGCGCGCCGCCCGAGCCCGGCGCCGCCCACGGCGCGCGCGAGCCCTGCACACGCAACAACAACGATCAATACATATACAGTCTGTGAGCACTTAGAAGAGGCTTCGGTTTAGTACTTCTCTATCACTCCCTCTAAGATATTAAGAGCGAGTGAGAGAGAAGTACTAAACCGAGCCTCTTCCAAGTGCTCACAGACTGTACCTCTGTAGACCCCTTTACAATGAAGACGGGGATGGGAAGGGGGGATTACATACATACATACATACATACCTCCACTCCTGTAATCCCAGAGTGGGGTAGGCAGAGCTCCAGAATTACCTACAGCACTAAGGCCGTATTAATAAACTCAACTTGGCGGAGATGCCCGTCACAAGATACGTAAAAGTAAACGTAAAGCCATAGAAAACTGTCACTATTGGCGTATCTTGAGACGAACATTACTGCCGTAATCAGTTTATTAATAAGGGCCTAAGAACTGTTAGGCAATGGGCTTGCAACCTGTCACTATCTAATACGCTGGTAGACATCTTAGCCTAATTGTGCAAAATGTGGTTACAGACGCGGATTACTATCGGTGAAATTACTAACGTTGAGGCATTCCATGTTAATCCTCAGGGTTGGCAACGCATTTGCAGTTTTAGGATTATAATCTTTAGATGGTAGTTTTGAGAATGAAAATATCTAACACAGATATAACTGGGGGTTACAGATCCCACTTGTTTGATCAGAACCGAAATAATATCGATTCTGTTCAAGCGGAATCCAAATGAAAATGGACTATCTGAAATTTATGGCGTATCCGACGAGCTGGTTAAAAAAATTAACTATGTTTCCGAACTCCGCAGGCTAATGCACTCGCAATCGTTTTAATTGCGACAGTCCGAAGGCGAGTCTGCTATCAAAATGAAAACAATTGTTTCACTTTGAAGTCCAGGCATAAACAACCTCCGCGCAACGCTTAACTCATGTGACAGATGGACCCTTTTGGATACAATTCGACCCTTTAGGATTTTGGTGTAATTGCTCCCTTACACACTAAACTGTTCGAATGTGCAGGTTTCCTATCGAGGTTTTCCCTTGATCGTAATAGCATTGGTACACGTTGACCGCGGGGGTTCACTCGGTGACTCGGTATCTTACGATTGCGAGTCAGGATTTAGGGATAAAATTAGAAGTAACAACAGTACTTAGGTCAAGCCATATTTTAGGGTTAACCCTTCCCATCAATACAATGGGCCTCATAAGAAAGCTCAAGGTCACTCAGAGGGCTATGGAGAGGGCTATGCTCGGGGTTTCTCTGGGTGATGAAATCAGAAATGATGATATTCGCAGGAGAACTAAGGTGACCGACATAGCCCGAAGAATAGCTAAGCTGAAGTGGCAGTGGGCGGGGCACATCGCACGCAGGACTGATGGCCGATGGGGTCAGAAGGTTCTTGAGTGGCGACCGCGGACCGGGAGACGAGCTGTAGGTAGGCCTCCAACAAGATGGAGTGAAGACCTTGTAAAGATCGCGGGAAATCGGTGGATGCGAAAAGCATAAGACCGATTTGAGTGGAGAGCCTTGGTGGAGGCCTATGTCCAGCAGTGAACGTCTTTCGGCTGACATGATGATGACGACCCCTTCCCATCTCCAACCCAGAATTAGCGGCCTAAATTACAGTGGTCTAGCCCTTAGTTCAAGGCAAAATATACATATTTAGGATAAGGCAATTGGCCAGAGTTCTCTTGTATTCAACCTTGGCAAAGCTCGCTTACCTCGTGGCTGCGCTGCTGCTCGCGCACCCGGTCCAGGTACATGTCGTAGACGAGGCGAGCCATGTGCGGCATGTCGCGCGCCACCAGCACCAGCTCCTGCGGCACCGACGCGCCGGCGCCTCGCTGCGCCGGGTAGCGCTCCCCCGGGACCAGCTCCAGCTCTAGCGGCCGCGCCACCAACTGCAAATAAGGAAAGCTATTGTGATTGCCACTGTGCACATTTGCTTTCACGGTATAGCTTGTTTGCAGTTTGCGACCAACACGGCAGGCCAACACGGCAGGCCAACCGGCTATTCGGTTTTCCGTGCACAAATCAAAGGGTTTTTTAACAAAGCGCCAATGCTGAATGATCAATACGCCAATGACATCGATATTTTGGCCCAATACCTTGCGTCAGTGTGTACAGCGCCCATAAAACGCAAGCTGATTTGCGTATGATTGGGTAAACACTAAACACCCTGACTTTCTTTCCAGCACATGTAATTTTAAGATCAAGTTAATGTTGTTATATCAGATCTGTTATACACAAGTTGCCTAACTTGATTCTCACTCTCTCTACCTAATCAGCAGTATCAAAGCAGTATAGCGACAAGCGAAAAAATACAACTTGTTCTGGCAGTCCTGTCGCACCAAACGCGGACAAATCAAAACACGACACGGCTATATTGGTATATTTCTTTTTAAGCATTATAATTTTGTTTAACAAAGAACGGTGTTGTTAACCTTTTTCTTGAGAAGATAATAATGTACTCATACGAAAACTAAACTCACCAACTCGAAACAATAAAGGATTCCGGGACAACTAGGTACCTACCTAGAACGTATCGCACTCGCAAGACCTACGACTTGAGACTGACGTTTAAAAACAAAGATGATCAAACAAGGTCATGGCGGACATATGCGACCAATTAAAAGTTCAAAATGCCCAATCCGTTATTTTACGGGGGAGTGCTTTTTATCAAATAACATTTTTGTACATAATCATTTTGTTTTCATAAAATTGTTACTCATATTTTTTAATATCGCTGGAACCGTAAACCGTAAACCTGTAGATAAGGCTAGGTTAGTTTTTTATACATACATACATTAAATCACGCCTCTTTCCCAGAGCGGTAGGCAGAGACCCCTTCTTTCCACCTGCTATGATACTGACAAATCCTTTTCGCTTCTTCCACATTCATACATCGAGTCATGCAAGTTTTATATAAAATATAATATTTATAATGGCTATAATCTAGGTACATGTTCCTTTACGGTTTCAGCAAAGTTGAAAAAGCTTGCAGATACATGGTAAGCCTTAAACCGCTATCTCACGGGTTTGGCAAGGGATGTTGGATGCCTGTAGTGATTTTACTGCACCACTTCTTCATTTTATATACAATGAAGCAACCTTGCAACGTCAATTTGACTGGAGGGGGGGTGCTGTCGCAGGAAAACACAAAACTAATGGACATGTAGAATGAATGCCCAACGCGTGTATCAATCTACATTTTGCTGTTATGATCGTGCGTGCAAAATAAGGTATTCATTATTCAAAGTAATTTACATAATCAAAGACTACACGATTGATCATTATTTGAATTATTAAATAAAATTACGTCAGGATTAATTAAAACTCTGGTAGAGAATCGCACTACGAAAATTAAAATTCCACTCCATTGGGAACATAAACATGTCAAATATTGAGTTTAATTAGTTAACCATCATTAAATAAGAGTACCTATATGCGAGTATAGCTATTACTTGAACAGGTACGATTCAAGGGCTCCGATCTGTTCTCCATTGTAGAATACACATGTATGTGTCATCAATGTCATAATTTCTGTAACCACTATCAGTGATGACGAGTGTGATGATGATTATGATGTTGATGTTGATGATGATGAATAACATAATCAGTCATAACTCATAATACTATTATAGTCAGGTCAGGCAGACCCAACTGTCGCCCACGAGTTACGGGTTATGCCAGGGCTAACATTTTATTGTTATTTGTATAATATTCATATAATTTCAAATCGCAGTTACTGTATAAGTAACCGAAAGTAGAAAACAATTATTTCGTATACAATCTTGAATCAACTAAAGTCGAAGTAAATCAACAAACGTACAAAACAAATATTCGTCAATTCATTTGAAACGGAAATTATGTATAAATACTCTTTTGTTATTGTCAGAATTAGTCATAGGATACATATTTAGTAAGTGAAAACTGATAACATGGGGTCAAATAGCAACATTCTTGTCTGCATTTCTAAATATTTATTATATTACATTAGTTAAATTGAAGTGAATTATGTTCGTATAAAAACATATTTTTTTAGGCGGAGAAGAGGGCACACCACAATGCTTTAGAGAGAAAAAGAAGAGATCATATTAAGGATAGTTTTACATCATTAAGAGACTCTGTGCCTGCATTGCAGGGTGAGAAAGTGGTATGTAAGGTAACCTAATTTGTACTTCAATTTACATACTTTTTATTTGATTTCACATTTTGTTTCAAAAACCAAAATATATAATAATAGTGGTTTTTAAAAGAATAAATATTTTCAGGCAAGCAGAGCGCAGATCTGTAAAGTTTGGTAGCCTTTGGAATGGCAGTCAGATATTATTTATACTAGTACAATCAGTTCAAACCCAATTTTCGTTTTAGTCTGATGTGGGAAGAATTAGGTAACAATTCTACGGCTTAGTATATTAGAATCAAAATATAGCTACACCTCGGGAATCATTCAGTTATATAATAATAGAAGTAAAAAAAAATGAGGGTCCTATTTTTTTTTTTTTTTTATAAACTTAGCCGAGTGCAAACACATGTAATACACCTTATCCCATTGAAATAAGGTGTAAAAGTGAATACATATAATCTACTGTATAAGTTGAACAATGCTTCATTGTTAACGAACCAATACCAATCAACACAACAATAATAAAATTAAACAAAAAAAATACTACCCACATGCTGTTTTGGTTTGGTCTTGTGGTTCTTTAACTTTGTTGGTTGGGCATCTAGTCACATAATTGCAGAGTCTAAACTAAACGACCCATGTATTGTTCTGGCGTTCGTACTGGCAATAGTGCTGAAGTCTCAGTGGGCGAGTTCCGTCTCAAACAAGACCGGTTTTTATTACGAGCGTTCTATTTTGTATGACATCATAATGTAAATAGAAACGGGCCATATGGTAATGATATCAGCATCAAAACAAAAATGCGTATTGCCAATATACCAGTAACAAACAAAAAAAGCTTAGCGAATATTTATTTAAATTTGATTTATATTTATAAAAATACTGAAAAAGTAACAGTTACTGGAAAAAAATACGTTGTGAATTCCGATGATTATGACATAAAACACTATATGAGCAAATAATTATCAGAGTCAAATTATAGTCTGACCAGAAAAGTAGAAAAGCTCGCCATATTGCGGAAATTATGTGAACTAACATTTCTATTGCAATTTACGAAACGCAGATAAAAGAAGTATGTGGCGGCCCCATTAGAGGTTTTTTATTTTTCTGCTCAGGGTATAATTTAGTTGCAATATAAACTTAAAACGTTCCGTTGGTTTGTGACATCTGCGTATTCGGGTTTTTTATCACGCAATAACTTTGTGATTAAAATAATCAGAACAAAAAATGCGCATGCGGTTCCGGTACTTACCGAAAAAAAATACGTATGGTGTTCTTTATTAGAACAATCACTTGCTGTTTTTTTTAGGGACTGATTTAAAAACGCAACCTGCTACATTCAACCAATGAAACTGGAGTTTTGTAGAATCATCGCAGCTTCCCTCTTCCCTTTCCTTCGGGTTCATCAGAACCTACTTTTTACTTTTAATAATTACTAGCTTTTGCCAGTGACTTCGTAGGCGTAGAATTCGTATTTTTTGTCTTCTTTTATTTTTGTCATCCCACGGGAACCGTTAATTTTTCCAGGATAAAATTTGGCCCATGTTACAAACATACACAAATACAAATCTTTCCTCTTTATAATATTACCTACATATTATCTTTAACTCCAAGCCAGCTAAACTTGTTTTTGTGTTTATACTGAGTTCGGGTTCTCGGAAACGGCTTTAACGATTCTGATGAAAGTAACAGGATATTAGTATTACGGGGGCGAATTTGTCAAAATAATCAGTTTTCGTAATCTTCGGGAAAACTTGGGATTTGCCCAGGGGCCTGTTTTTCAAACTGACTGGAATAATAAAGTTAGTTTACTCAAAATAATTTCTACAAGTCTACAGGGCCCATTTCTCAAAGCGTATTACTCTAATAATAATAGTTTTTCGTCTCGTAAATGAAACTAAAAAAATGAGACAAAACTTTAAAACGAATACCTACTTTTTGAGAAACGGGCCCTTGGTGAATATACCGCATGGACATTATATTATTATTATTACTCTACTGAGTTTCGGGAAATGGGCCCCAGGTATTACAGATACTTTCGATTTCATTAGTTTTGTATTTGATGGAGTATTTTTGAATAAATCGAGTTTAATAAAAGACCTGGTCTGATTTTACGCAGCTAATAACATTCCCACATTTTAACTCTGTAAGTTATTCAATAAAAAAACTTGTGATAAGGAACTACGCATTCTCTGCATGTGATTCGACGTCGAAAGCAAAAATAAGGCTGTAAAAACCCGTCAGGTGCGAGCAGGACTGACGGGTTCCGTGCCACCGCCAGAGGTATTATCACATTCCAATTCGAATTCAGTTTTGAATCGAATCAGCGCGAGCCCAACTTACACTTGAGCATTTTTAGTATTTGTTGTTTTCCTTGAGGTTTGAAATACATATAGTTAATCAATCAAACAATATTTGACGCTTGTATGTTTTACCGTTTTTATGATACACTAAAAATAAAAATATGTTGAATAAAACCGTTTCTTGTACGGGTACCCCCTTAATTATTTCACTTACTTTAACTTTTTATATTTGTTAGTAAATCCGCCGTAATAACAAATATTCAGGAAAAAACCCGCCATCTGGTACGGTTCAAAATTTACATCTGTTTAAAGTTAGGGCGGACGGACAGACCGCGGAGGTAAGTATATACAATCGGTGAGGAATTAGGATACCATTCGGTTTGTATTTCTCTCTCATTCGCTCTCAATAAGAGCGTATCAGAGCGAGTGAGAGACAAGTACAAACCGAATGTTTTTTTAGTGCTCACGGACCCCGATAAAGCTCCATTCGGGCATGGAACCCTAAAAAGTTAACTTTATGACTACGATGATGTAATCTTTTAACGACTGCTAAATTTTGCAAATTAACATCAAACTACGAATTGGGTTTCTACGAATAATCATATCCTAAGCACTTTACTGATCAAAGACGCAATACATGCGAGTATGTTCATTATATTAAGGAAAACACTGTTTGTAAAATAAAACAAAATTCGAAACGAAGGAGTAACGGTTTCAACAAGTAGGTACGGTTAGTTTCAATATGTTATAACGGGTTTGCGAATTGCGAGAGGCCAACACAATGGGTTAGCTCAATAAGCTGGCTCAACAATGCAACATGTGTTTTTCTTTGAAGTCATACCGGTTAGGTTTTTTGTCTTCAAAAAATGTTCAAGTTCAGTCTTACCAATTTTATTTTAGTTTAATAATAAAATATGTAAAATCGGAACCACCTTTAAATAACTCGCAGTTGGTTTTTGTGAACATAATAATATTGCACGTGTACCTATTTGTGATACTATTTCCTAAGCAAAACACTCTGCTGTCTTTCGACAGTACATGTTAAAAATGTTCTTACTCGTTCACGCCTACATCACAAAAAACTAGCCTGGCATTACCCACACAAGCAAATATTATTATGAAATCCTTGCGCATCTATCGTCGATCCAAAAACCCAGTACAAAAACTGCGATGTTTATTTTGAAACAAAACATGGTGAATACAAAAAACATAGATTACAATAATATCTGCATTAGTCGAAGGTCACTGTGAAATACACTAAAGCCCGCTTGCACGCAAATTGTAACTCTAGGTTAACCTTAGGTTAAATTATTCTAGAATTTCAGATTCATATAAGAACTATAAATTTTAACAAATCAAGGTCCGAGTTCACCAGCCGATTTAACAGACGGTTAAGTCTTAATCAGCTGTTAGTCAATATATTTGACAACCATTAAACCGCTAACCGTCCGTTTAATTGTTGGTGAACACTGCACTTAAGGGATTAAACTACGGTTAACATTTACGCGCAAGAGGGCCTAAGTTTACGACACTGGCATCATCGGCATCCACATACAGCGGGATTAAATTAAAAACATCTCTCTTTACCCGTACTAATAGTATATGTACGAGTACCTACGAAACTCAGTCTGGCTGTCTGTCTGTTACACTTTCACGGCTAAACCGCTGAACCAATTTCGATGATAAAAGATAAAAATACGTACGGAGATAGCTTAAACCCAGAGGAAGGACATAATTGTGACCGCAATAAACGACTTCAACGCGGACGGAGCCGCGGGTAACAACCAGTTGTATATTAATTTCGGAACAGTTGGTTTAAAGCTAATAGCCAATTAAAACCAGCCCGTGAGTTTGTAATAATCAAAGTTTTCAATTATTACCGATTTAAACCCAAGCCGATAAAGCGCCATTCGATTTAGAACACGGTTAATGGGATGACGCGGGCAAATATTAATAGCAGACGTAAACCAGCGCTGTGGGGCACTAATCCTACGAGCAGTAGGTACCTAAGACGCAAACCCAGCTTACGTTTCTGTTTTCTATTGAATGCAAATGTATGTTACATACAAGCATATTAACCAACTACAGTAGTTGACATAAGCGGTCCACGCGATCTGTCATCAGCCAACATCGATCCTGTACGCACTAGTTCATATTAATTTTCAAAAATCGCTAACTTATCGTTATGCATGTTGATTAGACCCCCTGGGGTTATATTATACTCGGTAATACCATATTGCTTTTGGCATGTTATTCTATTGTTAACGTTATGATAGCTCTCAATTACTTGTACGACAGTAATGGAGACCAAGTTAATAACAATATATCGCTCATCCAATAGAATAATGACATAATTGCAAAAAATCTGGTTTTGAGATTTTACCGTCATAAGTGTTCTAACGGTCAGGTCTATCGCGTGGAACAATGACATAACATGCATGCTAAAAATGCAATTATGTCATTATTCTATTGGATGAGCGATATACTAATCAAAACAAAATAGGGGGCCCCGCTATGCTTTACATACAAAATAACTGTTTTCGGAGGATTATTATAACGAATCTTAACCTGTACTTTTTGAATTTACTACCATTCGAAAGCTGCAATGTTCAACTTACAAGCTGTGTTTTTTTTTGTCCCTTGTCTTGTTTTTACCGTGCGAGTGGTTTTTTAAATCAATTTTCAAATTTGATACAAAATGAGCAAAATTATGCAACTTTTTTAAAAACCACACGCGCGGTAAAAACAAAACAATTGATTAAAAAAAGAACCAGCTTACAAGTTAACATTTGTTATAATAATCCTTCTCCGAACATAGTTATTTTGTATGCAGAACATATCGTGGCCCCTATTTGGTTTTGATTAGTATAATAACATGTCAATGCCATACGGGGTTACCGAGCAGAATAGAGCCCCTGTAATACGTTGGTAAAGTCATTTGAACTGAACAGTAATTAAACTATAAATAGGTAGAGGTTAAATGTTTCAAGACCGATTTACACTGAACAAGACTCCGCCTGTGATTCCTGCAATCTCGGTACTACACACACGGCGTCTGTACATTGACCACGTTTATAAAAATCCTGGTACTCAGGTCGCCATTACAAAAAATACTAAAATCTATATCCGAAACCAGCTAATTTTCTATTTAAAATGATCTTGTTAAGAGAACCAATGAAGTGATAGTTTTATTTTTAAGTTCGCATAATGAATTGGTCCTCTGTCCCCTATCCACGGGGATAGAGGACACGTAACTGTACCAAAAACTACATATTTAATATTTTCTAAACCGTTTTTTAAATCTAGAAATTGTTCGGTAATAACTTATTTACACCTAATGGTTATACATCTCTGTCCCTTTCTCTCAACCTTAACTGAACTGCTTTAGTATGTCATGGTAACCCCCTGTTCAGCAATAAAATATATATAGACCTATATAGATTATAAACACATGCGTTTAACATTTCAGCCTTCAGAAAAAAACAGTAGTTCCCTAGATTGGCTAAGGAATCCTAAATAGGATAAGATGTGATGGATGTGTGTTCCTTGTCTGTTTTTTTGTTCCTCATGCAAAAAGTATTGGACTGATTTTAATGGAACTTAACCTTGCATTGAAGATTAACAAGATATAAAAAAAACATCTACGCCGAGAGCCGGAGATGTACAGTCAAGTGCATAAATAGGTATCGAAAGAATCTACTCTCATAAATATGTTACGAAATCCTTATAACACTGGAATAAGGGGACATATCTAGGACACATTTTTGAAATGTTGCGCTGCAGCGCGCTGCCTCATATTCTGACACTTGACTGTACGGAGTCTAAATTAAGACACTGACCTGATTAAAGGTGGGCTGTAATTCGAAACAGTTGCGGAATAGGTTGGCCCTAGCGAATATGTAAAGTCCGAGCCGCGCACGCGACGCTGCCACTATAAGCCGACGAAGGTCCCGGACGTGGCCCACAGCTTTTGTTCGCACCAACGACACCAACGCGATGTCATTCTGCTGCCCCTGGTACTTGTCCACCGTCGTCACCTGGAAAAATACGATGCAGTCATCATCACAGTACTGCACTCCTAGCTTCTAAAAAGCGCTCGGCTGGCTATCGCTATCACACTTGCACGCGACACTGATAGTATATTTGCCACTCGTATTTCACAGAAAAACGAAAATTGCCGATGACTATTAATAAACTGGTGGTACAGTACCAGCAATAATATATTATCCAACACTGTGCTTATAAATATCTGAAACGCTCTTATGCCTCCAGTAATAAGCAACGCTCGGCAGGGGAGAGCTGTTTTCAGAGTTTGCATAACATGGACATACTTTGTCATTCAATGGTAGATATGGTGTAATTTAATATAATAATTAATGAAATTATTTTAATTAGGCTGTCTTTCTGCTACGATGTACGTCGCCATCAAAACAAATGAATTTTATAGCAAACTTTTTTAGAAAACCTCATTAAATAATATGTTTTTCCATATGCTAATGTGAAAGTTAATTAAGTTATATGATATGATATCCTCTTTAGGTAGGCAATAAATCTGTTTAAGGACGCCATATTCAACTGAGTGAAATAACATGACAACGTCATTATTCTATTATACAGTTGTGTTATTTTGTAAGCAGCCCCGTCCATCGTTTTGTTATTAATGTATTGTCATTTTAGGTTAATTTTAATTAATAAGCTTTTATTTTCTTTTAATATTACTTTTTAAGGTGTATCTATATGAATATCTACACTTGACATTAATGACGTAAAAATGTCTCACCCCTGCCGAGCTCTGGTAATAAGGACGTGTCAGATATATTTGAGTCGAATGTTGGATCATATCTTATTGCTGGTGACTGTACTGTAAAAATATGGTCTTTTTTCCTAACATCTTTTAGTTGATGTTAAAGTTCAGTGGTTTTATTTTTTGCTTCTGGCTCACGATAATTAATTTTATGGATGTCACTTTTAAACAAGAAGTATAATTGAATGTCGTGTATGATGTTTTTGTAAACTCGCAAGATTATTTGATCATACGAGTATACCTTGGCAGAGGGAAACGTCTTCGTTCGTCATAGGCAGAGGGCCCTGCCAAGATGCACTCCGCTAACTAGCGTTTCTATTCGATTCGTTTTGAATCCAGTCGCGTCACTGGTAGATGACGTGATACGAAAAGTCACGTGATCTACCAGTGACGCGATTGGTTTAGAACGAATCGAATAGAAACGTTAGTTAGCGTAATGCTTCTTGGTAAGGGCCTCAGGTATTGATATAAGCTAGAAATGTATCGTGTTAAAAATCCTCGGCATGCGTTTCAGCTGGTATTAGAACTTGACCTGTGCACTGCCGTGCCGTTTTTACACAAAATGGCCTTTCAATGTTAGACATGGTCTCCTAATCGTTATTTTTATAACGAGTATATCATGTCGTCATCCTAGTAGCATATCTACAGAACAAACAAAAATCTAATGATATTTACACTCATTTATTAACATACAATTAATCAACGTACATTAAATGTTATAGGTTTGGGCGAATAAGTTTACTCTATTATCAAAGGAACGAATTTTATAGCTATAAAAAGTAGTACAGTTATAGAACCCTATGTCGTAACATGACACGGTTCGCCTCGCTGGAAGTGTAGTGACTAGGGAATGCAATTTAACCGGTTATTAACTGTTTTTGTATGAAAATAACCGGTTAAAACCAGTTATAACCGGTTATTTACATTCCCTAGTAGTGACCCGGTTTGATTCCCGTTAACCAAGGGCGAATATGTGATGACCGCGACTTGATTCTGAGTCTTAAATCAATTTGGGACAAGGTCGACTTGTGCGAGGTTAACCCCTGATATACAGGATGTATTGCAAGTCGTGTGCCAAATGAATATGGTGGGTAGCTAAGGTCACTTGCAACACGTTTTGGGCCAATTAATACTCATCCTACCCAGGGTGTTTTTTTTTTTTTTTTTTTGAAAAAATCTCGGAATCTTCCAAAAGTTAACCATTTCGTTCACCTATCTTTTTTTTTAAATGTGACAGCACAAAAGTACTTATAGTTTTTTCATCTTTAATGTTTGCGCGTTCGAATGAAATGTTATTTTTATTTATTTATTTATTTATTTATTTATTTCAAGGGAAACAAACAGCAGTAATTTTACAAATAGACAAAAAATACAAGTTAATACACTAGCCAAAACAGTTTCCACTTATAGCTAACGAATTTGCTCTAGTTAGACAATTAATAATAACAATAACATTGCATACCTATATTACCTATGAGGATAGGCAACGTAAAAGTGTACTTGTTATAACTATAATTTTATTATGGACTCAAATAATAATAAATAATATATATATATATATATATTATATCTAATGAACGCTTACATTAACAATTTTGATAAATAGTGTAATATAGTTTCCTATACAATTAATCCATTATTAATAACTTACTTATTATCACTTCACTTACATACTACTTATGTTTATTTAAAATTATGAATTATTGTTCTGTTGATATTCTAGATGTTCTTTTCTTATTGCAGAAACAAACTGACTGAGACGATTGTTGAAAATATCGATATTAGAGTATTTCTTGTTATAATTTGTACACACCCTCGCTATATATGTATTTCTTGCATATTTTGTACGGTAAGATGGAACAGCGAACAAATTGGTGGAACGAGTTCTAAAGCTCGGACAGCGGAAAGATAATTTCCTAAGAAGATTAGGGGAGTCAATGGTGTTGTGCAGTAACTTATGTAAGAACGAGAGATCTTTGATTTCCCTACGCAATTGCAGACTTTCAACACTGTTACCTGTAAATGATTTAAATTTATATTGCATTCGTTTGATAAATTTATTCTGAATATTTTCTATAGTTTTACAGTGTATCGCATAATAAGGACTCCAAACAGTGGAAGCATATTCTAGATGGGAACGGACGTAGGAATTATATAGTAAAATTAAAGTATTAGGGTTTCTAAAATCTTTGCCTTGCCGAAAAATGAACCCAAGCACATTCTATAAGCTTTAGAGGTAACTTTACTAATGTGAGATGTCAGATGTACCTCACTGTCGATGAGAATCCCTAAATCCTTAACCTCAGCAACACGCTTCACAATCTGGTTGTTAATATAGTAGTCATTAGTTATTGGTAAACGTTTCCTTGAAAAAGAGATGGTACAGCATTTTTCTACATTGAGGTGCAGATTATTTTGGGTACAGTATAAACCTAGTCTGTTTAGATCAGATTGCAATTTACAACAATCCTCTTGGCTTTTAATGAGTGTAAAAATTTTGGTGTCGTCAGCATATAACAAAATATTAGAATTAAGAAAACAATTAATAATGTCGTTGATAAATATATTAAATAAAAGAGGGCCCAAATGAGATCCCTGTGGCACGCCAGATGTAATAGGAACAAAACTAGATGTATATCCCTTAACAGAAACCGCTTGCGTTCTTTCACGTAAGTATGACGTAACCCATCTCAACAGGTCACCATGTATCCCAAATGTCCCCAACTTACTAACTAGTATACTATGTGAAATTTTGTCGAAAGCCTTGGAAAAGTCTGTATAAACTGCGTCAACCTGAAATCCCCTATCCATTGCACTAAAAACATAATCTAATAATTCACAAAGGTTAGAATCTATGGAACGCTTGTTAATAAAACCGTGTTGCTGGGTGATTAATAATGGCCTAATAACGGGATATAAAGAATCGTAAATAATCTTTTCAAATGTTTTAGGTATCGTAGAGATCTTTGATATTCCTCGATAATTTTCAACATTATGTTTATCACCACTTTTAAAAATCGGGACTACGAGGGAACGTTTCCAGGATTTAGGCATAATACCGGAAGATAAAGAAATATTAAATAATATGCAAATTGGTAAAGCCAAGGTTTCACTACACCGTTTCAAAAAAATCGGGTGGATACGATCGGGCCCAGATCCTTTCGATTCATTCAGTGTCTTAAGATATTTGGCAACTAAAGATGGTGTAATGTTAACGCTCCCGATGACATTGTTTGCAAAACAGTTACCCGGTACCAATTGAATATCCGCATTTGGAGGCAAAATATCATCAGGTTCAAAAACTGACTGAAAGAAGCTATTAAAAAGGTTAGCCATATTTTGTCCATTTGAAGCTTTTTTGTCGCTTAAAAAGATTGTATCAGGTAAACCACTATTTTTCGTTTTTGATTTAATAAATGACCAGAAGGATCTTGAATTAATTCGAATATTATTCTCGGCTCGTGCAATGTAAAGGTTATAACACGAATTTTCTTTTTTTTTAATTGTGGCACGTACAGTCGAGAACATATTGTAGTCAGATATCCGTCCATACATTTTCCATCTTTTGTGGATACGAGTTTTTTTCTTTATTAATTTTATTAAAGAACGAGAGTACCACGCGGGAAATTTATTATCACTGCTACCACTTTGTTTTGAAGGAATATACTCATTAATTATACTATTTATTATTTTATAAAAATTATCAGCCGCAACATCGATATAGTCTGTTGCTAATTGTGATTCCCAATCAACCTGCTCCAGTTCTGAGTTTATTAAGTCGTAGTCAGCTGCGAAGAAACGACGGATTAATCTCGGGGATGGATGTAAATGATGCTCAGTCAAACCAATTTCAGTCGATATACAAAAGACTGGGTGATGAGGATCGATAGGGACTAAAGGGTTAACATTAGTCAAATTACAATGCAAATTAGACAGTACTAAATCTAATTGTCGGTTATTTTTATTAGGAATATTATTGTATTGCTTCCAATTAGTGAACTGTATAAACGCTGATAATTGGGTAGTGAGTGCAGTAAAGAACGGGTTGTCTAGCTTGAAACTTTGTGAGTTGTCATCGGCTGGTATCCAAATGGCTTCCCCAATATTAAAATCACCCAAAACAAGAAAATCGTCATTAGGAAAATCTATATTTAAATCTGTCAAAAACTCATAAAATGTTGCTTGAGAGTCGTCCTGATGTTTATTTTGAGGGAAATAGCAGGTAAATAATCTAAATTTTCGACCCCGCGACAGAGGTATGTCGACGCACGTGATGTCCGCGCCCGGCAGCTCCGCGACCGGGCGCGAGTGGCGCGTGTCCACTCCGATCCCGCGGCGCACAGCTATGAGAGTTCCGCCTCCTCTAGTTACCTCCATTCTCTCATAGTTACGATCGGTTCTGAACACATTATAGCGCGCGTCGAATAGTTCAGAGTCGCAGATGCCGTCCAATAACCAAGTTTCTGTTATGCAAACAATGTCATAGTCATAAATTAGGACGTTACGAAAGAAATCACTAGTTTTAGTGCGCAAACCACGTGCATTCTGATAATAAATACTAAGTAACATTGAAATGGTTATGGGTATTGATAATAGTTATGTATACTGACAAAATAAGAATAAGTCCTGTCCGCATCTTAAAAAAGTATTGCGATAAGATAGAACTCTTGAAAAAAATAAAGTTTATATCTGTTTTGTTAAAGAAGTAGTATAGAACAGCGTGACACTTGAAAATTATAAGAAAATTATGATAAAATGCTTTTTTGAATCTGCAATAAAGTAATAAGTCAACAGGATTAGTACAAATACAAATTATGTAAAAGGAAAGATACAGTGATAATGAATCTATTCTAGTACTTATGTGATTTTGTTTAAACATTTCTCCGATGTTATATAAAGAATAGGTGATGTGTCCGTTTTTCGAACTTTCACAGTACAATTTCGAACCCAACAATACTTATACTGATGTTGGGCTTTCCTAATTTGTGCCTCTCTTAGAAGATGCTTGTTATAAGCTGAGAGGTGATCATTAACATGTATTCGGTTTTCATTATTAGGAAAACCCAAATCAGACGCCTTTAGGGTCTTTAATTTGCGTAGAGACGACATAAAATCATCCTTCTTATAGCGTGCTAGGAATTTCACGATGATAGGCTTCGGCTTCTTGCTGTCCCTGTCGTTTTTGACAGCGACGCGGGTAACGAAGTCAATGTCAGAACCGATATTGAGAGAATATCCACTTAATCCCGCCAACGAGTTCAAAACACTAAATAGGTTCTCTCCATTCGTTTCTGGGACTCCGTTTATCTGAATATTCGATCGCCGTACCCACTGATCGTTACGTCTCTGATCCGCCATTATGTCATTTACCATCATTTTTACTTCACTCAATTCAGTCTTGCACTGCTCCAGAGCGTCAACTCGAGACTCGATTACGGTAACACGATTCACCATTTCGTCTAGACTCGAACTAAGGTTTGTCTTCATCTCGTTAATATCCGACCTAACTTGATTGACATCAGCTCTTATCGCCTGGATGGATAAAAACTGGTTTTGAAGTTCTGAGACTCTGGATAAAATGGTGTTAAGTATCTCACCATGATCCGCAGGCCTTAACGAGCTGTCGTTAGATGTAGATGGTCGGTATACGTTCGGCGGTGTCGTCAATACCTCACTGCCATCCGCAGCCCCCACCGGCCTTGACTCGTTCAAAGCGCCATCACAGGACATAGCCGAGTCGTCCATGATCACCGCGGTTGTATTGAGTTGAACCGGTGTTACGTCATTTCTCCTGCGACGACTATTCACTGATGAGCAAAATGAGCATAGCCATGTGTCATTAAGCCTAGAGATGTTCTCCGTGTACTGCTCTAAAGTTATATGCAAGCAGTGGTAATGATAGACTCCCACACAACCCGAGCATTTCAACACCGTGGCGGGATCTATGATTTGATTACAAGCACTGCACAACATTTTTCAAACTAGCCGTGATAAATGTCGCTCTTAAGGTCACAATAATAAAGTTCAAACTCAGACGAAGTACCCACACTGAATCTGTACCGCAATTTCGAGCGCAGAGTTCCACTGCACCGTGGCTCAGTGGTCAAATGGCCGGCTGCAAAGCGATGATCGCTGCGGGGCCGCGAGTTCGAACCCAGCCGAAAAACGCAAAAAGATTAAATTTCAAGGTTTGAACTCACGATACGTCACTAGCACTGCACACGCGTTTGAGTGAAAGGTCCGACACAAACCAATATGGCCGACGGGTCAAGTCCAAATATTCCCAAGATAGACAAGGAGGTACCGATAAATCCACAAACGGCCACTTCCAAAAATTTTAAAACGCAAAAATACACAAAATTACAATCTGACAAACAACTAAACACACGTCCACTTCGAGCAACAGATGGGCGCAAAAAAAAAATATTCATATTTATAGTAAACAAATAAAAAAATATTAGCCAACAAAGTGTGAAGGACAGAAAAATAAAATCTTCACGGTCAACTTTACGGCACCATTAAAAAAAAAGTAGAAGCTCCTCAGATCTTCCAACATCATAAAAACTTCTCCAGTTCCTGACAATTCTTACGGTATACCACATGTCTAGAATCACGTTCAGTTTTTCGTCAAAATATGGTTTCAATCTAAAATTGTGGTTTTATTCGGTCAGTAGATCCAGCCAGTTAAATGGGCTAAATGCACAATACAAAACGCAATATGGTTAAAAATCATCTTTATTTTAATAATTACTTCAAATTTTGTTCAAATTGTCTTCCTCCACAATTGATACATTCGCGACACCTTTTTCGTATTTCTACAGTAGTTGTTGTACGAAGTGTCATTTCTTGCCGCATTATTGCGAACGCGTCATTAATTTTTGCGATCAGATGCTCTCTGCTCTCTACCCGTGTTGCGTACACTAGCTCTTTGGCCCTTCCCCAGACGTAAAAGTCAAAGACACTTCGTACAACAACTGTCGAATACGAAAAAGGTGTCGCGAATGTATCAATTGTGGAGGAAGACAATAAGAACAAAATTTGAAGTAATTATTAAAATAAAGATGATTTTTAACCAAATTGCGTTTTGTATTGTGCATTTAGCCCATTTAACTGGCTGGATCTACTGACCGAATAAAACCACAATTTTAGATTGAAACCATATTTTGACGAAAAACTGAACGTGATTCTAGACATGTGGTATACCGTAAGAATCGTCAGGAACTGGAGAAGTTTTTATGATGTTGGAAGATCTGAGGAGCTTCTACTTTTTTTTTAATTGTGCCGTAAAGTTGACCGTGACGATTTTTTATTTTCTGTCCTTCACACTTTGTTGGCTAATATTTTTTTATTTGTTTACTATATGAGTAAAAATTACATTTCATTAGAATGCGCAAACATTAAAGATAAAAAAACTACAAATACTTTTGTGCTGTCACATTATAAAAAAAAGATAGGTGAACAAAATGGTTAACTTTTGGAAGATTCCGAGATTTTTTCAAAAAAAATATTAAAAAAACACCGTGGGTAGGATAAGTGTTAATTGGCCCAAAACGTGTTGCAAGTGACCTTAGCTACCCACCCTATTCATTTGGCACACGACTTGCAATACACCCTGTATTTTCATTTACTATAATTAAATGGTTTTAATTTTAACCTATCGCATGTCGTTAACGGGTAAGGTCCAAAATGTTGGGCATGCTAACTAACTCCATTAAATTTTCTATGATTTTTTCCGTTGTGACCCGAAAATTAGCCATACGATTGTAGGGATACTTTTCGTCGCACAACGGAACTTTTTTGCGCCTTCGTTGTTAGTATGGTTAACTAAGCTTAACTATGGTCCAGCTTTCTGGTCCTCACCCCAACCTTTAATTTGTCCGAAAATTCATAACTTCTCAAAATAATTAACCCATTTTCAGGCCTTGCTAAAGTAGGGATACACGCAAGAGATGGAATAGAGCCACGAATTCGTAACTTCCTGAAGGATACTGATTCATGAAGTCATATTTCAGGAAAGTTCAATTAAATTTGTGTCATAAAATGTAGGTAGTTAAGTTAAATTTTGAGGGACATGAATGTGGTCGATGAAATGTACTATGCCTGGAAAAAGGTTAAAGTGAATACTGCCCTTCTACGGAGAAAACGCACAAGCGCAATTAATTCATATAAGCATATTAAACTCTCAAAGGTTTATAAACCATAAGATTGGAAGTGCAAAACAATTCATATAATAGGTGAACCTTATTTCCGTAGGAGTGCAGAATATACCTACCTGCATAACCTGTAGATTAGGTTAGGTTTGTTTCATAACAAAACAGGAAAGTTAAATGGTCCAGAAAAAAAGTATTTTCTAACTTGTGAGAATCCAGTCTAACAAAACTATTGGTAACTGAAATTTGCCCTTGTGATATGATTCGGTTTTATTTATGTCTTACTTACACTAATTTATTAGTGTGTGCTTGGATCTAATAATAATTTATTAGTTTAAAGTGACACATTCCCTGTCTACGTGTATACCTGCACGCTTTTATCTTTTATCGCGTGATTCGCCTTTCCATGAGGTAATTGAGGTTAAATGATTGCTAATTCGTGTTAAAGTAAACAAAACTTTCACCTATATGGTGAAGTAACCGTAATTTATTGAAGCGATAACTGATTACGGCGGAACGTCTAGAAATCCACCTAAGTCGGTCAGGATTGACAAAGACTTTATTAATGTGTAAAACTGTTATTACCGCAAGACTGCGGCCAGCATAACCTAAATTTGCTCCTTTTCTGCAGTTAATTCTTCGTAAGTACTTTAACGATCGTGTCCTGCTCCTGTACCTATACGCTTGCTTTAAGTAAAGTGGCCCTTATTGCAGCGTTTTACAACACTAGTGTCTTGTACATTACGTTCCTCTTTAATTTCAACAAAGAGTCTGGAAAACAGTTACCTTTTTGAAAATAAATAAACTGTCAAAGGTTAAATATTTTTTGAAAAAACCTAGTCATTTAGTTTTAAAATATACTGTATAAAGCATTAGTGCAGCAAATGACTTATAAAGCATATGAAACAATAAGTTTTTACTATATTTTACTCCAACATGTTGAAAAACGTTGAATGAAACTCGTAGGATTGGTCATTTATTTACACGCTCGGCTCCATTACGCCCTCGCCTCACTCGTATAATAATGTAGCATTTCATCTATCTTTCCTACCTTATGTGGTCTGCCGATGAGAGGGTTGTCGGCGCAGCGCTTGTCGATGACGTCACGGATGAGGTGCTTCTGCCCGTTGTAGGTGGTGAGGATGGAGACGCGTTCCGCCGGCCAGCCGACCAGCCGCATGTACATGAACACGGCCACCACGTACTCCGCCTCGGCGAGGTTCTGGGGACAAGAGGGTTTTAGAGGTTCTACGGGGTTATACAACTACCTTGACAATAGTAAAATAGCAGTAAATTTTAACTCATGGCATGGCAAGTCCTCGCGGAGATGCGCACCAAGGAATTACCTAAATCATAGTAAAATAAATCCTCTCGATGGCACAACGTCAGATGTTAGAAAAGTCGTTGATGTCTAAAGCTTACTATAGGGTCGAAGACTATCTAACAGATAAAAATGCTTGGCCAACACCTAAATAATTTAATAATAACTTAGTCATAAAAATGTAGGAGAATGTATCGAAACTTTTATGCATGTTGTCTTGCACCGTCACAGGTAAGTATAACTTGTATACTTTCTATATTTTTTTTTTATATTACTTTTGCTTATTAGTTTTGTGACAATTCTGAGTTTTGACACATTTTTCTGTTCAACTACGCATGAATATATAAAATGTTGGTGTTATGTGAGATTCATTGTTTTATATAATGCTAGGTTAAGTTTATTATTGTATAATATCATTAGCAATATTTAAAAAACGACTTACTGTTGAGTTTCTTGCGGCGTTTCTTCTCAGCAGCGGTCTCTTACGAAGCGCTGGTAGATTTTTGACGTGTAAAAGTGCCCGTGCGGCCTACTTAATGAATAAACATCTTTTATCTTTTTTCTTTTTTTTAAAGAGCGGTTTCTGCAGTAGGTACTATTATATTATTATTCTGTGGTTCCGCTCAATTTGGCGGTGTTGTGCAAACTAATTACCTGATAGAAGTAAGGGCTGGGCTCGGTCTCGCCGGCGCCGTTGAAGTCCTCAACATTAACGAGCTGGAAGTCATGGCGCAGGCCGGCGTTCGCGGCGCGGTACTCCGGCAGCCGAGTGACGTGCGCCAGGTCGCCCAGAGCGCGGTACCGCCACCGGTATAGATTGCAGATGCTGCAACACAAAACTCTCATCATTAACTTTGCCCTTATCCCAATTATTGTTGCAGATACAGCGGCACGATACAACTTTCATTATCATCCCCTTGACCTTATCCCAATCATTGATGCAGATGCAACACAATAAAACTATCACCATCATTCTCTTACCCTTAAGTATATCAATGATTGTTTGTGAAGGTGCAGCAACACAATACAATTCTAATTATCGTCCTCTTGCCCTTATCATTGTTGCAAATGCAATGAAATATAATTTTATTCCACTCACGTCTATCAGTCAGTCATCATATCAGAATTCACTTCCTTCTTCCTCACATATTTTTTAACACAGTTCATACCATCTTTTTTTTTGGGATTCCTTCTCATATCTTGCTGGCCCTCAACATCCATACTTAAAGCACTACTCCTATTATGAGTTTAATTTCTCGTCACGACGGCACCATCCATTTTTTCTATCACTGACGATGCTTTCAAACTTCCTAAAACCTAACTAGTGGATGTCCTTTCTGTTACACAATACAATTTTATAGATAAAAAATTGGAGCGGTTCGACCAATGATTACGGGCAAACGGTGCTTCTGTAACATTGTGTAAAAGTAAGCCGTAGTAACTTAGTCGTGCTGCAATCAATGATAAAAATAAACCTAAACAGCCATGGTACTGTGGTTTGAAGGCACGGCTCAAGGATCAAACCGGTTTAAAGGTTGCCGCTCACATATAAGATCAATATCTCTTTACCGCAAGGGCATTCAGGGCGTCATATCGAATTCTCCATCCATTGTATATGCCCGCACCTCAGCAGTCACGCCTTTACAATTTTATAGGTCTTTCACGCGTGGTTACTCTGAATTTTCTGGTTCATCGAACAGAATTCATACAAGCAATAATGCCTACAATACATATCATCTATAATCGGCATTCAATCGTCGTGATCACATTCACGAACTTCTTATTGAGCGTAAACCATTTTTGTACTGCTAAGTGAACCCAATGCCTATAATGCAGACAGTATTGTAATAATTTTATTGATTTATTTTGAAGCGAGGCGATGCTGAACTTTTAAAGGGTCTGGCCGGTCTGCTATAGTAAAATCGCCCCTTGCTAAATTTGAAAACTGAATATGCACGTTTATTTGCCTTATTGTCAAATATAATTTTACTGAATATTAAGCCTTAAATACTTACGATTGGCGAAATATAAAAAAAAAAAAAAGTTTTTAATTTATATTGGCCAAACTACCTTATCGATTGACACGTCCTTCGAATATTTTATACATGTATTTAAGATACATTTATAAAAAAAAAATTAAAGTCCTAGTTTTTTTTGAAGTCAACATTTTTGTCACACCCAAATAGCTTATTTCCACTTTGTTGAACCAAACTAATACTTTTGAAAAAAATATATGTAATGGAATATTAAATTGTGTATATTTTATCAAAATATCGTAGGTGTCGCTAACTTGCAAGTAAAAAAAAAAAAAAAGAAAAAACTAAAACAGACAAAAATGTTGACTTCAAAAAAAGCTAGAACTTTAATTTTTTTTTTATAAATGTATCTTAAATACATGTATAAAATATTCGAAGGACGTAACGTGTCAATCGATAAAGTAGTTTGGCCAATATAAATTAAACACTTTTTTTTTTTTTTTTTATATTTCGCCAATCGTAAGTATTTAAGGCTTAATATTCAGTAAAATTATATTTAACAATAAGGCAAATAAACGTGCATATTCAGTTTTCATATTTAGCCAGGGGCGATTTTACTATAGCAGACCGGCCAGACCCTTTGTGAGCACAATCTTTACTCGCAGCTGCGTCACTATCGTAGGGATTCCCAAAGGAAAAATAAAATTTTCTCAAAAATTACCGGAAAAGTTGACATTACTAACTCCATAATGAGACGCGAATTATATAGTTTACAGACAGTTCCATTACATTGCGTGCTCGTACGATTTTTGAGAAAAGCACTATATATGCCTCGGCAGGAAGGCCATTGCGGGCCTCGTATTTTTAAACGGACTCGCCAGCTCGTCCGTTTAAACCGTTTAGTACGCGGCCCGCAATTGCCTGCTTCACTGCCTAGGCAATAATGTACTATTATGTGTGTGTTTTATTTTGGCAAGCCACACAACAGACTTTAATGAACAGAATCTTTCTTAAAGTCTTTTACTTTGCGACGCGTCTGACCAAAGATTAAAACCATATTATAACGTCTCTGTCGGACTTGGTATAAAGAGTTCACTAACGTCCTTACGAACAATAAAAATAACTGGTAAAGTAAACAAAAAACCGTTTCTTGTAATGAGCACCCCTTTACTATATTTTTTTTATTTTGTTACAAAATCGCCAGATTAACACATATTCTGTAAAAATCTCAGCTAGGGTGACGGCACCAATGATGGACACTTTTAGCTGACAGGCACCAGTAATGGACACTTCAGTCTTAAATCAAATTTCATACGGTCCTAAATTGATTGTTGCAAAACAAATGAATAACCCTTATCTTCTGTAAAATAAGAATCAAGTGTCCATTATTGGTGCCTTGTCCATTACTGGTTCCGTCACCCTACATACGATGAAGCTGTTTAAATGAAGGATAGACGTATGGACGCGGACGGACGGACAACGCAGGCTTATTAATAGGGTTCCATTTGGCAGCCTTTAGGTACGGCACCCTATAAAGATGAATGAAAAACGAATGTGTTTGTGGTCCTTTCTCTGCGTGCTTTTAGCAGATCACTATTACTATCAAAGTGGAGTTATTTTTATGTACCCAAAGAGAGCCCGATGGGACTTTAAATAATATGCCTACGCTGTCCGACCGTCCGTCCGTAAGTCATAACTTTAAAGAGCTGCATCTTTTGAACCGTTATAGATAGCGGTTCAATTTTTTTCAGAACATGTGTTATTACAGCGGATTTACTAACATTTTCCCCGTTTTTAACGAATTTGAAGCGCTGTCAATTGACAACATAGGGCTACTATTGTGGCAGACGCGGTCCTTAATGTTTCTGATGATACAAATATCGCTATCAATAATGTCTGTCACATGAACTAATCAGCACCAGCTCGCACACTACAAGCGTGACATAATTAAGATTATGACTATAAGTTTTGGCTCAACATTCACTTAGTATGTATGACTGCGTAATATTGCGCCTACTATTAAAAAGCAATTCACCTACTTATTTAGTTCATGCCAATTATCAAAGTACCGGGAGTCATAGCCATTTACACGTTTACATTACGTACATGTCTAAAATTACACTTTATACTTGTACCTAGGTAGATCGCGTCGGGACCACGTAAGCGATATTCGCACTGCTAGATCAAAACAGTAGTAACTCAAAATACAACTGTATTTTCAAATCAACTTTAATACAACGTCTGTGAGCTTGAAACAAAACTAACAAGGATTTTGAGTTGATACTGTTATGATCTAGCAGTGTAAATTATATTTCGTCCCTTTACTATCTCAACCTCGTATCTGATCGAATAGTTAAATAGGAAAGTAGTATTTATTCTTTAAGGAACATGAGTGTTTTTCCTATATAACCATTCGATCAGATACGAGGTTGAGAAAATAAAGTGACGATTTGTAAATTACCTCACCTGAACAAATTCCGTTCTAAATCTAACTTCAACGAAACGTGCAAATATTTAGGGCACGGGCACAAAAAAATTAACGATTAAGTAAGATTTAAGAGGATTGTGAAGCGCCGCTAAAATCGCGTAGCTGTCAAAAAAATCCTTACAAATTTTGCTCCGGCCTTTATCGTTTCTCACCCCCTAAATAAAGACCGATTTTCATAATTTTTGAATATGTTATAGTTATTATAAAGAACTAGGTCCGCAGGTAGAATAGAGGCCCAGCTTTATTGTTTTAGGAACAAAAGCGATCTATGTGTAGTGCCTACGTGTCTACCGACACGGAGTTACACTGACCTTTCCTTACTAAACATTGACAGAGCGGAAAAAGCGTCCTTGACCAAGTCTGGGTAGCTTTGTTCAAAGTCAGGGCAATGCTTCTACATCCATACTAATCCACACTAATATTATAAATGAAGCGATGACCGATGAGGTACGAAGCCGGTGGACGGATGGAGCGAAGATAGTAAAGTAGGGGTTCCATTGCGATCGGAGCGGGCCCCGTACGGAATCTGTTTTGCATACATCGGTGACTTCTAAAGGTATGCTCGACGTGGTGGAAACACTTAAAGTCACCGATGTATGCTAAACAGATTCCGTACGGGGCCCGCTCCACTCACAATGGAAACCTTCCACATATTACACACATAGACACTAGAAACTCGTTACCGTATCCATTCGGTTACACTTTACGTCACGGGCCTCACGGCTCACTAATTAGTAACCCGGCTTAACATACAAGATAAGTCAAAAAAATAGGTCAACTAAAGTTCAAACGAATAACGTGCTATTGTATGTGCTGTCATATTACTACAGAAGGCGACTAAGTGCAATGTTGTAGTCGAAGCATTCTATACTCTATCTGTTTCCACATTCAATTTAAAATGTTTATTCTATTGCTATGCAGTTAGCCGCCTTCTTTGGTATAAGGGCAGTGTAGAATGTTCAACAGTAACCCATTCATACACGAACAAACGTTTTCCTGTCCTTTCAATAATCGTAAGTGAAGCAAGGAAGTGGGGTTTTAGTCATGAGTCATGAAACTCATGAATGAACTGTTTCATCAATAGGTACTAAGCTTATAAATATTTATTGTGCGGGAAGACAAACAATTACGTAACATGGTGACACTACATTTATTTATGATGTAATCAAAATAAAAAAATATTACAAGTCGCTAAATAAAAGTAAAATTCATAAATATCCAGAATAGACAAAATTATCACCATACCACGAAAACATATTAAGAGCAATAATAGTAGTTTGTGAAATTGTTGCATAAAGAGGTTAAGAACCGAGCCACCAGGCGAGGTTTTTAATAGTATCACACGAGTGTTTTAATACCTAGTTATGTGCAGTTTCATACACTACTTTATCTACTCTCATACATTGCGACTAGGGTTTGCAATCCGGATCCATTTTGTATGGAAGATCCGGATAATTTCGGATCCAGATCCGGATCTTCCATACAAAATGGATCCGCATTGCAAACCCTAATTGCGACTCAACCTACTAAATAAAAGGTAAACGTTGGTTTGGACTTACGTGGGGCGCGCGCGTCCCTGCGCGTCAAGCTCAACGTAGGGCACGCCGAGGCGCACCATCCTGGTGAACAAGCTCTGTTCCATGTTGCAGTACTTCTGGAAGGCCATGTTCTTGACCACCGGCGGCAGCTGGTGGTGGTCCCCGATCATGATCCAGCGCTTCAGCCGCGAGCGCCCGTCCTGGGGGTTCTGCAGGAGCAGCGGGATGAACGTCTCGATCTCCAGGATTTGGGCAGACTCCTCCATTAGAATGTTGTCGTATTTAAAACCTAAATGCAATGGTTGCCGTTAGTTGCGATTTTGAGGAAGCTTTGTTACTTAGGTTATATTTTTATTTTTGCCTGTGTTTTTCGTGTATTACTGTAGCTGTTAGTTGGTTATAATTAATGGGCGGACGACGGATGCAATACGGTGACGAAAGCACAAGATGGATAAGACTTTTATTAAATTTCGAGTACTATTTATGTGAGAAAATATATGCAGTGTTTTTTGTTATAAATCAGGTCATATTTTGTACATTAAGAAAGTACTGAATATCACTTTACGAATACGCCTCATACGTTTGCACTAGTTTGCAGCTGTGGAGAGTATTTTCTCCATATAAGTAGATTCTCCATATAAAAGGAATGAAATAAAAAATACTTCAACAATAGAATTCTATAACTTTTTTTCAGTAATGTTCTCTTTTTTTTTAAATCAACTGTAGTCATATCCATATCACGGATATCGCTCGACATAATTTTGACGTAAATGGCATCTGTCGTCCGCCCATTAGACTTATAATATAATAACTAATATCGGGTATAATGACGACCCCAGTTTTTAAACTGATATCTCTTAAACGGCCTAACCGATTTTCATGAAACTTGGCGAAGAACCAAAATGAGGAAAAAAACTTTAAAAATCGTATCCAAATTAGTCCTTTCGTTTTGGAGTTACGACGCCCCAGACAATGATACATATACGCAGACGGCCTTTTTGCGTCAGGGGTTAAAAATAAGATTTTCAGGTGAATGAACATCGCCGTGACGTACCTAATGACTTTACTAATGAATGAAAAATACTATTAAATACATACATACATACCTTCATACCTATAATCCCAGAGTTGAGTAAGGAGACCAACAGAATTACCTACAACTTTAAAAACTTATTGATAATTCTGTGACCACATTTTCCACAATCAGGCTAAGATGATTACCAGCGTATTAGTGACAGGTTGCAAGCCCATCGCCTAACAGTACTACAAGCCTTTATTCCCTTAGTCGCCACTTACGAGTTACGAAATCCACGGGAAGACATAGTGTGGCACTATTTTAACCCGGCAACTATCTTACTATTAAATATATAAGTATTATTCAAACTTAATTACAATGATTATTAAATATAAAAATTTACGGGTAGGGGTCGGGTTGCATAAAGTTTAGTCATATATTTGATGGGCATACAAGGATTCGTCATACTCATCATTGCGCATAACTGTAAATTGTCATACATTTATGCGCATAAAGTTTTTAATCATAATGTTTAAGAACATATTGTGTAACGCGCATAAATTTGATGCGCATAAAATTATTTAACCATACTTTATAATGGTATGGCTTTATAAATAAACTTTTTCCGCTCTTTTATAAAAAAATAACCCTAACCTATCCGCGATCCGAGTTGGTTTTGGCACTAACTTTATATTATATTAATATTTTGACTTAATAAATGTATGCCTTTCTACATTATGATTAAACCAATTATGACTCCGTACAATTATGACAAGGAACAATTATGCCTAGTATAATTTATGCCAAAAAAAAATTATGAGCATCAACTTTATGCGTAAAGTGTTATGACAATCGATATTATGACAATAGTTGTTATGCGACCAGACCGCCACCCAAAATTTACATATAATATGTATTAAAAAAAAACCGCTGTCTGTTCGCTTAGATCTTTTTAACTACTCAACGGATTTTAATGTAGGGATTTATGGGTGGTACGGAAAACTCACATACACCGAAGCGAAGCGAGGGCGGGTCGCTAGTTTAAGATTAAACATTACGTCAATTTGTTCCTCAAAATTCGTTACTTCAATAAGATACAAGTAAATTAAGTAACATTTAGTAAATCTATGCCTACGTAAAAAAATAACTTTAAATGTAAATACTCAAAATATGAATTTATGTTGGCTTAATTTGTTTATTTCGAAATCCCGAGATTTTTATTAATACATTAAAATTGAGTTTCCTTCCATACAACTGAACTTAGTTTAGGTAAATATCTATCCGAATTTCCGACCCCTGCATAGAACTTACCCATCTGTACAAGCTCCGACCGCTTCAACGCCGCGTGGGTACAGGTCATGGCGATAATCTTGGCTTCCTTCACGAGCAGGTACTTGGAGCGGTCCAGTCCTGACCGCAGCAGCTCGAAGGCGCGGAACTCTTCCAACTCCTCAAAAATGTGATTGATGTATCTGTAAGGTTAATGAACATGTAGCGGTCGCTAATTGGGATTGACCATATTGCTGTAATGTAAATCTTTTTTTTACATACATACATACATTAAATCACGCCTGTTTCCCAGAGGGGTAGGCAGAGACCACTTCTTTCCACTTGCTACGATCTTGACAAATTTCTTTCGCTTCTTCAACATTCATACATCGAGTCATGCACGCACGTCGGTCCTTTCCCAGTATTTCTCCGATTTGATTCGAAAAAGTACGCCTAGGGCGGCCCCTTCCGACCCTTCCACTCACTTTCGATCTGTATATCTCTTTCGTCAATCTTCTTTCATCCATCCTTTCCAAATGACCGAACCATCGAAGCATGCCCTTTTCAATCTTAGTCACTACGTCTTCTTTCATTCCACATTTCTCTCTGATTTTTTCATTTCTAACTCTATCAATCAGTTTCACACCACACATACTACGCAAAGAACGCATTTCAACTGCATTTACACGACTAACATGCTTGTCCTGCCACACCCAACATTCACTACCATACATCAGGGTAGGGGCTAGCACTCCATTGTGAACAGCCAGCCGGGCTTTTTGTGAAACGCCCTGTCTGCTCACAAAGGAGTGCAGGGCCCCATTAATTTGATTCCCCGCATTCACCCTCCTCTCGATATCCTTCTCACACTTACCATCTCTTGTAAACATACTTCCCAGGTACACAAATTCGCTCACTTGTTCTTCTAATTCACCATTTATATTTATCACGCACTCAGTCATCTCCTCATCCTTCTCTATCACCATGACCTTGGTCTTGGCAACATTTACTTTCATCCCCTTTTTCTTAAATCCCTCATTCATTACTGTCACCATCTCCTGCAACTCAAGTACCGATGAGGCAAGTATAACTTGATCATCGGCATATAAGAGGCATTTGATTAGCAACTCTTGCATACGCAAACCCTTATCATACTCTTTCAAATCCCACATACAACTGTCCATGAATAGATTGAACAGCCATGGTGAGGCAACACATCCCTGTCTAACACCTTTAGAGATATTAAACCAGGCCGAGTATGCCCCATTGATCCTGACACAGGCTCTGGAGCCCTCATAAAGGGACCTCAAAGCCTGCACCAGGTTGCTGCTCACTCCATACATAGACAGCACCGTCCACAACTCCTTTCTATCTACCCTATCATAGGCCTTTTCCAGGTCCACAAAAGCACAGAAAACCTTTTGGTTCACAGCCAAGAACTTTTCTGTGATGGACCGTAGTGAAAAGACCTGATCCGTACATCCCATTCCCTTTCGAAATCCCGCTTGTACATCCCAGATTTTGTCATTCGTAACATTCAATACCCTTTCTATTAGAATCTTCGCATATACTTTGCCGACAACACTAAGGAGGCTGATACCGCGGTAGTTTTTGCAGTCTTGCTGTGACCCCTTTCCTTTATACAGAGGGACGATAACGGCCTTGACCCAATCTTCTGGGACTCGGCCGCTATTCCAACATGCATTGAAAAGACGGTACAACAGACTACCCACCAGGCCATCTCCTCTCCTCAGCATTTCTATCGACACTCTATCACAACCTGCTGACTTTCCCGCTTTCATACTTTTTAAAGCTTTCATGATTTCACTCATACTAATCACACTTTCATCTTCGCTACTTGCATCTTTACTCATGCTTTCTGGCTCACGACAAATATCTTCGCATTCAAACAAGCTTTCAAAATAAGTTTTCCATCTATCAAGCATTTTTTCTTCCTCACATATTAAGTCTCCAGACTCATTCCTCACCGCGCTTAATTTAGTTTTCTCTGATTTCCCCCGAGCCGATTTAATCAAGCTCCAAAAGAGTTTAATATTCGACCGGAAGTTGTCAGAGAAACTCCTATCATACTTTTCATTCAGTAAATCTTTCTTTCTAGCCACAACTTCTTTCACTCTTTTCTTTGATCTATTATACTCTTTTTTCTTTCTGTCGCTTAGATCTTGTCCTGGATCTACAGCTACAAAATCCAACCAACACTTTTTCTTCTCTTTCACGACATCATCTACCTCTCTATCCCACCATTCCGGACGTTCATTCTTACTTTTTCTTCTTTTTACTACACCGCATACTTCAGTGGCCGATTTGACCATGCCATTCTTCATAATCTCCCATACATTATTTACATTATTCTCGACTTCACTGTCATTCATTTTATTAACACATTCAAAACGATCTTTCAGCTTTCTTACGTATTCATCTTGTATAACTTCGTCATTCAGTTTCTCTACTTTTATCCTCTCTAACGCAGTTGTCGGTACGGGAACACGATGGCGCCAACGTGTGAACAGACCCCTTACTCGTGTTACCACTAAGTAGTGATCTGAACCTACGCTAACTCCTCGAAATGCTCTGGTATCTACAACTTTGTTACGCAACCGTTCATCCACAATCATCAAGTCTATCATAGACTTCTCATTCTGACGTCTCCACGTATACTGATGAATCTCTTTGTGATCAAACAAAGTGTTTGTCACGCAGAGATTCTTAGCCAAACATACATTGAGAAGGCATTTGCCATTCTCGTTCACTCGCTCATCACCATACTTACCCAGTACCGATTCATAACCATCCCTTTGCACGCCTGTCCAACCATTAAAATCGCCTAGCAAAATAATCCTCTCATTCTCCTTGCATTTTGTTGAAACCTCATGCAAACTTTCCCAAAACTCCTCCCTTTCTTTTTTAGATTTATTCGTATCTGGGGCATAAGCCCCAATTACGAATAAACGGGTGAGACCTACCTTGACTCTCACCCAGAGAAGTCTTGGGCTCACACATTCATGCTCTTGCATACATTCAGCCATTCGCTCTGTGAGTACGATACAGACTCCCTGACGACCGTGCTCGGATTCCGGAACTCCGGACCACAAAGCCGTCAAGGTTCCGTGTGTGGACGTACTCACCCCTTTTTTCTTCGTCTCAGTCACACATAGAACATCCAGCTTTCTCTCTTTCATCATCATACATACCTCATCTAATTTATGTTCCATCCCTCCACAAACATTCATCGTAGCAAGGCGGCTTTCAGCGGCCCGCTTTTTGCCAACCCCCCTGCGAACACAGCGTGACGCGTGGCAAACGGCATCGCCGCCGTTCCGATCCCCGGAGGGATCCGAACATACGCGCACTATTTTGCCCCCCCCAGAGTACGAAGGGCTGCCCAGGCTAGGCCTAGGGAGGGATTCTCTGGCATTGCCAGTACCCTCCTGGGGTATAAACTTTTTAAATGGTGCTCGCATGGTCCATTATGCAGGGTCGGGTTTGAATTTGGAGTTTTCCTTCTCCTAGATAGGTAGCAGCCCAATGCTAACGACGCCTATCCCGCCGGGTTTGAATTCGGAGTTTTCCTTCTCCTAGATAGGTAGCAGCCCAATGCTAACGACGCCTATCTCGCCCGGAGGAGATCTTTCCTATGTAATAATCCCTTAAATCGCCTTCTACGATACCCGCGGGAGGATATGGAGTGGTGCTATTCTACTCTACCGGCACCACACGGCAAGGTTAAAATCTTTTTTTTTATTGATTATATTTGCCCTTGACTAACTCTTGGCCTTGGAGAATGTAGATCTTGTTAACGATGAAGCGAGGTCATCTAGAGGATGCCTATTCACCCTATCTTTGAATTGGTTCAGATTGTATGTACTAACCATATCGAAAATTAGTGTTATAAACAAGCGAATTTTTGATTGCGCTTTGAAAATACTTTACTAGGTACTCGTATTAGGTAAGCAAACTTAGCCAAGATACTTGACTTTTATTTTCAGCTGGTGCCCATTTTTTTGTATTATTTTTCAGGTGTATAAAAAACGTTTGGCGAAATCGGCTTTAATTACCCAAATAACCACCTTAGCATTTTATTATTTTAATTTAGTAGGTTTACTTACATAAAAAAACTGATATAATTCAGTCTTTATAATATACAGGCTGATAAAAAGATATAAAATAACGAACTACTTGGATTAAACACAAAATGAATAAATAGTTAAGGAAAAAAACATATTTAATAAGTTCAATTAGGTATTGCCCATCTGTCAATTTCAATTAATTTAAACCAGTCATAATGTATTTTAATTTTCTAAACTTCATTGTATTCTGGGCCTTGTTATATGTAAGTATAGAGAGCAAGGTTGATTGACTGTAATTTATTAGCGCAAATTAAATGCTTGCCAATTTTTTTGCGACGGAACGTGACTTTTTGACAGCTGACGGTCTGTTTAACGTCATAGGAAATTAGTTGATATTTCTTAGAATTATTTCTCGTCGATCACGGATTCTGAGAATAATACTGAAAAAAGGATTAACATAACTAATATGTAAAACAACAGTGATATTTAAAAACCCATGCGGCGGTTAGGTTACAAACGAAAAAACCCTATCCTATATATTTTTGGTCTTAATTGTTAGTCATTTGTAAGATTGCAGATACACAAAAAGAAACGAATAATCTATGCTTATTATGTACCTATATTTATTTATTATATTAGTTATGATGTATAGTATATGTATTGTAGCGTTCCAACTGGAAAGAAGAGGAAGCACTCCATAGATCCTAGGGCTGTGCCTAAGATAAACGTCGAAATTTTGTATAAATAAAAATAAATTGGAAGTAAAAGATTTTTTATTCAACTAAGGGTGTCAAACATTAACAAATACCAAATCGAACGAAATAACAACACGGCAACGTTTGGTTCTATAAAAAATATTAAATTAAGTTACGTGGTAATAAACTTTACATAACAGGAGGTGACAATCACTTTATAAAAAAGATCAAACAAGTAATTGTACGCGTTAAAAACAACTGATTTGAAATAAATACCGAAATAGGCGATAAAACCAAACTCAGCTTTAGAAGTTGCTCACAACAACGGCATTTAATATAAAAGGCAAAATTTTGATCAAATTTCAATTACCATAGGTTGAATTATTAAACTAAAGGAATAGTACACACAAAGTAAAATTCCAATCATGAATTAATACATGGTAAATCAAACGAAAGAAGATAAAGTATTGTTGATGTTGTTGAAAATAAAAGTAAAAAATAACAGATAAAGTTCATCGAGCTCGCGGGCTCATTTAGAATTTTGGGAAAAGACGCATCCCTAACCAAATTATTGATGTTGTTGCGACAGAATCATAACGAAGCGACACAATGGTTACACTACGGGTCCTAAACGAAACTATTAAAGACTACGCGTCGCCTAAGATATATGAATATTGTTAGGGGGCGACAAAGAAAAAAATATATACCTACACGGACATATACAGGGTGTCCCTGGATAAAGTCGACAAACGAATAGGGATGAAAGTAGATGCAATTTCACCGACAAAAAAATTAATAAAAAAAAGTTGGTGTCATTCTTTTTTTTTTTAAGATTTTTAAAAAGAAACATTGTTTGCTGTGCACTCTATCGGAACAAAGAGAAATATCTCGCCTCATATGAGGTCTATTCAGATGAAATAAACGGTTTTTTAATCCCAGGAAATTACCTGTGTCAAACAGGTAAAAAAAAACCAAAAAAATACGCCGACCTTAAAAAAAAACAGGTTTTTATTAAAAAAAATGTGTTTATTTATTGTAAATTCCTGATAATTCCTAAAATTGCTTAAAAATATATTATTAGCTATAATTATTTGTTAACTCATTGTCTTAAAAAAAAAGAATTACGTGTCTAATGCAAACACGAAATTTTTGATGAGCGGTCAAAAATATTGTGTCGTTTAGTATGTGTTGTTAATTATGTTATCTTATCGCTAATGTAGAGACACTTACTCGTAAATTAAGGTTTATGGACAACACACAGAAGATTGTCTAATATTGGGCTTGGATTGGTTCAAGGTCGGGAGCAAACTATGGTAGTGATTGACACGTCTGTTGAGGAAGCCGTGCTAAACAATGTGTATGCTGATCCGAAGACCAGTATTCGACGTTTGGCTTTGCATCATGGAATTTCAAAGTCATCGGTGTGGCGTATTTAAAAAAATGAAGGGCTCCATCCATACCATTATCAAAGAGTCCAGCACCTGCATGATGACGTAGATAGGGTTCCAAGATGCGTCATGTCCGCTTGGATTCAAAGGCAAATTCGAAACGATCCGGATCCGGAACGATCCTGTGGATGGATGAGGCTCAGTTTACGCGAGATGGGATCACAAACTGTAGAAATCTGCACGAATAGTGCCCAAAGGAACAGAATTGTCATCTCAAGAGGTCGTCAACCTTTCAGGTGCGGTTTTCCATAACCCTGTGGGCAGGCCTCATTGACGACATGTTGATTGGTCCTATTTTTCTTTCGAGAACTTTGAACGGGGCACGATATTTAGAAGTTTTAAGAGATTACCTGCCCCTTGTATTGGAGGATGTACACAAGGACACAAGGGGGACTTTTTTTCACCAAATGGTTGGATGTCTCGCCCATTACGCACTTGACGTAAGAAGATTTCTTAACGACACGTATCCTAACCGTTGGATTGGTAGACAAGGGCCAGTGGCATGGGCGGCACGTTCTCCAGACATGACGCCGTTGGATTATTTCCTTTGGGGTACTATGAAGCAGAGGGTTTATAGTGTCCCAATTAACTCGGAAGAGGATTTGCGGGACCGAATTGTTGACTGTGCCAATTACATAAAAAATAACCCAGACATGATTCGTCGAGCTACTAAACAAATAACAGTTCGAGCAGGACTGTGTTTGCAAGAGCAAGGTGGTCCTTTCGAGCATTTAATGCATTGAATTTAGTTGATAATGTAAATAAGTTAAGTATAGTTTGGTCAGTAGGTAATGTAAATTTTGTCTCTCATTTTTTCAAACCACTAAACTTGTCCATAAACCTTAATTTACGAGTAAGTGTCTCTACCTGAGCGATAAGATAACATAATTAACAACACATACTAAACGACACAATATTTTTGACCGCTCATCAAAAATGTCGTGTTTGCATTAGACACGTAATTCTTTTTTTTAATTAAAGACAATGAGTTAACAAATAATTATAGCTAATAATAACATAAGGTAATATGGGCATATTTTTAAGCAATTTTAGGAATTCTCAGGAATTTACAAAAAATAAACAATTTTTTTTTAAGTTCAGCGAATTTTTTGTTGTTCTTTTTATCAGTTTGACACAGGTAATGTCCTGGGATTAAAAAACCGTTTATTTCATCTGAATAGACCTCATATGAGGCGAGATATTTTACTTTGTTCCGATAGAATGCACAGCAAACAATGTTAATTTTTAAAAATCTTTAAAAAAAAAAGAATGACCCCAATTTTTTTTTTGTCGGTGAAATTGCATCTACTTTCATCCCTATTCGTTTGTCGACTTTATCCAGGGACACCCTGTATAACCAGGGCCCGTAATTTTCATGCCGATGACATCAATTTGACGTCACGCTCTATATAGGGTGATCCCAAATAGTTTTATTGTAAATTATTAATCATTAGTCGTCAATCATTTTAATCATGTACAAATGACTTCAAAAGTACTCTATTTACACGTGGAATAAATAATACCTACTTGATACGTGAAACTTATTTATTGCCTATTGCCTTAAAAGTATGAGTAGGTTTTAAATATCGTCGGTAACACTGCAATACCATGTAACAAACAAGTTAAACCTAACCAAGTAAGTCAGTAAGGTATTATTTATTTATTTATTACTAGCGACCCACCCGCGGCTTCGCCCGCGTGGAATGTATTATACATATAAACCTTCCTTAAGAATCACTCTATCTATTAAAAAAAACCGCATCAAAATCCGTTGCGTAGTTTTAAAGATTTAAGCATACATAGGGACAGACAGCGCAAGCGACTTTGTTTTATACTATGTAGTGATTCCTAGATAAAACAGAGTTTTACATGTCAAAAGTTCAATATAATAATTGTACACAAATAAAACTAATGTAAAAGTAGTAATTGTAATAATTGTATTGTATATTTTGCAATTTATTGAATTGATTACTAACGCCATATTGCAGAATAGACGACATTAAAGTATTCGGTATGAATACGACTGATGACTATATATTTAAAACCAGACAGACATGAAAGTTGATACGATTACAAAAAATAACATGTGTTCCGTTAATCTGCGTTACCTACGTGAGATTCAGTTTTAGATTATATTTAACTCAATGTATTGTTACAGCATAAGCTGCATAGCGCGTAAAACTGACATAAATTACACCGAGAATAGGTAGCAATAAGAAAATATAAAATGAAAAAGAAATTTCGAAGAGGCTCATTGACGTCACGGGAGACCGAAGAGCTGGCAGTTTCCTCGCTCAACGTATAAGTTTAACCATCCAGCGAGGAAATGCTGCCAGCATCTTTGGTACAATGCCGCAGGGGCCATTCTTAGATTTAATGTTTTGATTAATTTATATATTTAGAGTTAGTCTTATTTAACTTTAGTTTTATTTTTCAGTTACTGTGTTATGGTTGTTGTATTATTTTATGTCGTTTTACAATATTTAAAGATAATTTAAATGAAAAAAATCTGTGATATTTTTTACGAAAAAGACGAATGGGCGTAGCATGTGTTCCGATGTTATGCAATTCAAGCTGCAAAACTCTGGTATTAACGAACGCGAAATAACCAACCACTGAGGGTTACCACAGGCGACCCCAAGACATACTTGTCTCTCAATAGTAGGTAGGAACTTATTTTCTTGGGAACGGTCAAAGAGTGATCGTGACCGTTCCCAAGAAAATAAGTTTCTACCCAAAACAAAAAAATTGAGACAAGCTTTTGTTGCCGATTGTACCTTTTTGGTACTTATTGAGACAAAACTAACGAATCCTAATTTGGTGGGTTTTTGAGAAGGTTAGTGGAGACTCTGTTGCCACCTTCCGACTCCATCATCAGCCCAGCTCCTAGATACCAGCATATTGCATGCATATTGTATATTGTATTTCTATCTGCAAAAGGGGTGCTTCCTTAAAAAATTGCCTAAAATCATTTGGTTAAGTCGTTTTTCTGTTTGTCGGGTGATTACGTTAGAATAGAACGGTGTCCGAGGCTTACTTGAAAAGGCTTAAAAATATTTATTTACATATTTACATACAATTGCACCCATGTTTTCTTTTCTAACAGTTTAGTCGTAGTAATCAAATAAGTAGTGACAGCCGTCTATATTTTACCTAGAGTGGCAGTGAAAAGATAGGAGAAGTTTTTTTAATATGTGTAGTAAGACGTTAATAGTGTAACATCACATCATTTATCACTTTATTGACAAGCAAAAGTTTTATGCAACTTTACATGTCTGCTGCAAACGCCTCAATTGTTCTATAGCTTGGTTTTATATATCCGGGTACTATAATAATACCTCCTGAATAAATTGCAAACGTTTCCTATCTCGGAACGTGACACAGATAAGGAAACGACCACTTCCACAAAAAACCCGGCCACTTTATCAATATAATTTAATTAGGTAACTACCAGTATAACGCTTCAAATTTCGTACCGAAGTTAAATACATCTCGGTAAGCGGGTCACAAGCTAAAAGCGGGATTCATTTTTAGGGTTCCGTAGTCAAACTAAATAGTTTCGCCATGTCCGTCCGTCTGTCCATCCGCAGCCTAGCTCAGAGACTCATATTACACGCTTTCCGACAATTCCGACTAAACCCATTATTATCCCAACCAGTTATGCAAGTATCAAAAGCTCTGTCATGGTTTTTATGGTGTTTTGGGAAGTCAAATTTATTTACCTGTAACAGCTAAGCGCGATTTCCATATCTTCCACGTAAGACTTTCCGGGAAACAGCGGTTTCGGAGCATCGTCGAAAAACTCGTGGAACGGGAACTCTTTACTGATCGTTCCAACAGACTTTGTCTGAAAAGAAAACTAATGAATAACACATTCAAACCCTAAACCATATGATTTTGTTTCTAGCTATGCGAATAGTACATGTGGCAAGACAGTCTCGTCTCGCGCCACATATTTCTTCATGGTTTGGGATCATTGGGTTTGGAATAGTTTGAAGATGGCGGCGAATTTGGGGGAGGCAATTTATAGTAATACTACTTGTCTACAACTCCGTCCACGTATAGAAGTCGTTTATCGCCACTCGGGAGTAAAAAGTACCCCATGTGCTTCTTTGAGGTTCAAGCTATTTCCATACTATATTTCATCGAAATCGGTTCAGCGGTTTAGCCGTGAAAGCATAACCAACAGAGTTAATTTCACATGTCTCGCGCTCCAAGGGTTAAATGGTAAAAATGCGTTACATGCTATAGTTATGAGTACAGCCGTACTCAGAGTCAGTTAATGACGATTAATTTAGCAGATTGATCAGTAGTTTAGCTGAACTAATGGTTGATCTTCGAAAATCGAATCAGATAAAAAAATTAGCACTACGACATTTAACCATTAGTATGATTAACTTTTGACCAAACAACGGGCCCTGACTTGAAACTTTTTTTTAAAGGAACCTAAAAATCCTTAAAATGTCTCTGAGTACGGCGGTTAGTAATTATTTCCGTTATTTATTCAGTAAATTGGCCACTTTTACACGTCGGTAATATAATGCTAATAATCATCACCTACCTAACGTTTTATCATGAAAACAAGTAAGGAAATAATACCGCAACAGCTAAATATAATGTCATGTTATGTGATTAAACTAATGTAATAATGATTTTGGCAAACCATTTTGAGGACAAATATTGTGGTCAAAAGAACCGTGTCAGGAATTTTTAACCACAATATTTGTCTTCAAAATAACATAACGTGAGATTATATTTAGCTGTTCCGGTATTATTTCCTCTCTTGACTTGGTTTTGGTCATATTATTGATTATACACTCATGTGGCGTAATTCTTTAAAAAAAACTGTTTCTACCATTATATCAAGCTCACTGGACAGTTAAGCTATCTAATTCAGGCTAACCTAACCTAACCTAACCTGGGTTAGGCCACTCCATGTCTTCCCGTGGATGTCGTAAGAGGCGACTAAGATAGGCTTGTAGTACTGTTAGGCGATGGGCTTGCAACCTGTCACTAAGATGCTGGTAAAAATCTTGCGCAAATTGTGGTTACTGAATTATCAACAACTTTTTAAAGTTGTAATTCTGTAGCTCTGCCTAGCCCACTCTGGGATTACAGGCGTGAAGGTATGTATGTGTATGTAATATTTGCAAACGGGCTAGCAAGACCCTAGGTTTCGTCATGAGAGCGTCGAAGCAGTTTCATGTCGGAGTCACTGTGGTTTTGTACGATGCTTATGTCCGTAATAGGTTGGACTATGGGGCTGTTATTCGGGGTCCCTATGGGGATAAATACACTGCTGGTAGAAAGCGTACAGCGTAAATTCGCCCGCTGGTTGTACATCCATTCCTGTACCCTTCATTATTTGTCTCCAGAATGGCTGGGCGAGAAACGCTTCGGATGAGGAGGAAGTTGTTGTTGCTAGTCCACTTTCTGTCTGTTGTCCATCACAGGGTGGACAGCTCAGCCGTATTGGAGCGGATTAGGTTGGTGGTTCCGACGAGGGTCCCCCAGGATTTGGATGGCGTTGGGGTGGCGCCGCGCCGCCGGCCGGGCCTGCTGCAGCTGTCCGCGTACGTGCCATGCTCGACACCTACCGCGCGCGCAACATCTTTGTTCTACCTAATGCCCACTCAGCACGAGGAGGCTGACCTGTTTGCCGATCGCTTTATTTAATTATGCCGTATTAACTAACTATTGTGTATTATTTTAGTATATTCTAGAATTTTAATGCATTCCATTATTACAAATTTTCTCAATTTTTTACATACACATACATACCTTCACGCCTGTAATCCCAGAGAGTGGGGTAGGCAGAGCTACAGAATTACAACTTCAAAAAGTTGTTGACAATTCAGTAACCACAATTTGCACAAATAGGCTAAGATGTTTACCAGCATATTAGTGACAGGTTGCAAGCCCATCGCCTAACAGTACTACAAGCCTTTATTCCCTTAGTCGCCTCTTACGACATCCACGGGAAGATATGGAGTGGCACTATTCTAACCCGGCAACCACACGGGTTTTTTAATACTTATTTTTTCTTTTCAGTATTTAACAACTTATCGTGTGAGTGCTTTAGTGTTATTTTATGCTGTAAACTTATATTGTAATTGAATAAATAAATGAAATAACTTTAACCATGATTAATTGACATTATTAATTTAATAAAAACCAGTTTCAACTTTTTTTAGGGTTTCGTACCCAAATGGTAAAAGAAGAACCCTTATGGTGGGACTTCGTTGTCTGTCTGTCTGTCGCAGCAGGTTTTCTCAATAACTACAAATGCTATCATCTTGAAATTTGGCATAGTTATACAACTTGCTTTCCCGCATCTGTTTTTAGTAAAATAATATGAAATTAATTTTATAATTATAATAATTGAAGGAGGGATTGAGAATGGGGGGTTGAAGAATGAAATTGGTTTGATTTTAGCAAATAGGGTGTCATATGAAAGGTCTGCACATTTCAAAACTTTTTTTTCTTAATTTTTATGATGTACTTTTTGATTTAAATACAAAAATGTACTACCGTGACCAGGGGGCCCTTATCTTCGAAGTTTATTGATCAACAAAACTGTTATGGTATGTACATATTTATATTCCGCCAAACTGAGGCCAGTTGGTTGGCTGCTGATGAATAGATGATTACTTATATTTTATGGGAAAAATAAAATAAAGTTTTCATTATTTACAGTTTTTGAGACATAACAAAAAAACTGAAAATCTGCATTAAAATTTACTATTTAAGTATTTCTTTTTGCGATTAACAAGCATTACTATCTTAAATACGGAACGCTCGGTGCGCGAGTCCGACTCGCACTTTTTTTTCACAACATGCAGAGATTAGGTGTGTCAGTAAACCAAACGCTTAACGACCAGATGACGTTTTCGTGGAATCTCACTTAGTCAGAACAGTAAAAAGAAGGTGACAAAGTAGGTACGCATTTAACAATAGCCGCCGAGTCACTCGCAACAGTTATTTCCGGGGACCATCTAGCCACAAAGAGGTGGATACCATGCATGACCATTTCTGTTTTATATGAATCTCAATGTATTCGATGAAAGTTTTTGACTAATAAAGTGTTAAATTTTTCATTAAAGTAAACGATCAAATTAATTGTCTAATGTTACATTTTACAAATTTGTTTGTTCGTTGGCATGTTTAAAAGAAATTTTGACTGCCGGCCTGATTCGTAAATATGTTTTTAGGTGTCCGGACTCCGGACATACATACATACCTATTTGTCAAACAATCGCGCCATTTTCGCTGTGCTGCGTAGGCACTTCTATACAAAGTGTTACGTAATTAATGGAAAATCTGTGACAGGGTAAAAGACGTTCTGATAAAGTAAGTTTAGTTTAGTTAAAGGGTCAATTAGGTTAATAAATTAGGTTCTCAGTTTGACCTGTTTGTACCTACTTTGTGTATTGTGCAATAAATTTTTAAATAAATAATACTACAAGAAGTGCTCTGTCAAAGACAATTATCGGCAAAAACACCGTTCAAACTGAAAATGTTTGACAAACTTGGCATCTACCTACAGAGTACCCCAGCGAAAATGTTGAGTGTTTTGCCATTATAAACTTCAAACTATATATGGATCGATAAGCATGACGGTTACAATGTCGAACACGATGAAAAGGTTCTCAGTAGGTATTGCATTATCTTTCAAATCATGCTATCTCTTTACTCTTGCTTAAAAATTCGCCATGTACTAAAATGTAGTTTAGCTCTGAAACGGACTGGTATATTTTTTGCCTGCTGAAAACGATCCCAAAGCACCAAAAATCACGTCTAAAAATTAAATTAGATACATCATAGGTTCCTAGTGAAAGAGGGTACAAGTCGACTTAACTCATAATAAAAAAGGGTATATACATGAACGGAGTCACGGAGGACAGTAGAGCTAAACCCTTTTTCACTTGATCTTCAGAAGACATACCCTTTTTCACTAGGACCCCAGCGTCAATCCCACGCTACAACAGTACCTTGTCCCGGGCGCAAGCGTCGGTGAAGGTCTGCCAGCGGGGGCGCACGTGGTACACGTGGAAATGATGAGCCAGCTCGCAGGTGGCGCCCGCGTCGCCGCCATCGTCCAGCGAGCCCTGCAGCCGCGCCACCACCTCCAGCAGCTCCAGCCGCTTCGCCAGCACGTAGTTAACGCGCCCGTACCTGCGTAACACCAACATTTTAAGCCGCGTATCCACCAGAGGCTGCGAAAGTGGAGACGCTGCCTCATCCTGAGGCACGCCTCAACACGGGGCAAATTTGTCGCCGGGAGTGAACGGCTGATGCGCACATTGCGGATCAAGCTGAGGCTTTGAGCTGATCCGCAACGTGCCTCGAGCCTTTGCCTAAAAGCGAGTAGCCTTAAACTGAGGCTGTTTACCTTAAGTCGGGCTGCCCGGCTTGAGTCTGCTTAAATGGATACACAGCTTTATGGCATCGAGAAGACGAACAAACGCACAGAGGAGTTGTCTTAACTTTTTTATCGCCAGTCTAATACAAAAGTCGTCTTTCACACGAAAATTGTCGACAAAAATCGCCAATTGTAACGTCAACCGTGACGGATGCTTATATCCGTCGTTGGTGTTGAACCAGTGGTGCGAATATCCCTCAATGGCGTGAGTGAGCTCATACAACCGGGTTTTAAGCTACCTAATTAAAAACGAACTCCTTAAAATATATAAAACGTACGCTCTGACGGGACAACTTACTCACCGGTTAATAATTCGTCCGTCGAGTTGAAAAGAGTGTTCTTAAGAGAATATACATGACAGTTTATGGTAAGTGGGCACTGAGCCCCATGGCCATTAGCAATCTCAAGGTCATCGTCGTACCAGACACGCACTTACGTGTTATTCGGTAGATTGGTAGACGAGTACTAACTACTAATGGTCGGCTGACGGATGCAAATCACGTCAAAATAATGTCGAACGATATTCGTAATATGGATATGACTTCTGATGATATATTATTGGCGGGTACTGTATATGACTGGCTGAAACGGTATTTTGTGCATCGGTAACGGAAACGGAAAATCAACCCTAGCGCCATACGGTCACATAGACATTGTAGACAAAACTGTGATCAAATAGGTTTTATTAATGAGGTTTTCTTACTGTATTTTTTTTTTACAAAGAAAAGGCAAAGCAAAGCAACCACGCCACGGAACTAAAGCCCGATTTACATTGGTCAAGGACAGTGCAGTGGACAGTGATAGTGGATAGTGCGGTAGTGTACACCGATCGGGCAGTTGCAGGTCAAGTTACCTTGATTTTTCACTCCACAGTCCTTGACACTGTATTTGCCACTATCCTTGAAATCGGGCTTAAGTGAGCGAGACGTGATTTTGATGTTTTTTTCCAAAATTTACATCGTATTGTGTTAGAGAACTTAATAATATATATAAAAAGTATCCTAAAGTGTGACCGCCCCGCTAAGAACGCATCACGCCATGCCACGCCACGCCACACCGGCTTTTTGGCGACCGCTTAAGGATTTTTAAAAGGTTTGCATTTTAGAATGTTGGGCTGATACTTGGACAAATTTTAATACGATAGTTGGGAATGTCGCTTACCTAGAGAAGTCCTTATCGGTCTGCAAAGCTTCCTCGCCGTGTCCGAGACGCAACAGATGACGCTCGTCCACGTCAAGTTCTGCAACTTTCTCGAACAGCTGATTGAGGGCTTGATTGCTGTGCGTCACCACCAGAGTACGCTGCCACGGGAAATTATGGTACAGGTTGGAAATAATCTGGACCGCCACGTCTGTTTTACCTGTATGAAACGTTGGCTTATTGTAATGAGTTCTATTTCACCAAATGATGCTTTCGCAACGATGCTTTTCTATTTTATCCTTACCTAACTCACTCTGAATTATCTGCCGTCGTGACCGCTACCTAATTTAGTAAGTACCTATCTTGGAAATAATGGTAGCTGTCTAATATTTGTAAATTGGTTGATATAAATAAATGATATTGCTTTTAACCTGTCACGGAATATCCCATCTACCAATTTATCTCATTGAATATGGCCAGACAAGTAATGGTTTTTGAATTAACTGATGTTTTCAGGGTTCCATACCAAAAAAGTAAAGAAGAATCCATTGTGATGCGAACCTGTTTGCCCGTCCGTCCATATGTCACAGTGCGTAACCTATACTATCAGAAGGTTGAATTTCAGTAACCAACTGTTTCATTTCTCCGATTTTTTCATTAGAAAGTTATAAAACCGTTTTTCCCGAAACCGTTTAACTTTCCTCGATTGTTTTAAAACAAACCTGCGTAAGACCGTACCTACTGAAAAGGTGAAGGGTGACACATATTATAGCATATTTAAACTAATTATTACGCATAAATCTTTTGGAAGACATTTTATAAATAATGGTCTCATGTTAACTTAAGTGTTGTTAAAAATCGAAATAATAATATTTGCTATTTTTAAAATATTAAGTATTAGGTCATTATATTACAACTAATATCATAAGGATAAATAATAACTACGTAGAAATGAAACTCCCGCACCCGAGACGCGCGCTCGTCGCGTTACGTTTACTGATGTGCAAGTTTCCAAAAAGTTGGAAAAGTTGCAAGAAATTTCCGGAAACTTTCACAAGAAATATAGGGAATTTAAATTTAAGAAACGGAAAGTTTCAATCCCCATACAAAATTGTGAGAAGTTTCCGAAATTTTCCTAGATTAAATTTTCCGCAATTTTGGAAAGTTTCCTTTGGCACATCAGTAGTTACGTTAGATACCTACCCTACCATCCCGGCGACACGTCAGGTGTCTATATAGTCAGTTAGGCTGTGCAGCCGCGCGGCGCGGTCGTTGCATTCGTTTTACCGCACCTGTCGCGATTTCTATTTTTTAAACGTACCTTCCTATTAAATTAGCCATGGGAAAACATTATTGCAGTGTATTTGGCTGTAAATTAATGGTCCGGAAAAGGGACCAAAAATGTAACTCCGGGACTGGGTCTATAAAAGTTATTGAGCTTGTCTAGGCTCGTTTTCGTGAATTATAGATGATTAATAGCCACATAACATAAGGCGTGTAATTTTCTGGAGGTAATCTTAAAAACAAAAAGTATTATAGTATTAATAACGTAATTTAACGTAAATATAAAAAAACTCATTTTGAAACAATGTTTCTATGTTGAAGAGTAACATAAATAACATTTTGTGACTAAACTTGTATAACATATCCATAAACCGATTTAAAAAATAGTTCACAAGTGACAGCTTTCACTTTCAGGAAGTAGGTATTTAAAGCACGGCATTTGGGGCCTGGCCAAAATGCCGTGCCTATTGTAAGAGAATAGTGAAGTATAATATTATATTATGTACTTAGTGAATAAATAATGAAACGACATCGTATTCATATTGATGTGTAGTACCCATAGTACAAGTCTAGAGTTTAGTTTGGGACACTTATTATTATTATTTTGATTTAAGTAGGTACTATTTATTATATAAAAGTTCACGTTTACCATTCACCGTTAGCTTCATATATCTATGCTCTAGTGTTTAATTTATACTTCTGATAAGAACCTATTTAATTAATTCTGCTCTCAATAAAAACTTTATTCACCGCAAGAGATGCCAGCGGCTGAAGCAGAACCACAACGTCAAGAATCCCCTCAATCTTGCGGAGAAATATTCGATTTTGCCTGTCCCTTGGTGGGAGCGAAGACGGACAAGGTTCTGAAGTAAAAGGTCGACTACGAGAACGAGTTGTTGTTTCGGTTCGCAATATCTGTGTGACAGTTCTAAGAAGAGGCCAGGCAAGTGCGAGTCGGACTTACGCACATAGAGTTCTGTACATAAGATTGAATCCGTGACTTATTTTATTCACTTTAATATATGTTTTCTTGCGAATATCGATAATGTTGAATATCATAATAATATTGATTGAGGTTGCTAAAGAGGAACATAAATATGTTTCCTGTAAACTGTAAAATATTATAAAAATGAAATGAACTTAGTCTGCTTGTTACGCTTTCACCGCAAAACCGCTGAACCGATCTCGATGATATGGAGATAGCTTGAACCCCGAGGAAGGACATAGGGTACTTTTTACCGTGAGTAGCAATAAATAACTTCTGCGCGGACGGAGTCGCGGGTAACAGCTAGTAGATACATATTTTTTAGTATTTAGAGTTTCGGTGAGGAAAACCAACAGCTTTACTAGTTTAATCTTAGGTTGGTCATAATATTTTTAACGGCATAGCTAATTACAGGTTTATACAGATAAAGATAAATATGAGGATATGCCTGGTTATAAAAGCTAAAAGACTGTTGTAGAGGGTCCCTGGGTTTTTACCTGTTCCCGGTGGTCCGACGACAAGGGTAAGCCCCGGTTGCATTCCAGAACGGATAGCTTCTAGCTGTGTTGGCGTAAACAATATATTGTTCCTGTACAAGAAAAAAACATAAATATAACAGTGTATGAATACTCAGCTCATAAAATGTGTATGTATACTTTGCACACAACAACCCAGATACTGGTATCAACAGATAACGATAAGCCGTTGCTTGATAAAATGGCAATTTATGTTTTAAACTAATAATGACTAACAATTTATATAGGTACATTCATAATATCAAACATTAGACTCCAAAATATATGACGTCTCTATTACATTGACAATGCGTTGACCGAGTTGGTATTGGTAGTGACCCTGCATACGATGCTAGAGGTCCTAGGTTCGATTCCCGCGAGTGCGTGTATTTGTTTCTGAGTCTTGGGCGTTTTCGATGTATTTAAGTATTTATTTCTCTATACATATAAGTATTATCGTTGTCTAGTAGCCATTGAACAAGCCAAGAGCTTAGTTTAGGACTAGACTAATTTATGTGAGAACCCCTGATAAACATTTATTTATTAAGTGTCGCATTAAATCCTGCCAGATATTTTAAAGGGCGAAATATAATATTTCACAACCGGTAACTAGCATCCAAATTCATCAGCATCCAAATTATGTTCAAGAAAAATATCACATCTCTACAGAGGCAGTAACGGTGCCATATTTGCAAAACAAAGCACAGTACTACCTTAAAAGATGGTTCTGTGAGTAGCAAGATCGAGGCAAGCAATCTCCGTTTACCTTTAGAGGACGTCTACATGACTGAGCAAACAATTTAGCTGGAAGTGATGCGTAAGGTAAGTTACTATAAAATAACCGGTTTATTACGAGTCAGACCGTGCACCAAGGGTACCGTACCGTCTGACTCACACTTAACTTTTTTTAAATATTGTAATTTTGCCTATTCTCGTATTTTCCTTAATCATAGTCAGGTTAACTGGAAGAGATCCTTTAAAGGGGTAATTGGTTTTATGTGCAATAAAGAGTATGCATACATACATACATACTTTTATTAGTAGTTTTTAGGGTTCCGTACCTTATAAAAAAACGGAACCCTTATAGGATCACTTTGTTGTCCGTCTGTCCGTCCGTCCGTCCGTCCGTCCGTCTGTCCGTATGTCTGTATCGAGTTAAAATTAAAACCATAATACTCAAACTTCTAAGTAAACGTAAAAAAAAATATACAGCCGTTTATGCCGCAAAAAACGTATATTTCGACATTCTTAAGGGAATTAAAATTTATAGGGTATTTTACGTTGACCTAGAACTATGAAATTTGGCAAGTAATACCGTCTCATAGTATCAATATAGGGAAAAATCAGAAAACTATACATTTTTAAATAAATCCTAAAAAAACAAGCAAGGAGCGGCGGTCCAAATTTTGAATTGAGTTAACCGTGTCATGTGCGGATCCCTCGGTGGGCGAGTCCGACTCGCACTTGTCCGGTTTTTATTTAAGATTTGTACTAAAATTACGCCGTTGAAGAATGAAATACCATATTTACTATACTAACTCTTTAAAGGTAGGACCGACGACGGACGGAAAGAGCATAGGCATAATAGGTCCTTAGAATAAACTATTTTACTAACTTCTTAGGCTCATTGTAGAGATATGGTCCCCGTTTCGGCTGGACGTGTGGCTCCACAACAATGGACTTGCATTCGTCGTCATCTTCCATCGCGCTTTCACCAAGCTCCTGCTTTCGAAGTACATTTTCGAATGTCACCCTGGTAACAAAATGTATGCATTTAGTTATTATGATAGACCTGATACTAAATAGGCTTGATAGACCATAATGTTAAAAATGTTACCTTAAGGTTTTTATACATTTTATTTTGAAGGAAATTAACTAAAAAAGTACCCACTTGAAGTATAAACCTCTCTCAATCAAAACATACACAATATATCTTGGCATAGATATCACTTTAAGTGGCAACCACTATTACTTTACCATACAATTACCAATTACCATATTTAAATTCTTATGATAAATACTTGAAAATACCAATCCAATGAGTGCATGTCAGTCAATACAGTATGTTTAAGTCTTTATTTAATTAAATTACGGTGTACAATATGTCTACATTGTTTTGATATTTTGCCATGAGCGTTGCGATACATTTTCTCAAATGGCTGCTTACCAATACGAAGAATACGAAGATCATTTATTGTTACGGATTCTGTGATGGAGACGCCGCTGCAGCTACAAGCTACAAGTGAATACCAACGTCGTTACCCTAACCGCCGTTTACCTCACGTAAGCGTGTTTGGTTCATCGTATCTACCGTCTTATTCTGGAAAGAGGATCAGTTCAACGCCGCCAAGCTGACGCTGGAAGACCTCGACATGATACTGCTCAAGAAGAAGAAATCCTTCAGTGTTTCCGGGCAGGGTAACGACGTTGGTATTCACTTGCAGCTGCGCAGCGGCGTCTCCATCACAGAATCAGTAACAATAAATGATATCTTCGTATTCTTCGAATTGGTAAGCAGCCATTTGAGAAAGAAGCTTAGTTATCAATATCGTCCGAAATGGAAAGAAAGTTGAAAGTAACTGATTACGTAGGTCACTCAGAAAGTTTTGAGATGCTCGAAATTTCAAAATGGAACGCACTTTGTTTTTAAAAAGCAAATTTATTTAAAAATAGAACACCAAGCTGAATTTAAAAAGGAGAACGATGTTCTACTCATTTTACTACAGCACTTCCTGCGTTTTTCGGTTAAAAATGGAATGCACTTTATGTTTTTAAAAAGCAAATTTAAAATAACACGATTAGCTGAATTTAAAAAAGAGAACGATCCCGCGTTTCTTGGTTGAAACGATGGAGATTAACCGCAAACATTTCTGCTATTATTATTATTTGTACATTTTTAAATGTAAATTAATTTTAAAATGTCATAAATTGTATCTTTTTAGAAAGCTTATGAATTGTACAAACTATTCCTGTCATTTGTACGCGAAGTGTCGTACTTTTTTTTTTAGTTATGCTTTTAAATGTAACAAAATTTGGAAAATAATTACTAGAACTTTTAACTTCAAATCCTTTTATTAGCAAAATTTTGCATTTCTTTAGCATTTTTTATTATTTTTCGTAATCAGTAGTTCATTGGCTATTTGAAAAATGCTTTTTTTTATTTCTAAATTACGAAGTTTTTACACAGTAAGTAACTATTGTGCAAATTGTGGTTACAGAGTTATCAACAAGTTTTTGGAGTTGTTGGTAATTCTGTAGCTCTGCCTACCCCACTCTGGGAATGAAGGCGTAAAGGTATGTATGTATGTATTTGCGCTATTTTCAGACAGAACCCTTTTGAACCGGCTTTTTTGCTATAAGGAATGCATCAAATAATGAATACCCAAAATTCAAAATATTTATTCGGTGAATCTACTGGCAACCCTAAACATGCATCATAAGCAGGGATCGGAAATTCGGATCCATATTTACCTAAAGTTGGCAAAATCCCGGAAAAAGATAGGCAAACATGGCGTCGGCTTCTTAAAAATATTATTTTAATAATATAAGTTCCGGGATTCTGGGATTCTACAAAATGTTAATATAATAATTACTTTACATGTAGGATAAAACATTCATTTTTGTTCCTATAAATTCGTTAGGTTAATGAGTTACAGGTAAAATTAAATAACATTTGGTAAATCTATACATGAAAAATAACTTCAAACAGTTAATATAAATAATTGATTATGAATTAATGCCGGTGCAATTTATTTATTTTGAAATCCCAGAAATTTTAGTAATGAATTCTATGATTGAGTCCGCCTCCATACAACTGAACAACAAAGCCGGTGCGAAAGTATAGGTAAATATCGATCCGAATTTCCGATCCCTGATCATAAGAGCACTTGAGAGAAATCTTATCGAAATAAATGTTTGCCAAATGTGGATCTTTAACATGTGGGTACTTACTTAAAAGGCCTGACAAGTTTCCGGGGATCGTCAGTCTTCACTTTAATCTCGTAGCCCGGAAAACTGTTTCGTAGATGTTCCATGTCCAGGAAGGTGTCGTTGAAGTCGAGAGTGGGGATCTCATTAGGCATCCTGCGGAACGTAAACGTTATTAAAGACTCATAACCAGAGGTCGGAATTCTCGTAGCATTTTTGAGCTGTCATAGGGACTTCTCGTTTATCGACTTCCGATTATATATATTTTGTCGATACATTATAGACCACAACACAACATAAGAAAAGAACATTAAAAGTAGAGGTAAACAACAGGCGGTCTTATCGCTAAGGAGCCATCTCTTTTAGATAACTTTTGAGTGGCTGAAAATGTTAAATAGAGATCAGCAATGAAAGCAATGAAAAATTTATAGTTAACAATTATACATTTAATCAGTTCAGTTCATCCACAAATTATTTATAAGAAATAATAAAATATTATTATTTTAATTTCTATTCAGAAATTTCCTAAAAGTTGGTATCCAAAGGTTATCTCGAAGAGATCGCTCAGTCGCGATAAGACTGCATGTTGTTTATTTCTTCTCGAAATCATAATTATTTTACATAGGTATTGTATTTTGTATTTATCGATATACATATGTATAATCGGAAGTCGATAAACGAGAAGTCCCTATGACAGCTCAAAAATGCTACGAGAATTCCGACTTCTGCTCATAACATAACCATACATCGGGGTTTTCGGTGCTGGAATGTTTGACATAAGCCAAAGATTAAAAAACAGAATTTTACTCTAGGTTTCTACCTAATGAAAAATTAATTGAACAAAAAAAGTATTTTATAAAAGAAATGTCGAAAAACTGAACGAATTTTTACAAGGTAATAGAAATGCTATCGAAAAAAATTAAATATGCTCCTATTACAACTGCCGACTTCGTGTCAACTACTAAATTTACCTACTGCAGGTAATTAATTAATTAACGTTAATTTTATTATTATCTCATATCATTATAGCCTTGGTAGTAAAGCTAAAGTACTACATGAGTTAAAATAAACTTGTATCATAGTGTAAGCAATTCGCAGAGAGGTAGTTAGTCATTAGCAGTGATCGTTATCAACGTCCTGTAATGGTAGCAAAGTATGGTTGACAAAAAAAACAAATAACGAAGTATATTAAACATTATATATTTTACAAATTATGAGATTTATATACATATTTATAACAACAAATCCAAATTATAGTGAATAAATGACTAAAATTTGTTCAACAGATTTGGCTCTCAGTCGTTCACGTCGATTGGAAAAAATCCATTTTAAATAGCTAAATGACCTTTCTACGTTACGGAAGGAAATTTAAGTCTTTAAAATATTGCACACTATTTTTATTCACACCTTCCGGCATATCCACCTCTTTACCTTCAATCAGCTGCTGCACAACGCTTACAGTACTGTAACCCGGGTTTTTCTTTAGGACATATTTTAGTTTAAAATAAACTTCCTTGCCCTTGGGATGTAATCTCAACTTAGCCATTTTTTTTATCAAGTCCGAGATAATTTTTAATGAACTTTTCAGTTCTAGATTTGGATCTATTTATTTATTTAGATAAACACGTCGCGTAGTGTAATTAGATTTTCAACTACAGTTATATTTTGATGACATTTTATGTCATTTGACGTACACTGTTTTAAAAATATATTAGGGCGGAAAAGGTTTTGTACCGTAAGGATTTATAACTAGAGGTGTAATCTTTTGAAGGTAGGTATTTATTTTATGGTTAAGATCAAAAGTAAACAACCAAATATGTTTGTTTTTTCTGCCAACCATACCCTTTGCTACCAAAAGTGGACGTTGATAACGATCACTAGTCATTAGGCATAATATGATATTTTCTCAGATTACCTATCTGTTGATATCTACTCTTTCTTAAATCATTCCCGCACCGAAAACCCCGATGTATCACAACACCAGTCTCAACGAGACTAGTTACAATTTTATTACACTCGAAATAGACATAATGTTTGATATAAAAGTGGATGACGTCAATCAAACTGATATACGGTGCAAACTAACAGCGACCAATCATTTTGAAAAGATCAATGATCATAGGTAATATAACCTATTAAAAGCTAACGCTGTTATAAAATATTAATAAAATTTGAATCAATTTGAATAATATTAAAACCACTAGTATTTAGTGTGAATATCCAGAACGTATATAACGTATTATGACGACATGAATATTTAACTTTGACCTTGGATTTTTTCAATGACAAAATAAGATTCATAAAATATGTAGTTGTACCGTGTAGGACTTAACTGTGTCGGCGGTTTGATATTATTTATTTTGCTCAAAGTGCGCATAAAGTTAAGGCCCATCCTGTATAAGAGAAAAATAACGTTATTAAAAGATTAACGTAAGTGTTTTGTTAGGTTCAGCTCGAGCCATACTACGCGCCGCTTGTCCATAGATGACCCCTCACTTTTAACGTTTGTCCCATTCATGGCAGCTCTTGTAAATGAACCTGTACCTGGTGTAATGGGCTTGGCCGGGGTCCCCGTAGCCCAGCACGATATCGTGCAACCACTCTGGTACCACGCACTCGGTGTTCATCAGCTCCCGAATCGTCTCCAGCACGGCCTTGAAGTTGTTCTCCTTGGGCTTGCGCCGCATCACGATGTTAAACGTTTCGTACACATCCTGGTGAAATTTAAACTTTTTTTGCTACACACTGCTCCGAAATGTCAATGTTGTTTATTTTTAAGTTTTATTTGAAAATAAACGATCTGTTTTCATTATTTCAGGTTATTTCCTGTATCGGTGAACATTTTTGGATTTCCCCGTATTTACCAGCCGCGTGATGTTATGTTATTACCACTATTAAGATATGCGGTTGTTCAAATAAAAAGCGATCTAGTAGCGGCTGGCGCTTACGCTGTTCTTATTATTATTGCCATACGTTACGACTCACTCACAATAAAAACAGCGTAAAGCGAAAGCTCTGTAACCAATTTTTACTTGGAGCCACGTAAATTTGTTTGCGTCTGTGAAAAAACCACAAGCTTTTCTAGGGAAATACGAAAATAGGAGTTTGTGTTTGATATCTATATACCTATAGCAGCTCTGTTGACTTATTTTTGCCATAAATATTGATTATAATTAATTATTGATTTACTTATGTTAAATACCAAAATTGTTTGAAAAAGGAGGATTAAAATAAATTTTAGAAAAAAATAACATGAAGCCAGAATATTTTTTTCTGGTTTCCAGTAGACTTAAAAGGTTTGAAGGCTGAAGGCCGTGACGTCAAATCTACTGTAGCTACTTGTGTGTCATTAGACAACCTCGCATCGTCACGTCTATGTTAAAGTAATTATCTGCACAGAGACGCTGCTGTCATGTCACTCAATTTAAATAAATTATTCAGAATTTAAAAAAGAATATTGCGTCATCGAGTAATTTTAATAAGCATGGCTTCACTGCATCGCGAGCTGACGCTGATAACCCTGCATTCGCGCACCGTGGGGAGTGTCTCCCCTATGACAGCGCAAACAAATGTAATAGTCCGAAGCGATACGAAGGATCCAGTAGGTGTAGGTGTAGGAGGTAGGTAGGTAAAGAGAGGTCATAATAAATACAGACAGCGGATATCACTGTTGGTGGAAAGAGCATGAGCTGTTACCTCCTTGCCCTTGCTGGCGCGGTCAAGGTCGAGGCGGTACTGGTTGGGGTCGAGCAGCAGGCGGAAGGTTCGCGCGTCTCCATCCAGGCGCGGGCGCGGTTCTGGACCCTCCTCAATCACGCGCCCCGTCGCGTCCAGCATGCCTTCCACCTCGCAGCCGCGAACGTACACAATGCCCGCCTGTTCCACCATGCTCTTTCTGAAGTCGTATTTCGTACCTAATGGAATCAAAATGGACGATGAATGTAGTCCGTGAAATGCGTATAATGCGGCCAATTTTTAAAGATCAAAAAGGTCATTACAGTCGCATCGGAGCCATCCGTCCGTCCGTCCGGTTTTCCGCACCCAACAAAATGAGGCCGAGGTGTATAGATAGGGATTAGTGAGTGCTTTTGACAAACATAAACAGTTAAGGCAAATTAAAATGGGCCTTGAAATGGATTTTCTGGCCTAGTCCGGGAAAAGGTCCTAGTGGAAGCGGGGGCTGGAGATGCACGATCCATAAATCTTAACTTTGATGTATGATCGCGATGGCGGATGGTCGGTACCCCCGAGTTGGAAAACGGTTTTGTACAATAATAATAAAAAAAGGGGGAAGTTTCTCTCCAGCCACGTCCCTGAGCAGCCGTGCGAACAGAGCGTTGGCCTGGCCCGCAGTGTTCGTCCTGTTGCGGCCGTGCTTGCTCGTGATTAGGGGCTCCGGACGAGCCCAAAACATGTCGAACGATTTTCGACATTATTTACGTAAGTAACCAACCCGTTGTGATTCTTTTAACGTGTCCTCGCTTTTTGAAAATGGTCGAACCAAATCCAAAACTAGCGATTCGATTTTCTATTATTCTTATTATTTTTTAATTGTATTTCAGGGCTAGCTGATATCTAATAGGCTAGTTGCGTTACTTCCTCGATGACAAGTTTAATAACATAATTGTGTGTCTTACTAAACCATCACAATAATAATGTAAAGTTATTCACGACTGTGCTGTCACGTAGTTAACATTACCATTACCATAAACCATAACGTATCATTATTACAATAGCGGGGGCGGCATTATAATGGATTGCAATCATCTCTAAATACAACCTATTTGTATAATTAAAGATTTAACGGTCTTGACTTAACTCACACTCGTCATACCAATGATTATTTATAATCAATCAACTTAAAATGACATGATTGTTGTTATTCTTAAGCAGCAAAGGCGAGTAATCTCAATTCAACGGATCCGGCGTGACTCCTGAAGGTAACTAAGGATTCCGTCACTTTGAGATCTTGGCTTCAAGAGATCTCGTCATTATGAGATGACACTAAGATCCGGACTTACAGTTTACAGTTCATACCTATGCCTTGTGTCGGTCTAACTGTGACCAAGAAGCAGACGTCATGTTTCCGGAGGGATTCCCATTCTTGCTTGATCTCGTTTCGCACGCTGAGGGCAACTGTGACGTCGGCGCGGACCCTCGAAGGAGCTTTGTCCCCGATATTCGGTTTGGCCACCTCCACCACGGCAAAGGACTGGATGGGGTGCGCCATACGCGCCCAGCCGCCAAAATAGACGCTGTCGTCTTCTGCCCGCCTGGTTCGAATAAAAAGTCAGCTGTAGAAAAACGATATCTAAAACGAAATCTGGTTAACCGGTTAATAGATTAACCGGTTAACAGATTAACCGGTTAACAGATTACCCGGTTAACCGATTAGCCGGTTAGCCGGATATGTTTGGGTTCGATTAAAGCCCGGTTATCGAGTGCAACACCCGGTTTAGAACGGATTCGAAATAAAAAGCTATTTCAATGTTGTATAATCGTTTACATCATGCCAATAATCAAAGTAAATTTAACTTGAAAATTATAATTTGCATGATATTTTTACAACTCATACAATCGTGCCTTCTGTACTTACTTAAATTTAACAGTTACTACTACAAAGCCACAGGCAGGTATTATGCTTTATTACTTAAATAATTAAAAAAAACTAAAGTAGTCAAATTAAATACGGACTGTATTAGTAAATGATCACGGATTTCAAATATCACTAACATGAATCACTCATGTAAAATACCATGTCTTATTCACTTTCCTCTCGTCACTCACTAGGATACTACGCTACGCGTGTTTGTTTATTGGTTATTAACAGGGATTAGCAGTCTGATGAAAATAGGAATCATCGACACGAGAAGAAGGAGCAGGCAGCAAAGGAAACTAATTCAATAGGTGTTATCGTTACGGTGGTCCATACATAACTAACTGTAATTTGGATAAGAACTGTCGTAAACAGTCCAGAAAGAGGAGAACGGGGATAGAATGCGGGGGGAAAGTATATTAATTTAGATTTTTTTTACTAAAATATCATAAATAAAATACGTATCTGGGTATTAACGGTACAACCAAAAACGGTCAAAATAAAGTAATAATTATTGCAACGGGAACTAAAATTGATTAAGTTAAAGCAAAACCAGTTTATTTTCATGTAAATTAAAATAAATAAAAAAAAATAAATATCAGGGGACAATGTCACACCAATTGACCTAGTCCCAATTTAAGCTCTAGGCTTGTAATTATATTAGTATTCCAACGAATGTTGAGAGTCAACGATACCACAACATTAACAATAGCTCTTCACATTGACACAACCTTGAAATTAACAAAAAAGAGTAAAATTACTAAAAACCGGTTAATAACCGGCTAACCGGTTGTGATTAAACAACTACAGTTAATAACCGAATTTAAAATTTGACCGGTTATTGCATTCCCTATGTATATGTTAAACCAGTTGTGTTAAAAAAAACTTATAAGTTTACTTAGAACATATAGTCTAGTTGCATATACGCAACATTAATGATGAGTTAAATCGTCAATCACCTTATGAAAGAGTTTAAGTTAATAAAATATATTGCTATATAATAATATTGAAACTAATAAATAATGCACTGTTTATTAAGTTCTGATTCCAGCATAATATTTATACATACAATTGCAAATTATTAGCGCCACTTTATTATAATATAACATAGTAAACGTTTAGCAAATCAGTAAGACAACAAATTATTTATCGATAACTTACCATGGTGCTAATCTGTAGACTGCGTCTTCTATATCCTGCCGAATTTCATCTAAGAGAAAATATAACTATTAATAATTAATTGAATGGAGAATTGCGGATAGGCCTGTGGGAGGCCTTTGACCAGCAGTGGGATAGAAAAAGTTATTTGGACAAGATAAAATAGAACAAGACCAGATTAATAAACAAACTCACAGCCACAACTGATTAATAGTGCTTGGTAATTATTATCGTGTTTCCCCACATATTTGAGGAACTACAAGCCGAATATTAGCAGTTGGCGTGTTTTTCTTACGAATTGCAGTGTCTGGTAAGTAAGCACACTTCAAATTCTACACAAAGTCAGTATAGTAAGGCTGCTTTTCCGACGACGCTTAAAACATGTTGTTTCACATTTATTAAATGACTCACATGTACTCTCTAAGCGGAACAAGTTGAAGTTCCTCAGAAGGTAATCGTGCAGGGTGAGGAACTGCAGGTTAAGCTTCGGCAGCGCCAGGCAGTTCTCCCCGCTGTAGATTTCCGTGGGCACTACGTTTTCGTCCCAGATCACCTCCTCAGTCGGGTACAACGGCATAGAGTTCAGCTCCTCTAGTTGAGATATGCGGCGCTCGTGGCGAGATATCTAACAAAATGTGACGTTTACGGAACCGGTTACATCAAGTAATTTTAAACTAAATTTAAGGTTATATAACCGCTCAAAAAAAACGTATATACCTATCAATAAATAATAAAGTACTGATGAAACATAAATAAATGAAATTTGGACGCGAGCTCGATGCTGTGATGACGGTGTATATACGCTTGAAAACATAATCTTATTTAACTTGTTAAGCCGTTCATAAAACTCATGAAGTTAGGACCAGGTGACTACGACAGCAAATAATAAACATCATATCACAGATAACGTGCATCTGAGCACACACGCGAACAGTCATATGAACTTAACTCGCGTATGATACGAACATACGTTTTAATCAATCCAACAGTGTAAAGAAAGGGGTGTAAACTATAACGATGACTCATCTAAACGGAATGTCACGTTGTTAATCAAATCAAATCAAAACAAAATCATTTATTTCAGCCATCTTTGGACCATAATATTATTATAAAGTGTTAGTAAATTAAATTAAAAATGTAACCTAATGTTAGTAATATTTTTACTGAGCACATATTTAACTAAGCTAACCTACTTAGGCTGATATGCCAGTACGTGAACCAGACAACAATGATTCACATACTGACAATCGAACCTCTGGGCGAACGTTGGCAAGACGCTGTTGGAGCTGGCCCGCACCCTGCGCACCAGGGCTGTGCAGCGTTTTCGCATGATGGCGTAAAAGCAGTCCACTCTTGCATCCGCGAACATACCTGATGCGCTGCAGAATCGAGGCAGCCCCATCAGCACCCGAAACGCGTTGTTGAACTGCACGCGTAGGGCGCTATACTGCCTTTGCGTATAGTTTATCCACAGGCTGCTCGTGTAATAGTTGGTACAATATGCTCTAAAGAGCGTCAGTTTAACCTCAGCGGATCAACGAGCATACCTGCGGGCCACCATGTTCGCTCTGACAGACAGCGCCCTACGCTCCCTCTCTATGTCTGCATCGTCCCTTAGGTCAAAGGACAGTACGTGCCCAAGGTACTTAAACTCTTTAACAACATTTAACGGAGCGCCGTTAATCTTAATAGCCGGAACATTGTACGGACGTTTACCTCTGACCCAAATAACCATGCATTCACTCTTCTTGACATTAAATGATAAGCCGTGGCTGACCGCATATCTCTCACACACCCGCAACAACTTAATGTCATGTGACGACACATATGATACGAATTAGGACTTTTGGTCGCAAACCGTGGTTTTAGGATCCATGGAGTCGCTGTTTCCTGATTATTATAATACATACCACCTTGATTTTGACCTTCAGTATTGCCATATTTCAAAATTCAATCTTTCATAAAATCGCTAAACGAGTTTGAATTAATTTCGGTACGGATGATATCTCTTCTGCCAACGCGTAACAAACAAACAAATGTTAGTAGGTAGGTATAGATAAACTGAATTAAAAATGTATTTAGTTTATTTAGTAATATGACAAAATCATAGTGCTATGTGTAATAAATAATTAGGAAATAGCGACTCCATGGATCCTAGAACCACGATTTGCCACCAAAATCCTAACCCTAGATATGATACATAGTATTTGTTAATAAAATATATAGAATTCATATTATATTTACCAGGAGCTCCTTAAGAAATTCTTTATCAACCCTATAATACGGCGCATTGTCCTCTTTTCCTTCAGGCGGCACCAAGTTCAGATGAGTAGCAATAGCGCGTAATGCCTTTTCACTAAAATAAAGGTTTATATTAGGTAAAAGATAACACTTCCACAGTTTTTGTTTTAGCTCATCCTTCTTCTTAAGGGGCTACCATGCCCGTAACAGACGTTTTTGGTGAAGTTCAAGTTCTTAAAACTCAGTCAAAACTGAATCTAATATATTATAATTATCTATATATTCATCTTTGATTCTGTCCAACAGAATTTCATGATATCCGATGGTTATTTTTTTTATTATTTTTTAAATAACATGAATGTAAAAACACAAAATTGGATATAACTTTTTCATCTTGGCGTCCATTGATATGAAAAGTAAATCGATTTATTATTCATTATTATATCTAATAAATCATCAAAGGTTTTTTTTCTAAAGTGAAGAATATGCAAATAAAAGCCAAAAAACTACTTTTTTGTAGTAAAAATTACAAACTTTAATAGCATATCTTGATATCACTGACTTGTTCTGACTGAAAGTTGTATCAACTTTATACAACTCTAAGATCCTTTCGATTGGATCCGCGGTACTACCGGACTTGTGGAGCATGGAGGTGACACCAGTTGTTAATAAAGGTGGCAAGGAACCGATTTCAACGGCATTATTATTATTATTATTATCTTCAACATAACTTAGTGGCTCAGAAGTTAAAACATACCTTAAGCTTCCAAAATGCTTCTGTAAAGAATCGCGTGTATCAACACTGGCGACATTCGCCAAAGCGAACAAACGCAAATCGGGGAACTTTGCGAACGCTGCCTTCTGCAAAATAAAGTTAAAATGCAATACCCCAACTAACCAAAAAATTTTGAAAAAAAACTGAAAAACCGCCTTCAAAAAGCAGTTATTTTTTTGTTTTTTGAAGGTGGTATTTTGTTTTTTTCGACATTTATTTTATTTTATACTTTTTAGTGATTTTTATTATGCTGTTATGTAGTCCCACTTCTCAATTAATAAGAAACCATAGAACATTTCAATCTCAATTTCAATTTCAATCTAGGAAACTCATAGTCATATATTTAAACCTAAATATGCTTCGTCATAGTCGCTCAACTAATTTAATCGAAATATCTTGTCGCCTCCCTTGAAATATATACCGTTTAGGAGTTCCGGTCACTTCCGGTGGCCATCTGTGGTCTTCATCATCAGTTCCACTTCACCAAATAGTGGTTTCCAATAGCAAATACGCGAGTTACAATGAAAAATACCAAAATCGCTATAGGTGTGCCTATACATTTTGAAGAGTTCTGTCGATTCATCATGGACTCCATCATCAGATCTTCATGTTGATAAAAATGGGACCAAACGGGAAGCAACACCTTTCAATTAAAAAATAATCATCAAAATCGATTCACTCAGTCGAAAGTTCTAAGGTAAGAAAAAAAAAGTCTATCTGTCTTACTTAATAATAAACTCCCATAACCAAATCATACCTGTAATGAGGTAATTCTTGAATAATGTATAAGTGTCATATCCCGGTCAGCCAGTGGATCACCCGATTCGTCGCTTATTTCGAAGCGTGTGTAGAACTTTAACATTTGCAGGAGCTGAAAAAATATTTTTTTTTAAATAGATCGTTCAAAAACTATACCATAACAATTACTTGGGTTACCTTCGTTTCGTCAAAAAGTGTTTGCCAAACTGATTCATTTCCCAAAAATATTATTTGGACAAACGCTTATTTTTCCGATACTGTAAATATTTCAGGATTTTTATAAAACTAACCTAACCTAACCTATAGGGTTCTACACGATGGTCTTGAAATAAATCCTGAAATATTTACAGTTTCCGGAAAAAAGCAGTTTGGTAAAAAAAAATTGACGAAACGAAGGGCACCACAATTTCCTATATGTATCTAAATAAACTTAATGGTGAGAATAGATTTTCGACTAATGTCCGTATAAAAAAAAATACGTCACTGTATAAAATTTCGCGTGTGTGTAGAATTGGACTAAATCTTATTCAGTCTCTGCAGTGCAACCTAGCTGCCTGCAAACCCTACAATGGCGCTTTCAAACTCGGAAATAAATAAACTGGATGCAATGTCACAGGCAGCCATTTGTTTGTTTTGTTGTGGTATTTATTTGCAAGTAATTTGTTTGCAAGATTTGCAGATTTCAAGCTAGGGCGATTGTGCCGCTGCACCGAACCGCGGCGTTTCGGGGTAGTTTCAAGTTCGCGGCGTCCAAGTGCCTGAATGATCTTCCCCCTCCCATCCAAAGAGCGCATAGCAAGTTTACCTTTAAGCATAAGCTTAAAGGCTATTGACGCTCCAAAAATTATAATTTCCCAACCAGCCATTATTTATATTTTAAATATGTTTCTATTAGGCATGTAGTTTTTGTATTCGTTTTGTCACCAACTTTAAGTATTTAATTTTGTTTAACAGTTTTTTTTCTTTAATTTATTTATTCGTTTGGCGTACCATCCGCATCCGTCTGTCACAAACGGAGCTGCATTATGCTGAACTAGTGTCCGATTTACTGCCGCGAAGACACATTCACTACTCTTTTTATTGCTGTTTTCTGTTTTTACTTCTTATGTGTGTCTTATGTGTGTAGAGAATAAGTGTATTTTTCTTTTCTTTTCTTTTAAGTATATAGTTTCCCGATACGCATCCATTAATCATACGCATTAGTTCAGCAAGATCCAAAAAGTTGGGCATGCTAACTCACTCAATTAAATTTTCTATTAAAATTTTCCGTTGTGACACGAAAATTTGCCATGTCATTGTAGGGATACTTTTCGTCGCACAAGGGAACTTTTTTCGACTTCGGTGTTTGTATGGTTAACTACGTTTAACTATGGTCCTACTTTTCGGTCCTGATGACGTTAGGCGGTAATTAAGGCTAGGGGAAGCAACACTAGGTTTTAAGTTTAGTTTATGAATTTGTTTTGCTGTATTTTTAAATTTTATTGTGTTTTCAACTTTTGTAAATTTTACGTGAATAAATGTTTTTTAGTTTTTCAAGAAAATTGTTTTTTTTTATGTACTCACTAATGAATAACGCGTTTTTATTCAATAGAGGATTAAGTACCTAACCTTTAAAATAAGGCCCCACAGTCACACCTTACCTTAGATGAAATAGGGTTTATAGCTGCTTGAAGACAAAATTGTGTAAAAGTCAATCAATGGGGATGACATTGTCGTGCGAAGCGTTAAACCACGAGGTCAACTGTTATCCATACATTTATAATTAATAGAAAAGAAAAACGTTAGTAGCGTTTGCATCTTGGCCACAACGGCCCCAGGTCTCACTAAAAACCAGCGTTACTGAATGTATGGACGACATTCAGAGGCATAAAGTTGAGTGGTGACCACATTGTGGCCGTAATAAAAAAATGTAAGTATTTATTTCTGTTTTTAAGCAGATTTTTGTTATATACAGGGTGACTGGATATTCGATACAAACCTTTTAAGGAGACATAGTAGAGCTCATTTAGAGCCAATAAGGTCATGTTACTACATGACCGAAAATAATTAATTATAGTTTTTTTCGAAATTGCAGAACGAAGCTCGAAAAAAATTATATACAAAAAAAACATTATTTAATGCTCTTTAATTTATTTTCTGAAAACTTAAACGCCAGCGATTTAATGTAATGACAAAAAATAAACACATAATGCTACATTTCAAGTTATTTAATAAAACTCCAATAAAAAAAAAAAAAAAAAGTAATTACCTTATTATGAAAGTGTTTTTTTTGACACGCACGCAGCGTACAAATTACTTGAAAAACGTCCTTGGTTTACTAGCTATCTAATGACTAATCACTAATGAGATACAATACTTAACATAAAAATATATATTTAAATTAATTAAGTAATAATTAACACTAAGAAGTACGTTTGTTGTTGTGTAGTTGTATGGTACTAACTTCTCAGAAATCTTTGAAGTATGCATTTGAAGATTACTGATTTCCGACGAGTTCCTACCAAACAAACGAAGTTCATAAAAAGTGTACTTCTTAGTGTTAATTAGTACTTAATTAATTTACCTACCTACCTAATATACCTATTATTTTGCTACCGTGATGAGAATAACTAAAAATAACTATTAACAATAATTTATATTGATTCACGTCGTTTATCATTCACTTAAGTTCTTATTACCCGACTGCGTCAGAAAGAGGGTTATTACCTTATTAGTTAGTAGTGACGTGTAAGCTTAAGGTTTATAAAATGAATGGGTAATAAATAAACCAATAAGTAACTTGTAAGTCATCAAATGTACTCGGCGTAATAAGTAAGTGAATTGATTATTTTATAAGTAACCTTACACTAACTGACTCTTCCAAAAATCCGAATAAGCAGAAAAAAAAATATTTATTTATTACACACAAATATTTAAAATAAAAGTTATACAATAATGATCGTAAACAGCATTTACCTAGATTTCATTTCGGTAGATAAGGGAAAATGATTACATAATTTGCAAAATTATTACAAGCTAGCCTTTTATCAAGAAATAGGTTTTGTAATTCATTGCTTGTCCCCTCCTGGAATAGCTTTTCCAATATTTAAGTAATATGTATATAATAGTATAAATTGTATTATTTGTTAACGAGTTATCGAAAAAAAAACATTGCATGACCATTATACAGGGTGACTGGATATTCGATACAAACCTTTTAAGGACGCATAGTAGAGCTCATTTGGAGCCGAAAATTATTCGTTTCAGAGATATTTGAGATTTAAGTTTTTTTTCGAAATTGCGGAACGAAGCTCGAAAAAAATTAATAAAAAAATGCCATTTCTTAATGCTCTTTAATGTATTTTCTGAAAGCTAAAATGTCAGCGATTTAATGTAATGACAAGTTATTAGTAATTTCAAGTTATTTAATAAAACTCCAATAAAAATAAACAAAAAAGCAATTACCTTATTATGAAAGAGTGCTTTTTTAAAATCATTGTATGACATGCAGTGTACAAATTGCTGGAAAAACTTTCTTGGTTTACTAGCTATCTAATGAGATACAATACCTAACATAAAATGGTATTTAAATAAATTAAGTACTAATTAACAATAAGAAGTACACGTTTTAAGAACGTCGTTTGTATGGCAAACGACGTTCTCCGACGAACTCCTCAGAAATCATTGAAGTATGCATTTGAAGATAACTATAGTTCATTTATTTTAGCATGATACAGAACCAAATAAACGTATTTTATTGGGCACGTTACACGCAACATAATGGTCATACAAAAACATTGCTCTAAAACGTCTTTTTTGACTGCTATTATTTGAGAGTAAATATTAAATGAACGTTATAATCTATTGCAGTAGTACTTTTAGTCATATTCGTAAATATATACATTGCGTTTTTTATTTGTGTTTATTAAATTTACTTCAATTGGAAACATGGTCTATAAAAGACCTAAAGAAGCAGGGGTTACAAACATGTGTTACCAACATAACGAAACGTCCAAGCATATAACTCGACTAAATCAACTACTATTCATTCTGTCACCTGTCAAATATAGCGAACGTAGTGAATTTTAAATTGATCATTAATAACGCCACCATTTGCATTTTTTGATAGTTGAGTGTCACAACGCCCATATTATGTCACTCACATTTCTCCCGAGGTCGAGAGCGTCTGCGTTGATATTGTTCCATTACGGTTTTTATTTTATAGGTTTAAGGTCGTTTTCATATATTTAGAACTAGCGACCCGCCCGCGGCTTCGCCCGCGTGGAATGTATTATACATATAAACCTTCCTTAAGAATCACTCTATCTATTAAAAAAAACCGCATCAAAATCCGTTGCGTAGTTTTAAAGATTTAAGCATACATAGGGACAGACAGCGCAAGCGACTTTGTTTTATACTATGTAGTGATGATATCAGCCCTGCCTTCGCCTTCTATGTATAGACAAACTGTTCAGTACAAAAAAACCCGCTTGTGGCTGTCTCACGGGGCAGCTGCTCGTTAAGTCTATATTTCGCACATGACAATCAATACCGTCTTAACTCGAAATGTGACAGTGTTGAAAAATTTATTCTAATTTTAAACTAGTATGAATAGTTATGCATTACAATTTATTTTTTAGTTAATACGGTATTGAATGTCATGTGCGATTTGTAATCTCTACCCTACCACCGCACTACTTAGCGGTGAAACAATGACACGTTTTATCCTGAACAGTCAGTCTGAAATTAGGTAAATCAATTAAGTATAGCAGTTAGAAAGCACCATATACGTTTTTAAATATTTTTATGATAAAATTTTGATATAATAACGAAACCCAATGTAGAAATAATATTGTCCAACAATAAAATATTAATGACACATGCACAGATACAATACATTGAGTACATAGATTTTAATTAATTCTGTCAGCGTGTATTAGAGATGACGATCACTGTTTTTTTTTTCTCATCCTAAAATAAATGAACTATACTGATTTCTGAGGAGTTCGTACCATACATTCATTTTCATTCGGGTAAAGAGTATGTTTTAAACTCAGCACAGTTGGACGACAATATATTTATAGCAGGGAATAGGGGGGAATTAAAATAAAACAAGGTAGAATCCCAGTACGAATTTTAAACACAGCGATAAATACATAAAATTACCATTATTTGAACCATGTTTGGAAGATTTGAATGAGTACGAAATTTTAACTTTGCAAACTTGAGAAACGGAGTAGATAGAGTAAAAACACTATTAACATCATTAAAATTTAAAAAGTTGAGCCATTATATAGTGAAGTTGACTATGCTTTAGAATTAAAATATAGGTTACAATTAGGACATAGATACGCTAATGAAAATTTAATTAGAGGTAAGGAGATAAGGAAACATTGTTATGACAAAACAATAAATCCAAAGGACGATTTAATTTTAGTTAAGAATGAAACTGGAAGGAAGGTTGATAACCTTTTTAGAGGTCCTTACAAAAATTTTATATTGCAATAAAGCTTTTTAAACTTAATAAAAGTTCAAATCAATGGTCCGGATAGGAACGTAAAAAGTAACTCCGGACCCCGGACTATAAAAACTAATTGAGCTTAATTATTATTTTAAATGTGGTCTATGGACTCGTTTCCGTGTTTTATAGATGATTAATAGCCACATAAGATGTCATTTACTGGACATAATTTTAATAAATACCATTAAAACTGTATTTTAAACAGTATTATTACCTAATTTAACGTAAATGTACAAAAACTCAGTTTGAAACAATGTTTCCAGTTGAACTGAACTGACTACTAGACTTACTGCGCCCTACGTGTCCAATATAATAATGCCTTTAGGATGCTGTTGGGGCTGCCGCGCCATTGTAGTGCATCGGGGATGTTTTGCGAGGCGCGGACGGATGGCTTCCATGCCATCATGCGCAAACGCGTCGCGTCTCTGGTAAGGCGCCTGCGCGGCAGCCCGAACAGCCTCCTACAGACCGTGGCGGCGCGCCTAGATGGACCCTTCCTGCTCCATTGGGACAACTTGCACAGGGCGTCTAACTGATAAGTTGTACCCATAAGTAATGTAAGACTACCTAACATAGATTTAAGACTCATTGTTACTAACATATTATATGGAAATTATTCTGAAATAAATGATTATTATTATTATTATTTAGATATTCATTTAATTTTCTATAAATTAGGTTTTTTACATATTCAAATATAAAGGTAAAATAACAATACCGATACAAAAAATAAACATTATAAAAAACCTAATCTACGGGTGCCGCCAGCAGCGGGGCAGGGCTCAAGCTACCGGTGGTTAGGGCTGCAGAGAGAGGAACCTCCTCACTATGCGTGCCGTGTCGAGGAGTACTGCCTTCTGTATCTGGCCCTTGATCCAGCCATCTAGCGAGAGTCTCTTGAGGTGTTGGTCGAGACTCTTCGCTATAAGACCGTTTGCCGAAACAACTATCGGGACAATGATCGTCGAGTCAACATCCCACATGGTGGTCGCCTCGTGAGCCAAGTCAAGGTACTTGCTGAGCTTATTATTATTATTATTATTTAGATATTCATTTAATTTTCTATAAATTAGGTTTTTTACATATTCAAATATAAAGGTAAAATAACAATACCGATACAAAAAAATAAACATTATAAAAAACCTAATCTACGGGTGCCGCCAGCAGCGGGGCAGGGCTCAAGCTACCGGTGGTTAGGGCTGCAGAGAGAGGAACCTCCTCACAATGCGTGCCGTGTCGAGGAGTACTGCCTTCTGTATCTGGCCCTTGATCCAGCCATCTAGCGAGAGTCTCTTGAGGTGTTGGTCGAGACTCTTCGCTATAAGACCGTTTGCCGAAACAACTATCGGGACAATGATCGTCGAGTCAACATCCCACATGGTGGTCACCTCGTGAGCCAAGTCAAGGTACTTGCTGAGCTTATCCTTCTCGGCCTTCACGAGGTTCTCATCATGCGGGATGGTGACGTCGACGAGCACTGCCCGGCGTTGAGATCGATCTGTCAACACGATGTCAGGTTTATTGGCGACAATAGTCCTGTCTGTGATAACAGATCGATCCCAATAGAGCGTAGCACGACCATTTTCGAGAACTGGCGCCGGTGTGTATTTATAGTACGGCACTTCAGACTCAACAAGACCGTATTGAAGAGCAAGCTGCTGATGAATGATCCTGGCTACGAGGTTATGTCTGTGCAAGTACTCGCCGTTGGCCAAATGCGAACAACCGGAAATTATATGTCTGAGGGATTCGCCGGGACAACGGCACGCTCGACAAATGTCGACCGTGCCATCCCTCAGAATATATTTCCGGTAATTGTTCGTCATTATGACCTCGTCAGCAATTGCACAGGCAAAACCTTCGGTTTCCCCAAAGAGGTCACCAAACCGTAGCCAGTTCACGGACGCTAAAAAGTCTACGTCGGGCCTTGTTAGGGCCCGGTAGAAGCGTCCGTGTAGCTCCTTGCTCTTCCATACGTTCTTGCGGTCTTCAGTGCTCAACACTGTTGGTCTACGCCAGTTTTCGTTTGCCAAGGAGAGAGGCGTGAGGCTCCTGTCTACTGCAACCACATCACGATGCATCCCACACTCATTGCCAAGGAAATAATCCCTGAGATTGCACACCTCGCGGTTATGGAGATTCTTAGCATTTAAAATGCCTCGACCTCCACATTTCCTCGGGATGTACAATCTCATGACAGATGAGCGTGGGTGCAACATGCGATGTGATTTGAGCAGTAGGCGGACCTTCCTATCCAGGGCGTCCAGCTCAGTCTGAGTCCATCTTAGTATGCCAAAGGAGTATGTGAGCAGCGGCATCACCCAGCCATTGAAGGCACGCACCTTATTGCCACCCGACAAAAGACTGTTAAGAACTTTTGTCAAGCGGCAAAAGAAGCGCTCCTTCACTGACTGCTTGACATCGCCGTCCATAATACCCAAAGACTGTGACATACCAAGATATTTGTAGGTTTCAACTTCGGAGAGAGATCTGAGGGTCATTGTCTCAGAAAGCTGCAAATTAGATGAATTTACAACTTTCCCTCTTTGAACATGCATGACCGCACACTTATCTACACCGAATTCCATCTTGATCGCACTACTGAACTCTTGTGTGATTTTCAATAATGCGATAAGATCTTGGCACCCCGATGCAAACAATTTGAGGTCATCCATGAACAATAAGTGAGAAATGACTTCAGCCTCTCTACGAAGTCGATAGCCAAGCCCGGAATCCTTCAGCAAAGAGCTGAGAGGATTCATGGCTAGGCAAAAAAATTAATTAAATTAATTACTTAACTTATTATTATTATTATTATAAACCGACTAAAATATTCTCGAACCTGACCACACATTCAAAATGTTGATTCTCTCGGTGTCTCAGCTACTTTTCGACTTTTCGTATGCTGGTAGTGGGATCATGGTCATCAAATGCAGCAAGAATATGCTCCTCGACAGAAACGTCATGTTGTGCGGCCTTAATTCCAGCTTCTCCGTGATTTAAGCCATCAAATATCAGCGAGTTCTTCGTTGGTGTATGTAGCCATCTCAATAAAATGTTAATAATAACAATAATCAATCATTTAGGGAAACAATAATCAAATTAAACAATAGTAATAATAAACATTAAGGATAATAAACAATAACAATAATAAAGAACGAAAATTTTCATCTACATTATACTAATTGTACATCAATGTTTTACGCAGCTAACTTTTTTAATGAACAGCTGTTTAATTAGGCCATTTATTATGCAATGCAGTTGGGAATAACTAAATAGGTTCATTTTGGTCGTAAGTTGCGTATTGAATATCGTTAAATAATAATTAGCAATGAAAACAAATGTCAACTTTTAGGACCGTTTTATATCTTTAATGTTTTTTTTATAATTGTTTATCAAATTAACTTGTTTTATTGAGTGCATTTATTATTTATTTATTTATTTCATAAAGTAAGTTCACTTAACTTCAAAGAAGTAATAGCTCCTTTTTTTTTACTGTTTTTTTTTTTCTAATTTTCACACTGTCGGCTCATATATTTTTGTTTACTATCGCAATGCAAATAAGATGTTAATAGAATAAGCATACATTAGAGATAAAAAATACCTTTTTGCTGCGACATTTAAAAAAAGATATTTAAAGAAAATTGAGAACTTTTGGGAAATATAGAAATAAATTTAAAAAAAAATACTTAATTAAAAGCCGTGGGGTGGGCAGAATGAGTATTAATAAATGCCTAAAGTGTGTTGCAAGTGACTCTACCTAACCGCCGATCTCATTTTGCACTCGACCTGCTTAACACCCTGTATATACAGGTGTCCCAAAAATAGCACCTAATAGTGACACTGGAGATTCCCCAGCCTAAAACAAACCAAACCAGCCTAACATGACCTCAGTAAAAGTTGCACCGTTTTCGGGTTATGCCAATTTAAAGTTTTTTCTTATTTACGCGGATGGCTTTAGAATTTAGTATTTTTAATTCGTACGTTCTCATGAATAGTTAATTAAGATGATAGAACCATTATTATGTCAACGACTAATATAAAAGTTAGAAAAATACTGGAATGAATTTAACTTAAATTATCAGCAAAAAAGTCATTTCAAGTTTGAACACCTGCCATGTTATTTTTTTACTAGAAACGAAATACGCAAATATCTTTAAAAAATGCGTATGTTATGCCAATTCAAAAACGGTATGATACATGATATCTTAATGCAAAAAAGTAGGAATTGGTATCACTTTTCCCAATATGCATCCCTGGAAACCAATGCTATTAATGTAAAAAATGATCATTGAAAAATAATTGGAAAATGGTGAATGTGAGATTCAACTATAAGTATAACTACCTAGAGAGAAAACTATATTTATCTAAAATAAATATCTTAGATAGTTATACGTTCTCAGAATTTAGTTACAAAAATTCCACGACAAAGTCACGCAAAGTTCATCTCAAAGTACTTGTAATAAATAAATAAATAAATATCAGGAAAAAATCTCACACAAATTGACCTAGTCCCAAACTAAGCTCTAGGCTTGTACTATGGGTACTAGACAACGATAAACATACTTATATACAGAAATATATACTTAATTACATAGAAAAAATAATCGCATGTTTTTCTAGTTTGTTTTGTTATTAAAAATGAGTGATTCGAGTGATAAAGACGTATTAACATCTGCGGAATTACAGGAAACCGTGCAAAATGCGGAACTGAGCTTAAAGTACAAACCCTTTTCTTAGTTTCCTCGCTGTAGTGAGGTGAAAAGTTTTGTGTTATACACGGGTGAAAAGTTTTTTTACGTCTCGTGTCTTGAAACACTAGCTACGCTCAGGATTCTATTTTTGAACCACTCGCTTCGCTCGTGGTCAATCAAATAGTCCTTTCGCTAGCTCGTGTTTCAAATGAACACTCGCAGGTAAAATACAACTTTCCCCACTTGTATAACAAATAACTATTGTTTACATGACCGCGCGTCACCACGCGTGCCCGCGCGCAACGCCATGCACCGCGCGCAATATCACACCGCGCGGTTTTAAGATCTAGGTACACTCCTGTATCGCTGTATCAGTTGACCCGCGCGATTTGAGGCAGACGGACGCACGGAGATAGGAAAATGGAGGATTAGGTATCTATTGATTTGCGCAAACCCACAAGCAAATTGCCTCCTTCACGTCTATTCTTACTGAATGTTCACGCTAGACTGCCGCGCGCAAGCCGCCGCCGTCATGTGAGCAGTTGAATCGCGCGTTACCGCCCGGTCATGTGAACTTAGCCTAATACTATAAACAACGGAAGCATTTTTTTGCGATAAATCAAACACTATGAGCCGACTCACAGAACTATATCCGACTAACTACGCGTGCCGCGGTCAGCGCCGACCAGTAATATATTTACCGTTATTAACACCGGACGCGTTCTGACAGCTTGCTGTGGATCCAAAAACCAGGGTAAGGTTGTTTTTATAGGTTTTTAGGTTGCATCTTATTTTGATTCTTTGTATCATAGTTGTAAAAGTTTTTGGCTCTTCTTGCCGCATCTCGTATTGAAACGGACGGATTTTGTTAAAACATTCCTAGGACTTTCTTTTCGAGTGCCTACTCGGTTGTCCCGGTTTTCTTCCAGATTTAGGCAAATCTTCGAGAGTACAGAAGTCATCGAATTTCTTTATTATCTTGTGCACGCCCCCAGGACTTAACTTGTAGGTACTGTTTGATAAAAATAGCAATTGTTTTTTGTTACAACACAAATAAAAGGATGTAGTTCATCCCCTGTTGTAGAACCGTATGTATGAAAACATTTTGATGTTCTTTTTCCCAATAGTAAATTCAGATATAAAAATTTAGATTAAAATTTAAAAAACCCCCGACTCAAAACAGTCAGTAAAATAACCTCTTAAAAGTAAAAAATAATTAGTATTGGGCCTATAAGTTTAATTATAGGTAGGTAATAGTTTTTGATACAAGTGTCGACACGTCTGGGGACCGCTAAGTAGCTGGGGTATTTTATATTATTTCAATTACTTAGCGGTCCCCTGACGTGTCGACACTTAGGGTCGTATTAATAAACTGATCTCGATCGTAATGCTCGTCTCAAGATGTGTCAAAAATGACAGCTTTCCATGGCTTGACGTTTACTTTGACGTATCTTGTGACGGTCATCTCAGCCAAGGTGAGTTTATTAATACGGGCGTTAGTCTTGTAGGTATCAAAAACTATTACCTACCTAAAATCAAACTTATAGGGCCAATACTTATTATTTTTTACTTCTTAGAGGTTATTTTACTGACAGTTTTGAGTGGGGGTTTTTAAAATGTTTAATATATTTTTTTATTTCACTCTTTTTAAACTTTTTAAACAAAAATACGACTACAGCTAGCAACGTCTCTTTAAAAACACGAATTGTTGAGGTAGGATGTACTGTGGCTGATGGTAGATGGCTTGAGAAAGTTCATATAGGGTAGTAGATAGATGGTAGATGGCTTGGGATAGCTGCGACTTTGTCTTCGGGAGGTTTGATGCCTTGTTGCGACACTGTATAGCCCAGAAACTTGACTTCCGTTACACCGAACACGCATTTTGAAGGATTGATAGTTATCCCGTAGTCATTCAATCTTCCCAGGACGGCGCGTAGATGTGTTGTGTGTTCATTTTCATCTCGGGAACTAATTATGACGTCATCAACACAACAAAAGTCGAGCCCTCGGAGTACTTGATTAATGAATCGTTGGAATGTCTGCCCTGCATTCCTTAGGCCTGGGCACATCGAACAGGCCAAATGAAGTCACAATGGCCGTCTTCTCAATATGATCGCCAAATACAGGTAGCTGTTGATATGCTCTATTGAGATCGAGCGTGGAGAATATCTTCTTTTTCGTTAATTGATAAGTTAAGTCCTTCAAGCATGGGACGGGGTACCGATCTGGTATTGTGACTGCATTCAATCGACGTTAGTCTCCGCATACTCTTAGCTCTCCATTCTTCTTTGGAACGACGACGTGCAGTGGACTGGCCCAGGGGCTCTTGCTTGATCGGCATAAGCCCTGTTCCATCATGACTTTGAATTCTCTCTTTACAGCTGCGTAGCGATGCGGTGGAATCGGCCGCGCCTTACGATGTAACGGCGGACCGCTCGTCTGGATGTAGTGTTCGATGGAATGCTTCGGTGTTTCTTTCATTGATGATAAGCGAGTAACGTGGGGATAATCAGCTAGTATTTGGTGAAATTTTTGCTGGACATCAATGCTCCGTATGGTTGGTTGGAGTTCGGACGGATAAGCTCGTTCGCTTGTCGATTAGAGTTCGACTGGCAACGTCGACAAGTATTTTGTGATGATTTAAAAAATCTGCGCCGATAATAGGCCTTGTCAATGTGGCAATAATAAATTTCCAGCGAAATGGTCGACGAAGATTTAAATCCAGCTCCATTGTTCTTTCTCCCTAGGTTGGTATAATTGCATTTGCACGTTTCATATTTTTGGTAGGACGGAAATATTCGCTCGTGTCGATAATGAATGAAAGCTTGGATTTCTTATCGGTGATAAATAGACGGTGTGATTTCTCAAATGCGCTGAATCCCGCCACGTCCAACGCTGGTTTTAGTTTCCCGAAGATGAAGTTGACAGTTGCTGCATAAATGAACATGGTTGAGTACATTTGAACGCGTCCTGGCCGAATTTCTGGTGATAATAGAAGAGTGAGGAATTGGTCGGCGTTACGCTACGGTGTGAGAGGAAGCCGCGCCGTTTTGACTGCGACCGGTTTCGAACCCGCTGCCCGCTGCTCAAATCGCGGCGCCGGCGCCGGTTGCGCTGTGGCGAGCGGCCGCGCTGGTTGTGCGTCCGCGCTGCGACTAGTTGTGTAATCGCTTTCGTTAATTTATCGATTTTATATTCCAATGCGCGATGTTTTGAAGCTGACGTCGATGTAGGTAGGTGATGACAAATAAGGCTGAGTGATGGAATGAACTTCTCGCTGCGTTACAGGTACTGTTGATGAATGCGTTGTTGGCAGGATAGTGGATACTTCGTGTCGCGTTAGCTGCTCCATAATCTTATCTGCCATTAGTGCTATTTCTTGTAATAGGTAGCCTAACAGCGCGTGACAACCAGACCTTCGTCATTTTATAAAAGCTGAAAGTTTGTTAAAGTATGCTTTGAACATAGGTAAGAACGATGGCAAAATCTGTAATTCGAGTCATGGTGGCTTTGGGAGGTAGGGGGCGGACAGGTGCATAAAATACCAGCCTTCGTTATTTTATAAAGCGTAATTTTTTAATATGTTATTCGGAATAACATTACAAATCATCTCATTCATTGCCAGACACTTTTTATGGTGGCAATCCCTTGCCAGACACCCTAACACTTTAATAAATTTTAATTCTACTTTCGTTATAGTATAAAAGTTCAAATTTAACATGTTATTTGGGTAACTATTAGAAGATGTTTTCTCAGTTGCCAGACAGTTTCGACAGTTCCTACCTGGCCCAGACAAACATATTGGGTACCCACTAAAAGCTCAATATCTCAAAAACGGCTAAGCCGATTTTAATAAAACATGTCTAAGAACCACCGCTAGAAAACCTGCTTACAAATTAAAAAAAACCTCATCCAAATCAGTTCACCCGTTTAAGAGCTACGGTGCCACAGACAGACACACACACACACTTTCACGTCAAACTTATATTACCCCTCCTTTTGCGACGGGGGTTAATCACTTTGCCGAATTTATAGCTTCTGCATTTAAATAATTGCTAGGAAAAACTGCTGTGACATATAGACAGACAGTGACAAACGGGAGCCTGTCGTTTGGCCGAAATATACTTAGGTACTAAATTCCGTTACCCAAAAAAACTTCAAGTTCTATATTTTTGTTTCTCGGATAAGTACACTAGAGTTCATAAATACGTGTAGGCACACTTTAGTACCTTGTCTTTTTAATGTCATGTTAAAACTGCCATACATGAATTGTCACAGCGATTAAAGTGACAAGGTACTAAAGTGTACCCATATAATTATATGAACTCGACTGTATACCATAACCGCTTACGCGCTTGCGGTTTTATTATTTAAATATTATTTTGTATAAGTGCGTTATTCGACTTTTAATGTTATATTTATATCTAAACAGCCTCAACTATACTTGAACAAAAGTGTAAATTATATAGAAGACAAAGACTCTTGAAATATCTTACTATCATCATATATCAGTGTAATGTTCATTTGTTTTAGGTGCCATCAACACTACGTTAGTCAATCATTTTAATAAGAATTTAAATGAACCAATACAAAAATGACGGGAAAAGATGTAATGATTTTATGTTACGTGGGCATGATGTTAATTGGGACGACATTAGCAGTAAATGGAAGTTACTGTTGCTCGACCCCGAACGAAGAACTATATAGCGGAAAAGAAGGCCACGGGTGTTTGGAAAGGGAAAACGACGTCTTGACTAACTTCACGCTTAACTGTGCCGATCATTTGGTTTATATCCTACTCAACAATTCACATTTTCCCGTTAGATTGGGCTCAGATGGAAATTTGATAATTTTACTTGATGATGTAGCTGAGTGGACTACGGTAGCTGCAGGCGAGTAAGTATTACATTATATTGTTAAAAGTACTATTACTTATCCTAAAATGGGTAAGGACCAAAAAGTTGGACCATAGTTAAGTGCAGGTAACCATACAAACAACGAAGTTGAAAAAAGTTCCGTTCTGCGACGAAAAGTATCGCTACAATAGTATGGCTAATTATCGTGTCACAACGGAAACGTTTCATAGAAAATTTCAATGAGTGAGTTAGCGTGGCCAACTTTTTGGGTCCTTACCCAAATCCTTCCTTAAATTATTCGTTTTACTATTTAACAAGATACGATACAATTTTTTTAATATCAGAATATTTATTGACATTTTATATCGTAATTCATAAATAACATAACTCGTTAGCTGTTGTCATGCATTATATTGAGTACAGTAGGTACTACACGCCAACCATGTGCCAACCGTGACTTAAGAACCTTTGTTTTTGAGTACGCAAAGTACGAGAACTAGATTTAAAAACTTAGAAGTAAAAGACATTTCTTTTAAATGATATATTTTGAAACTTCAGGGTCTCTATTCTACTGGGTAAAACCATATTACCTTTGACATATTATCGAATTGTCGACGTTACGATAGCTCTTATGTACCTATTTGACAGTAAGTGTATAGCGGCCGAGTTAACAACAATACTATAACATGTTTGTACAAAAAGTTAGTCCTTTAGCACCACTCAATGTGACATTACAGGTTCTGCCTCGGATACCAGATCCTGAACGACTCTATGGGGCCGGCGTCGGCGGTGGCTCTATGCACGGACGAGGTGCCCAGCCAGGTGGTCTCCGAGGAGGTGCTTGGCTACTCCATGGTGGTATCCGCCGTGTTCCTTGCCCTCACCACTCTGGTCTACCTGGCTCTGCCCGAACTCAGGTACGCCAAAATACAAATAACTTTGTATGATCGTCGGCTAAAAGTTCCAAGAAAGAACCACTGTTGTTGTTGCAACCCTCTTACTGTACATACTGCTTTAATAACCAACGAGAGAGGTAGAATACGCTTTTTTAAACGTCGTACGTAATTAATTACGTACACAGTACACGCTTATATCTAAATTGAATTTTTAAAGTAAGTATACAAGTCTTATGAGAATATTTGGAACGGCGAACCCGCCCAGTAATCGTGTATTTGCGGAAACAAAGTACATTTTTACTTATAGCGCCTCTAGTTGAAGGTATGTACCTCAAACCTTTATTTATCAAAGTAAATTAAAAAAACATGGCGTAAAAATATGAACCGCCTTATCTTATCATAACGGCTAAATTACTAGATTAATCGATTTTTTATATATATCGAGTTAAATGAAAAAGAATGGAAGTGGAAAGAAGTGGTCTCTGCCTACCCCTCTGGGAAACAGGCGTGATTTAATGTATGTATGTATGAAAAAGAATGAAAAAAGTTACAATGTTTAATTTTACTCAATTAATAGAAATCCGAACCTAACTAATCCATCTAATATTCTCTGACAGTGTTAGAATGTGACGCGATGCCAGAGTCTTGCTATTTTACTGAAAAAACTAGAGTATCCCAAGTAGCACACTGGGTGGGAAATAGCTCGTATATCATATCTATTTAGATACTTAAGTGAAATATATAGCCATGACTAAGTTCTATATAGGTGGAAAGAACCCTTAGGCAACCAATATAGAACCACGGGGAGAAAAATTGCAGCTTATTTTTGGTTCTATATTGAATCCATAAGAGATCTCACGATTACCTTAAGTGGCAATTAGAACTATGGGTGAAAGTTATGCGCAGTGAACGACGATTATTGAACGAATGAATAATAATATTTCAGTTCGGTCAATGAGTGATAAATGGGACGCCAAAGTTCCTTTGTGTGACAACAATTAAGTCGGTAAGTTTTTTAAAGTGAATGTGATCTGCCATTTTAATTTTGGATTTATACATCTGTTTGGTAATTGATTAAAATTCACGTTCAGGCATTGAAATAAGCACGAAATTCTTGCGAATGCTTTTTTACCGTGAAACTATAGTATGGTTTCTTTGTAAATTTCGATGCGCCTTTGATTAGATCAGGAATATTTAAAAAGAGAGTGTTAAATCATATAAGGAATTGATACTGATAAGAACTAAAACTGTAAAAACCTGACCTAATGATTGTAGGTTACGTACAATGTTAAAGTAACATCGTCACAACTATCAAAAGTCTATGATTATGCGTCAGTGTGATAAAATTATGTTTAAAATAAATCATTTTCAAGGACTCCAATTTGTAAACATGGCGAAACAAAAAAGATCTTACAGTGTTTATTTTCACTTATTTGTTTTCTATTTGAAACTATCAGGTCTGAAAATCACTTATTTGTATCTTGCGAGTGGCACAGCAGTGAATGCTATGCCCTAGAGGTTTTGTGCTGTAACACTAGCGGCTTGCGTTAAAGCCTAAAACGGCACAGAGTTCGTGCTTCCTATAAATGCTATGGGAAACAGCCGGCCGTGGACGGAGTTCCGTTTTTGGTGTAATTAAAAACACCGGCCACAGCCGTAATGCCATATCACGAGGGTCTTAGTTTACGTCTCTCGACGTACTGTCCGTGAACGTGTTAACATTGTTTGACAACACTTATAGCTTTAAACACAACTCAAACTTGTATACGAGTTCATCCTGTCACTTATAGTTGCTTAGGAACGTTTTTTGTTTCTACTTTATTACTTATAGTTGGGTAAAGTCGATTTTGCTACTTAAAGTTGCATGCAGGTTGTAATTGTCACTGAATAAGAAGCAATAGTGCTATATAAGGCCCTAAAGTTACTTATAAGCAACTTTTACATATATGTGGGAGCATACCCTTATTTGGATCTTTTAATTCCAAATGACTAGTATAATAGAGTAGTATATCACCAATAGTGGCTAAAGAGATAATTTTACGACCCTTCTAGGCCTTAAAGTTGCAATCACTTTAGTTTCCAAAAGGGCCGTAAAATTATCTCTTTAGCCACTATTGGTGATACACTACAATATTATACTAGTCATTTGGAATTAAAAGTTCCAAATAAGGGTATGTTCCCACTTATATATAAAAGTGGCTTATAAGTTACTTTAGGGCCTTATATATCACTATTGCTTCTTATTCAGTGACAATTACAACCTGCATGCAACTTTAAGTAGCAAAATCGACTTTACCCAACTATAAGTAATAAAGTAGAAACAAAAAACGTTCCTAAGCAACTATAAGTGACAGGATGAACTCGTATACAAGTTTGAGTTGTGTTTAAAGCTATAAGTGTAGTCAAACACTGTTAAACCACTCATTTAGAACATAAAGCTATAAGATAAGCTGCAAAATTCACTAATGTGCTGCTTGGGATGCTACTGGCGTCAGCGACAAGCGAAGGTTAAAATTAAAAGCAATAGTTATGAAAATGCACAAGTTAGTTAATGTTAATTTTAAACCAACATTCATATTTATTTCAGAGATCTGCAAGGGTTGAGCATCATAAGTTTCTGTAGCACCCTGGCTATTGCGAACGTGTTGTTGTGTGTACTGAAAATTGTACAATACTCGGACATGACGTTGTGCGCCGTTAAAGGTGAATGTGTACAACATATTTCCATATTTTTTTTCGTATATAACAAAAGTGGCTGATCTATATGTCTAAATAGTAGCAAACTCACTGTGTTTAAGCATTAAACTTTGATGTAGTTAATACCAATTCGAAGAATTTCTTCGATGTGTATGTGTATGAAATATCCCACCCACGCGAAGCCGAACATTGCTCGAGTAGCATGTACGTGCTGTCGGTGCTGTGATGTAAACAAAGCTTTAAGAGCTTTTCCTCAATAACAACTTTGGCCTAAATTTACAGCAACCTAAAATTCAATGATTGTGAAATAATTCTCATATGAAAGTCCGACTACAAGTTTCACATTTACATGAATATTATTAATATATTTACATTTGTTTTTCAGGATTCTTCGCTTATTTCTTTCTAATATCAAGTTTCTTTTGGATGAACGCAATAGCTATACAAATTCTGTTGATAATGAAGTAAGTTGTTTTTTTTATAAATATGAATTATTCTTAAAAGTTTAGTGGCCATTTAACGCGCTGATATTTAAGCTTTCAGAAAATACATTAAACTGCATTAAAATGTGGCAATATTTTTTTTATGATTTTTTTCGAGCTTCGTTCCGCAATTTCGAAAAAAAAACTTAAATCTCAAATATCTCAGAAACGAATAATTTTCGGCCAGGGTACCATATAACCTTATTAGCTACAAATGAACTCTACTATGCCTCCTTAAACGGTGTGTACTTATCGAATATCCAGTCACCATTGTATACCGAACACAAATTGATGACGTTAATGTTGCTCTAACTGTCGAGTAAATAAGAGCTGTCGTAACATCAACAATATAATTACGACACATAAACAAAAGGCCCAGCTGAATACAATAACGGTTTTTTTTTTAAGGCAGTCGTCGATCCTTAACGCCGGCAGGCGAGGGTTCATGTGGTACGCGCTGTACGCGTGGGGCACGCCCGCGCTGTTCACCGTCATCCTGGTGATCATCAACTACCACCCCGGGCATCACATGAAGCCCGGTATAGGACACCGACACTGCTGGTTCCTTGGTGAGCAACATTTGTTTAAATAAATTATGGACCCGATTAAACTACAATAGCAAAACTTTGACAATAAAAAACACTCAAATTAAAAAACTCTGCCAAGTGGACTTGCGCACCGAGGCTTCTCTACCTACAAACTTGTAGGTTTGTAAGTAGTTCGACGCTCCCGGGAATCGAGTCTCGAAGCGTTTTCCCGCTTTAAGAAAAGATAAATCGGGAATCTCTGTCTTTAATATTTTTTTCGTGATGTATGTATGTGATGAAAAACTATTTTACGATTTAATTAAATATGTTCTCTTTACTTATAAAATTAAATAAATAAATGAATATCAGGGGAAAATGTCACACCAATTCACCTAGTCCCAAACTAAGCTCTAGGCTTGTACTATGGTTACTAAACAACGATATAAATATTAGGTCCTTATACAGTGTGACTCTGACCTTGGGGCTTTAATTTCAACGATCGATTCTACTCGCTAAACTGAACTACTTTTGTTCTGAAACATGAAAAAATAACTTAAATTTAGATAACTAATTGATGTTAAAGTCTAATTGTAAAATCAGTGTATTACATACTGGCCATGTAATCACTATCTCATGGTACGGGGGCGACATTACCTTGGTACGAGGGCTAAAGGAAAATGGAGAATTGGATCGCGTACATTGAAAATTAGATTTAACTTGTATGATAAAAAATAAATTTAAACTGAACATATTTTTAACAACTTACAGAACAAAAGAAGTTTAGTTTCAGGAGTAGAATTGATCTATGCATTTAAAGCCCCAAGGTCAGAGGCACCCTGTATATGAAATTGGCGTTTTGTCGTACTGGCCACTTTGATCTAAAATATCTCCTCTTTGGTTATTCCAAATTCAAATTTATACAACTATTTACTCATGCATTTGTGTTACGTAAAACATAGTTTATTTGTTTTTCCTCTTTTGTTTTTTCTTTGCGTCACTTAGTTTACAAAATGGAAAACTTGAAATATCGCGTTATTTTCTAGTACGAGTTCCACCTTGGCACCAGTGCTGCAGAAACGGCTAGAAGGATTAATGATGTGTATGGTGGCGGTTAACAAATGATTTATATACTTTACGGACGCGGAATTTTCGTATAGTAATTTTATTTTTATTTCTTGTATTTAAATTATGCATATCAGAATTTTTGGTAAAAAAAACTATAGTTTAAATAACATAAATAATATTCTCATACATAAATTGTGACGCTACAGTTAAGATATTAATTTATTTAAAAAGTTCTTTTAAGGAGTAACGGGAATTTAAGTTATAAATAGAACGTATTTTTACGACGTGATTATAAATCCTTCGAAAGCAATTAATATCTGATATGTTGTGTATACGATAATATCATATCACTGTTTTGTATGGCACGAGTTTACTTTTAAGGCAGCTAGAGAATTTGTAACAAAAAAAATCGATTGGCGCGCTTTTTTGTTCGTCTAGAGTAGACTGTGATACTTCGAGATAATTAAGTTATATAAAAACTGTTACGACTGATACAACTGACTGACGAACATAACTGATGAAGATAAACACATGAAGTATGTAATATTCAAACAATCACCTATAATGTTAGGAAAACCTGAGAACGATGGATCTTACGCTGTTACGGTCCTACCATATCGCATGATTTAACGTCACATATTGGTGGTATTTGGGAATCCCCACTCAGTTAAGTTGTCAACAAAATGATAAAATTATAGGTATAGTCTTTACTATTTGAACTGAGCTGATCTTCTACAAAAAAGTTAGAACTACATTGAATGTACATTGAATTATCAACCCTACCCTCTTAGTCAGTAGGTTTAAAATGTAAAGTGTCAGGATACAGATATAAGTTTTGTGTAGATGATAGTATTGTGTAAAGAATAAGCACAGTTTAAATAATAAAGACTTATATCTGTATCCTGGCACTTTACATTTTAAACCTACTGACTAAGAGAGTAGGGTTGATATTCAATGTACATTCAATGTAGTTCTAACTTTTTTTGTATGTAATCGGCTTGGTGTTACGGACACAAAGAAAGACAATGGTATTGTTTACAAACAATGGCCTTTGTGTAGAAGATCGGCTCAGTAGAAATAATAAAGACTATACCATGCGGTGGCTACTCCCAATCGCCTGATAAACAACATTTGAGTGGCAACTGTGTTTTATTTCGAAGTGTATTGTACCGTTTGTGGCCAAATAAATAAATAAACAAGAATTAAATGTATTGGATGTGGTTAGCGTTACGTAATAATTGTTGATTTGTATGCCATAACTACCATAGATAAAGCCTAGTTTAGTTTTCTTTTTTTTTTATATGCCACAGGTGTTTGCGCGACGGCGTTATGTAGTTGCGTGGCGTGTTTTTGCCTGTATTTTAGTTTTCTTTTTATTTTAATTTTCTTTTTATCAGTATCTTTGTGGTTTGTTTTTTGATTCGTGTACGATCGTGGCGTCATTGCGCCGTGACTTCACCAAATGGTCGCAACGGAAGACCAGCGCTGGCTCTGCCAGCAACACGCTGAGTTGTGACCATTTCGTAACAAACTGTGCATGTTTGTTTTTTTTATTTTATGTGTTCATTAATTTGTCACGAATAAATAATTTCTTTCTTTCTTTCTAAATAGAACGTATTAATATTGTCCACAGCGTAGTGAAGACAATAGGTACGGCTTCTCTTTTACTGTAACGATATATTAACATATCTCTATTTGTTAACAGATTTGGCAAGAACGTGGATTTTCATGTACAGCGTGATGTCGATACTGATGGCGGCGAACGTCTGTATATTCATATACACTTCTATCTACCTGTGGAATAATACCTTCTCCTCCAACCATGTCAGAGCGTTGAAATATAAGTAAGTTATTATAAAATGGACTAATCTTCAATAAACATCTTTTATCTTTTATTAAAAATGTGATCGAACTATGAAATTATTTTTCAATGGAAAACTACTATCAGATTGTATACCTTACCAAAAAAAACTTCTATATTGTTTTTGTTTACGGCCGTTAAACTAAAAATAATCAAAATCTTTTCTGATTACAGGTTCTCCATGATGTTAAGACTATTTATAATAATGGGCCTGCCGTGGATATTCGAGATGATTACCTCATTGACCAGGCCTCACATGATTGTGTATGTTATTTATATACATACATACATATATACATTCATAACTTCACGCCAGTCTCCCAATGGGGTAGGCAGAGACTATGGAACGCCAGGTGCACCGGTCTAAACATACAACTTCCGCTTCCTGTACATTCATCAATCTCTTCATGCACATTACATATTTTTCCAAGATTTATGTTATGACAATTATGAGTGACATAGGAAGGTGTCTACGAACTTATCGTAAAAAAAACTTTGGGTAGCGGCGGCCACTCAGATATTTTAATAATAGTACATACATACATAAACTCACGCCTTCATTCCCAGAGTGGGGTAGGCAGAGCTACAGAATTACCAAGCACTCTTAAATAAGTTGTTGATTATTCTGTAACCACGTTTTGCACAATCAGGCTAAGATGTTTACCATTGTATTAGTGACAGGTTGCAAGCCCATCGCCTAAGAGTACTAGAAGCCTTTATTATTCCCTTAGTCGCCTTTTACGACATCCACATTAATAATAGTATTAAAACATAAAAAAAACATGTGCGTCTTTGCACCACGTAATTTATGCTTGACTAATAATTTGGGACATTTTCAGGGTTATATTAGACTTGTGCAACTGTCTCCAAGGAGTGATAATCTTCCTGATCTTGGTGGTGTTCCGGCGGCGCGTAATCAAGGCGCTGCACAAGCGGAACGCGCTGTGCTGCTTCAACAACCTGGCTGAGCGGTACCTGGCCATGGCCGCCGACGACGAGGACGACATAGTTACGCATACCATCGCCGTGCCCATGCAAGACAAGTGACCACCCTGTAGGCGCATTACTCAAGCTATACAAGGAATCCAGTCACGATATTTATCTTCGAGGATAATAAACGAAAACCTGACACCCGGAACAGTTATAGTTAGGTTATTAATATCATGTTGGCTACATTTATTCGGCATTAAACCATCACTGCGTGCTATTAAAATTTAAAATTGTGCGTTAAGTTTTAAATATTTATAAGGAATAGAGCAGGCTCCAATGAGATGATCGTTTGAAAAAAATACGGACCGCGAAATATTTGTTGATTTGTTTACCTGAGTGAGACCCTCGACTTTATAAAAAGCCATGTTTCGCGAGCACGCACGGCCCTTTGTCATTCAGTCTCTACCGCGAAAAAGTTTGCACTTACTTACTTTCTAAACAAGAAGCAACAGCAGATGATCATCGATATAAATTGAGTGCGAAAACATAGGCTTTGCCTTAAATTTGACAAGAATAATATGTACCTGTACCTCTGATGCATTGCATTTACATTGTTTAAGACCACAAAACTGGTTGGCGATGTCTGTTGATTGGATGTTTGGGATCTATACAATATATAATTATATCAGAAGTCAGAATGCGGTCCGCAATTTTTGCAAACGGAACTTCACTGAGAGCCCTCTCCAGAAGGAAGAGTCGATACCTCGTTGATACAAATTAGATAAGCCAATAGGTATGTGTGTGTAGGTGTCGATCATAGTGACAATGAACTTAAATGTCATTTATATGTTTTTATTAATTATAATTATACAATTTATAATGCTCTGCAACAGTTAACGATTCTAAAACAATCATAGACTTCTGGAACTAAAATGTACTATTAAAATAACTTTAAATACGATTCGTGTTCATACTCAGTATTTTAGTGCCAAGGACAGTAGTTTAGTTTAGTTTAGTTACCTAGGGTTTTAATTATTAATTATTTATTACTTTATTACCTTGTAATGTAACTTACTTTTAAGTATTATTGTACCTAATTAATAATTGAAAAAATGACCTACTGGAGTTTCTTGCGGCGCTTCTTCTCCGCAATGATGGTCTTGTCCGAAGCGCTAGTAGATTCACTCCATGTTACCGACGTGTAAAAGAGCCCTCATGTGGCCAATTTACTCAATAAATATTTTTAATTTTGATTTTTTTTTAAAACCAGTTTTTTTGTGTGACTTAAAAGTACTCAATTTAATAGTTCGAGGTAATGAACAGACGAAGAAATGAAAATATTGGGAAATGTTGTCTTTCAACTGATATTCCATTCGTGACGACGCGCTGGCCTAGTTGGTAGTGACCCTGCCTATGAAGCTAGCGGTCCTGGGTTCAAATCCCGGTAAGTGCAGATATTTGTGTGATGAGCGCAAATATTTGATCCTGAGTCATGGATGTTTTCTATGTATTTAAATATACATTTCTCTATTTAAGTAGGTATTTATATCGTTGTCTAGTACCCATAGTACAAGCCTAGAGCTTAGTTTGGGACTAGGTCAATTGGTATGACATTGTCCCCTGATATTTATTTATTAATTTATTAAAAGTTTGTTGATATGTTGGTAGCATCTAAGTATTTAATTAACAACTTTATGTTGCTTTTTATGATTCATGTTGATATTGTTGTGTTTTATTTTAATTTGTAACGTGTATTATGTTATACAGTGAGGTGAGGTATCATTGTATTCTTAAAAAGTTAAAATAATTTTAACACATTTACTTTGTGTTTTGTGGCACATTTCTTTTTAGGGTTCTGTAGTCAAACTAGGAACCCTTATATCCGTCCGTCCGTCCGCAGCCTAGCTTAGAAAGTCTTAGTACTAGAAAGCTGTAATTTGGCATAATTAATTATACATATTAGTCACGCCAACAAAGTGGTAAAATAAAATCTTGAAAAAATAATGTTTTTAGCGTACCTCCCCTACACGTAACGTGGGGATGTATATATTTTTTTCTCGTGTAACCCCATAGTGTGCGGTGTCGTTGGATAGGATTTGTTGTTTGTTTCGATTAAGGTATCCGTTTATGAAATATTCTGCTTTTAAGAGCTCATTTTTGTTATAGTCAAGTGTCCCCCCCACAGCCAAAACTACATATACTACATTACATTAAATCACGCCTCTTTCCCAGAGTTGTAGGCAGAGACCACTTATTTCTAGGGCTCCTGGTCGTGTCCGTGTTTCGTGTACCCGTAGCCGAATCTCCGTTACCGAGTAACACGGCAACGGAGATCCGGCCCGTTCGACACGTGAAATTCGGCTACGTGTAATTAAGATACGTAGCTCCGTGTTACACGGAGATACGTTTCTTATTTACACGTAGATCAGATCCGCCCGTGACCGTGACGTTTAATTTTAAGCTTTCATTCAATAACCGCGCGGAGCGAAGCCGGAGCCGAAAACCGCAGATACGTAGACGTAGCCGAACGCAGACACGGATACGTATCTTGGCGTGACCGTGTAGTTCGGGAACTTAGCACCGCCGGTGCTAAGATCACGGAGCTACGGTTCCGCGTGTAACACGGATATCAGGACCACTACTTATTTCCACTTGCTACGATCTTGACAAATTTCTTTGGCTTCTTCCACATTCATACATCGAGTCATGCCACGCCCTTTCCAGATTCGGCCCTTTTTCAGTATTTCTCCGATTTGATTCGAAAAAGGACAAATACTAAAAATATAAAAAATATCTTAAATTAAAGCACATAATTATAATGAACTTAATAGGAAAACTAGCACTACTAAGTAGACTTTAGTGATACTTGAGTTCCAAACGGTTTAAATGTTTATACCAACCGAAAACATATTTGCGGTGTTGGTAAACTGACCGTGACATATGTCGATGTATGGGGATAACAGTTTTCCAACGGAAAAGTTAAGTTTGTCGCGAGTTCAAATTTGTTTGTAGTACTTAACGGCTTCGGAACCCTAAACGGAGCATGGTCCGACATGCTTCTGTCCGGTTTATTGTAGATATTATCACTGTATTGATGAAATGATATTGATTGACTAATTGGTTGAAAGTGAAGATATTTACATTTGTTGCCCGTTTTATATTTGTAGCCTCTTTGGAAGCGCTGTTAGGCGCAGGACCTGGGAAAGTGCCCGTGCGGCGTACTGACAATATTAAAAAGATTTTATTTAATGTGACCGAATTGCTTCTTATTTATTAATTGTTTAAAAAATGTTCTTAAACCAGTTAGCATTTAATAAGTTAGCGTTATCAATGTTATCATTATCAACAATCAAATGTTTATTTTTGATATTTAAACAAGAGTCTGCCTTTATTAGGACAAGCTTTTGTTGCCGACTGTACTTTTTTGCACAGTCGCCATCTACTTGTCAAGACGTTTCTAACGAGCCCTGACACGACAGGTTTGTCATTTGTTATATAGGAGTCTCCATCATCAGACAAGCTAGATGGTACTATATTGTTGTATTGTCATCAGAACTAAAGGTGTATGCAAATCTTAACCTTCATCCGAAACCGGGAAGTGGGTCAAATTTAACTTGACGTGCTGGCCTAGTTGGTAGTGAGTGACCCTGCCTACGAAGCTAGCGGTTCTGGGTTCAAATCCCGGTAAGGGCAGGTATTTGCGTGATGAGTGCGAATATTTGTTCCTGAGTCATGGATGTTTACTATGTATTTAAGTATATATTTCTCTATATAAGTATTTATATCGTTGTCTAGTACCCATAATACAAGCCTAGAGCTTAAATTGGGACTAGGTCAACTGGTGTGACATTGTCCCCTGATATTTGTTAATTATTTATTATTATTATTAAGATTTGACCCGTACATACATACATTGTAAGTTTAATAAAAGCTTGTCAAAATATGTGTGCTATCTTGTAAATATAAATGAGCTTATTTTTCCTTAAATATTGTTTTCTTTAAAAAAAACGCATCGACGATACTAGCAATACCGCGTAACTAACAAATTCAACCAGGTGCAAAGATATCTTTTATTCTAAGTTATGACACAAGTTAGACCTTATTTCATATCTACGCAGTTTTGCACCAATAATATAGACTTTAGAAACATACCTAATCCTAAACCTACCATAAAAACAGTTAGCTCACAACCAAGGTTTAGTTTTGAGCAACAAAACTGCGTTATAAAACTGGTTTCCAGAGCGAACTCAGGCGCATTGGCCGCAGACCAACTGTATGCACCTACATCAAGATTTGTCTGAGGTAGGATTCCAGTTCGAAGTCGTGTTTCATTTTTTTTTTTAAACATTAAATAAAATTCCTTATAGTCAATGAAATTGACGCAGCAATGTAGGTACGTGAGATTAAGTGATTCGGAGCGACTTCGAGGCTCAAAAAGTGTTTAAACAAGTACCTATTAGGGTGGTCCAAATTAGGTATTATGAAGAAAAATTAAGTAAGTATATCAAATCATTCCTCCACATAGCTTATTTTTGCTAACGGTAAATTAGTTATTAATCAAAAATCAAAATCTTCATTGCATATCACATTACATATGTGGTGGAAAATAAACAATAGGTATCCATGTGACGCCCTGCAAGGGCAGAGCAATTTTAGAGGGTTAACTAGGTATTTTAATACAGATAACCTAATACTAAATCACTCTAGGATAAGATTCCAAGATAAAATTCTCTGTATTGCACATTTAGGTTAACAATAATATTTATTTATCAACTAGGACTAGGGTTGATAAAATATATATTAAGTATTACTTATCGTTTAAAAATCATTTAAGTTATAATATAATATAATAGCATTTATTAATAAGACATAGTTTTAGCATTTATTAATAAGATATAGTTTTAACCGTTTAAGAAACATCTTTGGTTTCTCTAAGTTTTTAATGGAATTAGGTACCTAGATGGTTGCATATTTTAATGAGCATAATTATGATGGGGGCTAGAAGTTATTATTTTTAATTTGGAGAAGTGCAATTTAAGTTTATTGAGGTTTCGTTCATTTCGTCTGATTTCGGAGGTGTATATAGATTTATAATTGTTTTTGAAAAACTTGAAGTAAGGGTGAGCATTTATAATTTAATAAAGTAGGGGTGACAGGAATCCATTTGGTCAATATTAACTTAAAGTCTGAGACACTTTTTTTGTAGGATAAAGATTTTATCGACATCAGAACAGTTTCTCCATAATACGATGCCGTACGTCATCCTGGAGAACGCGTAGGTAGGCGTAATACCTACGCGGCGAGCGAGGACTGCAAGTTCGTGGCCCGTTTAAGATGCTGGAGTGCATAAATAAAAGAAGAGAGCTTTTTGGAAAGTTTTAGTATGTGCGATTTCCAGTTCATGTTGGTGTCCAAGTCTTTACCCAACAAAGTAGCCGAGCTCGCAGTTTCTAATTCAATGTTATCATGGCTGTATGTGGTAAACATCTAAGCCTAATTGTGCATAATGTGGTTTCCTGTCGAATCCACGAGCACTGCCTTTCTGTGCACCGTGACCATAATAAAAAGTAATTATGTTCTAAGTTATTATAACCAAACATGAGTTGTATTGTTGTGGCGCGATTAATGTATTCTATTTTTATTTTTTTTATGTATTTATGTGGGTTCTTCCTGAAATAAATGACTTATTATTATTATTATTAATCAAATATAATATATAACTCTATCGACAACGCCCTCTAATTGCGCAGCGCGTTCGTTACGAGTAGCGTGGAACATTTGAGATTATTACCTACCTAATTCAATCGAGGATAGGAATTTACGTTACTCCATTGACATAAGTTCATTTTTGGTTTGTACTATATTATTATGTCTTGCGAAAAATATAAAATGAGAAACATATATTTTTTTTAAATAAGATTCCACGGTGATGATACGACACGCCACCATGGAAATGTTTTAGGTGCGACTACCGTTTTTACATTCCAAAATAGTATTTCGATTTATTCCCTATTTTAGAAATGTTATTCGCACAACTGTCACGCACAAGCGATCGCGGCAAACTGAGCTAGGTTGCGCGGAACGCCGCACACCGTACTGTTTTTTTCTATTCTGTGATCAGGAGTGGTCCGGAAAAAAAATAGCAGCACATAATATGGAATTTATTTTTATTTTGTGCTAATTTCTAAGCAGTGCATTTGTAATAGTAATCTGTAGATACTATTAAATAAAATAAACAATAAGAATGGTACAAATTTTCAAGTTTTCGCTTTTTACATTAAATCTCACCTAAAACTTTTTGAACAGTGTCTTTTGAGAGAATGTATGTATGAGGTGTTTGTTATAAACAAAGTTTTTTTTCTTTAAGTTTGATGGGCTAGTTAATACCTTATTAAATTGTCTTTTGATCATTAGTTAATATTTTTGATTTGACTTTAGTTTGAGGTAGTTACATGGATTTTCAAAAATTGCGTATTTGCCATTTTTACAGAAATTTGTCTCCCATAGAAAAACCCCTGTCAGAGGTTAGATTGGAGAAACTTCATTACTACCCAACGTGAAATCCATCTAATAATATTCTTAAACCCGTATAATAATATTCTTAAAAGCATAAAACAAGTTCTGAAAATGTAAATTCAATTGGGGTATTGTAGAAAACGGCAAGCGAAGATTGTCAAATTGTGTTGTACAAAAAGTTATAAAGTACATTGCAATAAATATTGAGAAAACTCAAGGAAATTACACATTTCAATATTATTGTATTTTTATTTGATAGTAAGATATCTACACATTACTAAAAAGAATAAACTGCTTCATAATAAGCAAACAATAAAAATAAAACATCTGATAATTCCTTGCTACTTTTTTGATGAACCACTCCTTATACACTTATTTATCGCCAGCCAACTATAATTGTAACCTTTTCATCTTCTTCTGTAATGTCCTCTGACTTCGACATAAGAGGCCCTTGACTACTGATTATGCAGAGGTCATGCAGGGAAATGAAAAGTCCAATTAAGAGTTAATCGCGGTCAGTATCCTGTGATGCCGTAACAAACACGCCGAGGGTAAACGACCGAAAACATTGAAACTGGTCGTAGTTAAAAAATGATAACACAGTCTATACGTTTTGTACTAATGAGCCTGATAAAAAATATCTTGGAACCGGCAGGGTAAGGTCATCGAAACCTTGTACTATCCTTGGTTCTGCATATGTGTTCACTATTTCGAAGCGAGCGAAAACCAGTCAATCGAGAAGATTAAGCTGCGGCATATTTTGCAAAGATTTATCTCATCGCTATTATCTCCAGATCTATCCAAAAGTATAGTACCTCACCTCTTGGGAAGCGTTGTTAGATTTATGTGTAAAAGACGTTGACGTGTTAAAGTTCCCGTGCGGCCTACTTACAGAATAAACGTACCTATGTTATCTTTTTTCTTAGTACCTACCGAATCGTCTATGACGAAATTGTTGTCAAATTATAATTTTGCCCAATGAACATAAGTCCATAAGGCTGCGGCTCCACTGAGGCGGAGATGAGCGGAGCGGAGCGGAGCTGTGCCCATATTAACCAATATAATCTAAATCAACATACGCATGGCGCGCTCGGCGTGACCGCATACGCCTTCTACTCGTATTGGTTAATATTGGCCTCAGTGGAGCCGCAGCCTAACGCATCAACATCAAAATAGCAATATGACTGTCGCATAATGTCTAAACTACACAGTGTCAAAAAAGCTGATACGAGGATTCCAGGAATAGCACATATTGAAATCTTATAAGAAGCAGTTAGCCCAAGTAGCTTTGTGGTCGAAATTTTGGTAATTTGTATTTTGGACTTTTTAAATATTTTACATACTTCCGGCCGCACTCAGACCTCAATTAAATTTAATGCTGGTTTAGTGTCGTGTTTTCTTATTATATTGCTGTAGCAAAGAAAGTGACACCAGCAACTTTAATCAAGCATTAATTTTAATTGACGTCTCTGAGTGCGGCAGTCAGACTTGCTGTTATCTAAAATCTAAATTATAATGCTAAAAGTGTAGGTATTTTACGATTTAGGTGTCTTCACGAAATGGACAATTTAGTCGCCTGGAACTAAAAGTACAATAAAGGTTGGTAATAATTATCCTTTTAAAATAATTACAAATGTTGTTAAGACATTTTCAAAAAATTTAGTACCTATTTGTAGTTTTGGCTGTACGGGGTGAAGACACGTTTTTCTAGTGAAAAATAACACGTTTGAGTTCAATCCAACGCATTGGGAAAGTCTGAGCAGGGTGTTCATAGCCAATTCCTATAACTGGTACGCGCCAGAAACGTTATAGAGAACAGATGCAGCGACTCAAGAAAATAGGAATGAACATCCCTCCTATAGATAAAACATAACTGTTGCTTAATATTATGTTTACGTGTATTAATTCGAGTCTGCTGTATCATAATTCATAACATAACATACTTACATTCATTAATAATTACAACAACGAAACTGTGTAAGTAAATTCAAAAATAAGTTTACATCAGTTTATGTTGCCCGAGTACCAACTAACGAGTCCAAACTCATCATCAGGCTCTACGACCCGTATTAATAAACTCGTCTTGGTTGAGATGCCCGTCACAAGATCAGGGACCGGAACCGCTTAGCGCGAAAGGGGTTTTTGATATGCTTTTTGATAGACTTGTTGTTACAAACCCCAAGGATGCGCTTAGCTTATCGTCGACTTAGCTCAAAGAAAGGGCAACCCAACGATACGGTTAATTCGACTAAGCGCTAAGCCTATTCCAATACCCTATTGTCTGTCACCTTATTCAAGCTTATTCGAACGGTTTCAAGCTGGTTTAACCTATATGCGCAAGAGTTTAGACGTATTATTGAATTACCTAACAATTGATAGGGTGGCGGCAGACAGTAGCCGCTTAAGCGAGACGGCTAGAGTTCGCCCGAATGCGCAAAAAAGAGAGAGGCGATCGTTGGGGTAATACCCAGTCAATGCTAAGCGCTTAAATATTAAACTACCGAAACCCTAATGAACCGGGTAAGCTCTTTGGATGCGGTTAATTACTTCAAAGGGGTTCGCCCTAACGTTAAGGTGACTCAATCATAGCTAAGCACATCGATTGGCTAACCGAATGATAGGCTAAGCCTATTGATAGGGTTAATCAAAAGAAGGGGTTTTCCGGTCCCTGCACAAGATACGTCAACATAAACGTCAAGCCATAGAAAACTGTTATTTTTGACGCATCTTGAGATGAGCATTACAGTCAAGATCACTTTATTAACACGTCCCTACGTTAAGTGTAACGGAGATCACCCAATCACACAAGTCAAGTCAAATAAAAGCTTGTAGTACTTAAGTAATTATTATGCAAGAAAGCAATAATGTAAATCAGAATTTTTAAAGTACTTAATTTGGCTAAAGATAATTCGGGTAAATCCTGGTGCTACTGCGCGTTCGCTTCTCAAGTTAAACAAGACCGTCGATAAGTAAAGACGTCCTATAAATAATTGTTTCAAGTTGAACGTTTGTTCATTTGTTTTTGAACTCGGGCACTGCGTGTCATCAGATCTCCAGTTATTTTGTACCCCGCGTGGCGCGCGTAGGTTCGAGATAAGTGCAGTGGCGGGTAGGGTGGCAGAATCGCTAATTGCCGTCGCCTGCCGCACGCCCCGGGCATTAAAATCCCGTTTACTCTATCGGTGACAGCAAACGAGTAGCACGCCTTGCGAAGCGTCACCCATATATCTGTTATCTCTAGCATATTTCTAACATATCGGTGTTGTGCGTGCACGCGCTGTGATCTGTTTACAAGTGAAACCATTATTAATACCACAAATAATGAAGGTGAGTCCCGTTCAAAACACATAAATAACAATAGGCTCAGTTGAATGGTATAGTTTATAAAAATGTATAGTTAACACGCTCATTTCCTATCAATAAGGCATTGACATCATAATCAATGCAATATTATATTATTAAAACTGAATAACATTATTTTCAAACGCACAAACGATCTGCTATTTATTAAAGAACGATGTAAATTTCTACCCGCACTTTGAATCATTAATGTATGGGCGTATAATCAATAGATAAGTAATTCAAATATTAATTTCAAGTGAATTTAATAAGTTTAAAATCCAAAACCATGCCTTAATTAATATCTATTTATTCTATACTTAAAGTGATGACGATAAGTTAGTTTAATTTGTTATATCTGCGTGAAACGACAATTATACGCCCACTCGTTGGTGATACAGGATTATGCAACAATTTCAGTTTATAATTCTTATTGTTGGGTTGGCACGATCTCTTTGTTTACGGGTTTTCAGAAGTTGAATAAATAGAAAATTTCCCAACACCGAGTTTAGATACTTACGAAAGTAAGAATAAGATGGACCTAACTACAAATTAACTATCACGTCTACCCACATCAAATCACGTCACCGGCAGTAACTTGCAAGAAACTTGCACTTGCTTGTAATGTAAACAACCAATAGTCTCTATAGTGTAGTAGTTCAGACTACAATAGTAATTTAGAAATTTTTGTTTCTCAGACACATTTATTTACCTGCTAAAATACTCTCTATTCTACTAAATTACTAACGTGGTCCGTACAAGCCTTTATCAGACAGCACTGTACGTCTAGGTGAAGTTGGTTATCTCGCCTGTTGGTCAGTGCGTTTCTATCGTAACAGAGATAGAAAGGCAGATCGGAGCGACAAACAAGTCGCGGACAGCATGTGGCTAGCACGCGATACTACGGGCCTAGTATATGGTTGCGTTTATCGCTTGACAATATGTAGATAAAGCATCCATCACTGTCGTACTTATACAGGGTGCCTCTGACCTTGGGGCTTTAAATGCAACGATCGATTCTACTCGCTAAACGGAACTACTTTTGTTCTGCGACATTAAAAAATAACTTAAGTTTCGATAACTAATTGATGTAAAAGTCTAATTGTAAAATCAGTGTATTCAATACTGGCCATCTAATCACTATCTCATGGTACGGGGGCGACATTTCCTTGGTACGAGGCCTAAAGGAAAATAGAGAATAGGGAATATGCATGGATTTTAAAAATCGCATTTTTCATCAAAATATGAAAATACCGTAAAAGAGATCACCAAAACGGAAATTAAAATTAAAATCGGTCAAGAAATACGGAAGTTATAAGCATTTCAAACTTCTAATTAGACAGAGAGATCCGATGTGCACCGTGACGTCATTGTGCACTGCGGCCATATAAACTCCATGTAAAATTCCGTTTTTCTAGAAAGAGATAGGAACAAATCTTTGTTGGCTTATATCTTGGTTATTTTTATAGTTATTCAAAAAATGATTTTTGTGATCTGTTTGTTACATGAATCAGCTTCAATTGAAGCTGTAAAAAAAAAACATGCATATTCCCTATTGGATCGCGTACATTGAAAATTACATTTAACTTGTATAAAAAAAAATATTTTTTTGTATTGCATATTTTTAATAACTTATAGAACAAAAGAAGTTCAGTTTCAGGAGTAGAAACGTTCCATGCATTTAAAGCCCCAAGGTCAGAGACACCCTGTATACGTGTCAGAAAGTGACGAATGTGTTATCCATTTTTTGTTTTGCGGCCTGACCTAAGATCCTAAACTCTAATTATTTAGAATAACATAAATGCTAACCGTCACAATAATACTAATCAGCATCGACCTTCAACGGTTATTCGGAGTCATTTTTAGGGTTCCGTGGTCAAACTAACCTTTATAGTTTCGCTATGTACGTCCGCAGCCTAGCTCAGAGAGTCTTAGTACTAGAAAGCATGAATATACATATTAGTCACACCAACAAAGTGGTAAAATAAAACCTTGAATTTCTTTTTTTTTATTATATCTCCCCTTCACGTAACGTCGGGATGTATTTTTTTTCGCCTACCCCACAGTTTGGGGCGTCGTTGGATAGGTCCCGAATATTGCGTGTTTTTGAAATCAATTTTTCGATTAAGGGATCCGTTTATGAAATATTAAGCTTTAAAGCGCTAATTTTTGTTAGAGTCAAGTGTCCCCCCGCCTACAGCCAAAACTACAAATACTAAAAATCTGAAAAATATCTTCAATAAAAGCGCATAATACCTATAACGAATTTAAAATAAAAACTATCACGACTAAGTACACTTGATTAATTCTTGAGATACAGGCTACTAAAGTGTTTATACCTACAAAAATCACCTATGACAGAACCAAATAACTTTAAATGGAGAATTCGTTCAAAATTGTTTTTGTGGAAGAAGCGAAATAAATTTGTCAAGATCGTAGCAAGTGGAAAGAAGTGGTCTCTGCCTACCCCTCTGGCACACAGGCGTGATTTAATGTATGTATGTATTTTTTTTTACCCTTAAATTGGCAAAAATAAAAAAAGTCGTGAATTCAAAACCTATTTAATTTGAAATCAGCATAAAAAATATAGTAACCAAAAAATACAAAAAGTGAACATTATGGTATGTGCATTATTAGATACGTTGCCAATTTAAGGGTTAAATAGTTTTTGTGAAGCAACGGAACCCTACACTGAGCACGTTCAGATATGCTCTTGCCCGGTTTTAGGATTTTACATCCTAATATTTCCGGTATTGATATGAAAAGGCAAACCACAAACCACAGTTTATACGAGTAGTTATCTAAAATAGTTGCTCCAAATGAAGGTAAAGTGAGAATCAGGTATTTACGAGGTATTTACTCAGCTATAAAATTTATAATTCACATCGAATACTTAATATTATTCACAATCAAAGTCCGAAGCATTTGTTAAGAATATTTCGTTCATAACTAGTAGATAGTGCTCAAAACAAACTGCTCAATAAATTTAGAGTTGAAATTTATTTATTTTGCTTGTAGGTAATTTGTGTGTATCAAATTTGTAATGAATGTGGAATTGTAAACAGTTCGTTTCTGTTACTATTTTTAATAGACGACCAAAAAGTGACCTTTGTATGTATGTCTGTGTGTAGCGTGACGGCGACTAAACGAAGCGAATTGTTCCTAATGTCCCATTTATAGGGATACTAGCTGACCCGGCAAACGTTGTTTTGCCATGCATGTAATATTTTGGGGTGAACCACCCTTATCACTTAGGGGTATGAAAAATAGATAGTAGCCGATTCTCAGATCTACTGAATATGCATATAAAATTTCATAGGAATCGGTCAAGCCGTTTCGGAGGAGTACGGTAACTAACATTGTGACATGGAAATTTTATATATTAGAAGAAGATGTAATAAAACTAGGATCTTTCATAGTTTCGCCACGACTGTCTGTTCTGTAAGTCAGTCACTTTTTATCTAATGCTGGAAATTGAAATTGAATACGCATACATATTTTTCCTATAAGAATCTAAATATTTGTTTACACTTTTAACTTCTCTCGGAGATTCCCGACTGTCTGGGCCTCACCTTGTTCTAATATCGTAATAAAATCATATTGTTATGTATGACAGCTCTTAAGCATTTGACAGTAAGAGCTGCTACAACGCCAACAAAATCTATGCATGTATGTATTTACGATTACGATAAAGAAGCAAAATGGGCTAAAACAATTGAAAATAGGGCCTCAAATACTAGACATGTGCATGTGAGTTTTTAGGGCCACTATCGTTAAGAAAATTTAAATTCTAGTTTTAATCTTAAAATAGATAAAAGACTGACAGTTCCATACTAAGATACTCAGATACTTCTGTATTGATAATGTCATATTACACGAAATTTAATACAATTACATTTACATTAAATAATATTGCATTTACAAATTGATTTGTACATTACGCTTTAACGTCATTTGAAAGTCATAAATTCGTCAATACTACAAAATGCTATGCATTTTAAGACGGTTACATAAAGCTTTAGCTTTGATATAAACGTCTATTTATTAATTTATTAACCATTTATTAAACGCTATACGTGTTGCTAAAATGTGGTAGGTAAATGTTAATCAACAGATATCAGTTAACCATATCACGGAAATGTTATGAAAAGATGTAAAGTGAGAACTTATTGTTTTATAAATTGGTAAGTTGAAAAAACTCAATTAACATCACAAAAGTGAATAAACACAATTCGTGAACGGAGATTATTTTTACCAGGTTGCCCAAGAAGGAGCTCGGTCTTTAAAGGGAGCGCTCAGATCTCGGTCAATCGGTCAAAGTCCGACAGTTCGGTCTTTTAGTTCCTTTAGGTCCTTTAGCTCCGGAGCAAATGAGATCTGAACAGGACACGTTTTGAAATAGGCACCTTCTATTTGTTTCGTTCACATCGAGCGGTCGTTCTGTTTCACTCGTACGTTCAATAATTGCTACTGACCTAAAGGACCTAGTTCCTTTCGGTCTGTGACGAGAATTCATTCCTTTTAGTTCCTGACCGACTCGAGCCTAATTACAATACATAACATAATATTTATTGTACACCACTGAACTCTTTATTAAATGTCATGATTTTGACTTGTATGATCTAAAATTCTTGAAGAGGCTGAACGGATAGCCGGTCTGACGAACCAGGTGTTAGTAAGACAGATCGGCATCTGTCAAGTTTTTGCTTCGGGAAAGCTTTCAACCCGAGCGACAGGACACTTATTAATCATAATCGTATAAATAACATTATTATCATTACGTTGACTTTACGTAACCCGGACATGGAATAATTAGTAAGTAATTAATATTAACATTATGTTGATCAAATCTTAGGTCAGTTGGTCATCTAACAATTATGTCGATAAGTTAAGATGCTTTTAACCGAACTGGTTGGGTGTATGTATGGTTAGGAAATCCCAACACATGAAAAGGTGAAACTTCAATATACGTTTCCTTAAATTTTCGGGTATATCATGGGATAAAAAACCTTGCTCATTTGGAAATAATAACAAATTGTACATCGAAAAAAGGTTTCGGTTAAGATAGGAAATTGGTGAAAAATCAAGAGCAATTTAAAGATTTCATGCAAAATTTAATCTGTTAGGTTCTTTATTTTTGAATCCAACTAATTTTCTCACCGGAAGTTGATAGAAAAAAGTGGTACGTGTTTCAATTTGTCATGGCTTAATATGTGAATAATGATTTTTATCTATATATCTATCTCTATATCTACTTACCCTAAAATTGGGTTTTATTTATTTTAATGGTCAATATTGATTGACGCCAAATACAACTACCGAAATTAAAATCCAAACATGAAGAAACATAAAAAATCGAGCTGATAAAAACATAAACTCACGCCTTCATTCCCAAAGTGCGTTAGGCAGAGCTACAGAATTATCAACCACTCGTAAAACTTGTTGATTAATCTGTAACCACATTTTGCACAGTCATACTAAGATGTTTACCAGTGTTTTAGTGACAGGTTGCAAGCCCATCGCCTAACAATACTACAAGCCATTATTCCCTTAGTCGCCTCTAACGACATCCACGGGAAGACATGGAGTGGCACTATTCTAACCCGGAAATCACATGGCAAATATGTCAACTGATATGATTTAATTTATTAAAGTTAGTGATGCATTTACAAAAACAAGTTGAGTTTTCCTCTTTAAAAAAAAAACAAGTTCTTTTTCCGTTTTTTTTTACTGTCGCGGCCATAAATGTGGGATCCATTGATGGAGAATACAGTTATGAACTTGCTTGTAATTGTTTTTGACATCAACAAAAATACTGATTTAGATATTGTTGTGACTCCATTTGCTAACTTCCCTAGGGTATTCAGGTAGGTCGGGTAGTCAGCTTATTTTGTTATGAAATAAATAACTAAAAAAAATCTAAAAGGCCGGTAACGGACCGATAACCCTTCTCGAATTGCCAGTGTTAATTGGAGGTTACCCGATTGCTCATTTGCCTCCCTACCATATAAAAGAAAAACTAAAAGGGGAGGCAGTACATTACTCCAAAAATGTAGTACGTGTGTTACGGACAAACCAACTAATTAGACGATTTTAATGAAATCAGTGCCATACGATTAGGTAGTCGTATAATTAGATGGAGTTTAACAAACAACTCAATATCAATACCATTTTGTATCGAAAAAGAAGCACTTTGTACGCGTTGATAATGTTGTGAGTTGCCCAAGATAAGAAAAGGGAAGTGAACTAGCGTGACTCAAGTATTTACAAGTTTCTAATTTACGCCAGTCAGGGTGTCAATTCCTCGAACCTTTTGACGTAGATCGCAAACATCGCGGTGACATGGAAATCATTAATGTCGAACAAACAATACTGATTATTTAGTTACTCATTCCGCGATCGAATGTCATTCCTATTATGGAAGAGGCCATTTTCGGCAACCGCTCGGATTATAAATCAATTAGCGTGCCAACTGCCAATTATCTGTACCTACCTAATTCAATTACTATAAATTAATAAATTTGAAGCGAATTTTAATAATTAATAGTTATAAATATTGTTACTCATAATCATAACAAGTCATAAAGTGTATTTTACTGAAACGGTTTTTATTTGAGGTTTTTGGAAATATCTACCTTATAATTATAAATGATTTTTGGTTAGGTTAGGTTAGGTTTGTTTTATAAAAACCCTGAAATAGAAACCGTTTCACAAAAAAACACTTTATGACTTGCGATGATTATGAGTATCAATACATTCGGACAAAACCTTTTTATACGAGCCAATATGGACCCGTTAGAGATGTTAGTTATCATAACACTCCCACGATTATTGTAACTTTTGATGTTATGATTCGAGTAAGATGAGTAACAACTTTCGAAGTATCTTTTAAGTGTTTGTAAGTTTATTTATAACTGGGTTTGTATTGTAGTTGTATTTAATGACCAGGGATCGGATATTCGGATCGATATTTACCTATACTTTAGCGCCGGCTTTGTTGTTCAGTTGTATGGAGGTGGACTCAATCATATAATTCATATAAAATTTCCGGGATTTCAAAATAAATAAATTACACCGGCATTAATTCATAATTATTTATTTATATTAACTGTTTGAAGTTATTTTCCATGTATATGTTTAACCAAATGTTATTTAATTTACCTGTAACTTATTAACCTAACGAATTTATAGGAGCAAAACAGAACGTTTTATCCTACATGTTTGATTATTATATTAACGTTTTGTAGAATCCCAAAATCCCAGAACTTAAATTATTCAAATAATATTTTTAAGAAGCCGACGCCATGTTTACCTATCTTTTTCCGGGATTTTGCCAACTTTAGGTAAATATCGATCCGAATTTCCGATCCATGTTAATGACACTGAAATAATACTTTTCTTTTTTCGTACTTTCCAAAAACTGAATGAGTATGTGTCATTTGTTCCATTACATTCGTATTTCCATGAAACAAATGGGACCTACTCAACTAATCCGTCTTATTTATTTATTAACCACACTCTGAAACCAATACTGACGTTGTGATATTGAAAGAATCAGCGCATATAATGAACTTAGTTATAAATAGTCATTGTTATTCAAATTACGGGTTAATAATAATAATATCTTTATTTCATAATGATGCAATTAGAATCATAATCACGAGCAAAATAAAGCAATGTTTTACCAACCAGTTATCTAAAACCTTTATATATTTTAATTAGTTGATAATAATGATAATGCTGGTCATTGGTGCTTTTACTTTTGCTTAATCCCGATATACCAGAATTTAAAGATACCAGATTTTTTATATAATGGAAATACTGGGATTCTTGTCATTCACGTCAAATAATCGTTATCATTTTACCCATTTTGTGTCAGCTGTTCGCGAAAAACTCAAGCCTTTTGAAACTGGTACAATAAGATGAAAATTTCATGAAAGTTAACAAAGGATGAGGAGCATAAGATAGAATAGAAAGAGAGGCCTGTATGTGCGGCACCTTAAAGGCAAAGCTTCAGTATTAAACAATCTAATATACAAATACCAAAGCACCTTACACAGTATACGGTATACTATCATTTTATCGACAATGATTCATAATTTAAATGATTTAATTGACATATTTTAATTTTACAACGTTTCAATTCTCAAATATATTATAAATTAAAGATATGAATAACTATTTATCATTTATCAAAATTAGGTACATACATTTTCTCAAATTGGAGCCCAAAAAAAGTCAAAATTGGCTGAGATGCTCAAATGGGCAAACCGCCCAGATATAAAGGGCTCCGCGTAGCGGAGACCTCTCGATTTAAATGCAAAAAGTAGGTAGATGTAATGTATGTTACTTTGTAATAACAGTATGTAAAGTAAACCGTTTGCTTAACGATGAGTATTTAAAAGCCTTGTTTTTAACCAAAACGTTTTTAAAGGGTACCATTGGCTATATGATTAGTTGTTAAACGGCGTATATTAATCTTTTCCATTTGTGAAACAATATATTTGTGATATTAATAGCATATGAAACGTTAGTTGTGAAATGAATATTTATGAAACCATTTTCGGTAAAACATTAGTGAACCACAGTATACAGTCGATGTTTTTTCATAGTCTAGGTAACTTGCATGTATAATGCTAATAATCAGCGAAATGACAGCCCCATCAGTACGAAACTTTTTGCTGTAAAGTTGCTGTTTAACATGTTAAGTAATGTCCGGACGCATTAATTACACACCGGCTTTACGCACTACACAATAAAACAAATTTAAACAAGCAGTAGTTATTGTGCGTCATGCATTGTTACGATGAGCCAGCCTTTAACCCCGGTGTAATAATGACCCAAGTGCAATTGATTGATTGAATTAGCCTATTTACATCTTATTTCCGATCGCTAAGTATCTTCTGACCCACTTCTAATGACCTTGCGAATATTAAAGTCAATACGAGGAGTTTCGCCGTTTAGTCTGATTTCGCAAATTCAGGTTTGTTATTTTTGTCACTCGAGACGGGCCAGCGCTGATCCGTCCGCGGCAATCAACACTAATCTGCGTATTAAACGTTGGAGATATCGTCCAACTTGCCTTTTTGACCTGTAAATCGATAAATGCGCCAAACAGTTTCACAAAGCCAATACCTATTATACGCACTTAACAGCAAAATATTTTTCTCAAACATAAGGTGAATGTCCTCATAACGTAACGAAAGACCCGCTAGCCGTGTCAAGGTGAATGTTTCCCGCTGAATCGCCGCTAAATTTAGATAATTCAACTTCACAAATAGAGCAATCGGCTTTCAGTTTATTACTGCTCATCATTATTATTTTGTTTAAAGCGCGATGGCTTGAAACAGGATAGTGGTCACAACTTTATTTCTACGTCCGCGTCCGGCAGACCGCGATATTTAATATACAACAGATAGTATAGAATGACGCGTCTACAAATAGTTTAAAATTATCTAACATATATCCTGACGCACAAACATTAGTCATGACGGTCAAAATTGGGATACATCTAAAATAACATTATAGAGGCTAAAGGGATGACCCAATTTCGATATGAACAAGGCGTCATTCGATTTATTTTAGCGTCGTGAACTCGTGAGCTCGTGACTATGGTGGAGTCTGAAAAGTACTTTCAGACTCCACCGGACATTTTAAGCGACGATAAATGAATTGTATATTTTTTGGTAACATCCGTTTTAGAATTATCAATGCGGCACTCGGGGTCTAATGCTCCATAGGTTTTTCTTACTAGATAGAGTAGGTACCTATTGTAACGGTAGTTTTGATGTATGATTATGGCGACAAGAAAGACCGTTCCTTTCTAAAAAAAAAAACGCATAACCGTACATTCAAAGTCTATCAACGACGATTAAATCGTTCCTTAGTGACGATTTCTCATTTAAAAGTTCGAAAAAGGAGTTAGTTGTCTCTAAATGTCTATGACTATGATTTTCAGGAAGCGGCTTTCTTGCTGTTGGTGGTGGTAGGCGGGGTGTTGGGGAACAACAAGTGCTGCCCGGGGACACAGGTGATCCGCCGCGGCGGGTACTGCGAGGGCAGCACCACCCGCATCTCGCTGAACTGCTCCATCGGGCACATGCTGCTCAAAGACATCATCGTCAACGGAAGCAAGATCAGCACCGCTGATTCTCCAGATTTCATCTTTGTCGAAGACCCCGCCCAGTAAGTAAAGTGCGACACACATAGCAGGCGGGCGCGAGTTATTTCACGTTGATTATTAAACTAAGTTTAATAATATTACAAGATTGGATTTATTTTGAGATGGAAGGTTTTCAAATCAGTGACTATATGATGCAAATGCAAACACCGCATTGCTTTAACGTCATTTTCAACTTGCAGGTATTGTCTCGGGCAAATGTACCTCAACGCGTCACGGCCAGCGCTGGGCACGCTATCCGCGGCGGTGGTGTGCTTCCAAGCGCCCATCAATGAAGAAAGGTCCGCGCAAGTCACCGGGTTCCTGACCCTGGTCTCCGTTCTGTTCCTGCTCGCAACTTTAGCTGTGTACATGTATCTGCCACAGATGAGGTAAGCATCATCACATTACTCACTGTTCTCATTTATTTTGTAAAAAAAAATATATGAACTTGAACTATGACGGGAATGAAGAAGCAAATATAATGCATAGTTTAACAGAGATCATTTCCAAGGATTACTTTGAAAATGTTAAATTTCCTAACCGACATTAAACTGGCTAGCACTTAAAGAGTACAAAAGGAAGTTACCCGAAAATCTATTAGTCCTGCAAGGTCACACAGACACGTTTGTGATCAATATTACATGATTAACGGACAATTTCCAACTATTTTAACTTGCACCCGAGCCATTGTCCCGCAAAGAAAAAGGAAATTAAAACACAATTAATCATAATATAAAAGAATAATCTCTTGCCTTTCTAAGTTGTTCGACTCAGTAGCCTCACAGGAAAAATAGGCACGTGTCGCGTAGGATGATTTTTAGTGCGCAAGCACTGTGATATGAACTGACGCGGCAAAATAAATATAATATATCCCTATACAGCAAGGAATCCGATTGGGTTACAAATCGTTCTTACCAATTCTGTCACTACTTCCATAAACTATATTACATATTATTTCAGGGACTTGCAAGGGCAGTGCTACATGTGCATGTGCATCAGCATGGCCATTGGATTTCTGTCGTTGGGCATCCTACAGCTGAGTCCGGGACAGTACACCATTGAAGTTTGTGCAGTTGTAGGTATGGTGTTTTTGAATGTAGTATACAATAGACCTAAATACAATTCATACACTTTCAATAATTATGAATATTATATTATACTTTTCAGGGTTCTTGGTCTACTTTTGGATGATGGCAACATTCTTCTGGATGAACGTTATTTGTGCTAACGTATATAGAACGGTGATGTAAGTCACTTGCTATTTAGTTAACATTTTTTATTATGCTGCTTAAAATATGTTATCGCCTATAGAATTTTATTTACAGACACTAACTGCTATTGATTTACCTTATAGGTATAGAAACCTATTACTTGACCATTTTGCTATTTCGAAAACTAAACTGTTTTTAATTTTTTGCTATAAACGAATAGCTGAAATTAAGTTTGACGTAGCTCAATAATACCAGCTTATTAAATGCTAAGAAAACAATAGTGATCGTGATCCCTCATTTTTTGTTGAACAGAGATGCGAGTTATCTGAAGAAAACTGAAAAGAAACAATACGTGATATACAGCTGCTATGCATGGGGATGCAGCATCGCCCTGTTATTCGTGGCTCTCGTCACTAACTTTGTGGAGGGAAATCATCTGAAGCCAGGCATCGGTTCAGGCACTTGCTGGTTTAGAGGTAAACAGAAAACATATGCGAAGTACGAACTAATCAAAATTTTGCACGAACGAACGCGGCTATTTTTAGGAGAGTCAATTTATGATCTTGGATTGGATTTGATGTTTTTATGAACCAGACGGCGATATAAAATTAATGAAGAATGTTATGTTTTTCTCAACTGTTTTATATGTCTACAGGTCGAGCTGAAACCTGGACCTTCTTCTACGGCCCCATTGCCATCTTGATTTCATCCAACATAGTTTTTTTCGTACTATCGTCGATCACTCTATGGCGTGACACGAGAAAATACGAGCTGAATAAGCTAAACATTATTAAACATAAGTGAGTTTATTTTATTATCTCTCGTGGATAAGACTTTCTGTTTTATAATACAAACATCGGTTAAGTCACTGTAACTGAAGGGGTGTTCATTAGTCATTAGGGCTAGAGGTGATAATTGTTGCCCTTTCCCCATTTAAAGCGCGGACGCCGACGACGAAGAATTTAGTACATTGACCTTTACTATATAGGACGTCGTATTTTTATAGATAGGAAAAGGTTAACAATCCATGGTGCCGGTCGGTAACTGCCCTGTGCGAGAGTGACGGCAATATCGTTGTGAGCGAGTGACACAGACAAGTAATGGTGAGTCAATATACGAAATTCTTCGTGTTCGGCGCCCGCGCTTTATCTGGAGTCGCCGCATGTATTTTTCAGGCCTTGTCATTTTGGAGGTGGGAGGACCTTGTGCAGGGTCCGTCCGGGTTGGTACCACCATCTTATCCATTAACCTACCGCCAAGCAGCAGTGTTCGCATTGTTGTGTTCCGGTTTGGGGATAAGACAGCCGGTGAAATGACTAGCATAGAGGCATTCCATCTTCGGCCTCAGGGTTGGCAACGCATTTGCAGTCTTAGGATTGCGGTCTTGTGAATGCGAATGTCTATGGGTCACAGTTTCCACTTACCATCAGGTGGCCTGTGTGCTCGTTTGCCTTCCTATGATATAAAAATAAAATAAAAATAAATTAATTAATTATCATGTCATTTCCTTGCAATTAATGTGATAATAATGTCATAATTTTTAGGTTCCTCGTCTCACTTAAGCTGTTCCTGGTAATGGGAATCTCGTGGATATTTGAAATCGCTAGTTTCGCTCATGGAGAGAATCACATACTATGGTAAGCATCTCTTAGACTACCTTTAATGGTTAAATACCAGTTTCACTTTGCGTTTAATGCTATATTGTATGCCACGTTTCTCGTACAGTCAACACCAGAAGAAAATACACAATTTTGAACATTCTCACTTTGCAAAATATTGTCAAATATGTTAATGCAATAAAGTATTGAAGTGAGTATATTTATTTGACGTTGACTGTACCAACCTTCGTTTAACTTCACGTGTCACATGTTATGTTAAAACAATTTTGATCCAGATCCCGCCATTGGAACGGGCAAAAATTTTGAATACCTACATACTCGTATAAGTACCAAAACCCCAAGACGTTTCAATACTATGGTGTCAATGAACTGATCTGATGTTTAATTTGGAAGGTAGCAACAATATCTCCGCTGTACAGTTGAGTTAATCGCTGTGACAATTCATGACTGTACTTAACAATTACCGAATGAGTTTAAAACTTTTATGTTAAATCATATGATGATGGCGGCTATGAAGAAAAGAAAAGTACAGACGGCCACAAAAATGCCAGTTAAAAATTTACTCAAAATTGATCGACTGACCGAATCTTATTTATCCTTTGGGTTGCAGGGAGATAATGGACGTGTTCAACTGCTTGCAAGGCGTGGTGATATTCCTGATCCTGGTGGCGCTGCGCCGGCGCGCGGTGCTTGGGCTAGCGCAGGTGAATTATTTACCGCTAATAATAAAGGGAATTAACCCGGGACACTGACCACGGACCGGGAGACGAGCTGTAGGTAGGCCTCCAACAGGATGGAGTGACAACCTTGTGAAGATCGCGGGAACGGTGGATGCGAAAAGCACAAGACCGGTCTGAGTGGAGAGCCTTGGGGGAGGCCTATGTCCAGCAGTGGACGTAACGTGTTTCGGCTGACATGATGATGATGATGATGACTGGATGATGTCACGGGATGGTTTCTCTTCGACTGTTTCTACTCTTTTTGTGAACTTTCGATTCTGATTATACTTTAATATTGTTTTTTTATTATTTTATTGACATCCTAGAATAGCGTGTCTCCTTGTTATCTTAACTTGACATTACTATTATTTACACTTTGTGATACAAACATAGGATTTCTTAGTAATTTTTTTTTTGGAAATGCCAGAATAGCCTGATTTGATTTTTTACTTTTTATATTACGGTGAGTACATTTTATTCGCTCTTTATAATGTTATCTTTTAACTTTTCACTTGTCATTTACCTATATTCTTTGACACATTACGATACGAATATTAACAATAGCCCTTTGACAATATGTCTGTCTACCTTAGCTTTATATTTGTTTGGTTAATTTTTGTATGCCCTTAAACCTAAATAAAACCAAGCACTATGAGAAGCAACACACGAAGCGGTCCGGCGCTGCTGCCACCGCGGTGCTTGCCTAAAGCTGGCTTCAGTCTCACGCTGACCATCGGCGCTGACAAGCCAATATGTATGATTGTTATAGAAGCGTTGTAGAACAACGCTGAGCGCTAATGAGCGTCAGCGCAGGCGCAAACGTGGCCGTGTGCCCCGCGCGTCAGCGCCGTTGAGCCACGCGCCGCCCTTCCGGCGCCGACGATCAGAGCTAAACTAAAACTACCCTAAGTTAAGGAGCGCCCTCACTGAGAGCATTCGTGAGTAATGAATGAGCATTCGGTGCGAACATCGAGTGGTGTGTAAGCCTTGTAACGCTCAGCTGAACGTCCACACCACTCGAATATTCACACGAATGTTCTCAGCGCGGACGCTCCTTAAATGTTTTTTACCGTATTCTTGCAATAAAACAAGTTTTCATTATTTAATTCATTCAGGAGGGGTGCTGCCTGACGGTGCTGCAGCCGCTGGCGGCGCGGCTCAGCGCGCACGACGACGACGACGACCAGCAAATCCTCGCCGACGACCACATGGAAGTCAGGCTCAACTGATCACCCGGGGTGTAATTCTCTCGAGAAACCCAAAGTTGGACGACTACCTATAATAGTATCGTTAGTTCTCAAACTTTCTTTAGCAACGATTTTTTTACGCTAAGTATTTTTCGTGTATGTTAGCCCCAAAATAAGCAAGGTTTTTTTTATTAGTTTATTAGTAAGGTATTTCATGGAAATATATACTTTACATAACATCGACATTTAGGTTGCTTTATCGGTGGAGTGAGAAAAGAGGCCTTACGGGGCCCAGGGCTCCGTAGAGCACAATTTGTGCATTAGTTACCTACCTTAGACGAACCAGTTTGACAACACAAAATGTACTAATGTTGCCACAACAGCGGTAGTGCTGGTCGTATTGATGTTTAAACTTTACGGCTTACGTATAATATTAGTAGGAGTAGGACAGATTACTTTGATATAACTGTATTACTCATAAACTCATTACTTATTTATCAAACTTGTATAGTAATTAATAATTAACATGGTATTGTACAGTATAACTCAGACTTGACAGAATGTAGGTCGAGTAGATCTAGGGCTCCTGGTCGTGTCCGTGTTTCGTGTACCCGTAGCCGAATCTCCGTTACCGAGTAACATGGCAACGGAGATCCGGCCCGTTCGACACGTGAAATTCGGCTACGTGTAATTAAGATACGTAGCTCCGTGTTACACGGAGATACGTTTCTTATTTACACGTAGATCCGATCCGCCCGTGACCGTGACGTTTAATTTTAAGCTTTCATTCAATAACCGTGCGGAGCGGCGCCGGAGCCGAGATCCGCAGATACGTAGCCGAACGCAGACACGGATACGTATCTTGGCGTGACCGTGTAGTTCGGGAACTTAGCACCGCCGGTGCTAAGATCACGGAGCTACGGTTCCGCGTGTAACACGGATATCAGGACCACTAGTAGATACTTAACCATCGACATTTTCTCATCACTATTAAATGTCTCACATGGTAACACTTAATCTGTCAAAGTAGTACCTATGTTATGTCAGTGTCTGGGGATAATAAATTAAGATGTACTTGATATATCTGAAGAACAACCGACCTAGTCGGCCTAGTCCCAAACTAAGCTCTAAGCTAGGCGCTAGGCAACCGTCATATACAACTTTACTTACTTACTTAGGTACTTGTCCTTCGTTATTAACAAGTTGTAATTGTTTATTTTATTAGTATGTTATACTTTTATTAAAATAATAACGAGAATAATTTTACATAGGTACCTATTTAAACTAAGTTAAAAAGAGATCTGAAATTAATTCAAATATTTTAAGTATAAAATTTATATTTAAGATGTCTTAATGTGGTGCTAAATTTTATATACTTAGGTAAGAAAATATACCTCACTTATAATCCATTAATGATAATTATGAAAAATATAATAATGATGCTCTCAATTAAATAGTGCCATGATTCATGATTATCCTAAAATCTTTCGAAATAAACTCATTTTAGATTTAAATTCTTTATTTACTACTGTAAATATTAGGATACTACGTAATATATCAAATGTATTTTCAGAATGTATATATAAACTGTTACGAATGCATGATGTGTGTAATGTACCTTAAAAAATATACTTATTTTTGAAGTTTGTTTGTTTATTTTATTTTATTTTTATTTATTGGAGAAAAAAACAGATAAAGACAACATACAGAATTAAGAATAATATGCTAAAGAGAAGTACATAATAAATGTCTAAATCCTAATACAATTCTCACTAAGAGTTAATAACTAGAAAATAAAGGTAGCGGTTACGGCTATTACATAATTAGTTTACATACACAAATCGGCAACAGGACAGAGAGGCAGGCTAAATATTTTAAATTATAATACAAAACACATTGGTTTGTGACGGGATGAAACACAGGCTAATTAGGCACTTACTACAGACACACGACAATATTAACATACATGTAAAAAAAAAAAAAAAAAAAACCAAACATAAAGATGTACCTATGGCACATATTACATTTCATCAAGTAAGAGACTGACTTGTTTCTTGAATCGGGCGCGCGAGCTACTGAACATGTCGACTGAAGAGAGCTGCTTGTTGTGCGTCGTGCACATTCTGCGCAGCGGTGCGCGCACGCCTGCTTTGGTTGAGCTCACCGGGACAGCGAACAGAGCGGTTGATCTGGTCCTGAACGTAGGGGCTCGAAAACTTATGCTCGCTAATAGTTCTGGGCAATTATATATACCTCCACATATATTGTACAGCGTAGAAGCATCTTGCACTGTACGCCTGACAGTCAGTGCAGTTAAATTATACCGCTCAAGGTGTTTGTCGTATAAATCTCATCATGTTTTAGAGTTCACGTAATTTTAAGTAAAGTAACAGTCGACTTAATCATATTTCCAGTTAGTATAATAGTAAGGTACCTACTAATGGTTAACAGAAATGTGAACCCAATTTCTTCTTGTTTTTTACGCGATTTTATATTACTTATTTCAAAAATTCTACTTCGTAACATTAAAATTCAATATGTAAAATACATTTCCAAATTGTCTTTCTATTAAGAGTCAATAAAATTGCAGAAACATCGTCAATGGTTTGGCGGAAGAAAAATGTTTTTTCAATATTAATATCAAACTTCTACTAGTTAGGGAGGACTGTATATCATAGTTTCGACTACGTACTCTCGGAATAACATACTATCGAATGTTCATTGGCTCGACTGTTACTGGATCGAATATTCGATGGGTCGAAAAGTGTAGGAACAATAAATCGTCAAATCGAAATTGAGGTTGGTTCGAGCACATATTAAATTTAGGGTTTCATTCAACATAATATTTTTCTTAAATAACAACAAACTTATCAAACCCCTAGACTTGTAGACATTATATATGAATTTGGAGATAAAAATAAAGATAGGTAGGTATGTCGGGATGGGAATGCCGGTGATTATAGCGGATACTGCAAAAACATGTTGCTGACTTTTATGGCACAGAGAAGACTAAGGAGCACACAGGTAATCAGAAGTCCATTCACGATGCTGCATTTAAGTCCGCCGCAATGGATTGCAGGGTCCTGTTTTCTAAAGCTACAAATTGCAATTTACAGGTTACAAGTTTCCATTTGACACAACCTCGACCAATGACGACCAGCCATTTGAGCAATATTGCTAGTTTAGACCTGTAAAATGGTTACTTGTAGCTTTATAAAACGTGCCCCAAAATAATGTAACTCACACCTCACACACTATCCTGATTAGCCGTCGACACAAGAGTGAATCGGCGAATTCTCATTTCTTTCAAGATTAGGTCAACTTCGAGATAACCTCGTTTTGTTCATTTCTATTATTAATGTCACGAAAATATCTATCTATCGTATTTTCGCTGCCAATACAGATGATATGATATGAATATCGAACGATGATACGTTGGTATATGGAAAGCTGCGTTTTGTTATCTCTATTGTGTAGCAGTTATAATTTATAATCGATTAACAACACAAGGTTACTCTTAAATATATTTTAATGATTAAACTCTAAGTTCCTTATTGATAAACTTCAATAAAGACAGATATACGCAAAGTGCTCTTTAGTAAATTTTAATTGTTTTTGATAAGTACATTAGGAACGTGAAACTAATTGCAGATTTTTTATAGAGCACGTGTAGAACAATACTACATAGTAAGTGAGTGTCAAATACAAATAGATAGATATCCGACACCGTTCGTTCGGTTCAGAGCTTCAAGGTAGAATATACTTGAAAAAAAAAAGGACTGTCCTTCCCCTTCGCAAATAGCTCGACTTATCCGCCCTGATCAATCACTTTTCTTTACCTTAGTATATATTTTTGACAAGACAGCTTAAAGAGCCACCAGTGACACAGTGACATAATACGTGAAATATAGTCTCGACTACTAAAGATCGCGCGTGGCACGTCGAGCGCTGGGAGCAGACACATCTCTATTAGAGAGATAACGAGAATACGAAAAATGACTTGACAGGACAGTGTGCGAGCTACACCCTGCTTACGCAATCCGACACGGCGGACTGTAAACACAGCATTGTGAATGGGCGCCTTTACGTTTTGAGTGCTTTTCTCTGTTAGATTAGAAGTGTGGTGTTCGGTCAGTGTAGGTAGTGACAGATCTTTCGAGTTTGTTTGTACATCAGATGCTTCTACTTTACAATTAGTTCATTTTGAAATAATGCTGGTGCCTTACGTTTTTCTCAAAGTTATTAAAATAAAAAACCGTTCCTGATAGCAAAATACTGAAAACTGTTGTGATAAAAAGTTCGAACAAAATGTTATTTATAATAATATTATCTTTTCTCGCTGTGCCGCATAAACTTCTAGCTGCAGTCGGCGAAACAGACCTAAACGACCTGTCTCAACAACAACATTCGATTCAGATAAACAAATGCTGCGAAATAGACGAGCTGATGGTTAACTCGGTATGCCGATTAGCTAAAACCTACAACCAAAGTAAGTTTTTGTGTAGCACATGTACGTACAGTAACGGAAAACGATTGTTTGACCACTTTGGACTATGTCAAAGTGACGCAATCAATCAAAACGCAAGAGGACTTCTCATGATTTTATTTACAGCGTCATTTTGACACAATCCAAAGTGGTCTAGGAATCAATTTACTTGACTGTACCTTCAATGGTTCATAAATTAACTCTGACTTTATGGTCATAAATAAATCTACTACTGGTAAATCTATGATAACAGTGACATGGTAATGTTTACAGTAGTTGTCTTTACCACAGTATAATCTCTTCTTCTCCTTATAAACTCTACATTATACTAATTGGACGTAGTTAAAGTCAGAAGTGGAGTTAAATATGCCATGGTGGTCCTTAGGGTCTAGACTACCAATTAGCAAAAAGGATCCCGAAAATTACTGCGGCAAGTTATATTAAAATCACACAAGAACCAACCCACATCAATGGCAGGAATATTATTTTAAATCGGGAAAAAGCTCCAATCCACTTGGTTGGATCATTACTGCTGAAACTAAGCTAGAACCAGTGTCTAACAAAACCATTTTTTTTTAAAACAGATCCAATCCACTTCAGTCCTAATATCTCGGAAAGTAATGAAAAACTGCATATTATCATATAAATACATAAAGAAAACATATGGTCATTTTGTCTATAGTACAATTTTGTGTAAAATCAATCTATCCCTGTGAACTTAAAACTGCAAATTATTTGAGTGCAAGTCATGATGGATTGACGCCTTTTCCCTTAACTATGTCCAATTAATAAATGCCCTCCAGCATAGGGTACAGTATACTCCGAAACTTATAAGTGAGCGCCATTGATAAGTACCTGTCACTCAAAATTTCAGCGATATGGAAACCACAATTCAAGACGGAAGATGGAAAAGATACCAAAGTTAAATATTATAGATTTATACATGGTGTACCAAATTGTTCAACTACTCAACATAGAGCTATAATTTCTCTGAAAAGTTCAAGAAATACTGAAGATGAGTATGTCATTGTTCCACTAACTCCTGGCGTACCATGAGCATGCACGGGCACGCATTGAAATAAGAATCTTGTTTCAGTTAGCCAAAATTTGTAATCACTTCGCCCAATTTTATTACATTGAGTTTTCAATGGTTAAATGTTCAATTAGTCTAATGCAATAACAAAAATAATAAATTCCAACCTAAAGCTCTAAGACAGATATAGTAAATATAACTAAAGTCCATACCAATTGACTTGTCTTATTTAGTAAACACTTTTATAACCTCAAAATGCTCCCTTTTCGCCTAAAATAACAATTTTGTCATGTAAAACTACATCCATGATGTCAAATCAGGAAAATTGTGTGCAAAATGTGGTCTCTAGTTGGTTTATTCAGCAGAAAACAGCCATTTTAGATTTGAGGTTATAAAATTGTTTACTATATAAGAATTCAGATGGTAATTGACTGTACAATACAGCATTACAAAATTGACACGCATGCTGCTTCCATAAAAACTGCTAACCTCCACATTATATATTATTCCCCTTTGTAATGTCTATTACTTGAATGTTTCAGACTAAACCTGTTGTCAGATGGCCGACTCCTGCATATTATTTACCACGAGCCCAGTCCAGACAGCGTTAAAGAGGACCCGTTAATGAGAATACAAGAAAATACCATGATACCCAGACAACAGCAATCCTATACATACACACAGCATAAATACTGCATGGACAAGGTATTAAGTTATTATTTATACTAAACTTTATTGAACCTTTATAGTTTGGATTTGAAACAAAGCTGTGTACATTTTCCTAACTTTGCATACAAATACAAAGCATAAGCTTTGTTATTTCAGACCATTTAAATTAATATTTAACGCAAGGCATTGAAAGTATCATAACACATTCAGTGACCAAAAACCCAATAGTTTTGCTACATAGCAGAAAAATGCTGCTCTCGTAGTATTGCTGGCACTGAATGTGTTAACCCTTAAATTGGCAACGTATCTAATAATGCACATACCATAATGTTCACTTTTTGTATTTTTTGGTTACTATACTCATCTGGCTAAATTAGCGAATAGACCAGGGGTTCCCAAACTTTTTTTTCTCATAGACCACTTTCAAAAGTGGACTAGTTCTGGTAGACCCCCTACACCACATTTCTACCAAATTCCCAAAACTCGGGAAAAAATGTGAATATTGGTCGCTTGTCGAACAGCTCGCTCGCGATTTGTTGCAGACTTGCAGTTTTGGAGGCAAATGGTGTAATTTTTATAAAATGTTAGTTTAATTTTTCGAAATTTTAATCGAAGAGCAGCGTAATAAAGCTATCTTGTATTTATCAGTCATCCAGGCTATAAAAATAGCACAAAAATAGTATCTGTTTTCGTTCTTTACTATCGAAACCAGATACATTTTCGTGGGCCCCCACTTACGAATTGTGAACCCCCATTTTTTGTCACGCCAACGTAGACCCCCGTCGAGTCTCCTGTGGACCCCTGGGGGTCCACCTGGACCACTTTGGGAACCCCTGGAATAGACTAAGTTCTGCAGTTTTTGCAGTTAATAAAATTCGGAATATAATAGACTTGAAAACCGCTCGATTAGTTTATTTTAGTTACTTCCATAGTATTATGTCATATGGTATTTTACTATGGGGTAGTGGTGCTGACGTAAACAGCATCTTTGTTCTACAGAAGAGGGCTATTCGTGCTGTTTACAAGATGGGTCATAGAGACTCGCTTAGAGATAAGTTCAAAGAAACGAATATATTAACCGTATACAGTCAATATATTTATGAAAATATTATGCATGTTCATAAACACATCGGTAGTTTTAGAAAGAACTGTGACATACATAATGTTAATACCAGGAATAAACATAAGCTCGCAGTGCCCTTTACACGGCTTCACAAAATAAAAAACTCATTCATGGGTAATTGTATAAGGTTCTATAATAAGCTCCCAAGTAGTGTTACTCATTTATCAGTAAATAAATTTAAGAGTTACGTTAAACGTCAACTAATTTCTAAAGCGTATTATAGTATTAAAGATTATATAAATGATGACAATGCTTGGGACTGAATTATTTGTATTACAATTATTAATGACCGTGGAGACTATATACATCTCCTTGTATGCTTATTATTTTAATTTGACATCTGGAGACTCTTTACATCTCCAAAATTGACCGTGGAGACTTTCTACATCTCCCTTGTTTGTGTTTGTTGTTTTGTTTTTTTTGTTTAATTACCTACTTACCTATATTTAATTTTAATTTGACATTTGGAGACTCTTTACATCTCCGGAATTGTATTATTATTTTAACCTGACATTTTTATTAATTTCATTATTATTACTACTGGGACCTGTACATCCCTGTGACATTTAAATTAGATAGCTTATGTTTAGTATTGTAATAAGTTCTTTATTTAAAAAAATGGCTTACTGTTGAGTTTCTTGCGGTGCTTCTTCTCAACAATGGTCTCTTGAAGCGCTGGTAGATGGTAGATTCAGACTTGTAAAAGTGCCTACAGGGCCTACTTACAGAATAAATGATTTTATTTTATTTTATTTTATTTTTATATATTTTTTATGCTGATTTCAAATTAAATAGGGTTTGAATTCACGACTTTTTTTATTTTTGCCAATTTAAGGGTTAAAAGGAGAGTGATATTTACCTGGTTAGTCTTACTTTCCCACAAAGCAATAATTATTTCCTAATTTATTTGTTGGATAATCAGAGCAAGTGAAAGCATAATGATGAACAGTTTTCATTAAATATATACCATACCCTCTGAGTATGAAAAAAGCAAGCAATCACTAATTTTATGGATCTTAGTAGGGTCTTGGTGGCATAATTGTAATGCGCCTGCATCGTCCCGGATAGCCAGAAAAGATGTAGGTTCGAATCCTACCTAAGACTGACGTTTCTTTTTCGCTTTAACATAGTTTCTTAAATATATATACACAAGCAAGCTGTATCTATCATATTTTAGTCGTAGTCTTAAATTTTAAGCGAAATAACCTAGTAAATAAAACAAGTAAATTAAGATATAGACGAATCGTGGATATCGGACTTGATTTAGGGGGTGACAAACGTTTCCGCCCGGAGCTACTGTATGGTTTTTTTTTTAAAGCTACGCGATTTCAGCGGCTCTTCGCAATCCTCTTAAACAAAAAGTTAACTGCATCATTTAGAAGTTATAATCATTTTTGGTTTGCTTAATAAAGGTATTTAAAATGAAATACAAAAGGCAAGCTTATCCCTTTTGTCCTGTTTTGCAATTAAGTGTAGAAAGGTAACAACTATTACTTCTTGTTTTATTTCCGCTATGACACACCTATGACAAATTGCAATAACCTTTCTGAGTTCAGTTAATCACAGGCAAACTTTATATAATTTCAGATACTGATAACAACAAACGCTACTAATAATGTCGGAGAATATGCTTCAGTCTGCATACCGGATATTAGAAATTGGACTGATGTAGACTTTATCATAAAGAAAATACTGAATCCCCTTTTCCATGCTATTTCTATTGTACTGTATCTAACAATCGCCATAATATACTTCATTCTGCCAACATTAAGAGATTTGGCAGGCAATATCATCACAACTGTAAACATTTGCCTGATAGTCAGCCAAGCGGCTGATATGGTGCGTATATTCACAGAGTTCAGCAATCACGTCAGTTTCATGATCACTGGTGAGTTTGAATAATTGTTCATTAAACATCGTATTTGGTCGGAAAAACTCGTATTTATCTTGCTTTCTCGGCTTCGTCGGCTTCATTATTCAATGATAAGCTAATTGAGAAAGCAAAAATCCGAACTAATCCAACAAAAATACGATGTCTTATAATTAATTATTGAATACTGTCTGTAGTAACATTTATTAAGGGACTTACATACATCACATACCTTCACGCCTGTAATCCCAGAGTGGGGTAGGCAGAGCTACAGAATTACCTTACCACTCTAAAAGCCTGTTGATAATTCTGTAACCATATTTTGCACAATTAGGCTAAGATGTTTACCAGTGTATTAAGGACTTAATTGAAGTAAATTATGTTTTGTTTCTTTTTCAGATATACTTTTGTACTTCAGTCTTTTAGGTGCATTCTTTTGGCTTAACAGCTTTGGATTTTACATTTGGAAGACATTCAAGTACGTGATAGCAAATTAAATCCATAATATGGTGTTGATTAAATTATAAAACGAATGTCAATTTCAAAACCAATTGTTACCATTTACATATATTTATAGGTCAAGAAATGTTTTTCTTCGTGTGACTGATGTACGGAAGTACTGCTACTACTCGTCAGTGGTGTGGTCCAGCGTGGTGCTAATGGCAGTGATGGCGATCGGAGCTCATTTTTTGCTAGACACAGGCAACAAGCTGAAGAATTTCTCTTCATCCATTTTGGTTGATGATAAAGAGCAAGAGACCATTGGTAAGTAAATTCTCTGTCCCTTGCTACAACTTCTTCAGTGGTCTCGTCTTGTTAAGCGCTGGTAAATTTCGACATGAAGTGAAGATGCAGTCTAATAAATTACAGAAAATACATCTTAATCTTAACTTTATTTTACCTCTTAAAGTAATGGCAATTTAAGCATTCTTCTTTTCTATTCCCAGGATGGCTTGGCATTGCAATATTCTTCACCCCCGTGGCGTTTACAATAATAATCAACATGATTTTTTATGTTACCACGCTTCAAGTTATAAAAAGGATAAACATATATGGAAGAATTCACTACAAACTTAAAGGCTGGTATGTACAACATCGTTTTTAGGGTTCCGTACAAAAATGAAAACGGAACCCTTATAGGATCACTCGTGCGTCTGTCTGTCTGTCTGTCTGTCCGTCCGTCTGTCACAGCAACAGCTCCGAATCTACAGGACCAAATCAGGTGAAATTTGGTAGGATCGTCTAATCCTAACCCTCCCCTACCCTAACCTAACCCAAACAAAGATGTGCAAAGTAAATAATTATTTTTAAATAAGGCTCATTTTCGGGGTACAAATTAGGAAATAAAAAAAAAAGTTATGCAAATCTTAGTGTCATATAATAGTGAATTGCTTGTTTGTTTACTTGCGGAAAATCTATAAGAATTATTTCAACGAAAAAAAAAAAACGTAAGTAATCGAGTTCAACTTGCACTTGGCCTGTTTTTTAAATATTTATAATGGTTTTTCATCCAGATTAGGTACTTATTCATTTGTAATATTATCTTTTCAGTTTCGACTTGTTCCTGCAGATGTTTCTAATAATGACCATAAGTTGGTTGTTCCTGATGTTGTCATGGCTTAACTTCAACGGGTTGATATACGCCCATGTAATAGTGAACCTTCTACAAGCCATACTAATGTTTTACGTATGCGTGGCAAGGCAATCCCACGTAACGTTCCTGCTAAAGAAAACTTGCTGCCACGCCGAACCAATACCTGCAGGCGAATGGGGAGATGAAATGATTCATATGAATGGGGGTGATTTCAATTACTAAAGAATCTCACGATTTCTACCGATAATGCTCTCTTACAAATTTCACAAATAAATAAGCACGAAGCTCACAAAATTCCAATCAGGTAGATCTCAGTTATCCACGAATCACGATGTATAGTTCGTCGATGATCTCAGTGAAATGGTAATGCCAGTTATTTTATTACGAATCGCTGTGACAAATTTGATCACTTTATTTTGATTATTGTACAGACTGTGCTTGTGCTTGATTTGGATATTTTTATAGTTATATAAGCTGCAGATATTCTTATCGAATTTATATGGTGTATGAAAGAAAAACGTGTGTGCCCATCACATGTAGTGTGGGACAAGGGCAGGAGGATGTTGCGGGAGACAAACGTTTAAAATATTGATTTTTATATAATTTCTGTGGAGATTGTTGCCCACTTCGAATTATTATATTTTTTGGACCAAATTGCTTTAAGTGTAGAAAGTAGAATTTTAATTTTAACTTGTACAGGTCTTTATTTTTGTTTTGTAACAAATGCCATACTGTACGTATTACAGACACTTCACACCAAAAATCGACTAAGAACTTTTGTGATTAAGTTGCTTGTTCGTTTTATTATTTAATTAATTTGAGATGGAGACTTTAACTCCCTCTAGACAAGCTTTTGCGTAAGAGCTTTAACCAACTATTAATAAGATTGAGGAAAGCATGATCTTGAAAAGATAACTTTTATTTGAAGTAGGTAAAATGTAATATAGGTACTTGCATGCATGTCGACACGGGCTGCGATGGTGATAAAAATTGAGTGATGATGATGAATAATATGGATAAATGAGAATGAGCCTTGACATCCGTCCTTTTGTGTAACGAATAAGCACTAGGTAGGTTAATGATTATTTTTAATAATATTAAATTCTCTCTACTACTAACAACCTCATGACTTTATTCCGGGAATTTATATGATCCGTATATATTTAGATTGTTAATTACAAATAATGTTTTATATTCGACATGTTCAGTAAATATTGTAAGCTTAATTCGATTGTTTAATTTCGACTCGTTACCTAAATGCCACTACGACAGCAGAGGTAGGTTTATTGATTTAATGTGTACCACAGTTATTCGATAAACATTACAGAGAATTGTTTATGGTGATAAAGATAATGGTGGAGGCAATCCTTGGGTCAAATTCATCTTAGTTTAGGTGTTAGAAGAATCTTAGCTATTTTAGTTCAGTTGCTGTGGAGGCAGCTATAATAGAATACATACTTAGACGAACTAGTTTGTCAATTGAAAGGGCACAAAATAGGTAGTGCAGTATTATCAATATTTAAAAGTGTATGGCTTCGGATATTAATAATAAACAGAATGAATATTAGGAGACCCAGTGCCACTTACAGCACAGGGGCAATTTTTTTAGCGCATAGCTATGCGGCAACTACAGAATTTAGTAGCATTAGTTATTTTATTGGTATAGTGATTTCACTCCACGAAGTATCGAGTCAGTACTTAATTTTTTACCCATCACGCACAAGGACTTTGTTATTAAGCACCTACATAGCTAGAGAAACCGCACTGTCCTGCTAACTTAATTGTGCAGCCGTGCTCTGGGCTGCCGTAACAAAGGAGCTTCGCCTATAATCTTCAGAACCTTCGCACTAGAACAAGACCTTTGAATAATATACCTAAAGCAACATAGCATAGCTCTGGGTAAGTTTATAGCAATATACGACGACCAATAATTAAGTTTTCCGTTACCACGACGACGACATCTCTAGTGACGGACATGATACACTCGGTGTGATATGATATCTCTAATAAATGCACATAATGTGTTGTTATACTTGGTTTTTCTATCAGATTATAATAAACGCCCGTCATTTGACACAAGCTTTCGCAATTAACGAAGTCAAAATAAAAAAATTAAAACAATTGTCTATAGAATAAGTGTATTTATATAAATATTTCTCAGTAATAGTTATGATGTATCATGTATTGGATATATACGTTATTAAAGGAAACGTGTGCGAATTTGATCGTTATTATATGTGAAAAATAAACGAAGTAAGTATAGTTCTTAGTAGAATGTTTTAAGCCGGGTTTTCCCGAGCACACTCGTACTGGGAAAACCCGGCTGAGCACGGCCCGATTCCATTTGGATTGAATACCGGCGTCGGAGTACGCTCGGTCCACGGTCTGTAATGTAAAAACCCGGCTTAAAGAGGTCACTAACCTGTGAGAACAGCTGGCCGTCTGGGCGGCGCGCGAGCGCGGCGAGGTGCGCGCGCACGACGAGGTGGCAGTCGTCCATCACGGTGTTGAAGAAGCGCCGCGTCGGCAGCAGCGCCTCCAGGTCGATCATCAGCTCCAGGAACCGCTCGCAGTACCTACGCCGGCAGATATAACTAACTATAGCATTTGTCCGGGCAGAAGTTGGTTATTTTTATTATTTTGGGAACTATTGCATCCTAAGCAGCCCATGGTGCCCCCGAAAACAGCAGCGGAGGTAAACGCCGGAGCGGTTTTAAACAGTAGGCAGCTCCCTCTACTCTCGTGTGTGAGAGTGGGGCGAGGAGAGTCCGTCATACTGCCTTATAGCATGGCCAACCCTAGGCCGGGGGCCGACGCGAAACGCATTTTCTCTCCGTCAAAAAAAAGGTTAGGTTAGGTTACGCCAATTTTTAATGGGTAGACTGGTAAATATGGAGGAGACAAACAAGCACGCAGGCCACTTCATGATAAGTAGGATCTAAGACCTCTAGACATTTGCATTTTCAAGACTTCAATCTAATTATTGCAAACCCAAGACTTCAAATGCGTTACAGACTCTGAAGACTAAGATACAATCAATGCCTCTATGCTAGTCATTGCACAGGTTGCGAAAATTTGGACGGACACTGCACCAAGTCGTCGCGAGATGCGACATTGGGGTTAAGCAGCATGTGGATGCTTGCAATAATAGACATAACTTTCGTATTACCAATCGTCAAAGAAATATATAAAAAGTTTATATATCGTAAGCCCACGCGTTCTTGTACAAGTACAGTCAAGGGGATAAAATCAATGAATGAAAGGTACAGAAATATGTACACATAGATCGTATCGCCATTGTAACAAGACCTGTGTACATATTGAGACTTTGTGGTGTATACATATTGGTGCTCTTGACTGTACAAATTATTGATAGTAGGTCAAAGGTTCACCTGACTACTTGAGGACAAAAATATTTCGGTAAAGAGGTGTTGTTGGGGCTAAACATACAGAAAAAAATATGTAAAAAACGCATAAAAATATCTTCTTTTGAAGTGGTAGGTAATATTAATAAGTCAGTCCAACTGAAGTCTGCTTTCGGTTAAAAATATTGTGAGTCGCCGACTTCAGTTGGAGCATTACTTGTACTATTCATTATTGTCTGGACCGAGTCATTTTTTGCGTTTGTGACGGCCGTTTTTTGTAAATTAAGCCCTTTCTCTTTCCTACACTTGTAAATAGATAAGGAGAGAGTCAACTTTACATGGCAGATAAACTTTCTCGTCGATTGTGAAACAGGCCCTTATTAAAATAAAAATACACGTTTCAAAAAACTACTACTACTTTCTAGTGATATTTACGCTGTTACACATAACTCCCACTTCTTAGTTGATACGAAATTTAAAGACATTTCAAGCTCAGGTGGCCATCTGTGGTCTTCATCATCAGTTCCACTTCGCCAAATGATACTGTCTGAATGCAAATTCCGATTTAATATTTGAAGAGTTCCCTCAATTCCTCACGGATCCCCTCATCAGATTCAGATCAGATTTGGTGACAATGGGACTACCTCGGGAGTATACTATAGCAAAGTTTCTTTTTTTTAAATCGGTCTGTAATTGACGGAGAAATAGAACATCGGAACCTCCTCCTGTTTTGAAGTCGGTTAAAAATACAAATAACAAGATATCACTAGGACTACCGATATTGATAAAATAAAGGACTTACGAGCCTTGACCGTTCGATGTCGCTAATCAAACGTAACGCAACAGCAAAACAACACTACATATTAAATTTGTGTCCTGCGCGAGGATAATAAATACTATCTGGGGGGAGCCGAGTCCCAAACCCAACTTAAATAAAATAAGACAATGCTCCTAGTCACGTACACATCGTTACTCATATAATGCAATGTATCACTGGAAACTACGAAGTGATATCTACAGTGTGTCTCTGACCTTGGGGCTTTAAATTCAACGATCGATTCTACTCGCTAAACTGAACTACTTTTGTTTTGCAACATGAAAAAATAACTTAAATTTAGATAGCTAATTGATGTCAAAGTCTAATTGTAAAATCAGTGTATTACATACTGGCCATGTAATCACTATCTCATGGTACGGACGGGGGCGGCATTATCTTGGTACGGGGGCTAAAGGAAAATGGAGAATTGGATCGCGTACATTGAAAATTAGATTTAACTTGTATGATAAAAAATAAATTTAAACTGAACATATTTTTAACAACTTACAGAACAAAAGAAGTTTAGTTTCAGGAGTAGAAATGATCTATGCATTTAAAGCCCCAAGGTCAGAGGCACCCTGTATAATAACGATCAATTCGTAGTTTTTATTCCTCCGAAATCCTTAAGCCGCAGGAGTTAAGTTTTAGCGGAGACTACAACCCCATATTTTTATCCGGAGGGAAACTTACCGGATACCACCGCACCACGGCGAGACGCGCTGGTGATGTAAGACTCCTACTTATTCGCAAAAAAACCCTGCTTACTTTCCCTATGCCCGCCTTCCACTCCGAGCGGAGTGGAAGGAGCCCCGTACGGACTCCATTTGGCTTACAACGGCGACTCCTCAGGAGGTTTGCTTCGTTTGCTGGCAGTGGAAACACTTGAAATCACGTTGTAAGCAAAAGCGAGTCCGTACGGGGCTCGTTCCTCGCAGTGTAAGGCGGGTATAAAGGCTCAGTTTCTTTGCTCTGTAGCCAGATTGATTTTCGTGATACATTACGTCTCGCTGCAATAGGTCTCGGCTCAAAAATGTTAAAACAACACATACATGGATTGCCACGTAAGCATGCGGGTTATTTATCAATGAAATTGAGCATTAACCTCCATCGTAACAAGGTTTTGGTCACGCGCATTGCGACGCCACGGCCCGGCCCGTCAAATTTAACTATACTTGTATGTTATTATTATTACCGATTGTAAAAAAATCTTTCTTAGGCCGCATTTTGCCAAACTCGGAATAAGACTTACTCCGAGATGAATCTATACAAATTCGGCGTTTAATCCAGGTATAAGAAAGACCTTATTCCAGTTTGGTCGAATGCAACCTTAGTTTCTGAAAGTCATTTTCTGAAACTGATTGCATTACCTGATTACATAGGGGTCCACGTCGCCCTCCTCGGGTATGGACTCCAGCACGTTCATGAACTTGATCATGAGCCGCTGCAGGTAGCGTCGCTCCCAGTTCAGTTTCTCCATCAGCTCCGGCTTGTCTTTCTTCTGGATCGCTCGCCAGTACTTCCTCCATTTCGGAACTGTTTTGAATTCCTGGTTTCTGCGACCTACGTTAAACCGCAATTGTTTATTTACATTTGACGCGATAAAATGTATTCAATAACCACATATTCGTTAGTAAATCTTGAAACGCATTTTAGGAAAACTTTTAAAAATATTGAACTTTAAATCGCACGTCTAAATAATCAAACTATCAAACAATTGAGTAGGGACATTTGATAAGATAATACAATTTATTTTATCCCACGCACAACCACACAAAAGCTCGAGCCATGCCGCGGGCAGCCAGACACTGACGCCGCGTTCTACGCTAGCAGCGACGCTTATGGACGGAACGTGACTCAGACCTTCAGAAGGAAAATTACGGATAAAGTGTATTACCTAAACAGATAAATAAATTATATTACCTAAAAAAAAAAAAAAAAATTACCTGATAAATTATATTACCTAAACAGGATGATAAATGAAGTTTATGACCGCAAATTAATCAATTCAAATCACGAAACACTAAATTCTAGATACTTAGCTTAGCAACCAAACGGATTGAAAACGTTGAGCAAGAACCGGAGCATCCGTGTGCATGTATGTTTGCGCTAATCTCAGAAACTACCACCAGGACGGATTTTGACCCGGTTTTCACCATCATTTAGACAATTTCTCGAGCTAGATTTAGGATCGTCCGTTTAAACAGCAACGGGCCGATAATTTATTTTAAACGTAAGTTTAAAAATCCAATAACTACTTAACTGTTATCGTGAAAGGTAACTTTGACAAGGTCAACAGCAAAAGAAACTGATGAAATAGGGTCTAAAATAGTATATTCAATAAATTGAGTCACTGACTGTTATAGTTTAGAATAAATAAATTAACTCCTACTGTATCATAACCAGAGGTCGGAATTTTCGTAGCATTTTTGAGCTGTCATAGGGACTTCTCGTTTATCGACTTCCGATATACATATTTTATCGATACATCATAGAACACAACATATTAAAGAAGATTACAAGTAGAGGTAAACAACAGGCGGTCTTATCGCTAAAAAGCGATCTCTTTCAGATAATGACTATCTATTTCTTTTATAGAAAAACTAATGATGAAACACTTAGTCTTGTTAGCACTAAAACAGACTTTGAACATGAAATTAATAAATGATAACATTGAACTGAACTGATTAAAATGTTAACTATTAACTTTTCATTGTTTTCATTTCAAATCTCTATTTCACATTTTCAATTACTCGAAAGTCATCTGAAAGAAATCGCTCTATAGCGATAACACCGCCTGTTGTATACCTCTTCTTTTAATCTTCTTTAATATTTTGTGTTCTATAATGTATCGATAAAATATGTATATCGGAAGTCGATAAACGAGAAGTCCCTATGACAGCTCAAAAGTGCTACGAAAATTCCGGCCTCTGATTAAGATCAACTTCATAAGTAAGTGATGATTTGAAAATTATTTAGAATCACTACATAGTATAAAACAAAGTCGCTTGCGCTGTCTGTCCCTATGTATGCTTAAATCTTTAAAACTACGCAACGGATTTTGATGCGGTTTTTTTTAATAGATAGAGTGATTCTTAAGGAAGGTTTATATGTATAATACATTCCACGCGGGCGAAGCCGCGGGCGGGTCGCTAGTATTAATATAATAAGGATTATACAGTGTGCTTCTGACCTTGGGGCTTTAAATGCAACGATCGATTCTACTCGCTAAACTACTTTTGTTCTGCAACAGTAAAAAATAACTTTCAAGAACGTTAAAGTCTAATTGTAAAATCAGTGTATTCAAATCATGGCCATAATATAATCACTATCTCATGGTACGGGGGCGACATTTCCTTGGTACGAGGGCTAAATGAGTATGGAGAATTGGATCGCGTACATCGGAAATTACATTTAACTTTTATGAAAAAGTTAAAATTTAAGTTGTACGTATTTTTAACAACTTACAGAACAAAAGAAGTTCAGTTTCAGGAGAAAAATCGATCCATGCATTTAAAGCCCCAAGGTCAGAGGCACCCTGTATTATGGCAACCCATCTATCTTACAGCGATGCCACACGGGCGTAGCCGTTGGTACTTCAACGCATCGTTTGCGTGTCGCTCGACGTTCTAATTTATATGTAATAATACGCAGCAATATCGAATAACGCAGCGGCGACGACGCAGCGCACCGGGAACGCCTTTGAGGCCCTTCTCTTACCGGCCTACGGCGGCAACGTAAGTTAAGTCGGATTTTTATTCCCACAGAATAAATGTAAACAAAGGTGTTGCCGTAAACATTTGTAGCATTAAAAATATTTATAATTTCCACATTTATAAGAAATGGACGTTCTATAAAAAAAAACCATTTATTATAATTAAGATGAAATAATTAAATTTGTTGATCGCAAACTTTATTTTAATATAAACTATTTGTTTTATTAATTTAAAGCGAGAATACTGACTTTGTATAGATTATTTACTTACTGCACTGGTATCTTTAACTTGATAGACCTGTGTCAACAAGTTGAGGGCCGCTTTATTGATGTGAGACGTCACTTCACTCGCATCGCTTCACAATTCGTGCTCACGTCGTAATCGCTTTCCAGTGACTCATTTCATTTGTGCGGTTTAAATATCAATTATTTCTCGAATTTATATTTAATATCACGGTTCGAGCGAAATGATAACTTAATATCATATTTCGTTGGCCCAAACTTTGAGATCTCTTGAAATGTCACTTTGACAGTGACGTAACTTTGTTTAAATTTTTTCTGTGGAAATAAAAAGCCAACCTGAAGGCGGCAAATGTGCATGTTTCAGAAAACCACTTTAAAAGCCTCGACCGAATGGAACGGTTCCTGGACTCCTATAGCTCACACTCGTCCAGTAGCCGCTCGTTTCGAATCCTCTACAAAAATGTACTATTACGTCCACTATGTCTCCGATATTTACCTTCCTGTAGGCTGACCCACATGCTGAGCGACACCAGCCTCTTGACCTGGTCGCGGCACAGTTGCACCTCCATACTGCCGAAGCAGTGGTCCAGGAACAGGAGCAGCGCCGTCTGCTCGCGCATGTCGCGGGGCTCGTCGGACACACTCGCGCGGAGCACTTGCTCGAAAAACGCCGAAAAGTGCTCGGGTTTCTTGAGGAACGCCTGCAAAGATGTGATTATGATATGTTAAGTCTGCTAAGTTTAGACGGGATGGAGATATGTAACTGCTATAACGCTATCCTTTTCACTACCTCGAAATTAGCAGATAGTTGATAGAGTTGATAGAGTGGATAGAGCGTTAAATCATCAACCTCACATCATTTATAGCTAGGGAAAGGGGTCTGCTTTCCGGATCGCTTTCTTTCTCTTTGTTGATTCTAGACGTGTTTTGAGCTCGCATATTTTGATTTGTTGATGTATTTCCTGTTTTTTTTTTCCTCGTATGTAAGAATCCGATCGCCTTCTTTCCCTAGAGCACAAACCGCTAGAGTCCAATGCTCTGTCTCTCACAGTATCGTAATAGAGTGAGAGGGAAAGAGCATTCGACTCCTTAGCGAGTACGGACACCGTAACCCATGGTAAGAGTCCGGAGGGCTTATATTGTCTAAGGCACTCGCAATCGTTTTCATTTTGACAGTCCGCATGCGAGTTTGCATACAAAATGAAAACAATTGTTCCACTTTTAAGCCGATTGCGATTGCGAGTGCGTTAGACAATAGCGACGCTCGTCCTAAATAAGATGGTTTGGCACACGAACAGGTCGAACAGGCTCTTCACTATTCATGACCAAACTATCTAATCATTAATTATGCGTGGAATTGATTATAATTAACTCTCCCCCTTTAAATCCCCCCTCCTCCCCATTTTAACATTGATCACAGCAAAAAAGTGTATAGAATCTTTTTTGTAGAGATTTTTTATAAATTAGAACATTTTTTGCTATGGGCCACCGTTTACGAGTTAAGAAAAACAAAAACAATACAATGAAGACTAAAAAAAAAGAATGTACAAAGGCTATCTTATCGCTATGCTATAAGGGATCTCTTCTTATGTACGTAAAACTAAAAAAGGGACCTTTAAACTCCCCCTACCATTAGCTTTACGCCCATCCATCATAGATATAGCCATATTTTTAGTGTGTTGTTTAAGATACCTTTACCTGCAACTATACCAAAATTCACTTTTACACGTATTATTTCCCCTATTTTTCATTGGGAAGGCTATAAAACGGTGCGACCTGGAGACACTCTTAGATTGTACAAAAGTCTTGAAAAGATACTCCATTTTATCAGATACGTTTAAAATTCAAACGGTATAATAACTCTAAGCACATTACCATGCTGTTGCACAGAGTATACTAACTGCAACAAGCAAGGGGCAAACGAGCAACGGTTAATTGTGTCTAATCAGTGTTTTAATTGACAATTACGTGCATGGGCAGCCATTATCTAATAGCTATCCAGCCAGGACTCAGCTGACTTTAATGCAGCTGACATCAGCCGGCTTTATGATATAGGGCTGAAAGTACCCCATAAATTGGTAGCCGTTTGTGTCCGTCTGTCTATCGTACTGTAAGCATGTCATAGAAACAATCTGTCACAAAGCTGAGATTTTATACACGTATAGATATTTTTATCGCGCATAAGGACCAATAATATAATTATACCTATCTTGTGATGGTTACAAGTCTAACATAACCTACGTGAATCATATTTAAGATAACCTGAAATCAACACGGGTTCAGCCGAAAATATTTTTCTATGAAATAAAAATTCCGCGAAGTGATACATTCTATGAATTGAGTGTGTATAAAACAAGGGGCACCGCTAGATCTGCATGTTAAGCAGGGTAGAAAATTACTATTTAGTAGTACTGATTTTAAACTCAAGACCTGTTTTTTTTTAACACTCAGTTACTTTCGTTCACCCATTCGAGCCATTCATAGCAGTTATTGTGAAACGACCTATAAATACCATGAACCATGAAGCTGACTAGGAAAGGTCATCTACCACAACGTCATATTTTTGTCCCCAACTATTTCATATGTCCGAATTTTCATAAGAAGCTTTTTTTCTGGAACCTTTTAACTTAGCATTGATTGTTATAAGTTATAAAACAACCTAATCTATGGGTTCTATAGGTGTATCTCTTTAAATATTATCAAAAGGTAAAGAATTTTGAAAAAAAAAACTTTTTTTCTGTCAAATGAAACAGTTGGGAAACAATACTTCGAAATTGCAATAGGTTAACACTAGGACCATTTAGTTAAGATTATCTCCTCATCTTCATTCATCTTGTATATAAAACACTTCCGTGACTAACTGACCTATATGACAACGCACAGCCTAGACCTAAGAACTTTAATTTTGGAGGAAATATTCATACCCCTTTTCTTTTTCTTTTTTTAACCCGCAGGAGATGCCAATGCATATCAGGTAATGTCCAACTTACATGGACAAAAACCTCCGAGGCGTTGCGCCAATCGTTTTACGAGACGGGACCGCTATAGCGATTACATAGCCCCCCAACCCAATAGCGGTTGCCCTGAGGACTCGCCTTACTACTCTGAAGGCACCCTGGAACACAACTGGGGCCATCTCAGGACCTCTTACTGCAGATGATAGACCCTAATGGCTACCACAGACTATCAGTCGGACTGACAGGCCGAGAGGGACGCAGCTATTTGATAGAAACAAAAAGCTTATTATTAAGCAATACGTCTCTCATTCTAACAGATAACTGGGGCCCTCTCGGCCTGTCAGTCCGACTGATAGTCTGTGGTGGCCATAAGAAACGTTTTTTTGGAAATTCAACCCCCAGCGAGACGAAATAGGGGGAGTAGCGGGAAACTAGTTGTATGCCTCCTCCAGTTTAATAATTACCTGCCAGGCCGGCACGCGCTCACGGAACTTCTCATTGATCATGACGATGATGGACATCATATGCGCGTGCGACGCTCCCCTGCGGTACTGCGGCCACAGGAAACACTCCAGGTACTGGGAGAACTCCAGCATCATGATCCGTCGCACCGAGAAACTGAAAAAAGTTATTCATTCATGTTTTTTTTTCTATTGCATAAAGGCAAACGAGCACACAGGCCGCCAGATGGTAAGCGGGATCTATGGTATATAGACACTTGTAATCCCAAGACTACAATCCCAAGACTGCAATACAAAGACTACAATCCCAAGACTGCAATCCTTAGTTCTGTGGCTCTAGTGAAAACGCATAGAGATCCGGACGGACCGTAACTTCGGCTTGACTTGAAACAAGCATCTCTCTTAAGGTCAGTTAATAATACGGATCTATCATATACGCCTTTATTATAAGATAAATAAATAAATATGGTGTGTATGGTAGGTTTTATAACTTTAATAATGACCAATTAATTAAAAAAAAAATGTCTATGGCATACCTTCCTCCTTTATTTTATGAATGAAAACTTAATATTGCACAGTAACTTTCGCATAAGCTGACCCACTTACTCTGGCACAACACATATACTGACAGATGCCAGAGAGAGTACTTATCTCAGCAATAGACAACGAGTATTATTAATACCTAGAGAACTTTTACTGTATGTATGTTAACATATAATTCACTTGTACAGTGCGATAAATTTTAAAGGTCCTTCGAGTTCAAATACTTCACTTACTCAACTTCTGAGTCAATCGCATACACTCTTATGCGAGTATCAAGTTCACCCAAACCCGCAAGAATTTAAGATCCCTTGCACTGTAAGAACATGTTTAAGGATCTCTTTGAGGACCACTTTGTACCCCTGTTACAGCGACAACCACAAAAACCTGTACCTGTGTTAACAATTTAAAATTGTTCAGTGAATATTAAAATGTAAACCTGTATTTCATTTCACATATTTATAAGAACAAAACCCGATTTCCAAAAGGAACAATATTAGAATAGTTAAGTGACCCTTTGAAATACTTTATACATGCTGCGCCATGATTTCCATATATGCAACGCAACTCTAATAATTTTTAATGTAGATTAATTAAGACATTTCTTGACGATTTCCCATAATATTAAATAATTTAACTTCAAGATTCCACTATTTGTAACGCTATATTAAATATATTTCTGGATAAATTTTTAATTCTACATATATTCATTTCCTTTAACGTAACTATCTCTCTTCTTTCAGGCCATTTTCTAAATAAATAAACTTTTTTTTGGTGCTCTGAATTAATGCAATATCAGGATAGCATTATTTCAGAGCACCAAAAATGTTTACCCACAACGCCAAAAGCTCTGCAAGCTACATTAAAGGGACATCAGAATAAAATGCACTTAGTTTTTACAGCAAAATTATAAAGTTACCCAGATCTTAGCAAAAGGCGATCATAATTAACCTTTATTTTCAATAATACATATTATAAATACATAAAAAAGCATGTTAAAACAAAAAACATAACAACTTGTTTTTTGAATTTTTATTTCGTATTGCTTATAGACTATAACTCTGTAAACAATTTTACATGGGAACCTTTTTCACAACAATACTGCACATCATATCTTCCAACCAATTTCAAAATAAATGTGTATTTTTATGATATTAAAGAACCTATCACAATGCTTATAAAAACACAAGCATTTTTTATGAATATTAGTGAAAAAATAATAAACTGGAAACACATCTTGCACCTGCTGCTACTGGCAAATTTCGAAAAAATAAAAAGGTCATTGCACTATCTATGCGGTCATTGACCTTGAATTTATTCATTTGTTAAAAATCAGTTGGGCTCAGTCCAGTAAGGGATTTTGAAGGTGAAAGTTTAGGTTAAATTGTTTAAGAATTATTTAACTTACTTTGATCCAAGGATCTCTGCCTGGTATATAGACTCCACAATAGCAGCATCATAAGGTAAGTGGTTGTCCTCTGTCTGCGGTGACCAGAACTGATTTGCAAGCTGTGGGCAAAAGAGCAACCATGTTGATTTGTTGGACAATTCAGTGAGGAAAGTTACATAGATTTAGATTGTAGATACCAGTTGGCTTTATTTTAATTCAATAGCATAAGTTTATTCATAAAATGTTGCTTGAATTAGCGACCAAATCAGTTTACAACGCCCTACATCCTAATGTCTTCACAATTGCTTCTTAACAGGTCCTTAATGGAACATGCTTTAACACAATAGGTAACATCATTGCTCACATCAAATTGGCATGTTTTATTCATCTGAATATAAAAAACTTAACTATTAAAAGATTTCAGTTTGGCAATACAACAAGATTCAGTAAAATAATAAATACATACATTGCCACAATTTATTAATAAGTATTAAGAACAAAAATGAAGGAAAGGGTAGGTATGTAATGACAAACCAGTATAAATACAAGCCAGGGACTCTTCTTGTGAGTTCAGAAGAGTTCCGAGCATTGCCAACTAATTTTGTGCAAATGTTAGGATGAATGACGATGGTTGAGTCAGTAACTATATATAAAATTACTGTCAGAATTAAAATACAAAAACTGTTGAATAACTATCATTTTATAAGCATGGGTGCATTGGCATACTTCCCGCGAATAAATTTTTGTGGCTTACTTTTGAACAGTTTTGTGCGCAATCCTCACTCTCACACAATTGTTTCTTGACTTGGGAAAGAGAGAGATAGAGAGAGAGAGAGACAGGAGGACAATACATGCAAGTTATTTATAACAGGCAGTGCAAGGAGTTAATATTTTAGAGCATTGCTCTGTTCTTATTACCCATACAAAAGCAATGATTTTTTTATTAACTTATTTTAATAAGACATATGCATAACTTGAATGCAAATTGGTAACTCATTTTTCCAACGTCGAATAGTGAATTATTAAAAACACGTGATATAGTTGCGAGCGTAAATTGATCAATTTTTAAATTGTACTTAAATTTAATAGATGATGTCTCAACCTCTCTCAATTTTATACTGTACTACAAAAGTTGCGACTTGTTAGTAAGGAAATTATGCACGGTAGGAATATTTGAAATGTGTTATGTACTTTAAAGTAGGCGTATTGTAATTAAAATAGCCAGATTAATCAATCTTGTGAAATAACAATTATAACCCTACTTTTAAGGCTTACTTGAGTAATTCGGTCGGCATTTATTTGCGAAAGAGTCGGCAATGGTATCTTCGGCTTTTCCGACGTCGATACAGCATCAACTTTCATCTTAACTACAAGAAAAATAACTAAAAACAGTGATTATTTAGGAGATAACCTCCTGTTTTTAGGACAACAACAACAACTACTGTCAATGTCAATTTGTCAATTCAAAAAGGTGTTTCAAGTGGTTTAAATACTAACGTTCGTGTATAATGTAAAAAGAAATCGTATACCTATAATATAAGAATAAGTAGAAAGTTAGTAAATATTAAAATATAAATTTAAAAAAACGGGTGCTGCAGTGCAGCGTAAAGCATCAGAGCCAGTGATACAAGTTAAAAGCCATATAACTACCATATTCGCGCGTGATCAGTGATCGTAACGGAAAAAGGACGAGGTCATGCATTAGACAGAGAACGGTATAATTACTTGTTACTGTAACCTATAACTGCATCATAGATTGGCACACATCCAAGCGATAGCGACGAAATAAAATAAAAAACATAGTCTGACCAGCGAGCCGTGACACAAGCACTTTTTCTAATTTTTCACATGGCAACAATTTTACCTATGATACAACCTGTCACATTATGCGTACCTCTACCGCCTATAGGATATATCCAGCCAGTCGTTATGCATTTCGTGTTATAGTCTTTATTATTTCTACTGAGCCGATCTTCTACACAAAGGCCATTGTTTGTAAACAATACCATTGTCTTTCTTTGTGTCCGTAACACCAAGCCGATTACATAAAAAAAAGTTAGAACTACATTGAATGTACATTGAATTATCAACCCTACTTTCTTAGTCAGTAGGTTTAAAATGTAAAGTGTCAGGATACAGATATAAGTCTTTATTATTTGAACTGTGCTTATTCTTTACACAATACTATCATCTACACAAAACTTATATCTGTATCCTGACAATTTACATTTTAAACCTACTGACTAATAGAGTAGGGTTGATAATTCAATGTACATTCAATGTAGTTCTAACTTTTTTGTATGTAATCGGCTTGGTGTTACGGACACAAAGAAAGACAATGGTATTGTTTACAAACAATGGCCTTTGTGTAGAAGATCAGCTCAGTTCAAATAGTAAAGACTATACCAGCTAGTGATATTTTAAATTTACCCCCATTTTTGTGTCAGCTAGTCACTGGTCAGACTACCAAAGATGTTAAAAAAATCTAAACTCGACTCGTGTTAATAACATAAAAACAATTTCAGTTATTTATGAGCACCTTGTATGCTTCAACAGATGGCGACTGTGCTTATATCTAAATGTATCGCCCGTGCATTGTGATGTGCCTCGCATGTATTCACCGAAATTATTTTGGGCCCTTTTGCCTGAGTCTAATTACTAGGCAGCTGGGTACTATCAGCCCAACGGAAACCTGAACCTAATATTCAATGTACTCGTACTCTATGGCCTGAACCAACATAGAACGTTATCACAGTGATATTATAAAACACTTTCTTTAACACTTCCTAAGACTTGAATAATGTCACTGTGACACAGTTCTGTGGTGGGTCAGGGTTCCATTGGGCTGATAGTACGGGCTATTCCCAGTAGTCCGCACCCCGTAGTTCGCATCGCACTGCGAACTACTGGGATTTTTTTCCCATTTTATTTTTACATTTCCCACATTATTTATCTAATTTTAAATAAATGTGTTAAATTAAAATTACTTTTTCACTTCTCATGCTCGTAAAGTCCTTCTTTATGCTGGGTATAGGCTGCATAAAATCGCATTTTATGCTCTAGTGCATAAAGTAATTTCTTCTTTTAAGACTAAGACAATAAGGCCTTACAGCCACATACACAATACACCTTAATTTAATTTATATATTTTTATGAGATATAGGTTATTTATATCTTATTTTAATTACGACATACAGTGGTGGACATATAATTAGAAACACTTGCGACGTATTTCACATTATACAAGGCACATTGCCGTAAAACTTTTGTTTTTGGAAATAAAACAACAAAATGCATAGAATACGTTCAACAACTTATAATTAATTAAAAAACAAATAAATATCCGAGTTTACAACTACCATTTAGATATTTAGTTACGTACAAACAACTAAACGACAATTGCAGTACCATCCGTCATGGACAAGTAATTAGAAACACTAAAGAAATGAGGTAAAAATCAAAGTTTTAACGTGTCAACGTCAACAATTTCAAATTATTTATGTAAAATAATGTTTGGTTTACTAAATTTCTTAACAATTAATATTTAGTTGCATAGCCTTTTTTATTAATGACGGCTCTGCAACGACGTGGCATTGATTCAAGTAATTTCATACATTTATCGAGTGGGATCGAGTTCCATGCTTCAACAAAGGCTTCGTAAAGTTCATTTTGACTGGAATTACGTTTAACGGAGACTTTTTTTTTAACGACGTACCACAAATTTTCAATTGGATTTAAATTGGGACTATTTGCAGGCCAGTCTAACATGGTAACACGTTGCTCACTAAGAAAGGATTTAACACTGCGGGCCGTGTTTTGGGTCTTTAATGTCGTTATCGTGCTGAAAGATCCAGGTCACAGGCAAATGGTCGTCGGTGTAGGGAATCATTGTCTCTTCTAACATGTTTTTGTATTGAAATTGATCCATTATACCTTGAATCTTACGGACGGGTCCAACTCCGCAACCAGAAAAACATCCCCATACTTTAATATTACCACCGCCGTGTTTGACTATGCTCCTGGTGTATTTATAATCAAAAGCATGGTTTATTGGACGTCTAACGTAGCGTTTGACGTCTGAATTCACCATATTTATTTTTGTTTCATCCGAGAATAACACTTTTTTCCATTCTCGTACGGTCCAGTTAAGATATTTCTTTGCAAATAATAATCGCTACTCTCGGTGTTGCTTGGTAAGAAGCGGTACCTTTCGAGAAACCCTCCCGAACAATTTAGCTTCCACTAATCTGCGGCGTACCAGTTTCGAGGAAATGTTCCTTTGGTCATCAGGTGAAAAAACTTCATTTCTAATCTCGTTGGAGCCTTTGAACGGGTCTTGTTTAGCTACACGTATAATTTGCGAATCTTCCCGGGGAGATGTTTTCCTTGGACGAGCCTTTCTAACAACACTTTTAGTAGTTCCGTTAGTTTTATAATGAGCAATAGCGTTGAAAACTTTATTCACAGAACATTCTAGATGTTTAGCAATTCTTCTATAAGTCCACTTTCGATCTAAATGTAATTTAACGATTAATTGCCTGGTTGACTCGTCACAACTCTTATTTTTACCCATTTTTAACAATACTTATTATTCACGTAATTTTCCAAATTGACGTTTAATTGCCGCCGAAACAACAGAAAAAGCGTAAAAAGAGTTTTTTTTTTTAGTTTCAAAAATGGAACGAACCATGGATCCTGTTTCTAATTAGTTGTCCAAGCGGCCAGTAATAGAAATTCAACTATCATGATTTTTAAAATCTTTTAATAATTAAAGATAGAACAGATTTACTTTTTTAAATATTTTATGAGTTTTTTAACTCATTGGCTATATTCTGGCATAGTCAATAGTGATTTAATCAATATAATTTTTACTCATAACGATAGTTCATTCTGTGTTTACCTAAGTTTTATGTACTGTTTCTAATTATATGTCCACCACTGTATGTAATAATATCTAAATACTTTAAGATTAATACGGGCGTGCATTTACGTAAAAAAAATATAAGTAACGCAAATATTTATATTAACTTGGCATTAAGGCTCAAACCATAGTGTCCATAGTCAAACGTCACATAGTTGAAAATTAAAAAAAAAAATAAGAAAAATTGTGTAGCGGGAAGTTAATTATTCGTCAAACAAAATTAAAAACTAACTAAATTTGTTGTGTTGCGGTTGAAAAGTCAATAAATTATTCGTAAGTAATTGAACAATGTCTTCAAGCAGTGATAGTGACGATCAAAAAATTATTTCGCCTGAGACTTTAATGAACAGAAGTGCGAAAAATGTAATTGAGCAGATATTGCCGCCTAAATCGAAGAAAATCTATCTCAGCACATACGAAAGTTCTATGATTTGGAGGAACCAAAAAAAACGTAAACACGTTTGCGGAGTGTGTTTTTTAAGCTATTTTGACGAACTGTCGAAGAAATTACATTTTATGCGTGATAGAACATATTAATTACATTATAAAAATTAATTATAATTTCTTGTATATGCTTAATCGTTGTTTTATTTCCTTGCAATCGAAGTGAAAAGCAGAGTGTAAAACTCGAGCATAAAACCCATTTTACCCTCGACGTGACCATCCACCCTCGCCGTACCGGCTCGGGTGGCTATATGCACGTCTCGGGTAAAATGGTACGTTTTATGCACTTGTTGTACAATCTACTATTTTATATTCCTGCTCATATAATACCATATGAAATTGAACACAGTTATGTTGAATTAAACAGTGCGAACTACTGGGATTTTGATTTTCCCATTTGTCCGCAGTGCGAACTACTGGGAATAAAAATTCCCAGTAGTTCGCACCACTTGCCGGAGGTGCGGACTAGTGGGAATTTTTATTCCCAGTAGTTCGCACTGCGGACTACTGGGAATAGCCCGATAGTACTTACTGAGTACCTAATGAACTTTTAAATGACAGATGTTATTTTATAATGCTTTCAGTTGCCAGTAAGTCATGATGTTTGACCCACCTGATTATCCGTACAAAGAGCTGTCGGAAACTTTGCGAGACCACTATGATTCCGATTACTTACTTTTCAATTCAGACACAATAACAACAGATCCAGTAACCAGCAAAGACCTGGCAGATGTGGCAGACCAGATAGTCTCGAATGTAGGCCGTCAAATGGACTTTGATGCTACGAAAGATTTAAATTCACCTGAATCGTCGTTTTTGGGTGCTACTACGATTACTGGTATTGAACAAAACACCGAACTTTATATAGTTCAGTCGGACAACTTACTAAATAACTATGAACCTACTTTGCTCGACGAGAATACAGTGAACCAGTTTTTATTGCCACTGCAAATATCATCGGAGACAAATAAGGTGACATGGCCCATTATTTATATGAAAACATCTTAAGGCCCGTATTAATAAACTGATCTCGGCTGTAATCCCCATCTCAAGATGCGTCAATAATGACAGTTTTCTATGGCTTGACGTTTACTTTGACGCATCTTGTGACGGCATCTCAGCCAAGATGAGTTTACGTTACGGCCGTTAGGTTGGTAAGTACTCAAAATACGAGAGGTACTCAGAACTCAGAACACCCAGGAACTTCTTAAATTAATGAGGCGCCTACAACAATTTAATGGCAACCATTCTTTTAAAGTTATCATTTTATCTAACCGGCTTTATATTAATTAATACAATAGTAAGTACCTACTTATTGCGTAGCTTAAGATAAGCTAGTATGGGACGGCATTACACAGCGGGTGCACATTGCAGGCGGGAGAGGACAGGCGTTCTTTTCTTGCGCGGACTAGGTACCTGTACATTTATACTTCAAGAGCTTGTCGCTTAAACCTGATGAGTCATGATACTCACATCCCTTAGCAAAGAAAACGGGCAGTATAAATTTTAAACTGGTTGGCATTTAAAAATTCGTAAATGGCCCTATCTTTGGTTAACATGTATCCATTAATAAATAATAAATAATTTCCAGGATGCCGAAGAATCTGGACCAGACTTATTAGCCCTACACTCCTGCGTCATTTGCCACGAAATATTCACCACTGATGCAGATCTTCTGGACCACACAATTTCCTTCCATGCTTCTAATCCTTCCATAGACTCAGTTCGGAGTAGCTCCCCCGTTGCTTCAGTAGACCAACCACCTAAATTGCATGGTCTGTATTTTAATTATTAGTAATACCAATAACTCAGGTTTTTTTTCTAAACCGTATGAACTTAATCTTTATGAATTACTTTGTTTCAGATTTAAACCAACAGAATGATCTAGATTTTGATTCCTATTGGCTTGTTTGCGGTATTTGCGAGCGAGTATTATCTACAGCCTTAGAAATAGAACCCACTGGTAATTATTAACCATTACAAAACTAGCATGGATCATACTATACTATAACTAAAAGTGTCCCGAAGAAAATACAGTCCTGTGGCCCTAGCCAAGATGCATTGCGAGGATGTTATCCTCTACCGGAAATGTTAGCGCTTACGTCAATAAATTGATTTATGCGTCGTTGGACTAAAAGTAAATATGGCGATGTATAAAAATGTCTACATATAAAATAAAAATTGGTCCGAGTATTAGAAAGCCAATACTTCAAAATGTCTAAGTCTTATCAAGTCGGAATATAAAAATGACTACTTTCTTTACATAGGTCCAGGATTATAATAATACTCACGCCTGCGGACGACCTTCTTGAGAAAGCGATTATTGTTATCATTTTAGCCATTTATTCCTTCATAAATTTTACATGCATACATTTTCATTTCTCATAATAAATATAACAAACAGTAATTTTAAATACATCGCCAATTTACTTTTAGTGTCGCAACATATTTATATTTGGTCTAATATACAGATGCACATTTTTATACTTCGTCAAAATTATATACGCCCGAACTTATGCAAGTGGACATTTTTATACATCGCCATATTTACTTTTAGTCCAACGACGCATAAATCAATAAATTTTGTTAGTGTTCGAAAATATTTCACGTTAGCGTTATGCATCGTGTATAGAGCCACTATACTTAGGTGCCAACTGATACAAACATTTTTATGGCATGTTTCGAGAAGGTACCGGCCATATAATTAGTAGGTATGATCCGATCTTGTTGATTTCCCTCCGCGGAAGTGGAAACAATAGCTTGCTTGATAATAGTACATTATTGCCGAGGCACGGAAAGTAAGGGATTTCCTAACGAGGTGGTTAGCAGGCCGAGCAATAGCGAGGCCTGCTAAATTACGAGTCAGGAAATCCTCGTTTACTCCGAGGCATATATAATGCTTTTCTCAACCAATGCGAGGAAACGATACAAATACATGATTATAAGTATTTTTAAAAACCTTTGACAAATTCGGATAGAAAGTTTGTTTGAAAACTACGAGTATTAGTTAGTTAAGATAGTTTCACGCACGCCGAGCCGCGCCGCCAGCACCGCAGAGCCCCGCCGCCGCACTACGCGCCCCCACCCAGTTGGGTTACGGGACTATTTTCATGGTCCTTTCGATTTTATACGCAATAGAGAACAGTTTTAAAAAACAATATGGAAATGGACGGAAAGTGCTTTCATATTGTCTTTTTACTCCTAGGAGTAAAATGAGGCACTTTCCGTCCTTGTGTTTCAATCGGAAAACAGTTCTATCCGAGCATGTTTGAGAAAATGATTTTTTGAATGTCTTGTTGACAGAACAACTTTGCTGCACTACAAGCGATGGGAAGGCTAGTGTGTCACCAAAAAAGCTACATACTATGTATGTCTGCGACTTCTGCAACGGGTTGTTCGCTGATGCCGACGCTCTGGACAGACATCGCCTGTCTTGCTTTGTGCAGGATCAGAGTCAAAGCTTTTATCCACCTCAAAAGGTAACCTTAAAGACCTCAATAAAAACTAAGAACGCCTCCAGATAACCACTATCCATTCCATACCATCACTACTTAATAATAAGTAATATTATTAACGCGAAAGTTTGTAAGTATGGATGTATGGATGTTTGTTACTCTTTCACGCTGCAACGGCTGGACGGAATTGGATGAAATTTGGATGGGAGATAGCTTAAGCACTGGATTGAAACATGGGCTACTTTTTATCCCGAGGCAACAAAGGAAATCGAAATCTACACGGATGAAGTCGTGGGCAGAAGCTATGAAATTTTGTGTGTATATTTCAATGGGTTCCTGGATGGTTTGAAAACACAATTGGACCCGGTAGGTGGCGCTTATATTGGTATGTCACCCATCAACTAACTTATCCTAACGGGTGATAACAAAAAAATGAGAATTATTTGCAAGGGTGTAAAAAAATAATTGTGTAACATTTTATAATTTTTTTATAGTAAGGGTTATAATACACATTTAACTATTTACAAAATTATTAATGCACGTTACGATAGGGCCCGTAATCAGTTTTTCGACGCAGTTTTGACATAATGCCCGAACAAGACCGTTAGACGGCATATTTGTCCATTTTTCGCACACAGGTTTTGATTATTTTTATCAGTTGGGCACAATTTTCTGCTTCCCAATTAATTTTGTAAACCAAACTGCTCAAAAAACCAGAAAAATCTTCGATCGGCCGACATTGTGGAAGGTTTTTGGGATTTCGGATTTTCGGTACAAATGGCACATTATGGGAGTCTAGGAATTGCAATGTTTTTTTGGCGTAATGCGACGATGCCTTATCTGGCCAAAACACATATTCTCCATCAGGGCGATGTTGGCGATTAAATGGTATAAGTATTTTTTTCAAGCATTCACTCTATGAGAGTTTAGGATTAACTGCTAAACCACTAGGTTTGAACCACAGTTTTGACACACCTTTATCGGAAAAAGCCACATAAAGCATTTTCTGCTCAAACTTGTGCTTATACTTGTGTTTTATATTGTCTGGTGATGTTGAAATGTTGCTGGTATAGTACCGATCATTTCCAGGTATATGGGTTTTGCTCATAGGGAAATAACTTTCATCATCCAAAATAAACGATTTTTCTTTGTAATTTGTAACCATCCAGCGTGCAGCGGCATTGTGACATAATGTTACATTTTTGCTGATCGGTGTATTACGGTGCCCTTATCTTCTTGCGGCACTCCAACCAAACCCACCTTTTTTAAAGACCGGCAAATGTACGGTTGAAAACATTTAAATATTTTCGGGGCATCTCGTTGGCTCGTGGAATCACTATCATTGAAAGTGATATGGAGTGTCTTCAGTCTTCCCTTGGTCATTATTTTAGCTGGTCGGCCGCTACCACGTTTGCGAGTTGTCGTCTAGGATGCAAGAATTCTATATATAGTAGAAACTGTTACATTTTCTTTGGTAAAATGATCTACTGTGTTCTTTTTCCCCATGTTTATATTTTTATTATAAAAATGTACAACGCGTTTTCGCAGAGCTTCTTGTTTCGGCGTCATTTTGACAATTATAAATGATTGAAAAAATGAAACAAATAAAAATCAAGAATATCAAAAGAGGTACAAATAACATCTTGAACAATTTTTTGTCTATGGCAATAGATATATTTTTTAAGACTACTGAAAATGATTCTCATTTTTTTGTTATCACCCGTTAAAAGCCTGGACCGATTTGGATGAAATTTTGTGTGTATATTTCTATAGGTTCCTGAAAGGTTTGAAAACACAATTGGATCCGTTAGGTGGCGTTGCTGACGGTATGTCACCAATCACCTAACTCCTCCTAAATGGCTGTACCTACTGATTTGGATGAAATTTTGTGTGCATATTTCAATGGGTTCCTGGATGGTTTGAAAATATAATTGGACCCAGTAGGTGGCGCTGCTGTGGGTATGTCACCAATCATCTAACTCCTCCTAAATAGCTGAACCGATTTGGATGAAATTTAGTGTATATATTTCAATGGGTTCCTGGATGGTTTGAAAACGCAATTGGACCCGGTAGGTGGCGCTGCTGTCGGTATTTATTTATTTATTTAATCTTTATTGCACAAAAGAATACACTTTGTATACAAAAGGCGAACTTAATGCCGTAAGGCATTCTCTACCAGTTAACCTTTGGGCAAAGCAGAGATTGTGGTGGCGGTGCAACATAGGGTCTAACATATATGTTGCTTAAACGTAATAATATATACCTACATACCAATATATTAAAATAAATATAAATACTTATATAAATACATAATATAAAAAAATATATAAAAATGAGGATAAGCAATGTCACTAAATTAAATACATAGAGACCATAGTAAACAGTGAGATATCAAAAAATTATCGTTTCGGAAGCGAAATTACGAACCTCAGAAAGGGACATACCTACGAAAATCGTCTAGTGTGACCGTGAGACCATAACTGTTTTCTTCAAAGGACTGTGCGAACGACGACGTGGCTGCCAACGAGTGTTCCCAACTGTGCTGCGCCTGCGACACCTGCGACAAGCGCTTCACGTCCATCGAGGAGCTGAAGATGCACGCTGTGGAGTGCCTGCAGACCGTGAGCAGGAAGAAAGACCGCCGCTCCTACTCTACAACCAGCAGCAGCAAGATGTGGAACTGCGGCTCGTGCAACCAGCTCTTTACTACTGCTAGGTAGGACTTCGTATTATTAAGGCCGTACCACACCGTATGCGCGCGTGTGCGTTTCACTGCGTTGTACAGTATGAATCCTCATACAATATGTCACACCGCTTGCGTGACACGTGCACGCATACGTCACGCAAACGGAGTGACATGCTTTAGGTATCTTAAATTTACTTTATTCCACTCTGGTATCTATCAACAGTCATAGCCGTAAATGATCAATTTGGAACAGTCAGCAGCAGAAGTAGGTGGATATTTAGTAGCAGATCTTAATAATTTATTATCTACACGAGTGTTAATACTCTTGATAATACAATCGTGTATGTATAGATATTCTTAAGCTCTTCGATGTTCATCTACTTTTGCTGCTGACTGTACCCTGTTTTTTAACGTCAGGTTTAAATTGCAATACGAAGTTGTCTAAAGAGCGAAAACAACAAAGTACAAAAGTGATCAGTGATTTATTGTTTATTATTTTCGCCATTTTGGTATTATACTCTACATAAAGCTTGGCAAACAAAATAAAAATACATGAAGGCTTTGTCGGAATAAAATTGACGTTATGATCGATTTTTACCCAAACACTGCTTAATAACGTTAAATAATAATGTAATTTCATCGGTTACTAAGTTAAATTTAGGTTTATCTAAGTAACTTGTACGAAGGCCAAGAGCGAGTTCTCGAGATTAGCCCTAAGAAAGCTCAACAGCAGAGTACAGACCTACCATTTCTTAAATAGCTACTCAGCTTTCTAAGTGTTTATATGAAACGAGTGACAAATATGTAGGTATACTGTCAGATGCGTCTATAACGCTCTTATAACGCTCTTGTTGCAGGGAGCTATACCGCCACAAGCGGGGCGAGGACCGACCCTCCGGCGCGCCGCTTATGGCGTACGTCTGCGAGGAGTGTGACAAGGTCCTCGGCAGCATGTGCGCTCTGCACACGCATAAGAAGATGCACAAAGTCACGAAGCCGGTAAGTCGTTATCAAATCGACTCTTAATAAAAAGCATGAGGCTGACCTCGTGGTTTTGGATGTAGAGATGACTTGTAGCATCTGATTAAAATGCGGTGCGGTGTGGAAGGTGTTTGGGCGTATTGTATTGTAACTCTGAACAGTTGCTATAGAAGTGTACAGATTGATATCAAATGGTACATCGGTTAATTTACTTCAATCTCAATTTCTCGCTAGGAAATAATAGGTGAAATAATATGTTAGTAGCTTCAGGTTTCTTAAAGTTTCAAGTTTGGAGTATGTTTCTTATGTCTACAAGTACATAAAAGCTAATTTACTATTTAATGTTTCTTTGAATTATGCAATCCAGACGTATACCTACGAGTAATTATATATTTTAAACCTACATTTCGCACTGCTAGATTAAGGCAGTATCAACTCAAAATCATTGTTAGTTTTGTTTCAAGCTCTATAGATGTTGTATTAAAGTTTATTTTAAAATACAGTTGTATTTTGAGTTACTACACTTTTGATCAGGCAGTGCGATTTATGGATACTATAAATTGAATACTGTAGTAATTTTACTAGCCGCATTACACCGGATAGTACGGTAGGATATACGGACTGTCAAGTGGTAAGTGAACTCTCTGTGCCAGGGCTACCCGTGCCGGGTGTGCGGGCGCCGCTTCAACCAGTCGGGGCACCTGGCGATCCACATGCGCATGCACACCGGGGAGAGGCCGTACCCGTGCGATCTGTGCCCGAAGGCCTTCAAGGTTAAGGTTTGTTTACTTAGCTTTCTATGAGGTGTATTAATATTTAATTGTGTCGGTTGTTTTCAATACCTATACTAGGATTGCACGTGTTGAAAACCCTAAGGGCTTGTATACGACGCGGGGCGTCGCAAGTACCGTTGGGCGGATATGGCGTTGTATGAATTTCGGTGAATTGAAGATTTTACTATTCTCTACACATAAACTCAAAATCTCAAAATCTAACCACAGGTTTTCGAAAAAAAACAATCCTTACCAGGAGGGGGGGTATCTTTTTCTCTGCAGCTGACTGTACATCGGCTATTTTACCCTCTACAATGGAACGCAAGTGCGAATGCTACTTGCCGATAGGGTTAGCGCTAGTTAGTGGGTAAGCCAGTAGTACCACCTAGCACAGCGGACGGACCTTGTCGAAAGTATTCCTACCTGCTACTTCAAATGTTACTTAATACTTTATTAGCTTTTTCCCGCGGCTAAGTCCGCGTAGATTCCGATTATCGTCAATTCTTTGGGAATTACAATTATTTCTGGGATTATAAGTACCCTAGAAGTGTTAATCCACGGTATAAGCTATTTCCATTTCAAATGTCATCCAAATCCGTCCAGCCGTTGTATTGTGAAGGAGTAACAAACTAACACACACGCATACTTTCGAATTTATAATATTAGTAGTATACTGAAGCGATAAGTGGCAATCACCATCACGGCGTTTAGTTTCAACTTTTTCAACATACCAACAATGAGCAGTATTTACTTTTTTTTTCAGTATATTTACATTATTTTAAGAACGTTCAAATGTAATCTGTGTATTTATAAAGTTGACTTTAGTTTGATCTTCAAGACCTAGACATGTTACATAAATATCGATCGTAAATTGCGACATACCATGGATTAACTATCTTCACAATTTGTAATTTCATTCAAAAATCAATATTCATTTTTGAAATGTCTTTGACATTTTGGTTTATTTTATGCAAAGGATATAAAATGAAAATATTTACTACATAACTATTAATTTATTAACGTAGCGACAACCACCCATAACCTATTTAAGCGATCGGAGTATATAATCCAAAATGAACATAAAAGGCACGTCTCGACATTTTATTTGTAGACATCGAACATTTAAAGTATTCAAACCCATATCTATAGTGCCCACACGGTGAATCACTGCACCCAATAAAAACGGAAGACACTGACCTACGGTAGAAGCAAGGTGTTTGTGGGAGCAGGCCTGACCTACGCCGTGGCAAATCAAACATAATATTATTATTATAATGCCAGTGCCATCGGAACGTAGTAAAGTAACGTGTTTAATCACCGAGCACTTGTCGCTAAAACATGTCGCACCTTTAGCACGATAGTGACCTAATTCAAAAATTCAGCTTTCAAACATTGAGTCATAAATTGATTATGATAGAGCCCTAACTGGAAAATTATAAAATCTGAATTATGTCACTACCTATTGTTCTGGAGGTGCGAGTGTGTACCTACTTGTTAGGGCTCGGAACCGGTTTCAAGGTAGGGGTTAATGTAGATCTTATATGCGGTAATTTCGTTCATCCCTTAACTGGCTGGTGAAAAAAGTAAAAAAAAAACACCGGTCAAGTGCGAATCGGACTCGTGCACGAAGGGTTCCGTACCATTATCTATAAAAAATCACGTTTGTTTGTACGGGAGCCCCCCTTAAGTAATTGTTTTATTCTGTTTTTAGTATTTTTTGTTACAGCGGCAACAGAAATAGATAATCTGTGGAAATTTCAATTGCCTAGCTATCACGGTTCGTGAGATACAGCCTGGTGACAGATAGACGGACAGGCACACGTACAGATGGACAGCGGAGTCTTAGTAATAGGGTCCCGTTTTTACCCTTTGGTTACAGAACCCTAAAAACGAAATTATTAGGTATACCGGATAAATACGAAGAACGAAAATGAAGAACTGATATAAACCGGTATTAACCAGTTAAAGTCTCGCCGACCTTCAAGTGACGTTACGATAAGTCACTCTAACGTCAGTTATAGCAGTGTCAAGTTTAAATTAACGAATTAATTACGCTCAACAGAATAAAATTGGTGACAAACCGCATTTTAATTAACCGGTTCGTAAACCGGTAACCCCCTCCCAAACCATAATCGATTGTTTTGGGATCATCAATGACCGAAACCGATTTAAATACTAACCGGTTTCCCGGTACTTTTAGCGTAAGTGGCGGGGCGCCACGCCCGTTCGCGCTTCATGCAGCTCGAGTCAATCTAAACTACTAAACACGCTATCTAGAGCTGTTATTATTTGAGATACACAATATTTTTGCCCGAATTTTCAAAACTTTTCAAAACAAAAACGTAAATAGGATTATGGCCATTAATGAACAAGCGTACGAGTACTACTAACTCCTGGAGAGAAAGATAAAATAATAGGTGTTTTCAATAAAAAAAAACATAGCTGAACGCGTCGGGACGTTACAAAATATTTATTAAGAAGAAAAAGGAAGAGTTTGTGTTTTATGTGTATTCGAAGAAACTAGTCACTAATCAAAATAGATTAATAATTTACAGAGAGCTGTCTGTTAGATGTATAGGTACTTAGTAATTACATTACATATTTTTATTACATCATATAGTTTTCAAAAAAGTACGCATCCTTGTGAATGCAGAAACTATAATGAGATAATAACAATAATTATAATACAGAATGACGATCATTTTCTTCGTCAGCAGTAGATTTTGTAAGGGAATCATGGGTTATTTAGGTTAAACTTTACCAAAGCACAGTATAAACAGTAGTTCGTCTTCCAACAAAGGTATGTATCGCGTGGCTTGCATGTGTGCGTGCCTGGACCGTACGCGCCGCGGGCCACCACAAGCAAACTCAACAGGACGGACCGAGCCGGGGCCGCGCCGTAGCCGCGTTTGGTTGCCTGCGCGCGTATATTAAGTATTAGAGCGCCGCGCATCAACGGCAACGCAACCCTAGTGCCCGAGTGGCAATAGGTAACAGAAACCCCTAAAGGCCCGGAGACGATCTACTTTTCTATTTGTATTTTGACCTAATTTGACAATGTATTTACAGTTCATTTATTACACAAGTATTTGCTGAAAATACTAAGCGATGTTGAAACAGGCTGGCTACAGTAAAGCTTAGACGACTGTCTCACGGATACCCAGGGATTTGGCTCGGCTCTCCCGGGCTCCGCGGCTTTATTAGGCTACGCCGGGACTCCCAAACTTTCCCGGGCGACTGCGAACCTGTTAATAATTTATTACAAACCCTTCGCTATAAAAGCAAAATAATCATGTCAATCTCGAACTCCAATCGGTAATTGGTTCTTGATTCGGGAAGGTTTTTTTTTTTAGAGTTGGTACATTCGCAGTTATACCCTTGTCAAATTATAAGTACGTTTTAGAATTATGCTACGGAGACTTTACTCTAGGTGCTTATAAAATTACAACAATATCCTAACAACCAAACGTTGTTTGAAAATTTCTAAAACATTCAAATTCAATTCAAACAATTTTTAACAGTCGTTATTTTTTCAAATGTTGTTGTTGTAAATGTTGTTTATGAAGGCGTGAGTACCTATGTATGTATGTATGTTTATTATTTGTGATTATTAAGAAAGTAGGTATATGCTGTGTGCGCTGTATGACAGCTGCAGAGGGCCGATCGTTGTGGAAACCCTTGGGGAAGGCCTTTGTCCAGCAGTGGACGTCTTGCGGGTGATTGATGATGATAATGACGATGACGATGATGATGATGATGATGATGATGATGATAATGATGATGATGCTGATGATGATGACGATGATTACGACGATGACGACGACGACGATGATGATGATCATGGTGATCATAATGATGATAATGATGATGATAATGATGATGATGATGGTTATGATAATGATGAATAATGATGATGATGATGATGATGGTGGTGATGATGATCAGATTATCAAGTAAACCTTTGATTTAAAATGAGGACTTCATATTAAGTTTTAGATTTACAAATTGTAGTAATTTTACCCAAGAGTGCCACAGGTTTTTAAGGTTCCGTAGTCAAACTAGGAACCCTTATAGTTTCGCCATGTCCGCCCGTCGTCCGTCCGTCCGCAGCCTAGCTCAGAGACTCTTAGTACTAGAAAGCTGAAATTTGGCATAAATATACATAATATCAGTCACGCCAACAAAGTGGTAAAATCAAAAATTGTTTTTTTTTTTTTGTGTACCTGGTAGGGGGACACGTAGTTTGGGGATGCTTTCCTTTTCTCGTCTATCCCATAGTGTGGGATGTCGATGGATAGGTCTTTCAAAAATATTGCGGGATTGTCTTTTTATAATTGTTATTGTTGTTAGTTAATTTTATGACCAACTTTGTGTGTTGATTTTAAGTTTTGGTCGAATATGTTTTTCTTTGTGATCTAATTTTTTCAGTAACTGTGTTACTAATTCGTAGTAATAATACCTCTTTAGAAAGCTAGAAAAACGTCGATGTTGTTCAACATAATCTGCCTGCCAGATGTCATCGGTTTTTTAACTATTTCTGTGGAACTAGTTGTGAAAAAATACGTAAATTAATAACGTTTCTATCTCTTATTCTTAAACGTGTATAGTCTTTATTATTTCTAGCGAGCCGATCTTCTACACAAAGGCCATTGTTTGTAAACAATACCATTGTCTTTCTTTGTGTCCGTAACACAAAGCCGATTACATAAAAAAAAGTTAGAACTACATTGAATGTACATTGAATTATCAACCCTACACTCTTAGTCAGTAGGTTTAAAATGTAAAGTGTCAGGATACAGATATAAGTCTTTATTATTTGAACTGTGCTTATTCTTTACACAATACTATCATCTACACAAAACTTATATCTGTATCCTGACACTTTACATTTTAAACCTACTGACTAAGAGGGTAGGGTTGATAATTCAATGTACATTCAATGTAGTTCTAACTTTTTTGTATGTAATCGGCTTGGTGTTACGGACACAAAGAAAGACAATGGTATTGTTTACAAACAATGGCCTTTGTGTAGAAGATCGGCTCGCTAGAAATAATAAAGACTATACCTACAGGTAATTCTAGGTTTGATGCTGATAATAAATGACTGTTATATCGTGTAAGTAAAACAAAAGTAAAAAAATGATTTACTTAAGTGTTTTTTTTTTTTATAAATTTTTAAAGTTGCTTATCTGTCTTTTTTTTTTAACTTAAAAGAGAATTATCTCGAAAATGGTTTTCATTTTGCATAATGCATTATAGGGTCAAAATGACTGCAAATGACCTCCCCTATAACCCCTTAACGGGAATGTATACAATAACCAATAAACCTGTAGTTATATCAAATAATAAACATAAGTAAGAAGGTACTTTAAGATTTAAAATTCTGTGGTGGTAGGATCTTGCGCAGGGTCCATCCCTGTGCCCTGTAACCTGCTGCTACACAGCAGTGTTCGCATTGTTATGTTCCACTGCGGAGGTTAAAAAACCTGTGAAAGGACTAGCATAGACACTCCATCTAAGTCTTCAGGGTTTGCAATGCATTCGAGCCGCGCCCTTGTCGCTTGTCGTTGTAATCTGGAGTGTCTATAAATAACTCGACATTAAAGAAATACACCTTAACAGTCGTGAAGGTCATTAATTAAATATAAAAAAAAAACTTGAACGTTCACTAGAACGATCAACAAAACGTGTATCCGATTGCTCGTCTAAAAGAACCAATCCATACGCAGCTTTCGTCGATCATTATACCGACCGCTCAAGTCTACCAACTACCAGCACCTTAAGGGAATAACCCCTGCAAGGTCCTCAACCTCCGCCCCCCGGCAGGTGGAGCGCGACGACCACCGGCGCACGCACACGGGCGAGCGCCCCTTCGCCTGCGCCGCCTGCCCCAAGACGTTCACCGCCGCCGCGCGCCTGCGCGAGCACGCGCGCATACACACCGACCAGAGGTACACTTTACGTGTGAAAAGTTGTGTGTACAACACGAGACCAAAGTTTTTCGCATCTCTTGTCTTCAGGATTCTAACATAGGATCACTTGCTACGCTCGGTGTTTCAATTATAGAATCCTTCGCTTACCTACTCGCGATCAAAATCAACACTTGTAACCAAAACTTTGCACTCTTGTCGCGCTAATAACTATTGAATCGTCTTTTCCTAGTGACGATTTTTAATACACAAGTTTGAAAAAGGAGTAAAAGCGTCGACACACGAGCGTTGCCGGTGCGCTGCGTTGTCGCAACTGTGTTATTTCAACATAGAGTGACGCAAGTGTCTCAAGGCATCGTGTGGCATGTAATTCTGATTCATATATAGAACAACGCAGCGGAAACGACACAACAACGCACAGGCAACGCTCGTGTGGCATAACTCTTAATTGTCTTAGTTGTTTAAAATGTCTCTGAGTACGGGCGGTAAAGCCTTAAGGGCAAATTACTCGAGTGCTCAAAAATATAGAAAATTATTTTTGCATTGTATCTTGCATAGCACCTGGAAGATCGGTCGTTCGGGTTGAAATCCCGAAGATAGCTAACAGATTGATCATCGATTTTTGACCCGAGAAAACCCCAATGCTGTAATTTTCATCAAAATTGATAGAGTCGATTTAGAGAACGCGATCGCGTCTGTTGTCACTTTTACCTACATTTATTACGCATTTTTAATTTTACGTATTTTTTTATTAATTGAAAACTTTATCTAAAAGCTGAACTGTGCGAAAATTACCCGTGTTTAGGTAGGCGTATTATGTGTTCCCCGAGGAACGCGGGCGGGCCATAAACCGATGCACATTGCAGTGCGTTGGCGAGTCGCGTATTACTCCCACGGTTAATTATTCCCCTGCACTCATTCAAGCAGGGCAGAGGGCAACTGGGCTGTAAATGTCATCTAAAGTCGGGTCCTCATCCCATGACGGGCTTCCATTTCTCAAATTTTCCAAAATCATTATAATTCTTAAGGAGCACTCTTTTATTAATATTAATGTTGTTGAAGTAGGAATGGAATGTCTTCTCCGGTATTACGAGTAGGTATTTTATGATTGATCCTTGCACGTGTCAAAAGCATATTTTAGTTTGATATTTTAAGTAAGTACTAAATCTTACATCATATTTATTATCTAATGCCTCGTTTGAAATTCCGATTAATAATGAGTTTGTCACGATGAGGCTGGCGTGAAAACGTCACCAACATCAGCTTTGCAGGAAAGAATTAGACGGGGTGATAGATGAAACAATACTTTCAACTACCACCACCACTATAAAATTTCGATAAAAAATGGGAATAAGGTTGGTATTTTCAATCCGAACACCGCATTGTTTTTTCCAGACTCTATTTTGCCAAACTATATCAATGCAGAAGCATGACGTGTTTTTTTTATTAGTTTTAATATTTTTATAATCACCCTTAAGCTTACCTGATCGAGTATTGGCCAATTTATCGAGCTTAATCAAATGAACACAATTCATCGTTGGTAGAGTGGAGTAATAGATATGTATACATTTTAGGATCTTATTTCATTGGAATAAGGGGAAAAAGTGTATAGGTAGGTACTCGACTGTACTTGGATTTTTTTCGTTATGATTGTACACAAACAACCTGCCAGGTTCCGCCTACGCAAATGAACTTTTTTTCGTCGCTTTTCGTCTTTCTTCTCACTGTAACTGTGATCTGCTGGTACTCGATCACGTAGGGTTGCTGACGGTTCCCTTTGGGTCTATTATACAAGCTTTTGCCAATAACGCTCGTATGTTCCGTCGCTTTTGTTTATTTTTGCCTTTGTTCAGTTGGACAATACGAAAGAGCCACCTGAAAATTTCCATGATTCAGGTGCAGAGTTCAATGAAGAGTGAAATAAATGTTGCTTTCCTATTTTTATATTAACCCTAGGTTACGTGTATTTATTAGTTTAGAACTTTGCACAATATTAATATAGCTAACTGAATCGGCATAAAGTACAATTAAATGCTCGAAGTTCCCAGTAGAGCTGTCAAGTCAACTTTGTATCTTTTTTTAAAAGATTATTTGCTTTGTTTTTCTAAAATCAATCGATACTTCCCAAATCTCGATTAGTCACCACGCCAATGTCATCAAAGTACATCGACCTGAATAACGAATGCAGCGCCTTTTGCGGGCAGTCACGCAACTACAGAGTTCTAAAAGCTGTACAGAGATGGCGCCATGAGCCTCACTCCGAATAAACTTGCAAAGGCATAGTGAGATAGAACTTTGGCTCTCACCATTTCCTTTGGTAGCAAAATTCCAAGTTATATAAAAACAAGAGCGATGTTAAAATAAATAAAGATTTATTCAACTTATAAGCCTCCGTTAAGAGGTCAACGCTTCATCCCGACCTTTGCGAGGTAGTAAAATAATAAAGCACCACTTATCCCTATTCCCACTCACCTATTTCGCTTTTCAACTCTAATTATTTTCCTCCATCGCCTTCAATTTTGTCCAAATCCTCACATCAAAAGTCCTGGCCTCTGTGTGCCTCTATATGAAAGATGAAATAGTTTACGGAGAGTGGTAACTATCTAACTTACTTGTTGGTACAACATTATTAAAGTACCTATTACATTTTGCATATTATCGTATCGGCCTGTCTCGGTGACGACTTATCAGTTGCACAGTCATTTTTGTGTGAGTGAACGAGAAGCCCATAGATACCTAGTCGCTTTAAAAATTGCTGAGACACCTATGGCTTGCTGTAACTTGTAAAGTATGCTTTTCCGATTACATTAAATTCGCTTACTGCTGCCCGCGTCTTTGCCTGTCTGTATTTTATTTCGGGCCAAAGCCCGGTGATCTTTATGAGAATCAGACGTTGGTTATATGAAAATACATGATAGATACTGGGTCAAAATAAGACCGTAAGAAAATAATACGCTTACAAGATCTCCATCATTCATAATATTAGTAGAGCTCTGCCAGTTAATTAAATCTAGTCTGATTTAATATATCTATTTAATATCATTTAGTGTTTGCTCATTTTACTACAATATATCGCATGCTGCGGTTTTCCGTAAGTGGGGCTGCTTTTAGCATTAAGTTCTTTTAAGGAAAAAAGGAGACGGAGGTTCATCGAAATCTTTTTTTTAAATCTATTTTCCGCGATTACTCAAAGATTGGTTGGTGGGTTTTGGTGAAATATTTTTTTGTTTAAAAAGGTATACTTCCCAGGTGGTTTCATTGTCATCAGGTCAGGATCTTATGATTGGATCTCAGGATATCTGGAGTTGGTTTATTGTTTTTTTTTTTTCATTTTTACTATATATTACCGGTATTACCGTGTAAGTGCCAAGGAAAACCCTATTAATATGTGAATAACGTGCCAGCACATTTCCCATGGTGACATTAACATTATATATTAAAACAAACCTAAATAAATTTGTTGCCACACAGTAATATCTATCTGTAAAGGACTCGATTTCTGTGACAAGGTTCTTTGATGTCTTGCTTTATTGAAATGATTCGGTAAACAAGAGCGATTAAAGTCCTCTTGTGCAGTAATTTAGTTAGATTGTGAGGATAGTTTAAATATCTTAGGTTTTTTTTCTTTTACACTAGACTTAGTGTATAACAAAAAAAAACTTTTATGGCCCATTAAAAGTAAAGTAGCTCTAAGCTTCTATTCTAACAATCAAACTATTTTCTACCTACCTGAGCAGCTTCCAAAATCTGAGCGGGCGCAGGTACGTGCAACCCGCCGGTACCTGCCATGGGTTCCCAGAATGCATCGTACTGAATTGAACCTTATGTCCAGGCCATACCGGTGCGACATCTGCGGGGCTGCCTTCCGCCGGCCGTATGCGCGGACCGTCCACACCCTCATCCACACGGGGGAGAAGCCGCATGAGTGCGACGTTTGCGGAACTAGCTTCAGGTAACCTCCAAATATCAAACGCAAATAGGATAACGAACCAAAGAGAATCTGATGGGTTTTGCTTTTTTACATACATACATACATACATTAAATCACGCCCGTTTCCCAGAGGGGTAGGAAGAGACCACTTCTTTCCAATTGCTACGATCTTGACAAATTTCTTTTCTTTCGCAGTGACGCGTCTAGTTCTAAACTGACCGGTGTCACTATTAGCAGTTTCTGATACCGCTACCGATAGCTTTTCGGGCGCTAGAGTAATCCAAATCGATCCAGCCATCTTCGAGTTAACGGAGGAGATACAAAAAAAAAACTGAGAACCTCTAGTTTTTTTAAGTTGGTTAAATTACATACATACATACATTAAATCACGCCCGTTTCCCAGAGGGGTAGGAAGAGACTACTTCTTTCCAATTGCTACGATCTTGACAAACTTTCGCTTCTTCAACATTCATACATCTACTTAAGATTCGGCCCTTTTCCAGTATTTAGCTTTTTTTATAGCCGTAAAAGGCGTACAAGCAGATGGACCCCCTGATGGTAAGCAGTCACCGTCGCCCATAAACATCAGCAATGCCAAGTTGTTGCCTTTCAGTGAATAGGTACCTACTCTTTTTAAGCCGCGTGTAAATGAGGACATGGCAAAGCTGAGGAAACGTCGTCGTGAAGGGAAGTTCATTCCATAGTTTCAAGGTTGTCTATTTTAATGGGTTCAGGATGTATGGATGAACTTTACTGCGGTGGCGAGTCGTTCTATAATAGAATGATGCTGTAGGCTCTGAGCTAAACAGTTCCTCAGAGCACTCCCCGTGATACAGCCTATTGAACACGCAAAGAGATCCTAACTCCTTTCGCAGCTCCAAAGGCCAACCTTTTCTTAATATTGGCATTGGCATTCGCTGTATTTCGCAGCCCCAGCACAGAGATGAGAGCAATACTCCACGTGTGGTCTGCTGTGCCGTTGTTTCGACGTGAAGTATCCCTTGGATCCGTCTCTCTCACTCCTAGCTTTTTGGAGGCAACTTTGGCCCTACCCTCCAACTGACTCTTTCATACTGTAGATACATCACTGGATTCAATTGGACAAAGTTAAATTGTCCCAATTTGATCAAGCTCCAGGGAATTTTCAAGTTCAGACAAAAGTTGTGACCGTCTTTCCATAACGACACTCCGAGAGACATTCTGATGGCTGCGCGGTCGGCAAACGGCGCGTCTCCTGTGCTATTACCTGCATAGCTACGAGGGGCGTTCAATAAATTCTCGGTATTGGTATCTTGCAAACCTTTTTAGTAAACTTCTTAATACTGGCCGCAAAGAGTCATTCATTGACAGTAAAAAAAAGTAAATTTGAAGCCTACACGTTCTTTTGTTTTTCTGCTACTGCTGAACAAACGTGATCACCATGAGCGATTTTACAATGATAATTAAATTGGAGCATCGAGCCGTGATAAAATTCTTGACTAAACAGGGAAAAAATCAAATGTGTATTAAAGAAGAAATGGATTTAGTTTACCGTGAGTCCGCTCCTTCATTATCTACTGTCCAAAAGTGGTCAAATGAATTTAAGCGTGGGAGGGAGAGCATAGAAGATGACCCTAGACCTGGTCGGCCTGTTGAAGCTACTTCACCAGAAAACATTCAAAAAGTGGAGAAAATTATACTGGAAGATGGTCGAGTGAAGGTTAGGTCTATAGCACAAAAAACCAATATTTATATTGGTAAAATACATGATATTATCCACGATCATCTTAACATGTCCAAAGTTAGTGCGAGATAGGTACCACGAATGTTGACACCGTTTCAGAAGCATACGCGTGTTGCTTGTTGTTCCGACTTCATTGAGCTGTGTGGTGAAAACCCTGATGGTTTGCTAAAGGAACACCTCATCCCAAGAAATTCAAAGTCGTCCCCTCAGCTGGCAAGATCATGGCGACAATATTCTGGGATTGTGAAGGGATATTATTAATAGATTATAAAGAAAAGGGTTTAAATATTACAGGAGAGTACTACGCTAACATTTTACGCCAATTACGGGAAGCAATCAAAGAGAAGAGGAGGGGAAAATTGACCAGAGGAGTGCTGCTTCTTCATGACAACGCCCCTGTGCATACTGCTCATGTTGCCAAGGCTGCTGTTCTTGAATCTGGGTTCGAAACACTTACTCACCCGCCGTACAGTCCAGACTTGGCCCCCAGCGACTACTTTTTGTTTCCCAACCTTAAAAAGTATCTCCGTGGACATCGATTTTCTAATGATGAAGCGTTGAAGGCAGCGGTGCTGGAGCATTTTGACACCAAAGACAAAAAATATTTTTACGAGGGGTTAAAAAAACTAATTGACAGATCTTATAAGTGTATAAACATAGGGGGGGAATATGTATGTATGTATGTAAACACTTTATTGTACACAAAAAAAAAAGAAACAGAAAATCTAATACAATACAGAGTTAGAATGTACAAAGGCGAACTTATCCCTTTAAGGGATCTCTTCCAGCTAACCTTTGGGTGATTGAGTAAAATAAGAAAGCAGAAAGCGGCAGACATTATTTAGTACAAAACAAAGTTTACAGAAACGGCGTTAACAAAATTTTAGACCTTGTGAATAAATACTAACAGAGACATATAAAACTAAAAATAAATAAACAACATAAAAACAATTAAATACACAAACTTATATATATACCTACACATATACATCATAAATATACAATACCTACATATAAAAATAAATATATACGTATATATATATATATATATATATATAATACCATATCATGAAATTAAACAAAGAATAGTACACAGTTATAAGGAGTCAAGCCAGTATGTCCTCAATCTTCCTTGTAGAGATGCGACCGATTGCGATTTCCTAAAATCAGAAGGGAGCCGATTCCACAGTCTAACAGAGTGCACCGAGAAGGATTTGGAGTAAGTTTTAGACGTATGTGCTGGGAAGGCAAGAGAGAGGTTAGCACTCGACCGTAAGCGATTCTGAGATCTGCTTGCCATGAAGCTAAACCTCTCGGAAAGGTAAGAGGGAGAGTGAGGCAAAAACAAAATGTTGAAAAGCAACGACAGGATATGGACATTTCTGCGAAAACGGATCGGTAGCCATTTTAACTGGGCGCGGAAGTGGGATACGTGGTCATATTCCCGGAGGCCGTAAATGAAGCGAATACATATATTTTGCAGACGTTCTAATTTATCCAGCAGTTCTTCTGATACGTCGAGATATGCGACGTCGCCGTAGTCGAGGAGGGGAAGAAGAAGGGATTGCGCTAAAGTGATTTTGGTGTGAAGGGGAAGAAAATTCTGCAGGCGCCTGAGAGAGTGCAGAGAAGCAAAGAGCCTGCGACTGACCTCGGTGACTTGAATATATAGAAAAATAAAAATAAAACACTAATCGTATGCTTTTGTTTTCCTTCTCATACCGAGAATTTATTGAACGCCCCTCGTATGCATGTTGGTCTGGCTATATAAACAAATAAAACAATATCATTATCTCTCTATTACCTCGCTTTCGAGCCATATTTATGATCTGCTGGCCTATTGTCTAACGCACTCGCAATCGCAATGGATTTCAAAGCGGAACAATTGTTTCCATTTTGTATTCAGGCGCCTTCGATTTTCAAAATGAAAACGATTACGATTGCGAGTGCGTTACCCAATAGCCCCTCTGATCTTAAGTGAAATGCTTGACTCACTCAAGACGTGTTAAAAATTGTTTTTTTATAACTTGCAAGCCATTCTTGGCAGGTCCACAGCATGTGGACGAAAATGGGATGGATTTACAAATATGTTTTTGCATTATCAAACCTAGGATCACAAGTTATTTATTTTATTACCCATTAATATAAATTTCAGAATGTTTTGTCTTTTACTAGCCTGTTTTGGTGTCCCTCTGACAGCTGGGCAAAGGCCTCCCCTCTCTTTCTCCACTCTAAATATAGAGTTTTTAAGAAAAAAATCTGACACAAATTCAACGTGTGTCAGGTTATTTCTTCTATTTTTTTTTTGTGACAATTCATAATATTAAAACCACGGTTTATCAATGGGTTACATAAAGTAATTACCCAGTTCGGAATAAAAAAATACTTTAAGTACTTATAGGATATTATAAACATCTAATTTATGATTTTCCATTCTAATACAATTAATTTTATCTACCGAGACAATATTTCTTTAAAGTTCGGACGCGTTGATGTCTTTTGCACAAACAAACATCGTGAAATTGAAGCGTATGAGTCCACATTGAAGATCAGGTGGTAAGAATGGCGGAAATCACTTGATTAAATTGGTCAATACGAGTAATTGGGCTCTATCTTGTCGACTATACTATCCGCAAAACTAAGTGGCGAGTCGGGTCATAAATCATCGGAATCATGCTATCTCTTTTGCACCTTTTGGCCCGCTCCACAAGGCCGTGCAACAATAGTGCAGGTAGCGGTAGGCACAAGAAGGAAGGCAACTGACGTTTTGCCCGACTCGTCGCTTAATTTTGCAGATAGTATAATTGATGTTTTGAGTTTATATCTTTGGCAATTTATAATATTAAAAGAAGTCAATTTTAAAGAAGTGACTGGCACCATTAGGTAGGTACCTTTGTAGTGTGACGGAACCAGTAATGGACGAGGACCAATGATGGACACTTGATTCTTATTTTACGGAAGATATGGTTACCGTAAAACCTGGTAACTATGGTCCAAAATCTTCCAACTATGGTCCAAAATCAATGACCAAAAGTACAAGTTCCCATTATCTTTAGTTAAGGAAACGTGTTGTTTTATAGACATTTCTTGTTGACTAAAGTTTTAAAATGCTTATACTTAAGTCATCTATGAGGAATTAAACAAATTAGACTTGGACCACAGTTGAAGTACTGGACCATAGTTACCAGGTTTTACGTTATTCATTTTGTTTTACAACAATAAATTTAGGACCGTATGAAATTTGAATTAAGAACCAAGTGTCCATTACTGGTGCCGATCAGCTAAAAGTTTCCAACACTGGTGCCATCACCATGCTCTTAAATTGTAAATAGCCATTCAAGCATTGTCTCCTTCTTACTCAGGCGTTCTGGTGACATGTGGAAGCACAAGAGAACCCTTCACGGGATTCAGACGGCCAGTGGCGAGGCTGACCTGAAGAGCTAGCTACAGCTAGGTTTTCGTGAATTCCATCTTACCTTTTGTTACTATGATCTCATTATTTTTACCAATACAGTGATAAGTCGTATTTGTCTCTTTCTTTCTAGTTTTATTAAGGACTGACCACTCCAAAGCTCAAAATACGTAAAGGCAACGTTTACGCAGTGACGCGTCTAGTTCTAAACTGACCCGTGTCACTATTAGGAGTTTCTGATACCGCTACCGATAGCTTCTCGGACGCTAGAGTAATCCAAATTGATCCAGCCATCTTCAAGTAAACGGAGAAGATACAAAACAACTGAGAACCCCTAGTTTTTTTGAAGTTGGTTAAATTACATACATACATACATTAAATCACGCCTTTTTCCCAGTGGGGTAGGCAGAGACCACTTCTTTCCACTTGCTACAATCTTGACCAATTTTTTTCGCTTCTTCAACATTCATACATCGAGTCATGCACGCACGTCGGTTTCGGGTACTTAAGATTCGGCTCTTTGGTTAAATTAGATGTCTATTATTTACTAAGTTTATCTGTAATGATATTACTAAAGTGAATTCAATCCACAAAGACGCGCCCAACAACTTAATTTTACTTACAAACTCGCAATAATACAACCTCTACTTTTGTGGTGGGGCGCGTATTCGACGACTATAAACACTATAAGGCAATCGTATGAGGTAGGTACCGATGATATCATCCTGTGCTTGATCTATCACACGCAGCGTTGACGGTCTCGCGAGCACGGCGCAGGCGTGGGATGCATTGTCTTCTACTGCAATGCGCTTGCACCGAGCACAAGCCATTATTTAATTCAAAACTGTAATAGTTCGATAAGAAATAATTTTTAATTTCTACTAGGAGCACGCAAACTCATCACGAGTTTACGTCTTTGAATACAGTTTACACTTGAATCACCGACACTCATCTCATGTAATATTTAATTTTGCCGAATTTTCATTTCGTCGACATACATTTACTCTTGGTATATTACCGACGTGTAAAAGAGCCCTGGGGGCCGATTTTTGACTTTCCAGCGCACGTAAGTTTCACTCGGCAGTGAGCAAAATCTGTGAAACCGTTTTTTGAATTACTAGCGGTAGAATTGAAAAAGAATGCTGTGGACCATGTCTTTAAATTTTCTATCGCTCCTACTTTCAAAAATATGGTTTCACAGATGTTGCGTGTAAAGGTGAATGTTTAGATTTTTACTGTTTTTCAAGCACTTCATGAGACTTCCTTTTTACTTGGTGATGGTTTTTTTCAGTTTATGATCTTTGAAATAGAGTTTAGCGTCCATTATTGGTGCCTGACTGCCGTTCAGCTTGAAAGTGTCCAAAACTGGTGCCATTATCCTATCGAGTTTTGAATCGACTAGGTATTCCGTATGGAGTCCGGTGTTTAGGTATGTATGTATGTATGTATGTAAACTCTTTATTGCACAAAAAATAAAAAACAATTACAAGTAAATTCGTACATAAACTTAAGATAAACATGTACAATGGCGAAGGTAAAGAAGGTAGGTAGGCGGAAGGTAGGAATTAGGTAATTGGGGTTAGTAATTAACAATACAAAATTTTAATTCGTCGTATTATCACAAGCCGGGACCTCCTCGTCTCTTTGTCTGTTTACTATGTATACTATTTTTTTATGATTCTTACTTTCTCTTTCATGCAATATTTATCTTTTCTCATTAATTCCACTTTAGCAATAGTCAACCAATAATTTCCTTTACTCCTCATTATGAAAATGAACATAAATGAGAAGAAAAGCGGTAAAAGACTCTCATGGACACATTTACGTAGGTGCATTCACTGAATTCACCGAAGTTCCATGCATCAGATTATATTTCAATCGAAAAGCAAAATGGACTGACTAGATGAGCCCGGTAAAATGGATGTTTAAACGAACAGTATTTCTAGGAAGCGGGCAGCACGCGTGGTTCGTTAATATCCCGGTGATCAATACAGCTCCGGGCAGCTCTGCCGCTGTCAGACAAATAAAACTCAAAGGTTCTTCAACAGTAAATATTTATTATAAAAATTGCTCTTATAGCGACATTTCTGTTTTTTTATATATATAATTTTATGTTCATTCTTTGTGCCATTGTTTCACAAAATTATTCCTGTTCTTGTTATTTCCGACACAACAGCTTAAACAATAATATATTACAATTATATATCATACATTAGACAATCCGCGAAACGCGTTTTGAATAACTCGTAACTTGAGGAACGTTTCAACAATTCGATGTGCGATGTAAGATTATTCAAATCGGTTTCACAATTTACTAATGGGAGTATTCTTTCTAAAATATCTATACACAAACGTATCAATAAAAATCCTGTCATTTTTGGTAACCAATGGCAATGAAAAACGCTAAGGATTCACATTAAAATGTATTTATAATATTACGTATGATGTTGCGAATGTTTCTTTGAAACGTTCGCAAGGAAGAGCGACGAGCTTCGCGAGAAGTACGGGGCAGTCCTCATAACAATTATTGCTGAGGTCACAACTGCGCTAGATCCCAGCGCGCGGCGAGCGGCGCCGCGCCCGTCGGGCCCGGGCTGGCGACTCGGCGTGGACAGCGGACGGACAGCGATAGCTAGGCTGGGCCTCGCAATTACACAAGTGTAAGTTGTTCTCTCACCAAGAAGTAGAGGCAACCCGCAAAGAGAAATAATTTACCCTCGTATAATGTTTGCTAAGCCTGCACAGTTGACACAGTCCACGCCATGCAGACTCCGGGCTCGAATGGCGCGTTGCCTGTGCCTAGTTACAGTTACATCGTACCTTGGTATTTTTTACACTGAAACCACATAGGCCAAGTATACAGGAAAAGTACATTAAGTAAAAGCCTTTCAATTTTGCATTGAGCATCATTTTCACAATACTTAACAATTATGTATGTAATCTTACAATATTGGTGACTATTTTCAAGAAAATGACAGGATGGTTCGGTAAGGTACTTCATACTATTACAATTATTTCCAATTAGAATGTCTTTCGGTTAAAAATATTGAAAAAGTTGATTACAAAAATTATGGTCAAGAACTTATTCCACATGACTATTTATTTTAAGTACTTTTCAAAATTCGTACGAGTTTCTGTACGACATGAGACACAATTACACAAACTTTAAGATTCCTTATACATACTATCTGCAGTAGTCCATAAATATTAGGCTTAGGTCAGAATATGGGCAGTTCGCCGACGAGTTAACTTACTTAAGTAAACCATCACAACCATACGGACATGTTTAACAAAAATATCATTTAAAAATAAACTCAAAAATAAGTTTGAGCTGACCATGAATCGGCCCGAGCGTAGGGCTCAGCGCGAGCCCCGGCCCCGGACTGTTCACGCGTTACTGGCTGCTTGTGGCGTCTTGTTCGTACAGCGTACGGCGGATAGTGTTGGACAGAACAGTGGTGCGACGGGACACGGGGCGGGTCCGCGTCGGCGTCAATTAAATTATTACTTTACAAGTATTTACAAAGGCCGCGTCGCGCGCCTTAATGCCCAGCTCCGTATATATGTACACTAGATTTAAGAACATAGAGTTTTCTCTCAAGTCATTAGCTACCGAATCACAATTCAAATATTTGAGTAATTGACAACGGTGGACAAACACGCGCCGGAGCACTAAATGCATTTTACTCTATTGAAATTTGTACTTTGCTGTATTATGTTGTGGTAGGCAGTTTGGTCCGAGCACCCGAGCCCGCGCGGGCCGCGCGCCGCGAGGAGCCCGGTCAGTGTCCACGCACGTCCCAAGAGGGGACTCGTTTGTAGTTCGAGAATGCAACACAATAAGCTTGGCTAAATAATGTAAATAATTTTATTAAAACAAACTATACACGAGAATTGTTTTATCTGACCGCAAGTCCTCGCAGCGCTGTATCCAAACCACTCGGCCCGCGTTAGGCTACAGCCCGATTCTCTTTAAAACTTAATTCAAATCCAGTTTGACTCAGTTCAATAAAAGTAATGCTTTTTCGTTTATTAGACTTCGTAGTTCGTTTTAAAAAAAATAGGGCTTCAGGGTTGCCAGTGCGATTCCGCACGCTTTAGCAGTTTCGCTCCTACGCCATCAACGCCACCGCTTCGATGGGGTAGCGCAAGTTAGTCCACCCGGCAGTGAGGACGGGTCGGTCTCTACTGTAACTCTATTGATCATCCAATATCGTCAATGCACTGTTACCAGCTTCATGGTTTGAGATACATTGTCTATTACGGGAATGAACCTATTTTATCTAGTCGAGCGCCCTTCAATAAGCGATGGAACACTAAAATTAAATCACGCTTCGCCACGGTCTTAAGATACCCAGAATACTTTACATTTATGGAGAATAGGAACTGTTTGTCAATGTTTACATAAAATAGTTACGTTTAATAAATAATGTTAATGTCTTATTAGGTGAAAACATTTTTAGTTAGTTTGCTCGAACGATTCTCAGATGGAAGTTGTTTGTTCATTGAAGGGCGCCCGAGGTATGGACGAGCTTTATGCAATTCCGGTTGAAGGAAAGTTATTCCGAGTAGAAGTCAAAAGCGGCTCTATTCACCACCTATCTTCTATTAATATGACAAATTCCAATTAGTTATCGAACGAACTGAAAGCGCATCCGTCATTGTTGCAGCTGGTAAGGCTAGTTAATTGACACCCAGTTACTTGTTGTCACACGAACTGTGGATGCGACACTAATGAAAGTTCAGCAGGTTTAAGTACACACTATTTAAGTTAATTTGTTCATCATGTTTGATGTAGCCAATCGTCGCATACGATCGCAGTTGTAGCGTCTGTGCGCTCTGCACACGTTCACACGCAACGCGGGCGGGCGCGGGAGCGAGTCGCCGTGGGCTAAGGTACCCGCTCACAGCTCAACCCCGCGGGCCAGCGAGCCAGCCGGGAGCTCGCCGCCGCGCACGCGCGTCGCCAACATAACCCAATCAGTACCTAATTCTCGTTGTACGGATGCATCTTTGAAAATATCAAGACAGAAATAATTTCAACCTATTTTTACCCTTTTAACGAAATAATAAATATAGCATTTTACCTAATAATTACACAATAATTTCAACAAAATTTTAAACACCCGAGTTTAATTTAAACGATTGTAACGTCATTAGCTAAGTCACTTCAGTTTCGGTTTGGAATTCACTTAAAGAAATAAAACTATCAAAAATAACTCGGCTCACGTTTAAGTCCTGCGTCACGTCCGAAGCTAGCACCTTCCCTTTTGCAATTATATAATACTAACTACTGACTGCGTGTATGCGTCGCGTCGGCGTCGCTTTGTGAAGAGGAGCCGGCGGTCGGAGCCGGGCCCGGGCAGCCCGGGCGCCGGGCCGGGCCGGCGGGGCGGCCTGCCCCCGACTAGAAGAGCCGCGCGGCCGCAGCGGCGCGCCGGAGCCGCGCGGCTTCGCCTCACCTCGAGGCGCGGGCCGCGGCCGCCGCCGCCGCCCGCGCGGCCGTATCACAGGCGCTCACATCGGCGCGGGCGAGTCCTGCCCGCGCGCCGTGCACTAACTCGTCGGCACCAGCAGGCGCACGAAGCTGTCCTCGCCCCAGCCCCAGTCGTCGGGCCACGCGTCCTCGGGGGGGTCCAGCGCTGACCGGGACGACAGGCTCAGCACCGAGCCCCAGTCGATGGTGCGCTGCTCCTCGTCGCCGAAGCCGGAGTCGCGGTCCGGCGGCGGCGTGGAAGGGAAGGGCGTGGCGCGGCCAGCGGCCGGGTCGCGCGCGCTCAGCAGCTCGCAGCGCGCCGCGCCGCCCGGCACGCACGCCGGCTCGAACGGCGCCTCCTCCACGCTCTCGCGCTCCATCTCGCGCTCGATGCCGCGCAGCGTGTTGCACACGAGCACGGAGCGCCGCAGCGAGGGGTCCGCCGTCTGGCGGAAGCGAGCCAGCTTCAGCGCGCACAGGTTCATCATCTTGAGCCGCCGCTCGCGGTAGCACCGGCGCGAGGCGCAGCGGCCGGCGGCGCGGCCGTCGCAGCAGGCGCGCGCGGCGGCGCCGCCCAGCTCCAGGTAGGACTTGCCGTTCTCGGCGCGGATGGTGTCGTGCGCGCCGCACCAGCCGCCGCACCAGCGCCGGCGGCAGGCGCGCCGCTCCTCGTCCTCGCGCCAGCAGTCGCCGCCGCCCGCGCCGGCGGCCACGGCCTCCAGCCGCGCTATGGAGTCCTCCCAGCGCGCGACCTTGCCGCCGCCCTCGCACGGGGCGCCGCTGCGCCGCTTGGCGCCGCACCCGCCGCCCGAGCCCTGCAATACCAGACAGAACGAGCTTAGTTAACTCTTATTAACTCCAATATAACTTGCGCCTAACAGCGAACCGATGTCGGCGCGAGGTCACTCGGCGTAAACCACTATTCGTGACATTTTTTAAAATGTTGACTCCACAGTAACTTGAAAAAACTCGCAAAAATATTTTTCGAAATAGGTACTCGGAAAGAAAGGGTAAAAATATTCAGAAACCAATTTGACAAAATTACATAACATTCTATAGTACTTAATCTTAATTAAGTGTGTACCTATAAGGCTGTTGAATAGGACATCACGTGTAGCTTACCTAAGTAGGTAGGTATGTGGAAGGATTGATAAGAATATTACATTTTGCGACAGCAAAATACCTGCCCAGTAACATGAAGTTTTTTTATTTTATTATTCAAATGAAAGAATATTCCCAACAATAAGAAATTGAAACTTCAAAATCCATAAGCACACAACCTCAGTGTAATGAGTGTAATGACGATGAAGAATCAGAACACAAGCATCAGTAAAGAATTTGGTCGAGCCGCACGCGCAGAAGCGATCGCGGCCGCGGCCTACGCGCAGGAAAGTACCGTAACCCGCCTCGCGCCGCCATGAGAAATAATAACCTATAGGTAGGTAGGTTTATTACCGCATGGGATACGGTGCCTTGAGGGGAATAAAACTAGCAACAGTATTGTAAACATGCATTAATTACCTTACCCGTTAAGCAAATTATAAGAACATAATATCCCAATAAACTAAGTGTCTCTTTATTTTTCAATAATCAGCTTTTTTTCTACCTTTAAACACCAACCTCCTAAAAACGTTACAAGATGATTCTGAACAACGTTTATCGGTTTACAACCCCAGGGTAAAATGTTGAAAACAGCAGAGCGCGCGGATGGGTACCTGGGGTAGCCCGTATTGTGCTGCGACCCTTCTCGGTTTTTTTGGGACACAATGGTCCCGGCCGCAGCCCCAGCCGGCCAGGTAGCGTGTGACGCCGCTCTGGGACTCCGGATTTAAGCTCAGCTCGAATAGTGCGCATTCTTTACACGTAAATAAAAGTAATGCAGAATTTTTGTAACAAAAAATATCCTAATCTTTATTCAGTGTCTTCAGATGGTTTTCCGAACTAGCCATCGTTATTGTTTTTCAAAAGTATACATTTGTTCTCACGATATTTTCTATCGCTATCGGTTTTCTATCTTTTACGAACACAATCAAATGAAAATTCTATGGACATTAGGTACCTAACAATTAGCCGTAACCCTAAGTAGGTAAGTACCTATACTCCGAATACTTCTAAGAGTGTCCACCTTAAACACAAATGAGCTGCCGGATAATTCTTATCTGCATTTGAAACTAGAAATAGCAAGTATCATGACGGCAGCTGCAGCTCGTCTCCACGTAATGACGGCGAGGCGACAGGGGGAGCGGTTATACTACTTATTAGAGCAGCGTCGTATACATTTCTAGTTTAGTTAAGAGCCGGAGGGGAATTTCGCAGCGTTTCAAGTCAATGAACATGGTGCGCCGCGATGCGGCCAGCGGTGGGTCGAATAATAAACAAGGTGGTAAAAGTCAAAGTCCAGGACACGGCAGATGCTCCTGCACCTGTGCGACAATTATGAGCATACACACGCGCCCAGCCTACCTGTATAATATTACCTAGTTTCGTTTTAGTCTCACAAAAACATCTTGTGGACGAAAGGTGGATAACGCGTGGGCTACCCACTCTAGGAAAACAAGAAGATTGTCACTCCCGCGGTCTAGACGTAACATTACCTATGTACATAATTATTTTACTTTCATTCCCTTCTTCGCCCTGGCGCTAACGTAATTGTAGGTATTTGCCGAATAATTTAGAGTCAAGATTATCATTTTGTTTTTTTCTCCGTATGTGGCTTCGGGAATTAAATAGGTACGGGATGGTTTCAAACTTTAGAGTGGCGCGAAGCGAGCAAGGAATGCGGGACAAAGCAGCGCTCGAGGCGGCGGGCGCAGCGCCGAGCGCTGACTCAGCGCGGCCACTCATCGCAACGCTGCAAATAATTATTAACTCGGTCGCTTGCCTGCTTTGCGTCACCCCTTTATCGCTCTGTGAAAACGTACCGCGCTATTGTGCGCCTCAGGCGCTCCGAGGCGACCCGTTAGCGGCAAAAATTACGACCGACCACTACAAGTTCCAATATGCAGAAATAGAATACCTAACATAATTCCACGAGTTTATTCGCGGTATCGCGCCGCGCTCCCGAGCCGTAGCAGTGTCATCGCATTGCCAGCGCTGGCAGTTGGCGCTCATGAAAATAAATTTAGTAAATGACGTTGGCGCGCAACGTTGCCGCTCCGCGCCCGTGGAACGCGGCTGCGCTACGTTGCCGTTCCGCTCGCTCTTTCTAATCTTGTCGTAAAGTTCTTTTTCTGATGCGCAGCGCGTCGCTCGTTCTCTCCGCTAGAAACTTGGAATCGCCTGACGTTTATTTTATCGCTAGTCTCGGTTATGCGGCGTTTTATAACCGTACCGCTGGCAATGGCGTCGAGGCAAGGAGTTACTGCTTATTCAGAACGACTCCTAGCCTAGGTATAAAGAATTCCTGTGTGCCGCTTGCGATTTGACCGGTGGTAGAGTGGACATAGCGGTGCAGTAATCGCTGCGCGCGCTCGAGAAGGTAGGAAAAGTTGGGCCGGCGAGGCGAGTGGAACGGAGACTTTCTATGGCATTGTAGAGACAGAATAGATGGCGGGTCGGCTGACGGCATTGCCTCACCGCCCGGCGCGGGGCGCGGCGGGCGGGGCGCACGCGCGTGTGTGTGTGCGCGCGCGTACAGCACGTCGCACACAGCCACGCGCATAATAACATCGCCGCGGCGCTCTATCTAGCGCTACAGCTACCTACGCTCGGCGAACGTTATATTATTATAGCCAACTATAAAGTGGGGTAGATAGCGTGGGGTGAACCGCGCAGCCAGCTCGCTCCGCTGCGCGAGGGGTTTCTGGCTACTGAGGACATCAACGAACAACAGCTATGGTTCGAAACTTCATTATTTTTAGGTAGATTGGTGCCAAACCAAAGTACCTATCTACGTAGGTACTTATTTCTTGAGTTCACTTAGATTAATGAAGGTATGTACCTAGAAACCTCGTTATTATTTCCATAGCCAAATACCTCCCTGCTTAGCTACCTTACCTAGGTACTTTTAAGAAAGTATATTCGACACATGTCTTCTCAATCCGTAAACAACTCAGAAACTTTACAAAAATACTTTATTTACTTATTAGTTTTATTACTCACGAATAAACTCATTACATTACCCTAACGTAAACTTTAGTTAAAGTTCCATCACAAATAGGTATCTTTCTAGCGTCGTCAACGAAACCTTTCATACCTACTAATCAGCTGATCATTAAACAATCGTGCACCGTTTATTTTCCGCCGTTCATTCATAAAATCGTGTTAGCCGTGAAGAATGTTATTCCGCAATATCGAAATCGGAGGCAGCGATCGGAATGACCGATTAACCATTAACACAATAGAGCGGGGTAGGGCGCCATCTTTCATTCACTCATTCACTCGAAGGGCTGGTTATTGCGGACCTGTTCGAGAAGCGTGACAGCTGACACTTACAGGTGCACTATTTATAGGTCCATTCGTTTCCTCCAAACAAGTGCTCAAATTCTCGGATAGGCTCCACTAAGTTCTAGATTCCACTAATTAGCTAGAGGGAATCCTTTGCATTAATAGCATCGTAACGTAAAAGATGCTGCTTGGGCAAGCTCATGAAATGGTTTGATGCTCTGGATTTCTTTCAAATCCAAGCGCAGTACGACAATATCCAAACGGGACCTAACAAAACCATATAGCATTCTTGGAATATCCCGATACATTTGGTTCGTATACCTACTCTTTATTTTGATAATGCTCATATAATTTTGTATGTTCTTAATTTAGCCGTGCTGGGACTGGAATTTTTAAAGATTTAAATTAAATATGGATGGATAGCGCAGTTGCAGGTCAGCCCTAGCAAGCGCAGCGAGCTAGAGTTACCACTTAGCTGCAGTTTAGACAATTGAAACCTCGTCTTTAATTCAACTGGATATTTAATTTCAACAATGTTAGCTTTTTAAAGTTGAATGATCGCAGACATCGACATCAGCTGATACGGTGTGGGCAGACTTATTTAAAAATTGCAATCGTCAATTCGTATATGAACGAAGACTGAAGAAGAGCTAATATGAGAATATCTTAGTTCTGTAGAAAACGTATTAAATTTAACTATATAATTTGTATTAAATCCAATCATAGAGGAAAATATAAATATATTCAAATTAGTTGAAGGATATTGTTATGGGACAGTATCCTTTTTAGATACAGGGAAAAAGTGGTAGGTTAGGTTGGTATTTTATTTTAAAAATGCTCCGGATTTTTTTACCGCTAAGAACCTTACCTAAGCTATCGCTTTGCTGTATCGAGCATGTGGAACTCAAAGGGCAGTTGAACGTAGTAATAACCGGCCAAGTGCGAGGCGGACTCGCGCACCAAGGGTTCCTTCCCATTATCTATTAAAAATTACGTTTGTTGTTTGGGAGCCCCCATTAAATATTTATTTAGTATTTGTTGTTACTGAGTCAACAGAAATACATCATCTGTGAAAATTGTATAGCTATCAGAGTCGTGAGATACAGCCTGCGGTGACAGACAGTTAGACAGACATACCGACGGACGGTCAGCGGAGTCTTAGTAATAAGGTCCCGTTATATTATTGGGTACGGAGCCCTTAAAACTAACATCGAAAGACAGCAATAAATATAAAAGTAAAGACCGAATAACCTATGCCTATGCCTAACAGAGCATGTCTGTTAGATGTTTTGATGATCACTGGTCTTGGCATTTACAAGAAATGAAGTAGAACAGAATTTTTTAAAGAAAAAATTGCGGTTTAAAATAAAAAAGCCGGGTCTTCCGACGAGAGTCGGTTTTTTCGTAAGAAATTTTAAAACGTAAGCAACCCTGAGCGCTGGCGACTCCGGCGCAGCATGGCACGCACATTTCCGTGAGCGGCGCCGGCGCGGGCGCGAGGCCGCGCGCCGCTGTGTGCGTCGCGCACACGGCGCGTCTGTGTGCGCAGAACCAGTCCCACATCCTGTTTGGTGGCCCGCCGCTCGCGCAGCTTCGAACCGACCAACATACGAGCTTTTTATTTCACGCCTCCAACCATGGGACCGACTTTTATTCCTCTTCTAAGTTTTAATAAGGTGTTTGTATTGCTATTTTTAGCGTCTGCAGATCGTTTGGTAGTTTTGAGTAGGGAGTTTTCAATGTGCCTATTACGAAAAGATAAATTAAAGAGGTATAGCTTAGGTGCCTGGATTTAGAGGAATTTAATAAAATGGAAGCAACTCGATAACGTCGATACAGTACCTCGAAAGGTATCGTAAAGATACATACAATCGAAGATGTATCCCAGGTTGTGGTACATTTTTGATGTTTGTTCTGACAGAACTTCCGTTGGCTGTGGTCGGATGAGTAAGCATGTTTTTTTTCTGTTAGTCTAATAGTACGCCACGGATCGGTCTGTTTACCGTTATGCAACGGCGTCAAAGGGTTTCAAGGTGACGACGGAGAAAAGAGGAACAAATAAACCGTAGAAAAACAAACAAAAGGAATCCCTAAGGAATGTGTTCGCGCATAAAAAAGAGGGAATTCCCGAAACGCATTGTTTACAATGTGCGCGGCGCGTGCGAGACGCGGCGTTATGCGCTTTTATTTTATGATCAGCGACTTGCGACCACTCAATGCATTGAAAGGGAAAATTGTAGTTTTTGTCGGTAGAGCGCAGAGATGACGCACGCGCTTCCCCGAACGCCGCGCGGAATGCCGCTGCCGCGAGCACCGGCCGGGCGAGCTCATCATCACCAACTTTATTACATTTTTCACGCGAAGAATTAAATTCTCGTCTTCAGAACGCGTCGCAATCGGAAAGCCGCCTGGAAGAGATGTCTCTTCAGGCCCAAAAGGCCCTTGTTGGGGCCGGCGAACGGGCAACGCAGTCAACAAATGATTAGGCGGTGCGGCGACACGTCGTGTGTCGCCGAGCCGGTTCAAGGCACACGATTAACACTGACATTGCGGCGGCGCGGTGTAAATCACGCGGGGTGAGTTTACACCGCTACCGCTAGCTTTTAAGATAATAAATCAGGGGCCGCGGGCGTACGCGAGCAGATTATGACGTCACCGGCACGTATCTCGGAGAATCCCCGGAAGAGAGCGAATAAAATAAAAATGTCACGTAGCGATCAGCTGTCGGGCGGCGCGGCGTGACGGGCCCGCGCGGCGATACGCATAACGACGCCGCAATAAAACTTATTTTTATGTTTTTCGCACACAATGGCCGCGCGAAGGTCGAGCTATCTAAATGGGTCAATACACTCGGCGTAGTACGAGCGCCGAGCACGTGCTCCCGCGTTTGTAAATAGCGAGATATCGGCCGATTGTTGCACTGATTAATGGGGGCGTAATGACTCGGCCCCGCCGCCGACGCTAATGTGCTCATTCACGGACCAACTATTATTGTTGCCCGGTGAAGACGCTTTGTTTGCATTCCGACACCACGCGACATTAGGACGGCCAATGCCAAGGCTGCAATTGCTACGTGTCTACTAATTTCTACGGGCTACGACCCTTAACTCTACGATTTAAACACTAGAAAAATCTATTTTATCCTAGTTTCCTGGGAGACCGACATTAAAAAATTAACTAACTGTTCAATACCGAAACGTACGTTATAACCATTATACAGCCATTTGAGTGCTTTTCGAAAAATACTTATGAAAATTAGCACAACCCATGACAAGTGAAAAACAAGTCAGAAGGAACCCTATGATTCGTTCAAATCATTTTATAATTTGCGGAGCAATCTTTGCTGTAAAGACCGTTGCCTCACTGGGACACAGCTCACACAGCGACTGTTCTGGGCCGATGACAGCGGCGTGGCTGGGCCGGGCTGCGGGCCGGCAGGCTCGGAGCGGCGGCGATAAGGCTGCGGTTATCAATGGTCGGATCTCCATACGCGCACGTGGCCGGCCACGACATCTCGCGCCCATTCACTATGAAGACGCCCCCCGCGCCCGCCTCCCTGCCACCCCGGCCCTCGGTGCATCCATGCAACAAGTTAGGGCTCACGTTCCGTCTTGTAAGGAGTTCCGGAAGTTAGCGCCAAGATATATAGGGGCGATTGAAGTTGAGGAATGCGGTGTCATTGACTTAAGTGGGGCAGTGATGTCAACATGCGATTCGCCGCGATTGTGATAATCAATACCAAAGTCTCACAAAACGTTGTATGTTTGTATGAATTTTGACAAAGAAGCTCAACTTCTTAATACAGAAAGGCGAAACCCGAAGAGCCCTAAACTGCATCACACTAAGGTCCTAGTAAGAAAACATGAACGGATTGAACTAAAACACAAAAGGTTAGTCAGCCAAGCATTGTCTAAAACATTCGAATAGGTACCCAATACACTTAATAGTTGTTTGAAACACATTTTCAGCATCGTGATGCCCAATTAAATATGTATGTGATTGAAAAACGCGTGTCCGGTAACGAGCGTGTACATAATTGGTGGGTGGCTGCTGCCCGGAGTGACCCAGTTGCGAGCTGCCGGGGCCGCCTCCCCGCCCGGACTAAATAACCTGCCCGAAAACGACACCTTAACAAAGGTCGTTCAACCGTCTGAAACAGTCGCGATGCCACCCGCACATGAGCTCGCCTCTGCCCCAGCACTTGCAACACACGACACGACTACCTAAATCGTTGCACCCTCTATAAACTAAACAGGCTACCTTTGTATGCATTGCATTCCTAGCTTTGGTTTGATCCATGTTTGGATATAGAGACGAAACGCTATTGCTCTATCTTAAAATTTATGTATACTCTGAAATAATGGGAGCATCCTTGCCTCAAAGTTCGGCAAGGCTAACTAAGTATTTTTGTCCAAGTTGAAGAAACTTCGTTGAAATAACTTTTTTGTTTTAGGTAACGAATAGAAAGCCTGCGAGCGAATAAATTTAATTGTTATAAGCCGCGTGCGCCGCCACCCCGCGGGGGCGTGGGGAGGCGAGTGTTATATTTCTCCGAACTTGTGCTAAATTTCACTTTCTCTGAAGACGCTGTGCGTAGACTTAGCCACCCACTCGCCCCCGGCCCTTCCAGCAACTTGAGAATAGTTCGACGCTAGTCTTCGATACTTAACTCTGCGATATTACGCTTAGATCCTTAACTTCAAAAATACATCGAAGACGAATGCTCTCCCAGAGCATTTTTCGAGAGCTTTGTCGAGCTGCTCTTTTTTCATAAACAGCACGCGGCAAACATGTCTCTGCTAGGACGCTTTTCACCCTCTGTGAGACGTCGTTATCTTAGCGAACCCTAACCGAGTAAAACATAAAAAACGTACGTCAAAAAAGTCCTTCCACTCACAAAAACTCCACCGCCTCCTCGCCTTCTCTGAAGTTATAAAACACTGAAGGCGGGCGGGGTGGTCGAGGGGTTTAAAGCCGTGGTGCTGCGGCGTAAAGTCTAAAGTGGGTTGAGTCGGCGGAGCGCGCGGGCGTGGGGCGCCTGAAAGGCGAGCACACGAGCTTGGAAGCTTTAGCAAAATGAAAGCCGACTCGCTCTTAATTCACCCGCACACGGACGAGCGTACATGGACGTCGATAGAGCCCCCCGCCCCACGCGCCGGGCATAAATAAGGGGGGCGCCCGGGTTAACGGAGGGGGCGCCGGGGCTGCGGCGAAGGACGAATTAAGGAGATGAGAGAGCACACGCTCTCGAGCGCCACCTCGCGCCAGGGAATTAAGGGAGCCAGCCGAGCGCTCCGAGACCCACCTCCCGCCGTCTAACTAAGCCGAAGAAAAAAACCGCTTTAGCACGCGATTACTTGTTTTTCCCTTTTTCATGCATGCTTTTGTCACTAGGAAGGTATCTAGGACATAGATAAGTTCAGAGATATTATGGTTGATTCATACGTAGATATAGTACGCTTCCAAACCGTACGGAGTTTAAGTCGTAGCTTTAAGAGCACTATTATTTTTAAGCAAATTAATGTAAAAATTGATAATATCGAGTCAATGCGGGCTGCCTACGATTTCAGTGACGTCATGACTGCGTTTCGTAGCACATGACTCACTCCGCCACATAAATTACGGACTATATCGCTCTAGAGTTACGGTTCGTTTTCGGTGATTCGGTGCTGCTCCTTTGTCTTGAACGGTCGATACGAGGCAAAAGCGTTCTTTGACGGTTAGAGATAAGGTTGGATTTGGTTGGTCGGCGTTTAATGCTCTCGGTGAGAGGGTGGGTATAAATTTTCCACGGGGGTAGACGGGGCGACGTCGCGCGAGGGCGCCGCTGAGTCACGGCGCGGGGGGCGGGCGGGCTGGGGCGGGGGTTCATATTGTAAGTATCTACCACTCACATGTCACAAAGTTTTCCCGCATCGGGAAACTTTGTTAACGTCAACAGAGCACGTGGCCTTCGCCGATATGATGCTTAATTGCCTACTGTTTTCACAATTAATTGGTAGCGCCGGCGCCGTTGTCCAACTTTATTGCAAGTTGCTTCGCCCCCACATTAAAAAACGTAATGAAACTATTATAATAGTCGTCGTGTTTTGAAACTATGGTGATAGACCAGGTATCGCAACAATGGAATTTCTTAAGGTAGGTAAACGATTATATTGTTTTATCGAACGCTTCATAGCACAAAATAAAAGGACAATAATATAAAAACTATATAAATGTTGTAAAAATTCTGCGATATTCGGTTCGGCTGTACCGTATTATTTTCCTACTAATGCGACATAAACACACAGCAGCGTGTCATGCCCGCAATCATGGAAATCCCTAGAAGCCATCATTAGCAGACAAAGTTAATGTTGAAATGCAAAGAAACGCTCGGCTCTATCAGCGGCTGAGCAATCGTTACATCGGGCCGTCACCTTGGCGCGATAACCGTGATAAGACGCGATATGGCCGCTATCAGTGCGAGCTCGCACTACATGCCCGCCACTACACAGATTGCATTTCAATATACAACTCAGACGCTCATGACAGAATTCTATTGATGTAGTAAAATAACAAAAATGATTAGGTGATGCTTTGTTTACAAACTTTTCCTATTCTTATTGACTGAAGCAATACGCGAGGTAAAACGCTGTCTCTGAATGTTCTGAAAGAAAAGTTGGAGGACAAAGACGATCGCATGGGGAGGGCGAGCGGCAGGAGCGTGCGGCCGCGGCGGCGCGCGCGCCCGCAATGCTCGCAGACTCCCGCTCCCAATTTAGTACATTATGTACCGGGAGGAGGCACAGCCCTCCCGCAAAACTTGCGGGTTATAAAGCGCGGGAATGAGTTTTGCCGCGCAAACTTTATCGCGGAAGCTCGGACCGGCTGCCGACGCACGATGACGCGGCGGATCGCTATAAACTTTACCGACTTGCAGCGCGGACTTAAGAACCGTGGGATAAGTTTGCAGATAACGTTTATTAACTGCATGGTTTCCCCAAAAAAAAACGACGTTCTATTCCTATTATTATTACTAATACGTACGGAAGTTCCTTAATTGAAGTGGTGTGGATTGCAGAGCAGTGAAGCAAACACTTCAAGGCTATGCAATTCAGAAACCCTCAATTCACCCAAAGCCAGGCCTGTGTCACTCCGCGTGTAGGTATTAAAATCATACCTCCAGGCGCCGGCCACGGCGGAAGGGCCAATCTAGTAGGCTGCCGCAAGCGAAAGACGACACACGTATAACCACGTATAACCACGTCTAACTTATTATGAACCGTAGTACAGTGAATTAAGGCCCATATTTCCTCAAAAAAAATTAGAAGGTATGTAAATGAACACGTGCTCGACTGGAACGCGAGCTAAATTAAATCATATTGTCTATCAGATTGAGTACATATTTCTTTGAAAACCGTTGTGAAGTAAAGCTTCTGTAACGCTAGTTACTAGTTATTATTCTGTGCCAAAGCTTAATGTAATAAAAGTAAAAAAACATTGTTAGTATTTAAGCTGAAACCATTTAAATTACCTATATTAGATAATAGAAAGCAGTCCTCCTCTCCAACTTGAACCTCATCATCCAAATTGCATCTATTCAAGACCTTTAAAGTTTTGAAGCGGAGTCGTCCACGTGAATAAATATTAACGCGGGTATTCCACAAATGAAATATTGTAGCGAGCGGTCGGGCGGCGGGCGGGTTGAATAGCGAGAGGAGACAAAAGTCAGGGGCGACCCTTCCTGCAGCACGGTAACGAAGGGCCCGGCGGAGGGCGCGCACAAAGACCGACCCCCGGGCTCCGTAATGGGCTCCGTTAGTCTATTGCCAACTTGCAGATTAGGGCCCTTTCTAACTTTCCTATATACGCTTTATAACCCTGCGCCCTTGCCCTGAATGAAAAGTTTCCAATCCCGGTTTATCGGTCGACTGAATTGTTGAAATTCGAGTGGTCGTTTTGGAGTCCGGTGGAGGCGCTAGGATCGATTAATCGATGCTGAGTTAAGGTCAGCTCGGCGCTGCCGGCCATGGCTGAGCCAGGCGCGCTGCTCGTGCCCGCTGCTGCTTTGCATAAGTAATGAGCAGCACCGCCGCCGACCCCCGCCCCGCCCCTCTAGGCCTATCGATTGCGGCGGCGCGAGGGCGGGCCGCATCGCCGTAATTGTCACACCGACCAAACCGAGCTGAATTTCAATCTACCCCACAATATCTACCTTACCACCGTAAAATAAAACTCAATATCTTTCAGCAGCAATTTTGTAGAATACCGAGTGTGTTGATAGTCTGCTCCAAGTTTGGAGGCGGCTCGTAATAGAGCCTTCGAAGAGTCTATGACAGTGCTTAATTAGACAGGCGCACGATGGCAACGAATGGATTTTACTTGTTCGATGTTTCTGTCCGAATTAGCTCGAATTACTGTCACTGAAGTAGACTGGCTACATTTAAATGAACGGCCGGCAAACGGCTTGGGCCGGGCCGTGCTGGCCTGAGCACGCCGCTGACGCGTGCTGTTTGCGCGACGAGTTAGTGGCGCTGCGGCGGACTCGTGCTCGTCTACTCAACTGTTTCACATACTTTTGTGAGCTGTCACATATAAAGCTTTTCAGCACACAGCTGTTGGATATTATATAAGAGTTTGAAAATGTGTGATCTATCAGCCAGATAGATTGATTATGGTTGCCTGATCACAACCTACTTTTGTATTGTAATCACCTGGATTACAATAAAAAAGTAGATTTCAAATATTTTCTGTTACGATTATAACGAACGCTGTCAACTGTCCTCATAACAGCCGGTGGCGAGGGAGAGTCGCGGCGCAACATGCGAGCAGCTCGTACATGTATAGAAAACAATTCCGTATCGTTTCGCGCGACAGCGTGCGACGTCGCTTCGTATGTATTAATAGTCTTCGTCTAGTCGCGCTCCGTTTTTTAGCGCTCTAGCGACGAAAGTATGGAGAAAGTGGCGCGTTGACGTCACCCACACACGCGCAGCGCACGCGTGGCGCACGCTCGGCGCCGGAGTGCGCGCTCGCACTCCGCCTGCATAGCCTCCAGCGGCGTTGCAACACGGTGAGCGGCGCGCGCGGCGACACATAGCGGCCCCTCCAGACGTTACCCAACAAGCACTCAAAAAATACAACGAAACCACCAGCCAACCTCTCCACAGTCAAAGGATTACTGGCCTTCCCCGATCCCATCATAAATTGATACTTATACGGGCGCTCGTTACGAATGCGGGTGGGTTACTGTCACTTGTTGAGGTCGGAGTATTTATGATCCCTCGACGCCTAATGCCTGCCGCTAAATATAATTCTAATCGGACACCTGTTAGCCTGCGGAATTCTCGGTAAATAAATCGAACAAAGGAAGCGAGGACTAGAAATACGTTTTTCTAACAAGTGAGTGATAAAAAAACTGGACGGCTCGTGCCCGGACCGTATCGCAAATATTGTATAACAATATGACATTAAGATATCCGGAGGCTTTTGTCCTGTAACACGACAAATTATTGTACTGAAACGCTTACAGTTCAGTTCCTTTTTCTAAATGATAAACGAAAGTGATTTTATAGTAGTCAACGTATTCGAGGAGTCACAAAAGCATATGGACGTTCATTCATATAATCTCAACGTGACTGTCATAAATTGACTGAGCCCGTAGACCCCAAGCAGCGCTCAGTAGCCGCCTAGTTCGCGTTTGAGCGCCTTGGCGCCCGCGGCGACCGATTAATTACAAGTACGAGATGAAAAGGAAAACGGCCGAACAGCTGATCACCGATTGATACCAGCACCCGATTACACCCCGCACGCATCCATTCACAAACCTGTTTAGTCCCGTTACAATAATATAATCTCAAAATGTTTATGGCCGTTCATATCGGGTATCAATTAAAAAGATCGAGATGCGCTGGTGGAAATAAAAAACACGGGTTGTTTTCAATGTTTCGGCCGAAAACGCGTTCACACGGCGCGAGCTTTCTTGGGCTAGTTGCCAGGTTGGAAATTATTTCTTGAAATTAGGACGCTCCGGTTTTGGCTCGGTAAATTCTTCGAATAGGATTAGAGTTCTTCTTCTTTACGTGTGAGTTGTGCACATAGAACAGCAGCAGCGTTCATAGTCCGTGATGACGTCTGTATCTGATTTGCGCTCGTGTATTCATATTTTAGAATCAAACAAAACAATGACCTATATAATGGCTTGTCTCGTCTCGTCTGCGACTGTTCGGAAAAAGTGAAAAAGGTATAATCTGAGAGGGCTTTATCATTTCTTTTTCATTGCCAAAAAACCTATGAGTAGTGACGTCACGAGGGAGCGTGGGAGGGATTAGGTGGCCGAGGGGGTTAGTGGGGGACGCCCCCGCCGCAGCTCTACTAGGATATCTCGTCTCGAACGGAAATCGCGCGACGGCGTGACGTGACTTTGATGGTTATAAATAAATACATAAAATATACCATTATTTTACCATTTTATGCATATCAGTAAATACTTTGTAAAATAAACAGAGTACTTACACGGTTAATAAGTGGTAGTATTTTTATTTATTTCCGTGGATGAGGCGACTAAGGGAGTAAAGACTTGTAGTTCTGTTAAACGATGGGCTTGCAACCTGTCACTAATACGCTCGTAAACATCGCAGCCTAATGGTGCAAAATGTGGTTAAAGAATTATCAATAAATTTTTAGAGTTCTAGGTAATTATGTAGCTCTGCCTACCCAACTCTGGAATTATAGGCGTGAAGGTATGTATGTAGGTAACTATTTTATTTTATTTCTGCTCAATTTACTAGACCAAATTTGTATACGTTAAGTTTTGTAAGTACAAGTCCGAAAAACGTTTCTACGCTGTTTCATTCGTCCGAATTTTCAAAAGTTAGAAAATCATTTTTTCTGAACCTTTCTAAATGATTAAAGAGATATACCTACATAACCTGTAGGTAAGGTTTAAACAGCGGGCTAACGGTTTTCAGAAACCAACCACTCATTTGATGGTGATCAAATTTGATCTACCTATTTAAAACATGAATATGGCGAAAAACGGATGGACCAATACGAGTAATCGATCGGGTTAAGCACTATGTCATATTCAACTCGAAATTCGAGTTCTATTCGCGTAGGCACCGAGCATACAATAGTAGCAAAGATCAAAGAGACCAGCAGGGTGGGGGCCTCCCACCACCCGATAGGGAAAAAAATCCAAACCAACATTCGCACTCCCACTACATTAGCCGTTAATTATCCAATTATGAAAAACCCCCTGCAACAATGGGTTGAGGTTAATGACTTTGAAATATTCTGGCACAATAACAATCATGAAGCCTATAATTAGTGAGATACGTGGAAAAAAATGTAAACAAACACTATTTGCGTTGGGTATAAATCATGATAGGAGATAACGAAGAAAACAGTGGATCGCCCCCTCCCCCTGCGGCTGATTACGGAGCTTCGAAATACGAATGAATTTTTAATGAACCCCCCGCCGGGCGAACCCTACTCCGGCGGGTACGCACTTAGGAGATTAGTCCCGGGAGCCAGCTAGTTAAGTTACTAACAGCCGGCTGCTCCTGAGAACTCGTCCGTCGCTGGCGGTCCTAGTGCTCCAGGATACTTCAACTCAGGAGTAGGTATTTGTCACTATTTCACTTCTACTCATTGCAGAACCAAATTTCTTACTTTTTGTTCCGAGTACTAGGCAAAAGTATTCTTATGTCGCCACTATGTTGCGTGTGGATATGTTTTCGCAAATTTCCAAGGTGAACTACGCAACTGATCTAAGCAAGAATTAACATAAGTTTTGAAGATATATGCGGGTATGACTACCAAATACCAATTGTTGTTACATAAATAACTGAGAGTTGATTAAGACGAAAATAAGATTTCCCTAATATTTTTTACCTTGACGCACATGAGATGCTTGAACCTAACCCAACCTTTGAAAATAGAATTAAAATTATCCTTGAAACCTTGAAAAATCCTATTGATACATCAAAACGAGTTTGACGAAGCACGCGACTGAGATCTCCTTCCATAAAACCGCAGTGCACAGGTAGCGCGTTAACGCAACTGAGCCATAAAGCAGTAAAAAGATAAGGCGACGACCCCACGAAACAATAATACAAGTTTTATAGTGTAAACAAAAGAATGTAAATGCGTTACGTAGGCTGTACGTCAGAGCGCGTCACCGCGGCGACGTCACAGGCGGAAGTCCTCACTAGATATATTTACAGTGCGGACGGGTTCAATGTCGGCTATCTATCGGCCATCAATCAGCGGCCGGGAGCCGCGCGGGCGCCCGTCGCCATGTGCACTCGATCTTAATCATTCAAGGTTCGCGCTGGCAGTGCGCTCACCTCACTGGCGCTGTCGTTATATGCTATAGGCTTTTACACTGACACCATTGCTGCAGCTTCGGTGAACTTAAACCATCGCTATAACTTAAAAAATCACACTACAATCTATATAGATAAAACTGGTAGTGAACTTCAAAGTTAAACTTTTATGGAATCGATGCCTCCGCAGTTCGTTGACGCGCGATGCTTATCATTGTTTCCATTGACAGGGAGAATTTGAGAAAGTAATCTGTATTGGTATTGGCATCGTGTGTGACCGGGTGCAGGGAGCGAGGCCGGCGCTGTTTACAAACTTCCGTCACGAGTGGTTGTCACTCGCCCGCTCCGGCACACGTGTCTACGCAAATAATAGCGAGCCCTCACCGCTGACATTGTCCCACTTAAACTCGACTGCCCGCCCGTCTAGACTTGAGATACGATCGTTGATACTCGCTAACGCGTTGTTATAAACTGCGGAGCCGATGCGCGGCTCGGATCAGGGCGATTAACGAATAAACGACGTTACATCACAGATCAACGACACAATGTCTCGTCGCTGACTAGTCTATCGCATAATTCGTATTGTAGTTCTCTCAATACGTTGAACTAGATACAACCCATCGCATGGCATGCAGACACAACTTAAGAAATTTCAAAGAAAATCCCAGTCGCCTACGCACAGGAATGCGTCAAAAACTTCTATAGATCATATGGTAGAAGATTGTATTCTTAAATTTAGTAAAGCTTGCACCCTTGTGTAAGCCCTGCGCTGTAGGGTGAATGCATTGGGGTGGCCCCCTCGGCCTCGCCCGCTCTCGCTGCAGTAGGCGCGTAGTAACTGCAATAACGGAGCAGTGAAAGTGTCGCGGGGTGCTTCAACCGTCAATGGGTGAAGACGTACTCCCTGCGCCCCGCCGTCTTGTAAACTTGCAGCTAATAGTACGAACCTCCTAGAGATGCTCGCTTCAAGTAACATGTGTTATTTCTGCTGCAGCGTCTTACACTACGCGCGGGTGAAGTGTTGAGAACTTGAGATGGCAAATACCTATAGCGATCGTTGTTCCTTTATAATATAATTAATCAGCTAGGTTCCATGTCAGTTAAAAATAAAGAAAAACTTATAGTTGTGGTGTGTCGCGTCGGTGCGTGCAGAAACAGCGCAGTAGCGCAGCAGCTCGCGCGCGCGGCCCTTACGCACGCAAAGTGAAATGCGGTAGATGAGCCGATCACTACGTGAGGCGACATCGACAGCAAACAACGGTGGAACGAGCACGTCATTATCTCGACTCATGAATGAAACGGAACGTAAATTGAAACGTATATCGCGTGCCATAATCCGCGCATTAATCTCACTCAAACGGCGATCGTTGCGTAACTGAGCACATTACAAACGGCTCAAGTTCATTGATCCACTTAATGTTCGCGCTAAATGTGTCGCTGTCGAATGTCAAAACATTGTTGCGTAATTATGCGCGTTAGAGCCGCAGTTCCGACTTGCTTCCGATCGCACGTCACCATGTTTATTTATGAGCTATGATTATAAAATGACGTTTACATCATTCTGATATCGTTGACCGGTTACCGTATAATAATAGCGTTCATTCAATATTTACGAGTGATTAATGTTCGGCAGCTATCTGCCACAGATTTGTAGCGGTAATAAAGCATTATCATAGTAATTAGAACGAGATTTTACGCTTCTCCTGCCGTAGTAAGTTGTTTGTTTATGTTTTGATGTCTGGCGGAAATCGAGTACGTCATAAATAAGTTTTATCGAATGCTAATCGGCAACGTATTAAAAAAATTATATGCTTTAATTTGTTTTGTATAAACGCGTTCCGTATTTTGAAAATCAATCTACCGTATTTTTACCTATTTCAACAATACCCAGGCAATTGCAAATGGAAATCGCGACTATCCAAAGGGCGGGCGTAGTCAAAATGCAAACGCTGCTAACGTTACTGTTTTCTGTAGATTCGAAATGTATGAGATACTCGTAAGCGACTGAGCGATCTGTCATCAGGTAACGTCCATTTTATACATAGTAGTTTTTCGTAAATCGCTAAGTTAGCGTTATGCATCTCGACTAGGCCCCGGGGTTAGCTAAGCAAAGTTGCAACGTCTACGCGAAGTTGCCTTGTTTCAGCAAAGGTGAGCGCAGCCCACAACTTGAGCGGTGAAACTTCCAAGAATGATTGTAGTTATGTTGATAAACTTTCCCGATCTGAACTTGACCGTCAAAACAAGATGGCAATAAAAAACATCACTTATACAATGACGTGAATTTACATAAATTATTGGCGACGGGGCGTCTCGGGCGCGTGTTTACCAAAATATGCAGCGTTTACATAGGCATCGGTACTCGAAACTGGAGTTCAACGACTCGTATATTGTTTTATGCGAGACGTAAGTGGGTCGCGGTTCGGCACGGGGAATTTATTTAGAGCGAAGACAGGACACGTCTCAGCGAATGATTTGTTTATCATCCGCGGATATAAGCAGACGCGCGTGTCGTTTCTGAATGGGATCCATAAAACTGTTTGGAAATGCTACAAGTCAAAAATGACATTGTTACGTTAAAAAAGTGATCCGCAAAAAAAAGGATGGGGTGAACTCTTCAAAATCGTAAACAAACAAGTGGTCGATCGGCTTTGGCGTCACTCGCTCAATGCATCTGTAGTAAAAATATAATTGTGTGCATTGAATTCGGCGGCGTGCACCTGACATTCGAGTATCGCGGCCCGTTTCTTCAAAACAGGTGTTCGTCCATTCATAGATGTCGATGCCCTATATTATTATAGCGCGTTCAAGTTCATTGAGTCACACAATGGGCATATAATTGGTCGTTAGCGTGTATGTCAAAATACGTCGGCGCTCGCTACGGTTCATAATGCTTTACATAATTAGGATCGTTTGCATAAGCGATTATTATGCGTGTCTTCGTATGACGCTGCGCTATGGCTAATTCATTCATCGTGCGTCTGCGTCTATTTATTACATTAACACCACGTGCGATTGTTTACTACGCGGGGATTTAACAGCAAAATGTAGTAAAAGCTGTTATTACGAGATGCAGTTAGTGTGAGCGACCCGGGAGTGATCGCGGCTCCGTGCGCGGCCCGGCCTGTTACCGCCTCAAAGTTTACGCGTATTCGCTAACTAACCGTATTATTAGGGTTTCTTATGTTTGCTTTTGTTTAACTTTAGCGATCAAAGCAATTTGAGATCTTGTCATGGCGTAGTCTAAGAGTGAGGAAGTTTTAACACTATCAGAATAGATAGGTACAGTCAACAGCATAAATAAGTGACTATTTATGTACCTTGTAGCTTTCAATCGTTTCACAATTTTGTATAATATTTCAAACACAACGTTAAAGTGACAAGGTAAATAAATGATCACTTATTTATGATGTTGACTGTACACTCAGTACGTTGTGTTCCGTTGTTTTGAATACTTTTGAACAGTTATTATTTCTACTTTAAATTATACCTCCAGAGGTTGTTGCGCTTTTTACATAAGTTAAATAAACTGAGTAAGTACAAGGCTTTGTTACACAAATAGTTTCAGCGGGACACGATACTGCAACAAGTCGTGCCCCGAGGCACCCATCCCCATAGGCCTAAGCGGTGCAATGCATGGGCGGAATTCTGTAACCTACAGTTAATATAAACACACCTTTTGATAGGTATGTAAAATAATTTAAAGAGAAAAGGCATGTACAAATTCGAATTTGTCACTTTAAGGCATCTCTTCCAGTTAAACGTACAACATTTAAAGGGAGGTGGTGCATAATAAATAATAGGTGTATGGGTTTCAACATTACAATTCACGCCAAATTGTTACTTAAAATCCCCATTACTTTTAATAGGTACAAGCGCAAGTTCAGAGTGTCAAATTATTGTTAAAAGTGACGCTGATATGAAGCAAAAACTGATACAAATAAAATATGGAAGAGGATAAAGGAGGGAGATAATAGGAACTGACTTCTGCCTGTTCTTAATATCCTAACCGAGGAGAATTTTGGTTAATTCAGGTCACATTTGGACAATTGCTATTTGCAAAATGGGATTTTTTCTATGAATGTAAACCAACCAAATGTATCCGCGGTTAACATTGAGAACAAGATTTAGGTATTTCATTGATTTTTATCATTGTCTTTTTTAGTGTTAACGAAATTTGACGAAACGTGTTGCTGATGATGATTCCTATGTTAAACGTCTTGACGGAGCCTGTCACTTATAATTATAAGATTTTAATGTGGTATTTTCTTGTGTGTTGTGCTACAATAAACGTTTTTTTTGTCTTTAACTAACTTGTTACCTTGGCGTTATAAAAATAAGGAAATGTCAATAATAATACTTTACATCATAGCCTAAGTTTTAAACCAACTCTGGTAAATAAATTCTTGAAACCTATTCTTACCGTGTTAGCAAGAAAAAACTTAACAGAAAACGATTTACTGTCGCTCTGGCTGGCGAAGCGGCATGAGAAAATAGACAGCCAACCTACCTATTTACGTTAGGCGAAATATTATTATGACAGAGATGTTTTTTGTTTGTTGAACACCGAAACAAAACTGGGATTTCTATTATTTATGTATTAATAAATTTATACAATAATATATACAAGAACTAGGTAAGTTATTTAGTTACTTTAGCTATATTTAATTAATTAGAATCATTAACCCTAAATAAATGAAAGATAGATACGGTGAAAACCGAAAATTTGCGACCCATTAAAAAAAATTGGCTTGAATTCGTCAATGTCATTAGAGACGCCCAATCATTTGTAACTTATAGGAAACTCAACCATACTATTGTAGAATGTCAGATTTACTTTGGACCTAAGGTTCCAAAGTTCTTAACTGTACAGTCGGCATTTAAGTAGCTGCATACTTTTGTACCTTGTCGCTTTAAAGCCTTTGACGGAATAGTTCAGCAGTTCAAACTCTTTAAAGATGACGTTAAACTGTTAAAGTGACAAAGTACTAAAGTGTTAGGTGCACACTTTAGTGCTATAAGGCTGACCGTACCTTTATTTGATATTATTTAAGAGATCCGTTTGTATAGGTAGGTAGATACATAAGTTGTCTTTAAAAAAAACTATACGAATAGCTATATTGAAATACAGGGAAGCGAGGATTTTAAACCCGACATTTACAATGTCGCTTAAACAGTGTCAAATATAGGACCTGCCAGTGATATGAAAGCGTCTTCGCGAAAAGACGCGGTAGCCTAGTCGGTAGTGACTCTGCCTACGAAGCTGGTGGTCCCGGGTTCGATCCCCGGTACGGGCAAATACTTGTGTGATGAGCACGAGTATTTGTTCCTGAGTCTTGTGTGATTTCACGTATTTAAGTGCCTTTGCTTAGTACCCATAGTACAAGCCTAGAGCTTAGTTTGTTGCTAGGTCAATTTGTGTGAGATTGTCCCCTGATATTTAAAAGCAGGTTTGTTGCAATGTGTAATAGATTCGAATTGTCAAAACGTTGATATCGATCAATCGTTCCGACAATACTACGATCAATATATCTTTCTTACATCCTTTTCTCTTGGTATAGCCACATAGCTTGAGAAGAGGACAAAACAGGGATTAGGGTACAGACCAAGATCGGTTTTGATAGTTAAAAACACAGGGCGTCTGGAAAGAACCATGCACCGAGTCTGAACTGCAATGCCAAGTGTTTTAAAGCACGTTGAATTATTTTTTCTGAGGAGTCTCGTGTGTCTACGTGGCGCAGCGCTTTTAGGGTTCCTTAACCAATGGGAGCCCTACGGGACCCTATTAATATGCCTTCCCTGTCCGTCCGTCCCAACTTTAAAGAGCTGTATCTGTTGAACCGTAATAGACAGGGTGACGGCACCGATGATGGACACTTTTAGCTGACAGGCACCAGTAATGGACACTTCAATCTTAATAATAGTTGATTATTGCAAAACAAATAAATAAATCTTCTGTAAAATAAAAATCAAGTTTCCATCATTGGTCCTTGTAAATTCCCCAATAGTCCCCATACAAGAAACCTTTTATATTCAAAGTTTTTTTTATTTTTGTTGTTTCGGAAAAACGGTAAACATACAAGCGTCAAATTTGGTATGATTATAGAACAAACCCTGAAGAAAAACAACATATACTATAAAATGGTCAAGTGTGAGTTGGGCTCGCGCTGGCTCGAAATCAAATTTCAAATTGTACCTAATGTATGGCGGTACGTAACCCTCAGTGCGCGAATCTGTTTCGCATTTGACCGATGTTTTAAACTTCAAGTGGCGCTTTTGCGATATTCTCAACTTTTCGTTTCGTTTAAACTTAATTTCATAAGTAGGTATTTCACAAAAAATATGCAAATGTGAAATTAATTAGGCTTTTTTTTAGACCTTACAGTTTATGGTTATTTCCCAAAACAAATATTCTAGGATGACTGAAATATTTTTATGGATATAACCAAATTATACCTAGGCCTAAAATATATTAAAAAACCGTGATACGATCAAGTTGTACCCTTCGAAGCCAAAGTGGGATTATTTGGAAAAGACCAGGATTCTGTAGTCGCCATTGGCGATCCCGGTCTCAGAGTAAATCTCTGAGCGGGGGCGGCGCTGGGCGGGGCGCCTCCGCCGTCGCCATGGCAACCGCCCTGCCCCCGCCCTACGCCGCGCACATGATCGCCCAGCATCGCACTACAAATACCTTATTAATTTACAATTAATTGGTCAAAACATAGTTACATTCCTAATTGAACTCATCCTTGAGAATTGTCATTTCCCTAATAACTTCTATGTTTAGTTACATAACTTTTTTCTGCTTTACAAGCGAACTAAAAGATGGAGAGACTATTAAACTTCACTTGAGACTAAAGAAATAGCTAAATTTAGACATGAGTGGAGATGACTTTTTTAAAAGCAACAATTAGGCTATTCCTTTGTTAAATCCTAAACTATACTGGTAAATACTCCATCAGGGCGAAGCTTTGCGATAGATAACCTCCCAAAGCAAAGTAATAAGTCGATGTAGAAAGTAAAGTGCGTTCGCGCCGCTCGGCTCGCTCAGTAATTAATGTAGCGAGCGGCGCCAGCGGGCAAAAAACCAGCACAAAAACGCGCGCGAGAGCGAGACAGCGCGCCCAGCCCGAGCGAGACGCACGCACCCGCTCCTTTGCCCGCTCCGCAACAATACGACTGATTTAAAACTCTACGAATACGTCCATCACATGGCGTTTGACAGATCGCCGGAAATGCCAACTGTCAGATTTGAAAAAACGCGCGATCGCTCCCGCTTGACGTGATAAGGGTTTTTAAAAAAAAAACATTAGGAAATCGAAGAAACTAAAAATAAGTTAAATTAATGGACTAACCACATTGTTAGGGAAAACTATTGCGAGTTTTCACGGCTTAGTTTATAAACGCTATTTTATTAATAAATTTAGATTGTCGAACAAAGATGATAAATTAGCGAGTTTTCTCATTCTGATCATAGCCAAAACGCAGTCTAAATGAAATTTAAAAACTCAACAAATCTGCATGCCCGACTGTATGGTAATGAAAATGACACAAGAGTTGTACTTTGAAATACAAAGTAGCTAAAACGTCCCAATTCGCTTTATAAACTTTTAAAAGTGACAAGTCACTTAAAATTCGTTTTTTTTTTAGTTACAAAACTTCTAAAAAATTAAAATCTTTAGCGAAAAACAACATTTGCAATGTTATGGAAAAATTCTACCCTCATTGAAACTGGTAATTTCCAAATAAATGAAGAGACTACCTTACGAACAAGGCTCATTTCTAACACAAGTCGAAACTGACACAAAAACTGTCCAAAACCCTATGAAACAGACGGGACGCTCAACAGGAGACACTTACCTGGAAATCACTCCACATTTTCATGGGGATACACCATAATAGTTCCGATATGAAAACATCACACGATCACGATAACAAACTGTCAAAACGTCCAGCAGTAGTGCACGAGCGTACGGTTGGCGGCCGATCACAGACTGAGGCCGCGCGGGCGAGCGTGGCGCTTGCGGCCTTCTGGCCCGCGGCGGCGCTCGGCCGCGCTCGGGCGAGATCGGGCGCGCTCGGCGGCGCCCACCTGCGACTCGCTTCCACGAACAACAAAACCGAGCCGAGCTACAATGCCGAGCCGCGGGATGCCGAGCCGAGCGAGCCGTTCCACTCGTACCACCACAACCCTTGCCATCTACAATCTACAAGATGTTTTTTTTATCGCCAGAACGCCAATGCCTCTAAAAAACTAAATTTAAAAACAAAATCCAAGAAATAGACGATTCTTAAATCTTCTAGAAATTTCTTTAAAATACATCATCGATGTACTAAGTCCGATACAACTGTACGACTTGGGTAGGTACTGATGAATAAAGATAAGAATGCCTAACGCGTTCGTTTCTTATTATGAACTCGGCGCTGATATTAGAATAACTATGACGGTATTCAATGCTCTTGTTTATTTCGCTGATAACAGATAGTGACATAAAAAAGCTTTGAGAACTAAGTTTTGAGTGCGCGCTACGGTTGCGTAGCAGAAAGTTCGTAGCTGTAAAACTTCGTAGCGCTCTCGTAGCGTGAAAGTTTTGATTTCAACGATTTGCGGCGCGGAGAGGGCCGCGACTGCCGCGAGGCCGCACTAGCCGAGACCCACCCGTACCACCAAACCTCCCACTGGCCGGATTTGCTTCGCTGCGACGTATACATTGCCGTGAATGTATGATTAGGTTGCCTCCGCGTTCCGACAAATAAAGCAATGGTCTTCAAAACAGCGATTGATTCGAAAATTATATAATGCAGTCTTAGATTTATCTGTTCGTTCATCTCTCACGAGAGTGCGCCACTCGGTTGTCAAGCGACTACGCCCTTACCGTGTTACGTTTCGCAAAACGTCCGCGGGCAAAAGAGCCGTTAGCCATTCGCGTTCCATTTCTGCGTGTGTAGGCGGATGGTGGGAACGCGACGGCGCGGCGCGGCGATCGATCGCGCGCTGACGGTCGCGCCGGGAGCCTCGCGCGCCGCTTTTCAACTGTTTATCCTGTTATCACTCCGTAGCACGTTCAGATTTGTTTTGTGCTGAAACCAACGCAAAGTTCGCCTCGATCATATAAATATGTATGTGTACATGTAACCAAGGTACCAAAATAGCCAGCTGCCGGTATTGCGCTAATTACACTATCGAGCCACTCGATTTTGTATTGGACTTTAATACAGGACCTTTCATGAATGTTTTGTGAATTATAAATATCTGATAATTGCCATTTCGATGGAATGAACACCTAATTTGCCCGCTAATTGAAATAAAATTACAGTGTACCTATGTGAATTCCATTGACCAATTTTAAGTGGGATTCGCTGCGCTGTGCACCGGTATGCTCTGGTTTTATCCCCTGATATGAATCCCATTATACAAATTACTTTATTTGCGGGTTCATATTTTATTTTCTGAGAATTCGTTAATATTTGAAATTGTAATGTAAACCATTCACCCGTTTTAAATTTTCAAGTATAAAATAAACCATAACCATTAAATTCTCATTATAATAATAATATTACTTTTGTTGATAACTTAAAAGAACGTATCCTGAAGCAACGACCACTTTTTCTCGTTACTAAAGCACCTAAAAGCACATAAAGGCCTCAGACCGAAAGCTTAACCTTTAACATTAAGTAAATAAAGCTGATGTCATGTACATAGTGGACGTTCAGATTTGCTTTAGGGCCCAAGCTTAAATGTTTTTCATAGTCTGGTAACTATCTAATAATATGTACACTCAGGGGCAATGAAAACGGGTTTCTTTCTATGGTAATTCAATACAAAGTGACCCGTTTTCATTGTTCGACTATAATAAATTAAAAGTTACTGTTTTGCGTTTTTGTTTCTTTTAACCGACTTCAAAAAAGGAGAAGTTTATACGTTTCACTGTATGCATCTTGTTTTAATCAATGTTATATATTATATTATTTTATATATTACAAAGATGTAAAGTTTGTGACATTGTAGGGATCTACTGAACGGATTTTGAAAATTATTTTACCAATAGAAAGCCACGTTATTGGTGAGTGTCATGTGCCCTACGAAGTCGGAACAAGAACAAGGGTTCAAAAAATATATTTTGTTTTATTGTATTATATTGTAACTGCTGTATAATGTTCGTTTTTTTATGAGCACAAATTATTACAAATTACAAATTCATGAGTAATAATATTTTTTAAGAGAGAGCAAAAACCGGGAACATCCTAAAATTAGGATTAGTTTTTTTTCGAATATATACTATTCCTGAGGCTTTGTTGTGCTCAAGCTATTATAATTTTAATACTTAACTATAAGTTAGGCTAGGTTACATTAGGTTTGATTAAAATATTGCATTCGGAATTATGGCTCTTCGGAATTAAGTACCCGCAAAAACCGTATAGAGTTTATATTGCTGCTAGTTATTTAATTATTTTCAGATAAAGAAGAGCCAGACGCGATGTAGGTTCGAATCCTACCTAAGAAAGACGTTTTTTTTTCGATTAAATATAGTTTGGGGAGGATACTTAGTCATTGATGTTCTCATTGTGGATCTCTCACTATCAAGTTTATCTATAGTACCTACTTATAGAATGACTAGCTACATACATACCTTCACGCTTTCATTCCCAGCGTGGGGTAGGCAGAGCTACAGAATTACCAACAACTCCAAAAACTCTGTAACCATAATTTGCACAATTAGGCTAAGATGTTTAACAGTGTATATTAGTGACAGGTAGCAAGCCCATCGCCTAACAGTACTACAAGCCTTTATTCCCTTAGTCGCCTCTTACGACTTCCACGGGAAGACATGGATTGGCACAATTCTAAGCCGGCACGGCACGGCTAAAGTAACAAAAATCCACGGCAAATATTAATTTCTAAAGAGTTTTATTGATCGTTAAAAGCGTGTCCTCAGGCGTGGGATTTAGGCTAGAACGTCGAACAGACCTTTAAGTAGAAGCTCTTGCCTTTATTTTCAGAGAATCAATAAAAAATTGTGTCAAAGACAGCCGCGTGATTTTTCCACCGGAATTATCACGTGATTTGAAGATTTCTTTGTCAATATCTAGTATATTCCTGTGGCCCTAGACACGATGCGTAGCGAGATCGTTATCGTTATGGAAAATGTGTGCAATATAATGTACATAATTAAGACAATTTAATTTGAACTGTGTAGTAATGGAAATAAAGTTTATTTTCCTTAATACACAAAATGAAAATTGCATTATCGAACAAACGTAATTGAACTTTATTGCTTTAATGGTAGACTCAAAGTTCAACTCACAAAAATCTCCCTGTTTCAAGGATGGTGGGCCTTATGAGGAGAGGAATGACGTAAGCTGCCGCATGGTCGTATTGGTCGTGTCAAGCGCTTATGTCAAAACTATACACTGACAGTTTTTGAAAATCGTTAACGATAACGTTAAGCACTTGTCTTGGCCTCCACCTTGCATAGTCCGAGTAGATTATTTAGGAATTTTCAATTCTAATTTAGTTTATTATAAATATTATAATTAATTATGTATTTATTAAAAGTTAAAATGTCCATGGGTACTAAAGTGCGGTGGAAGCGAAAAGCACAAGGCCGGTCTGAGTGGAGAGCCTTGGGGGAGGCCTATGTCCAGCAGTGGACGGCTTTCGGCTGACATGATGTACTAAACTCCTCTTACTATCAGGTGGCCTCGTTGGTGGGCTCGATCGCCTTCTCCGTGCCATAAAACGTTTCCGTCCGTATTTCTCTCCGGACTTCTCTTTTTATGCAAAAACTCTTTAAAACATTACTTGGTTTTGATGAGAAAGAAGGAAAAATAAAGTATTTCTACTTTTTTTTACTATTAAGGACTAGCTAGGCGTTGTCCGTGAGCCCACGTCAAAGTTCTTTGTCACTTTTCCTTCGAAAACTGTTTTATTTTTCGAGATATAAAGTATCATATCATATTCACGGGGTTTAAGCTATCTTCTTAAAAAGTTTTGAATCTGCGCCGTGGTTCAGCTGTGAAAGCGTTGCAAACAGACAGACAGAGTTAGGTACTTAAATATTTCTAATATTAAGTATGGAAGATGAGTTTTGGCCTATGCGAGACTGTCAAACAATTTATTCATAGGATAAGGGAAAATAAGAAATGTTTTTTTTTTTATATAGCATGTGAAGGCAAACGAGCACACAGGCCGCCTGATGGTAAGTGGAAACTGTGACCCATAGACATTCGCATTCACAAGACTGCAAATGCGTTGCCAACCCTGAGGACTAAGATGGAATGCCTCTATGCTAGTCATTTCACCGGCTGTCTTATCCCCAAACCGGAACACAACGATGCGAACACTGCTGCTTGGCGGTAGATTAATGGATAAGATGGTGGTACCAACCCGGACGGACCCTGCACAAGGTCCTCCCACAAGTAAGTGGCATTTAAGAAGTACCTAGTTAATCTTTTATTGGACGATGTATATTATATAATACATACCATAACACTTAATTTTCATATCTGTTTTGTTATTTTATTTTTGCCAATAAAACGGTACCTAAGTATAATATAATCAATATATACTTAAAAATACTTATCTCATTCATAAGTATATATAACTAGAAAAAATATAAATCGAATTAGTTATGTTTAAACCCGGAGTCTGCTGCAGCTAAGATATTAATGCCAGACTGTACTAAATAACTGAGCCTAAGAACGGCTATGCGTACTTCATACATAACGCTACGTTGGAGGCTCTCGACTACTTTTGCCCTTGACTCCGCTGGGTTCAAGTGTGAATTTTACCAAGTCATATTAACTCGGATAGATGGCCCTGTGCCTAGCTTGTAATGGAGACATATTACACTGTGTGAACAAAGTGTAATAGGAGAATATGGCGATCCATCTTTCTCTTCAAACGTTTCTCCCGCAGTATTCTAGGCTTCTCGGTAAAGCGCTAATTAAAGATCGACCAATTTACTCACACACGTCGTTGTCCAATCACCGGCAAAATATGTTATCCAACATTGGACTCAAAAATATCTGACACGTCCTTGTTACTAGAGACATTTTTGAATACCATAGCATATTATTGTTTGCGACTATACTTGTCTAATGTCAGTTTCAGTTGTCAACAATACGTACAGTCGGCCAACCATTCGAATTTGACAAACGCATTCGACCTTATAGTTCTATGATGTGCAGACGGAGTTCTGCCTTAAAGTAAAACATATTTCACCAACTGTACCTATGTTAATGGAAGGCTAAAGTGGTTTAGAGTATTTTTTTGGCGAGCCGTTGAGGATCCATGAATTTCTCAAAAATCTGTTCAATCATCCGCACTGGCGGTATTTTTTCAAATCTAAAATGAACCGATCCTCAAACAAAACACTGCAATGCGTCTTTCAAAAAGTTCTTATTCTAACCGGGTTAGTTCGGTTCCGAGACTAGCGCCGTCCCCAGGGTATTCACGCATCACCAATTATCAACTAGCTAGAGATCTTTGAAATCGCTCATTCCCATAACTTAATATGAATCAATAAAGATCGTATAGGGCACTATTCTGTTGTTATCAAACATGCCTAATAGAGATTATGCATGGATTTTATAAATCGCATTTCTCAACCGAATATGAAAATAAATTGGCCGATAAATACGGACGATACAAGCATTTTAAACTGCCCATTAGACAGCGATTAGACAGAGAGATCCGATATGCACTGTGACGTCACGTAACAGGGCGGCGGCCATATAAACTCCACGTTAAATTCTGTTTTATTAGAAAGAGATTGGAACAAATCTTCGATGGCTTATAACTTGTTTATTTTTATAGCTATTCAAAAAATATATTCCCGTCTGTTTGTTACCTGAATCAACTTTTATTGAAGCTGCGAAAAAAGTCATGAACATTCCCTATTACTGAATTTAAAGTATCTTTCACACATCATTTGCCATACAAAGGCATTCAAATATTTAACGAAGAACAGAATTAGCGGTTCTCCAATTCATCTAACTAACTAACTATTATATTTAATTATCATATCACACAATAACCACTTAAAAAAACACACACACACACACACACACAAACTCAAATAACATAACAAATGAACTAATAAATATACATAGTTAATACATGTATCTCTAGTACGGGGCACTATTCTATTCGGGCTGATCCCGTTTGCTTTCGACATGATATCGACTATCGAATTGTTACTCGGCCACCATTACAACAAAATGACACGTCAAAAGAAATATTGTTTTCATCTCACTAGCTCGGAAAGCCCTTTTTGTTTGTTTGATATCTCTTGAGAAAATCGCTTTTTATCCACAAGTGAAGTAAGAGTTTTGACATTTGAAGGCAGCTTAAGTGATATTTGACATCTAACCAAACGTAAAACCTTACAAGTGCTGAATTTTTAACATCACAATTAATGAATTGCATCGAGTAAAAAACACTAAATACAGTCTTACAACTTTATTTTAATTCATTGAATAAATATCAGCATTCAAAATTAACCTTCATTCTTGTTTTAAAAACGGATAAAATGTTCTGACAGTCCAAATAAGACGATGTGCAAACAAAACGCATCCGAAATTATTAAAAAAAAACTTACGATAAAACTTTTCTATTAAGCCGTCAACGTTAAATATTCGCATGTTTTTCTAGTTTGTTTTGTTATTAAAAATGAGTGATTCGAGTGATAAAGACGTATTAACACCCGTGGAATTACAGGAAACCGTGCAAAATGCGGAACTGAGCTTGCAGTACAAACCCTTTTCTTAGTTTCCTCGCTGTAGTGAGGTGAAAAGTTTTGTGTTATACACGGGTGAAAAGTTATTTTACGTCTCGTGTCTTGAAACACTTGCTACGCTCAGGATTCTATTTTTGAACCGCTCGCTTCGCTCGTGGTCAATCATAGAATCCTTTTGCTAGCTCGTGTTTCAAATGAACACTCGCAGGTAAAGTACAACTTTCCCCACTTGTATAACAAATAACTATTTACAGCGTAGAATAGAGGCCCAGTCGTCATATTGTTTTTCTGATTCCTAACGCTTTGTTTAAAATAAGTACTATTTTCTATATTGTTTAGATATTTTTTGTAACTCGTGGTAATCTAGTAACCTCACAGTATAATGCTAGATTTAAGTTTAATTAATATTGTACCTAAATAAAACATTAAAACAATAGTACTTCAAAGTGCGTCCATTGTGCAGTTGCACAAGCAGGTTGCAGCCTTGCAGCGAGGTGCATCATTTCGCCAGGGCTGCAGTTTGCAGCAGCGGTGCTGACTCGAGGTGTCGCCTTACCTCCGCCGTATAGGCAAACGAGCCATAAACCACCAATACCTAACGTTTTACATGGAGATCGGATGATTTACTTATATGGTTTACTTGACAACCGAGCAAAGCCGAACACTTACTTGAAACTTTATTTACATGATTTACCTAGTACTTTTAGTAGACCATCTTTGAAAATACATACATACATACATAAACTCACGCCTTCATTCCCAGAGTGGGGTAGGCAGAGCTAAAGAATTACCAACAAGTCTTAAAACTTCTTGATAATTCTGTAACCACATTTTGCACAAGTAGGCTAAGATGTTTCCCAGTGGCTTATCTTTTTATCTTTGAAAATAACAACATAATAATTACTGAAAAGTAAGTTACATTTAGTAATAATAAAGTAATAAAGTAATAAATATTTATGAACTCGACTCTACTTAGTCATAGACGATATGCTGACACGTTATGTCACATTTTTGGCACATGAATACTTGTATTCGAAAAGAGATGCACTACACTGATTATGAGCGACTTCGTACTCCGACTCGCACTTGGCCAATTTAAGGGGGGCTAAGACCATAACCTTTTTTGAAGGCTGGATCCGCGCCTGCGTAAGCCATAAGTTGTTGAGGGCTTGTGTTAAGTAGGAGTTAGCAATAAGAAATGAGTTTTTTTTAACAAGCCATTTCAAAACCATGGTGCTAATTTGAGAATTGACGGGAGTTTTCATGTAGGTAGGTATATAAAAAATGAAGATTTATTTTATAACAATTCTGAAAAGTTTACATTTTATAGCATATGTACAATAATACGTACCCAGATACTCGTATGCACTGGTAACGGAAAAACCACTCTTAACGTATACCTACCTACAAACAGGGACATTTTAAGTGCGACAACCCCCATGTAATCCGGCATCGCGGCCCATCATTCGATCTCCTAATGCATGCACTAGAATTAGGTTAATTACGAACGAATAGCGAAAAAGCAAAAGATAATTACGACTATGTTTGTATTGAATTACAAAAGATAAGTATACAAATTTTTACTTATTTTAAACCTACTGACTATTGCCGTGTCGTTGTCGGTAGACCATCCGGTAGGCGGGTGATTATACGGCGTTTCAACCGCCGTCATTATTGTCTTCGCATATTATGTATGTAAACAAAAATACTAATATTACAATATTGTTATTCAAGATCTTTCTTGTTCTTTTAAATGTAATGGAACTCCAAAAAGCGGCAAAAGTTGCTAAAGTACGGCCAATGAGCCCAGATAAAGAATGTAAACAGACTGACCGTTACTGAGTTATATTGCCATTGTGAGCGATTATTATATCTGTCCTTATTTCTTGTACGCATAATATCTGCAGTTGGTTGGACGGCTGTCAATGCGTGATTCGATGGTACAGGGAAGCTGTCAGTACAGAAGTTGTCAACATTAGCGCCGCCATTTTGTGAAGTTCATTCCTGATTGGATTGCGTTCGAAGTGACACGATTTCAAATAAAAACGTTTTGAACTCTTGAAAGCTTGTTTACATTCTTTATCTCGTATCGTTGGCCTGACTTTAGTAGTTATCATTATTTTCGACAACAATGACGGCCGGCGGTTGACATGCTCGAATATTCACCAGTGGCCCGTTTCACGAAGCTACAAGTTACAATTTTACAAGTGTAAACTGGCAACATTGGTCAAAAAAGGTACTACAAGCGTCTCAAGAAGCTACTTTTCTACAATTTGTAAAATTCAAGTTACAAGTGTAAAATTTGAACCAGACATTTTTTTTTTTTTATTGTTAGAAATTGCTTCAATCGAACTAACGTTTCTCGAAAATTTTGTTACATTGTCAACTTGTACTTGTCAATTAGTAAAAAAAACTACCTAGCTTCCGAGCTAAGTAAACTTGTAATTTGTTAGAGTCGCTGTCAAATCATTCATACTATAGTACCTACCTCGTTTGTTTTTAAACGTGACTCTCATGTCGTACCGTCGGCGTCGTTGAGTTTAATTTTCTGTTAAAAAAGTTTGATGTTATTGTTATTGTATATTTTGTTATTGTTAGTTGTTGAGTTTAATTCTCTGCTAAATTTTGTTGTTATTGTTATTTTGTCTGTAAATATTAAGTGAAGTTTCATAAGCTTGTGGAATGTGGAAGTACATCACGGATATATGAAAAATCCCTTGAATTTGGCACAAGTCCTAAAGCCTGTGCCTTTGCGTGTATGACTTTCCACGCATCGGTCTTGGTTGCCGAAAATGCTCCAAAAAAATATTTTTGCTTAAGCATCACTTCTTTTAGAAGTGTTGCCTTCAAAATTTTCCGGTTGCTTTACATAACTAAAATAACTCCCGTACCTACTTTCAAATTTTAACGATAACGAGAGACAACTCCGAAGACTCCGCGCGAGACTGGAGTGGAGACATCATCGGATTTACAGATTATAAATATAAATATTTCAAGCTTTGACATTTAGAAACGTCAAAACATCAACAAACTTTTTTTTAATAGGGACTTTTTAAATCGAGATGTCATTCACTTGTAATCGAGATTACCATACGATCCTATTATTCTACCATGGAAGGCCGCGTTCGAGAAACACTTCTACTTGTAAATTGTAACTTTTTGCTCTTGTTACTTGTGAACTTGTAATTTGTAACTTGTAGCTTCGTGAAACGGGCCACAGCTCGTTTCTCGCGCCGGGACAACACGGCCCCCTTTGCCTAAGGTGTTGAGCGCTCCATGCTTAACTTTTTTCACTTATAAATAAATTATTAATTTTCAATTAAAAAAATACACAATGACGTAAAATATGTGCAAATCATTAGTAGATATGGTTTCAAAATAGCTATTTGCGTGTAAAAACTGAAGCTAGAAAAAGTCAGGTTTCAGGTCAGGTCAGGCGCACCAAGTAAACTATGTATGACTACTACCTACGACTTCCTATAATAAAAGATATGAATACTCCTTTAAAAGTTTGACTTTTATATGAAAAACGCATGGGTGTTCAACACCTTTGGACAAGGCTGTATATTTATAGAGGATAAATAATTAGTTCACCTGGCGTCCGCTTGGTTGCGCATCGTGTCATGCATTTTGTTGGTGGGGGCGACTAGTTGCGCCGCCAGTGTCCCGCCTGTGAAGTTACTGAAACTAACTGCATATATATAATAATAAATAAATGACTTGAAGTTTGAAAGCTGAAATTTTGAATTAGGTCACTATCGTTCTGAAGGTGCGATATGTATAATTATGGCGGCGACGAAAAAAATTGTTGGTTCTTTGGAAGGTATAATTTTAAAAGTGGAAAAACAATCGCCTCTTTTGTAAACACCGCCAATTGTTAAATATTATTCCACAGCTTTTTTATGTATGATACATGAACATGCAAAATTTCTCTTCTTCGTCTTATTTCGTCTCATTCTGTATTCGTCTCTTTCGCTATCCGTCATTATCTTATTGGGTCAAATTCTGTAACTTGCCTCTCTCTAATAAATAATTCTTTTTCGTTTATCGTCGCGGTTTTCCTTGGACTTATTCTTTGTTTGTCTCCCTCATTTTTAGTATCATTCGCAGTCTATCTTTAGTTTAATAACTAAAGATAGACTGCGAACGATACTAAAAACGAAACTACTACTCTGCCCTCCTTAGCAAAAACGCAATAACTACATTTTATAGCCAAAGCAGTTTCAACTCTGCTCTGTTTGTAACTAGGTTGCAATTTCTACAGGTGTTTGGTCTGAGATATCGCCATTAAGCTTAGTAGGGCAGTACTACTACTAGTATCTAAATAATTTTGGCGAATAAGTACATACATACATACATAAACTCACGCCTTCATTCCCAGAGTGAGGTAGGCAGAGTTACAGAATTACCAACAACTCTAAAAACTTGTTGATAATTCTGTAACCACATTTTGCATAAACAGGCTAAGATGTTTACCAGCGTATTAGTGACAGGTTGCAAGCCCATCGCCTAACAGTACTCCAAGCCTTTATTCCCTTAGTCGCCTCTTACGACATCCACGGGAAGACATGGAGTGGCACTATTCTAACCCGGCAACCACACGGGGCGAATAAGTAAATAAAACAAAAAACAAAAAGGGAAGAACGACGAAAGTCCAAGGAAGACCGTGACGAAAAACGAATTAGGCGTACTAAGATATAGGCAAGTTGCGGAATTTGACCAAATAAGATAGTGACGGATAGCGAACAAGACGAAGACGAATACAGAATGAGACGAAAAAATAATTAAACGAAAAACGAATGAGGCGAGAGAATAGGATACCGTTTGTTTAGTTTACGGGAGTTTGAAAAAAGACCGCAGTCGATTTTCGATTTACTAACATGATAGTGATAGAATATAGACACAAAACTCGCTTATAACGTGGCCGCGTCTAATTACGACAAATCTAGGCTGACTAGTGTTATAGTTACTAGAATTGAATTAACAATAACAATTGGAAAACCACAGACAATATTTTTAGTTTTTTAATCTGTGCCGGCCCGCGGCAACTGAGCCGGCGTTTTCAGGGTTCAGTCATTACGAAGCGCTATTAAGCGTTATTTTCCGACCGACAATGACCGCTACGTCAGCCATTGTTGTGGATGCATATTTGTTATTGCTAATTTATATATTGCACTCGGTAACGTCATGATGCGATTTTCCGTCATGTTTTCGATGTTGAGGTAAGATCGTTTGTTTTAGCGAACGTGTGAATTCCATGTTTGCTAAAAATAATCCGCTGTTAAGCGTTAGAATCGCTTGTGCCAATTTTTACCAAACGTTTGCCGTTCGATTTTACTTGTTTTGATTAAAGCCAGTTCGATAAGATAAAAATCTAATTTGTTGTTTAAGTAGGTATTGGTTCTTTTGTTCATTAGTTGTCAACTGCGAAAATAAGGGTAGTATTTAAAGTTGTATTACAACCAAGTTTCTAAAATCATACTTATCTGCGAGCTATACATTAGCAACTATTTTTGGGGTTCCGTACCTCAAAAGGAAAAAACGGAACCCTTATAGGATCACTTTATTGTCCGTCCGTCCGTCCGTCCGTCCGTCCGTCCGTCCGTCCGTCTGTGCGTCCGTCCGTCCGTCCGTGCGTCCGTCCGTCTGTCTGTCACGACCCTTTATCTAAGGAACGCGTGGAGATATCTAAATGAAGTTAAAACCATATAATCAAGTCTACAGTCCCTTAAAGCTGTGAAAAAATAAAACTCCCGAATTAACTTTGAAAAAGATACGGCTGTTTTTGCCGCAAAACACGTATATTTTGACACTCACAAGGGAATCAAAATTTATATGGTATTTCCGTTGACCTATAACTATGAAATTTGACAAGTAATACCTACCGTCTTACGGCCAAACCCTATATTCAATCCGCGGACAGATAGACTTACTTCGGATTAGACACATTTTGTATGGGCAAATGTCAAATTTTAACCCGAGGTAAGCCTTATCTATCCTCGGATTGAATAGGGTTCGGCCGTTATACTACAGGAATCAGGAAAAAACTGAAAACCATACATTTTTAATGAAATCATTAAAAAAAGGGTTTTGATGCAAGAAATATGCGGTGGTCCAAATTTTGATTTGAGTTATATGCTATTTAGATAACGCTAAACTTTATTGCACTACACAAAAAAATAAAGCTGTAAATGTTCTACAAATGACAAAAAAAAGTAAACCACAGCGGCCCAGCGGTATTGTACCTAGTTGGTTACTAAGTTCTCTTACTAAGGTTGATGCAAAGTAAACTAACTTATGTTTATTTTTTAATTTCAATATGTATAAAAATTAAAAGCTTAATTAATATACATTTTGAAAAACAATTAGTCATTTTTCTTAGTTTCCGCTATTCCCGATACGATCTTTTAACATTCACAGCCGGCATCGATGAAATTACGCATGACTTTACTGTAAATTTCATTTTTTGTAATCGCTTAAAAGTTAGTCTTTGTTTACCAAAGAACTTTTTTTGTATAATATTATAAAAAATCCTATCTCTGTATATGTTTAGAGACCAAAATTATATTTCTCAACATGACTTAATTCCAACTTATGAAGCAAGAGATTTGGTGTGTTTTCGTATTTCTGCAAAATCATGTGAAATCTTAAAGTCGATTTAATGAGTCATCAAGATTGACCGGTGTCCAAGCGGATCTTTAGTTGCTTTGGATACATTCGTATCAGAATTTAAAGCTAGAAGTCTGTTCAATATGTCACGCAAATTTGAACTCTCTACAGGAACTCTTACAAAAGTTGGGGCCGTTATCAGTATCATCGTCGTGCGTGATTTTAACTATGATTTTATCGTCCGAAATGGGAATACTTCAAGCTCGTACATCAAATAATTGCAATAGTTTAGAATACATTATTTTTATTATTATTCTATATAAATCAAAGTTTTGATTAATATACAGGTTTATGCAAAACTGCGTTATTTTTTTTTTTTAATTGTAATTAATCTCAGTAACAGAACTTAGTAACCGACTAGGTATTATTGACAAAATTGAACCCTAACCTACCATGGAACTGTGTCACAGTGACGTTATAATCAGATAGTAACAATTGTCGTGCAAAATGTCACTGAAACTGTATGGTAGGTCTGGATCTCGTTTTATCGATGGTACAGTCAACAGCAAAAGAAACTGATGAAATAGGGTCTCAAAATAGTATATACAATAAATTAAGACAGATGTATCTGATTATTGTAGTTTAGCATTAGTAAATTAGCTCGTAATGTGTCATAAGTAAGTGACATGCCATTCAAACAGTTAAAGTCATTACTGAGTGTTTCAAATTAAACTGATTTTCTAAAATAGAAATAGTCAGTAATACTACCAAACTATCACATGTAAGTGAATATAAATGTTTGGGCTTTCATGTCTTCTCAAGACCACCTCGGAATACAAGTCAGACGTTCGGTTAGTGTCGGTTATACTCGTAAGACAAACACGCGAAACAACTATAACACCTCTCATTTCTATCAAGGGTTGAAATAAGTTCCTACTACTTCGCTTTGTTTTTTTTGCAACATTTAAAATAAATCCTTTTTAACTGCCGTGATTACCCTAGTTTTCATTTGGAGATTTAGTCATTTTGACTTTATCTTGTTGGACACTTGACACACAGGTAGAAAACAAAATTATTCTTTATTCAAATTTTCTATAAATTATGGCATCGTTTATGATCATTTTCTTTTGACTCATTAAATATTCAGTTGAAAATGACACTTTGTTATAATCTGTTTTATCTGGGGCGTCATGCTTGAACATGTTTTGAAATGTTAATTTTGATCACTTACTTTTGACGTTGACTGTACATAATGTTAATAAATTAAAAATAAAAATGAGGCAAATTAAAAATATTCTTAAAAAAAATATTGTAAAAATTAGTACATATGGTGAAAATAGAAACACAGTATCCCAACGATTGCGCCTAACCATGAGTAACATACTCTTTTTCCCTTCTGTTCTATGAACTTAGGACAGAGTAGATTGTAATTACATAATTATTATGTAATGCATTATGAAGCGTAACTTCGTCAAACGTCGTAACGATAAGTGTTTTATATATATAATAAATTACGTATTTTGTAATTTAGTAATATTGCCTGAAAGAGTATTTTACAAAAATACATTTGGTACTTTGAACTTGCTAATTTATATTTCGAATATCTACTTTGAATTTTTTAATAAACAAAATATAATACATTTTTTTTTGTACCTGCTGTAATAATAATAGCGCAAGTGCTGTCAAGAAATTATATTTTGCATCTTAAATACTTTAATTTGTATTTTGCTTACCAAATAATTAAAAAATAATTTCAAGAACTGTACTTTGTATTCTATATTCTTAATACTTCAAGATAAGTAAAAATTATATTCTGGGATGATAAAAAAAAATGCCTAACTCCCAAGGCTAAGGCGGGAGTTTCGCTTACCCTAACCTGTCCGAGCCGCATTTACAAATCTTGCTCGCTCGCTGCAGCACGACCATACTAAAGTGATCGACTTCAATTCCCTCCAGCTATCAATTTTCACTAAATGAATGTTCATGATGTTCAAGATTATGAATAAAAACAATAGTTTAAGTAACAGTTATGTTTAAAGAAGATCCTGAAAGTAAATAGAAGTTCAAAATAATTGTGAATTTGAATATTTTGGAGGTACGATCATTAATTCATTATAGTTCAATTGTGGGAGGAGCTTGTACGGGGTCCGTCCGGGTTGGTACCACCATCTTATCCATTAACCTACTGCCAAGCAGCAGTGTTTGCATTGTTGTGTTCCGGTTTGGGAATAAGACAGCCGGTAAAATGACTAGCAAAGAGGCATTCCATCTTAGTCCTCAGGGTTGGCAGTGCATTTGCAGTCTTAGGATTGCAGTCTTGTGAATGCGAATGTCTATGGGTCACAGTTTCTACTTCCCATTAGGTGGTCTGTTTGCACGTTTGCCTTCCTATGCCGTAAAAAATAAAAATAAAGTAAGACAGACTGGGTATGCAACTATGCATGATATGCATACCTATACCTAGTGATTATTGCGAAGTAAAATTTTATTAAAAATATTTTCGGTCGTTCGATAACCCTAAGAAATGCAATAAAATACTACTACTAGGTTGCTCAACCCTACATTTACACAAACGTACCTCGGACACAAAATAACAATGTAATACATTTACGACGTCAATGACACCTTATGCAGATTGAAGTAAGCAAGTTAAAAAGTCAAGCAGAAGTCATTCGGTCCTTGACTACCTGCCGGGATTTAATCAAGTATATAATAATTCGGTAGCGTGCGTAAGGCAGTGCGTCTATGCGGTATGTCGACGCGGGTGCGACTAGATCGACTGCATAGCACGCAGACGATAGTAGAAGGGGGATGGCTCAGGGTAGGAAGACTAGTTGCCATGACGACGCGGTTGGCATAGTCGGTAGTGACCCTGGTTACGAAGCTAGCGGTCCCGAATATGTGTAAGTATTTGATCTTGAGTCTTTGATGCTTTCTGTGTATTGAAGTATTGCTTATTGTTATCTAGTACTCTTAGGTTACTACAAGCCTAGAGCTTAGTTTAGAAACTAGGACAATTGATGTGAGATTGTCCCCTGGTTTTACTTTCAATGTTTGTAGATTTCATATAGATTCAGATGCGAAGGGAAATGGTCCCTGAAGTTTAAATTATTATATATTAATAATTAAAAACATAAATTAGGCTTATACTGTAGATATTAGTCATCGATATACATTTATACTTATTTAGTTAAATAACTATATAAATACAAATAAAACATCCAATAAGACTTTGGGACCCTGGTACTTGCCGGGGTTTGAACTTAGGATCGCTAGTTTCGAAGCAATGGGCTAGTACCATCCAATTACACTAATTACCTAAAAAAAAATATGCACTACATCTGTACGAGTATAAGGTCATTCAAAAGCTATTTCGAGGAACATTTAACTAGTTTGGTTTAAAAAGATACACACTATTTATATTATTGACATTTATTTGATTTTTAGAATTTTGTATAGAAAAGAGATCAACGCGTCCGAACTTTACGAAATATTTAATAGAAAATGATCTTTAGAAATGGACTATTTTTTAATGTTCTCCACCCGCCTTCATTTCTGTTTCCTGCTTCCTCGGAATCACGGGTAGCTGTAGTTAAATGAAAAAAAAAACATTCAAACAATATTATTTATTTTTCTAGATTTCTGAGTTTTATCACTTTCTTCTTCTTACATCTTAGCCTTATTGTGCAAATTGTGGTTACAGAGTTATCAACAAGTTTTTAGAGTTGTTGGTAATTCTGTAGCTCTGCCTACCCCACTCTGGGAATGAAGGCGTGAAGGTATGTATGTATGTATGTATCACTTTCTTCTTTTCTTTTTCGACTTATAAGAGAACAATGTAAGAAATACATTTGTTCCGAAGTTTGGGTTGGTTGGGTCCTTATAGTTTCGCCATGTCCGTCTGTCCGTCCCTCTGCAGTCTACCTCACAGGCTCTTGGTATTACAAAGCTGTAATTCGGCATAGTTACTCATTTAAAATACGCTGAAAACGTCGTAAAATAAAAACTTTGTTTCGACCACTCCCCAGTCGGGTTCATAAATATGTGTACACGTTAGTACCTTGTCTATTTAATGTCATGTTTAAACTGACATATATGAATTGTCTTAGTGATTAAAGTGACAAGGTTCAAAAGTGTACATAATTTATGAACTCTACTGTACATGTAAATGTAAAGCAAAGGTATTTTTTAAATTTCATAAAATCACATGAGGTATCAATGGATGGCTTTTAGAAAAACGTTAGGTATATGCAATCATACCTACATTTTTACCGGGACCTTCAAGGAAATATTGAACTCAAAAAGTAACCTTAATTAAATTAATAGTTCCTGAGATACAGGCGACTTAAGTCTTTATACCTACTTACATACATACATACATACCTTCACGCCTTTATTCCCAGAGTGGGGAAGGCAGAGCTACAGAATTAGATACCAACAACTCCAAAAACTTGTTGATAACTCTGTTACCACAATTTGCACAAGTATACCTACTTAAAGCCATCAAAGTGACTTTAAAGAGAAAATTCGTTCATACATACTTTTTGTTTTTCGTGATAATTTCTTGTGTTTGTAGTAACGCGTCGGAACCCTTCACTGATCACGGTCTGACATGCTCTTGCCTTTTTTGTAACACAAAACCGACTCAATATCGAGTCCGCGGCACCGAATAGTTATGCAAACCAAAATAATTGCAGCAAGGCCGAGTGGTTACATCACAATATTAAGATTATGACATACTTGTGGGGTCTATTCTGAGTTACCACGGTCCCTAGTTCTCACGTTAGCGAGACCTCTTATCTCTATGGCGATTTATTTCGAAGGTCTGTCGTAGCACTCAGAGGGACCAGCTGCGAGCTGAATGTCTGTGCTTCCTGTGGTGGTTTTCTGAAGCAAAGCCGATACTTAGAACTCTGGATGCCCTGTTCTCTTAATCCACTTTTTTGTAATTTCAAAGACCAATATTGCAAGTTCTTAATTCCTCTAAAACAGATTCTTCTTTTTTGAGAGTAATAATAACGTGCGTCTAAAGCTGCAAACACAACCTATTTTTAAATCTGGCAAGGTTGAGTTTGCTTTAGCAATTGTGTGGTAATTGTACATTTGTGCTACAGTGCTTCAGTACCTATGCAATAAGGTAAAACATTCAAATATATACTAAGATATCAGATGCAGCGCCGTAAACTCGACCTTATTTTTTAATGCGGGAGGGTTGAATTTGGTTTTGCTACTAAATTGCACATGCGCCCTTTGTTCGAATTCCAAAAGAAGTTACTCGGTTATCTCTCTCGCTTTTTAGTTACTAGGCATTCGTAGGACAAGGCCAAAGTTAACCAAGTTAAAACTTCGATTTTAAGAGTAAAGTCCTTCTGAGTAGTAAAGTTCACCCTGGCTTTTTGCTATCTTAACTAATAAAAACTAACTAAAACTAACCTATATGATTTGTCAAAACCGACCTAAAGAATGCTTTAGGTAAATCATTCAAATTTGGACCTAAAAAGATGAATCATACGGAATAAATTACTTAGAACGTTACACCGCACGTCTCACAGTTATGAGGTTATAACGCTTGTTAATCTGATATAGACTGTATGACGCTACGTTAAAGACCATATTTATTTGAACGCTTTACCTTGAAGCGAGGCGGAATAGTACAGTACAGTTTTGGACTTTAATAGCTAGCCGAGCCACTGTAGAACCTTGTCGCGTCAAGTCTTGTTTCTTTTTAATTGCTAATAATTGCTACTAATTACCTACCTTACCTTTTTACTATGTGTAGGTAGGTACTAAAATGTAATGCACATTGTTTTTTCCATTCTCTCAATTTTTTTATAACAAGGTGTATTTCTCATTTTCGCCAGTCGAGTTTCAGAGAATCACCTGGAATGGACTTATTAGAAGAACAACCCTGTCATCTTGAGTACCTTGACGTTACGAATCATCGCGATCAAAGCAAAAAAATACGTCAAATTGTCCACATGCATTCTTAAAGCAGGCCCTTGGTCTGGTCACGTCAGATACGCGCAGCAACTCGTATCCGCAATCTTGCTTTGCTTAGCGGTTGCGTTATAGCTAATGGCCAAACTCAAACTGGAGCGCTACAATACAGCGTTCGTTACGTTATGAACCCTCCACACAGCGAGGGGCGCATTCATACAATAAACGAGAACGATACACTTGCATCTCGCTCTGGCTCGGAGCTGCGATCGCGTTCGTCTGTGTTCGCCGAACATGCTCAAGGCCCAACGAGTCGATTTTTGAGAATCGAGCTCTCGAAAGTAGAAAATAAATCGTATGCGAATGATCGGCATAACTATTAGTGCCAGACGTCCCGATTTCTGCGGGATGACCCGATTTATCCTTGATTGGGACACCAATTGTCCTGATTTTCAGCACGTCGCTCAAACGAGCATACATGACACTAATTCATATCAAACGGAGCCCAAAAACTGCTATTGTTACAGTTGGTGTTGCAAGACGGCTGCAATTCTGCAGACACCAGCCATTTTTATGATGTACTTACTTTTGATCGAACCGTATATTTTTCGCGATAATAAGTAGCCTATATGCTATTACAGGCTATAATCTAGGCTTAATATAATAAAGATCAGTTTTGATTATAGTCACAACCAATTCGGAACTTTTTAAAATACAATTTTATCGTTTCACGTTCATTTTCGAACGTTCGATTTTCAAAAAAACCCGCATCGCTGCAGGTAGGATGTCTAGTACAATACAAGTCGTCCGCGACTTGTTTGATGCTCCGAGGTCCCTTTCTAACTAGTCTGTAACGATAGAGACGTTAGACGTACAGGTTGGCGATTCTCTTAAACAACTCGTTTTAAAACTCGACGCACCAAATATTAACCGGCGAGTTGAAGTGGTCCCGTCAGAGCGTAAAAATACTCAAAACCCACATTTATGGGCGTACATTCTCAGCTCACCCGCTTTACCTGTCGAGTTAGCGAGCTCGTTCGAACGTTCAACAGACAGCAGTTTCTAAGAGAATATCAGCTCGGAGGGAAAAACAGAAATAACAACACCCGCTCACCCCGCCGGGGAACACCGCGTGTAGGGAAAATGAAAATGTTAAAGATAATACCTATATATTTTAAAATCTAACATACCTATATAACTTTATGCTGAAAAGTGCGGAATTACATGTAACGAGAGGCAAGTTTGAAATCTTCAGATAAAATATGGTTCTTATATGTATGTGTGGTTTAACGCGTAGAGCTCGTCGAATACAGCGCTTTGGCCGTTTTATTAATGACGTCACAGCAAAAGTCTTAGCTTATCATTATCATTGAAATTGAGGTTTTAAATTAGGTTCATAAAAGTTTATTCTGATATATTCACTCATTTGTGATATTTTATCTATACCAAGGTAATGATAAAAAAAATGCACCTAAATGCGTTGATTATTATAAGATTCATTTTGACGAATTTATTCGGATTGATCTTGGTTAGAAACCACATCCATAATTCTATATGTTCCATACTAGTGGAGGACGCCGTTCGAATCTGATATTAAAAGTTACTAGAATAGAGTTCATATTTTTCTACCTAACTTTTATCATTGACTCCGTGCACGTTCCGCAGTTCTTACTTAAGTCACTACTCTAGGGGCTCTTCTATTCGGTAAAACCATATTGCTTTTGAAATGCTATCGTATTGTCAACGTTACGATATCTCTTTTTAGTTGAGAGTTGTGGAGGGTGCTGAGATAATTCCAAGTAGGCAATGATAATAACCGGTTATAACTGGGTTTAACCGGTTATTTTCATACAAAAACGGTTAATAACCGGTTAAATTGCATTCCCTAATTCCAATACGATAACATATCAAAAGCAATGATGGTTTTACCGAGTATTTTTATAATTTCTTCAGTTATGAGATAAAAAGTCTTGAATATCTTAATAAGCCCTCTGCCTACAAATAAAAAACGAGGATTAGATGCTTCATTTAAATGTGAAATAAATTATAAACAATCATATGCTTGATTTAGTTAGTATAGTAAGACTTTATTGACCTGCGGGCCTAGTATGGTTGCGTTTATCGCGTAACAAAATGTGGATAAAGCATCTTTCACTCTCGTACTTATACGTTATATACGTGTCAGAAAGTGATGGATGATTATCCACATTTTATCACGCGATAAACTTAGCCATACCTATAAGGCCCCCAGATCAGGAAATTATAAATATATAAATAAATAAACATGTGCAAGGTAAAACCTCAACGTTTCGGTCTCGTCGGAGGAAGTCTCCAACAGCCTCACGAGCTCACGACAAAATATTTATTGTGAGAAAATAGCAAGAGCTTAAGACAATACAAACAAGTTGTGCCGTCGACGTGCAGGTCTTAAGGTCTTAACCGGACCTGAGTTCATAGAAATTGAACTGGATGTGGAGTATCAACAATGGAAGATGCTTGAAAATATCTCTCAGAGGGGGTGGTTCTATGATCGAAAAAATAGACACATTATAGCCAGTTGGCAGATGGAAGTTAGAATGAGATTTCGGGCATTTTTGAAATTAAGTAGAAAAATGCTTTGTACTTGGTAGTTAGTATTTATTACAACTATCTATGGCGGTATAAATATTATATCTAAAGCAGGTTAGAATATAAAAATACTGTTTTTGGCGTTATTGCTGATGGGCTGAAATGGATAGAATTCTGTCATTACTTGATTTAGAAATGAAGCTGGTGTTTAGAGTAGTTTGTAACTGTATAAAACTATTTTCAGAGACTTTGGAAGAATCTAAAAATCTACAACGATGAAAACATTTATTTTTACAAAACTTTACCCTCTTTGACATTTGGGTACAAAAATATTCTTGGACGAAGTCGCGGGCGGAAATTAGTTTATTTATAAAAGACATGAGAATAAAATTCCACATCTTACAAACAAGGAGTGAATAGCACAGGTAGACGTCTCAGCAGGATTGTTCTAAATATATTTCTGCTTCGATTGGCTCCGTCCCTCAAGCCTCGATCTCGACTCCTGATAAAGGGGGGACCAGGCTTCGACCCTCCTCAAGCCCCTATTTAAGCAGTGTAAGACTTTACGAAACATAGAAAGGAAATCAGCGAATGTTTAAAGAGGTACTTACCTAGTTTTTGTGTTTTAAAGTTAATCCGCATTTATGACTTTTGGAGATCAATTTTATTCTATCTTATTACGTTAAAGTAACTAACACATTGCTATATTGAAATATTAAAAAAGTCCAGGCCTCTTATAACCTGTGTTTGTTTTTTCATGTTCTGTATAATATAAAAAATCGTTGTGCATTTTTTGTAAACACAGAAACAAGCAGTCGCTCCTGGGAATAATGTCACGCAACTACAAATGCGCTGCTTGTTCCCATCTGAAACAATGCTAGCACTGCGCACCTCTATGAACTCAATCATCATCATCATCATTATCATCATCACCAACATCATCATCATCATTATCATCATCATCATTATCATCATCACCAACATCATCATCATCATCATCATAATTATGTCCGCTGCTCACGCTGCTGGACACAAGCAGAGGCTAAGCCCAAGGAACGCCGCAATATGCGTTCTGCCGGCAACCAGTATCTTACCGTGGCCAATTCAGGTCCCCGGTCTATGTGTGGAATTACCCACACCTCACTGCCTTTCGGTAGGTGGTCGTTATTATAGAACTCTTTGGCCCAAATGGCAATCCGTTCTACGTAGTTTGCGCTATTTACCCAAGTTTTAAATGGCAAATCTTGCAATTAAACGTGTACCTATCAGGGAGTAGAATTCCGGCTCCGGGCCCTCATATCCAATGTCATTACCCGCAGGCAAGCGTCGCATGATCCTACCGAGAACCTGGGCCTTACTACGAAAATCGAAATAACGATAGCTCCACATCCCTTTCTCTAAATTTAGTCACGAATGATTAGTGAAAGAGACCGGGAATCCGAAGTTTCGAATTTAGCGCTGCGTAGCCAACCAGGGAGTAAGGCCAGACCGTTCTAGCTACTAGCCTCTGAGAATAAAACTACAGGGTAAACCATGTATTAATTTAATAAGAAGAAGTAGAAGCACTAACGACGGCGCGCACAATGCTGCTGCCATCAAAGTCGGTTTCATCTCGCTCCGTTTCATAATTCGCGCGTCTCGCCGCAATGTTTTCCTCCGCTTTATCTCCCTCTCTGCTCTTTGACATCGGCTGACGTACGCGACCTCAAGCTCCGACCTTATAACTTAAAGAGGAAGGTCGCTATTCCCCCCGTGCTCACGCTCGCTCAAATTCTAGACTCATTAGGCGGCATTCGGGAATTTTGGATTTAATAAATAGGACTTCGATGTCAGAGTAAATGAATACACGTGTTGTTTTTTGTTATTGTTTTGTAGCGTAGGTGCTTACTGATTAGCGTAATGAATGTGTATTAAAGTAGGAAAATGTTTAATTTTGACAGAAATCAGAATGAGAATATATTGTTGCCAGGAATAGCGAACTGCGTATGTGTCTGAAAATATCAGCAAGAGTAGTGTTGTGTTGTGGTGGTCGGCGCGGCGAGGCGGCGGCGCGGCGGCGGCGCGGCGGCGGCGCGATCGCTGACGCAACGCGACCTCTTTGTCCGGCCCCACGGACTCCGGCGGAATGCCCGCGCCGGCCTCGCCGCTCCGCGCTCGAGTAATTACGAATGTCAAATGTTATCGCACGCAACCGTCCGCCGCGCCGTCCGCACTCCGCTGCGCCGCTCTTCATAATAATAAAACCTGATATTTAAAACGGAACGTCCTTCTAACGCCGTGTAGTTGCGCCGACGCCAATCTACGATAATAATAAGCCGGAGCCCTCGCCAGCAAAGCGCTGAAGCGCTGCACGCCGCCGTGCCTCACAAAGACCCTCTCCGCTGTGAAGCGCTACAGCGCGACCGGCGCCGGCTCCGCAGCGCTCACATAAGTACGGCCAGTTCTACGCGCGCCTGTATAGCTATTAAATGTATATAGAATATATAGTAGTAATCGCTCGACGCAGCGGTATTATGTCGGAAATATACCGGCCGCGCCGCGCCTCAAGCCGATTCACTGTTTGACTATTTAGTTTGTATGGGAAGTTTCAAATGCGTTTTTACTAACAGTAGAATGGGTTACGGAAGTAATTCTTTCGGTAAAATATAAAGTGTTACGGAAGCTTTCCTTGACGGTGTATGGGGGTTGTCTCGGGCTTCAAGTTTAGAAATAATTTAATGTAATTATTTTTTTAAAGTACTGAATCTATCAATGCATTTGATTGATTTGAACATAATAAACACACCTACTACTTATAAAAGCAAACAATTAAAAAATCAAGTTTATAAAAAAAGTGTACTTGCATATTATTTTATTAGTAAAGCTACGTTACATATTAAATTGACAATACCTAGTCAGTTAATAATTTCGTTACTAAGGTTAAGTAAAATAAAACTAACTTATGTTTTTTTTTATTTCAATATGTATCAAAATTAAAAGCTTAATCAATGTACATTTACAAGAACAAATCATAATTCTTGTTATTCGCCGCAATTTCCGACACGATCTTGTAACATTCACAGCCGGCATCGATGAAATTACGCATGAGTTTTCTGTAAATTTCACTTTTTTAAATAGGTTTAAAAGTTAGTCTATGTTTACCAAATAACTTTTTTGGTATAATATTATAAAACTTCCTATCTCTGAGTATGATTAGATACCAAAATTATAATTCTCAACATGACTTAATTCAAACTTATGATTTTATGAAGCAAGAGATATGGTGTGTGAAATCATGTGAAATCGTAAAGTCGATTTAACGAGACTTCCAGATTGATTTAGTTGCTTGGAATACATTTGTATCAGAATTCAAAGCCTGTTCAATATGTTACATAAATTTTAACTCTCTACAAGAACACTTTCAAAAGTTTTGGCTGTCATCAGTGTTGCGTATGCAACATTTATTTTGTATAATTTTAAAATCTATTAATTGTTCCAAAAAAGTTTATAATTTTCATATTTATTCATCTAATTATTTTACTGTTATATAACCTTTCAGATCTTAATGTAAGAAAATGTAATAACAAAACGCAGATTCGGGCTTTTCCCTGACACTAAATTTAACGTTTTAGTTGCGAATGCGAATTTCCTTCCCACCTCCGACCTGCCTAGGCACTATTTCTATACAACCAGTACCTATTAAAATACAGTATATTAAAATCGAACTAAGTACAAAAAAGCTTCAAAGCTGTTAGGAAATCCTCTCGTGAGCAGTCTGGGTTCCAGCAACTACAATCAGTATCATCGTCATGCATGATTTGAACTATGATTTTCTCGGCCGAAATAAGAATACTTCAAGCTCGTACATCAAATAATTGCAATAGTTTAGAATACATTATCTTTATTAATATTCTATATACTTAAATCAAAGTTTTGATTAATATACAGGTTTATGTTAAACTCCGTTAATTTATTTTTTTAATTGGAATATATCTCAGTAATAGAACTTATCACCGGACTAGGTAAACTGTAAGGTAAACATAAATACTATAAAAAATCCAAACGAGTATTACTGCCGTGCCATCTTTTTGACTCTTAAAACACTGGTTTTTTTATTCCTCAAAGAAAGAGCGGTATATATAAGAAGGTATGATTACTTTATTACATAAAAAAACACTTCTTCTTTGGCTTAGTTTTCAAGATAAGTATTGTAATTGTTTAATTTAAGTATATCGATAAATACTGTCTAAAACGTACCCATAGGACAAGCCATGACCTTATTTTGAGACAAGATCAAATCGTTTGAGATTTTTTCCTGATATTGGTTATTATTTCATATACTGTGCTTTAAAATACATTTAATTAAAAGACAAAATACACCCAACGAACAACAAAAAAAATTTAGGGTGGTAGGTAATTTTTTGGCAGAAAAATGTAAACAATAAGTTTTTCAAATGATGATTTGGAAAACATGAGTAAACAGACGTCATTAGTATGAAGTAAGAATACTCAACTCAAAAACGAAGACGACGTATTATCCGTTGCAATGCTTTCTTACTTGTAAGATTTGCCACCTCTTGGTAAAAGGGTTAGTTACATACATACATAAACTCACGCCTTCATTCCCAAAGTGGGGTAGGCAGAGCTACGGAATTACCAGCAACTCTAAAACCTTGTTGATAATTCTGTAACCACATTTTAGTTATTGATTATTATTTTCAAATTATACTACAAAAAAGGAGAAATATTGAAAATTGCCAACTAGACAGTTTAACTTAACCTTCTAATTTAAATTTAATACATATTACCCTTTAATGACGTTGAAAAGTGGATACTTAATTTTTCGAATCATTTGAGAATTTTTCAATGTGGACGGTGCCTTTAATTTTTATAATTTTGATATGCATGAAATGTCAAAAAACAAAATGTAAAAAAAACAAGTGAAGATTTCACAATATTTAAACTTGCACAACAACGTGACAAAAACACCGAGTGGGTATCGGCCTGTGGCGCGGCGCGGCCCTCCGTCAGCTATAGCGTGGCCTTATAGATGGTTGTTTGCGCTCACAGAGTGCGGTGAACAGCGCTCACCGGCGGCGCGGCAGTGTGCGCGTGTCCGTGCACGGCGCACGCACACACGCGCGCGGCACACAGCCGCGCGCCGCTGTGCGGGTGCGTTCCGAAACCGCTCTCTACTCTATTCTATCTATGCGAAGGCGTTCTATCGCCGCGCCACGTATACCGACCGGGCACGCTCCGGGCGAGGAATTTAGAGGCGGGGGTCGTATCGTTAATTGTTATGAAGTTGATTTTGGTCCTGAAATTCCGAAATAGGCATTTCGAAATATCACCTTTTTCGTCAACAACAATGATTTGCCATCGCGCTTCGCTGCGGCAAGTCGAGTTAATTGTTAAGCGGGTATTTTTGCGAGTTGGAACACTTGTTCGCTGATAACAAAGAGCTGTGACACCCGCGAACGAGCCGAGCGTATGTTTCCATGCGTTACGAGCGCTCTTCTTATCAGTGGGCGGAGTGATAACGAGTGGAAACCCGCTCTAGACTGCCGGGTTAGGGTCGGTTATTGCATACGCGATTGCACTCGGCCTCTTCGTGCCGAACGCTAAACACCTCGTGGTGGGGTCATAGAAAATGGTTTCAAGCCGTCTTAAACTACCGCTTAGTGTTTTCAGAGAAAAACTAATCACGTAAAATGCAGTTAAAGTACTAGTATTATTCAATTTTTATAGTCTAGAAATATTTTTCGCTACTCAAACTCACATTTCAAAAGAGCTCCCCTAGCTTTTGGCGACCGTTCAACCCGACGGGTTTTGCCGCGTTATGGCCCAAACGTCATCTAAGTCACGCGAGAGGGAGACAAAGCGAGATCAATCGAATCGAAGTCGACTCCGACAGATTGATACCTGTCATGGCGCCCGCGTAAACTTTTATGAAGCCGCCTTTTCTGTGAACTACATATTTTCGAACGAACTTTTCTCTCAGCGGGAACTTTTGAATCAAGTAGCGCCGGTTGGAGGTTTATGAAGTTTGTAACAATAATATCGCGGGTATCAACAGCGCGTGTGTCTGTCTGTTTACTATAGTGTCTGAACTTGTAGTTAGTTAGTTAGTTCGTTAAGTACTTATAAGTGGGGATATTATTGAATGTTATTGCTGTGATTTTGATAATACTTACTATCGTTTTTAATACGAAACTAAAGTTGCGTGTGGTAAGTTTGTCACTATCTACTGGGGTAATTAATTAGGTAACCATTTAGTGACTTTTCCTACAACTGAATTAGTCAACGAGGTTCGGTTAATTTTTTGTTGGTGACTGTTTAGACTAGTATGTCTGTCCGTCTGTATAGTTGCAGCTGCTGAAACATTGGGTACAACTTCTACTGAACCATACCGTAATCGCTATACCTACCGAATCCAAGTTCTTACGACACATCAGAAAATAAAAAAATAAGAAGTTAGAAGGTTTAATGACGTTGTAAGTTTTCTATCATTGTGATTTTAATACACAAGCTCAACTTGGACTTCACTGTTTATTTAAAATTTTGTTTAATAAAGACGGTCATACTTTAAACTACGCATTATCGGTCAAATAAGAGTACAAAATAAACCCAACTCATTAAGTACTAATGAGCAAACTATTCCAAATGATAATTAGTAAGTACCTACTTATTATTTTAATCATAATTTGGCAACACTCAAATTTCGAAATGGCCGCCACGTTGGCGTTACGTTCAAAAACGCGATCGCGCCATTTCCAAGACGTGTCGGGCGCTGCGACGGGATCGCGGGTAGCTTGACTCCGTCATGGCTCGCTGCAACTTGTGAAATTTTTCCCTTGGTGCGGGCTCGAGCCACCGGCTCGAGTTGGCTCGATATTTCGGGCTAGTCGAGCCGGTTCGAGCCAACTCGAGCCAGAAGTTCGCAGAACTCCCGCCTACGTCGGACGCCTTTCGCTCACGTGTAGCTCTCACAGAGTAATGCTGCAGCAATCTCTAGATTCGACCCTTTTTCGTAGTTTTTAGTACGGAAAGTAGAAGGATCATAATCATTTGTATTCTTTACAAATACGTCACCACTTAACGTTTTAAAGTTAATTTAAAAGAAACGTAATGAAGTAAGTAATTAACAACGTATTGTCATCGAGATATAATGTATATGGCTATTGATATCAGCGCCCTCTAGTAATTACTAAGTATTTTAATTTGATCGGAAGTTGACGTTGACGTTGACTTTCATATTGTCATCGATTAGTAATGGTGAAGTAACTTGTACTCCGTTAGTTTAGGTACTTAAAAAAATGTAAACAGTCCAAACCACGTGGCATTGTTAAACAGCCAATCAAACTGTTGTATCGCACTTGACGTATCCGTGTTCTGCTTCTTTTGGCTGACGAACTGTACCCCGTGGATGTTGTTTATATTTTTTTAGGTACCTAAACAAACGGAGTGGGTATAGAATAAGGTATGAAAACTTAAGTTTGTTTTAGGGGTTTGTGCGACGGAAGAACACGTTTTCGAATAGTAAAAGACGACTATAACGTGACGTAAGATTGAAATTTTCATGCTCGAGCAGCAGATTAACACAACATTAGTTACTGGGACAGTAAAACATTTGCGTGCATTATTTTAATATGTCATACGTGGTAGTTAGTTCATGGGGCACCAAGATAAGCCTACGAAAAAGACATCAACGCGTTTTAAAACACAGGACTCAAGAGGACGGCTAGAATGCTCCTTTGCGATTTACCTGTCACAAATAACATAACCAAATTATTATTGTCATTGTCAATGATATATGGGTAGGTATATTATATTAATATATAAGCCGTGCCATAAAATAGGCATTAATAAAATAATGGGTGGTGAATTGTTCAATTGCCAGAAAATAACAACTAATGACATTCGTATTCTGTTAAAAGAACGCAAGGGCCATTCATAAATAAAATATTTTAAAGTTGTAAAAGGTAAAAAATGCATTATCTCAAAAACCGTGCAATCTTGCATAATAGCAAATGGTGTCAAAAACAGAATTACCCTAACTAATCCCTTAAAACTCCTACACCCGACTGCCAAACACCCTGTATACTAACCCCCTTATTCATAAAAGCGTAATAAAGTTATTTTAGGTATAAGTATATTATGTGGTCCATCCTATCAAATTTAAATGTAATAATGACAGATAATGACAAAGCATATTTAAAGCACACTATAGCTATTGCACGCATACGAATAAGGGTTAAGGTCTATGGACACAAAGCAGCATGAAAGGAAAATCTGAAAATACAGTTCAGTACTCTGTGTTGGAGCGGAGGCGAGCGGCCGCTAGGTGGCAGCACATAGCTCGCTATTCACAGTGTATATTATTTACCGCGCGCATATATGTATGTCGTTATATAAGTGAACAGAAAGCTACGTTGGGTCGACGACGCGCGGCAGCGGGGCGCGGGGTGCGACGGGAGGAGGAGGGGGGGGCGACCCACGCACACAGCGCCCACCCGCACACACAGCGACACGGCGCCGCGTCCGTGTGTATCGAGCGAGCGAGCGCGCCAGCCGACCGACTCGGCGTATTCTTATTATTATGAAAGGAGAAACGCTTTTTGTAGGGCAAGAACTAAATTGTAGTATTACGGCTGCCGATAATAAAGATCGTAAACGCATTTCAGTCCGCTGAAGTTTGCGCCGTCGCTCATAGATGTCGCGCTTCCGATCGCCCGGGTTGCTCGCGTTCATTTTCCGCGTCAACTTTTGGATAACCTGCGCGAAAATATCGCGCGGAAACAATGCGCGGTGACAAAGCGGGCAGCGCTGGCCACATTAAGCTCTTCCACTAATTAATATCGGAGTTGCTAGTCGCTGGCGCAGAGTGGATCTGTGCGACCGGCGGACGAATTTAGCGCGTTCGATTTTCAAACAGCGCAAGATATTTTGGAGGCAACGTGTATTAAATTTATCAGTCTGCTTCGGTTCTTATTCTTACTCGGTCACACTGCAAACGAAAGCAAAGTTGCTATATCGTATGCACTGTTTAGTTTTTGATACTTGCTTTGTTAATTAAATAAAGTCTATAATTTACCTATACGGTTTGACTGATTCCATACATCAACTTTTAAAGTGAACTCAATCCGTAGTTTTAATTATTAATGAATGATACAAGTAAAGTCGGTTTATAAAGTAATAAATATGGTATCGAACGATATCTTCAGGCTTAAACCTGATGCATTCCGCGAACGATATCATTATCGAAAATGTATAAGATTGACGTAAGCTGCCGGAAACGGCCGTTTCGAGCGCTGAGCTGACTCAATTCCATACATTTTGACAGTTTCTGAAAATATTTCTAAGCCCCATGATTTTATTAACTTTGTGGTAATCCAAATTTAGTACTGGACACCTGCATATTTGGAAAATTTAATATGAAATGCATAGTGAGGAAACCTGCAAGATGGAAGATTTTTTGTCGCACGGAAAAACCCATGCGTTTTATCTGGGTTTATTTGATTAAAAATAAACACATGGCAATATTGCACTCTGCTGCACGGTAACAAGAGCGTCAGCTGTGATCTCAATTCTGACACCACTTCACGAGTGTATTGCGTTGCGTTGTGTGACTAACTTCGTTGTTGTGTAAAAGTATTGCAAGCTCATATCACAATTACAATTGAAAATATAAAAAGGGTATTATCGTTCATCTGTTATTACTACGAATAAACGCATAAAGCTTATTATTGATCTACTTTTAAACTGACTTCAAGAAAAGGAGGAGGTTCTCAGATCGTTGGAATATTTTTTTCACCTCAGCAGCTCAAACAAGCAGGTTTTGCTGCTTAAAAACAGTGAGCAAAATTCAATTTTGCTGCGAGCGAGAGGCAAAGTAGCTTTTTAATTATTTTTTTTAAATGCCGTGAGCAGTGCTGGGGCTACTCACAACATTCGAAAAAATTGAACTTCACTATGTTCTGTCACTTTCACTTCGATAGGAAAAAAGCGAGAGATAGAAACAACTTGATGCGAAGTTCGATTTTCAAATTCCACACATAGTAGGTCCAAAAAGAAACGCACGTTCGGATGCACACATAACCGTAAAATTGCAAATTAAACTTTGATCTGTTAAAGTTTGAAATGTGTTTATTATAACTATTTTATACAGTAGGTACAATCATTTTTTTTATTTAATGTTTTGAAGACAAAATTAATGAAAAATAAAAAGTTTATCATGTATCTACATAATTTTGTTATCGTTTTAACAATCTTTAATTTCGTGACATAAACCGCGGGGGCAGTTTCAGAACGCATTTCAAAAATAGCGGGATTATTTATTGTAGCCAATAGCCATAGACAAGGCCTAGTTAGGCTTTTTTTAAAGCCACAGACTACATAAAGCTGTATAAAGTTGTGTTTGCAGTTTTGCACTACGGCATTATCAAGTTGAGTGACAGGTTTTATCTGATTCATGTTTATTTTTTCCACTTTTTATTTTATTAGTATTTTGCAAAAATGCTTGTGATTGATGCATATGCGATCGTGTCGTTATTTAGTCGTGTATTCACCAAATGGTCACAACGGAAGACCTGCGTTGGCCCTACCAGCTTCACGCTGTGTTGTTCTCGCTGCTGAGGTGAAAAGTTGTATGTCTCACACGAGACCAAAGTTTTTTACGTCTCGTATCTTTGAATCATCACTCGCAGCAAAAACCAACTTTGCTCTCTTGTTGAACAAATAACTATTTATGTAGATATATAGGTATAATATGTTCCCCGATTACTCAAAGACGGCTGAAATGTTTTGGATTAATCTTTTCAGCTTAGCACCTCAAAAGGCAGGTTTTGCTGTTTAAATACAGTAAGTAAAATTAAATTTTACTGCGAGCGTAAAACAAAGTAACTTAAAAAAAAACTGCCGGAAACAGTGCTGGTTCAATACAAATGGGTGGTTTTTTTTTACCTTCAGTTATTATGATCTCGATAATGAGGTGAAAAGTATGTTCAACACAAGACCAAAGTTATTCATCTCGTGTCTTTGAATCCTACGCCGCCTTCAGGATTCTAGCCTATCCTCGTAACACCATACTGAAAAATGAGAGATTTTGTAACTGGGACTTTGAATCTACAATCAAGGGAATAAAGTTCAATTGCGATTGTTCGAAAATGCCATTTTCAATTTATGAACATAGGAAAATAAACCTTATTTTTATTGAAACAGAGTTCAAAGTAAATTGCCTTGATTATGTACATCCTATTGCACACTGGGCCTTACGAGGCTATAATAACTCGCTACGCTCGTGAATTAATTATAAAATCATTCGCTTCCTCGGAATTCAAAATAACACTTCCAGCCAAAACCAACTTTGCTCTCGTTGCAAAAATAACTAGGTACCTTTGTTATTGGAAAGGATGGTCCCTTGGCAAGTCGGGATCTGATGATGGGATTCTGGAGAAATCGAGGGAACTCTTCAGATATTATAGGCACAACGATAGGGATTTGTTTTTTTTAAGTAGCTCCTGCATTTGCTCTCGGAAAGCACAATTTATTTTGGTGAAGTGAAACGGATGATGAAGACCACAGGTGGCCACCGGGACTACTCAATACTAAATATTTCACGGTTTGCGATACAATTACTTTTATATGATTGGTAAGCAATTTATGCTCGTTATGCTGCATATGGTGAAGTGGATCTGATAGTGAAGAACTAGGAGAACTCCTCAACAATGAACGTCTCCGCATCGGGAAAAGCAATAATTTGTAAAAAGTGATGAGCAGTTGGCATTAAGGCTATTGTAAGGGGCTATTCCCAGTAGTCCGCACCCCATAGTTCGCACTGCGAACTACTGGGATTTTTTTTCCCATTTGTCCGCAGTGCGAACTACTGGGAATAAAAATTCCCACTAGTCCGCACCTCCGGCAAGTGGTGCGAACTACTGGGAATTTTTATTCCCAAAAAGGAAAAAAAAACCCAGTAGTTCGCAGTGCGAACTACGGGGTGCGGACTACTGGGAATAGCCCATTGTAAGTACGATAAACTATAAATCGACCCACTAAAAAGCTCGTGATAAAAAAATATTATAAAACGATGGACCGCCTCTAAAACTTAAAAAGTCGCCCTTTTAATCGTTTTTTTTTACCGTAAACCGACCTCAGTTGACTGACCTTTTGATAAGGAGTTATTTTTTACTTTTTGGTGGTGGTTGATTATTCTTTATGGTAACTAGTTTTGAGTTTATTGCATGCTATAACTTGGAACATAATAATATTAGTCATCAGAGTATTACTGTTGTTTAGGAAACCAAGCGTTATCGCAGCAACAGCATTGTCACATTTGAATTTAAAAATTAAGTAGATAGGTGCCCTAATAATATAGCGTGGGCTGTGCGCTAAAATGAAACGTTTTTTTTTAGCGCACATAGCAACAACTTCAAATGATAAAATAGAAAGTGTTTAAAAAAAAATAGAAAAATAAAACGGTTTGTTTTTTCCTACCTAGTTTAACATTCGATTTTGCTAAGTTCGAACTCGTTGATGTCTTTTGTATAAAAAAGTTAAATAAATGTCAAAAACAAAGTACCCAACAAGTTACGGACTAGGGACTTACTGCCCGCTTTTTGACAAAGGACAAGTGCCTTCGTAACGTTAAAAAAGATTGAAGGGTTTGGCTGAGTTTCAAGTCTTCTGATTTAATTACACTGATAGCATTTAAAAAGACAATAGTTGTTTACTTACATCATTAATAAGGTGTCCTAGTAGCTCAAACCGCGAGGTATACCAAGTTCGAAAGACAGGTGGTTACTCTGGCTCCCTAAGCCTATTTCCCGGAAGAGTTTTTAAATGACCATCATACAGTCACTGTATTTTTTTATTCGAAAGAATAGTCAATTGTTTGAAGATACCAATTTCTATGATGCTGCGTTTGAAGCAGCCGTTTTTTTTTATTATTTCCTCTCGTTGTATATGGATGACTACGTCGCATAACATTTTGCCTTTCTAATAACTAATTCATTAAAGCGTAATTGTAAAATAGAAAAAAATCGGGTGACTTGCGATTTTTGAGGCCTCTTTTCATGTAATATTTTATTTTGATAATAGCTACATTCTTATATAAATCGGGTGTATGCGAACTGGACAGATCGACTATGGCACCGGTCGGGTCGTGGGATCGACTCCCGTTAGGCCCATCTTTGCTACCGACGAGCGCGAAAGTCCAGTGGGGGTAGACGAGTTGCCAAACGTTACCTACTGCCGAAATCCATCTACAAGTATAGGATTGTAGTAAGCTGTCGTGCGATGGCCATTGCTTTGAAAAAACCTCGTATCTCATATTTCGTGAAGTACTATTATAAACTTAAACGTGAAAAGAATTAAGTTCAAACTCATACATCTCGAAATGTCAGATACGATTTTTTCACAAGTAGAAACGTCCATGTCATTTTAACGTGCATTTTTAGGTACTCCTGACAAAAAAAACGGTGTGTTATAAATGAATCGTGTATGTGTGTGTGGCGTCGTAGCTCCCAAACGGAGGAACCGACCTGAAGGCGGTTATATAGGTTTCCATAGTGAACAAGGAACTAAGGTCACAGCCACAGCTCATTATAACCACCCGGCGACCGACCCGCACCGCCTCGCCTCGCGGTTAGTATTGAAAACGTTACGTAGCGTAGTTGATGTAGTGAGCGCATGCCCATACAAATATAAAGAATACATACTAACCACCTCGAGGCGAGGCGGTGCGGGTCGGGTGCCAGGTTATTCTAATAAGATCTGACCTTTATAGTTTCGTCAGATTCGCCTGTCCGGGTGTCCGTGGGTTTCCTCAGAGACTCTTGGTACTGGACAACAAAGTTTTATTTTGCAATAGGTATACATTTAAATTACGCCAACAAGGTTGTAGAATAAAATCTGGAAATAAATAGGAAACCGGGGAACATTTATGAAATATTGAAGTCGAAAAGTGTAATTTTCGCTAGTTAACTTTGTTGTGTTTGATGTTACGGCTTTGGAACCACCGACTCTGCGGACTATGGTACGACATGCTCTTACCCGGTTTTTTTTACAGAGAGCTAGTAGCTTAATCGAATTATTTCATGAAAATGGAATTGAACCATTAATTTGGGGGTTTGTTTATTTATTAGCTTTTACAGTCGTTTAATTTTGCAGATGCCGCATGTTGGCTAGATTTATCGTGAGTGTAGTGTTCAAACCACGACGGCGCGCCCCACCACTCAAATTGACGATGCAAGAATGCGTCGACGCACTTATGTAAAATAAATTAGGGAGGCGCACCGTCGTGGTACTGAAAATACAATACTTACCGATATGGTAAGGTTTCATTTTAATTAAATCAATTAAAATAATTTAATTATTCCTTTAATTGCAGCGTGCGAGTGTCGAGGCTGCTTAGAATCACCGTCAACTTTGACATTAGCTTTACTCGCAAACGTCATACAATATTCGAAACGAGAATAGCACCTAACAGGTCGATAGCGACTTCGAATCAATCCGTTTCAAACCTTACAGCGATGGTAAACAGTTCATTTCCAAACGTAGCTCTATCCAATGCCAGTGAACCCACTCGAATAACAAAGAAAATAGAAAAACTAAAAATAACAAGAAGTAAATAAATGTATTGAAAGCTATGCTTGTAATCGTAATGTATCTTAGTCTACCTACCTATAAGGATTCTTCGCTGGGATCTAACTTATGTTAAAGAAACGGGCTTTATTCTACTCTGTAACACTTAATCGCTTATCATAATGTTATCATGTTGTCAACGTTATTATCATAAGTATCATAACATAACGCTCTCATCTATTTGACAGTTTTTGCCATGTTTAGTGTGTATGTAAACTCTTTATTGTACAAACAAAAAATAACAAATCAAAAAAAAAAGTAAACAGAAACACAAAAGGTAAGTACAAAGGCGAACTTATCCCTTTAAGGGATCTCTTCCAGTTAACCTCGTATCGTCACCGTAATGATAGCTCTTTTTTTACACAACTGCCCAAAAAAAGGAGTGTAATGTTTTCAGGGTTCATGTATGTATGTATGATTCTTTATTCCACCATTACTTCTAAACGCCTGAGGCGATTTAGATGTGTGTGGTATCGTTTGAATCCTTTCATCTTCCCGGGACATAAGATATCTAAACTGTTAAAATTTAAATAAGAACAATGGAAAAATGACAATTACTTATGTCAAAAAAAAGTCTTCTATTCATTACCATATAGGTAGGTCTGTATCATTTGAAAAGTCTCAATGTGACCATTTGAAATATACACACATATGGTAGCATTAATAAACGTTTTGAATACTAGAAAATACATTGATTACTTTAAGCACAAAATAATATTCGTTGGGTTGGTTAATAAGTTAATAACACATTTTTATTAAAACTAGGCTTTGCAAGGCACTAAAATGCTTAAAGTAAAATAAAATACTTAAAAAAATAAAAAAACACTACTGCCGTTATTTTGTTTTGTATGTTATATTCGAAAAATAACACTTTTATTATACTTTTTAGTTCATGTTTTTTAAATTTTTAAATTTTTCAAGTATTTAATTTTTTGCTGACTAATGGCGGGCGAGTTAAAAAAAATATGATGATAATACGAGTATGTCAAAACAATAATGTTTTAACCGAGTAGCATAGGCCCCTGAATGTTTTTATATATATTATTTAACATACATACATACATAAACTCACGAATTCATTCCCAAAGTGGGGTAGGCAGAGCTAAAAAGTTACCAACAAGTCTTAAAACTTATTGATAATTTAACCACACTTTGCACAATTAGGCTAAGATGTTTACCAGCGTATTAGTGACAGGTTGCAAGCCCATCGCCTAACAGTACTACCAGCCTTTTATACAGGGTGTCCCAGAAACCGACGCCAACCCGCCTAGGGCTGATAGAGCAGCTCATAAGCTATCGATTTAACCCCCATGTACCTATGTTCAGCAATTGTTATTAGTTTCCGAGATATTGATCACTTTAATCGGATTTTTTGCCATTTTTCATTATGTCCGTGGTACGAAAAAACCCTAAATTCATGTATTCATTCATTTTTTTTTAGTGTTTTCTTGCATGATTAGAATCACTGTGAAATAAGGAAGTTTTTAAAGCTACATGCCAATTTCTTTTTTATTACAAATGTTCGAGTAAACGCACAGAGTTACTTTCTCCATACTAAGAGAACCCCGCGTTTGTTTTTCACCAAGTATGGAAAAACATACTTTGTGTGTTTACTCAAAAAGTTGTAATAAAAAAGAAATTGGCATGTAGCTTTAAAAACTTCCTTATTTCACAGTGATTCTAATCATGCAAGAAAACACAAAAAAAAAATGAATTAATACATGAATTTAGGGTTTTTTCGTACCACGGACATAAGGAAAAATGGCAAAAAATCCGATTAAAGTGATCATATCTCGGAAACTAATAACAATTGCTGAACATACATGGGGGTTAAATCGATAGCTTATGAGCTGCTCTATCATCCCTAGGCGGGTTGGCGTCGGTTTCTGGGACACCCTGTATATATATTATTTAATGATGTACTTATTTGGCTATTGGTTGTCACTAATTATTTCTCAATCGCTCAAAGGTTATCTGGAAGAGATCCCTTAAAGGTGGAAACCCATTACACCGTGTCATGCTATGACCGTGCTATGAACGTGTCAGACAAAAAAATATTCTTTGTATTACAAAGTATGAGGCTATGCATACTAGCCCGTTCCGTCACCGATCATAGTGGGCACAGCCATCCGTACACGTTCATAGCACGGTCATGGCATGGTGTGGTGTAATGGGTTTCCACCTTAAAGGGATAAATTATCTTTTGTACATTATCCCTGTTGTGTTTTTGTGTATTTTATTGTTGTACAAACAAAAGAGATAACATTTGTTTGTACAATAAGGCTAGTTGAAATGGACCATATTGCATACATAATAAAGTTCATAACAAAATGAGTATTTTATTTTGCGTTTTCCAAACCATATCTTAAATACGGAACCCTCGGCGCGCGAGTCCGACTAACACTTCGTCGATGATACTGCAAAACCGCGTAACTAACAAATTTATGATAGAGCAAAATAAACCTTAATACCTTATTAAAAAGGTGCATTTGCTCCTTATTTAAAATGTTACTTACGCGGTTTTGCAGTTTCACCGACGACTTGACTTTTGTCTTAGTACCTACCTGCTTAAACAGTTCACGATAAAATAATCCCACCAAAAACATAAATGTAAAAAAGGAGAGCCAAGTTCAATACAAAAATTATTCTCTGCTGTGGGCTTCGCCGCAAAAAGAATGGAGATCTGAGATTGAGTGCCAAGTTCTATGCAAAATCCAAATATGTAGTCTAAGGGCTGACTTGGCTGGTTTTCCCATACGAATTATTATTAAGTACCTACTTTTACACAGTCATGGAAGAGCCTTATGTTCGATGGGTAGTTTCTACCAGCAAGCCAAATTTTCGGAATAATAAAATAAGTACCGAAAGGTAACAGGTTTAGAACATGCGAAGGCTATATAATTAGTATGGGAAAACCAGCCAAGTGAGCCCTTAGACTACATATTTGGATTTTGCATAGAACTTGGCACTCAATCTCAGATCTCCATTCTTTTTGCGGCGAAGCCCACAGCAGAGAATAATTTTTGTATTGAACTTGGCTCTCCTTTTTTACATTTATGTTTTTGGTGGGATATCATTACTTTTTGTAGGTAAGTACATATCCTCGTAACGCCGTGGGTCCTTTTAAAAGGACAAATTCAAAACTAAAAGTAGACTTTATAAATATAAAACAATTGCATTGCCAAGCCCACAGCAGAGAATAATTTTTGTATTGAACTTGGCTCTCCTTTTTTACATTTATGTTTTTGGTGGGTACCTACCTACGTAATAAAAAGATAAAACTATTTGCTACTATCAACAAGTTCTCAAACTCAGAGTTAAGTAGGTATATACACCTACTTACTTTTAACTATACTTAACTTACCTACTTACTAAAAAATACAATTATTATTTATTTAAACTATTGCCTATACTATACTAAACCTACGTACCCACTTATTATAGGAATTGTAATAATAATAAGTATATACACCTCCCTACTTATAACTATAAAATTATTATTTATTTAAACTATAGCCTATACTATAATACTATACGTACGTAGGTACCAACTTATTAAAGAAATTGTAATAATAATATAACTAACTATATATAGGCGCCGTAGTTTCATCAATAGCCTAGTTCACCAATCCATATCAGTTCATACATAGAGCCCATTATTAATGTTTCCATCCTTCTTAAATAGTCCTACACTAACCATCGGTTGTCCGTGGGAGCATACTTCCATAGTTTGAACTCAGGGACAATCGCCGGTTGGTGTCCCATCACTTTACTAAATTAAACTTGTCTAAAGGGCCTCTGCGTGTTGGCTTCGGCTCCATGTACGCCTTCCAAAGGTCCGGGACTCCCATAGTCCCGTGAATGGTAAAGATATTACTACAAATTATAAGTTTTCCTTAAGAAAACTTAGCAATTTCGCAGCATAAATTGCAACCTTATAGGTCAGATATCGAGAGACAACCGGACGGAACGGACAGCAAGCCGGCGCTCGCGCTTGTGAGCGCGGCTGCCGCTCGCTCGGCCACGTTCGCGTCAACGGTTCGATTCGATCGTCACAGCGCCCGCGCCGCTCCGGCGTCACTCGGCGCGCGCGCGTCGTGTATATACCGAAAATCTAAATGCCTATTATTTTATCATTATTTATGAGTAGGTAATGATTTTACACTATTGATGTGCGCTAAATATAAAAATAATAATTAATCCCAGTTAATAACGTAGGTACCCTAAGTAATATTAGGTATTTATGTTAAGCGTTCATAATAGAATCTAATTATTTAAAAATTGACAGTTTTTTATTTATTCCTTTGTATTCATCTAATTACCTATCTGCATACCAAATTTTAACTCTCTAGGTCATCTGGAACTGGGTTAGAGTTTTGGTCTATAGGTCAGTCAATGATAAAAATGAGGAATTTTGGACATTAATATCTAAATAACCGTTTGAGATAAGCTTATGAAATTTAGAACACATATGTATCTCGCAAGTCTCAATATATGAGCAAAATTTGATACGTTTATGTAAAATAGTTTTTGATTTATGAGGGGGTCAAAAGTGGCTCCAAATGGTTCGTGTAATATTACACACGGTGCGCCTCGCCAGTTCTGTTTCTTGAACTTGGCTTGACACGCTCCCGCGTGTCTAGAACCTCGACATCGGCTCCAATTTGTATGAACATTACGTAATTGGCCCTGAATATGGGAATGGATATTGCTGCGCCGGCGCTCCGCCGGCGCCGAGCTATAGTCGAGCAAGAGGATCTGTTATCAAATTATCAAAGTATGTCAAACAACTCGCTCCACTTATATGTAACTACAGTATAAAGTGGACTGTTAAAGGATTTTGCGATGATACTGACACATTTACTGTCAAGTGAATATGAATGTTTAAAAAAAAAGGCATTTTATACATAATTATAAAGATTACTTATTATAAGTAAAAAAATATGATGACGTAAAAATAAGCCATATATGTATATGGGTTTACCGAGTAGAGTAAGTTAGAATAGAGCTCCTTGATAAGTGTGAATTATATTTGGGTCAATAAAGAACATCTTGATTTTTAAATTATCTAGGTACCTATATAATAAAAATGAGTCGCTAAATGTGTTGCTAAGCGCAAAACTCGAGAACGGCTGAACCGGCTGATTTTTTTTGTTGTGTTCGTCATTGTCAGGACCAAGTTTGTTTGATAGAAAATATTTAATTGAAAAATCCACCGGCGGGAAAGTCAGAAATTTGCAACGGGGCGAAGCCGCTGGCCGGCCGCTAGTTTTAAATAAAACAAAATACACGCATATTCATTTTGAGTTTAGAATATTGTAAGTTAGTAAGTACTTTTTATGACTCTTAGTTAATATTATTTTAAGTTCATAACATTAGGGTTGATTTTGTATTTTTCTAGATTCCTTTGTACAAAAAACAGAACGATCAACAATTGTCTTTGAATTTAGAGTTGAGTGTTCATTATTGGTGCTTTCAGCTAAAAGTGTACAACATTGGTGCCGTCACCCTAACCATTATTTAATTTTTAAATGTTATTTATACAGATTCAAGCTATCGATTCAAAAGTCAAAGTCAAAGTTCTTTATTCCTTAATTTAGGCATAATATAATGCACCTATGAATGTCAAAAAACATTACCACAGCGATTAGAAAAATAATACCTTTGCCCCGAGAATAACCGGCGCAAGAAACTCGGCGACACTGCTGTGACTTTAGCGTCGATTCGTGATCGAGTATAGTTGACGAAACGTATAATGTGCACCGTCTTAACCCTTATATTTACACAGGTGTTAAGGTTTTATTACCAAATGAAATAGAAAAGATAAGGCGGTCCAATAGATAGCATTTATTGGTGGAAATTATCTTTCTTCGACGACTTATAATAAAAATCTAAATATCCTCAAAATTATTATATTTGTGTGAGGGTGATTAATTCATCAGTTTAAATTGAAGAAACGATACGACAGTGCGCTGCGGGACGAACCAGTCGCCTTGATTCCTGGGACGTTAATAGTCATCAACTCATCATATCAACTGCAAGACGTCAACTACTAAACTTAGACCACCCAAGGACCGCCGACGACAGACGTCCATATGTACCGAATTAATTGTAATAAGAATGAGAAATCGGAACAGATAATTTTCCAATAAGACTTAGCCCTACTAATCAATTATTCTATTAATATTAATATCGTATGGAGGCCCGGTTGTGGTCCTACCACTTTTCCAATGAAACTATTCTCATAAAGCCGGAAGCCCACTATGGCACATGCTCAAGCTATGTACGTGGGTTAAACTACGTATAAATTATAGGTAGATGCCCGCAACGGCAGACGAAAGCGCTACGCGCCAAATGACGTCACTGATACACACGTGGCCATCCGCCTGCTCGGATGTGTCACCCACGCACACGGTAGCGCACATGGCTCTTTTGAAACCTCTGCAGCGCATGGATTAGCTAGGTTTTTTTTAATAAGAGATACCAAACGGGAACGTGGGTTACCTGATGGGAAATTATCAGCACCGTCCATAAACACCAGCAACTCAAGAAGAGATATCGGTGCGTTGCAGACCAGGGCGTGGGTGTGGGCTAGGTGGCGTGGGTCCATCATAGGCATGGACATTACACACCTAACGTTGAACTGTGTCCCCTGGAAAAGTTGACTTTGGGAGCCGTACCTACGCAGCTAGCATGTATAGCGTGCTTGCATCGGTTGCTGTTGAAATGTTGACACGCAGCTAGACCAATGGATGCCGCGGCTCTCGTGTGTAGCGTGTGCGGACATGGCGTGCGCCGTGGTGGGCTTCCGGCTTTAATGTCAAAGTCAGTAACAAACATCCTTCGGGGCACCTAGATCCAACAATAAACCTCTTTTTCCCCGACTGCCGAAGAAGGAGAGTAATGTTTTTGACCTGAATGTACGTAGGTTCTTTGTTTGGTAACCTACCACGAAGTCGAATTTTTGTTCCCGACTGTTTCATTTGTACAAAAATTTATAAATTAGCAAAGCATTTTTTTTCTGAATCCATACAAAGATTTTTCTGAAGTTTACAAAATGTTTAGGAGTTGGTCAGGTTTCTTCTTATAACAATTCTGGTAAACCGACATTTGTAACTCAGACAAATGAGACAATTGGGAACAAATATGCGACCTAGTGGTTACCTCTTCGTTTCCTCGTAAAAGCTGAACGGATGGTCTAGGGCCCTCGGCAAACAAACAAGATGTTGTCAGATTCGTTTTTAGAAGCGTCGCGAGTATCACCGGGTACATTTATTCCAAAAAACAACATTATTATAAAATATACTCACGTATCTAGCTGTTGCCCTCCACTAGGTCCGCGTAAAAAACGTTTATCATTATTCCCTCGGGAACGGACCTATTTTACGGGATAAGAAGTATTCTATGTCCTTTCCCGGGACTCTACATATCTACGTACCTAATTTTATCGTAATCGGTCCAGCGGTTTAGCCTTAAAAGCGTAACAAACAGACACACAACCAAACTAAAATGCGGTCGGCTTTTTTCGGTTTTTTTCTTGTTAGCCTGGGTCATGGGGTGATGATAATGAATTCACCATCGGCACGGGTCTACATACATTGTCTGCAATAATTATTTTAATTATTTATTTAGTGGTGGTATAACGGGGTTTCGTTATTCCTAGCGTGAACCTCGCTAAGATGCTTAAAGTGTTTAAACGTAGCTGTTTTCAAGACTATCTACTCATACATACTATCCACCGGTATAGTTGTTTGTTAAATTATACACATACATACATAAACTCACGATCACCATTCCCAGAGTGGAGTAGGCAGAGCTACAGAATTACCAACAAGCCTAAAAACTTTTCGAACATTCTGTAGCCTCATTTTGCACAATCAGGCTATAGTAGTTTATGCAACTGACTGATGCATAATGAGAGGCTGTAATAATGCTGGTCTACGGTTTCTGAACATATTTTAGAGCACTAATGATGTGCGTAGATAAAGATGTACCTATACATATATACCAGTGTATATATCATTGACAGGTTGCAATCCCATTGCCTAACATTCCCTTAGTCTCCTTTTACGACATCCACAGGAATACATGAGTGGCTATCTTATCTTATCATATCTTATCTTACAGATGGGTCCTTACGGATACACTTCGACCCTTTAGGATCTTTTGTGCAATTACGCGCTTACACTCTCAGCTGTTCGAATGAGCAGGTTTCCTCACGATGTTTTTCCTCGACCGTAGTAAGAGCATCCGATAATGTACTTACTTAAGTTTTGAATACTCATTGGTACATGGTGACCGCGAGGGTTCGAACTCGGTACTTTACGATCACGAGTCGACCCCCTAAGCCACTAGGCCACCGACGCTTTAGACATGGAGTGGGACTATTCTAACCCGGCAACCACATAACACATATGTTATATTAAAATAATGTCATATTATGCCGTTTATCATTACAGGGTGTTGTTTTGAGTTTCATATCCAGAAGAAAAAACTGCTAGATCGGGGCAAATATTTATTTTGTCCCGAAGTGAGCTCTCTGTATCATAAGACAATAAATAATTCTAGTCACCAGCTTCTGCCCGCGACTTCGTCCGTGTAGAATTAGTAATTTTGCCAACCCGCGGGATCACTGATTTGTTTCGTAATTCAAGGTAGGTAATTCGTCCATCCGTTTTAGCAAAGAAGTAACAAACTCACGCACGCATAACCTTTCGCATTAATAATATATGCACTCAATCGCTCTGGCCGTAGTTGTGTCCGACTCGCACTTGCCCTGTTTACAGTATTTGTAGTTTTTTTAGGGTTTGTACTATAGACACATAATCATACCCAAAGACGCTTGTGTGTTTTACCGTTTTTACGATAGAACAAAACGAAAAATGGTTTTCAGTTTTTTTTATTTTACCTGACAATATCCCAAACAAAGCAAGAGGGACGATGTTCTTCGATAAATATGAGCGCGAGCGGGTTTTGCCGCTCCTATTTACACTCCCGGCGTCCGTGACACGCTGCGAAGAACTTTGTCGCTGTATACCCATACTTTCAAAACCTATACCCATATTTTTATGTATGTTAGTCTATAACTAACATACATAAAAATATAAAACTTACAAACTAACACCGAGGGGACAGAACTTGGTTCTGTTTTGCCAAACTTGGCGTGATGGTCGTTGTCGGTATATTATACTTTCATGTAAAAACTAAAGTCGCACAATTTCACACTGAAAGTAAAAAGTATTATAGTAGATGTAAGTGCCCAATTGATTTTTACTTCCCTAAAGTTGAATTAAAATTTTCCAAAATCGCTGAAAGCCGTATATTTTATCTGTAAAAAGTAGCCTATACTTATGCCAAATTCCACGTTTCTAACAGCAAAAATGACGAAACTCATACCAAATTCTACACCTTGATCCTTTACCCCTTAGGGTTTTTAGTAGGATACTCGTATTAGTAGGATTAGTGGAGAATAGCTTCTGAACGCATCTTCGTCCGCTTAGATTTCGATCATAGTTATTCCCTCGGGAACTTTTAAGTTTTTCGGAATGAAAAGTACCTAGCCTATGTGTTAATCCAGGGTATAAGCTATATTAATTCCCATCCAAATCCGTCCAGCTGTGGCAGCGTGAAGAACAAACATACACACACGCACACACACAAACTTTCGCAGTTATAATAGTTGTATGATAAAATAACGACAAAGATAGACAAATACACATTATAACTAAAACGATGATCTTTTATCTATTAAACATAATATTATGTAGGTGTAGAACTGTAGACGTAAAGTCACTATCGATTTAGTTCTATCGGGAAACATACGCCACTATTATGGAGCCACGAGCGCTGAAACCGCGGGAAAATAATTACGGTAATTGGCTGTGGGGCTGTAAGGCGCGCCATCCACTAAAAAGCGTTTTTATCAGACTCGTGACGAATAAGGGTGTGTATGTAGGTTTGTACGATTGTATGTATACATGTTTCTCTGTGACCTCTAGTAGAGTAAACGGGTTGATTGATTTCGAAATGTGAGGTCTGTTGGGTTGGTGGATTCAAGGACAGGCGATATTTTGAACTTCAATCTTTAAATTCTGATATTACAGATGAAGGGTCCACGGAAAGAACATGTCTAGTCACTTTTTTTTGAAAATGAGTTTTGAATCTCAAAATGTAGAGGACGAAATGAAATATTACCTACCACTCAGATTCAGATATAAATCTTCATATAACTTGTATCTTTTCACTCTTAAAAAAACCTCTACACGAAAATTACGTACAAAATGACATGGTTCCTAACTTTCAAATCGCGATAACACAAAATGTTACTAATATGACTAGACATGTTCTTCCGCGGACCCTTCAGATGCACTGGTTACTTAAATCGGAGGATTAAGTTTTTATTTATGAGACACATTAAGTAGCACACCGTGTTTTTTTATTTACGATAACTTCGGCATATTGTTAGGTTAGATTTTTAAATATTGTCTTTTTTTTCTGTTTAGAACAAAGTAGGTAATTAAATTTTAGATGTGGGCCTTTAGAGTTAACTAATAGTCAGTGTAAAATACGTCAATGTTGGCGTGACATACACACACAATTAAGATCCTTTTACACCAGTTCAACGTGATTAACTGATTAAATTTTAAAATTAAATATCTTTAAAACCGTAGGAGTTATCATTTGTCTCTCTTCGGGAAATTAACTTTATTTGACCTAAAGAACGTTCCCTTAAAGTTATCGTATCGTAAATAAAAAAAACACGGTGTTTAATTTTAATGAGGTTATTAAACTTTCGGAAATGATTGTTTTTATCCGCCATACATGAAATACACAAGTTCTTGTAATGCCTTGAAGTCGAATGTAGGAACTAGAATAAGGCCTAGGTAAATCGTAGTCCTTTACTAAAATAAATAAATAAACAAATATCTCGGGAAATGAAACGTTGGCATTAATATGAGAAAATTCAAACAGACATACTGAAATGATGCTAAGCCTCTATTGTACAGTATTAGCCCATATTGCCATCTGCATGTTGTCGCATTGTCAACGTTAGGATATAGCTTTTATTTACTTGACAGTAATGGCCGAGTAAAAAACAATACCAATACACGTCAAAAGCAATATTGTTTTAAATAAATAAATATCAGGGGACAATGTCACACAAATTGACCTAGTCCCAAATTAAGCTCTAGGCTTGTACTATGGGTACTAGACAACGATATAAATACTTATATAGAGAAATATATACTTAAATACATAGTAAACATCCATGACTCAGGAACAAATATTCGCGTTCATCACACAAATATCTGCCCTTACCGGGATTTGAACCCAGGACCGCTAGCTTCGTAGGCAGGGTCACTACCAACTAGGCCAGCGCGTCGTATGTTAGAGGCTTAGGGCCACTTGCACCAAAACACAGGGTTAAGACACTAAACGCGAGTTAGTAAACGTCAGATTCATACGAAAACTGACATTTTAACTCGAGTTATGTCTTAACCCAGTGACAATATTTTGGTGCAAGTTGCCCTAAGCCAGTTTTCAGTTGTTGCTAGTTTTTAGAGGTATTAAGTTTGCTAATTTTGACGGAAATAAGTAGTAGGTAGTTCTTAAATAAGGGGAGATTTTGCTAACTTTTAACCAGGATACCTTGAAAAAATAATGAATAATCAATAGAGGCGTAATAAATAAATAAATTAACCTTCTTATTACTCATTTAACAGTACGTTGTATTGTATATTGTATTCCTGTTTCTACGTATCGTGCCACCTAACATGATCTAAAGCACCCTTTAGCGACTCTTATTACGAACAATAAGAACGTGCAGCAGATATGAGACCTGTTAAGAGTACCTACTAGGTACGAAGGTACTCGATGGGACTAATCCACCTACTTATTAAAATGAAGTACTTATGGCCAACATCACCAATTATGCTGTATACTTTCATTCGATATTTAATTGTCTAAGTATGCTACGAGTAGGTTTTACGACGTTGGCCTAGTTGGTAGTGACCCTGCCTACGAAGCTAGCAGTCCTGGTTTCAAATCCCGGTAAGGGCAGATATTTGTGTGATGAGCGTGAATATTTGTTCCCGAGTCTTGGGTGTTTTCTATGTATTTAAGTATATATTTCTCTATATAAGTATGTTTATCGTTGTCTATGTCATAGTACAAGCCTAGAGCTTAGTTTGGGACTAGGTCAATTTGTGTGAGAGTGTTTCCTGATATTTATTTATATTATTTATATTTGAATTATAATGTACTAGGTACAAAACGCCCAAAACTAAACGTACAATTACTTTCCTTCTCCTCTTATTTCTATTCGTTGGGGATCGATATACTAAAATCCCTTTCTTAGTACTTACTCCCCAAGCTACCCAAGGAATGTTCGCTCCAAATTTTAAGTCCCTAGATCCAGCAGTTTAGGCTGAGCGTTATCTGTTAGATAGTCAGTCTATACGTAGGTACATACATACATACATACATACATTAAATCACGCCTGTTTCCCAGAGGGGTAGGCAGCGACCACTTCTTTCCATTTGCTACGATATAGGTATAGATCAAAAAACATATACTGTTTTTATTTTATTGCCATCGACAAACAAACAGGCAGACAGCCCACTTAATGGCTGATGGGAAGTGGTCACCGCCGCCTATGGACATTTGCAACGTCAGAGGTGCCACCAATGCGTTGCCGGTCTCGAAGAAATTTAATGCAACATACTTAACATACTATTTAGATTTTTTACTGCTCGGCATCGTATCTAATACACACAGGTCGCTAGAAGTTCTGCTGTGTGCATCCAGGGGTCATCTTCTAGAGCTCGTCGATAAACTCGCCCATAATAATAACGCCGTCAACGCAGCTAAATCGCTGGTCGTAAATTCTAAAAGTATCCGTGCCCTTGAATCAAAATAGCGTTAGATTCGCCAACAGCGACTTTGTTCCAAAATGGACTTTGGGTGTTACGCGTAGATGCAAAAGCCACGCTTATTCAAAATTACGCATTTTTATCATGAAGGAAAGTTCATAATTATATCCACTCTCAGAGTTTGGAAGCCTCGATGGCATTAATCGCGATTGTTTCATTCAAACTTTGCTCAGAGAATTAACTTATTTCACGTTTATATTCGTTCACAAGTTAACCGTAAGATGGCGTTAAACTCGCCATGTGAGCTATCTTAGCACGCCTCTAAAGGCTCCTACCGACTAACTCTCTTATTTATAAACTTACGTAAAGTATGCTTTAAATATGATCTGGCATTTTGAATTTGACAGAAAGAGACAAAGCATACTTTAAATAAAATAGGATCATTTTTATTGTACTTTTATCCTCGTTAAACCCATACCTATTTCAGTAACATTGTAATTGCAACCTGTTTGGTGTTATGTCCTCTAGCGAGGACCTGGGGACTCAGGAGGTGATGAATAAGGAGGTAACAGTACTACAGTAGGTATACTTGCGATCCCACAACCAAAATCCTAAGATATACCTAGTGTTTGTTTTAAAACGATGAACTGACACGCTAATATCGATCGACAGTTTGTTCTGTGGCGCCCTTAATGCTTGTTTCCAATAGGTGCATCGAGTCAAACCAAACTGTGGTTTAACGGTGCAGTTTTTGATATTTTGTAAAAGTTCGTTGGATTTACTTTAATATATATAAAAAAACAATCTACGAACTACTTACGCGTTAAAAATATTACTTACTTAATTATTATTTTCATTGTTATTCGCGGTAGCCTAGTTGGTAGTGACCCCGCCTACGAAGCAAGCGGTCCTGGCTTCGATTTTCAGTATGGGCAAATATTTGTATGATGAGCGCGAGTATTTTTACTGTCTTGCTTGCGGGCCTAGTATGGCTGCATCTATATCTCGTGTCAAATGAGGATAAAGCATCGGTCTCGTTCTTCTTTACGTGTCAGAAGGTGACAGATGCTATATCCATACTTTGTCACGCGATAAACGCAGCCATATTTCTCTCTCTTGGACCCTTTCTATGTATTTCTCTATAAGTATGTTTACATTAATTTGGGAGTAGGTTAATTTGTGTGAGATTGTCTTCCGATATTTATTTATTAAATACTAGTTCTGCCCGCGACTTCGTCCGCGTAGATCTCGATTATCGTTATTCTTTGGGAACTTTCATTTTTTTCGGGATAAAAACTATCCTATGTCCTATCCAGGATCGAACCCTAACCTAGGATGTGTGCCGGGCTTCATCCCGATTCGTTCTGTGGTTGTAGCGTGATTGAGTATTTAGTAACAATTTAAACACCCAAACTTTCTCATTAATAATATTTCTTATTAAGATAAGATAAGATAAGATCAACTTGCTAGCTAGTAGTACTAAATACGAACACGAGGCGCTTATTAGGTATGCCAATTTTTGTAGACGACGTTACTTTAACGTTACTCACTCGATAGAAGAAAAAGTTTCGGTTCCGAATACCGCGATAAGCGATTTCTAGGCGGAAGTCGTCTCGGGCAAACGCTAGTAATAATATAACCTTGAAGATAGGGCTTCCAAATACCGGACTTTTCATAATACCGGTATTGATGCCGGTATTCGTTATTCAATACCGGGATCCCGGGATCCCGGACCGGTATTAAGAAAAAGTAATAAAAATTGAGTTTTTATTAAAAATAAAACTTGCAGATTAATTTCGATATATCCTTTTATTAAAAAAAAGGTTTTGACTCTTTGTGCCAGAATCGAAAAACGCCAGATTCGCAGAACGCCAGATTTTCAGATTCGCAGTATACCAGATTCGCAGAATGCCAGATTCGCACGATGTCAGATTTCAGATTCGCAGAATGCCAGATTCGCATAGTACCAGATTCGCAGAACGCCAGATTCGCAGAATGCCAGATTCGCAGATTGCCAGATTTTGCACAGTGCCAGATTTATTTTTCACATAATAGTAATAGAGAGAGTAAGATTAATTAGAGTTCCATACCTCAAAAGGTACAGAACCGTTATCGGATAATTTTGCCATATCAGTTGACGATCACTTTACCGGCGCTAGGGCGGGAATGATCCATATAAATCTAATTATAAAGCAACATTACTAACATTACTAAGCAACATTACTGCCTATTATTTTATCAGGAACAAGTCGTTTTAGAGCGTTGAATCATTTCATTATTGAGAAAAAGTATTTTTTATTACTACTGTACTTGAACCAATGATTGCGTAAGAGCTGGCAACGGAAATTGATTATTTCACTCTTACACCGTGCGAATCTGGCAATCTGCGAATCTGGCATTCTGCGAATCTGGCGTTCTGCGAATCTGGTACTATGCGAATCTGGCATTCTGCGAATCTGAAATCTGGCATCGTGCGAATCTGGCATTTTGCGAATCTGGTATACTGCGAATCTGAAAATCTGACATTATGCGAATCTGGCGTTCTGCGAATCTGGCGTTCCGCGAATCTGGCGTTTTTCGATTCTGGCACAAAGCGTCAAAACCTGGTTGATTTATAATAACAAACTTGATAAAATATGTTTTTTTTTTTATTTTCAGGTTACAAATATAATGTATATAATCGTAAAACTAAATCATCCTTGTAATTGAATCACAATTGAAACAAGTAAAAATTAAAGTATTTCCTATTAATATTGTCATGGTTGGTGATTTTTCTGTAGATATTTTTTTTTTAGTGCACTCCAAATACCAGAAGAGACGCCGTCGGATAGGTTAACACTTACTGGCACGTGACGTGATGTGACTGGCACGTGACCAAACACGACAAACTCCGGCAGGCAACTGACTTACTCCCTTTAGCAAGGGCTATGCAAAGCATAGAGTAAGATAAAAGATAAACGCGAGGCATATGTATAAGCAGGACAGCAGTCAGAGCGGAAGTACCGTTAGAACCTTATTGTCAACAGTTTTTTTTCGGTATTGCTAAAACAATGACCAGAGAACGGCTGAGTATCGAAATCTCTTACGTTACATGTAACTTACAAAAGTTTCGAAGCAATTGAAACACACTTGTTAATAAACCATATAAATAAACGAATGGTTTATTTCTCCATTTTTATTTTAAATACCGCGGGCGGGATCCCGGTATTGCTTAATGAATACCGGTATTGAAAAAGACATGAAATATCGCGGGATCCCGGGATCCCGGTATCCCGGGATCCCGGGATTGGAAGCCCTACTTGAAGACTATTTTACTGTATGTGTATATTATTAAAAGCAATAGAAGGTATATTGCTATCAAAGTTTTAACAACTGACTATGTATATTTGTCTTAAAAAATCAAATTTTATCAAGTCTGGCAACACTGTCTCTTTATCTGTCACATTAGCCCACCAAATTATGGATACTGTTATAGATATAGCCAACATCATCTTCTACTTAGAAGACCCTTTACAGAGCGCGGCACTCAGCTCGACAATGCGGGCGAACCACCACCCGTCTCTTTCTAACAACAGCTGTGTGAACAAGATAGGAATGCGACAGTGAGACATGCGGCATTTCGCCCTATGAGGGAACCGGTCGAAGGACCAGTTTAGCGAGGCGTAATTAAATGTGTATCGTATCGGATTTTGTTAAGGTTGAATTTAGATTGTGAATGCTGTTCCGTCCTTGAAACGGACGATTGTCTATGTTAAGATCGTTAAGTTAGTTAATTCCTTGGCAATATCCTTTTATTTTCGAATATTTCGATTTCGATTTGTGTACAGTCACATATGAAAAATACATAGGTTAAAAATTGTTGCGTATTATAAAGGCGTACGTTATACTGGCACTACTTGCACAACGCGCCGGACCGAGCTTGTGCCGAACGACGTAACTGCTTGCGCAAGCGCTGCTAGACCAGTACGGCTGCCAAAAGTTGTATTAACTCGCTAGTAGCTCAGTGCGTCTCTTTCGTAATAGACTAGTTAGAAAGGGATGTCCGAGCTACAAACTAGTTGAGGACAACTTGTGTTAGCCAGAATGAACAAAATGGACCTGTGCCGTTGACGAGAGCTTCATGTTTACTATAAACCCATAGGTAGGTATGCAATGCAACCGTGTTATTCAAATAGTATGATTCAGATTATTTGGTATAAATAAATTGTACAATACGATGATAGGTCAAAAAAGTTTTTTTTATAATATATTATAACATTTATAACCAATACGACAACGAGTCCAAAGCAATATATTTTTTTCGCGTAGAATAGATTCCGTGTTAAGTAATGAATATTACGTACCTAAATGAATCGCATTCGCTATCGCTTTCTTGTGACACGTCTGTCATATTTCAATTAATAACAAATGATAATATTCATTGATAAGCTAAGGAAGTGGCAGAAATAGTTAAAGAGAAATCGAGGATTGATTAAACACCTTTACTTTCTTAGTTAGTTTTATTTTTAGTTGATGGAAATTGGAAATCAATACCTATATTTTATATCGGTAGTTAATGTATTAGTTTCTAAGATATCGGTGGATAGATAAACAGCACACGTGACATGGATGTATTGTCCAAATCACAGAAGGGGGCAATAGGTACAGCTCGTCTAATCTCAAACCCTCAAACTCGGTTCTATTCTGCGCAGTAAAACCCACAGACTACTTAGTGATACTACGCATGGTGAAACCAAATACCTACGAGTAGCTTTTGACATGTAATTTTCAACGTTGTTTGACTCTTGTTTACTAAACAGTAATGGCGGCATCTGGATTGAGGCAATGAAAACGCCTGTCTTCATACTATCACTACCTATTATGAAACAAAGTTTACAAAGTCCTTCGCCGCCGCATCTGTCTGTCTGTACGTTCACGATGATCTCAACAACTACTGAACTGATTTTTATGTGGTTTACACCATCACGCTTCTTTTAGATAATTTTTCACGGAATGTATACGTGTAATAAATTATGGTTTATGTACGGGTGTCGACTCACATAAACCGAAGCGAAGCGAGGGCGCGTCGCTATATAGTTACTGATGAAGTGATTTCGGCCTTAGACAAGATGCATCCCGTGATAAAGGGCCTCACTGAAAATCAGCATCGTGGCTAACCTCGGCATAGTACTGAATGGGTCCCTTATTAACGCGACGTACGGCACAGATGAAAATATGTTATCTCTCTATTAATTCTTTGTTTATTGTAAACTGTGTCGTTTTTGTGTGAATAAGCTTATTTTCTTTCTTTATTTCTTTCTTTCATTCTGCGTACGTTAACGTTATTGAAATTGTATAGCATTGACGTAAGCTGCCGGACGGTGACGTCGACGGCTGACGCCAATTCCATGCCTTTCGACTGTTTTCGAAAAATCTTTTTTAAGTTTGCGTTATGGTCTAGGACCTGTGGTTTAACAAAACGATGAGCATTTAGTACCTTGCCAATGAATTATATTAACTGACAAGCGTGACTACGATAATTAGGTACAGTGACAAGATTCTTAGAATGCTCAACCTTTATATTTGCCGTCTACAGTTACGGCTGTATTCTGTATATAATATATCTATTTGTGACAGATAAATACATAAAAAAACCTACAGATTATACTTACTTTTTGCAACGGCAACTCGCTCGTGAACTTTTATAAAACGAAATCAGAGGGTTTTGTGTACCTTTTAAAGGAAGAAATAAATAAACATTTATTTAACAAGTTGTTTCTACCCGCGACTTCAGCGGCGTAGATTTTGATGATGTGTTAATCCAGGGTAAGCTATCTCCATTTCAAATTTCATCTAAATCCGTCCAGCCGTTGCAGCGTGAAAGAGCAACAAACTAACACACACACACACACACATACACACACAATCGAAGAAAAAACAGTATAACTTGATAAAAGGGCCTTCAGCATTATGATTTGTGCCACGCAGGCCTCGATGCTCTTGATGCTTATTTTCAGAGGGACTCTTAACTTCTTCCCAAAAATGCCCTATATTTTATTCGTTTTTTGTTCCCTATTTTATATTAATCTACACATTGAAAAAAAAAACTTACGCCTAATAATAATAACACACAAGCGGAGATTTTTAGGCACAATGTAAAAAAAATACTTTTACCCTCGTTCAATGAGAGCCGTACTGAAAATCTATCAATAGAAATACGTAGAAGAAGGGCTCACAGTCTGCACGTGCCTAAGCTGGCTGTACAATAAGTTCAATGACCTGTGAATTAACCCAGCAAAAATAATATTGAAGAACAACAATCAGCTGTTAAACTTACCACTGCCTTGAACTAGGTATTTGTTTTGTTACCAGATATATATCTACCGACATTCAAGGAACCCCGTGTGGTTGCCGGGTTAGAATAGTGCCACTCCATGTCTTCCTGTGGATGTCGTAAGAGGCGACTAAGGGAATAAAGGCTTATAGTACTGTTAGGCGATGGGCTTGCAACCTGTCACTAATACACTGATAAACATCTTAGCCTAATTGTGCAAAATGTGGTTACAGAATTATCAAATAATTCTGTAGCTCTGCCTACTACGCTCCTGAAATGAAGGCGTGAGTTTATGAATGTATGTATTCAAGGAACATTATTCCACTTTCAGGAAAAAAAAATACTGACCTTCACCGGCTTCACTCGCTTATCGCACAGTTCTCTATCGTCACAGATTAGAATAGCTGGTCCTTGGAGTGGTGTAGCTAATTAATTAAGAGGGACGCATGCAGGGATTAACAAGAAGTCAAGAAACCATTTTGACGTAGACCCCACTAACAAAGCTTCGCTGCAGCTCGTAATACCTACCTAATAATACCTAAATTAGACGACGCGGTAGCCTAGTCGGTAGTGACCCTGCCTACGAAGCTAGCGGTCCCGGGTTCGATCCCCGGTATGGACAAATATGAGCGCGAGTATTTGTTTCAGAGTCTTGGGTGTTTTCTATGTATTTAAGTATGTATTTATCTATGTACGTAAGTTTATCATTGTTTAGTACCCATAGTACCTACAAGCCTAGAGCTTAGTTTGGGGCTAGGTCAATTTGTGAGATTGTCTCCTGATATTTATTATTTATAATAACTGCATCAGCGAATTCGCTAAAGCGCAGGCGCCAAACGCACATTGACATCGCGCTCGCTCGGCGACTTTGAAAGGTACGAAATTCTTCTTCTTCGTCGACAGCGTCCGCCATTTAGCAAGCTCTGCTGCTGGGTATTTTCTTCTTGTTTCCCGCGCGCTCATAGGCACGAGTAAGCAAAGTTGCCAGAGTTGTTTTTGACGCCGTCATCATCACATCTCAGCCGAACACGTCTATTGCTTGTCTTCCTTAAACATCTGCATGATAATCGGTCCAATGCTACTTGCGTCGCAGATCGTCGGTCTACCTCACTTACTGTTTTTTTTAAATTATAATAAAGATAAACAATGACGCAAGGGATCAAACTCGCTGGCTATTAATTCGTTGACGATTTGGAAGGCGATTTAATTTATGTTTTCTCTATCATAGGCAGGGGGTTTTATAGGGCGTTTTATAGGGGGGGGGTTTTCGGCGACACAGACACATACCTAAACACACGTAAACATTACAATATACAAATTTTTGGCGTGACTCCGTTCGCGTAGAAGTCGTATATCGCTATTCCCGCTTTCCGGGATAAATGCAGCCTCTGTAACAAATTTTACGTCGATCTGGAAACAAACACACGCGTTTAAAATCATAATAAGGATGAGAATAAGGATAAGGATAGTGTTTTTCTTCCACGAACGCGCGCGGCGCCCCGCCTTTCAAAATGGCAACGGGAACTTTTTTACAAGGTGTTCTGAAAACAATTATGCTTAAAGCGGTTTCAAAAGTAAACTTTTTTTTGTCATCATTATTAACTAACTGAGTTTTTTATATTATCTATCAGTGTTTGCTACGCCCGCTGTGGACTAGTGGTCGGAATGACATCATTTAGTTTGTAACCGCGTTACAGCACTAGTTACGAATAAAAGACCATGTGGCGTTTAAGCTCTTTAGCCATTAACAGAAATTTGTTTATTTATTTTCTCAGTTAATAAACAACGGTGGAACTTATGGGATGAGCGCGAATATTTGTTCCTATGTCATGCTCATGGATATTTTCTATGTATTTAAGTAAATATTTCTCTATATAAGTAAGTATTTATGTCGTTGTCTAGTACCCTTATTTCAAGCCTCGAGTTGTGTTTGGGATAAGGTCAGTTGGTGAGACATGGTCCCCTGATATTTATTTATTTATTTATTATTTAAATATAGTAGGTACCTACTTATGCTTTTGAGAAAAACCTCAATAAGCACGATTTTATATTTTGTTAAATCCTGTTGTCAATTGACGCAGCATGTTGGGGTAATGTGCAGTGAAAGACTTAAATTCAAGACCCACCTTAGGTCCAAAGTCAATCTGACATCTTACAGCAACAAGGTTGAGTTTCCTGTGAGTTACCAATGACTTGGCATATCTAATGACATTGATGACTCCAATCATATATTTTTTTTGCAATGGGTCACAAATTAACGTTCTCGTGACCGTATCTACCTAGCTACGTAAAAAAAATTAGCGGGGCGCGACTTCGTGAATCGAAACCTCTACATCTGCTGAATAAAAACCCTGAAGATCAAAATAAAATAGGCATCATATTAATACGTAATCCTTCTGATATTATTACGTAACTCTTATACATAACTAGCGACCCGCCCGCGGCTTCGCCCGCGTGGAATGTATTATACATATAAACCTTCCTTAAGAATCACTCTATCTATTAAAAAAAACCGCATCAAAATCCGTTGCGTAGTTTTAAAGATTTAAGCATACATAGGGACAGACAGCGCAAGCGACTTTGTTTTATACTATGTAGTGATGTGTGATATTATTATTATTACCGTACTCTTTAAACCTAATCTATATTTAATAAGGCAATTTTTAGACGAAGTGAATCCGGAACAAAGCCGAGGTCCATTCCTCAGTGATTCGGTACAATACAAGCGGGTTTTCCACCGGCGGCCGGACCTTTAGCGCCACAATCGCGGTTAAAAATAGAACTAAACCCAGCGCGAGGACGTTTTCCTCGTGCACGCGGCTCTCGGCGAGAATATTTAACTGCGCCGGCCAAAGTCCTCACTGTGCAGGAGTGGACTAATGCCCGTTCCGCGTCTTTATTGGAATCCATAATTGTCATTTACCCTAATTATATTATTTTATCTAGTCTAGTACTCTTAGGCGATGGGCTTGCAAGTCTTGCAACCTGTCACTAATACACTTGTAAACATCTTAGCCTGATTGTGCAAATCGTGGTTATAGAATTATCAACAACTTATTAAAGAGTGCTTGGTAATTCTGTAGCTCTGCCTACCCTACTCTGGGAATGAAGGCGTGAGTTTATGTATGTATGTATGTATATTATTTTATATTATTGAAACAATAAATACACAGCATAAATTACAATGAATTTGTAATTTTAGTAATAGGTTATTGTTGTACCTAAATATTTTTTTTTAGGCTTTTTGTTTTATTTTCATATTTTTTTTTGTGTGGCCGTGTGGTCACCAAATGGTCCCTGCGGAAGACCAGCGCTGGTTTTACTACCGGCAGGCAACATGCTAAGCTGGGACCATTTCATGACATCTGGCATTAGGTAAGCCGTATGTTTTTTGTGTCTTTTTGTTTAATAGGTACTAGTTTTGTCCCTTTGTTATAGGTCTGAATAAACGTTTTTCCTTTTTTTTCTTACTATACATATCTATGTGACTATGTGTACACTTTATTATGCAAAAAAATACATTACTACACAAAAAAAATAATACAGAAATAAAAGTAGTACCTACAAACAAACCCGAACTTATCCCTTTAAGGGATCTCTTTCAGTTAACCATTGGGCAAGTGAAAAAACTACAGTACTAAATGGTCATTTAGACGAGAGGAAATGTTAAAACCAATAATTTTAATGTTTGTCTTTCTTATTAGTTATTATAAACCTTTAGATCTTTTATAACAAATGAAATATTATCTAGAAAGAATGAAAATGAGTCATGCATGAAAATGCTAAAAGGCTGAATTAATTAGGTTTCTTTGAACTTCTTTTCCACTGTTTTTATTTTGTGGGAAAGTGGGGTTGATTGTGGTTTAAGCGTGATTCAATCGATCGACTTGCCATTACGTAATCTGTAGACATTTGAAAAATACTTCAGCAGTCCTGTTTTAGTAACTCCTATGGACAATCTTTCCAATGCTGAAAGTTCCATCCCTAATTATGAAGGTAATGATAATTGTAAATCAACGTGAGACGCGTTAAAATGGTTACTTACTTACTAGTACTTTGTTTCAATGATATTTCTGCTGCTGACCTGTTTCTTATTTGCCGTAGCTACCTTATAAATTTCATGTATAACTAGTATCCCCAAAGTCAATCACAGTAATGCCAGTAAAATAAGTAATAGCTCGAGCAACTACGCCGGGTCCTTTTTTTACGGCAAAATCCGGGCGCCTCTCGCGTCAAAACAACTACCGTTCCTTCAGACCGGAAGTCTGAGCCCTGGTAGGCCCCGGTTCCGGCCGACGCCTATTAATGACGCGTACAAAATCCTCGCCCAGCAGTGGGACGGTCTGGCGGTAAGGAAATATAATATTATGATTTTATTAACCTCTTACACACGACCAAGAATATAGGGTGGTAGTGGTGTTGGTAAAAAAAACGTCTTGATGAAGTTGGTATGTCTACATACTACATAGTCCAGCGGGCCTGTTATGAGGTGTGTCGATGTGGATAATCGTGGATAAAACATCTGTCACTTTCTGACAAATATGTAAGTACGAGAGCTATATATTTACCCTCTATTCCCACTAGTTCAGTTGTCCAGTTCAGTAGACTGAGCTAGTGGGATTCTTTTTCTCGTTTGTTCAGTTGTGAAGTCTTAGTTGCGTGATGCGTCTGATTCGGATAAAAAAAGGGTCTGAGAACTTGGAATGATGATTAGTGATGATACTTCGATATCACAGAATAATTCCTCATAAAAATAGTTCCTACTGAGTAGTCCCTAGTACTTACCTACTATACGGACACTTCGGATAGCGGCTACGGCTAGAAAACTTTTCAGACCCAATTTTCTTACTGCGGTGCTAAAACGCCCTTAACAGTTCTTAGTTAACTCGAAAACTTGCTACAATATTCAACCGTTCCTATTCATGCAGAGGGTGTTACTAGCTCCATTTGCGTGGATAATATAGGCGTATTGATTTGATCCGGCTCCACCTGGAAATGCGGCCTGTCCAGCGCACACGATCACTCACTAACGCAACCTCTTATCTCTACTGACAGCCATTTCAAAAGTCAACCCATCAACTGTGCGTTTAAAGTTGTATTCGGAGTGGAATAGTAAATTGATGATATGGTTTTTTGAAAGTTATTTGATACTAGTTTAATTATATTGAAGCGGGATTAAGTTCATTACAGCGGCATAAAGTATTGAAATGACGGAAGTGAAAAACCTTTATGCGTTTTCGTTGGTTATTTCGTTGGTTGCCAACGAAAATGGATTAAATTAGACACTGGGGTGATGAAACCAGTAATGGACAATGCACCAATTATGGACACTGATTCTTATTTTACAGAAGATACTGGTTAATCATTTGTTTTGCAACAATGAATTTAGGACCGAATGAAATTTGAATAAAACATTTGAGTGAAGTGTCCATTACTGGTCCCTGTGCTGTCAGCTAAAAGTGTCCATCATTGGTGCCGTCATGCCCTTATTGTATACTATACCTTTTTACTTTTCAGGGTTTCATTTCACCTGATGGTATCCTCCTACGGCCCACCATACAACGAAATCCGTCAAAGGAATATGAATCTATTATGAATGAATTAAAGTCAATTTTCTAATTTGCCAATTTGTCATAAAAACAAAAGAAATTCTACTTTACTTCCTTTTTAATAGATCTTTATTTCAATGGCTGTATTATGTACTATTTTTAGTACAAGGTATCTCAGGAGGGTATACGGATTTCAACGCAAGGAGATGACGTCACCTGATCACATTTGATTTTATTTGCGGGTGGAGGACCTTGTGCAGGGTCCGTCCGGGTTGGTACCACCATCTTATCCATTAACCTAACGCCAAGCAGCAGTGTTCGCATTGTTGTGTTCCGGCTTAAGGATAAGACAGCCGGTGAAATGACTAGCATAGAGGCTTTCCATCTTAGTCCTCAGGGTTGGTAGTGCATTCGCAGTCTTAGGATTGCGGTCTTGTGAATGTCTATGGGTCACAGTTTCCACTTACCATCAGGTGGCCTGTGTGCTCGTTTGCCTTACTATGTCATAAAAATAAAAAATAAATGACCTTTTTAGGTAGATACTTAAGTATTTTATTGTTAGGAGTCAGTAATGAGAGAGACGTGGTGTCATATGTTGAACTCCCTTTGTGACGGTATACCACAATACCTTTAGAGTCTAAAGTAAAGCTTAGACGCTTCCGATACCAGGAGCAACACCTGCGCATTGCCGACCGGGTGGGAAATAGGACAGGGAGGTAGATAGGGAATTATAGGGCGGGAAGGGGAGGGACCTCGGTGGTGTAATGATACCACTACTTAACGTTGGTGTTATGTGCAGGGACGGTATTACCCTGCCCTAAGGCCTAACAGCAGCATCAGCAGCGGTACCACTACTATAACGTCTCGCAGTCCGTCATATACCTATACTTACGCGTACAGTTCCTTTCGTTTCCATTCCTAATTCCTTTGTTTGTGCACCCCTAGGGTACCCAAGGAGTACTCCCTCCAAATTTCAAGTCCTTAGGTCCAGCGGTTTAGGCTGTCACTCAGTCTACAGTCAAGGAAATGGATTCCTAGACCATTTAGAACTATTTCAAAGTGACACTGTAAATAAAATCATAAGTCTCTTACGTTTTGATTGGTTACGTCACTATGACATAGTCCAAAATGGTTTGGGAATCAATTTCCTTTAATGTACCGACTGTTTTATATATTTAGATATGCTATGTTGATATAGGCAACCTTCGTAAAAAAAATAAAAAAAATACGCACCCAAATTCAATTGTTGGATTTTGAAAACATATTTTTTACGAAAAGTTATGCGAGATTTTGCCTTTGACCGGGTTTTAGAACCATGACATCAAGAGGAACAACGTCGTCAAATATTGAATGTGTAGGAAAAAAATCATTGCAATGCAAAATTGAACAAATATAAAAATAGTATTTGAACCCGTGTGGTTGCCGGGTTAGAATAGTACCACTCCATGTCTTCCCGTGGATGTCGTAAGAGGCGACTAAGGGAATAAAGGCTTGCAGTACTGTTAGGCGATGGGCTTGCCACCTGTCACTAATACACTGGGAAACATCTTGGCCTGCTTGTGCAAAGTGTGGTTACAGAGTTGTCAAGAAGTTTTAGGACTTGTTGATAATTCTTTAGCTCTGCGTACCCCACTCTGGGAATGATGGCGTGAGTGTATGTATGTATGTATGTAGTATTTGAAAATATTTTTGAATAAAACAGGAGCTGTTTTTTCCAGGTCTTTCTATGCCAATTATTTAGGTGGGGTCAAGAGGTCGATGACGTTCTGGCTATATCTGTTATGCATCAATTTATACATGTGTATACAGATTCAGAGTATTACGTGAGACGGTTCAATGCATGATCCTATATCTCCACATCTCTCGCGTACACAGCACATATCTAATTTCCTAATTGATCGACGAAACAAGAGGTCAGAGGTTGCCACTAATGAGGTCAAATGTTATTATTATTGTAATGTTAATTAGAATTTTGAATTATTTTTAGTCTTTAGTCCAAGCCTGAGATGTTTTGTTTGTATTGATTAGCAACTTAGAACAAAAAAAAGGTGAATGAAGAATGAAATAAGTGATCAAAAATTAAAAGTCGTTGTCGTCATTGCGAAAAACCAGAGTTTATCGTTGAACGAACTTACGGCTGGTAAATAGACTTGCTTGGAGCAAAACATAAACAAAAACTAAGCGAGCGCAGTACGCATGCGCCGAAGTTCTTTGTGCATTACTGGATTAGATTTTATTTTGTATTCAAGAGGACTTGGAGCGCGCAGCCGTTCGGACGAAAGTACGGACGTAAATTATTTTATGTTCTAGCTATAATTTCAGTTCTCCGGTCCGTCCGGAACTAAACCACGTTTACCAAATTATATACTTAACGTAAAATCGGCGTAAACACGGTATTGAGTTTCTTCTGTTTAGCATAAAGGTTCGCCCATAATGAAATCATATTATGTTTGCAGCCGTTTTTAAGACGTTTTATGTGATTACAGATAAGCCCTTTCGGGCACGCTACGATTCTTTACGATCTTTCGTGCAACTATCATCTTTTGCACACTCAGCTGTTCGAATGTGCAGGTTTCCTCACGATGTTTTTCCTTCACCGTAAGTGCATCGGGTAATGTAGGTACTTAAGTTAGAAAAGCTCATTGGATCATGACGATAACGGGGGTTCAAGCTCGATACCTTACAATAATGGCTTTACTTACACCTCAAGCCACTAGGCCCGTAATAAGTAGGTACAGGGGCTATTACGGATACTCGCCAAAAATATTTTTCGTTTGACTTTCGCTGTCACCCGTCGGCTTGAAACATTCGTAAGGTGTATCTTTCAGGTTAGGCGCAACATGAGTCGACATCTCAAGGCACTAGGCTTACGGCCGAACCCTATATTCAAACCGAGGATAGATAAGGCTTACCTCGGGTTAAAATTTGACATTTGCCCATACAAAATGTGTCAAATTTTAATCCGAAGTAAGCCTATCTGTCCGCGGATTGAATATAGGGTTTGGCCGTTAGGCTACCGAGTTTAGATTACACTGAATTAGTTAATAAGCAATGCATTGTTTGTTTCTGTGTTATATCCGATAATGTAAATACATAACTACACTAGCGCAGTAGGTAGCAGTTAAGATGTTTGGGTGTAGATGTTTTCATAGAAAACCACGCGTCCAAGAGTTTTGCCTGACAATCATAACTTAACGCCTGAGCTCGTAGGCTCATGCCCTACATGTAAACGTACCACCCTGGTCTGATAGATCCGAGTGGACCCGGGATGGTTATGTGGGACTTGCCGGCCAAAAGGTATCCAGCGATAAACACGTTGTCCTTTCCTGTCATTCTGACATTTGAATTCCATAGATAAGGACAAAGCATTAGCTACTCCACGGTTTATCCAAGTTTATAAGGGATGTGTGTCTTATACCACAGATTAAGTAAGAGTTACTACGTAACAGATATTTATCTGAGCGAGGTACGTCCGATAATCACCGCCTGACGGAACATAGTTGCCGATGCTAATACATCAAGGATGCCCGCGCGCGGCGATGTCAACTCGCTCGACCGGTTTTTGAGTGTCGAGACATGGTCGAGACACGTCAAGCGAGATGCAAGTAGGCGAGTAGTACTCTTACTTAATCTGTGGTAGTAGGTACATTCTATTCTAGTCATTACGTCAAGTTCGGTTAGATGTGTGTGGTGTGTTGTTGTTTCTTTGAATTATTTTGGTGAATGTAATGTAATTAAAACTATTCATTAGATTTCGATTTTTTACCGTATTGAAATTTAACAACCGATTATTCCGGTCCAACAAAAACTTGCGACAGCATTTCTTAAAGTTGAATCATATGTAAAACCTGTGTAAAACAATAAAAAATAACAAATAAATATTATATTTTGATTATTCAAGTAACTGTTTTTCTCATAATGTGTATCTGTTAATTTATATTAATATTTTCGATGTGTTGACAACCCTACCGTTCGAGCGAGCAAACGTAGGTATAACTATACGTTCGCAGTAAACTACGAAAAATGAACTTTCAATAGGAGTTAATATGGTTTATTTAGGCGCGTTCGGCCAGCATTATACATATATTTTATATGTATTCAATACTTTTACGTGTTGACCGGTCCTACTTTGTCGCTTTGTATAGAAGTGAAATATGCCTGCTTATACAGGGAGGCGACGCAGGATCGCTTGCGCATTCTACAGTCACACCTCGACGCTTACGACTCCGGGAGGGTCCCCTGGTTAGCTCATAAGCACCCTCAGTCCTCCGGAGCGTCACAGCGGACGAGGGGGAGAACTCCCTTCCCCGCGCGGCACATTTCTACGGGGGGAATGCGGGGATAGGAGATGCGCAAAACGATACCCGGCCTCCCCAACCACTGTTGAAGGTACTGATGTCAACTACTTTAACTGTTGAATCAAAGCATAAAACCTTATTATAATGACAGCGGTAAGAAACCAGAAAAAATATACGTCAAAAACAAATCATTGGCGGTTTGTGACTAGGGAATGCAAATAACCGGTTATAACTGGTATAAACCGGTTATTTTCATTCAAAAACGGTTAATAACCGGTTAAATTGCATTCCCTATTTGTGACAAAGTTCTATAGTAGCCCAACAAAGTTGCTGACTGTACCTACGACCTTGGTGGAGCTGAGCATTTTCTAGAATAACACAACCGATGCCGTGCTGGTGGATCGTCACGACAGAACGGCACGGCATGCGGCTAAAGGACAAAAAGGAAGGCTTGAATAGGGTAAATCAAGAAATTAAATCAGATCACGATGGACACTTACTCAGACAACTCTTAATGAGTCTGACGTTCATATTTTGAATATGCAACATAGATACAATACAGTGAGAAGAGGTCTTGAAAAGTCTATCGGGTTCGGGTAAATGCAAACCCGAAAGCCTTTTAAAGAGTTATTGCATTTTTATTTTTTCATTTATTACCGTCAGCAAAATAAGCGGTGCTTCAATTTTCGCACAAGTTCCTATGAAATGAAAATGTCGGTAATGTCGTTAAATACCAGTAGTTAAATAAGTTATTTTCGTTAAGAGTTACTTAAAGAATTCCTAATACGAATAACCCGTAAGGACCAAATTCAATCAACTCAGACTAACTTTACGAAGTTTTAAGAGCTTAATCAGACGAACGACTTATTTGATATTTTCTTCCTGATACTCGCGTAACAACCAAAAGACTGGACAGGGAATTCAGACACCATCAATTTATTATTATTCTTACATTAATTAGTCTCTTAATATGTGACATTGCTGAACTAAGGCCTCCTTCCTGGATTACCAAACTATTTGTATAGAAACATACATACAGGGTGCCTCTGACCTTGGGGCTTTAAATGCAATGATCGAGTCTACTCGCTAAACGGAACTACTTTTGTTCTGAGACATTAAAAAATAACTTAAGTTTCGATAACTAATTGATGTAAAAGTCTAATTGTAAAATCAGTGTATTCAATACTGGCCATCTAATCACTATCTCATGGTACGGGGGCGACATTTCCTTGGTACGAGGCCTAAAGGAAAATAGAGAATTGGATCGCGTACATTGAAAATTACATTTAAGTGGTATGAAAAAAAAAATTTTTTTGTTTGGCATATTTTTAATAACTTACAGAACAAAAGAAGTCAGTTTCAGGAGTAGAAACGTTCCATGCATTTAAAGCCCCAAGGTCAGAGACACCCTATATATTAATCTCAAGGCAGCGGCTCAGCACTCACATATCCACAATTCACTCTCGTATTATTCACACCCTTCGTATTATTTACTTACTTTTATGAGACTTACTACTGACCCGCTGACTTGAGATTAATATATGTATGTGCCTACAAAGAGATTGGTAATCCAGGAAAGAGGCCTTAGACCAGCAATGGCAAATAATAATAGACTACATACATAATCTACCTACATACAGTACATCATATATCTTATGATTTGTGTACTGAACATGAATGACAATGTATAATCCTTACTGAATAAAGAGTTATGTTATGAATCACCTATACTCAACACTCGTACACGTTCGGTGGCGAATCCTGTGTCATCGCCCTGAAATATCAAGTAACGCTGTTACTAATTTCTTTCCTTCAATCACGCTAGGCCGGCTTCGATTGGTGAAGAAGAAAGACTAGTATCGATTTTCGATATTCTCATTCTCATTTATTCATGGTCGAGGATCCTATTAATACGGCCACCCTTATACCTTTTTTTTTATGTCATAGAAAGGCAAATGAGCACACAGGCCACCTGATGGTAAGTGGAACTGTCGAAACTGTGACCCATAGATATTCGCATTCACAAGACCGCAATCCTAAGACTGCTAATGCATTGCCAACACTGAGGACTAAGATGCCTCTATGCTAGTCATTTCACCGGCTGTCTTATCCCCAAACCGGAACACAACAATGCAAACACTGCTGCTTGGCGGTAGGTTAATGGATAAGATGGTGGTACCAATCCGGACAGACCCTGCACAAGGTCCTCCCACAAGTTGGTACCAACCGAGACGGACCCTGCACAAGGTTTTCCCACAAGTAAAATACCTAGTGTTAAATAAATATATTGCCCTGAATTGTTAGTGCTTGAAACTAAGATCTGCTAGTACTACATTTTAGTTTTATGTCGGAATCGTGAAGGCATTTTTATATATTCTTACTAATTATGTACCTTATTCCTTGATTCTTATTCGCTTTTACATCTCAGTGAGCATTCAGTTTAGGTTACCTGGGTTACCGCGCGCCAATATCTTTTCTATAACTTGGGATTTTACACAATTTTTATTTGAAACGGTGGTGCTTATAGGCTTTATTTCTATGATGGAAAGTGCTCGGATTAGGTAATGCCAATTTAAAGTTAACTGGATAGAAGGTAATTCAATAACATATTCCCATCTTACTCACATCAATGAACATGCGTCAAGTTTAGGTAAATAGGCGCGACCTAGTTCGACCACTGATGATTGATGTTCTAATACTTAGGTTGATAGTTAGGTTTTTTATGAACTTGACAGCATTCAGTTGGCACAACGAAAAGATAAAAAAAACCTACCTGGGGAAGCTGAAAGGGACTTACTATAAACCTACGGCACGGTATGTTATTCGTAATATAAACGTTAGGAAACTGTAATTACCTTAGTAATAGGTACGACGTACCTATATTAATTACCAATTTTCTTTATATCTTAACAATATTGAATTTATTTTTACGTTATCAAATAGTGCACACAATAATGACTGAATCTTGTATAAAGTTTTCTCACCAACCGTGACTATATTGATTCTAGGGTTGTGGAAGATCAGATGCCAGTTTCCAGAGAAAGTTAGGCAGAAACAGATAATATAAGTAAATATATAATATAATAAATTTGAAATTTTGGATCCACAATTTTTCAGGGATAATAAGTTCCTAAGTATCCTACTGCGTGTAGGTATTATTGACGCTACATTCACACTGTGAACCTTATGTCGTCTACATAAGGTTCGCGTTGTTAAGTACAAGACGCCGTACCAGCACAAGCAAGCGTCTTGCCGCGGTGCCGACTCACGCCGCTCTCACGGTAATGACACCACGCCGTGCTGGGAAAGCAGGACAAGACATATATTAATTTCAGGGCGTTTTTATTATTATTTAAATGGTTTAGTACCCACCCTGAATACCTTTAACAGTGCCAATATGCGGCTCCTAAACAGCACAATAGGAACCCGAGCTCACGTAGGTACCCCGCTAAACAATGTGCATAGATCTGCGTTTGCCTAACAATAGCCATAACACAGCCGAACACAATCCATTACGTAGAATACCTATACACAGATACATACCTAATAAAGAATATCTCTTAGCATACTTGTAATGTTTTCGGAGTAATCCAAAGAACCACCTTATTAAACCGGATGAATCTTTTTAATAAGACCTTTGGGGTCGTTCTTTCATTTCGTTCAAATCACGTTTAAAGGGTACAAAGTGGTATGATTTTAAGATTTTTTACATATCATTTTAAATAGGGTTATTACCAGGGATCGGATATTCGGATCGATATTTACCTATACTTTAGCGCCGGCTTTGTTGTTCAGTTGTATGGAGGTGGACTCAATCATATAATTCATATAAAATTTCCGGGATTTCAAAATAAATAAATTACACCGGCATTAATTCATAATTATTTATTTATATTAACTGTTTGAAGTTATTTTCCATGTATATGTTTAACCAAATGTTATTTAATTTACCTGTAACTTATTAACCTAACGAATTTATAGGAGCAAAACAGAACGTTTTATCCTACATGTAAAGTAATTATTATATTAACGTTTTGTAGAATCCCAAAATCCCAGAACTTAAATTATTAAAATAATATTTTTAAGAAGCCGACGCCATGTTTACCTATCTTTTTCCGGGATTTTGCCAACTTTAGGTAAATATCGATCCGAATTTCCGATCCATGGTTATTACAGCCTAAAAGTACTTTCGGTTCCTTCTGACGCTTATAGAATTTACATACATATATATACATAAACTCACGCCTTCATTCCCAGAGTCGGGTAGGCAGAGCTACAGAATTACCTACAACTCTAAACACTTGTTGATAATTCTGTAACCACATTTTGCACAAATAGGCTAAGCTGTTTTTATAGAATTTAGTTTTTATTAAAGCAATGAAATGATAAGAAACATGCCAAAATCTCATTCTCCTCCTGTTTCCAACGAGCATTAAGAGGCTTTGATATTTTTTATTCTATGGTTTTGCAATTAATTACGATTTCTGTCCTTTTATCATGTTAAGTAACAAATAAACAATACATAATTCGGGTTGATTAATTTAAAATGCTGTATTAAATTTTTATTATAACATACATACATACATAAACTCACGCCTTCATTCCCAGAGTGGGGTAGGCAGAGCTACAGAATTACCAACAACTCTAATAACTTGTTGATAATTCTGTAACCACATTTTGCAAAATCAGGCTAAGATGTTTACCAGTGTATTAGTGACAGGTTGCAAGCCCATCGTCTAACAGTACTACAAGCCTATATTCCCTTAGTCGCCTCTTACGACATCCACGGGAAGAAATGGAGTGGCACTATTCTATCCCGGTAAACACACAATAATAAATAAATATTTTAAATATTATAAATATTTTAAGAATCAAGGTTTTACTTTTGTCAAATCAAAACCTCATTTCTGTCCTCGATGAAGAACGTGTGAGTTTTAAGTTACTTGTGGACACTCAACGGTGGCATGAACCTATGGCTGGCCTCCCTCCCGCGCTTCGAGCGCCCCATCTCTGAGCGGAAGGGCGCTAGTCGCCCTGCTTACAAAATAACGACGATATTGTTGCACGGAGAGAAATCTGGTATCGCCTAAACTTCATCGCCATCCTGCGTTTTATTGAGTAAATTTATTTTTCAAGCTATTCCTCCTAGTTTATCGTGATCCTAGTATTGAATTGTTATTGCATATTAAATCTAGGAGACCAGTCACACCGGAAACATAATCAAATAAGGATCAAAGGACAAATATTCATTAACTTCTTACGGAAAAATTGAATGGAAGGTGGTGATAACCTTTGGAAGGGAATGAATACCTTTCTGTTTTCATAGTAAACAAAGCTTTCCAAGGTTATTCTAATATTATAAAACCGAAAGGGAGAATGTAAGTGTGTTAATTTCTTTGATCGCCTATCCTGCTTTACCGATTTTTATCAAATTAACCTGAGAAGTACTTTGCAAATTAACGTTTGAAGTTTAAACGAGGGGTAAATTGGAAAATTGAAAAAAATGCAATCTATATCGTGTGACATTTAAAATGAAAAGACTTGTTGTGATAATCTCAAATATATTTTCTTATAATTTAAATTAAATTAATTTTTTTTTTTTTACCTGTGTGGTCACCGGGTTAGAATAGTGCCACTCCATGTCTTCTCGTGGATGTCGTAAGAGGCGACTAAGGGAATAATAAAGGCTTCTAGTACTCTTAGGCGATGGACTTGCAACCTGTCACTAATACACTGGTAAACATCTTAGCCTGATTGTGCAAAACGTGGTTACAGAATTATCAACAACTTATTTAAGAGTGCTTGGTAATTCTGTAGCTCTGCCTACCCCACTCTGGGAATGAAGGCGTGAGTTTATCTATCTATCTAACTATCTATAATTTTAAAATAAATAGTTTTGAAATTGTTTAAGAAAACAGGCGAAAATTTACCATATCGATATTAATTGATAATTCTCCCCTTGAAATTGAGAATGATGCTGAAAATGCACATGTGTTCCTAAACCCTGATGAGATAAAGAAGATGACCCTCTTGCCCTCGACAAATCCGAGTCAATTCCACGAAACAATAGTCAGTTGAGGTGTGAATGTAAAATGTATTTTATTTTTCAAAGGTTGATTTAAGGTAATATACCTACTCCCTAATGCGTCTTTATTAATCCATTGAACATAAACAATCATGTTGTCATTCTCATCTTCCATATATGATCATACTTTCACTCCGAAATCATTACCATCCAATCCTAGTTCATTACCTTCTATGCGGTTTTCATTACCCTCATAGAGTTCATTACTTTACGTGACTTTACCATGAATATACTCAAGTTACAAAGGTGCCTTCCATTGGTTAATATTGTTTTTAAAAACATGAAACCTCATACATATTTTTAAAAAAGAACGAAAAATAAAATCGATTCTCAAATTTGTTGAAATTTGAACGAAACGCAAGAACCACCCTTCAATAAGCTACATTTTGACATTTTCCATTTATCTTTGTCACAAAACCACATAAGTAACTGAATAACTATCCCTTTCCGAGTGAACCACGACTCTCCAGAACATATAACTGGCTATTTTTTATCGATTTCCAGCCGCGTTCCTGAATCATGCAGTTCCGAGTGTCGACAAAAAGTCGGGCGAAGGTCGACGGGCGTAGCGGCCTGCGGCTGCCGTTGCTTTCGCCGCAGCAGCGGGCCCGTCGCTGACCGACTCTGTGGATGACCTGCTTAGTGCTTACTGCGCTAGATGGGTTCAATCCCAATCTACTAAAAACTTATAACCCGCTTTTGTCTAAGGCGGAAAACCCGCGCAATAAATAAATAAAATTCGGGGGACAATCTGACACTAATTGACTTAGTTCCAAACTCATCTCTAGATGTTCTATAGATAGATGGATACTAGTTTTATACTACTTGTGGGAAAGATATGGATACTACTTGTGCAGGGTCCGTCCAGGTTGGTACCACCACCTTATCCATTAACCTACCGCCAAGCAGCAGTGTTTGTATTGTTGCGTTCCGATTTGGGAATAAGACAGCCGGTGAAATGACTAGCATAGAGGCATTCCATCTTAGTCCTCAGGGTTGGCAGTGCATTTGCAGTCTTGTGAATGCGAATGTCTATGAGTCACAGTTTCCACTTACCATCTGGTGGCCTGTATGCTCGTTTGCCTTCCTATGCCATAAAAAATAGAAATAAAATACATACAAAATATCTTAGGACGATGCCACACGAGCGATGCCGGTGCGATGCGTCGTCTAAACGATGTGATGTCAACATAGATGTGACATAGAGGTAGAGCGACGCAAGTGTTTCAACGCATCGGGTCGCATGTCGTTCTTATTTATATGTAGAACAACGTAGTAGCGACGATGCTACGCACGGGTAACGCTCGTGTGACATGCCTCTTAGAAATAAAATACTCTCATCACACAAATATTGGCCCTGATCGGGCATCGAACCTGGGAGCGCTAGCTTCGTAGGCACAGTCTTTACCAACTGTGCCGGGACCTTTCAATTTAGTTCTAGATGACATGATGACATCTCTTTAACGTTTCCGTTTGTTCAGTCGTTTTGCAGGATTAGTAATCGACGGGCCACATCAAACAGCGTAAATTAATAAAGTTTGATTCACACTAAACTTGTAGCGAGAAAAATAGTGCTATTTAATCACGTGTTATCAGGGTTCCGTAGTTGCTGAGCTGTAATTTGGCATAAATATACTTACTTATTAGTTACGCCAACAAAGTGGTAAAATAAAATCTTGTTTTTTTTTGTAGTGTAACGTGACGTGGGGATGTATTTTTTTTCTCGTCTCGTTCACAGTCTGGGATGTCGATGGAGTGTCGTCCCCCCCCGTCCCCTACAGCCAAAACTACTAAAGCTAAAACTCTGAAAAATATGTTACATGAAAGCACATTATAATGAATTTAACAGGAAAACTATCACTATTAAGTTGACTTCAGTAGTTCTTGAGTTACAAACGGTTTAAATGTTTAAACCTACCGAAAACTTATTTGCGGTGTTGGTAATCTGACCCCGACCTATGTCGATGTATGGGGATAACATTTTTCCAACGGCAAAGTTAAGTTTGTCGCGAGGTCTAATTTGTTTGTAGTACCTAACGGCTTCGGAACCCTACACTGAGCATGGTCCGACATGCTCTTGCCCGGATTATTATAACCCAATTAATAATCGCAAAGGTGCGACTGTCTCTGCGTCTTTCGTATTTTGTTTAAAAATTCAAATGTCTGCTCGAATTCATCCAAATTTAAATATTTGTCGAAATGGTTTTATGACGACCATTACCGTGCATTGTATAATATGGTGTATTATAGATCCTAGTAACCATTTTCTCGGGCTAGCCCGAGAGTGCCACCTTAACCCATTCGCTACCACAAGCTAGCTACAGTATATGACATTTTAACACGACGGCGTGTCACCGGCGCCGAATGTATATTCGCGGTAAGAAAAGGTTCGTTACTTATCGACTCTATTCCAATGGTATTAAGGTCCAAAAGTAAAGAACCATTTCATACTATGCACTAGCAAGAGTAGCAAGGTGTCATTGCCAATGCGTTGCGGAAGCGCACGCGCATGCGCAAGTCGTAAAACAAGTTGCGTAAAATAAGTACTAACGTAGTTCGTTTTAAAGACGAATTCTTCATGGTTTAGCTGTCATTCTAAAGCAGGGGTTCCCAAAGTGGTCCAGGTGGACCCCCAGGGGTCCACAGGAGACTCAACGGGGGTCTACGTTGGCGTGACAAAAAAATGGGGGTTCACAATTCGTTAGTGGGGGTCCACGAAAATGTATCTGGTTTCGATAGTAAAGAACGAAAACAGATACTATTTTTTGTGCTATTTTAATAGCCTGGATGACTGATAAATACAAGATAGCTTTATTACGCTGCTCCTCGATTAAAATTTCGAAAAATTAAACTGACATTTTATAAAAATTACACCATTTGCCTCCAAAACTTGTCGACTGCAAGTCTGCAACAAATCGCGAGCGAGCTGTTCGACAAGCGATCAACATTCACATTTTTTGCCGAGTTTTGGGAATATGGTAGAAATGTGGTGTAGGGGGTCTACCAGAACTAGTTCACTTTTGAAAGTGGTCTATGAGAAAAAAAGTTTGGGAACCCCTGTTCTAAAGGAAACGTCACGCTGCTGATGCTGCAAAGAAGCTATATTATTATCACGATAAAATTCAAATATTCTTTAATGAACACCACATACGTACAATAACAGCACGGAAATTAAATAGGTACAAAAGAAATGTTACGAAGTGAGTCAACTGGAGTCCTTATTGCTAAGTAGCGACCTATTTTTGGTCAACCTTACAAAGGAAAGGAGGTTTTTTAGAGATAAAAATAAAATTGGCAGGCTTTGCAAACTAAAATAAAGGATTAAACAAAACAAATAAGTAATAAATGTACATTAATAAATAAGGATGAAATAATAATATATATTCAAATTCATATGTTCAAAGAGTGATTTGATTACAAATAAAAACAAAAGAAATGGAGAGTGATGATTACTGATGATAATGGGTGTTCTCTTAAAGTTTATTTCTTATTAAAATATTTAGATAGAAATATAATAATATATTTGTTAATTAGTTAATATTTAATAATTACTAATATAGAATAAGATTTGATGTTACTAACAACATATGGAACTGGATTCTGAAATAAATTTGAAAATAAATAAATAAATATATTTTTACTTGTGTTCTTCGGAACAGCCCGTTTTAATTTTCTACCCTTTACCATTGTACTTCGTTAAAAATAGCCTTTATTAAGATAAGTCTAGCGCTGTTTGAGTAAGCGTGTTACGTCGAAGCACGAGCACTTGTCTACGTTATGCAGCCCCCGGCAATGTGTATGTGTACATTTTTAATTTGGTCGCCAACATATGTGAGACCAAATCAACTAGATAATGTGAATCTAACGACACTTCATATGCTCCATCAAGCGGTTTAGTCTGCAGAACGTATCAAAGAAATAGACATACATCTGCCTCTTACTTACGACCCTCCGTTTGACGTAAATGAGTTTATTTTTTATTTTTGTGTCAAGTTTTTAAATGACTTTTCTAGTGTGAAACGAATTGAGTCAAAACATTGCTTTTTTTATAAATCACATATTTCTGGACAGATACCCCGGTTCACGCCCGGTGCTAGATTCCCGTTTAGGGGATAAATATATATGTGATGACCAGGAGCACTTGGTTTCGAGTCTAGGTACTGCGTGCCCCGACACCTGCACGAGGCAGGACCTAGGTATATGACGTAACAATGCCGTTCGCGTGGCAGAATATTGGTCAGCTTATATATAATATGCCGCCGACACGCTAGAGAAGAAGTCTAGGTGGTTTTCTATGTATTTAAGAATGTAACTATTTCCTTACTCTCATACATTTTTGGTTGTCTTGTACCCACGTACAAGCCTACAGCTTAGTTTGAGTCTGGTTAAATTTGTGTGTGACCTTCGGATATTTATAAATTTAATAAACTTCTCAAATTACTCCCTTTTCGACAGGTTTGATTTCGCCCTGTAGATACTGCCCGTTTTTAAACTTTGGATCATAATTTTTCAAGCTTCTTTGTTTTGTAAACTTTTCCTTTCTCTTTGTCCTGCTGCGTGGCAGGTTAAACGGTAGCGCCATGCTTTTGTCGTCCTTCTCAACAAATTTACAAGATTGTTTTTAAATGAATAAAGCCTTTAAATTTATTTCGACTAAAATACACATATTTGAAGGCTAATTATGTAAGTACTTTATAATTTAGTAATTTACGGCTGCTTCAGTTAACTGAAATAACTGAATATACATATAATAGAAAAGTCCACAAAACGCATATATGACAAATATACTTATTAACCACAACCCTATATTGACGACGCGCTGGCCTAGTTGGTAGTGACCCTGCCTACGAAGCTAGTGGTCCTGGGTTCAAATCCCGGTAAGGGCAGATATTTGTGTGATGACCGCGAATATTTGTTCCTGAGTCATGGATGTTTTCTATGTATTTAAGTATATATTTCTCTATATAAGTATTTATATCGTTGTCTAGTAGGTACCCATAGCACAAGCCTAGAGCTTAGTTTGGGACTAGGTTAATTGGTGTGACATTGTCCCTGATATTTATTTATTTATTTATTTATATTATCCACAATATATTCTTGGTGAAATGCAAGTCAAAGCGCACGAGTGTCAATAGGAAGGTACGTGGTGGAGTAATAAACTTTCAATATGACGTAAAGTACCTTTTACTATCATCCTGCGGAGATTATAATATTGGGTTTAGGCCGCTATTAGCGCAATCCGCTTACTGCGCCTCTGCTCACCAACCTCACCATGCTCTCGGGCTTTTAGCACGTCCGCTGCCGACGACTCGTTATCGACACATATGAAGAACGAAATCGGGGAGCTTGGCACTCAAAGTGATGTAGGTTCCTGGAAAATTGATCATTAATAATTGGCCATTGACAGGTGTTTTCTCTACAACTTTAGTTTCATGCTCATCGAATTATGAAATTGTGTTCGCTGTATACATGAGGCTTAAGGGAGGCTTTGTACATTATTAAAAGGCTTTATCTACTGCTGCACTCAAAAACAATGAAATTGAACACAGTTTGTGCAGATTTACTTACATTACAGGGTTATTCGGTTTCTATGCTCTTGAGCGTATTTTCTACAAAAAGAGAGAGAGAGAGAGAGAGGGTTGATATTTTTTAGTAATCTAATTATTTTAGAGAGATTATTATTCGGTATAGCTACGAGTCCGTGTGAAAAAATTACTTGTATTTTCCGACGTGTCGCTCAGTGCGTCTCTTTCATTATAGACTGGGAAGAGTGGGATTACCGAGCGACTCACAAGTGGCGCTAGCCGCCCTGCGTTAGGTTGTCTTCTTTCTTCCAAGCTCATCAGTACTACCTACTTTGCGCATGAGGCGATTGTCGTCCAAACAGGGCCTCTATTCTAAACGAGGGAAAACAATATTGTATTTGACATGTCATATTTAAGAGGTGCATAACATTACGATACGACAACATAAAAGCTATATTGTTTTACCGCGTAGAATGCATGCACGTCATAGTTTAATTAATATTCGAGAATTTTACAAATTGATCTCACTCAATACCTTAAATAGCTCATATCGTCGGTGATACTGCAAAACTACGTAACTAACAAATTTATTATAGAGCAAAATAAACCTTACTGTCTTAATAAAAAGGTGCATTTTGCTCCATATTTCAAAAGTTACTTACGTCGTTTTGCAGTTTCACCGACGATATACGAGAATGTCTCTTTAAGATAGTATATGGAAAAACAACAAAATTAGACTACTACTCCAGCATCCCTCGCCACACCGTAAAAAAACAATAATTGATTAATCATTCAGCTTCAATACCTTATTGACAAACACCACGACTCCCAGTTCAACGTGCTGTGTTTTAATTTCAACAAATTTTAACACCGCTACGTCCGCTATTCACTGCTATGGAATGGACGTCACGAAATAAAAAGAAACTCAAAAGTTGACCGGCGGATGGGAGTAGCATCCTTTTGTCTTATTGCCCGACGAGCCACCTGCCCTGGACTAAGGCCAGCGATGCATTTAAATATGCGAAATTATCTTCACACTCGACCGCCTCGCCAATTATTGCCCTATAGCGTAATGAGGGTCATTATACAAGGAGTTAAATGTCTCGCTCCACAATGCTCTCTGGTTGAATGATAAGAGTTCCTATGGAAAGAACTCTAATAAATAAGCCAGGACCCGTGATGCAGTTCATACTACTTACAACTAGTACGGCTTCCAAAATGTTAACTATCTTTGTAAGACAACCGCCAAAGCAAATGTAACAAACTATATAAATAATAAATAATATAATATAATATATTTTTTTCTAAAGACCAACATAGTACATTTTTCTTGCGACTAGAAGCCAAACTGATATTTGGGGTTCAGTAGAAAAACTAGAAACCCTTAAAGTTTTACCGTGACCGTCCGTCTGTGTGTCTCTATGTTTGTCCGTCTGTCTGTAAGTCATAATGTAAGCATCTCGTTTGCTTTTGGTATGGAATCATAAAAAGACTGTGATAAGGGATCAGTCTTTGAGTATTTGGTACAGAATCCTAATGCTTTACATAAGACCATATTGCTAACGACCCGCATCTGAATCTCCAAGGTTAGTTCAATCAACGACGAGGTTGGAGTTTCCAAAACATCAACCGTCTGAAAAACTTCACTGTTTAATAAAATCTGTCTATATATACTAAATAATTTTTCAACAATTTATACAACCAAAGAAGTATCACGACTTCACGAGTGAAGCATTCTTTAATCAAACACTTTTTGCATGCTATTTGATGTGTTAACAATTGATCAACTAAGTAGGTATACAATATGCACGGCGGTTAGATATTAGATATCGCCGCAGAAGCTATATCGAGAACTCCAACTGGAACAGTCTTCTCCTTCCCTTTAAGTAGAAGTTTTACTGACGCACAAGGTAAAACGCTTCTTCTAAATCTTATTAAGAAACAACCGCTGCATTCTGCGTTTCGTTTCATTTAACAGCAAACAATATTTGACCCCAAATTATCTGCCAACACAAGATCCTCGGTAGGCGGCCCAATTTCCCGGGTTATTTCGGGCCGAACAATATGGAATTATAGCAATTAGAAAATAGAAAAGGTAAGGAAATTAGGGAAAGCCCCTGGTGTTTACCTTGAGCGGCATCGATCCGGCGGCCCGCCGCTACAGCCCGGCGGCTCTCGCCCGCTGCTGGGGCTACCGGGGGCGGAATGTTTCGGAGTAAGATTCCCTCTGACATTTATTTAGAATTCTAATCACTTATTTCATTAGTTAGCTTTCGAAGTCCAATAATACCTACTACTTTACCCGACAAAATATGAGCTTTCAAAGTAAAGCCCACACATACACACGAAGCGCACTCATCTATCTATATATATAAAAATTACGTGTCACGTTGTTTGTCCGCGATGAACTCCTAAACTACTGAACCGATTTTAAATTTGATTTGCACACCGTGTGCAATTCGACCCAACTTGAAAGATAGGATAGCTTACATTTCAATTTATAGTCGCAATATTATTTTATTGCAAATTATTTGTCTTTATTATTTGTCTTTATAAGGCAAAACAACGTTTGCCGAGTTAACTAGTATTGTATAAAAATAAAAAACAAATAGTAAACAAGGTCCGTAATTATATCCACAGTTGAAGTTTCCAGGAAAAATACTTTGAACGGAAGCGACGCGCGCTGCATGTTTTTCACTGCATTGATTTTATAATATTGCAGCATCCATCACTGGTCAAAAGGACAGCTAATTTGAGCACTCGAATATAACAAATGATCACTGGAAATTAATTGGAAACGTTATTACATTAACAGACCAACCGAGTTAATCAGAGCCAATGACAATATTTTTTTGAGTTTCGTACCCATTGGGTACCAACGGGACCTTTTAAGCCAACTCATTCCATTCGTTTGTGGGTGAATCAACTTTTAAGGTATTCCTTTTCTTTTGCGGTATCAAAACTTTCCCGGTGACTTATCATTACTCAGGGGAAAATGCACATTTTCCATACAAAACCTAGGGACAACATCGTCCGCTGCGTTACCAACTATATTATTATTTCAAACTGTACTATTTTTAAATCAAATCATTTCAAATACTAGCCTAATTGTCTGATTTAATAAGCGTGTAAGCTACGTCGTTGGCAAATATATAGTTTTTCTAAAAACATATAATTTGTGAAACATGTCGAAAAATGGGGAGTACCTTAGAAGTTGATTCACCCTTGTACGTCCGTCCATCTTTCTGTCGTGTCTTTTATTTCACTGCGCATATTTTGTTAATTGAAATAAGTACCTAACTGTTTGAATTTTTACGAAACATGTGTCTTTAAGAGTCGCGGTATAGGAATTGTGGAGAGGCGGGAGAGGCGGTTGCGCAGCATTATTGGTATAAACATTTACATAAGTTTTAATATAAATACAATTACATTAAAACAATACAAAAAAAACTGCAATATTTCTTATATTGCAGTTTTATTATTGTTTTTAACGCATATTTAATTATAAGTCAAGAGTAATTATAATTATGGTCATGGCTGATACCTTAAACTTTAGCAAAATAATCGTAGAAAAAACATTGATACGATGATACAATACAGCGGATTTTATATATAGGTTAGTGGTCGCTAGCCAAGAAAAACCTGTCCGAGGAGCATGAAGGTTGCTCCGGCCGTATATCGCTAGAAAGAGGTGTCATCGAAATCCCGATAACTAGAAAAACTTTTGTCTCTACAACTGCAGCGGCCTTGAATTATTTAAGTTTATATGCCTTTTTAAGCAACACAGTTTATACTTTGGAAACGATATTGAAAAGGATAAAAATACCTAGGTAATCGTATTTATTTATAACTGAATCGTTTGAGTTCGCGGGCCTTGTCTATTTAAATTGTTAAAGCACGACGAATATGGCGAGGACGGTGCAATGAATGGATTTCCCGCCAACGTAGAGCACTGGTTATTAAAATCAGCAATTGTTAATTCCGAGCTCATTACGGGGGGAAATGGGAACTAGATCTAATAGAGGCTACATGCGCGCCACACACAGGCGGCTCGTGGCGAGTTTTGAGATTTAAAATAGGTACTAACAGACGCGTACAGTCTGTGAGCACTTCGGTTTAGTACTTCTCTCTCACTCGCTCTTAATAAGATCGTATGAGAGCGAGTGAGAGAGAAGTACTAAACCGAAGCCTCTTCTAAGTGCTAACAGACGCGTACAGTGGTTTTGCAACGGCTTTGGGGATCGGGTCGGGTCGTTTAGATTCGTTCAAGACTAACAAGAGCGAGTGAGAGGGATGTTCTTACCCGAATAACTTTTTAAAAGCTATCGCACTGTGACTGTAGATTACAGGGCCAATGGATAGGAAATGGATAGGAAATCATATCAATCTTATGTGGTCGTCTTGCACCGTCTTATACAGGGTGCCTCTGACCTTGGGGCTTTAAATGCATAGATAATTTCTACTCCTGAAACTAAACTTCTTTTGTTCTGTAAGTTGTTAAAAATATGTTCAGTTTAAATTTATTTTTTATCATACAAGTTAAATCTAATTTTCAATGTACGCGATCCAATTCTCCATTTTCCTTTAGCCCCCGTACCAAGGTAATGTCGCCCCCGTACCATGAGATAGTGATTACATGGCCAGTATGTAATACACTGATTTTACAATTAGACTTTAACATCAATTCGTTATCTAAATTTAAGTTATTTTTTCATGTTGCAGAACAAAAGTAGTTCAGTTTAGCGAGTAGAATCGATCGTTGAATTTAAAGCCCCAAGGTCAGAGACACACTGTATACTTACACCTAGGTAGGTGTTCTTTTTTTTCTCCCTCTATCTCTCTCGCAAGGTTTTGGTGTGTTTTTCTGCTGAAACTACGCAGCTTATTTAATATATTTTTAATTTAATATTTATAGATTATATAATGCTAGACGAAGTATACCTACCATTGTAACATTAAATATATTAAAAAAATGACTGACTGCCGAGTTTCTTGCGGCGTTTCTTCTCAGCAGTGGTCTCCTCTTGTGAAGCGCTGGTAGATTCTGGACGTGTAAAAGTGCCCGTGTGGCCTACTTACTGAATAAATGTCTTTAATCTTTTTTATATTTTTTAATGTCGCTTTTGATTTGTTTTGGCACTGTCAACGTTACGATAACTATTACATATTTACCTGATATTTATAGCGGCTGAGTTAAAAACAATACGATTTTTTTTGGATGCAATATGGTTTAACCGCGTAGAATAGAGGCCCGATCTAGAAAAAAAACATGAAACGTACGACATATTTTATGCTCGAAAACGTTCGTATTTATCTTACTTTTTCAGTCGGCTTCAGTACCCATCGCTAAGATCGTTGATAAAACCAGACGAACCTTTAGTACTGTTTGGTAACCAAAATTTTGTATCCATGTAGTGGTCGCGAAATTGTGGTTAAAAAATGGTACTAAAGGCAGACGAATACGAACTAATCCAACAAAACACGATGTTGTATGATTATGCCTATGAGTTGGCCTAGTTGGTAGTGACCCTGCTTACAAAGCTAGCGGTCCTGGGTTCAAATCCCTGTAAAGGCAGCGATAATGTTTTCGTTTGTCGTTTTGTATTTGGGGCTCTATTCTATTTGGTAAATCCACATTACTTTGAACATGCTGTCGTATTGTTTTTAACACAGCCGCCCTACTGTCATGTAAATACGGTAACATGTCAAAAGCAGTATCGTTTTACAGAATAGAATAGCTATCTCTCTATACGGTTTTAAGTAAATACGTAAACAGAAAATCAAAGCATGAAGACTAAAAAAACATAAGAATGGGATTCAGACAACGATTTTCCAATAAATAAAGCACTTTTTAACGGCAAAATGTATAAATGCTACGCCGTGAATAATTTACACGAGAGAGTCCTTTTAAATGTATAACTCCCGCGCACGGAATCAGAATAGAAATTCTATTCCCAGAAATAGTTCAGCATTATTCCAATTAAAACTGCCGGAGGATGATGCCTAGTCTGTTTATAAAATACATATATTTTTATGCCCATTGTTTATTTATTTATTTATTGGAAAACAACCAGCTTAAATATTACAAAAAATATAAAATAATATGGATAATACATGATCCAAAACAGTTTTCACTACTAGATAGCACAATTTATGCTCAGAGGAGATAAAATCGTGATAAGCAGAAACTTATTTAATAATAACATTTATGAACGGAAGGAGACAGCAAGCAAATTTGGAAGAAAAGAAAAAATAAAATAAAAATAACACAAAAACCAAAACACTAATTACTAGCTACCGTTTTCTGTTTTAACTGTTTTCACTGCGGAAATAAATTGCCCAAGGCGCAAGCTAAAGGGGTCAATGTGCGAATATTTGATGTTGTAGGTTGAGCATGCTCTGACGAGATAGGAATGTTTGGCATATTTAGTGCGACAGAAAGGAACAGAATATAAATTATTATTCCGAGATCGGAAATTAGGACATCTAAAGTAAATGTTGTTCGTGAGGTATTGCGACTCAATAGAATCATTTAGTACCTTGTATAAAAACACTTGATTCTTATGTTCACGGCGGAGTTGCAGACTCACAAAGTTATCAATGTTAAACGATTTAAATTTGTATTTCATCCACCTAATGAACTTATAGCGGTCCTGGGTTCAAATCCCTGTAAAGGCAGCGATAATGTTTTCGTTTGTGAGATACTCGCATTAATTAACTGTTAGTACTAATTACTTAGATAACTAATTGACCGTATGTTCACAAACCTGAAGTAAATTCTTAATAAAATCAGCTATTTAAAACCGAACATTATGTTCATGCTTTTCCTTTCGTGCATTTCCTTTCCCGTTATATAACCTTCTTCGTTAATAGAAATAGCGTCGAAGCATTGCAGCTTTAACCCTGCCGTCGTTGTCGTTCAAATACTTAATTCTAGTGGAAGCACTAATGTTCACTCTTCGCTAAGTAATTTTTGTGCCTCCAGGCTGCCATTTTATTTATTTACTAAGCACGAGTTCTAATACACTCGGGAGCAAAGAAATCGAGCCACCGTTGCATTTTTACGTCGATGCTAATTGTGTAAAGGCCGTAAGTGTTATCATGAAAATTCAAATGCCATATGATAGGTAATTTTGTGTTCTATCAAATGACATATTTTTTAGTGGTGGGGATGGGTATTTCCCTTCATTGTGGGCAATAACAATACCCGCCCTCTAATTAGCTCGTTAGTGCACATACTGATTGTGCCACGTCATTAGGTATAAAACATTTTGTTTAATTGTTTTTACATAATTTGTTTATGATACGTTATCCTGAACACATCTCTGCTCGATTCTACTGGAAAACCTTGAAGAAACATGGATACTACCCCGTCTGAAGCCGCCCAAGCAGTTGCTCTGTTGCAAACTGGGATGGGTCAACGTGAAGTGGCCCGACAACTGAACCTGACGCGTTCATCTGTCCAACGTGTGTTCCAGAGGTTCCAAGCGACTGGTGCGTTCTCCAGAAGACCTGGCACTGGCCGGGCACGCTCTACCTCGGAGCAAGATGACTGCTTCATTGTTGTCAACTCGCTACGGAATCGACGACACAATGCTGTTCAGCTTCAGCTGAAGCTACGAGAGACCCGGAATGTGTCCATCAGCCGATGGACTGTTAGAAGAAGACTGGCAGAGAAGAATTTAACTTCACACAAGGCTGCAATTGGCCCTAAACTCACCCCGAGTCACCGTCAAGCACGTCTTCGCTTTGCTCAGGAACATGAAAACTGGACCCTTGAGCAATGGAGGGCAGTACTCTTCTCCGACGAGTGCAGGATTTGTCTTTTTGGCAATGACGGCAGGGAGAGGGTCTATCGAAGGCCTGGCGAGCGATTTTCACAATGCTGCATCGAAGAACGAGTCGCATATGGAGGCTGTTCATGCATGGTCTGGGCCGGCATTTCTTTGGATGCGAAGACAGACATTGTGTTCGTCACTGGGCCTGGTGTCGGGGCGAATTCAAGAGGATTGACTGCTCATTGGTACATTGAAGAGGTCCTCGCTGAACATGAGGTCCCATTTGCTGGCTAAATCGGTGAAAACTTCACGCTGATGCAAGATAACGCCAGACCACATACAGCCCGGATCACTCAGGAGTACCTAAGAGAGGTTAATATCCCTACCATGGATTGGCCAGCACGAAGCCCGGACTTGAACCCGATAGAACACGTCTGGGACGAGCTCAAGAGGCGAATCCAGGCCAGAGATCCCGCTCCTGAGACTCTGCATCAGCTCAAGACAGCGATCGAGGAAGAATGGGCTCAAGACTTTCATCAAAAACTCGTGCGTTCAATGAAAAATCGCAAGCGTGCATGTCGATTGGCTAGAGGAGGCAATACACGTGATTAAAAACCGATAATTTGTTTTAATTTTCATAAAACTTTTTAATTTTTCCCTTGTATTGTTCGGTTCTAAAGTGAGCATTTTGAGGGCCTTGCGGTTTTCGGCCCTGAAATCACTGAAAATATTCATCCCCACCACAAAAAAATGTGTCATTCGATAGAAGACAAAATTATCTATCATATGGTATTCGAATTTTCATGATAACACTTACGACCTTTACACAATTAGCATCGACGTAAAAAATGCAACGGTGGCTCGATTTCTTTGCTCCCGAGTGTATAGTCTTTACTATTTGAACTGAGCTGATCTTCTACACAAAGGCCATTGTTTGTAAACAATACCATTGTCTTTCTTTGTGTCCGTAACACCAAGCCGATTACATACAAAAAAGTTAGAACTACATTGAATGTACATTGAATTATCAACCCTACTGTCTTAGTCAGTAGGTTTAAAATGTAAAGTGTCAGGATACAGTTATAAGTTTTGTGTAGATGATAGTATTGTGTAAAGAATAAGCACAGTTCAAATAATAAAGACTTATATCTGTATCCTGACACTTTACATTTTAAACCTACTGACTAAGAGAGTAGGGTTGATAATTCAATGTACATTCAATGTAGTTCTAACTTTTTTTTATGTAATCGGCTTGGTGTTACGGACACAAAGAAAGACAATGGTATTGTTTACAAACAATGGCCTTTGTGTAGAAGATCGGCTCAGTAGAAATAATAAAGACTATACTTCTAATGTAGTATGTAGTCTAAGCTTTGCAAATTTTGAAGTGTTATTTTAACAAATCGGTACCAGAATACTTTAAAATTAAGGAACTGGCAAATGCAATGACAGAAATCAAGGTTGCTAATTGATGTATTGTCGCTGCCATTGTATTGTAAAATTTGTAGACGACGCGTTGGTCTGGTCGGTAGTGACCCTGCCTTCGAAACTAGCGGTCCTGGGTTCAAATCCCTGTAAGGGCTGATATTTCTGTGAAGAGCGCGAATATTTGTTCCTAAGTACCTAATGGATGTTTTCTATGTATTCGTTGTCTAGTATCCATAGTACAAGCCCAGGGCTTTGTTTGGGACTAGTTCAATTGGTGTGACATTGTCCCTTGACATTTATTATTATTAAATATTTATTGCTTTTTTTAATATTTTACCTATATATGTATAATACATTAACGGTCCCTGATGGGGTCGGTTCAGACAGACATCATTTAAACTGAAAGATGGCAGTTCGAAGGCAGTTCTGATGCATCAAAACTGCATTACTACCGTACAGTCCGCTTGCAGTTGGCGTGCAGACCTGTAGACGCACACCGACTCCAAGCCACCTACGCGGTTGGTTTTCAGTTTTGATGCAGTTACGTCAACTGCATCAGAACTGCAAAGCAGTTCTATTGTTGTCGTATTGCAGTTGCTCCATCTGCAGACTGCATTACAACCATGCAGCTAGTTTGAAGTCGTAAACTACGTCGATCATTTTAGCGGATACTTAATTAAATGCTTTTTATAGAGCCTTTTGTGGAGCAATTATAGGGTTTGATAAACCTCCTTATTCATAAAGGAACAATAAACCTGTTTTAGCTTAATTAAGTATCCTTTGCTCCTTTCAGTCAAAATCAAATGTCGTAATGAGACAAACAAATGAGATAAGGACAAAGCATACTAGCTATTGCACGGTTATGAATTCTTATATACAGTCTTTTATACAGCTGAGCAGCGTGCAATTGCTTCAAGAGTAGCTTATTTGCATAAATTGGTGTATAACTCTCATTTAAAAGCTTAGTAATAAATGGTCGGGTAGAGCCTGCCTATCCATACTATTTTGGCAGCAGATATGCAGTTTAAACCAGCATCCTAAACTCTTAAACGACTGTTATGGAAACAAAGATTGTAATGTAAGGAAGGCTTCAATTGTTTACTAATGTTATAGGTAGGGTGCTATTTAAAAGGACACTTTTGACTTATGATGAATTTTCCGAATTTGTTGTCTTTGCTTTTTAATGTTCCTTTTAGACTCAGACTATTTCTACCTACGACGTATCAACCGTCTTATCTCAAACCCTGGGCAACGTTTATAATACTTTTGGATCAAGTAAGTTAGTTCGCCCTGCCCAGTGAGTCTAATACGAATCAGCATACCCACCGCACCGTCGCAAAACTTACAACCGGTGCGTTGTTGGGATAGAGAATAACAATACGGACTTCCAAACAGCGTGCTGTCCCCGCACAGTTCAATTTATACACTAATTAGTGACCATAATCACTAATTAGGATCCAATCTTCATAATCCTGCCGCAGAGCTATTGATTTCCAAGTTGGTAGGTCTAGTAATTAATAACTTTGCTGGCGTTAATTTAAATTTGGTCGTATTTATGCTAGAGGGGGCAAAAGAGCTATGGGGTCACCTGATCACTGCTGCCCATGGACACCTGCAACACCAAGAGAGATCTTGCAGATGCGTTGCCGGCCTCTGAGAGAAGAATACGTAGTTAAAGACATCAAGTAAAGATTATTCAACTAGACCAATGTCAAATTCCAACTCTATCCTGATGCCGCATGGGTCGGGTTTGCTTTGTGTATGTAGATAACCCCAAAGAATCAAATCAAACCCAATAATGGCGTCTGATGTCCGAACGATCGCGTCGGGCCTTATTCGTCCACTTAACTTCGATGAGTAAGCTTGGTCGAGTCTGAACTTCGACTCGGAGTCTTTTCCTCCGTGACTCATAGGCGCCATTGCTAACTCGATCTGGATGCAGGACCTAAATAAAATGAAGAATTAAGGAGAATTAGTAGTCATTCTAAGGATGAATATAGCGTTCTATATAAAGTCTGTTACAAAAGTATGGTGGCATCAAAGTTCTTGAAGTACCTATGTCCACACGATTCCGTTGTCCGAAGAGTAAGGTCGTGTATACTTACATATTTTAGAAATTGAGCTATCTACCATACATTTGCAGCTGAATGTACCTTACCTGCCGCAAAATATTTATAATCTATGAGGCTAGATAAGTTGCTTAACGTAAACGATTATCTAAAACTGACCAAATGAACAGAATCGTCGTAGGCGTTCGATACCTTACGTTACGTCTGATATCCTATACATTTCAGATAACGAACGGAAATGCATCTTGTCTAGGGCCTCAGATGATTTATAAATCCTACACTTGTCCTGCCTTCGCAGGCTCGAATTAGTTCTGTTTTTTTCTGTCAAAGTTTTTGATTATGTGTTTGTCAAATAAATATTAGTTAGAGTTTTTTTTTTTTTTTAGTCTGCGTATAGTATAGGTGGAATTGAAATGAAGGGTCCACGGAAAGAACATGTCTAGTCACATTAGTAACTTTTTGAGATATAGCGACTTGAAAGTTAGGAACTATGTCATTTTGTACGTAATTTACGTGTAGAGGTTTTTTTAAGAGTGAAAAGATACAAGTTATATGAAGATTTATATCTGAATCTGAGTGGTAGGTAATAGTTCATTTCGTCTTCTACATTTTGAGATTCAAAACTCATTTTCAAAAAAAAGTGACTAGACATGTTCTTTCCGTGGACCCTTCAAATGGTTTAGTATAAACGATCCTTCAGACTTTATATTAAGACTACCGGTTAATACCAAATTTTCTTTTCAAATCTTTAATTGTAGTTTTTCCTTGTCGAGAATCGAGGCCTTGTTTCCTAAGAACAGGTTACCCTAACCTTCTAATTTCCAAATTCCCCATTGGGACTTTACTGACCCATTTAGATTGCTCAGTTGCTCGACCTGTAGACCCACGCATGCAGTAAGTCAAACAATGACTTACGAGAATGACAATCAGTAGCGGCATCACCATTTGCAGGCGAGGCGCGTTGAGGGTGGTTGTTGACGCTTAATGGAATATGATTTGATATAATCCCCGGTTGATTAGATCAAAATAAAATTGATATCACAGAAACAACCAATTAATTTACATTTACTATTGTAATAGAAATGAATCTTTTTTGAGAAAAAACTTAAGTCTTGCTAATTACACTTAAGAGTAGAGGGAAGCAGTCGAGATGACGAAACCGACTTAGTACGGTTTCCCTTCTAGCGTACAACCTTCTTAAATTACATAGTCTGTCCTCCATTGAAATGAAATTATAAATGACTAAAAGCCTTTTTGTGAACATTCAAATCACGTTTGCCTAAACCGCCTGATGCCTCGATCTGCTGTTGATTAGTTAAGCAACTGCAAATTAATGTTTAATTATTGGGAGGTTCAAGTTTCTTCAGGGAGGTTTTTGCGTCTTGTCATAAAGAACACACAAAAGTATAATCACTGAAGTATGACAATTATATCACCAAATAAATGTTGCAAATCAGAACAAAGTTCTTGAGCCAATTGCATGGATACAAGCACACGTACTAATTCCAGCCCTTAGCCATCAATCATGTCAGCCGAAAGACGTCCTCTGCTGGACATAGCGGTCCCCCAAAGAGGGAAAAAATGCCGTAGTCGCCACGCTTGGCAGGCGGGTTGGCGACCGCTGTTATATCATGTAGTCCGCGGAGGACGCTGCTGCTCATCTTCCGGTTTATCCCTTATTCGCCTCTTACGACACTCACGGAAAGAGATGGGGTGGTGCTATTCTCGGCCGGCTCGGCCGTTCACTTTACTGAGCAATTGTGTGTCATCCTTTTTGTAGTACAACAAAAAAAAAAAAAACCGCCTTCAAAAAGCAAAAATAACTTCTTTTAAAATGGTAGGTAATAGGTCAGTGCAACTGAAGTCTGCTTTTGGTTAAAATAAATAAATATCGCTGACTTCAGTTGGACTGACGTACCATTTTAAAAGAAGTTTATTTTAGCTTTTTGAAGGATGTTTTTTGTTTTCTTAAACGTTTATTTAATTTTATACTTTTTAGTGATCATAATTATGCTGTTATGTAGTCCCACTTCTCAATTAAAAAGAAACTATTGAACATTTCAATCTCGCCGCAAGCAACGTTGTGGGAAAGTCATAGTCATATATTTAAACCTAAATATGTTTCGTCGTATTCGCTCAACTATCTTAATCGAAATATCTTGTCGCCTCCCTTGAAATATATACCATTTATGAGTTCCGGTGGCCATCTGTGGTCTTCACCATCAGTTCGACTTCACCAAATAAGTAGTGCTTTCCAAGAGCAAATATGCGAGTTACAATGAAAAATACCTAAGTCGCTATAGGTGTGTACATTTTGAAGAGTTCCTATGATTCCTCTTAGATTCCATCAGATCACATCACCACTTTGATAAAAAAAATACCAAACGGAAAGCACCAGCTTTCAAATAAAAAAAGAACCATCAAAATCGGTTCACCCAGTCGAAAGTTCTGACGAAACAAACATTTAAAAAAAGAGTCGAATTGAGAACTTCCTCCTTTATTTGAAGTCTATTAAAAAGGGAGCAGAATAGTTCTTGTTCTAAAAGTTAAAGTAAGACAGCTTCAACTTCTGCATTTTTTATTGCTGGTCTCTATTTCGCCCTAAGTCTATGTCATCTAACCGATGAACGAGGTCCTATGTTGACCTCACTTTTTTTAAAGTCAATAAATAAAACTCAATTTGAACCGGCGCGTTAAAAACAAAATCCTCTAAAATCTATGACCTTTTTCTGTATGTACTTGTAGAGCGGCATAGAGAGTTTTTCCATCGAAGCTCCCGGCTCGGTCGGCCCCCCGGCGCTTCCGGGAGCGGGCCGGGCGGCCGGCCTGGCCACTTCCGGGAAGCCTCACTAGGATTTCCAATAATTACTGACACAAAATAATTAACTATCGAGCTAGATTTTCTTCGACTACCTGAATTTATCACGTTTCCGTGTTCATGTAGCTTCATTAATCATTATATTCATTATGTACCATAATCTATGACTCGTTTTTATTTTACTTCCAGGCATTTTCAAACTGTTATAACGTTGGTTTACGCGGTACAGGGTTTTATTAAATATGTCTGTTCTATTTTACGAATTTTCTTTTTACAAACATTATTTGATATATGACACGGTAAGGTTTGCATTTTTTTTTTCCTAATTTGTCCTCTTAAAATGATCCTTATTTAAAAAAATATATATATTTACTTTGCATATATCTGTGTTTGGGTCATCAATTTACATAATATGTAAATAAATATGTAATATGTACATATTATGTGTACCAAATTTCAACTCAATCGCTCCAGTAATTTCGGAGCAAATTGGCTGTGACAGACGAACAGACAGACGCACGAGTGATCCTATAAGGGTTCAGTTTTTTGTACGGAACGCGAAAAATAGGGCCGTCATAATTTGGACATAAGAAAAAAGGTAAAACGTAAATTCGGGATACTAAAACTAGGGCTAATGAATAATAACATTCATATTTCTGTCATTCTGACATTTGAATTTGACAGATAAGGACAAAGCATGGTTTAGCTACCCCAAGATTATTCCACGTTTATAAGTGACGCCGTAAGAATATAGAATAGAATAGAAGAATAGAAAAATGCATTATTATTGCATAAGAATATAGTGGAATTATAAACACGGGATCTCCTAATAAAATTAACCGCACTTTCACTACCACTAATTCAAATTCAAATTCATAGTTTATTGCGTATCACGTTCCACTAGCCCTAAATAAAAAACGGTTAAACCCACGGTTATTCCACGTTTATAAGTAAAGCTGTAATGCTATATTTTTGTTTTTTCACTTTCGTCCCTTAATAAGAATTTTTCAAGTATACGGATTCAGAGAATCATGAATTTAAGTCATGGGACTGGTATTCCAATTTGTCTTAGACGCTTACTTAGCCCATCCAGCTTCTATATTGTATATCACATCGTTGAAATTGAAGTAGATCAGTATATACCTACTACTTATTACTCAAATAAATAATTAATGCATTTCACAATCTCTTACTGTCAAATAAATATGAGCTACTACAATATTAACGATATGATTACGATATAGGAACACAGCTTTCTTTAACAATGTGGAAAACGGGCCAATTATGGTCGTGTTTATCGTGTCGATAAAACCTCTGTCACTTTCTGACCAGTATGAAAGTGCGACAGTGATGGATGCTTTATTCACGGCGATAAAGGCGACCGTAATACTAGGCAGTATGGTTGCGTTTATCCCGTGACAAAGTGTGGATAAAACATCCGTTTCTTTCTGACATGTATATAAGTGCGAGAGTGACGGATGCTTTATCCATATTTTGCCACTCGATAATCGCAACCGTAGGTACTAAGCCCGGGTCGCCTTTATCGCGCTGGATAAAGGTCACAGCTCATTAGACCACCAGGCACCCGACCCGCACCGCCTCGCCTCGAGGCGGTTACAATTATTTCTATGGATTTGTATGGGCATGCGCTCACCACATCAACTACGCTACGTAACGTTTTTAATACTAACCGCGAGGCGAGGCGGTGCGGGTCGGGTGCCGGGTGGGTCTAATGAGCTGTGATCAGCATCCCTCACTCTCGCACTTACACACCGGTGAAAAAGTGACAGATGTTTTATCCACACGATAAACACGACCATAATAGGCGCGCTGGAGTTACATGCGGCATTGTCGATATAATACCTATATAGTTTCCAATCATGATCTATATTGCAATGATTTGTCCCTATTCAGGAGTAGCCTTGAGCTCGAGCCGGCCAGTCGCAGAGACGACGCCCGCCCGCGCGCCGCGGTCGCCGGCTCTCACGCTCCCCTTTCACTAGATTAAATTTTCGGAAGAGGATCTGCGTACTCCAGCATCATTATGTTAATTAATTAGCCAGTTTAATTTTACACAGAAATAGCTTTATTTTGTTTACATACATTTAAAATAAGTAGGTATATTCATTTATGAAAAACAGTAGTGAATTATTTTAGCTTCGTATGAGGTATATATCGTCAACAAAGAATATTAAATATTAATTAGATACCTACTTAACTTAGGATGGGAATGGAATGGAACTGATAGTGATAAAACGTGGCATCATCTTCAACGGAATTATTAACAAGCGGTAACTTGTTAACTTTCATTAGTTTCATTACGTACGTTCATTATGTTTTCATTACGTTCACCTCCATTTTGTCGATCGCGTTTTCCCGCGCTGGTTGAAATATCCATCTCGCCGATCGCAGTGGGTTCGTTCAGAATCCAATAACTTTGTTTGTGACAATATTCTAGAGTGAGAAACCAAAATAGATAGGACGGAGTTGTTCTTTGTAGCAGCCCCTAAATAGAGAACGTGTAATAGGAAAGGGAGGCCGGAGGGCGACCCTCTTCCCGCGCATGCGCCCCCCGTGACACACTAATATCGGTTTTATTAGAATGTTTTACTTGTTTTTTATGGTAATGACATTGGGTTTAAGTCAAACTAGAATAAATATATACGTATTTTGCAAGTGTTTAGAAATGCTTCAATAGACACAGATATTAAAAACGTATATTAATAGTTACGCTAATTGACAAAACTTACATAGGTAAGGTATATGGGATCGTTGAATTTGTTTTTTTCTTAAGACAAAGGTAAAAATAACCAGTAGCATCCTACTTATAAAACGTTTACTGGAAATATTATAATAAATAATGCGGCGAGATCATTTCGTCAGTGAGACGTGAGCGAACTATAGTTAGATTCGAACGTCGTCGGTTGGCGAGGGTGCGAGTATCACACGCGCGGCAGATGTGCCGCGCACATGGCCGGCTGCGTACAATGGAACGCAACGCAGCGCTCGCAATGGCAGCGCGCGGCGCGGCGGCCGGGGAACTTTCCCGCTCTTTTCACTTTGTTGATGATCGGTAAGATGGCGGCGTGGCGCGGATTTTCATCGCTAAGTTGTACTCTAGATGATAAATAGAATAATAATAAGGTACATTAGTAGTAGCCGCGACTCGTTTTGAGTAGAATTCGTTATCGCTATTCCCTTGGAAACTGTCAAATTTCCCACGGTCAAAAGTAGCTTAGCTTAGCTTATGGTATGTCAGAATATAGTCTATCTGTTTGCCAAATTTCATCCCGATCCGTTCAGCTGTCCTGGCGTGCGTCACGTGCGTGATTGAGTAACAAACATCCATCCATCCAAACATTCGCATTTGTAATTCTTAGTAGATTTTCTCTGATAATTAGGTAAGTATAGAAAAATGATAGAGCCGTAAGAACTGGTAGGTCATTGACAAAATGCATAACAAATTAGTTTTTTTAAATAACCAAAGATACATTCTGTCATCAAAAAATAAAATACAATCTTATTCTTTCTCATCCACGATACGATACCTCTCTTTTCATCTTTTAGATGGGTTCGCTGTGTGACCTCAAATTCTTTTCTTTTTACTTCTTTTATGTGTGTAAAAGTAAAATAAGGAAAATATCTTTAACAATAAACTGGGCGAAACACTTCACATCGTCTTCTATTTTTGCGCTTCTTGTAACGAGTAAGTAAATACCTAATCTGTAGAAGCAGTAAATAATCCGGCTGACAAGATACCCATGGTCCTAAAAAATCTATTGTAAATTTATAGGCTGAACTGAAGATAGACGAAATATTGTGGCGAACCTACGGTATTGCGAGTAATATCTGACAATTGACTACAAGAATTATTCGACAACAGATTTTACTTTGCAGGATTTTCTGGAAAAAAAAACAGTCGGGTCCGAGTCAGACTCGCGCACTGAGGGTTCCGTATTTAAGATAACATGCTTGGTAACCACAAAAGAATATACTAATTTTGTTATGAACGTTATTTTCTATACTATAAGGCCCATTTTGACTAGCCAACATTTTAATACAGATTTACAAAGTTTTTTTTAATATTTCCCAAAAAGTGTAAACAACAAAAACATTACATTTTATTTTTCCCATAAAATATGAGTAATTATCTATACATCAAGATTTTTTCATAGTTAGTTGTTTAATAAACTTTGGAAAATACGGGGGGGGGGGGGGGATGGTAATATTTGTACACTTTTGGGAATAATTCAAAAAGTACATCACAAAAAAAAAAAAGTTTTAAAATGTGCAAATTGAGCCCTTTCATAAATGACACCCCATTTGCCATAATCAAACCACTTTCATTTTTCAACCCCCCATTCTAGACTCCTTTTCAATTATATAATTAAATTAATTTCATATTGTTTTACTAAAAACAGACGGCGCCAAGGAAGTAGTAGAACTATGCCAAATTTAAAGTTGATAGGATTTGTATACATACATACATAAACTCACGCCTTCATTCCCAGAGTGGGGTAGGCAGAGCTACAGAACTACCAACAACTCTAAAAACTTGTTGATAATTCTTGTTGATTTGTATAGTTGCTGAGAAAACCTGCTGTGACATATACATATACATAGACAGACAGACAGACGGACAACGAAGTCTCACAAGGGTTCCTTTTTTAACATTTTGGTACGGAACCCTAAAAACATACTTATAGAGGTTTGTCTCAAAAGCATACCGTTTATTTGTTGGTTTATTATTTACTAAGAAAATAAATAAACAAAATTCTGCTAATGGCTAAAGATGCTAATGGCATTTATGCGTCACAGCTTGTGCTAGACAAAAGACCAATAGTCCAAACTTCAAAGTGGGCGTAGGCACTGATAAGATACGGTTCTGTTTTTTTCTCAGTATACAGGATGTCCCAGAAACCGACGTCAACCAATGATATATTATAATAAGATACGACATCTGCGCCCAAAAGCGTTCCTCAAAAAGGAAGGTAATTTACCTTACTCTTGTTTAGTAGCGCCGCGGCCTCTGACACGCACACATCAAAGACAATAAAATTTTACTATCGAAAAGTAACAAATATATTTCATAAAAAATGCAAGATGGCATTTTTTATGAAATATATTGTTTGTCGAGGCTGCCGAAACAATACTGTAAATGTAAAAGGAAGAAAAGATGTCTCATTTCATTCGTAAGTGCCGTAAATATTTTTTACATTTTGTTTACTTCTGGCCATTTTGTTTATTTTGCACCAGAGTCACTATCACCTGTGAAACATGAGGTACACAATTAGATATCGCATGAGTATGATAAAGACGGGTAGCTACACGTGAGCGGGCACTTGTCTTGGCGAGAGGTGCGAGCAATTCGAAACAACTATTTATCTCTTTTTAACAGTAGCGTTTGCTACGGATTGTCGTCTTTATCTGTAGAAATATGGTAACGTAGCAACTGTCAGTAATTGGCGTCGGGTTTAAATGCGTTAACTATACGTCAACCCAACTATATTGACGCCAACCCGCCTAGGGCTGAGGCGAAGGCTAGACGTACAATAAATATTGTTATGCGTCAATTGGCAAATACTGATGGATCACAATCTGTTCATGGATTCAGAGTGCCAGGGCTACACGCGCAATATTGTTGACGTCAGTATTATAACGCGTCTCGTGCAGTTCAGTCGTGTGTGTAGATATGGAGACAACAACTAAAGCTTGTCTCGCTATTATTTTAGCATTTAGTTTAAAAAAAAGAATTAAAAGAAAGCAGTGGACTAAAAATTGGCTGCGACAAAAAAAAAATACACACACTTGAATCTGAAAGGCTTGAGGCTGAAATTAAACTGAATAATAACGTAGAAGATTACGAAAATTATTTTCTGTATGCCTCTCCTCTTTTAATTGCATCCTTATAAATTTTTGTTGACGAATCCCACAATTCGGGCAAGGCTTCTAAATTTAAAATGAACTCCTTAAGGATTGTTTGTTCATTTGTAAGCCTAGTCGTACTCGCCATTGTAGCTGGCGGCGACGGCGTCGTCGGCGGCACGTCAGTCTCCATTGCTGTCGCGATGCGTACTGACATTTCTCAATATTTTTTGTACGTGTAGTTCAGTATATTGACGGATCTCAATATTTATCAGAAATTGGCAAACCGGAATCCAAAAATCTAGATCCATCAATATAGCAGACTAGACGAACAATATATATCACAATATGAGATAAATATTGATGGATAACAATATTTATTGTACGTCTAGCCTTCGCCTGATAGAGCAGCTAAAAAGCTATCGCTTTAGCTCCTATGTATGTTTAGTGATTTGTTCTTGCTTCGGAGATATTGATCATTTTAATCTGTTTTTTATGTAAATTTTTGTTCTTTATTAGTTACTGGTGCAGTCTTTTAAAATAAAGTTACGATTTCGCACGTAATTTGAAGCCTTTTTTAAATGCGTTTACTTACAAATAAATTTTACCATTTTACCGTTATTTTGAACACGTTAATTAAGTAAAAAAATTGCAATGTCTCCAGTTCTCCACTATACGTTATACAAGACAGGCAAAAAATTCGTCCTTCATTTAATTAAAGCCATATTGGTATTTTCTCTTCTTGATCTTCACTCTCTCTTTCCAATCTAACTGGATTGTACATTAGCGGTAAGATATCAACATTGAATTGATAAATCATAACATAAATAGGTACTGATTAACAAAGGGAGCACTTAAGAAGTCTTTAATCTAGGAATTTAGAGAAACAGAACAGTTTCCGTCTTTTCGATGAAACCTCCTTTTTATCGGACCGCAGAGAAAGGATTATGCTTTGAATTAAAAATATGTTAAAAAGCAAAGAGCTTATAAAATTTCTCATTAATTCATGTCATATTAATAGTACGTTATTGCTTAATGCTTTAATTCTGTACGTAGGTAGTGTCCGACATTCGGGTCGCAACGCTCGCAGCAGAATTGGAACTGGCAGGACTCCGGCCCGGGCGCACGCGATCACTCGGTCCCGTTACTTTATGGATCCTACATTCTTTCACTCGCCGGTGACAACGATACAACTAAATTAAAATGTACTAACTGTTCTTGAACCACCTATAACAAACCAGGATAACAATTAATGAATATTTTGCAATTAAAGTTTTGTATCAGTTTCAGAGACATTTACGCGAGGTATGTTTACCCGACTGCCGAAGCAATTAAGGAGCGTTTTGTACTATGTATGTTCCTAACGTGGTGCCGCTAGATCCTCTTAGCCTCGCGAGTATCACGGGCACTTTGATTAAAAAATACCAACTTGGCAGCTTTAAAAGTAGTTATTATATTGGTTTTATTTAACACACTACCTAGATGACAACATCAAAACATACTGCGGGCCTATTACGGTAGCGTTTATCGCTGTGGACAAAACATCCGACACTTTGTAACAATTGTGTGAGAGCGAGAGTGACGGGTGTTTTATCCATAAACTAAACCCGTAATCGGGACTTTAAAGTTTTATTACTGTTATACCTACATGTTAGTTGTATTATATGTAGTAATGCTCGGTAACTCATACAAATGCTGTTTTTAAATAATTATATTATATCATAATTCCATTTTCACTAATGCAAAGAAATCATTCGACATTTGCCTACAGTCCTGTGCGCGACCACGGCCGCGCTCGTCATTACGCCGATCGCGATGGTCAACCGGTTTGTGATCGCATCAGAAAAACAGCTACCTCTGTACCACGAAACGTCTCTCACATAACTACCTCCGACACAGCTGGAGTTTACTACTGCGATTATACGAGCAGCGAGTTTAATCGTTAACTGTTTCGAGTTTCGTGGTAGAGGGAAGCCGATATGCGCGGTCGTGGAGAGCGCCTCGAATTCGGTGTCAAAATGTACTGCGCGCCACGAATTATATTAGGGATTTACTGTTCACTTAGGCACTTGGACAATACGCACCATGCCATGACACGCGCTACGGGCTACGGCGCTACGAGATCGGTGCAATTGGGAAGAGAAGATGCGAGTCATAATAATTGCCACTTACGGCAGCGCACCGTTTGTGCCCTGACGCATTAAATTCGCTGAAGGCGTCGCGGGTATTGAATAATAATATCTTCTCTTGGTGAAATACCCAGGCATTAAGAACTTTCTTTTATTTATTTCCATACCTTGATGCGTCCATTGGAAAGCCGTAATCAATTGCCCTTTACTTGCATGCGCTATTGTAAATCTTAGCAATTAGAATCGTGTAAATCCAGCACAATAGGTAGGTAGATGCGCGTAGAGGGTGTGCAAGGACGCGAGGGCGCCCGGGGCGCCGGGGCGCGCGGGTCGCACGAGGGCGCTGCCAAGGGTACGGGGGCGAACGCGCCGTGGACTTCTTCTGATCGCAGCCCCAATCAATGCTCACTCCTAATGAACGGACTTTGGAGCTGCCCACACTTTCATTTCAGTTTTTTTTTTAGACTCAGTGGCGCAGCGGCTGTGCAATTTCGAACTACTTACTTCTGTAAGTTCGATTCTGTAAAGGATTTTTTTTTGTAAGTATATACCAAGGTGTTCTTAGCTTGTACGGTCTGTCCAGTGAACAGTGCATGAGGTCTTACAAACATTTTCGGCTTCGGCTAGACTCGCATAAGAGCGTATTTAATTAAAGCAAATAATTAACCCCAAAGCAGTTTTATGAGCTATTGCTCTATGATGCGGTGTTACTGTAAAAGCCTGGTTTTACTCATAAATGTTGTAAAATAAGTTCCTAAGAATAATATTTCCTAAGAGATGAGCTAGTAAATCGTTCGGTCGATTCATACACGATTATGTTATGGTAAGCAACGCATAGCCTAGTACTTTTTTGTAAGTACTTAGTTATTTTTATGCGTCTTATTAGGTTCACTTAATATTCTGAAGGTCCAAGGCTCCTACAATAAAGGCCGTATTAACAAACTGATCTCGACGTAATGCTCGTCTCAAGATGCGTGAAAAATGACTGTTTTCTGTGGCTTGACGTTTACTATGACGTATCTTGTGACGGGCATCTCAGCCAAGATCAGTTTATAATTCGGCCTAAAACTCGCAGTTCATAGCTAGTTTCAACCAATAGACAGACATTTAGAGAGAATTTCATCCATTTGACAGCTTTCGAAGATCGTTTAATCGTTAACCATCTTGCTTAGGCCACAGAACCAATTATAACCTCGAAATAAAAATACTGTTGTTATAAGTTCGGCGCAAAAACGGAAGGGCAGAGGTGTTATTAAAACGCGTGGCGTTCGGTCGGTCGAACGAGTGGACGAGTGAACGCGCCACACCGTTGAGTTTCGGTAGTCCCGTCAGAGCACACAAAACCCATTTTAGCGCGTGCATTCTCTATTAGTTTAGTTTCGTTTCGTTTATTTATTCATCAATGTAATGTTACAATATAAATTGCATTGCATATCAAAAATTACAATATTAAACATTGATATCGTCAAAATTAATACAGAATAACCAGCGCATAGTATGGGGTATAGGCAGCCGTACGTTCGATATTATCGACAGGAGGCCTGCTTTTAAGAAAATACCCCATGTTTAAGAAAATAATGTCCCTGATCGACCACAATGACGCTCAATCTTAAATATATCTATTTCTATTTTCATCGAAATGGTTTAGATGTTTTAAATAATCTGCTACAGGGCCGTATTTACCATGAGGGCACACAGGGCCCGTGCCCAGGGCTCCCACACTCACGGGGGTCGAAAGAGCGATGTAATATACAGGGTGGAAAAAATCTATGGGCCCTGGAGGGGAACTACCTTAAATCCTTTAGTTAGCTCATTTTACTGAAAGGAAACATTCCTTTATTTTCAAAAAGAAACAAAACAGCATTTAACGATTTTTTTAATTTTTTCTTGTCCCACCCGGGAATCGAACCAACTAAAAATAAAAATTAAACCCGCGCTATTTTATTATACGAATCGGTAGGATTATTGTTCAGGATAAAAGGACCCCGGACCTAAAGTATGGAAAATGTGGTTTCATTTAAATATCCTGAGATTTTGATATGTTATAGATTTGAAAGTCCTGAACAAAAGTCTCTAGGGGTGCTACCACTGTTTCCGAGTCCTTTTCAGAGTTTCGACAGATTTTGTACCAGATAACAAAAACTATAAACAATGGATGAAATGAAAGAAAAATAGCGTTACAGGTTAAATCTTATCAATCTATATTTACATATTTATAGAATACACATGTACCGAATCACATATTTTACAAATGTACACTTTTAACTTAGTTTAGGCAATACATTTAACTTAGAGGGTAGGTTTCAGACGTCGGGATATCACCGTGTGGTGCTACCCGCGTAAACCAGTCGGGATTATAGCTCTGTTATAGACAACCGTGTATTACTTTCTCCGCCCTTTCCCTCCTGAAATAACAGTTATTGATAATCTAGAAATGCACATGACGTACGTGTGAAGTTGACATTGCAGTCATTTTGTCGAATTCCGGTTCCAAAACGAAACTCCGGAAGAAGAGCCAATCCTGGCCTATTATTGTATGTGCAAAACTGGGGCCAGAACTATAGGTTGTTTGTTGTGTTCACGTTGCCGGTGTCGTATGGTACCTTGGTTATGCACGACATCAACAAGACGTGAAATACCCGAGTACAGCATTATTAAATTACATACTGGACTGTGCGAATAGAAATGCAAGTTAAATGTATTACCTAAACTAAGTTAAAAGTGTACATTTGTAAAATATGTGATTCGGTACATGTGTATTCTATAAATATGTAAATATAGATTGATAAGATTTAACCTGTAACGCTATTTTTCTTATCTGGTACAAAATCTGTCGAAACTCTGAAAAGGACTCGGAAACAGTAGTAGCACCCCTAGAGACTTTTGTTCAGGACTTTCAAATCTATAACATATCAAAATCTCAGGATATTTAACTGAAACCACATTTTCCATACTTTAGGTCCGGGGTCCTTTGTCTAATAAACATTTGGACTTACACTCATCTGTTGTACGAGATGCCCATGAATAATATTTATTACAAGTTCTTTATTAACAATACCTACCTAGTACTGTAATGTTCACTTGTAACAAGTAAATGACACGTTATAATTTTCTTATCTCGTCAACATCTAAAGACATCGTGTGAAAGTACAAGCTTGCTAATGTTATTTATCTCTAAGTACCTTTTTTAAGTATTGGATAATAAAATCGGTAAATGGTAATAAAAAATCTATGCACAGCACGATTCCTTCTTACACTAGACGTTCGTTCTGACGAAAAGTTTAATAATGGAACGTACTTTTTTTGCAATGCGGGGCAACAAATTTGAAATTCGAACGATAACATTTTAAAAACTATAAAAAATAAGTATTCGTCGAATTTCAAATTTTATCCTGAAGAATAATCCTACCGATTCGTATAATAAAATAGCGAGGGTTTATTTTTTTATTTTTAGTTGGTTCGATTCCCGGGTGGGACAAGCAAAATTAAAAAACTCGTTTATGCAGTTTTGTTTCTTTTTAAAAATAAAGGAATGTTTCCTTTCAGTAAAATGAGCTAACTAAAGGATTTAAGGTAGTTCCCCTCCAGGGCCAATAGATTTTTTCCACCCTGTATATGAAATGTTAGCAGTTTTTTATTTAAGTAATAACTTTTTTACTTTCCATCAGGGGCCCAAAAGTCTTATTTGCCCAAGAGGCCTAAGATGGCCCAGGGCCTCTTCATCTTATCTGATGCTCGTACTCCTGGCGTAAGCCTTTCATTATTATTTTTGAAATAGTATAAAGGAAGGATAAAGTCTGCTGGTTTGTATTACGATTTCGAATCCCAATTTTTGTTAATTTTACCGGAAGACAATTACCAAACTCGAAAAGAAATATTTATAGCCCTTTAATTAAGGATTTCATGATACTGTAAAATCCAAAGCTTGTTTATAACTGCTATAGGTACATAATTCATTTCCCATACAAATAGATGCTCTAAATTCGATTTTAATAAGTAAGAAAAGAAGCGCGTGGGAAGCTCTGTAATGAGATGCTCGTTAATTTGATCCTACGAGCCGGATGGAAATAAGGCGACGATATTGCGATGCTATCAACGCCGAGATACGTAGGTACCTACTTGACTATCGCTATCGCAGGTGATAACATGGGTAGAATTGTGTTAAGTAGTGCGAATGATGACAACGGTATTTTAAAGTTGTACACTTATGAACAAGGAGTTGAATTTTTGGGTTAAAAATGAAAAAAATAAAATGTTTATTTAGAAAATATATCTACATTACTAATTGGGTGAATTGCAAAAATATTGCACATCGTTAAGGTGTTAATTGAGATAACGTCAACTTTCTTCCATTGATTTTCCTTTGTGTATCGAAAATTATCTATATGATTATATGACTAATCTTTGTTAAACAAAGGAAAAAGTTGAGGATTATTAAGGATTTTTTTATTGAACCCTTAACTTTGTACACTATTTTTGCAATTCGCCCAATTAGTAATTATCTAAGCTCAATTTACTTACTTACTGGATCCCGAACGGAAAACGGCATTCAACTTTCGTGATTTCAATGTTAGTTAATAAGACGTAGTTTTTTCCTCTATTCCCACTAGTTCAGTTGTCTAGTTCAGTTGACTGAACTAGTGGGATTTTTTTTCTCTTTTGTTCAGTTGTGAAATCTTAGTTATGAACGTGGACGAAGGGGGTATATGCTTAGAGTGTCGACGGAGCTCCGCTAGCGCGGAGCTCCTATTTCTGGGTGTTTTTGGCCCTTCGGGCCTGCTGAACATCTAACATAACCTAAACCGACCTCTCTTTTAGGATACACATTTTGGCCAGGTTCAGTCAACTGAACAAAAGAGAAAAAAAAACCCACTAGTTCAGTCAACTGAACTAGACAACTGAACTAGTGGGAATAGAGGAGTTTTTTTACATTTCCATAACATAACATTTAAGCGTCGAACATTTCTATCAATATCAACCCAAATCAAAATATGTTTGTTGCATGACTGTAGGTATCAAGTATAATAATATTATACCTACAGCTGTCAAAAAAATGTGTGTGTGCATCACTACAATTTACCATAAATATGGTGTACAATAATTGGCATAAGCCAATAAACAATAGACTAAATGAAAAGCAACTTTAAATACCAGACTGCATTTTTATACCGTCGTCGATACCTACTTATACCGTCGTTAATAATTGACATTTGGCCATTATTTTAATTTCAATTTTAACAGTTTAATTCAGTATATCCTATGTCACCCGGGATGGTGAAAGGATTCTAACGATACCACACACATCTAAATCGGCTCAGGCGTTTAGAATTTATGGTGGATTAAAGAATCGTACATACAGACATGAATCCTGAAAACATTGCACTCCTTTTTTCGGGCAGTCGTGTAAAAAGTTACCCTTTAGATAATGGGATGTGAATGTACAGACGCCAGATCGCTCAGTAAACTAAATACTCACGTTTTGAAATGTTCTATTTCAATGTTTCTTTCATTTACCGATCAAATCGCGATTTATTTTTTTAGTAAGTTGGTATAGTACTTAATTACTAGGTATTGATAATGAAAGCGCCATGCGCCATTGGGGTAAACAAATTGCATTCTACCTACGAAAGTATAAGCTGTGATAAGGTTTTCGTAAATAGGTAGTTGTATATTCACTTAACGTGTGTGAGTGAATGTGTATCTGTCAAAATGTATAGAGTTCTATCTACTTAGAAAATCGGTAATTTTTGCAGATTGCATCTAGTGTCCTACTGCCCAAGTTAAGAAGGTAGACGCGACATATAATGTGGTAGTTATAGGTAGGTATATTTAAGAAACAAACAGTACCTACAGCGAGTGTCAAAGAGTCAGAGCTACAACAACATGTTTACGCTGGCGAGCGACGGCGGCGACGTCGCAACTGGCTACCCGATAAAACATGTTTTCCACCGGCGCCAGAATATTATCTTTGCCCTATATGAAACTACTTCATCCAACTCATCACCTAAATTTGCTCAACATCGTAGCGTTATTAGGGAATTGCTATTTTAATCAGCCGTAAGCGAATGTCAAAACGGCCAAGTTTTCCTTAATTCAGCAATACCGACACAATGACTCGTTCACAAAGCTACGTGAATTCGTTTCGAGCGGCGATCGTCCATGGCGCAACGACGGCCAAGACCCATTCTACTCCACTCTACAGTCCCACCTCAATACAGTTTTGTAGGCAAGCGGCAAGAGCGAGATGCCGAGCTACGAAACAGATCGCTGTATTCTTTACTCGCGAGTTGGAGAACGGAGAGCGACTTCGTGGTATGACCTGTGGAATTAACAAGTTACATAAAAATATAAGCGGACCAACCACCTCGACACCGCGTACCGGTTGCTCCACACCGCTGACGCCGCGGAGGTTGCTAGACTTTTTATTTTTTGTCCATGCATTAGAGTGTAGGCTAGTCTACCTGACCTGCCTAAAAATCGAAACCCAGTGATTATACCAACTCTTAATAGGTTAAAAAACCAAATCATTTCGTAATTCCAGTTATAATTGACGACGTCGCCGTCATTGCTAGCTTCGTACGAAGCATGATAAAACCTTCAGAGAGCTAGCAGAACGGCGCGTTCCGAGAACCGCTTATACCTACTTATTATCTCTCATTGTGAGTCGATCGTAAACAGCGAACGGGCGGACGACGGCGACGCTCGGCGTCCGTCGGTGACACATCGGCGTGATTCACGGGGCCCGCTGCGCGCGCGCAATTGACGTCATTCATGCTGTGTCCTCCCGCTGCCAGAGACTAAGATCGACGCTATGTGGAAAAATATCGCGGTTTTCAAACGATGAATAAACAATTAAAAAAAACATTTATTTACATTAACTGCAGGCGCAAACTACGCTGACTTTATCTGCCGCTGGTATCACTCATAAGCAAGTAGAAATTGTCCTACATATTTGAATTAAGTATAAGGAATTTCTGTTTGCGATTGACGCATGAATCACAATAAAGTCCCGCAGAATAGGCCCCCGAAAGCGGCGCGCGCCGGTTCACGCCCGGTGCGTTCCGTTCCTCGACCGCAATGCCGAGTGTTTCTCTGCCTTTGTATTCATAACCTCCACATCACCTCGCCTCGCTCGCTCGACTCTCTTGAGTACCTACTTGCTGCGCCGAATTTGCTTCGCTGGGTTACGTGCAACCTCATCATTACCACTAACAAACACCGCTGCAGGGTCTAATGAATCTGGAATGATGACATCAGGTAGATTTCCATTACCACCGCTTAGTGAACATATTTAGGTCTGGCTCGGAAGTGATATTTTTAAGCTACCTCCTTGTAAATGTAAATATAACAGATATCAGAAAACTTTAATCTAATATCGAAAGTACGTTACCCAATGAGTAAAATGACATCAATAACTTGTTTTTAATAAAACCAGAAATATCCCAAATATTAACTTCAAACCCTCCCATACATTTAGTACGCCATTCGTTGAGAATTGAGTGTAAAAGGCGTAGTAATTTCACCATTATCATATAATTCATGAATTGTTTTATTTGTTACAGTTTATTCGTGTAAATTATGAATCTGTTTTATCTCTTATCCTTAACGTAGATTTATATTCTCTTTGATCTCTTACATCGGTAAATTACAGCCTCAATGAACGTCGCAACATATGGGTCTAGGAGCGTTTAAACTTAATATTTTTTGTTTAAAAAAGTTATTAATGTGATATTACTCTAACGTACTTTCGATATCAGTGTAAAGTTTTCTGATATGTTATATTTACGGTATAATCGCCTGGCTACACTTATCGATAACACCCTGTATATTATTAACACAATAAAGTCTCATGATATAGGGACTCTGGGCCACGATTTCCTTGTCAATTGAAAACTTTACACAATATAGTACCTGTTGATTCTGCTTTTCTCTAAAGAGCATAAGCTAAGTTGTGAATCTTAGACAATACGCCAATTACGCAGATGAGAGCCGGATTCGGATTGAACCCACAATCATTGAACGAGCGCGCGCTTCACTTACTAGGCTACCACCGGCTTTCTTCAAATTCCTTCAATTCCCAAACACGCACATGGGTGCATCTTATCTTTATATCAGTATTATATTATTATAACGATCACGATGATAAACTTATATCGATATAATAACGGGTCCCATTACTTTTAGTTCCACTGCTATTCATCAGAATCATCAGAGTCCGGAACCCCGCACAAGTAGGTAGGTTAGGTGCGTTAGGTATCTTTAGATGGTCGAAGGGAAAACTGCCCAGAAATAAAAGCCGCAAGGCAGGGCTCTGTCGAATAGCAGTGAGTCCACGATATCTCTAGCGAAATTTCAAATACTAACGAAATATACCGCTATGATATACAGCGTGCCTCTGACCTTGGGGCTTTAACCCTTAGATGCATGATTTAATATTTTTATTCCGAAAAAAAATATATGACGAAAAACTACCTAAACTTTAATAATGGGAAAAATAATGAAAAAAATCTTTTTATATTGTATTATTACAATAAATACCTGGTATCATTTTTAATACTCCATGCAGTAAGTATGAAAATAAACACGATTGATATCAAAAATTACATATCTAAGAAAAAACTACAAATGTAAAGTATTAAAACAATCCGATTTCACTTTGACAAAATGGCAAATACTGCTTACTCCGGTGAAGGTTTTGGGTAATTATTGGTGCGCACGAACCCTGGGAACTCGTGGATGCGCCTTCCTCATTCATCAAAGGAGGATCTGGAAAAACACCAGTGAACCAGGAATCTTCTACATTTTCTTGTTCAATAATACCTGAATCTTCTTTTTTATTTCTTTCTCAATTTGCTTCTTCAATCTCGTTTTCCTCAAGAGCTCTTTGCAGTTCTTGTAGTGACGGAAAAAAATCTAGGTCATCTCCATCAGACGCGGCATCACCTTCCGATATTTTACCACATTCTAACTGATCCAGAAAGTCTTCTATGTCCCTATCTTTTAAATTTTCATGACGAACCATGAATGATGAAAACCCGAGCACACTCAAAAACTTGTTAGTAAGAAAACAAAGCTTAGTGCATGGAGTATAATTTTTGATACAATGAAAAACGGCGTTATTGCATAGAGTATCGTTTTTGATACAGGCAAAAAGTGAAAAATTTAGTAAAACAATGCAAAACACACAAAAAAGCACATCATATTCGATAAAAATAAATACTAACCTTTGATATGGATTTTTTTTCTGGTAAAAATATCTCAAGATTTGCCAGATACTTGACAATTAAAAATTGGAATTTCACTGTCGCAAAAAACAACCGCCCGATTCAAAGTTTTGACGATTCATGAAATGGCAGCCGCTCCGAGTGTTGCCTGTTAATACTTTTTGCAAGTATTTGAGCAAAGGTAACGTTATTCAACCTAATAGCGAGATTAAAAGTACTTGTCAGATTTTTGAACGAAGAAAATTTGTCGTATCATTTTTGATACCGTATGCATCTAAGGGTTAAATGCATGGATCGTTTCTACTCCTGAAACAGATCTACTTTTGTTCTGTAAGTTGTTAAAAGTATGACCAACTAAAATTTCAGTTTTTTCATACAAGTTCAATGTAATTTTCAATGTATGCAATCCAATTCTCCATTTTCCTTTAGCCCTCGTACCAAGGAAATGTCGCCCCCGTACCATGAGATAGTGATCATATGGCCAGCATTGAATACTCTTGACTTTACAATTAGACTTAACCCCTCGTATGCGTAGTAGCAGATCTGATCCATATACGCAAACTGCTAGGGAGCAGATCTGCACCAAATCTTTGCGTGCCTTCCCGAATTTAATTTGAACCTTACCTTAACCCTTAAATGCATGATTTTTTATTTACATACATACATACCTTCACGCCTGTAATCCCAGAGAGGGGTAGGCAGAGCTACAGAATTACCTTCAACTTTAAAAACTTTTTGATAATTCTGTAACCACATTTTGCACAAATAGGCTAAGATGGTTCCCAGTGTATTAGTGACAGGTGGCAAGCCCATCGCCTAACAGTACTACAAGCCTTTATTCCCTTAGTCGCCTCATAGTTTTTTTTTAGTAAATTGGATGTATGATCTAGGAAAATTAAATAAAAAAATCCAGGTTTTATTTTTACTTATTTATATACAAAAATATACATAGTAGCCATTTGGCAACATTATGCATTTAGTTAAAGAAAAAAATCATGTTCACTAAAACTCAAACTTAATATTAAATAAATAAAAAATAATTACTACTGATGAAACGTTGCGAAACAATTTCTGTCTTTTGTGTGGGATAGAGTCACTTTGCATTTAGTGCACTCAGTCTATCATGGCCCGGGTCACCAACAGGCTTATGGAGGGAGTTGTCGTTGAAAAGCAGTACAGATCGAAGTTTTTGGAATCTGTTCAATGGCATGGTTTCCAAAATGTTCTTGAAACCGTATTTTCCCCAATAAGACCTAACACTTGGATAATGGAAAACAGACATAAATATAATGATGCCTAAAAACTGACGGATTTCAGCGTGTGTTGTTGGAGGACAGTTAGAAACTCCTTTCTGGGTAATATATAAGTAAGTCTCTGCAACTATTTTGGTCAGAATTGTATCATCTATATATTCAGAAAAAATTGGTACGGTGTCTCCAGTTGCACAAACTTTGGGGGTAATTCAGAGTTTCCTGTAAACAAGATCTGGTCCTCATTGTAAGGTAAACTACGTTTTTTCCAAATCACGTTACGGCTTATTGCCTTCTAAGCTGCAACCCCTTGAATCCTAGCGGTTGTACCAGAAGATGACCCTGGCAACGAATGCGTGGACGTTGAATCATAAGCAGGATTCTCTTCTTCCAAGACAGGAGTAAAGTCGGCAGTATCATAGTTTAGATCTTCTTCAGGTTCTTCATCTAAATCCCTTATCAAATCGTGAACATCTGAATAATAATTGAGCTCATTTTCGTCGATTCCAGCATCATCTTCAGAGATATCTCCATTCTCTAGACTAGCGGGAAGATTCTCTATGTCTTTATCTCGCAATCTTCGGGTCATACTAAAAAAAAGCAACAAAAAACCCATTAGATAATATATAAACATTCGTTAGAATTCAAAAACTCTTAATAGTCGTTTAACGCATACTGTAGACAAATGGCAACAGACCGAAAAACATTACAAAGTTAGTTAACGCATAATGTAGCCAAACGGCAACGTACCGTTTTTTACTAAAATTATCGCGAATGGTGTGTAATATTCACTATTTGTATATAAAATAGATTACTTACTTCACTCCGAAGATGATAACGTATTTTCACTGAAGAAATAACACTTATCCTAACGTGAAATCAAAAATAAATAAACAGCTTCGCTTACTTTTTCAAAAGTTACACTGGCGCCAACTCAAATGTCAAAATTTAAAAAAAAGAGGCAGATTTTAGGGTTGCCAGTTGTTATTTCCCAAGTCCAATACTTGACGTTTGGTATAAAGGTGCGTCCAGGAACATAAACCTTTTTTTTTAAATCTGTGAGCTGTCTAATGTTTTGTAGACATTTGGCAACAATATGCATTTAAGGGTTAAAGCTAAATAGGGTTTAAAGTTTGTTGTAGGTTAGCCAACAAAGTAATCAAAGGCTATAGCCGTGTTTCTATACAAAATTTGCCTTTCTGTCAAATGTTCTAGTAATTTTATTTTTAGATACTCCTTGTAGGCAAAGGTCTGTTCCCCAAAGAAGAGCCATGTACACTTGTCAGTTTTCGTAATATGGCGGTTTGTTTTTTTTCACTTTTTAATTTTTTTCTTGAATTCGGTCTTTTCGATTAATTTGATTTTTTGGTAAACTATACTACATAATAAAACCCATCACTACAAAAAATATTGCTTGAAACTTTAGTACAAATATATGTCAAAATAATGGAAACTATAAATTGTTTTTTTTTTTTTTTGGTGTTCTGGTGTAGCGGCACCTCAGTTTTTATTTCATAAATTGCCCATCTATAGACCTACTACATATATTAAATTCAAATTATTAGCTTTGGTACTTCATGCCAAAAACTAACTACAAATAAAATTATTTCTTACATGTTTCAATGTTTTGGATGTCAAAAACGAAACAAACTTCCAAAAATGACAAAATACAAAAATAGGATGTATACGATTTCATTCATACAAGTAATTAAAGCAATCCTGTAAAAACATTGAAACAAGGAAGGAATAATTTTATTTGTAGTTAGTTTTTGGCATGAAGTACCAAAGCTAATAATTTGAATTTAATATATGTAGTAGGTCTATAGATGGGCAATTTATGAAATAAAAACTGTAGGTGCCGCTACACCAGAACACCAAAAAAAAAAAAAACAATTTATAGTTTCCATTATTTTGACATATATTTGTACTAAAGTTTCAAGCAATATTTTTTGTAGTGATGGGTTTTATTATGTAGTATAGTTTACTGTTTACCAAAAAATCAAATTAATCGCAAAGACCGAATTCAAGAAAAAAATTAAAAAGTGAAAAAAAACAAACCGCCATATTACGAAAACTGACAAGTGTACATGGCTCTTCTTTGGGGAACAGACCTTTGCCTACAAGGAGTATCTAAAAATAAAATTACTAGAACATTTGACAGAAAGGCAAATTTTGTATAGAAACACGGCTATAGCCTTTACCAAAAATCGCTCCTTACCTTACATAAAAATATTCAATATATTTGCTATTTCTGTGGGTTTGATGTCACGTGACTGGTCACGTGACCGCGTCGCCGCACTGAGCCGTCAACAAATTTCCCTGCCTACCGCATACGAGAGGTTAAACCCTTAATCAAATATTGGGAACTATTTCCGGCTTCGGACACATTGGTACAATTTCCATATTTGTACAAATTATAAATCCACTGCTATTGGACGGAGCCCTGCCTATGGCCTATGGCAGGGCTCCCTAGTTCTGGGCGATTTGCCCTTCGGGCATCTAAAGATACCTAAAGAACCTAACCTACCTACTTTTGCAAAATAAAAATGATTTTAGCTACCTGGGTATGAATTTCAAGAATTGTACAAATATGGAAATTGTACCAATGTGACCGTCCCCCTATTTCCCACTTCATTTTATAGTATTTCATTTGTTTTTCTGTTCTTTGTTAGTCTTCATAAAGTTTATATTCCATTACCTTCTTAAAATTGTCCCGTTTGATTAAGGGTTAACATCAATTAGTTATCTGAACGTTATATTTTAATGTTGCAGAACAAAAGTCGTTCAGAAGAAAACGGGCGGACCAGTAGGATCCAGTCTATATGGCGTCTATGGACCCAAGGACCAACAGAGAGTGTTAGGTCATTCTAATTAAATAAGCCTTTGCATGTTCTATTAGAATTGGATTGCAGATACACATCTTAATTGTAAGGGAAAATAGTCACCCAAATGTGTCTAAGCGCAGTTATAATAATATTACTCGGATGTGTACCAGACTGCTAATTTCTTGATCCCGATGTAGGACGACCGGTAACGACGACATAAAACGGTTTGTCTAGGTAAAGTATGGATGAAGAAATGAAAGAACACACTTGAAAATTCTACTTCCATTATATTTTAACGTCGTAATGAAATAGTGACAATAAAAATTAAATTCATTCGCGTAAAGAATTTCAGTTCATATTCCATATAGAAAAGTATGAACCCGATATCGTGTGATGCTTTCTTAATATTAATTGTAAGTAGTTGTCACAAACGCGTCTCGAACCCGTATGTCAATCGATTTTTATAAACACTCGCAGACATTCCACTTCGAGACATGTTTGGATTGAAAAATGACTAAATGGTATTATAAAATTAATTAAATCATTAAAAAATCAGTCTAGACCAAAAGGATCATCTTTCATTTGCTGTTGGTTTATAAAATTGTTTTCGCGCAGTATCCTAACAAGTCCATCTTAAAGCTTAGAAAATACTAAAATTTAAACTTAAATAGCTCCCAAAACTTACATCGATTGAATTCATTATGAGATTTTATTTAAGTAACTAAAAATGCTCCATGGCAGTCAATTATAAAAAATAAATACGAAGATCATTAAATTAATTAATTGACATCACAACACTAAAAACGTGCAAACTGCAGAATATGTGCGTTTAGACTTAAAATAAATAGGAAACAAAAACCAACCACACCACCATAAGCCTTCCTTCGTATACAAATACTCCTCAATAGCACAGCCTCCATTTAATCACAAGCACCGATTCTGACTTCCTCATCATTCTCATCACAGTACAATCTTATAATCCAACTACAAATGAATCCATACAATTAGTTTGGCAGTGGATGAAATTTAGATTCAATATGTTTGAATTAGGAATCACATACTGTTAATACTTACTAATAAAAATTACCTTAGTCAAATACGAAAAGCACCGGTACCAAATGCTTACTGCTTGAATGAGTACGCACCACGATTTTGGCCTCTTGAATAAAATTGGAATGAACCAAACCTTAGTCAAATTTGCATGTCGTATTTTCGTAGTCGTATTAACACAATTAATTCCAACGAGATGATATCAAAACCATGAAAACATTACAATGCACATCTGGATAGATTTGATTTTTTTCATCATATCAATTCAAAAACTTTATATTCGATATTACTAAGGCTAAAAAGGCACTATTGTTTTATGCTTTCTTACTTTGCAAAATAACGTCAACAGACATATTTACACGCATGTTCGGACATTATTTTGTAAAGCGAGAAAGTTATGCAGGATATTAGAAGTTTTCAGTAACTGATAGACTCAATTAGAACTTCATGGCTACTGTAATAATTATCTAAAAGATTGTATAATCGGTCGACAAACGGGCAGTAAGCACTAGCAAGCGGCGCAGTACACAGTAAAATTTTAATACACGTATAACTAGGAAGTGATGTCGATTAGCGTGGAAGCAACCTCAGTCTTGTCATTCCGATGTGGACCGTCAACTATACGTAGCCCTGCATTTCCGCTCGCCGTTCTCTGAAAACATTTAACATACTGTTTATCCATCGATCATTGGATGTGAACTCGATGTGCGTATCCCGTCACAACATTCTGACACCAAGTAAGGTATATGAGAATATATATAGCGACATTTATTCCGACAGTTCATCGGAAAATATATAGTAAATAAAATTAAAAGTAGTGTTTAATAAAGCTCTCTCTCTATCCCACATCTCTCCATCTATCCCACAATCCAAAAAGTTAAGTCAAAGTGATGTTGCTCAATTTGACGTCAAACCCGCTTAAACTAACGAGCGGACAAACCGAAAGAAATAAATTATGCCGTATTATCTTAGTTAGGACCAGAATTTTTTGTCAACTTGTTATAAACACGACGAATTAAAAACCTTATCCTTTTTTGAAGGGCCGTTTCAATACCTTAAAAATTTCAAAGCATTATTTGTTCTTTACGCGAATTTAAATATAAGGTATCGACATCTGGTTCTTTTGATTTGTTTACACATTTACAAAAAGGGCCTGGTGTTATTCCAATGCAATGTTCTACGCATGAATAGTTTTGATACTAAAAACTACTGCCCTAGGACGCAACCCTTGGCAACAAGGCTAGATGATGTTGAAAATACAAAGCGTGACCTAGATTCTATAAAAAAAAAGACTGAACCACAGCAAAGCGTTATCGCAAGTTTATCTAGCATAATGGTAACCACGACGTTTGACGATAACATGAGAATAGAGATTGAAATAAAATGAACATACCGTCTCTATTTTACGCTTCCGTCGACTGATCTGTTGGAGCAGCAGGAGGTTCGACGGCCGCGATAGTCTTAACCTTGATATCAGCGATTTCTTCAATCTTATTGTCGCCCTGCCCCTGCTCGGTGTCCATGGAGTCGCCATTAGAACCATTGACAGGCACCTTACCATTCTCCACCGTGAGTCTAGAGCAAACTTTTTCCTCCTCTTTGACGGTATCCCCATTCATGTTGGGCGCACTGTCTCCGTTCGTCACTTGTCCGTTCATTTGTGGTTCGCTCGAATTTTCGTCTGGTTTGCTCTTTTCGATTGCTTTGCTTTCCTCAACTATTTTAGTTTCTGCGCCTGGTGTGGTCTCATTAACTGGTTTTTCTTCAACTGTTTTTTCTTCAACTGTTTTTTCTTCAACTAATTTTTCTTCAACTGGTTTTTCTTCAACTAGTTTTTCTTCAACTGGTTTTTCTTCAACTGGTTTTTCTTCAACTGGTTTTTCTTCAACTGGTTTTTCTTCAACTGGTTTTTCTTCAACCGGTTTCTTCACCTCTTCACCCAGAGATTCTGGCACTAATTTACTCTCCTCAACAGGTTTAATTTCTCCATCGGCACTCTTCGTTGTTCCAGGAGTTTCACATAATTTATCACTTTCCACAGGTTTTTCTTTACTCTCTAATACTGGTGCATCTTTTTCTGTTTTATCTTCAATAAGACTGGTCTTTACTTCTGTTGAAACTTCCTCAGAACTGTTTTTTTCTACTGTGTTGTTTGATTCTATATTATTCTCCGGAGTCTTATCATCGTTACCATTCGCCTCTTTGATTTCAACTATTTCCTTGAGACCATTTTCCACAGAGGTCTTATTTTCATCGCCAGATGCAACAGTGTTCATCTTTTCCTTTTCTAGTTCTTGCTCCGTATCGAGTATTCGATCTACAATATCATTAGAATCCGTATTCTCGGTTTCCATAGTCTCCTCGGCGATTGAATTTAACATAGGTTTAACTGGGATGCTATCTAAGTTAGTGACATCTTGCACCTTGGATAAAATTTCGTCACACTCCTTGTCCAACACCTGCGCCACGTTTTCTAACACTTCCATCTCTGGTTCAGACGGAGGCTCCTCGATCACGGGCTTAGCATCGTTCGCAACGCCTGTGAATGGGCACATATCGTTTGTAATCTCCTCAATTACCATACCCTCAGCAGGCTTCTCGGTAACCGCCTCGGTATCGCTACCGTTCGTTTTTTCATTCGGTTTCAATTCTGAAACACCATTACTTGTTTGAACGTCTTCTTTTTCAGTCTCTTTCGTTTCAGTCTTTAGTTCTTCCTCTACTACTGGTTCCACATCGATCATAGGAACATCAACTGCTTCATTGGAATCAGTGATTTCTTCAATTGCTACAACTTTCACTGCTTTTTTTTCAGGCTCTGGGGGATTTTCTGTAGGTGTTTTGCTATCAGCTTCCACATCCATTTTTTTTTCCTCCTTTACTTCCTCTGCTGCGCTCACTGCTTCAACAGTAGCCTTAACATCTTTCTCAGCATCTGTCTTAGGGACCTTCGCAGGAGTTTCCTCCTCTACCTGAAATAATAGTAATAAAAAACATGTAAATATCCATATTTAATCATATCCATGTTTCAAACAAGTTTTCTAAAAAAACCTTTTTGTAAATATTAATTTATAATTATCACAAAACAAGACAAATGTGGCACTAATAAAAACATAAGACTTAACAAAAATAATAATGAAAGGTTTAAAAAAACATGTATTTTGCAAAAGGAAAACACTGACATTGTTACAAAAATAAAATTTTAAATTGCACAATCTGAGAATTAATCTCTGTTGAAACAGATATGTAGGGCCTTTTCGATTGATGTAGTAATTTTTATTTCTACATTATTATGGTAACCCTCATCAGCTCATCACACAGTTATAGTCTGGTCCAATTGGGACTGCCAATGATAATAACAAGTATATAGATGAAAATCCTAAGTAAATGACCTCTTGCATGTTGTAAACCCACCTGAACAGACCGTTCGACATTCTATATTTGAAATTTGACGTTAATTCCATACTAGTTTTGTACACAACTACATGCAAGAGGTCATTGTCTAAAACTCGTCAAGGCAAGGCCAATGTCGAGTTTTAGACAATCACCATAGACTTATTAGATAAACAAGTCCATGGATACCATACGCGCGAACAATTGTTCAGTTAAAGATTATTTACTCTGGCGGACTACTAAACAGAAGCACATGGGGTTAGCTCCACGCGCTTCTGCCAAGTCCAACAAAAGCTTGTTCCGAAAATGACATTTTTGACAGAAAAGTTTCAATTGAGTATAAAATGGCGAGATCAAATTATAAATAAGTTTGAAATATAAGTAATTTAATTCATATAAACTATAAAGGTACTTACTTATGCAGTTGAAGTAAACATAATGAACTGAAGAGACCTCCCGACTAATGCTGGTTTCACACTGAGACAGAGCAGTGAGGCAGAACATTGGGAAGCAGAGTAGTGCTACTGTGTGAACGCACACGCCGAGACAGAACAGTACTGTATTGTGTGTTTACACAGTAACAGTATCGCTGGTGTCCACAGTTCACTTTTCTGCCTCTGTGTGAAACCAGCATAAGAGTTTATTTACAGTCCTAAGTCTGATCAGGCGTTCTGCTCTGCCAAATTTATGAAGCTAACCCATTAAAAACAATTCATGCCTGCCGGCAATATTCTTACTGGTTTTTTGAACCTGACACAAAGTGGGTTTTCAGGCGACAGTAGTAGAAGCATAGTAGTTATAGCAACCCTTACGAATAACAACTTTTTAAACTTTATATAATAACTTTTTCACCGCTATGTCACATACAAAAATATTATTCACACGCCAATGACAGTCTAACACATTCACCGACAAATAAAGATTGTCGGGTACTATAGTCCTATTTGCAGCTACGCTGGCGGCCTTTGGTTGTCTCGTGGGCTGGCAGTGAATGTGTTAAAATCCAAGCTAATTTTACAACACCATTAACGGAAATATCCGCAACACTGGTTCAACGTCAACGACGGATTTCCTGTCATGGTTGCCAACGCAAAAGACTTCTCTGTATCCGTGGTCAGATTTAATTGTTCGATCAATCTGACCACGTCCACTCTTTTTTACATTTTATATATTTTCGCAGTTATTATTATACTAATGGAAATTTTTAATTCCGGACCCAAGGCACCCTTTAGTAACATAATTATGAGGTAGGTTTAGGTTACTATAGTTCTTCAATTGGCCCGGATGGCCAAACCACTCACAAATAGCCGAGCTCCGTAAACTTTATGTATAAAATGCGAATAAATATGGACCTACCTAACCAAGGATACAAAAGAGTGGACGTGGTCAGATCGAACTAAAAATGCAATCTGACCACGGATATAGAAGGCGATAGTAGGTAAGTCTACAATTTGCTAGTACAGTATTAATAGTATAATCTTAGGCCTTTAACTGTCGGTGTGAAAGGCTTTTTGGCCAAACCAGTTTTTTTTAACAAACCAGCAGGCCTATTATTTTCATGTTTATCGATGTGGATAAACGTGGATAAAGCATCAGTCACTTTCTAACTAGTTGGTAAGTGCGAGAATGACGCATTCTTTATCCACCGCGATAAGGGCTACCATAATACGGACCCAGGATGGTGTTGATGTAAATAGAACCAAAGCATATTCGTTATTGGTGCATTTCCTACGGCTCCAATTACTGGAAGGTTAGCGCTTTAGTCGCACGTAAATTCACGATTTGACTTTAGTATTATTTACTACACTTTGCTCGAGTCCATTTTTAGGGTTCCGTAAGAGGATGGTGTGCCCGACTCGCACTTGGCCGGTTTTTTGCTCTATGCCATTGAGGCGGTGCAGTGTTGACAAAACCAATTATCAAACCGTAAACAGATCTTAAAAATCACGGATCTCTCCAATATTTATAACTAGCGACCCGCCTGCGGCTTCGCCCGCGTGGAATGTATTATACATATAAACCTTCCTTAAGAATCACTCTATCTATTAAAAAGAACCGCATCAAAATCCGTTGCGTAGTTTTAAAGATTTAAGCATACATAGGGACAGACAGCGCAAGCGACTTTGTTTTATACTATGTAGTGATCATACCATACATCGTTATCGCGGGAGCAAAAACAAATCTATTAACCTTTTGAACGCCACAGACGGCAAAACACGTAATCGAAAAATCGTGCCACTGACGCCAACGACGCCAATTGCCGCCCAAACTTCATCGATCAAAGACTCCGTAATAAATAAACCTACTTTTATATTTTTCTGTTTGTATTATTGTTTTGTCCATCTTCCTTCTATTTTGCCTAATGTAATTCAAATATAACTAGCCACATCTCGAAAAATCCACATTTTGTCCGCGTTTTGCAATCACTAGTTTTTAAGAGCTCTACACTTTGTTTTATTGCTGTGGCGTCAGTAGCACGCCGGATTACTTCGCCGCTTGGCGTTCAAAAGGTTAAAGAACAGATATAACAGATGGTCGGTTCAGTATAAACGGAATATTCTGCCTATACACTCTAAGCCTCTAAGAAGTTCTTCATATCTTGCACGAAATTTTCGCTGGAAACAGTCAATTACACTTGTCTTACAATTTGTAAAAGCTTTTATAAGTCAACGTGTCAGCTTTGATAAAATAATATAAAAGTCAAATATTTTTGTCCAGAACTAGTTTAATTTCTTTGAATTGAATCAAGAATGATAAATGTCTAAAGTAGCAGGAAAAGTGACTGAAGAGGTTGAGGTTAGGATTGCGTATGTAATCTCTTTAAATATGTACTACTAGTCAAGTCAAATACGGAGGTAAGACATTTGAAATAATATGATACATTTTGAACTCGTAGGTATAAACGTTTCTCGATACGAGTGTCCATACTCAATACTCAAATGTTTATTGCATTCCACAATGTGTTGGCAGTTGACAGGCTAACTTAAGCTATTACAGTAATTAATTAATACATAACTTAATTATGGACCCTGTTGGGCATAGCAACATTTGGAGAGGGCTTATAATATTACAAACTTACTTACTAATTATATTGCACATTATTTACTTAAGTAAAATTTAAATTGAACTATATAATTCAAGTTGAATATTTGTTATTATTATTTTGTTTTACTTAATTAAATCCTATTATGTATTATATTTATTTAATTAATTATTTATTCTGTATATTATTATCATATTTGTTTATTTATCTCTAACTTATCTTTACAATGTAGTTAATATGATATTTATCAATGTCACTGTTTGTTATTTATATGTGTAAGTTTAAGTTTAAATTACAGTTTGTCTTCCAAGTACATATTTATAGTATAATAACTTTTTCTTATTAGAAGTTCATTTAAGAGTTTTATAAATTTGTTTTCGTTTTTTTCAGTTTTTATAGTATTTGGTAAGTTATTATATATTTTTATTGACATTATATAGGTCCCGTCAGAGCACATCTTCAGTTTTGTCGCGGGCAACATGAGTCTATCTCTGTGTCGCAGGAAATGAGTTGTGGGTAAGTCTTCTCGTTTTTTGTAGTAGTCAGGATATTTCCTAACAAACTTACACATCTCAAGAATGTATATGCACGGTAGGGTAAGAAGTTTATGTTCCTGGAAGTGGGGTTTACAACTATCTGTATTTTCTATGTTAACTAGGATGCGGACGAGTTTTTTTTGTAGTGTAAAGAGAGCTGGCGCGTCGGTGCTGTTTCCCCATAGGATGACGCCGTAGCTCAGCCAGGAGTACGCATAGGCGTAGTAGGTGACGAGTGCAGTTTGGAAGTCGGTTGATTTTTTAACTTCGCGGAGCGCATAAGCGTATTGGGATATTTTACTTCTAATCTTTTTTACGTGTTTTCCAGTTAACGTGAGTATCTATAGCTAGTCCAAGTAATGTGAATTCATTAACCACTTCTACCGGTTTACTTCTGTAGGTTAAGTTTATTTCTAGCGGTTTTTTTTGGTGAGGATGGAAAGTCATCATTATTTTAGTTTTAGAATAATTTATTTGTAGATTGTGCTCATTTAACCATTCTGAAGTTTTATCTAATATGCGGTTTAGTTTTTCATTTAGGTTAACACTATTTTGACATGTCGTGAGAAGAGATATGTCATCTGCGAAAAGAATACATGGTTCATTCATGATTTTTGGAAGGTCATTTATGTACAAAATAAATAATAAACACCCTATTACACTTCCTTGAGGGATTGAGGCGTTAGTTACTTTGCTATCTGAACGGACATTCATTATTTCTCCGGTGTCGGGTTCAAAAAACTCCACCTCTGTGAACTGTTCGCGATCTTTAAGATATGAGGCAAACCAATTATGAGCTATTCCACGGATCCCCAATCCATATAGTTTTCTTAATAGAATTTTGAAATTTACTTTATCATAAGCTTTGGTCATGTCCAAAAGTATACCGATTGCGTACTTTTTTTCATTTAAAATATTTAAAATCTCTTGAAAGTATTTGTAGACCGCCAGGGTCGTTGACCGCTTTTTGCGAAATCCGTTTTGGTTTTCGTCAAAGATTTTAAACTTCTCACAAAAACCATATACTCGGTCACACATTGCCTTCTCAAAAATTTTTGATGGTGTAGGTAATAGAGCTATGGGGCGGTAGTTATTGGGATCGGTTTTGTGGCTTTTTTTGTGTATAGGTTTAATTATAGCTTTCTTTAATAGGTCCGGGAACACTCCTTCATTAAAGGATTGGTTTATTAGAATTGTGAGAGGCAGTGACAGCTGATCGGCGCATTGTTTAATTAAGGAGGGTGGCAGTTCGTCTATTCCGTGGCTATTTTTGTTTTTAAGATCTTTGATATACCGATGTACTTCCTGGCAGGTCACAGGAGTAAGGAACATGGTGTTCGGGGTAGGATGCAGCACGGGCCGTCCGTGGGGCTCGTCATTTAAATCGGTGTCCGACGAGTTACTTTTTTCGCCTATAGATGCGAAGAAATTATTAAAAGTGTTAGCTACTAGTTTTGGGTCAGTGGAAATGATGTTATTTATTAACAGATTTATATTTTGTTTTTCGCTTTTCGGTTTTTTATTCGTGCGCTCTCTAATAATGCTCCACATGGCTTTTACTTTGTTTGATGATTTTTTTATTTTATTTATATATTGTAGCCTTTTTGCAATGACTATTGTTTTTTTTAGGATTTTCTGATATATGTTTAAGTGTTTTTTTAGTACCTCATTGTTAGATTTTAACGCTAATATATTCAAAAGTCTTTTGTTTTTGCATGAGAGCTTTATTCCGGTCGTTAACCAGTTTTTCTTGTAATTATTTTTTATGTTAACTTTTTTCTTTGGTATGCATACATTTAAACTATCAATTAAAACATTAATAAAAGCTTTATAATTTTCGTTTACATTTTTGTGAGGGTTTATAATATTGTGCCAATCTATTTTGCTTACTTGTAGTTTAAAATTTTCAATGTTTCTTTGGTTAAAGATTCGTTTTTTAGTATGCCAAGTACAGTTTATTGGCATTTTTTGCGGCAATTTTATATTTATAGTTGTGCCAGCATGGTCCGAGAATCCTAATTCTACTACAGAAGTGTGTACTTTTTTACTATCAAAGTTGGTGAAAATGAGGTCTAGACACGTTGATGTACCTTGCGTAACGCGCGTGGGTTGGTTTATGTGTTGGGTAAAATTGTTTTCTGACATAAAGTCTAAAAAAATATTTGCTTTCGGATTATTAATAAGAATATTTATGTTAAAATCCCCTCCTATTATAATGTCATGTTTATAGTATTTATTATTTATGTATTTTAATATCATATTTAATTGTTTATAAAATAAGTCTTCTTCTCTTCTATTCCAGTACATTAATATAAGTAATATATTTTGCTGAGATAAATGCACGGCGCAAACTTCAAGAACATATTCAATGGACATTTCTGATATGTCAGTGTTCGGGGTGAACTCGACGTGGTCTTGGAGCAAGATGGCGACTCCGCCGCCTCCGCGAGTTTCTCTACAATAGGATGCTGCTAACTTGTATCCATTAAAATCGATCATATTTTTTTTTTTCTAACGACAGCCACGATTCCGAGATGCATATTGCCTGGTGTATCTTATTTTGATCTAGGTACGCTTCCAGTAAATGTTGTTTATTAAAGAGACTCTGAAAGTTTTGAAAAAGTATGGTGAAGTTTTGGTCTTTAGTTTCGAAATGAATAGTTGTTGCGAGGTTTATAGTTGTTGCGAGGTTCAATGAGTTTGCGTCCTTGAGGGGTTGGTTGAGGCTCCTCATCTTGGCATTTTGAGTTTTCCATTGAAGTTACATGAGAATTATTTAAATTTTCGTTCATATCGATTACGTTTCCTTCTACGATTAGCTGGTTGTTTCGTATAATAGCAAACAAACCTTTTTTCCGTGCATAACATTTCTTGTCTCATATTTTTCCGCATTTTTTGTTCGTTTACATCTAAAAATTCAGAAATTGACACTCCAGTGCCTTGGAAGCAGTAGTTATTTTGTAGTATGTATTTAGTTATTCTTTTACTAATTAATTCGACTACTAGAGGCCGGTTTTTATTGTTCCAACGACCAATTCTGTAAGTGTCTTCAATATATCCTGATAAGTCCGTGTGCAAGACATCGCGGAACATTTCAATTATTCTGTCGTGGAGGTCGCATTCTGGTTCTCTGTTGTACTCCGCGAAACCGTAGAGTACTAATTTATTTCTGTTGCATTCGGGAGCATGTTTTTTTCTGCAGTCTCCAGTTATTTTTACTTCTAGTTCTTTTATTTCAGTTTTCAATTTCTCATTTTCTTTTTTCAGGTCTTTCATTCTATTATTTATGTCTTTTAATTCTTCTTTGCGTAAGTCGTTTTGTTTTGATAGGGCTGCGGTTTCGGTTTTCATCTCGGCTCTCAAGCTTGTAATGGCTTTGTTTATTTCTGTTTGGATAGTATTTTGAAGTTCTGAGATTATAGTTTTGTTGTTTTCCTTAAGCTGGGACGCTATCATTTTGCTCAGGTTTTGCAAGTTTAGTTCTGGTGTCGAGGGCTCTTCAGTATGAAAAGTATCTCCGAGAAGGCTTAAATTTTCAGAGGTGGTTGTATCGTTATTTCTGTTCGTGTTTCTCGGCCTTCTTATAGTTATATTACTTATTTCGGGTTGCACTGTGAGCTCTTGCTCGTATTGAAATGTGTCATGATGTTTAGGCATTTTCCTAACGCAGGCTTGACATGTCCATGACTCCTTACGTTCCACACTCATTATATTGTAGAACCGTTTGCTGGAGATGTTGGCGCATTCTAAGTCATAACTATTGTTACACAGTACGCAGCAGAGGTACTCTCTTTTTGGAAGCTCTAGTTGGCATCCTGCACACTTTAATACCACATCACTTCTGTTATTGCCTATTTGTCATAATCTTTGACTACTGTCAAATCGTTTTTGCTCCCGCGATAACGATGTATGTTTATAATATACTATCATCAATATTGATGATGTGATGCTTACTCACACTGAATAGAGCACTGATAGACCTTGTCAGTTCTGAGAAACTCACCACCCTAATAATAAGCGACCCATTTTTCGCCCATGTATAGTCGACCGAAAACATCTTTGCCACTTTTCGACTCTATTTGTATGTCGTTTAGGTCCAAAAGTGGTTAAGGACCGTCTTGGTCGACCAAACATATCGTTATAACTAGCGATGCATCCGATACCGATACCGATACCGATATATCGGCGATACTTCGGGTTAGCCGATATATCGGTATCGACGATATTTTTATGACCGATTCAACGATACTTTTTAATTTAAAAATGTAGTGTAAACAGCAGCAGGTCTTATTCAAACAGACTTGCGAAATCGCCTTTCTCCGAAAATTTTAAGATTACTTTGTTTTTTAAACAAAAATGTTATCAATGTTAATTTTAATTACTATTTTTTTTAATTATCTAATATTAACCTATGTATCTACTTCTTATATTAATAAAAAGAAATCTGTCTTGTGATTTATTTATTATGCCTTCATTTTTAAAATTCACAAAAAGCGTATCGGTATCGGTATCGCCGATATTTTTATAAGAGTATCGGTATCGGTATCGTATCGGCGAAAAGGCGTATCGATGCATCCCTAGTTATAACCGCCACCAATTTTCCAAAACTTAATAAATTCGAGAAATATAATATGCAACGAAAAATGAAAAAAAAATACAACCTTTATTATGGTACAAGGACTTTAATTTGATTTACTTTCTAAAGTATGATTTTTCTTCAGTTACATATATTTTAAATTTCTTTACTAAATCTTATACAAGCATTTTAGTTACCGACAGACAAAGCACAACTTAAGCTTGGAATTATAAACCTGGTAATTTAAGTCCAATCGGCCAAATGCGACACAGACCCACCACATAGAACTGTGTCCCAGTGTAATTTTTTCGTCAACTGCTATTTGATTTACTTATATCTTTACTATGACACAGTTCCATGATCGGTCGAGTCAGAGTTCCACTGGCCAGAGCATTTTCACGAGAAATCCCGTGTGGTTGCCGGGTTAGAATAGTGCCACTCCATGTCTTCCCGTGGATGTCGTAAGAGGCGACTAAGGGAATATAGGCTTGTAGTACAGTTAGGCGATAGGCTTGCAACCTATCACTAATATGCTGGTAAACATCTTAGTCTATTTGTGCAAATTGTGGTTACTGAATTATCAACAACTTTTTAAGTTGTAATTCTGTAGCTCTGCCTAGCCCACTCCGGGATTACAGGCGTGAAGGTATGTATACAGGGTGACTGGAAATTCGCCGTATTCCTTGAAAGGGGTTATTCTACAGCTCATTTGTAACGATTTAAGTCCAATCAACCAGGGATCAAAACTCATTGGTTATCGAGTTATTCACGTTTTTAGAAAAAAAAATTAAATACCTGCCTTTCGTCCTAAAACTAGTCATTGTGTAAAAACTTCGTCATTTATAAATAAAAAAAAGCATTTTTCAAATAGCCAATGAATTACTGATTACGAAAAATAATAAAAAAAGCCAAAGAAATGCAAAGTTTTGCAAAAAAAAGGATTTGAAGTTGAAAGTCCTAGTAATTATTTTCCAAATTTTGTAACATTTTAATGCATAACTAAAAAAAAAAGTATGACACTTCGCGTACAAATGACAGGAATAATTTGCTCAACTCATAAGCTTTCTAAAAAGGTTTGTAAAAGCTCTCAAGTTTCCATTAATTTACAAAGGCACCATATTTTTGATCAAGCAAAGTGCTGCTAAAGCAGACCATCAACCATCTACAGCCGGTGTCAATTGAAATGGACAAAAATGTAAACAAAACGAAACTAAACAATGTACCATATTTACTATCAGATACATTTAAAGATTTAACCTTTGATTCATAACCGTGCATTAGCTAGTGTGCTTAAAATTTGCTGCCCTTATGTCATTATACCATTTGAATTTGACAGAAAGGGATAACCAATATTGTAACTAAAATAGATTTATTGTTAGTTTATGTAAAAGAGGGAAATATCAGCTCTGAAAGGTGTTGCCGTTTTTAGTGGGGGCTTTTAACCCACTAAAAGCTCAATATCTCAAAAACGGCTACACCGATTTTAATAAAACATGTCTAAGAACGTCATATTCCTCGAATGCGCCTGCGCCGTATTTGGAATATACGAGGTGGGCGTAAGTCGCTCAATATCTTCAAAACCATCTAGAATATTACTTTCTTCAAATACATAATTCAATGTGTCTTCCTATTAGTGACGGATACAGTACAATTTCACTTTTAGGAGTTAACCGATGGTTAAACTGAGTCTATTTCTTCGTCACACTGTGGGTTACGGCAATTAATCAATGGTTAACGAGTGGTGAACACCAAAATATCGTTAATTGGTCGTTTAAGTTTTAAACATCTGTTGGTGAACTCGGCCCTTAATCATACAAACAAATACGATCGGAGAAAATTTAGGTTGTGTCAAACAGTACTAATTTGTTTACACCTTTGCCCGTTTCAATGATAATAGACTACACTGTCTACTGACCTGTGCGCGTTCTAATCTACTAAGTGCATGCATGGTACTAGCGGAGCGGGTGCCGCACCTGGGGGTCCTGCTTGCGCTTGTTGGTGGCGGCGAGCTGCGCCAGGCTGCGCAGCACGGGGAACCCGGCGGGCTCGGGGAGCGGCGCGTTGCCCTCGCGGCTCACCAGCGCGGTCGCCATGCCGGCCGTGCGAGCCGCCTCCGCTTCTGTAAACCATGATCAAACTCGATAAAAAAAAATGTTGCATGGAGAAGGCATACGAACACACAGGTCTAGTAAGTGAGGCGAGGCGCATAGCCCATTCGCAATGTCATGCCAACCCTGAGAACTAAGAAGTTAAGTCGCCGTCAATAGAACTTGTGAACGATGTAAACAAATTAGTACTGATTGACACATAATATTCACCAAGCGTGTTTTTTTTTAAATAACGTTTAATGAAAAAATATGTTATCTTTAACTTAATATGAAAATAGTGATCTACTGTATCATTGCAAATCATTGTAACTCACTTGATCGTGTACGTGAATTGGTTTTGTTTCCATCATTTTCAATTTCTATTGAAGGCGACTTTAATACCTCTATGGTACAGTCAGCTGCAGAGAAAAGGATACCCTCCCTCCTGGTAAGGATCGTTTTTTTTTAAAAACCTGTGGTTAAATTTATATGATTTTTCGGTAAATTGAAGATTTTACTATTGTCTACACATACACTCAAAATCATTTAAATCTAACCACAGATTTTCGAAAAAAAACAATCCTTACCAGGAGGGGGGGTATCCTTTTCTCTGCAGCTGACTGTACATGGAGCTCGGCTCGACTCGGCAATGTTTTCATAGTTTTTTTTTCATATATCGCACCTTCAGAACAATAGTGACCTTATTTAGAAATTTTAAATTACGAATTTGGACTCTATAATAATGAAATTATGACTTGAAGTTTGAAAGCTGAAATTTTGAATTATGTCACTATTGTTCTGAAGATGCGATATGTAAATAAGAACTCTTCCGTGGAGTACCCTAGAGAAGCACTAAGAAAGGATTTTTATAAAAATCGACCCCTAACGGTAAGAAATAGGGAAAGTAACTAATTCTACGCGTACAAAGTCGCAGGCGTCCTCTACTTTAGTCGTTCGTTAACGCTCTAAGTCAGCAATGCTCGACAATGTCGACATTTACCTGGCATCTGGAGCGCATAACTGCTGTGACGTGCGTTTTTACCTTGATGCTTAGTATTTAAAATTATGGCAGCTAACGCCATGCATTAAATAATAATAATTAATGTCACAGTATTGACTTGTTAGTCAGATTGATTTGTGCAATAAGACGAGCTGCATCCTCATTATTTGACACTTGTAAAATTCGTCAGATATAAACAAACAGCAAATCCATAACGCGACCTTCTAAATATATACCTGCATAAAACCGTACTGTGATTGTGTGACTGACTGACAATCAACGCACAGCCTAAACCGCTGGACCTAGCGACCTTAAAGTTTGGAGGTAGTATTCCTTGGGAACCCTGGGGTGCATGCACTAGAAATTCCCTATTTCTAGAAGCGGGGAACGTATTCTACGTGTACGAAGTCGCGGGGGTCCTCTAGTATAGAATACTTGAGTAGTTCATGAATTTCATGACGCACAAATACTCCATTACTAAATTGGACAACAGGCCCAACTCCCGACGACTAAAAACTATATCCTTACTGAAACTATATAATGATCAATTTTACCAAAATTCATTTTTCAGTAAATTGGCCACATGCGGGCCAGGCCAGCGCTTCAGACTAAACCATCATTGCGGAGAAGAAGCGCCGCAAGAAACTCCAGCACGAGGTCATTTTTTCAATCATAAAAACCTAATTATACTTAAAAGTAGGCTACATTAAGTAATAATAAGGTAATAAAGTAATTAACATAAAATTCTTAAAACTAGCAAAAATTAAATAATTACAAATGTAAGGTCAATAAACATTGAAATAAAATAATGACTATGAGAACAACACGATACGTCTACGTTCAAAGCCATATAACTAGAAAAAAGCCGTAAAAGACCTTTGAGCGAGCAAGACATGCTCATGATGCTGGACAACATTAAAGTAATATTGTGTGAAACAGCTGTCCGGCGAGAAACATCACCGTGTGTTATCGTTTAAAAGCTACTTGTATACACAAGATTAGAAAAAATAAAATACAAACAGTAAATCAAAGTCAGTCAGTCAATGCTGGAATACAAAATTTGCTTAAAGGCTATGTTATATTGTAAATATCCTAGACACTACTTAAATACATCTTGGTCACCAATATAGTCATTTACAGTGTAATATGCCCTACCCAACAAGCAGCGCTTGATGTGTGACTTAAATTTATTGAACGGCATATTGACGATATCAGATGGTATCTTGTAAAAAAGGAATTCAAGGATAACCAATGCAAATAAGAATCAATATGATTACCTTTAACAATGTCAGTGAGGAACAGTATCTCCTCGGGTTTGGCCTCGACCTTTTCCGCAATTGCGGTATAACTGGCAGCCTCCTGCTTGGCGCCGACCGCGGTGTCGAAGTGGCCGTCGATACGCGCCAGCAGATCGCCCGCGAGAGACTGGCCGAACAGGAGCTTCTGCGCCTGCACTGACCCAGATGAGTAGATGTACACCTTCTGACCCTCAGTCGAGCGCCAATGCTCGAGCGCTGCGGCCACGTCCTCGTACACGCTGAAAACGGAATATTTATTTATTACATTACATTACATAACATAACAAAGAGACTACTAACATAGTCTTAATAAAATGACTAATAATGTAATTAGTTTTCTTTTGTATGAACGGAAATGGCAGTCTCTAATACAAAATGCCGATTGATCCCTATATTTGTCGCTAACCACTACCCGCTTGAAGTTCTACTTAATAGATTGCAAATCTATTTAAAAATAATATCCCATGGGATTTCTCTTCCTTTGTCAATTATGTCTGGTGACTGAGAAAAAAAATCCACCATCAAACCACTACATAGCACTGCATAACTTTCATAATTAAGGTACTGTTAATACTGCCAGCAGTATCCTTGATGCAATAGATAATTAAAGATTAAAATTTGCTCAAAATATTATAGAAATAAATTCTACTTACTGCCCCTTGATGTCCCCACTGTCGTAACCTTGCTTCCAGACCAGACCTTGTAGCTGCTTCAGGGAGCCCACCTTGCGGTCCGAAGACATCAGCCACTTGACGCTGTTCACCAATCCACCTATCTGCTCATCTTTAGGCGCGTCCTAAAAACCAATCCGGCGGGTAACTTCAGTTGTTGAATAGAGCGCATCACCATAGCTAACAATTTTCAAAGGATGGAGAAAACTGTATTGTATTAATGGAAAACCCCCCCTACAACATAACCCCCTAGAACATAAGACTTCTTGAATCATAAAATTTGATATTTGATACATACAATGTGTCATGAAACGAGTAGGTACTGACCGCGTACTAAATGGGGATCGGGATATATAGACGAAGACCAATTGCAAGAGAAAAACCACTACTCAATATTTAAGTATTCCAATTTTATTCAACGGACGCTGAAAAAGGCACCAGCATTTTTTACGAGGATCCCTCTCTACGTTTCGGCACTCTAGACATATACACTTGCGAGCAAAATAATTGCATCACTTTGCATTTTTCCATGTACACTCAATATCTTTGTAACGGTATAACCTTTCTGAAATATTAAAATGTAGTAAAGTTTCTTGATATTTAAGCTTTCTAAAAAGTTAAGAAACTTGGAAATCGATGTAGTATTTTACAAATAACGGTCATTTTCCTGGTTCGTGGCCGATTACTCCTTACCGAATGCTCAAGTTGTGCTCCCTTAGACGGCTAAAAAACAGGGTTGGGGGGGGGTTTATCAGTCACTTGTCATAAGTCGACCGGTACACATCTCCGCATATTATTCCATCGAGAAGATCTGGAAAAATTTACACGACTACTGTTCAAGTCTCCGTCATCATTCGCCTACTGCGAGAGGGCCGCAGTCAACGTTCAGTAGCTGAAGAGCTGAATTTGGTACATTCTACAGTTTGGAGTCTATCGGAGATTCAGACAGACTGGGGCCTTTACTTCAAGGCCAAGAACCGGCCGGAAAAGGTGCACTTCGGAGAGGGACGATCGGTTCATCGTGACAACGTCTCTACGAGATCGTCACCACACAGCTGTTGCTGTCCAACAGCAGCTCGAAGAAGTAAGAGGAGTTGCAGTCAGCGAGTGGACAGTAAGGAGAAGACTGAAGACAGCCAACCTGACCCCAAAAAGGTCTGCGACGGGGCCCAAATTGCTGCCTCGGCACCGTGAAGCACGACGTCAGTTTGCTCAAAATCACGAAAACTGGACAATTGAGCAGTGGACCTCAGTCCTCTTTTCAGACGAGTGCAGGATGTGCCTGAACGGCTGCGGTAGAAGAGGACGAGTGTACAGAAGACCGGGAGAGCGATTTGCTCAATGTTGCATCTCCGAAAGAGTCGCCTACGGAGGAGGTTCCGTCATGTTCTGGGGCGGCATTTCCTACGATGGGCGAACGGAGCTGGTTTTCGTGCCTGGTGGTGGCCGTAGCGGTGGTTTGAACGCTGCCATGTACATCACCAACATCCTGGAGGAGTATGTCGTCCCTTACGCGGGTATGTTTGATGAAGGGTTTACCCTGATGCAGGATAATGCCCCTTGCATACCGCAAGGGCCACCACAGCCTACCTTCGCGAGGTGGGCATCGACACCATGGACTGGCCAGCGATGAGCCCAGACCTAAACCCCATTGAGCACTGGTGGGACTTCCTAAAAAGGAGGGTTCGGCAGCGGAATCCTGCCCCGTCTCATGTGAAGGAGCTGAAGCAAGTTTTGGTGGAGGAGTGGGAAGCCATCCCGCAAGATTACGTCAAAACACTGATAAAATCAATGAAAAATCGATTAGATTGTGTGAGGAGGGCTAGGGGAGGGAATACTAAATACTGATGTATAATTATTTTTTTGTAATAAATACCTTTAATAAATACAATGCCTATCATTCTTAGTTTCCCTAATACCTTTTTGAAGCGTTTTTTCAACATTTTCTGGATTCAGAGCATATTTCAGGCTTAGGACTTGATATTACATTGAAATAACGCATTTTCTATTACATTATATTATCAGCTTTCATTTGTTACTACAATATTTAAATTCGAGTAAAGATATACAAAGATATTGAGTGTACATGGAAAAATGCAAAGTGATGCAATTATTTTGCTCGTGAGTGTAGAATGACTTGTCTATTAATTGCGTATTTTCCAGCCTTAGCTACAATGTACTAATATTAAGTGCTAATAAAATAACGTATAATATGTTTTTCATCACACTTGCACGTAAACAGTATCTAAACATACAGGTTAACTTGGCCGCAATGCCCCATATAAAACCCTCGACCTTTCCTTTTACCATGAAGCCCAAGGTCGGTAAGTAATTTTTTTTAATTTATAGCACAGCACACAGGTCATGCAAGTTCAAGCAAAGAGTTTACACGCAATTGAAAAATTGTCTTAAAATGTTATTTAAACAGGAATTTCATTGCAATCTCGCTACATGTTACTTAAATACTCAATTAATGTTCTTAATAATCGATTTTAATAGTTTTCTGTATCAAAACGTCGATTTTTTTTACACTCCTTCAGGGCTGTATGTATACCTACGTAAGTATTTGCCCTTAACGTTTCTGAACGAAACATTTGTATAATCTGTGGAGTCCGCCCGCCATCCGCTTAAAAAAAGTTCAAGTAATTCATAATAATAGATGTGCTGACTTGTGTATTAAAGCTATAATTCATAGTTATTTACATTTTATATTTGAAGACAAGTAAAAAAGTTATAAAAAATGTCGTCGTCATCGTCCGATGAGTGTAATTTAAATGCAACACCGCCAGATATTATCCATGCAGCAAAAACAATTATTAAAAATCTTTATATGTGATGAAAAACATTGTATGTTTCACGGGCGGTACGGGAATTACGAACCTCGACTCAGAAAGCCTCTCTACTAGAGCCTCGGTCGTAATTCCTTACTTACCTACCGACCTTAATACACAATGTACTATTATTACCTCTCCAGGAATGGTCACTACTCCATCAACTTTCCTCTCCTGGTCCTCAAGAGCCTGCTTCCTGAGGGCGCTTACAGCTTCTTTCACGTCGTCCGTCTCCCACTGGGTCTCAAGGAACTTCTGGACATTATCTTCGGCATATGGAAACAGCTTGTCCTACAACAAAGGCGAAATTTAGTTTACGGTATATTTTGGTTAGGCCGCATTTCCATCCCACAAGAAATATGCGACAGTGCTGTCCAATAGTAACTTGCAAGAAATGTAAGCTACCACACACACACACACACACATTTCTTGCTGGTGTAGTCGCAGCATAAGAACACTCAAGTAGGTATAATCTCGCAAGCAGACGCTGGAAGCCACCCAGACCTGCATAGCATAGCTTTTAGCTGTTGCCGGTAACGGCAAAATGGCGTCGTCACCTATGCGTGGCTATTCAATTCATGAAGTCCAATCTTTATCACACTGATAACGTTTGGGCAGTAAGGAAACATACCATACAGATAACCTTTGACATTTAGACACATTTGATTACTTTGGAGATAAATTCACAACCTACTAAATATGTTTTATATTTAGTATTTCGGGAATATACCTGCTGTGTAGGTATTTTAAGCATTAACGAGTTTGACGTAAAAAATGTTGCAGTTAATTAAATTTCAAATATCGTCAAGTGACAGACAAACCTCGCTAAAATATTTTATCAATTATCAATTAAATCTTAATCCAGGCATCCAATTAATTGACAAATAATCCTATCAGGAAAAGCGAATGAAAATTATTAAATACTTCATTATCGTAGCTTGTAAAATCGAATCGCACGCAACCGTAGTGCGCAGGCTATATTTGAAGAATCAATTGAACAAGACAACCTAATGCAAATAGTTTTGATTGTTTGCCGATGATATTATGACAACTACCAAAAATCTTTTTTTTTTATGGACTGTGTAAACCTGAAAGTCTACGCGGAACTCTTGTTGAAAATGAAAGTCCTTGAGCGGCTAGACGGCGAGTGCGCTCGCTAGGGCTAAAAACAACGCAATTACGCACGGTTGTTGTGTCGATTAAAATAAAAACTGGACGCTCGCAAGGCGAACCTCTTCGGTAGGGTTGCTCGAGCGCTTACTTCACGACTAGGCTTTACAGGGGTAAGACCTTACATAAGCTAAAAACCAAGTTAACAATACACATAACATAGGTTACACTTCGTAAAATATAAGGTAGAGTGACCAAATAACAAATATGACTAAAAATACACTGCGTTTTTTTATGAATGTGATACTAAAAAAGAGGGAGACGACGAAAGCATAAGTTCAAGGAACACCGCTACGAAAGACGAATAAGATTTACCTATTAAGAGAGATACAAGTTACAGAATTTAACCGAATAAGATAGCGAAAAAGACGAAATAAGAATTAAACTAAAACTAATGAATGAGACGACATAACACGATACGGTATTCGATACCCTTTTTTAAATAGGTAGTAGGATGACTGATTTAATTATTATAAAATTAGAATCAGCAAAACTCCGTGAATGGAAACCACCTATAGGACACATATACAAACATAATACAAACAACGAAAGAGCCAAGATGTGTACCTTCTTTAGCGACAGCCCTAATAAGAATGCAATGGGCCTATGCATTCTGAACCCTTTGGCTTCAACTGTTCTCGTTTTTTTTTTGCCTCGTTTTTGTTTATAAATGTAAATTAAACTAGCACTAGAGTTCCATGGAGTTATACCCCGATGCATACCTATATGGCAATAGTAATTTAAGAAGTGAGAAGGCGGGCGCTTTCTCCTTCTCAGTCAGTTTTATTAGGAAATATTAAATTAATAGGTACCTACCTAATGTACGTATTCCAGGTAGGTAAATATTTGACATTAGGTGCGTCCCGAAAAAACACTGGACAACTTCGTGGAGCGCTTTTTCTCTTCACCAATCTGTCATCAATCTTGAAACTAGGCCGATTTATAACGCCAAGAAATGTAATAATGAAATCTTTATTAAATGTTGAAATCAGGAATTCGATTCGACTTTAAATCGGAATCGGGCTAGAACTAAAATAGGTACCCTACGTAAAACAGCGTCTTACTTCGAAAGTCAATTATCGAACTAATTAGGTCTAACTTATTCCGGTATCAATAATGTACTACTGTATGAATGAATACTTACTTCCTTACCTATGCGAATTTGCTAATCTAAAGGCAATAAAAGGACTGAACCCTCAAAGGGCTTTGAATTCATTTGCCCTAGCGAAATGGGCAGATATAAGCATAAAGAGATAGGTACTTTGGTGAAAACGTCGTCTACGCTACGATGCGGCAAGGCTGGGTGAACGAACTGCTCGACTCGCCGTCGTATCCAAACCGGATAGTGCGCCTACCTAGCCCGCCGCGACCGTTCTTAACAACCACGAACATAGGCAGGTAGCCAAAAATCGAACAAAAGCACTGAACGTTTTAACTTCCGCAAAAAACAGGTAAACCCGCTGAGAAAATTAACTCTTTTCAAGTAAGTCACATTCCTTTGTCTGAAAAGAATCAAGTAGGTATAGCACATATGTACGTGAATTTGGAATAGACATGTCAAAGAAAAATCCTAGAGGTACCTACCTACCTACCTACCCGTGTATCTAGATTTTCCTATACCTAGGTAGGGGTAAGGATAATTTATTGGCATTTGTAAAATGTATTGCTTCCATTATTTTGAAATAAAGTTCATTGTGCCAATAATCGATACGGTGCAACGGTGCGCGGTACCCACAATAGGCCAGTTTCCCTTCCTAGGCACCTACCTGTTAGGGGTTTTAGTTCTAATATTTTTACAATCATTTCAAGATAGGTACCTATCATGGCAAGCAAATTAGTCCCCTATCACACGATAACCTAATCAGAACACAGTTTTTGGTTTAAGATCCTCGTCCACACAGCACGAGCATCTTGACCTACAGATCCCCACAGCTCGTTTCGTTAGTACTGCAACTTCCTTAGCCGCCATCTTGTGCATCTTCGAATGGCGGCTGTTTCGCATTCCATGTGGGCGCCATTTCAAAGCTAGGTGGTCTGAAGGGTTTTGCCTAGCTGTATGAATTTTACACAGTTTGTTGACCAGCCAACCCATTTTACAGACCATAGCGAAACTTTAATAGATCTAGTTTGTTCTAATCTACAGGTTCGGAATCTGTGTGTCGATCATATACCTGATCTCAGTAGCCATGCGTTTATAAGCTTTAAAATTAATGTCAAGAAGAGTAAACCTCCTCCAAAGCACATTTCATGCAGACCGTTACATGATATTGACTTTGAAGTATTTAATGAGCAAGTTAAATCTATTCCCTGGGATAACCTGGGAAGTTATAATGTCAACGATATGGTAAAGGTTTTTAATTCATATATATTATTGTTGTTTGATGAATTTGCGCCTAAAAAAACAGTTTTGTTCAAAAATAAATCTTACCCTTGGATAACCTTTAACGTTCAAGAAATGATGAAATTAAGAGATGATGCTCACACTCGTAGTAAGCTGACTAAATCTGATGCTCACAAACAATACTACAAACAACTTAAAAACATTGTAATTTCGGCAGTTCACTCGGAAAAAACTGCATATTTCAACCATCACATCAATAATAACATAAAATATCCGAGTTTATTGTGGAAAAATATTAAAAAAGATGTAGCCAACTTTAAACGTAATGATCCAGAATTGCCTTTTCATTTAAATAATCCTGACCGCATTAACCAACAGTTTCTTGACCTTCCTGGAAATAATAACGTTAGTATATCACACTTGACTAAGTACGAGTTTGATAGATTTACTTCCTCTGTTTTTTCGTTAAAACCTGTGACCGAATCCGAGGTGTGTAAGATAATTCGATCTATTACCACAAATGCTGAAGGCATTGATGGCATTACATTAAAAATGATTCTCCTTACCCTCCCTTACACTTTACATATAATAACTAGCATGCTTAATAAATCTATAACCACCGGTGTCTTTCCTGAACTATGGAAAACTGCTATTATTAAACCTATACCGAAGCATCAAAATCCTCAAAACTTTAAAGATTTACGCCCTATTAGTATTTTACCCTTTTTATCTAAAATCCTTGAAAAAGTAGTTTGTTCCCAGCTTACACATTATCTTGAGCTGAATAATATTTTGCCAAAAAAACAGTCAGGATTTAGGAAGTCTCACAGCACTACTACTGCCTTGTTAGATGTAGTTGATGATATCCTCGCAGCTCAAGACAGTGGTAAAGGGACCATTTTAGTGTTGCTGGACCTCTCTCGAGCTTTCGATACTATAAATAGCACACTCCTTCTATCGAAATTATCCTATTATGGTTTTGACTCATTCGCGTTAAAATGGTTTGCGAGCTATGTTACCGGACGCAAACAGTTTGTCCAGGTACGCGACGGTAGTGGTACTATACTAAATTCATCGACGGCAACGGTAGACAGAGGAGTTCCGCAGGGCTCCATTCTGGGGCCTTTACTTTTCATTTTGTACAGTACTGACATAATAGAAAATATTAAATATTGTAAATATCACATGTATGCAGATGACCTTCAATTGTATATATCATTTAAACCCGATAATACCATCCAAAACGTTGACCGGCTTAACTCCGATCTAAACCACATAGCCAACTGGTGTGATACCAATAATCTAGTTTTGAACTCTGATAAGTCGAAATTTCTTTTGTGCGGATCTAATAAACAAATCAATGATATACATCTTCATAATCCACAAGTTTCTATTAAGGGCGATATTTTAAAAGAAGTAACAGAAGCTCGTAACTTGGGCGTTATTATGGATGGCAGGCTTCGATTCGAGAAGCACATGTTAGAACTTATGCGCAACTGTTTTTATAGGCTAAAAATATTATATCGTGTCCGTGACTATATAAGTGTTAATTTGCGAAACAAACTGTGTGAGTCACTCATATTATCAAAACTAAACTATGCTGATTCGGTCTTTGGAGGTTGTTTACTAGGGCGTACCAGTAGATTAATGCAACGCATTCAAAATGCTTGTATTCGATTTTGTTTTGATGTGCCCCGTCGATCACATATAACTCCATTTTTAAATATTAATAAGATATTAAATATGGCAAATCGACGTAACTTACATCTAGCTGCTCTAATCTTTGGCATTATAAATAGTGGTGAGCCATCTTATCTTTACGAAAAACTGAAACAATCACAACGTCAGGTGAGGTTTGCCTCACTCTTAATTGGTACCCAGCCCAGGACGACTGCTTTTCGTGGCAGCTTTCGCTACGCTGCCACGAAATGTTGGAATAATCTGCCACCGCCAATCAGAAACTCTAAAAACGTTACAAACTTAAAACATAAAATGAAGCAATATTTACTAAATATCCAATTAGCCAACACTTAGCAGACGTCCTGTATTCATTAATTGCATTATTATTATTATTATTTTTCTTTGTCATTCAAATTATGTATTTAATATTAAAAAATAATGTTAACATACACACTCACACGCGTGCACGCACACACAAACACACACACACACGCAATAATTAATAAGTCTCATGTTCAGAAAAATTTACAATAACTAATTTAGTTTAAGCATTAAGTACTCTTTATAAATAGTAGTGAGATGGATTGGCAGCGCTCTCCTCTCTCTTCAATCCGGTGGCCCTGAAAACCAGCGTCAAGTCTAGTAAGCCTGACACCATGCTGAGTGGCAACCTTTTCGGTGTTAATTTTAGACTAAGTACTCTAAGTTTGTATTACTCTAATTTTTAAAATGTTTTTATTTTTGTTGTTGTTTATGTTAATTTTATTTTAGCACCGAATAAACGATTTCTATTCTATAAACGATTTCTATTCTATTCTATTCTAGTTATAATTTGCTAAAATTCCCACTTCTTATAAAGAGCCCCATACACCGTACGATTTGTCTGTACGATCGACCTGATGAAAATCGTGACGATTGATCGCATCAAAAATGACGCCCATACACGAAACGATACGATACGATACGATTCGTTTCTGGTCAATCAGCGGGAAGCGGCCATCTATGCGCTTAGCATGAGCAATTGATGACCAACACAAAATGGAAAGGTCCTGGGCTATTGGGCTGTACCTGCTATTATTACAAACTAGTCTCCAATCTCATATCTATCTACCAACAATGAGTGGAAGCTTAAAGCTTTTTTTAAAGAAATATTGCCGAGCCGAACGTGTCGAACGAAACAAATTTTAGAATTCTGTATATTTAATCTTAAGAAACCTCGCACACTTGCGGTTCTTTCAGATTCGGACGATTCGACGCGGGCACCCGGCAAGTGTGCAAGTTTTCATAAGATTTCATATATGAATCATAAAATTCGTTACGTCCAGCTCGCATAAGTGTACGGTCACCTTAAATATTCTTACAACATGTGGTAAATGGCGGTAATGTAATGTTTCTCCCTACTAAACCTAGCCTAATTTTAAAAAAACTTGTAGGTGGGTGTTTCAAAGAGTTAGGTTTGAAGTTTTCATGTTGTCGCCCTGCTGTTTCCGGCCGGTTCGTGATTTTGGCTAACCTGTCGACACCGGTATATTGAGGGACTTCAGCGAAGAGATGGTGGCACCGTGACTTCAAGCAGCATCAAGGAAGGACCCATTCTAAAATATTGCGTAGCTATAATACCCCTGCTGATCTGGTGGTAATAGCGATAAATGTATGGATCTCATAGTCGATTCCCTTTAAATTGCGTGGCTCCCTTATGAGTACATTAACCCGTACAATACATACCTACCTATCTTACATGATTTTGGCAATTAATGTGTCCTCAAGCTGATAAAGTACTTTGATCTATGTCCCGCGAATGGTTCATTCGTATCATTGAAAATTGTAGGCAAGAACTACCGGCATGGTGGCATTTCAAAATCATAATCTATAAAGATTATAGCTAAGACTGTTTTAGATTTTAAGGCTTTTGGAAATAAACAGTTTAAATTTTAATTTTTTTTTTTTTTTTGATTAAAACCTTGGAATAGGAGGATGAGAAGGACCCGCTAGTGGGGTTCTCTGTTCTTAGGCAGTTTTCGTTACAAAGTGGAAAACGCTGAGATCGGCTAATTTATGAGCGTAGCTGGCAGCGAATGTTAAGGTGGTCATTCACGGTCAGTCCATCGCGTCAAATGCGTCCTGCCAGATTTGATCTTAACCCATTAATTTTTTAGTCCTTCCTTTCATTTGACCATGATTGAGTAAAGCTTGCGCCGTGGGCACGTGCGTCGAGGCATTCATGTTGGCGTGAATGAACAAACCCTAAACCATTCTGGGGTTCATCGACCCAATTAAATCCTTTGGACTGACGTCGTGGATAGGCAAATATTTCCGTTTAATTTACTATGGTTGAACCAGTTCCAGTCCATTAGAATGACCGTGGGACCACCTTTGCGCCCTTAGAGATTGCACTCGTCATAAAACTGAAGGAGACTTTTATGATGAAGTGCCACCTCTAAGTTTTATTATTCCAGCTTTCTATAAGAACCTTTGTGTCATTAAAAATACTCGTTTATTATTTTAGTGTAGATAAAACCACACTACCTAAATACTCAAATGTTTTTTTGTCCAAATGGAAAGAATGGGACTCCTATAAATAAAATCATTATTAATATATGGGTATTTTTATTACCCATCATTGTGAATAAAAATTACATGAAGTTAATACCTATCACTTTCTTTGGGAATAGTGATTGATTATCTATCAATAAATAGGTATGCATTAAAAATATATGGGTAGAGTAGCTTTAGCTACAATCTAAACATTCCCTTTAAGAAAAAAGCAAGAAAGTTTTTTTTTTTTATGGAATCAAAAGAGCTCCTCCACCAATTTAATTAGCTTGCTATTATTCCCATTTACCTTTTTTTTAAATGTGGAATTTGATTTTTAGTTAAAATGTACTGTTCCGTGTTTTGTTTTCTTTTGGTGTTCAATAAAGAGTATTTGTATTGTATTGTATTGTATTCAGTCAACTTTTGACCATGTTGGAAATTTTGAAATTAAGTGAGTTCAAAAATTTAAAATAGCTATAACTTTCTCAATTAAAAATAATGAAATACAGTTTCAGTTATTTATTTGGTATTGTTTGTATGGGTATGTTTGCATTTTTTTTTTATATAAGTCTTGTATTCCCTGTAATCAGCTACCAGTGGCAACATAGTAGTTAATGGTGGGAATAGACCCCTCTATCTGCCACTTATTCTCAAAACTTACTATGGGGCGGATTTAGTTTAGTGTGATTGAACCACACCTGTATTTCTATTAAATCATTACTAATTAATTGTTCCTTTTAAAATCAGAGAGTATCTCATTATCTAGGTTGGCTTGTTCCTAGGCAGGTAATTTACAAGGACTAGCTGTTGCCCACGACTCCATCAAGCGCAGAAAAATAAAACAGCCTATATTCATCAGGGATAATGTAGGATTGTAATGGTGAGAGATTTTTTTAATTCAGTCCGGCAGTTTCGGAGCCTATTCTATGCAAACAAATCTGTCCTCTTTATAATATTAGTGTAGATTAGGTAAAGTATTAAATAGCAAACAGTGGTAGTCCCTCGCTAATTTTTTGACAAGATTTGTGAACAACTCACGATTAAAAATTGAATTGGGATATACATAAAACAATAGGTTTGTAGTAATTTGTTTTCTAAAATAATTTTTATCCATCTTCTATACGAAAATCAAAGCTCTTGGCAATGAAAGTGTTAATGAAATTACCTACCTTATTTTTTGTTGATGTCTTGAATTTTATTTCCTACTAAATAAGTGAAGTTTTGATCCAAAAAAATAAGTAAATCAAGAGTAAAGAACATACATACATAAACTCACGCCTTCATTCCCAAAGTGGGGTAGGCAGAGCTACGGAATTACCAGCAACTCTTAAACCTTGTTGATAATTCTCTAACCACATTTTGCATAATTAGGCTAAGGTGTTTACCAGCGCATTAGTGACAGGTTGCAAGCCCATCGCCTAACAGTACTACAAGCCCTTATTCCCTTAGTCGCCTCTTACGACATCCACGGGAAGACATGGAGTGGCACTATTCTAACCCGGCAACCACACGGGGAGAGTAAAGAAAATATTTAAAAATTGCTTTAACCCTTCAAGTGGCAAGCAGCCGTAGCTGTCAAAAACCATTATCTTCTATATAATAAAAATGAATCGCTAAATGTGTTGCTAAGCGCAAAACTCGAGAATGGCTGAACTGATTTTGTTGATTTCTTTTTTTTTGTGTTTGTCAATGTCAGGACAAGGTTTTTATGAAAGAAAATAATTGAAAAATCCACCAGGAAAGTCAGCAATTTGCAGCGGGGCGAAGCCGCTGGCGGGCCACTAGTACTTAATAACATTAACTTAAAATTCAAATTTAAACTGACTATAGTTTTCTTGCTGCTTGAAGGGATGTGTGTTATAGGATACCTTCCTATCGTAGGATTTGTTTTAAGTCTTTATTTTTTTTCAATGGAAGTCCATGGTAATGCAGTTATTATTGAAGACATATCTTTCTCAACTATAGGTCTAGGGAAAATGCAGACTAACATAGTAACAAACTACTGTGCCAAATGTATTTGTAACAAGGTTAAGCAGCTGCCAGGTAGTAACTTGACCAATGTTTGTGCAACCTATTATTGGGTAATTTAGGGAGAAGTACTATGTAAATAAAAATATGACTTAGTTATTACTTATTATAACTATTACTCATAGCACTAAAGAGTTATAGTATAACTTTTGAATAATTACTAATTAGCTAGCCCACAAGCTAGCTAGTGCTCATAATGAAATAGGTACCATCTATGTAGTATAATAAGCTGGTGAAATAAAATAAATGAGAGTACTTACCTATCAATTAAAAACAGTTACTACGAAACGAAACCGTCTGCCAAAGAGACCTTGATAATCGCGCCTGTCATAACCCCAGTCAATGAAACCAACAGATGAATTACTATCTCTATCATAATGAAATCTCACACGTGTGCGACAAGGATACCCTATGCGGCTCCGACGCCTATTCAAAATGGACGGTTAACTGTTTCACGCTTTTTTACCAGCCAGGCCAGCTGCTCGAACAGCTGTTCGTGCCGGTACACGTACTCTACACGTTTCAAATACTTGTCCAAATAGACAAGGGGATCCTCAACAAAACGCATGTATCTACCTATAAAATGGTAATTGGAAACTGCATTGTATCAATATGATCATTCTGCCTATATTGTACTTAGTATATACACTATAAGCACCGTAATGCGAAACATTGCAAAAACTATCTCCCTAATAAAGAATTACAAAGATAAAACCATATTGACGCTAGAAAACGTATATCCCAGGCGGTAAATAACGTAAAATACGAGAATAAAGACACTGAAAACGAGGCGAAAGGGTACCATTTTGATTTCATCCTCCATATTGCGAATCTGGAAACGTGAGAAATTTGCATGCCGTTTCCCAGTGATATAAAAGAACAATAATCAGGGAAGAAATGAATTCGACATATTTGACATTATGTGCACGTTCATAAACAAATCTGTTGGACAAAACACCGGCCGGTCAATCATTATAGGACCTACCTTAACAAAGCTGATCGATGTTGTTGTACCTTCGATGTCCAGGAGAAGAATTTTGCATTTTTTGACGATTTCCCCGATTTCCTGAGTTTCATTTGCCATTGTACAAGAGAAGTACAAACTTTAATTCGACGTACTTATTTAAAAATCTAATTTATTTGACTAGAAATTCTTCCACGATACGCACCCCACACCACACAAAAAAGCATTGAAATTGAACGTAGGAAGGAAGGAGACAAAGCAAGCAGCCAATACGCGAACGGAATAGCACTGATGAAAGTTGCCCTAGTTGAAGCAGGATACACTGATTGAGTATACTACAAGAGTAAAAGAGAAGGCGCAACGGAAGGATATGTATCCTGGACAGATTTGCCAACACCGAGGAGAAAAAAGTGTAAGAAGTATTGCCGGTTCATTTTGTCGACTAACTCATTGAAAATTATGAACTTATTTACTTTTGAAAATTAATATTTATAAATTCAGCAAATTTAAATATAACTTAATTGTCTTTCTTGGATTGAACTTTTGAGAAAAACAGTTATTTAGTCTTAACAGCGTAATATCTGCATAATTTCAATTTTTGAGGTTCGGTTTCTTTAGACAAAACATAAAAACATTATTTTAGATTCGCTTTATAAAAGGTTATCACCTGAATGACAGATCATTAACCTTGAACTGTCTTTAGCCTATCATGACGCATCACGTGGGTAAATATTGTTTCGGGGATTCCGGTAACCTTCGGGGAGGGAAGATGTCTGATTGAAAAATTAGCGGCTTATACTTTTGATTTATCTTTACTGACTATGTTCTAACTCACTGGACATTGGCGAAATTACTGCGGAACCGCGTTAGACCGCCATTAATATAAAAGAAGAAGAATATTGTTTCCCTTTTGAAATACTACTTAGGTACCTAACCAATTTTTCTTTCGTTCTGGCTAATGTAGTCAAGAAACGCTCTTTGAACTTTGCACTCGGTAAACTCGATGCCGCATATACTTAACGAAACAATAACGCACCGATAATGCCATAATCATGCCTGGTGTATTTATTTCTGGATTTTACACACCAAAAAAAATATAAATATTTTGTCTTGCCGGAATTTTGGTTTTATACTTCACAGCAAACAAAGGGCGGTTACACGCTCAGTATGAGGGAGGTCACACGATCAGTAGGTATTTCATCAGTTCAGTCTATTCAGTACATTAAATCACGTACCTACCCCAGAGGAGTAGGCAGAGGCCCCTTCTTTCCACCTACTACGATGCTGACAAAACCCTTTCGCTTCTTCCACATTCAATATTTAAAATGATTTCCTTCAATCCATCCAGAAACTGGTCATGTAATGTAACCCATCCGTATCATTCTCGCGTCAGTTAGGTACCGTTTACAACGAAATAGAGCCAGGCGTGTCACATGACACAAAATATTTCATTTTCGTCAGTCTATTCATGTGTGGGTTAGACGATTACTCTCCAGTCATTCTGACCAAGCAGATGGACTGAACTGATATGAAATACTGAGCGTGTAACCTTCCTCTAAACGTTCACTGGCGTACTGTTGTATCAGTCTGATATCATTTTTGGATTGATCGTGTAACCATTCGAACCATCCACCATTCTCGCTTCTGTCAAAATTTGACCAGACTGGCGGACTGAACTGATGAAATACTGAGCGTGTAACTTCTCTTTAAACGGTGACTGGGTTTTATCAGTCTGATGTCAGTCTTGGATTGATCGTGTAACCGTTCAAATCATCCATCTTTCTGGCGTCTATGAAAGTTTGACCAGACTGACAGCCTGAACTGATGAAATACTGATGAGGTCCTCCCTCTAAGGCAGAGCCAAGCGCAAAGCTGCTTCATGTACAAAATCTGCGAATCCTGCGATCAAATTAATAATGCACCCACTAAAATGTTAATAATGGTCTATCAGAAGAACCTTGGCTCGTCAAGTTAACTGCATCCAGCAAATTACCAGCAATGTTGTAAAATATGTTTTAGTAATTGCAGACAAAAATCTGCAACTTTCAGGACATCGACCACAGAAGGTAATAATTAAATTATTTACCCTCCAAGAACGGATATTTTATTCCATAGGTAATACTGACGTCTCAAATTCTTAGGTTGGTAAGTTGAACTTTTCGCGCCGCCTAAAAGTTTAAAATGTTTTGATGTTTATCCGACTAAAGATGGTTGTTTTCGAATGTAGGTATACATGCTGCCCTCCTACGGAGAAAAGGCGCATGTGCAATTAATTCATAGAAGCATATTAAACTCTCATCAGGTAGTTATAATAAGGTTGGATTTTCAATACAATTCATATACGCCTTTTCTCCTTAGGAGGGCAGCATGTTTCTTTGTGACCCCTTGTATGCTAAACTACTTGACGGATTTTAAAGTGCGGGGTATAGTTGTACTGGTATACACACAAGGAGTGGTTAGGCTATACATATATTAGAACCTCCTCAGTCCTGATGCTACTGGGGTAGTCTCGGCGTTTATTATTAGAATTGTGTCCAAAATTTTATCGAGCGGATGCAAGTATTGTAGTACAAGAGCAATGAAGATTTTCGTTCAGCCAATATGTAAAATTATGACGAGAACTCTGTTATCGACGAAATATTCTTAATAAAGTGAACAATAAAATTAGTACCTACATCAAAAGAAAACAATATAAAACGTGTACTTATTAATATTTATTTACAGTCAGATACATAAAAGTTTTAACTAAATTTATGAATCAAAATAATATGTCCAAGTGTCAAAATATAAGTTCAAAGAGCTTTCAAATGGTCTAACAAACTATTCTTAGTAAACTTTCGTTTGCCGTCAGTCTTGAGTTTCTTGATTAATTTAGGAGTTCCACTGTCTTCAGCTTTCCGCTTAGCGACCTGAAACGATACAAAATATAACCGTTCAATCGAAGGCAATAGGTTTGCAAACGAGACGTGCACAAATCATTGTTCTTTGATGTAGCAGGATCCAGACAGGGTGATAGATAAATTGTGATGTTTCTTGTGATACAGCAGTGTTGATGTTTTACATGTGGACAGTAAGGTTTATAACAGAAAATTAAGATGCAGACATATCCGTAACATTCATTGTATGATGAGAATATTATACGTTCATACAAAGTGATTTGCTTTTTTGTTCCAGTATTACTATTATGTCGTACCATCACATACTAAAGCAGTTCAGTATAGGTTGCGAGAAAGGGACAGACCTGTATAACTGCTATAGGTTTGTCCCTTTCTCTCGACCTAAATTAACTGCTTTAGTATTTTATGGTAACCCTCCAGGGCTGAATGCAGGGTCGTCATAATGTATTAAATACTGGTTGACCTTCTGTTTGTGTGTGTCCGGGGTGACGCTGCTGAACACGAAGTTCCTGGTGGTGGTGGGCCCGGCGGCGCGCGCGTCCCCGTCGTCGCCCGCGAGCGGCAGCGCCAGCGCCGCCAGCCGCGCCAGGGCTCCGCGCCCGCGCGTCAGCAGCGACCCGTGGTAGCTTTGCTGAAACGTTTACCTTTACATAGTTTCGTATACTACAACTTACTCGCTTCATGTCTTATTTAGTACTCTTTTATAACCTCAAAATGCATCGTTTTTATAACGGCCATTTTCTGGCGAATAAAGCAAATGGAGACCACATATTGCACAAAATGTTCCTAATAATCGTTTTTTTGTGACAAAATTGTAGTTTTAGACGAAAAGAAAGCATTTTGAGGTTATGAAAGTATTTACTAAATAAGACAAGTCGGATGATATAGACTTTATGTACGCTTAAATCTTTCAAACTACGGAACGGATTTTAATGCGGGTTTCATCAATAAATAGTGAATCAAGGGGAAGCTTTTTATAAACGCGAATGTTTGTAATTATAGATTTATTTATGTATGGATGTTTGTTACTCTTTCACACTGCAACGGCTGGGTGGAATTGGATGAATTTGGAATGGAGATAGCTTGTAAACTGGATTAAAACCGGAAAATTTTAAAGTTTCCGAGGGAATAATGAAAATCGAAATTTAGCGATTTAACGAATGAATGCATTTTGAAATAAGTATTACTTATTGTGACAATTACTGAAGGTGAAAATCAAGGTGGTATGTTTATAATAATTCGTAAATAGCGACTCCATGGTTTCTAGAACCACGGTATGCTACCAAAAGTCCTAAGCCTAATTATTACAGAACAATTAATCTGACTATTGAACAATTAAAGGAAAGACGCACAAGATTACTTGTATAACTAAATATAAAGGCCCAACGTCCTAAATTTAGGACATTTGACAACGTGACTTTTGACTATACAGGGTGTCCCAGAAATAGCACGTCACAGTGACACTGGAGATTTCCCAGCTTCAGACGAACCAAACCAGCCTAACATGACCTCAGTAAAAGTAGCACCGTTTTCGAGTTATACCAATTTAAAGATTTTTCCAATTTTTCACCTCTTTTGACATTGTAAGTGCTCGCATTTACTGGGATAGCTTTAGAATTTAGTTTTTTTTATTTGTGCGCGTTTATGAATAGTTTATTAAGATGATAGAAGCATTATAATGTCAATAACTAATGTAAAAGTTGGAAAAATACTGTAATGAACTTGACTTAAATTATCATCAACATAGTAATTTAAACTTTGAACACCTGCCATAACTTTTTTTTACTACAAACAAAATGACAAATGATATCTTAATGCAAAAAAGTAGGAATTCGTATCACATAACTACCTAACATCGTACCTAACTAAAAAGTCGGCTATTAAAACGAGGCTTAATATTAATCAACGAGTATAGCACGAAACGCAAGGTAACGAACTATGAGTAGTTTGGGTCACAGGGCTACAACTGCAATAAATTAATAACTATCCTACAATTCTTTACATGATAAACTTGCAAAGCGGCTAAACGCGTTTCATTTGTTAGTTTGGTTGCCGGGATCCTTATTGGCAAATGTGATACGAATTCCTACTTTTTTGCATTAAGATATCATGTGTCACTCTGATTTTGTTTGTGGAACTGAAACGACTACTCGGCACTCTTAACGGAAGTTGATTTCGCTTTGTAAAACGTTTTTTTTTTGGTGATGTTTGAAAGACAATATTTATTCAAAACCAATAAGTAACGAAGAGAAACTACGGCGACGTGTCTTCAATGTAGCTCGAGACATATCGGAAACCAGTTTACGAAAATTAAACCGAAATTTTATTCGAAGATGCCATTTGTGCCTTAGAGTCGGAGGGAAACAATTCGAACTTTTACTGTAAAAACGAATGAAAATTAAACCCGTTTTTTATTATCTTTGAACCAAGGTCAACCAAAAATCAATCATATTCTTCAAAGGAGCACAAACAAATGAGATATCGTAGAGTACAAGATAATTTTTTAGATGATTAGCATTGATTTCCGAGGATCCATATTGGCAAATGTCATACGAATTCCTACTTTTATGCATTAAGATATCATGTGTCATACCATTTTAGAATTGGCATAAAATACGCATGTTTTTAAAGTTATTTGCTCATTTTGTTTGTAGTAAAAAAAAGTTATGGCAGGTGTTCAAAGTTTAAATTACTATGTTGATGATAATTTAAGTCAAGTTCATTACAGTATTTTTCCAACTTTTACATTAGTTATTGACATTATAATGCTTCTATCATCTTAATAAACTATTCATAAACGCGCACAAATAAAAAAAACTAAATTCTAAAGCTATCCCAGTAAATGCGAGCACTTACAATGTCAAAAGAGGTGAAAAATTGGAAAAATCTTTAAATGTGGTATAACTCGAAAACGGTGCTACTTTTACTGAGGTCATGTTAGGCTGGTTTGGTTCGTCTGAAGCTGGGAAATCTCCAGTGTCACTGTGACGTGCTATTTCTGGGATACCCTGTAGATGACTGACACAAGATTCTTTTTCGAACTAACGCAATTTGACGTGGGTCTTACGAGGATAGAGAAGTCACAAGATGACCACCGGCGCCAGAGGTGCCATTACACAAACAGGGAATCAGATATCAAATAATTTACCGGAAATACAGATAAAGTCGGTGGGGGAACTGGATCTTCTTTGGCTACTTTCGTTTCAACTACAGAGGTCTCTTCAATTTCGCCGCCATTCACTTCCAACAGCAGACTGGACATGGTCTTTGAACACAGGTTGGCCTTTATTATGCTTGATCTGTCTATAGTGATGTTATGATCTTCTGTGTCGTTTTCTTTTTTCTGGAAAATTATATGAAAATGATTATTGAATAAGTCGCTTTTAAGTCATTTGCTACATTATGCAGCCAAAAAATTGTCTCAGACCTAAATGCATGTCATGTCAAGGATTGAAATACAACGTAACAAATAGTCAGTATATAGTCTTTGAGGTCGCCTCTAAAAAACGGTTGAACATGCCACCGATTCGCCTTAACGGTGTTCCGTTGATAAGGGTGGAGCGGTTTAAGTACCTCGGTCACATTGTTACAGCCGACCTCAAGGATGATGCTGACATTGAGCGGGAGCGGAGGGCTTTGTGCGTAAGAGCAAACATGCTGAAACGTAGGTTCGCGAGGTGTTCGGTTGATGTCAAGTTGACCCTTTTCAGAGCCTATTGCACGTCCATGTACACTTGTAGCCTGTGGGCAAACTACACACTGCGATCGTACAACGCCGTCCGCGTCCAGTTTAATAACGCGTTCAGGGCGGTGATGGGGCTGCCGCGCTGGTGCAGCGCCTCGGGCATGTTCGCGTTAGCACGCGCGGCGTGTTTCCACGCGATCATGCGCAGGCGCTGTGCTTCCCTGGTGCGAAGGGTGCGCGCCAGCTCCAACACCGTCCTGGCGATGATTGCGGCCAGGGTTGACTGTCCCTATATATATATTGCACTGCTGTGGACGACATGCGCGCAATTTTCTTTAGTTATATTGTTATTTTTATTTTGTGTTGTATGCTTTAATTATTTTTTAACTTTTATAACGTAATGTAATTTTTGAATATGAGTTGTATTATTTACTTGAAAGAAATGTTTTTTTTTTTTAACTTAATTGCTTTCATAATAGCAATATGCAATAGGAATACTAGTATTGTTTTCGTATTCATACGTTCACTCATCGATATTATGATATAATAAGTTTATTCAATTCACTTGTCAATACTTTTTATAAGAATATTTTTATATCAGAATACTGGTGTTTTATTTTTCATACTCTAATTTTTAAAGAATTTGCTCGAATTCGTGGTCCTACTTATTTAAAATACCAGTATTGATTATTTAGGAGTTGCACGCTTTGATAACTTTTTGAATACATTTTCATTATTAGGCAATTAGCCAAAGCGGTAAAAATCGGCAAAAATGGTGATGATGGTTTGACATAATCGACAAGAAAGTTAGTTTTTGTTTGTTGTTTTATGGAAAAATAAACATAAAAAACTTGCCATCACATAAGTGGTAAATTTGTCCAACCTCTAAATATTGCCCTTGAAATTAGACATTTACATTTTTTTCATTATGAAGAGTTAAACGTAACAATACGACATTACTTTTTTCCATATAAATGCAATGAAACGCCCCACAGAACTCGCTATGCCAGAGATCGAAATAGTTTATTACATACATACATAAACTCACGCCTTCATTCCCAGAATGGGGTAGGCAGAGCTAAAGAATTACCAACAAGTCTTAAAACTTCTTGATAATTCTTAAATAGTTTATTAATGTACCAAATTCCTCAGGAACATTTCCCGCTCGTGCCGCTGTTTCCTCCATTGTTCCTCAGATTCGAACTCCTCTTCCTGACTTTCACCAAACATATCAGGCACGGCGTCGGTCTCCTCTTCCCCATCTGTAAAATAGTTGTAAATGTTAAAAAGTTACTGTTAGGTTTAAGAGCGTCGGTGGCTTAGGAGGTCGACTCGTGATCGCAGGGTAGCGAGTTCGAGCCCCGCGGTCACCATGTACCAATGAGATTTTGTAACTTAAAGACAAAAAGACAAAAGACATTTATTCAGTAAGTAGGCCACACGGGCACTTTTACACGTCAAGAATCTACCAGCGCTTCACAAGAGGAGACCACTGCTGAGAAGAAACGCCGCAAGAAACTCGGCAGTAGTGATGGGTCGCGGTAATATTCCCGTTACCAGTAAGTTTCCATTTGGGAATATTCCCAGTAAGTTTCTAATGTTACCAGTAATATTCCCAAAAGGTGGGAATATACTATACTGGTGATTTATATGAGATTTAATAATTATATAGTTAGTTAAATAAGCAATATGCATAGATATATTCCTTTCTCTTTTACACATATCACCTTTTTTCTCTTTCACACAAACTTCTTATCTGAAATGGCACAAACACAAAGGACTTAGTTTTGCCCTTGACTCGACTCAGTGCACGTGCTTTTTGTGATGATAGTGAAAAATGTGATAATGATTACTAAGCTTAAAAAAATCGTTTTTCATGAAAAGAGGAAAAACATTTATTCACGCCAAAATTACACAATCTAAAAACATAACAAAATTAAAAAAATACAGTAAAACAAATTCTTAAAACTAAACTTAAAACCTAGTGTTACCTCCCCAATCCCTAATTACAGCCTCCATGCGATCCTTCATTGACCTCACCAACGTCACGATTCGTTCTTGAGGAATGTCACTCCACTCCTCGACGACGGCGTCCCGAAGCTGTTCAAGGGTAGCAGGGGCAGTATCACGAGACCGCACCCGGCGTTTCAGATCATCCCAAAGGTGCTCTATGGGGTTCAGGTCAGGACTTCTCGCTGGCCACTGCATCACGGGGATCCCAACCTGATCCAGGTAGTCCCGAACAATCAACGCCGTATGAGAGCGGCCGTTGTCGTGCATGAATGTGAGTTCAGGCCCGACAAAACCAGCATACGGGACCACGTGGTCCTCCAGGATCTCTGTGATGTACCGATGAGCAGTCAGGGACCCCTGGCCACGTCCACCTCCAGTGCGGGAGACGCACACAAGGTCAGTTTTGCCCTGGATTATTCCGCCCCAGAACATGCAGGATCCTCCTCCGTAGCTGACGGTTTCTTCAAAGCAGGCTTGTGAGTACCGTTCTCCCTGCCTCCTGTACACTCTTCTACGCCTATCGTTGCAGAAAAGGCATACCCTCGTCTCGTCGGAGAAGAGGACAGACTCTGACAGAGTCAGAGTCTGACTCGCCTATGCTCTGCTGTCAATTTGGGGCCCGTAGCAGCCCTACGAGGCAGGATTTTCTTCTCTCGCAGCCTTCTTCTTACTGTGGAGACGCTCACCGACGTCTTCCGAGCTGTTCGGAGCTGCTGTTGCACCTCAACAGCGTTGGAGAATCGGTTACGCAAACACGTTGACACAATATAGCGGTCGTCTCTGTCGGAAGTGAAACGTCGTCTCCCAGATCCATGCTTCCTGATGTAGCCTCCAGTCTCCTGGAACCGCTGGGATACTCGTTTCACCCGGAAACGGCTTATGTTGAGTTGTCGAGCAACATCAACCTGCCGTAGTCCTGATTGCAGTAGTGCTACCACTTGAGCTGCTTCTTCTGCCGTGATATCCATTTTTCAGAGTTTTCTCTTACTGGAGCTGTTCAGGTGTGACTTCTGTGATGTCTGGATAGCAAATTACCCATAATTAATTTTTACCCCCCCTTTTATTCGTGTTCAGGGTGGCACAAGTAGTGAGTCCTCTAATGAGTTTTCCATCACTTTTTTTTAAAGACCCTAACGTGTCGTGATCATTGTTTTTACGAAAAAGAACGATTCGCGTTTTTAAAGTTGATTAACTGTGCTTTCAAATGATACTAATATTGGTAGGGTACAATAAATAAGTTAAGAGCTTTATTCGCTTGAAATCAAAATTTCAAAAGTTGCGATTTTTTTGACGCCGTGTGTATTTGTATAATTAAACTGATTTTCCTACTTTTTCTTTCATTTCGATCGAAACTAAGATGTTTTTACCGTGATTTAAAGTGTACTTGGCCATAATTACACGATGGGAATATTCCCAGTAACATTGGAAAAATACCTGGTAATTTTGGGAATATTCCCGGTAACATTGGGAATTTACTTTCTGGGGGGGAGCTCCGTATTTTTTTTAATTCTAAATTGTTCCAATGTTCACCAAATAAGCATAAAACACAAAAAAAATATTACTTTATAATTCAGTTTTTCTATATTTCCCTAAATTTCCAATACTTGGAAATATTACTGGTAACATTACTGGGAATATTCCCGCCATGGGAATATTCCCGGTAACGACCCATCACTACTCGGCAGTCAGTCATTTTTTAAATATATTTAATGTTACAATGGTATACTTAGTCTAGCATTATATAAATCTATAAATATTAAGTTAAAAAATATATTAAATAAGCTGCGTAGTTTCAGCAGGAAAACACACCAAAATCTTGCGAGAGAGATAGAGGGAGAAGAAAAAAAAAGAAAACACCTACCTAGGTGTAAGTATACACCGTGTTTTTATTGATTTACGATAACTTCGGCATATTACTAGGTACATCCATAGAAACTAAGTGGTAGATTCTTTTTTTTTTATATTGCAAAAAAAAAAAAAAAAACTATGGAGCAAAGTAACTAAATGAACTTAGATCCATAGAAAAAAAATTTTTTTTTTTGCAATATAAAAAAAAAGAATCTACCACTTAGTTTCTATGGATGTACCTAGTAATATGCCGAAGTTATCGTAAATCAATAAAAACACGGTGTATAAAACGGTGCAAGACGACCATATAAGATTGATATGTTTTCCTACATCAACGGTGTCCCCTAGACAAGATAAAGCTACTGAATTTGAAAGAAATAAAAAAATATTAAGTTTCAGGTTTAGGTCAAGCATTTTTGTCTATTAGATAGTCCTCGATCCTATAATACGCTTTAGACATTAACGACTTTTTCAAGTAATTTTTAAGTGCTGGAAAGGGTAGCTTCAATACTACCTGAGGTAATTTATTATAGAAATGAATGCATTGACCAACAAATGATTTATATACTTTACGGACGCGGAATTTTCGAATAGCGATTTTATTTTTATTTCTAGTATTGAAATTATGTACATCAGAATTTTTTGTGAAAGAATCTAAATCTTTAATAACATAAATAATATTCTCATAAATAAATTGAGACGCTACAGTTAAGATATTAATTTCCTTAAAAAGTTCTCTCAGCTAGTCACGGGAATTTAAGTTGTAAATAGAACGAATGGCCCTTTTTTGTAACACAAATATAGTTTGTATGTCAGCTGCCTTACCCCAAACCAGAATACCGTACGACATGACACTATGGAAATAACTATAATAAACTAGGCGAGCTGTCTCAATATTGGTTAGCTGTCTAATTTTCCTAACGGCGTAAGCTGCCGAACTTAGTTTACCTGCCAGTACAGCTATATGGGGACTCCATTGCAAATTTTTATCTATAGTTATGCCTAGGAAAACTGCCTTATCTACGATTTGCAAACACTCGTCATTTATAAAAATACTAGAATCTAACGGTTTAACATTAGGCAAAGCGAACCTAACACATTTAGTCTTCTTAGCATTTAGTAGCAAATTGTTGCTAGTAAACCAATTAAGTACTTTAATTAAAGTGGTGTTTATCCTACTGTAGTCTATAGATTTTCTGTCTACCTTGAAAATTAATGAAGTATTATCAGCAAAAAGTACAATATCACAAAGTTTATCTACTGTTGGTGGTAAGTCATTTATGTAAACTAAAAATAGAAAAGGACCTAAAATAGAGCCTTGAGGCACACCTATTTTTACTGTAGCTCCATCAGATTGCGTTTTGTTTACAACAACTGTTTGAGTTCTATCACTTAGATAAGAAGACATAAGACTTATAGCTTTATTGGACAATCCATAATGTTCTAATTTTAAAATAAGGGTCGTGTGAACAACGCAGTCAAAAGCTTTAGAAAGATCACAAAATATTCCTACTGCATCGCAAGATTTCTCCCAACTGTTATATATATATTTAATGAGTACAGATGCCGCATCAATAGTTGATCGACCTCTGGTAAAGCCGAATTGTTTATTGCTAAGTAATTTATTTCTATTAACGTGACCTAACATACCATTCAAAATCCAAAAAGTAACATAAGAGTAAGTACTTAAGTGCACTTGATGCTCTTACGGTAAAGGAAAGACATCGTGAGGAAACCTGCTCATTCGAACATCTGTGCGTAAGAGGATAATTGCACAGGTCCATAGCATTTCATAATACATGTTATTGAAAATGCGTAAAACAATATTTATTTATTTTCATATTTTTTATTAGTTGACTGCTCATTTGCTGGTTGGAACATTGTTCACGTGAAATGTAAAATTTCAATCAGTCATAGGCACAATAAGATATGAAAAATATTATACTGACAAGTAAATAAGAGGTATAATATCGCTGATAACACGTCGAAAGCAATATGGATTTAACGAGTAGAAAAGGGCCCCTGTTTTAATGTAGATAAATACCTAAGTTCTTCCACCGGAACTTGCGCTGCCGATGTCCCTCGCCCAAGTCGCCGTCCTCGAAGAGCAGTTCCTGGATAAGTCTTACTTCACGCTTGTCCTGGTCTAAAACATCGCGCCTGAAATTAATTTAATTAATTTTACAACATTGAAAAAGTTAAACTTATAATATCGAAAAAATGGGTTCTTAAAGGGGACTTTTAAATTTTCGGGGATAAAAAGAAGCCTATGTGTTAGCCAGTGTATAAGCTGTCTCCATTCCGAATTTCACCCACATCCGCTAGCCGTTGCAGCGTCAAGGAGTAACACAACAAACAAACAAACTATCGCATTTATACTATTAGTAGGATATTATGATAAATTGACCCAGTCCCAAACTAAGCTCTAGGCTTGTACAGTCGCCATCAGATATATGGTAGCGGTCAAGGTACTCAAATATTTCGGAGCAGCATTAAATTTCAATATATTAATTACGCTAGATAAGGTCTATAATATCGGCCCATATAATTCGTCATAAATTTAGGAGCAGTGACTTTTCAATAAATTCGTAACATACAATTAGGTAAAGATATCGGAACTTACAGAAGTCAAAAATATCGAAGCAGCCAGGATGATCATAAAGATCGGAACATTTATGCAAAATATACCTCAAGTCTGTGTCACATAGTTCATATTTGAATTCGTTACTACACTCATAGACCAAATTAGCGGAACATGTCACAATAAACCACTCATGTCTTCAAATTGTTGACAACATAATATTAATCGTGCGTGTCTGAAACCTTATTTTAATGAGTCCATCGTAAAGTATTTTGAACGATGTGACACAGACTTAAGGTATATTTTCCATAAATGTTCCGATCTTTATGATCATCCTGGCTGCTTCGATATTTATGACTTCTGTAAGTTCCGATATCTTTACCTAATTGTATGTTACGAATTTATTGAAAAGTCGCTGCTCCTAAATTTATGACGAATTATATGGGCCGATATTATAGACCTTATCTAGCGTAATTAATATATTGAAATTTAATGCTGCTCCGAAATATTTGAGTACCTTGATCGCTACCATATATCTGATGGCGACTGTACTAGGGGCGCTAGACAACGATATAAATACTTATTAATATAGAGAAACTAGCGACCCGCCCGCGGCTTCGCCCGCGTGGAATGTATTATACATATAAACCTTCCTTAAGAATCACTCTATCTATTTAAAAAAACCGCATCAAAATCCGTTGCGTAGTTTTAAAGATTTAAGCATACATAGGGACAGACAGCGCAAGCGACTTTGTTTTATACTATGTAGTGATAACCTATATCGAACCCAGGCCGCTAGCTTCGTAAGCAGGGTCACTAACAACCAGCCTAACGCGTCATCAAATGTTCTATTGTTTATTGTTTTTGTGTATTCGTGTACCTGTGTATCTGTGCGTATGTCTGTGGCATAATAGCTCCCAAACAGAGAGACCGATAAGGACGTCGTTTTTTTTAAAGATGTTTAGTTTAATTAGGATAGTTCTTACCCAGGTTGCATGACAATCGTTTAGGCTGTTTAAGAAATACCAGCTCATTCAATCTTTTAATTAGTTTTACAGGGCCTCTTGCACAGAAAATTTGACACTGGGTTAAGACACTAACTCAAATTAAAATGACAGTTTTCGTATGAATCTGACGTTTACTGACACTGAGCGCACAGGCCACCTGATGGTAAGTGGAAACTGTGACCCATAGATATTAACATTCACAAGACTGGAATCCTAAGAGTGCAAATGCACTGCCAACTCTGAGGACTAAGATGGAATGCCTGTATGCTAGTCATTTCACCGGCTGTCTTATCCCCACACCGGAACACAACAATGCGAACAATGCTGTTTGGCGGTAGGTTAATGGATAAGATGGTGGTACCAACCCGGACGGACCCTACGCAAGATCCTACCAACCGAAAAAGTGATTAGAGAGTGTTAGATTTTCAGTGCAAGTGGCCTTAAAAGAGTAAGATATTATTCCGTGCATACATGTGTATTTGCCCCAGCTCTCGCTGCAGTTGCCCCTCGTGGAAGGTATCGTCGTCGCCCGCCTCGCGCTCCATGCGGTCCAGCCCAGCCTCGTCCTCGTCTCCGGAGCCGACCCACTCGTCCTCAGACGTCAGTTCCGCTTCTTGCTCGAAGAACTCAGTCATTTTGCGCTTTTTCTTTTGATTCTGCGGCTTAACCACGACCTGTAATTTAAATGAGAACAATTCAGTGCTGTTAAATAATTAGTTTCGTTGATGATGTTATGCTTCAATTTAAGTTAAAATAGTCTTCATAATTATATCAGCCGAAAGTAGTCCACTAAATAAGGACAAACGTTAAACTAACAGTCTTAAGATAGATATAGATAGATATTAGATACAATAGAATAAGTAGCTATATTATTTGATCGTGGAAATTTAATTTCATCGAAAGGCAATTCTCGCCGCATGAGTTATTTTTTTATGGTAGTCTCAAGTGTAACCTAATCTACGTCATAAATGTTTAAGATATCCTGAAAACATCATGGTTTGAAATGAAATTAGATGAAATTTTTAATGCTTGATACAGTCTATTTTATTTCTTAATGTATTGCTTACCTCATTTTCCTCAGAATCATATTCCACGATTCTCTCCTCTCCGTCGTCGTCGACATCAGATACATCATCAACCGCATCTTCATCTGATATTAATTGTTCCTCTTCTTCCTCGTCATCTAGGGACAATATCAGAAATCAGAATACATTTATGCATAACCTAATACTGAAGACAGTATTAATTGATATTGTTTAAGAATACAACTGCAAACCTGATATTTGAAGAGCTCTTTTCTCTGGCTTTCTCTTTTTTAGTTTCTTCTTTTTGATGGGTTTGGTGTCATTTTCTTCATCATCACTGTCAATTATGAACTTCTTTCTATTCTGATGCACAACATCAAAGGACACGGGTTCATCGGTATTTGCATTATCAAACGTATATTTCTTAGATTTTGGTGCTTCCTTTACTGCTGCTGGCGGTTCCATCTCCTTAAGAATGGAATCAAGAAGATCTTTTTCTTCTTCAAGCTTTTTTTTTGGTACATTTTGTTCAACTATTGATTTTTCTTTTGTTATGTCATTGTCATCATCGATTTGTGTTTGAGTGACGAACTTGTTTTCATAGAAATTGCCAGTGCACAGCTCTAGGATATCATCGCCTATCGCTTGTGACTGGGTAATTTGGGATTCAGATTGAATCAAATTTTGAGTTTGGGTGAACTTTCCAGAACACATGCCTACAACATCATCTAAATTTGCCTGTAACAGTTTAAAAGTTCAAAATACAAACCTCGTAATTATAATAAGTAAGTCTTAGTAATGAATATAAATAATACACTTACTTCACTAACTGGTTTAGTTTCAGAAATGATGTCAAGCTTGTCAGGCACATTTAAAATATCATAATTACTAGACTCTGATGTGTTGGGATTCAATATTGAGAAGGTTTGAGTACCCAAATCTGAACTATCTTTATCTGAAAGTTTGTCCTTATCTCCAATTGATAATGCATAACTAGCTTGACTAGCAAAAAAATCTTCAGAATTTGTTTTGTTGGTTTGTGCAAGAGGTAAAACATCATCTGAAATACAAATATTCGTAAGAATTTCAGGGTCACAATAATGTATACATATAACACATTCTTCTGAATCCCTTTAGTAATAGAGACGTGTCAGATATTTGAGCCCAGTGTTAAATACTATACTAATGTATCAGCAATGGCGAATATACTACATTACAATAAACACAACCTTTAAATTTACCTTGTGAGTACTTAACATATTGAGTTTCATTTGCATCATGTTTTGCTGGTTCATTGATTTCTCCATCAGAAACTAGTTCTGGTTTAGCTCCCGATGAAAGCTCTTGAACCGCAGTAGGACTTTCATCATCAGAATCTTCAAAAGCTTTTAAAATTCTGCCTTTCCGTGGTTTAGACTGTTTATCTTCTTCATCCTCAGAACTATCGTCACTAGACTCTTCACTATCCTCCTGATCTTCATCATCATTACTGTCAATTTCTTCATTATCTCCATTATTTTCACCGTCTTGAGCTTTATCTTCCGCCTCCTGTTCCTCAGTTCCATCATCATCCCCTGATACTTCAGCTTCATCGTCTACCATAGGGTTTCGTTTTCTAGGTTTATCTCTTTCATCACAAATTGCCTCCACTTCTTCTTCCTCACTCTCAGAGGTAGCATTATCTTTATCTTCCTTTTCTTCTAATTGAGCTTCAATCTTTTCAATTTCTTCCTGATCCGACTCGTCACCTCTGATAGCATCCATCTCCAGTTGATGTTGCTTCTCATCTGCTAATCTCTTTGCCCACTCAAGAGACCGTTGCTCAGATATTTGCTCTTCAAGTTCTTGTTTTAGTTTCAAATGCTGCATTCCTGGCTTTAACCTAAAATCGATTATTAAAGTGTAACTACAAGGGCATTGTATTTAATATACACTATACGTTATTGAAAAAAACTTACTTCAATTCCCTTTCTCTTTCCATTTCTTCTGGAGTTTTCAGTTTTGCAAAATATGTGAACCTTTCCTTTAAAAGTTCTACACCAGTTAGTTTTTTGGGCCCAACAGGGTTACTACCATCTAAATCGATGACCATCCCAGGTGCTCCTGTAAGCTTTGGTGTCAAATTGGTAGAGTGGAAATCTCTTATAAGCATTGGAGAGTTTACTGTATCTTCAGAAGTGGTATCTGAAATAAGGGGTAATTAATTACAGATTATTTAAATGCATTACGTAAATAATTTACGTTTTAGTGTAGCAGCATGACATACTTTTAACATTTTCAATAATTTTGTCTAAGTCTTCCATGTTTATGTCAGTATCAGAAAAATCATCAGAAAAGTTATCATTTTCAAAAGATTTTTCATTTATAAGATTTTCACTATCTAATGCACTTGGATTTTCGTGATTTGGACTAGATTTCTTGTTTCCGTCTATATCAATGTCTACGTTTTCAATACTTTTATTTAGTTCTAGATCAACAATAGGGTTTCGAGGATTGTCTAATGCTTCTGTATTGTGAGTATTTTCTGTTTCATAATGTAACTCGATCAGCTGACTTTCATCTTCAGTTGCGACCTTGAATTCCGAATTTACAAGTGAATTATCGGAAATTTCCTTCAAATCAGCAGCACTGTTAACAGTAATATCAGTATTTAAATTATCATGTTCTTTTTGAGATATTTCAAAAACCAAGTCAGGTAATTCATCATCATTATTTGTTCTTTCTCTCAAATTCACTTCAGGTAGTTCTGTGTTGTCCTGCATTTCCTTTTCAATTATACCAATGGCAACAGACTCCTTACAATCACCAGCATTATTAAGGCTATTTTGAACTTTTGCAGTTTCTGTTATCTCTTCGTCTTCTGTGTCACTTTTGCATAACTCCATCATTTCTTTATTTCGCTGTTCTAATAACTTTCTGAAAATGCATAAAAGAATTAAAAAGAAAAATTGCTGGGCTGTGATTTCTGAAATTGACAATGCCAGTAGCATATGTCTATTTTTTAACATGCTAAGGACGTCGCTTCGTGTACCTACACGTTGAATTGTATTTCCCCTATTTCACCTAATCTACGGATGAATTTCGAAAAAACCCCAATTTCACCTCATTTACGGATGAATTTCGAAAAAGAAATAAGCCTTTAGGTACCATTGAGGCAAGACCTAAATTTAATGTAGGCAAGGTACATTTCGAAAGGCCCTCTGTGTCGCACAAAGACAAGGTTAATAAAATAAATATACCATCGCGTTCACAATGGCCCACATCACCCACTCCTAGCGTCGCCTCTGTCTAGGTAGTTTAAGCCGTGTATGTCAGTCAATCAGTCATGGAAGCTTTGTATATTATGTATAGCTATTTTTTTTGAGAGTATTGAAACAAACACAAAGTACCAATGACATCTTCTGAGTGATATGTCATTTGAGAAAATAGAGGAAGTTTAATAATAAAAATATAAATAAATATCAGGGGAGAATGTCACACCAATTGAGCAAATCCCAAAACTAAGCGCTAGTATTGTACTATGGGTACTAGATAATGATATAAATACTTATATAGAGAAATAAATACTAATAAGTAGAAAACATCCATGACTCAGAAATAAATATTCCCGCTCATCACACAAATATCTGCCCTTACCGGGATTTTAACCCAGGACCGCTAGCTTTGTGGGCAGGGTCTCTACCAACTAGGCCAGCGCGTCGTCATATCATGTATTCACCCAAACTATTCTTTCCATTATCTTTCCTTTATATATTTCTTCTTAAACAGTTTACTTTTTGATTACTAGAAAAGTATGGCATATATGCATAGCTTTGTAAACATATTTTACTGTCTGTGATGTCATCCATGCATGGATGAATTTATACCCTGGTTTGCTTACTATGGCAAAATACTGTTTTTCCAGGGTATACTCGTACATTTGCTTACCACCTTACCTGGGGTTTAATTATTTACATTTAACAAAATAGGAACACAAAAAAAGGCCAGGGTAAAAGAAATCCTTACATAATAGGTACCACTACTATTACATTGCAAAACATCAAAATAATTTAGGTATATTGAATACTGTTTCTATTATTAATCTTAAGACCTTGTTTTAACATGACATGTTGTGCCAACCCCAAATATGTTGGGATAAGGGCAGGAGAATAATGATGATGATGATGAAAATACATATGGATGGAATGTGTAGTTTGGAACACCCAATGCGGGTTATCACACACACACAAAATTACTTACACATATTGCTTCAACTGGTCACTATTCATTTTCACAGGCAGGGCCTTCCCATCTGCAGATACGGCCAGCTTCCACCTACTCATTATGTCTTTCAAAGACAAAGCCTTAGATCTATGGTATGGTAGGGACACCTCCTTTTCTCTAAGCATTCTATTAGATTCACTCTTTATCTTCTGCATGTTTTCCATTGCTTGTTTAGCCGACATCTGCAATCATATTTTGAAATATTTTCATAACTTTAAACAAAAAATAGGTAACAAATAAATAAATTCTGAATGAGCATTACGAAATCAATAATCATCTTATTTAAATTATTGCGAAATAGCAGAATCAGCAAAAAGTTTATATGATTCACAAATAGTGAACTCTTATGACATCAACTAATTGGATTGTGTTGTGTCAGGAAAAATAAAATGACAATCATGCATTAGACTTCAGACCTTCAGCTATGTATTCATCTAATTAACTTGGTCAAAATAAAGATACTTTTAATATTCATGTTGAAATATAGATAATAATGATTTTAAAATTTAAAAGTTGAACAATTATTATGCCTCAAGGGCAGATTAAGGGGGTAATGGGGATGGACGCAGTCAACTGAAGACCACAAATCCTGTTGTTGTGTGGTTTTTTATGCGGGGTGGGATTGGAGAACATTGCCCCCCCCACTTACTGAAAGAAATTCTGGATCTACCTCGAAGGCTGTCTTAAACTATGCTGGGGCCCTTGGGCACACAAGATTTGGGGCCCTTTTGGAAAGTAAAGAAAGCAATAATAAAAAAAAAAACATGAAAAAAATTTGTACTATGATCTTGTGAGACAAATTGTCATTTGTTCGGGGCCCCCTGAAGATGGGAGTCCTGACTTATAACTTATGGTAAAAACGGTATTGTCTATCTCTGTCATACATTAAAAACAATACAGACCCTGGCTGGTTTAGGTGATGTCAGGATTCTAGACCTTTGTTTTGGTTGTTTCTTCTTTTGCTCAGGTTGTTTGTCTCTGCCATCTTCATCAGATGAGGTATCCGGATCACAAATGCCAGACTTCAATATCATAGACTTTTGCTTTATTTTCTAAAAACAAGTATAATAAATATGTAAATAAATTAATCTCATGGGACAATCTCACACAAATTGATCTAGTCCCAAACTAAGGTCTAGGCTTTTACTATAGGTACTAGACAACAATCAACATACTCATATATAGATAAATAGTTACTTAAATAAATACATAGAAAGAGACTTAGAAAAAATACTCATGCTTGGTCATCAGTTCATCACACAAATATTTTGCAAATGCATTGCCAACCCTGAGGACTAAGATGGAATGCCTCTATGCTAGTCATTTCCCCGGCTGTCTTATAACGAAACCGGAACACAACATTGCGAACAGTGCTGCTTGGCGGTAGGTTAATGAACGAGATGGTGGTACCAACCTGGACAGCCCTGCCCATTCGAGCTTTGTTATAGTATCAATTATGATGAAAAAACAAATTTAACCAAAACTGAAACCATAACAAACAGACTACCTTACTTTCACATTTATAATATTAGTATGGATGTTAAACACCACGACAATGATTGGTAGGTAAAACTTAATTCAACATATTCAGCGAAAACAACTCACCTTTGATAGGAGCCCAAAATCTGAGTAAGTGTTGAATGTTTTAACCTCGGCCCAATGTCCAAAATCTAGGAAATTTGTCAGTGATTTTTAACTATAGTCATTTAATACAAGATTCTTTTTCGAACTTACCAAATTTGACATGGGCCTTACGAGGTTAAGCTACACACCATAATACTGCATGCTACCAGACTCACCTTTTTTATAGATTCAATGCCAGAACTAGAGCTGTCAGAGCTGCTGCTACCATTGTCTTCAGATAACTTGTTGGAGGTTTCAGCCTTCTCAATCCCAGGGACTTTAGACCGAGACTTTAAGAGGCCTTCAAACTTTTGATGCAACTTGTTTCTTTTGTTGCCAATCCTACTTTCTTGTTGCGTAGGTGACTTGCTTTCTTCAGAGGAACCTGAGTTATCGTGTATCCTGGATTTACGTGGGACTATGTCTTCATCACTCTCTGAAGAACTATTGGGCTTACTTGTAATTTCCTTAGGCAATGCTGCCGCGTTCTGAATATTCTCCTTGTCTGCCTCATTATCACTATCGCTGTCTGAAAACCGTTTAATTCTTCTTCGAACTCCCCAACCAGGGGTCCTGCCGTTTTCGTCATCACTACTGTCATTGGCAACCGATCTTAGGTTACTTGGTGAATTCACTCGTTCGGAAGAGTCGTCAATTAATAATCTTCCGTCTTGTTGCACAGGTAAACAGTTCTCAGTAACTTCAGTCATATTTTAGAACACGAACGCAATAAAATAACTTGATATCTACGGAATGGTCATCGGCTATATTCAAAGGTTGTTTAATTGAGGAAACAAAATGTTTTTCAAAAACTGTGGTTAAAATCATAAGCTTGGAGTGCATTGAATAATAAAGACATAATTTAATATAAATAATCTTGACAAAATAAAAATTAATTATATACGACTTGACACAAGATAAGTGTACTGTTTTCGCGCCTTGATTATTGACATATGTCATTCTTCTAAATAAAACAGAAAAAAAACTGGGTATGCAACGAGATCAAAGTTCAAACAGCCTAATTGTCGGTTTTACTGGATGGAAATAATTTATATGTAATGTTTTAGGCAAAATAAGATAAGATAAGATAAGATTAGGACTCGCGCAGATTCTATTTGAATAGAATTCAAATCGGAATATAATACCTACTGTGCGGCGGTACGGAACCCTTAGTGCGCGAGTCCGACTCGCACTTGACCGGTATTATCATACAAACCTTGTCCTGACCATTACGAACACAATATTTCTTTTATTCAAATCGGTCGAGCCATTCTCGAGGTTTTGCAAGACTAACGAACGGCAATTGATTTTATATTATGTATAAATAAAAATCCATACTATACTATACTATATTATACTATTATAAATGCGAAAGTGTGTCTGTCTGTCTGTATGTCTGTCTGTCTGTCTGTTACCTCTTCACGCTTAACCTCCTAAGTCCCCGCGTACAATTTTTTTTACATAATACGGCCATTGCAATACAATATCAATTGTAAAGAAGATAAAGTAGAATTTCTTTTGTTTTTATGACTGGCAATTAAATTAGAAAATAGACTTTATTGCAATCATAATAAGTATATTTTCCACTGGCAAATTTCGTTGTATGGTGGGTCTTAGAAACCGCTGAACCGATTTAGGTGAAATTTGGTGCAAAGATAATTTGAATACTGGGAAAGGACATAGGATAGTTTTTTTCCCGAAATGTATCCCATAAAAAAATAAATGGGTAAAATGGGGGGTTAAAATTAGTATGGAGATACTTAAACCGCTGAGCCAATTTAGATTTCATACGATATTATTCCGAATATCATCCCCTCACTGGTGAGTGATGGGTGGAGGGGAGGGGGTTAAATATTTTTTTATGGTCTACTTTTTCCGATTTACTTTTATGAAATTTGGTATGGAGATAGTTGGTGGCCCATGGAAGATGATAGGGCAGTCTTTATCCGGGGAATCATCATTCCCTATAAAATTTAAATAAAATTTGGTCTTAACATATTTTGAATCCGTAATGCCGTTTTCATCCCTTATAGGAAGTTTTTAAGATATTTTAAGGGACATTTTAAATATGTATCCCCTTATTCATAAATGTCCATCAAACCAGCCTACGAGGGTAATATTTATTCAAGCTGGTTACTACTACACAGAAGAGGATTTTTACTTATGTTTTTTACCCTATACTTTCGTTAAAGTGCTACTTAATTGCCAGCTTTACGATTCCTAAATGATCATTGATGAGCATTCGCGATGACAATAAATAAGGCACAAGGACAAACACTGAAAGTTGCAGATGTATACATTTACCTATACTGCGTCCAAGATAACGAGTTAGTACTAGAAAACTGAGAACGCACGCGATTGGTCAGCGAAATGAGTCACAAATACGCATCAGATAGGTTTACATGGCGGCCAAAGTTCAGTCAACATCTGTCTCTCGTACGGTGCGGACGCGTTATACTTTCTTTCGATTTGGCGATTTTTTACGTTTACCTGGCTTGTATACTGGATTGTTATTTTCTGCATAACTTGTGACTCGGCTTGTTTATTGGACTGTTTTCTACTTAATCTGCGACTCGGCTTGTGTACCGTACTGATTCCTGCTTACTGTGTGACTTGGATTGTGGACTAAGTTTTGGTGTTCTACAATGGTTAATTCACCAATTAAAAGACCGAGGCGATATTTTTCTTCTCACGAAAAAGCAATGATTCACAATTTGTATGATACTTTCCTTAAAGAAACTAAACGAAATTGTACATAACGAATATACATTGTTTTATTTATATAACTATCCAGCTACCTCTTTTTAAACTTTCCTTAATGATGTTAAAATAAAAAGGTAATAAAGATAATAATTCCTCGCTTTATTTGGGAAATGACCGCATTAACAAAAATATTACTTACATAAATATTCCGAACGAACGGCATGTAAGCCTGCCCAAGCATAGAGGTGCAATTGTTTACGCCCACCGACCTTCCTTTGTCCCTTTCATTTGCATACAAAAGTGCAACAGAGAGAACGCTATATTAACTCGTTATCTTGTATATATTATAGTTAAAAACTGTTTTTCCCACGGACAACTATATGTGGCGTGTTCACAAGTCACACGTGTTAGCAAAGGACGGGAAAACAAAAAACGTAGTTTAAAGAAACCTGTTAAACTACATAATATGTCGCAGTTACTAATTATGTATTTATCTGTTCATTAACTTCTGGTTGTTCATACGCATTATTGATGATTACAAATCAAAACCATCATTTTCTTACTGTCCGAGAATATTCTAGTTTCACCACCTACCACGTCAAACATTATTGCCATCCTTAATTTAAAAAAAAATGTGTTTACCTGGATTCAGTTTTTGGACAGAACCCGTGGGTAACCTTTGTGCTGGAATATAAAAAAGTAGGTACCAAGTTCCAGTCTCTTCACAATAGGTACAAAAAGATGAGTGAAAACCGGACACTGAAGAGTGCTTCAGCGTACCAATGTTAAAAGGGTTTTGTTATGCGCCAAATCCAGTTTTAATAAGTTTTTTTATTACATGACATGATTAATGTTGATTAAGGCTAGCAGCGAGTGGCAAGCTGTAGGAGAGTGGCGACACCACAGACCTGAGTGCTCCCAAGGGTAGGTCCTGTTCCTCACCTCGCGACTGCCCTCACCGCCCGGCCGTGGTGAACAATGATGAGGAGCCGACCCTCTGGCTTGCCTTTATTGGCCGGTTCTAGCATTGGCCGGGCAGGCGCCGTAGTTTCATCAATAGCCTAATTCACCAATCCATATCAGTTCATTCATATTATCAATGTTCCCATCCTTCTTAAAAATAGTCTTACACTAAACGGCGGTTGTCCGTGGTAGCATAGTTCTATAGTTTGAACTCAAGGACAATCGCCGGTTGGTGTCCCGTCACATCACTTTACTAAATAAAACTTGTATAAAGGGACTGAGTGTTGGCTTCGGCTCCATTTACGCCTTCCAAAGGTCCGGGACTCCCATAGTCCCGTGATTAGTAAAGAAATACAAATTATAATTATTAGCTTCAGGATATAAAAGTAGTTAAAGCATTAAAGAAAAAATATATATGCAAAAAACTGTAATACCACAAAAATAAATTAAAATTCTGTCAAAAAACGTACCGAAAAATTAATTCTAAATAAAGTAGTAAGTACAAACATTTTCAATAACCATCTTCTGCATCATCGTCAGATTTCGAAACATCACAAATAACTGCTTCTGCCGTGGTCAGCAGAGAAGCGACACCACTTGCATCTATTAATGCCCTTTTAACGACTTTTTTAGGATCAACAATACCTTTCTCGATCATATTAACGTAATCATTGTTCAGAACGTCGTATCCGTAAGTTTCGTCTAAAGCTTGGACTTTTGATACCACCACGGATCCGTCGTACCCTGCATTACGTGCTATTGTAACACACGGCATACGCAGAGCATTTTTCACAATTTCAATCCCTAATGCTTGATCAGGGTTAATTGGTTTCATTTTGTCCAGAGCCGGTATACAACGTAGAAGTGCCGCTCCCCCGCCAGGTACAACTCCCTCTGCGATCGCCGCACGCGTAGCATTAAGCGCATCGTTAACACGATCTTTCTTTTCTACTACTTCCACTTCACTGCTACCCCCAATACGCATGACAGCCACACCAGATTTTAATCTTGACACACGTTCTATAAGTTGTTTCCGGTCTAAATCATGAGTGGCTTCTTCTAATTCATTATTAATTTGATCAATACGGGCCTCAATTTCTTCTTTCAACCCGTTGCCTTTAAGCAAAATAGTAGAATCTTTGGTAACGATCACTTCTTCAACCCGGCCAAGGCTCTCAGGCTGACAATCTTCTAACCTTACTAGATTTTGATCGTCCTCAAATAATACTCCCCCAGTAGCCAACGCTAAATCTATCATCGTGTTTTTTCTATACTCACCAAAGCCCGGAGCCTTAATTGCCACAACTGGTAAACCAACTTTCAATTTGTTTACTACTAAAACAGACAATGGTTCGCCATCAAAGTCCTCGGCGATAATTACAAGAGGCTTTTTTTCACTGTTAGCTATTTCAAGAGCAGGTAATAATTGTGCTGCTGTGAATATTTTCTTTTCTGAGAAAAGAACGTAGGCATCATGATATTCCACTTTCAATCCTTTGGCTTTATTAATAAAATAGGGTGAAATGTAGCCTTTGTCAAATTTCATGCCCTCGATTATTTCAAGTTCATCGTTTAAAGTTTTACCAGTTTTTATAGTGATTACGCCGTCTTTGCCTACTTTGCTCATAGTTTCAGCTATAAGTTTTCCTATAGATTTATCTCCGTTAGCTGATATGGTCGCTATTTGTTCTATTTCAGATGCGGATTTTACGGGTTTTGCAATGATTTCCAGGTGGTCCTTTACTGCCTCTACTGCAGCCATCACTCCTTTTCTTATCTCAATAGGATTTGCACCTTTTGAAATTTTTTCAAACCCTTCTTTAGCTATTGCTCTGGCTAGAATTGTGGCAGCTGTAGTTCCATCTCCCGCTTCTTCGTTGGTTTTATTTGCCACATCTTGAACAAGCCTGGCGCCGATATTTTGAAATTTATTCCTTAACTCAATTCCTTTAGCTACAGTAACACCATCCTTAGTTATTTTTGGGGGACCCATCGGTTGCTCCAATATTACAGTTCTCCCCTTGGGACCCATTGTGACAGCTACTGCGTCTGCTAGAATATCAACACCTTGAAGCATTAGTGCCCGTACATCTGGGCCGAATCTTACTTCTTTAACGTTACATTTAAATGTTGTAGAGAAATTTCTTTTACGCAAAAAGTAATTTGGAGTCAAAAAACGATGCATTTTTAGATTTAGATTTGTATGAGAATTTAGAAAATGACAGTCAAGCATAAATGTTCAAAGATAGACAAAGGCCATTATTTTACATACTACTGCAATTTTAAAATTGGAACATCTTTATAAAGAGAATATTATCATAGATATTTATTGATCGCGTTTATGGGCCGTGCAGTTTGTCAACTACGATAAAGGGGCGAAAGACTGTCGAGTAAGTTCGCGTATTCTACTTGCGGCTCAACGATCTTACTCGCTTTTGTGTCTTACGAGGTACGCGTACTTAAAAACCGCTTAGTAAGTTCGTCGGCGATCCAACGTGTTATAATTTTGCTCTTAAAGGGGTGATCGACAGTCGAGTAAGTACGCGTACTTAAAGCTCGACGACCTTTTTCGCCTGTGTTTACCATTAGAAGTTCGCGTACTTAGGGTGACACACGGGCGCGTAAGGTCGCCGAGCCATAAGTACGGCGTACTTACTCGCACGTCTATCTGGGCCTTTAGCCCATCTTGGCTCGTACGTGTCATCGCCGCGAGTCACGATTTTCTTTTGGCAGTCCGTGGGTTAGGTGTTGGAAATTTGTGTTAATATTTGTTATTATGGTTCAGAAAATTTAGTTAAAACCAAAATTTAGTAATTTTTTAAACGTGATATAATTTTTTTTTTTAAAGGCTTTGACTTATATATTACTAGCGTAAGGACCGGGCCAACGGTGCGATCAAATGACGGCACTAGCACGTTGGCCCTAAATAATCAGAGCCATACTTTGAAAATCATAGGTCGAAGTTACGTGCTCCATCCCTGTCACTCGTCATTCGAGACTAAATCGAGAGAAAGAGATGGAGCTAACGTAACTTTGAACTTCGATTTCCAAAGTAGGGCCTCAGTTTGAGGCCAACCGCGATTAGTCGTTCGCGGGTGACTTATTGGTTGACGTTAGTTCGCTCGTGATAAAAATGACAGGCTTCGTGGTTTTAACATACAAACATACATTAAATCACGCCTGTTTCCCAGAGGGGTTGGCAGAGACCACTTCTTTCCACTTGCTACTTCCTGGTTAAAGTTTGCAAAAATTATGATACGAATGTTAAAAAGAAAGATGGAATATCGTATCATCGGAAAGTATCCTTACATTATTTTTATTGCGTGTCGAACAATAAAATAAACCCTAGAATGCATAGCCACAATTTTGATATCAATTCTAAAATGGCGTTCATGATGGCTCAACGTATCTACTGGCGACGCGCGAAGTAATCTTTCTTGTAAGGGCGCTTTTTTATCGTATTAAAAATTAAAAGAAGTAATTCACGTAATTCAGTATTTAAGTATGAATACGTGTAAGAGGGATCTGTAGAAAAGATTGATAATAGTACATTACTGCAGAGACCGGGAAGAAAACGATTGTAGGATGAGTATGAGTAAGGGTGGCCGAGACATACCTACCTTCACGCCTGTAATCCCAGAGTGGGGTAGGAAGAGATACAGAATTACTTTACAAATTTGTTGATAATTCAGTAACCACATTTTGCACAAAGGCTTAGATGTTTACCAGCGTATTAGTCACGTTTTACGACATCCACGGGATGATATGGATGGCACTATTCTAACCCGGCAACCACACGGCAAATAATTGAATTACACAATTATTAATGTTACAAAATAGAAATTACTTATTACCATTTTAAAAAAACTTGAACGCACACACAAGGTTACTCCTATGCAACGCGGGCAACGCGGCACTCGTACACGTGCCGTTCGCGACAACGTAGTTCGTACGAGTTGTGATAGACGGCGCGAATAATTGCTTGTATGAAGACTATTTATGCCAAATGTTCGATGGGGCGCATCCTTCCTTTTTAAATAATTGTTTTTGCGTTTGAAGTGTGAGTAAGCTTCAATCAACGTGTGTCACCAACGCGAGCAAGCGAACTTTAAGATCGCGATTATATAGCTCATGAGTCGGATACTGATCTTATACTTCTATGTTTTCATACGTATATGTCTATTCTATTCAACGTCGTCATATTTTTTATTTAGACCACAAACGTGACGTATTCATTTTTATATCCTGTGGTGACGTCAAGTCCAACGGTTTCCCTTTGAAATACTTAGAATAGAATTTAAATCATAAATCAATTTTATAGTTTGTAGGTTCGTTTTATTTTTTAAACTTAGCTCAGTAATAGTGATACTAAAATTGCAATGAGTATGCCAAGGGTTACGAAGCCAGTGTTAATTAATTTGAACATAGGGGATCAATTAACTTCCACGTCATGTGGTCATGTTGTTGTGGAATTAATAAAGTTCATTGCTCATCAAAGACTGCAGATTCCTTACACGTATCAATGGTTAAAACAAGTGGTGAACACTAAAAATATGAGTGAAAATGGAGATAAGAAGGACAGCTTGCAATCTGAAATTCACTTCCGTTTAGTTTCAAGCGCTTTGGAAAACTTGGATTTCATTTTAAAAGTAAGGATGTTGAAGTAACCGCATTAGAATGGCATTTTAAGCCACCTTACGACATTGGAATCACGCAACTTTAATCAAGAAAAGTAGTACTAATATTTGTTTTTATTATTTTATAAGTATTGAGCTTTTTGTCTTAGTAACAAAATTGGAGCTGTGCTATACGTATTATCAATAATAATCACCGGTCCATAGTAATTTTCACTTGTCTTACCGTGGATGTCGTAAGAGAATAAAGGCTTGTAGTACTGTTAGGCGATGGGCTTGCAACCTGTCACTAACGCACTGGTAAACATCTTGGCCTGATTGTGCAAAATGTGGTTACAGAGTTATTAACGAATTTTTAGAGTTGTTGGTAATTCTGTAGCTCTGTCTATCCCACTCTGGGAATGAAGGCCTGAGCCTATGTGTGTGTGTGTGAATCCAACCTGACCTAACCAGTACCTGACTTAGTATCTTACTATGGGTACAAGAAAACAATAAACTTACTTACCTAGTGTAATGCATCTTAAAAAAAACTCATCACCCAAGTATTTGCCATTACTGAGAATTGAACCCTGGACTATTAGCTTCTTTAGCAGGGTCATTGTCAACTAGACCAACTGCGTTATACATAATGTATTCAAAAGTCTCAAAGTTCAGCCTGTTGCTGTATATTTACAGAGCCTCATGCAAGAGATTAATGGCTTGGTGATCCCAGAGGAAGTTTGCATCGCCCTGGGCAGCACCCCAGTGACCTGCAAAGAGGTGTACCGGTTGCTGCTGCCGACTGTCTGCCACAAATTCCAGTGTCACTCCCACCACATAGCAATGGATCACAAAATTCAGAGAAGTGTTTTCAAGTAAGTTATTTTGACTTTGTGTTCTTCAATATTAAATTAGTCCAATTTATAGACATGACAAGGGGCCATAATTTCATAACAACACTACTTTTTCTGTAGAAAATGTTGACAACTTTGCTAGATGGTTGGGGTGATGCTTTATTTTAAATGTTGCTTTAGTATTTTATTTTACAAGTAATCATAAGATCCACAGGATGCCTAGATGTAGGGTTAGGCTAGTTTGCATTTCATAGAAATTTATAATCGTTCTTATTCTTATATTCTTTTCCATTCCAGTGTAACTCAGCTCCTACCCTTATTGAAAGCTGTGATGATAATAATATAGTATCGGAAACTTTTTCTTATTTTTGTTTTCCTTCATTTGTTACAGAACATTGGTGACTTCAGATTTTAGTAAAGTGTTGTATGCTCCTATGACACCTACAAATATGTATATTTTTATAAGAAAGAAGAATATGCTCACTGACTCCGTGTTGACTGGAGACACTTTTATTCCTGCCAGTGGCTGCAGGCTACCAAAAGACTCCAGAATAGTAGTCATTGACTTTAGAGCACAAAAACAGGACAATTTATCCTGTTGCAATGACTTCCAAGTATTTGGAGAAATCATAAGTGAGAGTCTCGTGAATTTACAACTAGGTGACTTGCCTAATTTTAATGAAATAGAATCTAGTGATACCATGAGTTGGTACCAGTCATCCTATGTGATGAAGGGATTCAAAGACTGCATAGTTAATGGAAGCTCCATCACAAATATGTGGTTGTCTTCATAATCTAATAGCCTGTTAGTTTTAAAAAAATATGTTCAAAAAATATTGCTCATTATTGTAATATTTTTTATATATTTTATTCTTCAATAGCTTCACTTAATTATGTTATATATTTACATAGTATATAATGAGCAGGTCATTAAATGTTAAATCAGTTTTGTGTAAGCAATACATAATACATATTTTTTAATATGCTTTAGCCTGAAATTCTCTTGCTCATGCAAATTCCAAGTGCATAAATTTGTTTTGCATTATCTAACTTGCATTGGACTTCACCTCCATTAGGATGACAATAGGGAATATGCATGTTTTTTTTACAGCTTCAATTGAAGCTGATTCATGTAACAAACAGATCACAAAAATCATTTTTTGAATAACTATAAAAATAACCAAGATATAAGCCAACAAAGATTTGTTCCTATCTCTTTCTAGAAAAACGGAATTTTACATGGAGTTTATATGGCCGCAGTGCACAATGACGTCACGGTGCACATCGGATCTCTCTGTCTAATTAGAAGTTTGAAATGCTTATAACTTCCGTATTTCTTGACCGATTTTAATTTTAATTTCCGTTTTGGTGATCTCTTTTACGGTATTTTCATATTTTGATGAGAAATGCGATTTTTAAAATCCATGCATATTCCCTATTTGAGGCATCAAGAACACTTAATAGTTCACATTTTAACACTGCACACAAAGTGAGCATTTAGAAGTAAGTAGTACATGTACTAGGTAATTTAGGTAATATTGACAATTTACAAGGCTGAAGATATGCTATGTGCCATGCCATATTATTATTTTGACTGTTTGATTAATACCATTTGCTCGGTTACATTCATTTTAATGAATTTAATAGAATATAGGTAGTAGAATGGGTAGCTTTACAGGAACTGGTATAATTAGTAGACAGAGCTATGTACAATGTACATGTATACATATAGTGAGAAAATTTTAAGATTATACATTTAAAAAAATTAGGGCCCTTAAGGACGGACTGCACTCATTATAGATGAAAGGATTAGATCAATTGTTTCATACCAGCCCTTGTGTAACTACCAAGCAATCTTATTATTATATACATTATTAACATTATGATTATGTTACTGGACTGTCAATTTATTGAGTCCTCAAATAAAGACTATACAAGATTGATTTGTTTTGACTTTTTAAACTTAAATACAGGTCCTTTTATGTTGCTATAAGCTTTGTCATTATTATTTCTTCGAGTGGCTATAGTTTTCTTACAAAAGACACCTCATTTTGTCAAAGATGTCTCTCTTATTGTCTCTTGCATTTTGGTTGGTGAATCTGGAAAATAGTAACAACATTCTAAGATTTGCAATTGCAACAATGCTTCCAATGTTGTAATAAATAAGTTACAATAAAAATAGACCCTTATTAATTTAATAAATCATATCTAATGATAAAAGGTGTCTATTATAAGCATATTAAAACTAGCTTTAGTTCCCTGAATATTTCAAAGTTTTATATTTATTTTTCACAAAAAGCTTTGCCATCTGAATTATTTTGGCTGAAGTTCTAGGTTTTATGTACCTGGTTAAAGTTAGTTTCTTCATGATTAAATGTAAGGCTGTCAAGTCACATAACCCTGGCCAAGCCTTTTTTTGAAAGGATCTCAATAGTTGTTGTTTGGGTAGGTACCTTAAGCGAGGTAGAGTTTTTATTTTAATTTTAAAGGGGGTTATTATAAACAATACTTACCTAAGTATACCAGAATTTACAAAGTTGGAGATGAACACCCGTTGAATAAAACGTGCGTGCTATCGGGCGTAGAGGTTTATATTAAAAATATCTTGTCCCTGCGTATTTGTACTTTGCTCCACGACTGTCTGTATTTGAATATTGCGTTAAAAAATATAAAAATATTAAATGCTTAGTTAGTATCTTACTTCGACAGTATATTCAGTCGATCGTCGTCTCTAACAAAGTGGGTATTGTTGGTTTTGATAACATAGATTATATTTTGGTGCTCCAACTTTGAACCCCAGTTGAGGAAGTCCATCCACATTACCAGTAAGACAATGGAAATAATAGCTAGCCCCACAAATACTGTATGCATTTTATTTTATTTTAGCAATATGTCGTTTCTTTGTATAATTTATTGATTGATGGATTGAGCATTCATTCTATTGTTTTAAATATAATTAAGTCAACGAACTGACGAGCTGCCGGTTGTATTAGACCTCACTTTTCGTTCTTGCAGGCTACCGTAAGCCTAATCGATATAAAGGGCAAATGTTACCCTATCAACGATACAGAAATTTGATTTGAGGAGTTGCCATCACATAATTTTCAGGATACCCCAATTTTGACCTAAATGCAGGGTGACAGTTTACAAGTCACAGTTACTGATGTGCAAGTTGCGGAAAGTTTCCCAAAAGTTGGAAAAGTTGCAAGAAATTTCCGGAAACTTTCACAAGAAATATAGGAAATTTAAATTTAAGAAACAGAAAGTTTCAATCCACATAAAAAATTGTGAGAAGTTTCCGAAATTTTCCTACATGAAATTTTCCGCAATTTTGGAAAGTTTCCTTTGGCACATCAGTAGTCACAGTTGAGTTTCAGCCATACCGGCTTATAATTGGGATCTATTTAAAGATGTCATATGGAAAACATGTATCACTTAGCTTGGATTAGGGGTAACCTAAACTGAAAATAATCACGAAGGCGAACTACAATTTACTCGTGGACTTATGTTCCATTCCAATATGCAAGTTACATCTTAACTAACGCGAGGTGAGACGTGACAAAATATAAGAGAAAAATGGTTTAAACTCACTATTAAAAGCTGGAACGGTTCGTCACATTTCGGACTCATTAGAAGTCCATCATCCGGGAGATTTGACTTATACCTTGTAATCGTTTTTACATTATCTACATAAGTATACAGCACTTATGGATTTTTGAAAATTCATCTGCTTTAACTGGACATCGAACTGCTTGAATATGACAAAAAAATAAAGTTACGTTAAGTCAGTCTGTTAAGTAAGATGCAGTAGGTATTTATTGATTTCAAAAATAAAAGTAAGTCAAGTCTCCTTTGCGTAGAGTTTACTTTTTCCGATATTTAAGGTTGCCTTACATGTGGCGTTCGTTTTTTCCACCCTGTATAGCATAAGCAGAAACTGATTGGCTGAATGATCGATCAACGCGGAGCCGAAACCGCTGGACCTGGGACTTGAAATTTGGAGGGAATATCTCTTGAATATCCTAGGGGTATACTAAACCGAAACGAACGTAGGGGTGTGCGAAAAGCACAAGACCGGTTTGAGTGGAGAGCCTCGGGGAAGGCCTATGTCCAGCAGTGGACGTCTTTCGGCTGACATGATTGATTGATTGATTGATTGATTGTACTAAAAAGAGATTTTTGTAAATGAATCCCCTAAGGGGTTAAATAGGAGGAATAGTGGGAAACTAAACTAATTCATCGCGTACCTACGAAGTCGCGGGTGCGCTCTAGTATTAAATAAGCAATAAGCATGTTACAAGGTTTTGCCGCGACTTTATCTACCTACGCTATTTTTTTATCTCTGATTGCTGATACTCAAAATCTTCCCTAAGGTCTACTTTGGCTGATTACCTTCGACGATGAAACTTTCGACCTAAGTCAACAATATGCACCCACTTAAAATGTTAATGTCACTGTGACACTTCACGTTCACAAAACACTACCCCGCAAATGAAAATCGCGTTAAAAATCGTTTCGTTGTTTGAAAGATCTAAGCGTCCCACAGAGACTGTTTTATACTACCTACGTACCTAGAGTTATTTTTTACAATGATTAGCGCTATGTGGAGTTAAGTAGTTAACAGTTTTTAAACGACTTCATCTTGAATTCTTTTTTAAACAGTTTTATTGTAAAGTTATAATCTAATAATAAAATCAAAATTTCGGTATAGACGAAGGCGTAGGTACCTATTACAATATTGGCCTTTTTAACCCTTGCGTGGTCTTAGCCAATACCTTGTTGGGAAATTAGCAGCAGACATCTTTCAACGTTCCTTTTGCCTTTATAAAACACATTTTTCAGTCTTCTTCCCATTCCGCAAAACTTCGCAAGAGCTGCAGCATTTAATATTTCTAACAAGTCTTTTTTCAAACGTAACTAAAATTTGGGGCCCCCTGAAATTGCCGGCGGGGACAGGTGCCCCTATAGATTCGGGGCTGCAACTACTTGTGAACTTTAGTACTTATGTATTATTATTCTTCCTTTTCAATTCTGATCGACCATACGTTTTCTACTCCCACACAAGCACTTATACTCTTCCTTTTAGTGCAGGACCCGGCATCAAGCGCCTGACTGGTTTATCATTACATTAAATGAAGAGTCTTTATCAAGCGGACGGTAGCCGCCTACTCGTTGCGGGGAACGCAGTCTAGTGCCGGCGCCGATCACAGCCACCGGCGCACGCGGCTGCGCAAACACGCACTCGGAACATCGCTGTCGGCTCCCACACGTCAAAATAGAAACCACCATGGTGAACGTAACCATGAAGACTGACGCGGATCAGCAGGATGCAGTTCTTACAGCAAAAATAATTACGATGGTGACGCTTTTCGTCGTTTCCATGATATTTGGGTGCATGCCGATGCTGCTGTCGTTAAAATTCGACTGGTTTACGAAGAACCCTAGCGGAGACATGCGGGGCTCCAACCAGTTTGTCGTGGGGCTGCTGGCCTTTGGGGGAGGAGTCCTGTTCGCTACAACCTTCATGCATTTGCTGCCGGAGGTTGAGTTGAATGTGCAGTTGCTTCAAGGTGAGATGCGATGAACTCTACATCCTACACTAGTTTACAGTGTGTGTTTATTTTCGTAGCAAAGGAGAGTTGGCTTGATCAAATAGGCCTAACTTGATCTCTTGCATTTCTATTCATCTCGACGACGAAGGTTCTCTTGAGGCTACTTTAAACCAACGTCGGAGACCGAGTGACCGTGCGATTCTAGCGGGTGCTTTTGTAAAGTACCTATGGACAATTTTAATCGAGCGAAAACCTTTATTCCACGCACTAAAATACCTACCTACCTACCATTGACTTACATACAGTGGTAAATTGTGAGAAGTAATTTTATAAAGGAAATAAATGTATTTGTAGTTGTAGCATATTTGCTATAGTAACGACGAAGTTTATCTTAAACCCCTTCATAAAAAGTAGCCAGAAACTAAATAATTAAATCTCTGTTTAAATATAGAACGAACTATTAATGAGTTAAATATGAAAAGTAAATACACGATGCACAGAACGAGTGTTTATAAGTCGCTACGCTATACCGCAACGGAAGGTTAATTAGAAGATAAGTTTTTACGACTAGCCAATCAGGTCGTCTAAGATACCTGCCTACATAATTCTAGCAAGTAAATTCTAATACATTTAATTAATAAATTCATACCAATCATTACTAGCCTGTAAACTCCTTACCGCGCTTGCTTGCACATTGTCATGGCGTCAAAAACCTCTACTACATTTGTACTAAATTTCCTTTCGGTATCGGCATACTAGATATAGGTACGGTTGAACTGTCGAATATTGTGTAGACTTAGTTCATGACCGCGTTTTGTACATGCAACCGAATATATTTCTGGGACATTTTCTATCGAACTATGTCAAAGTTACGTGATCAATCAAATCTTAGAGACTTTACTATTGGACTTGTGCGTCACTTTGACATAGTTCCATAGTGGCCTAAGTGAATGTTGATAAAAGCTTGATAAACAAGGTTTCGGGAGAACGAGGGCACTGTTCGGAGAGCAATTGGCAACAAGGTCCAATTTATACCTTACGAACTGGTCAAATGTCTCACCGTTTTTACGATATAACAAAAACTATTCTTGTATGGGGAGCGCTTTATTATTTAACTAGCGACCCGCCCGCGGCTTCGCCCGCGGCTTCGCCCGCGGCTTCGCCCGCGTGGAATGTATTATACATATAAACCTTCCTTAAGAATCACTCTATTATTAAAAAAAACCGCATCAAAATCCGTTGCGTAGTTTTAAAGATTTAAGCATACATAGGGACAGACAGCGCAAGCGACTTTGTTTTATACTATGTAGTGATTATTTTGTATTTGTAAGTAAATCCACTGTAATAAAGCATATTCTGAAAAAAAAAACCGCTATCCTATTCGGTTCTAAAGATACACAGCTCTTCAAAGTTAAGGCAGACGGACAGCGTAGGTATAATAATAGGTCCCGTTGGGTTCCCTTTGGGTACGGATCCCTAAAAACACAGACGTATTGAGAATCTCGTAATTTTTTTCAAGTTAGTCAAAAACTGCGTAATGTGGTGGTTGCCGGTGGTTTTTTAGCCGCTAATTCGACTCTAGGGGGCCGACTAGATACTTGGAATAGCCCGAAAATTGTAAAATATGCAGTCAGCAGTAAATGTGTTAGTGGTTTCACTTGGGGCTTCCATGTACACAACCTAAATGTTTCCTTACCAAAATGGTAAAATATGGTGAGATTTCGGTGTCTGTCTGTCTGTCTGTATGACACAGTAGTTTTTCTCTGAAACTATACAAGCTATCAACTCAAAATTTGGCAAGTTTACATCACTTGTTTGCCCGCATCTGTCTTTACAAGCTTTTATTAAACTTGCAATATATGTATGTGTGTATGTATGTACGGCTCAAATCTTGCAAGTTATATTTAACCCACTTCCCGGCAACATGTAAACCCGATGATGGAGTCGGAAGGCGGCGGCAGGATCTCCGCAGAACTCAATCGTCTTGACAAGCAGATAAACATTTTGCAAAAATAAAGTTCAGTCGGCAACAAAAGCTTGCCACACAAATGAAATTTTTGACAGAAACTTATTAGTAAAAACAACGTGAAATTATTTTTCTAAATATTTGAAAGGGGGTCGAGAATGGGGAGTTGAAAAATGAAAGTGATTTGGTTGTAACAAACGGAGTGTTATAAATATATCACGCTGCTATGGCTGGACGGATTTGTATGGATTTTTAAATGGAGATGGCTTATACCCTGGATTAACACATAGGATACTTTCCATCCCGGAAAAATTAAAAATTCCCGAGGGAATAATCATAATCGAAATCTAAGCGGACGAAGACGCGGGCAGAAGCTATAAATCCTACTAATCCTACTTATATCCTGTTAATCCTAATATTATAACTGCAAAAGTTTGTGTTAGTTCATTACTCCTTCACGCTGTATCGGCAAGACGGATTTGGATTGAATTTGGAATGGAGATAGCTTGTACTTTGGATTAACACATAGGTAGGGTACTTCTTATATCGGAGAATTTAAAAGTTCGCAAGGGAATAACGAATACCGAAATCCCCGGCAAGATAGGATGGCCGAATAACTAATTCTACGCGGACGAAGTCGCGGGCAGAAGCTAGTTTATATTCAAAATAAGACCCGGCCAAGTGCAAGTCGGACTTACACTCAAAGGGTTCAGTATCTATCATTCTTGAATGCGGAATTGGAACTACCCATTTTTTTAATACTTATTGTAGCTGTACTATTACTTATTCTGTGGTCGCAGCAATAGCTTTTTTTTTAGTAGTTATACTCACTTTTTAAAAATTGTATGTGTCTTCTTACATTATTGTTATTACGGTGATTCGATAACTACAGCGATTGTTCAGGTCGACAAAAAAAGTCAAAAAAAATCATGTTTCTTGTAGTAATTTATTTTTGAAAAGAATTTGTTTTATTTTTGTTTTTTGTTATACCGGCGCAATAGAAATAAACATTACGGAAAGTTCAACTGTCTAGCGCAGGCTTAGTATCTAGTAGGGTTCCGTTATGGGTACAGAACCCTAAAAATTAAATGGCGTTTTATGGTACTTAATAAACCAGTGTTAAGAAAAAATATAATATTGGCTGAAAAAATAATTGGACAAGACAAGACAAAGTGTCACAGGTAAACTATTAATAGTTATTTGTTCAACAAGAGAGCAAAGTTGGTTTTTGCTGCGAGTGATGATGTTGAATCCCGAGTAAGCGAAGGATTCTATTATTGAATCACGAGCGTAGCGAGTGATTCTAGGTTAGAATCCTGAGCGTAGCGAGGGATTCAAAGACACGAGACGTAAAAAACTTTGGTCTCGTGTGAGACATACAACTTTTCACCTCAGCAGCGAGAACAACACAGCGCGAAGCTGCTAGGGCCAACGCAGGTCTTCCGTTGTGACCATTTGGTGAATACACGACTAAATAACGACACGATCGTATATGCATATGCATACAAATACTAATAAAATAAAAAGTGGAAAAAATAAACATGAAACAGATAAAACCTGTCACTCAACTTGATAATGCCGTAGTGCAAACACAACTTTATACAGCTTTATGTAGTCTGTGGCTTTAATTAGGCCTTGTCTATTCTATGGCTATTGGCTATGGCGGACAAATTAACAAAAATTACATCGTCATTTACATTACATTACATTTGTTTAATACGCAGAACAAATTAGCAAAAGTAGGTCAAGGACCATGAAAACCAAATTGAGTATCAAACTATGAAAAACGTCTAGTAACACCGTGCTCCTGAATGCTTGTGGGACATAAAAAAAGGTATGTGAATACGTGATTCGAACTAAATTGCAACTAGGTAGTCTCATATGTCTGAAATTTTCTCGACTTTTTCGCGTTCCTGCAAGTGTTTCCTTAATGAGCCTTAAAACTATGTATATACATTTCAGGTTCTGAAGCGACGGGGGCAGATTATGAGCTAAAGTAGTTACGTTGACGGAATCATTGACAGCCTCGTGGAGTCATAATCTACAAAAAATAAATTAAATTGAACAAAAGACGTGGATTTCTAAACTTGAACAAATTCAAACAAAGAAAAACAGCTACTAACATCATGCTACTTAATGCTTGTGGGACATAAAAAACAGGTATCTGACTGGAACCAAATTAATAGTAACTGTTCCCTTAACTGCAAGTGTTTCTTTAACTGAGTCTTAAAACCATGTATACATTTCAGGTTCCTAAGCAGGCAACAGATTTTTCCAGCAATTTGTTGCTGTGGCCTGATACTTTACTACCCCGAAGAGGAGACATGCCAGATGAAGCTTGAAGATTTTAGGTGTGACATGAACCCACAACGGAATGGCGAAGCAGAGGCTTTTTTTGTTTTTGAGTGAAGACATGAAAAAAAACAATATGATAAAAATTAAATAACATGTATCTATATTTGTAAAACCAACAATTTCAAAAATTAAAAGTTAAAAGTAAAATTACTGCAGTTTTGCAAGTTAAATGTTACAGTTTTGTTTGGAACCGATATTGTTGTCTTAGAAACTTGAGTTTGAGTAGTTGATGAGGCTGAGATTTCGGCTTCCTTACTTGTTGTGGGCTGTGACAGAGGAATAGAGAAAGTAGGTGACTCAGCAGTGGTATTTGTGACTCTGGAAGTAGATGGGCAAGACCAAGGATCTGAGGTCTGTTTCCAGCTCATAGTTTCACCGGCTTCCTCACTTGTAGATTGTGACGGCACAATAGTGAAAGTAGGTGACTCAGTCGCAGTATTAGTGACTCTGGAAGTGGATGGGCGAGACCAAGGATCTGAGGTCTCTTTCCAGCTCATGGTTTCGGCTTCCTCACTTTTGGATTGTCGGGGAAGGATATGGAAAGAAGGTGACTCAGTGGCGGTATTTGTGACTCTGGAAGTAGATGGGCGAGACCAAGGATCTGAGGTCTGTTTCAAACTTATGTTCTCTATGATACGCTTACAGATTTTAGTTTTATTTTCAAGTGAATCTTCAATATATCCTTCCGCAACCATATTCGACCTCCATCCGCCGTGCCGTTTTTGAACATTAGCGGCTGAAAAAATTTTGGACTTCTTGGGTTTGTGCCCTACTGATATTTTCTTCAAAAATGCAATCAGTTTGTGGTAGGTTTCAATGTGCACATCATCCTTCGTTTTTATTGTTGTTTTCAACATTGAGTAAATACTCCACATTGTTGATGGTTGCTTTGTTTGTGATAACTCTATGAAATACGCTAACAGTACAGTCTCCGAAAAAGTTTTGGAACCATTTGCAAGTCTCCATTGCTTAAAAATATCATAAGCTTTCAGATATTTTTCGCGAGACGTAGCGTAACAGAAAAGCAACAAAAAACATTTTTTTTAAACAAGTACAATAATCCCGCTATTTTTGAAATGCGTTCTGAAACTGCCCCCGCGGTTTATGTCACGAAATCAAAGATTGCTAAAACGATAACAAAATTATATAGATACATGATAAACTTCTTATTTTTCATTAATTTTGTCTTCAAAACATTAAATAAAAAAAATGATCGTATAAAATAGTTATAATAAACACATTTCAAACTTTAACAGATAGTTTCATTTGCAATTTTACGGTTATGTGTGCATCCGAACGTGCGTTTCTTTTTGGGCCTACTATGTGTGGAATTTGAAAATCGAATTTCGAATCAAGTTGTTTCTATCTCTCGCTTTTTTCCTATCGAAGTGAAAGTGACAGAACAAAGTGAAGTTCAATTTTTTCGAATGTTGTGAGTAGCCCCAGCACTGCTCACGGCATTTAAAAAAAATAATTAAAAAGCTACTTTGCCTCACGCTCGCAGCAAAATTGAATTTTGCTCACTGTTTTTAAGCAGCAAAACCTGCTTGTTTGAGCTGCTGAGGTGAAAAAAATATTACCGTAGCAAACAGCTGTTTACGGATGTTGTTTTCTATTTTAACCTGATAATGTACTTATGTGGGTACAGTCGAGTAAATTATCAGATCAGAGACAAGCGAAGTGTCCACTGTTTCACCTTATTGGTATTGTAATAAGGTCCAAAATAAGATACCTAGGTCCACCTCTTTGATGTCGAGTGTACGTGTTCTTTACTAGTGCTTGTTTGAATTGTTGCCGTGACTTTTGTCACTTGGACGTGTTAATATTCCGCCAGTTTACTTAGTCGCCCCTCATCAACATCGTTAGGTACACTACAAGAGCAACAGTTGCAAATATAAAACATGTCCCTGATCGCTGGACATTATAGTACCCAGTTGTAGCTCTACATTTTAGTACCCAGTTGCAGGTATTAATATCTTTAAATAGTATAAAAGAAGTCGCTCCGGCTGTCTGTATGTATGCTAAGATCTTTTAAACTACGCAAGGGATTTTAATGCAGTTTTCAGCAATGGATAGATTCAAGAGAAAGGTTTTAATGTATAATAATGTTGGTTTATGTATGGGTCTTACAAAAAATTCACATAAACTGAAGCGAAGCAAGAGTGGGTCGCTAGTAATCAATAATTAATAATAAATAAATATCAGGGGACAATCTTCCACAAATTGACCTAGTCCCAAACTAAGCTCTAGGCTTGTAGGCACTATTGGTATTAGACAACGATATGATTACTTTTTTTTTTATGGCATGGGAAGGCAAACGAGCACACAGGCCACCTGATGGTAAGTGGAAACTGTGACCCATAGACATTCGCATTCACAAGACTGCGAATGCGTTGCCAACCCTGAGGACTAAGATGGAATGCCTCTATGCTAGTCATTTCACCAGCTGTCTTATCCCCAAACCGGAACACAACAATGCAAACACTGCTGCTTGGCGGTAGGTTAATGGATAAGATAGTGGTACCAACCCGGACGGACCCTGCACAAGGTCCTCCCACAAGTAAACTTACCTATAAATAGAGAAACAAATAGTTAAGTAGATAGAGAACATCCAAGACTCAGAAACAAATAGGTACCTACTCGTGCTTATCACACAAATATACTAAATCACAGTGCTACCATTTTCTTAATGGCTATCGGGAATCTTCCTTTTTCTATGACACATCATGACATGAGTTAGTGGCGAGCGCAAACGTGATAGCGAAGCCAGCCGAAAGCTATTAAGCTGAGGATACTGTAATACCATTATACCACGCGTACTTTTAATACGTTACTGGCTAAAAAGGTACCATATTGAATTCGACCGTACACGTAGACCATTTAAAAATGTGCGTTTATTTCGAATGGCATCGCTTTTGTATTTCACCATCGAACACGGTGAGCGGCTCATGTTCAGTCGGTCATTTGATGGGCGTTTCCGCTTTGTTTGACATCTTTTATGAGGGCTACTCACGACAGGTCGTCGGATGGTATCAACTGACGAACCAAATTAAATGTATGTATCTATAGTCAAACTAGGAATTGGTATCTTGAAAAGGCACTGTAATGTAGATATTGAGAAATTTTGTACGATTGTAAATGATCTATTGCAAGCACGGATGTAATAAAATGTAAAATATTTTTATCGGGGTAACCAGATAGTATTTTGGATAAGTAAATACTTGTTAATGTCACCGCTAACTCTTCATATTGTCATTGTTAGTATAATTATTATCTTTATACCTTTAAAACTGTACAGGTTTTACAACTAAGCTTGGTTGTAAATGTTTTATCTAATTTACATCATGCAATTCCGATCGAGACATGAACAAAGCGCGACGCACCTATCGAACATATTGTATAACTAAAACCCAATGGTAATGCAATATTTTGTGTATAGGCACTCCTAGGTGGTCCCATTGTCACCAAATCGGTATCTGATGAGGGAATCCGAGAGGGCTTTAAGGAACTCCTTGCATATTATAATATTATAGACCTATGAATTTGAAATGTCCTATATTTTCTTATTGATTGAGAAGTGGAACAGCAAATTATGAGCTCTAAAGAGGATAAAATAAAATAAATGTATTAAAAAGGTTAATGCAAGAGTCAACACAACGTATACCTTTTTGCGATGTTTATTTGCTCTCGTATCTCACCTTCCTGTCTTTAATTTTGGTTTTCACATACATCTATGATATTTGTTGAGCTCAGACATTATCAACATCTTATATTACCTAGTGCCGTTAAAAGAGAACATCTGTCTCATACGTGGACTTAGCCGAAACAATGCCGTAAGTGATAGTAGGTACTTTTAATAAAAATACTGATAATAATTAATTAGCGGATGATGATTGATTACTGAACATAATGCCTTCACTTTTTGGGTCATTCTTTTATTTAATTCCTTGTTAACGCAGGGTTTCATTGAAAGGGAAATCATAGGTACATTTTTAGTAATTAAATGACAAAAAACTGCCTAAAAAAACGCAAAAATAATTTGTAAAATGGCATGTAAGGTGGTTAAAAATATCGTGAGTCGCCGACTTCAGTTCAACTGATGACCTGCTATTTTAAAAGAAGTTATTTATGGCGTTTTTGAAAACGGTTTTTGTTGTTTAAAACATCATTTTATTTTGTACTTTTTAGTGATCATAATAAGCTGATACGAGTATGTATTCCCAGTTTTTTCTTGACATGAAACTTTAAGACATTTCAAGCTCGCCGCAAGCAACACCGCGTGAAAGTCATACATAATCATATTTAAATAATTAAATGTTATTCGTTATAGTCGCTCAACTATCTCAATCGAGATATCTTATCGCCACCCTTGAAATAGGTTCTGTTGAGGAGTTTCGGTGGCCATCTGCAGTTTTCATCATCAGTTCCACTAAACCGAATAAAACTAACTGAATTCAAATGCTGGACTTACATACATACATACATACATACCTTCACGCCTTCATTCATGCTGGACTTGTTACTAAAAATACTAAAATCGCTATATGCATGCCTATAATGGGTATTTGAGGAGTCCTCCCCCTCATTTCCTCACGGATCCCCTCATCAGATTAAGATTCAGTTACGTGAGAGCACCTCGGAAATCTGTTAAAAATTATGGTTTTCAATCCAGATGTGCGAGAATAAGGAAGATGTGTTTGAAAAAAATCAGCTATTTTTAAAAATAGCTGATTTTTTTTCCTCCCTCTCTTGGTTAACCAAGAGAGGCAAAGGTGTACCTCTCCACCCTTAGCCCCTCTGGAGCTGTTGCCTCCCTCCATTGAGTTAGCAAATCACCGTCTGCCATTTCAACCAAAATAATTGGCATTGGCCAGGCAGGCGCCGTAGTTTCATCAATAGCCTAGGTCACCAATCGATATCAGTTCATTCATAGAGGCTATATTATTAATGTTCCCGTCCTTCTAAAATAGTCTTTCACTAATCGGTGGTTGTTCGTGGGAGCATACTTCTATAGTTTGAACTCTGGGAGAATCGCCGGATGGTATCCCATCACTTTACTAAATTAAAATTGTCTAAAGGGCCTCTGCTTGTTGGTTTTGGCTCCATGTACCTACGCCTCCCAAAGGTCCGGGACTCCCATAGTCCGGTGATTGGTAATGACGACAATAATAATATGGTATGTACCATCGAACTGGTATGATGACGGGGCTCTTAGTAGTATAGTAGCATACCATAGTAGCTCTTAGTAGATCCGTCGAGTTTGGACTCCATCATGCTACTCGTAGATACGAGACAGTTCATTATTAGATATTATCATATGCATATTATGTCGGAGATATAAGCTGCAGCCGCGTCTCCATCGCAGAATCCGTAACAATAAATGATATCTGCGTATTCATCGAATTGGCAAGCAGGCATTTGAGAAAGAAGCTTAGTTATCAATAACTTCCGAAATGGAAAGAAAGTTGAAAGTTACTGATTTCGTAGGTCTCTCAAAAAGTTTTGAGATGCTCGAAATTTCAAAATGGAACGCACTTTGCTTTTAAAAAGCAAATTTATTAAAAAATAGAACATGATTAGCTGAATTTAAAAAGGAGAACGATGTTCTATTTCATTTTACTATAAAACTTCCCGCGTTTTTCGGTTAAAAATGGAACGCACTTTATGTTTTTAAAAAAGCAAATTTAAAAGAACACGATTAACGGTAAAACGGGGTGAATAGAAATCAAGGGGTGAATAGAAACACAACCTAAAATGAAACATATGTTACTAATTATAAGATTGAAATTATTTCCAATAGACGTAACGTTATTGTCCATTTAATACTTGTTCTTATTTGTAACAAGTTATGACTTTTTTTAGGTTGTGTCTCTATTCACCCCTTGATTTCTATTCACCCCGTTTTACGGTACCTCAATTTAAAAAACGATAACGATCCCGCGTTTTTGGGTTGAAACGATGGAGCTTAACCGCGAACATCTCTGCTATTATTATTAATTATTGTACATTTTTAAATGAAAATTAATTTTAAAATGTCATTAATTGTACCTTTTTAGAAAGCTTATAAATTGAGCAAACTATTCCTGTCATTTGTACGCGAAGTGTTGTACTTTTTTTTTTAGTTAGGTATGCTTTAAAATGTTACAAAATTTGGAAAATAATTACCAGAACTTTCAACTTCAAATCCTTTTATTTGCAAAACATTGCGTTTCTTTGGCATTTTTTATTATTTTTCGCAATCAGTAATTCATTGGCTATTTGCAAAATGCTATTTTTTATTTCTAAATGACAAAGTTTTTACACAATGACTAGTTTTAGGTCGAAAGGCGGGTATTTTTTTTAAATTCTAAAAACGTGAATAACTCGATAACCAATGAGTTTTGACCCCTGGTTGACTGGACTTAAATCGTTACAAATGAGCTGTAGAATAACCCCTTTGAAGGAATACGGCGAATTTCCAGTCACCCTGTATATCAGTAACTTCCCAAAAAAATATCAGTCACGAAGCTGTAGGTAATTTTTTACACATATACTTTTATACTTCCTGTTGCCCGCGACTCTGTCCACGTAGAAGTCGTATATCGCTATTCCCTAGTCCTGTAATTTTTTTAGGGTAAAATGTATTCTATGTCCTTCCCCGGGACTCAAGCTATGCCCATACAAAATTTCACCGAAATTGGTTCAGCGGTTTAGCCGTGAAAGTGTAACAAACGGACAACGTTACTTTCACATTTATAATATTAATATTATGGATTAGTAAGGATATATAACGCGCACAACGACCAACAACACCAGTAACAGAATAACAGCTACACGTTCGTTAGCAATATGATCGATCACTTATTACGTCATTTTAACCGAACCTACCCGACACAAGACGCCCGCGACGTTAGACGGCAGCGGTGAGCAGTGAAAGAGGAAAGTAAAGAGTATGATTTGTTCCACGCGCAGCCGCTTTTCGGGGATTTCTAAGATTTTCTATTTTGCGCTCGCCACCCGCACATCGTAGGCCGCGGCGTGTAAGGCCAAAGTCATAAGAATAAATAATACGCCAAAGTTACGGGCCTGTATGGCTATCACCAGTTGTATTTTCTCGCTTGTCACTCAGTGCACCTCTATCGTTATAGACTATAGATAGAATGAGAGACCTGAGCGATAAACAAGGTCGCGGGCAACTTGTGCGGGCCTATTATGGTCGCGTTTATCGATGTCGATAAACGTGGATAACACATCTGTCACTCTCTGAACGGTGCGTAGGTGCGAGAGTGACGGATGATTTATCCACCGCGATAAAGGCTACCGTAATACGGACCCTGGTCCCTTATTTATATACAATGGTCAGAAAGGGGCAGATGTTTTATCCCCGTTTACGCGACCATAATAGGTCCGCGGGTTAAAGGTTATCCTAACAAATAAAGGTGATTGGTGGTTCAGTGCTACACGAATACCATGATGGGTACAATAGCTGTAAATCAGTTATCCCTTCGTATTTATCAGCAGCCACCGTATCTTTTAATTACTTAATTAAGTACCCAATCGATTCGTGCGCGATAACAACGATTACATTTTACAATTTCTAAGCAATAAATGTGTATACATTCCTTTGTTCTTAAGCGGGCTACTCACACACCTACGGCAGGGGCAAACTGGGAAAGCGCAGTTTTGTGAATAGCCGGCTTAAATCTACCTCTGGCATAAACAGGAAGCGGATTTTGAAGATCGACGGTTTATGATTATGATATAGCTTAGGCTGCCTCTGTATATACAGTGTGTCTCTGACCTTGGGGCTTTAATTTCAACGATCGATTCTACTCGCTAAACTGAACTACTTTTGTTCTGCAACATGAAAAAATAGCTTAAATTTAGATAACTAATTGATGTTAAAGTCTAATTGTAAAATCAGTGTATTACATACTGGCCATGTAATCACTATCTCATGGTACGGGGGCGACATTACCTTGGTACGAGGGCTAAAGGAAAATGGAGAATTGGATCGCGTACATTGAAAATTAGATTTAACTTGTATGATAAAAAATAAATTTAAACTGAACATATTTTTAATAACTTACAGAACAAAAGAAGTTTAGTTTCAGGAGTAGAATTGATCTATGCATTTAAAGCCCCAAGGTCAAAGGCACCCTGTATATATGCCCGATATAAGGCCAGGGGGTAAATGAACATACCTAGTACAGTCAGCGTCAAAAGAAACTGATCGATCACTTAAATACCTTGTCGCTTTACTGTCACATAAGCAATGTCAAACAAGAGTGTCTAATGTGTTAATGCGATAAAGTACAAAAGTAGCTTGAAGTGACCAGTTACTTTTGAGCTTTTGACGCTGACTGTACAACCTAAGTTTTATGTTTTAGACGAAGTGCTCTACCCTGAGTTTTTCCCATTAGTTAAATAGAACGCCACCTTTTCCTTCTTTTCAGTTTGAATTCAAATTCGGTTGGTTAGTATTTCGTTTTAAACTCTTGAAATACTAATCCCTGGCCACTTACGATTTTTTGAAATCACTTTATAATAAAGCAATTTTTTTGTTAACTGTCTTTGAATGTAATTTAAAGTGTTTCTTACTTACCTACTGTTAATTAAATCCACTACAAAATATCATACCGGAAGTTGCTAGAAAAAGTTATACCTAAAAGTGGGGTTAAATATTTCAGCAAAATTTCTAGAACTATTTAAATGGTAAAAAAGTTTTAGTCGAGACCAGAACAAGAACCGAAACTAAAATAATAAAATCAGGAACATTGATTTCAAAACTAAAACCAATTTCAAGGATCTATTTTATTATCGTCATATTCATAACTAGCGACCCGCCCGCGGCTTCGCCCGCGTGGAATGTATTATACATATAAACCTTCCTTAAGAATCACTCTATCTATTAAAAAAAACCGCATCAAAATCCGTTGCGTAGTTTTAAAGATTTAAGCATACATAGGGACAGACAGCGCAAGCGACTTTGTTTTATACTATGTAGTGATAAGTACAATGTATGATAAGAAGATAAGGAGCGTGATTAAAATATTAGCATATTAAACTGATAGCATTTTTGTTATTCGTCTTACTCTTATGCAATTAATTAATAGCAACGATGTAATGTCATTAATTTGATAATATTTAGATGTACATAAACAAAATTAATCCATGATCCATTCAGTAGGCACCTACTGCATCGCAGTCTGGGGCCGTAGCGAAGATCTACCTACTAATAAAATCAATTTTTATTGCTTGCAGAATTTCCATTCCCCTTTTTTCCCGATCTTAATTTTTTTCCAATCGTAGGTATATTTTCCTTTCCAAATTTCTCCCAATTGCAATTTTATCCAATTATAATTAGGTCGAAACAGGAAGGTAGGTTTAGGTTGTTAGTATTGCAGCAGGCCCGAAGGGCCAGGTTATTCCCACCTGTTACGACCAATTTGTTACCACTGGTAACAGCTGGGTTTTTTTTTCCCACCTGCTACACTAAAGTACAAGGTGGTAACAAGTGGGAATATTTTCCCATTTGTTACCAATATTTGGCGATAACTATACTTAAAAAAATTGGTGGTAACAGGTGGGAAAAAAAATCCCAGCTGTTACCAGTGGTATCAAAATGGTGGTTACAGGTGGGAATAATAACCCGAAGGGCCCAACTGCGCTGAAATAGGAGCGCTGTCGGTCGACACTATCAAATTCATTTCTGGAATGGTAAAAAACCGGGCAAGAGCATGTCTGACCATGCTGTGTTCATCTTTACATCACTACATACATATCGTAAAACAAAGTCCCCGGCCACGTCTGCCTGTCTGTATGTTCGCGATAATCTCAAAAACTACTGAACAGATTTTCGTGCAGTTTTCACTATCTGATAGTCTGGCCATCGAAACATGATAATTAGCGTAAGGATACCTTTCGTCGCACAACGGAACTTTTTCCGCCATCGTTGTTTGTATGGTTAACAACGCTTAACCATGGTCCAACTTTTTGGTCCTCACCCTTTTAGAACACTAACCATAGATTTTACAAACTGGAATAAGACTTACTCCGAGATTAGTCTATACAAATTCGGCGTTTAATCTAGGTATAAGACCTTATTCTCGTTCGGTCGAATCCACCCTATAATTAGACAAGATTGGTTCTCTTAAGATATGGCGACAGCTCCGAATAGCTTTAAACATAAAATTCATTAAGTAATACTTGTTGGATTGGAACCATACATTGAGCATGGTTCGCCAACATGCTCTTGCCCAGTTTCTACTTCGTACTATGAAATCACTTTAATTTAAACGCCTATTTTGGACCCCTTTTTCAATATCTTTTATTTTATTTATTACATGTAGGTAAGCAAGTTATATAACTATGTCAAATTTCAAGTTGATAGCTCTTGTAGTTGCTGAGAAAAACTGGTGTGACATACAGACAGGGAGACAATGAAGTCTCTCCATAACGCTTCTTTTCCCCTGAAGCCCTTAAAACAAGACGGCCTTTTTCATGCACGTGTGGAGCCTGAAAAGGTAATTTGCGAGCAAATTCATCAAAGTAATATATTGGTAATGTTTGTTTATTAATAAATACTTACCTAGGTTTTGTTAGTACCTAAGTAGGTATACTCAGTTATCGTGATGTATGTTAATTATTCAATACCTACTGTATTGCGGTTTTAATTGTCGAGTATCGGCGAAAATACTACCTAATTTGTTTGATATTAATCTAAGATATCAGTGAAACATTATTCTTTGTTCAGAATAATATTGATAACCCACAGATAATTTAAAAAAAAATCGGCTTATCGGATTAAAACGTAGGTAATTATATGATTTTTGAAATTACGATCAAATTCTCTATTGTTCGTATTCGTACCATCATATCGGGGGTATTTTATGTATCTACTAGTTATTATTCGTACTTATCTGGCAACTATCTGTCCATTTAATTATGAATTATTTAAAATATTATTCTCTCCTTACTCCGGCTTGGCCTGCGATTATATCCCCTCTTTGCATTGAATAAATATATCTGGCTTAACTGATCTGGCTCCTGGTAATTGATCCAAGCAATTGATCGTTTCTTATCCTCTCGCCTTAATTAACAGCAAGAAGCATTATAAAAAGTCCACATATTGCACACGATGTCTTTTACGGGGGTCCATATTAGCTCAACTAAAAAAATATAGTCCGAATATAATTTTATTCCTAATCATCGCAACTCCTAAAGTGTTTTTTACTGAACGGTTTTTCTTTCAGGGTTTTTATAAAACAAACCTAACCTAACCTAACCTTATCTACCGGTGAGACACTTTAAAAATCCTGAAATAATAAAGGTTTCAGTAAAAAACACTTTAGGAGTTATGATAATTAGGAATCAAATTACATTCGGACTAAAAATAATTAGTTCAACTTTGGCGCACCCCTTTTACGGCCACTTAATATTATGGGTGATTTACATTGGTCCAGCAAAAGATGCAAGTAGAAGTAGGTACATTGCGTCGTTACAATAGCTCGCCTCAACCAACCAACTTGTCACTGTAATTCTACTGGCGGCATGCTTTTGCTGGACAAATGTAAATCAGCCATCACTTAACAGATACGTTTTCCTTGTGTGTCCGCAAAATGGGTTAGGTAGGTACTGAGTTTCAACAGTATGTAAGTAAAAATTAAATGAACTACTAAAGTAGTTTAGTTTTTGATATTAAATGAACTACTAAAATAGTTTAGTTTAGTTCTTGAATTATTGGAAAATTTATTGAATGTACCTCGAATAAGTTTTGAATAGAACTAGGTACTTATATTATGCCAGTGGCGATTCGAGTCCCGTTTAGACCCAGCGAATAAGAATATTGATATGGTGCGGTGCCGCGTGCAGCAGCAGATCATAGTTGCCGCAGTCGGATATTATTTTCAAGCTTGTAGTCGTGGTTACATTTTCTATAAACTATTCCGAATGTAGTTTGTATTTAGAACAAAGATAGAAAGAAACGTACTGTTAAGTATCAAACATTTTTTCCGCGAATCTGAACTTGGTGGGCTGTGCATACCTATAAGTACAGCTGAGATCCTGTTGCCATCTACAGTGGCCATCTTCAAGCCAGGACTATGATACCATAATATTGCATATTTTTTTTGCTAAACTAGAAGCACCAAGCGTGCGAAAATTAGTATTAGGTACTATTTAGCTGTCTTAACTTTATCATTATTAATTTTTCATTACAGATTCAGGAGCCATGCCTCACTACCCGATACATCTGGCCCCCCTCATCATGTGCAGCGGGTTCTTCATGATGTACTTAATCGAGGATTTGGTGCACGTCTACATCAACAGTAGAGAGAACAAGAATGCCAATACCAGTTTCACCCGTGTTCTTAGTATCAGAAGAGCTAGTGATACAGGCAACCATGAGGGTTTGAAGGAAGTGGTACCAGTACCCAAGAGCCAGGGTCACGGCCACAGCCACCAGCCTCTCCCCACGGGGAACGACGCAGTGGCAGCTACGTTGAGGGGCCTGTTGATTGTACTTGCGCTGTCAGTCCATGAGCTGTTTGAAGGCCTAGCAGTTGGGTTAGAGAGCTCTGCTGCAAATGTTTGGTAAGTTAAGTTATAAACATATTTGTTCTATAAACGTACTAAAATATTCTACAGCATAAAGCGTTACACTGAGTCGTTCACCTAATACGGTCGCTGAACTTTTTTCAATCTGAATTCATTTTAGGTTCAGATTTGAACTTACTGAGTTGACCGCATGCGGCGGACGACTCAATGTAATTGCGGCTTAATTCGTATAATGAAAAAACAATTGAAATTTTGTAAGGTTTATTAAGGTTATGCCTTTCTTGCATGACAACTTTATTGCTTGGGTATGGGAGGCGTTTGGACATCTTAGGTTAACGCAGAGTAGACGTGACTACACCCGTTTCTCTCGTCATTATCACCTTTAATTATGGGTAGGTAGTTGTTATTCGAACAAACCGTGGCGAAAAAATAATGCCTTATTGCTCCACCATTAAAGTTTATATTGGATTTGCACGAGCGTTATATTACGTGTATGTCGAATGTTTATACATCGAATACTTATGCTAATTGGCGTTAAGGATAAGAGACGAAGTAAGGAATCTATGATTTTATTAACCTACACTAGCTGTCTCGTCAGCGGCTTCGCCCACTGCAATTTTAGAACATTGTTTTTTTAGCTGTCCCTGAAATTATAATAATATGATTGAAAACGTTTAGTAATGTTTGAACAGAATAGGAGACAAACAACCGAATGACGACAGTAGCATCACAGCGGTAAACCATTTACCGTTTCTTTCAATCGCTCGAGTTCTAACGTAATACCAATTGGAGTCCTAGTTACACAATACTCAAAAATATATGAACACGTCTAACGCCTCTAACCTCTAAAAATTAGCGTAGGTAGTACAGTTGTGAAAATTTTGAGCTAGGTATTCTGTAAACGAAAATGCGGACAAAAGTTTTTTAAATTTAAGTGGTTTCATTTTTTTTTACTTATTTTGTTCACATTTAGTTAGACATGACCCCGCACTAAGGTCAGTGAGGAAATAAAGTAATTCATCCTTGATTTTAGTGCGCGGTATAGTTACATACATTATAATAATATATACAAAATAAAAAAAGTTCAGTTTGTTGTTTCTGAGAAATAGTGAGGGTGTGTAATAATGTGCATAAAAACGAACTTACTAATTTAAATCTCTAATTATAATAAACCAGCAGTATAATAATGATTATACCCACAAAATGTATAATTTCTTAAATCATAACATAACTATCATAATTTTAATGGGTTAAAAAGTAGGGCTTATTCCCAGCTGTCCGCACCCCTTTGTTCACACTGCTGACAACTGGTTTTTTTTTCCCAGTTATCCGCAGTCTCACTGCGGATAGATCGCCGGGAAAACAAATCCTAGTTGTCCGCAGTGTGATGAAAGAGGTGCGGACAGCTGGGAATAAGCCAAAAGTAGACTATTCTAGTCTTTGATTCATCATCATCATCATCATGTCAGCCGAAAGACGTCCACTGCTGGACATAGGCCTCCCCCAAGGTTCTCCACTCAGACCGGTCTTGTGCTTTTCGCATCCACCGCTTTCCCGCGATCCTTACAAGGTCGTCACTCCATCTTGTTGAGGTTGGTTGGTTGAAGTCTTTGATTAATGCTAGGTAAGTACTTAATGTGGTCACAGATGTAACACCTACCTAATAAGAAGAAATTGACTTGATGGATCTATGTATTTAAGTACATATTTCTTTATAAAAGTATTTATATCGTTTTCTAGATTCCATAGTACAAGTCTATAGCTTAGTTTGTGATTAGGTCAATTGGTGTGACATTGTCTCCTGATATTTATTATTATTTTTGAAACTCTGATTATGCTTCTCGTAGTTAGTTAAACGAACGTATAAAAAATGTTTTTACACTGATTGAAGTACACCCAAATAGTAAGTGGGAAATACAGACACACAGCTAGATATACGGTTATGGCAAAAACGACTTTTATATATCCACATGCTTGGTGTTTGCCGCAAAAACTGCAGGGCGCAATTATATGTTAAGCCCCAGATAAGCGTACCTACCTACTTAATTTCTCTGTGTCCTTTTCTTTTTAATCTATTTAATGTAATTTTGTGTTGTTGCGAATAAATGTCTCTTTATCTTTATCTTATCTTTATCTAAGCTCGACGACCTTTATCGCCCGTGTTTACCTTTAGAAGTTCGCGTACTTAAGGTGACACACGGGCGAGTAAGGTCGCCGCGCCATAAGTACGGCGTACTTACACGCACCTGGGGGCCTGGGCCCTTAGAGCACGATGTATTTACGTATCTCTCCAACGTGGCAACGTATGGTTGCATCTTGGCAAGGGCCTCTGGTGTTTGTGGCAGACACGAAGCACGAGGAGCCAGCATAAGGGTTCCTAATTTACATCAATCCACAATATTTATATGATATTATATTGAAATTGAAATATGGTTAAAAAATTAATGATTGCTGAGTTTCTTGCGGCGTTTCTTCCCAGCAGTGATCACTTCATGGGAAGCGCTTGTAGATTCTTGACGTGTAAAAGTCCCCGTGCGGCCTAGTTACTGAATAAATGTCATTTATCTTTATTTTTACCTTATCAGGCTCGTTCCGTGCTATTTGTTAATCAAGTAATTAATTATCGTACTGTGACAGTTAACGACGTGCACGTAGAACTAATCCCTTTTATTAATTACTTTCAGTCGGTAGTTGAGTCATTTTCCAAGGCCCAGTAGATACATAAAGCAACAAAAAAATCATTTTTCTACTCGCGTACTATAAACCTCTAAAATATTGATATCGTTAACGGTATCAGAATACCACCTATAGCGTAACCGAAGCGGAAAAACAATGCTATGAGCGTTCCTATGATAGTAACAGTTCTATAGATATCCGGAATGACCGTAACCACCATGGTTACGGTCATTCCGGATATCAGTCTTGGTGTTTATTGAACACTTGAGATTCTTATGATGAACCGTTAAAAATATTTTAATACCAATTACAATTATGTATATTAAAAACCAAATAAATGTTGGGACTAATTATATGTTTTTAGTACCGTAAAACCTGGTAACTATGGTCCAGTACCTACTTCAACTGTGGTCCAAGTCTAATTTCTTTAATTCCTCATAGATGACTTAAGTATAATCATTTTAAACCTTTAGTCAACAATAAATGTTTATAAAACAACACGTTTCCTTAACTAAAGATAATGGGAACTTGTACTTTTGGTCATTGATTTTGGACCATAGTTGCAAGATTTTGGACCTTAGTTACCAGGTTTTACGGTAACTATTAAAAGTTGCATGAAATTTGTTAAGATTAAAATTCACAAACTATTAACGCCAATCGGAATAATGAAAATGATGACTTTACTGCCAAGTAATTTGTTCTATCAGAAATACGAGGAAAGTTAGGGCTTGTTTATTTTTGTCATTATGTCATTATCATTTTAAGATTGTAGAAAAAGTTTATTTATGCAACGGTTCATAATTAGCTCTTAAGCACTTACATAAATAAGTATTGTTTTATAAGTGGCGTTTATAGCACTGACACAATATTATATAATATACCTACTCAGTACCCACACGAACTTTAAATAAACCCTGTCATAGTGACAACACTACGTCAAATCATGAGTTAGCAACGCCGAAATCAATAATTGCCTTTCTGTGACAGGGTTCTACCTAAAGTGGCTCATGCATTTATTATATAACAAGTCTTTAGTTTACCTACCTTCTAATTATAAAGTAAAACGGAGCAATGTAGGTAATATAATCATTTTTTCAGCACTGTTTAGAGAAACTTATTTTCCTACCCTAAGGGTAAACTCGATCATCAAGTGTTTTGAGACTAAATCGGTGAATGCTAGCCTTGTTGCAGTTGTTGTTGCTTCTCTCTCATAGCATAGGTTTGTCCTCTTCAGAGGTGGTGAGGCGCGCTCACGATGGTCACGTCCCTCAGCCATGAGAATACGACAAAAATCAAGATATTCTAGTAAGTAACCGTTGCCGAATGTTGCCCGTTCACAATATTTAAACTGAAGATAAAATTGGCTAGTTCAGGTACTTTAGCACATTTTATTTAGGTGGAAGGAGAAATATATTATCATATTATAAGTGACTTATACAGGGTGTCCCAGAAACCGACGTCAACCCGCCTAGAGCTGATAGAGCAGCTCATAAGCTATCGATTTAACCCCCATGTATATTCAGCAATTGTTATTAGTTTCCGAGATATTGATAATTTTAATCGGAATTTTTGTCATTTTTCCTTATGCCCGTGATACGAAAATCCCCTAAATTCCTGTATTCATTTACATTTTTTTCAGTGTTTTCTTGCATGATTAGAATCACTGTGAGATAAGGAAGTTTTTAAAGCTACATGCCACAATTTTTTTCATGACATCTTTTTGAGTAAACGCACAAAGTTTGTTTTTCCATACTTGGTGAAAAACAAACGCGGGGTTCTCTTAGTATGGAGAAAGTAACTCTGTGCGTTTACTCAAACATTTGTAATGAAAAAAAATTGGCATGTAGCTTTAAAAACTTCCTTATTTCACAGTGATTCTAATTTTTGAAGATTGCATGAGCAAGAAAAACCAAAAAAATATATATTTATTAATACATGAATTTAGATTTTTTTCGTATCACGGACATAAGGAAATATGGCAAAAATTCCGACTTGAATGATCAATATCTCGGAAACTAATAACAATTGCTGAACATAATATAGGGGTTAAATCGATAGCTTATGAGCTGGTCTATCAGCCCTAGGCAGGTTGACGTCGGTTTCCGGGACACCCTGTATATAATCGATTTTTATTAAATGGTTAAAAACTTATACTAAAAAATATATTAAAATATGGCAATATTTAATTATGATGTATACCTTACGGTATAAAGTTGGTTATTAGTAAGCTTGAGGATCCCTATTTTAAGGTTAAATTGCCCTATCATCTGTTAGGGTTGAATGTTTTTTTTAGCATTAAACTTTAACAATTGAAAACATTTACAGATATTTAGCACAGTTTTTTGGAGAAAAATAAAGTAGGTACGTGCTAAAGATACAATATTTTCCATTGTGACAAATTTTAACTGGAAGTAACTTATCTATCCTCGCGGTGTAAATATTGGGACAGGCCAAAAGACTATTTCAATGCGTTAATTATGGGCCGCTTTATCTAGTGCAATGAGCCAATGACTTATGTTTATTCAAAAGGCAGTATTCATTCATTTGTAAAACAAGATAGGTAAGTGCAAGATGAAGGTTGGTTACTCGACCCGCTTAGCGGTCAGTTGGTAGAATGGCTTATGTACCTACTTGCGTGAGAACCTTGCAATTATTTTGCATTTCAATTTAAATCCTTGGGAATATTGGAACGTTGGAATAGGTTATCTTGTGTTATATCCAATTTATCCAATGCCAACAAAGAAATCAAGGTATTAGAAAATTGTACGGTCACTATAGAAATGATATATTAAAATATCTGACATGCTCTTATTATAGTTAGGGAGGCGAATAGGGGAATTTTCGGTAATACTCGAGCGTGGCAGTTTAACACGTTCACGGACAGTAATAAAAAACCATTTTAATTTGACCCCCGTATTTATGACGCCCATGCTATAGCCGGTTTGATACACGACTGCTATAGCATCCGCGTCCATGAACGTGTTAAGATATGAGAGATACCTTAGACCTAATAGAACAACCTTGTAAAGTATTTAGCTCTATATGTAGTGACGCGCGCCTAGGATAGACGATCAGATTAGTAAAAAAAAATCGATAGTCTGAAATACTCGAGCGCGTCAGATTAAGATATTGGGGGTTGATTTTAGTGTTTTAAGACTAAATTTAACTAATCTGACGATAAGTCCTTGACGCCGCCGAGTTATAGGGTCGCGAACTTGTAAAAAAAAAACGTTAATCCGGCATTCTCGAGCGCGATTTTTTTATTTTTTATTTTGAAGAATATAATCTAAAACTTACTAAAAATACAAAATCTGCCGGTTTCCGCATGACCGGAAGTGTGGAGGAGCCATTTCGTCTTCCGAAAAACGCGTTGCGGCATATAAGTCGCGAACGATACATTTTACAAAAAAAAAGTTTAAATAAACAAAAAAGGGAATATCTATCGCTTTATTGTCATTCTTAAATTCCCCGTTTTATCAAGGAGAAAGAAAGGAAAAAAAAAACCAAAAACCTTTTACGGTCAGATTAAGAGAACCCACCAACATTTTTGTCAGATTAAGAAAATATGCTTTCAGGATACCGAGATAAACCTCCCCTATGAAAATCTGACGCGCTCGAGTATTTCAAAAAAACTTTTTTTTTTTGCATTTTCAAAAATTCATCGTAACTTATCGTCACGCCGAAATCGTCAGTTTTTTTAAAGGGAGCTTCCTTGGGGCCTACTTAACACCCCTTTCGAAAATCTGACGCGCTCGAGTAATTTTTTTTTTTGCATTTTTGACTACTTTATATGCCTACCCCCACCACGCAAACCGGCAGATTAGTATACCGTTGTTATCAGAGGCACTTCAGGAATATCTGACGCGCTCGAGAATGCCCAAGTAACTGTTTTTTTAACATTTTTAAAAACCGTACACGCCAAACCCACCGCTAAAATGGTTTTTACCATACGAGCTTTTCTTTTCGAAATTATTTTATCTTTCGATTTTGATAGGTCTTGACGGCGCCGTTGAATTACGCCATTTAGCTACCTCGCCTCCCTAACTATTATGCCTCTAGTTTAGAGCCGTGCCAGGCTTTTTCGAGCCTAATGTTCGACAATATAATATTACTGACTAATTCTTGGTGTGACGTTCTTTAGCTGCCTTAGATCATGGGGTTCTCTGGCGAATGTAATAAGGGACGTAATATTTCAAAAATATTGTACCTACGTAGGTAGGTAGTTTAGCGGTCAATTATAAAAAAAATGGTGTGTCTTTCCTTTGTGTCATGAAAATTAACCAAATTATTATCTATCTCTCTCTCATTCATCGAAATTATACTTCGATGCTTTGATTAAAGAGCCCTGTGTATGTCGGTGGAGTAGTTTCCCGTCTTTTCTTCCCTCTGCCAACTCTTTCACCTCTCTACATATAAAGTGCGACACGACTGCACTTTCACAACATATGATTATATGACTAATTGGGTCCGTAGCAATATTTCTGAAATCAAAGTTCCTAAGGACGAAATTCCTTGCCAAAACTTCGATATATTATCCTAAAACGTAGGTATATTATCCTACTTTCAATTTTGTATTATACTTATTGTATCCTAATCTACATACAATACTGCTAGTGCACGAAAATCCTAACGATATTTTTTCATACGTCCAATTAACCTAAGTTTAAAATGTCTAAAGTTCGAAATATCGTAAGACATTTTCCTACGTTTTTTTGCCTTCGTTTTGACCTTAGTTTAATTAAAGATTCTAACGTACGAAACTGATTATTTTATTTTATTCCAACCTTAACCACAGTAGCTGGGATTTCTATTACCGCTTCATGGAACAGATCACTTTTAGGGATAAGTTCGCTGTTGTACCTACTTGAATCATCAATTTGAGTTATTTTTTTACCTATTTTCTTATGTGTGCAGTAAATGTTTACTGCAAAAAATTATCGTGCAGTTTAACGCCGCATAGGGAATAAGTTTTTTGTCAAATAATAGAAAAGAATAAGGTCGGTAGGGGCTATTTCGACTGAGGGGTAATTAAAACTAAGGGCAATAACTTATATACTATTAGCCTTATTCAATAATGTCATCTGTACGCAGAACGAAAAACTAACTGTTTCGTGAAAAAATTATAGGTGGCGTTGCTCACGCGTAATCTGCCTTAATGACAGGTATTTTTTTATCAGTCGCCTATTTTCGCAAGTGTTAACGGACTACGCTCTTCAACTTTGTGACAAAAAAATATATTTTGATTGCTTGTTTTCACAATATTATACCGTGAGTGGTGAAAATATAAACCGTAAGTTGTATTCTGCTTATTTGTTTGTTACAGATATAAGTTTTAGAAGAGATATTTGGTTAGTTTTAATAACCCCGCAAAAGTATTGAAGTCGGATATTTTCGACAACCCTCAAGTTGCAATTACCCCGCTTTATTTTGTATGGTGTTCTAAAACACTAGTGATGTCCAATTTATCGATACTCTACTTAATAAAAACCTTAGCATATTATCTGAAAAACTTGGTTAATTTAACAACTTTTAGTAGTTTTTATAGTAATCTATATATCTTTTTTTACAGTATATAAATAAAAGTAGGAATAAAAAAAACTGTGCTTTTCTGGTTATATATGAATGTTTTGTTTTGAACTCAAGAACTTGCACTTAGAAAGCAATATTTGTTGATTAGGCTATTGTTAAGGGACTGATATACCCGGCACTTTACTTGATGTACCTATGTTGTGGTTAACATGACAATTTCTTAAAAGCGTAAAGTAATGCGTTTTCATATGGTTTTAGATGGTGCGGCACTATAAACGTAAAAAAGAAAAACAATATCCATTAGACCAACTTCATAGAGCAGTTGAAGAGGTTCGTAATAAAAAAAAAATAGTTATGAAGCTGCTAATCTATATGGTATACCCAGATCCACGATAGTATCAAGACTAACTAAAACACATGCAGTTAATGATAGAGCCGGCAGACCCACGGTATTTTCCGCTAAGTTTGAAAAAAATATGGCAGAATACTTGCATATAATGGAGAAACACGGATTTGGGTTGACTCGAAAAGAAACAAAGATACTGATATCGGAATACATACGTCGCAATAATGGCATCGTCACATCTTTTAAAAATGATATGCCTGGCAAATATTGTGGGTGAAGTGGGTGTAACCTATGGTTTCACTATATACAAACGACGTTTCAAATATTTTTTAATGGGAGATTAAAGTTTTAGTAATTAGGTACTGTAAATTAAGTACCTATTAGTTAATTATTTGTAAGTGAAAACTTAATTAGTAGTAATATTGGTGAAGACTGGTTTGATTTTACTTCTTTTATTAGCAAATAAAAACCGATTTAAATTAAATCTAGAAGAACCACATTTTTTTTACAATGGATTAGTTTTATTCATTTGATTCGATTTATCGACTATGTTGGCCGACATGTGCCCCTGCACTATTATCTATGGAAAAAGTTGAAATAGCCCCTCCTAAATGTTCAAAGTGTTTTTTTACGAAATTGAGGCTTGTAGGAATGAATAAGGTATTATTTTGAATGAACCATGCCGTAATAAAGGTCTGGCTTCCAATTTCAGTACCATCACAGCATTAGTAGGACTAAATATGTGTCATAGTTGAAATTGCCCCACCGCAGGGTAAATGCAACTATTTCTGCCTTTTTTTGAGTTTTTTTTAAATTTGAACATATATTGAGGGAATTCTGTATTATGGACACGTGGAAAATAAAGTCAAATAAAGCCTTTAGAACACCTATTTATTTTATTTATCATATCGTATTCACAGACGAAGATCCTGACCTTTGAAGTTGATGTTTGTGTTTTTTTAGTCGAAATAGCCCCTACCGACCTTACAGCCTTTTTTGTTGCCGGTACTTTATTACTCTTCTCTCTCTAGTCTTCATACTCATACAATAATTTCAAGCCAAACCAACCACTGGAAGTGAGTGAAAATCATCTTGCAAGATTTGACCCGGACAGATAAACATACATACATACATTGTAGGTTAAATAAAAGGTTCTAAAAAATAGGTGTCTTGAGCATTACATTGACATTTTATTATTTTTCGAAGTTGTCTTTAGGAATTTCGTCGTTAGGAACTTTTATTTTAGAAAAATTGCTACTTACACGACCATTTCATTACACAGTGGAAGAAAGTTGGGTCGTCGTGAGGTAGGTACATTGCGATCGAAGGTGCTTTAGGTTTGTACTTGTGTCTCACTCGCTCTTATTAAAAACGTTCACCGCACCTTCTAAGTGCTCACAGACCATAATATTTTTACAATACACCCAAGAGGTGACCAATTAGAGTGAATGGCTCAATATTTTCAGGTTACAAAAAACCCGAACGTTGTAAGTTGTTGGTTGTAGGTGGATAAGTACGAGTAGATAGGGAAACAATATGCATTTGTGTTTTTATCAGATGTCTGGCCTCACATGATCAGACTCAAAGTCACCTTACTTGCGTCGATATTTTGCAAAATACGAAAACTAAATCAATATAAATTTATTTAGCTGTTTCTTGCCCGCGACAGATACCGCTACAGACAGAAGTTCGTGTTTTTTGCTGATTCTTCGGGAATCATGTAATGTTAGTTATCAATTTGTTCCGTTTAAATGTAAAACCACAAACAAACACTTTCACGTTTATAAGAAGACTTGGTACCAAATTGAATTGAATATTAAGATTGTTCATCATTTTTAACGAACTATATACGAAATTGAAGATCAAAAAGCTGATCAGTTTTTACCATAAACCAGCATAATTCCGTCTGGGGCTTCAAACAATCAACCAGCCTAAACTTGTTTATTATTTTGATCGCAGGTACATGTTTGGCGCAGTGTCCGCACACAAGTATATCATTGCGTTCTGCATCGGCGTGGAGCTGCTGGCGGCGGGCACCAAGCGGTGGCTGGCCCTGGTCTACATCTTCACGTTCTCGTTCGTGTCGGGGCTGGGCATCGGCGTCGGCATCCTGCTGGTCGGCGGCGCCGGCGCAGCAGATGCTGGGCTGTACTCTGTCGTGTTGCAGGTACCTCACAAAAGTCAAGGTTTAACCTTTTGAACACCACAGATGGCTCTAGCTGTTAACTGAAAGTCGTCGTGCCACTGACGCCACGTGCGCCGGCTACAGCTACAAGTCCAAGATTCAGAGGCCACATACGATAAAGTCGGTAGTGTTCCGGGATCTGCATCTCAATAACCAAAACGCATATGTGTCTGTTCTTTCGATATACAGGGTGTAACAGGAGGAGTGAATCAAACGAAGCAGGTTGATAGAGGGCATTACGATCTATCGATTACACCCCCATGTATGTTCAGCGAATTTCTACTGTTCGAAAGTTATTCAAGTTTTTGAACAATTTAACTAACACAATTGAATTTACAGCTATGATTTCAAAATTTATTTTTTTGTCTTCATTCATGAATAAAATCAAAAGTACTGTACAATAATAACAATCATATATTTAAATGAGATCCTCATAACGAGCCTTTCCATTTCATATGACTATGACACAGTAAGGTTTGCAAATCTTTTTTATTTTATTTCATAATTTGTCCCCCTAAAATGACGCTTATTTTAAAAACCACTTTGCCCGTCTGAGTTTGGGTCATAGGATTACACCATCCTTCCAAATTTCAACTGATGGACAGACAAACAGACAGACGCACGTGTGATCATTAAGGGCTCCGTTTTTAATTTTTGGTGCGGAACCCTAAAAAAGCGAATTGCATGACCTTGTGCAGGTCCGTCTTGGTCACGACCACCGTCCATCCGAATACCTGGTGCTTACGGGGTCCATATCAAGCTTGAGTATACTGCTCAATTAGCTTTTACCATTAGAATTAAATACCTCATTGTGACCATAGTACCAATAAATTATTTCATGCATGTCATAATAAACTTCAAGCTGATTAAAAATGACTAGCATGACGATGACAATCACAACGACAAGGTTCTAAGTATACTTAATCAACATTTTTATTAGGTGACAGTACTGCAATGACGATGGCATGGTGACAGTTTCATTTTTTATCTTCTTTTCCCTATAAGGCATAGAAATGCGCTTTTAGGGCTATTTAGAGTCTTTTTAAAAGATCCTGATGGTGCATATCATCTGACGCACTGGCTTTCTGGTCCACAGGTACCACGGGCTTAGCAAAGTTGTATTGCAAAGTTAGTTAAGTTAGTATACTAACGACGGTAAAAATCTGCATAATATATGGAATGACATTAGCTTACATCAATCCTATACACATTTTCATGAAGCTGGAGCATACTGCTTTCGCAAGTAGCCCGCGCCTTTAGATGCCCCAGCTAACTACATGCACCGTGTAAATTATGACCATCTCAACAATGGCGTATAGTGTCAGCATTGTTGTGTTCCGGCGTGGATGGTCAATAATCCACTGAAATGGCTAGATTGGCCGAAGAGCTCACTAACCTTTAGGTAACCTAAATGACCTAAATCCTCACTTCAAGCCATATAGAAATATGACCCAGTCGCTTGTTTGTCTTGAAGAGATCGCCTTTATCTATTTTGCAAAAGCGTTGCTAACCAGCGGAATACAAAGTAATTTAGATTGTTGTTACAATTGAAGTGCTCTCAATTTAATCAATAGGGTACTTATTTGAATAGGGGCTACTTTAAATTTCCACTTTGGACGCCAACGTGCCTTGTTATGTTAAGGTACCTAATCTATCTGAAGTACTTGTTGATACTTTTTGTAAATCTGCGTAGGATTTTCATGAAAAAAATGTTTTCGCATCATATTTTGTCGGATGTTTACCGTTCCTAGTTTACTAACTTTGTGCTTTTAACTTTGCTAGGCGCGTTCAGCGTTGGTATCGTGGACCGGAGAACCAGCTCAACAAAGGACATGAAGCATCAGGCTCTTTAAAAATAGTCTAAATATTAACCGTTAAGGCGCATTTCTATGCCTTATAGGGAAAGGAAGATAAGAACTGAACAATCTTCAACCCGAGGCAGTCTTGTCAGATTATACCTAGTAAAAAACATATAAAGAGAGACTTGTTGGTAATGCTTTAGCTCTGCCTACCCCTCTGGGAATGAAGGCGTGAGTTTATGTATGTATGTATGTACATATAAAGGAGAGTAGCCTACCAGTAACATGCTGTAGTTCTTCTCATTAGGTTTACGTTTTAGGTTTGCGAGGATGGCTGTTGTTACCAGGATGTGTCTGTTAAAGGCAAACACTTCACAATTCCACATTCAGTGCAACGATATATTCATATTAGTTAGTAGTTAGGTACTAGCTGTTGCCTGTGGAGAAGTCGTTTATCACTCGCGGAAAAATGGACCCTGTAATTAGAGCTGGTACTGACGGACAGCATTTGAACTTTAACCGTGCAGTCATAGTATAAATAGGCCTAAATCCTCGCTGCACGGCATATAGAAACATGACCCAGTCGCTTGTTTGTCTTGAAGAGATCGCTATTATCTATGCTGGTCCATTGGTTTATCCGTGAACGCGGAACAAACAGACAAAATCACTTCCTCATTTAAAATGTTACTGTGGATTAGTACCAGTCTATACGACACTTTGCACGTAAATTAGATAATAGAACAGAAGTGGTTTCCGTACAGTCAATGAGATTTGATAGGGACCACTTGAAATACAACTGCATCCACGCGATTCTTATAGGTATAATGTATTAGTACTTACTTGACGTCACTATAATACAGTGGCGGTGGTACGATCAACAGCATAAATAAGTGATACTTTCTGCACCTTGTCGCTTTCAATCGTTTCACAATTTTGTATAACATTTCAAACACAACTTTAAAGTGACAAGGTAGATAAATGATCACTTATTTATGCTGTTGACTGTACGAAGTAGCACCTTGTGCAGGGTTCGTCCGGATTGCGACTACCATCTCTACTCACTTACCCACCTACTTACTTGTCGCTAAGCAACAGTCACTTGCATAGTTGTTTTTTGGTGTCGGGGTAAGACAGCCGGAGGAATGACAAGCATAGACGCCATACCATCTTGGCCCTTGGGGTTGGTATGGCAACGTATTTTGAAATTCGAGATTTTAAATATCCATGCGAGCGTCACTTCCCAGATGACAGGAGGCATGTGCGCTCGTTTGCCCTCTCCCTGCCATAAACAACTATAGTACATCACACAACAGATACAAGGACACACTTTTAACACTGCTTTGGATTAAGTTTATTTTTATCCAATACACGTTTTCGTTTGACCTCGCAGTCTCACCTGATCTTAAGTGACGACGAGATCAAGGGATGGTACACGCTTACCCATAAAAATCCTATTCATCTTGCCTTGAAAATACAACGATAATACGATTCCGAGAATACGGACACAGGGAGAGCTTCCACTCCTTGGCAGTAGGAATAATAAATGACGCAACAAACCGCTGTGTCCCAACCATTGGAAACTCGATTACATGCGGATGGAAGCCCTCCCGGCGTCTGGACGACCGATGGGAGAAAGTGAAGGGTGGGATGAGGTCATGTAGTTCCTAGGCACACTCATCATAATACACCTAGTATAGTCCGCGCGCGAGCTCCAAGAAATCGGAGATTGGGAAGAAGACAGGGCCGCCCATAGCATCGTACCTCGTCTCTCCCAGTACGAGGAGTTGGCCTTATCGTCTTAGTTGGCTATAATCATTAAAGTGATATTGACTAAATCACTGCACTAAATCCTGACGTCACTTTTTCTTGAGATTCCTCGGAGCTCTCGCGCGGACTATAGTTCTGCCCTCTTAAGCTAATACGTAGTAAGTCAGATAAAACTCCTGTAGCAATATCAACCTTATTACTAAGAGAAGAGAACTAAGAGCGCTTTGGTTATTGATTCTGGGATGCTGCTTAATTGCTTAGGAGGGCAGAGTTAGTAGGTATAACACTCATGGTCTGGATTGGTTTTGTCCAGGGTCTGGCGTGCGGCACGCTGATGTACGTGGTGTTCTTCGAGGTGTGGCGGCAGGACCGAACAGGGCTTACTCAGTTCATCTGTGGCCTCCTCGGCTTCACTGTGATGGTCTGTTTAGAGCTGGTGGTGGCTCTAGGTGAGTAACTAAGGTAGTTTTTTACCCAACTATCGTGTATGTATGTGTACAGTGCAATAGTTCTTAAGCGCTCGGTTGTTTTAAGGGTGGATCTCAAAAATGTGGTACATACAGTTACGGAGTTAATTGAGACGTTAACTTTCTTCCATTGTGTGACGAAAATTAGTCATACGATCTTATGGCTAAATTTTCGTCACACAAAGGAAAAATTAAGGTCTTTTTAATAGAGTCCTTAATACGTAGGTACAATATTTTTGAGACAGTGCGTATATTACGGTGCCTCAAAAACGGCGCCATGTTGTTACTATTTTACGCAGCGGTGGGCTCGCACTTGACGCACATCGCGTCAAACGCATCGCTTTTAACGTAGCGTTTATCGCATAAAGTAACCGAGTGCTTTAGAAGTTGCTGCGGGTTTTTACTTGTCTCTGCCTCGTTCTCAAACGATCTCATTAAGAGCGATTGAGACAAAAGTACAAAAAAACCCGAAGCACTTGCTAAGTGGTCACTGCAGATGTATAGATGTACGTATGTTTGTATGTGTTTCTTTATTCTGTCGTAGAGACTGGATGGATGGCCCGATTTAGACAAACGAGGTATCATTATATTTGTCTTAGCTTCACGACTGTCACAGGATTAAAATTAAAACAATCCCAGAATTGCAGATTTATAAGTAGAAAATACGTCAATTGACGATTACGATATTTTGGACTAATGAAATGATGTGATAATACAAATTACGATTTCCAATATAGAGCGATAAGAATAAGCATATTATCTTATCTTTATCGCAGTTTAAATTTAGTAACGGCAGCTATTGCCCAATATTGAAGTCGCGACTAAGATAATACAGAAAGTTGTCAGGTCGTCGAACTTAACATTAAATAGGCCTGTCGACAATCTTCCTTTTTACATACTATAGTGAATAGTATTGCAATAACTTACTAAGCTGGTAGTGGCGAGTCATTTGTTTGTGAAGCGTAAAATGCAGTATAATTAAGAATTAACCAATAAGAGTGATACTTACGTCACTGCAATTATTGAATTGTGGTAACCTAGCCGTCTCTGGTATATTAATTCTATAATTCCAGTATCCAGACCAAAACTTTAAACATTAACACAATCGCTTTCATGGCAAGCGTGCTTTAGATTACATACCTACGATTGTCATGCGGCGGCAGCAACTGTAAAATAAATAAAGTCTCCGGATCCCTGGAATAGCTTTGATTCTATATCCTCTTTGAGGTTATCTCTGTGGGAACGCGCTAGTCAATAATAGTCGGTTTTTTTGTTACAGTAATTCCTGAATAACGTAGAACCTGAAGCAATAGTGGTCGTGTCAAGAGTTGGAAAAGTGTTGCTTCTACAGTATTAGTCGATATCGTGTATATAATGTTACCTACATGCTGGCGTGTTGATCAAATGTATGATTTTTGTTAAATAACATTTTAATATAACAAGGCGTTTTATTTTCAAGTATGAGGGAAGAAAATAATACACACAAGCACTTTAACAAATAAATAATGTAATTAGAAATTAACATCTTTATACTATAGGTACGTTATAATTATGTCTATTCTTAAAGAAAATATATTTCATCTAAGTATCTAGACGATATTTTAGGCTGATTAAAAACTGGTTACGCAGGCGGTTAATTGATACACCTATAGGATAAAACGAGTAGCGATTACAAACACAGGTCTACAAGTCTGGGCTGATACATTGTTAGAGTGGGTATATCCCATTTGTTTCATGGAACTTCGCATTTTGTATTAAGCTGTGACGTAATGTTCAATACAAAATACGTAATTCCATGGAGCAAATGGGACATACCCGTTAAAGTTTATTATTAAAATATTTATGTACTTAGATGGTCGCGTGACCGGACGCATAAGAACTCTTACAACTAATACGATTGAGAGAAAAAGACATAGAGAAATTTCGAAAACCCTTAACGCTACCTGGTACACGAGCGTCAAGCCTGCCCGACGTGTTACTCTATTCTAAGGCCGGTACATGTTAACCATTATTATAACAATATACTTTAAGTATTATTTGATAAAGTTTTAAATGCTCAACTATTTATAGACTATTGTATTCGTTTTAAACACATTACAACTTTAGTGTTATAGGTTTAAGTAAGTAGTTGCCGATACAATACTTCTATTATAAAATGGAATTTGTGCGATAAATATATAGGCAACAGCGAAAATGGAAGCGATAGGTAGCGTAACCATGGCCTACCTGCACCCCTTAACTGCCTAAAAAGGCTGTTCCTTTACCCAAAACTTGGCGTCAAACCTGTCATTAAACCTAGTTGTCTCAACACACAATACACATGAAAGACTTTCGATGGTCTGTTGGATTACCTACCTAATTCATTAAACTGTTACTTGCATCTGACCATCATACACCTAATATCAATAAGATAACGTAATAAATGATAATACGCACCACTTTAATTAGCCGAACTCATTCCTTAAATATAATTGTGGAAACCTCTGTTTTATACAGATTACTAATTTATCTATATTAAACAAATGAGTCATTTTTAATTGTCACAGTAACTAGCGAATTTAACTTAAAGAGCAATTACAAAGACAAAACATTTTTTTTTCATATAAGTAATTAAATTGAACTTATCGCATTCAATCTGATTGTAGGTATATTTTCCCACGACTATATTAATGGAATATGCATTGTGAGCCAATGCAAACTAAAATGATCTACCCTATCTATTCTTAAAACGATTCCAAAATGCACTGTGCACACAATGCTATTGGAATTTATTTAATAAATATGAGGACTATTTTCCTGCCCATATATTGTTATATTAATTTAACTGCTGAGGATCATGAAATGGTAAGTTGAGAAAAGTGACACTTTGGCACATTAATGTATCATCACTAAAAATCATTTAACCAAGGAAACATTCATTTTTTTTCTAAATTTTAGTCAGCATTTAAACTATCAGAAAACAAGTTGACCAAGCAGAGTATGTACGTAACAGTTTAAAATAATCCTAACTCACAAACGGTTGCAACGTGTGACAAAGATTGCTGCACTATTCTGAACCTAAATAAACGACTGGTCAATACATACTGAAGCTAAAACGGTCAATTGACAATCCACCAGAATGTGTCCCAGTTTCCTACGTAGGTTACGCTAGGAACGTTAAGTCAGCAGTCAAATTTCCTTGTACTTTATATTTCCTACTAAAATATTACGAAAAATTATTGCATTGCTGTATTTTATACGCATATACGAACAACTTCGTGTGTAATGATATTATAAAGTAGATAATAATTGATTCTCATAGTATTAAAATGACGCTCCCAACAACTAGGTGGGGAATATATTGGTGTTATTGTTCATTGTGCCGATAGAGACCTCCATTACATTCAACTTTGACTAACTTTTACTACTTGAGACAATCCAACAATTAACTGCCTGGTATGATTGCTTATTTGCTTGACATAACCGTCTTGCCTTTAATCAGGCGAAGCTTCTTCACACTCTCAGTCCACTGATCTTCTACTACAGAAAAGGATAAAAATAGTGTTGCGGACAAGGTTTTCAAAAAAATATGTATGACGCAATCTCAATATTTTCCCAAGAGAGTCCAGGTGACACATGTTTGCCATCCTATTTTTGTCCTTCACTGTAATGTAAGATACACCCTAGTGACAAATTCTTTCACAGCATCATAGGTCTAATAAATATTCAGATACCACGCTACTCGGCCAGTTTATATTCAAGAGGTCTGAAACGTGGTACTTACATCTAAAGTGGTTGTAGCGTCATTTTACTACGGCAACGTCGTCGTACCATTTAGGATTTGAGGAGTTTGTTCGCCCGCTGGTTCGCGACCGCAATGCGTGTCTCGTTGCTCTCGCCCTATAAAAGTGATATGTCTTACAAAAGGGCTATTTATAGGTTTACACGGCTAGCAGAAATAGGAATTAAGTATATAATTCTCCAGATTGTTAATAAGTGCGGGGTTAGTAAATAACTTGATATACCAACAGTTGTCCAGATAAAGTTGGAAGTCCTAAATGTATACACAGGACTTAGTTTTTGTCGTCGTATTCATAATGAAGCTTAGAAATATTAAAAAGGTATTATTATAAAGAGTTTAGATTTTTACACATCTGAAATCAAAACAAAAATGGAAAAATCGAGAATCAGCCGCTGATAGCGCACTACGAGCCGGAAGAACGTAATATAACAAAACAAAAACAGACCAATAAGATCCCGAAGATACCAAAATCAAAGCATAACTAAAGATCAAAAACAATAAAAACGACCATATTCTCTCTTCCCGTGATTGCCATTTGCCACACATTGGACATACATAATTGTAAACAATAAAATATACTCTTGAACCAAACATACGTAAAGGCCAAGTGAGCTATCAAATTGCTTAAGTACGAGGAGGCAGTGCTTCGCTTTATACATATAAGGTGATTGTATAAAAAAATATACTCACGGTCACCACCGACGTGTAGTAGTGTTTGCGTGTGTGTGTCGATGTGTACGCGTCTCGTGGTTGTTACCCGCACCGTCAAGTCTTAGGGAGCCAGCCGGGTTACGCAAGTCATTGTCCCGCGTGTATTATTTTATACAAAACAACCGAGTGAACTAAATATTTGTTGATATCGCACACCCGTAACCCATTGGTCTCACTTATATGTTTTACTTACTTAAATATGGCCTTTCTATATTTACTTAAAGTATATTGAGATACACGCCTCCGGATTACCAGTTGCTGTTCCCTGTTAGTAGTTACCAAATCTCTAAGTCTACCGAATAAATTAAAAGGAAAAAAAACATAAATCACATCAGAAATGAAGTATTTTATTCATAAATTAAATAGAAAATAATATAGAATAATTTACTACGTTATAATAGTTGGCTAATATTATTAGAATTAGTACATCGACTGTTTGGCCGCATTCCATAGAAGCAGATATGTAGTCGCAAGGATATGTGCATAAGCTTCCGATGACACTGATACGTGTGCTTGTATACTGTCAGTAAGAAAAATAGATGGGTCTTAATTAACTTTCTAGGGAATAAAAGTACATAAATGCTCCTATGAAATTTAAAAAATATCTGATGCATTTCAGATTCATAAAATTTTATAAGAAACGTGGCTAAATACTGACTTCTTAATTCAAACTATTATCACATATCAAACCAAGCCTTCCATACGTCTTTATTGCCATTTACGCGTCCTCTTCTAACAAGGAAATATATCGAGTTTCTTTAAACAGTGTCAAAAGTAACAGTAGTTCTGTAATACAGAAATAATTTCAAAAAGTAGCGATTGAAAACACGTCAAAGTGGATAAATACTGCGACGAGCGCGCGCGCAGCCCTAACAATAACAGTAACTCTATTATACTCGTAACAACAGGTAAATGCATATTCTCAAAATAATAATTTCAACCGTCCCACCGTACGTGCGCACTAGTAGGTCTCTAATATAAGTTGTAATCGTTATCATATGTGATTAAGATATATTTATGAGTTATTATGACTTTTTCTTTAGCACACAGATCTACTGTATAAAATGAGCACCAAAGATCATTATTTAAAAATTGAATAAGTTGTATATTTTTTGAAGTATCAAAATCAAGATTCAAAAAGTTAGTACATTTCAGAGCGTCAAAAATAAAGTTAGGTTAGGATATGTAGAGAGATAGATCTTGAGCGTTCGAAATACAGCGATAGAAAAACGAAACCTAGGTAAGTACAACTAAGAGATTTGCATTACATAGTGTTCACTTAACACAGTAGAATATCCAAGCATTGGAATATAGTCCTTAACAATTGTACATTTGGGTAAATGTCTCTACTAAGATACTAAGACATTGTACACCGCGATTTTATAGATTTCCGTCATTTTCAGAATACTGTAAGGTTCATTATAAAATAATAAATTATAAACGTTTCTCAAAACATATGCGGTTGCAAAAAGTGCTTATGAATGTTAGTAGATACAATGCCAGTAGTTTTTTTTTGAAAGCACTTAAATGCAATTTAAGTTTTATATTAAAAACGCTAGTTGGGTAAGACCAACAAACAAAAATAATCTTTAAAACTTAATTCCACGCTCGCATGGAATAAATATTATTGCTCTTAAATCATTAAACTTACATGATCAAAGTTTTTTTCTAAAAGTTAACTGAAATCATAAAACACGGTGTATATAATATAGATATATACAGTATTTGAGTTATTATATATTTAAACCGGTTGCGGAACTGTTTCAAAACTCATTAGAAGTGTAACGATTCACATAAAGCACCAACGCCTACTCGTATGACGACACAAATTAATAATTTAATTTACTAGAAATTACGTGTAAAATTAACAAAAAAATGCAAATTTAGTACCTATAATAGTCAGATAACACACGCTTGTAGCAAAGTGTATATTTGTGCACAATTCATCACAAAATTAAGCACTAACCAGATATACGACTTTAAATTGATTCAGGATCCGCAACCGGTGGACAGAAACAGCGTGTAGTAATCTTCCACAGCACTGTCACTTTATACAAAACGCTTATAGTATGTTGATATTTAGTTCCATTTCCACACATTAATATTACAAAATACACTTACAATAAAACGCAAGCTGCCAAACAATGTATCAAATTAAAACAGAACTAATTACCAACGCGGGATTTGGCTGCACACAAATTTGTAAATCTTATTATGTGCTTTTGGATTTGTATGAAAGTGACAACGCTATTTGTTCGATGGCGGTAGTTGGGCGCCGCAAGCGACCACGAGACGTGTGTGTGTGTGCTCGTGTCTGTCGTATCGTGGTGTGAGTGCCGCCGTCGTTTACTTGAGGAGCTCGTGCGCGCGCTGGTTCGCGAGCGTTATCCTCGTTTCGTTCGATTCTCCCTAAGATACAGAATACCCGGTTTGTTTTTCTGTTCAATGCACAGCGACTGCGTTTTGTTTATGAAAAAACACCGCGTTTGAAAACAACTTTTCCGGCTGTTCTATTTTAACGTTCAACTAGTCCTCTACGACTCATGTTTCTGTTGTTTCAAACGCGGCCGTTTATGTATTTTTGAATCATTGTACTTTGGATGGCAGTCGCTGTTTGTTGAAACAAAGCACACATGTAATGTAATCCAAGTCAATGACAGTGTTACTGATGAGGTCTAACTGAAGGTATGTTAGTCAAGGATGTTCTCTAACACGGGCGGCAACAGTACAATGACGGTGTGGATAGATGTTGTTATGTTTGCCGTCGGTGGACAGCTCATGGGGCACAACACAGACTTACAACAACCAATCGCTGCTAGCATACACTACCTAAGAAGTATGAACGCATGCTTCGAGTGAAATTTATGGAGAAGATTGCCAGGTAAGCGAAATTGCAATTTTGAAGGGCTTCAAGCTATAGAGGACAGAGGAAAGTTCACAGGTTGCAAGTTTAGAGCTATTCACTTCCACGTCTAAGGTGTCAGGCAACAATCAGATGGTGAAAATGTTGATGACAACAGACCCGACCCAGTCAAATGTCACATTTATTTGACTGCGTCTGGGGTCTAACAAAGTTATATTCCTGTATAAAAAGCAATAATTTTACGATACTTTGATGTTGAACTGTACTTTTATTAACGCCGATGTTAAATTACATCAAAATGTCGTTTAGGGAAGATAAAAATAAGAAGACTGAAAAAAAATGTACAGTATTAGCTTGTCAAATCTGTGGTGTACGCGATTTCATTGACCTAACTTTGATTATAACATCTTAGCAAAAATATATATCATATTTTGCTTAAATTTACGTTTGTGATTCTGCAATGAAGTCCAACCTGAAGAGTCTGATATTATGCTTTACACATTTTTATTATAAATCGTTTTCGTACAGATACGCTTTAACTTCAAGAAGCCTACACATTTTCGATAGCAGATTGTATAACAATTTTTACATTAAAATTGGCTTCGAAATTCTTTAACTAAGTAGGTAGTGAATCATTTATAATCAATTAATCAGGAACACATGGCAAACATAAAAGACTTTAGAGCTACGCCGGCCACTGCACACACACTATATAGCCTAGTCTTGCTCGTCATCGTTGTTGCTGAAACAGCTAGGTGGCATCAACACCATAGCATTATATTGCCATACCTAAACATTCTGTCCAAACAGTTTAACATCCTAAATGCCTAACTATCCTGAAATCGCGTCCACCACAAACTGTTTGTCGAGCTGCCTGCTTTACCTTGCGGTTGATGCGGTCGACCTGGCGATTCTGGTTCTCCAGTTCGGAGCCCATGTCCAGCGCCATGTTGCGGAGGTTGCCGATCATCGTGTTGACTTGACCCATGTTTTCTTCCATCTCGTCCTCGCGAGCGTCGTTTGTTATCCTGCAAATATTTAGTTTTGGGCTAATCCTCAGTCTTCGACTTCGGGCTTCTACTAGAGCCTCGATCGTAATTCCTTACTTACCGACCTTATTACACAATGTACTATTCCAGAAAATTACATGGCTTATGTGGCTATTAATAATCTATGGGTACAACACGGAAACAAGTCTTTAGACAACATTTAAAAAAGCCGCCAAATATACTGCAATAACGTTTTCCCATGGTTAATTTAATGGGTACGTTTAAAAAAATCAAATCGCGACACGCGCGGTGAAACAATCACAACGACCGCGCCGCGCCGCGCTGTACGGCCTAAGTCACTGGTCCCACCAAGGGCGAGGAAGCGATTAGCTATCGACTATTTTCTCGCTCAAGAAACGAACAAAAGATATAGATCCCGTGTCAATAAAAGAGACACGTATATTAATAGTTGATCGCTGGCTGATCACACTGCCGGTAAGGACTCTTTCCACTAGTTTGTCTAAACAAAAAATATAGATCGCGTGACAATAAAAGAGACACAAATATTAATAGTTGATCGCTGTCCGTACTCGCTTCCCGCTTATCGTCGGCGGTGGGACAAGTGCCTAAGACTAACACCAGTTATTTATTCTTATGCTAAAGCCATCGAAATATAATAATAAGTATGGAAGCCTGACGCTGAAAATCGGCCAACTGACTTAGTGCCGGCGGGGTAGGAGTTAATACTTAGTGCCGCAACGTCTATCAGTCGACTTTCTGACATAGTATGTCAGAAAGTCGACTAACGATAATGCATGTGGTGTTTAAGCACTTGCATTTTGAAGTTATTGTTGCATGTGATGTTCACCTTTCAGTGATTGTTGAATTTAATAAAAAACTGTTAACGCAAGCTGCTAATGTAACTACTACGTTCCTTATTCATTATGGAGTTGTGGAATGTAATTTAACTTTACAAAGCAGCGATATACTAGACGGGCAGTTCATCGACTTCCACAAATTTGTCTCACGCAAGTGTATCTGGACCCCTGCCAGACGGAATAACCGATGACTCAGCAAGCAAACTATATAATATTCAACACGTTCTGTAGTGACCTTGACATTATATACCCTAAAACGGGAAACCCACCCATGAAAGAAATGGGCGTGCCCACAGCGGGATGGGAAGGCCGCCGCACAATCTGGCATCGTGCCTGAACCGTGTTCGATAAGTACACACTTGAATGGGAACTAAAGTGTCGCAACAGGTGTACAATATTTACTGTTATTTCGTGACCTGTTGGTTATTAACAATATATTGACTATTCTAGCAACTTCTAAGTAATCTGACATAAACGATGTACCTATGTATATTCCTTACGAACAAGACCGTCTTGTCTGAACGTATACCTTGGTGTAAATTCTCACCACATGATTTGCAGAATTACAGACAAGGTGCCAGTAAACTGTTGTAGAGACCCACAAAAAAGGCTATCTTTTATAGGTCTGATATCGACTATAGCCCGAATGGGTGACCCCTTCTTAGGGTTCCGTAGTCAAACTAGGAACCTTTATAGTTTCGCCATGTCATGTTCATGTTTGAATAACTAGGTGCAGGCTGAAAACCAGCGCTGCGCAGCTGACCCAGCTCGCAGCATATGCTGAGACCTGAGCCTGTTGTCACAAAAATGTATATGTAAAGTGCTGACATTTAAACTGTGTTAATGTTTTCTTATTTGTGACAATAAATCATTTTTTATTTTATTTTATTTTATTTTTAATTATGAAGTGGTACAATTAGAACGATGTTACTGACCTGCCTATGTAGCCGGCTTGGGGGCCTATGCCGTTGCGCTCATCCATGACCCGTTGCGGCTGGTTGTTGACCACTTTCCCGTCGTCGTTGCCCTTCCACGTGCCGTCGTCCTCTTTGAACGATGCCCCCCTGTAAAATGTTATAAAAGTAAATTTAGTGGACTCAGAAAAACGGAACCACTCAATGGTCACTAAGATTCAAACAGGTGTAAGGATCGATATCCTAAAGGTGTTTTTACACGGGCAATTTGATCAAAAATTGCCCGTCAACAGTACCGTCGTTTCATACTATTCCACAAAAGTAGAGTAAGACAGCTATTGTTACTGGTTATACATTGCCGTTTGTGCACCATTAGGTTCTTAGTATATTGTTTCATATACAGCGTCATCGTTTGTTCAAAATCACCCAAGAAGGTTTGAATATGATGTAAACCAGTACCAGTGATATAAATAGAATACCGATAAAATAATTATATGCAGAAGAAGATGCAGGCAGTTGTATGTGTGAATACGAGTAGGACGTTTATAGGCGAAGACAGCAGGCACATGGACAACCGATTTTCTAAAATTATTCTACTTAGAATTCCTTGCAAAGTAAAAGAACTTAGCTATAATACATTATTAACCTTTACGCATATTAATTATTACAACTCTCGAACGCTACGATTGACTGAACCTTTACGTGCGTCAGAAGTCAGGGGCTTATTATGATATGACCGCGTTCGCGTTCGCGTATCACTGTAGATAAAGCACCCGTCCCTCTCACTTTTACATATTTGGCAGAAAGTGACAGATGTTTTGTGATAGTGACCATAGCAGGCTCACAGGTTGTCATATGCCATTAATGACGCGTAGAATAAAGACTAAACGTTGGTTGTCCGAACTCGGCACGAAAATCCTTGTCATAACATAACTTGCCGACGTGTCGTTCAAAAAGTTCAGAGAAGATAGAACGTGGCTCTGGTGTTGTCTTCTTCTCGTAATTTGAATAATTTAACGTTGTTCTACATCAAGTACATGTAGATACCGACAGAGAGGTTCTACGCAGTATAGCTCTGTCTGTCTGTAGTTATTTGTAGAACGTTTGATGTACAAATGTTAGCGTACACTGTACATACATACGATTGAAAGCAGTCATTCGAATAATTACATTTGAATATAGTTAACAAATTGTTAGAGGTGTTGGTAATTCTGTAGCTCTGCCTACCCCACTCTGGGATGAAGGCGTGATGGTATGTATGTGTATATAGTTAAAGTTGCGTAGTTAGTTTGGTATGGTTTTACATTTGCTCTTATGTAAAATGTCGAACAATTAAATGCTTCTCTTACACGTAGCTTCTTTCACTCCTGCACTCCTGTTTTTGTGTTACGATTTAATTCCATTCTAAATAGCTTTTTAATTATGTGATTAAAAATGTAATACAGTATACGTGCAAGTCTAAACCAAGGGGCGGTCCGAGGGGAAGAGCATAGCAACAACAATTTCAAATTGATTGTTCCTATCCTCTTTCATTTATAAGACATACAGATTCGCGTAAATACATTGTCCAAAAGTTAAGCAACATGTTTACTTACTTCCTGTGTATAAAAAAGGCTTTCAATGTCCACTAACGCATAAAATCGACTTTTCATTAAGTGTTAAATGTACGACCGCCTCGCAAATAATTACTCAAAACATGCAAGTTTTACTTTCGACGCCTACGTTCAACAGGTTCGCGTTTAACAGCGTGCGTTCGAGTGCTTCCACACGGAAATGCCATAACCTTTCGAAAACATTCATAAGTCAACGCCACCGACCAAGGAATGTGGGCAATTTGCCAAACGAGCCCCTCCGTAGGCGGGCTACGCAGCTACGCTCATTCATGAAACGGGCCTTCTAACTTATAATAGTATTTAAGAAAGCATTTATAGCATACGTGAGTGAAGGCTGTTAACTGTACTCCAAGAATGTTATCGTAATTAGGTACCTACAAGTTACGTTAGGTTAGGTTAGGTTTGGTTAATTAGAAATGTTCGTTATACAAACAAGAGCTTTGTTGATTGTGTACGACATATATATTAATAATACTTAGACCACGTTATAAAGAGCGTTGATGGCCTGTGGCTCAGGGTGTAGCCGGTAATCGTAGGGTTTAAGCGGTTGCCAATGCACCAATGACTTTTTCTAACTTATGTATGTTGATTATGGGCGTTTTCACTAAAAAGTGTACCCAATTAAGGACTGAAATTAAGGAACTTTAACTTTGTCAGTTTTGTGACGAAAATTAGCCATACATTGCGGCCGTCAATATAATTAAAGTTCCTTAATTTCAGTCCTTAATTGGGTACACTTTTTAGTGAAAACGCCCTTATACCCGATGTTCTTACAACTTACGGTGAAGAAAAACATCACGCACATTCGAAAAGCTGGGTTTATCCTTGAATCACCGACACTAATTTTATAGAATCTTTCAATTCGACAAATGTTAATTTCATCAACAGGCATTAACACGTGCAGGAGTTATAATTTTTGGTGGCCACAACTCTAACATAAGTTAACCTAACCAACCAACCCATGCTTAAGGTAACCTAAAGACAGTAAGGTTTTAGCAGAAATAAGCATTCGATGAAATGAAAATCGATGACATAATAAATTCTATCAATGAGTGATTCGGTGATACAAGGGGATCCCGATATTTAAACCGACGCAGACTAAGGAAATTGCGGGTTGGCGTTAGGCTGACTGAAGCCAGACGAGCGTATTTTTTGAGTTGTGAGTCGCGTAATTTCTGCTCCTCTATTCAGTTTCATAGTAGTAGTAGTAGTATGATGAATGGAGGAGCAGAAATTACGCGACTCACAACTCAAAAAATACGCTCGTCTGGCTTCAGCCTTAAAGTTGCGTACCTACACAACGCTCATCTACCCTCATTTCGCAATTTCTTTAGTGATTTATATAGATCAAGAGAAGTGATCTATATAAATCGTAAATCTCAATGATGTACAATCTTAATACTGTTGTCTGATTATTTTACTGTGTGACATACGTTGATTTCTTTGTCAAGAAAATAACGTAGTAATACATGAAATTACAATGTTGTCAAGTGACTAGTACAGTTTTAATGGTAAAAAATAGATCATGGTGCCAATTTACTCCCGGCATCGTCCTATACTTTTTTTTCCATGCTGAAAGTTGAACTCACTTGTTGCAAGGTAGCACGCAGATTCCACAGCACTTCTCCATGCCGGAGAGGTTCTTCTCCGCCTCGCGCATGTCCGCGTTGATCTGGTCCATGCCCTCCTCGATCCTGTCCAATTGCTCTGTCCACACACACACCAACAATCGTTTTAAAACCACCCCTTAACGCCTGACTCATGTAAGCACCTAACTGATCAAGCTATCGCGAAAACTTCATTTTAATATCCGTTTTTTTCGTAAATTCTCAACGCTCTCGACAATCCAGAGCTAAGTGTAAGACAATGCGCAAGGTAGCTTAACTCTGCTAGTTACTGTCATGCGGCGCCCGCTGGTTGTTAGCAACTCTATTATAACGCTAAGTGGAAGCAGCTATCGTGGTCTTTAATAAAGTCTTATCGTTACTCGCTCAATTTTTATGTCTTACACTTCATCTGGTCAAAACTAAATTGAACATTACCTTTGGTATCATGATGTATGTGCTGAGGCTAAGTGATAACATTAAGTACCAAACTTTTAGTGACTAACATCTAGAATAACAAATCTTATAAAATACTAAAACTCATGCAAGTAACAGCAAGATCGAAGAATTCGTGCATAGCTAGATGCGTGAGAAAAACTAAAGAAAAGAATCGGTACTGTTTAACATACTCTGACTATTTAGCCTCCTCGCCCCCATTAACGAAGGAAATGCGGGACCGGAGCGGACTCTTGATCCATTTAATCTACTTTACTTTATGGTCATGGGAAACAATTTACCTTTAATATTGTCCATTAGAAAATCATTCGTTAGCACATTTTAAATCGTTATTTAATTTCAGGTCAAAATTTATCATCATTCAATTAACTTTCAAAAATATCTGAACTGGCATTTCAGACAAAAGCTTGACTAAAGTGTGATGTAAAATAGTACTACTGGATGCTTACCGCCCTGTTCATCCAGCATGACCAGGGTTTTCATGCCCACCTCGTGACTCTACAACACAATAATGATGTCACTATAGCTCGCCAAACGAATGCAGTGAGGGCGCGCGCGCATGGCGGCGGGCGCTCCCGGGCGCTGCCGAGCGCCGCCAACGGAGGAGGGCTGGCGGGTGAAGCCCGCCGTCGTGCGCGCGCGCCGGGTCGCGGGCGCGGCTCGCGTGCGGCGCGACGCGGCGGGACAACTCAATACTCAACACAACTCAAAATCAACTCAAACACAAAACAAAATGTATACATGAAGATGAACAGACGACCGCGGCGACTTGGCTAGGCGGGCGGCCGCTCCTTCGGCGGTGATGGTAAAACAAATCAATTCAGCAAATGAGCGTATCCATAAAGCCATTCCTAAATAAACAGTGAATTCAGCAAAATAGTAATTGATTTAATTTAAAGAAGAGAAATGAACAATCTAATATGTAGTATGGCGAGGAGCGAGCGGCGCGGAGCGCGGCGGGCGCGCCAGCGCCGGGCCCCGCGCCGCGGCGTCGCCGGCGTCGCAGAGCTAACAGTTACAGACCTACGCTAACATTAATAGTACGCTGCTAGCCATGGAGTGAAGGCGGATACCACCAACGGAACAGACACACTCGGTAAACGCGCATTCATTTCAGTTACCGCTGTATCATTAGAGAAGAGAACAGTAGATTCGGAAAGAGAAATAAATATACCTATAAAAAGCGTTCCGATAGACACATCAACGGAAGAACTAAACAGATTGCGCAGCTCATTCAAATTAAATCTTCAGCAAAAGGTAGAGTTACAGTTTTGCGACAAATAGCAACGAACGGCCATCGGGCGTATCTATTTACACTATTTTTTCAAAATCATCCCCATCGAAACATAGAAACACACGCAACATCGATCTCAGATAAGTCGTTAGTCAAGAGAAACGTCAAAGAAAAACAAAGAGATTACTGTTTTAACTGCACATTCAACACAGACGTTCTCACGGTTCGACTACCCACGTGTCAGTTTAACTCTTACCGCCCTGGTGACTCAACATATGAAGCGCTTGCCCCCCGGAGTCCTCGCTCTATACATAAAATACAAATCAAAATAATATATCGTAGGAGAGAGTATCGGGTGTGTGGGTGGCGGGGTGCGGTGCGCGGGGTGCGCCGCTAGGGTCGGCACGCGCGTGCGGGCGCCGTGCGTGTGCGCGGCTGCGAGCGTGGCGAGGCGTGGCCGTGCGCGAGCGTGCTACGGCGGCGGGCGGCGCGGGGCCGTCCGGGCCGCCGGGCCGGCGCCGCGGGCCGCCCGGCGCCGCTCGCCGCGGACACTCACTACTCGATCAACAACGACATGCATGCAGTGAAGCTTGCAAGTAAAACCAGATAAAGTTTCTTTGTGCTCAGTTTCATATGAATCATGATTATATTGTGTGATGTCAAGAGTCGTGCGTTGAGGAGAAGCGTTTCGAATTTACTTCGTTCGTTATTTTACGATTCGTTGCATGTGATTCAAGTAGGTAAAGTTGTAACTTTAGAGTACAAGTACATACACCTGAAATGCATAATGTAGAATCGAACACCGGACCTTCGTTTGTATAATGTCTATTCGCTAGAACTGCTAGTCATCATTGGAGTGGTAAGTAAGCACTCGATGTCAAGTTGTGCAAGTGGTGTAAAATAGCTACAGAACCAATAAAATATACAAAGATGTGGGTTTTCTATGGTAAGTTTGGTAATAGGGAAGTATTAATAGATGTTAATCTGTCAGGGTTCCTAGAAGGCCCTCACCTTTGTATCGAATTAGCGTGACGTAATTTAAATACATATTCATTGAGATACCCCCTTTCGTGTCTTCTATATCGACGGCCCATCTTCGGGTCAGCTGAAAGCCCTACGATGCTTGAACAAGGTTAGCGGAAAAGGCAAAATAGATAATTGTAAATAATGTAGTGTTGCAAATGTTGCAGATCACTCACCTCCCTGGTCGTCTAGAGCGACCAGAGTTCGAATGCCGGCCTCCTTGCTCTACACCAGCCGCAGAAAAAAAAAGTCACAGAGCATGTTAGTTGTGAGAGGTACAGTGGAGTGAGTGGCAGTCGCGCCTCCCGCGGGCTTGCCGCCTTGCCGAATGAGTACGTGTGCCGAGTACATGTCGGGTTCAAATGGGTTATATAACATTGTGCCACGCAACGAGGGGTCTTCTTTCTTGATCCAACATCAAATTTAACATTAATTCAAACAACATAAAATTTACTTAAAACGCTAATTTAAAAACTAACAACGTGATCAAAACGGTCTGCAGTTCAAGAAATGAAGACCTCCTCCTCGCAGTGAAGACGTGTTGTTTAAGAGTTATGCAGAGTCTGTACGGTGTCTTCGATATGTTACGTGGATACATATTTAATTCAGGACAAGCAATTAGGCGTTATCAGTTTATTTGTTAGTTTCAAAGTAATACCAGAGAAAATACGGAAAAAAACACTTGAAATAAGTAAGAATTAAAATGATACCAAACTAAAATTCCTATTTGACACAAACAAAAACCAATAGAGAACAGAATAATGTAAATAAGTATTATCAATTTGGTTTGTATTTGGTGTGAGAGTTGACATAGGTGTAGCTCGATATATAATTGTTGGAGTCCAGTGGCAGGTATGGGGGTGTGTTCACGCCCACACTTTGGTAGTAGGTATTGTGAATGTTCGAAGGCATGAAAAACAACATAATAGTTCAACAGTCAACAACAGAGAGCAGCCACTACACAGAGACCTAAAATACAAACTCAACTAAAACAGGATAGAACGAACATGGACACCGATCTTGAGCCGATCTTGACCGTTCAGTAGATCAGTAGGTGCTGGGAAGTTTAGGGCAAACGGACGGTTTGTTATTTAAATAAGGGTAAGTGTAGTCGGAGCACTATGAAGGAAAAAACACTGAAAGATAGGCAAAAGACAAATTATAAGGTAGAGATTTGAATTCAATTGCAAGGGTTTCGATTGAAGCAAGCCCAAGCACAACAGTCAAGTAGACTTTGGATGGGGAAGCGCACATAATGAGGGTCGTTTACACACTAAGGGAAATCTAAAATCTGAGAAGTATTTTCATCTAATCTCGGGTTTGTAAGTTAAGACAATCAAAGGGTGTGGGCGTCATGCTTTGAAATTAAAAACATCGCATTTCTGGGCACTTTGCAATTAGGAGCTGACGGTTAAGCCGTGTCCCATTTATGTTACTTTTAACTTTATCTTTGTATTCAAGTAAAAAAGTGTCAATTGTGAAATTATAATTTATATCAACTAACTGTCAGCACCGAGGCGTGGCCCATAAAAATTTACATTCGTTCACAACAAATATACAGTACTACGAACAACATAAAGGGCTATAATAGAGGAAACTAACATTTCGGACACATTAAGGCACGGAACATGCAACACCCAATAATTATGCATGGTAAATTATTGTCCATATATAAATGATATATATTCCGCATATAACATACAACCAAAAATACGATAGGATTATTCCGGGCTTCTACTAAAAATATATACGTATACAGTAAATAGATACAACAAAATATTTTAGCGACATCGATACACAACAGCCAGGGATAGCAGAGCTGCGCCCTAGGGGTGGAGGGACGGGCGTCGGAGACCAAACCGAGCTAGGGGCTGACCAGGACACTTCCGCTATACCCCTCACTCCCTCGCATCGAGAACACCTCTCTCACAGATGATCACAAATAATCACATAACCAACAGAACAACTCAACGTAAACACTTAAAACTATGGGGTGAGGGGAAACCAAAATTTAAGTTCAACTGAAACGCGTCTACATTATATACAAATCCGCACAGTTGGAATTCTCAGTGGATTCGGAAACAGGGGACTCTCGGTGGAGTTCACGCGCTTGCAATTAACTTACAAAATATTAATCACACATAGTCAAATAGGGAACACAGAGTCAGCACCAAAATTTATATTCAAACGATTTTACACCAAAATTCAAAAATTCAAAATATTATTTAGTAGATTGGCCACTTGAGGGCTTAGGGCGTAAGATTTAGGGTCTGTATTCCACTTCGTTGTCATCATGCTTCTAAAACATTAGCATATTGTAGGAGTTAAAGCTTCTTCTTCTTCTTCTTCATGTATCTATTATAATGTCAACAATATGATAACGAAAAAGAAGCACGATGGGTTAAAACGAATCAGAATAAAAACCCTAGTTATTAATATCACGTTCGTTTTTTCAATCAAAATGTTGACAAATTAATATATAGTCAGGGAACAGAAAGAGAACCATTACTGAACATAAACCTGAAGACGAAGTGATCTTGGGAGGTATTCTCGACATTTCAAGTATGCCTCTCCCGTTCGAATTAGTATAACAAGTCTCTTCGTTCAAGATTCAAAGATTCTTATTTGTTACAAGGGATTTCAAACTGCCATAATACACCTTAACCATTTCTACAGTGTAATCTATAACACCATATTTTGTGACTTTACGATAAGTTACCTTATCATCTAAACTTTGGAAGAAGACACTTCTTATGTACCTATAAGTAAGCATCAAGTAATTATTAAACTATACTAACGTGTATTATGGCAATTAACAAGTTTAGAAATCTTAAACATAAGAAAGTATATTTGTTTAACGAAAACATACCTCCTCGCATAGTTGCATCATACGCCTGGTGGAATCCAATGACTGAAAATAATTTTAAATAATTAAACACCTTTGGTTATTTAGACTTATTAGTATGATGGGTATAGAACCAAAAACTCATCAACCCAATTAAGCATTTGTACCTCTGCCAGGAATGCTCTATTCATTTGTGTAAAGCTGTATCTAGCTGCGAGGTTATCAGAAAAAACAGTGCAGCAACGAAAATCTACGGACTTGAATCTCTGATTTCACATACGAATACATTATATAAATAAGGAATACTCCTCACTAATGCATTAGAGGGTTACCTTTTACATATTTACCGAGACGGCACGACTGCGACATCAATACATCTGTCGCAACACCCAACTGCACAAGTTATGATCGAGTTTACCAGTCTCATATTGGTTTGGTCAGGTTTGTAAATATGTATTTGGTACTTATGGCGATCTTCCGAAGCACTGTATTTAGCAAGAGTTGTCTTGCGACCGACATGACTTTTTACTCTGTCACGTTTTAACGTTTCATTGATGCTGTCTACCTCTTTCCATTAGGTCCTGTGCAGAATGCTCTAGCGTCAATCTTACCAATCGCATATTGGTCTATCTCAGCAACGATGACCACCTCGTGACCTCGTGTGCCCATTGCTGGTTTTATTTGAATATTAATGCGAAATATTATTAATAACGTGACTAACCTCATCGGTGACCTGTCCAGCGCGCATTTGGAGCTGCTCGAGCTCGCTTCGCGGCGCGCCATTTGGCTCGGCGGGTGGCATGGCTGCAGGCATTCTGGAACAACCATACATCAAAATGTTATCGATAATATATTGCTTTCAATCACAAATCACAATGTTCATAATAACATGAAAACAATAACGACACGCCTTACGAAAAATAATAAATAACTAACTTATGGAACGGACATCAGGTTATATACAAAACTAGCTGTTGCCTGCCCGCGAAAATAAAACACCTTATGTTAGTCAGGGATGCTCCGAAGAGATTCTTCAACTCAAAAGAGAAAAGGCTTGCGCAGTGACTAGGGTCGTAACTGGCCACTGCAAAATAATCAGACGTCTGTTTCTAATGGGTATGAAACAAGATGCGACATGCAGGTTCTGACAGGAGACAGAAGAGACCGCAATGCACATCCTCTGTTCATGCGGACCAGTAATGAACAACTGAAGTATCTATCTAGGGCGACAATGGCGACATATCAAGGACCCACAAGAGATACAATACAACTCCTCACTGCACAAAGCATCTGGAAATTCCTAGACGCAACGGACCTTTGCAGGAAGCTCTGAATAAAGGGCTGCCACAAAATATCAGCAATGGTCGAAGGGATAATGTAGCATTCTAACGGTGAAAGATATTTTGAAATCGGTGCAGTAGTTTCGGAGCCTATTCAATGCAAACAAAGAATCAAATCTTTACTCTCTATAATATTAGTGTAGATAATAAGCACTGTAACTACCCTGTTTGTACTTGGACAAGATTAATACAGGCATATAAACATAACCTTCAATCACGAAAGTATTTTTATCCGCCTAATGCGACTCTATACTAAGGACTGTATTAATAAACTCATCTTGACCGCGATGCCCGTCTTAAGATATGCGTAAGTAAACGTTAAGCCATAGAAAACTGTCATTTATGTTATGATTATGACGCATCTTAACATTACGCATCACGCAACAGGATTTGAGCATTACGATCGAGATCATTTTACTAATGGGGCCCTATGAAATCCAAACACGATGCAAGTTATTAAACACAACCCTCCAAGACATTGCATTCTAGAAGCAAAGGAAAACGCAAACCAAGACAACTTGAAACGAGGGAAGCCCGGTTTCCGCTTGCTTGCTAGAGCATAAAAGAAAAAGCTGATATCAATGCCCACCCAACACAATGTGAGTCGACGGAGTTTTCCAAGAACAACTTTTTATTTTCACCTCTTTCGTGTTCTTACTTTTTCATTTAAAAATCTTATAAAACTACCATATTCTACTTAGTAAAGTGTTGGCCGATCGACACCCTAATGGCATCGCGTGCGATGGGACCAAATAATAACTGTATAATTGTGGAAATACTTAGATAGCGACAACTTGATGACCCAACTGTTGGCGTGGTAGTCGACCAACCCTACACTCTAGTCGGGTATAATTACCCTTGTCTGCTGAGCTGTCATCGTCCGTATATAACAATGACAATTTAAAAAATAGGTCATAGGCATAGAAACGTATGTTCATTTGAATTATCCGTGTCTATAATGCACGGAATATTTAAACTCCTTCGACTATAGACACTTTCACATCGATTTATTAATTCATATTATTAGAATCGTTACTTCAATGTGCAGTTAAGTACTTATTTCTATAATTATAATTCATGAGACGTAGGTAGGCATTATTAGAGTTCTAGAAATAATCTTCGGTATCTATAGATATATTTTTCAATAAAGAGTATATACGAGTTTGTTATCGTTTAGTTAAAATAAGACTTTTGTTAATTAACTACTAAATATAAACAGCCCATGAACCCTGGCAATGTTGGAACTTGGCAATGGTCCGAATCTCGGCGATATCCGGGTAGCTCGACCCAGTTTCGTTCGCAAAGCTTTCACAGGTTATAATAAATTATTTAAAGATACACGGGTTAAGTGAAGCCGGCTCAAGGCGTACATAATTTAGTGTTTGACTCTAATCCTTACGGTGGCTTTTGCGAGTATGAACAGCATTAGCCTGAACTGCCGACCCCGTCTGGGCGGCATCAAACAGATTTCATCAGCGGTATTTAGCCAGTCGAACTGATTGCCATAAAACATGGATACGAAGTTGGCATTGGCACCGAATATGTCAACATTGTCAACGCATCCTCTAAGACGACTTCACTGCAGCGAAAATCTACACAAAAAGAGAACAGTGGCGCCAATAATAACTGAAAAACTTGAAACGAAACAACAAACATCGCTTTAAACATAGCGTTGGTTGACCAAGCTCTAACTGCTAATGTATAACTATTAGGCAATTGTGAATGTGCGCTAACGAGGCGTCCGCCTCATTATGAACATTGTATAACCAACCATAAAGGAAAAGGCTGCATGGCCGTTAAAATAAAGGCTGAACTAGTTTTATCAAGGAACTTGAAAACCGGGGGCTTCATCGGAAACCGGGACATCTTTTTTTGTGGAGCTACAAATAGGCTGTCGTGTTCGCGTATTTACGACACACTGTGCGACCGACTTTATTTCAGGATATTTTCTGGCGCTAAGGCTAAGTTGAGCCAATTTATGTTATAATTAGAAAGGGAAAGGTTTCTTTATAAAATGTTATGAACATTAACAGCGCAATAGCTATTAATATTTCAGCATTATTTGAACAAATAAAACGAGAAAATAATAGTTAATATGGCAAAAAAGTCAAATTATAAGGTAATGAAGTAGGTACTACCGTACCTCTTCTCCTTCTCCTACTCTTCATGCGTTCTTTTTGAGTTCAAAACGAAACCTTATAGGATCGCTTCGGTGCCCGCCTCATTATTCAGGAACGTGAAATTAATATGAAATATTCAGATTTTCAATACCTTGGAGCTGTAAAATAAAGCTTCCAAATCAACGCAATCAACCAAAACCGTTATTTATGCCGCTAATTTTGACACTAGCGATAGCAAACTTTAGAGTATACGTTCATTCAAATTTGCAGTTGGAGAATTGTCCGTGACGTAATATCAAAGTACAGGAGATTTTTTTTCAACTAAACCAATGTAATATACAAGTTTGTACGGAACCCTCGGTGCGCGGCCAAACCTGCACTCAAATGTCAATTGTTTTTTTTATACACCGTGTTTTTTTTGATTTACGATAACTTTAAGGGAACGTTCTTTAGGTCAAATAAAGTTAATTTCCCGAAGACAGACAAATGATAACTCTTACGGTTTTAAAGATATTTCATTTTAAAATTGAATTAGTTAATCACGTTGAACTGATGTAAAAGGCTCTTAATGGTGTGTGTTCGAGTATGTCACGCCAACATTGTCATTTTTGACACTGATTATCTATTAGTTAACTCCAAAGGTCCTTTTAGAATGACCAAAGATACAAAATTTAATTACTTTGTTCTAAACAGAAAACATTTTTTTTCTTGCATTTTTTTTTTTTTATCTACCACTTAGTTTCTACGGATGTACCTAGTAATATGCCGAAGTTATCGTAAATCAAGAAAAACACGGTGTACCTATAGCCCAAAGAAGGCAAAGGGCCGAAGGGGCTACCTAATGGTAAGTGGACTCCAAATCGGCTCCAAATGGGCATAAATCGGCTAAACCAAAGTAGAATAAAGGCCCTGGCACTAGTTTCTCATAAAACATCCTTGAAATTCTAGTGAACATGTATTCATTTTAGTTTAATCTATGAACTAACCAGAAAATACCGAGGGGAACAAAAACGTGAGGTATCTCCCGAGCGAAAGGTTGCGAAGGCCGATTAACCGCATCCTCAGCTATACACTATTTTCGTCTTTTATAGCCCCTAAAACGAACGTAATCTCATAAATACGTCCAAACTCGTTAATACTTATACCTCATATTCCTCATAATATCAACATTATTATGAATGAAATAATAAACCATTGCCTTGGGTTTTTAGAAAGGGAAAATACATGAAAAAAGTAAGGTTGTAAATGTACGAAAACAAGGTTTGAACATGCGATGCCGTGCCGTCTACAAGGGCGACCTTTGAATTTTAATGATCCCAGCTTATTCTAACTAAAGCAAAGATTGCAAAATTTCGTCTGCTCTTTTGTCTGGACGATATGAACCCACTTCTTCAATTGTGTATTTGTCAGTTTCCGAGACATCGAAATACGTCTAGCCTCAGAGACGCTGGCGGAACTCGAGTCAAGTATCATCTGGACGTCTAAAGCCTCGAGTGCTTGATAAGGGCTTAAAGTGTACAAGCGCTACAGGTCTCGCGGTTTATTTGCAGAGGTTATGTTTTTTTTTGGTAAGATCAAAAGAGAAATTAACGTTTTTGAAGACAAATACTAGAAACCATCAATGAAGGAAGCGTCAAAAACTATCTAGCAAAAGAACATTCTGGAAAATGTATACCGTTTATTTTATATCCTTTCATTATGAGCGTTAATTATTACAAGGTCAGGATGAGGTAGGGCGACCTCGCTTAGCTATCAGACCGCAAGCGAACCGTCTGAACTTATCTGAGAGAATTTTTGGAAGCGAATCACGATCCCAAAGAGATTACCGATTTTCCCCAGTAAAACATTGAGAACGTTCAAGGTAATTTATTCGGACGTGTAAATGGCTCGTCTAACGCCTCAAGTCAGCTTAGTCCTCGCCCGATCGCGTTACGATCAATGGAAGCTTGAATGGAACGCAAGTTAGCCCATTAATCATGAAAACAGTTTTTTGTTTCGGTCTTAAATCATAAGTTTTCGGTTTTTGTCCCCCTAAATGTGAGGGAACATATTTATTTAAAGACCTCGATGATCCTTCGTAAACAAGATAACGAAGGGATTTTCATTGGAGTTGAGTACATCCCGAAAAACCGCGGGTAAGTCATAATCTTAACGTCGGCGGGGATCTGCCTGGTGGCGACGGAGCACGTCGGAGCCGGGGCTCGTGTGGAAAATCAATAGACGCGCGCACCCCCCACCACCTCGCGGCGGCCCCGCCCGCCTCCCGCACTCGCTAAAACTTTAACTTGTTTAGTTCTTTCAGATGCCTCTCAATTAAGAGCGATGCTGTTTTGTTTTGAAGACCAGAAATTCTTTTGTCGACGAAGTTATTTAATTGTACAACTTTTTAGTTCAAGTTTTTATACATATTCGTCATTCTTGTTGAGAGACGTACCTAATGCTAATAATATATAAAAGTGACCGCAACCTCACAATTATTACGATGTATGTTGAGTATTATGTAAGGCAGTATAGAAAGCATATACAATTTATCTACAAGACATGTCTAGAGCGCATTAACTTCGCGGTTAATTTGATCGCTATGTTTGTGACCGGTTTCAGATCAAGACAAAAATAGAGTATTAGTTATCTAAATCGATGAACCCTTTTCTTCGGGACACAATACAATCAGGATACAATCTAGATATTCAGCCGAGAATGAGAACATCGTCGTAACGAAACTAGATAACCTTCGAGCGGGAGGTCACACCCCCGCATATTTAAATGTTCCTAGGTACCTATAAAAGTACGCGAGAAATATTCATGCGCAAAAAGATATTTCTGAAACGGATCATTACGGGCCACGGGGTTTGTTAAATACAACGTTTCCAACTCGGGCTTATATTTTATCTGGTACTCAGGGACTCGGCTCCAGTAGCGTGACGCGCAAATTGAAAATGAATATGAAGTTCATTTTTTATTATGTAATTAATTACAGTAGTTGTAGATTTCTAGATATTGTTGGCGTTTTAAGTGAATGAATTCGAAGTAAATGTTTAATACTACGATCAGCATGCTGATAACGTTTCGTGCCGGGAATTTCATAATAAAGAGAACAAAAACTGAATGTCCAACCAACCATAATTTCTCGATTTAGTTGCCCTTTTTCAAGGGTTACGTGGGGTCAGATGGCAGGCGCTTTACTGTAATAAGCGAGCTCCGAAAACCGGCAAAAAAGCTAAAAGGAAGATGAATCAAAAACATTAGATCAGGTTAGAATAATTGAGAAAATCCATTATAAGCTGAGTTGACCATACATCTTGAAATCCAGAGGGCACGCCCACTTATTGAGTAATGTTTTCACAAGCTTTAAATAACTAAACTAACCTAACCTAACCACAAAACTTAATACCGACCCGTTTCAAAAGGAAATTCAGGATCACTCGAAAATCTATTCAGAAAGATCACGGTACACCCGAAAATCATAACAGCGATCCCGTTTAAAAGTTTCAAAAGCTGTTGAATGGATTACACGAAAATCCATTCAGAAGGATCATGCCTTAGTCTTGCCAGGAAAAGCGTCGACTGATGCGATTACAGGTTTCAACTTTTTACGGATCCTGGAAATTCCCTCTTTTAAGACGATCTTTTCTTTTCTCTAATCAATGAATGAAAAAAAAAAATGCTTTGTATCTGTCTAGCTTTACTGCGAATGAGTGCTGCAAGCTAGAATTAAAACAAAATTCACCCTTTTATTTATAAACTTCTAGGGAGTCTAATAGGAATTCCAATACACTACACTATAACTTATACAAACGATTTGCTCTAAGTATTGAATGTGGCGCGGTTAGATATAAATACTTTCATATTAATTATTTATACTGGAAAAGGGCCGAATCTTAAGTACCCGAAACTGACGTGCGTGCATGACTCGATGTATGAATGTTGAAGAAGCGAAAGAAATTTGTCAAGATCGTAGCAAGTGGAAAGAAGTGGTCTCTGCCTACCCCTCTGGGAAACAGGCGTGATTTAATGTATGTATGTATATCGGGAAATGTATTGCTTGTCCATTCTCGGATCCATAGAGATCAATGTACAATTTATGCAGTTGACAATTGATCTCAAATAAAAATCTATATGTTATACGGTTAGATATAATACTTTCATATTAATTATTTATACTGGAAAAGGGCCGAATCTTAAGTACCCGAAACTGACGTGCGTGCATGACTCGATGTATGAATGTTGAAGAAGCGAAAGAAATTTGTCATGATCGTAGCAAGTGGAAAGAAGTGGTCTCTGCCTACCCCTCTGGGAAACAGGCGTGATTTAATGTATGTATGTATGTATATATTAATTATTTTGCGTTTTTGAACTATAAGTACTATCGGGAAATGTATTGCTTGTCCATTCTCGGATCCATAGAGATCAATGTACAATTTATGCAGTTGACAATTGATCTCAAATAAAAATCTATATGTTATACCCACAACCAGTAGCGCAAATTAGAAGAAAATCAGTCGAAATCACAACAAGGTCTGTAATAGCGAATCACTGAAGAAACAGAATGAAATTACAAGTTGATAGGCATTCATAATTCACGAGCAAAGACGATAAAAGCTCAAAAGAGATAGAAAGAAATGAGGGTCGTGTAACTTGTCGGTGATTTCCGTCAGCATTTGACCCAACATTAATAATGTGATCAAAGGAGAATGTTTTATAATTCTTTCATCGAAACCTAAAGAACATTTTATTTGAAAATAAGAAATGAAATGATTACAACTTCTTCAGATAATTTGTTTAAGATTTACTTTTACGAGCAATTTAATTTGCTCTTTTAAACAAAATGGATAAGAAATACAGTTGTTAGAGTTGGTTGGCACTAATCATGGGTGGTGAGATGAGACTTCGTGTAAAACTATTAGATGAATTAATACTAAAAAGCAAAAATTCTAATGCAAAAAAATTTTAAGCTTTGACCTTTAAAAGCAATGAATCGAATTTGCGAAACACTATTTTCAATACTTAACCCCTCGTATGCGGGAGGTCAAAAAAGTACCAAGTTCTAGTCTCTTTTGATTAAGATATAGTCCATAAAATTAGGCTTAAAAAAAATACAAAAAGATATTCAAATTTTGAGCACGGATCCGTGCCTAAGCATACGATGGGTTAAGGGTGGTTCTACAACACCAAAAATCCACCCGACGGGTATGCGATGTCTACTTAGCCCAACCTGACTTTGATCCTTCAGGTAGGTAGTATAAATTGGGTGAATCCACTTTTAGTTATTTATTCCAAAATGTTTCATTTTAAGACACTGTTCAACGGAAGCCTAACTAACCTTTTTATTAACTAGAAAAATTCGTACAGAGGCACATACTTTTTCAAATAAGTTTTTTTTTTGTGAAAAATACTGGTGAGCCAGGATACAATCGACTGGTTTCATAAAATGTAGTGGGGCAACGTGGTACACTGGGTCACTATTGAAATAGGGAATTTTAAATTCTTAAAACGTTTACCGTGGGTTGATAAAACATGCGTTACTTTTCGACAAATGAAGGACAAATGTGTAAGTGTGAGAGTTATGGATGCTTTACCAGAGCGTTAAACGCGCCCATTATAAACCCGCAGGGAATTTCGTTCGCTGTTTATTGTGTGTGATGATGATGAAGAAACATAATAAAAAAATATTATGTGAAATAGGAGGCAGACGAGCATGACCCGCAACACCAGAGGAATCGCAAGTGCGCTGCCGGGGTTTGAGAAAGGAATACACTCACGAGCAAAAAAATCGACTCAAGCTGCACGTTTGGGTTCTCCGCCCAGTATATCTTGACCTATTCAAAATATCTTGAAAAAAATGAAATCAAATGAAAGCTGATAATGTAACGATTTAAAAAATAATAATTTTCAGTCATGCCATTTTCCACAAGTGACAGGAGCCAGGTTTTGCAGAGATGCATGAAAAAAACAAAAATAAAAGAAAAGGGAAATCGTAAAATAAAAGGCATTTTAAGGAAAATAAGGTTTCATTTATTCATTAATACTTCGTTTTTCCACCCCTGGCCCTTATCACAGCATTCAGGCGGTTTTTCATGGATCTTATCAGCTTTTTGATAAGCTCCTGGGGGATGGCATCCCACACCTCCTGCAGAGCTGTCTTCAGCTCCGTAATATTTGAAGGAGCTGGAGCCCTCTTCCGAATCTGCCTTTTCAGGTAGTCCCAGAGATGTTCAATAGGATTCAGGTCCGGGCTGACGGCTGGCCAGTTCATGGTGGTAATGCCGACCTCGGCAAGGTAGGCCCGAGTGATCCTTGCGGTATGACAAGGGGCATTATCCTGCATCAGGACGAACCCCTCGTCATAAAAACGGGCGTAAGGAACAACATGCTCCTCAAGGATGCCAGTGATGTACCTGGCAGCGGTCAAACCACCGCCACGGCCCCCACCAGGTACGAAAACGAGCTCTGTACGCCCTTCGATGGAAATGCCCGCCCACACACTGACGAAACCTCCGCCATAGGCAACTGTTTCCTTGAAACAGCATTGTGCATACCGTTCTCCTGGCCTCCTGTAAACTCTTCCTCGTCTGTCACAGCCATTCAAGCACACCCTGGACTCATCACAAAAAAGAACTGGGGTCCATTGCTCAATGGTCCAATTTTCGTGTTGACGAGCAAATTCCAGGCGTGCTTGGCGGTGACGCGGGAGCAGTCTGGGGCTCGTGGCGGGCCTATTTGGGGTCAGGTTAGCTTCCTTGAGTCTTCGTCTTACTGTCCACTCACTGGCAGTAACCCCTCGTACATCCCGAAGATGCTGATTGACAGTAACGGCGGTCTGGTGCCGATTTCTGAGAGAGGAAGTGACTATAAAGCGGTCATCCCTCTCAGATGTGCACCTCCGGCGGCCAGAACCTGGTCTTCGTGTCAAGGCCCCAGTCTCCCAAAACCGTCGGTAAACTCGGGTTACTGCTGACTGGCTTAAATTCAGCTGGTCAGCCACGAAGTGTTGGTTGTGTCCCTCTTCCAGCAAGGCCACGACTTGGGCGGCTTCAGTCATGGTGGTATCCATTTTCTTCAGGGTTTCCGAGTAAGGTTAGCAGAGATGTGTACCGGTCAACTTCTGATAAGTGACTGATGACATTTCCCCCTCCTACCCCATATTTATAGGGGTCAAAAGGGGCACACCCCGTACGTTTCGGAACGAGTAAATGATCCACATATCGGGAAATGAGACATAACTTGGAAAATCCTGGGCGGATTCCCAGGATTCTTGTTTTTTTTTATTGTTACATTATCAGCTTTCGTTTGGTATCATTTTTTTTAAAGATATTCTAAATAGGTCAAGAGATACTGGACGGAGAACCCAAACGTGCAGCTTGAGTCGATTTTTTTGCTCGCGAGTGTAGGCTCGTTTTTTGAAGGCCCGGAAGTCGTGTATGTTTTAAAGTCCAAAAAGTTTATTGACCAATGGACGAAAAAAAAGTTAGTTTAACCAAATTCATTATTTATTATACCTGGGTGCTCCCACCAGGTGATCTCAGGGATTGTTTCATTTTTCTATTATCACACATTGCACCTGGCATTATAACAATGAACTCGTTAAATCTGGTAAGAGAATCGAGCCAGAGAGGAGCCTTCCATCGCTCATTTTCCAAGCACCAGCTGTGATGTAACGTTTTCCTCCCTACATCTTTAACCCTAGTTAAAATATAAAAGTGTCGTGAGAAGCTGCGGCCCTTTATCAAAAAACTTTATTTATGCAAGAACTATTTATGTTGGCAAGGAATAAGTTGTGTCTCTTTAAAAACTTTGAAATTTTGTTAATGGTAAATTTTGACTCTTGCGACCCCTGATCTGAACGAACAATATTTTATAGGAGAGTGTATTCTTTCATCTATCATTCCACAACGGAGAAACATTTGGTATAAAGTCCGTGATCGAATTCGAGATCAAAAATGTAAACATACAATTGTCAATGTCAAAGTGACATTCCAGGGGTATATAATCTTGGTTTGAAGATTTCATTTTTTAATGTTTGAATTTTAATCAATAATAAATACCGATATACCTACATGCTTTTCAGTAAGATATTGGATGGAACACTTTTTCACACCAAAGGACCATGGGCAACTTAGTATGGAGCTTGGAACCAGAACCAACACAGCTGAGAGTTAGGTCATTAAAAGGATCCATAAATATACTTCATTTTGTTCTATAGGCACCAAGTTGTATTCCATTGCAGAACCGAGATATTCATATTTCAGTCAGTGTGTATGTATAAGGTCTATAAACGGGTTTCTCTTAATGATAGGCTACCATACCAATCATTAATCGATAGGATATAGTACATTACTGTACAGACCAGGAAGTAGGCCGTTGCGGGACGAGTAGAGTTAGCGTGGCCGAGACGCAGTCGAGGCCACGCTATATACGAGTCCAGCAACCGCCCTTCCTGGTCGAGGCTTGTATAGTGCTTTTCTCTAACAATGCGAGGAAATTAAACAAAATTTTAGTTTTGATATAATATGTATTCAAATATATTAAAAAAATGAAGTCAAATACGATGTGATAATATGACGAAGGCAAATGGCAGTAAGTACTTAACCGACTATGCTTCTTCTTTACACTCTGGTGGTGTGCCGATAAACACATCTTCATCACTGGAACTCATTTTACTTTTGTATTTTCGCGAAACAAATATAATACGTACTGTACTTAAATTTCTCTAAGAAAAAAGTATTCCCGATTCCCGCCTTAATTTTATTAATTCTAAACGCAGAATGTTTTAAAAAAAGTAAAACTATTTGACACTTTGGTAAATACGCTGTAAACGCGATAAACGGCGTTTACCTTTTTAGTCTATGACATTTAAAAAGTAAATAAACATGGAAGAATTTTGAATTGTACGAGTGTTTGGCTGTTTGGAGTTAGTTATCATAGTCCAAATATGGTTTTAAAAAGTAAAAAACCGGGTACGTTATGAAATTTGTATACATTTTCGCGGCCGCTGCCGCTGGTAAATAATAACTTTTTTTTTTTAATTTTGCCTGGGCCTGGAACTCGGAACTTCGCGGGCTGATTTTACAACAGTAAGGTTAACATTTCCGAGCATGTGGGAGAAAAGAATATAAAAGCGATACACAGAAAATAATAAGTAGGTACTAAAACAAGAGGAAGATAACAGGCGGTCTAATCGCTAAAAAGCGATCTCTTCCAGACAACCTTTAGGTAGCGGAAAAAAGTTAAAATGACATGACAGAACCGAGCGTTTGACGTTTGATTATTTTATTTATTAATATAATCAGTATTTACAGCAAGTTAATGTTATCTTATTATTCTCATTATACATTAATAACCAAGTCATTCACATGACCTGCAGGATGATTAAATGGCATATGCCTGCCTAACCCTAAGTACCATATAATGGAAATAGTGTGAGCACAAGAGCCTATTGTGCGTTTTCCAGTTAAGCAAGAACAGTAGTAATGAGGGATGGCATCTACGCCATTTTGATTTCTATCTAATGCTACACTGATACACTACGAGTATAACACTTGAAAATATTATAGGTACGTATAAGATAGCGTAGATAAACTACTTCAAACGTCTTTAAATGCGTTTATGTAGATAATTAATCAAGATATTTCAAAAAATATGACTAGTTAACCCACGACGAAGACGAATGTAGTTCACGCCATGTTCGGTAGCAATACCTTCATTATTACTACATATATTGTTTGTTACCTACCCTCCAAAATGTTAAATACCCTAGCCACAGATTCTTCATAGTTCGTTTTCACTCTAAATTAAAAAATGAATATCTCAGTTCTGCAATGGAATTCGACTTTGTGCCCATATAATTAAATGAAGTAGATTTAAAGACCTATTTAATAGCCAACTCTCATGTCTGTTGGTTCTGGGTCCATTTTGACGCATGGTCCTTTGTCTATTCATGTGTAATGTTAAAAATAGTTTTATTCTCAGTCACTATTCTGCATACCGTCACCGGAAATGCCAAGAACATCGGTAGTTAATATTGACACAACCACCAATTTTTGTAGAAATATTTATAGGCTTTCATCACCATAAGTTTCTCACTAACGGTCTACGAGGGGCGGCTGAAAAGTTCTAAGCCTAAGGTAGAAAAAATATGTTCAGATTTTTTTTACTATTTTTATTTTTCAATATAATCTCCCTAATAATGCATTTATTACATTTTTTAAATAATGCTTTTAGACCGTTAAAAAAATAAGTTTTATTTTGGCTGTCGAAATGTTCCTGTACAGCCGCCTTCATCTCTTCATCACTGCCAAATCGCTTTCCCCTTAAATCTTTCTTCAAATTGCTGAATAGAAAATAATCACTAGGGGCCAGATCTGGACTGTAAGGTGGATGATCAATTTCCTCGAAGCCAGTTTCCTTCAGAGCAAGCTTGGCAACACGAGCGGTGTGAACGGGGGCGTTGTCTTGCAAAAACAAAATGCCTTTGCTCAGTTTGCCCCTTCGTTTCTCGACTATGGCTCGTCGCACTTTTCTTAATAGCTCAGCATAATAAACTGCATTTATTGTAGCCTTTCGCCAAATAGTCTATTAAAAGAATGCCATCGCAATCCCAGAACACGGTGGCCATTAGCTTAGACGCCGATCTTTGAACCTTGAATTTCTTTGGCGGCCTTTCACCCTTTTCGATCCACTGCATATATTCAGACTTCGACTCTGGATCATACTGTCTGATCCATGTTTCATCAACAGTTACTATGCGGGAACAAACTTCATCTAAACCTTCTTCACATAATTCTAAAAATGCCTGAGAAGTTTGAACACGACGTTCTCTATCGAAAGCTGTGAGCATTTTCGGCACCCAACGAGCACTTACTTTTGTCATATGCAAATGTTGATGCAAAATCTCTCCAACTCTTTCCTTACTAATACCTAAGGCTTCAGCTATTTGCCAAACCTTAATTCTCCGATCCTCTAATACTAACTTTTTGTCTTTTTCAGTATTTTCTTCAGTCACAACCGATATTGGCCTTCCTGAGCGAGGATCGTCTTCGATCGACTCCCGTCCAAGTTTAAAAAGTCGACTCCATTTTTTAACAGTGGCATGAGAAGGGCCAGATTCACCGTAAATACTAGACATTTCTTCAAAAATTCTTTTCGGCGATTTGTCACTTTTCGTGAGGGACTTAATGACTGCACGGTGCTCAATTTTCGTGATATGCGTTGATAATTCACACATGATGACCTTTAGCGTCGGATATCTCGAGATGTAATAAACAAAAGACGACATTTTTTTCTTTTATTTATTAACTTTTTAAATGGTCTTTTTAGTGGCCAGTATCGCTAACGCATATGCAACCTCAAAATACCTTAGGCTTAGAACTTTTCAGCCGCCCCTCGTACGTTGCCATTTCTTCGGCGTTGAGAAATTGTTCTTTTTATTTGAAGGGCCCGACTGAACTTCCATAGTTATTAATTTTCAATGCAACACACACGAACAAATAGAAACTGTACACGAAAATACAACCAAAACTAAACAATAATCAAAAACTTAACTTAACAGAAAGCAACGATACCAAAGAGTAAACGAAAAGAAGCACATTCATTCGACAGAATGATGTCAGAAAACTAACGCCGTATGTCCCGTATTGCATTAACAGTAAAATTATTATAATAACGAACCAAATGTTTAAAACTTCTTACCATTGCCAGAAGCATAAATTAAAACACCATATATTTTATTTTAATCTTAAGTACCCGAAACCGACGTGCGTGCATGACTCGATATATGAATGTTGAAGAAGCGAAAGAAATTTGTCAAGATCGTAGCAAGTGGAAAGAAGTGGTCTCTGCCTACCCCTCTGGGAAACAGGCGTGATTTAATGTAATGTAATGTATATTTTATTCAAACAACATAACTACGGAATTAAAAAAAGTATAACTACTGTTAGCCTTAGTGTAATATTTTCAACTCTCATCACACAATATTATATTACCCTGATTATTATTATTTTTATTTTTATTTCAATGATTTTAAACTAACCATCACTTGGGTTTGTTTTTTTATGATGGCAATCCGTTTGTTTACATGTTTGATCTCGAATTCGATCACGGACTGTAGTGCATTTCAAAAGAATTGTACATCCTCGAAAATAGAACAGTAAAAATGGTTTTTAAACTGCAAGTATCGAGTTAGGTATAATGTTTTATTAACCCCACTTTGTCTTTAAGGTCGCTATTATAAAAGATAAATCGAACTAAACTAATTTCTGTTAAATTTGACCTCTTCATCTTCGCTCCCATCCCTCAGACACAGGTTGGTAAGTAACGAGTTTTAACGGACTGGAGTTAATTTTGAGTTCTTTGTGTTGACAGGAAATATGAATGACGTCACAGACTAGTATTTCTAAAGTTTGTAAGTATGTGATAATTCATTAAAAACATTAATATTATATGTATTGTAGTTCAGCACACGTGTAATTATAAAACACTACGTTCGCTATCATTGGATCTCAAAGCCTTAGTCACTGTGTGAGCAATGGCCTTGCCAGCCTCGATGACGTCATTCCCCGGAGAAGCCTACTGCGCTGACTAAGCAGTTCCTTCGCATCCGACAGTCACTTAATTAAGTCCGCACGATTGGGCCATCCGACACGCCCTTGCGATGGGCCTTGTTAGGCATTTTGAACTGTGAGCTTAGCAAAACCGGGTAAGCACTATATAAGGCTGTAAAGAGCCTTGTTTAAAGACTGAATTTATCGCCTATGACGCAGACTTAGCGTCATATTCGTAAATGCCTACAATGACGATCATGTCATTGTGTGCTTAAACCACCCTAAAGAATCCAAAAGCATGAAGTCTTTATTTTTATATAGAGTTCTGTACCCAGAGGGTGCCAAACTGAACCCTATCACGAAACCGTAATAGGTAGACAACTGAAATTTCCTGTGTTTTTTTGATAAGAAGAATATTTTGACAGCTAGGCGATGTAATACAAAAAAAGTGTGTCGCAACGAAGGAACACAATTACCGCCATTTCCGTTGTTTGATAACGTAACCTAAACCTGACTCACACGCGTACATCAAGGAGACCATCTGTGGTTGCTGTCCAAACAATAATGATTTCTGTGTAGTCAAAAGGGCATATTATTGCACTTGGTTTCAGCCCATCCTGCTTCTATATGGTAATCATAATTATTATTGACGAAACCAACTCCCGCAACTCCGCCGGTCCGGAGTAGTGGGAACAGGGCCTGAAGGAATCAGTTAAAAAGTGCAACATTCTATGCTGCACAATAATTTAAGTATAAGTATACACAGGTAAAGGTATATAAGCAAAATTAACCATTCAATTTCCACACATTCTTTTTTACTTACAACTTTTCAAGTTCTTGCATTGTCACATTTAAACTTGAATTGAAATTACTCTAATAAAAAATCTCCGGTATTCCTTTTCCTTTAGCTAAAATACAAATTACTCACTGGACGGTTGGAGTAACACTAATGTGTTATGAATTATGATAAGGTAACTGATAAGATAAATGACATAATAGCTTTGAAAAACTCGGCAAGGATGACATATAATTGACCATGGGAACTTTGTTGCAAGGTGTTCTGAATAAAAAACATGCTTATAGAAGTTTGTTTTTTCAGATTTTTATTATTATTGTTAACTGATTTTTTTTTGAGTATTATCAGTGTTTGCTGCACTGGTTTGGACTAGAGGTTAGAATGACGTCATTTTGATTGCAATAGCGTTTTGCTAGCACTAGCGGTGATGTAGAAACCCTATAATATGGCATTTAAGCTCTTTAGACATATCAAGAATTTTGTATTACTTATCAGTTATAATAAAAAAAAAAAAAAAATCTTCAGAACTCGTTTATTTATTTAAAACAATATTTTACAGCCTTACAGTTAACACCAAGACGCTGTACAATTCAGTGAAAATTACACTAAAACTAGCTTAGAGAAAAGTTGCTGTTGTCAATTGAACCTGAACCTAACCCAAGTAAATTTTGAAACTAAGTACTTATTTAAAATTAAATTGTACAAATAATCTAGTGTAAAATCCAATAACTTTATATTTTAATTGGTGTTAATCAAACAAATAGCAAATAGGTTATGTAAAAAAAAGAGCAGGGATTTGATTAAATCCTTTCACTAATGTACAAATAACTATTTTTGTCACTTTACTAAGTCAAGTGAGTTAATTTCCTTAACATAGGAGCCGTAGGTTTATTATTTGTAATTTTTACATACTATTATTTATTCACCAGGGATTTGATTGTTGATGATCTAATTGCTATTTCTATCATGTCCCTGCCACAATGTACAGAGTGTAAAGAACTGACACCACATGATCATTTATATATATTTAAAACAGGTACCTTAAAATTATCATGAAGATGATATTAGTTTGATAAAATGCTTCTAAAATTGAAAATACTATACATATTAAGGCTAAATATTACTGTTTCAATTTTGAAAACTATGTTTTAGTTAGTACCTCCCTACTAATAATTTAATTGCTTGAGGTACCTATCATGTTTAATTATATGTATTTAGTACATTTGTAAATTTTCCTTGATTGAAGTCTTGAGTGGGTACAATTAGTTATCATGAGTATTTTAGGCACCTAGTTTCCCACAACATAATGTAGTTTTAGTATTTTATTTTTTACCTTCTTTACAGTTCTAATAACCATAACCAAATAACCATAATTTAATTGACATGGTATCCCTGTCATCATAGTTACAAAAGTAAGATGGGACTCACTCCACTGTAATAATCCGACCTACCAACTAATTACCCGTCAAAATTAATGGAAGGAAAATGCTAATAACATTAACACTATATAAAAATCAGAATATGTCATTTAACAGGTATAGGTAAAATAGAAAACTGGAAACAGTCACCTATAGTGGTGTAAGGAAAAAAAAATGGTATGCCGTTATTTCATGCGTTCGTAATTAACTTTTAAATAAATACCTTATACATGTCAGGACTTTTTCTTTATTAACAGTAAGTTTACCTCTTAAATATGATGTGAATAAGTGAGATATGATTTTAATATAAACATATGGTATAAAGAGTCTGCAGTTATGAACCCAATGTAACAAATGTAACAATGGTATATCAGGTGCATACTGAGTCACGGTGCATGCTGAAAACATTTACTAGAAGATAATCTACATGTCACTATGAAGGCAGATAAATACTAGTGACTGATTATTTAAATGCCCAAGAAGTTCTAATAAACAAATCTCCAAAATTGTTGGATCTGACATCACTTTGTATGTCTTCTCATTAAAATAATTCATTGAGTGATCCACATCTAAAAAATCCACTCATGACATCATCATCCATTTACAATTACCTACATTAGGACAGCATCCTCCCATTCACAAATACTGGCGTGCTGACAATGGCAAATTTAAAGTATAAATAGAATTAGAGAAGCTAGAAATAAATTCACTTACTTGTAGGGTTATTCTAGCACGGTACAACAATAAGAGGGGTTGTTGACACTTGTACACCCACAAGCCACCAAAAACAGTACGAGGATGGTTGCGCCCTCTCGCAGCGGGCTGGCGGTCGGCTCGTGCTCGCGTCCGGTGGCTGGTCGTGGTCGATCGACACCCAACTCAACTCTGTGAGGTTACCGAAGGAAACGAAGTGCGCAATATTTTTCGACTCTGCGCATTGACCTTTGTTATAACTGTCATGCGCGTGAATGATCACAAGAAAATTCAAGAGCGCATCGAGTATGATGGAGCATAGAAGGCCGACAAAATGACTATCGCCATTTAAAAGACCCCTAAGATAACTCCTTAATCGAAAAAATAGCAATTTGTACTGTTATTGTATCTTCTGTCAAAAATATGACAGCTGCTTATCTTGATGTCTTAAGTGAAAGTATTGCCAGAAAGGAAAATAAAAACAAAAATTCCTATTTGTTATGAATATAATATAATTCATATAATATAATATTTATGAAGAGTATCGATGGAGCTATTTAAAAAAATGAATTGAATATAATATTAATAACAAATTATTCAAAATCAAAATCAAAAACACATCAAAATCGATAACCATTACAGAATTATATTCCACTGCAATAATAGCCTTCACTGCGAAGTCTTCTCTGGGTTGCAAGTTGTTAAGGTGTTCGTAACGCACTGTGCTACGTAGTTCTGCTATTCAACGCAAGGTGACGGTTTGAATAGATCGAAACACGCAACGCAAATCTTCCTCTACGTCGAAACATAGCCCGCGGTTTTGTCTGAGCATATTTTAGTTTAACTATTATTAATTATTATAGTTTTCATGGTAGGTGATAGTTTTAAGTGTTAATGATTATGTAGCCTGTAAGGTAATTGTACATATGAGGCTCGTTGTCTGAAATAAAGATTTCAGATAACGAGCCTCATATTTACATACCTTATGCCTGTACACAACTTAAAACTAGTGACAGTGGAAAAGAAGCCACCATCAGTTGAGATCGCTGGTTAGCCCGGAATAAATTAATAAATAAAAATACACATTAAAAACCAAACAAAATAAAAAGGTCACGTTCCTATTGTGCACCGTTGCCAAATGAGTTTCATTTAATAATAATAGATAATATTTATTTAATCGTTTATTAACAGGCAATAGACCCCGAAGTTGGTACAGGCATAAAAAAACCATTAGCATTGTTGTGTTGCGGTGTGGGGATAAGACCACCGGATAAATTACATTAGATTAGATTGGCAGTGTTAAGATTGAGTCTTGAGAATGAGAATGTCTATGGGTCCCACCTACCATCAGGTGGCTAGCGTGTGCGTTTGCCTTTACTATGATATAAAAATACATCTCGCAAAATAGGTACAAGGAGGCTGATGTATTTCTTAATTAAGTTAGAACTGTTTCCAATCAATTTTGACGTTCATGGATTTAGTTGAATCACGAATTGTGTTAGCTCAATACTGTGGTTGTATTGCTTACCCAAGTATGGGTAAGAGTGCGACATTGCATAATATTCGGATCTTTGTATTATTTATGATATTAATCAAATTTACCAATTCAGGATCATACTTTGAATACGGTACGGTAGACAATTCATTATGCTTACCTACCTATCTAATCAACTACCTATCTATTAGAATATAATAGAATATAATATCATTATTTTCAAGAATCATGGTTAATTAGAATTACATATGAGTAGTTATCACTACATAGTATAAAACAAAGTCGCTTGCGCTGTCTGTCCCTATGTATGCTTAAATCTTTAAAACTACGCAACGGATTTTGATGCGGTTTTTTTTAATAGATAGAGTGATTTTTAAGGAAGGTTTATATGTATAATACATTCCACGCGGGCGAAGCCGCGGGCGGGTCGCTAGTGTTATATAAAATAGTCCAACATAATTCTACCGACCTTGCGGCGTGCAAATATTTTAAACTTAGTACCTACCTACTATAAACAATTTTATCTACATAATATGATCTGAACTGTCCAAACAAATCCATTGCCTGCTTACAATAACCTTAAAATATTAAAAATGAAAAGAAACAATATTAGTACGTTTCTTAAAAATTATTGACATTTTATACTAGCTAATTACTAAATTCCGTGTGGTTGCCGGCTTAGAATAGTGCCACTCCATGTCTTCCCGTGGAAGTCGTAAGAGGCGACTAAGGGAATATAGGCTTGTAGTACTGTTAGGCGATGGGCTTGCCACCTGTCACTAATATACACTGGTAAACATCTTAGCCTAGTTGTGCAAATTGTGGTTACAGAGTTATCAACAAGTTTTTGGAGTTGTTGGTAATTCTGTAGCTCTGCCTACCCCACTCTGGGAATGAAGGCGTGAGTTTATGTATGTATGTATGTAATTACTAAATAATCATTCAATTTAATTTAATAGCGCAATGTTATTATTTTAATTATTTAATTTAATATTTATAGGGATATTTATTTATTTATTTTGCATACTTGCTGAATCTACAGCCTTGTGTGGAGTAAGTCGTTTACTGAGTAGAAACTTTGCTCTATGAACCACTTTCCCAGAGCATTACAAAATCGACCGTAACATAGGTCACTTATCTGCTTTGGTATCGAGTTGTAAATTAAACAGGCCATGTAGTAGCAGTTTTTGCGGTACAACTGTAACCTTGGAGCTGTCATGGATAAAGCAACGTGGGTTACCTGCTCTTCGGTTTGCGTTATTTCTAACTTGGAACAACGACAAGTTACCCTTTACCAGCTTTGACATTTCGTAAATGTAGATGCAGGGCAATTTCATTACATTAATCTGTTTTTAAGAAAAAAATATTTACAAGACTGTATTCTTAATACCCCAGATGACCCTCAAGCATTTCTTTTCAGCTATAAATATTCTATTGGAGTTGGATGCATTCCCCCACAACACAACACAATACCATACCGAATCTGAGAATTCACATAAGGTAAATGCAGCTATCAACGACCCTCCTAAGGCAATTTTGAAATTGATCATAGTTATTAGGAATATTGGTAGCCGTCACAGTATTTTTACTATTTTTATATGGTAATATTGAATATTGGGTTTATATTTACCACGTTAAATGCTTCAAAATAAAGCATTTTCTTGTGAAAAATTATTAATAAAGTGGGTAAGTCAATTGTTTCTATTACCGACCCATAGTAACGGCTGTGAAGCTATTAACGTTATTTTAGCAGCTATTAACGACTGTCAGAAAATTAAGAAAATCGAAGGCTGATATTAAGCATACAGTGGTCTTAGATCCTGCCACTACTCCACCTAAAAGTATAACTAAATCCCTCGTGGGGTCCAATCTTGTTAGCTTAGTCTGCTAGACAATTTAAATTCTATTTAAACGTCGGTTAGATAGCAGTTTTTTTAAATAATCTCATACGATGAATACTATACTAGACTACTTTCAGAAAAATACACTGTTATAATATAAGTTATAACTTATAAACCAAACTGTTTTAATACTATCGCAGAATTAAGTACTTAATCTGTTTCTTGTTGGAATTTCCCAAAAGTTTCAAAAAACGCAGAAACCAATGAAAATCGCTGGACATACACGGGGGTGTTTCAGATCGACCTAGGCATCTGGATTCTCAATTAAATATATCATCAATTCTTGGACCACAATTTTACACCAATATAAATAATATTACTTACCATGAAATACTTAAGTATACCTAATAATTTGTGTAGGGTCGCTAATAGTTACTCATTGTGGCTATTACCGACCCACATGGGTCGGTAATAGAATATGTAGGGTATAATAGTAAAATGTATTACCGACTTAAGAAAAGTACATAATATTTATAATCGGTGGTTTCCTGACTGTAAAAGAAACCGTGATTGATTAAAGTAATACAAAATTCAACTACAAAAACCAAGTTTTATTAAATTATGGTTAATTAATTATTGTCTCTAAAGCATATCGAGTTATGAAAAATGTAGTCATTTTCAATAAATTTACAACGCAAAAACAAGAAAACTACACAAATTATTGTATAACGCTAATAGATTTATACAAAGGCTGATTGTTTGTTATTAAAATGGTTTTTACAAATGCTTGGATAATTGTCAAATTTCAACAGAAAATATATTAAAACGAAACTCTACGTGGCGGCCATTACTGACTCATGGGTCGGTAATGGCTGCAACTAGTAAAATGGAAAAAGCTATCACCGCCCTATTTTTAATTAAAGTTTTATGATATAAAGTGACGTTTTTTTCAATTAAATGCATTACAAATTCGAGAATTTATAAGTAAATGTAAACACAAAATACTACACGATAATTGTAGGTATCAATAATATGCATTAAATGTCTTAAGCAGAAAAATTGGGTACTTACCTGCAGGAACAAGGGCTAGTTCGACAAGACCTGCGTCCACGCCGGCCGCACAGAAAATGATTTTTTTTATCTCCTTTTCGCACTGCCACGCACACTAACTTCAGAGTATCCGATGCTCAACGAACAAACGCGTGTATTTTTTCTATTACCTGTGCCTCAAACATTCGTAGAAACGTTACAAATTCGAATTACACTTATGGGTCGGTAATACCTGCAGATTTTCGATGGGTCGTTGATAGCTGCGTTTACCTTAGGCATGATACATTGCTTATTATTATTGCTTGCTAGCTTGGCTTATTGTTTTTAATGTGTAAATAAATTTATGCAGTTTTTTGCAAACGATATCAATATGCGCGGCAATATATTAGCGGCTGGCTCCGTAGACACTTTTTCGAAAAATATATACTTACCTACTTTTTCGGCTGCGATTAAGCTTGGTAAAGAGAGCCGAGATCTCGCGAAATCGAGATTGCATCGTAGGCTCCAGGCTTGGCACTACCTTACCTTACTTTATGTTATGGTGTTTTAGGACAACATTTAAAGGGAGATGTTCTGGCATATTCGTTCTCGGGCCAAATACCAGCCACGGTAATTAACTGGGCATTAAATATTTCTGTAAGCACTTTTTAATACTCTTTTATTATGTAAGGCAAGACTTTAACAATTATTGATAAGCCTGGAATTCAACTCGTTAAGATCATATTGCTTTTGTCATGTTGTGGACGTTGTGGTACTTATTACAGTTATTAAGCTATAGCTCTTATTTATTTATTTAGTATAAATACATATCGATATCTCTTATCTATTTTTCAGCAATGGGGGCAGCAAAAGCAATATGATTTTAAAGAATTCAATGAACGAGCCCCCGGAGGGCGCTCTAGCTCATGTAGCGTCGCATCAATTCTTTGGAGCCCTCTAAGGGTCTTTGAGAACGCCGGTGCCGCGAGCGACGCTACTCTTTGCCTGGTGTCTCCGGCGTTCCGTCTCTCCTAAGACCCGGCGGCGCCCCTGTACACTGCACACCCTGCACCATAGGTAAAGCTACCTCTGTTAGCCCGTGTACTGTCAAAATGGACAGTAATGGTGCGTTCCTATATTCGAAACCGTGGATACATTTGTAACGTCTCGTTAAAATTTGACATTTGCTACGTACCTACAAAACACAACTCTATCCACGGTTTTGAATATAGGAACGCACCATAAGGCAACAAGGTTGCCAGCGTACATTGTCTCTGTTTTACGGGAGGTCCTGAGGGGCTGTAGTCTGACGCACTCGCACTCGCACTCGTTTTAATTTTGAAAATCGAAGGCTTGTCTGCATATATGAAAACAGTTGTCCCGCTTTGAAGTCGATGGCGATTGCGAGTGCGTTAGGCAATATAGGCCAGCTTTTTATGCAGTCCACAATGCACTTGATTTTAGGTTTTAGATTAGCCTCTGTTCTATCTGAGTATCGTTGGTCTAGTAAAAATGTAACGGTTTTCGAGATAGCTCAACTTAATTAAATGGGTGAATTTCAAAAATATAATGCGCAGTTAAAGACTTAGATAATTGCGACAGCGTTCACTTTTTCACTTGTGTAACGAAAATTAGTAAATAAAAAAGTAATTAAGTCAACTCTTTATTGCACAAACAGATAAAGTCACATATGACTGTAATCATGTCAATGGTTAATTTTCGGTACACAAAGGAAAACATCATCCTTTTTTAATTTAACCTTTACACAACTACAGAAAACAAAATTTAGATATTTCGCATTGTTTCCGATTTTTTGTACTTACCGATGATTAGGGCATTCCCTGCTGGGATTCAATCTTTCGCCAGGTGCCGCGGTACCGAAAGAACGCACATATTATTATACGCGTTTAAGGTACCTTGCCTAAGTCAATGGAACGCTTATGGGTCAATTTCCCAAGCAATATTTTAAGCTGGCGGCGCTGAAAACCGGGGTGAACTATGGTTAAAAATTAAACTGTTATTTTTTTCTGAATACTTCACGTAGTTGCCTATTTTGGGCCATAAGTAGAATTAAAATATTAATGGAAATAATAATTAAAAAAAAATAATTAAGACCTCATTTCTCATCACAGTGGGCTGTCCGCAACCCAGTTTTGATTGCAAAACGTGGAATAAATCAAAAACTATTAATGATTATGAAAAACATTTACCTTTTTTAAAATACTAGATAGTTAGTGTACAAAAAGAAGCCCTGAATTTTTTTTTAACTATCACACATACCGTCCGGTACGAGGAAATACGTTTGTCCGGAGAAACGTTATCATTACCACCGTCAAATATTCTGTGCCTTATATCTACTAAGCTTCAATATGTACGCCCCCCCACCTCCCGCGCACTCGTAGAGTTAGTCACGCGCAAGAGTTTGGTGCTAGCGGTTGTGTTGTGCGCGTTTCTGGCGATAAAATATAAAGGAAAGTTCTTGCTTCAGGTGGGGTGGGGACAAAAAAATCCTCATTCCGACGGTTGATTTATTTTTTGTACTTTTTGTGTGATTAGTTTGAGATTTATGTATAACACGTACGTCATATTTCTTAATTCTGGAGTAACGTTAGTTTAAAGAAACCAGACTCCGTTGTTTTTATAAAAATATTTTTGTACAGGTTTTATCATTCCGTGGTTCTCATTCCGATGTTTCCGGTGTATGAAATACCCACACAAATGATAAGCAACACCGGCATGATACAAAAGTACACGTTCACTTAGTTATCCAAATAATTATCAAATTTAATTAGTATTTAATTTTATGAAGTCAAAGCAAATTAATAAATATTATAAGCGTTTAAACGTAAATAATTAAGCGTTTAACGATAACCAAATGTCAGTTATTTTGTACTACTAAGCATATAATATGCATACATACATAGCGTCACGCCTTCATCCCAGAGTGGGGTAGGCAGAGCTATTACCAATAACTCTAACAACTTGTTATATAATATTATATTATAATGAAGAACGTTCTCAGCGATGAAAAAAAAAGATTTGTTACAGATTTATTTTTCAATTTTATTATAATTATAAAGGGCAACGCCAAGTGTTAAGATTGGACGTGATATTCAGTTTAAAAATCTCTAAAAGGTTTTAATTTAAATTAGTTTTAGGATGTTTTTGATTTTTTTATAAGATGCTCCTTGATCTCTAGACATTAAGACTGAAAAATGTGCAAGTACACATATGCGACTGCATTTTAACTGTTACAGTATTTACTTAAAATTTATTTAATTTAAATTATTACGTTTTTTTTTTAAGATCTGGGATATGTAAATTCACATCTAGTCTTGCAAGACTATGTTATCATAATTTCATTATGTTACATTTTTGACTGAGTTTTTTAGGTATTTCATATTATATTTTTGAGGCCGTCCTTATGACGCACTAATTATTAAGCATTAAGTGATCTAAAGTCAGTGATAAATGATATAATTGCCACTGGGATATTTGTAATATTAGAATTATTGAGTTATATTTTGCTTGGTCAGCGAACTGTTCCTATTAGATTTACATAGAAGATTGTTATTTTTTTTAAATTTATAACTAGTTTATTATCATAAATAAATCACAATATTTAGAATATTTTTGAAAACCATATTAAAGAAATAAGTAATAACTCAGTCCGGTACATTATTAAAAAAATGTAAAGTAATTTTTTTTATTAAAAAATATGTTTATTTTATAAGCGAATTGTTTCAAAACATTAATATAAATGTCATTTTTACTCAAACAAAGACTAATAATTATTATGATAATTATTAATAACATTAATCTAATTTTTACTCAAATAAAGACTTCTAATTATGTTAGTTAATAATAACATTAATGTAATTTTTACTCAAATAAACAGTGATAATTATGATAATTATTGACTTTTTTCATTTATTTTCATTCCAGTGGATAAGATTTCATTTACGTGGGTCGTTTCTATCATTCCAGTGGGTATTTATCACTTCGGTGGATACTTTTTATCATATCGGTGTGTATTTATCATTCCATAGTTTTATAAAATATTCTATCTCGTATATCTCATAAACAATTTATGATTTTGAGTGACCCTTAACACCACGTCTACAATATATAACAATGCATAGTTTAAAATGAAAAACGTTCAAAAATACACAAAACTTAAAAATTGCACCGAAATGAGACAAAAACCAGAAATGTTGAAATTGACCCTTATATACGTTGCCGGCAGTGAGGGCGTTAAGGGACATTCATACATCTAGACATTCTCACAACGTATAAATTTATTACCTAGGTAATTGGTATTGTAGGATTGGCAGTAGTTATTTTCTAAAGCTGTCGCTAGTCGAGCCTAATATTTTAAATACTTAAATAAATTAATAACGCTGCGTGGTTGCCGGCTTAGAATAGTGCCACTCCATGTCTTCCCGTGGAAGTCGTAAGAGGCGACTAAGGGAATAAAGGCTTGTAGTACTGTTAGGCGATGGGCTTGCCACCTGTCACTAATATACACTGTTAAACATCTTAGCCTAATTGTGCAAATTGTGGTTACACAGTTATCAACAAGTTTTTAGAGTTGTTGGTAATTCTGTAGCTCTGCCTACCCCACTCTGGGAATGAAGGCGTGAAGTTATGTATGTATGTAAATAAATTAATTTTGATATTAACTGTTTCAGCAACCCAATAAGGATGTCTATGCAGAGTATGATTACATTCGCGTAGATTATCAGAGAAGATATTGTCTAATAGAAGTCGCTTACGATGAACTGAAACAGATTTTAATGTTTGCAGTCACTACAAATATTTTTGGATTACCGATAGATATAGATGTGAATGCTTACGCCCTGCCATGGAACCCTGGGAAAAATAACCCTAATAAATTAGATGAATCAAGATATAAAGATCAAAAACTAGATTATTTTAGTATCACTTGGAAAAAAGATGGAAAAAGTGTGAGGCGGTTGGGGAAATTTATTTTCATATAGTAACCTCCACATTTAAGTTGCAGCGGTGGAGAATTTTGTTGATATGCCCAAGTAGGTATATAATATATAAGTATGTATATTTCAAAAAAGCTGGGAGAAAGTAAATTATTTTTTCATCAGAATACACAAAGTTTGTAAACCACATAGCCAAATCGTCGTTTCGCATATATGTATATAATTATTTGTGTTCATAAATATTTGGCTGTATAGTCCAAGCCTAGTGCTTAGTTTAGGACGAGGTCAGTTTCTATGAGAATATTACGTATTTTTTCCGTAGTTAAACCCTTATGCCCTTATTAATAAACGTGGAGTAACTGTGGGGTAGCTAAACCATGTTTTATCCTTATCTGTCATTGTGACATTTGAATATGACAGATATGGACAAAGCATGGTTTAGCTACTCGACGGTTACTCCACGTTTATTAATAAGGGCATTATAGTTTCGCCATTTCCTTCCGCCTGTCCGTCCATCCGCAGCTTAGCTTAGAGACTACTCACGCCGACAAAGTATTAAAATAAAATGTTGAAATATTTTTTTTTGTGTTTCTACCCTACCTATACGTAACGTGGGATGTTTTTTTTCCTCTACCATTGTGTGGAGTGTCGTTAGATAGGTCTTACCAAAATATTGGGGGTTTGTGAAATAATAAGATTTAGAGTGCTTAATTTTGTTACAGTGAAGTGTCCGTCCCCCCCGTAGCCAATACTAAAAATCTGAAAAATATCTTATATGAAAGCGTACAAAACGAATTTAAAAGAAAAACTATCACGACTAAGTAGACATCATTGGTTCCTGAGATACAAGAGACTAAAGTTATACCTACCTACTTACCAAAAACTACCTCAACAAAAAAACTGCAACCTAAAAATCATCTAAGACAGCATCAAATAACTTTAAATAGAGAACTACATACATACATACATTAAATCACGCCTGTTTCCCAGAGGGGTAGGCAGAGACCACTTCTATCCACTTGCTACGATCTTGACAAATTTATTTCGCTTCTACAACATTCATACATCGAGTCATGCACGCACGTCGGTTTCGGGTACTTAAGATTCGGCCCTTTTCCAGTATTTCTCCGATTTGATTCGAAAAAGTACGCCTAGGGCGGCCCCTTCCGAGCCTTCCACTCACTTTCGATCTGTAAATCTCTTTCATCAATCTTCTTTCATCCATCCTTTCCAAATGACCGCACCATCGAAGCATGCCCTTTTCAATTTTAGTCACTACATCTTCTTTTATTCCACACTTCTCTCTGGTTTTTTCATTTCTAACTCTATCAATCAGTTTCACACCACACATACTACGCAAAGAGCGCATTTCAACTGCATTTACACGACTTAAGAACTAGTTTATACATTTACCCCCTTACTAATAAACGTTGAGTAACGGTTATATAGCTATACAATGTTTTGTCCTTATCTGTCAAATTCAAATGTCACAATGACAGATAAGGACAAAACATTGTATAGCTATATAACCGTTACTCAACGTTTATTAGTAAGGGGGTTATTAGTATTTTGAGATAGTTTTTTGTTTGTAGTAACAGCTTTGGAACGTTACACTGAGCATGGTCCGGCCAGCTCCTGCCCGGTTTATGTTTCTTTTATTGCCTTCTTCATTCGTCGTCGCCGGGTCAGCACTCAGCATCACCTCAGCTCAAAGTGAAACATTGAAAAGTTAGCTTTGATCCGTGTTGTGTTAGTACGATACATTTTTCAGTGAACGACGCGAGGCCCGCGCCCTGGCAATTGTTTTCTCTTTAACTTTACATAAAAACAGTAATGGCGAACGAGTTCAAAACAATACCATAACATGTCAAAAGCGATATGATTTTACCGACTAGAATAGAGGCTCTGTCATAATGGAATGATGAATATTAATTTAAAAAACATATTTCAATAAAAAATAATACCTACAAGAAAAAAAAAATACAGGATTCTAATTACGGTATGAAAATAATTACTCGTAAGTCGTTAATTATTTTGTAGTTTTTTGGTCGACATTCTTCAGTTGGGTAAATAAATAAACAACGCAACAGTTTCATTAATAGTATTTATTTATAATTATAACCTACCTACTGAATCGAATCACCAATTTCGTTAAATTACAATTTTATTAGTAGGTCCAAGTAACATATTTTTCCTATATCTAGCTATCCTATAATAACTATAAGACTTTTTATAAACTATGAAAATTTTAAAGAACAAGTTTTAAATAGACAACTGTTGAGAGAAATATTTTAAAATTAATATATTTTTTAAGAATGTAGTTAAACATGGACTACTCAGAAAGGTAGGTATTCTCATTTATTTGTTGCCCTTTGTTCCCAATTGGGAATTAATTACTTTTTTCAATAATTTTATTCTTAATAAATCACCCTAGTCAATTGAGGTATACACCGTGTTTTTTTTGATTTACGATAACTTCGGCATATTACTAGGTACATCCATAGAAACTAAGTGGTAGATTAGATTTTTAAATATAGCAAAAAAAAAAAAAAAAATCTGTTTAGAACAAAGTAATTAAATGTTGCATCTTTGGTCATTCTAAAAGGGCCTTTAGAGTTAACTCATAGTCAGTGTCAAATACGTCAATGTTGGTGTGACATACACAGACAGTAAAGAGCCTTTTAGAACAGTTCAACGAGATTAACTGATTAAATTTAAAAATTAAATATCTTTAAAACCGTTACAGTTATCATTTGCCTGTCTTCGGGAAATTAACTTTATTTGACCTAAGGAACGTTCCCTTAAAGTTATCGTAAATCAAAAAAAACACGGTGTATAATTATCTTACCTAAAAAATAACCCGTAAGGTGCCGAACCTACAGTAATCAGGCCAGTTTTAAACGTGTAATGGTTATAAGCCATTAAACTTGTGAGAATAATCACTGAAAAAGTACAGGCACGTCTATTGTTACATTAGTTAAATTAACCAAGTGAAGACAAAAGACAAGCGAATTTCTAAAGTTTTGTCTTATTAACTAGTTAACAATTGATTTTCTAGTGCAATAAACAATTTTAGGTTAGATTTATTATACAAGACTCGGTATAAGAATAAACAAAGGTTACAAACAAATGGGAATACGCCTGCAGCTCGATTACGTTACGTTGTTTGTAACTTTATGGTATTTTATGTATGGAATGGACAGTTGCACGTAAGTTCATTATGTTAATGACCCATTAAAACACCTTCCACTTTTTGATTCGCCGAAGAGCGAGTACGTCATTTGCGTTCATGTGACATAACATATAATGGACATTAGTGCACCTGGGCTGTTGGGTAGATGATTCGATACATGCATATTTACCTATAAAAAAACGTAAGTATATAATTCAGCTACACTAGTGATATAAGAAGTTTTTAATGAGCAAGATATACACATTTGAGTTAAGTCAACAAGGGTAATGCAGAGGGTATATTAAGCTAATAGTTAATTCTAATTGATACCATTTTGATATTGATATTAGATTGTATTTGCCAGTATTTGGTTAGAAAATATTTTTTACAACAAATTACTATAGAGTTTTTTTACGGCTATTGTCGTCGGCGTTTAAAAAAGCAAGTTCTCTACTGAATTAGAACGTGACAATAACAGTATAAATTCAAATTTGAAGAAAATCGCCGAACGCGGGCTCCTCAGGCGATTTCCATCCAACGGAGCGAAAAGCCATCTCTTGAATACAAGTTTTCAAATTCTTATTAAAACCGGTCCAGTTCACCGTTTTAGGTCCTAAGCGATAGACATCCGTCCTATGTAGATAGTGGCTTCAAACGCATCCCATCCCTATTATGTCGGGGGGTTAAACGGGGTTTAAAGTCCGTGTGTCCGTCCACTTGGCAGACCCCGGGGCTCAGGAAAATATGCATAACGCAAACGTAAACGAGTGTCAAAAACTGTCAAAAGGTTTGTAATTGACATAAGCGCTCGACGCGACTGTAGGTACAGCAGTTTACGCCAGTCATATACATTTTGTATAATGATAACTTACGCAGAATGTATCTTGTCTATAGGGACACAGGGATAAGATACTACAAAAGTAGGTACAGTGAAACCAGGGAATATTAATAGTCAATGATCGGATATCCCGGTGCAACACGGGGTGAATGACCTCAAACATTATGCTAATATGGATATGCCCCGGGGTTCCGGGAAGAATGGTTCATAGTAAACAATTTCTACTAACCATTGCGAGCTGGAATGTTGAGCGGCTAATTAGATCACTTAGGTTATTAGAAAGTAATCACTTGACCGTCCAGTAAAAATATAAAAACATTCAGTATCGACCATCTACCCTTCCGTTCCGACAGTACTATCACGGACTTTTATTATTGCGCCAACATAGAACCCTATCTTAGTGACCTAACAAATTAATTACAAACCAAATACATCAAAATGGGATGGCTAAATTCATTGTTACAAGGTTCTATGGCTTAGCATTTAAAGTCCATGATCGTTTGTGAGTAGGAAGCTACTCACAAATGTGAATTTCGAGCCATTCTGTACCATACTGTTCTCCCAAATCTATCACTATTAATGAATAAGAGAGAGATAAGATCGATTTTCGTATTTCTGAGTAACCCTGCACCTTCACCGCCTTAAGCCATAGCTCACATATGTTACTCTCCAACACAATCGCTAAGAATTCGTTCATAGACCAGCTCTCCGAGGTAGGCACATATCTGTCTTGCCCTTGCAGTTGAAAGCGAAGTAAGATCGTTTCTACTTGAACGCAAAACTCAGGTTAGTATTAATATGGTAGAGCATCATCTATATATATAATCATTAACAACTTGTATAGGTATGTACGTTGCTCTGGCATAGAACAGCAAGCCAGCCAAATATTGACCAAGAAAGATGATTTACAAGTCTCATCTATCATTGGCAACCTCTGAATGCTCTATGCCAGTCTAAACTAGATTCTCGTTTTTCAACTTCCTTTTCGTAGCGTTGGAGATTAACATACAAACTCTCATTGCTAATCGTCTAAATATAGGGTCGTAGAGTAAATAGAACCCAATGTTTTCTACATTATTGTCTAAAGCAATTAACGTGAATAAGTATACAATTTAGCTCTTCATCAGTTTGTGCGCTCGCTCGTTGGCGTCCTTGAGGGTGTCCACGTTGGAGTCAGCCTGAAGAACATACAAAAACATGTTAATCTTATGAATTTATGGAAGCTACAACACAACATAAAGCATGGAAAGCCTATTCTAACAATCAAAGTTCTCTTGATTTGAAATGTAAGTAGGTACCTAAAGGTGCTGATAGACAAGTGTGACCTCGAGCGTTCAATAGAATGACCGACGAAATGTGCGTACGGACTGGTTGTTCAGTTCGAATTGTTTGAAGAACCAAACCAAAGAACGGTCGAGTAAATGGTCAAGTCTATCAGCACCCCAGAATGAGGCATCCGAGGTTTCAGATCGAAGTCGCATCGTGTTCTACAATGTCTGTCACACCGCGAGAAGGTCACACACAAAACTGCGCTTCTAAGGCTTTGCCTTGAAATCTTTATATATGTGGCAAGACTGCCAAAATACATATAAATACTTTAAAATCCATAATTAAATAGTACATTTTCTGTGATTGATTTGTCACGTAGGCAGTCAATATAAATATGAATATTAATGTTACATTAATTTGCACTTACAAATGAATGTAAAAAAAAATGCATTCATTAGCACTTGCTGTACTTAGACATTGGTTCTCCTACTGAATACAACAATTGGACGGTTCACGCTTATGGTGAGTCTTACCATTGAATTATGAGTCATAGTTAACTATTAGGTATGGCATAGGTAATGGATCCGATATAGTTCAGTAATCCAGTCCATAGGGCAAAAATATAAATCGAAAGTAAGCTAAGTAAACTTTGAAGGCCGTAGACCATAATAGTCATTTATGTGATGAGCATGTTACCTTGTCCTTAATGCGTTCGATCTGAGTATTCTGGTTGGACAGCTCGGAGCCGATGTCGAGCGCCATGTTGCGCAGGTTGCCAATGTTGGTGTTCACCTGCACCATGCAGTCCTCCATCTCATCTTCCAGAGCGTCGTTTGTTATCCTGGATTCACAAAAGTTTACTTAACTGAATCAGCAGTCCGGTCGTCAATATACACAACCCTCTGTAAAACAATATTGCTTTTGGTGTTATCGTATTGTCAAGGTTGATGGCTCTTATTTACTTGATAATAATGGCGGCCGAGTTAAAACAAAACGATAACATGTCAAAAGCAATATGGTTTTACCGAGTAGGAGAACCTGAGGTTAAAATTTGGTCCGCTCTTTTTGTCAAAGGCGACTGACGAACTCTTTTGACTCTATTTAAAACTGACCTGCCAATGTATCCAGATTGAGGTCCGCAGCCGTTTCGCTCGTCGGTCATCACGCGCTGCGGCTGGTTGTTCACCACCTTGCCCTCGTTCTTGCTGTTCCACACGTCATTGTCTGCTTTCTTCTTGGCTGGACCTCTGAAGAGATAAATATTCATCTTACTTCTGCTACTCATTGTACACTGGGATCATTATACATACTAAATGTACTTATATCTGACTTTGGCGTTTAACATTGACTTTTGTTATTGATGAACAAACGTACTTTTTCCAGGGGAGCGTGCATAGCCCGCACCATTTCTCCATCTCCTTCAAACTCTTTTCAGCCTGGTGCATGTCTTGCTGCACCGTGTTCATCCCTTTCTCGATGTTGTCCAGCTGCTCTGTTATTGAAATAGCAACATTATTTTAATCGAAAGTTCCTACCAACTTACACATTTTGTTGGTCAAGAAATTAGAAATCTCTTTATAGCTCCAGCATATTCATAACTGATTTCTACTGTCACAAACCATAAGCGTATCTAGGATTTTATTTTGAGTAATTCGACGACGGCTCAATACCTTGCTGGTACCTAGTAAAGCTTTGAATCCTGCCGACACTATTTTGAAATAAGTTCTGTGTAAATTCAAAGATTTTGGAGAACACACTGTAACTATATTATGGTAAGCACGGCCAGCCTCTTTACACTCTCCTAGTTACGCTTATGGTAATAATCATTATCACATATAAAAAAAGGTCAGCAACATAGTCGTACATACATTCCGGTACTACACACTGAACAAATATACGATACACATCGAGTAACAATTACATCTCATGCACAGGGCAGCAAAACAAAGTGCACTAGCTCAGTCAGTAGTGCGGTCAAGTGCAGATACCAAGACGCAGTTGAGTGCGATTTTACCAGCACTTCTCTATTATTTGACATATTTCATTAACGCGTCTTGGTTCTATACTCAAGTTCGAAAGATGCGAAGACTTAGGGAAGCAGCCCTAGCACCTGCGGGGATATCGCACAAGGGAGAAGAGAAGTAAGAAAGTCTGAGTCGGCCCCATAGAAGTCGCCGTCAAATTATATACTGTGGTCACGTCTGTCCGTCCGCCCGTCCCGCGTCACGTCAGTTTAGAGACAGATCGCCGCAGCAGGTGTATCATGCCAACGGTCTACATCCAACAGAGTGCCAGTTGCGTAGTAAGCTAAGAAACATTTAGGTATCGACCAAAGATGTAAGCCATTCATACGATCACAATACACTGATAAATAAACAGCGAATTTCAGGATGCCTACATCTTGGTAAGGATTGAAACTAACGAATTTATATTCGAAATGCAATACCCTTTTAGTCTCTTCCTCATGCCTCTCTGAGTCAGCTAAACCCTACGATGTTTTAATAATGCGGTTAATTTAGGTCAATCAGTATTATAGCATGAACAGTATTTCAGGAAATAAAGTTATTCTTACCTCCCTGGTCGTCCAGAGCGACTAGACATTTTATGCCAGCCTCCTTGCTCTATGCGCAGCGTTAAAATAAGGGTATTAATCAGTGTTAAGTACGAGTTTCTTGTTAATAGTGGGTACGAATGTCATGTTTGAGGGAGAAGTATGTTTGATCATTTTGTGTTCTCGAGGTACTGGTGGGGCTGAGCGGTAGGTGTATAGGTACGGTGTAAACTTACTTCCTCGGTGAGAGCCAACAGGCGGCGAGTGGTCTCCAACGACTGAAACGGAAAAAAATAATTGGTTGTTAATCAGCCACATCTGCTTTCAATTAAGATTTGGTGGCAACAGCCGCATATTCATATGACTGAGAGGCATTATTTAGTCCCATGAGATTATAAATTGTTGTGTCCTCTACGTAAATATGGTATTTAACAGCACGTTTAGAGATATAATTCAACGTATTGACATGTCCCATGTTTGTTATTCAAATGTTTTTATACGTTATATTAAATATAAATAAATAAAATCAATATTAGGGAACAATTTTACACTAAAGGATGTAGTTCCATACAAAACTCATCTCACTCTCTCTAAACTTGTGCAATGGGTTCTAGACTAGACAACGACGAACTACCCTTAATGCAGAATTGAACCACAAACGTCAAAACAACGACTGGAAAATTTATATTTAAATACCGTTCAATTCAATTCAATTCAAACATTTATTCATAAAATATTACATTTTATAAGTCAATTTCACCAAACAAATACATACTTAGAACAGACTGAGAAAAAGCTATTCTGTAAGTAGGTTTCATTCAACAGTCCCTTTTTGGCAAACTTCCAAATCGAAACACGAAGCGAAGCCCGTAGATGAAATATAAAAAATAAATATTTCTCGACGCTGCTGACGTCAAAATGGAAATTATATATTGGGATACTGAATGGATGAGTATGTAAACAAGGACATTTGTTTATGCGCAGTGCTGCAAAGACACTGCACATGCGTCCAGGATGTATTGTGGTGTTATTTTCTTAGCGAGCTCTCTCCCGGCAATCATAAGTTGACCCGTCCTTCTGACCTTGTTGGCGACATCTCGCGAGCGCCCCTGGATCTGCTCGAGTTCGGTGCCCTGGGGCTCAACGACGGCCATTCTGGAAAATAAGACCTTATTGTTAATTACCGTGTCATGCGCTTCACGACGCGTCTGTCAGTAAAAATGAAAAACATATAACGCGGGCATCTTTTATTTCTTGATAATTATCATGCTAATTTCTTTGATGCTTGACATGTTTTGGTAAATTTTGACCAGCGTTAAATTACTTTATCGAATAACAAAACGTGTTGCCATCCGTTTGCATTTTAACATTGTAAACTTTGTTGAGAGAGGTATATTGGCTAACATAATATCCACCGATGATGACAGCAACTGATTTTCTTAAAGAATGGAACAATCAGCTCTTTTTACAACAATGCCTAAAACAACTCTAAAGCCCTGAACAAAGGAGTTATGTTCGCATGCTTTCTAGGCTTCTCTACTCCAATATATCTGATTGTACAGCGCTGCTATAGCGATATGTAAATTAGCTCTATCCGGCCCGAAAGGTCAAGGTAGGCCTAACACGAAACCTCAAGTGGCGCATGTATCGATCCAATTCCATATAAAAACCTTATTATTTTCAACGCTAATTCATAATTACAAAAAAACTAATAATGGAGCTATGTTCGATTTGAAACGTCATTTCTACGCAGTATAATTAAAAAATAATTATTTTAGACTTACGTGACTGGTTTTCTGGATATTTACTCCTGCAAGTGCAAAGCCTGTTTTTACCACAGTTTCCTCCTTTTAAGGATTGCACTTCGCTGCACAACAATGAACTTAGGGGCGGTTTAACCGTTTTACCGCAGTACGGCGCAGTCGAACACTAGCTACCTACTACGGATAGAAATGGCCGAAACATGCGCATTGATCGCGAGCCCGAATGCCATGCGCACTGGCCGATTGAACAAACACCGTGCCTGCTGCTGATTTGAACGTTTGTGGAAAGAGCTTTTGCTCTATTGATGCATGGATTTCGCAGTAAGCGTTTGATTTTTATTAGGTAGTTGGTTCTGTATACAGGAACCACGTTAAGTACGAGTACACATTCGTGAAGGCTTCTAGCTGACATTAAGTTAAAGATGTAATCTCCTAAAGGACCCGGCCCGTTGCTTGGACAGTAGTTAACTCGACTAATTGTTAAAATTCAAAAAGGAATCGAAAATTTGATACATTTCCTAGAGATTTAACCATTAGTTACGTTTTTTTACAATTCGTTAGTTTAACTACTGATCAAACAACAGGCCTTTAAACCAATTACGGCCCCACTCAGACTTAGTTACTGACAATTTTTCATACACGGCGGCATAGTATACGGCGCGGTTCACTCTGAGGTGGAAATAATGACCGTTCAAACCGAACTACTGTCACGTTTAATGAGATTTATTGCCACGAACTTGAGTCCAAAATAATAATTATATAACTAATAATTATTATTAGGTACTGAACTTATTTATAAAGTGACCCGTTATTTCTACTCGCAAGTATAGATAAAATTGTTTGTTAAACCATGACTCTACTCTTCCGGTTTATTCTACTCTATTGGTAGAGACACTTACTCGTACTGTTCTACTTAAGTACCACCCTCTTACAGAATAATGGCAAGAATGAGTAGTGCAGGAGTAACAAACTGACACACATACACATACACAAACTTTCGCATTTATAATATTAAAGTAGGATATTAGTGGGATCGAAACGATACATTTGGCAAACATATTTCGGCCAATCGGCAGGCTCCCCGTTATATTTTACTCACATGCAAATTTGCTTAGGCATACGGAATTCTACGCATGCTTTTTAAATATGGTCTATTCGTGTACACACGCGATTGTTAAAAAATAATTCAAACACACATACAAAATAAATTATACACATGGATGTGAGGGATTTGTAAAGTTTTGATTACGCTACTCAACAACAGGTGGCGCTATAAGTAAAGTTGATAAGTGTAGGTAATAGTTTTGAGATTTTTTTAGGGGGTTAAAAATGCACAATTCATAATCGAATGAAATGTCATAGAATCACAATGACTAAGATAATTTTTTGGAAAAAATTATACATATAAGTACTATTTCTTTTCATTTGTTTGTACTTACGTACTACCTAGATTAGAAAGATTCTCATTATCTATTAGTTTACGACTTGTTAAAATTTCACTGACATTCCGAGACTGATCTTTGTTTTAACCAAGTCGTAGTAGATATATTTCCGATCCTATGGTTTCAGGTGTACATGTATGCTTCTTTTCAACGGTATTGTCTAGTTTTGATTATACCTACCTAACTTCTATTAAGCCAACGATTTCAAGGTAAACGACCTTAATCTACATACAACATCTCCGCTCGATCATTATTATCACGCGAAGGCTGTTAGATACTAACAGTTTTTGTGTATTTCGCTGGTACCTACTCGTCATAAAGGATAACTGTCTCAACTCAATAGGAATAATCACGTCAGTAAAATTACGTTTTAGCGCGTAGGAATGATGTAGGTACACATTTATAGCAATTTACCTATCTCGGACTTTTTTGTAATTAACTAAATGGAACAACAAAAATTTAATGTTTTCAGAAAACTATAAGTATAGTTATAAATTTGCTAACGACGTGGCTTACACGTTTATTAAATAAGACAAATACTATTTAGTCAAAATAATAGAAATAGTTGGTAACGCAGGGGACGATGTTGTCCGCAGATTTGGTACAAAAAAAGAACATTTTCCCCCGAGATACCAGGTTTTCGAAGATTTAAAAATATTTGAGGTGTTGAACGTTCGAGGACTGTAAATGTAATGCTCTGATTTTAATATTTATTATTATTGGGGGGTTGAGATGGGCCTTGTGTGCCACTTCGATCATTGCTGATCTTTTGTGGCAGCCCTTTGTTTAGAGCTCACCGCAAAGGCCCGTTGCAATGCGTCCAGGATTTTCCAGATTGTATATGATATGTCACTCTATTTATTGTAATATTCATATTAACCATAAGTTACCAAGAAAGTTTTAATACAGCAAAAGAAAAGGAGTAGGTACTTACCTTGAGTTGATTCACCGAAATACCTAATACAAAGCCTCAAAATATAATATAAACTATGCTGAAAATCATTAGGATTAGGAGATATCGGTTCGATTTTAAAAGATTAAAATATTAATTTAAGGATATTAACATCAATCATCATAAATAGCTTTACACACAAACACACACAACACAAACGAATTGCAGTAGATAATTTGATTAAAACGTAAAGAAATTGTTACTTTGTTTAAATTTAGTATTAACTATACAGTTCTGAGCCTGGTAAAAAAAAGTAACGGGCTCACTTTTTATAACAATTTTATTTTTCGACATATTCTCCATGAAGGTCAATGTACTTAGTCCACCTCGCCTCCCACTTCATTATCCCATCAAAAAAAAAGAATCGCTGAGGTCGTTAAAATATGAGTCTACTGCTTCTTGTACCTCCATATTTGTCGAAAATATTTGTCCTCCCAAGTGTTTTTTGAGGTTTGGGAAGAGATGATAATCGGGAGGAGCTAGATCCGGCGAGTAAGGGTCATGCGGCAGCACTACAAATCCACAATCATATATTTGTGCCATTGATTTCGCCGAAGTGTGAACGCGAGCGTGTCTTGGTGAAACAGTACTTTTTTCGACAGCATTCCAGGTCTCTTTATTTTAATTTCCTCACGCAGACGACGTAAAAGAGCACAATAGTAGTCCGAATTTATTGCTTTGCCCTTTTCGAGATAGTCTATCATGATATTCATGATAACCCCCCTGCAATCCCAGAAAACTGAGGCCATTACCTTATTAGCTGACAAAATGACCTTGGCTTTTTTGGGTGGTGGTGAACCTGGTCTTTTCCATTGCCTGGATTGTTCTTTCGATTCTGGTGTACTGTGGTGGACCCATGTCTCGTCCATAGTTATAAAACGATTGAAAAAATCGTCGGAGTCACGTTGAAACATACATAAACAATCTTGGGAAATTGTAACACGTACTCGTTTGTTCTCGACTGAAAGCAGTCTAGGCACCCACCTGGTTGACACCTTAGAAAATCCAAGAACATCGGTGATGATGTTCTGTGCCCGCTCATAAGAAATACCCATTGCTTCCGCTATCTCCACAATCTTCAATCGCCTATCCTTCATTATCGCATGTAATATATTATTGACATTTTCGTCCGTAGTAGCCGTCAACGGCCGCCCACTCCTAGGCTCGTCTTGAACAGTCTCCCGGCCACGTTTGAAACCAGCTACCCATCTTTTTATGGTAGCATACGATGGAGCAGATTGCCCTTATGTTTGATTCATATCTTCAAATATTTGTTTTGGTGTTAACCCCTTCTTTTGCAAACATTTTATGACAGAACGGTGCTCAATTTTATCCATTACTTGAAAAATCAGTGACCTTATATAGCAGTTCGAGCATAAAATGCAAAATTGTGACAGGAAAAAAACAAAAGATAGTGCATAATGGCGACTAAATATGGCACTTTGACCTGCCAGTATTTATTTGTTTTTTTTTTTATTATATTCAACCTTAGGCTCAGAACTTTTCAATGCACCCTCGTAGTTTGTTAATATTAAAATAATTATTACTAGATAGTGTTCCTTAATAATGAGCGGCACCTCTGACTACAATGCAATTTTAGAAGGTGAACCAGAATCTGTAAAATAAAGTAAATGTTTAAAAAGCAAAAAACCACCTCCTATAGGGCGTTTTTTTGTTTATTAAAACATTTACTTAACTTGAAACTTTTTAGTGATCATAATATGCAGTCCCACTTCTCAATTAAAACCTATAGGACGCCGCGGGAAAGTCATACTCATATAAGTATTTCAATCATTTAAATGTGATTAGTCATAGTCGCTCAACTACCTTAATCGAAATATTGTGGATATTGTATCCCCACCCTTGAAATAGGTACTATTGAGTAGTTCCGGTGGCCATCTTTGGTCTTCAAGATCAGTTCCGCTTCACCAAATGACACTTTCTGGATGCAAACGCGGGGCTTGTTACTGAAAATACTAAAAGCGCTATATGTATGCCGGCAACAAGTATTTGAGGAGTTCCCTCAATTCCTCACGGATCCCCTTATCAGCTACCGATTTTGTGACACTGTTACTACCTGGGCAGTATACCCTATAAAACAATTTAACAGGCCACAAACCACGTGGAAATCGGTGAATATACGTGAAAAAAATACATAGGTACGCCGCATAAAAATAATATAAAACCTCCTCCTTTTTTGTAGTCGGTTAAAAATAGGAACTACCCATAACGGAAAATGAGGCAAGCTCACACTATTTGGTTTTAAAGGTATTTTCAAATAATTTCATGCCTAGCGATTACAAAAGCATTTGAATATTTTTCAGTCCAAGTCTTCGCATAAATATGTTCTATAAGTTAGTCATTGTCAAGTGTTCGTGACAAAATTACGTTCTTTGGGAATGAAAATTGTAAACATTCGACCAAACGTCAAACAGCAGAGATCCATCACACACTTGGTAAGTTTATTTATTAGATAATAAATACGGTAAATATTAAGAAAATAAATACGGTAAATAAATACTAGGATAAATAATAATTATAATGTACTCCCAAAATAAATTATAAGACTGTACCAATTTATAAGTAGATTTGATACTCATATTTATTTATTGCATTACTTAGTATACATGATCTTAAAAATATATTTAGTCCCAACATAAACCCTGTAACCTAAGGGCGCTGCAATCAAATCAATAAAACGAATTCAATTGAAACATGACAAATCACTATTTTCGTACAAAAGTCGTCTATAGGTATTCGTTACATGGGTAACGGCAATAGCATCAAACGCTTTATCTTCGTCGTTAAGTAGTAGAATATCGTTATCGATTGATAACGCTAAACTGATAGTGTCGACACATGCCAGGTTTCCCACATTTAGGGTTCCGTACTCAAACCTCCGCTGTTTTTAAACGAGCTGTATTTCATGAACCGTAAGAGGTACCTAGATAGACAGTTAAAAGTTCTAAGATTGTGTATTTTTATTGCCACTACAAATAATAAAAACTGAAGGCCCCTACACAAGAATAGTACGGAACCCTTTGTTTGCGGAACCGACTTATAAGAATTATAGTAGGTAACTACTTAACTTGCTTTATCCTTTTAGCCAATGCTGAATATGACATGCATTCGTCTTATAAATAAGACTAACTTTTAAATTTATAATGTATTCTGTATTTGTGTTGACTTTTACTATTATCATTTAATTCTATTTCTGACAACCTCAATGTATGTAAATGCATGTAATTTGACATGCCATGTAATTTATACTGTGTTATATTGAATAATTTGCCGTGTGGTTACCGGGTTAGAATAGTGCCACTCCATGTCTTCCCGTGGATTTCGTAAGAGGCGACTAAGGGAATAAAGGCTTGTAGTACTATTAGGCGATGGGCTTGCCACCTGTCACTAATACTCTAGGAAACATCTTAGCCTACTTGTGCAAAATGTGGTTACAGAATTACCAAGAAGTTTTAAGACTTGTTGGTAATTCTTTAGCTCTGCCTACCCCACTCTGGGAATAAAGGCGTGAGTTTATGTATGTATGTATGTATATTGAATAATAAAATCTGAATCTGTATCTGATAGCACTTATTTAGTTGACAGTAATGGTGGCCGAGTGAAAACAATACGATAACGTTTCAAAGGCAATATGGTTTTACCGAGTAGAATACAGGTCCAGGGCCTCTAATGGCTCTTACTCGCTCTATCTTAAGGTACCTAAAACCTAACGTAGAAGGCTCAGGCTCCTAGCCTCATTGTTGATTGTTAGGAAAAACCAAACGGTAAATTTAATTCACGGAAAACCGCAACAAAAAAAAACTAATATCGTCATGTTTTTAGATAGTCATCATCTTGAGTGTTATGGCTCATTGGTGCCAGTCTAGTCAGTAAAATACATGTTGGCGATCGAGCATCTTTCATGTTTTTTGATTAAGTAAATAGGTATTTAGGTATTTGTGCACGTTTTTTAATATTGATATGAATTTGAGACCCGTCTCAGGCCCAAAGTCAATATGATATTCTACAGTAATTAGGTTGAGTTCCTATAAGTAACAAATTGCTCGAAAGTCAAAAATCGCCCCCCGATGTTTTTCATTCAAAATGCGATTACTTTTCTCCCTCCTTAAACCGTCCGTTTATTATGATTTTTGAATAAGTCGTTGATATTATGAAAAACTAGTACTGTTTTCTCTTTTCCTAGAAAATTTTATTGGGAAAAACCTATACGTACAAACCTTTTTTTTCATTGTAATTACAACATATTAAGAAAATGTGAAAATCAGACACGATTTATGGTGCGTTCCTATATTCAAAACCGTTGGTAGAGTTGTGACGTCTCGTTAAAATTTGACACATTTTGTATGTAGCAAATGTCATAACGCCCGTAAGGAAAACGATTCGTTTCTTGAATATAGGAACCGGGCATCAGAGGGTGAGAAACGTTATCAGCCGGAGCTAAATTTGTATGGAATTTGGACAGCTACGCGATTAAAGCGTCGCTTCACAGTCCTCGTAAGCCTACTCGTACCGTTTGCTATCATGGTATTAAATATCCTCGATCACGCCGTTATATAAGCCGATTGGAAGGTAACGGCCGTTACTCGTGTAACGTCGTTATCGCTATCAGCGTTATCCGTTAACAGCGAACAATTACGGTTCTATCTGACACCTACGCCACGATATGGACAACGAGACAATTGAGTCAATTTGAACCTTACTGCTCGGGAACAACACCTTAGAGATAGTTAGTTATTCAAATAATGTTGATACTTTTTGATATGGAAATTTCACTTGATATGAAGATAAGGCCCAGTTTATTTACGTAGAACCTTTCGAAACTAGTGCTAGGCTTTAATTTCAATTGGTTGTTGGTTTGGACTTATTACTTTTTACCTTCACATATACACTTGAAAATAGGTAGTTACAATGTTTTTCAGCCCAGGGCAAAGAAGTGTTATCAAAAAGATAAATTTGCAATTGTATTTCAAATACTTACCTATGTTATTGGCGTTACTTGATATCATAAATAATAGGTAATTTACGTCGCAATAAATTTTATCACTTTATTTTATTTTATTAGCAAATTTTAATCCTGTCAAAGTCTAGACGATATTTACGAAGCAACAAGTGTTAAGTAGGTAGTAAATAATTTTAATTAAAATTAGAACCCATGAACATAGTAACTTAAATATTTTAAAACCATAAACCAAGTGACTAGCAAACACTCCAGGGAAATTACCAGAAAGTAGAACAAAGTTATCTAGTGTACCTAATCCAGACTTAGTGTACTTCCTTTATAGCTACTTGACGTTCGTCATGCGACAGTAAACAGCAATAAATCCTCTGTACACCGAAATCGTAATCTACTTCGTAATTGCTATTAAAACAATGTAAGTCTAGTAGGCAAAATATTTGGTTGCGCAGCAAAATTCAAACCTTTTACATAGAACATAATAAAACGCCATCTATCGCATTTACGACACACACATATCCACTTACGGCCAAACCCTATATTCAATCCGCGGACAGATAGGCTTACTTCGGATTAAAATTTGACACATTTTGTATGGGCAAATGTCAAATTTTAACCCGAGGTAAGCCTTATCTATCCTCGGTTTGAATATAGGGTTCGGCCGTTAGAAGACCAACTCCGTGCACTTAGGGTAAACGGCCGCAATTAGAGACATTATAGATAATTAACATGTTACTGTAGGGTTCCGCAGTCAAACTGGGAACCATTATAATTTCGCCATGTCCTTCCGTCCATCCGTCCGCAGCTTAGCTCAGAGATTCTTACTTCTAGAAAGCTGTAATATGGCATGAATATACATATTAGTCACGCCGATAAAGTGGTACTAACAATTTTTCGATTAAAAGATCTGTTTGTAAAATATTAAGTGCTAATTTTTGGTTTAGTAAAGTGTTATACAGCCAAAACTACAAATAATTAAAATCTGAAAAATATCTTGAATGACAGCACATATAACGAGTTTTCATGAAAAACTTTCATGACTAAGTAGAATTGATTGGATCCTGAAATACAGGCGATTAAAGTGTTTAAACCTACTAAAATCACCTGAGATAGCACCAAATAACTTTGAATACAGAAACAGGTACTTGTTGTTTTTTGAGATGGGTTTTAGTGGAGTAACGTCTACGGAACCCTACTCAGAATCCTACACCCTACACGGACCATGCTCTTGCCTTGATTTTCAAACTTGTGTATGAAAAATCATCACCTATGAACGACTTAAATAATAGTCATGAACTGACTCTGATTGCGATCGTAAATGGATTTATTTTGGTCGAAATTATCATTTCCCTAATACTCGTAGACGGCCCAAAATAGGAAAACGCAAAAAAAAAATTTTTCGTACCTCCACCTCTATTTCTTTTTCCGCCATCTCGGAAAAACTGACTCTTTTTTCTGTTATTTGCTTGTACCGTCGTTAAAGTTCGTTCTACATAGTGGTGCAATATTGTAAAATGCAGCTGAAACTTTTGAGTTCAAAGATTTTTTCCAGGAGTTAGCGTTAAAAATTGTTACTTTTTTCTTGTTTTCCCCCCATATTTACGTTTAAGTGTATTTTAGCGCAAACTGATATTAAACAATATTATAGAAGAAGGGACTTTAATGACATTAAAGGCATCAAACCGAATAAAATTACAGTTTTTCCAAGATGGCGAAGAAAATTTGGATTACCATGACTGTGGACCTTTGCAACATATCAAAAAACCATAAAATGGGATCTTTTTTAGGGTACCGGACCCACGATTTAGTTAATATACAACGAAAAGTTTTGTATGGGCGGCCCCTTTTCCGGTATAGCATTCTTCCGGTCCAAATTTCGGAATGGCGACATGCAGATCCGTATTCTGCAGGGTCAAAACCTTCACTGCAGCAATATAGTAGCAGCGCAGCAACGTAATTAGCACTGTTAACTTTTTAGAAAATTATATTTGGTAAAAATCGGTATCGGTTATATTTTACATGACTGTAAACGAAATAATACGCCGTAAATTAATTAAATAAAACTAATTACTATTTTTACACATACCTATTGCAATATTAAAAAAGTAATGTCCACGTGACCTAGTGCCAAACATGCTCGCAGCATGACCTTGCTGAATATTAGCATTGCTAATACGTTAAAAATACGTTTTGCATTATAAAAATATTTGCCGTATAAAATTAACGCTCACGAGCACGAGCGTAAACATTCCTGTATAACATGGTAATAATACGTTGTTATAATAATAATAATAATAATAATATATTTATTTCGAATAACAAGATCCATAAGTGTTAGTGTTAGTGTTAGTGTTATCAAATTTTAGAATTTCTTTTGATACAATTGTTTAACCCGAAATAAGATCATTGGCAAAATACCAGAATGTTAAATTACCAATTCACTTTTCTTACCAGATTCCCAAAACACCATTCGAAATAATGGGTAAGTTAATAAACAATACCCTGAGTAATTTGAATTTTTAGTAATGGGATTCCGGTATAAATGGTTCGGTATCTATCTGTCTCATCGAACATCGCACCTGGTACCTACTTATTATTTTATAGAAACTACTTAAAACAAACGTATCATTAAGCAGAATTTTTATTTCATCAAACGTCACCTAACCTACTTAATTATTGTTTAAGATTTTAAAAAAAAGTTATCCAGAAAAACGCAAGGTTTTAGCACAAAATAGCGTTTTATGAAATTATACAATCGATAATGTGACATTCGAGAAATGATGGGTTACTGATCGTACCACCTCATTTAAATGAGTTACTCCTACCAATTCAAACCGTTTTGAATTCATGTCCTGTCCAACTCTACTACCTATCTAATCTTGAGTTAGATCTGAATCCTAATCTTTATTTAGATTCTGTTCACTTAAATATGTTGCAGTTGTGTATTATTTTACGCTGCCAAGTCGAACAACTTCGATCGACTAGCCTGACTTGACCCGAGCGCTAAAATCGCGCGGAGATCTGTGTCTTCGCTAGCTCTTGAATGGCTACGTAACAATACGAAACCTGTATGGGATGTGAGACGAGTCAAGTAGCATTAATTTTACGTCAACTACTGAAGATATTTAACAGTATTTTCACTACTGCGTAAGCTGCTGTGCATTCATCGAAGTATAATGTGTTAAATCTAATAAATGTATAAATGCTTCTGTACCAGTACTTACTACCTATCTAAAAAGTCTGGCGTTACTTCCAAGAAAACTTCAACGTTATCATTTTTTAGTTTTAGATTGATAGGTATAATTAATGTTTAATGGATACTGGAAGTAAGCACTTAGTATTTTTTGTAAAATAACGCCTTTGCCATTCAATTAGCCATTACTTGTTTGAACAATTAATGTATTTCATTATGCTCTTTTGGGTTTAACTCCGCATTACATGGACAAGTTTTTAAGGGTACTTTTTTCACTACATTGATTCAAAGTTCCATGAATTATCTGTAAAGTTCAAAATTACAAAAAAATGTTTGTGCGAAATTTGGTTACAGAATGAACAACAAGTTTTTAGAGTTGTTGGTATTTTTGTAGCTCTGCCTACACCACTCTGGGAATGAAGGCGTGAAGGTATGTATTGTATGTATGTATGAAACTACAAAAGTGAAGTATAGGGAAGCAGGCAGGAATCAAACACCGATCTGGTTTCTGGTTTGTGAAAATCGTGATACACATCTTTTAGCGCAACTAATCAGGAGTAATTAATAAATAAATCGAGTAAAATCTCCATAACTTGGAGAGAGAAGCAGGCACACTACAAATAATTTCGTCTCTAATAATTTATTTCAGTTGCGTCTTGTCAAAAACCTTACTGATACTATGTTGTTGAGATTAAACTAAGGGTCGTTTACAAATAGGATAATTTTGGATCTCTTAATACAAGAAAAATGATAAAAAAATACATGCAGTTGACATTTTATCTCGTGTGGCAATAAAATGGAGGTCTGCTAATGTTATGTTCCCAACTGAAGACCTGGGGACCGATTTTTGAATTTCGAGGGCTCGAAAGTTTTACTCGGAAGTGAGCAAAATCTGTAAAACTGTCTTTTGAAATACGAGTGGTAGAATTGAAAACGAATGGTGTGGAACCACTTATTCTATTCTCATATAGCGGCTGCGATTTTGATGAGGTCATATCGGTTTTCAGACAAACAGTCATATTTAACAACATACAAAATTTTGGCGCTGGTATCACAAAGTGAACTATGTTACCCCTAACAGAACGCACTAACTGCAAAAAAATTGCGTAGTTCGAAAAAATATAATTTTGAAAAGATTTATCTGAAAAACTATTGGGTCTACAGAGACAATTCTAGTCTCATAATATGGTAGCAAATTTAGTCTCATTTAAAAAAAAAATGGAATAGGTACTATCAAAACCTAGTCGTTTAGGGTTATAATTGCCAAAATCTGAAGTAAGTTCGATATCTCCGTGTTTTATTTTTATTTTGACAAAGTGTACAAAAAATCTGAACTACAGGATTTGACGCAAAATACGCAGTACTTTGAATCCCCAATTTTACTGGAGTATAAGCCAGCGCTGGTATTCCGTATTTGCGTATTACCAAATTACTTTACCGAATTACTTGTACTATTACTTATTCTGTGGTATTACGTAGGCATGTAGGCAGTTGTGATAAGCACTATATGACATGACATAATTCAGGCGTGAAACTTGAGGAAAATACCTAATTGTTACAGTTGTAAAATATTTAGTTACTTTAAAACTAGATTTTTTTAGTGTTAGTTAATGTTGTGGTTTTATTTTTAATTTATTTACAAAATTATAGAGGGAGTGACTCTTTAAGTGCGTCCCTTGCCGAACCCATGGTTTCCGGCAGAATACCAGCGCTGCAGTACAGTGCTCACAGTGCTGCAGCGCATACTGAGCCGACGCCCTTTCACGAATATGTCGTGGCATACATTATTGTAAAACATACTTACATACATACATACATACCTTCACGCCTGTAATCTCAGAGTGGGCTAGGCAGAGCTACAGAATTACAACTTTAAAAATTGATAATTCAGTAACCACAATTTGCACAAATAGGCTAAGATGTTTACCAGCATATTAGTGACAGGTAGCACGCCCATCGCCTAACAGTACTACCTATACAAGCCTTTATTCCCTTAGTCGACTCTTACGACATCCACGGAAAGACATGGAGTGGCGCTATTCTAACCCGGCAACCACACGGGAAATTTGGGATTTATATTAATTAAGAACTTGTACAATAAAAATAAAAATAAAAATATGTTTTTTATGTATTTTCATGTCCATGGCATACTTATTAAGTTGCCTTAGCGTAAAGGAAATAGACTCGTCCATCATTGCATATTTTTTCATCTTAGCAATAATGTACTACAGTGGCAGATTCTTGGATGGTTTTATCGCGTTATCAAGGTCACGTTGCTGTTATCTCCCTGTCGTTACTGATAGCTCTCGCCGTTTATCGCTTATTTACAACAAAGTCGAGATTGATATCACGATACCGTGTCCGTTAGTTCCCGTAACGAAGAATTCAAAATATTGATAGATGACTGATTAGTATTAGATGCAGACTTTAAAAAAAAGAAACAATTGTGATAATAATACCTATTTACATTAGGACCTCCAAAAATAAACATCGAATATGTACTGGGCCGCAATTCTACTCGATGAAACCATATTGCTAGTAACACGGATACAGTTTTCTTCTTTTAACTGGGCGAACACAATTCCGTTTGAATGTCTCGATTATACACTATACAAAATAATAACAACAACGAGCAAGCTTTAAAATATCCGACTGTTGTTGCTAACCAACTTTAAAACGTTAGAAATCCTACATGATCCTTCAAAATAAAAAATGATAAAAGACCTAAAAATGATTTTTAAATACCTAATCAATGATACCCCCTTTGTCATAGTTCGTTGACTTTTCATTTTTTATTTTTTACTATATGGCGTCTAGTTGCCGCCATATTGAATTTTAATTACTGTCGTATCATTAGTCACACTCACAAGATTAAGACAAATCGATTGCCATAAGAATCATCAAAATCGGCGCACGCGTTTGATCTCTAGAGCGAGCGCCACAAAGGAACAAATATACATATAAATAAATATCAGGGGACAACGTTACACCAATTGACTAATGGTGCGTTCCTATAGTGTATTTCTATGGAACTTGCTAACTATGTAAACATAAGACTTAACTTTGTTTTATCACTGTTTCTCCTTGAATTTTCACACCACCTCATCAAACACCATTAAAACCACAAACTATTGAAACGGTTGTTACTGTAAAATACAAAATGACCAAATATATAACTCTATCTTGGATATTTCATTAAAAAGTTTAAATGGTTTCATAAGTTAGGTTATTAGGACCTGATGGAATGATGTTTTTGTTTCTTTTAAATTCTACAATTGTATATGATGGGTAGTGTTGTGGCTAAAGTTGGCGATATATTAAGGCCCCTACACATTACCTAACTCATGCTGATCACACTCAAAGATGATATAACGGCACCTTTTGTAATAAATACTGGTGATATATCATCTTCAAGCACCGATTTTTCTTCAGATCGTGATTAAACAAATTAGAAATAAGTTACTACTTGTTTTTTACTTTCGGTATTTTATTATGCGATATGGTTTGACATAAGTAAAGGAGTATTGCCCATCACTAGTAAATTCATCATTCAGAGACAATTTCAATATGGCGGTTTGTTTACATAGTTAGCAAGTTCCATAGAATTAGACTTTATATTCAAACCTGTTGGTAGACTTGTGACGTCTCGTTAAAATTTGACACATTTTGTATGTAGCAAATGTCATATCGCTACTGCCCGTAAGGGAAACGATTCGTTTTTTGAATATAGGAACCGGGCATTAGTCCCAAACTAAGCTCTAGGCTTGTACTATGGGTACTAGACAACGATTTAAATACTTACATAGAGAAATATATACTTTAATAAATAGAACATCCATGACCCGGGAAAATTTCCACAGGATTTCAGTTTAGTACAATGGTCTGAAGCTATGGTTTCAGTTTTCGGTGAGCCGTCCCTTACACCCTGTATATAGGCTGATAAACACATTACCCTCCTCCTTCAGCAGTCTGGTAAAAAGTCAAGGAGCTTTATGATTATATCTAAATTCTAACATAAATACTTAATGTATTCTTAATATTGCACGTTAGTCGATGTTATTAAATCACCATCACCGGAGTATAGCTAATAAATTGACGTTACGCTCACCTTAGCGTAATGGTTTACCTATGCAAAAACGTACGCATGTCGTAAGCTATGATGTGTGGCTTACTTTGATTAAATATGTAATATGAATATTTTTTTACATAGAAAACAAGATTATAAAATAAAAAAACAGACGTAAACCTGAATATATTCACTAGGGAAGGGTTTATCAAAATTCCATCTCAGGGGACTAATAGTTCTCCGTGACTGTCTACTTGATATAAACATTTATTTTATATAAACTTTATACACATGAAATTATTATGTTTGTAGTATTCAATTATTATTTAAATTATTTATATCACAATATTTGACGAACTAATTGTTTGTAAAAAAATCAAAAAACCCTGAAGTTGATTGTAACATAACCTCAAATAATCCTTCATTATTGTCTAAATTAGTGTATCCCATCCAACTAATATTATTGTATTATGATTTTGCACCTACAGGGTGGTGGTAGAACGTTAGACATCAACGCGTACCAGCTCTCAAAACAGTTAATCAACTAACTTATTTTTAGATTGTTTGTATTCGAAGTTGACGGTGTAGGAAGGGCTCTTATTATAACTCTAGACTATTCATAGTTCATCCTTGATTGCATATTTTTTGTCCTTGATGTCTTCTCCTACTCGGTTCTTAGCGAGTATAGTCTTTATTATTTCTAGCGAGCCGATCTTCTACACAAAGGCCATTGTTTGTAAACAATACCATTGTCTTTCTTTGTGTCCGTAACACCAAGCCGATTACATAAAAAAAAGTTAGAACTACATTGAATGTACATTGAATTATCAACCCTACTCTCTTTGTCAGTAGGTTTAAAATGTAAAGTGTCAGGATACAGATATACCGAAGTCTTTATTATTTGAACTGTGCTTATTCTTTACACAATACTATCATCTACACAAAACTTATATCTTTATCCTGACACTTTACATATTAAACCTACTGACTAAGAGGGTAGGGTTGATAATTCAATGTACATTCAATGTAGTTCTAACTTTTTTGTATGTAATTGGCTTGGTGTTACGGACACAAAGAAAGACAATGGTATTGTTTACAAACAATGGCCTTTGTGTAGAAGATCGGCTCAGTAGAAATAATAAAGACTATACCTAAACGTATTCATTATTCCCCGGATATGCGTTTCGTTTTCACGCATAGACAATCTGTGGGTTGCCATTATCGTCGGTGATACTGCAAAACCGCGTAACTAACAAATTTATGATAGAGCAAAATAAACCTTACTGTCTTATTTAAAAAGGTGCATTTTGCTCCTTATTTAAAATGTCGTATGACGTTCCTTATGTAAAAAAGTAAATAACGACTGCTAACGTAATTATCATCTAGCTAGACCCCCCAAAGCAAAGCATTGACCCTCGCCCCCTACAGTGCTTAAGGTCACATTGCCTAAGTATATTTATTTGGGTTCCGAGCCCTACGGTACCCTATTAATATGCCTCCGCTGTCCGTCTGTCCTATCTTTTGAACCGTAATATATTATGTAGATGGGTCAATCAACTTTTCTTTGTAGCTCGTTGCCATGGTGACGTCTCCTGGGTCACTCTTTAAAACTATGATTTCAAAGGATATAAGTCCACTAAAAACCTGTTTTGTTGGCAATTACACACCTATTCTTTTATGGCCTTTCTCTTGACTGTGCTGGAAGTATATATTATAACATTTTTTCTAAGAACCTCTATCACTGTTGTCTCTGGCTTACGGGACAGAATAACAACAACAAAAAGTTGATCCACCCAGATAGCGGGTTGATTTTTTTCCAGAATATGTGATAGTACGGCAGATTTTCTAACAAATAAAAATAATTTAAGTTGAAACAGTAAACATAACAATTTCTAAAATGAGTTTTTATTTTTGTTGCATCATAAAAGGTAAGACAAGCGTTAAATATGATTACCGACACGGTATCCCAGTCGGTAGTGACCCTGCCTACGAAGCTAGCGGTCCCGGGTTCGATCCCCGGTACGGGCAAATATTTGTGTGATGAGCGCGAGTATTTGTTCCTGAGTCTTGGGTGTTTTCTATGTATTTAATTATGTAAGTAAGTTTATCGTTGCCTAGTACCCATAGTACAGTCAACAGCATAAATAAGTGATCGTTTCTGTACCATGTCGCTTTCAATCGTTACACAATTTTGTATGACATTTCAAACACAACGTTAAAGTGACAAGTTACATAAATGATCACTTATTTATGCTGTTGACTGTACAAGCCTAGAGCTTAGTTTGGGCACAGGTTTGGGGCTAGGTCAATTTGTGTGAGATTGTCCTCTGATATTTATTTATTATTATTATTATTATTTGTATGTCTTTACCATTCACGGGACTATGGGAGTCCCGGACCTTTGGATGGCGTACATGGAGCCGAAGCCAACACGCAGAGGCCCTTTAGACAAGTTTAATTTAGTAAAGTGATGGGACACCAACCGGCGATTCTCCCTGAGTTCAAACTATAGAAGTATGCTCCCACGGACAACCAACGGTTAGTGTGGGACTATTTAAGAAGGATGGAAGTATTAAAATAGGCTCTATGAATGAACAGATATGGACTGGTGAACTAGGCTATTGATGAAACTTCGGCGCCTGCCTGGCCAATGCTAATTACTTTGGTTCAAATGGCAGGCGGTGACTCGCCAACTCAATGGAATGGGCCTCCCGAAATAGCCGCATATATATAGCAGCAGGGAGGTAACAGTTCCAGAGGGGCTAAGGGTGGAGAGGTGCTTCTGGACTTTAAACGACCATAAGGTGCCCACTCACCACTTATGCAACACATCCACCCTTCGAGCATATAGCTCTTGCGACTCCACTCTGACCGGCCAATAAAGGCAAGCCAGAGGTGAGGGTCTGTTCCTCGTCATTATACACTCCAGCCGGCCGGTGAAGGCAAGCGTGAGGTGAGGAACAGGACCTACCCTCGGGAGCATTCAGGTCCGTGGTGTCGCCACTCACCAACAGCTCGCCACTAGCTGCCCTGCGGCATTATTATTATTATTATTATTATTAGCCCGGAATGTCCCACTGCTGGGCAAAGGCCTCCTTCTCACCCTTCCACGTAATTCGGTTATGGGCAATCTCCCATCTCTATATTTATTTATTACTATTATAGTACAAACCGCGGCGGCGTTACGGCCGAACCCTCGGTGCGCGAGCAGCGCGAGCCTGACTCGAACTTGACCAGTATTTGTCTTGTTCATTTTATATAAGTTGCTGTGGTTCCATTGGGTTTTAAATGCTACCCTGCAATACCTAACAACAGGTAAACGTGCGACCTAAACCAAGTCCATGGACCTAAGCTTTCGCGCGGCTGTGGTGGGAAGTGGGAATCCCTGACGCGTCAGCATGACGTCTGTAGGAGTACAGTGCCGTGGTGCCTTATTTTGCGTGCGTCAGGAAACACTAAGGCTTTCTTGTCACGTTTGTACACGCGCTAAAATGTCAGTTAAAAGGAATAATTAGGCCTGTGATTTATTTTATTTTCACTTCTCATGCTCTTAAAATGCTACTTAAATCTCTGCGAATCGGGACTAAAGCTCCTTATTAATCTCTAGGGATTAAAGTATATTTTTTTTAATTTACTTTGGAAACCTCTAAACAACCAATCACGGTGTTTGTGAATGGAGGATTATCGCCATTTTCAGTGGTGTCGAAATAACCTCAAAATAACAACTGCAAATATATAAAAAAAAGGATTTAATTTCGTGAAACACGATTAATTATTACGAATATGAATCTATTTAATCATATTAAGGCCGAACTCTTTTATTATGCGTGGTCCAATTACTTTTAAAATGGTTTCCAAGTTTGAATCTGTTGGCTAAATATGCAAGCATGTAAAACATCACTTTACAAAAAAACCGCGGAACTTTTTTTTCCTATTTGTATTTTGAATAGATAGATGTTCATAACTTGTATTGAGCGTACGTTGTTAAAAACTAATATTTCACCAAACTAATTGTGCAACTTTAGAAATTACGGACCTGAAATGTCATCATCATCATCCAGTGAAGAAGAATTAACGCCTAACTCCAGAATGGAGAAGAAAGCAAAAGAGGTGATACGAAATCTTTCGCCGCCAAAATCTAGTGGCATTTATTCAAATACATACCAAACTTTTATTGATTGGAAATGTGGGAAACAAATAACATCATTTTCTGAATCCGTATTTCTCACTTATTTTGATGAAATATCAAAAAAATATAAGCCGTCATCACTTTGGAGTATTTATTCCATGCTTAAACCCACACTGCAGATAAACCATGATGTTAACTTGAAAAAGTTTACTAACTTAACGTGTTTGTTAAATAGACTATCAAGTGGACATACTTCAAAAAAATCAAGAGTTTTTACGTCGCAGAATATAGAAACTTTTTTAAATGACGCACCTGACGAGATATACTTGGCAATGAAGGTATGTTAATGTTAAACTTTAAAATTACCTATCTAGAATATTACTTACTTTATTATGTTATTAATGTCGGTTTTAACAATTGTGCTATTTCACGTTTGTGATAAATGTCGTTTTTAGGGTTCCATACCCAAAGAGTAAAAGCGGGACCCTATTACTAAGACTCCACTGTCCGTCTGTCTGTCTGTCTGTCACCAGGCTGTATGATAGCTAGTTGAAATTTTCACAGATGATGTACATATTTCTGTTGCCGCTATAACAAGAAATATTAAAAACAGAATAAAATAAACATTTAAGTGGGTATCCCATACAACAAACGTGTCTTCTTGCGGTTTATCGCTCGATATTATATGTATAATTAACGGCAACAGGTATAGTCTAAGTTGTATAGATAATGGTACGGAACCCTTCGTGTGCGACATCGCACTTGGCCGGTTTTTATTATGTTATGATTTAGATTTCAGGTTCCAAGGAATTTTATATTTAGTTTTTATTTTATAATAATAGTCCTAATTGTTTGCAGGTCGCACTCATATTCGGTATCAGCGGAGCGTGCAGAGGAATAGAGCTCACAAATATAACATTACAAGATGTGGAAACTGAGACGAGATTACAGGCCATAAATATACCCAATAAAAAAACGAATAAAGAGAGAAAATTCATTATAAGTGGAGAGTCGTTTTTTTCCTCGCATTCAAAGTGAAAAGTAGAGTGTTTAACGCGAGACTAAACAACCATAATGACACTCGAACTACAGCCACCCTCGGCTAAGCATCTCGTGTCATTATGGCTTGTTTTAGTCCCTTGTTGAACAATCTACTATTTCGCACGAGGTAAGGTGGGGTAAGCGCGTATATGAGGCAAGTGCGTTAAACCAATAATATCTCATCATCATCATCATGTCAGCCGAAAGACGGCCACTGCTGGACATAGGCCTCCGCCAAGGCTCTCCACTCAGACCGGTCTTGTGCTTTTCGCTTCCACCGCTTTCGATTTAACCCCAGGTCAGTAGCCGCTGGTAAATATAATGTACCCTGAGTGAACAATTGAGTGATTATAGTGTAACCTGAGTGAGAAGCGCCTGCCTTACATCCTCAACAACTTACCTGCGGCTGTGAGACTGGAGCCTAACAAAAATAGGTTTAAGAGAGCCTTATTTAAGCACTAGTTAGGTACCTTAGTCTAAAACCTTTAAACGAGCAATTCTTGTAAGTCTTTCTGAATCTTGGAAACGGCTCCAACGATTTTCATGAAATTTAGTAGGCAGGGGGTTTCGGGGGCGATAAATCGATCTAGCTAGGTTTCATTTTTAGAAAACTTACAAAAAAAAAAATACGTAGCTAAGCTCGGTCATCCAGGTACTATTTTTATTTATATTTTTAATTACTGATTGTTTAACGTCTGTGATATATTATGTAAACTAAGACTCGCGGATCCCACCGTCAAACTATGAAAACATTTTTGCGGGACGTTGTTATACAACTAAGCTTGTTATCATGTTATAATGAATAAATAAATAAAAATAAATAATAAATGTACACACGTACACACAACGCATCTGATTATTTGCCAATTGACAACAAGGACGATTTTCAAAGGTGCGCTGAAAAAATCAAACTTAAAATCATACCAATTTTAGTTTAATATTGATTGTTAATTTTTTACTGTGAAAATAAATTAATTAATTTCTGCTAATAACTAAACAGCTTAAACGCCACATTCATGATCTTTTCTACGTCACAGCTAGTGCTACACTTAAAAAACAAAACACGGCTACAAACAAAATGCCGTCATTCCCACCACTAGCCGAAAGCAATCAAGTTAAAATTCAATATTTTTTTTCTCAGTAAATAATAATTTAAAAAAAAGCATGATTTTGAAACAAATCTAAATGTATAAGAATGATTTTAGTCAGGACACCTTTTCATACAATTTAAGTTGACAATTATTTAAATAAAATAAATACTTAAATAAATACGAGTATCAGGGACAATCGCACACAAATTGATCTGGTTCCAAACTAAGCTTTAGTACTGGCCTATGGATACTAATGATAATTAAAACGTTAAGCTAATATATTCCAATAAAATGTTTCGGGCACTGGTCAACCCCGCATACCATTATGATCAGGGGGCCTGTGTGCGCCCTTTCCTTCTCTATTAGGTACTTAATTTAAAAAAATCCACTGATTTTACACAGTAAGTATTTGAATATTTTGTAGCAGGCTAGTTTCCGGAACACAACGTTTTGATTATGCACCATGTCGTATTCACTCTATGGGATATTTTTAAGCAATGGGTTCAATTACAGATTCACTAGACGGAAGGTTGTTTCATGTTCAGAGCGTGTCATCAGACCACGTACTGATGCCGCTACTGATACCGGTACTGGTGCCGCTGACCAGTGTGAGATTATGCCTTAGTTGCGGACATGTGTTTTTATGATTTCATTTGATGAATATAATTAAATAATACAACTTTGGGGAAGAAACTATATTTCTATTTCGCTTTATTATGAAGTTAATAAGAATATTTGGAGATCTCTATGGAAACCATAGAACCTCGATATCTCATTTCCAATTGCCTTGTTAGCTATGAGCTTAATAAATTATGTTAACATTTAAAATTGATTATGACCTGTTTTTTAAATAAATAAAAAATATAGATTACAGGCCCCAAAAAATGCAAATTAGTAAAATTCTGCATTAATTTTTTTTTAGCCAACTGTACCATATTGGAGCATTATTTTGAAAGTCTAATAATATCATTGTAATGTCAAGTCTTCTCAAAAAAAAATCGTGCAAAAATAGTGCAGGACTTTCGAGTTACAGATTGGTCAAATTCCCTTGGCTAGGGTTATCACATAAATACCTAGTTTATATTTTTCGAACCTAATTTTTTTATAGCTAAATAGTATGAGATATTTAAATGTTGGCAGTCATAAAATCACAATAAGCTGATTTGAAATTAAAATAAAGCTATTTTTTACCGACTTAAAAAAAAAAGAAGCGTGCTTTGTCCATACATTTTTTTTAACGCTGAAGCCGCTGAATTGATTTAAATTAAATTTAGTGTGGAGAATCCATCCAATAGATCTCTGGGAAGGACATCTCAGAAGGAGGTCAAGTCTCCTTAATAATACTTACTAAATGTATAGAAGGTCGAGCGCCATTCAACATTTTTATGTTGTATCTTCGATGAAGGAAATCACGGGATATTGGGAAGGGGTCCGCCCTCGTCAAGCTAAAGCTAAAACCCAATATCTATACGTGATTTCTGGAGAAGCGGAGGTAAGGCGTCATGGAGCCGGCAAAGACCCATGGCGCTACTTTGCCTCAGCAGGAACTGACCCAATCTGCTGGGGGATGTCCTTCCGGGCCCCGACCGGGGGACTTAATGCTAGGGGGGCATGAGGGCGCCAACCCTCATGCTGGTCAGCGAGTGGCAAATGTTGGTACGCTTCAACCTCCGGGCGTATCAATCAATATACTAGGAGATGAAGGATTGACGGTACTAAAAAATCTGATACGTCTGGAACTTTTAGAAATATTAGAAAAAACGGCTCAGACCAGAGGAAAAAAATGTCGACCCTTAGATCTAAATATCACTGAGCGAACCAATTAAAAGACACTAATAGCACAGGAAAAAAAAAATCGAAAATCTGGCTATAATGTTTAACTCTGATGTGACAACCCTATTCCCATAGAAATTGAGTAAATCCTTAGAAATGAAATATCTCCGAAGTCCTGCTATTTGAGCATGTGATTTTTTTTTGTATTGTTAATCACCGTAGTGTGCATTTACCTAAAGTTAAAAACGTTGCACCAACATAAAGACAAAGTAGAAAAAAATTATTTTCTAAAAAACATAAATAACTAAATTACTTCATAGGTATAGCACCTACACGTTCTTTCTTTTGCATATAGTTAGATGGTACTATGGCACATTTTGTTGTAAATATATCACATGGACTTAATGTTTGTTTTAGGAGCGAAAGTTAAAAATCAGTTTTCCACTAAAATCACAAAAACTTAAAATACTAAAAACTAAGCGAAATAAAAATATAGTTTCTTCCCCAAAGTTGTATTATTTAATTATATTCATCAAATTAAATCATAAAAACACATGTCCGCAACTAAGGCATAATCTCACACTGTGGACGTAAACGCAACGTCATTTCAGATACAGTAATTTATGTTACCAAAACCATCCAAAACGTTATTTAATTTTATAAAACCTATTAATGCATACAAAAATTTACGGGTCGTAAATAAAAATACATGTTTTGTGTTGCATTAAAAAATAACTATTTCTGTTTATATATTACTGAATATGCTGTGTAGGTGAATGACAATCAGTCAAAGTATATCAAAGACGTTTTGTGTCTAATTGTCGCTTATTTTAAATGTTAAAAATGGTAAACTTAAGAGGTTGCTATGTACGTAATAAATGGGTACGAAAAAACTAATTTGAGTCAGACTTATATGTCGTGCGTCGATTTTGTGTCAACGGAGCCAAATATACGGGGTCTGGTCATTACAGTAGGTACCTACTCCCAGTAACAGCAACGATCCTAATTTTTCCAGGTAGGTGATTCTCTTCAACAACTCGCTCATGAACTCGACGGACCAATTATTAAGGCGAGTTTAAGTTGAACGCAAAAACAACATTTAACGGCGTGCATTCTTAATTAGATATTTTTACCCGTCGAGGGAGCCCGCTCGTATGACTTCGTTGGCTCGATTAAAGATAATAACACGGTAACACCTCTACAATTTGTGTTTAGCCACTGTCTGGGCTATGTCGTGATTCCTGTTAGTTTTCGTAGTCACATCTTTCCAACATATTTCAGTAATGAGTCAACCACGATTCTTCCACTGGCACCAAACGTTGTCCTATAACTTCCATTTAGTTTAGAGTTACTGGGGCATTAGGAACAAGAAGATATTGCCAAACATTGCACAGCTGTTCCGGATTCGGCGATTGACCCCTCTCTTGATGGCCCTAAGGCCCGATGACTAATCTTCAGATATGGTCTTGATGACGTAACTGTACGCGCCTGTTGGTTATGGCCCGTGTAAATAAACGATCAATTTCAATAAATGAAAGACGCACAAATTTCCCATAATTGTGGAAAAGTCAGTTTTAATTATAAAACCATTATTATTTTGCACGTGTGATCCGGAATGTTACATTTGTTTTGAGAAATGTAGTATGCAACGGAAGCTGTAAAAGCGATAATTTTGAGTTGAACACAAATTAACTTGAATAAACCTTGAATTGATATATTTCCGTTTTTCTCTCTTTGCGTAAACTTTTGCTACGGTTTCTCTAAAACGGAAGTGGTGCGTGGATAATCAACCTAATTTTCATCACTGCCTGGTTTTGTTTTCCATTTATTTTTATTAATTAGCTGCTTGAATTATAAAGATTATGTATTACACCCACTATAACAGAACAATACCACGAACTCCCAAATTGATACATACTCACAAAAAACCCACGGCAAGTTTTTTTATCCCGGGCCAGTGATTACAATACATAAACCATATCACCGTCTTTGTTTGTCGAATGGCTTAGAAAGAGACGGCGACTGTGGTTTTTTGCTCGTCCCAAGGAAAATGTAGACCTGTTTTTATGGCAAACTGTATTCGCAATTTTGTACAAACCTGGCGAGTCGTGAGCGACTGGCCGCTGACAATCCAATAATTGGCAGAGCCTGTTTCTGATGGAAATTGGAATTCTTTATTGCGGCTTTAAAATGGTGCCTAGGACGGAAAATAATATATTTTACGATTGATATTGATTACGACTAACTGTAGAGATTCTTTGTAACTTGGGAAATTATGGTACTTAGACATAAGTGGACTTGGAGAATTACTTATGATCAGTTTGATTTCTCTTCTTATCTTAATGTATCCTCGTGTGTGCGTTTTGGAGAGTCTGACTAAGCAGTGAGGTTAGACCAGTTGCTTAACGCTAACGTAAACGATTTTGGAAAACTAACAAAATTTATGGCCTACCTATATGGAATTGAGGTTGGCGTTCGACGCGACCGTCTGGCAGCTTACTTCAATCCATTTGGATAAGAATGGAATAGAATAAACATTTATTCATGACAAACATACGAACAAAACGCAACAGAATACTGAAATGGATCAAATACTTAATAATAATACTGGATAACGATAACAAAATTTCTAAACGAAGTGTATTCTCTTAAGCAACTTTTCGACAAAATATTACCTTACCGGCCACTTAGAGATGCCCCGCTCTCCGCTAAGGCAATTTAACTCGAGGCCGAGCTGAGGCCCTAAGTTAAGTTACGATAGCTTTATCCCTTTCTCTTGATTTAGTCTCGAATGACGAGTGACAGGGATGGAATTAACGTAACTTTGTACTTCGTTTTTCAAAGTAGGTCCGCTGAACCTCTATTCTACTAGGTAAAAAGCATGTTGCCTCTGACATGTATTTAACTCGTGTCTGTAATTTATTTAAAGTTTTGTAACTTGTTGTTATAGAGGCCATTCAACTTATTGTTATAGCCGACGGTATTACATTTTTCACTTCTCATGCTCTTAAAATGTTACTTTACACATCGGGACTAGAAAGCTCCTTATTAGTCTCCAGGGACAATTTTTTTTTTAAATACTTTTGAAACTCCTAAATAACCAATCACGGTTTTTGTGAATGGAGGGTTATCGACTATAGAGTATAGACAATTTGTAGGGCGTGGAAATAATCTCAAACTGATAACTATGCAAAAATATAAAAAATACGATTTAATTTCGTGAAACACTATTTATAATGATTACGAATATGAATCAATGTAATTACTTTAAGGTATTCATGGTTCAATTAGTTTTTAAACAGATTTCAAGTTGGAATCTGTTGGCTAAATAAATATGCAAGTATTTAAAGCGTAACATTACAAAAAAAACCAACCGCAGAACAAATTTGTAAGAAACTTTGTTATAATAAAAATTATAATTTCGTTATTACTTTGATCAAATTCAAAGTTTAACACGAGTTTTTAAAAAAACTAAAAGACGAAATAATAAAATAAAAATATTCAATAATCGGTTTTTCTTGTTTTGTTGACTTGACTAATTAGAAAAAAAATGAAACTTTTAGTTTCCCGTAAACAAAATAAAAACACTATGATCAAAGTTAAACTACGAATGAATGAAACTACTTTGAAAACACTAAATAAGTATTTGAGTGAATATCTCAAGTAAACCCGCTGAAAATCACGTAAATTCTAAAGAAATATAGAATAGATGTTGTTCTTTTCCGATATCACTAATTAGATTTGCTTAACATATGACACCATTCAAATAACATGCGTTTTTGCATAACATAGGTACATTTGAAGTTTTTTTGCCTCAAAAATCAAGACAAAAAGCACGCTAACTGTTCATATTTTTTTCTATATAAAAATAGGCAGTAACATGCGCACTACTTTAACTTTCGGAAGGAGCAGCTATCGCCGCTACCAGTGGCGAAAAAAATATTATGGGGGCGTATTCCAACTCCTCAAAAAATACATGTTTATGTAGAATGGTAGTTGCTATCAAAGTCACCCCGTAAATTAAAGTAGCCCCCATCCAATGGTACGTAAAAGTAGAGTATTTAACGCGAGACTAAATATAAGAATAATTAATGACACACTATCTCCGCCACCCTCGCTCAGTTTGCGTGGATAAACATCTCGTGTCATTATGGCTTGTTTTAGTCCCTTGTTGAACAATCTACTATGTCCTCTTCAGGTATCTTAAAAAGGCATTTTTTTTAACTTGAGTATGTCAATTTGAGCATCTCATCATTTGGATGCTTATATAGGTACGTACGGACATACTCATAAGCGTGGAGGTTATATCTCTATATTAAATTCGTTATGTACTTTCATCGAGGATAATTTTCGTATTCGTAGCTTTGCCTGTGGGGGTGCGAACATGTAATTCTAGCGAAAATTAAACTTTACGAGTTCAATATACCCTAATCGGTTGCCCAAATCTAAAAATGAATGTTAACGTACACACAAGGAATTGAGCTTTCGAACAATAACTCGCACCATGTTGTAAGATGATAAAAAGCACACTTGCTTTTTTGTCATTTTATGTTGATTTTAATGCGTAGTATAAATATCTACGCTAATTTATGTTCTTTCTAATAATGATTGATGATACAAAGCGTTAAGCTGATTAAATTTGAAAACAGTTGATTATTTTCCTCAAGCAGTTTCTTAGGCACCTGGAGGAGCGATGTTGACAGCATCAACAAAAGACCGGTCCCGTCAGTTGGGATCGAGATTTAGGAACCTACTTGCTGAAACAGGCACGGAGATATCCCGGGAGAGAAACCGGGTTATGGTTCACTGAGGGGAATACTAATGTGGTGATACATGAGGCTATGTGGTGAAACACGTAGGTGTTGTTAACAACTACTAGGAATGATACTGATTTCTTACTTTCACATTAAAACACATCTCATTCCTACGGGAAATCAAATTAATCGTTAAAAGTTGTGAAATTCCTCACAAGGTGGCGCCACTTTGTATGAACGAGTAACAAAATTAAAAAGGTGAAATTTCAGCTAGCTACGTGTGTGTAGTGTTCTTTATTTCTGTTTACGTTTGACATCCTGTATGTATGTAATCCTTCTAGATTGCATTGATTCCAATGATAAAAGTTACCAAAGAAACACTTTTAGTTCTCCATATGCGAACTAGATGGCGCTAGCTCTGATTTAAAAGACGTATCGAATTTTTATTTTTACCTTGGTGTGGTGTGGTCAAAGTCACTGGAGATAAAGAAAGCCCTTTTAATGCGCCCCCTTTACTTTAGGCGGACCATTGTAAGTCCAAGGTTATCGTATATCTTACTGGTCATTATCATAACTAAAACTCGACATGGTAAAAGTTAAACGGGTCTTACCATAAGTCGTTAAATTATAATATAAAGTACAAAAACGTCGATATTTCCTGTTTTCGAATCGATATGTTTATACATACCTTTACCTATATTAATCGGTCCATATCAGCTAAAAGCACAAATGTTTTAACAAAAATAATATTAAACAAGCAACTTTTTGGAGGACTGGAGTGCAACCTAGGAGAGATCCTGCAATACAGACGGGACATACAGAAACATAAGAATCTATATGTATATGTATAAGTACGCTGCTGTGTGGTGAATTGATGATTAAACTGAGTTATTATGTATAAAATCTTTACAACAATTATACAATAAATTATGGTATGATGTCAATACATTTTTTTCCATTCATACCTCAGCTCCGTGAATGTGACTCTTGAATTATTTAAAGCGGACTTTAATGATTATTGGCAGGCTAAGTATCTGAACACTAATTGTCATGAATGAGTTAACTTACCTGTATATATCTCTCATGCGATCAAAATTGTCTGCATTTGCTCACAATTAGTTCCATCAACGTGTTAATTTTTCACGCTTTTAAAAAATCCTAACAAAACAAATGAAAAATATTATTTTCAAAATCGAAGGAAACCATGTACATTTAAAAGTGTTGAAAAGCGTGTATGTATTTTACTTACTTATATTATAAAAAAAAATATATAAGAAGAAATACACGGCATTCATTAACACACAGTTTCAACAGGAGTATTTAATTTTTCAACTTTGCATTTTTTTATTAATTCGCTCGCATTCTTGCTCCTACTCGTATTTGTTTCAAAGACAAGTTATTAAAAATAAGAAAATTAGTTGGTATTAAGGGGTTGCACACTTTAACCAGTTTTTGAATCGATTAAAAACACAAAGACCTGAAAACTATCGACCAATATCTGTGCTTCCTGTGATATCCAAGATCTACGAAAAAGTACTGTACAGCCGCCTTGATGAACACCTTACTAATATAAACTTTTTAACATCCCAACAGTACGGTTTTAGAAACAAATCAAACACTTTATCTGCAGCAATGGACCTAATTACAAAAATAAAAGTGAATATTGATGACAAAAACTTTGGCTTAGGGGTTTTCATAGATTTAAAAAAGGCGTTCGATACTGTTAGCCACACTCTGCTCTTACAGAAACTTTGGAACTCGGGTATCACAGGAACCGCACATAAGATATTTAAATCTTACCTTACTGATAGACAACAACTTGTTAAGATAGGGGACAACAGCAGTAACCCGACTTTGGTATCATGTGGAATCCCTCAGGGATCGATTTGAGGCCCGTTGCTTTTCTCTATATATATTAACAATGTGACAACGATTGGACTATCAGGACACATAACTTTATACGCGGATGACACTTGTCTTTTCTATTTCGGCCGTAATTTGGAAGATCTTATCCATCAAGCACAAAACGATCTTAATCTCTTTAACTGCTGGTGTCAATGTAATCTACTTACTATTAATACAAAGAAAACCGCATACATGATATTTAAAGCTAAAAATAAAATCGTCCCGTCACACATCAGCCTTACAATCAGTAGCCAACCACTAAATCTTTCCCATCATGAAAAATATCTTGGGCTGCACTTAGATGACAAATTAAGCTGGAAGGATCATATACAACATGTTCGATCTAAGTTATCCTCTGTCACAGGCATACTACGAAGAATTGCATCTTGCATCCCTCACAAAGCGCGCTTGATAATATATAATTCGTTAATTAAATCACACTTAGATTATTTGATCGAGATATGGGGAAGTGCTGCCAAAACAAACCTTCTAAAGCTACAAAGATCTCAAAATAAATCAATAAAAACACTATTTAAATATGACTATAGAATGAACACTCAATTACTATATAAGAAAGTAGAACTATTAAACTTAAAGCAACTATACACCTACACAACGTGCATTTTTATAAGAAAGATTCTAACAAGTATAGTATTTTTCACAATCGTGTTATAATAGAGAGCTTTTTAGTCGAGTACCGTGTTTAGGCCACGAAGCTTGCTGAGTGGCCTAAGTAAGGTACGAGATTAAAAAGCTTAATTATGACACTATTGTGAACAATACTTTTTGTACGAGTTCATTAAAATTAATAATTTAAGTCATTAATACGAGTATACAAGAAATCTAAATATCGTAAGTGTTCTACTATCCGACTTCTTTGACACAAGATAATTGAATAGTAGATTTTTGACAGATGCCGCGACGCTGCTACGTTGCGAAACGCCACAGATTGGCAATTTTGTATCGGATCGAGTCTCCTTAAACAAGGACACATATATGGATATCCGAAGTTCTATTTTCAAATTTTTTTCGGTTGTCTAGAGCGTATCGAAATAGTTATTTCGATTGTTTCGGAAGTAACAACGATGAAAAGAGTGACGTTGCAGTATTCTCTATGAAATCTTAATACACAGATTTTAATCGACGAGTATAAAAAAATACATTCAGACATCTATTTCACACAACGAAAAACACTGTTTAAGAAATACAAATAAGTTAGAACTGCGAAAAAATAGAACCGGTTACGGTAAAAGTAGCATAATGTATGAGGGGGCTGGGATGTATAATGAATTACCAAACAATGTGAAAGATTGTGAGTCTCTCAGTGTATTTAAAACCAAATTGAAAGAACACATATATAAAATTGTATAACAAATCTCTAGCGATCACGCTAAACATGTTTTAATTATAAGGAATTCTAGTATGTAAGCTCATTTTAAGTGAACTGTATTGTTCTTATGAGTAAATAAAGCATCTCTAAACCTAAACCTAAACCTATTTTCATGACTATACCTCCAAAGCCGTAACGGGCAGCAAAAAAGGTGGTGAATATCATTAGTGTTTGAGATAAATTGATTGGAAAGTCAATTATTGTTTGTAGTTTTTGGAACAAAAATAATTGTTACTTATCTAATGAAGACGGTGTTGGTAAAATTCATATGTCTGCGTGCAAATGTTAATAGTCAACCGAAACTAGGTAATTTGCAATCATAATGGATTTAGCTACAAGGTAACGGGAATGTAAAATACTCGCATGCCTCACAAAGAAGAGTTAACCATTTCTTGAATAATACATACATACATAAACTCACGCCTTCATTCCCAAAGTGGGGTAGGCTAGGCAGAGCTAAAGAATTACCAACAACAATTACCAGTTGTTGGTAATTCTTGAATAATAATTCAGGTGAAAAGTGTTTTCACTACTGTACAACGCCAACGATACGATCGGGTTCCTCTATTTGGCATAACATTAATTGTCCGAAACTATTTTAGCATAATGTGGCATAATTAGTAACATCTCGAAAATGAGTTAGTAAAAAGTGAGTTATAATTCTGTTTAGAATAATTTTATTCGGCATATTATCGATTGTCCGAAACTGACTTGGCATACTTACAAACCTTACTGCTACCAGAAAAGTAGGTTAGGTAAGGTTAGAACTGCGACCCACAAAAACGACCCTGATACCAGAAAAGTAGGATAGGTTTAACGATTGACCGAAACTTACTTGGCATTGTTACTGCTACCAGAAGAGTAGGTTAGGTTAGAACTGTGACCATAACAAAACGAACTGCTACCAGAAAAGTAGGTTAGGTTAGGTTAGAACTGTGACCTTATCGAAACTAACTGCTACCGTTTTTTATTTATTTAAAATATAAATATTTCATTTAAATAAATACCTCATAAACCACTTATGTTGGTGCGAAAATCAGTTAGGTAGGAGTGATCACTAATAAAATAAAATTATTTCTGCAACGATAGTTTTCGGCAAAACAATTTTATGCACATTTAATTTATGCTTAGACATGATTCGGAGCATAAAAAATATGACCGAATAATATTTGGACTGACGTAATTCTGCGTAATCAAACTACGAATTTATATTCTACGATAACAGTTTATGCACAAAGCCTATCATGGCTATAGATTGTGCCACAAAGAATTATTACTAACAAAATTATGCCAAAATAGGGTGAACCGATACGATCAGTGCTGAATTAAGTGAGCAAGGGGCCCGTGACAAATTCTATCAAGGAGCCGTTGGATTTTTTTAACGAACTGCCTTATAGTCGCCTAGACTCATGGCTCATAAGACGTAGAGCTCGTCAACAAACTTGTCTATATAACGGTAGAAAAGCCAGCCCCAAGAATCTATTGAAGGAAAACTTCATTCTACATTATCATTTCTGTGATTGTAACATTTGTATCTACTATCAAATGTCAATATTCAAGAACTAAGCGTTTATTATTTAAAACTTCAATAAAGAAAAACATTTATTTTTTCGATTTATGTTCTTTTTTCCCGCTCGACTCGAACACGAACTTTTCAACATTAGGTACGTCTCGTTTTTGAACCGCCTTTGCTATACAAAGCCCTCACGGCTCACGTTATATTACGTACTATTGCCTCACCTTTACTACTCGATGACGATACGAAAGTCAATGTCAATGTCAATTTACTATTAAATTTTAGTGCTAAATATGCAAACGGGGCGCTGACACCAAATAGTCATACAAATTCTCTCGATGAGACGGTACGTAAACATTACTCGATAAAATTCAAAAGTTCGTGCTCGGTGAACGGAAATTTACCTTCCCTAAGGTTAACCATCATCAAAAACATTGAGAAAGTGATAATTATTTTTTAGATATTTTCCTTGCCAAAATTACAAGGGTACCTACTGCATGTTTTCCTGATACCTGCATAATCGAGGTTATAGGATAAGTTAAACCCATGACCCTCAATAATATAAAATTGATGAAGCCTGAAAGTTTGACTTTTGTTTTCTTGTCATTTTAGGAAATTCTGATTAGGTTTTGGTATCCATGTACTTTAAATTAACTTTGCCTGGGCGTCAAACATATTCCACTTACAGTTCAGATAATATTAATAAAAGATTCACTTAGTCAAAAATATCCTCATGCTCCATACATAAACTTTGGTACGTACTGCTGACATACGAGTAGTTAATATCCGCCTTTTTAAGTGACGAAAACCGATTAAGTGCAGACTTCAATGTTGATGTTGTAAGAACCTTAAGGTTTTTTAGAGGCTGCGCGGGAGTGGACCGCCGCCCGGCGCGCCGGCGTCGCGGTGAGTAGTCCGACCGCGCTGCTCTCGCCCGCCGCACGCGCATGCTGCTGATACCGATACCCGATACCGAGCCGCGGCGGTATAAAAGGGCACGCGCCCTTGGTGCAACCCACTTGAATTCTCCACCTCTCCGAAGTAACACCAAGTTTTGGCAACCATGGAAGACACCAAAGGAGTTATTCTCGCCAAAGGGGTATCTATGGCCGTCCTGTTTTGTGCGTCCATGATCTGTGGTTTGATTCCGCTGCTGCTGGCCAAGAAGTTCAAATGGGTGTCTGCTGAAGACGCCAGCACCCTGAAGACGACGAACCGGGTCGTGATGACGCTGCTCTCGTTTGGAGGAGGGGTCCTGCTCTCCACCACCTTCCTGCATCTGATCCCTGAGGTTGACCACAACATGGAGTATTTAGTGGGTGAGTCTTTCTTTTATTGAATGACAGACAGGGATATGCCTTATCTGATGGTGACCATTGTCAAAAAATTCTTATCGTGCATTGCCAAATATTTCTTAAGATTCTTCTAGAGTAAAATATTTCAAACTCGTCTTCTATCTATACTGTGTTTAGGTTTATTTTTTACAATATGGAGAAAATCGCTCCGAGTATATTGGACTTTTTCTGATCCTAATATTAGATACACGGTGTTTTTACAAAGTATCGGATTTCATGTTTTATTTTTTGACCTGTTCACGGTTTCAGAATTAAATTTATACCTACCGGAGTTCCAAAAATTGCTTTATTTTTAGGGTCTGTACATCCGTCTGTCCATCTGTCAGCGAGCTGTATCTCATGAACCTACTACGTATAGCCGCTATAATAATTAATAACAAATACCTTATAAAAATAATAGTTGTTAAAATTAAAGGAGTCCCGATACAATAAACGTATCATACGGAACCTTCATGTGCGAGTCCGACTCGCGCTTGGCCAGATTTTCGTTGGTTTTTGTAATAAACGAACGAACCTCGTGTATAATTTAAATATTTTGATCAATATCAGGTCAATGATTGTCGCCTGACATTTAAATGAAAGGCACGAGGCAATGGGAGGACATCTGAATTAAAAAAACCATATTATCTCTTGGAAACCTTGACTATATGAATGAATGGTAAATTGGTCTCTGAAATTCCAAACTAAGCAATAAGTACTTGTAGTAAAATAATGCATATGGGTCTGTTGGGGTTCATATAAACAATTGTAGTCCGAATGTGTTGTTACTCATAAACTCATAAATTTAGACCTAGAGATTTTCCTAGCACGAACGACGTGTTGTTTTGTTAGTGCTTGACACAGTAAAACATCGACAATCCTGCTATCGATAAGCACTACTTCAACGCCATAGAGGAAATAATTGTACATCATTATAATATAGTTATTAAGAAAATAATCAAAATTAAAGCTCATTGAAGTGCCTAATAAGAAAATAGCAAAATCATTTCAATAAGGAAAAAAATACAATCATTATGTCATTATATATAACAATGTGGTGTGTTTTAAAAAGTAAGATAAGAATAATAAGTTAATAACAAAACTTTCAATTTATTAATATTTTAGGCACATAGGTACTTCAATGAAAATAGCTCGATGACATTGAAGTGGACTTATCGATAACAAGATGGTCGATGTTTTTATTGTGTCAAGCACTAACAACACGTCGTTCGTGCTAGGAAAATCTCTAGGTCTACATAATCATCGCAAGTCATTAAGGTTATTTTTCTGAAACGGTTTTATTTCAGAGTTTTTATAAATGAAACCTAACTGAACCTCAGTTAATAAAAACCGTTTCATTAAAAAACACTTTATGACTTGCGATGATTATTTATGAGAATTATGAGTAACAATACATTCGGACTATATTTGTTTTATATGAAACAAAGCGTTCCCGTTCTGTGGTCATATCGTAATGCAGCTATTTCGGATAATTTGCTAACCGTCTATTGAAGACAGAGTTATACTTGCGTAGGAATAATTATATCAATCTTAACTGTCTGTCTAGTTACTATTCTTGCACATACAGTAAGTACAAGATTTTGCAAAAGAAACTAAGTAAGACTAAACGGGCCGAGGACAACGCGTGAAGCAACCGGCAAAGTCATGTTAGCCAAAATACATCGCAAAACTTTATAAGAAGTGGTACAATTAATGTTAGCCTGATTTTAATACCTTTGATGACACGTTTAGCCTAATTGGTAGTCACTCTGCCTACGAAGCTAGCGGTCCCGGGTCTGATTACCGATACTGGTGAATTTTTTTGTGATGAGCGCGATTTGTTCCTGACTCTTGGTTGTTTCTATGTATTTAAGTGTCTATGTATTTCTATGTATAAGTAAGTTTTTTTGCCGTCTAGTACCCATAGAACCAGCCTAGAGCTTTGTTTCTGAGTAGATCAAAATGTGTGAGATTGTTTAGTGATAAAAAATAAAACTATACAATACTCTTTATTGCACAGTTGTATACAACAGAACGGTACAATTTGAAAAAAGGAATAGAAAATTCATTTACATCTACATTGTGATATTTTTGAGACCACCTTGAATATAGAAGAGACGTCCAAAAAAGATAGGAGGAGCACAAATAATAAAAGTATTTAATGTTATACATAATAATATAAAAATACCTACATACATAAAAATACAATTATAGAATTAATCTTTATTCTTAAGATAAGTAAAAGTAAACCAAGTAATAAACCATTCTCATAAGTAATATTTAAAAAAACGACTGACTGCCTAGTTTCTCGCGGCGTTTCTTCTCAGCTGTGGTCTCCCCTTGGGAAGCGCTAGTATATTTTAACGTGTAAAAGTGCCCGTGCGGTCCGGAATATATATATAAATTTAAAAAATAGGTACCTATCTCTTTTATTCATACATACATACATAACATAAATTCACGCCTTCATTCCCAGAGTGGGGTAGGCAGAGCTAAAGAATTACCAACAAGTCTTAAAACTTTTTGATAATTCTGTAACCACATTTTGCACAAGTAGGTAGGCTAAGATGTTTCCCAGTGTATTAGTGACAGGTGGCAAGCCCATCGCCTAACAGTACTACAAGCCTTTATTCCCTTAGTCGCCTCTTACGACATCCACGGGAAGACATGGAGTGGCACTATTCGAACCCGGCAACCACACGGCATCTCTTTTATTCATTTATGATAATGTGCCTTAAATCCTCCGAGAACGTGATTCCCCATATTTTAAGGGCCCTTGCTAGTTATTTTTTTAGACAGAGCTCCAAAACCTTGTGACAAATCTGCCCTCCTAAGCTAATACGCAGTATGTCAGATTAAATTCCTGTAGCAATATCAACCTTATTACTAAGACAAGAGAACTAAAACTGCTTTGGTTATTGATTTTGGAATACTGCTTATTTGCTTAGGAGGGCAGAAATGTAGATCTGCGATTGCAAATTTTCGGCGATTCCAATTGATCTTCTATTCTCGTTAGATTGCGCCAACGCATTATCTAACCGTTGCGCAAGTAGTCAGTGTGCCAGTGACCGGCCGCATCTCGCCGGTACCAGTTTTATAATTCACTTCACATAATTAAGGCCCTTGAATTAACGCGATAACGTTAACCGTTACCCGTTAACATTACCAAAATATGAGCACGTGACTCAATAATTATAAAATATATAACTATCAGGAGAGAAGCTTACATAAATTGTCCTAGCCTTATAGTATAAGCAGTACACAACGATAAACATACTTAAGTATACATATAGAGAAATACATACATAAATACATGGAAAACGTCTAACTGGCGTACTCAGAGATGTAATTTCATTTTAATGCTTGTTTAGTGACGTTCCCCCGTGTGGTTACCGGGTTAGAATAGTGCCACTCCATGTCTTCCCGTGGATGTCGTAAGAGGGCATTTTTTTTCAAAGTTGTACCAACAGATTTGTGATGATTTTTTTTCGAACTTATTAATTGTTGAACGTTAAGGGTGTTGAAGCATTTTTAGTAGTCTTAGGTATCTTAATTTAGCAATGGTTTTGTAAAACATACGGAAATTAAATTTTTATACTCGTCGATTAAAATCTGTGTATTAAGATTTCATAGAGAATACTGCAACGTCACTCTTTTCATCGTTGTTACTTCCGAAACAATCGAAATAACTATTTCGATACGCTCTAGACAACCGAAAAAAATTTGAAAATAGAACTTTGGATTTCCATATATGTGTCCTTGTTTAAGGAGACTCGATCCGATACAAAATTGCCAATCTGTGGCGTTTCGGAACGTAGCAGCGTCGCGGCATCTGTCAAAAATCTACTTTTCAATTATCTTGTGTCAAAGAAGTCGGATAGTAACACTTACGATATTTAGTTTTCTTGTATACTCGTATTAATGACTTAAATTATTAATTTTAATGAACTCGTACAAAAAGTATTGTTCACAATAGTGTCATAATTAAGCTTTTTAATCTCGTACCTTACTTAGGCCACTCAGCAAGCTTCGTGGCCTAAACACGGTACTCGACTAAAAAGCTCTCTATTATAACACGATTGTGAAAAATACTATTATACAGCGATTTCAAAGTGGCTCGGGCTCATATTTGTTTCCCTTCCCGTTACCATATACATTTATTGATATAACTTGAAAGAAAGTAAAACGGGGATAAACAAATGCTATACTTACTTGAAAATATAGTAAGTTATGAAAATAAGTTTTATTTTTAAAACATTATGAACTAATTTGAAAGAAATTACGATTATTGTAACTATTTCGTTACCAGACGACCAAAACTACTTACAATTTTCTTTACCAGTTGGACGTTATGAGGTTTACCCGACAAATTTATTTATACGTGGATACTTTAGTAAAAAGTTTATCCATATAATACACACATTGCAATGTTTATCAATTGGGGATTTAATAATAAAGTAAAATGTTAATTATTTTCAAAGGACGGTAACGAAAATAATGGTAACGAAATCATAAGGCTGCAGTTATACCAAGATCACAAATCCACAAAAGCTTTATTAACCCGACTGACCAAAGCAAAATGAGGGTTATGGTTATCGCATATTTATAGTGGTTACATTTTAGACTTTCCTGACCAATACTGGTTATTGAGAGACAAATTATGAGCAACTGCAATGGTATTAGGTAGGTACCTATTCTTTGGTGGATGCTTCATTTTTCGGGATAGTTTGATAGTTTGGTAGTTGCAATTTTTCTTGCCTTTATATTTTTTTTTATTCTCGCCTCGTCCTTTTTTCTTTGGATTTCATATTTAATAGGGTTATTTTTAATCCTTTCCCGATACCGTTTTTGTTTTTCGGCAGCTGTGAGAGGAGTCATTTCTATAACAAATGTAGGTAGTTTAGTCGTATTATTTAAATTTAATTGAGATATTTGCGGTTAATGTTATTGCAACTACGCAGCAGATTAAAAATAACACGTTGTATTATTCTAAAGACAATTTTGCAAACCGTATAAGATGATTTACTTTTGTGGTACCTACAAATAAATTTACCTATGTAAATACTATTATTTATTCAAATGTGATCTCAGTGTAAACATAACTTTATGTTTCCATTCCGTTACTTTTTAGATTCCCCTTATACATGACTGCCGACATGGCAACGAAAGGGGAAGTAACGGAAGTAATGTTTTGCACTTTGAAATACAAATTAAATATGCATTCGATCTTGATTGTAAAGATATTTTAGTGAAATTGAGTTTAGATATAAACAATTATTTAGGTAAATGTATCACAACAACATAAAGATAAAGATTTTACCTTCAAATCTTGGTAACGGAGTGGTGGAACCCATTTTGAACCACGTAAAGCACGACACTTCAACACACAATTTTTTCGTTTACAGACCGTTTGAAGACAAATATTGTGCTGCTACGTGAAAACTAAAGTTTCTAGATGAAAATAAAGATATATTTTGGTAATAAAAATGATACCTTAAGCCTAATATACGGTAATGGAAAGGGGGAATTCCCCTTATGTCGAATGTGGTGGACACGATTTAAACTAGTTTTTTGTTAAATATTAACTCTAAAGGAGACAAATTAAGAGCGTTTTTAGTAAATTCACATATTAGACTCCCGAAAACAAGTGTTCTCATGTACGACAAAAGTTTCCAAACTTGTTTATTTGAAGTTCGAAAATGTAACACCAGGCCTGGACGCGGAAAAAATTGGGGGTCTTAGGGAACAAAAATAACAAAAAAACTGTAAATTTAACGTTATTGAATACTTCTAGTAGCATAACTTTAAACGTAAGAGTATTGTTTATCTGGTAATTTAGCTACAAGTCAAAGTTTTTAACATAATCATGTAAAAAATATTAAATGAAGTTGTCGGACACGTGAAAAACGCTAGGTACACTAGAAAAAAAAATGCCCAAGAGGCGACTACGGGAATGTAGGCTTGTAGTACTGTTAGGCGATGGGCTTGCAACCTGTCACTAATATGCTGGTAAACATCTCAGCCTTTTTGTGCAAATTGTGGTTACTGAATTATCAACAACTTTTTCAAGTTGTAATTCTGTAGCTCTGCCTAGCCCACTCTGGGATTACAGGCGTGAAGGTACATGTATGTAGTGACGTTTTGTCTTATTCTATTGCAATAGCAATGAAAGTGACAGCAGTAACTTCAATCATGTCATTCAAATTTAATTGACGTCTCGCAAGTGACGCTGCTCATCACACAAATAATTGCCCATGGTGCATGAGATTGCTAGCTTCGTAGGAAGAGTCACTACCAACTAAGTAGGCAAACTGCGTGGTCAAATTATAATATAATAACAAACGCTGTTAACTAAGTCATCACCAGACCTAGGAATATACGGGGCAAAATTAAATGACAGCTAGGGATTGCCTATATCGATAAACTCAATTATCGATGCTTTTCCCGCATACTAGTGATCGCTCCAAGTTTTGTTTGTAAAAATATTTTTTTATTGAAACTATGCAAATAAAACAAAATAGAAACATAATTCTGGTTATTCTTTATTTTAAAAGGATACTTTAACCTTCACTACTCATAATCTTTTTTTTTACTCTTGACAAATTCTGATTGTTTATTTTAAGAAAATGGGACAGTCATTCTGAAATACACGGTAAGGAAAAAAATGATGATGATGACTAAAGGTTAAATTAAAGTAAGGAATAACAAGAATTATGTTGCTATTTTGTTTTATTTGCATAGTTACAATAACAAAAAAATACAAACAAAACTTGGAGCGATCACTAGTATGTGGTAAAAGCATCGATAATTGAGTTTATCGATGTAGGCAATCCTTAGCTGTCATTTAATTTTGCCCCGTATATTCCTAGGTCTGGTCATCACACAAATAATGGCCCTGAAATTCGAACACGGGACCACTAGCTTCGTAGGCGAAGTCACTGCCAACTAGGCTACAAACCGCATCATCAAATTATAATATAATAACAAACGCTGTAAACTTATTCATCCGGTTTTTAAGTCGGTTTCCATCGTGGTCGTTACTCACGTAGTGACTGGCTCCGCGTCGCCTCGCAGGGCTTTCCCTGACGTTTTATTCATTGGCAATGCAGTCATGATTTAGCAAAGTAAAGTAAACACGTAAAGGAAATCAAACAGACTGTCTAGACCGCCGGCCACCTCACCGGAGCGGCCCACCGGACACGCAACGATTAACTTATTAACAATTCAATGAAGGGAAACGAGGCTTGTGAAGGAACGCAAGCTCGATTCTACTTTTAAAACGGTTTAAATTCAACCGCCATTGTCAAGTACACAATAACAATACGATTACAAAGCAATATGGTTATACTAAGTAAAAACTCGGCATCAGTACTACTTACTTCTTCAGTAAGCCTTATATATATCGTGAACCAAAACGCTCTCTTTCAAATATTTGTTTTTAAAAATAATAACCTGTTTTGGTGAATCTACCAAAAGCATAATGACGATGTTTGTATAAGTTATTTTGTTTTGACGCAGCACTATGCAGACCTATTACATAATGCAAAAAACTCAAATAGGTTGCACAGTTCTTTTAAAAACCGTGAATCTTAAATCGATTCTTAGTCATTATCATTCATTATACAAAATAACCCCAATTTGACCTCAATTTCAGGTAATACAAACCCAATATACAAATTAATTAAAAAATGCCACAAATATTTAGCATCGCGTTACTTCGTCAGCTAACAAAGCAAAATAGCATTGTAATGTCGTTTTAAGGTCCCGTATTCTTAGACTACTTTATACATAATTTATAAAACCTGTATCACTTAGTTACTAACAAGTTATTTCTTGTTCTTAGATAATATGATGCAGTAAGTAACTTATCAAACAAGGAAGCTTGTTAACTGTCATTTGATCAATGCGGAGACTCGAACAATGGTAAGATTTGCGCCAGATATGTCTAAGGGTTGGGAACCAAGTTTTTCGGCACCATTGTAATCACTTCACCGTATATAAACTAATTAGCTTGAGCAAGTTGATTTTCCTCTCGGTATTCGGTACTTTCCCTGCTTGTTTCGCGTTTCCCACGAGTATTTTCCTCTAGTAAAAAACCCTAATGAGCGTAGTCTGTGGTTTTATTTTTTAAATACTTAGCCCCCTTTTTGTTAAGCTTATGAGCAACTTCAACCCTACGTGTGTGCGGGTCATCTTTACTTTAGAATCATCCTTTATAATCACATTAGTCTCGAAGTCTAACAAAAAAGGTTGGAAATGATTATCCACTTTGTCCACTTACTTTAGCATCTTAACACTTTGCGACAATCGCACACATATTTCTCTACCTTTTGTCCGTGTAATCGCCGTAATTACACGAACATTACGACTTTAATCCGTAAATCAATACGCTAGAGTGCAGTACAAATAGCAGCGTTGATTATAAATGCATCGTAATAGATTAATCATAGCCGCCGTGACTAGGAAACTAAACAGGCCGTGGGAAATACCGCCAATGAAGCTATACGAGTATACAGGGTGGATAATCTACGTAATAAATAAAAAGTATGAAATGCACATTTTGAAACAATAGCATAGATCGAATTTTAGTACAAAAACATTTTAAACATATGTAAAAAAATAAAAGGAATTCACTTTTTTTTTATTTATCTGCTTTAATCTATAATCGAAACCACTGAGGCTGTCAGAAACCCTAAAGGAAACGGTTGTTGAACCATTGAAAATAAATTTGCACCCAATAAAAGGAAGACGTCTTTTTATTATTTGATATAAGTATTATTTCGGAATCAGAACTAAGTGTTCCTTGACCAAAACATGTAATTATCAATATTTATCTAGTTACTGCAAGTGGCCTTGAAGGTAATTCCTCTTCAAGTGGTATTCGTATGTATCACCCTGTACAGCTCTGTGTATACAGGATAGGTCAAATGTCAAGGGATAAGGTAACAATAGACTAGTTTAACTACTAATACTCCGCATACATGTGTATGCGCACATTGCAGCGTACAGTTAATACAAAGTTAGTTAGTACTCGGCTCAAATCTGTAGTCTATTGCTGTCACAGTCTCTCTGGCATAATAAATATACAGACAAGTGTCAAAAAGAGCGTGATAGTGATAGTTAACCGAGTACTAATAATACGGGCTGGTTTTACTGTACAAGTGCTTTGTTTTGTTATGTTTGATGTTACGCCGCACCTTTAAATACCTAAGTATCCTCCTAGGCTGGGCATGATTATTTCATATAAGCAATGTCACTAATTGAGTTCCGTGGTATGATAAGTATTAATATAATGAGGGCTATTGTTTTATTGTGACTAATACAAACGGAGAAATGTTAGAGATTGTTCTAATATTTCTCATGTGATGGAGGACCCGGGAACTTTATCTATATAGGTACATATAAAATGCTTTGTCCTGAATGACTGACTGACTGACGGATCAATGCACGGCCTAAACCGCTGATCGTAGAGACCTGAAACTTGGAGGGTGTGTTATTTTATTTGTATGACGTAGGCATCCGATAAGAAAGGATTTTCCGAAAGTCTACTCCCAACGTGATTCCTTGGTCCAATCTACTTCAAATTTTGCATGAACATTCTTTAACAGAATTGACGGAAGACGTGTTTCGTATTTTATTAAAATTAATCCCTTAACGGGGTTAAAAATGGGTAGATTTATTTTAGGGGTGATTTGCTTCGAAGTTGATATCAACACTTCTTAGTTTCCACATGTTTGAAAACTCAGTCCGAATTTATTCAAAAAATCTAAATATTTATAAGATGACACTGACTGATCTGATCTATCAACGCACAGGCCAAATCGCTGGGTCTAGTGGTTCTAAATTTTACACGTAGGTCCCTTATGACTATGAGGTCTAGGGGTTCACTAAGAAGCGATTTTTAGAAACTCATCCTCTAGTAATCTATATAATTTACATAGCGGAAAATCGATGGTCGAATTCGTTTCTAACTGGACCAATGTTTTTGAAGATGAATAGTCACGATAAGTATAAATCTACACGGTATTTACGAAGGTAATAAAGAATAAACAGGAGAAATCAACATGTTGGAAGGAAAGTATTAAATTTGTCAAACGCTTGCTCACGTTTATATGGTGAAAACTAAGTATTGTCTTATATCAAGCGAAGGCCATGAACTTTCTTGGCCGACGTGCTCGCGCTTACTAACTGCTGGCTTTGCTGTTACCTACTTCTTTTAAACTACACGTACTTGAGTATTTATTGCTTCTCTATGTAAACCAGACAGAAACGATCATTAAATTTACGTCTGATATTTAAAAAGACTACTTACCGCATTTGGAATAAGGGCTTTGTCGGCAAGTTTGGTGTTTAGAATCCCTTAAAACTAACAGAGCATTGTTATATTTATAAGTATATTTACATAAGTCGCAAATGCGTTTGCAGTTATCTATTTTTATAACCAGTAACATTGTATATAATTCCTGTTTAAACGTTTATTATAAACAATTAGACATGCCCGCATCGTACCTGAAGAATTAGGTTTCGCTATTCTTTCCCGTTGGCGGTAATTTTTTTTTTCTAAGAGCACCCTAGTACTTAAAGAAAATACCTAGCTTAACTACCCTTCAAATTTCAAGTCCCTAAGTTAGTTAAGGCTGCGCGTTGCCTGTCAATAAGTTAGTCAGCCAATCACAAAACAGTGTGTATGTATAGATTAAATAGTAATTTTAAGTGATGCCCATTAAATAAGAAAACCGGTCGGCGCAGTAGGTATTATTTTATTCCAATTGAATTACGAATCAGCGCAATCCCTTTTTTTTGTATTTTTTGTTTTTCTTCAGTATGTACCCAATTTGACGCTTCTATGGTTTGCCGTTTTTAAGACGCAACAAATATAAAAATACTTCGAAAAAAACGTTGTCTTTAATGGGGACCCCCTTTATTATTTCACTTATTCTGAAGAAAAAAAACAAGTAGGGTAAACTGACCTATTATTAGCCACCTACCAATTACTGGCCCCATGAACTTTAAAATAATGTAATAGAGACGATAATTCAACAATCACTAGGTGCCAGTAACTGGTATTTTAGAGGCCAGTTAATAGGTGTTTTACCCTATCTATTACGATTCAAAAGATACAACTCTATTAATAGAGTCCCGTCGGGATCCCTTCAGGATTCCTAAAAACAATGTACCTACTATTCAAAATCAAGTTGATTATTTCTACGATAATAAAATATCTTTGAACCTCCCTATTTATATAAGTATTATATAAGTATTATCGGTTAGTAAATATTGCGGTAACAACGTTAGTTGTGAAGGTAACATTTCAGTTACGTGTATCTTGATCGATATCTAATATAGATTTACGATACGCATTTTCAATACAAAAATGATACGACAAAACCTATTGATGAAAATGCACAACATTATTCCCTCTCGCCTTCATCCCCAGAGTGGGGGAAGCAGAGCTAAAGAATTATGAAGAACTCTAAAATCTTGTTGATAATTCTGTACAAGTAGTCTAAAACTTTTTCAAGTGTATTAGTGACAGGTTTCAAGTCCATCGCCTAACAATACTACAAGCCTTTATTCCCTTAGTCCCCTTACGACATCAACGGGAAGTCATGGAGTGGCACTGTTCTAACCCGGCAACCACTCGGGGCTTATGGGTCAATTATAATGCTTCTTATCGGACAAACTTCATAATTCCAAGGTTTATGTGTGTATGTGTATGTAAACACTTTATTGTACAAAAGAAAAACCAAGAACAATACAATTAAAATAAGAATACGTACAAAAGCGAAGTTATCCCTATACTTATTTGTTTATATAATGCTAAAACAATAATATCCGCTCGTTTACGAGGAAACTAGGTTTCTTTACCAAGAAAGATAAAGAGACAGCAATGCCATAGGTACTTATAGATAATAATAACATATAACGATCTTAGATATAATTGTTCAAGTAATTAACAACGGAAGGCCCTAAGAAAATATAAATAACTTGACTGGGATCGATGCGTGGATAACAGAAACAATAAGGTAGTGTTAATTACAGGTAGCGATCGATGACTTAATAGGTTTTCCTCAGGCTTAAAACCAAGACGTTTCCTCATACGGCGCAGCAAGTTCAAGTAAAGTCACGGTCGAGCTGCATCGCGCTTGTATAACCCAATAACATATTTGCTATAGGGTAAAGTCACCAATGGTCAGCCAGAACCCTGTAGTCGGCCTCTGCCTTTACTTTGTATGAATAGATAGAGTACGCTGCCGTGCTAGTGTAAAAGGCGATCTTTCGACATTTTGACCAAATTGAGTTGTTATGACCATCGTGATATGGAGAACAAGCCGCGTCGACCCATCTTATCCGTTTGTCGATAAGAGCCTTGGTTGCGAAGATACGATAAGGAAAAAGGCCGTATAACAGACTATTTTCCAGCAAATACTAATCAATAAAGCGGTAACTACACAATACTACATTAGAAAGACGTAAAACAAGACACTCCGCATTATTGTCTGGTGTAGGTTTTATTTATTAATAAGTTGAACTACTCTATAAGGCCGTAATTGCAGATTACTAAGTAAAAAGAACGAATAACATATTTTACCGCCTTTTAACTTAGTATTTCAAATGTTTTTTCTATTTGCTCAAAATCTAAATGAACGTAACAGAGTTTTCTAGACAAAAAGACCGTATGTCAGTATTTTGCGGTATTTTAGTCTAGTTAATGCCGAGTTTTAAATAATGATAAACTTGTTTAAAAAAACGTTTATTTTGTGATACGGTATTTTTACTTGGGACAGAGGTAGTTTTTAACGCTTAATTACTATTCGAATATCCACAGTCGACCCATGCTACTTAATAAAACCGTATAATCCCCAATCTCCTACATACCCCCCGCGGACGGGGAGTACCCGCGTTCGGGCGCCCTTCAGTTCGCTGACGTTACGGGTAATGAAGGTGCGTGTGCGCTGACGCCCGTTATCACGCGAAAAGACGAGGATGACGAATTGACGATAAATCATAAAACTGAGTACATAATACCATTCTAAATATTTGTTACCTGAGTACAGTAAAAATAAATAAAATAAATATATAAATTAATCTATGATATATTTTTTTGGAGAACTAACATAATTGGGATAGACCAAAAAAAATAACTCACCGTTTTTATAATCTAATACAAAAGAATAGGTAATTTTAAGAGACCAATTTCATTAATTTTGTATTTGACCGAATAGTTTTGTTTTTATATCTTTATTTATTTAACAGACATTTTATCGACGAATTACATGATAATTAACGATAAAAAGTTATTGCAATAGTATAATAAAACATACTATTTCAAGCGCTTTACGCCTAACCCGTAAGACAAACCTGGGAGGGCTTCAAGCCAAAAGCGAAAGTCAAACAACACGGTCAAATATACTTTTGTCGAATTGTCCGAAATAAATAAATATAACAAAAACTTAATCATGCAGAACGGCTTTAAAACCCTATTCCTCGAAATGGTTTTCCAATTAGAGTAATTTAAAAAACTAGAACATTCCCAATTATGATATTAGAATTAGAACATCAATAGTTAGCTTAAAGAAATAAGTCCTTTTTTAGAATATACAGGGTGTATTGCAAGTCGTGTGCCAAATGAATATGGTGGGTAGCTAAGGTCACTTGCAACACGTTTTGGGCCAATTAACACTAATCCTACCCACGGTGTTTTTTTTATATTTTTTTTGAAAAAATCTCGGAATCTTCCAAAAGTTAACCATTTTGTTCACCTATCTTTTTTTTTTTAATGTGACAGCACAAAAGTACTTATAGTTTTTTTATCTTTAATGTTTGCGCATTCGAATGAAATGTTATTTTTATTCATATAGTAAACAAATAAAAAAATATTAGCCAACAAAGTGTGAAGAACAGAAAAATAAAATCTTCACGGTCAACTTTACGGCACAATTAAAAAAAAAGTAGAAGCTCCTCAGATCTTCCAACATCATAAAAACTTCTCCAGTTCCTGACGATTCTTACGGTATACCACATTTCTAGAATCACGTTCAGTTTTTCGTCAAAATATGGTTTCAATCTAAAATTGTGGTTTTATTCGGTCAGTAGATCCAGCCAGTTAAATGGGCTAAATGCACAATACAAAACGCAATATGGTTAAAAATCATCTTTATTTTAATAATTACTTCAAATTTTGTTCAAATTGTCTTCCTCCACAATTGATACATTCGCGACACCTTTTTCGTATTTCTACAGTTGTTGTACGAAGTATCTTTGACTTTTACGTCTGGGGAAGGGCCAAAGAGCTAGTGTACGCAACACAAGTAGAGAGCAGAGAGCATCTGATCGCAAAAATTAATGACGCGTTCGCAATAATGCGGCAAGAAATGACACTTCGTACAACAACTACTTTGAAGTTGTAATTCTGTAGCTCTGCCTACCCCACTCTCTGGAATTACAGGCGTGAAGTACGAGTATGTATGTATGTAATTTTATGGAAATAAAGCAAATCTAGAATATCAATAATTAGCTTACAGAGATGGTTAAGTCCTTTTATAAAGTGAAAATTTTATAGAGAATAAAACAAATATATCAGTAAATGATAAAGTGACTATAGTGAGATTTGTCTGTTTACTTTTCATAATATATTTTACTAACATGAGGACTCAATCTAGCTAGAAGACAAAATGACTTCTGTATCCCACTGTTTTACTATAAAAGATAAACATGGATACTTGGTGAAATTGAACATCTCATTTAGTTATATAAAACTCAAGTCAAATATAGACTTAAAGGTGAAACAAGCAATATCAATCTTGAGTCACAATATTATATGATATAAAAATAACATATTATAACTATCGCTTTATTGAACGATAAATAATCTACTGTATAATTGAGTTTTTAAACACTCAATTTATATTTTGACCCTTTTCATCCCTTACTATACGACTGACTGACTAATCATACATATTGGCAAGGAGTCTGACCTGTCTATGGAGGATGACTATTGAGATAGACTAAGGTCTAGGGATAGCGATCCCAGAGCGTATGGAGGAGATCTCCTTATTTTTTTTTATGGCATAGGAAGGCAAACGAGCACACAGGCCACCTGATGGTAAGTGGAAACTGTGACCCATAGACATTCGCATTCACAAGACTGCAAATGCACTGCCAACCCTGAGGACTAAGATGGAATGCCTCCATGCTAGTAATTTTACCGGCTACTTATCTTATCCCTAAACCGGAACACAACAATGCGAACACTGCTGCTTGGCGGTATGTTAATGGATAAGATGGTGGTACCAACCCGGACGGACCCTGCACAAGGTCCTGCCACAAGTAAAGGTCCTCCTTCCCTAAGGGGGCCACAAAACATTTAAATTCTTAGATTTGCTTTAATGTAGACTTCGGTTTCATAAATTATACTATAGGTACATATTAACTTTATCTTTAAAACCTATTCACTTAGTACATAGGTTGAATTTCAAGTGGTTAGGAGTCATTAAATAAACTAGGATAGTGTTAGGTAAGTTATAAATTATAGTCTACATACATACATACCTTCACGCCTGTAATCCCAGAGAAGGCTAGGCAGAGCTACAGAATTACAACTTTAAAAAGTTGTTGATAATTCAGTAACCACAATTTGCACAAATAGGCTAAGATGTTTACCAGCATATTAGTGACAGGTTGCAAGCCCATCGCCTAACAGTACTACAAGCCTTTATTCCCTTACGGCCAAACCTGTATGCGAGCATTTTGTATGGACAAATGTCAAATTTTAACCAGAGGTAAGCCTTATCTATCCTCGGTTTGAATATAGGGTTCGGCCGTTAGTCGCCTCTTACAACATCCACGGGAAGACATGGAGTGGCACTATTCTAACCTGGCAACCACATATTATTGTAAATATTTAGGTATCAATATTCTAGAGAGTATTAGTATGGCTAGGACTTAAAACAAAGACTTAAAGAATTCTAGGGTTACTATAGGTTCACAACTTTACTATTGGGTTATATTAGATTACTTGACGATCACATGCCAAAACTAATTTAATTTTAAAATAGGTTGTTAGGAATAGGAAGCTTTATAGACTAGGAATGTTACTTATGGTGACTAAGTTATTAGGTTAGGTAGATAGATGTAGTAGGAATTAGGTAAAAATAAAATAAAAATGAAATTTTAGCTTAGGGCTATTATAATTGGTTCCACAAGGACCAGGATTTGAGTAATTCTATTGAAAGGTGCTTAGGCTTTTGCAAGGAGAATATATTGAGTTTAATTTTAGTAAAGAAACATTTACCAAAGTAAAAGGAAATCGCCCGATGCTTTCATCGCACACTCACTTCCGAGGGATAGACAGACGCAAGTCGAAAACAGAATTTAGTACGTAAACTAGGTCCATTAATGCCTGCTCTTAGCTTGAAATTTTGCGACTACTTGCCAGAATTCAACCAAGAAAATGTCGACGAATTATAGTTTTAGTATTTTTAACTTATAATTCATCGACTTTTTCATGGTTGGATTCTGGCAAGTCCTCCCAAAATTGCGATTCAATTACTTTATGAGACTGATTATGTTTAAATTAAAATAATTAAATAAGAAGTTTTGATTAACAATGCGTCTTACAGACGAATCAAAGAGTATTATTGTTGATTTATTGAATAACTAATAACACGACACCAATCTTAGAAGAGATAATATTTCCTGTGATTTAACTGTTAATTTTTGTTTATTTCAAATATATTTGTACGGAATTTATGATGGTTTTAATTAGCAATTAGTCTAACCTTTCATCGTAGTACTAGATTAAAAAACCGTATTTCGTCTGACTTTTGAAGACATACGTTTTTTTAGACTAGTATATAAATATAAAATGATCGATACGAAAACCAACCATATTTTTTTGATTTGCGTACTAGACAAGATAAACGTATTTCTTTTATTCAGCGTTATTATTTAGATCAGAATTATTCAAAAAATATTTTGTACTAAGCAATAAGGCGGTATATCGCAAATACGTCTTTTTAATTAAGCATTATTGTGATACGTTCAAGCCCTAGTTTATTATGAAGACGTATGAAGGAAAACCTGGCCTATAAGGCGGTATAGTGCTCATATACCGCCTTTTTGCTTGTTTTTCAGTGGCAATTATTAATCGGCAACTAAACAAAAAGGAAAAAATGCGTGTAAAAAAAAACTGTAGGTAATAAAAATACATTACTTATGTAGAAAACTAGTAAAACACAATGTCTATCCGACACAAAAAGTTTCATTTCAATATCTGTTTAAATTACCTAGAAATATGAAAATGAAGATTTCGGTCACTTTTTTGCGATTATCTCGAAAGTGTCTTTTGTCGAAAAGTCGCCTTTTACACTAGCACGGCAGTACGAAAGATATATTTCCCACTCTTCGCACGCATACAAGGTCAACTACTGGTCTCTGGCCGACTGGTGAGTTTACCCTAAATAGTGTTTTCAATCCGCGAAGATCGGCTCTACCACTTAATCTGACGTTGCACGAATGCCTAAATAAGTAAAACGGTCAAGTGCGAGTCGGACTCTCGCACCAAGAGTTCCGTATTTAATATATGCTTGGTAACGGCAAAAGTAAATACTCGTTTTGTTATGAACTTTATTTTGTATGTAATAAGGTCTATTTTGAATAGCCTAAATTTTTATAAAGATTTTTCAAATGTTTTTTTATATTTACTAAAATTGTTAATAATGAATACTTTATTTTATTTATACCATATTATATTTATAAGTATATTATCTATACGTCAGGATTTTTTCAGATTTTTTGATCAATAAGCTTAAGAGATAAAAGGGGAGAGGGTCGGTAATTTTTTGTACAGTCAAAAAGTAAATAACAGAAATTAAAAAAAAAATGACACAGACAAATAGACACACAGACCAACGAAGTCTCACCTTTACCTTTTTTACCACTTTGGTACGGAATCCTAAAAATACAATATACGCGTTATTAATGTCATTCATTACGCGTAACTAATAAAAATAAGTCTTGCAAACCTTAGGTACTGTGTCTTATTTCAAATAAAAGGGCTCGTTATGAAAATCTCAAATATAATTTTGTTATTATTTTAAAATAAATCGTTTTGATTTTATTCATGAAAGAAGACGAAAATTGACCATCTCCCCTGATCTCCGAAACTATTGAACCAAAAATTGTATAGTTCATTGCTTGTAGATAACAGGAAAACCTTTAAAAAACCTAACAAAAAAAATACGTATGTACGGAACCGTCTCCACGCGAGTTTAACTCGCACTTGGCCGATTTTTGTTAAAGGAGGGTATTGTAAATAGCGCATAGCAGGAGAAATGTTTAGGCTGGCTTCGGGCATAAAAGGCTTCCTCATTGCCGAAGTATGACGGCCAGTTGAATAAGTTGTTGATAAACACGAGATGGGACAGTTGATTTAGGATAGGAAGTATTTGTGGAGATTGCTTACACGAACTACGATGTGAGTAATACTGTACGATGTGAATTGCTACCAATTCTTTGCCAAGCAATTGAACGATTGCCCAATCAGGTCAGGGTTTACCGGCCGATTCCGAACCCTACGTATTTAATATTCAATACTCAATACTCAATATATTTATTGCATTCCACATTTTACCGATGTTGTTGTAATTATAGGTATATATATAGTTCTGTGGGTATATACATGTTCATGGTATGTGGACGGTGTGGACCCTGTTGGGCCCAGCAACAGAAACAGCGCAGCGGAGAGGGCTTAGCTTTATAATATTATAATACGTTATTTACTCATTTTAATTGCACTTTAATCACTGAATTATTTATAATTATTCTACTATATTTATTATATTTATTATATTTTTTCAAGTATAGTTATCGATATAATTAAACTATCTCATTATAATATAGTTTAAGGTCAGGTGGGGTAAGGGGAACTACTGGGAAAGGGAAACACTAGTTGATATATCAAAAACTATAGACCGCAGAGTTGTGATTACACGATCGATAAAGCAGTAACTGAGATTTATTTACAAAAAAAAAACACAGATAGCGTTATGACAACTGAAACTGCGAGTGTGACAAAAACAATACTTTAGTTGACAAAGAACGAAAACACGAGTTCGACGTACCTTATTTAGATACTGATTTATGTTATAAAAAGTCCGGTAACAAGTCTGGAAATGTCAGTAAGTATTGATTTATAGATATATGTTGTATGTATGCATGTAATTTTTTGCTGAATATGCTATAAATATTAAATTTTAATGTGATTCTTAACATAACCTACAAATGCATAAGTGGGGTAAGGGAAACTATCATGACCGGGTTAAGGGGAACATATGTTTCTCTTTCCCGACGTCAGAAGTAACCAACATTTTGAGACAGGCATATTCTATAAAAAGTAGAAATAGTCTCTTGAATCGGTAACTAACTATAAATGTTATGATATTTTACACATTGCTTGGGTACCGTAACAGCTGACCCCTCCATACCGATTATACCCTAAATGGCAAAATAGGTTCTTGGTTTGTAAAAAAAAATTGGGAAAAAGTTAAGTTATGGGGAAAAAAATGTTAAGTATTAAACGATTCTATTGGTTATAATTATTGGTTATCTATTAACTATTATTATATGTTATTACTTACTTATATTATGCTATTTTGTATGATGTCAAATGACGGTTGGCGATATGAACATCTTGTTTTAATCAAGACTACATTATTTTTTACAAAAAAATGCCTAGGAACTATGTGAGAACAATTGTATGCCAAAGAAAAGTAATTTAAATACGCTACTTGATTTTAACCATTACTTAATAAACATTACAATAAAAAAATTGCACCTACTTTTTACTTCCTTTGTTTTTAGTTGACTACCCCTGTTCGAAACTCGTACGTTTCCCTTACCCCAAATACCGATTGTGGTAAATATTTTATATTTGTAAACGTATTTCGTTAAGTATGAAGTACACATTTAAATAAAGGTGTTTTTAAAAATGTTTTGCGTATGAATAATCCAAACTAGTATTATTACTTGTAGATTTATTGAGACTGTTTTCCCTTACCCCAAAAATAGGGAAAGGGAAACAATAGAACTAGTCTTACGAATAATCATTTTCTGGCGATGTGCATTAGAACTAGCATACAAAGTATTTTGTCCTGGAAAGCTAACGCAAATAAGTATGTTTTGTCTTTAGCGAAAAAACTTAGAATCTTATACTTTGTAGTATAGAACTCAAAATAAGATAAGAAGAATAAAGTATGTTCCCCTTACCCCACCTGACCTTATACAATTTATTGCACAAAGTATTTTGAGTATTTTTTTGCTATAAGTAAATAGACATTTTGTCATAAGATTTTTAATTTTATTTCTATTTTTTACGGCAGGTATTGGTTTTAGTCATCAATATTTGTTTTTTTATGATAATTAACTGTAGAATATTTGCCTGATCATTTTTTAATGTTAGTATTATAGTTTTATAATATACTAGCGGCCCGCCAGCGGCTTCGCCCCGCTGCAAATTTCTGACTTTCAATTCATTTGTTACAAAAAATGTGATAAATGAAGAACCACTTGACCGATTTTGTGCAAACTTCACATAAACCATCTACTAAATAGTCCGAACAAAGACTAAACATTTGGTTTGGATAGGTGAGTCCGTTCTTGAGTTATAAAATTACAACGAAAAATGGCATTGATTTTTATATATATAGATTCAATTTAATATAGTCAATTATAATGGTATATCTTCTAAATATATATTAATTGAGTAGTAACATTTGGTGATAAGGAAATCTTCTAATAGTTTATTAAATTTATTTTCATTATTTTCACATTTTATTTTATTTGGTAGTTATTAGTTTATTTGGTGGTTAGATTTAGAAGTATATGAGAAATTAATAGTTTATTTTAGTGCATAACATAATAAAATAAATAACCGCTGCTCTATCAACGGCGACGTCACTTGTCACTTTTTTAAATTATTAAGAACAGTCCAGAGGTATAAATGATTCAGAATGTAGATTAAAAAAGTTCATCTAAAGTATATAAACAAACGACCATCTTGACCTTAGCGTTTCGTGCTAATAATTGCCAATACTAAGCTCTATTAACCGTTTTAATAAAGTAATTTAAATTAATAATGAATCATTCTTCAGTTTGCATGTAGGTAAGTAGGCAGGTACTTATTTTTCTCGGATCTAAACTACTTATCATTAACTGTAATGTTAGTGTTTTATTGCATAAATAATATAGAATTACATTTGATTGACAACAAAGTTTAAATTAAATATGTTTTTTTTTGCATGATTTATAGTACGGTCAGTAGAATGCAGAGATCTAGCGTAAAGTTCATAAAACTCTTTCTTATTCATATTCATAGCCACGTTTCTAGAATCATAACGACTGTTTGCATATCCTTAGGGACCGTACACACTGGAAGCGTTCTGCGTTCTACGGTCCGGTTCAGCATCATACATATATCTTTGTCATAATTTAACAAACTGATTAACTGTGCTTAACAGTGCTTAACTGTGCTTTCAAACGATACTAATATTAGTAGGGTACAATAAATAAGTTAAGAGCTTTATTCGCTTGAAATCAAAATTTCAAAAGGTGCGATTTTTTTGACGCCGTGTGTATTTGTATAATTAAACTGATTTTCCGACTTTTTCTTTCATTTCGATCGAAACTAAGATGTTTTTACCGTGATTTAAAGTGTACTTGGCCATAATTACACGATGGGAATATTCCCAGTAACATTGGAAAAATACCTGGTAGTTTTGGGAATATTCCCGGTAACATTGGGAATTTACTTTCTGGGGGGGAGCTCCGTATTTTTTTTTATTCTAAATTGTTCCAATGTTCACCAAATAAGCATAAAACACAAAAAAAATATTACTTTATAATTCAGTTTTTCTATATTTCCCTAAATTTCCAATACTTGGAAATATTACTGGTAACATTACCGGGAATATTCCCGCCATGGGAATATTCCCGGTAACGACCCATCACTAGACTCATAATTCAACAAACTGATTGGGACGTAAGACGTTTGACTTAACCGCACAACACCGAACGCATGCGGTGTGCAGGGTCACCTGACGTTTTAAATAGGAGCAAACTTCAATTTTATCATCTATTTACGAGTATAACGTCAAGAAACCTCATAGGTAATCGTCGTCGTCAAACTCAATAGGACATTCAATTATAGATTTATTATTTCACAAACTCACTCTGACCTAGGGTTGCCAACTATTTCTTGGGCAAATATAGTACTTTCAAGCCCAAAGTATAAAAAATATAGTACACTGAAAGAAAATATAGTATTCCGAAGTTTTTTTGTGCAAAGGACGTAAATTAGTTCTTAATTAAATATACACACATACATACCTTCACGCCTGTAATCCCAGAGTGGGCTAGGCAGAGCTACAGAATTACAACTTAAAAAGTTGTTGATAATTCAGTAACCACAATTTGCACAAATAGGCTTAGATGTTCACCAGCATATGAGTGACAGGTTGCAAGCCCATCGCCTAACAGTACTGCAAGCCTATATTCCCTTAGTCGCCTCTTACGACATCCACGGAAAGACATGGAGTGGCACTATTCTAACCCGGCAACAACACGGGTTAATTAAATATATTGCACAATATTTACTACTTACTAAAATTCTGCCTGCTATTGGCGACTATCTGAGCTGATAAAAGCTATTTCTCCACTCCAAATACATTGGTGCTTAAAATCCGGTTGAAACGGCCAACCCAAACTGCATATGTATTATAAGGAACGACTGAAATATAGTATTTTTGCGTACTATATATTTCTTCAACAGTACATAGTACACAGAGTCAAAATATAGTACAATACTATATTTTATAGTACGGTTGGCAACCCTACCTGACCACACAATAATGTCGCCCAATTATAGGTGTACATATCGAGACTAGTAATTTTTTTCAGTTCATGATTTTGATTTAAAAACCATAAAGACAATACAAACTTGTGACGTCTCGGCAGTTGTATTTATAACTCTTCATACGTACAAGCAATCGATCCTGCGCTTTGACTCTTAATAAAAAGTAACAGATTTGACCGTCAATCAACAAGCAATTAAATGGGGCAATTGGAACGGCTGAAACAAAAAGTTAACTTTCTTGTTTGGGGGTCAATGACACTGAAAGGTCACTGATTTCTCTAAAATACCGACCCGGCGCTCCTGCCCACTAACACGTAATGAACGTCAGATGAAACAATCTAATGTTACGTATTAACTGGTTAGTCACTCACTCACCTTCATTAGCTCCTAGTCTCTATTCGCTAATTCTCACATCGACAATAGGTAATATTGCATGGTCCTAATTACGTCTGTTTCCTCTAGTCGGCGGTAGTTGAACTGGATAGATTTTGCTACTTTAGGTTAAAATTTAACATTTGCTATAAAGTGTCAAATTTTAACCTAAAGTAAACAAAGCTATCCGTGGTTTGAATATTGTGAACAGACATAAGCACTATTTATATGTATAGTAGGTATGTAGGTAATCAGTTTTGTGGAAGTAAAGGATCTTGATGTTATTGCTTTCTGAGGGTGGGGGTGGGTGGATGCATAGCGATATAAACATCGAAAAAGTTTGATAGCTATTAACAGTTGACAGTTGACCTTGGAAAAAAATACGAAAAATAATGTGAATCTAAAATGCTGCTAAAACTTAAAAAACACAAAATGCAACACGCAGTTTGAACATTTTAATTTAAATTCCTTGGCTAGGTAGGTAGGTACTACTGATTATACAAATGAACATTGAACAGGTACCTATTTGCATCGCATATAAAATGAGGTACGAGTAATATTTATCTACAAATATGTCGTATGTTATTATATGTACATGACAATTGAACGGCAAATTCAAAGAAATTTAAACCTGTTTGATGCGCGAAGCACGTAGCAGATATTACAATAGTAGAGTTTATCAACGCAGACGTGATCGAATGCGTTCGCGCAGGTCGCCGGAAATGCTTAATGATTTTGCGAGATATAAATAATTATGTTAAATAACCAATTATGCTTATGCGCATGCGCCAAAACAAGTGATTAAGAATTTAAATTGAACTGGTTTAATTAAATTTATTTTGGTCGTTTGTCGCTGCTCCCTCGGGAACTGTCAAGTTTTTCGGGATAAAACGATCCTATATCCTATTCCAGTCCCTAACCAACATGTGTGCCGATTTTCATCTCAATCCGTTCAGTGGTTGAAGCGTGACAGACTGACAAACATACACACTTTCACATTTATAATAAATTAAGTACGGATTTATTGATCAACGTTTTTATTTAAATTGAGCTTTGGAACTAGTCAACACGTATTAAAATTGCAGAACGGCAAACTTACTTTGTCAAATTCAATGTCAAATATTTTAATATTAATATCATTATGCCTGCTGGCCTTGAGATTACATTTAAAATACTTGATGCCCATTCGCTAAAAAGAGGTGCGACGCGTAGTATTTTGAAGACTTCCTACTCTTTGTGTAGGTATGTAAGTATGTGTATGTGTTTAAAATGTGCGTCGCGTGCAGTAGATATGGGTCGCACGTTTCTTATTTATTGGGACGTTTAACGGCACTGCGCTTTCTTACTGTCTGTGTATTATTGTCCTATGCAGACGGCTTATCTGTCTTGACCCCGGAACGCGTAACAACTGTATGAAATTGGGGATGAATTAAGTTGGTTAATGTTTTCAAAGGAGTACCTGCTGTCGACAACTTTTTTACCGTTTAACGGGGGGTTGGTCAATGGAAACATATCATCGTTGCTCATTAAAAAGACTATTGATAAGTCAATGTTGAGACGGTACCTACATAATATTATTTCGAATGAAAGAAGAATGGTAAGGTAACCTAAAATTTGTTTTCCTTTAGGGCGCACGTGTGCCCTCCTTAATTGGGCTCGGCGGGGCGTATCGTATTTACTTCTCCTATGTAATCTAGCACGGTCTAGGTAGGTCAAGTCAATTGAATGTTTATCAAAAGAAAAGTTCGAGTATGTACCTATGTCAAATTAATGGGCAATACGGTAACAGCTGCGTTATTTATTATTTATTTATTTATTATAACAAACGCAAAGATAGTTGACACAATTGATACAACCATCGTAAAGTAAGACGTAAGGCACTCAAATTAGTTCTTCTAATTTTAACATAACTTTTTAAACAGGAAAATGAACAGGAAAACTATTTAGGTACCTTACCTATCTAGTTTAGTCAGCAGCCAATAACAGTATTTCTAAGAAGTTGTCCTTCCGTCAAACTGCCACTTTTTGTTGCTTGTTGACTAGCCTCGCGGGAATTAATTAATTCAGACCCAAAAACGAAATATCAAGATGTGTTCATTTTGTATGAAAGGTAAGATGTTTGGCACGTAATTGCTTTTTTGCGCACGCAAATACACTCAAGGGCAATCAACGGGCACGGTAAATTGTACGTACCTACTCGTAACGCAGAGTTGACCCGTTATCATAGCATTGCTTAGCTTGCCTTGTACACGCATGATAGTGTGACTAACTTAAGTATTAGTTACATACATACATACATACCTTCACGCCTTCATTCCCAGAGTGGGGTAGGCAGAGCTACAGAATTACCAACAACTCTAAAAACTTGTTGATAACTGTGTAACCACAATTTGCACAATTAAGATGTTAAGATGTTAAACAGTGTAGGTATATTAGTGACAGGTAGCAAGCCCATCGCCTAACAGTACTACAAGCCTTTATTCCCTTAGTCGCCACTTACGACTTCCACGGGAAGATATGGAGTGTCACAATTCTAAGCCGGCAACCACACAGCAAGTATTAGTTACACGTTATTAAAATTAGTCGCTAATATGGTCATGACATGTAATGTCATGCGTCTTTGATCCTAGTCCAAACTAACAACCAATCCGTATTGGCAGCCAATGTAGCAAGATTCATGGTCGACTTGGAGAAACCATCGCTGTCTCGAGTGAAACGCGTCGTCAAGGCTTCGTGGCGACACGGCTTAATTGTGTCTAGGAGCTATGACATGGCTGCGATTAATTTGTTTCCCCTCTATAATTGTTCTACAATGATAGAGACTCACGTACAGACGGTCATGACTTTGCACGACGGCAAACGTGGTGGCGCGGCGGTGAGCGGCGGGGTAGGGAACAAACGCATAGAAATCGCTTCATCACCGTCGCGGCGATTCGTACACACAGCAACAGATCTAGCTATACACTTCAGAAATCTGAAATATTGCATGAAAGAGAGTCGCACTAGAATGCATAGAAGTTGACGTAATACACATATATACATCTCTTTCTTTTTCTCTCTGCTCTGGCTTAAATGGTTAGTTAGGTGTGATGTTGTGTACCATGCTTCATATGATATATCTCTAAGCATTTTTTTGTTACCGCTTACCGCAATCGCCCAAAGTTGTGGCCAGGGCAGGGACCGGATAACCCGTTTCTTTGCTTAAGCCGTTCGAATGGGTTACCCGTTCATACGGTAAGCCAATCGTTTAGGTTACCTCTACACTGGCTTACCGAACGATAAGATAGCCCTATTAAGACAGGATACCCTAACCGTAACCCTTTGGTAACCGCTTACCGAATGCTGTTGGATTTCGTATTTGTTTCATTAAGCGCTTACCGTTTGGGTTAGGGTTAACCCCTTCGCGCCCTTCCCGCCTGCGGCGCCGCTACTATTACGTGTGTGTAGTGGCTACAGATAAACGGTAAAACTGGGAAAGGACACCAGACAGGTCGTGTACCTAAATGCAATTGTATGAAATAAAACAAGTGTTTCTAATTTTGTGACTAGGTACCTAACCTATGTAGGTACATTTATATACATGCATAAATAAACCCACCCAGCACATTTATTGTATAGGTACTAACTAGCCGGCGACTCCGTCCGCGTAGGTAAAAGTAGTTTAATACGAGTAGCTATTACTTCGGAAACCAGCCAATTATTCGGGACAAAAGTAGGTGCCTCTACCCTGTCTGTCTCCAATGTAGCTACCAAATTTGGCATTACCTATTGACATTCTTCACTGACACTAATAAGGTAGGTAAGTACCTACCTATTTTAAAAATAAAGATGGGCGAAAACAGGTTTCTCCGAAAAATTACACAATTGCGGGATCACGATAGGTACAGGTGCCTAAATGAATTCTAAACGGACGATCTCGTGAGTAGTTACGTATCATACTTACCTATCTAAGTATACCTAACTTGTCAGAGTCACTTACCTGTTTACTGTAAGCGTCAGAACCCCTGGACCAATGGAGATATTTGATGTTTAGAAACTACCAAAATGCAGTACCTTGTTGGTACTATTTGGTACCTAACTTCAAAGATTTAGTACCTCTATTGACAACGAAAAAACGAGTAAAGTCCAAAAAAATGGTCCAGACATCCTGACGTCAGAATGTCTGGCCACTTTCTTTACTCGTTTTTTCGCAGTCAATCGAGGTACTAATTATTTGAAGTTAGGTATCAATTAGTACCAAAAATGAATTGCATTTTGGTATTATCTAAACATCAAAACAAGTTTTTCATGGGTAACATTTTTCTGGCACGCGAAAAAAAATTGGGTTTTTTTTTTATCTTAGGGTACTAAAAAGGTACTAAATATTTACAACGAGATATGTTGTCTCAAACTATGTAAAACAAAATGGTCCAGACATCCTGACGTCAGAACGTCTGGCCACTTTCTCTACTCGTTTTTTCGCTGTCAATCGAGGTACTAATTATATGAAGTTAGGCATCAAATAGTACCAAAAAGGAAGTGCATTTTGGTATTATCTAAACATCAAAACCAGTTTTTCATGCGTAACATTCTTCTGGTACCTACGCCAAAAAAAAGGGAAATAATTATATCTTAGGGTACTAAAAAGGTACCTACTAAATATTGACAACGAGATAATTTAGTTTTGTTGTCTCAAACTATGTAAAACCAACTGGTCCAGACATCTTGACGTCAGAACGTCTGGCCACTTTCTATACTCGTTTTTTCGCTGTCAATCGAGGTACTAATTATTTGAAGTTAGGTCTCAAATAGTACCAAAAACGTAGTGCATTTTGGTATTATCTACACATCGAAACAAGTTTTTCATGAGTAACTTTTTTCTGGTACGCCAAAGAAAAAAGAAAAAATTATATCTTAGGGTACTAAAAAGGTACTAAATATATACAAAGAGATAAATTAGTTTTGCTGTGTCAAACTTTGTAAAAAAAAAAATGGTCCAGACATCCTGACGTCAGAATGTCTGGCCACTTTCTTTACTCGTTTTTTCGTTGTCAATTGAGGTACTAATTATTTGAAGTTAGGTACCAAATAGTACCAATAAGGTACTGCATTTTGGTAGTTTCTAAACATCAAATATGTATCTCCATTGGTCCAGGGGTTCTGACGCTTACTGTTTAGTTGACTAATTAAACTAATTAATCATTTATAACAAAAGTTCAGCAAGGTAGGTACTTAAATAGGTACTTTTAGTTTATTATTACACAGTTGGCAGGTACTTTTATATTTGATGCCACGTCGTATTCAAAATACCGATGAGCTCTGTCACTTTTTTGTTTAGGCATACTAAAGCCGGGAGTAAGTATGTACTTATACTTAATTAATTTACAGTCTCTCAATACCAAAACGACACACCAAATTTTAGCTCATCAAATTAACTTTTACTTCGGAGATGCGCAACGTTTGCAAATCACTAAGAAAGTGACGGAGTACTTAATATGTGTGCAATAAACAAATAAATAGGCAAACAATAGTAGTTCACACTAAAAATTCATAACAAGAACCCAAAATATTTGCAAAAATAGGCTTAAAGATTGTAGAATTAATGTTTAGTTTCATATGACGGGCGCTGCGGCGGCGGCAATTCATAAAGCTATGACAAATGCCGCCACAAGCGGCTCGTGGCAATGCACTCACCTTTGAAGCGCGCACGCCGCCCAAGTTTAGGGTTATATAAACAATCCAATAATATGTCGTACACAGTTTGCCTAAGAACTAAAATTGCTTGAAGATATTTTAAGCGGTAACCCATTCGGAGGTTTTGATACTGGTAAGCGGTAAGCCAAATTAACTCAATCGAATGGATTATCCGTTTAATGTGTAACCCGATTTAGCGCTTACCGAAATGTGCGGGTTTTTAAAAATCAGCGCTATAAAAACCCATTAAAAACCCCGGGTTAGGGTAAGCGGGTCCGGTCCCTGGGCCAGGGCATAAGCTATTAATTGTCGTTCATACAAATAAACGCGTAGTGCGTGATTCTTTGGTTAAGTTCCGATTAGTTTTAATAGACTTATAAAGTATATTATCTATTACAGAGATCCCTTGTAATGTTTTATGCTAGTCTAGAAATTACTGGCATAGAGGCATCTTAGTCCTAGGGGTTGGCAACGCGTTTGAATCCTCTCAATCTCTCCTGTCTCCATCTCAAATCCCATTCTCTCATCTCCATCTCCCAGAAAAAAAAATAGCAGTGGCAGAACGACAGTAACATACAGTAATTCTGCGAGTAATTTGTAATTTATTTTAGTTTGATACATTATCCCGAATGAACCCTGCAATTTTTTCGGAGAAGGATTCTTAGCATCTGAATGAATATTATAATTTCATAGAAGTCTGCCAAGACTGTATGAAAAATATTAAATGTGTCAACTTGTTATACTTACTTTACTCTAGTGCCGTATCCACATTCAAATGAATTTATCTTGAATAACAGTAATTAATTCAAGAATTAATAATGCACCCAGGAGAGCCAGCAAGGCATAATTTTACCGATTATCATAAATTAGGAGTATCATTATCATCTGTACATGGCAATGCACTCTAGGTTCTGCTATAAGTGACTTTCTCGCCTCCGTTAGGCCTGGCAGTGTCATTAAAGTAGTAGAAAGGGACCGCACGAATTGCATTACTTAACTTTATTATTGGTACTTAACTCATTCAGTGCTCAGAACTCTATATCAGGTCTAATTTATAGCGAGATCGAGGAGTCTGGTACTGTACGAATATAAAGACTGCTTGTTGCTCAATGTAACCGCGTCATCATTGAAGTAAGAGTTATGGAGACTGGCAGTCAACCTCTCATGAAAAGAGAAATGATCTGATATCAACGATGGGTACTGCTATGCTTCCTACCCGCTGTGTGAGGGGTATAGACCATGTCTTCTTATTAGAGGATCCCGTTAACATTATAATAAACTAGCTCTTGCCCGCGACTTCGTCTGCGTAGATTTTGATTATCGATAGTCCCTCGAGAACTTTTAAATTTTTCGGAATAAAATAGCACATTTATTAATCCAGGCTTATACACCATCTCAGTTCCAAAATTTCATCCAATTCCGTCCAGCCGTTGCAGTGTGAAGGAGTAACAAACTAACACACACAAACTTCCGCATTTATAATATTAGTGGGTGTAAAAGCGTCAGACTTCACAATATGTGTGTAAACTAAACAAACACTTCTGCGTGTGATGTTTTGAAACAATATAATTTTAATAAATATATTATCGCAACGTGTATAACGTTTTTCTATCTTTTGAAGAATCACCACGAAACTAAGTGACGCGACCTTCGTTCTACCTTTCTTTTAACAGTATCGCATTCCAATTTCAAACGCGCAAAGTATACCAAGAAATACCATAATGTGTTTTTAATAAAGCTATTAAAAAAAATTGCCTTCTGTTTATGTGTTTAATCGTCAAAAAAGACTTATCTTTACATTCCTAATTATGCATGTTTACTTGGGAATTTACTTTGATTTGATGGATTTCTGGTACGTGTAATGGTCTCCCACATATCTTTATGTCTTCGGTTACATCACCAACGAGATTATGTTAATATGTTCACCCGTAAGTAACTTTAGTTTATAAATCCGGGTCGCAACCGTTACACTGTTTTTCTTAGAAAAATATAAGGAAAACTTATAGTAAAAGGCAGATAGGAATTCAAACCTGATACCGGACATTCTATCACAAAATTATAACCTCAAACCCAAGAATAGGTTATGAATTGCCTTTTACTAAAGGTTGATGTCATAAATTTAATATTTAAAAAAATGTACAACCTTTCCGAAACCTTTAATACCTTATTACTGACTAATAAAATTGTTTAATATTTAATTTAGTGCATTAATTTAATATTTATGTTAACAATTAAAAGTTAAAACTAAACTTAATTAATTTAAAATAAAACTAAGCTAGGTACTCAAATATTAAAGATGTAAATAATAATCAAGATGGAGTGACGACCTTGTAAGGATCGCGGTAAAGCGGTGGATGCGAAAAGCACAAGACCGGTCTGAGTGGAGAGCCTTGGGGGAGCCCTATGTCCAGCAGTGGACGTCTTTCGGCTGACATGATGATGATGATGATGAAATAATAATCACCACTATAAAAGAACACCCCCTCTAGCAGGTCCGCTCGCGGCATGGTCCCTATGACACTGGCTGCATTACCTCTCTGGATAGCTAATAAAATTATAAGAATTGATTTTGATTACGCTTAGTAAATATGCGCCTTCCTCGAACTGCTCATATGGGAAACTATTAGGTACAAAAATTAGACACACTGAAAGGTTTACTAATGTATCGTAATAATAATATAAATGCGACAGTTTGTTACTCCTTCACTGTGTAACAGCAGGACTGATTTGAATAATAATAACTATAAACAAATAAACCTAGTAGTCCCAAACTAAGCCCTTGGCCCTAGGATGAAAGAGATGAAGATAGCTTATACCTTGGATTAACACATAGGCTAAAAGTAGTACCGGAAAAATAATTAAAAGTTCCCGAGAGAATAACGATAATCGAATTCTACGCGGACGAAATCGCGGGCAGAAGCAAGAAGTTTATAAATTGTAGATACTGCGATGAAACGTGTCAGGATCGACTTCTTATCTGATCTATCTTTTAATATCGGCTGCGTTCATAAATTGAATATTTAAGAAAAATGGGAGTACCTCCAATCTTTAGTTCCGAAATGCCTTATAGGTACTCGAAAAAAATATCGTTTATTTTGTATAGCTTACTAATAAAATGGTACTAATTGATTTAGATTACGCTACGAAATTATTTACCTTAGTCAACCTGCTTGCATATGAAACTATTACAAAAATTAGACACACTGAATGGTTCACAAATGTACCATGTACATCTCATGTCACGCTCCAACTTCAATGGTTTTCAAATGAAAATTTCTCACTTCAATTGTTTTTGGGAAGCTGTCGCCATTCATTGTATTTTACATAATGACATGTAACAAATTAGATGTCCAAAGACACAATTGAAAAGATGTCAACACAACTTCAAAACTCTAAACAAACTCTGTCTCACATTTGAATAAATTTAAATAACTGAGGAAGCCGGAACGTCCGTCGTTTTCGTATCGGTACGTCAAAGGGTCTGATGAACTTAGGGATTAAGGAGCGAGTGGGCAGATAAGCCGAGTGAGTGACCTTGCCGTCGTCAGCCGGTCTCGATGCAGGGGGTCGATAACGAGGCGCCGTGGAGGCGAGCTAAACTATGAATTATACATAGATATTGTACAAACATAAAACATCAAAACCGATGATGAAGAGTATTTCCATCATCATCATTATAGTCATCAGATGTCCTCTACTGGACCAAGGAGTTCCCCAAGCTTTTCCACAACGATTTGTAATCTGCTACTGTTATCCAGATGCTGATGTCAGAGTATTTTAGTTGACATAAATTGAACTAAATACCTACTTGCTATGAAATTAGTTACTTGCACCAAAACTCAAAGTAACAACAAACAATATTTGTGATAAAAATACTACATCTTAGTTTATGTTTAGCCTCTTGTTAGTGTATGGAATACACATGCCTACTAAGTAAACATTGTATTGAGTGTATTACATAGGTAAGTATTAAATACGCAATGTTTCTTTTGGATAAGTAATTTACCCAATGAGAAACAACAATAAAATAAGCCTTTATAAAACGAGTGTGTAATTTATTTTTCACCTCAGCAGCTCAAACAAGCAGGTTTTGCTGCTTAAAAACAGTGAGCAAAATTCAATTTTGCTGCGAGCGAGAGGCAAAGTAGCTTTTTAATAAAAAAATTTAAATGCCGTGAACAGTGCTGGGGCTACTCACAACATTCGAAAAAAATGAACTTCACTTTGTTCTGTCACTTTCACTTCGATAGGAAAAAAGCGAGAGATAGAAACAACTTGATTCGAAGTTCGATTTTCAAATTCCACACATAGTAGGCCCAAAAAGAAACGCACGTTCGGATGCACACATAACCGTAAAATTGCAAATAAAATTATCTGTTAAAGTTTGAAATGTGTTTATTATAACTATTTTATACAGTAGGTACAATAATTTTTTTATTTAATGTTTTGAAGACAAAATTAATGAAAAATAAGAAGTTTATCATGTATCTACATAATTTTGTTATCGTTTTAACAATCTTTAATTTCGTGACGCGTTTCAGAACGCATTTCAAAAATAGCGGGATTATTGTAGCCAATAGCCATAGACAAGGCCTAGTTAGGTTTTTTTTAAAGCCACAGACTACATAAAGCTGTATAAAGTTGTGTTTGCACTACGGCATTATCAAGTTGAGTGACAGGTTTTATCTGTTTCATGTTTATTTTTTCCACTTTTTATTTTATTAGTATTTTGCAAAAATGCTTGTGATTGATGCATATGCGATCGTGTCGTTATCTAGTCGTGTATTCACCAAATGGTCACAACGGAAGACCTGCGTTGGCCCTACCAGCTTCACGCTGTGTTGTTCTCGCTGCTGAGGTGAAAAGTTGTATGTCTCACACGAGACCAAAGTTTTTTACGTCTCGTATCTTTGAATTCCTCGCTACGCTCAGGATTCTAACCTAGAATCACTCGCTACGCTCGTGATTCAATAATAGAATCCTTCGCTTACTCGGGATTCAAAATCATCACTCGCAGCAAAAACCAACTTTGCTCTCTTGTTGAACAAATAACTATATCCACCTATTCCGGGACGAATCGCCCTAACTCTTACTCAAATATGCGAAATTCGTTTAAAAACATTCATGGAAATCGATTAGACCGTAAAACTGTGAAAACGGCGCAAAACAAACAAAGAAACTTATTTTTGCATTCATACATTTGTTAAGGATATACGCTCATTTTTAGCGCGTATTATTTGGTCGGAGTACCGAGAGCAGGTAGTTGATAAGAGTAACCGTTTGCTCTTGAACTCGTTCTCGACGCGCCGATTATTAACCGGCAACTTGAAGTTATCCCGTCATGGCGTAAAAACAACATTTATGGGCGTGCGTTCTCAGCTTATACGCTTTACCCGTCTAGTGAGCGCTTGTATGACTTCACTCATTCGATCGACCGTTCGACAGATACCAGTTTTTAAGAGAACACCTCAGGAGAGGAGAGGCCATACAAAATTACTAGGAAAAGGATAGTAATGTTTATGCAAAGTACTTAATTTGGTATGTTAAAAGAATAGAGGCCAGCTAAAGCTAACTTATTTATTCCCAATACTTAGCCTCCAAAGGCCAGTTATGTGACAGAGCCCAGAGGTAGATATGTGACAGGCATCCTCTTGTGTTGAATGAGTCGAGGTTATAAACTTCGCGTGTTAGTGTGAAGGCCATAAACCATTCTCACATCCTAAACAAACATGTTGGCATGTTATGCGTGATTAAACTTCGTTACCCCATTCAATTGACAGGTAAAAAATTATTTACCGCTACTCATACAGATTTATTTATTCTCACGCCTGTTAAATATTTTAAATTATTTCATCTACGTATTACTAAGTCTTAAGGACGGTCGTCGGGACAATCTTCAATGTGCATTAGCTAATCTAACAGGATAAATTATAAGACTATTAACATTCCTTTGATTAAACCAACGAATTTCGAACAAATTTTGACGGCTAAATTTTAACCTGGGTTGGGTATTCCAATTCTTCCAAAGCCTAGTGACCTCCCCAACTTTGAATGGTTTCCGAAAACCGATTCTCGAATCCATTGTTACCATAAGTCATAACTTAATTATGTATACTTAGTCCCCGCGATCGATTTTCGATTCTGAGTTTCCGATTAAGTAACCGAATCGAGTCTGTCCTACTTCCGAGGCGACTGGCCTCTCACTCTTTTTTCTCACAGCATCATGTTGTTTTGTTACCAGTTTAATAAATATTTATTTAGTTTCACGGAACCTTAAGTATGTAGGCCGCTATGAGAATATCAGACGAAAGGTTGTGATGTAACTTAGAACGTAAACAAAGAGCTTATGTAAATCTTTTGATACGTGCACTGAATTAAAAATTTGAGTCTGGATTTTCCTTAATCGATAGAAGTTGGCACCGGCTTAGATCCTACTGCTTAGCATTTTCAATACCTTAATAGGAGCTAGTCAATAGGACAATGACCCGCGTTCCAACGTACTTTATACTAAGATTACAGACTGCGATACCTTCTATACTCTCAATAACATATACGATAACGTCACTGTCGCCGAAACAAGATTAACGCTAGCGTAAAAGATTTCCAAAAACTGACAACATGTCTGGATTTTAATTATAAACAGAAAATCAATAATAAACGTCGTAAAGTATTTTTTGAAACAAAAACACGATCCAGTTCTAGCACTACTGTTTAAATCCCAGGAATGCTGGGACAACATCTCTTACCAACCACCAACCTTAGTTCGTGTTGACGTTTCTTCCTACAGCATAAAGAATGACAGAGACGCCAACACAGATATTTGCTGGATGGCGTTGATGTGGTCCAGACATAAAAGCGAGCGGCGATGTGCGGAGGGTGCGCCCGCGCCGACGTCTCAGCTCAAGGCCGGCGCGGCGCGGCCTGTGGCGCAATGCACTCGTGCGCAAGTCATTTAGAGATTCGAGGGCACAATGCATATCGGAAGTCTTGATACGACTCGTACATTTCGTTTCTTTTTAAAATCTGACAAGAAATATGGGTTTTATATGTGTTTATAATTGTTTGGAGGGGTGTTTGCGAGTTTGTATATATTTCTGTGGCATCTTGTAGGGCCCAAACGGAAGGACAAATGTGGGCGGGATTTTTATAAAATAAATCTAGCTTAATCGAACGGTTATTTGATAGGTTTGATAGACTTCGGATGAACCGTTTAAGAGATATTAGCTCTCAATGAAGGGATTCCCATTATACCGGGGATTTATATCTTTCAACTAGTTATTATTGCGGATTATGGACATTTTGGAAAATGAGCCGGTTCATAATAACATTCCCCAGGTTTGTCGACTTTGTCGTTCCGTGAAGGCATGTCTTTCATCCATTGCTTATCAAAGTATTTGTTAAACTTTGTAACATCGTCACCTGATGGACTCATGCTCATTATATATATATGACCACTATGCGTAAAATCTTTCGGTAAACGAGCTAAACCAGCACATCGGGCCACGTGCCTCTTCTTCACTTTTGAGGTTATTTTTAAGTGTTTCGCTTTGCGATACAGGCATCGATTGTAGTGGTAATAACATCCTTTCACTATAATACTGGGATAAATTTTCTTGATTGCCCTCATTACAGCTATTTCATAGTCTATAGTAATTTTTTCTGGTTGCCAATCGTCAAAAATTGACTTGATCAGTTTAAATATTATCTCATATGTTTTAGTAGTTTTGTCTGGTAGTAAACAATAAATTAATGGATGAACAGTCGAGTATATTTCTTTGCAACCATGAATCGTGTATAACTGTTTAAATGTGTTAGGGCTTGCTTTGAACGTACCATCAGATAAAATATGCTTAAAAGTAGGAATTAATTCCCTCACGTTTTTATTACAAAACAAAATAATCCTCTTGCCGTCATTTTCATTATTGTAGTCAGCTAATAAGAAATCTTCGTCTGTCGTCCGGTTCCGAGTGCCATTGTTACAGAATGCATTTACAAACAAATAATCAAATCAGAGTTTGCTGTTTGTATCTTATGATATGACTACTAGTACGCGACATAGGTTGAACTTCTTACATCTGTATTTATCCCGGGACATGTTATCGTAAGTCAAGTAAATAAGAGGTATCGTAACGTTGACAATATCGTAACGTCCATGGTAAGGGTACCTACAGGAAATTTTGGCACATGCGCTCACATAATGCAACGAGACGTTTCACAACACGGTGGCCAGTTTAGGATATATATTTCTTTAATCCCTGCAATCTTGCAAATATTTACTTGTGGGAGGACCTTATGCAGGGTCCGTCCGGGTTGGTACCACCATATTATCCACTAACCTACCGCCAAGCAGCAGTGTTCGCATTGTTGTGTTCCGGTTTGGGGATAAGACAGCCGGTGAAATTACTAGCATAGAGGCATTCCATTTTAGTCCTCAGGGTTGGCAACGCATTTGCAGTCTTGTGAATGCGAATGTTTATGGGTCACAGTTACCCTTACCATCAGGTGGCCTGTGTGCTCGTTTGCCTTCCCATAATTTTTTTTTATATATATATAGAAGAGTGATTAATTGCTTTAGTGCTTTGATGTACAGTCGGCAAGAAGTTGCTCATTTTTTATGGTAGCTTGCCGTTTCGCCGAAATATGTTTGCCAAATGTATGGTGTACTAGGATTTATTTCAGTACCATCGTGTAGAACCATATCCTCCTAAAGTTCCTTGCACTAAAAATAGTACATAATACAGCCATTGAAATAAAGATCTAGTGCAAAGGAAGTAAAGTAGAATTTCTTTTGTTTTTATTACTAATTGTCAAAGTAGAAAATTGACTTTAATTCATTCACAATAGGATCATATTCCTTTCACGAATTTCGTTGTATGGTGGGCCTTAGGAGGCTATAGGATAGGTTAGGTAAGTTTTTATAAAATCCTGAAATATTTACGGTCACAGGAAACAAAGCGGGTTGGCGAAACGGTTGCGAAACGATACATCTGGCAAACATAATTCGCAGAAACAAAGGTAACAACAGATTAGTGCAGCAGGTCAAACATGACGGCAAAGTGACGAAGCACTACAGTGTGCAGTACTTATAAGAACGACCGTACCTACTGAAAAAGATAAAGTCTCGTAGTCGTTGAAAAAATATAGTCGCAAATAAAACTAAGTTGAAGAACACGACTTAGTTAGCATAACAATGATTCAAAGGCTTTTTTCAAGTATCCTAGACAAGTTCACATTGCCGTGTTAGTCATCACAAACAAATCAGAATAATTACGAAAAAAAACTGGATGGATAACAAGCTGAGTTACTTAAACAGGCTATTGTTAGCGAAAAAACTATGAACGGATGTTGTTTAGCAGATACTACCTCATGCCGTTATTAAGTCGTCGTAACGTGTTGACGACTTCCACTACGCAGCGGAAGGTTTTCATTTGGACTCTGCAACATATTTTGTAAGAACTCTACATTAGAGTCGCTTTTGGACGGATATGAAACAGCCTGGCATTGAATTATTAGATGCTTCCGATTGCTACCTTAATTTGGGTAATTATTTTTAACATAGGATCAACATCCTTCAGAGGTTTACCTGTCTTTAAACCTCTGTCTGTAAACCTTAGATTTTCAATAATGAAGATAGATAATAACTAAATTAAAAGCAAGCTTTAAAATCACGACTCCTTTTTTTATATTGTCGTCGATATAAGTACCTATGTTAATAATTAACATGTTACCATTGTTATTTTAATTTTATTAGTTTAGGTATCCTATGTCACCCCGGGATGGTAAAAGGATTGTAACGATACCAAACACATCTAAATCGGCTCGGGCTTTTAGAAAATTAGAAGTTATGGTTGAATAAAGAATCTTAAATACATACATACATGAACCCTGAAAACATTACAAACCTTTTTTTGGGCAGTCGTGTAAAGAAGCATAAGCCGACGCCTTTGCCCAAAAATCTATCCCAAATTCTGCGCAGACATATTTGAATCGCAATCTCTATCCACCTGTTCGTACGATTTATTCAGCTCACAGCTTTCTGCTTTACCAACCATCTAAGAGTACCCTGCCCCGGAAACTGGAATAACTAGGTATTTCATTTGTCTGAAAATTCGTAAGTTACAAATTGCATTTGTTCTGGATCCAATTTTGCATAATAATTATAAAGCCATTTGTAAAAGCATTTTGCATTTGACGTGTTATTGTATTGTTTTCAATCCGTGCATCCGCCATTACTGTCAAGTAAATAGAGCTATGATAACGTCGATAATACGATAACATGCCAAAGGCAATATGATTTTACCCAGAGCCTCTATTCAAAACGGTAAAAATAATATCGTTTTCGAGCTGTTATTGTATCGGCCGTGTTAAAAACAATACCATAACAGGTCAAATACGATTTCGATTTTACGGCCTAGAATAGAGCCGCAAATAGAAGCCCTGAGAAGTATAACGGTTCCACTAAAAATGAATTTCAGACTTACGAAAATTCGGATATATAAATCATTTGAAAACGAAATTCGACCGTGTAATAAGTAGCCTCAACTACCTACTCTACCAAAGTTTAGCTATTTTAACGAAGGTCGAGTTGCTTATGTACCTAAATCCTTGTATTTCTGACTCATCTCACAGAATAATTTCCTTTCGAAAGCCTTTTAAAGAATCACAGATATAAGTTAAAACTTGGGTTTAACCCAAGGCCAGCCCTGCCAGCCGGACCGGTTAGGAATATTTTCCATGGCCTTTCCTTTAAAGCTGGTTATTTATTTTGGACTTCCCGGCTGTTAAAGAAGACTTAATAAACTTCAAACTGAACATCAAATGACAAGCACGGTAATGACAAATACATTCACAACGTCAAGGTCCTAAGTATGTTCAATATTTTTATTGGGTTATGTACTTACCTACCCATTTTCAATCCACGACGGCACGTTGCCCGCCAGTCAAATTTACGTTCAATATTAACGTCAATGTATGATACATTAAGTAGTGAAAACACAATAAGTAGATATGTTTATTCGATAAGGAAACCCACGTATATCTATTTTCTCTGCCTCTCGATGTTTTAAACCTACTGAATAAACGTAAACCAACAGGTAGCCAGTAAGTCCGCTTGTATCCCAACTTGTAGGATCCACCGTTAGCCCAATTTCAAAAACAAAGAAACCTTAAGCATTTCTGAAAGTCAAGTTACCAGGTGTATTGGCACCATTTACTTTTAGTTTTATATTTTTCTACGGGTAGGTACTTGGTTTAGTTTTGCATCTTTTGTCCTCCGCTAAAGTAAACTATGACGTCTGCCTTGACAATTACTGTATCAAATTAATTATCATTATAGTAATGTATGAATGAGCAAGCCATTGTTTTAACAACTGTGAGCATAATTTAATTTATTATGCAGAGAACATGAAACAAATACAGATAAATCAAACTAGAATAAAAACAACTTTTAGAAAAATGGGAACTTATAATTCTTATACAACACAGCGTTTTATAATAATTATTATTAAAGGTCCGTGTTGTTTTGTTTTTAGGGTGTATTGTAGTTATTGATGGTTTTTCAATGGAAAATTTCCATGGTGCACAGACCATGGACCGTAGTAATTACTTATAACCTTATTTCTTGCTATTTAGATTGCTTATTGTTGTAGGTAATTCTGTAGCTCTGCCTACCCCACTCTGGGATTACAGGCGTGAAGGTATGTATGTATGTAGATTGCTTATTGATTGTTGGTTGACTCTCGCGAGCCGGCCCTGCTGTCCGTGCCGAGTTTGATTGGTATTATTTTATTCAGTGTAATCGCGTCGCCTTTAGGCTTCTTCCGATCGATATTTCGTCGGTGAAACTGCAAAACCGCGTAAGTAACATTTTAAATAAAGAGCAAAATGCACCTTTTTAATAAGACAGTAAGTTTTATTTTGCTCAATCATAAATTTGTCAGTTACGCGGTCTTGCAGTATCACCGACGATTTGTCTATTGCATCCTACTGAAACATCCTATATTTCTGAACCCAATGGGCAGTTTAAGTCTCCCATGATTTAAAGCAGATGGTAGCCGTATTTATATTTATTTCAAAGCTCTGTACTCAGTTCGTTTATTGACTTTAAGTTAAGTTTCCAGCACTTTGTGACCCATTTGGCCGAGCACTGTGGTTCGCTTGCCAAGCCTGCTTCGGATCGTCACACTCGCTTTACTAGTTTATTTGAATGTTCTATCATACGTCAATTACTTATACTAAAGCCAATACTTGTGGAAGCATATTTGATAAATATTTCATATAAGTATTATAGAATTGATATAATATATTTACAAGTAGGGTAAAGTCACCAGTGGACAGCCAGAGACCTGTAGTCGGCCGCTGCCTATACTTTTTATGAGTGGGAAGAGTACGAAAGATATATTTCCCACTCTTCGCACTCATACAAAGTTTACTACTGATCTCTGGCTGAGCACTGGTGACTATACCCTATACTATTGACAAAACAACTTGTTATTTGCTCTACCTAGGCTAACCTATAAGTTTCGAAAAACTCTATAAAGTATTTTCTTTGTTATACATCATTCTATCAACCGCATCAAGCGTAGCACAGCTCCGTAGACAATACCTAGTTGTAGGCAGTTTCGTAGCACGCTACGCGTCAATAACGATATTTTTGCCCTCGAAACTTCACAAAAGGTTGATCCAAAGTCGAATAACATGGCTAGCATAACTGGCCGCGACTTGTTTCACTCGGTCATCCCACTCTGCCCAGTTTATAATGAAAGAGACGCGCTCAGCGACTAGCAAGGAAATACAAGTTGTGCTAAATATACTGAGGTATGATTAAGGTTCGTGTCGCGGTGTACTACGGTGCGAATATCGAAAGTGAGTCCGGCTAATCAGTGCCAGCGGCGAGGTCAACCGCCTTTCGCCTTTTCGTATGGTACTTTAATATTTACTGCCGAGAACTCAAAATTGGGTTCATTTTAAATGGGTACTGGGAGGTCTGGCGATCAAGTCAGGGGAATTATAGTTATTGAATGATTTCTATCAGTTCATTACTTACACATAAATATACTACGAGATAATTTCAAAAACCAAAGGCTTTTAATTCAAAAAACATTGAACTATTTCCAAAGGTAAGATTTTATGTTGCTAAAAGTAAAAATTCTCGTCTTATGAAGTTACGAATTTCATTTCAATTTCTGATTGATCAAAATAAAATCAACTCAGTTCCTGAAAATATTAACAATTAAATTGAACTGAAAACAGTAAGTTTACTGCGATCAACTCGGCGCTAGAAAATATTATTATTTCAACCAAACAAACACGAACACTCATAAAAGTGTTTGCAAGTGAACCTATTTGCTTACTCAAGCGCACTTATTGCGCAGCAAAACAAATTAATAACAAACGAACACAAAGCTCTCTCTGTTATTAAACCGACTCCATTGCGGTTTGCTTTAGATTTAAGAGAAATGCAAATTACCAGAAAAACAAAACAACTTTTATTGTTTCCCACAACAGTGTGGTCAACAGCCAATCAATTCTCGTGGTCGGTGTGCTGCTTCATGTATATTAGACTGCCAATTTAACGAACAAATGAAACAAGTGACATTCGAGAGTGGTTATTGCTGTCTTTGTTTTGTTAAGCATAAACTTTTTTTTATAATCGCTTGTTCTTGTTAAGATCTGGTGTTAATATAGATTGTGAAGTATCGTGTACACGAGATTCTGTGTAGATTTTGAGTATCGCTCCCTGAGGAATGTAGATCACCCATCCAGGGATGAAATGTGAACTTCTAAATCGTGACATTTTACTCTCTGTCTCATGTCTCAATGTTCTGTTATAACCAATAAGCGCTAATAGTCGACGAGAAAAAAAAAAACTTATTATGTACACACAAAATGATCATCCATTATTAGCGGCCGCACTGAGTCAGTTAATGGCGGTTAAGGCGTTAGAATGACTATTATTTAACCAAAATTTTGAAAAACGAACGAATTGTTTGTGTTGTGTTATTTAAAATGTCTCTGAGCACGGCGGTAACATTTTGTGTTTGAAACATTACTAAGGGGGCACTTGGGCGTCCTGGGGCCGATTGCATAATAAAGTACAAGCTAATATTACCGGTTTTGCATGGATTTATACCAATAGTATGGACTTGCACTTTATTATGCAATAGGGCCCTGGTTGTAAGGATCTAGGACCCATGGAGGTTTGCAGTCCCAAGATTGCGTTACCAACCCTTAGGACTAAGATGCATATCTCTTCTTTATATTTACCATTCCCAGTCTTATTTACGTTGAAAGTTCTCGCAGGAAATGAAATAGTCGTTCACCAACCACTTTTATAGCTCGTGTGTAACTGGTTGGGAAACAAGCCGACTATAAGTGATTGCCGGATTTTCCTGCTGCTTGTCTTCCTCGTGCTGAACCGAACACGTAATCGGAAAATTCATTCATAAATTTCTATCCTACACGTGCCTTATGCCTTTCTTTATTTAAGTTGTCTTGTAAAGACAACAATTGGTAATAACATATTTTATTGCTTGCGTCATACCTTCCTCTGTATGTTAAACTTGAATAAAATTCACAAATATTTTATTGGCAGACTAAAAAATAAATTTAGCTAATTATTGCATGCTATTGCGTCAATTATTGTGACATTATGGTTCATTCAATAATTTTACTCAGACATCAATCACTCAAAGACGTAGGTAGTCAGGATTCACTTGTAGGTAATCTCATTTGACATATTTAATTATCCTGTACGTCTGGATTTTTTTCTTCTTAACTTATAATATAAACCACTATAATTTCTCCATAATAAATTAATAAATAAACATCAGGGGACAATGTCACACCGTTGACCTAATCCCAAACTAAGCTCTTGGCTTGTACTGTAATATTTTTGCTTTGATTTTAAATATAAGATCCATTATGAAGATGAGCCTGGCCGTTTTCATTGAACCAGCTGGACAAATACTTGCTATTTGTCCACCTTTTGTTGGACCAATATTAACTACGCGCTAAATCCAAAAAGCTGGAAAATGTCACTGATATTAGTAAGTATATGTTTAGTGGAGCCTGTCGTGCTTGTCATAGATGTGGAATTTAATTTACCGATGAGATTTAAAAATATAAACTAGTAGAAATCAGATAAAGTCAGTAATTTTTGCAGCCATTCATGAAATTACAACACGTGAGGAGGTAGGCGCGAGCCATCTAGTCTAGCCACGGCAAACGACTAATTATTCGTAAAATGTTAACTAATTACTTACTTCCCCGGTCAAGTCACGCATCAACAAATAACGATGCATGTCATTATATCTCAAATTGCAGTGACGTCATCAGCGTCATCGCTAGCAGTGGAACTGTTTCACTCGTGTTACCCTCATTGTTGCGTGCTGATGTTTATCGAGTATCATATATCACAGCCCGCCGATGTGTTAAGCAACCTCTTGCGCAACTTAGGTACTTGCCGTGACAAACACTTGATCTATCAATCTTATTACATTTGCTTTATGTTGACTCCGTAATTAAGTATGTCAGATAAAATGCCTTTCATGTGGCCTTATCTACAGCAAAAACAAGTTTTTAAGGCAAGTCCAGTGTGTTTCTAAACGTAAATGACCGAATCTAATACATGATTGCTGTCTAGCGCCAAAATATCGCAGAAATATGAAGTTATCCAAAATAACTTACCATGTCTCTGAACAGTTATGTTGGACGTTCTAAATGTCTAGCAACTATTCATTTTTTCCAATATTCACCTGGCTTGAAGGCCAGAAAACCATCAGCGATTCATGGCCTGCAACCTTTATGAGTATTGTTTCTTCCAAAAAAAACACATTTTCCATATTAACTAATTATAAGGCGGTTTAACCTGTAATTCGTGTATTAACAGTGTAATTATTTAATTTCAGCCAGCGGCCAGATGCGCTCCTTCGATTTCTCCATGGTCCACCTGCTGACGTGCATCGGCTTCTTCATCATGTACCTTGTCGAAGAGTTGGTGCACATGTACATCCATCGGAGGGAGGAGAAGAACGCTAAGGCTGTCCCACTCGTGCGCAACCTCAGCGTGCGCCGGAGTCGCGCCAGTCCTGAAAGTGTCGGAGAGAAGAGCGTCACCAACTCCACCGCTGACCTCGTCGAGAACGAGAAGAGGAAGGTACGTCTCGGATGGTATACTTTAGGACAACGGTCCGTCTACTTTCTGCGTAGCATTTCTTTGCCACACGGGTGCTGGGATCTCGTGCCGGGCTTTGTTGCAAAAGTGACTCGTAAATAAACCATCCCTTGGTCAACATTCGACCGTAACACTTTTTTTGCCGATCAATGCTTTAGTCAAATTTTACTCCGGCAAGTAAGGAGTGCGAAAGCATGACAACGTAGAGAACACGATTGGCAATAATATTGTTTAAGACAATGCCGAATAAAGACAGTCTTCTTTCTCTATAAGTAAGTAAGTTTAAAAAGAGGGATAACGCAGTTCTTGCCTCATTATTAGAAATGTATAACGTCTATACGTCGTCTGCTTATATTGATTCCTGCTCTATCCATATCGTCGCGGCCTCGGGCACACTGAAGAAGATGGGCAACTACTTAGCTAAGAACTCCTTAAATAGCCATACTCTCTAGGTACCTACAAATAGGTATTTGCTTAGATTTTTTCATGATAAGTGGTTTTTATGCTTATCTGTATACAGGTAAATACCCACTGCCCTCTATTAGCGAACGCACGACTGTCTGTCTATAAAGTTTATCATACATCTTGAGTAATCCAGCGCAAATAGAAAGATTATTTTACCGACCCACATAGGTACCCAATTGGGATTGACCAAAAAAAATAACTTACGGTTTTTACATTCTAATTCGAAAGAATAGGTACCTAATTTTAAGAGACCAATTTCATTTATTTTGTAATTGTCCCAATAGTTTCGTTTTAATAGCTTTATTTATTTAGCAGACATTTTATGGATGGCATGATTATTTTAAATTTGGATTTTCTTTTTCTAATAAATTACAACAATTTTTAAATGTGAAAGTGTTTTTAAAAAGTGATTGTAATAGTGAAATAAAACTTACTTTTTCAAGCGGTTTTCGCCTAACCCGTAAGATACACCTAGGAGAGCTTCAAGCCAAAAACGAAAGTCAAACAAAGGTCAAATATACTTTTGTTGAAATTTCCGAAATAGATAAATATTTCAAAAACTTAATAATGCAGAACAGCTTTAAAACCCTATTCCTCGAAATGATCTTCAAATTAGAGTAATTTAAAAAATATGAACAATCCCAATTGCACATGATAATTATGTTGGTCCGTGTCCGCCGCCTAACTGGGATGATGACTTTTACATTTATACCTAAAAAATGGCAACTTTTAAGAATGCGAAGAGAGCTACGTAGGTACGCGGCGGCACTGATGCCAGCCTGCGCTTCACGGGTTTATTATTTACGAACAGAGGAGCACGTAACTATTGAACGATAATTACTTCCTACAAATTAGCAATAGCCAATAAGTTGCATAAACAAAGATAAAAATGACTTTCTATTTATATTATTTAATATTTCGTGTCTAATTTGTCACAAATAAACAATCATAATTACATATTCAATTTGTTTATTTCCAGGATATTGAAAAAAACCATCATGGTCATGCTCACCACCACAGTCACATGCCGGTCCGCGACGCCGATGACGTCACGTCAGCTCTGCGCGGTTTGCTTATCGTGCTAGCCCTTTCTATCCACGAGTTATTCGAGGGATTGGCCGTTGGTTTGGAATCCAGCGCTTCTAACGTCTGGTAAGTGAATTTTTGGCGATCGTAACGCCATCCAGTGCTGAGTAGCAACACTTTCCATGTTGTAATGTTTTGAAGATAGATGGCGTTTATTAACAGTACCCATAACTATATGAACTAATTAAGTACCTATCATGAATTTATATTCAAGCATTATTTTAACAATAACTACCCTTTTTTAGGTACATGTTAGGAGCGGTCTCAGCCCACAAACTGGTGATTGCCTTCTGTATAGGCGTGGAATTGATCGCTACCCGCACGAAAACTTGGCTTGCTGTTGTGTACATCACTACTTTTGCCATCGTGTCGCCCCTGGGAATCGGCATTGGAATTCTGCTGGTCGGAGGAGAAGGCGCTACTGCCGCGGGGGTGTACTCCGTGGTACTCCAAGGCTTGGCCTCAGGAACTCTTCTATACGTCATCTTCTTCGAAATCTGGAAGAGCGATAGAACCGGCATTCTCCAATACATCTCTGCGGTCGTCGGATTCTGCCTCATGTTCGGGTTACAGTTACTCAGTAAGTTTTATTTAGACTTCTAAGGCATGAAACATCAATCGAAATAGCCTCAGTATCGTCGAAGCACTGTTCAATTATACTTATTTTATTCTTATTATTAACAAGAATAACAAGAGGCTCTTTATACAGTAAACTCTTCACTTAAAGTTCGACTGCTGCTACTTTTGTTGGTATTATTTATCCCTAGGTTACTTTTTTATTACTTACGTCCTTTGTTACTTCTTCCACCAAAATATGCCTATTCCAGCGCGTAAAGTAGGTACATAATTACGTTTTTGTCCACATTAACTTCCCTTTTAAGCGAGCGGCAACTAAATGATAAATTGATTAGTAAGGCAATTGTCATTACATATATTATGACGTACAAACAGCCACACACTTAACTGCCCATTAAAGACAGAAGTGATAAAATGTAGAAAGAGATAAATATAGATTTTACATAAGAATCTCATGTGCACGACAGAGACAGTTTCTCTATGTTTATCTTCATTGGTCACTCAGCTGTGTGGGCGATTGTACGTACGATACGTGCAAATTTTGTCACTCAACTGACTGATATATGTATCCCCGGGGATACAACGGCCGGTAGGCTGTAGCGAGTGACGTATCTGTTACGAAGTAACTAATATTATAATCTGTGTCCTTACCTTAACTTAAATATCTTCTTCCCTCCACAGCTCCGCACAGCCACTCCCACGGGGACGGCGACCACGGACACTCTCACGACAAGTGAGCAGCTTGACCGTTCGAGGACCGTAAAGACCTTCATTAAATGTTGAAACCCGACAAATCCCAGGCAACGAAAAGGACACAGTTATATGACTGCTACCTATAAGTCTATCCCTTTCCCTGCCTGGAACTTGAGAGGCTTTACACCTTTGTATTGTTGTATTAGAACTTAAATCAATCGTAAGGAAAGTACCCGCAATAAAAAAAGAGCAATTAATTCATGGTTATAGACCAGGTTGCTCTAAGACTTACACAATGTGCGCTTTTTCAAAGGATCTCTTAGGAGACCAACCGTAGATGCTTGCGATATGTCTTTGTTTCATTTAGATTAGGGTTTTACTAATACATACCATACATATGATGTTTGGACCACACGCGTTCTTTTTTCATTATTCTGGAGCCATTTTCAGTTTTTTTAGTGGAACGAATACTGATTTTAAGAAAAAGGGAATAGCCTAATTGTAGCACTTTTGACGTCTTCCGTATGTGCCTCTATTTCACATTATGTTAGTAGCTTGGGACGTAACGTACGTCAACGATAACGTTTACAATATGATCTACATTGTTTTAACCCATCTTGGTTTTATTCGTATTGTTTTTTACGATACGGTATTTACTTTCAAGTGTACAAGAGCTACTATAAATGGAATATACCTATTTAATAATTATCTTACTAACTGAAAATTAATACTCGGAATGACGGAAAACGGACGGCTCGTTGGTCACGTAGCAACTAAAGGCTTCCTTTGAATTGGTTTCTGTACAGAGAAAATCAAAACGGATTTAAGACGGCGATATCAATTAATCAATACCATCAAATAATTAGCTCGAGCGTGATAACTAATAGGGTAAAGTCACCAGTAGTCAGCCAGATACCTGTAGTCGGCCTATGCCTATACTTTGTATGAGTGCGAAGAGTACGAAAGGTATATTTCTTACTCTTCGCACTCATATAGGGTCGACTACTGGTCTCTGGCTGACCACTGGTGACCTTACCCTAGTTATAATTAGTTCTTGAATCATGTCGGGGTGGCATTTCAGATTCGCCAAGTAAAAAAGAGTCCTTTCAGTAAATACTTAAATATTCGTATGCAGAAGTAAATCCGAAAGGCGCTCGGGAAGTGAAGCCCGCCAATACTTAAAGACTCCTCCTTATGTCGGTTACACTAAGTAATATTTAAGTTTTGAAATACCTGTTAAATGTACCATGGCCTTTATGGGTAGCTATGCGGGTAGCTTAAGTTTATAGACTGAAATATGGCGTCGGTAGCAAATCAAACTGAAAAATCACGTAATACTGTCTGTAAAAAAGAGATCCCCAATGGATTTTTGAGAGAGGAGAGATTATACTAATATTTAATTCACCAATAGGAACTATTTAAGTAAGTAAGTAGATAATCAAACAAACTTGTATAAGGCACATAATGCAATAACTTTAATACTTAAGGTATTTTATCCTGTTCCGAGTTAACCTAACATTTTACATTTTTGAAGTTATGAGATGATGAACATTGATCTAGTCATCAATTTATTTTATGTTATCTGTTAAACATTTTAAGTTTTGTATTATATGTTAAGTAATCATGTTATTTTAAGCATCATTTGTATGTCTTGCTCCTGTATAATATTATAATCTTTCGCTGAGCCTTTTTAATAGAAACATGATGTCTCATATTACGGTTTCAAATCCAAAAGTCGGCTCAATATTTGGACCTCACGCTTTTTACTTAATTTATTGTACGTCGTCATAATAAATTTAGTTGAGGTTATTGCTTGGCAGAGATTATTGTAAGACTTAGAATCGCCTGTAGTACCTACCGTATGTATCGTGGTAATTCCTATCTATAGGTAAGGCAACGTCTGTGATATTTCATCGGAAAATGTACACACAGAGGCCATTCGATACACTCTTCAGGTTTTCAATAACCAAACGTATAAATTGATTATGTATTTAGGACTGCTTAGCGATGCTGTACTAACACCAATGCGTGGGAAGGTAAGGCGACGTACCTATATACATAATTTTTGATATTATATAATGCTTAAAAACGCACTCTGTGAGTATCATTTTGTAAATAAGTAATGACGTAGAATTAAGAATTGATAGATAACTAAGTAATTTAGGTTTAACTGCGTCTGTGGACGGCAGCATAGATGTTCTTGGACAAGGCAGGGCGTATTTTTTACTGTTTAATATAATAAATAATTGTGAAATCATTTTTAGCTTGTTTTATTTGTGTTTTGTTCCTGATTTATACCATAAAAACACGGTGGATAAAAATGTGAATTTGATGTCACCCTGTATAGAGCTGTTATACCAACCTGTGGATTCTTAGAAATTACATTCATATAATATTATATATTTTGATGTAGGTACTTTTCAAAATCCCCGTTGCTTCTATAACTCGGTGTTGAACCTTATTAAAATATTTACATCAACACTATTCATGTAACTTTCAGCTTCTTTAAAAAATATGAATATAAATTATAAATAATTTCCCGTGATTGGCTATTTATAGTAATACCCTGTTTAAGTTGACTCCCTGTGAAAATCAATTTCCGAAAAATAACTAGATAATGCTCTATATAATTCAATGAAAATACAACGAGTGCCTAATGGCATTTTGTACCAGGTGAGCAAATTTCTGTACGAGCACGTCTTAGGTCTATTTATATCGATAAATAATATCGAATATGGAAACAATATGAATTGTATATTAAGAAAAATATTAGAAAATAAACAAATAAATATAAATAATAGGTATGTTATAATTTGTTTATTGTTTATATTTCAAAATGATGTTGACAGTAATATCGATATATTCTTTTGTCGATAAAATATTTTGCTACATCACTTTACTATAGGTGCCCCGAGTTAGCACAGGTATGCAAATAACCAATTACTCAATTAAATAGTGGGTGCACAGAAAAACAAGACAGACAGAAATAAAAACTAAAAACTTAAAACATAATAATTTATTGCTATTCCTTACAATAGTAAATATGATTTTTATTGCCAGTCTAATTCGCACTTCACCGGCTGTTTTATCCGCACACCGGAACGAAACAAAGCGAACACTGTTACTTGGCGGTAGGTTAAAGGATAAGATGGTGTTAGATGTGAAAGATGGACCACCAGTACCAGCACCAATTTTGAGGGATAAACTGTATTACTGGATCCTATAAATGAATAGAAAAAAATCAGTTATTTATTATACATTAGTAGATAAAAAAGCAATCAAATAAAAAAAACATATCCATACTTACCAAACTTGATATTAAACTCCCCTCATAGAGTGTTAGCGTTTATCTAAAAAAACAGATTTTGTATGAATATAATGGACGAAACAACACACGTTTTCATTTAAATTCAGTTTGATGAATTGACATTTAACGGGGGAAAATAACTAAAAGGCGTGATGTTTCGACAATACTTAAAAGGATACAGGCCCATGATGCACTGACTAACTTGGTTTTCTGCAGACGAAAAGGGAACTAAAAAGAGCGCCTGTACGATAAACAAACGCAGTGGACTGTAGAACTATTCTAGATGTCTTGCATGCATCTCTTACCTTGTGGTGGCTTCATTCGACTTTACCTAGGGCCCTGGTTATATCCTGGCTTCTGACACACAATCTGCTCAGGAGTACTCCAACCACAAACAACAGCACATAGACGCTTGCAAGCATTAAACAATATGTAATTTATAAGAGTAGATCTCGAGAACGTGACCGAACTCAATCATTCAATAAAACGGAAGTCGCCATTACGGAAATACGTCATATGGCAAAACGATTGAAAAGCGTTCCTAATCACGCATACAAAACTATATACTAAATTACTATACATACCGGCCGCCTTAGAGTCACTATCTCTAAAAAATAATGGACGGTAACTAAAACTACTAACCTAACATCCTAACTCTAACATGAAGATGAGTCCGGGAGCGGACAGATCTTCACTACAGCGCGCCGGACCACGCCGTGTGCTGTGCGCACCGTGACCACGCGCACCACGCCGTCGGCGCCGGGATGCGTCTCCGCGATAACTCCGAGTCGCCACTGCATCGGCGGCGTGTTGTCCTCCACGAGAACCACTACCGAGCCGACCATAACATTATCCTTAGACACTTGCCACTTGGGTCGCTGCTGCAAAGTGTGCAGATATTCTCTGCTCCAGCGTTTCCAATAGTGCTGAATCATGTTAGTTAACAGTTGCCACCTAGTTAACCTATTAACGTTTGTTTCCGTCAGGATCGGTTCCGGAATAGCCACGAGCGGCTGCCCTATAATAAAATGCCCGGGTGTCAGCGCTTGCGGATCACTCGGGTCGCTACTCAGAGGACAGATCGGCCTCGAGTTCAATATCGCCTCGATCTGACACACGATCGTATGAAATTCTTCGTAAGATAACGTCTGTTGTCCTACTACGCGTTTTAGGTGATATTTAAAACTACGCACTTGTCTCTCCCACAAACCTCCCATATGTGGGGCATAAGGGGGATTAAAATGAAATTGAATTTTTTGATTAACGCACTCACGATTAACCTTAGTCTTAAATTCATCCGTTTTGCATAGCTCATGGAACTCCGACAATATTTTGTTCGCCTTAACAAAGTTACGGCCACAATCGCTATACAAATCTGTACAAAGGCCTCGACGACTGCAGAACCTTTTCAGAGCTCCTATGAAAGCTTCAGCGGTCAACGCATTGACCATCTCTAAATGCACAGCTCGAGTTTGTCCGCAGATAAAAACACAAACCCAAAACTTAGTTAATTTGGAATTACGTTGTCGACTTAATTTAATAAAAAAATGACCACAATAGTCGATGCCAACCTTCAAAAATGCACGACATTGTTCTACACGAAATGTTGGTAAGTCACCCATCATGGGTGTTATGTTTTTAGGTTTATTCCTAAAACAAATGACACATTGAAACACTCTACTTTTGATAACACTTCGAGCTGACAAAATCCAGTACTTCTGTTGTAACAGATACTGCAACGTTTGAGGACCGACATGCAAATTAATTTTATGAAAATAATCCACGATAAGAACCGTCAATCGACTCCTTTTAGGAAGAATCAGTTGATGTTTTGAATCAAAATCCAAAGAAGATTTCGACAGCCGCCCGCCAACACGTAATAAGCCGGCCCCATCAACAAATGGCCTCAGGCGCTGAACAGCTGTTAAACACGGTTTATTATTTTTTAAACAATCAAACACATCGCTAAATTCAATTCGTTGCACAACTCTAACAAGATGCAATAACGCGTTGTTTAACTCCGGGACAGAAATAAAATTTGATTTGGTTTTGACAACATTCAAACAATTACCTTTAAAACGTAAACACCAAGCAGTCACTTTCAAAAGTTTAGTCAAGTCTGAGTACCTATTGATTAAATCCGTACAATCAGCAAATGAAGAAAACGATTTCACGGGGCGCTTTTCTCCGTTAACTACGTCAATGTCTACGTCAAACACATCAGACCTAGACACGGACGTAGGCCACTCATAATCAGGCTGCGACAGCCACTGAGGACCTCGCCACCACAACTCATGCTGTACTAGCTGCGACGGCAACACTCCGCGCGACGCGCAATCAGCCGGGTTGTATGCTGATGGTACGTGAAACCAGTTCTCAGGGGAAACATTACTCTGGCATTCACTTGCCCTATTAGCCACGAAAGTCTTGTACTCATACGAAAGTCCTTTGATCCATGCTAACGCTATTGTGGAGTCAGTCCACGCACAAATCCTATCGATTTTGAACTTTCCCTCATAAACAGACAATACATATTTCAATAACCGGGATATGATCACAGCGCCACACAACTCAAGACGCGGAAGGCTAATACGCTTAAGAGGGCTAACGCGTGACTTCGAAATTAACAGGTGAGTATTCCACACACCATCTCCTGTAAAAACACGCAGGTACACAACACCTGCAAAACCTAACTCGGAACTATCAGAGAACGCATGAAGATCGGCTTTCACAAAGTCCTTCAAAATAAACCGATCTATCGAAACATTCGATACAAGCGATAGCTCACCAATATATCGCAACCATACATGTTGCAGGTCATTAGGTAGAGGCTCGTCCCAAGTTACACCTAAAACCCACAATTTTTGCATCAAACACTTCGCAAATAGTGTAATTGGACATAACCATCCCAACGGGTCATAACACTTGGCGATCTGTGACAACACTGCTCTCTTCGTGCACTCCTGACTACCAGGCGAAAAATTGTAAATAAACTGGTCGCTCTGCGGTTTCCACTGCACACCCAAGACTTTGATGACACCTTCATCATCAGCGGCTGAAAACGACACACAAGTTTCCTTGTCGCAATCTGGAACGTCATCAAGAAGAGAGGGGACGTTACTAGCCCATTTACGTACGGAAAAACCACCCGCAGCACACAACTGTACCAGCTCGTTCTTCAGCTCTCGCGCAGAATCCAGCCCCGTCGCACCGCTGACCACGTCATCGACGAACACATCGTTGATGAGTACAGCGGCCGCGCGCGGGTACTTCTGCTTCTCATCAGTGGCCAACTGCTGCAGCGTCCGTATCGCGAGATACGGCGCTGAGGAAAGACCATAAGTGACGGTACGCAGCCTAAACTCTTTTACTGGGTCAGAGGAACACTCACGCCACAAAATACGCTGATAATCACGATCCTTTTCGTGCACTAGAATACCACGAAACATCTGTTTAATGTCGGTAATAAATACGACATCATGCAGTCGGAAATTAAGCATAATTTTCTCAATATTCTGCTGAAGCTTTGGACCAACCAGGAGTTCATCGTTAATGGCTACACCGTTACTCGACTTCATTGAACCATCGAACACGACACGCAGCTTCGTCGTTGAACTTGATTCCTTTATAACACAATGATGAGCGATGTAAAATGGCTTCGAGTCACTTTCTGAATGATGTTCCACAAGCTCCATGTGTCCTGCCTCTAAATAATCCTTCAGAAAATCGGAATACGAATGCTTTAAGGAATAGTCACGAGCGAGCCGTCTCTCAAGAGAATGAAGACGCGACAGAGCAATATCTCGAGATTCACCGAGGTTTGGTCGATCAGTTTTAAACGGGAGTCGAACCACGTACCTACCCGTCTCGTCTCGATGGTGACCATTACCAAAAATATATTCGCAACGCATCTCTTCAACACTAAGAGGAGGCGCGCGCGTCGGCTCTGACTCTACTTCCCAAAACTTCTTCAAAATAACATCGAGGCTTTCCTCAGATGTCACCGAAGCGAAGGAAACGCTTTCAAGGGACTTTAGGCTCTTGCCGGAAGTTCCGCCCATCACAAGCCACCCGAACACACTATTGATGGCAGACGGAAAGCTGTCACGACCTAAAATACGCCCGTCACGTAATAACTGCGGATATATCTCCGCTCCTAATAGTATATCTATCCCAGCAGGGCGATAAAATTTAGGATCAGCAAATTTTAAATTGTCCAAATGTGACCACTTGTCACGAGGTAAAATCGAACTAGGTAAATAACTAGTGATTTTATTTAATACTAAACACTGAACAAAAAATTCATCATCACTGTCAGTAGGTAAGATCATACACGAAACAACACTTTTCGCCTTACCCACATCAGACATACCGAGACCACTGACCGGCACACACACACGCCGACGCGGTAAATCTAGACAGCTAGCGAATTTAGACGTCATAAACGACGACTGAGAACCGGGGTCCAATAGCACGCGAGCAATGTGCGTGCCGCCATCACTACGGCGCACGCGCACTACGCAGGTCGACAGCAGCGCGGCCGAGCTCACTGAATCAGAGCCCTCCATGGCCGCATGGTTCATCACACCCTGCTGCGTCCGCGATCCAACACTCGCCTCGGACTTACTCCCCTCGGTGCTCGCGCGAGCCACATTGGAGTCACACTTGGCCCCGGACTGGGACCCCTCCTGCCCGTGAGCACCTTCACGCGAAAAATGCAAGAGTTTGTTATGAGGCCTATCACACTTGTCGCATAACGAACCCGACTGACAACCATGCGACGCATGTTTGTCACTAAAACAATTAAAACATAAGCCAAAACGTTTAACTAAATTCATTCTTTTGAATGGGGCTAAGCTCAGAAACTTCGAGCACTTACTCAACGGATGCTCAGCACCACAAGAAATACACACTCGATCGTGGTCGACATGAGTCGCAAAAGAATTCGTGCCCTTAGCCTTACTCGAACCCGCGTGACCACTAGGCTGTGGCTGTGACCTTCGTGAGACCTGGTGAGATGCTTCACACGCATGCATCTGTTTCGTCAGGAATTCCATGAACTTTGCATAAGTCGGATAATCGCGGCCGTCGTCTAACGACAATTCATAACGACGCCTCGTTTCACAATCTATTTTCTTTAAAACAATATGCAACAATAAAAAACACCACTTGTCTGTAGGAAAATTCAATGCCTTTAACGCACCTACATTTTCAATTAAAGTATTTGTCAGGCGTTTCATCCCTTCGATATCAGTATCACTGCGTAATGGCACTAAATTAAGCAGAGCGTCCACATGCTTGTTCGCTATGCGCCGCTTATCAGAGTACCTATCCTCTAACGTTTGCCAAGCAAGATCAAAATTTTCACTCGTTAACGGCAGACACTTAACTAAACTAAATGCTTCGCCTCGCAAACTTGAACGAAGATACTGGAATCTTTCAATGTTCGACAAACACTTGTTATCTTTTATCGTTGAACAATAAAAATCATTAAAGCTATTCCATTCTGAATAATCACCGGAAAATATTTGTAAAGGCAATTTCGGTAATTTAATATTACTTCTATTGTCACTCGAGTGATAACTGTCATCCAACTTACGATCACTAGTTTCTAAATTACGTTTTATGAGTTTCGCATACTTTGCCCGAATGTCATATAATTTAGTAAAAAATGCATCACGTATTTCTTCCTGATCAGCTTCAACGAACTGCTTATGAGATATAAGTTTTTTCTCGATTGACTTTTGAACATCTTCGAACTGCGAGCGAATCATATCTAAGTCACCATAACCGGCTTCCAATTCGTCAAAATGGTTCGTTCTCTCATACTCTAATAGCCGATCCAATTGTTTAGAAATGAATTTTCTATGAAATAACAACTGTTCTATCTCCATTTTAGAGAAAACAATCGTTTACAAAATACCATAAATAACTTACTTACGTGAAAGTTGTAAACAATCCAGTCAAAGGATAATATAACACGGCTCAGTATTATTGATATCACATCACTTCAATACTAATAATTACGGCGACACAACACAATTTAGTCGCGTAATGCTTAGGCGAAAACTCAAATAATTAACCAGTATTACTTTATTTTATACTTGTTCAGTAATTAATATCGAAAATAACGAGGTCACAGTACGCATTAAACACAAAATTAACACTACGTATCGCGTTATTACACCTTTAAACACAACTTTAAAGATAACAATATAATAACCATAAGCGATTAACGTCACAACTTCCCGTTTGACTGACTAAGTCACCTCAATCACTGCAGCGCAGTTACAAGAGTCTACCCTACATTCAAAATATAAAAACTACTTATTTTTGTCGTGTCAAATATCTATCCGTATTTAGATAAATTACACTAAGATTATTCCGTACTAAATAAGTAAATCATGAATCCTGATGCTAACTATCTCAGCTTTTCAATTATTTAGCGAAATACACACACAACGTATTTATTAACTAAATAACGACACACGAAAAGTTCGTGAGCTAACGAACAAAGACTCAAGATGGACGTCGTTTCACACAGTTCAATCGTATCACCAATGACCAAACGCGACGTCAGAAATAATGGAATTCTAATTTTAAAATAACTAGTTCCAATTTACTTTCGGATCGTAAGGACCAAATTTAGAAATAGTTATTTTAAAATTAGAATTCCATTATTTCTGACGTCGCGTTTGGTCATTGGTGATACGATTGAACTGTGTGAAACGACGTCCATCTTGAGTCTTTGTTCGTTAGCTCACGAACTTTTCGTGTGTCGTTATTTAGTTAATAAATACGTTGTGTGTGTATTTCGCTAAATAATTGAAAAGCTGAGATAGTTAGCATCAGGATTCATGATTTACTTATTTAGTAGGCAAATTTTGCTGTAGTGAAGATCTGTCCGCTCCCGGACTCATCTTCATGTTAGAGTTAGGATGTTAGGTTAGTAGTTTTAGTTACCGTCCATTATTTTTTAGAGATAGTGACTCTAAGGCGGCCGGTATGTATAGTAATTTAGTATATAGTTTTGTATGCGTGATTAGGAACGCTTTTCAATGGACTTTAGGCTCTTGCCGGAAGTTCCGCCCATCACAAGCCACCCGATCCGGTTCGAAGGACCAAATTATGTACGATAAACAAACGCAGTGGACTGTAGAACTATTCTAGATGTCTTGCATGCATCTCTTACCTTGTGGTGGCTTCATTCGACTTTACCTAGGGCCCTGGTTATATCCTGGCTTCTGACACACAATCTGCTCAGGAGTACTCCAACCACAAACAACAGCACATAGACGCTTGCAAGCATTAAACAATATGTAATTTATAAGAGTAGATCTCGAGAACGTGACCGAACTCAATCATTCAAAAAAACGGAAGTCGCCATTACGGAAATACGTCATATGGCAAAACGATTGAAAAGCGTTCCTAATCACGCATACAAAACTATATACTAAATTACTATACAGCGCCATATTTGCAGTATTTCTGAAACTCCTCGCAGGATGTCGCTGTAATCTAACCCATGTAACAGACTCGGTAGGTACACATAAATTAAATCCTATCATTACTTTGATAATGATATGCCCGTCGCTTCAGATCAGATCATTATGCAGGTCACTTGTTACATTTTTCTCTACTATTTAGTGCTTCCAGCTTACTTGCTAGGCTGTTAGATTTCATGTAGGTATCAACAGATATCATTGGTATCAACTGGTTGAACTCATTTTGCAAAAGGTATACTTACATCGAATACAGTTAACTTGGCATTTAGAGTTAAGGTATAAAGAGCCCTATACACGGTAAGATTTGTCTGTACGATCCATCGAAACGACGCATTGATAGTGTTTGTCAAGATCGTTAATGATTTACTTCATCAAAGACTATGTCGGAAATCGCAACAAAAATCCATGCAATCATGAATATCGTAACGATGAATCGACAGTGTATGCCTCTTTACGATCAACGATTCGATTTCGTCTCACTCTGACGATAACATTTGAACACGTGTTTATCCTCGTTCTAAAAAATACACCTTTGTTGGCTTAATTTAAATGTATAACTGAGGCCCTACTTTGAAAATCAAAGTTCGAAGTTACGTAAGTGACAGGGATGGAGCTAACGTAACTTCGAACTTCGATTCTCAAAGTAGGGCCTCAGTGCCAAATTACAGCTTCGTAGTAACCGAGATTCGCCGAGTTAAACCGCGGATAGATGGATAGACGGACTGAGGGACACGGTCATAGCGAAACTATAAGGGTTCCTTATTGACTACGGAATCGTAAAAAAAATATGAGATTGCAACACGAATATTCGCCGAATGCCGCAGATGTGATCCCGGCATTATGAGTACACGAGAACCGACTTATCGATACTGTTTTCATCGAACTGAATTCTTGGTACATAACTAGTCCCGTCACTTCACTCGAAGAATCGTGGACGAACAAAAAAAACAACACGAACCAATGTTGCCAGATCTCCTGTTTTTACAGGAGATCTACTGGTTTCGGGGTGTGTCTACTGTTCTACTGTTTTCCCCAAAAAATCTACTGGATTTTTGAATTTCGACTGTCAAAAAAATGTATGCACATTACTTGTCAAGGTTCTTGAAACGAGTGTAGAGCGGCCTTAAATTCAATCGTAGTATGTCAATAATGCCAATTCCTGAACGAAACGAAATGAGCGATGTAAGAATCTGTCTGTGGTCTAAGGTTAGTTGAATCTTGAATTGAATAAATATCTAACTTTTCTAATCTAAGTCTAACTAGAGAAACAGAAACTGAAACTAAGTTTGTTGGCTTTACTTACTATCACTTAGCATATTGAAAATTTTATTACACTTATTGTGGTTTGCCTTTTTTCAATCGGGCGAGCTAATATTTTTCAATACCTATACCTAATTCACCTTTTAAATCACGCAGAGTTCCGAGTGTTATTATAAGAGTAAAATTAAGTAAATCAATACAACCTAAACCATTATATTATTCATCCTTTGTAGTAAATGAAATTGAAGTAAATAAATCAGAAAATGAATAAACCGAGGAATAACACAAATAGCACATGCATTTAGGTAAGTTTTATGGAATAAATATTGTCTACTGTTTTTGTTTCAAATCTCCTGTTTTTTAGGGCATGTATCTACTGAATTTTTCAGATTAGACCTGGCAACACTGACACGAACAAACAATCTACTCACAACATAGGTTACATTTCTAAAACAAACGAAAGTTAACTAGTTCTTGACGTATTTATCATAAGACTCGTAACCCTAACATTTCAACTAAGTTTTGGTGAGTTCTGTTGCTCTATGAGTTAAATCTCTTACGTAAAATAATGTTATTCTCATCTTGTTCTCATCTCGTAATCTTCACATAATTATGGTAATTCAAATCAATGGTTAGAAAGTGATGCTTCGCGTGTGATATAACCGAGTTGAAAGGTGAAATTAATTGCTGGGTGGATAACCTTGCCTCGGTCGGCTGCAGTGTAGCTGGCGCCGTGTGCATCGAAAGTTTGTAGCTTTAGTTTCCATTGAAATCGTCAGCTCAGTGGTTGTGTTACCAGTGAAATTGTTATAACGATGAGTTTTATTATCGGATCTACCGTTTGTTTATCGGTCCTACCAGACAGTAAGATAATAAAACCAGTTTAAATACTAGATATGATTAAGTTGCAATCATTTTGTAACAATGTTTTTCCCAAGCACTTTTTAATTAGTACTAATGGCAGGTTTAATGATGCTGTTAACTCAGTTTCTAGTTCTATTGTTTATAAATTAATTCCTAATCTAGAATTGTCATTTATCTTTGTCTATTAGATAGTAGTGTACATGCCAATATGTTTGTATCTAACAAAGTGTCTTTAAAATCTTCAGGTGAGCATAGACCTCTAGCAAGAAGAATGTCAGGTCCAGGATTGACGTCAGAAGCCCAGTTGCGATACCTCCTGCTGTGGTTTGGAGAGTTCAGTGAATTGCAGCGTGAAGATTTTCTACCGGTGCTGGCCGCGGCGTCTGGTGGCAAACGAGACCAACTCGCAGTAGCCCTGTCTGCCTTGACATGTGAAGACAAACCAGTTACCTTGTTTCAGTGCAGGGTATGTTCTAATATTATGTACTTTCAATCCACAACTTCTGCCCCACTTCTTTTCTTTTTTTTAATAATTGACATAACTACGCAACATTAATTTAATTGGCAGTGGATTGTACCAGTCAAAGTGAAATTTTGTGATTCTGAAACACCTGTCAAATTATAATTTGTAACCATTTATTATTTTTGGTGTTGATAGAATTATCAATAGTATTGTGACTATAAATGTCATTACATTACTTAATGGATTTGAATATTTGTTTGGAGCTTATTGTATAGATATTAAATAAAGTTTTAAAGCTTATAAACCTTTTGAGCCTGGTAAAATGTTAACGCTTGCTTCCTGTTCAGTCGTGACTGCCATAGCTTCTAATGTTCATACTAAATTGTTAATTATTGGTATGTGGATTTACCCACTTTCTTTCTGAGTTTGAGTCCATTCATATTTGATATCCATCAACAAATGCTTAAGCTTGCAATTATTTTTTCTATATAATATCAGTAGGTGCCGTAAACCGTACTTTGATTTATGGGTTGACTTTGATAACCCGCTATGAAACCCCACATGAGCTTGTTACAGAACTGTAATTCCTGGTTTGTCTCACTTATTTACATGAATACAATGTTTAAACTAAAAGAATATGTTTTGAGACATTTACAAATTCGACTTTTTGATAATAATCATTTATTTGGATATTATTTGTTTACAGATAATGCTGTTTAATAAATGGTATCCTACTTGGACAGAAGACGAACGTGAAAGGCTAGTGGCCGGTGTCACTGAAATTGACCCAGACTTCGGGAAGAAACTACAAGAGATTCTAACAAATGGACCCCAGCTGAATGGAGAACTCAATGGTACAAGCGAGCTGCATTCTCCAACAGAGAAAGAGGAGGTCCAGGAGATAGTAGAGCCCCAAAATGATGAAACTGAAGAGCATGAAGAGGTGTTGGAAGAAAAAGAGGAGATTGCAGTCTCTGAAGAGGCTAATATTACGTTAGAAATAGCAGCTGCTTCTTAAAAATATATAATATATTAATGTGAACATTTTTACACAACCAAGGATGAATATACAGTGAATCTCTTACTACTAGCAGCTAAACCCTTTTAAACAGTATATTTTCTATATTTACTTTTAAATCAGTCTTAAAAATCCTCCATACCATGCTTTGTAAATGAGCAAGATATTTAAACATTCCATTGCATTATTGCATTCCATTTAAGTGTATAAATCTAGGCATAAGTTAACTATTTAGAATCTCTCTGTACCTTTTGAATAACTTTTGTTCTTCTTTTTGTGCATCTATTCATAGATTTATTTTCTGGTATCTACTTACCTGTGTGTAGTAATCAGCATATGACATGCACTTTTATTTTAAGTTATTTTATGTGGGACAAATGTTCTTGAGGCCAAAATATGAATGTTGTCTAACTGTACAAATATGTTCGATGTGCCAAGGTCAAATCAGTATTTCAAATTGTATACTAATACTTGTGAAATGGAATAATTCCTGGAATTGTAAATGAGGTTTACAACCTCTACAGATGGTCAATTTTGATGTAAGACTTTGAGTGATAGGAAAGGTGCTGGTTTAGAAACGGCATGTTAGGAGAAGACTAGACGATGGCCATAAATATTATATCAAAAACATATTATTTACAAAGTAATTTATTTAAATAAAAATCGTAAAAAATACATTGAGTTTCATTTAATTCTTGAATCTTATTATAGTAGGTTTGGAATAATTTCCGGGGCCTCTATTCTACTGAGCAAAACTATTTGGCCTTTGACGTGTTACAGTCAACGCTGCAACGTTACGATAGCTCGTACTTACATGCAATGGAGGCCGAATTAAAAACAATACCATTATATGTCGATGGCAATATGGTTGTTATACGCAGTATAATAAAGGCCAGAAAGGTTACATTATACCAATATAAATGCTAACTTGGTCTGCCTCAAGCCCAACTTGACTTGCAGGGTGATCTGAGGTCCTGTGTTGTTGCAATTCTTGTCGATCAGAAATGTTTTAAATTTATGGCTGCTTTTCAAATGACTAATGAGTAATGACTAATATAATAAACATAACTCCTAAGTGTGTACGTGTAGTTTTTGACGAAGCGCTGGCCTAGTTAGCAGTGACCCTGCCTACGAAGGTAGCGGTCGTGGGTTCAAATCCCGGTATGGGCGGATATTTGTGTGATGAGCGCGAATATTTGTTACTGAGTCATGGATGTTTTCTATGTATTTAAGTATATATTTCTCTATATATGTAAGTATTTATATCGTTGCCTAGTACCCATAGTACAAGCATAGAGCTTAGTTTGGGACTAGGTCACTTGGTGTGACATTGTCCCCTGATATTTATTTATTTTAGTTGTAGTTAGGGAAGTACAATTAAGTGTTTTTAGAAAACTGTACACGTGGATTTAATTGAAATAGCTTGGTATGTATTTAGAGGGGGAAATTAAACTTAATTCGTCGTATATAATATAACACTGATGACATTTCCGAACAAAGCTCGGGGTCATCAGTCAATCATGTAATTCGTACTCAAAGGAATAAATACATATTTTAAGTGATCCCTACATTGAATCCACCACATAACTGATTATTTCCGTCAGGCTTGGTGATCAAGACCCGGATCACTGTTTCAATTAAACACTTACCTACCTATAGCTGTTGGTGCTCCCAATGGCCTTGAGTTGTCCTTACTAATATATTCTTAAATATCCAGTTACCCACCCACGGTATGCTGTTGCCAAATTTTAATAATGCGTTATTGAAACGCAAGTTAGACATTAGGTAGGTGTCATAAAGAGGGACTAGTAAATATTAACTCAACCCACGCGTTAAAACTCAAAAGGGGAATACCTACTTTATTGATAACAACCTACTACTATCTACTTCCCCGCTTACTATGTGAAAATAGTACAGCCCGTCGTACGTAGGTACATCAGTCACCCGCGATTTTACATGGCAAGGAGAAGGCATGCGAGTTAAACAATCACAAGACTGCAATGCTTAGACTGCAAATGGGTTGCCAAACCCTGAGACTTACATGGAATGCCTCTAACCTAAGAATCTAACCGGTTGCGAACACTGCTCCGGCGGGAGATTACTGTTTGCTGATTTTGAATATGCCTCAGGTAGGTAAAGTCAAGTGTAAAAATATGGGAGAACGCCACACCTAAACAATTTGTCTCAATGCACCTTATTCCAGTGTAACAAAAACATCGTAACATATATATGAGACGATTCTTTCGATACATGTTATTGCACTTGACTGTATCTGGAATTTATGCTGGCTTAAACCATTAGACCCATTGTTTTCATATTGCGTCAGTCGGTTAAGATTAAATTTACAAGAGCTACGGCGTAAAGAAAGAGTGAAAAGGCAAAAGGCTGGCCGCGGGCTTGACGATGGCAGTGCCTGAATACCTAATCCTGGTACTTTAACTGCACAACTAATTACTTATCATTTGTTCTTCAACTGAAACTCTTACACTATCTAGCACAGTTTCGGATTCAGCTCTCTGGTGAGTAAGCTTAACAGTATTTTCCGGTGACGATTTCTTAATCTAACCTAACCTAACGATTGCACATATCAGTCAATCACGCCCTCAGCTTGCCGATGATCCAGTCGACGTAGGCGCCGACGCGGGTGTATACTCCGGGCCAGCCAGGGGTGCCGCAAGGCGAGGGTCCGTAGGAGACCACGCCGACGGCCAGCCAGTTGTCGACGCCGGGGGTCCGGCCCATGAGCGGACCCCCGGAGTCCCCGCGGCACGAGTCTTGTCCCGCGGCGCCGCCGGCGCACAGCTGCTTGTTCACGATCCGCCGCCCCACTCGCTGGAACACTCGGTTGCACTCCGACAAAGTGACCACCGGAACGCGGACTTTCCGTTTAACATCTGATTCTGACCCTGTAAGCAAACATCAATCTACTTAATAGGTTCATTTCTCGGACTGTTAATTATGAAAATGGTAATGTAACGTGTTCGTTGCTATAGACCTATTATTTTATTGATACCCCTTTCAACGAATGTATCCATTACGCAGAATTTTCAATTCATCAAAAGGCACCTCGCCGCATTAGTTTTTTTATTGGGTGCCACAAGTTTAGCCTTACCTAACCTACGTAGGTACTATTACTTATTAGTTATTACCCTCTACTTTCCCTTCACGTTCGTCTTGTTTCACTCCAAGTTTATCTAAACGGATTTATGGAAACATCAATGGAACCAATCAATCAATCATAGCTTCCAAATTAGAGTGTAGCCTACGTTACGTACCTAACGTAAAAAAATGTATAAACGAAAATTTTCATCACAGACTTTATAAACGATACGATAACTTACTTGTTTCCGTTTTTCCCCACCCAGCTACCTCCAAGTCATAGTTTTCAAACGTGCTGGTCCTCAGAGTTTCCGTCGACGGCAAGCAAATGGGTCTGATGTAATCTGTAAACAAGGTAGGTTGATGGTTGATATTTGGTTGATATAGGATATAGGCTACCTCACCTACTTTCCCACTGGGCAGCGGTGAAAATATTCTCTTAAGAATATTTAACACTTTGCATTCAGTTGCAAAACCAGATGAGAAACTTGCCGAGTCCGAATGCTTTATAGTTACAAAGCCAACCAACCCATCAAATAACCTGTGGTGTCAAGGCGGGTGGTTTACAAGTAGGTAAGTACGTATGTTATTATGACAAGCTCGGGTCGTAGACATTTCGGTGAGTAGGTAGGTAGTTGTCCATCTGCTCAAATCACAAAGCTTGAATGGCTTGAACCACGTAGAAATAGTAGGTAAGTATCAAGATACGACAATTATTTCCGATGTTAACCTAAGTACTTAGGTAGTTATTATTTATAGTACCTATTTCGCCGGTTCTCCGTCCGCCTTTAGTAGCAAACCATTCATTTCACAAACATGAATATTATATTATTTAACTAGTTGAGTGTCGTACGTAGCGGTCGTTGAAACTTGTGATACGAAGAGATTTCACGCCAAGGTTTTTAAGTGTTATTGCGTAGTTGTATTAGGTTTTTCTGTGCATAAGGCTCAATTAGAACATAATGAACTTAAAATAATGTAGTACCTAATCATAGGTAGGTATATTATCTACAATATATTTATCAGTATCAGTCACCATTTGTAAGAACCTATGCTAATTTATATCCAAGTTTGCTGTAAAATGAAATGATCTTTGGTGGTTAATCGACTAAACCCAATTGTCATTGCTGCACGAGTAAAATCAATTTAAATATGTGGATGAAAACTAAAACTAGCTAAAATATTGGATTAGGTAGGTATATACTTTTCGTCCTGTTGATTTGGATACTAATTATGTTATGAGGTAATGTGAAAGAAAACTAACATACAGTACCAATAAAAGATATTGCTGGCCAAGCAGTGTTTATTTTTACTATTTCTTAGCTCATCTACAAAATGGCCGAAAACTAGTAAAATCGTTACTTTTATCATTAACATTTTTTATACAAAAAAGTGTGACAATTATAACTGAATGCTTAATTTAAATCTAAAAAGAAGCATATAAGCACAAAAGTAAAAATAAATCTATATACATTCTATTACATGAACATATTATTTTGGTCCTCCAAAGCTGGCAACTCAGCTAACTGTACGAAAACCGGCTAAATCACTTTATGTATTTCCGAATCACAGCATTCTCCGCTTTCCAAGTATCTAGGTAGGTAGAAAGATCGATCTTCTTGTATTTAGTTTAAAGTCATCATCATTAGGTATAAGCGGAAATAACTATTCTCTTGAAAAGAAGAGTAATCTACTCTACTAAGTACCTTGAAGGGAATACCAACCGCGACACGAACTAGGCCTCCTATCCAGATGATACACATCCTCGTACTCACCCCTTTTGCTGTTGTATTTTAAAACATTATGGTAACTCTTATCAACATGACAGTAAAGGTGGCCGAGTGGTAAACAATGTGATGGCAATAGGGGTAATACAAAATATAATAGATGCTCGATCCCTGGGTGAACCTGTAGGACGTCGACGTCTGTTCACGATGATATGACGATGACAGCAACGGTGGTTAACCGTGGGGACAAGAGTACTACTATAACCAAATTCAAATTTTTAATATTAATTCATTCTTGCCACATTTCACACGCCTTTTACACGCCTTCTTTGGTTTTACGGCAAATCATTGCGGAAAAGAAGTGCATCAAGAACCGTCGATATTTACCAGTGTACTCCACGTCCCTCGCCAGCCTCAGCAGCGCGATGTCGTTGTGCTGGTTGGTGTCTGCCGGGTTGTAGCCCTCGTGCGCGATCACCTGCTCCACCACGATATCCTGGGGCGGGCCGCTGCAGTAGCCTCCGGAGCAGTCTGGACTGCTAGACGTGTTCCATTCGCCGAGGCGGACTTGACTCCTGGAATATTTATTTCAATTGCTAAGCGTACGGTCGGAGTATTCACAGAACAGGGAGAAAATAATTAGGTAAAATATGATTCATATTGAGCCAATATATACACAAGCCTTCATTTAGGTGTCCTGTTCAATAATCTGCTATCCAGTTTAATTGCACATGACCCTCTGGATAACTGGATAAACCACTATTGCGCGGACAAAGACGCGGTAGCTAGTCGCTTTTTAAAAGTTACACTTACAGTCTCCATGTGGTCGGTAGATCCTGCCCTTTGACGCAGTGCGCCGCCGTCAACACGTATCGAGAAGAAATCAGCACGCCGCCGCAGTAGAATCCCCAACCGTTAGCTGGTGGAAAACAACATGATTTGTAACCCAGTTTCGTGAGCAAAAGTCAATTTGATGCCGTCTTCCTGCCTTCATAGCTCATGAATACAATACAAAATCAAGCTAATTTCATTTCAGGACTAGATTAATATGAGTAAACTTGTAATAAGTCCTTGGTGTTCGTACTTCTGTCTCACTCGGTCTCGTAAGCTCTTAAACTGTCTGAGTTTACCCAAACTCAAAAGACTTTTAAAGACCTATTGCACTGAAGGTACATGTATGCCATGTTTAGTTTAAAAGCTAGGTATGCTATTTAGTTACATCAACGAATACTAATAGTGGGTACAGCAACTTATTTAACTTACACCAGTTGTCACAATTTTGTAGAAACCCTTTCATGTGTGCTGTGTGCGCCTCATTATATAAGTCTTACGTTTATCATATCGCAGAAGAGTCATCCACGGGTGCTCATCGAGGTCTGTTATTTCTCCGCCCACGATCTTGTCGCTCGGCTGGATCCCGCATACCTTGCTGCTCGGCAGCAGCCCGACCCCGCTCGCTGCAACCGCCTGACCGCCGCCGGTGCCAGCCGCTGACTGGCCGAAGGTCCCTGGTGAACCCTGATTATTAGCGTCTCCGGAAGCATGAATACCAATGCGATTAGTAGAGCCATGCTCGTACTCGAATCCAGGTGGACAGCAAATCTGGAAAAAACAATTAAAATATGGAACCATAATTGTTAAAGGCTTAATAAGTTAAAGTTTACCTTAAGACCCAAGGAAAGTTGCATTCTACGATAACTTCGATTTTCGAAGACTGTGAAAATATATGAAATTGAGTTAATAAGCGCCTGACAAGGTTGCGTCAAATTTCCTTAAATTTCGGCGATCGTTAACTTTAGCAGAATGCATCTTATCTTTCTGGAATGACCTTTGGTGTAAGTGCGACGCACCGTCACAGCTCCAAGCGGACGTGACCCATCTTGTCTTGGCCCGGTGCTTAGATATAAATTCATTACTGTTAGTAATACGATTGTCATAAGCATACGTTTGAATTGGTACCTAGACTAGATATCAATGTAGACGGTTTCGTAACAAAAAGTTGCACAACATTGTTATCAATTTTCTATGAGCCAATTCAATGAACTCATCATTAAGTTTAACCTGTTCGTTCTTACTAGTATTGACTTTAGAAATACTGAATTTAATACATTTTGTTTTCTTACTATTTAAAAGTAGCTATTGTTAGCGGTGAACCATCCTGCAACTGAGTCCAGTGCTGTATTCACTTTATCCAAGTTGGTTTTCTTTCCGCCGAGTTTAAATATTAATGATGTGTCATCCGCAAATAATACAATATTGTGGTTGTTCTGCACTTGATGGGGCAAATCGTTAATCTATATTAACGATCTATATTATTTTTGGCCTATGCCAAGAAAATTTAGCCTTGTGGGACTCCTATAGAAATATTAGACCCCTTCGATTGTATGGGTATTTCTCCAGATCATAATTTTTTCGAGTTCGGGGCAAAAAGTGCTTGAATTTAAAACCGTACGTTTTCACAAAAAAATATGCATATGCTATAAACTTTAAGCTAAATGAAGCATACATAAAGCTTGTTGTAACTATTTATGAAATTGAGGAAAAAAAAAATGAAGTGCTGAAACTTGACATCGGTGGAGAGTCCGCAATGCAGATTTCTTCGCAAAATAATTCGAAAAGCAACATCTAAGCTAAAATAATAATATCTAATATTATTTCACATGTGTATATATAGTTAACAATTCACATTATACAGGGTTATTGGTTATTGTATACATTCCCGTTAAGGGTTATAGGGGAGGTCATTTGCAGTCATTTTGACCCTATAATGCATTATGCAAAAGTGACCCATTTTTGAGTTATCGGGTTTTTTATTTTTTTTTGAAATTAGTCAGAAATTCAACTTGAAAAATTTATTACAAAAAAAGTATCAATTTAAATCGTTTTTTTTTTTCTGATTTATGGAAACGATTAAACACTGGTTATTTCTCAATATTAAAACAGTAATTATCGGTCCAAATTTAAAAAAGCGAGACGGAAAACGAAAATTTTTCAATATTTTTTTGCGATCGCTTTCCACTAAAATGCCTTAAAAACAAAGAAAAACGTTATGAAACTTGGCTTGCAGATTGATAAAAAAACATGTATTTTTTAGTTTTCGGCCTCGCATTCTCAAACGTGTACAGATAATATTTTTTTTAATATTGCATAAGAACAACAATTTCATCTTGTACAAAAGCAAATAAAATAAGTGGATTTAAATTTGGTATTTTTTTTTATTTTAATTTTTGAAGTTGCTTTTCTGACTTTAGTTTAGTTCGAATACGAATTTCCGCCCGCTTCCTTTGTGATGATTTTTTTTCCGTTTTTTTTAAATAAGCTAGTTGTTATGCATTTTTGGAGAGCTAAGAAAACAGTTAAGTTTTTAAAATAATCTGCAAGCCAAGTTTCATAACGTTTTTTTTGTTTTTAAGGCATTTTAGTGGAAAGCGATCGCAAAAAAATATTGAAAAATTTTCGTTTTCCGTCTCGCTTTTTTAAATTTGGACCGATAATTACTGTTTTAATATTGAAAAATAACCAGTGTTTAATCGTTTCGGTAAATCAGAAAAAAAAATACGATTTAAATTGATACTTTTTTTGTAATAAATTTTTCAAGTTGAATTTCTGACTAATTTCAAAAAAAACTAAAAAACGCGATAACTCAAAAATGGTTCACTTTTGCATAATGCATTATAGGGTCAAAATGACTGCAAATGATCTCCCCTATAACCCCTTAACGGGAATGTATGCAATAACCAATAACCCTGTATATATCAAAATAAATAAATGAGAACAGTTTAAGAGCAGTATCGTATATTTCGATACGTCCGAGAGTAGTGCTTGATTACAGTGGCATTTACAAAACGATACGCACACCTCTACCGAAAAATGTTAGGTACTACGCTGCCCGCTTGTCGGGAAGCATGTAGTCACGCCGCCATTGCTGGAGGGAGCCCACGTGTCTCGCGGCGTTTGGGCAGATTTTACCGAGGTAAGTTCGTCGCTCGGTGGTTTTCGAATAGGGTGATTGTTGAATTCGGTGGTGCGATTTATTAGTAGAATTTCTAGTTTTTGTGAAAAGTGAACCAGATGAGAAATACCCCCAAAGGGATGAGTTTTATAATTAAAAACCTCAATATTCTATTATTTTTCTTCTTCTCAAATTGTTAAAAATCGTTATATATTGATCTCGGTGGGTGTGATCTCCGTGAATTCGGTGGTCTTTTTGACCACCGATTTCAAATTATAGTCTGTCTAGAAAGTCATGAAAAGAATGTTTTAGGAACTAAAACGTTTCCTTGTACTGGCGACACCGCTTTACTGTCAAACCAAGTACCTTAACTGTCACTACGAAGATTCGTTGTTGATTTGATCTTATATTTTGCGATGTTCCAAGTTTTTTTTTGCTTTGGGACTGTCAAAGAGTAAGAATGAGCCATCACGTTAATAAGAGCGGTGCGAGACAAGTGATATTTAGAGTTTTCAGCGAGTGCATGGCGGAATTCCACGTGGGGAAGTTACTTTCCGATTTAAACGATGTTTATGGTAGAACAGCAAAGATAACCGGTACGTATAAGTATTTTAATGTTAAAATACGACTAAGGAATAGTAATCCCCCCGCAGTGATTTGTTTTTACGTATTTTTTGTCTGTTAAATAACATTATTTACATTACGTTGAGGTTATGAATATTTGTACGAATTTACGCTAAATGTCAACAGTTTTGATCCTTTCATGATTTGTTAGATCATTCTCCCGAACTCATTATTTCTTCGTAGTAATTTCCATTCGCATTTTTCCCCGAACGCGATATTACCAGTCGCCTTTTTTCGTGCGGCAGTTTATATTCACAGTCGTGTTTTTCCGCTTGCGAGTTTTATCCAGTCGCTTTTTTTCCTACCACCATATTTTCACGGTCGTGTTTTTCCCGTTCCAATTTGTCGAAGATACAGAGTCGACGGAGCTCCGCTGCCGCGGAGCTCCTATTTCTGGGTGGTTTGGCCCTCCGGGCCTGATGCAAAACTAACATAACCTAAACCTACCTACGAATTACGATGTAAATACTTTTGGGAAAAGTGCGACTGAGATAGAAATCGAACGGGAAAAAAACCGACTGGGAAAAAAGTCGAACAACAAAAAAAGCGACTGTAATAAAATCGAATGGTGAAAAATTAAATTAGGTAATATCGCGTTCGGGGAAAAATGCGAACGGAAAATTTAATACAAAGAAATAATGAGTTCGGGAGAATGATTTAACAAACCGCTTTCATATTATCTAATTAGCAATTAAAATTATATTTGTCAATATAAATGCATTTATTGGTTTTAGGTGTTTCTGAAAGCACAATTCGGCGTATCGTAAAGGAAGGTATAGAGAATGATGGTAAATTCGGAACAGTTGGGAAACACAGGAAAGGCCGGCCTAAGAAACAGATTGATGATTTCGATCTTTCGGTCATTCGACAAAAAGTACATTTTTTCTACACGGTGCAAAAAGAGGTACCCACATTAAGGAAACTTTTAGCATTGTTAAAAGAGGAAATTAATTTTGATGGCTGCCTTGAACTACTGAGACAAAATTTACTTTCAATTGGTTTTAAATATAAGAAATGCCAAACAAATAGATTGGCACTCATAGAAAAACCAGCTATTGCTGCGAAACGTGAGTATTACTTAAAGCACATAATGGAGAACAGAAGATTGCCCGAAGAGCTGCAAAAGAACATCATTTATTTAGATGAAAGCTATATACATGAGTCGTACAAAGTTACGAAATGTTGGCAATCAATAAATATTTCTGGTGTTCAAAAAAATATTTCCAAAGGAAAAAGATGGATAATTGTGCATGCTGGAAGTGAAAAAGGTTTTGTGCCTAATGCACTTTTAATATTCACTGGCAAGAACAAACAGGAAGATTACCATTCCGAGATGAATGCCCAAAATTTTACTAAATGGGTAACTGAAAAGTTATTGCCTAATATTCATGAACCATCAATAATTGTGATGGATAATGCACCATACCACTCCATCATAACAAACAAGGTATTGTAATTTTTAGTATTTGCCGCATATCTCTCTGATTCTGGTTTTTATATAACTTTTTATATGTACTTTTTATGACTGTATATCATAGTTTCGAATACGTACTACCGGAATATCATATTATCGAATGTTCATTGGGTCGACTGTTACTGGATCGAATATTCAATGGGTCGAAAAGCGTGGGGGGACAATAAATCGTCAAATCCAAATTGAGGTTTTAATCGATTGTCATTCCATAAAAGATCTCAGACACTAAAAATCATTACAAGTACTACAAGGGTCAATGCACAAAAAAAAACGTCATCCTGTTTCTTTCCCGCAGGCTCCTACATCTGCATCAAGAGTAAATGAAATAAAATTGTGGCTACTTGAAAACCGCATACCATTCGATGAAACACTCCGGAAACCGTCTCTATTGATGTTGGTTAAAAAACATAAGCCGGAACCAGTTTACTTCATCGATGAACTTTTAGGAGAACATGGCCATACAGTTTTAAGGCTGCCACCTTATCACTGTGACCTGAACCCAATTGAGTTAGTCTGGGCAATAGCAAAAAGGCGAATTGCACAAAAAAATGTGGGTGGTCAAGATGTTGCAAAGATTGCTGAAGAAGCATTTAGATCGGTAACACAACAAGAATGGAAAAATTGTGTTGACCATGTAATCAAAACTGAAGAAGAGTATTTTGCCCGTGGAGGAACCCTCTATCACGAAATAGATAGACTTGTTATTGCAGTAAGTGATGATGATGACAGTTCAAGTGAATCTGACTCAGAAGTTGACCAACATGATCAGTCTGAAAACATTTCTGGAGTTGAATACCTTGACACCGATTTCTTGGACTCCGATTAATAAATTTATTTTGTAAATTTTCTTTGAATTTATTTTTTTACCCTGAGTAGTGTTTTTAATCAACAAAGGCCCTCCCCGCCGGTTAAATTGTCAAAACATGCTTAGTGTAGGTATGTAAAATAAAGTAATGGGACGGGACTACTCCTAAATCGGGAGATTGACCAACACTTATACTGCTTCATCTGTAGTGTAGGTGAAAAACTTAAGTAAATCACCTCTTGCATGTAGTAGTACCACATCTGTATAGATAGACCATTCAACATTCTATATTTGATAATTTAAATTAAACTATATCACAAATAACCTAAGAGCCACACAGTACCATGTAAGCTCACCTATTATTTGCAGAATGAAAATATACTGTGCTAGAGCTCCTTCCTTTGCGGGAAAAAAAAGGTAAACTAATTATAATAAAGAAATACAAAATATCAAAACTTTTCAGTCATTCTCTTTGGGGATCCCATGTAAGCGACGGTGGCGCCCTCCTTCGTTTTCATGACTTTCTAGACAGACTGTACATCCATGGAAATCAATTATTTACGAAATACAAGAAAATTATTTGTTGATTTTTACGCCAACCTAACGCCTACGACATTTGTTTTAGATATAAAAATGGGTAAGCTCACAAAAGAACAAAAACTTGAAAAAAAAAAATGCGAACCAGCTCGGAAAGCAAGAATAAAAAGTGACCCCACGCTTTAAGGATAGGCAATGTCCACCCTAAGCATTTTCTTACAGTTTTCAATTTATTGTGTAAACAAACAGTGTTACATTTAACATTCCCAATAGTAAAACAATGTTTTGTTTGCATTATAATGAAATATTTTACTAAATCGAGAACTGCAATTAATTTCGCTTTTGGGGTAAGCCACCTAAAAAACCACTTACGTTGATTGTTGATCTCATTGTAATAAACCAAAATAAATAGTTATTAAATGTAGGTTAGTAAATATTTGTTGTTAGTTACATTATTTTATTGTGATTATTAATATTTGATCATGTGCGTTGTTAATCAGAAGTTATTTATTTGGTAAGAGTTTCGAGATGTATTCTGGTCTTGAAACTCTAACCAAATAAATTACTACTTATAGAAAAATATGTAGGTATCAGCTGATCAGGAGAAGATTTAGAGAAAAAACTTTTTATTTAAATTCAATTACCTATTATCTGTGATCAGACATGGGTCCAACTAAATAATTAAAGTATTAATCATTATGTTAATCCTAAATATCAAAAAATAAAGAAGAACTGTCAAATTTATTTTATTTTTATTGAAAATGTTTTTATCTCGGTGGACGCAGTATTGAATTCGGTGGTGGAATTTATTGAGATATTGATCTCAGTGGGTCCTTTTTTGATTTCGGTGGCTGTTTTATTTTAAATATTTAATATCTCGGGCTGCGCAAGGCCGATCCGAGGCAAATTGCCACCTAAAATTATTAAATTGAAGCTAGTTCAAAAAAAGTATTACATTAAATAAGAATTTTCAAAAAAAATAACGGCCACCGAAGTCACGCAAAATGGCTCGGTCTGGAGAAATACCCGTATCCTATTTATTTCCACGTGTTGGGTTCTATTGGATAGCTAAGATTTTATAAGATCTAGTGCACAATGTTTTACTCCGTAGTGGCTAAGTTTTTAGATAGGAGTTTCATGTTTTACGCAGTCGAAGGCCTTCGACAGATCGCAAAAAACGCCTCATCTACGAGGGTCGTCTGAAAAGTTTCTGGCCTCACTATGAAATAAAAATGCATGCATTATAATTAGACTATTTTCAGGAGTTATCTTTCAAAATTACCGCCATTTTTGACGGGTAGTTTTTCCTTATCGGCTTATTTTGCAAACCAGCGCCTGTGTTCTTTGAAAAATTGATAAAATTGAGTGTCGAGCTGTGATTGACATTTAAAAAACAATACGCCAACCCAAATCAAAACTGAGATGGATTCTGTTTACGGCAAGTCTGTTCCATAATTTATTAAGATACTGACAATTGATTTATTTCTTATTTCAGTTCATCCATTAGCTTAACACCTATAGATATATTTCAGGTAGCAGTAGCACTGGTAGCTATGAAGGTTATTTGCCTTCGGCTGCTGTACGCATCTTAGAGTACTTATAATATGAGTGTAGATAAAGTAATGTATGCAACTTACATAATTAGGCCTTAAAAAACTCGTGTGATGTTATTATGAAACTCGCCTTCGGCTCGTTTCACAAAACCACACTCGTGTTTTAAGGACCCTCTTTATGTACCAGTTATATAAAATACTATTAAAATACCTTCGGCTTCTCGTTTTGGAAGCCGCAGTGCAGATTCCGCAGCAGGTTGACCAGATACGTCGTGGAGCCCTGCTGCAGTTGTCTGTTCAGCTCTGAACACGCCTCGAGCGAGATGCACTGCGCCTCACCGTTGCACTGCTTCGTCTCGCCTGCGGCTGTGTAAGTATATTATTGTATCAGTACCTGAAAGACCAAGCCTCGATCGGGTTGAAATCGGATTTTACCAAAGATAACCATTTGACAGATTGATTTTAAGACCCCGTTAACCCCTTTTTTATCGAAATCGTTAGAACTGTTTTCGAGGACTTGATTACAAAATATAAAATCAACCTGTCGAACCTTTGTTCTATCTACAGCCTAACATATCTACTACAAGTCTTACGGTTTTCGAGATTATCGCAACTTAATGAAATTTTGATTTTTCACATCTTATTAGTTGCGCATTAATATGAATATAAAAATGATTATTCAACCAATCATCAATAGTGATAGAAATGGCGGAAAAAAAAATATTGTCCCAAAAACCAAGACGTATGCTTGGGCTACGGCTGGTATACAATACAGGTTGATTGTGGACATCTTAAAACGGATACTAAGCTTAGTTTAGGTTTAGGTCAATTTACAACTCGGGTAACAACTAGGTACAGGCTGGAATCTACCCAAAAACCCACACATACACCGCACAAGTACCGTACGGGTGCAGTGTGTGTGTCGTGTAATGTGAACTTCCACGTAGAAGGGACGTACTCGCACAATTAACTTCACATTACTGTTAGATACATTATAATAATAATAGAGGATTTCGTAACCTGCGTAACCTGCGTTGGTTTAAACATTGTTTTTAAATCCCTATTCCCTGTATTCCCTTCTCCATTTAAAACTTTTAATCATTGATATACCTTACCTACATGACCATTCGACTCGCAACATAATTACGGATATCAGAGAATCGCTAATTTAATTACGTACCGCTAATATTTATAGCCGAGGAATAAACACGGAAATGAATTTCTGTAGAATACTATAACTTTATACGTTAGATTGGACAAATTAGTTGTAAGCAGGGCCCGTAATTTTCATGCCGATGACATCAATTTGACGTCACGCTCCATATAGGGTGATCCCAAATAGTTTTATTGTAAATTATTAATCATTAGTCGTCAATCATTTTAATTATGTACAAATGACTTCAAAAGTATTCTATTTACACGTTGAATAAATAATACTTACTTGATACGTGAAACGTAAATAAAACTATTTGATTTGTTGTTATACATACATTTTATTAAATGGTGCAAGTGCCACTGAGAAATTTTAATACTGATCTCCTAATTCTATAAGTTGTAAAAATCAGAAAAAATGTGTCCATCAATAATACATTTACTTTTTAGCAAAGAAGTTGGAATAATTAACCAAATGTGTGACAAAACCAACAACAATGCGATTACAAAACAAAAGGATTTTTATGAATATTGCATTACGTATGAACGCGAAGATGACTTAGATTTTCTTTGCATGGGAATGAATGCAAGAAGGATGGCGTGTTTTACGTTAGAGAGGAATTCTGTTTTCTACGTAATTATTAGACCTAGAGATTTTCCTAGCACGAACGACGTGTTGTTAGTGCTTGACACAATAAAAACATCGACAATCCTGCTATCGATAAGTACCACTTGAATGTCATAGAGCCATTTTCACTGTCGTATGTAAAATGTTAATAAATTGATAGTTTTGTTAGTAACTTATTATTCGTATATAATTTTTTTAAAAGCAACACTTTGTTTTATGAATCATATGACATATGACTGTAATTTTTTTCCTTGATGAAATGATTTCGCTATTTTCTTATTAGGTATTTAAATGTCTTCCCGTGGATGACGTAAGAGGCGACTAAGGGAATATAGGCTTGTAGTACTGTTAGGCGATGGGCTTGCAACCTGTCACTAATACGCTGGTAAACATCTTAGCCTACTTGTGCAAAATGTGGTTACAGAATTATCAATTAGTTTTTAAACTTGTAGGTAATTCTGTAACTCTGCCTACCCCTCTCTGGGATTACAGGCGTGAAGGTATATGTGTGTGTGTGTGTGTGTGTGTATTTAAATGAGTTTTAGGACATTGGGAATATTTTCTTAATAACTTTATCATGATGTACAATTATTTCTTCTATGAGGTTGAAGTGGCGGTAATCGATAAGAGGATTGTCGATGTTTATGTTGTGTCAAGCACTATTAACACGTCGTTCATGCTAGGAAAATCTCTAGGTCTAGTAATTATTGTAATGCGTTGTTAACAATACCATTTAATAAAATGTATGTATAAAAACAAAAACAATTAGTTTTATATTATTACACGTATCAAGTAGGTATTATTTATTCCACGTGTAAATAGAGTACTTTTGAAGTCATTTGTACATGATTAAAATGATTGACGACTAATGATTAATAATTTACAATAAAACTATTTGGGATCACCCTATATGGAGCGTGACGTCAAATTGATGTCATCGGAATGAAAATTACGGGCCCTGGTTGTAAGAAACTATAGATACCTGTTTACCTATACGTCACATTGGGAACGAGTGAAGTAGAAGTAACGAGTGAAGTAGTAGAAGATCTAATCTCTGGGTTACGGCCGGTACAGACGGACTGCATAATAGCACTTCGAGTGCAGTTCTGATGCAGTTGCCGTAACTGCATTCAAACGTACGTATGTCAACTGCATCAGAACTGCACTCGAACTGCCAATTTGCAGCTGGGTTGCAGTTCAGAGGCTGTCCGTGTGTACCGGCCCTTAGGGCCAGTACAGACGGACAGCATTTGATCTGTAACCCAGCTGCAAAATGGCAGTTCGAGTGCAGTGTTCACGTACGTACATTTTTATGCAGTTACGTCAACTGCATCAGAACTGCACTGAAACTGCCATTTTGCAGTCCGTTTGTACCGGCCCTTAGTCTTAAAATAAATAAATAAACATCAGGGGACAATGTCCCACCAATTGGCCTATACTCGAAAATCTAATTAGATTCCAAAATCTGACAGTTCCCATCTTGATTATTTCTTTATTAAAATATTATTTCATAAACATATCAATGAGAACTCGTGTAACCAGTAATATTAGGGTCAGTTTAATTGATAAAAATACCTACACTTAAACCAAAATGCAGTAATCACAGCGAATGTGCGTCGGTTGAGGTTAGGATTTTGGAATCTAATTACAGTTTCGAGTATAGTCCCAAACTAAGCTCTAGGCGGGTACTAGACAACGATATAAATACTTTTATTGAGAAATATACAGTGTGGAAATTAAGGCCCTGGAGGAAAACTACTTTAAATACTTAAGCTAGCTCATTTTACTTAAAGGAGACATTCCTTTATTTTTGAAAAGAAACAAATCTGCATTAAAAGATTTTTTTAAACTCGCTTGCTTCGCCCGGGACTCGAACCAACTAAAATTTTAAAAAATAAACACTCTTTATTTTATTATACTAATCGGTAGTATTAATATTCAGGATAAAGTTTCTCTAAAAAATATTTGGTTACTGTTCACTTTTAACAAGTAAAAGACACGTAACAGTTCTGTTATCTCTCCAACACTCAAAGACTTCGTATGAAGTACACGCTTGCTAATTTATCGTTAAGTACCTTGTTGAAATCTTCGATAAGAAAATTGTTCAATGGTGGTAAATACCTCTATGCACATTTCCTTCTTACATGATCCGAGGCGTTCAGTGGAGAAGTTTAAAAATGGAACGTTTGACTTTGTTTGCAATGCGGGACAATAATTTTAAAATTCGAACGATTTATCGGTTAAATAATTTAAGTGTTACAAAATTGATAGTAAAATAAAGTTGATGTTAGATTTAACGATTATTTTTATTTTTAAGACCAAATGTTTGTTAGAGAAACTTTATCCTGAATATTAATACTACCGATTAGTATAATAAAATAAAGTGTTTATTTTTTTAAATTTTAGTTGGTTTGAGTCCCGGGCGAAGCAAGCGAGTTTAAAAAAATATTTTAATGCAGATTTGTTTCTTTTCAAAAGTAAAGGAATGTCTCCTTCAAGTAAAATGAGCTAGCTTAAGGATTTAAAGTAGTTTCCCTCCAGGGCCTGAGTTTAATTTCCACACTGTATACTTAAATATATAGATAACATCCATGACTCAGAAACCAATATTCGCACTCATCACACAAATATCTGCCCTTACCGGGATTCGAACCCAGGACCGCCAGCTTCGTAGGCAGGGTCACTACAACCAGGCCAACGCGTCGTATCCCCACCTTTTTCCTAAATTTGAAAACTGTGGGCTGTTCGGAGTACGGTCAGCCTTATAAGTACGTGTACAATAATTGAGTGCTTTGCCTCCATAACGCCTCGTTTGAACGCTGCACTAATCTGTCAAAGGCCTTAAAGCGACATAGTACAAAAGTGTGTATATGTTAAGCACTACATTCACAGCAACATCTTATATAAATCGCTGCAGTTTCGCTTCTTATTATTTGAAAACATTGTACCTTCCATCTGTTGTTACTAGGTACGTCACTTTTTTTACCCGAGCCTCAGTAATTGATTATTGAACCAATCATCACGTAATGAGAGGTACTAAGTTTATTCTAATTAAATTTAAATATTACCATTAAGTTTCCGTCGGTGTAACAAGTAGGTAATATTATAATATTAAGAGGATTGTGACGCACCGCTACTAGAGCGTAGCAGTCAAAACAAAACATACAAATTGAGCTCACCCCCTAAATCAAGTCCGATTTCCACGATTTTTGAATATGTTGTAAGTACTAGTTATTGTAAAAAACTAAGTCTATTAGTTTCTGTTTTGTTTTTTTTTTCATTCGAAGAAATATTTTCTATAACATATTCAGAAATCGTAAAAATAGGACCAGGTTTAAGGGGGACATTAAACATTAAACATTATCGCATTTTGTATGGAAATGTTTAGCTTCATACACAGCTTGCTTATGCAAAAAGGCCAGGTGCTGTTGGTCCGCCATATAACTAGTTGCCAGGGGTCAAACAGGTTGGATATCCTACAACGAAGTACTCATGCGATATTGCTATGTAGGTATACATTTTATACAATATCATGATTTTGTTATAATTATGGCGGACAAAGCAAGCTATGTATGGACAGTATGGACACTATTAATCAATAATATTAATTGATAAACCGACGGTAACCCAATGGTCTTATTTACTTATATCGTAATAATATGAACCTACCATCCATAAGCCAAACTCTAATAGTTAAACTACATCCAATAGCTAACAAAATGCTATTTACCTACTGGTTTTGGTAAATCTTAGGTCTTACTCTGGTCACGGAAACATACCTACAGGGTTATTGGTTAGTCGACCTATTCCCCTCTAGTGGTTATGGGGGACGTCATTTGCAATCATTTTAGTCCCATAATACCCTACGCAAAAGTTAGTATTTTTTTCTGTATGGGTGTCATTTCTGTTGGATAAACTGATAAAAAACCTTTTCTTTTTTACTTTTTGGTCTCGCGTTCTTAAATGTGTACAGATAATTCTACTTTTAATAATGCATAAGAACCGCAATTTTACGTTGTACAAAATCTATTAAAAAAAATTGATTTAAAGTGCTTTTTTTGTACACTTTTGAAGATGCGTTCCTGACTTTTTTAGCGAAAATCTTAAATTTTAATTATTTCAGAAATTGTTTACTTTTGCATAGGGTATTATCGGACCAAAATGATTGCAAATGACCTCTCCCATAACCCCTAGAGCAGAATAGGTCGACTTACCAATAACCCTATACACCGTGTTTTTTTTGATTTACGATATCTTCGGCATATTACTAGGTACATCCATAGAAACTAAGTGGTAGATAAGATTTTTAAATATTGCAAAAAAATATGTCTTTTTCTGTTTAGAACAAAGTAATGAAATGTTGCATCTTTGGTCATTCTAAAAGGGCCTTTAGAGTTAACTCATAGTCAGTGTCAAATACGTCAATGTTGGCGTGACATACACAGACAGTTAAGAGCCTTTTAGACCAGTTCAAAGTGATTAACTGATTAAAATTAAAAATTAAATATCTTTAAAACCGTTACAGTTATCATTTGTCTGTCTTCGGGAAATTAACTTTATTTGACCTAAGGAACGTTCCCTTGAAGTTATCGTAAATAAAAAAAAACACGGTGTATATACGTAGGTACGTGTACTGCCCTGCAGAGCCTAAACCGCAGTAAGTGCAAAAAGTTCATTTCGAGAAAACGTAAAAAATGTCTATGAAAAGTAATTTTTCTACCTTTCTAATGTTTCTTGTGTTAATGATTGAAAGTCAATCATGAATTCAAATTCAAAAATTCAAAATATTTATTCAGTAAATTGGCCACATGCGGGCTCTTTTACACGTCTCGGTAATGTACAGTGAATCTACCAGCGCTTCGGACAAGACCATCATTGCGGAGAAGAAGCGCCGCAAGAAACTCCAGTTCACTCCAGCAAGTTCTTGTAGCTCGGAGATCCCTACGTTCATTATTTTATGATGGTCCCAGTGAAGGACCAGCGGTAGTTACAACCAGCCACATGCTGGGACCACTTCACGTCCTCTGGAATTAGGTCAGCCACTTGTTTTGTTTGGCCTATATTGTCCTAATGCATTGTTTGTCCGAATTTTGTTTATCCTTAAGCCAGTTCCGCCCGAATTTAGTTTTATTTTGCGTTGTTAAGGATTACCTATACAACCCCAACTTAACCTAACCGCAGGTATTTTAGAAATACTTGAATGTTATCTGACCTGAAAACCAGTTTATGTCAAACAATAATTCGTGTTTTTGGCTCTTTTGTTAAGTTAGTTTTGTTCTGCTTTTGTTACATGTCTTAATTTAAAAAAACAGGAAAAACCAGCTTGTCAGGTAGATATAAGCTGTCGTATATCCATGACAGAAACGTTTCTATCATTGGGAAGAGGCCACAGTTTTACAGCTGTTTGATGATATATTGTGTGTATTAGAGCACCGCCTATCACAATTTTGTTATAAATCCGTGATATTAAAGTGCCATTTCAATCTTTTTAGTGTTATATTAATGATATTTTGATCACTATATCACTAAATAATCATATAATAGTTGCCATGACACTGATATAGAACTATTTGTATCTAACTATTTTGGTGATTGTGATCCATCCAAGTGACCCGTGTGTGATGATGTGACGAGTGAACAAATAATTTTATAGAACCTCATTAACGAAACGGAGTACAGATATGTAGATAGTACTGCAAAAAAAAAAACTTTCTGTTCATGTGCGTACATTCAAGGTGAAAAAATATCGCATTACCAATTACGTGTTTTTTTCGAGAGCACCCGGACTTTTTTAATATTTGATTAAATAATAAATACATTTAAAATATGAATAACTTGGAAATCACCAAGGTTACTGATAGGTACATAATTGATTTTTGCATAATGGCGCCACGATAAAAGAAATACTTGGACTAACTAGATATTGAAAGTTCTCTTCACGATCATAAACTTTCTATATAGAAGTCATTTGCAGCTTTTATGTGCTGTTTTAGCGCTATATCTAACCAAAAAACTTTTTCAAGTTACTATATTATTGCAAAAGTAATTTTACAACTCCTTTGTGTTACTATAGATAACTTATCACAATTATAGTTAAGCGATAAAATAGATGCATATTAGCTGCAAGGCATTGTTTTATATCACGGATTAGATCCAGGCGTACCGGATGTGTCTACTGATAAACCAGCGTCTTTGAAACCACAATAGATCAACTTTGCCTTGTAAATAATATCATTAAAAACTGTTGGACAAAATATCAGCGCTAAATTGTTGTCGTTGCCTAGCCGGTAGTGACGTCACTAGCGGTCCCGGGTTCGATCCCCGGTACGGGCAAATATTAAAATTTGTGTGATGAGCGCGAGTATTTGTTCCTGAGTCTTCCATTGATTTCCATGTATTTAAGTTTATATTTATGTATATAAATTAGTTTATCGTTGCCTAGTAAGTAAGTACCCATAGTACAAGCCTAGAGTTTATTGGGGCTAGGTCAATTTGTGCGAGATTTTCCCCCCATATATTTATATTTTTATTACACTAAATCGCTGTTGTGAGATCTTTTTTACAGGAAACAGTCGCCGCTTTGCTTTTAAATAACTTTTATAACACTGTTTAGTGCTAATAAATTTTATTTTATCATTAGATACTTTGCTAGCTGGGTACCTAATCTACGAGTACCTATGCATTTATCTGTTGAATTCGAATAATATTGCTGCATATGTATAGGTACGTACATAATTACCTTCTTTAATTAATTACAATGGAAAATCTACGGTCACTTAATCAATTTTGTAATTAATATAAGTATTATTAGTGTAGTTATTTTATTAGATTTTAACTCTAGTTACTAGTGGTCACTAAGCAAACGATGATTGATGATATGGGTTATCCCACAAGTCTTTGTTCATCATCATTACTATTCTGCCCTCATACATAAACCAAAAGGTTGTATCTCAAACTCAATAGCTAAAGCACATTCAATCCTTTTCCGTTAGTGATGAGGTTCCACTTTCTACAACAGTTTTTTGTCGGAGTTACGGCAGAAAATGTTTTGTTATTGTTGGTAAAATGGAGTTTGATAATGGGCCAATCCATTTGATAACAAAATTGTTTACCATGTATAAATCACTGTAGTTCTTAGAATATTAAATACGGAGAAGAAACACCTAACTACGACAAACTTGCTTCCTAGAATACATGATGCGTAGGTTCATGTATTACACTAGCTGTTGCCTGCGACTCCGTCCGTGTAGATGCCGTTTGCTGCTCGCGGTAAAAAGTACCCTTGTCTTTACTCTGGTTTCATTTCAAGCTACCTCTATACCAAAGCGTAACAAACAGACAAAGTTAGTTAGTTAGTTTTACATTTATTTATAGTATTAATACTTACCTATAGCAAAAATGTTACATAGTTAAATTTAGTTTAGCTTTCATTTATAGGCTTTATATTACTTATTTACAAGAAAATTAAACATTATTACAAATCGTTTTTTTTACTATATTAAACTATTAAACAACTACTTATCTGTTTAATTCTGAGAAAATCCCGATCTGGTCTTAATAGTTTTCATTGTTCAACAACTACATACAGTGTGTCTCTGACCTTGGGGCTTTAATTTCAACGATCGATTCTACTTGCTAAACTGAACTACTTTTGTTCTGCAACATGAAAAAATAACTTAAATTTAGATAACTAATTGATGTTAAAGTCTAATTGTAAAATCAGTGTATTACATACTGGCCATGTAATCAACTAATCACTATCTCATGGTACGGGGGCGACATTACCTTGGTACGAGGGCTAAAGGAAAATGGAGAATTGGATCGCGTACATTGAAAATTAGATTTAACTTGTATGATAAAAAATAAATTTAAACTGAACATATTTTTAATAACTTACAGAACAAAAGAAGTTTAGTTTCAGGAGTAGAATTGATCTATGCATTTAAAGGCCCAAGGTCAGAGCAGAGGCACCCTGTATAAGTTCTGTAACATTTTTGCCTGAACTTTATTTTAGATTTTTTGATATCTCTTAAATGCAAAGCCACATCAGTTTAATTTTCTTTATACAAGTTAAATATATGTGTGAAATAAAATCCACTTAGATTTTGTTTCTGCTATTAATATTTTTGCTTGAAGTACCTACACAGTGAAAGTATAAGTAAAAAAAAAACATGTTTAATTTAAGACTTTCCGGTAATACTTAATCTCATCTACAAATACTCCTTACAAATATGCCTGCTAATATTTTTTTCTATCAAGTTATAGTACATTGTTGCCTAGGCGCGGAAAGTAAGGGTATTCCTGACGAGGTGGTTAGCAGGCCGAGCAATAGCGAGGCCTGCTAAAATACGAGTCAGGAAATCCTCGTTTCCGCCGAGGCATACATAATGCTTTTCTCAAACATGATGAGGAAATAATACAAATACATTTCTAAAAAGTATTTCACACAACAAATAGTTTAATATTAGGTTTCACAATTATATTATGCAGAATGAACGAATGTTACCGACTGTCAATTGTTTTTAAATACTAACCATAGACATTGAAATGCAAATTCAAAAAGAAACACACGCACTGTGCTAAAAAAGCGAGCACTTACCTTGGCTGTTTGGAATTTTTGTCTTGGTCCTTTTGATTTTGTATGCAAATTGACAGCATTTTTAAAAAATATATGGACATGGACGGAAAGTGTTTTCATATGGTTTTTTTACTCCTAGGAGTAAAATGAGGCTCTTTCCGTCCTTGTGTTTCAATCGGAAAACCGTTTTTTCCGAGCATGTTTGAGAAAAATTAATAAACATGATTTCTTTGAAAAAAACGCATGCGCGGGGGTGAACTTTTCGCAGGATACAACTCAATACACTCTTCTGAGTGTACGAGATTACTGTATACATTTAATAAAAAAATGCTGTTTTTAATTCATGCACGGTTGGCCTATTTTTCGATCTAATTTCCCCGGCCAATAGAGTTAATCGTTGGAGTAACAAAAAAAAATGTTACTTATTATTATTACCTATTTTTAAATGTGGTTACAGAATTATCAACAAATTTTTAGGTGTTGGTAATTCTGTAGCTCTGCCTACCCACTCTGGGAATGAAGGCGTGAGTTTATGTATGTATGTATTTTCATGAAAGTTTATCAAAAAAAAACCTAAGGTAAGCAGTGCAGCACCATTGTTGGACACTTTTAACTTGCTGGCACCAATAATAGTCATTAATATTTTTAATTTTAAGATCATACGGTATAAATTGATTTTTGTAAAGTAAATGTAATATAATATAACCCTTATCTTCGTTAAAATAAGCATCAAATGTCGAACATTGATCCATTACTGGTGTCATTATCTTAAGAGCTAAAGTTATTGTTGTTTTGTTTGATGATCTGCCCAGTAGGTATCTACATTAAGTTAAGGGGTATCTATACAAACGCAGCAACTTGGTTTTCATACTAAACTTAGTTCCGTTTATCTATTTTAGTAGGTATGTTAATAAACGTTAAATGGCATCCCACGACTTGATCATGGTATTCATTATGAGTAAACGGGACTAACTAGTTTAACGATGTTTAAAAACTCTGAAGTAGACTGACAGTAGGTAGGTAAAGTAGCATTTATATTAGAACCTGTTTTTACTTACCTTTGGCGTTGGTCGCTGCGATGGCCAGCACCACCAAACAGAAAATCCATGACGTCATAATAAATGACCACTTGATTGCGAATTAATGATGAGTTAAGGAAGGACTGGTGCCTACAGCACTGCACTACGGCGCGGCCTGAGCTCGACTGATGGCACGGCCGGCCCTGACTGTGAGCGGGACCCAAAGGTTATCAACGTCCGCAACAGAGATGTTTTTCGAAAACTCTGCGGCAAGTGATTGAATTAGCTCTGGTGCTCTCGGTGTCCTTTAACGTGTATTTTCCTTGTGTGCCTCGACCAGGTGTTTACCAGTCTCAGTTAATTACCGTAATAAAATAACGTAATAAATCTTTTGAGTGCATTAATTGAGGTACATTTCTAGGGTTTTGTATCAAAATGGTAAAAAAGGAAAACAGAAAAAAATTGTTTTGAAATGTGCAGATTGCGCCCTTTCATATGACACCGTAGTTGCATTTGCGTTCCTAATCAAACCACATAATTTTTTTAACCCATCCCCATTCTAGACTCCTTTTCGATTATTAATAATATTAATTTCCATTTTTTTAAAACTAAAAACAGAGATTTATGCGGTATCATCTTGGGTCGTCCCATTCATTTTTTGTCAAGTTCTTAGTTCGTCCCATTCTGCTTTCGTCCTCCATTCTTAATTCGTCCCTTTCGCCGGTAGTCTTTGTCGTCTTTGGTCCTATTTGTTGTTTGTCTTGTTCTTATTCAGGCTCATTCGGTGTTCGTCACTTCCTCTTTTGACATGTTCGTTGTTAGTCTCTTTATTTTTTAGTCTCATTCGTTATTCGTCCTATCGTCTTTGGTATTTTTCTAAGTTCGTTTTTTTCTTATATGGCCTCTTTAGAAATTGGTCTCATTCTTTATTGAGCACATTCACTATTTACCCTTTTTTTCAGGTGACTAGAAAATTACGAAGTATAAAAATACCTAATATAGTTATTCAGGGGGTTTTCATTCCTAGATACGGGCAAATTCGGCTCCTAGTGATCTAGACAAAACGCTTAAATAGCAAAGAAAGGCGGAGGTTGTATAACTAAAACGGGAGACGAAAGCCGAACAAGACGAATTGCGAATGGACCTAAAACGATAGTGACTTATTGCAAATGGGACCAAAAACGAACGTGTCGAAAAAAAAGTGACGAACACCGAATGAGCCTGAATAAGGACAAGACAAACAACAAATTGGACCAAAGACGACAAAGACTACCAGCGAAAGGGACGAATTAAGAATGGAGGACGAAAGCAGAATGGGACGAACTAAGAACTTGACAAAAAATGAATGGGACGACCCAAGATGATACCATTTATGCGTCGTTGGACTAAAAGTAAATATGGCAATGTATAAAAATGTCTACATATAAAATAAAAATTGGTCCGAGTATTAGAAAGCCAATACTTCAAAATGTTTAAGTCTTATCAAGTCGGAATATAAAAATGACTACTTTCTTTACATAGGTCCAGGATTATAATAATACATATACGGAACAAATTCATCCCCTCGTAACATCTAGTTCTTAAATTAAAACGAATAATATTCAATAAATATGAACAAGCCAATAGACAAGCGATCAACAAACAAGCTGAATTCTAAACAGACAAACTTTTATCTATAAATTATATAAAAAACTGAGAACATTTGAAAATATATTTATTAGGGATGCATCGATACGCCTTTTCGCCGATACGATACCGATACCGATACTCTTATAAAAATATCGGCGATACCGATACCGATACCGATACGCTTTTTGTGAATTCAAAAATGAAGGCATAATAAATAAATCACAAGACAGATTTCTTTTTATTAATATAAGAAGTAGATACATAGGTTAATATTAGATAATTAAAAAAATTAGTAATTAAAATTAACATTGATAACATTTTTGTTTAAAAAACAAAGTAATCTTAAAATTTTCGGAGAAAGGCGATTTCGCAAGTCTGTTTGAATAAGACCTGCTGCTGTTTACACTACATTTTTAAATTAAAAAGTATCGTTGAATCGGTCATAAAAATATCGTCGATACCGATATATCGGCTAACCCGAAGTATCGCCGATATATCGGTATCGGTATCGGTATCGGATGCATCGCTAATATTTATTAATAGGGAATATGCATGTTTTTTTTTACAGCTTCAATTGAAGCTGATTCATGTAACAAACAGATCACAAAAATCATTTTTTGAATAACTATAAAAATAACCAAGATATAAGCCAACAAAGATTTGTTCCTATCTCTTTCTAGAAAAACGGAATTTTACATGGAGTTTATATGGCCGCAGTGCACAATGACGTCACGGTGCACATCGGATCTCTCTGTCTAATTAGAAGTTTGAAATGCTTATAACTTCCGTATTTCTTGACCGATTTTAATTTTAATTTCCGTTTTGGTGATCTCTTTTACGGTATTTTCATATTTTGATGAGAAATGCGATTTTTAAAATCCATGCATATTCCCTATTATCTTTAACAAAACTTATGCAAGTAGACATTTTTATACATCGCCATATTTACTTTTAGCCGCAACAGATAAATAAATAAATAAATAAATAAACATATTTATATTTGGTCTAATATACAGGTGGACATTTCTATACTTCGTCGAAATTATATACGCACGAACTTATGCAAGTAGACATTTTTATACATCGCCATATTTACTTTTAGTCCAACGACGCATAAATCAAAACAGATGCGGGCAAGCAAGTTGTACAACTATGCCAAATTTCAAGTTGATAGCATTTGTAGTTGCTGAGAAAACCTGCTGTGACATAGATACAGACAGACAGACGGACAACGAAGTCTCACCATGAGGGTTCCTTTGTAGGGTTCCGTAGTCAAACTAGCAACCCTTATAGTTTAGCCAAGTCCGTCCGTCCGCAGCCGTCTACCCCATCCATAGTGTGGGGTGTCGTCGGATAGGTCAAAAATATGGCGGGTTTGTGAAAACGATTTTTACGAAAAAACCTTTTAAACGCATTTTTTTTTAGAGTCAAGCGTGTGTTTGTGTGTGTGTCCCTACAGCCAAAACCACAAATACTCAAAATCTGAAAAATATCTTCAATGAAAGCGCATATAACGAATTTAAAAGATAAACTATCACGACTACGTAGACTTGATTAATTCTTGAGATACCGGCGACTAGAGTGTTTACCTTACTTACCCACTAATCAATTACCTACCACAGATCACCTGAGACAGCACAAAATAACTTAATATTGAGAACTAGTTCAGACTTTTTTATTTTAGATAGTTTTTGTGAAGTAACGGCTTCGGTACCTTACACTGAGCATGGTCACATATGCTCTTGCCCAGTTTTTTAACATTTTGGTACGGAACCCTAAAAAAATAACGGGTATTAAGGCAGCTGTGTTATTTTAAAGGTTTTAATTTTATAACAATACCACAATGGTAGCTCTGGGGGATTATTATGACAACGCAGTTCAGTTAACGCTGAGAGAAAAGGACAGAGCTATATAACTGCTATAGCTCTGTTCTTTACGCTCGCCGGCCAATGAACTGCATATCTATGTCATCATAACCCCCCTTAACGCAATTCAAAATAGCTGAAGGGATGGAATAAAAAGTTACATTGAATTATTTTATTAACTGTGACTAGATGATAACTAAATCCTATGGAACTCCATTAAATGCACTTTGAAAAGCAATCTTATTTTCCTGCTCATGCGAATGACTAACCGACTGACTACTGTCTCACTCTAACTTTAAACTTAAAAAAGGACAGCAAAATTGTGATTCTTGCTCTAGAACTAAAGTTAAAATAAGACGGCAATAAACTTCTGCAATTTTGATTGCTTGTCTATTCCGCCCTTTAGGGCCAGTTGCACCAAAAAAAATAACACTGGGTTAAGACACTAACTCTAGTTAAGACGATAGTTTTCGTATGAATCCGACGTTCACTAACTCGAGTTAGTGCTTAACCCAGTGTTAAATTTTTGATGCAAGTGGCCCTTAGAGTTTCTTACGTCACTTCTTGTCAGCAGTGGTTTTCTTTCGGGAAACAGTTTTAAAGTGCCCGCGGACCAGTATACATTTTATTTGTGATTATATTAATAACATTTTGACTTTTAAGATTACAATACCTGAGCGACGGGTTCAGAACGAGTTTTTCTAGGACATACATACCTACTTGCTCAACGCTCCGAGCTATGTTTTTTTTCTTTAGCCTTATGTTGCCTACTTCTTCAAGTATTTTAACTCTGTTTCTTAAGAAAGTATGATATAGCTTAAAAATCATCGGCCCTGAGGAATAACCAGAGGTTTAATCACTCTCATCAGTCAATAAATAATTTAAATTGGATCAACTAAACTGACCGACCGACTGACCAATATGTATGACACGTTATGCACGTACAGTTAACTAAGAGCGTTTTAACTCGCTTTCATACATACAGGCTGCCTCAGAACTTAGCATAAATTTAACAGCATCTAAGAAAGCCCCTTTTGTTTTGATCGAAAATATAACTTCTAAGTATGTTAATTAAAACATTAGAAATAAATCCGTACTTTCTTAACCACTAAAACATTTCTCGTTTTACGTAACTAGCTAATCTTATAAAAAGTACTTATGTAAATTTAGAAGTATACATTTACTTATACAGCCCGTGAGCTCTTAGAAAAACCTTCGGGTTTCGGTGGAAATTGAAAGGATTCGTGGGGTAGAAAATGATAATTGTCTTTTTGACTTAGTAGCGATCCATCACGCGAAGAGTGCACTCGTTGTGGTTTCATTGATTTATATAGAGTAGTTAAAACCACCACTTACTTTTTTATTTAGTTTATTATTATACGGAAATTGATTTCCATGGGGAGCTAACTTTAACAGGGCATTTCTGTTAATAGCCAATCACGGAAATTGTTTATAATGTATATGTATAAATATTTTTTAAAAGAAGCTGAAAGTTTTAATAAGGTTCAAGACCGAGTTATAGAAGCAAAGGGGATTTTAAAAAGTACATTAAAAATATATACATTTATGAATGTCGTTTCTAAGAAGCCACAGGTGGATATAAAAACTTAAATAACAGACAACATCAAATCATAAAAGTTAAAAACTACTTAACTTTAACTTAGTATTGTAATGTTAAAACTATCTAAGTTTTAATAATGCAACTGTGAACTATTTTTCAACGGAAAAAACAGTATCGTAATCTAAGTCTGTACGTACAGTGTACCTACTTAGTAAAAGAACATTGTTTAAATTCTCATCGTATGAATGTTGCCAAAGTTTTCATAGCCAGTTCTCTTATAAGAGTTATAAGTAATTACATTTGCTGCACATTTTCCTATAATGTTAACTGTCGATCCATATAGATTTTCCGGTCATATGATTGCGAATTTTTAACTGTTTAATTGTACAAATATCCTAGAAACTTTCCTCAACAACGATTCGTCCGGAAATTTTATTGATGAACAGGAACAACAAATATATTTAAAAAAAACGGTTCTGTGGGTTGCTAATTATCAGACCTAGGAATATACGGGGCAAAGTTAAATGACAGCTAGGGATTACCTATATCGATAAACTCAATTATCGATGCTTTTCCCATACACTAGTGATCGCTCCAAGTTTTATTTGAAAAATAAAATTTTATTGAAAGTATGCAAATGAAGCAAAATAACAACATAATTCTGGTTATTCTTTATTTTAAAAGAATTTTTTAACCTTCAATCATCATCATCATCATTTTTTTTTACTCCTAACAAATTCTGATCGTTTATTTTAACATTAGAACATAAATGGGACAGGCACTCTGAAATACACATTAAGGAAAAAAATATGATGATGAGTGGAGGTTAAAAATCCTTTAGAAATAAAGAATAACCAGAATTATATTGCTATTTTGTTTCATTTGCATACTATAATGTCAATACATTTTGTATTTTCACAAGCAAAACTTGTAGCGATCACTAGTATATGGGAAAAGTATCGATAGTTAAGTTTATCGATATAGGCAATCCCTAGCTGTCATTTAATTTTGCCCCGTACATTCCTAGGTCTGCTAATTATTTTCCATGTAATGTTGCAAGAAACTAGAAATACTTAAAATCAAATCTAGATAAAAACTACTATCGCTTTTTACCGCCTTAAACTCACGTGAATATGTTTTGCTCGTCGTGTGAGTTTCAAAATCCAAAAATACCATAATCGCTATATTTGTGCCTATAAATCATGGACTCCATCACCAGATCTTCATTTTGACCAAACGGAAAGCACCAGCTTTCAAATAAAAGAAAGAATCATCAAAATCGGTTCACCCAGTCGAAAGTTCTAAGTTACAAACATTTTTAAAAAACCAGTCGACTTGAGAACCCCCTCCTTTATAGGGTTCCGTAGTCAAACTAGGAACCCTTATAGTTTCGCCATGTCCGTCCGTCTGTCCGTCCAAAGCCTAGCTCAGATACTCTTAGTACTAGAAAACTGTAATTTGTCATAAATATACATACATATTAGTCTCGCCAACAAAGTGGTAACATAAAATGTTTTTTTGTTTACCTCCCCTACACGTAACATGGGCATGTATTTTTTTTCTCGTCTACCTCGTAGTGTCGTAGTGTAGTATGTCGATGGATAGGTCCGTTTATGACGTCCGTTTGACTTAAGTGCAACTTTTTAGTAGTCGAATTTAGTTATAGGGTTCTTTTGCATTCCTTATGGGACCCATGAAGTTCAACCCGCCGCCGTAAAGTTCTCTTAAGAGGATCATTTAAAAAAATTATGAGCAAAGTTTTTGACGTCTACACTGTCAGTGCAATTATGAAATAAGAAATATACCACCAATAGTCAGCACAGGAGTTTATTTGGTTGTTGTGTTTTAAGGGCCATCAAACAGTCTTGTCGCTGAGTTCGGCTGGCGGGGATGCTGCGGGGTCGCAGATTGAGCAGGCAGGAACGGCTCCGTCTCGTTACTCGTAACGCTTTCATTTGGCGGGGAAGCGTAAACGTTCTGGGCTGCGAATGGATGACTCACTTTCAAATAGGTAGGAATTTAATGTTTTTTTTAACCTTTTCCACGCCATACCCGCACCACTGTTTTGACGCCAAAGACGGATATATCCGTCATGATTGACAGTGTTAATTAGACCTGAGTGGCTATGAGGTAAGGTTGACATTAGCTTTGGTGTTTAACTGTCATTGGCGTGTGGGCGGCGACTTTGTTTTTGACATAGCGTTGAAAAGGTTTTGATGCCAAACCAAGCTACATTCTGCAGGAATCAAATTGAATACACAGGCGATAAGAGCACTAGATTAAAAATTTAAAAACGCCCGACTCAAAACAGTCCGTAAAAAACCTCTAAAAAGTAAAAAATAATAAGTATTGACTGTTTTGAGTCGGGGTTTTTTATTTTTATTTTTTTTTTTATTTCACGCGTTTCAAACTTCTCCATTAATGGCGACCGGGAATAATACCATAACACGTAACCGTAAAGGCGGTATTGATTTGCCGCTTCACTCGCTTTAGAATGGAGGTCCAGGGGGGTTATTATGACATATTTATGCAGTTCATTTTACGGCGAATGTAAAGGACAGAGCTATAGCAGTTGATTCAGATTCAGATTTTATTACTCAATATAACACAGTATAAATTACATGACATGTCAAATTATATGCAGTTACATTGAGGGCGTCAGAAATAGAATTAAATGATTATAGTAAGAGTCAACACAAATACAGAGAACCTACATTAAAAAAATTAAAGTCAATCTTATTTAAAAGTCAAGTTGTATAGCTATCAGCTGTCCTTTTCCCTCAGCGTAAAGTGAACTGCATAGCTACATCATAATAACCCCCCAAGGCTCTTTTAAACGGCTTTATGGATGTTTGGTAGTTTTCTAGAAACGTAGTTAACTTTATAAGAGATGGTAAGAGAGAGATTTTATTTCCATTGCACCAGTTCACCCGTTTAAAGAGCTATGGTGTCACAGACAGATACACAAACACGCACATAAATAGTGGTCAAACTTATAAACACCCCTCTTTTTGCGACAGGGGGTTCATAATTAATACATACATACATACATACATACATAAACTCACGCCTTCATTCTCAGGAGTGGGGTAGGCAGAGCTACAGAATTACCAAGCACTCTTAAATAAGTTGTTGATAATTCTGTAACCACATTTTGCACAATCAGGCTAAGATGTTCACCAGCATATAATTAATAAATATAATAAAAAAGAGAGATGATAAAAGTTTGTACCGTGTGTCTCTTTGTATATGTATCTGAGTGTCTGTTTGTCGTCGTCTGAGCGTCGTAGCTGGAAACGGATGAACGGATTTGGACGCATTTTTTTTTAAAATAAAGCTATATTAATCCAAATGGTTTACATCGGGGACTTTAACCCTCTAAAAGCTCAATATCTCAAAAACGGATGAAACGGTTTTGATAAAACATATCTAACCACCATCGCTAGAAAACCCACTTTCAAATTAAAAAAAACCTCATCCAAAACGGTTCATCTGTTTAAGAGCTACGACGCCACAGACAGACAGACACACACAGACTTACATGTCAAACTTATAACATCCCTCTTTTTTACGTCGGGGGTTAAAAAGTCAGCAACGAGAGTCCAAGTCCCCTAACGGCCGAACCCTATATTCAAAACGCGGATGGTTGAGGCTTACTTCAGGTTAAAATGTGACATTTGCTCATACAAAACGTGTCAAATTTGAATCTGAAGTACGTCTATCTGTCCGCGGCTTGACACGCGGCCATTCGTGGGTACTTTCTACTACGAGTAGTACTAGTACAGTGCAATGGGTCTTGAAAGGATCGGCTATAATGGGTTAGTCACATGAGAGCAAGTCAGAAAGCAATGTAAATCCGACTGACCTTTTAGGAGCTCTCGCACTGTACAGTCGAATGCACAAATATACGTTCCCTAATCCAAAAATATCTACATGCCCCTATGCCTCTCGCAATAAGGTTTATGTAGTAGGGTGGGGTAAGTTCGCCTACGCGGGGCAAGTGCACCAAACCAACAATATCTTCTAAAATATATATGGTTCGTCGCACTTACCTCGTTAGCTATGGTGCACTTGCCCCGCAGGCGCACTTACCCCACCTTACCTCATACATTACCGTATAGATATTAGTGCTTTTGACTGTACCTACCTTGACTTAATATAAAAAAGCGAGTAGCAAATGTTATTTAAAAAAAAAAGCCTAATTTCACCAAACTCTTAATAGACAGCTCCAGAATAAACTCTGGCCAAATTATAATAGAAGTCGTTTAAATTTGTCCAGTCTATGAAAAAACTTGGTGAAATAAAACTAGTGTCGATTTACTTGATACAAATTGAATCATCCACGGGAATTTCAGGGGGCTCCGGGGTCAAATCGTGGTACAGCTTTAAACCCATGGCGAAGAACAGGAGGCTCCTAACAATTGATCTGAGGAAGGGACTAGAAGTGTATGTCGTCCATAAATACTTCAGTCCACTCAGGAACTGTAATCAACGAGAGAACTCGTATTGTTTTAACCCTAAATGAGGCAGGGGCTCTATATTTCCCACATTACAATAAGCTGAATTTTATACTTTACTACTACCTACCTACATTTTATGACAATATTTTAATTGTATTTTCCTGAAATACAACATCTATTATTACTCTTTAAAGACATGCGATTTCATGACTGCGTTTCATTTTGGTCTAGTATTTTAACTTTGATTTCTCCTTGAATCTATCTCCTAAATATCAACTATCCTCTAGGTATATAAAATGTACTTTAAGTATGTATATTTATAAGTGTTAATAATATATTTCTGTATCTATTTATGCAGGTATTTGAATGTGTTTATTTTATTTTATTTATATAGGCTTTATTGGTAAGTTAATGTGTTATGTTCCTCTAAATAAAATTGTACCTACATTTACTTACTCGATGCACGACCTAACACTTTTCTCAATCTCTCAAGAGTTAGCTGGAAGAGATCGCTGAAAGGGATAAGTTCGCCTCAGTAAATGTATTGTTAATTGGTGTTTTTCTTTTCTAAAAAAAAGTGTTTACATTCATACATACGATTTTCACACATACTCGTGCTATACCATAAGTACTATAAATCGGGACTAAATCGCGTGATAAATAAAATCTACCTATACTCCAATTGTTTAGGTATTTAATTAAATGTAAACAAAAAAACCACATGACATAGTTCGTCAGCCAATAGCAGCAGAACACTGATACGTCAAAGCTCCACCAAACAGTTTTGATTGGCTGTTGAACAGAGAGCGATTAGGTGTGCAAAAGTTAGCCGTACAAATAATTTAAAAAAAAACTGGGGACAATCTCACACAAATTGACCTAGCCACAAACTAAGCTCTAGGCTTGTACTATGGGTACCTACTAGGCAACGATAAACTTACTTAAATACATAGAAAACACCCAAGACTCAGGAACAAATACTCGCGCTCATCACACAAATATTTGCCCGTACCGGGGATCGAACCCGGGACCGGGGCTGTCGCGTCGTCATGGTTGAATTGTTTTTATTAATTCATGTTTTCTCGTCGGTAAGTATGGCGGGCTGTAAGCTGTAAGCCACACGGAGAAGTATGGCATTATGCTACCGCCTAGGCGCCTACTTCTTTTTTCTTCGACTATCGGAAAATACAAGATTCGCTCGACACTCGTAATTTATCCGACACGTTCGATTAACGCCAACGCGATTGGGCCGCCGCGCCGGTACCAGCGCTGTGGCCATAATTTTTCTTTGCGTCTAATGACGCAAAGACACTTTTCTAATGAAAAGAAAAAAAAAGAAAGAAAAAAAAATATTTATTCAAGACAAACATTAATCAACACATACAGAATTTTGAACAGAAAAGTATAATTTGTCACGAAATGGTCACAACTCCGCGTGATGCATGCTGGCAGAGCCAGCGCTGGTCTTCCGTATTTACCATTTGGTGAAGACACGGCGCTATGACACCACCACGATAGCACAAGCATCAATCTAACTAAAGCACAATTTACAAAAACACCGATAAAAATAAAATTCTGAAGTAAATAAAGAAACACATAAAACATGCCACGCAACTACATAATATTGTCGTGCAAAGTCTGTGGCTCAAAAAAACTAAACTACATAGGTAGAGATGGGTAATCTCGACTCCGATCAAATCGCTAAATCCGGCTCCGCTGTCGGTATCGACTCCGCTTAGCGACTCTTCAACTCCTTTGAATCCTTTGGATCTTTCAAACCAATTCGTTCCGGATTCATTACGTAATGAGACCCCTGAAGGGTCGCCATACTCGGTACAAATGACCGGAGTTTTTGTGTCATTAATGTCATTATCTCCCAGTCTACATATAAGTGCAGAATTCGACTTGGTTAATCTGTTATGTTATTGTTATGACGTGAGCCGCCATTACTGTCAAGTAAATAAGAACTATCAAAACGGTGACAATACGATAAAATCTCAAACACGATATGGTTTTTACCGTTTTGAATATGTTGCATGGTCTGGCACTAGTTCATTAGTATTTGTGTTCATGATTTTATTCGTTAATTTGTTCTTCCGCTGACTGGTGTTAGACCTACGCAAATAAACGGTTTTTCTTTTGTTCTCTCTGGCTTATTTTATCGGATAACTTGGTATTTGTCTTGTTTACTGTAACCAGACTGAAAAGGCAAGATAAATACAAACATTTCCGACTAAAAACGATGTCGTATGTTTATTCACTACATACCTATATTAATAGTTATGCGTATATGGTATATTGAAGAGCCTTTTACGAGTGAGTTACCGAAGTGAACCAGATCTTAATCTCATAAAACTTACATCTAGCCGTAAACTTTTATCAAATTGTTTACTTGGAAATTTTGGTGATATAAGGGGCTAAGAGATCTGAGAGTAGAGACCATGAAGTGACTGGACCTCTGCATTTCTTCTTGAACTTCCAATCACGAGTAGCGAGAAGTGAAAGCACTATTCCAGAAATCTATCTATTAATACTAACATACTGAGTGAAAACCAGTGTAATTGTCGATGGAAAGCGTGAATACTGGTTATAACTGTTATATTATTTATAAGATTCAAACGTTGAATGAGGTGGAAAGTGAGATAAACGCTGCGATGTGAAGATCTAGCTGGGGTTGTATTCTATCCCAACCTGCTATGTATTATGTTATGACATAGCTATGCAGTTCAGTTTACGCTGAGAGAAAAGGTAAAATTCATGGTCTTCCTTATATTTCTGACACTATGTTATTTAGCAAAAAATAATCCTTATGGTGACCCTTTCGATCGGTATGATAAAGCTACAGGGTAGTTTTCTCGTGTAACGGGTTCGATTCCCGGTTCAACCATGTAATTATTGAAATATCTATGAATGCAGTTTAAATGGTTTTTTAAATTCAAATAATGTCTTCTTTAGGTAGGTACTATCCAAGAATAGCCGTGGGACGCCCTGTATATAAAAGGCAATGTCCCGGTTGACTGACTGACTATTACAGACTCGACTGACCGTTCAATAAAACCGTTATTAATTGTCAATTTTGAAGAAAGGGAAAGGGATTTAGTGATTTAGGCAGTGTTTGAAAAGGATTTAAAAAAAAATAACACGAAAGGGGGTAAAACCATAAACTTATTATACTATCGTAATAGACAAACAGTGGTGCGAGTGAAAAACCGATCCTTACAGCATAAACTACGTGTGAGAAAGAGATAAAAAAAAATGACAGCAGAACCCGATTTGACATAATTTAGCCTCGTTTAGCCTCCTGTTGAAAAGCCTCCTCGTGCTTATTTTGTATTTTTCTTTTTAATCCCGTTGATTTATTTTAAAAATCTATATAAATCAGCAATGGTATCGTGTTCTGTGTTGAACTGTGGTGTAACTTATGACAATAACCCAAATAAACACTCATTTCACAGGTAAATATGATTTTGCTATCACCATTTTCACAGTCCTTATTTTCATTGAACGTTCTCTGTAATTTATTTTTTAGTATGTTAATATCATGCGGTAAGCAGCCTATTTCTCAAATATTGCTATATTTCTAAATATTATGTGTTAGATAAAAAGATATTATGTCCGTGAATTTGAGAAGGAAAGGTGTAGAGTTTGAATTATTTTTATCGATATTTCGATATCTTCCAATAAAAAATTGTACCTATTACTTTTGTATTAGCCATATAGAAAATTACCCGGAAGTTATATTTAAAGCTGCTTGTATCTGATATCAAAAAGAAAATAATTAAGATTGAATGATTAACCAATTTTAATACATCAAATATATTTTTATTTCTGTCAAGGAAAAAGTCAGTAAGTGGGTATTGTTTTTTTTATAGAGCAAAAATATGCTTGAATAAATACCAATATTTCCAGGTTTCCTGTAAATCCAGTTATTAGAGAAAAATGGGTAAGGGTAATAAATCGAATAGGCTGGGAACCTCGCGGAAAATCGGTGGCGTGCAGCAAACACTTCGAGGAAAACTGTTTTATGCAAAGAAAACACCGACGTATTTTGAAAAAAAAGTCTGTACTACGGAAGATGTCCCGGTGGATATTTGTTTACATTATAGTTACCTATACAGGATGGAACAGACAAGTTTGACATTGATGTTGATGTTGATGAAATGAACAATTAGCTATAATCTAAACAGTCAAGAGTGAGTCAGGTTCGCACTGAGAGTTCCGTACTGAAACAATAGCGGCACTGGACCGGTCATTGTGGCGTTCCTTGGGGGAGACCTATCTCTAGCGATTGACGTCTTTCGGTTGACATGATGATGATGATGGCTAAAACAACAAGGCCAGTTTATTATTATAATGCTTATTACACGATTTTTTGTCTAATTTGTGGTCTAATCGGGACCGCCTTTATGTGAGTAATTAGTTAAGGTTGACAAAATAACTTATTCCTTATAAATTGTTTTTGAAGAAATTATCATAAAACAAATTGTGTCTGTTGCAGGTGAATATTAAGCTCAGGCGACATGTATCTTCGTACGTTTACAGAGATATTTCACCAAGACCTTCAACATCACAGCCAAAACCTTTGACGCCAAGAAAAAAAAAGTTGATTAGTAAATGTTCAAAATTAAAGCAAAAAATAAAAGAGAAACAACAAAAAATAAGAAATTTAACAGCTAAAACTAAAAGATTGAAAAAAAAACTTAATCGAGCGGAGGAATTGATTGAAGATCTAAAGAAACGTCCAGGACTACAAGATAATTTAAATCATTCTTTTCAGAGGTCAATAAATATAATTAACTACCCGGCAAACTTCGCACCGCACCAATTTTTTTTCGTAAACTTTTCTTATATTTTAATTTTTGTTATGTTATTCGGAGCGGAGACAAATCCAATAAACATATCATATAGATCATAATTAAAATGTTAGCATAAAAGTGTTATGATTTATGATATATATAAATAAATATGATATAATTGGCTATTTAATACCTTTCATTTGATACCCGACCCTTACCACCTTACCTTTTATCCCTCCTCCAACTTTTTTTCGCGGACGCCATACTGATATTCGATAATGTACCCTTGGTCACTTCGACAATTAAGACTAATCAAATGACACTTCATATGATAAAATCCTTCAATCCGTTTAGGCTGCAGAGCGACAAAAAGAAATAGACATACATATATACATACATTCGAAAAATATAACCCTCCCGGGCAGTCGAGTAATGATAATCGGTTCAGCCGTTCTTGAGTTATAAATGGTGTAACTAACCCGACTGTATTTTATATGTATACTTACCTACATAGCTTTTATCTTTTCATTCATCACCCTCTCGACAATAGGTACTCTCCGGCAGCTGAGAAAATGCGTTCTTAACGTTTCCAATGTCGTCATTGATTTCCCGGATGACTATGAAACCAGCCTAGAAGATTCATTTTCTACTACTCTCAACCGCCAAACATTACGATTTATTTGTAGGTACCTACTGTATAAAAAAGTGTAAAAACTGTATTATGGCGTACAGATTAAGCAATTATACAGACTTATGATCAATTGTATATATCATATATTAATTATGTGATGCTGTACCTATGGTTATCGATAACTCACGTTGAGCAGTGAGAGCATCTCTAAAATTCACACACAGCTATACAAATTTACACAGACAGGCTCATGTCACTTTTGGTGACGCTGTGAAGCGAGGTCTGTTCGTCTATTACGATAGTATAATAAGTTTATGGGTAAAACGTGAGTTGAAAGTTAAGTCGTCCATTTTTAGGGTTCCGTAGTCAGACTACCTTTATAGTTTCGCCATGTCCGTCCGTCCGCCCGTCCACAGCCTAGCACAGAGACTCTTATTACTACTAGAAAGCTGTAACTTGGCATGAATATACATACATATTAGTCACGCCAACAAACTGGAAAAAAAAATGTTCTAAAAAAATGATTTTTCGTGTACCTCCCCTATACCTAACGTGGGGATGTCTTTTTATTCTCATCTACCCCATAGTGTAGGGTGTCGTTGGAAAGATCTTTGGAAAATATTGCGGGTCTGTGAAAACAATTGTTGGATTAAGGGCACCGTTTATAAAATATTAAGCTTTAAAGCGCAATTTTTTCTTAGAGTCCAGTGTCCAATATTTATTACATGTGTTTATTGTTTTTCACCAGGGTTTGTCCTAGTATCGTACCAAATTAGCGCCAAAATCGTACCTACTCTTATACATATGTTTTACTGTTATTACAATACCTACAACAAAATATAAACATACATACATACATAAACTCACGCCTTCATTCCCAGAGTGGGGTAGGCAGAGCTACAGAATTACCAACAACATAAACATTCGTTGAAAAAAAACGTTACATGAGGACTAACTTTATTATTTCACTTTCTTTAAATGTTTTATTTCTTAATAAGTCCGCCGCAACAACACATATTCTGGGGGGAAAAAACCGATACCTATTACTGTTAGGATTGACGGATGGGCGGATAGCGTAGGCATATTAATAGGTAGGTACGGAACCCTTACAATAGTTTTAAAGTGAAAGGTGAATTTAGTTTTTAGCGCTTCCGCGGGATTCCGGGTTGTAGTCCGTTTGTGGGAGTTAGGTATTTTAAATAATTAGTCAAATATAATAATTTCATATTATAAACATGTTATTTAATATCATATTATAAATGAGACATAATAAACGTTAGATATAACAACTAAAACTTTTAATATAACATACAAAAGATATATGCATGCTTAAGGAATAATATTGTTTTATGAATTACAAGCTATAATATGATAAAAGCTCCTTAAGAAAAATATAATTAAAAAAAACATCCCAATTTTATAACTCTTCTGACCCATTTGAGGCCACAGCGAGCGAACGAGTAAGATGGGCCAGAAGCGACAAGAAGCAAACGCGAACGTTATCGTTAGGTATCGAAAAGGTAACATTGACGTAAGCAATCGAACGGTCCCATTGAGTGCTTATGTCAATTCCTTACGTTTTGACAGCTTTCGAAAAATTTACTTTAGCGTTAAACATCTTGTCTGAGGCCCTTGTTTCGTTTACTTATATGATTATACTAACTTATATATCAAATGGCATTATTCCATATGAAAAGGTTGTTACGGTAAATGAGTGTTCTTTTATGTGACTGTTATGCTACAAAAATATACATATACATTTTGTTTTTATGCTGGATGTTTGTTATCCATTTCGTAGGTAGGTAGTTAAATGAAAACAAAAGTTTTTAGTAGATTGAAGCGCGCCCACAATGTTTGAGATGTCAATGATGATGATGATGATGATGTCTTACCTGGCTGAGAGAGTCTTTTTTCTCGGGCAATGAAATACAAACTGGTACAACCACGGACTCGTGGTCACCACTCTCGCCATGGCAGCACGGTTCCTCGTACCTTACCATAGGCCGACTCCTTGCAGACAGCCTGAAAGATCCTGGGGTCTGTTTAGCCTAATAAATTTTATTGCATTATGTGAATAGAAAACTTGATAATTTTGGAGGAATACGTATTTAGGAAATAATTCAATGCAAAGAGTAGCTATAAGTAAAATCACGAATAAGAGTAAATAAAAATTGTCTCATGCATCAACATGCATGAGACAGTTGACAGTTATAAGATTTCTTTAACTGGGTTGACCGACGCTATAAAGAAAAAGACGAAGAAGTTTGTCTACCATTAAACATTAAATTGAAATCATCATAAGAATAAGTGCTAGCATAGAAACCTTTTTGTTTAATTTCCTCTTACATAATACGTAATCTAAAAAGTAGAGTAACATAGCCGGTGCAAGGTTCATTTTATACTCCGGCTTCTATGCTATTTGTATGTTCTTATTCTATGTTATATATATATATATATATAGTATATATATATATATATATATATATACATATATATATATATATAACATATATGTTCTTATTCTATGTTATATATATGCATATATATATATATATATATATATATATATATACCATATTTATTTATTTAATGGCAACCGGTCGCAATATCGAGCAACCATTTCTGCCCATGTCAAGTTTATATAATACATTTAAACATTTACATATCAAAAGAAAATCATCATACATACATAAGGCAACGTTGTACGGTGATCCTCTAGCCTCCGTGAAGCGATGTAGGAAGAACTTTACGAAGACCAGATTATTATTAATTAATTATTACTATCCATTAAACAACAAAATATGCAAAAAAAAACAATTAAAAAAGCCACTCCATCTTGTCAAACACCCCAAGAGAATCCTTATTCTATGTTCAGATATATGTTTTCTTTTTCGCTCGTCATTTGTCAAGAAAAAGGCATATTCGTACGGTCGGCATTATACTTAGTTGCACACTATAGGTAGTGCTTTATCATTATCACTTTAGCGTTATGTTTGAAATGATGAACTAATATGTCAACGGCGTTAAAGCGACAAGGCACTAAAGTGTGCAGTTACTTAAAGGTCGACTTCACATAACCAGCTGTATAAAAAAAATGTCATTTTTTAATGTCGTCTGTATTACGCGTATACAGAACATTACGGGATCAAAAGAAGCCTATGTCGTTTCTGTTCGTTAAACATACCAATGTTTATTAAAATCAATTCTGCGGTTTAGCAGCTGCAGCAGGTACTCTAAAGAATATTTTGAGTACTATAGTGGCTGCCATAACTGACTTCACGCAGAATGCAAAATGATAAGGAGGATGATTTAGTTATGACAAAATTATTAAAATGATCAGCATGTTTATTTAGTAGCCTGGAGCCTGTGTCGCGCGTAACAACACAACAAAAAAGCTAAATCGATCAAGCCGTTCTCAAATGATGCTTCGTCATACATGTGGCAATTGATTTTCATTTATATAGAAGATTATTTACAGATGGACAGGGCCAGGAACTTGGAGTTGTGCCGGGGCTACGAGACAACGATGAAAATTTAATTAAAAATACAGATATATTAGGTACACTCGATTTAATTCACAAAAACATGAATCACGAATAATGTAAGCATGTAAGTACGGTCAGCGTCATAAATATATATACGTTAACAAGGTTTCAGAAATATATATACACCCTTATTCCCTCGCAGTAGAGTCGTGTTTACATATTTTTGGAAGTTTTACTGTGTCTATATATTTGATGCTGACTGTACAAACAAAGACAAAGTACACAAAATAAACCCAACAAATTAGATAGACGATTCTGGTTTAACTGTTCTAAAAATACAGTGATTTATTTCACGTCGATTTAATGCTTGGTAAATTCCCGCTGTGGAAGTTTAGTTGATGCAGTCCTGAGGGTATTTAGCAAAGCCTGAGAGCATATCGTGGTATAGCTTCAGACCCATGGAGAAGAACAGGATGCTTCTGACAAGAGATTTGAGATATGGGTCAGATTGGTAAGTTTTCCACCCAGTATAGACGGAATTTCGAATTGACTTTAGTATTTGCTGCACTTGCTTGCAGAGCTGCAAGAAAAAGCTTTATTACAAAGTATTATTCTTATCTATTAATTCGTTTTTAAGGTTTCCGTTTTTTGCTGAATTGGGTCGGGTCAGTTTTGGAAAGAAAGCGAAGAAACATACATTACTATGATACGAGGGCAGAGTGAAAAGTCTGGATAAAATTAAACAATTTTTTTTTTGGTCCAAGTAAATATTTATTTTTCAACGTATAGCCTGGCAAAAAAGTCGAGCCAGTGGTGACAGCTGCAACTAGATTTTTTGTTCCATGGCAACAATACTGTGCTGTCAAGTACTAGTACTTATTGAGTCAAACACGAGTCGATTTTTGAGATAATTATTTAATAACTATATTTAAAGCATTGTGTTCCATCTAAAGACTACAAAAACATGAGTAGGCCAATTCGAAGTTGTGCGAGAGCAATAATTTTTAAAGTTTTCTTGCGGTGTTTAGCAGAAAGTGAGGCTGGACAGACTTTGTCTGAACTTGACGATGTTTATCGACGTACTGCTGAATATACAGGTATTTATTCATATGAAACATGTTTTGTGTATAGAATATTACCCATTATTACAGTTATTATGATGAATTGTATCATTTTACCATAAAATGTATGAATTTGGAATGTTATTTCCAAAACGCATTTTCGAGGTTATATTCATAATTTTACGTGACTCTTAATATGAGGACTGAATGTGGTTGATCCTTTTAGTATTATTTTACAAGTGGCTTACGCCTTCATAATATTTATTTTAGGTGTAAGCGTGGAGACAGTACGAAGAATTGAAAAAGAAGGGGAAAATAATAGTGGAGCATTTTCTACGCCGGGAAAACACCGAAAAGGTCGTCCAAGGAAAGATTTGGACAATTTTGACTTATGTGCCATTAGACAAAAGATTCATTTCTTCTACACAGTGATGAAAAAGGCAAGTATAATTGTTATTTGTTTTAGCTCTTGATTTAAGTTTGAAATAATAAGTTGATTACAAGAGTCATGTTATTTATTATGACATACTTTTTGATTCACATGGTATGGCATGTTTGGTTATAGATATAATTATTATGTTCATAATTCTATGATAAGCTGATTTAATTTGTTTAAATACCCTAAACTGAGTTTAGTTGTTGATACAATTCTCCCTATTAAAAGCAATCCTAACGTTTATTACCTTATGCAATCCTAAATAACTCATTTATTTTAGGTCCCAACTCTTCGAAGTCTGCTGGTTACAGTAAGGGAAGATTTAGGTTTTGAAGGAAGCAGAGAACACCTCCGAAAGGTTCTAAAAGGACTTGGATTTTCCTATAAAAAGTGCCAGAATGATAGATCCGCATTAATGGAGATGACTCATATTGCTGCAAAACGGGAGAAATACCTCAAGGTTATTTTGGACAACAGAAGTTTGCCACAGGAGTTGCAAAAAGATATAATTTATTTGGATGAGAGCTATGTGCACTCCTCATATAAACTAAAAAAGTGTTGGCAGTCAGTAGATATTGGTGGAGTCAAGGAAAATGTATCCAAAGGAAAGAGATACATTATTGTTCACGCTGGCAGTGAGAAAGGATTTGTGCCAAATGCTTTACTTATTTTCAGTGGAACAAACCAAAAGGAAGACTACCACTCCGAAATGAACAAAACAAATTTTACGAAATGGGTCAATGAAAAACTGATTCCTAATCTGACAATGGCGTCCATTATTGTTATGGATAATGCACCCTACCATTCTGTTATTTTAAATAAAGCTCCTACAAGTGCAGCAACAGTTGCGGAGCTAAAGTTGTGGCTAGTTGAAAACAACATAACTTTTGACGCTTCACTGCGTAAACCAGAACTGGTAATTCTCGTGAAGAGAAATAAACCGGAGCCCATTTATGAAATTGACCAGATTTTGGGTGACCATGGTCACACAGTGGTACGGCTTCCACCATACCACTGTGATCTAAATCCCATCGAACTGATTTGGGGAATTGCGAAACATAAAATCGCCTCAAATAATGTGTGTTCCACTGATATAAAGGTTCTTATTTCTTTTAACGTTACTAGCTTTTGCCTGTGACTTCGTACGTGTAAATAATAAATGAATAACCCTTTTTTAATGTAATTTTTTTTTTTATTCAGGTGGCGGCTGAGCAAGCATTCTACGATATAACTGTGGAGAATTGGGAAAACTCATGTAAACACGTGAAACGAATTGAAAAGGAATACTATGAAAGGGGTCAAACACTGTATACGGATATGGAAAAACTAATTATTAATCTCAGAGATGACAGCAGCAGTGAATCATCCGATTCAGAGTATGATGATTATAAAGAAGGTGCAGGAACCTCTAGCCAAGACCCTCTTTTTTCTGGGGTGGAATATTTAGATGAAGAGTTCCTAGACTCTGACTGACATTTTGAAGTACTGGAAACGCGTCTTCAAATTAAAATAATAATAATAAAGAGTGATTCTGATATTACGTTTTACATTTCATATTTTTTTATTTCTGCTGTTTCTAAACCATTTCGAGGAATAGGCTTCTCGAAAACCTGTAGTTAGATTAAATTACAAATTTAATGTGATTGTGTTAAGTAAATCTAGTCTAGAAACAAGGGTCATGTAGGAAGTGTTGTATTAATTGAGGTCTAGGTAATAAGCAATGGTTGAATGCTTATAATACACTGAAATAATAAATTATAACGTATTGCGATTGTATGTTTACATTATGTTTGAATGACGTTCATCTATTATGACTGAAAACGGATCACATAATAAAAAATCGTCTTCCTAAATCTTAGATGAACTATACCCATCTTTCTAAATCGCTTAGTTATTTTATCATAGTATGTAGGCGGGTTACTTTTATTTAAGAAATTATTTTAAACAGCAATAACACTTTTAATCATGAAATGCTTCAAATAAGATGCTTAGGCTATTCTTTCGAATAATGTTAAAGATAAATTTGATAATAAAGTATCAATATCGTTTCAGTCGTAGTATATTGGGTGGCTATATGAACGACAGTGCTGCCCTCATTTTTTGGCTCGACTTTTTTGCCAGGCTATAATCCCTATGTAACTCAATACACTTGGTCCATCGCTTTTCTAGCTTTTCGGTTCCCTCCGTATAGTACGATTTCTCCAACCCTTCAAAATACGCATTGGTTTCTGCGATGATTTCTTCGTTGGAACCAAATCTTTTCCCACCAAGCCATTTCTTTAAGTTTGGGAAAAGAAAATAGTCGCAGGGGGCTAAATCTGGAAAATAAGGCGGATGCGGGAGCAATTCGTAACGCAACTCGTGGATTTTAGCCATAGCAACTGCACAAGTGTGGACCCGTGCGTTGTCTTGGTGAAAAATGATTTTCTTTTTCGCCAAATGGGGTCGTTTTTCCATTAAAACTTCATGAAATCGCTGTAACAAGTTGGCATAATAGTCGCCGTTAATCGTTTTACCGTTCTGAAGGTAATCAACATATATTACACCACGAGCATCCCAGAAGACAGTAGCCATAACTTTATTCGCCGATAAAACTGCTTTGGCCTTCTTTGGTGCAGGTTCACCTGAAGCAATCCATTGTTTTGACTGCTCCTTGGTTTCTGGTGTATGATGATGAATCCAGGTTTTGTCAACAGTTATGAAACAACGCAAGAAGTCCTTTTCATTACACCTAAACTTCGCCAAACATGCCTCTGACAGGGTCACCCTAGTGCGTTTTTGATCTACTGTGAGCAATCGCGGCACCCAACGGGCGGAGAGCTTCTTCATATCCAAATAAGTGTGAAGGATATTACGAACCCGTTCGTCAGAAATGCTTACAATATCAGCTATCTCACGGACCTTTATTCTTCGGTCGGTCAATACGATGTCATGGATTTTGGTGATCATCTCTGGTGTAGTGACCTCAACTGGGCGTCCGGGTCGGTCGGCGTCAGCAGTGCTTGTACGGCCACAACGAAAATCCGTAAACACTTGTGGATCATTTTAATCGATGGAGCAGAGTTCCCGTAATATTTGTCTATTATTTTTTTTGTATCCGTAATGGTTTTTTTTCGTAAAAAATAATGTTTAATCAGAACACGAAACTCACTTTTCTCCATATTTGCAAACACCGAAGTGATTGTTTCTTTTTCATAGCTGTCAAAAAAAAACTAGTCGTGTGAACTGGCTGAAAATATACGATTTACCTCCAAAAAGGCTGCATTACAAATTGACATTAATGAATTTGTGAAGAAAATACCTTTAATATGATTTTTACCAGACTTCTCACTCTGCCCTCGTATGTAAATATATATCCATCCCATTCATTATTGTGGCGAGGGAAAGAGATAAATTTATCTTATAGCAAGGTCTATTAAGGTATCTTACCTGACCTGTGTGGACTGTTTCAACTACGGAAAATACGTAAGATACATTGCTGTAAGTAATATTTTTGGCATATTAATATATATTCCGTGTGTGACATCCATGACTCAGGAGCCCTGAATGACTAGACACCTCAGCAGGTTCCGCCATGCGGTAGGTATCTAATCAAACGCGCCGAACGCGCGTCGCGTCGTGAGCCGGGAGTTTCGCTTCTACGTAGTTATTAATTATTCTTATGGCGAAGGCTAGACGTACAATAAATATTGTTATCCATCAATATTTATATCATATTGTGATATATATTGTTCGTCTAGTCTGCTATATTGATGGATGACAATACATGTCACAAAAATCTAGATTTTTGGATTCCGGTTTGCCAATATCTGATAAATATTGAGATCCGTCAATATACTGAACTACACGTACAAAAAATATTGAGAAATGTCAGTACGCATCGCGACAGCAATGGAGACTGACGTGCCGCCGCCGACGTCGTCGCCGCCAGCTACAATGGCGAGTACGACTAGGCTTACAAATGAACAAACAATCCTTAAGGAGTTCATTTTAAATTTAGAAGCCTTGCCCGAATTGTGGGATTTGTCAACAAAAATTTATAAGGATGCAATTAAAAGAGGAGAGGCATACAGAAAATAATTTTCGTAGTCTTCTACGTCATTATTCAGTTTAATTTCAGCCAATAGATTCAAGTGTGTGTATTTTTTTTGTCGCAGCCAATTTTTAGTCCATTGCTTTCTTTTAATTCTTTTTTTTAAACTAAATGCTAAAATAATAGCGAGACAAGCTTTAGTTGTTGTCTCCATATCTACACACACGACTGAACTGCACGAAACGCGTTATAATACTGACGTCAACAATATCGCACGTGTAGCCTCGGCACTCTGAATCCATGAACAGGTTATGATCCATCAGTATTTGCCAATTGACGGATAACAATATTTATAGTACGTCTAGCCTTCGCCTATGGCCAGATCAAATCATTTGCAGTAAAGCAAACTATATTGACGTTACCGGAGGGTTTATTGTCTAACGCACTCGCAATCCGCTTCAAAGCGGAACAATTTATTTCATTTTGAATGCAAACAAGCCTTCGATTTTCAAAATGAAAACGATTGCGATCGCGAGTGCGTGCGAGTCTCTCCTGTCGACAAACTCTTGAAATAAGAGGGAGTTTACACGCTCAGTATTTCATCAGTTCAGTCCGTCAGTCTGGTCAAACTTTGACTGACGCCAGAATGATGGATGGATGACGAATGATCGTCTAACCCACGATCTTGCGAACAAACTGCGACTGCGAGTCCAGCCAGACTGATGAAAAGTAAAATATTTTATGTCGTGCGACACGTCTGGCTCCTTTGTGGACTGACGCGAGAATGATACGATCAGTTTCGGTTTAATTTTTATCGGTTCATTCTAACCAAACTGATTGGCTGAATTAAATTAAATTGATGAATACTAACGTGTCAACTACCCTGAGCTTGCCCACAATAACAATCTGCTAATTTTCAATTTGTCACCACCAGTCCATGATGGTGGTGACAGATCCTTACCCGGTTGAAATCAGATGGGTCGTTATCCCGCGGCCCGTCACCGTTGCAAGTCGGTAGACCGCACCTCGGCATTGGACGATTTTTGTCAATAGCTGCACAAAGATCGCAGGCACCTCCGGTCGGTCGGTCCTGTTACATTTTTATACCTTACGGACTTTATCATTGAATTATTAATAACGCAAATAAACACAAACGGCCTTTCATTTTTATCCTGTGTTTTTTTGTAGCATGGAGTTGGCAAATGCGCACACAGTCCTGTCCACCTGATGGAAAGCGGCCCCTGAAGCCAATAGACAATCTTTACTACACTAACTATTACGATTTCATGACTCAAATGCGTTCCCAACCCTGAGGACTTGTATGGATTGCGTCTATGCCAGTCATTTCACCGGTTGTCTCACTGTAGTCTCACCCGTGTACCCGCGTATTATCATTATACTCGTATCTACCGCGGCACAAACCGCTTAGTGAATAGGAAAGGGTCCTTTTGAATATCGTGTTATAAATATGATTCACTGGACATTTGTATTTGAATTGTTTGCGTGTACATTAAATAAGTTCTACGTGGAGAGTGGATAATAAATGTATCTTACCGAAGCAAAACAATTACTAATCATTGGCATTGTGGTAAATGGAGTAGGTATCAGCTAAACATATGGAATTGGTTCAGTGTCAGGGTATTATTTTCACGGCATTAAATGATTCACCGATCAAAAATTGTTATAAAATGAATGACAAGCAGAAATCAAATGAATCATGACCGACTTGATTGGTAAAGAATGACGAATAACCCAACGCGTTTCTAATTATAACTTACTAGATTTTTCCTGCGGCTTCGTCCGCGTGACCATACCTACTACAAAAAAGTGTTTGTATATCGGGGTAAAAGGTATCGTAAGTACATATGTGTTAATTCAGGTGTATAAGCTAACTTCGTTCTAAATTTCATCGTTATATATAAAGTATAACCTGTGGTATAACTCTGTGATTTCATTCAAATCCATCCAGCCATTACCTGCGCGAGGGTAAGAACCACACACACTTACAAACTTCCGCAGTAAAATAAATAGTACATTATTGCAGAGACCGGTAGGTACCCTTACCATGAGTTTCAATTACCGTACTTGCTAGCGAGTCGAATGCTCTGTCCCTCGCACTCTATAAGAATACTGCGAGGTCTGCGAAGGACAGAGCATTCGACTCGCTAGTGAGTAGGTACAGTAATTGTAACTCATGTTAAGGTAACGGGAAATTGGCTGTTGTGGGACGAGTATGTGTATGAGTGCTATATATATACGAGTCTAGCAACCGCCCTTTTTGCTTTTCTCCAACAATGCGACAAAAAGTTGTTAATAATATTAAACTCAGTCCCAAAAATTGCTTGCAAAAAAATAACAATAACGCCATCATCGTCAACGTTACTCACAATTTTATTTACATTCGAAACAGGTACGATTTAGTACGAAACAGAAATAAAGCATTAAATAAAATCACAAACGTCATATATATATATATTCAATTTGAATAAAATGTAGTTTAAATTATATTATAACATTTATTACGAGTGTACGCTAGGCATTTCGGCAATTTTAAACAATTGTTATAAAGTAAATCTAATTTTTAAGTTGTATTATTTTTCAATTCATCTACTCACCAAATTTGTATCACTGGAAGAGTGCTGGTTCTTATGGCACAGGGTAATCCTAATTTAAGAGCCAGCTGCATCTATTATCGTTTTTTTTTTTAATGTACAAACTTTTTGTGATACTTTGAACATGATTTTTGTAACTGTCTTATTATTATTATTATTATTATTTACTTTGTTTATGAACGCAATTGCTTTAAAAAAAGTCAAGCTACCTATTTGATAGACGTACACTTTTGTTAACCACTTGTAAACGCTGCTGTTTGAAAAGGTTTACGTTTTTAGTCTGTGGTATTTAAAAATTAAAATACACATAGAAGAATTTTGATTGTACGAGTATATGGCCGTTTGGAGTTCTTATCCTAAGTTAAGTTTCCAGGTCCTTCTGTCAGGTTCATTAATGCAGTTTTGAGTACAAATTGAACCAGTGACTTGAAATTTTAAATTTGGGATATCCCACTTTTTGCGAAAGAATACTATTCAAAAATACTCATTTTATTTATTTTACAAGGACAACAAAAGTTATTTAGCAGCACACCATTGCCCTTCCCGTCAAAGACTTTAATTGATCAGTGTCCATTAACACCCGCGGAGCCAGTCACAACATCGGTAATTCTACTTCAATATTAGACTTGTTTACGGAAATATATTATTTCAAATGTTTATCAACAACGCCTCCACACCACATGCCTCTAAACGTCACGAGATTTGTAAAACTAACCTCGTGATAACAAAGATACACATTTTTGTTGTGACTGCGGGCTAAGTATTTATGGTTGAGTTTATCGCGTGATAAAATGCGGAAAAAGCATTATAAGTGTCAGAAAGTGACGGATGTTTTATCCAAATTTTGTCACGCGTTAAAAGCAGCCATAATAGCCCTGGATATTACTTCAATGTGACCTTGGGACATTAGGTACTCGTATTACCTACTCATATTGCATGACTATAAGTACAATTGTATTGTAAGTAGGTACTTACGTCCTACAATACAAACGTAACGAGGGTTCACTTCCACTATTCTTTAAATGAATAAGAGCCAGGTATTAATAATATTATCAGGATATAAAAGAAAGATAGTTAAAAAAAAAAAAGAGGCCCTGACGTTTATTATAAAAGAAAGCCACACCCAACCCAATGCCAAGGTCGCATCATAGGCACGTAATGCCTAACTATCTCAATTTGTAGTTGAGTGATTTGTTGAATAAATGAATTTGTCTAATCAACTAAAACTCGGCCGAAGCTTATTCAAACAGTCGTGATAGGTTTAAGTCACCAATACCACCATCACCACGGGATCTTAGGTGATGCGGGTTCGATCGATCGAAATTACCGTTGCTGCATAAAACAATAACAACGCAGAGTGAATTTAAAATTTCGTTGTATCACTGTATATTATCCTACTCGGTAAAACAGTATGGTTAAATGTTTTAATACGCATGGCATAACAATTTGTACTCTTTAATACCGTGTGCATTTTAGGAAGCTCCAGTCTGGCCGGATATCTCGTATTGAAATTATTTATGTAACTTTTCTTTCTAAAAACATCAGTGTGCTGTTTTTTTGAAATTGTTTTTTTTTATTATTATAGAACGTTTATAAAATACTAGCGACCCGCCCGCGGCTTCGCCTGCGTGGAATGTATTATACATATAAACCTTCCTTAAGAATCACTCTATCTATTAAAAAAAACCGCATCAAAATCCGTTGCGTAGTTTTAAAGATTTAAGCATACATAGGGACAGACAGCGCAAGCGACTTTGTTTTATACTATGTAGTGAAAACGCATTCCGTGCATTGATCGGAATGCACTCTTGCGACACTCGCAGCGTTACCCCGCTGCACTGCGATACAGTATTGCTTTTGACATGTAATCATATTTATGTATTTATTTATTAAATTAGACACACCAACAGTAGCACAAACAAATGGGTGTACAAAATATTAAAAAAAATTAGTCCTGTTTGTGCACCAATTACAGGTGTGCAACAGCATTAGCACAGTCAGGGATCAATAATCTAAAAACTAGGCATTTATCACATTACACAAAAATTACAAAGAAAATATAAAAATAGAATTAACAGAAATTTAAATCTACTTTGAAATGTATTTTTTTTTTAATTAAGAAAGCCTCAGCAGGAATTTCATCTCTAATTCCTATAGTACCCGCCAGAAACGTTATTATTCCGTACATTGACGCAAGATGCAATCATGCAACATTTTTTTTACACCAATATTTTTTACGAGTACTTGGATATTAAAATCTTGAGGAGTACGTTGATGAAAAAAAAAACAGATATTTTAAAGTTTAAAACAGCACGAGACTACGACAAAACTAGTAAACTACGTCTCACAGCGTTGAGAGAATCGTAGTATATATCAAGCTGGCAAACAGTTACCCAAATTGGTCCTCGCGTGATAGGGGCGGAAATATGTTAGGCGACACGGTCTAGCGTTTGGTTTGGGAACAGCAAAATTAAAAAAGTGCAGCAAGGAGGGCTCCTGGATCACTCCATGTATAATTTTGTGCAGTAGGGCAACGTTCAGGTAGCTCCGCCTTTGCCGCAAGGTGTTGAATTTGAAGAAGCGAAGTCTACTGTCATAGGTTGCTTGCTTAGAAATGCCCCTGTCTTTACTCTTGAAAACAAGATATCTTGTAAAAGAGCGCTGTAACTTTTCCAAGCGATCAGAGTGCACTTGATAATATGGGTTCCGAACCTGGCAGCAATATTCTAGACGCGAACGTACAAGCGAGTTAAAAAGCGTTGTTAAAGTTTGAATTCGCTGAAAATGTTTGCCTAATCTCTTAATAAAACCAAGCATTCTGTTACTCTCACTGAGGATTGAATCAATGTGGGTTATAAAGTTAAGTTTGGAATCCAAATATACTCCAAGATCTCTAACAGAGTTAACTTCACAAGGGCCGATGTCGTCTAACATATAATTGGTCATTAATGGCAACCGTTTTCTCATGAATTTTATGAAGAGGCATTTATTAGCATTGAGACTCATGCGATTAGCAGAACACCAGCTTTTCACATTGTTCAAATCTTCCTGCAAACACCTTGCGTCTGCTTCCGATTGAATCTCTTTATACATTTTGAGATCATCTGCGTACATCAAACATTTGCATTTGCTATTGTTAACGTTATGATAACTCTGTTATTTACTTGACGGTAAATAACAAGTCAAAAGCAATTTGGTTTTACCGGGTAGAATAGAGCCCCTGTAAAAGCTACTTACCTCAAATGTGACACTTAAAAGATATGTAAAAAGCTTGCTATGTAAGCTTGTAGAAAGTAATGGCGGTGGCGGAAAAGTGGGATCATACCAAGCAACAGTCAACGCAGACTGAATGTATAAGGAATAAGACGTAAGCAAATAAAAACTAAATTAAAACATCTTACATTATATTACTATAAAAATCTAAAATGGTTAATCTCAAAGCATTACACATTACGATACCAACATCACCAGACTAGTTTGTTCGGTAACACAGAGTTATCCGCCATTAAGATTTAAAAAAATTGTCATGGCAACTACCCGACTAATATGGTAGACCACTTTCTAACCTCAAAATGAACCTTTTTTTGGATAAACCTAAATAAACATTTCGGAAATCACTTGAGCAATGTAATGTCTTTATTTTATTTAAAATAGCTGTTTTAGCCAGAAAGGTTAATTTTGAGGTTAGAAAATTGTTCACTATATTAGACAAGTCATCGACAGTTTACATCAGTAATTTTTCATCAAACAATTAATTCAAAACAATCCTTAATCCTTAACGTGTCTTACTACACCAATCGCTCGATAGTCGAAAGTACATCCGACGTTCGATCAATCAGTTTGAAGGACACCACAGACTAACAGTCACTTCGCCAATATTGGCCTGTCAGTTCTTGGAATGTGGACCACCAGTTTCCATCAAGGTTTCTTATACTATTTACTGATTTTGGACTGAGAGGCGGCTGGACAGACTTGAGACTGCAGGAAAACTGTTTGTCTGTGGGAGCCATAAGTAAGCAGATACCGACGACATAGAACATCGACGAATAGACAATCGGCCAACGTCGGTCAATCCTTAGTCGAAAAAATATTTAAATTAGCCACGAGTACTTCAGTTCAATTAAGGTCTACAAACACAATATAAATAATTTAAAACACTAAAATGAAAGTATGGTGCGGGAGATATAAATGCTCTAAACCAGGGGTTCCCAAAGTGGTCCAGGTGGACCCCCAGGGGTCCACAGGAGACTCGACGGGGGTCTACGTTGGCGTGACAAAAAAATGGGGGTTCACAATTCGTAAGTGGGGGTCCACGAAAATGTATCTGGTTTCGATAGTAAAGAACGAAAACAGATACTATTTTTAGTGCTATATTTATAGCCTGGATGACTGATAAATACAAGATAGCTTTATTACGCTGCTCCTCGATTAAAATTTCGAAAAATTAAACTGACATTTTATAAAAATTACACCATTTGCCTCCAAAACTTGTCGACTGCAAGTCTGCAACAAATCGCGAGCGAGCTGTTCGACAAGCGATCAATATTCACATTTTTTGCCGAGTTTTGGGAATATGGTAGAAATGTGGTGTAGGGGGGTCTACCAGAACTAGTCCACTTTTGAAAGTGGTCTATGAGAAAAAAAAGTTTGGGAACCCCTGCTCTAAACTGTCCCGCAGTTCAATCCATAGGCACAATTTATATAATTCCCGCGCCATACAAAACTTGGCAACATTTTATGTATTTAAATAGGCGTTAGATTCAGTTAAATCCAAAGTAAATGTACCTAAGCATTGACTTTGGATTTTACTGAATCTTATGCCTCCTAGCATCGTGGTTAATCGAAATCGTATTGGATGTTGAAAGCAGACTTGAAACACAGATTGAATATATTCAAATGTAATTATAAAATCCTTATTCTTTCTTAGCCTTTTTACCACCCAATGCAGAGTATAGGCCTTTTCCATTGCATTCCATTCTTTACGGTGGTCTTGGGTCTTCCTTATCCAGTTTCTACTGGCTATTTAGACGGCTTGGAAAAGTAGGTACCTATCCTTTATAGCCTGGAGGCGGGCATGGAGTACAGAATAGAGGTTCACAACTTCTGCGCATTTAAAGCTGCTAAAACCGAAATACGTGCAGGAAGAAGTAGTTGTTAATGTACAGTTGACTACAAAAGAGATGAACCTACTCGTATCCACTTTTGCACCTTATTACATTGCAATAAATAAATTGTAGTCGATTTAACCGCTTCAATAGTCATATAGAAAGCAACATAGTGTATGCATAGTAGTGCATAAATCTTTTCCATCGTATTTTCACGGAAACGTACGAACGTGTCTTGCTATTTCAGTCGGTAACAGTACAAAAAGTACTGAGGGTGACTGAAGTAGCATGACAAATACGAACGTTTCCGAGAAAATACGATGGAAAACAATTATATGCACTACATCTGTACGAACATATGCAACAAAACACGCACGTTTGTTTATTTTCTACATCTTCTGTACCTCTTTTTCACTTGGTTTTTTTATCTAACTTCTAACTACATATATCGTCATCATTGCACATCACATGGACGTTAGAGTAGAACATAATATCAAGTGAATAATGCCATACCATCAATTATATGATATGACCAGCTTTTACGGGCGACTCCGGCCGCTTAATCGCTATTTCCTCGAGAATTCTCCAATTTCTCGGGATAAAATTGGCTAAAAATAGCTAATAGTTAGGTGACCAATTTCATCCAGATCCGTTCAGCCATTCTGCCTTGATTGAGTAACAAACATCCAAACTTTCGCATTTATAATAAGTATCAATCAATCAATCGATCATTTATTGTTGTCACATAGAGGCACATAATTATATTGGTAAGATAAGATGAGTATAGTACTTAATCTGTTGATAAGATAATATTACGATATAGAAGAACAATCTGGAATAGAGGAAGCGTTACGCTCGTTACGTCGTTACGTTACGTTAGTGATTACAGACCACATATGAGACGATGGCCGCCATTTTCGCCCCAGAGGCCCTAAACAAGATGCTTTCGGCGTTCGTTATTGTTATCCAAATTGTAAAGGATTGACGTAAGCTGTCAGACGGTAATTCCATACATTTTGTGAGTTTTCGAAAATCAATTACGTTAGCATTAAGCAACTTGTCTGTGTCAGGTTCATTCGCGTATATTGTTTAATATCCAGTCCATGTAATGTCCGACCCTGGTGTAGACGCTTGGCAGGCCGCCCACGCCGCAGCGCTTGGAGCCGAAGGACACGATCCCGCGCTGCACGTACCGCGACCCCGCGCGCCCCACCACCCCCGGGTACAGCAGGGGGCCCCCGGAGTCCCCCCCGCAGGAGTCCTTGTCCTGGACGCCGCCGGCGCACATCTGCCTGTTGTAGATGTGAGGTGACCTGGACATGCATCAAAGGTACAAGTTAGTAATTATGTGCCTAAAGATATCTTATATATGTTTGTTTCGTAGTATTCAATAAACTTTTTATTGTTTTGTATCACATAGATAACATTTCATGCAATAAAGACACTACAGCTGGCTAAGTTTTCATAGTACACACAGCAACACATCTAGCTAAACACTTCAGAAATCTGAAATATTGCATGAAAGAGAGTCGCACTAGAATGCATAGAAGTTGACATAATACACATATATACATCTCTTTCTTTTTCTCTCTGCTCTGTCTTTAATGGTTAGTTAGGTGCTTAGGTGTGATGTTGTGTGTACTGTCTACATATTCGTTGTTTACTATATATGCAGACTCCTCGGCCTTAAATATATCCAATAAATGAAAAGCGAGCTTTAAAAATCCAACCGTATTTTTTATATTGTCGTTGATATACGTAGGTACAGTCAAGGAAATTGATTCCTAGACGATTTTGAACCATGTCAAAGTGACACTTTAAATAAAATCATAAGCAGTCTCCTACGTTTTGATTGATTACGTCACTACGACATAGTCCAAAATGGTCTACGAATCAATTTCCTTGACTGTACCAATGTTAATAAAATAATTGTCATTTTGCCTATTTCACCCGGGATGGTGAAGGGACTAACGATGCCACACACATCTAAATCGGCTTAGGCGTTTAGAGGGTAAGGTGGAATAAAGAATCGTGCATACATTTATGAACCCTGAAAATATTACACTCCTTTTTTAAGGTAGTCGTGTAAATAATCTGAATAATTTGTTTGATAAGAGCTGATTTCGGAATTCTTCGTTAAAACTCTTTAATCCCTTCTTATTGGACAAATACGAGGCATTATCACTATTTTCAGATAAATGTCAACATCAATCCTAACCCATTATATGTGGCCTGGCACTCCTGGTTGGAGACGGACGGTAGAGCTACGCTGAGCAGCACAGGCGACTGCAGCCCGTCTTCCGTGGCGCCCCACCCCGCCACCACCACCTGCTGACCAGCTAGGCTTTCGGCCTGAAGCGCAGGAGACGTCGGAAGACATACTGGTTTCATATTATCTAAAATTCAAAATTTAACAGCTTAAACATGTAGATTCGTAGATTTCCTTTGGATTTTAGTAATTTTTTAAGCAAGGTAGCCAATTTGAAATATATACTTTTTTCATATTTCATAAAGTTGCCTTGTAACTGCGTGTATCTACTTATGTATTTAAAACGGATAGAAGATGAGTGGATGTAGTTAGTGGGTAGCTGGGTTATTTTTAATACGTTTTTTTTTTCGCTCCCTTGGTAAGAAGTAGGTGTCAAATTCTGATGATAATACGATGTTTTAGTACCGTAGAGACAGATGCTCCATAGTTGGTAACAAAGTGTGTCCAAAACATGACATATTTTTTTATGTTACAAACCTAAAGAAAAGTCGGCGGGCTCCGACAATCTGAGAAGTGCAATGTCATCAAACAGATTCTGTGGACTGTAGCCTGGGTGCGGTATAATAGTATCGATGGAGACATTCTGAAAAATAAAATGTACATAGTTAAAAGGTTAAGAATAAATAAAGAAACACAAATTAGGACTGAATAAATATACTATTATTGGACTTTGCAATGTTTACCGAACTAGGGGTTTGATACCAAGACATACTAAAGCAGTTCATTTGAGGTTGAGAGAAAGAGAATACACCTGTAATACAGCTCTGTCCCTTTCTCTCAACCTAAACTGAACCACTGGACCTTGTTGACGGTAACAGGTTAAGGGGCTGACGGGCTGATGACCTTGGATCTGATGCTCTAAACTTCAAGTTGTTGCTAAAGCCTATTTGCATTAACACTGATGTTCTTAACTAGCTGCCTTCTCAATTTTTCTTTTACAATTTTTTTTCAAACATTTTCATTCAGTTTTGACTGAGTTATAAGAACTTAAAGTTCATCAAAAACGTCTGTTATGGGCATGGTAGCCCCTTAATGCAATTTGGGTATGCAAATATTGGCAAGTTTTATATTATTATTTACGGGTACGTGATATAATATTTAAAGTTAAAAATACATAATAGGTCTTAGTAGTTTTATAATGCTCATAATACTAAATAATGGTTTTTATCTAAAACCGTAAACTTTCAGAAATGTAAAACAAAGCTAACCTAGCAAAAATCCTGAATAGTTAACCGTTTTACAAATAAAACCATTACATATTATAACCATTACGAGTATATATTTTGAACTATACATATTACGATCCAATTATTTACCCGTGAACTAGGAGCACAACTCCTCTCGCCCTCGACCCTTTCGCAGTCAGGGTCGGTCCTGATGTCGTATTCCCCCAGGATGACTCCAGACAGCGTGAGCCTCTCCCCAAGGAAGGAGACGCAGTGGGCTGCAGTCAGCACGTAGCGCTTGTGGATCAGAGTTCCACCGCAGCTTAGCTTGGGGCCTCGAGCTGAAATCATGTTTTTCCAAGATATTTATTTATGTTAACAGGTCCAATAAGTAACTGCCATCATAGAGTGGAACTTTGTCCGTAGGTCATCTAATTATAAGATCGATAAAGCTTTAGAAACATTTTCATTAGATAAATAAATAAATAAATATCGGAGGACAATTCAAACTCAACTAGTATTGTGGTCCGTGTTACTAGGAGTTCTAACTATGTGGAACAAAATGTATGGAATTTATGTAAGCGGCCGTCGCGATAGATCGTCAGCTGACGTCATCAATCAATACTATAACATTTTGACAACAAAAAAATGTTTCATGTCATCTGTAGAGATCCTTGCGGTCAGTTTTATGCTACTCTCATTGGTGTTCCGCGATCTTCGCCAAATCATCGGCCGACTTATTTATTGCTTAAATATGTACAAAACCCACCATCTCGTGAAAATTGTTGGGGAAGGCCTATTTCTAGCTGTAGACTTCATCTACCTGATATGACGATGGTGGTATGATGAATGATTAATATACATACCCGAATTATAAGCGATGAGCACCATCCAAGGCATTTCATACAATCTCGTCCTGTTGCCACCCCAGATTCTGTCGTTTTCAATAACCCCGCAGTTGGTAGGCAACAACCTCAGGTTCCGGTGCTGCCTAACATCAGGTGCCTCCTCATTGTCGCTGTTCTTATCGTTATTCCTGTTGTTTTGAGACGCAGGTCTTCTAGTAGTACTCGTGGTGATGACGTCGTTGGAACCCCAATATCTGTTGCCGCTTGTCGAGAAGACCACGGACTCGTCGCCAGAGCCCACGGGGACGCCTAGACCGTGGGGTACGTGGTGCAGCAGCGTCGACTCCTCGGTGGTGGTTGTATGTTCTTCTGAACTGCAACACACCTGAAATTAATTAGATTTGTAAAGATTTAGTGACAGTGATCCTGATGGGATAACTTCATTTTATTTGGTTTGGTTTAACGTTACATCTTGGTTTTTAAGTAACGTTATCTTGTCACTAAAATTACTTATTCATTTATTTAGGAGATAACGCAGAAACATACATAGAGTGCAACATAATATGCTATTTCTTACAAGTATAAAACATTAACTACAGTAACTGATTTTTGAATAATTAAGGGTCGTATTTCAAAGAGTCTAATGTTCATTTCACACTGGCAAATCTGTGAGCAGTAACAATAAGGAAAACAAAGAACGACAAGATATCTGCATTAATATATAATTATGTGGTTCGTTATTTATTAATGTTGGTAAGAATTTGCGATAATTGAACAAATACTTAAAGTAAAAAACATTGTACAATTGCTTTGACTGTGTAATGCTGGTAATTAATAAAAATAATAATGTAGTATTTGTCACACTCTCTCTCTCTCAATCAGCTGTCATTAGCTGGTCAAAAGGCAAATAGGGCCCTAGACGAAGACAGACAGGCGAACATACACACATCTAGACAAAAGCTTGTAGTAAGATGCAACACAATTTTTGGGAAATAAAAAATATCAATTAATATTTGAATAACTGATGCAACTACAATATGTTGGGTACAGTCAAGTGCAAAAATATGTATCGAAAGAATCCTCTAATAAACATTGTTATTTAGTTCTTCTTACACTGGAATAAGGTGCATTGGGGTCATATTTTTGAGATTTTGCGTTCTCTCATATTTTTACACTTATAAAAAAACGTTCTGTGTTTTAAATTTATTTTAGTTATTATTTTATTGTATCGGAAACTTTTAACAGACAAGAAAGCAACCTAACAAAAACATGTTAAAAAACCATGACTCAACCGTCACCTGGTGGTTTGTAATAATAACGTAACGTACAATAGGCTGATCGCTCTGGAAACCACACTGCAGCGTTTGGAGCCTTCTTCTCAGGTATGGCGGCATGGGAGTCCCGCCTAATCTGAGTTCTTCTAGCAGAGATCGACAGTTGGCGAGGAGGCGGCACGTACCCGACCTGCCATCTGCCTCGCACTTATCCCCAACAAACCCTGAAATCAAGACCAAAACCAATTATAGGTTCTCTCAGATAGAGATATGCTATAATGTCCGCACCGGAGCTGCTGCGTAAATTACGGTCCGTCAAAATGACGCCATGTAATTATTATAAACCATTATTTTGTTTACGCAACGTAGGTACCCTATTTTTCGCGGCCGATCCGTTATGGCCAATGTATTGGGATTGTGAGTGTGTAAATGTGGGTTTAGGCTCGTCTAGTAAACACGAGAAACTCGAAAGTTGGGAAAGGGCTTTGGAAAACGAAACATCACAGGGGGGTGTAGTGAGTATATCGCATGTATTTAAGATTTCGTTCAACGTGCGATTTCTAAAGCGAAAAGCGGCGCGTGACCTCCCAACTAGCACATGCTTGACTCGCCGTCATATATTTTTTAAAGATACATAAATCACCAAAGGGGGAGCGGAAGGTTAAAAAAGTTATCAAAAATATCACGTGATTTAATGGACGAGCCCCTTTCCACATTACACTTACACTTAAACTTCGTCTTAGGGTGCTTTGACCCGAGACGTGACTCTGATCACGTAGGTACCCACAAAGATGCGTGGAGCTTAAACATATCTACTGGTAGGGGAATTATCAGAACCAGGACGAACCGGACGTACGTTGCATACCATTAAATGTAAAAACCGGTATCGATAGTCCTCGTATATTTTTAGAATTCATGATCGTTTCAAAACTTTCCTGCTACTTATAAGCAACATTTAATTTTAAAGAGAGTACCGGGTAGGGTGATTGTTACACGAACCATTTGGAGTTAGATAACAATGATTATGTCGTCCTGATCGATCCCAGCCAACAAATAATTAACAGCTTTCCTGCGTGGCTAAATGGGGCCTAAAGCTCGGTTCACATTGGTAAAGGACAGTGGCAAGAACAGTGAAGTAAAGAAATAGAAAGCAATTCTATTTGAATCCACAAGCGAGGCAACCTGACTCACTACTGTCCGATCGGTTTACACTATTGTACTGTCCACTGTCACTGTTCACTTTCCTTGACCAATGTAAACCGAGCTTAAGTAAGTAAGAACCACGCGGTTCTGAAACCTTATAATTAGTAAATTAGAATATTTACACATAATAATAACTCTTATCTTGGAGGAAAATCCGTGTCAATATTCCTCGAATAATGTAACAACAATTCGCTAAATTAAATTATCTATGTCTATTAATTAAGTACATTCAATATATAACAAAGACTCGTTTCCTGTTCACTGTTTATTTTTGTATGCTTCTGCGAGAACCATACAATTTTCCATAATCATGGCTAGAATGCTCAGCTCAGTTGTTCTTCACAACAAGTGACAATAGCATTTATATTGTTACACTGTTTACGATTCGTCGATTAGGTACCTTACTACGTAAGTAGGTAGCTACTTAGTACGCATTACTTGCAAATATTGCTTTACTTTATTTATGCATTGTTGAGTCGAGTGCAAAGACGAGTCAGTATAACATCCGTTTTCGAATCGAGCTCAGAGACCACCATAATAAGTTTCTGTAATAAATATAATTTATGGGACAAGCTTTTGTTGCCGACTATACTTTTTTCCGCTCATACATCATCTGCTTATCACGACGGAACTAACGACCCTCAACTCGACGGGTAGATAAGTACAGCAAAGATCCCGTTGCCATCTCACGACTCCATCATCAGATTAGCTCGATGGTACCATCAGGTTTACACATGCTTTCCAAATTTCAGCCCATTCCATTGACGGGAACTGGTTCAAAATTGACTTGCAAAATTCCAGGACAAACAAGTGAAAATAAATAAAAGCATGTAAAATAAAGGCCAGTTAAAATTGTATCTGACAACGGGGTCAACAGCTTCAGCGATCAATTTTATTATTAATAATAACTTACTTACTAATTAACAACAACATCTACCTACATATTACGGTTACGGCAGTATTCAATGTCGATAAAGATTAAAATGATGATTATAAATTATAACCAATAATTACAAAGTATGTATTTAGGGCAGGAGAAAGCAGTAATATCATGTTATCTGGTGACTTCTTTCTCTCGGCTAGGATGTCAGTTCAAGGTTAATTTTAGTAAGCTATGTTATAAGTAGCGTAAATCTGAAGGAAATACAAACACTTACGACATTCTGCTGCTAGCAGCACCGCGAGCACTGACGTCACACACAACCACTTGGACATCTTGTAATTATCTCACTCTGTTGTTAATTGCTCACCGCATCTCACACACAAAATACACTGTCTTAATAAACCCACAAACACATTCAATATATCCCATGCCGAACGAGCTAGCACAGCCGTGACTACATTATGTTTAATTACAAAAACTAAGAACCGGTTATTAATAAAGATATCGCGGGTCAAATGTTTTGTTTTCTTTGTGCGCGTCGAGACGGTCGTATCAGCTGTCCGTTCTAGAGAGATAACTTCTATCGTTTAAGTCGTAGAAGATTCATATGTTTTTTCGGACGGAATGACGTAGAGACTTGGCCGAGGCGCAGAGGCCAGCAGGACGGCTGTTATCATACTGGTCGGACAGGTGATCTGTCGCCCGCGCACCGCGGAACATGAATCAACAACTAATTAAGAGGTTCGATATATCGGTTTCGAGTGTCTCGGGGATATCCGACGTTGTAACGCGGAAAAGGGACTTTTTTGGACGTGGGACGTGACTAACTTTCGTTACCATTAATGACTGTTGGTTGAACGCGGTACGCTGGTGGTTCGAATTCGATATTTGGGTTAAAGAACAATAAAAAATGTAGAATAAACTTTAAAGTGTTAAAAGGAAGTACACAATGCGAGGTCAGTCACTCTTTGTCTTGTGTAACTCAACAGTTTAGGTCCAACAGTTACGTCCTTCGAGTGTGTTGAACCCAGTGGTATGCCCCATAATAAGCCAATTGGGATATAGGTACAGTCAACATCATAAATAAGTGATCATTTATGTACCTTGTCGCTTTCAATCGTTTCATAATTTTGTATAACATCAAACACAACGTTAATAATAATAATAATAAGCAGGGCAGCTAGTGGCGAGCTGTTGGTGAGTGGCGACACCACGGACCTGAATGCTCCCGAGGGTAGGTCCTGTTCCTCACCTCACTCTTGCCTTCACCGGCCGGCTGGAGTGAATAATGACGAGGAACAGACCCTCACCTCTGGCTTGCCTTTATTGGCCGGTCAGAGTGGAGTCGCAAGAGCTATATGCTCGAAGGGTGGATGTGTTGCATAAGTGGTGAGTAGGCACCTTATGGTCGTTTAAAGTCCAGAAGCACCTCTCCACCCTTAGCCCCTCTGGAACTGTTACCTCCCTGCTGCTATATATATGCGGCTATTTCGGGAGGCCCATTCCATTGAGTTGGCGAGTCACCGCCTGCCATTTCAACCAAAGTAATTAGCATTGGCCTCATCAATAGCCTAGTTCACCAATCCATATCAGTTCATACATAGAGCCCATTATTAATGTTTCCATCCTTCTTAAATAGTCCTACACTAACCATTGGTTGTCCGTGGGAGCATACTTCCATAGTTTGAACTCGGGGACAATCGCCGGTTGGTGTCCCATCACTTTACTAAATTAAACTTGTCTAAAGGGCCTCTGCGTGTTGGCTTCGGCTCCATGTACGCCTTCCAAAGGTCCGGGACTCCCATAGTCCCGTGAATGGTAAAGACATACAAATAATAATAATAATAATAATAGTTTATTTCAGATAAAAGCATCCATAATTTGTTAGTAAAATTCTAAAAAGCTATGTTATTTTATTATAGTAGAAATTTTATAAGCTGTCCGTTTCCTTATCTTATACACAATGGCATTGTTCTCTTTTGTTGAAGGCTACCGCTAATAACAAATCATAGCAAGTAACAAAAAATTTAAACAAATAGCTACCGTCTTGTAAAAGTCACAAGGTTGAAATTGCAAGAGTTCCACGTCGTCATCCCAGGTTTCCCCGGACTTGACCGGACCTGAGTGGGATGCCTAAATACCTTTCCCAAGCGTTAATCATAAAAAGTCTAGCCAAGATGCAAATGCTGTTGTTTAGCAATTAAGAAGCAGAAGCTTTATCCAAAAATCACGTAGCCTTTATACCTTTTGAATATAGCGCAGTCCTTTAAGCGCGATAACAATAACACTTGTTGCCGACCGTTGCCAGTTAACGCAGCTTCACGCGCGTTAATTAATTATACTCGACTATACTCGACACTTGAGAAACACGCGTCACAAACGTCAGTCTAAGGCAACCATCAGGGACCGGCGATGCGTTGGCGAGGCGACGGGCGGCGCGACGAGCGGGCAAATCAAACTTATGGATATATTACGGCAGCGTTTATCGAGAGGCGTTCTCTTCACGCTTATTTATTTTATTTATTTAATCTTTATTGCACAAAAGAATACACTTTGTATACAAAAGGCGAACTTAATGCCGTAAGGCATTCTCTACCAGTTAACCATTGGGCAAAGCAGAGATTGTGGTGGCGGTGCAACATAGGGTCTAACATATATGTTGCTTAAACGTAATAATATATACCTACATACCAATATATTAAAATAAATATAAATACTTATATAAATACATAATATAAAAAAATATATAAAAATGAGGATAAGCACAAAACATTACAGATAACACCATCAGAGAAACGCTTCTCCGTACTTAAAGGCCTAAAGTTCAGAGACAATTTTAATAAATAAAAACCGGGCTTGCGCGAGTCCAACTCGCCAACGCAGAGTTCCGCACCATTCTTGTATGGGGGCCATATTTACTTTTTAATCTCGTTTTAATTTTATTTCTGTTGTTATAACACCAATAGAAATACGCACTCTGTGAAAATTTCAAGTATCTACCTGTTAATGTTCATGAGATACAGCCCACTGACGTCTTATACAGATGAACAGCGGAGGGTTAGTAAGGGTCCCGTCGGCATCCTTTGGGTACGGAACCCTAAAAACGCGGCTTTTTTCTTGCGCTAAGTTTCGCGCCGTCTTATTTAATTCGCAGTTTAGTAATCGTAATAAAATCCTTAAGGTTTTGCGGGTGGGAGGACGTGCGGGTCAGGCCGGATCGCTACACTATCATATGTTTGTTGTTTTTCTGTGTTACCGCTTGTAACTAGCATTGAGGTATTCCATGGTAATCTTAAGAGTTTAGTTGGAACTCATTACAATACAATACAATACACTTTATTGTATTCAAAAAAAAACTACCAGAGAAACAGCCCAATTAAAAATAAACAACAGGCGGTCAGGCGGTAATTGAAACGCATTCCGCTATGTTAAAATCCAGATCCATAGGTGGTTTACTACAAATTCTTCTGAAAACTTTGGCAAAAATTTTTGTGATAGTTTTTAGGGTTCGGTACCAAATGCTGAAAAACGGAACCCTTAAGATGCATTTGGTCTGTCTGCCCGTCGTCTGTAAATACCCCTTTTCTCTGAAACGGCCATCGGCCAGTCGGACTGGAATTTGGAATATCTGTAGTATTTACTGATCCAAACAAAACCTTATCATTCGATTTTTAAATACCACAAGTGACCCAAAAAAATATTCAATCCTTACCTAATGTATATCGCTCATACTCCAGACAGACATTTGTGTATGCCCTCGCGATAAAAAAATACAAACCATTAAAATTGGCATATCTTATATATTGTAATCACTAATCATTAAAAGTACAAAGTGTACATAATTTTCTAGTAAATACGAATTCAATAGGTACCTTCTGGGAGAAAAGTAACTCAATATCTACCCCATTCTTCTACATAACAACTTGCATCCCACTTCCGAAATCACTGACGTACTTATTTCCCCGATTGATACATATGAGAAAATATTAATGTAAGTATTTTCATAAAATACAAGACTAGATGTAAATAGTTATTTTCACCTCAGCAGCTCAAACAAGCAGGTTTTGCTGCTTAAAAACAGTGAGCAAAATTCAATTTTGCTGCGAGCGAGAGGCAAAGTAGCTTTTTAATTATTTTTTTTAAATGCCGTGAGCAGTGCCGGGGCTACTCACAACATTCGAAAAAAATGAACTTCACTTTGTTCTGTCACTTTCACTTCGATAGGAAAAAAGCGAGAGATAGAAACAACTTGATTCGAAGTTCGATTTTCAAATTCCACACATAGTAGGCCCAAAAAGAAACGGACGTTCGGATGCTCACATAACCGTAAAATTGCAAATAAAACTACCTGTTAAAGTTTGAAATGTGTTTATTATAACTATTTTATACAGTAGGTACAATCATTTTTTTTATTTTATGAAAAATAAGAAGTTTATCATGTATCTACATAATTTTGTTATCGTTTTAACAATCTTTAATTTCGTGACATAAACCGCGGGGGCAGTTTCAGAACGCATTTCAAAAATAGCGGGATTATTGTAGCCAATAGCCATAGACAATGCCTAGTTAGGTTTTTTTTAAAGCCACAGACTACATAAAGCTGTATAAAGTTGTGTTTGCACTAGGGCATTATAAAGCTAAGTGTAAAAAAGACTATCATCAACTGTTCAAAATCTGTAAAATTCTCCCGGTTAGCCTTAAGCATAAATTCCTGTTAGTACTTCACCATCACAGCACTCAAGAGCATAATCTATCCCTTGTCAACAATTCATGCGGCACTAGGTCGGTGGCTGCGGGGAAGTACGTTGTGCCGAGGGTCGCTAACTACTACGGTGACAGATGCCTACAGAAACGTCTACCCTACATTCTCAATAGCTTGCCCACAGATATTAGGTTAGAGGCCAATAAGACAAAGTTTAAAAGAAGAATGTTCAATTATTTAGTTAGTATTATATAATATATATATTTTTTTAAATTAATTGTAAGTAAAGTTATATCCTATAGTTAAGAGACTCAATGATCCCGCAGTCAAACTGTGTAAACAGTTTTGTGGGACAATGTTCTATAGATGTAGTTTAATTGTTTACGTTAATAAATTTTAATAAATAAAATAATAATAAGTTGAGTGACAGGTTTTATCTGTTTCATGTTTATTGTTTCCACTTTTTATTTTATTAGTATTTTGCAAAAATGCTTGTGATTGATGCATATGCGATCGTGTCGTTATTTAGTCGTGTATTCACCAAATGGTCACAACGGAAGACCTGCGTTGGCTCTACCAGCTTCACGCTGTGTTGTTCTCGCTGCTGAGGTGAAAAGTTGTATGTCTCACACGAGACCAAAGTTTTTTACGTCTCGTATCTTTGAATCATCACTCGCAGCAAAAAATATTAATTTAATTTGGAAATTCGCTGTCGCTTAGTAGAACAAAAGAACTGTAAAGCCTCTGTGTACAAAAATTTTGCAGTATTTTTACAACTTCAAGTTTTCGTTATTTTTAGGAAAATGTGAATTATTCTAAGTACCGTAGTGCTAATTACCGTAGATTTACTAATCACCGTAGTATGAAATGTATTGAAAGAGTTTCAATAATACAATCAATGTTGCAAAATATATTGCAAAAAAAAACCACGATATGGTATATAAACCATTTTCATTATCAATCACTACATAGTATAAAACAAAGTCGCTTGCGCTGTCTGTCCCTATGTATGCTTAAATCTTTAAAACTACGCAACGGATTTTGATGCGGTTTTTTTTAATAGATAGAGTGATTCTTAAGGAAGGTTTATATGTATAATACATTCCACGCGGGCGAAGCCGCGGGCGGGTCGCTAGTTTAAATATATTATATTATATTGAATCAAAATCAAATCAATTATTTGACAATTAAAACAAAAAGAAAACAGGCCCTTTAATTAAGACACTTGCGGCTTGTCTGCAGACAAAACACATTAAAATGTATAAATAATTATTACGATTGGCCATCAGATTATTGAAGTTATGTAGTTAATGGCGAGTCACCGTATGCCTTTTCAAATTCTCTCATTGTTAGTCCCGTAAACTCCTGATTGGCAAAACCACACGTCAAGAATAATGTAACATTTCTTTCTAACAACATAGGTATACATCCTAGTCTGTTGGATTGGTTTTTTTTTTTTATAACTAAATGATTAGCCGAGTTGGTAATGTGGGCTAATATTTGTTTGTCCCTTGATATTTATAATTTATTCATTTATTTATTTTATTAGTCTTGAGTCTTGGATGTTTTCTATTTATTTAAGTATTTAGTTTTCTATATAAGCATGTGTGTCATTGTGTATTACCATTTTTGCCATGAAAAGTTAATTTTGACTAGGTATATAATAAAAATCGTATGTTCATAAATATTAATAAAAATCGATAGAAATCATAAAGAAAAAAAAACATATTTTTAGTTGTTGATTTAAAAATTCTAGCCATTTCGACATTTTGATTATTTAGCTACCTGTTGTTCATATTCTTATGTTATCTAGTCAAATAAACGGATAAAAAAATTGGCTTTGGTAATTAGGCGGAGAACACCCAATCGTGAGAATGGCCGAAGAGGCATACTTCACCTGCCCTGTTTTAGCCTGATTTGGCCACGTGTCACTACACGAAGGAAGCAATAGAGTGGTACAAAGCAAATAATGACGATTTTGTTGAAAAAACTCTCAATCCTCCCAACTGCCCGGAGTTACGACCTATCGAAAAATATTGGGCTCGTGTGAAACAGAAGCTTTTAAAACATAAAAGTAATGCCACTTCAGTTCAAGACTTCAAGCGGAAGTGGAATGAAGCTTCCAAACTGATTACCGATGACGATGTACAAACTTTGATGGCAGGGGTCAAGGGAAAATTAAGAAGTTTCTGGATGAACTAATCCTAAACTGGTCTTTATGCGTAAATAATAATATTTTAAGGAATATCAAATAAAACGGTATCAGAAAATTTGGTGAATTTTAAAATTTCATAAGGATTTTTTTAAAGTTTATAAGCGACATTTTTTACTGGGACCAGCTTTATTCAAAAATCGTGCACGTCGAACTTGATTTTGAGGGTGAGAAACAATAACGGCCGGAGCTAAATTTGTTTGGATTTTTTTGACAGCCACGTGATTTTAGCGGCTCTTTACAATCCTCTCAAGTATAAATTCAGCCTTCGCGAAGCCTAAAGTGTTCCATATTAACAGTGTGACAATCAGCATTGTAACGCCGTTAATATGAAACACTTTTAATTAGATTACGGTTTACGTTACATTAGCCACACTTCATATTTAACTGACCTGAAGGTAATTGATGTGATTTCTCATTCATTGTTAAAACTCAGATTAACACTCTAAATATTGGTTATCGCAAAATATAATTAGCGCTGAGTGCGTCTCAAGCGACTTAAGATTATGATTTGTGAACTCGTTTTGCAATGTGTGTACGGTCGTTAAATCCTCGGAGCAGGACGAATCGGTTCTGCACACCGACACAAAACTGCCTCATTACTTCTTTGGGTCCTGGTTGGAGGCGGCAGTCTTAATTCACACAGTCGTTGCACGAACAAATTAAAGTTTTATTTATTGGGACGATTCTACAAACAAAACTGAACTGTAGTAATGGTTGTGATTAAGTGTGCTTTTATTATTTTAATCGTGCCTTCGTGGTGTTACACATTAATTGGTAAGCTAGGCGAAATATTTTTAATCACAGCGCAGATTATCATAAAATCAAATTCAAGCGAACTATTTGTGTCCTCGCTACGTTGATAGCATTTACACACAAAAAACAATGCCCCTCAGTGGCACCACCAACAGGTTCACGTAGATAAAGAGAGGATGTAATTTTAAAGAAGTCCACTCTGCATAAAAACATCTTAGTCTTTTTCACTGGCTTCATAGATGAACAGTATGATACTTGGTAACAACTACTACTGTGGTACTGTAATTTGGTTTGTCTTTTTTTTCCAAATTACTTACATGTTGAAAAACATGGATCGCGCAGAAAGAGACGAAAGTTATTCCACCGGTGGCAGTTCCACAGTTGCGCTGGTTTTTGACGGTTCACTAATGTTTGGTCAAAAATCTTTTCCCAAAGTTACACTTCCTAAATTATTTTACTTAAATTTTCATTTCCCAAAAAATGATAAACTTAGCTAATTATCAGTTAGCGAATTTTAGTTTGGCAAATTATTGTTTAATAAATAATTACTTGGTCATGTTTCATTTTAACAAATTTCATGTAGTCAAATGTATTGTTTCGCATAACATACTTTTTCCAAAATATTGTTGGCATACGATTTATTAAGTATATCTTGTTGTTCATTGAATAAAATGTAGGGTATGATTATTTTTCCTTACGTGGGTAGTTTTCTTACTGCGTGTCTGACACGCCGATATTCACTATTCATTCGTTTGTATATGGCATTCCCTTTACGCATTAAGTAGCTTGTTGTTGATATTATATTACATATAATATCAACAACAAGCATAATTTACCCTATCAATTCAAAGCTAACTTAACCTACTTTTGGTACTGTTCTGGTAGCAGTTCGTTTCTGTGGGGGTCGCAGTTCTAACCTAACCTAACCTACTTTTCTGGTAGCAGTTCGTTTCTGTGGAGGTCACAGTTCTAACCTAACCTACTTTATTTTTTTTAACTTGTCAATGATTAAATGAGGTACACTTTTGTGCGAAGTAATAATTTGAACAAACAATTTTTTGGATTATAATATTTGCCAAAGGAAATCATTTGCTTAATAAAAGTTTGTCTTAATAAAATTGACAGAGTAAAATGATGCCAAATGATAATTTGACTAAATAAAAAAAATGCGAAATGTAAATGTGCTAAAGATTCGTTTGGGAAATGAAACTACTGCGAAAAGTTTTTTGGGAAGTGAAATTTGGCGAAAAATATTTTTCCCAAACGGCAGTATACCGTTTTTGACATATACAACAAACTGACTGAATCACCGAGATCATCGCGGTGGACAAACGGTCGTCGTCACGACATCATTATCTCGGCCAGAAAAATGTCGTTATCGTTGTCGTGTCGTTGACGGCGCGCGGTTGACAAACGGCCTACCTAACGATTTAATCAATCATGATTTGTGATTCTATCTATAATCACGGTTAATTAAATCATGTTTACATCAAACGTAAATCGAGTACACCAATTCCGAGTACCGCAAGCACTCACAGACCACACCACTCATTTCCTAATTTGCTGGCAATATTCCCAGCAATATTGCGGGCAAAACTGGCAATATTAATTGAGATATTGCAATAGGTTAATTATCTTAAAGTGTATTGATGTGAAATACTTAATAAATAATCTTTCAAAATGTAACTGAGAATATGTAATTATATGTTGACGATTCCCAGAGCAATATTGGCGGCGACACTCAATATTCCCGGGCACGGAAAATCACTGGTTCCATGCAGTTAAGCATAACAATGCCAACACTGCATATTGCACCACATATACCAACGTGAACGAAATGGAAATATGTATTTACTGACACTTTCCCGTTCACTGCCTACAACTTCGCTAGTTTTGGCACTTCGTAATACAAATTGTATGAATTTAGCCCTAAGAAGTGTATTTACAGATGAGTTGCAGGATCACCCCGCATGGCAGAAGCTTGCGACGTTGGAATGTGGCGAGAGTGCCGCGGACCGCATCATCGGGGGGCTCAACGCAGGCCTGGGCCAGTTCCCCTGGATCGTACGCCTTGGATATATAGGTAAGTTCACTGGACATTCAACATCTTGTCATCGAAAACGTGTGATTTTCCTAAGTTTTTTTTCCGCCTTTTGGGACAATGTGGCATGCCCTGAACTAACTAACGGCTATCAACTCATGTTGACATTTTCCTTGTGTTAACCGGTTCTAGTCCAACATACTCGTTTACTTTCCTCTCGCAAAAATAAGAACTCTTTGTGTCCTGGGGTTGTTAGTATTCTAATCGGTAAAACCATATTGCTTTTGACGTATTATCGTATTTTTTATAAATCGGCCGTCATTACATACATACATACCAAGCTATAATTCTATCACCACATTATGCACAATTAGGCTAAGTAAGATATACCAGCGTATTACGTATTAGTGACAGGTGACAGGTTGCAGCCCATCGCCTTACTACAATCCTTTAGTCCCTTAGTCACCTCTTACGACATCGACGGGAAGATATGGAGTGGCACTATTCTACCCTGGCAACCACACGCCGTTTCTGCTGTCAAGTAAATAAGAGCTATCGTAATTATTTTAACAATATTACTTTACCGCGTAGATTAGATGCCCTAGAATTAAAACTCCTTGTAATTTGTTGTATGCCGACGCCGTTAGCATCTAAAGTGCGTCAGATGTTAAAAATCTACCAGTGCTTCCCAAGACGAAACCACTGCTAAGAAGTAGCTCCGCAAGAAACTCGACAGTCAGTCATTCTAGTGTTGATGCAGCATGGGACTGATCATTTTGGTGATCCTAATAGGACATATAGAGTACCAATCTATTAACCCTCCGATGGACATTAGATGACGGATGGTCCGGCAACAACTATAGCATGATTTTACGCGCGAGAACAAATCGTTATCGATTCGATCGTGAGGAAACTTGCACTTTATTTATAATTTAAGTAATAGGAGAAACTTGTGTTGTAGGAGAATCTATGTATAAAATAAAATGTATTTTTACGGCTGAGGTTTTTTAACTACCTATCTATAGGCTAGTATTATTTTAGAGCTTAATTCTAATATCGATGTCCAATTTTAACGGTAGTATTTTATTTATTTAGCAATACCTATTTAAACATACATGATAATCTCTTTTATTTTACATGTTAAGTCCCGTTTATCTACAAATATGTCCAATTATCGATACAACATTTCTATTACAAGTACAAAATTATTATCATGGCATTTTACTTACAACTAGAGGTGCGTTGTGCGCGGCGACGACATTCGCTCGATGCGCCGAAACACTGCCGTGAAAGCGAAACGGAACTGGGGAGAAACGGAAACACGGCAATGCAGTAAAGTTTGGTCAATTTGGCTTAAATGTCTGGGTTCAGTTCGGTTCTATTTCGGTTTCATAGCTGTATGCTACAAAATATCTGGGTTCCATTGGGTTAATATTAAGGAAGAACTGTTTTTTATCTAGACCTGAAATACGAGTCAATATTGCATTCAGAATAATACGAATCTTAGTTTGATTGTTTTAAACATAAATGTTTTAAAATTGTATCCCCGAAGATCATGGCACCAATAGTGATTTTATTTCGGGATGATAGGTAGGGAGCCTATGTGATAAGTATAAGTTAAGGTGTAAGCTATTCATTCCAAAGCCAAATATGCTCAGCCATTTCAGCGTGAAGAAGTAAAAAACATGCTCACACATAAACTTTCGCTATTATAATATTATACCTAAACTTATCTTAATAACTTATCACGATCTCACAATGCGGTCACGCCGGCACGGAGCCGCCACGCCACGCCAATCATGACGGGTCGACGCGCGCGCCGGAAAATTGTTGGTAGGCGCGCAGCTCTACCTATAACAGTATATAAATTTGCGGGCGATATCACTAGTAATTTTTAGGGTCACTAAATAATCGCAAATCGATTGCGGCCAGTAAATTACTTCTTTAAATATTTTCATCTCACACGTATTAGCTACGCCGGCAAGCGTAGCCTATAACTCAACATTGTTTAAAACAATAGTGCTTTGGAAAACAATGCAATAGAAAACGGCTATAAACAATATTGTTTATTGTCAACTAGCCACCCGCCCTGGTTTGGCCGGGTGGGGTCTACGAGCATATGTTATTTATTTATGAACCCTCCAGACGATATTCTCAAACGGTTCAGCCACACCTGCAGGCAGCGGTGAATGTTCGACAAAACGCGATATGTGTGGCAAAAAAAGTTCGCTGTATCGCGCTACATTTTGGCGTACAACACGCTACGAACCTATGGCCCCACATGTGGCCACACCTGCGGACGGAGGTTCGTGGCGTGGCGTTGTCGCGATAAAAACTTCGTGTCATTGAATCGAAATTTGCTGTCCATTTAAGTGCGGGCGAAGTGTCAGGCTAAGTAAATGACGGATGCTAAAAAATTTTATGGAAAAAACTTGGTCGGGTCGTCGTGTAATTCGCGTGCCTCTGAACGAAGTAATTGGTTGAAGTGTACGAAAAATACGCAAAACATCGCAATGCAACGACAGATTTACAAATAATTCGGAAAGGTAGGCGAATTAGTTGCGGCGCGGCGGCGGTTTGGATGCCGTTTTTAATATAGCCTACCTATATTAAAAACGGCATCCAAACCGCCGCAACTAAATGAGCACACAGGCAACCATAAATACTCGGAGCTATTTTATTTTCTACCATTTAGAAATAAAAGTAATGTGAAGGTGTCACAGGGATTCCCAGGAGAGCATTCTTTATGCTCGCGACGATCATGATAAAAATAACTTTAATTATTCTAAAGCTATTTACTCTTTCCCTTTCCCGTTGCTAATTGGTTAGAAATAAATAAGTTTTAGTCATTTTATCACCCTTTTATACATTAATGATTCAAGTTTATTATTTTAATTAATTAATTAATTAATTTTACCTGACTTCCGAAGTTCTATCGCTGCTCCCCGTACGGACAAATTTTGGAAATAAATGTCTATGCCCTCCAATCGATGTCCAACTAATGTAGTATTGCCTTGTGAAGTTGTAACTTGTTTGTTTTTCAAATAAATGTCTAAACACTACATTTATTACCATGTTTAATTGCGTTAACCTAAGAACTTTTCACCTAATAAAGTTGTCGTAATTGTAGTCGAGGACGAGCCCGACCCCGACTGGATGTGCGGCGGCGTGCTTGTCACCGACCAACACGTAGTCACGGCCGCGCACTGCGTCGCCAACCTCGACGTCGGCTACCAACTGTGAGTCAAACTGTCGCGATTGTAGTCGACGACGAACCCGACCCAAACTGGAAGTAAGGGAGCGTGCACTGCGTCGCCAACCACGAGGGCGACTACCAACTGTGAGTCAAACTGTAGCGATTGTAGTCAAGGAGGAACCCAACCGCAACCAGAAGTACGGCGGCGCGGCGTGCTTGTCACCGACCGCGTCGCCAACCTCGACGTCGGCTACCAACTGTGAGTCAAACTGTAGCGATTGTAGGTGAGGAGGAACCCGACCGCGACTAGAAGTGCGGCGGCGCGGCGTGCTTGTCACCGACCGCGTCGCCAACCTCGACGTCGGCTACCAACTGTGAGTCAAACTGTAGCGATTGTAGGTGAGGAGGAACCCGACCGCGACTAGAAGTGCGGCGGCGCGGCGTGCTTGTCACCGACCGCGTCGCTAACCTCGGCGTCGGCTACCAACTGTGAGTCAAACTGTCGCGATTGTAGTCGACGACGAACCTGACCCAAACTAGAAGAGTGGGGCGTGCTTGTCACCGACAAACATGTAGTCACGGCCGTGCACTGCGTTGCCAACCACGACGTCGGCTACCAACTGTGAGTCAAACTGTAGCCATTGTAGTTAAGGAGGAACCCGACCGCGACTAGAAGTGCGGCTGTGCGGCGTGCTTGTCTTGTCACCGACCGCGTCGCCAACCTCGACGTCGGCTACCAACTGTGAGTCAAACTGTCGCGATTGTAGTCGACGACGAACCTGACCCAAACTAGAAGAGTGGGGCGTGCTTGCCACCGACAAACATGTAGTCACGGCCGTGCACTGCGTTGCCAACCACGACGTCGGCTACCAACTGTGAGTCAAACTGTAGCCATTGTAGTTAAGGAGGAACCCGACCGCGACTAGAAGTGCGGCTGTGCGGCGTGCTTGTCACCGACCGCGTCGCCAACCACGACGTCGGCTACCAACTGTGAGTCAAACTGTAGCGATTGTAGTCGACGATGAACCCGTCCCCGAATGGAAGTGCGCACCACCAGCACGGCGTGGTCATGGCTGTGCACTGCTTCGCCAACCTCGACGACGGCTACCAACTGTGAGTCGAAATGTCGCGAGTGTAGTCGAAAACGAGCCCGACCTTGACTTGTAATAGGCCCGCAGCACGTGGTCACGGCTGGGCACTGACTGCGTCGGCAACTTTGATATCGGCTACCAACTGTGAGTTAAACTGCCGTAATACTCGGAGTAGGCGACAACGAGCTCAAGCAAAGCGAGTGACGCAATAATTTAAATCATATAAAGTTTCTTAGGACTCTCATGATTACCTACGTGACTTTGACAAAGTTTCTTCCATAGTTTCTTTGTTGACTGTACCTGTACAATTGTACGGCAAATACAGACCTTAAGTAGTTGTGAAGCCGCCATACACCACCACCTTGCCGCAAACATTCACTAAATGCTTATAAACTAATTTGCTTAATACAAGTGAAGTTACTTTTAGGTTACCTATTTATGTGATATGATAACTGATAACTTATACACTTACGGACAAAAAAATCGACTCAAGCAACATTTTTTAGATTTGGTCGTATTTTGGGGAAACGGGAAATATTTCATTAGAAATGTAATTGCAGTTTTATAAAACATTTATTAAGCAAATAGGTTGCATAATTTTCAGGATATTGTTGTTTACGTGGAAAATGGAATTTTAGCTGCGTGCATACCCCACGAGTTGCGGCCCTCTGAGGGCCATAAAAACCTTTTATTAAGAGTTAGTTCTTATCAGTCGCTTATCAGAAGTTGACCTGTGCACATCTCCCGCAATTACTCACTGGAATCACCTGGACGAAATGGACACCACCGAAAATTAAGCCGCCCAAGTCGTCACCATGCTGAACCAAGGACTTACGCAGCGTTCTGTTGCTCAACAGCTGAATTTAAGTCAGTCTGCTGTCTTCAGTGTCCCGTCGGTTTGCTGAGACCGGGATCTGGCCGTCGAAGATGCACATCTGAGAGAGAGGACCATTTCATCGTAACGACCAGTCTTCGTAATCGCCACCGGACCGGTGTTGACATTCAGCAGCTGCTGATGCAGAGCCAAAAAATCTTTTCTTTCAATTTTATGGTTATTCATTTAGCCACGTTTTACACCTACTTTGTTAAAATCACTTGTTTTTCAGTAACTGAAATGAAAATATAAGATAAGCTAAGCCTAAATTATAAGCTTTCTAAAAATACCATAGTATACGTACAATACTAATATTAGTATCAGAGATATTGCACATTGAAACTAGAATAATTTTTGAGTCGATTTTTTTGTCCGTAAGTGTAGTTAGTATCCTAAATATAAAGTACATAGGAAGCTTGCTTACAGGAAATTCATTCGTATGGGAGAACACAACACGGAGACAGACCCTGACTGCCAGCTCAGCGTGTGCGCGCCGAAGGTCCAGGACAGGAAGCCGAAGCTCATCAAGAAACACGAACTGTTCAACAAGCCGTCATTCCACAATGACATTGCAATGATTGTGTTAGACCGCCCTGTTGAACTATCTGGTACAGTAACTATTCCCACTTTTATGATCAGAAGGGTTATTATGACGTAATTATGCAGTTCAGTTTACGGTGAGCGTAAAGGACAGAGCTATAGCAGTTGTATAGCTCTGTCCCTTTCTCACAGTGTTAACTGTTCGCACAGCTACGTCATAATAACCTCCCAGGGGCCCCAGACAAGATGCATTACGCCAACTCGCTTTTCTATTCGTTTCGTTTTTAAACCAATCGCTTCACTTGTAGATGACGTGATACGAAAAGTCACGTGATCTAACAGTGACGCGATTGGTTTAAAAACGAAACGAATAGAAAAGCTAGTTGGCGTAATGCATCTTGTCTGGGGCCCAAGAGGTCTTAAAAACTGCTAAGTCACAAATATCTGTCCCATTCGCTATATAATACGTAAGTTAACAAAGAACATAAGGCACTCGCAATCGCAATCGTTTTCATTTTGACAGTCCGAAGGCGAGGCTGCTTATAAAATGCAAACAATTGTTCCACTTTGAAGTCGATTGCGATTGCGAGTGCGTTAGGCAAGGCAAAAGGCCAGCTGATTTCACTTATTGATATGATAATACTTGTCTAATTGACCGTATGGTTGCCGGGTTAGAATTTAGTCTTCCTGTGGATCTCGTAAGAGGTGACTAAGCGAATATAGGCTTGTAGTGGTGTTAGGCGATGGGCTTGCAGCCTGTTACTAATACGTTGGTAAACATCTTAGTCTATATTATGTGCAAAACGTGGTTACTGAATTATCAACAAGTTTTTAAAGTTGTAGGTAATTCTGTAGCTCTGCCTACCCCTCTCTGGGATTACAGGCGTGAAGGTGTATGTATGTATGTACTTGAGTAGTGGTGTCAAACCAAAAATATTTTTTTCATAACATTAATGAAAAATGTAGGGCTGTTTGTCTTTCATTCACGTATAGGTAGATGAATGAATTTGGATAAATATCACAACACAAAATATACTTTTATATCGATAAATAAACAGTTTCCTTAGGGAAAATATGCCTATTAAAACTACATAACCTAAACCTACCTTCCTTTTTTGACCTAATTATAAGTGGAAAAATTTGGAGTTGGGAGAAATTCGAATAGGATAATATGCGATAGGAAAAAAATAAGATCGGGAAATATATGAATGGCAATTCTGCAACCAATAAAATTTGATTTTCGGAAATTATGAGCAACCCTCACAATTATGCGTTAATGTTATGGGACATTTAAATAGAAAAAAATACGTTTTAATATAAACCCAACAATAAGGCGATGTTCCTAAAACCCACGACATAACAGTCCAGCTCGCAGGAATGTAAATAATTAGTTTTTTTTCAAATTAGAACATTTATATCATTCAAATCATTTATGTCATTTGACATCATACAAAATAGCATAATATAAGTAAGTAATAACATATAATAATAGTTAATAGATAACCAATAATTATAAGTTATATTATAACCAATAGAATCGTTTAATACTTAACATTTTTTTCCCCATAACTTAACTTTTCCCCAATTTTTTTTTACAAACCAATAACCTATTTTGCCATTTAGGGTATAATCGGTCAGCTGTTAGTGTTACGGTACCCAAGCAATGTGTAAAATATCATAACATATATAGTTAGTTACCGATTCAAGAGACTATTTCTACTTTTTATAAAATATGCCTGTCTCAAAATGTTTGTTACTTCTGACGTCGGGAAAGAGAAACATATGTCCCCCTTAACCCGGTCATGATAGTTTCCCTTACCCCACTTATGCATTTGTAGGTTATGTTAAGAATCACATTAAAATTTAATATTTATAGCATATTCAGCAAAAAATTATATGCATACAAACAAAATATATCTATAAATCAATACTTACTGACATTTCCAGACTTGTTACCAGACTTTTTATAACATAAATCAGTATCTAAATAAGGTACGTCGAACTCGTGTTTTCGTTGTTTGTCAACTAAAGTATTGTTTTGGTCACACTCGCAGTTTCAGTTGTCATAACGCTATCTGTGTTTTTTTTTTTGTAAATAAATCTTAGATACTGCTTTATCGATCGTGTAATCACAACTCTGCGGTCTATAGTTTTTGATATATCAACTAGTGTTTCCCTTTCCCAGTAGTTCCCCTTACCCCACCTGACCTTATATAAATAAATATCAAATATCATTGGACCTTGTCACACCAATTGACCTAGTCCTAAACTAAGCTCTAGGCTTGTTCTATGGGTACTAGACAACGATATAAATACTCAAATAGAGAAATGTATATTTAAATACATAGAAAACATCCATGACTCAGAAACAAATATTCGCGCTCATCACACAAATATCTGCCCTTACCGGGATTTGAACCCAGGACCGCTAGCTGCGTAGGCAGAGTTACTACCAACTAGGCCATAGAATAGAATAGAATAGAAAAACATTATTTAAATTATCAATTATTACAGTGTTTGAAAAGAAGTGCCAATGTAACACTTATTTTACCAGCTGCATTACTTTGGATACAATGGTATCCTAGGACGGTCTAGAGGATAATTTATGGTTTATGTTAAAGAATACGTGTCGCCGATATGTCTCCCGCGCAGCGAGGAGCAGCGGGCGCAGCTGCCCCTGGGCGACCACCTGACCGTGGCCGGCTGGGGCAAGATGAACATGACCACGGAGGAGCGCGCGCACATCCTGCAGTTTGTCACGGTATGTACGTACCTACAGTCAGACGTAGTTCTGCAAACCAATCCAGAATTGACAACGAGTTTTTTTTTAAATGTGTTCTGAATATAACATGTTTTTTTTTACTTATTATAGTTTTTGCTACCTACCTATTTGCTATTTTTACTTGGCATAGGCACCGCTGCACCACCAGAAATCGGAACAATTTTATTAAAGATAAAGATAAAGACATTTATTCAGTAAGTAGGCCGCATGGGCACTTTTACACGTCAAGAATCGCTTCACAAGAGGAAACCACTGCTGAGAAGAAAAGCCGCAATCATTTTTTTAAATATATTTAATATTACAATGGTAGTACTACTTAGTCTATTTGTATGAACTTCCCAGTTAATCTGCCCTTTTGTGTCCAATATTTACTTTGACATAGGTAGTAAAGTGGAGTGACCGTGGGGTAGCTAAACCATGCTTGGTCGTTATCTATCGAATTCAAATGTCACAATGACAGACAAGGACAAAGCATGGTTTAATAGCTATTCGACGGATACTCCACATACAGGGTGTCCCGTAAGTACCACGTCAAACTTAAGGGGGAGGTAGGTGAGCAAGCCACCTACCTAACATGGAAAAATCGCCTTAGTAAAAGTCGCACCGTTTTCGAGATATTTGAATTTTTCTGATTTTTAGAAAAATGTACACCCGCACTGAGTTTTTGATCTGTGGTATTCGGAATTTATTATTTTTTAATTTTTATTTTATTGCAAAACAATCTTGAATAGTTGTGTTATCAAATGGTAAAAACTATTGAAAAGTAACTATTGTAGTTTTTTTTATTTTTTAAATTAAATTTAAAATTTGCCTCTTCCGTTTTATTTTGGTAAAACTTTAGCCCCTCCTGGTGAAAAAAAAATACATGACCACTGGTTACCCAATTAGATTAAAAACATGCTCGTTTAATGGGCATTTAAAAATGATAAATACTTTATCATCAAAACACAAATAAATATTTTTTTTAAAGAAAAGCGTAAAATACACCGCAATTCACGTTAAGCCAGTACTGCCACCCAAGCGTACTTGCGACGCGAGCTGTATCAGAATTCCATTCTAGTTTAATTCAGCAGCAATGCAAAACTAATCGCTCAAATTAAAATCTTTAAATTTCGGTAACTTCGTTCGAAATTTAAAAATAATTTTTTGAACCCAATCTTACTGTTTATTTTGTGTGTGGTTAAATTTAATTACTTACTTTTGTGATTTAATCCACAGTCACAATTGTCACAAAGGCCAAATCGTTAAGCAAATCAGAGTCCGAAATACAAGCAAAAACAGTTAGTCCGAAAAACATCAAACATAAACGACCAATCACAAAAGTAAGTAATTAGATTTAACCACACACCGAATAAACAGTAAGATTGGGTTCAAATGTGACAATAAACAAATAAATGAAGAACAAAATTATTTTTTATACTCGTCGATTAAAATCTGTGTATTAAGATTTCATAGAGAATACTGTAACGTCACTCTTTTCATCGATGTTCCTTCCGAAACAACCGAAATAACTATTTCGATACGCTCAAGACAACCGAAAAAAATTTGAAAATAGAACTTCGGATTTCCATGTGTGTCCTTGTTTAAGGAGACTCGATCCGATACAAAATTGCCAATCTGTGGCGTTTAGGAACGTAGCAGCGTCGCGTCATCTGTCAAAAATCTACTTTTCAATTATCTTGTGTCAAAAAAGTCGGATAGTAGAACACTTACGATATTTAGTTTTCTTATATACTCGTATGACTTAAATTATTAATTTTAATGAATTTGTACAAAAAGTATTGTTCACAATAGTGTCATAATTAAGCTTTTTAATCTCGTACCTTACTTAGGCCACTCAGCAAGCTTCGTGGCCTAAACACGGTACTCGACTAAAAAGCTCTCTATTATAACACGATTGTGAAAAATACTATTTAAATTTCGAACGAAGTTCGAAGAGTTTTAGGACAGTTTTATTTTAAATAAAGAGTTTGGCGTTATGCAGGTTAAAAGTTTTATAACTTTTTTTTATAAATTAAGCGAAATTTAAAGATTTTAATTTGTTCGATTAGTTTTGCATTGCTGCTGAATGAAACTAGAATGGAATTCTGATACAGCTCGCGTCGCAAGTAAGCTTGGGTGGCAGGTACTGGCTTAACGTGAATTGCGGTGTATTTTACGCTTTTCTTTAAAAAAAAACTTTATTTGTGTTTTGATGATAAAGTATTTATCATTTTTAAATGCCCATTAAACGAGCATGTTTTTAATCTAATTGGCTAACCAGTGGTCATGTATTTTTTTTTCACCAGGAGGGGCTAAAGTTTTACCAAAATAAAACGGAAGAGGCAAATTTTAAATTTAATTTAAAAAATAAAAAAAACTACAATAGTTACTTTTCAATGGTTTTTACCATTTGATAACACAACTATTCAAGATTGATTGCAATAAAATAAAAATTAAAAAATAATAAATTCCGAATACCACAGATCAAAAACTCAGTGCGGGTGTACATTTTTCTAAAAATCAAAAAATTCAAATATCTCGAAAACGGTGCGACTTTTACTAAGGCGATTTTTCCATGTTAGGTAGGTGGCTTGCTCACCTACCTCCCCCTTAAGTTTGACGTGGTACTTACGGGACACCCTGTATTATATTAATAAAGGGAACTAGATAATATATTTATTCCGTCTATGAGGATGGATGGTTACTAGTAAAACGTACGTGTTCCGTAGCCCTATTTCCTTCTCGCGGGGATCTACAAAATGCGTGTTCGCATGAGTATGCACTAAATGAATGCAGGTGTAATGTGTAGGTATACATATCTAGATCTAGACATGGTAACCCATAATTTTATCGAATTTCACTTCATCGGTTGTATCGTTCATCGAATTTCATTTCATCGAACACAATTTCCTGCTGAAACCATGATGTTTTCAGGATACCTTAAACATTAATTACGTATGTTAGGTTAGGTTAGACTTATGACTAACAGAAAAAAAATACTCATGCGGCGAGAAATGCCTTTTAATGAAATTTCCTGTCCTCTGCTTATGGTTCGTTGCCTCTCGTCAGTATTATCTTAAATCACCCACAGATACTTGACATTGAGATTGCGAACCTGGTGGAGGCCAGTGATGCTTGGTGTGAGTCGTGTCCCAGAGTGGATATGCCAGTCAAGAGGCATATCCAAACACCATAGGATACACCTCGCCTCATATCAATTCATCCATCTCTCATGCAAAATAGTCCGGACGATTTAGATCGCGCCCGTCCCCTTGCTGTCTCAGCAGGCGAATCAGGTCACTGACTTCATGCTATTCCTTCCCGCAATATAGGCACAGTCTTGACCCAAGCAGCTTGCGCATAGCAATAAGCTTGCGGCTTGGAGCTAAAATCTGTGAACCTCATACTTGCATGTGCCGTTAATGATCTGATCCGTCGTTCGCTTTCCACTGCCTCTGTACCAGCTGTCCTGGAACCAGCAGGTTTGCATAGAGACGATGGCAAGCGACTAGATGGAGCTACATTAATGCCTTGGAAACTGGGTAGGGCACTGGTGTGGGACGCGACGTGTGTTGACACATTCGCCCTTTCCCACGTCCAGTCACCCCGTAAGGCCGGTGTGCAGCAGCTGATTAGGCCCAAACCATCAAGCGCCGCAAATATTCATCATTATTAAATAATAACGAATTTAAGGCGCTCGCAGTGGAGACCATGGGACCTTGGTCAGCCGTTATGAAAAGCTTTATTAAGGCCCTGTCATCCAGGCTCATTGACACCTCCAGATATCCTAGAGCTGGCGCTTACCTCTCCCAAAGAATTGGGCTAGTTATCCAGAGTGGTAATGCAGCCAGTGTCATAGGGACCATGTCGCGAGCGGACGTACTAGAGGGGGTTTTCTTTTTATATCGGTGATTATTATTTACATCTTTAATATTTGAGCAGCTTAGTTTTATTTTAATTTAAATAAGTTTAGTTTTAAGTTTTAATTGTAGTGTGAATATTAATCAACTGTTAGTTCATACATTTTGACAGCTGTTAACGCTCTAATCGTCTGTTAAGTGGCTAACATCATTTGACGAAATAGATACGTAGTCAGTTTTTAAAAATAGTTTACATTAGCGTTGTCTAGCCTCACTGTTATTTCTAGCATCATTTATTTCTACGGTTGATTATTTTACAACACAACATTTTAAAGGTGATTGTAATTTTCGATTGTTTAGATACCAGTAGTAGAACCGGCGACGTGCAACATGTTCGGTAAGACGTTCACGCTGGCGCGCTCGCAAATCTGCGCAGGCGCACAGCACAACAAGGACGCGTGCGGTGGCGACTCCGGCGGACCCGCAATGAAGGTAGCGTTAGGCTGCATTTAAACTTGCAAATTATTGCTGTAAGTTTTGGAACAAAGCTATATACAAGATAGAGATGCAGATAATTGCCACCCAGTCTTACCCATAGTTGCGTCTCAAAACTTACAGTAATAACTAGCAAGTGTTAATGTGGCCTTAGGTTAAAGCCGCAATCGCAATGAGAGCAGAGGTGGCGAGGTGCGGTGTGGTCGTTATCTTACCCACGCGTACCTTAATGCCGTGGAAATCACGCTTTGAGCACGCTTTTTAGTATGGTAACGCCACGGCCGGATTATCCATAAGGCGGGTTAGGCAACTACCTAGGGGCCCCGCATCGGCTAGGGGCCCCGCGCACCGGAAAAAATGTGTAATAGGGAGCCCCCGAATTGCATTGCGTACGGGCTCCTGACATGGTTAATCTGGGCCTGGGTAACGCGTCGCATCGCGCCGCCTCCGCTTTCAGTGCGTTTGCACATTCAAGTAGAGCGTCGGTAATCGGTGACCGAACATTGAGTAAGTAGTCAGAATATCTCTCGAAAACATCTAACATACAACAATTAAGAATATTCTTTGAAGATACTATGAATTTCTCAAAGGAAACATTTCACTGTTCGATAAATGTCTTGTTGGTACAATGTTCTGTGGTTTATTGACTTAAGAAGCCTAGCCAAAATGCAAAAGTTTAGCACTTCTATTTTCTATAGACTTGAAATGTATGAAATCGACGCGATCTGTCAACACCATCAGCTTACGTCGATCCTATACATTTTGTCGATTTACGAAAATCGCTAATTTAGCGTTATGCATTTTGGCTATGCCCCGAGCTTGTGACTTTGTGACCGCAGCGTAGGTAACGAGTTCGATTCCCAGTAGTCGCGTGCGCATATCGAGTCGTATCTTACTTGAGTAGGTACTAACTACTGCCTGAGTCACTTCTGTATGATGAAGGAGAATTATCGAGAAATACATTGCCCCGAATGATAATGTGAGAGGGTAATTGTTCAAAATATCCTACGGGTTTGAAGTATATTCGAGTGGGCCAACTAAATATTAGGTTAGAGGATTTTGTTATTACTGTTATTTATTACACAGCCAAGGAGAAAGAGCTCAACTCGCTACCCTTATTTGACCCTATCGGTGATACATGTCTACGATCTTGGCACGTTCTAGCTAAAACAGTAACTATTTAAAGGCGTACCTTTTACGTACCTACAATCGCCCACACAGCTGAGTGACCAATGAAGATAAACAGAGAGAAACTGTCTCTGTCGTGCACATGAGATTCTCATGTAAAATCTATATTTATCTTTTTCTACATTTTCTCACTTCTGTCTTTAATGGGCAATTAAGTGTGTGGCTGTTTGTACAAAGGACAAACGATTGTATAATAATAATATATTGTATTATTCAGGTTTTTGATGGCGTCGAAGGTCCGAAGAACGTTCTAATGGGCGTAGTTTCCTTCGGCCCGACGATCTGCGGCATCAGAAAACCAGGCGTCTACTCCTCGACAGCCTTCCATCTCAAGTGGATCTTAGACAATATTATGTAAATTAAACTTGATATAACTAGAAAAGTATGAAATAAAGACCACCCGTTCTCTTACTCTCCGAAACTTTCTGGCACACCTTACCTGGCATACCTACCTTTTCCATTTATTTGATTGTAATCTGTTTCTCAGGAATGACTCAAACAGTTACAATAAATATCTTGGAAAGGGCATTTTCGGATCCAAAAATCGTTATCAAATGATGATGTTCGGAAAAACTCACTTGCAACCCGAGCAGCACTCGGTCTCCTTCTCGCAGATATACTTCTATGTATGCACGTTTCTAGTACCTAGGTATATATTTAAGCACGATATTCTTTGCGCAAATCAAACACACAATGTTATGTCAATTTCCAACTGCAATGACCATATTCTTGGAAATAATTATTATCATTTCAATCGTACTATCATAAAATTGAACTTTACAAACAATCCTTTGTCTACTTACTTTCTTATTTATAACGTGAGTCAAATTCACACGCTCAAAGTACGGAGTGATTATATTATTTAGGTAGGTTCTCTAAGTAATAAATTGTTATCACCCTGACACAATGACGTAGGAAGCGTTTCCTGTTGCTCCTACTCTGTTCTCCTACTGGTAGGAGCACGAGGACTACTATGTCCTTATGCTCCTATCGGAACCTTATATGCAATGTCTCATAGCATAAATATGAGGTAGGTTTAGGTTATGTTAGTTCTTCAGCAGGCCTGAAGGGCCAAACTACCCAGAAATAGGAGCTCCGCGGTAGCGGAGCTCCGTCGACTCTGTTCAATTTGATATATGGTCCTACTGGTAGGAGCATATGGACATATTGGTCCTCGTGCTCCTACCAGTAGGAGAACAGAGTAGGAGCAACAGGAAACGCTCACGTAGGTACCTAACACCAAACCGCACGAAATAAATTACATTATTTATTTAATCGTTATAGATAGCACAAAAATATAAAATTGATAAGTTACCGATTGGCATCCACGAGACGGATATCTGACGGATATCTGACGGATTGATATTAAATTTTCCTAATCCTAGTCTACAAGGGACCCTTATACTTTCTCCATGTCCGTCTGTCAGTCTGTCCACAGTTTAACTCGGCGACTTTTGGTACTGTACTACCAAAGCTGTGGACATTACGCTGACAAAGTTTTTGTAAAATAGGTAAAATAGGTAAAATAGGTAGCTCACAAAAAATATTTATCATGTAACTCCCAAACGCGGTTCTCTGCCTTTTGGCAGAAATATGTTTGGCCGAATGTATCGGTTCCCAACGTTTCATTTGCCAACCAGCTCTTATTTCTGTAATTGTAAATATTTCAGGATTTTTATAAAAACGTACCTAACCTTACCTATAGGGTTCAACACTATAGTACCTACCCACTGAAATAAATCCTGAAATATTTACAGTTACAGAATAAAAGCGGGTTGGCAAATGAAACGTTGGGAACCGATACATTCGGCCAAACATATTTCGGCCGGATACCCTCCCAAACATATAAACCGAAGGCATTTTTCTTTACATTGCCATGCTGTCATACATTTTTTGATTCGGGGCACCGCCCGTTTAGAAAATATTGAACATGAAAAGTGTAATTTTCCCTGACAGCACCAAATAACTTTAAATGGGCAATTAGTTAGAAGTACTTGTTGTTTTGTGTGTTTGTAGTAACGGCTTCGGAACCCTACACCGTGTCAGGCCTGTGTCACTCCGCGTGTAGGTATTAAAAACATACCTCCAGGCGCCGGCCACGGCGGAAGGGCCAATCTAGTAGGCTGCCGCAAGCGAAAGACGACACACGTATAACCACGTATAACCACGTCTAACTTATTATGAACCGTAGTACAGTGAATTAAGGCCCATATTTCCTCAAAAAAAAATTGGAAGGTATGTAAATGAACACGTGCTCGACTGGAACGCGAGCTAAATTAAATCATATTGTCTATCAGATTGAGTACATATTTCTTTGAAAACCGTTGTGAAGTAAAGCTTCTGTAACGCTAGTTACTAGTTATTATTCTGTGACCGTGTATGGTCCGACATGCTCTGGCCCCGTTTCTAAGGTTTAAATAATATGTTCCTTGATGATTTTTGAGTTACTGAAAAAAAAGTTCGTTTTCAATATTACCAAATTATGCATACAAATACTGTAAACAAAGATCAAAACTGTCTAAGGGTAAAAATACCTCTAGTAACATTATTTATATACCTACTATCAGCCCACTGGAACCCTGACCCACCATAGAACGGTGTCACAGTGGCATTATAAAACAATTTGTTTGACACTTCTTACGACTTTAATCTTAATAACGTGACATCTTAATAATCTTAATAATCTTATCTTAGTAATCTTAATAAGGTATAGTTAGTTGTTCGGTGGGTGAGGGTTCCGTTAAGATGATAGCGACACTTTAAACAAAAAATATGTAAGGATAAGAGTATAAATAAAGAAATAAAGGGACGATCTCACACAATTTGATTTAGTCCCAAACTAAGCCCTATACTGTAGGTAGATACCAGACAAAGATATAAATACTTAACCTACATAAAAAACATCCAAGACTCAGAAATAAATACTCGTGCTCATCACACCAACCACCACCCCATACCTACCAATTAGTGGACCCATGAACCTTAAGATAAGGTAATAGAGACGAATAATTCAACAATCACTAGGTGCCAGTAACTGGTATTTTAGAGGTCAGCAATTAAGTGTTTTACCCTATTTGCCCATACCGGGAATCGAACCCCACTAGCTTCGTAGGCAGGATCACTACCAACTAGGCTATCGCGTCGTCAAATATCGTAAAAAAATACACTAAAAAGCTTAGGGGTGACCGGGGACAATTGAAACAATTTCACTTTGACTGCCTGTTGCCGTTTTATTTTAAAAGTTAGAAAGATGTTTGCCATAATTATTTCAAAGTTAGTTATCTGGTTCCTAAATAAAGTATATTTGGTAAGTCTATCATTAATAGTTATTTTACAATAATGTAATAAAGAGAATGGGGGAATGTGGTTCAATTGACCTCACACCGTTGTTAATTGAAACACTATGTAAGGTCAATTGAAACACCGTAATATCTTTGACACAATTAAAGTAATGTTATCAGTCCTACTCGTTTTTATCGCTATATTGGTATACAAATACGACCATCAAAAGTTCACAAGCATAACATAAACATATCCTCATTTATAAGCATCAGAAAATCTCGATCATCAAACGCAGAAAAAAAAAAATATATGACTTGTAGCTTTCTGCGCATGCTCCCGCGCATTCCCGGCCAATCCCGTGAATCCCGCGATCCGGACCAGTGACCCAGAAAGCTTGTTGCTGGCTACCTTATACATAAAGCTTAATAGAAAATAGTTTTAATGTTATAATACGCTATAATGATATGGAATTGTGTTAAAAATACATAATTATACTACATACAAAAATGCTTGTTTCAATCATAACAGTGTTTCAATCATAACTTAATGAATGGATAAACTTGAAACTTCGGGATTTTAAATAATATACACAATATAATTGGTTAAGATCGTTTTATTATAAAACAAAAACAGTTACAATAAAAATAATACCACGGCTACTTATATGCCGAATTAAAATAAAGTCATAAACGTATTTTGACTCTTTATTAATAATTATAAAATATTTTAGGAATAATCAACCTGTTAATTAAAATTACAATCAGTCTTGCAAATAATAAACTATAGGCGAATCAGGCCAGATCAATACTGAAGTATCCAGTTATTTTCTTTATCTGTTTCTGGACGAGTCAGGTGACTTTCTTTCAAAATAAAAACGGCTCGCTTGCATTGTGTAACAAGCTATAAAATTAAATAAAATTAAACGAACTCACTTTCACATTTATAATATTAGTAAGGATATGGTTAAAAAACTTAAATAAAATCCCTCTTGCATGTAGTTGTAACACATCAGCTGTATAGACTGTTCGACATTCTATATTTGAAATTTGACATAAATTCCATTCTAGTTTTGTACACAACTTCATGCAAGAGGAGCGTTACTTAAGTTTTTCACCTATTCGTCAGAATGATACTAGTAGGTACACATACCGGACTAATACCAAAAGTGGCACCTATATCTATACTTCTATAATATTAATATGAATAAAGTAACTCTGTCTATTGGTTTATTTATCCAAATCACGGGCAAAAGTTAGTGTAGGCATAATAATTATTGACCATGAAAGAAATCATCATAAAAAAGAAGCCATTTGTGCAAATTCATTTTCACATTTATTAAACAAAAACATGCGTCAAATACAGAACCTCCTCATATTTAAAGGCGACTACATTTGGGGACGATTAAAACGCCAGGACGAATGAAACGTTTCAATCGTCCACACGCAAGTTGTTCCTACCATCCCCAAATCACAGTTTTTAATTCAAGGTCAAATATTAAACGCAAAAACAACTCGAACACTGATAATTGGCAATCATAAACATTCTTTAATTTATCACAATCACGCTAAAATAGTTAAATCAGTTAAAATACAAGAACAAACAAAGTTATTAACAAATATACAAGATGAGAAATACTTACTTTTGACCGTGAAAAAATTAAATCGCTCCGTGACACCGCTGCGTTGCTCGGTCGCTCGCGCGCTACTGACCATAGATTAAGATATGGCCGGCGGAGTCCTAAGTGTTGCGTCATACTCGTAGGTATTATAGTTTTTGAGTAATTTGACTTGTTTCAGTCATGACGTGTTTCAATTGTCCCCGGTCTCCCCTACTGAAAATATAATAGAATAGAAAAAAAAACAATTATTTTGCTTAATTTTTACAAGTGTGAAAAGTAGTGCTGCGAAAATGGTATCCCCTCAGCTTGTATGTCCATATGTCCAACCAGAGCGATCTTTGCAAGCACTGTTGTCACCCAAAACAAAAGTGCGTGAAAGTGCACTCGTGCCACTTCTTAAATATAAAAACAGAAGGCTGCATGACTTGCATAATGATGGGTTTTCCGCTTCATCAACCGCAATGGGTTTTACATACACTATTTATCACGAATTCACGATTCTTCGTAATGTTTTTTTTGGATTCCTTAGGCAAACTCATAAATTCAGTTTATACCGAGTTTATTGACACTTTAATATATTTCATTTAAATCGAAAACTATAATATCAAATGCTATTTTTGTTTATGTACCCTCCCTTAGGTAACTCCCATTATTGGACACTTTGAGCATAAATATATTGGTTACTATCACAAGAGAGGTACCTTAGTACAGGGTTGGGCAGATTAAGTGTCCTAGTTAAAAAGAGCCATAAAATTAAAACAAGACACAAAATTTTAAAATTTATCACGTTTTTATCGGCGTTCCTTGGGACAGGCCTATGTCCAGCAGTGGACTGCAACAGGCTGATGATGATGATGATGATGATGATCACGTTTTTATTTTTAGCGTACTCTATACTTAAAAAAACTAATTCATAAGTTCAAATCGCTCGCCATCAGCAAAAATAAAGGAGGAGCATGCATTTTGGTTAAAAGCGGACACATGTACAAAGAACTACCCGAAATTGCAGCTCAATCGATATGCGGTCTATTTGAGTGTTGTGCTATAGAACTAATTAAGTTTAAGCTAATAATTGTATGTTTGTATAGAGTTCCAAAGTCAGAACATATTCATTTAAGTGTCTTTCTTGAAAAACTGGACACGATTATGCATACAATAAGTAAAAAGACACGTCATAATGTTGTTATCTGCGGAGATTTTAATATAAATATTTTAAAGAATAATAATGTCACACAAGATTTAAAAAATATTTTAGTTAACTATAATCTCCAACTACAAGTTAAGCAACCCACAAGAATCATTAGTCGTACTTGCATTGATAATATAGCACATAACATTTCAAAGAAATGTGATATAAATGTAATTGATTTCGGACTATCTGATCTCACAGCGCAATTGTTAAAAATTCCTATTAAAAATACTCGTCTAATCGATACTTGGCGAATAGTAAAAAGGGATTATAGTGTAGAAAATTTAAGAAAGTTTAAATATTGTATAGGAAAATTAACTTTTAATGACATGATGTATACCAACAATCCAAACGAAGCTTTTAATATTTTTTATGCGGAATTTAAATTGTTTTATGACCTATGCTTCCCTTACAAAGTTGTAACAATAAAGACCAACAAACGCCCAACCTGGATCACGCAGGGAATAAAAAAATGTAGTAAAATTAAAAGACGACTTCTGTGGGAATTTAGGAAAAAGTCAACGTTGACAAATAAAGTGAAGCTGAAGAACTACTCAACTAGGTTTAAAAATATTACTAAGCTGTCGCAACGAATGCAAAATATAAACGCAATACAAACTGCAGATAACAAAACGAAAATGGCCTGGCAAGTGATAAACAGGAAAAAGTTAAACAGTCCTAAGGACCAAATTTTAAAAATTAAAAGCAATAATACTATCATCACTGACCCATTGGCTATAGCGAATGCTTTTAATGATTATTACATTAATAAGACTTCGGAACAAAACGTTGCAGACGGTAATATTCATCAGAAGATTAAAACAACATTAACATCTATGTTTATGGCACCAAGCACCCCTATGGATGTATATAAAATCATAAAACAATTAAAAAACAGTAATAGTGTAGGACATGATGGAGTACGGACAAAAGTTATTAAATATGTCGCGGAGTGCATAGCACCTCACCTAAACTATCTTATAAATCTCAGCATTAGTGAAGGTATCTTTCCTGACAGTCTAAAGATAGGTATCATAAAACCACTTTATAAAAAAAACGACAAGGAAGATATGAATTCTTACAGACCAATTGCACTCTTATCAATATTCGCAAAAAAATTTGAAAAATTTATACATGGACAATTGTACTCGTACTTCGAAAATAAATGTATTTTAACGAAGGAGCAACAAGGTTTTCGAAAAAATAAGTCTACAGTTATGGCAATATTAAATTTACTGGAAATTGTAACAAAAAATATGGATATTCGAAAACCAACTTGCGCTATATTCATGGATATGACTCAAGCCTTTGATTTTGTAGATCATCAAATTCTTTAAATAAAACTATATGCTTACGGAATAAGAGGCAACATTCATCAGTTATTAGAATCATATTTGAGAGATCGAGAACAATATGTACAGATATCTAGAATTGATTCGAGGTCAAAAAAAGAAGTTGCTTTTCGATCGGAGAGTCGCAAAATCAAGTATGGAGTTCCACAGGGTTCCGTTCTGGGTCCACTATTATTTCTTATTTATATTAACGATTTACCTAGAATAGTAGACAACCCGATGACTTTATTTGCCGATGACTGTACAGTAATAGTAGATTGCAACGATAAAAACACATACGAGAATGATATAAATAATACGTTAAAAAATATTATTTCTTGGCTTAAATATAACAACCTACAGGTAAATTTAACCAAAACTAATTTAATGCATTTTAGTCAACGCAAATCTACTATACCACAAACTAGTATTACTTATCAAGGTTGCAAATTAGATGAAGTGGAATCTATACGTTTCTTAGGAGTTCAAATAGATCAATCACTTAATTGGAAAAAACAAATATAATTAGTATGTTCAAAATTAGCTAAGGCGTCCTACGCACTTTATAAGTTGCAACAAATAGTCAACATTGAAACTGTATTGACAGCATACCATGCTTTAGTAGCGTCGATCCTTAGGTATGGTGTGGTCATTTGGGGAAATTGCACAGACCGCGAAAAAATATTAAAAAGCCAAAAGAGGTGCATTAGGGCAATGATCGGCTTAAAACCAACAGATAGTGTTAAGCCATATTTCGTTAAGTATAAATTATTAACCTTTCCTTCGATATATATTTATGAAATAGCATTATTAGTTAAATGTAACCCTAATATATTTAAGCGAAATAAACACGCTAATAAAATTCTTAGACCACGTGATGATGGTAAAGCAAGCGTTCCACTTACAAAAACGGCACTACTTGGGAAAAGCATTTTTGTTATGGCACCTCGCATTTATAATAAAATACCAAGACAGATAAGGGACACCAGCATTGACATGTTTAAAAAAAATTTAGTCAAATTATTAATAGAAAAATGTTATTATAGTATTAGTGAATTTTTAAATGACATAGCATTGTAAATAGTATATTAATATAAGAGCCATACAATATAATAATATGAATAATTTGTACGCCGAAAGGCAAAACATGAAGAACATTGAATATATAGAACACCTGTATAAAAATTACTCAACTCATGTTTAACAAATAAAATTATCTTTATCTTTATCTTTATCTTTATCTTTATCAGCTTTAATAACTTGACGCATTCTTCCATAGAATGCATTGCACGCGGCACGCACTACCTCGTCTGGTATTTCATCCCATATCTTGGCTAATCGATGCTTGAATGAGTTTAGATTCATTGCCCTGTGTGCTCCCAATCTTGCTCAGCATGTAACCCCATATCGAAAAGTCCAAAGCATTCAAATCCGGCGATGATGCAGGCCATTCTTGCCAAGGTATAAAATCTGTCAAATTTGTTCTACACCAGTCTTGAGTGCGTTTAGCTTTGTGAGATGGGGCACTATCTTGTTGGAAGCAGTAATAGTCGTTTCCATATAATTTTTTAGCATTTTCTAGCAAATGACCCTGTAACACGTTCTGGATGTAATAGTCTTGGTTAATTTTGACACCTCGATCAATAAACAGCAGCGGTAACTTGCCTCTAGACGATATCGCACCCCATACCATGACAGCTGATGCAGTCTGGAACCGTTGTACGGCTAATTTGTCCACAGGAATATCCTTCAATGAAGCACCATAGACACGATCGTTTTGTTGGTTGTGACTGTCTTGTAACTGGAACGTCTATTCATCGGAAAAAATAATATCATCGCCGTCGTGCCAAGCTAGCAATTCCCTACATTTTTTCACTCTAGCTTTTTTCTGGGCATCTGTTAAGCCATGCATTTTTTGTTTTTTGTAGGCCTTTAGCCCAAGATCATATTTTAAAATACGACTCATTGTTCGACGGGATATTTTCATATCTTTAGCAAGTTTGCTTGCACTTCGAGTTGGATTTCGTCTAATACGCTCACGAATATTTTTTATGATGTTTTTGGTGCGAACAGATGGCTTTCTCCCAGGTTTGGGCCTGATTTGTGAAGATCCCGTTTCTTTGAATCGCTTGACGGTCCGCGATATAAACCATATATTGATATTTAAATGTTTCAGCGTCTTCAATATCTCACACGGTCGGTATTTTTTCTGGTACAAATCGCACACGAGCTGGCGTTTCGCGTCCATTGTTGAAAACAATATATTTACAAACAAAATATATCAAGCTGACGTGTAAAAATCACAAAGAAGGCTAAATTGTCAACAAAAAAAAAATACGAAGTGGATAAGATGTTTAGTTATATTTAAGTAAAAAAGCCATACACAACTAAACACTTAATCCGCCCAACCCTGTACATATTTAACCAGATAATTTTCAGTATTTTGGGATTCTTCCAGGCGAATAAAAGGCGAATATTGACCACTGCAGCATCAAGACTAAGAACAAACCTATATATAATACTTACTTACTTGAAGTATAGTGTAAAGGTCACATCTTGGTTTCTTTTTCTTTTAAAATTCACGAAAAGTGAATCCTCGCCTTTTAAATGGCCATTCTAAGAAGGTACAAAGTACACAGTATCATAATGCAAAGATTAAATTTTAAACTATGGTTTGACACACGTTCAATAAACAAATACCAACCCTACGAAACCTCACATTTAGGACAGTGTTGGGCAAAAAGTAATTGAATTACAAATTATGAATTGCAATTACAGAATGTAATTTCAATTACGAATTAAAATTACACATGTGTAATTTCTAATTGAATTACGATCAGCTCCGAATTTCAAAATGTAATTTGTAATTCAATTAGAAATTACATTTTGTAATTTTAATTGGTAATGCATTACTTTATGAAATTACAAATTACATTCATCTAGGAAAGCATTTTCATTGTTTTTATATAGTATGCTACTATATTTTTGCGGGTTTTGATTCAATATAAAATTATTATATAAGGAACTTCCTCAAAAAATTAAGCATTTTTTTGTCATAAGTACTTGTTTAAGTTTAAAAACTTATGTTAGCCCTTATATTCAACTTCGGACGTGTAATATCAATAACCAGGGGCAGACTCGTGGTCACCCCAGGTTGTCACCCCAGTACTATTCGCTTTGGTCGGAAATTCGACAGAAATCATTTTTATTCCGCAAAAGTAGGTAGGTTAGGTTCGTTAGGTATCTTTAGATGGCCGAAGGCCAAATCGCTCAGAAATAGGAGCCCTGCCTCGGGCAGGGCTCCGTCGAATAGTACTGGGGTGACAACCTGGGGTGACCACGAGTCTGAACCCCAATAACCAATGTCCTAGCCGGAGTGCACACCTACCTGCATCGCATGACGATTGACGCATAATATACCTAACATGCTAATCCAAATTATCTGTTATTACAACTACTTTATATAACGTAATTGCGTAATTCAATTACAAATTAATGTAATTTCAATTAAAAATTACCAAGTAATTTAAATTAAATGTAATTCAATTGCGAGCGTAATTAATTACAAGCAATTGCATTAAATATATTTTAATTTGTAATTCAATTACAAATTAATTGAATTATGCCCAACACTGATTTAGGACCTCTCACAGGAGGTTACAGCGAACAGACATGAACTAATCCAAAAAATTACTATTTTGCATCCTTGAAACATTCTGAAAATTTCAAAAGCACGCATAAATTGTTAAACACGTGTGCACTACCTAATAAGTATATTTACTTAAAACATTTAGAAAGACCTGCTTTTCTTCTAATCGAGATTTTTGTATACCAACATTTTTGCAACCTATGGAATTATTTCCAACTTGTTGAATTTATGGAACTAATTGCTAGGTAGGCACGTAAATAAGAATAAAAGAGATTAAGAGAGATTTTTAAGATGATCCAGTTTCTGAATCACTAAATATAGGTAGCTAGTTTAATAAGACAAACCAAGGGGGGCAATGGAGTACCTACCGTTTCGTTTTCAAGTTAGTAAAAAACATAATAACTTTTTACCCGTGTGGTTGCCGGGTTAGAATAGTGCCACTCCATGTCATCCCGTGGATGTCGTAAGAGGCGACTAAGGGAATAAAGGCTTGTAGTACTATTAGGCGATGGGCTTGCAACCTGTCACTAATACGCTGGTAAACATCTTAGCCTATTTGTGTAGAATGTGGTTACAGAATTATCAACAAGTTTTTAAAGTTGTAGGTAATTCTGTAGCTCTGCCTACCCCATGTAGTGAGGTCACCAATGTAACAGTTGACAAAGCTGATGTAGTTAGATCTTATCAGATCATTAAAGTAACGATGCTATAAAAGCTTATAGTTTAAACCTTGACATTTACTTACTGCTTACGATGCATTACCGTAAGTTCCACACCATTAACCCTAAGCCTAGATAATGACTAGAAACCATAGTAAGTATATAAGCAGAACATTATTCTAATAAAACATAGTATTCTCCAAGACTCTTGAGTTGTCATTTCAACCTAGTCACCTCACACTTCATGGCGACCCTGCCAGTCGGGCTGCTCGAGGCAGCCTCAGCTTCAGACAGCACGCCGCCGCTCGGACCAAATAAGTAACCAGCTCCAGCCAGCAAAAGCCAGCTCCAGCCAGCTCCAAGGGACCAGCCGAAAAACCGATCCGCCGCAGTTCCAAGCACGACATGGGGCATCAATGCACGAAAGAAGACAAAAAAGAAGAGGTCATCATCGCTCAGAACGGGCACCATTAACCCTAAGCCTAGATAATGACTAGAAACCATAGTATATAAGCAGAACATTATTCGAATAAAACATAGTATTCTCCAAGACTCTTGAGTTGTCATTTCGAGCGTTTCCTGTTGCTCCTACTCTGTTCTCCTACTGGTAGGAGCACGAGGACCAATATGTCCATATGCTCCTACCAGTAGGACCATATATCAAATTGAACAGAGTCGACGGAGCTCCGCTACCGCGGAGCTCCTATTTCTGGGTAGTTTGGCCCTTCAGGCCTGCTGAAGAACTAACATAACCTAAACCTACCTCATATTTATGCTATGAGACATTGCATATAAGGTTCCGATAGGAGCATAAGGACATAGTAGTCCTCGTGCTCCTACCAGTAGGAGAACAGAGTAGGAGCAACAGGAAACGCTTGTCATTTCAACCTAGTCACCTCACACTTCACCCACTCTGGGATTACAGGCGTGAAGGTATGTATGAATGTATAATAACTTTTTATTAACATACTTAAGAGTGAAAAATATTCTGGTCTGAGTTCAATAACGTCCGGTTCCTATATATATTTTTTTTTTTTTCCCCCGCGGCGACTTGAACAGCTACTACCGCAGGGATAATGGCGTTTCCACGTGAAGTGATTTCGCCAGTGTCAAGGTTTATATGAGTATAAAACAATATAGCAATAAAACACAATCCAATCTTCTCTAGGAAGATTGGGGGCAACGTTGTACGGTGATTTGTAGGTCAGAGGTCAAGATAGTTTTAACCTCTGCACCACTGCGAGTCCACTTGAAACGAGAAGAAAGATGCCAGATACACGAAATAAGTCCAAGTCTTCAATCACTGTGCGACACAAAGGCATAAAAAGTACAAATCACTATCAGAAAAGAACTTTGAACACCTAATTACCCAAAAATTAAAGTCTAAAACAAATTACACGTCCGCCATCTTTTAACGTTGCAAATGGCCTCCTTCCTATATTCAATCCGCGGACAGATAGGCTTACTTCGGATTAAAATTTGACACATTTTGTATGGGCAAATGTCAAATTTTAACCCGAGGTAAGCCACTATCCTCGGATTGAATATAGGAACCCGACATAAGTATGTTTCTGTATTAATGCTAAGTTCTGGGACACGTTTTTGTGTCGAACGGTATTAAAGTAACTCCAAAAACAACAATCAAGTAACAAAATTCAAATTAGTCCATACCTATGACATCAAAGCGAAGTCCCAACGACGAAGTACCTAACTCTTATTTAATACATGAATAAGAGTTAACTTCTTACGTCAGGAGTTCGCTTCGCTTCCCAAGTGACCTTCATCACAGGGTAAAGGTGACTTGGGCGATCAAATATAATCTCATTTGACCCGAACATCTATGAGATTAAAACCGCAAAAACTACTTTAGCCACATGCTAATTGTTTGCGGTTTCAAAAAACGATTTCGATTATAGATATTTATATTTTCATTAAGTACCTACATAAGTAACTTTCAATAATATATTTTGCTACCATTTTAAGAAATACGCATTATGTGACAACGACCCGTAACATACTCTTTGTTATCGGCGTCAATCATATAATACTTAATTAAATGACCCGTATTGATATTGACACACAACAAACCACTTTCCTGTTGATTTGATTTAAAAGTTAAAACCCACACACTAAAGAACTCAACGTTCATAATCGAGAGCTAGCAAGAATTGCCGAGCCCCCATTGACGTCGTTGGCGACGGTAAAAATGAATAGGGCTTATTTTTGTATAGGGAAAACCCTGGTTTACGCTGCCGTAGGGATGCTGCGGACGCTCCAGCCGGCGGAGCAGAGTGAGTCAGCCGCGCGAATGAACGCGAGCCGTCGATAAATAAAGCCAAACTAGTCCGAAGCACACCACGACTCAGTGCGGCCGAGGCTCGCGCGCCGCGTCACGTCCCCAACCAGTCCAATCACGAACATGTTTGAAACCAGCTCTTGGATCCTCCTCGCCGTCCTTGCCTCGGCAACAGCCCGTAAGTACAACCCAACCAACCATTACATTCACGAGTATTTTACAAATAATTTTACAACAAACAATCGCGAATAATACAGTCTCGACACTCTCGGGTGAAGTGACTGGTTTGGATTTTCCTTATTTTTTGTTATTTACATAGATTCGTGTCATAATTATTTAAGTAGGTACGTAGAACTCTCAAGTCCGTGTTGTCTGTGCACTTTGCTGACACCGAAATAAAATTAAAATGGTATCTACTAGAAATGAATTTAAATTTAAATATGATTAAACATTAAAGTTTAAGTAGGTATGTATGTATTGATAATACTTTAAATTAGGTATTTCATTTTCAGAGACCGAGCCACTTAAAACATGCAACATTACCAACGACATACAGGGAGAATGTATTTTGTTACAACTCTGCCCGCAAGCGATAGAATTGATAAAAATAAACGACTTTAGATCTTTAAGAAAATTAACTTGTGGATACGACAAGTTGGACGCAAAGGTTAGTAATTATCACTGTGTTTATTAGGTTCATTAATTAACCCATCGGTCATACATTAGCAGGTCATTATCGGCCAATACAAATTACCAACACTAAATTGTTTGACAAAACTACATTAACTGACGTAACTTTGTTATGATGAACCGGGTTGTAAATTAAATGATAAAATTCAGTGGTGCGCCTGCTCTAAGATGGTTCGCAGGCTATCGTGGCAGCATCTGGTCCCGTGTTTATTTACTTATACACCATCAAAACAGCGCCATATTGAACTCGCTCGGCTAAAGGGAAAGGGGTCAACAATCAGTTACCCACAAGAATTGAACATAAAAACTTATAGTATAAAATATTTTTATAGGTATTGATGCTTTAGTAAGTACGTACCAGATAAAGTCTACCATATTAATAATGATATACTCGTAACTACACAGTATTACAAATAATTTACGATGTTTTGTTAGGCTGCTGATATTTATGTGTAAATTTTGTATACGTATATTTTTCTAAGTCTGCCGTCTATAATGAATGGAATAAATTATTACATTAAAAATGACACAATTATTTACTCCTTACATACATATACCTACTACGGAGTATGAACAATACTAATACGAGATGTACTCGAGAAGATATTGTGAATCTCTTTAACTCAATTAAAGGTTTGGGGGGTAATTTTGACATAGATATGCAGTTCATTTTACGGCGAGTGTAAAGGACATAGCTATAGCAGTTATATAGCTCTGTCCTTTTCTCTCAGCGTAAACTGAACTGCATAGTTATGTCATCATAACCTCCCAGTACCTTGAAGACCGAGCGTCGATGGGGTTGAAAACGAAATCTCCCGATGATGACAACTTGACAGATCCATTTTTCGCACCGGTAAACGGTTGATACGGTTACGGCTGTTTTCGAAAACGTGATAGCAAATATATACATACTTATAATAAATATTGCTCGTTTAATAGGATAGGATAAGCCACTGATTTACGAGCAAGACAGCAGCCAATTTGAATTCAAATTTATTAACAGGTGTGCTGTGTGACAAAGAAAACCGACGGAGCCCTCGCCTACCAAAACGCCTCGAACGAGTCCGCTACTTCTCGACCTGACCCGACGACGCAACTACCGAAGGCCACAGTGAAACTGCCACCGGACCCGACTGCACCGCCACCGCCTCCAACCGAACCTCCTTCCACGAGAGTTATCTATGCAACTACACCCCATATTTCTTCACAAAATACAGAGCAGCATCATAAGAAAGAATCTCCATCGCCTTCCCCGCACCGCCCCCTCGCACCTGTCGCTGCTCCAACAACCGAAACGATTACCACATTCGATAATCCCGTAGGAGTTGCTGACGTTGACAATGTTGACATCGAGGTTCCAGGCGTAGGTGCAGTCTATGAACAGAGTGAAATTGCGTCATCCGTGCCGGCAAATTCAGTAAATTCTGGAGGCAACTTAAGCCCAAGTGTGCAGTATACTGCCCATATTTTGCCCAATCGCACGGAGTGTGGGCGGCTGGACACATCTGACAGAATTTATGGAGGCCAGCTGGCGGGGCTAGATGAGCTCCCTTGGCTGGCGCGGATTAAATATTTAATACGTAAGTTCTGACAATTAATAACTTTTATCTAAAAAAGATGGAAGTGCTTATTGTTACAATAACAAAAGCAGAAATCAATATTAATTAGATTAAAATAGACATCAGTCATATTTCTGATGTAGTCATAATGCGAACCTGATATGAATTCTTCAAAAAGTTCACACAACACTTGATTAACACTGAAAGTGTATTTTTCATGGAGGTTAATTAACTATTTCTTCTACCTGTTAATATTTTCGATACGATTTTAAACAGGTTATGAGAGCAAATATTTGTACCATCCACACGATAGTATTTTTTTCTTAAATTATATAATAATATACATTATTAGGTATTTGCAACTGAGTTTGCAACTCAATTTAACTTGTGATGAACATTATATTTATTGTTATTTCCAGTATCAAAGGAGATGTACTCTTGTCACGGTTCCCTCATATCTGATCGGTTCATTTTGACTGCAGCGCATTGCGTCGCAAACCTGAAAATGTGAGTAATAATTAAGATCCTTCCTTGGTGATCATCGGTACTGACCGACAACTGCGTGTACGTTGAGAACGTCAGAGCTGCGGACGCTTACCATTTATCAATATAGCATTATCACTTCGTAGCCTTCTTGAGAATATTTTAATTTATCTTGACCCTTTTGATGAAATGTTATGAATAAACCTGTAAATGGTGTCTATACTTTAATTTAACGATGTGTTAAAAAACCACTTGCACTCAATCATGCTGTAATGGGAGAAGACCCCTGCTGAGAAGAAGCAATATTAAAGTAGTGCAAAATTTTCAACATTGACATAATGTCAATCTAAAGCAAATGAAGATAGCCCACCTGATATCGTAAATCCCACAATCGCATCTGTGGAGTTATCAAATACAGATCCTTCATACAGGTCACTTTTTTCAGAATAGAAGTTCGTCTGGGTGAATGGGACGCTGAGACTGAAATTGACTGTATCAACGGAGACTGCAATGACAAACCCGTCGATGTCAAGATAGATAGAACCTACATACACCCGACATACAGCAAGGCAACTTTGCAAGGAGACATAGCTCTATTGCGGCTGGAAAGCCCCGTAAATTTTACAGGTATGTGACCTAGTTGAGGGATAAGTTCGCGCTCAATATTGCCCGTGCTTTGTATTTAGTTTTAATTCTTGCACAATATGTATAGACTATACACCGTGTTTTTATTGATTTACGATAACTTTAAGGGAACGTTCTTAAGGTCAAATAAAGTTAATTTCCCGAAGACAGACAAATTATAACTGTTACGGTTTTAAAGATATTTAATTTTTAAATTTAATCAGTTAACCACGTTGAACTGGTCTAAAAGGCTCTTAACTGTCTGTGTATGTCACGCCAACATTGACGTATTTGACACTGACTATGAGTTAACTCTAAAGGCCCTTTTAGAATGACCAAAGATACAACATTTAATTACTTTGTTCTAAACAGTTTTTTTTTTTTTTTTTGCAATATTTAAAAATCTAGTCTACCACTTAGTTTCTATGGATGTAACTAGTAATATGCCGAAGTTATCGTAAATCAAAAAAAACACGGTGTAGAGTACCTGGGTCAATCAACTTTTCTTTGTAGCTCGTTGCCATGGTGACGTCTCCTGGGTCACTCTTTAAAACCATGATTTCAAGGGATATAAGTCCACTAAAAAACTGTTTATTGCCAATTACACACCCATTCTTTTATGGCCCTTCTCCTGAGTATGCTGGAAGTATATATTATAACATTTTTTCTAAGAAACTCTATCACTGTTGTCTCCTGGCATACGGGACAGAATAACAACAACAAAAAGTTGATCCACCCACCTTTACATTACAATTTACATTATACTCGTATTATATTTTTACACGACGCCACGACACGTTGGCCTATTTGGTACCTACTGGGGTAGTGACCCTATGAAGCGAGTTCAATATATTCTTGGTATGGTAAAAAATATGTAGGTATGACTGTGATATACTTTTTAGTTTCCGTCGTTATTATCATTCTTTTGAAAGATCGCTCAATTAATTTATTGATAACCTCATAAAAAACAACTATATACTGCTCACTGTGTGAAAATAAATCGCTGCGTTCTGAGTTTCTGTTACTGTGATATGCTTTTGAGTTTCATCATCAGGAAATCGGTTTCCCCAAAGGTATTTTTTAGAGAAGGATACAAATACTAGTCATTTGGTGCCAAGTCTAGATTGTAGAATGGGTGATTTATTTTTTAAATCCGCACTCACATATGGCAGCTTTGGCAATTCAAGCAATATGAACTGGGGCATTGCATGGCCAAACAGAACATTTGTACTATCGTAAGGTTTATTAAATGAGTCATTATTAGCTCTTAATAATTCCATGGAAATCTTTGTGTTAAGTACTTTAACTATTTTAATCGCGCATCGTAGTAAGTACCTAATTACAAAAAATAAAGCTCTTACGGTACACACTCTTGTAGGAAAAGCAACAAGGCAATACAACATAGGTACTTAGTTATTGTTAGTTTAATATTAGGTTCGTACTGGAAAAAAAACGATAAATTGTGTTACAATCAGTTGTGTAACATAGAAAATACGCTGCTGTTAATTTAAAAAAAAATGTAAGATAGCCTAGTGTCATAGGCGTTATACACCCGACTATATGAGCAATAAATATAATATAACGGTGCCATACACTATTCGCCGCCAGTAGGGTTTTTACTTGACTGGTTTGATATCTAAAACTGAATGTGTAATTTTCAGAATTCGTGCGACCAGTTTGTTTACCAGATAGTGATTACATCGCTCGGCTTGATTACACCCTCGACGAGGATTACTTTACCGGAGGCTGGGGGAGAACAGAATATGGTAAGTTCTATGTATAGTAGATAACGTTAACATTTTTATGAACAAAGCAGTACATAGCAAATCCTTTGTATTCAGATCACACCCTATGCCTATGGCACCATTATGGATAAAATAAAGTTTCCTTATTCAACCTTAATAGGGAAAGATCATGGATTTTTTAAATCGTATTTCTCAACAATAGTACCATTATTGCCTAGGCAGTGAAGCAGGCAATTGCGGGCCGAGAATTGGTTTAAACGGACGCGCTTGCGAGTCCGTTTAAAAATACGAGGCCCGCAATTGCGATTCCTGCCGAGGCATATATAGTGCTTTTCTCAAAAATCGCAAGAAAAAAATCGCATATAAACACAAACTTCACTTGAAATAACCTCACTCTTTACCACCATTATTTTTATGACAAGGAGAAACGCAAGCTTTTTTTAGAAAAAAAAACTCAAGCTATTCCAGACACAGATGGAAAAGTTACGTTTCGAATAAAATATGGATGTATAACACTTGCGCCCTCATTTTATTATGGCCGTTTTCACTTTTAAAAAAGTTACAAACTAGATAACAATGAAATTTGTATGCAACATTGCGGGCTTGTGTAGCGAGCACGCAATGTAATTTTTTTTTAATTTGGGAACTGTCTGTAAACTATGTACTTCGCGTCTCAGTATGGAGTTAGTAATGTGAACTTTTCCGGTCATTTTTGAGAAAAATATGAAAATACCATAACCGATATCACCAAACGTTAAATTAACATTGAAATCGGCCAAGAAATACGGATGATACATGCATTTTAACCTGCTATAGTATGAATCTTCTCAAATGAACTTTTCGCTTCGAGCCCTAATCTTCCAAACAAAGGCCATTGTTTCTATTATCGCAAAACCGCTAGCTACCGAGTTAGCACGTGCTACTACAACATTGATATTGAAAAACAAACGGTATCGTCATAGTATTAAGGTTCAAATTGAATGTCACTGACATTCTAGATGTTACGTTTTGGTAGTGTAGGACGATACCGCCCCGAGGCAATACGGCAAATACCAAAACGTAACATCTAGAATGTCAGTGACATTCAATTTGAACCTTAATACTATGACGATACCGTTTGTTTTTCAATATCAATGTTGTAGTAGCACGTGCTAACTCGGTAGCTAGCGGTTTTGCGATAATAGAAACAATGGCCTTTGTTTGGAAGATTAGGGCTCGAAGCGAAAAGTTCATTTGAGAAGATTCATACTATAATTAGACAGCGACTTGACCAACAGATCCGATACCTATGCACTGTGGCATCATGTAACTGGTCGGCCATGTAAACTCTTTGTTTGCTTATATCTTGATGCAAGTGCGTTAAGTATGTATTTTTACACGAGTAGGTACCTACCGAGGTGTCTTGGCCCGAGCTGCAAGCGAGAGACGAGTGTTGACTCGGGAGGAGTGAAAATGACAGTTCCACACGTGTATCTAACGACGTTTTTAAATACATGTGCTAAAAAATGTGTATCTGTGTATCTATGTTTCTGTGTATGTCTGTATGTGTGTAAGTGGGTATCTGTCCTCTTCCCCCGGACCTTTGAAGTGAGCTACCGTGTGAAATTAAATGTAAATTTTAATGAAATTATTGAAACAAAACATGTAACGCCATATACTAGGAGTGCATAAACATTAAAAGTAACCTACAGTGCAGAGCATTGCTGGGACGTGTACGAGTCATCTGTGCTGTGTCGTGTGCGCCATGCGCCCGGCGGTGCGCCGCACTGTGCGACGTCATCGCCTGTCTAATTACCGCTGCGATATTTGTTAGTACAAATACACTGTGAACGATGTTATAAGTACCTAGTGGTTGTATTACTATTTCCAGAAATCAGATCCGTGGTCAAACGAAAAGTCACATTGGGCGCAGTTCCAATGTCAACGTGCAGAGTGGCGATCAAGCGCATCAGCAATGAATTAGCAGGGACCACCATTTGCGCCGGCGGCCGCAAGGGCGAGGACAGCTGCGCGGGTGACTCCGGCAGCTCCCTGGTCAAAGTCGCCCGAGAAAACTACCAAAGCAACTGGTTCATTTTCGGAGTCACCAGCTTTGGACCCAAAAGATGCGGCAGCGAGGGCATACCTGGCATCTACACACGAATAACATCCTATATGGGCTGGATTCTAAACACTATGGCATCGTCCACATAAACATAATTTAATTAAGAAACTCATAATTTAATAACATAGTAATATTAATAATTATACTAGTAGTTTGTTTTGTATTCTTGTCAATTATTGGATCAAACGTAAACCGTTTCTTTACCGCCGTCATTCAAGGCCGTCTTGTTAAACGGATAAGATTCATTTGTTATGTATGTATGTATACTGTCTCTGACCCCAAGTCTTGGAACAGTAGATATATAGGTAGTTATAGCTTGATAAAAGGAGTTGTTGAACTAGAATATTCTCAAAATACTATCGAGGAATTTTAATATTTAGCGGGTGCCACTCGTAAATTTGCCGGGTTGAATAGTTTTTGCCATGTGTCATTCATTCATTAAGTCGTGCGTGTCACGTCGAGAAATGTATTCTAATTACACGGCTAATTTATGTATTATGTATGTCAAACTGCTAATCATTCAAATTGTTTCCAATCCTAACTTTACGTACATTCATTCATGTAAACATGCATCGTCAATTTAATTAAGTGGCAAGGCGGGTCCTCGTGGATACGAAACACTATATATGTACTCTAATATAGGTGCATAGTATATAGTAGGTAGGTTAAGAATATCGGGATCGCAGTAAGATAGTAAACGCGTCCTTTTCTAAAAAATATGGGGTCGATTAGTATCCATAGGAATAAAAACAACGCTACTGAATAAAGTTACTTGAATAATATTGTTTTAATGTGTTTATTACTTAATTTTCACTTCCAGTTATTTACCACCATCTATACTCTCAATTGCATCTTCTGAATAGGAATATGACTTCACATCGTTCTCTATTTTATTTAAGTATTCCAGCATGTCGCCGTTGAAATCATTCAAAGAGTCTTTTCGGGATCTGCTAGGAGTATTTAAATGATGTGTGGAATTCTTTCTAGAAATTCTTTTCTTTTGTTTTCGAGGAGACAGCTGTAAGAAGTCAATAGGCGCGGAGTGAGAGCGAGGTGCGTAGTATCTCTCAAACAGGAGCGGCTGTTGCTGGACCCTGCCATACATCAGTTCCATCTCGTGGAGAAACTCCTCTCGTCTCATTCTTTCCTCGTCGCGACGTGTTTGTAGTCGCATGGCTATATCTTCTTCGTGACTGAAAGAAAAAGTAGGTACCAATTAAAGAGTATACTTAACTCAGGCTTAAAAAGTAACTATGAAAACTAAATATCAGGTAATGATCTTACTTGTTTTTAACAAGATGCCACGCAGGGTTGGACCGAAGCAAGCGGTCTCGGACGCGCATTTCGTTTCGTCTCCGCTGCTCAGCATGCCTCCCAGCAGCGTCTACCTCAAAGCGCCTTCGTACCGCCTCGGCTCTCAATAGGGCTGCCAAGTTTGACCTTCCTGACGCTGCAGCTCGCAATTCCAGAGCGGAAAAGCCCCGCATCACACCCATATCGCCACTAGTACCGAAGCTCTCTGTACTTTTACTCTCTTGAGACATTTTCTTTGCGACGTCGTGCATCTTAAAATATATTGTATATGCTTGGGCAGGGGAAAGAGAGAATGAGAAAATAAATACAATATCGATTACTTTAAACATCTGAAATCTTCAACTCGGGCTCCGAAAAGAGCTTAGTTTGGGCGAGTCCCAGTCAGTTTGTATAAGATCAATATCTTATACAATCGCTACAAAATTAAATGGAATTAAATGGAATTGTCCCTCTGCATTAAACAATTAAATTTTGTAGCGATTCAAACATGTACAGTCGACTACAAAAAGATGTTGGATACATTTTAGCCCTTATTATAATGCAATAATATGAAAAAGTGGATACTTACATCTCTTTGTAGTCAAATGTACATCGTATCATCATTCATCATCATCATCACCATCATGTCAGTCGAAAGACGTCCACTGCTGGATATAGGCCTCCCCCAAGGCTCTCCACTCAGACCGGTCTTGTGCTTTTCGCATCCATCGCCCATCCATCATTGATGGCCCCATTGAATACAAGGTTTAGCTGTTGCATTTACGAAACCACTCTAAGATTGAATAAATACGCAAGTATAAAATTGACATAGGATTGTGTCGCGACTGATCGCGATATGCATGAAACATGCTGGTAAGTGATCCCTTTAGTTCGGTAGTAACTTTTAGACGTAACAATTATGACTGGCAACTCTGGCTGAGGTGTTATCTAGCTTTGGCGGGAAGAGTGGATCGGAAAAAGATGGAGAAATGGTGAGTTTGGTTGATGCTTGTGAAGTGAGATATAATTGTTCTGTACACTGGTAAATGCTTATAAACTGTAATATTGACGATGTAAAGAGATGTCAAACGTGGCGACAAAATTGGTGGAGGTGATGGGATGATTTGTAGGGGAGTGTGAAGGCTCAACAGGGGGGCCTCCGGGTCCCGCCCTTGGGCTCCGTGCTAGACGACAGGGTCTAACCCGTAATAAGGGAGAACTGGCTCTCGGCCGGGACCCCCTGCCCTGTGGCGTCGAACGCGGCACCCAAGGAGTTAACGTTAACAGTAAATTAATGCGAAGCAGATTAATATTAATTACTATCTCGTATTAGTCCGTGTGGTTGCCGGGTTAGAATAGTGCCACTCCATGTCTTCCCATGGATGTCGTACGAGGCGACTAAGGGAATATAGGCTTGTAATACTGTTAGGCGATGGGCTTGCAACCTGTCACTAATACGCTGATAAACATCTTAGCCTATTTGTGCAAAATGTGGTTACTGAATTATCAACAAGTTTTTAAAGTTGTAGGTAATTCTGTAGCTCTGCCTTCCCCACTCTGGGATGACAGGCGTGAAGGTATGTATGTATTACGATAATGACATGTATGATTTATGGCAAACGTGGCGACAGGTGTCGTGCGTTCAATCGTTAGACTGCGACAATTACGTATAGTCACGTTATGAAAAGGTTCGTACTTATCGACTCTATTTCAACGCTATTATGGTCCATAAAATAGACGAACAATACATACAGATTTTTCAAACTTGGTACCTATAATCGTTTACTTTTGTATAATGCAACTTGCCTTGCCAAGCCCTACTGTGTACCTAATTACCTTTTTCGCCGCTCTATCAGCAGTATTAAAACGGAATGGCTTAGGCGTCGTAGTGATAAAATCCTCTTTTAGAGACTTCTCGTATCGGTTCCTCTTTTCTGAGGGGCTCCTGGCTCTCTGTCTGTCTGAAGAACTAACGGAAGGGATGCCAGGCGACGGGTCTATCGGTAGATCGCTGTGGGCGGCGGGTGTCGACAATCTACTGCGATCGCGCATTGCCATAGTGCCAGGCAGGTTGGCGCTCTTCAGCATTTCCTCTGATCTGATACGACGGTTCATAGACCTGAAATTTCAAAGATTACATTCTTTAACCCAGCTTTACCGGCACTCCCAAATCGTTTTAAAACTAGGTAACTCATTCATACCGAAAAAAGTCGTCTTCCTTCATTTTGTCGTAAAAGTAATTGGAAAATAAGTTTTTGGGCACCGGTCGCGCCCTAAATCTTTTCTTTTTCTTAGCCTTTGGCAAGGCATGCATAACTCTTTCACAAGGTTGACCAATTCCACCTTCTTCTCTTTTCGTAAAACTAAATGGTTTCATTCTCGCTCGGAGTTCTGCTTCACTGTTGATTTTTGTTATAGCACGTCTGGAATGAGTTAGTTCGTATACAAATAATGTTTATAAACCAAAACAGAAATACCAGCATAAGTACATAATTAAAGCATTTAAATAAACAAAATATACCTATAGACGGTAGCAAATCATTAAGAAGTAATCGCAAGTCTCGGCGAAAAATGAAGAGCTGGTACAAATTAACCTGAAAACACTAAATAAGCTAACTAAAACATCACCTTACATTTAAAAATAAAAAGTGTAGCCTAAGAAAAAGCAAAAGAACGCCGTGCGGTGCGCGTGTGCGGAATATAGAAACCTCATGGCTTGGTCTTCAAGAATCTTGTCGTAAAGTGGAATCCGGGATTCAATAGGAACCGGCCTTGTGCGAAACTGCTTTCGGTCACATTTTCGATGAAGCATGTCTTCGGAAAAAGATTTTTGGATACTACGAAGTTCGTTAACCGCTCTTTCTTCCTCATCCCTAAATATAAGTAAAATAAGAAATGTAATAATAACCTGTCATTAAATCATACGAATTTGTATAAGATTACATACCTACATACCTTTCAGTCATTTTAAATGGTTTCGGCACGGTTATACTTTTTGGTTTCCTTGAAGGTGATCCAAATCGTCTCGTTCTTAAAGGACTTGAAGGCATACTCTGAGTTTTGAACTCGTCGTCTAAATTAGCTTTCTTTAGGCGTGAATATTCTGCACCATCAAAGAACTTTTTGAATTTCTGATCAACTTCATTCTTATTTTCAATTTTATCGTCATTCCACGATATGGAACAGGCTGAGTGGTTCCTTTTCGGTTTATTCGTTTTGGTTTTCTCTTTCATTGAACTACATTTCTTTGAATTTAAGTCATCATCTATTTTGACTTCAAGATTGCTCACGGTTAACTTTTTTGGCTGTTGTTTCAGAACTGAAACGGTTGAGCTCTTAGATACTTGTGTAATTCCAAGTACAGATTTTCTATGATCCTTTGTTGGCCCATTGGGTCTTTGACATTTTTCTCTGGAATGTTTCTTTTCTTGAGAATATTTACGTAATAGTGTGCCGTTGTAATTATGGCTCGTATCGATTTTATTGACCTCTGCATTATGACTATGAAATACCTCATCCCTTACTTGCATATTTACGATATTCAAGTCATCTATGCAGTCTTCGGGAAATTCCAACATAACTTTCTTTTTCTGACGCAATGATTTTAATGTAGAATAGAATTCTTCAGCAGGAAGATGATTTATATCATTGTAGTCAGGGATGCTGCGATAGAAATCTTTAATTTTATCAGAATTCAGGTTCACAGCGTATGCTGAACCGGCTGACGAAGAATCCACGGAATTCTGGCCAGTATTAATAGGTTCTTTGCGCTCGTAGTCCGTTTTTGGCATTTTGCTGATCGGGTCCACTGGAACTCTAAGACACGAATTTGCAAAAACACTGGATCGGTGATTCATAACTAGGGTATCTTTAAACAGTTTGTAAATAAGAAAACAATTGAAATGCAAGTTGGTTAATTTCTGGGTCATATCATAACACCATAACTTAGGAGACCGTTTGTTGTTACAAGACGTTACCATGGCTACTCGCACAATGGATCTGCATTATGTAATCCAAATATAGTTTCGTTCCAAATTAGGTACTCATTATTTATTAATATAACAATTTCAATCGACACGTAACGTAGTTAAGCCATTGTGATGACTATGAAAAACTATAATTATATTATAATTTTATACCTAACCGAATCTGAGATGTTGTAAAATGTATATATTCGTACCTTAACGTGTAGAAAGACAAAATAACCACTTGAATCACAGGAAGTCATTTGATCCATTTAGTTTTGTCTTCTTATTTTGGCTTATTCTAAGGAGAATCAATTTCTAATAAAATTCTCTACTGTAGTTATGTACACGTTAACTTTAAAGTGAAATACGCAATACGCAAAGACTTCACTAATAATTCTAGCTTGTTGTTCTGTTACTAAGGGTTACTGGGTGGGTTCAGGGTACCGGCATAGTATGGATGGGTTAAAGATATTTCCCCTTTCGCTGTAACGGCTGGACGGGTTCACATATAATTTGAAATAGAGGGATAGTTTATACCAAACATTTACGCATCTATGGGCTACCTACCTGTTATCCCGAGAGAAAATACTGTACCTACCCTACTAGGATGGTCAACGAAATGAATAAGAACGGGAATGATATATGATTAGCAAAAAATGAGTTGAGAAAAATAAGGGTGATTAATTGGGCCAAAGCATGTTGTAGGTCTGAAAGGGGTGATAGAAGGTCGAGCTATAAAATCGCCATCTTAAAATTCGCGAACTTACTCGGCTTGCGTCAGTGACAGACGCACGAGCTATAAAATCGAGCTCTTAAAGTTCGCGAACCTTCTCGGCTCGCGTCAGTGACAGACGCACGAGCTATAAAATCGAGCTCTTAAAGTTCTAAAATCGCGATTTTAAAGTTCGCGAACCTTCTCGGCTCACGTCAGTGACAGACGCACGAGCTATAAAATCGCGATCTTAAAGTTCGCGAACCTTCTCGGCTCGCGTCAGTGACAGACGCACGAGCTATAAAATCGCGATCTTAAAGTACGCGAACCTTCTCGGCTCGCGTCAGTGACAGACGCAGGAGCTATAAAATCGCGATCTTAAAGTTCGCGAACCTATTCGGCTCGCGTCAGTGATAGACGCACGAGCTATAAAATCGCGATCTTAAAGTTCGCGAACCTTCTCGGCTCGCGTCAGTGACAGACGCACGAGCTATAAAATCGAGCTCTTAAAGTACGCGAACCTTCTCGGCTCGCGTCAGTGACAGACGCAGGAGCTATAAAATCGCGATCTTAAAGTTCGCGAACCTATTCGGCTCGCGTCAGTGATAGACGCACGAGCTATAAAATCGCGATCTTAAAGTTCGCGAACCTTCTCGGCTCGCGTCAGTGACAGACGCACGAGCTATAAAATCGAGCTCTTAAAGTTCTAAAATCGCGATCTTAAAGTTCGCGAACCTTCTCGGCTCGCGTCAGTGACAGACGCACGAGCTATAAAATCGCGATCTTAAAGTTCGCGAACCTTCTCGGCTCGCGTCAGTGACAGACGCACAAGCTATAAAATCGCGATCTTAAAGTTCGCGAACCTTCTCGGCTCGCGTCAGTGACAGACGCACAAGCTATAAAATCGCGATCTTAAAGTACGCGAACCTTCTTGGCTCACGGCAGTGACAGACGCACGAGCTATAAAATCGCGATCTTAAAGTTCGCAAACCTTCTCGGCTCGCGGCAGTGACAGACGCACGAGCTATAAAATCGCGATCTTAAAGTTCGCAAACCTTCTCGGCTCGCGGCAGTGACAGACGCACGAGCTATAAAATCGCAATCTTAAAGTTCGTGAACTTGCTCGGCTCGCGTCAGTGACACACGTTGGAGCGTGCTCACGCTTCAAACGCAAAATGTTAGAGTGTTATGTTTCATCATTTGTTTCAAATTTTAAATCAGTGGGTAGGAGCTCATAGAAAGTCGGGCTAATACTTAACACGCAGATTTTTGCTAGCAAGCGCCATGCGACGAGGCATTGTGCGCAGGCGGCCTGTGCTACGAGTGATCTTACCTTTCACATAGCTTGATATTCAAGCCATCTGAAATTCTGAACTGTAAAACACCGATTGTTATGAGTATCATGAGTTTCAGATAGATTCCACTGCATGCATGTTATTGTTAAATGTAAATCAATAAGAAATATTTTGTAATTGAAAACGACCATAAAAGTTACTTTTATTTTAAAAAAAAAAGATAAAAGATACATACATACATACATACCTTCACGCCTTCATTCCCAGAGTGGGGTAGGCAGAGCTACAGAATTACCATCAACTCTAAAAAACTTGTTGATAACTCTGTAACCACAATTTGCACAATTAGGCTAAGATGTTTACCAGCGTATTAGTGACAGGTTGCAAGCCCATCGCCTAACAGTACTACAAGCCTATATTCCCTTAGTCGCCTCTTACGACATCCACGGGAAGACATGGAGTGGCACTATTCTAACCCGGCAACCACACATTAAAAGACATTTATTCAGTAAGTAGGCCACACGGGCACTTTTACACGTCAAGAATCTACCAGCGCTTCACAAGAGGAGACCACTGCTGAGAAGAAACGCCGCAAGAAACTCGGCAGTCAGTCATTTTTTAAATATATTTAATGTTACAATGGTATACTTAGTCTAGCATTATATAAATCTATAAATATTAAATTAAAAATATATATTAAATAAGCTGCGTAGTTTCAGCAGGAAAACACACCAAAATCTTGCGAGAGAGATAGAGGGAGAAGAAAAAAAAGAGAACACCTACCTAGGTGTAAGTACATAAGACGGTGCAAGACGACCACATAAGATTGATGTTTTCCTACATCAACGGTGTCCCCTAGACAAGACAAAGTTACTGAATTTGAAAAAAATAAAAAATATTAAGTTTCGGGTTTAGGCCAAGCATTTTTGTCTATTAGATAGTCCTCGATCCTATAATACGCTTTAGACATTAACGACTTTTTCAAGTAATTTTTAAGTGCTGGAAAGGGTAGCTTTAAAGCTATGTCAGGTAATTTATTATAGAAATGAATGCATTGACCAACAAATGATTTATATACTTTACGAACGCGGAATTTGCGAATAGCGATTTTATTTTTATTTCTAGTATTGAAATTATGTACATCAGAATTTTTTGTGAAAGAATCTAAATTTTTAATAACATAAATAATATTCTCATAAATAAATTGAGACGTACAGTTAAGATATTAATTTCCTTAAAAAGTTCTCTCAGCGAGTCACGGGAATTTAAGTTGTAAATAGAACGAATGGCCCTTTTTTGTAACACAAATATAGTTTGTATGTCAGCTGCCTTACCCCAAACCAGAATACCGTACGACATGACACTATGGAAATAACTATAATAAACTAGGCGAGCTGTCTCAATATTGGTTAGATGTCTAATTTTCCTAACGGCGTAAGCTGCCGAACTTAGTTTACCTGCCAGTACAGCTATATGGGGACTCCATTGCAAATTTTTATCTATAGTTATGCCTAGGAAAACTGCCTTTTCTACGATTTGCAAACACTCGTCATTTATAAAAATACTAGAATCTAACGGTTTAACATTAGGCAAAGCGAACCTAACACATTTAGTCTTCTTAGCATTTAGTAGCAAATTGTTGCTAGTAAACCAATTAAGTACTTTAATTAAAGTGGTGTTTATCCTACTGTAGTCTATGGATTTTCTGTCTACCTTGAAAATTAATGAAGTATCATCAGCAAAAAGTACAATATCACAAAGTTTATCTACTGTTGGTGGTAAGTCATTTATGTAAACTAAAAATAGAAAAGGACCTAAAATAGAGCCTTGAGGCACACCTATTTTTACTGTAGCTCCATCAGATTGCGTTTTGTTTACAACAACTGTTTGAGTTCTATCACTTAGATAAGAAGACATAAGACTTATAGCTTTATTGGACAATCCATAATGTTCTAATTTTAAAATAAGGGTTGTGTGAACAACGCAGTCAAAAGCTTTAGAAAGATCACAAAATATTCCTACTGCATCGCAAGATTTCTCCCAACTGTTATATATATATTTAATGAGTACAGAAGCCGCATCAATAGTTGATCGACCTCTGGTAAAGCCGAATTGTTTATTGCTAAGTAGTTTATTTCTATTAAAGTGACCTAACATATCATTCAAAATTAGTTTCTCAAATACTTTACTTAAAACGGGCAGTATGGAAATGGGACGGAAGTTCGTTATATCACTCATCTCACCCGATTTAAAAAGAGGTATGACTTTACTATATTTCATTAGATCTGGAAAGATCCCCTCTGATATGCAATTATTGTATATTAATGCTAGATGGGGTGCAATTACATCTATTATATGAAAAAGTACACTAACTGATGTACCCCACAAATCCTCAGTCTTTTTCAAACTAAGCGATTTAAATACTTTGACTATTGAATCTGAATTTACAGGGCTGAATTCAAAGTTTATATTACATTTACTGACATTAGTCCAAAGTAATGATTGAGCTTGAACCGCGGATGATTTAAGACATTTCGTAGTATTAATAGCTATGTTGGAAAAATAATCTTCGAATGCTAAGGCAACGTCTTTATTTGACGTGATTTGTTTGTCACCTGTGTTTAGTGTGACTTGATTATCCCGAGTTTTATATTTCCCCGTTTCTCTATTTATAATATTCCATACAGTTTTAACCTTATTGTCAGATGATTTTAGTTTAATACTAAGAAAATTTGCCTTAGCCGTTAAACAAACTTGCTTAAAGGTCCTTGAATATATCTTAACATAATTTAGGAAGTCCGCGTTCTTATTGTCCTCCCTCTCTCTATATAGGTCATAAAGCCTATTTCTACTTTTATGAATGCCTGCAGTAGCCCATTCGCTAAATTTGGTTTTTGACCTAGTGATAGTTTTCATTTTAAAATTGTTATTAAATTGATGCAAAATTACGCCAAACAAGTCATTATAAATACTATTACACTCATCCTGTATGAAAGGTAACACTGAAAGATTACTCTCAACTTTATTTTTGAATAACTCCAAACGATTATTAGTTATAGGTCGATATGTTATTGTCTGAGGTTTTTGATAAAAATCATTGACGAAAGAAGCCTTCTGACCACTATGGTCAGAATTAAAACAATTAAATATTTCTTTATGCAAACATTCGCAATTACAAAAAATATTATCTAAGCAGGTAGCACTACTAACACCTATCCGTGTGGGTTCAAAGAACAGATTACCTAAATTAAAAGATTTAAATAAACTTAATAGCCTAGTGGTATTATTTGACGTTTCAAGTAAATTAATATTAAAATCTCCACAAACTATAATATGCTTCTGGCTATTACAAGCTAATTTTAAAACATTTTCCATAGTTGATTCAAATGTGCAAAAATCAGCCAATGGTGGTCTGTAAATACATATTATTATATAACTTTCTAGTTCTATGCAAGAAATTTCTACAATCCTTTCTATAGATAGCTTAACAATATCCTTTCTTTCCTTGGATTTAAGAGTACTTTTAACTATTATGAAAGAGCCACCATGAATGGCACATTTTCTAGCAAAATAACTAACTAATTTAAAATTTAAAAAATCAAAAATTAATTGGTCTTGTCTAAGCCAATGTTCAGTAATGCACATAATTTGTACATTTTCACTATCTAAGAACAACCCTATTTCTAGTTCTTTGCTGGAAAAACCTTGAATATTTTGGTGAATTAAATTTATACTCAATGGTGTTTCCGCTGTCCTATAATTTAGTTTAAATCAAGAGGCAACACATTATTGCCAATATTGGCTTGCTCGGGCTGGGTACTACTGAATCTATTAGGTTCTATATTAAAAGCTAATAAGTCAACTAGGGTCAAAATGTATTTCCTAGGCACATGAATTTTTCCTGATGTTAGGGTGATGGGATTTAAAAATTTATTTAAATTAAAGAAATGATATTTATCATTGCAGGCTATAGCATTATACATAATGGAATTTAATTGAGCTATTCTATTATTATTACTAAATGGCATACTTTGTGAGTATGGCAATGAACATAGTATAATTTTACCAATGCCACTCTCTTCAATAGCTTTTAGTGTTGACATTAATTTATCAACACTGGGTTTATCGACACTGAGACTATTTCCTATTAAAATGACTAAAGTTGTGGTCCTGTCAAAACTTCCTTTTGAAAGTGAATTGCATAATTGCATAAGAGTTGCATTATGGTAACAGAAATTTATAACCTTTTGACTTAACTTGTTATTTAATAATAAACCTAGTCCAGATCCAAGCTGGTCAGAATAAACAATAGTTTTAGTCCTACTTATTATTTGTCTAGGGGACTCCTTAGAAGAATCAAGAACCATATCCGGCTTAATCACCGCAGTTGGTGAAGTTCGTAATCTGTCACAATTACCATAACCGCTGTTCATTAAGGAGTTAAAACGCTCTTCATTTAATCTACTTTCTTCTACCAATTGAGTGAAAGCCAGGATATGCTCCTTGACTTCCTTCTGTGTGGTTACATACTTTAAAGCAGTAACTTCCAGCTGGTCCTTTAACCTACTTATCTCAGCATCTAGTCTGTGAATCTAACTTTTCATTACAATGCCGCACTCTATCCTTCATTATTGATAATTCTAATTTCATTGTTGAATAGTTTTTTATACATTTTTGGCTCCTAATCAATTTCTGAGTACGCCTAATATAATTATTAATTTTAACATATTTCTTCAATTAGTTGTTGCTGTTAAAAAATATTAATTTCTTACTGTCCTTATCGTTATTACCTACCAGCTCTTGGTACAGGCTCTGTGTTTTTAAACTATCATAACACTGACGCTCTTTCCTTAAATAATTGAGTTCTTCATTAGCAGCGCCAAGTTCTTCCTCCAAGTTTGTGATGCGCTTTAATGCCACTTCATGTGTAGAAGCACACTGATTGAAGGTATCAATCACAGACTGCAACTGCTCCAACTTATCTTGTGCGTCTGATAATTTGAAGTCATACTCCACCAGATCGCTTCTCAACACTGTGTTCTTGTCCATTAATTTCTTCTGTTCCTCCTCACTGTCATCCCTTTCCCTCATTAGCTGGTCATTCAGGGTATTAGCTTCCTGCAGCTGTTTCAAGGTGGCCTTGAGCTGGATTTCTTGTTGACGTGCAGTGGCCTTGCGAGATTTCATGTTCAAAGCGCTCATTGTCTCACAGTAACTCCACAAAAAGCACTGAAAGATATAAAACAACTGAGTACAACTGAGTACCTTGAACGAAGGAAGATTGTTGGTTATTATAACAAGGATATGAGTGAATAGATGTTTGTGAACAGTGTATCGTGTACGGCAATGTCTGTGGCGAATGTGATATGTCTCAACTTTGCTTCCACTATTCGTCAAGCAAAGAGAGTCCTCACCGTGCCAGTGTTTTGTGTTTGACGTCGCTCACGGCTTCAACAGTGAGCAATGAGAAGTATCAATATGAACACAGTGTTAAAAAATAATAGTAGTGTAAGTAACAATCAAAAGAAATACTCCCCCGGTTTGAAGAATTTGAAATCGTCCGTTGACGGTTGACAGGCGCTGTAGCAAGCGGCCTGTTTTACTGTTATATAATGATTATATGTAGAATTCGCTGTTATAATTCCACGAAAACACTGTTAAGTAAACGTTAATAGCCTCAATAGGTCAAATTACAATATTTTTGAAACAAAATAATTTAATAAAATACGGAGATGAATATTTGACGTCTATCAGCTGTCAGTGCTACCACAGAGCCAAATTTTTTGAAATAATAATACGAATTATGGCACCCCTGCCTGCCTACCACCGGTCATTTAACATGGCCACGGTTGTATTTGAGTGTGATTTAAAATATAATATAATACTACGAGAAACCGTATTGTTTACAGTTAACATCAAGACAGTGACATCTGTTGACGAGTAGCGGAACCAAAATGCCGGGAAAATGGAAATAAATGTTTAATTTAACAGGTAACTTATCTTATAATACCTAACGTAATCATCATCTCAAGTGACGTTATATCTGAAATATTTATTTATAATTGAGGCGTATATAGGGCTAACGCGGCGACAAAATGGTGGAGGTGCTGGGATAATGAAAATCCAGAATTTAAATAGAACTCTTAATCGAAACAAGGAGCTGGGTCTCGTGTGGCACATCTCATATACTTGTGAGTCTTTGAACTGATTTTATTTTTTCTCGACATTACATACCCCATAAAAAAGTATTTGTCGCCGTGTGAATGCTCCTAGTAGTTGATATGACGTGTGTACATATAGGACTTACGCGGCGACAGAAGTACTCGGTGGATTTTAAGTACGCTTACTTCGGATGAAACACGGGCAAGTAAAATCGCCGAGCCGCAATTACGCGAACTTACTTGGCCGTCTTCACCGTTTTTCGGTTAAATAAAATTTTAGATAGGGTATAATATTGTATGGATGGCGTGAGTATGGCAAACAACCATGCAACCCATATTCAGACCTTCAAATAGCGCTATTTTACGCGGATCCGCAGGCCGCGACGCTCGGTGTGTTAGCGGTTAGCGCCGTTAGCGAGACATCGCTTATAGACATGCGCGATATTCATAACGTTATTCTGGTTTCGTTATGATTTTAATTTCGTTGCGTTGTAGCATAACTTTTGAAAAGACATCGTAATATTTAAACCAAGTTTAAAACGTAAACGCAGAACAAAAAATTATTTAATATATGAATTTTATGGCAACATTATGACTAATGTTACCACAGAATAAAATAATGTTACCGTCTGTCAAGTGTGTTTGACATATTTAGCTGTCATGTCGTTTGTTTTAGAAAAAAAATACAGAAAATAACCTAAATAAACTTCAAATTTAACTTGTTTTCACTAATAAAGAATATAAGCATTAAGAAACCGAAGACAATAAGTAAAAATTTACTTCCGTGTTCTATGAGTTGATAGGTAAATCAAACCAATAATGATGTTCCGGAAAATCATTCACCGAAATTTGGTACTAGTTAGAAAAATAGAGCCTTGCTCGAGGACAACTACTTACAGCCGTGATTTAAGCTCAGAGCCTCCGAAAAAACATCACATTAAGGAGAAATATGACGTTATCATTGCCGGCGGTGGATTGGTGGATTATGCTAGTCATAGTCAACTGTCAAGAGTGTGCATTGTGCTCTCGTAGATTTTTGATATTTATTATCTAAAACTATCCTAAAGTGAAATAAACAGTATAACAGTGAACATTACCTTTTAACTCCTGTGGATTAGCGTTTTCTCGCAACTAGACTGTTTGGAAAGTGTTAAAAACAGTGAAAATATAGACGCGAGTGCCACTTGGCATATTTGCTAATCATCCACCTACCCTCTCTATTTACAATACAATATGTATCACCCTACCTACCCACATCAATTTTTCTACAAATAGTGTTGCCAGTAGCATAACAACAAATTCCCCATAATGAGTGAGGGTGACCAGGCACAACAAAACAATGCTGGCCGCAAAGTCTACAGCCAACAAGTCTTTCATAAAGCCCTTTTTGAAGCAAGACCTAGGAGCAACTCCTTCCAAGGCATGCCTTCAACTGAAATTGAACGAGATGGTCATGTGACACGTACTGATGATGCTCAACCCTCAACATCAACTATCGTCCCCACTGGGAAAGCACCTCTACCGCCCCCATGGCAGCGTGTGCCGGGGACGAATAATAAAAAACGGAAAATCTCTGACTCGCCACCACCAGCTGGTGACGCAACAATTGTAACTCAGAACCGATATGGTGCTCTCCCAATGGATCAAGCAGAGGAGCCCGCTGTCGCAAAGCCTAAACTACCAAGTAAACCACCACCGATCGTGCTCTACGGCATAGAGGATGTAAATGAGCTGACCAAACTTCTGGTTTTCTCTGTCAACGCGAAAAATTTTACATACAGGATCGTTAATAAGAACCTGCTCCGGATTCTTGTGGATACTGCTGAGAACTATAAAAAAATTATAGACGTCATTAGACAAAATGGTCTTATCGCCCATACATTCACAAACAAAGATGACAAGTGCTATCGAATAGTCATCAGAAACCTGCACCACACAACCCCTCATGCAGCTATAGTCGAGGCCATAGAGAGGACGGGCAACAGAGTCAGGGGAGAAATTATCAACTCCCGATACGGCCCAGAGAAAAAGCCTACATCCACATTCTTCGTAAATTTAGAATCACAGATTGCAAACAGGGATGTTAAAAAGATAGACTTCATCTTTCACCAACGAGTAAAAATTGAAGATGCAAAGAAATCCAAAATGATTGTCCAGTGTCAGCGATGCCAGCAATATGGCCATAGCAAAAACAATTGTCTGAGACCATACAGGTGCGTTAAATGTGGTGAAGGCCACCAAACCAAAGATTGCTCAAAGAAGGATAGAAACACTCCTGCTAGGTGTGCCCTATGTTCCTGTGATCACCCAGCAAACTATAAGGGCTGCCAGGTGTACAAAGAAATTAAGGCCAGAAGAGATACCAACTATTCAAAAAAGTCGATCAAAACTACAGACACCAACGCCGAAAAGATCACTCAAAGGCCTCCAGACACTAATGACCCTCAGATCTTTCCTAACATTGCCAGGACCATAGCGGATATACCGCGAAAAGACTACCAACTTAAAGACAACGCTGTTACACAACGCAGCGAGCACCAGACAAGACGTACATACTCGCATGCTACTGCAAGCTCCTCCAAACTGCCACACCCACCAGAGGCGGAAAACTACTCAAACATAACTCAACAAAATCTAACAATAGAACAGCTACTGCTCAAACAAAGTCAGAAGATTGACATCCTCATTCAACAAATAAGCAGTCTGATGGGACTGCTGACAACAGTCATTTCCAAGCTTGCTTCATAAATGGCATCACTGCGCATTGCGACCTGGAACATAAATGGATTAGCCCCCAACATCGACGAACTACGAAATATATTGATTGCAAATAAAATAGATGCCATCTTAATATCCGAAGCGCATGCCACTTTATCGAGCTCCTTCCGCATGGAAGGCTATAACATTTACTTCACTTCCCATCCTGACGGCCGTGCCCACGCTGGCACGGCTCTGGTAATAAGATCAAGCATAAAACACTCACATATCGAACCCTACTCTACGTCCCACCTGCAGTCGACCTCTGTTAGGATAGAAGATCGCGCCGGTACAATGGTCCTCTCCTCTGTGTACTGCCCACCAAGACACAAGATCACCGAGGGCATGTTTAGAGAATACTTTCGGACTCTAGGCTGCAGATTCATTAGTGGCGGAGACTGGAACGCTAAGCACACATACTGGGGTTCCCGTTGCGCAACTACCAGGGGGCGTGAACTAAAACGGTGCATCGACGTGAATGGGTTGCAACCCATGTCGAGTGGCGAACCAACATATTGGCCAAGTGACCCTAATAAATTACCCGACCTTCTGGACTTCTTCGTTACTAGGGGTGTGGATCGCCTTTACACAAGCATTGAGAGCAGTCTAGATGGATCTTCTGATCACACCCCGGTGATCCTGACCTTAAGCACAGTTGTGATCATTCGTGAAAAAGGGGAGTCTTTGACTAACCACAAAACAGACTGGGACAGCTTTCGGGCATTTATTGATGACAATATTACTTTATCAATTTCATTGAAAAATCAAAAGGAGATCGATAAAGCCTGCCAATACATTACTAACCTCATTCAAGTAGCTGCTTGGATGAGCTCTTCATCTCAAAAAATCACACCTAAGCCACGCTCGAACCCATTAGATATCAAACAAAAAATTCTTGATAAACGTCGACTAAGGCGGAATTGGCAAAATTCTCGATGTCCCCTAGACAAAACTATTTACAACCGGGCAGCCAAAGAGTTAAAGGCGATAATAAAAGATTCAGTCAACTCGACTCTACAGAATAAACTAGAAATGATGACACCATCTGATCGCGGTGAATACTCCCTGTGGAAAGCGACGAAAAACCTAAACAAACCTCAAGAATCATTCCCACCAATAAGGTCCCAAAGTGGTTGGGCTGCCACAGACTCTGAGAAAGCAGAAGTGTTTGCAGATCATCTGGCCGCCGTCTTTACACCAAATGATGGCGTAACCGACGACTCAGATCTAGAGAACACTTTGAGCCAAGACTTCCAAATGTCCCTACCGATCAAACCGACATCTCCGAGAGAGGTTGCCAGAGAAATAAGGATGTTGAAATCTAATAAGGCACCAGGGTTCGACCTGATTACCAGCGATATACTGAAAGAAATTCCAAAGAAATGCATAACGTTTCTTACCTGTCTCTTCAATGGTATTTTTAGAACATGCCACTATCCGTCTATTTGCAAGATCTCACAAATAATTATGATCCACAAACATGGAAAACCTCCACAAGAACCCACATCTTACAGGCCAATAAGCTTAACGCCAGTTATGTCAAAACTATGGGAAAGAATATTCCTCAGTCGCCTGAAGCCCCTAATGGAGGACTGCGATGTTGTTCCTCCACATCAGTTTGGATTCCGAAAATCCCACTCAACGGTTGAACAAGTTCACAGGGTCTACCACACAGTAAGACAGTGTTATGAACGTAAACAGTACTGCTCAGCTGCTTTCTTGGACGTTCAACAGGCATTTGATCGAGTATGGCATAAAGGTCTGTTAACAAAGATCAAAGAGAGGCTTCCTCACTGTATATTTCCTCTAATGGACTCATACTTAACGGGCAGAACTTTTCAAGTCAAGCAGCGGGATGCCAGATCCACTCTACATGATATTGAGGCTGGAGTACCTCAGGGCTCAGTCCTAGGTCCAGTCCTGTATAACATTTTCACTTCAGATCTACCCACATCAAAAGAAGTAACTACGGCGACCTATGCTGACGACATTGCTTATCTATCTGTAGATGAATCTCCTTCAATGGCTAGCAAAAGACTCCAACATTTGCTAGATAGGACAAATAACTGGCTCTCAAAATGGCGTATTCGTGCTAGCGCAACCAAGTCAACCCATACCACTTTTACTCTAAGAAAACTTAACTGCCCTTCAGTAACACTTGGTAGCGAGCCCTTAACCCATACTGACTGTGTCAAGTATCTTGGCTTCCATCTCGACAGGCGGCTCACATGGAAGGACCACATAAAAAAGAAGAGAGATGAAATTAACCACAGATTCCGCAACCTATCCTGGCTCATGGGGCGAAACTCCGTGCTATCAGTAGACAACAAGCTGCTTATATATAACTCGGTCCTTAAGCCCATCTGGACATACGGGATCCAATTGTGGGGTGTAGCGAGCAAGACTAACATACTTTGCCTGCAACGAGTGCAAAATGCCATTCTTCGGATAGTAACCAATGCGCCGTGGTACACCAGAAATGAGGAAATTCATAAATATCTCAACTTGCCTACTATATCTGAAGAGATTAGTCGTTTAAAAAAAGTACATAGAGATCGGCTATCTACCCATCCGAACCCGCTCGTTGCTGAGCTACTTGATACGTCTAAGGTGGTCAAAAGACTGAAGCGGGACCACCTCCTCTGAATGGGAAGGCGCGGCACTGGCCGCTCCTACCGCATGCCAATTATAATTCCACCAATTCGCTTATAGTCTGGCGACTGATTGCGGATAAAGAAACAGAAAAAAAAAATAAAAAAAATAAAAAAAAATTAGTTGTTGCTGTTAAAAAATATTAATTTCTTACTGTCCTTATCGTTATTACCTACCAGCTCTTGGTACAGGCTCTGTGTTTTTAAACTATCATAACACTGACGCTCTTTCCTTAAATAATTGAGTTCTTCATTAGCAGCGCCAAGTTCTTCCTCCAAGTTTGTGATGCGCTTTAATGCCACTTCATGTGTAGAAGCACACTGATTGAAGATATCAATCACAGACTGCAACTGCTCCAACTTATCTTGTGCGTCTGATAATTTGAAGTCATACTCCACCAGATCGCTTCTCAACACTGTGTTCTTGTCCATTAATTTCTTCTGTTCCTCCTCACTGTCATCCCTTTCCCTCATTAGCTGGTCATTCAGGGTATTAGCTTCCTGCAGCTGTTTCAAGGTGGCCTTGAGCTGGATTTCTTGTTGACGTGCAGTGGCCTTGCGAGATTTCATGTTCAAAGCGCTCATTGTCTCACAGTAACTCCACAAAAAGCACTGAAAGATATAAAACAACTGAGTACAACTGAGTACCTTGAACGAAGGAAGATTGTTGGTTATTATAACAAGGATATGAGTGAATAGATGTTTGTGAACAGTGTATCGTGTACGGCAATGTCTGTGGCGAATGTGATATGTCTCAACTTTGCTTCCACTATTCGTCAAGCAAAGAGAGTCCTCACCGTGCCAGTGTTTTGTGTTTGACGTCGCTCACGGCTTCAACAGTGAGCAATGAGAAGTATCAATATGAACACAGTGTTAAAAAATAATAGTAGTGTAAGTAACAATCAAAAGAAATACTCCCCCGGTTTGAAGAATTTGAAATCGTCCGTTGACGGTTGACAGGCGCTGTAGCAAGCGGCCTGTTTTACTGTTATATAATGATTATATGTAGAATTCGCTGTTATAATTCCACGAAAACACTGTTAAGTAAACGTTAATAGCCTCAATAGGTCAAATTACAATATTTTTGAAACAAAATAATTTAAAAAAATACGGAGATGAATATTTGACGTCTATCAGCTGTCAGTGCTACCACAGAGCCAAATTTTTTGAAATAATAATACGAATTATGGCACCCCTGCCTGCCTACCACCGGTCATTTAACATGGCCACGGTTGTATTTGAGTGTGATTTAAAATATAATATAATACTACGAGAAACCGTATTGTTTACAGTTAACATCAAGACAGTGACATCTGTTGACGAGTAGCGGAACCAAAATGCCGGGAAAATGGAAATAAATGTTTAATTTAACAGGTAACTTATCTTATAATACCTAACGTAATCATCATCTCAAGTGACGTTATATCTGAAATATTTATTTATAATTGAGGCGTATATAGGGCTAACGCGGCGACAAAATGGTGGAGGTGCTGGGATAATGAAAATCCAGAATTTAAATAGAACTCTTAATCGAAACAAGGAGCTGGGTCTCGTGTGGCACATCTCATATACTTGTGAGTCTTTGAACTGATTTTATTTTTTCTCGACATTACATACCCCATAAAAAAGTATTTGTCGCCGTGTGAATGCTCCTAGTAGTTGATATGACGTGTGTACCTATAGGACTTACGCGGCGACAGAAGTACTCGGTGGATTTTAAGTACGCTTACTTCGGATGAAACACGGGCAAGTAAAATCGCCGAGCCGCAATTACGCGAACTTACTTGGCCGTCTTCACCGTTTTTCGGTTATATAAAATTTTAGATAGGGTATAATATTGTATGGATGGCGTGAGTATGGCAAACAACCATGCAACCCATATTCAGACCTTCAAATAGCGCTATTTTACGCGGATCCGCAGGCCGCGACGCTCGGTGTGTTAGCGGTTTATTTATTTATTTATTTATTTATTTTATTTATTTATTAAGAGTCTATTCTTGTGAACTTACAGGTGAACCCAAATGCTCAACAAGATACACATAATTATAACATAATAAAACAGGTACAGATAAGGTAAAGAACAAACAAAAACAAAGAAATTACGTAATATTACAATACAAAACGTTAACATAGCGTTCTAAGGCATTTTTTAGAGCAGGCCAATTGCCGGCGAACACGTCAGCATCCTGGAACTGTGCGAGGAACTTGTTTATTAACGCAACGACTCTGATAGTTGGAGCGTTACCAGCTTGCAGAGTGCGCGCTCTAGGGATGGTAAACAGGTTACGGACTCGCCGCCCACTCCGGCCCACAGCAGTCGCGTTGTGGTCAGGTACGAACAAATTGAGCTTTTCCAAGATGGTGGGATTGTCTACTTTGTGTCGTAAGAGCAGACAATAATGAGTCAGTGATATGATCTTACGTCTCAGCTCAAGAGTCTCCAGACCGACCATCCCGGAAACAAATAAAGATGGGAAGAGATATGGGTAGTATCCATATTTCAATTTATAGAGGTACCTAGCGAATCTTTTCTGGACTCGCTCTATCATAGAAACATATTTTTGTTCACGAGGATCCCACACTATAGCGTTATACTCGAGTTTAGACCGAACGTACGCGTTATATAGGATGATGGCTACTTTAGGATCACGAAATTGAGACGCGGTCCTTATTATGAAACCTAGCATTTTAATAGCACTTTTACAGGTGTTAACGATATGCTCTCGCATGTCCATGCGGGTATCTACGGAGAGGCCTAGGTCCTGAGTTGTAGAAACGCGGGTAAGAGGGATTTTCGACAAATTGTACGTGGCATAAACCGGATTGTTTGAACGAGTGAACGTGATGACCTTACACTTAAGTACGTTTAGCTCTAACTTGTTAACTGCGCTCCACTGTGCCACAGAGTCAACCGCCTGCTGGAGCGGTATGCAGTCGGAAATGGCATTGACAGGATGCATAAGTTTGAGGTCGTCTGCAAACAACAACGAGCGAGCACCCGTAATACAATTTTTGAGGTCATCTATCATTACTAAAAACTGTGTCGGGCCAAGATTACTCCCCTGACTTACACCGGAGCGAGTAAAAAAATCCTGTGATCTTAAATCTGCCAGTTGCACATATTGCCTTCGGTCCTTGAGGTAATTGGCAAAAAAAGCTAAAAGTTTAGGAGTAAATCCAAGAGCTGAGAACTTTTGAAGTAGGATGTCATTGTCCACAAGGTCAAACGCTTTTTTATAGTCAAAATAAACCGTGTCTACTTGTTTATGTGAATCCATGTGTTTCAGTACATAATCAAAGAAGCAAATGTGGTTCGTTGTCGTTGAACGTGCGCAACGGAAGCCGTGCTGAGAATCATCGAAGTACTTATTAAGTTGCGCCATAAGGCAAGAGTTTATTATGCTTTCAAAAAGTTTTCCGAAAACAGAGAGAATAGCAATTGGTCTGTGCATTAGTATATCTGCAGATTTGGTATCTTTGGGAATAGGAGTTACTCTTGAGACTTTCCATTTTGCGGGATAAATACCGGTTTTCAGAGAAAGGTTAAAAATAAACAATAGCGGCTTTTCCAGTATTGACATACAATCCTTGGCTAAATAAGGTGGAATGGTATCAGGTCCAGCCGAAGCCGATGGTTTGAGCCGTTTGGCTGCTTTACGCAATTCCGAAATATTAACATAGGGAATGTCTACTCTTCTTGAATCATTACGATTCCCTGCAAGTCGAGATGCCTCCTCCGAGTCAAGTTTCGGAATGTCCGTATGGAAAACTGAACTGAAGTATTCGGAAAACGCATCTACTGCAGCCTGACCTTCTACGCGCGTACCATGGTAAGTGTACTCTATTTGCTGGCTCAAATGTCGTTTTTTGGATTTAATGAATTTCCAGAATTTCCGGGGGTCCGTGCAGATATTACGCCTCATAGTGTCCAAATATTCATTATAGTCGCGATCAATCAGTTCCTTGACTAACGTTCTGTAGTATCTGAATATTTCTCGATTATATTCCAGACCGTGTGATTTAAACTTTTTTAGATTAAAATACTTTATTTTTATGTAGTTTATTAATTCCTGCGAATACCACGTTGGATACGAATAACGCTTTTTACTGCTAGGTTGTTTTTTCAGGGGAACTACTTGAGAGACGACATGATTTATTTCATTATAGAACGCTTCAACAGCTAAGTTAACATCCTGCTGTCCATATACATTTGACCAATTAATTGCTGTGATTGATGCATATAGTGCACAGAGATCGGCCTTTCGATAGTTCCGCGCGGGAGGATGGTTTGACAGTGTAGAGTTATCTTTACGCACATAACCGATGCTTGGGATCGCAATATTAACATTGAGAGGAGGATGATACGGGTCTATTGGTACAAGTGGGTCGACATCTGCTTTGACGTTTACCAAGTCATCACTCAATCCTGTGAGCACGAGATCCAGAATACTTCCGTGAGCATTACTAACAGTATTGAATTGTTTAATTTCGCAAAAATCTAGGAAAAAGTCGAACTGGTTTTTAACTTTAGCAGTACAGGAGTTAAGGTTGAAATCCCCAACAATAACAATATGATGAGATGGGAACTTACATATGGTATTTTCTAAACATGTCAACACTCTAAGATATTGTTCATCATTGTAATTAGGAGGGAGATAAACGACACAAATAAGAATCTTAGCACATTTAAAATTGAGAGTAACACACAACAATTCCATGTCATATGACCACCCATCCAAATTAGTGACAATACACGCTTTGAAATGGTCTTTCACCGCCAAAAGTACACCTCCCCAACCGACGTCAGCAGCTCTATCCTTCCTGAATACCCTATAACCTGGCGGGAATAGTTCTGCGTCGTAGACAGAATTTGTGAGGAATGTTTCTGTTAACGCGATGACGTCAGCGGAGCATTGGAGGACGTTCTTATAGAATACAGCTGTTTTACTGCGAAGACCTCTAACATTCTGATAAAAAAGGCATAGTTGTTCATTGCGATTGCCGTTTCTCGCTCTTTTGACGAAATGACTGCCGCCAGGGTTTAATACAAACGTTTTTTGGCCAACTTTCAGGAGCCATAATTACGTCGTAATGCGTAGACGGCGTAGTCAGCTTAAAGGAGGAGTACCTACTCTCCTCGGGACTTCAGGGATTCAACTTTTATGCTATCGGAGTTGGTGATGGATTTCAGATGAGACCTTACTTGTTCGTCTGTAGTGCCCATTTTAACATAGAACAGGTGAACGTGCCTCAACCAGTCGGAGGCTTCCAGTTGAGTTGAATTTGGATCAGCGGTTCCCCTAGTCACACGGCGCAATGAAGATTGCGAGCTCTTTTTCTTCAACTCAGAAAAGTTTAAGTCCTTAGGTGTCATGTCAGTGTCCTGGTTGGTTATTGGTTGTGTCAAATCAACGTTGTTCCGAGATACGCACTTTACAACCTGTTTTTCACTTGATTTAGTTGCTCCTTGCTGTTTTACAGGGGATTTTCCAGTTACCTGACTGTAAGTTCCCTTAACTTCCGGTTTATCAATGTTGCGTTCTACGGGCACAGATTGATGTTGTTGACGCAGCACCGGCGTTCCCGAGGACTCCTGTTCTGAGGCAAAACTAGTGGCACACTCTACCAGGCTTGCACCTTCATGGCACTTGACTTCACTTTCAGTCTTAGAGGCTACTGACTCCAACTTTAAAACCTTCCCCTCGAGATAGGAAATTCTTTCAGACAGTCTCCTGATCGCAGGATGCAAAACCAAGTTAACTTGTTCTGAAACGGCACTGCCAATCATATTTGTCAGGCGCTGATTTATCGCCAATTGCAGCTCTTCCCGAACTATAGACCGAATATTATCGAGATACATTACATCATCGGTAAATGTATCATTACAGTGAGACTTACAAGATATGCTTACATCTCCCTGCAAACACCCACGACGCATCGTTACGTTTTCGGACATCGATACATTCACCGGCGCGTCATTTTCAAGTGACACATAATGCAAAGCGACAGAGTTGTCTCCTTCCAAAACAAATGACAGTGATGAATCGCCAAGATCATCTCTAGCTGGACGTATAGGGGTATTGTCTGTCTTGGGCTCCTTAAATACACATCCCAGGCATTTCCATGCACCTTGATGCCCTGCTGTTACCATACTGCAGAAGCGAGCCTCAGATACATTAGCACACAGCAAATCGTAACTCTTGCAGCATACACAACATTCTACAAAGTGCGCATTATCAATAGGATTCAAACAGCCCGCGCATTTCAAAGAAGCAATCAAAGCCATCTTACGGTAGTTGTCGTGATTAACGAATTAAATCAAATTCAATTCTCGAAAGTTGTACACGACCAAGCTTCACGATTACGGCGACGCAACTATGAACACAGTTAAAAAATAAAATACAAAAAGTCAGTCCTTCAATGGGAATCGAACTCCTGTCCGCTGCGCATTAGTCAAAGCGCTGCGCACTGCGCCACTCAAGCTCTTAGGAAGATGAACGAAATACAATAACCAGTTCATAAGCGCAAATGCGATACTTTCGTTATCTGCTCGAAGATCAGCCGCCGCGCTTTGCTTATCGCGTTTACAGTTACTTGTTTTAAATTTTGTCTATTTTTAAATGTTTAACTACCGCACTATAAATCACTTGCACTGTTAATTCACACTAATTGAGGGGGTTTAGTTAATTTATTTATTTACTAAGTTGTAGTCCTTCACTTCTACTATCCACTGAACACGTATTTTAAAACCGTCAATCACTTTTAACAACTCTTTACAAATATTTATTGCGGAGCACACTAGTACGTGACTGCTTCTGTTCAACTCCGTTTGCAAGCGGTTAGCGCCGTTAGCGAGACATCGCTTATAGACATGCGCGATATTCATAACGTTATTCTGGTTTCGTTATGATTTTAATTTCGTTGCGTTGTAGCATAACTTTTGAAAAGACATCGTAATATTTAAACCAAGTTTAAAACGTAAACGCAGAACAAAAAATTATTAATATATGAATTTTATGGCAACATTATGACTAATGTTACCACAGAATAAAATAATGTTACCGTCTGTCAAGTGTGTTTGACATATTTAGCTGTCATGTCGTTTGTTTTAGAAAAAAAATACAGAAAATAACCTAAATAAACTTCAAATTTAACTTGTTTTCACTAATAAAGAATATAAGCATTAAGAAACCGAAGACAATAAGTAAAAATTTACTTCCGTGTTCTATGAGTTGATAGGTAAATCAAACCAATAATGATGTTCCGGAAAATCATTCACCGAAATTTGGTACTAGTTAGAAAAATAGAGCCTTGCTCGAGGACAACTACTTACAGCCGTGATTTAAGCTCAGAGCCTCCGAAAAAACATCACATTAAGGAGAAATATGACGTTATCATTGCCGGCGGTGGATTGGTTGGATGTACAATGGCTTGCGCCCTAGGTAAGAAAAGCATAGGAATGGTATCAAATATGTGATATTTAATAATACTGTTGCTTTAAGGGTTATCAAGTAATCACTTGTCTTATATACCAGAATACTATTTTCACTATTTCCTTCCCAACTTTGTATAAACCAATGACCAATCCTGCATTAGCCCATACACACATGTTTGAACATCAGTTCAAACTTTACAAAATCTAATTTGCCTCAGCTACCCTTCTACCAAATTTCATGAAAATTTTATCAACAACGCTATCAAGATATTGTAATTTTTTAATTCTATGACCTTGCTCTGTTGATTAAATTATATTAACTATTATTTTTGTTAAAAAAATAATTATTTATAAAGAAAAGTGACCAGTTTTTAATGAAAATATTTTTTAAACTGTACTTAACTTTTTAAATAAGTTTGAGTTTGAATAATTTATGTAAACAATAAAACAAGTTATAAAATATTCAAAATGCACAACATTTCAGTTTTTTTTTTTTTTTACCAAAAACTAAGTATTGTTTGTTAAAAAACATTTTTAATCTAAATACTGAAGAATAGGGGGCTGTGATACAAAACCCTATTAATAAAAAATATGCACAAAGTATTTAGCTACTTTTAGTATTGCAGAAAATGATATCATGATTAAATAAAAAATGAAAAAAACAGACCAATTTTACTTACTTATTTTTATTATAACTTAAAAACTAAACACTTTTTCATATCAGTTTCCTTGATGATATTGATTAATTAAATGGTTCGTAAAACATGTATTTTTTGTTCAAAACTGGCCACTTTTTTTTTCTTTCATACATCTTTCTATGGATCGTTTTAACTAAGTGTGATCCGTTGTATTTATTTCTCACTCATACATTACCTCATTATCAAACATTACCTACTATTTGTTATTTTTCAGGTAAAAATTCTATACTTTCTAATCTAAGAGTGTTATTACTTGAGGGTAGTCCAAAAATAAAATTTCACTTATTACCACAATACAGCAACAGAGTGGTTGCCTTGAATCAGAATACAAATGCTTTACTGCAGTCTCTCAACGCATGGTCACATGTGGAAAGTATGCGGCTGCAGGCTGTTAGACATATGCAAGTAAGTTATTTACTTTAATGTAATATACTAATGAACTTCAAAAAAAACATAGCCTTAGACAACCGGTGGATTTTTAACCTGTACCCTATTACTGGAAGAACTTTAATCTTTTTAAACATAGAATGACAAGTATCACTTTGTCTGTGACAATTACTAGGTTCAACACACTATTTTTTTTATTGGTTGACTATCTCTGCAACTAGCTACTGGTCCGATTCTAAAAGTTAATGAAAAATAGCCTTCTGCTTAAATTTTAATATCTTCACTGTGTGTGGGGCCACCTGAACTACATTACATACACAGCAGCACATAGACCACAACCCATTTTAAAACTTACTTTATTAAAGCTGTTGATTTTCTCGCTGACTAACATGTACATTTTATCAAAACATTGTGAATATTGATTGTCATCACTTAAAAAGTTAGTATTAGGACTCCTAAGAGCATTTTCGCGTTGCACCAAGGGATCTAGTAGCTGCCCTTACTGCCCCATTTTAACTTTCCACCCTGTATACCTCCAAAATGGGACATGCTATGCTCCATTTACTTTAACGACCTAGTATTGGCTTCTTTCACTAGCACTTGTCATACAAATGAGTAGGTATCCAAGTGGGCGGCAACAAGCGATAATCTTCGTAGGACTCGTTCACAATGGTACAGATTAAGGAGACATTGGTCCGTTTTAAAAGTCAAGTCGCTTGTAAAGAATCATCAATAAGTCGCAAGAAGGGAAAACAAACACGTCCGCACCGTACAGGTGTAGCCGACAGATTACTTTGATTATTATTAAAAAAAATCGTGTCCGTAAGGTTTATAAATCATTTGTAGGTCAATGCATCCTTTTCTTTAATAAATTACCTGACGTTGTTTTAAAGTTACCATTTCCAGTACTTAAAACTTACTTGAAAAAGTCGTTGATGTCTAAAGCTTACTATAGGGTCGAAGACTATCTAACAGATAAAAATGCTTGGCCAACACCTAAATAATTTAATAATAACTTAGTCATAAAAAATATGTAAATATTGTATATTGTCTAGGGGACACGGTTTCTATAGGAGAATGTATCGAAACTTTTATGCAGGTTTTCTTGCACCGTCACAGGTAAGTATAACTTGTATACTTTCTATTTTTTATTATTTTTATTACTGTTGCTTAGTTTTGTGACAACTCTGAGTTTTGACACATTTTCCTGCTCAACCGCGCATGAATGTATTTATTTTTTGTTTTATGTGAGATTCATTGTTTTATATAATGCTAGGTTAAAGTTATTATTATATAAGCAATATTAAAAAAACGACTGACTGTTGAGTTTCTTGCGGCGCTTCTTCTCAGCAGTGGTCTCTTGTGAAGCGCTGGTAGATTTTTGACGTGTAAAAGTGCCCGTGCGGCCTACTTACTGGATAAACATCTTTTATCTTTTTTTTTACTTGCTACATTGTGAGTGCGGCTTTAGCGGATTCTCGGATCACCTGCAAGTGCACTTTTCCAGTACTAGGTTTTTAAAGTAAATGGAGTATAGTGGAATGCGTTAACCAGCCTTGCTTACTTTCTGTTTGACAACTGGTCAATTGCTGTTAAACATTCTAATAGCAATATTAAAGTACCTAACAGGTAAAATAGTATTTAAGAATGCAATAAGAAAAAAATCTCAGGAAAAGTTAGTAGATAGTCAAAATAACATGATACTGTTTATTGTGTTGCAGTTATCAAATTACTGTGGTGAGTTGAGTTTGACTTTTGATGTACTAATGAATATATTTTTTCAGGTCTGGGATGCATGTTCTAATGCTCTTATATCATTTAACAGTTCCGAGAATTCGGACGACGATGTAGCCTACATAGTTGAAAATAATGTCTTACTGGATGCGGTGCATACTGAGCTGGATTCACCAAGTGTAAATAATGTTGATATAGTCTACGACGCCAAGATATCTGGTTATGAACTGGCAAATAAAGACCATAATGAAAGTTTTGTCAAATTGAGCAATGGTGAAGTTTACTCTTGCAATTTATTGGTAAGTTTTTTAAATAAATCTCTTTACAATATAATTTATGTATGTACAAATACATTAAATGAGGTTTGTTGCTTTACACAGATTTCAAGTATTAAAATTCAAATTACTATTCAATAGTTTGATGCAGTCATAATTTTCAGAATAATATGTTGCTCTAAACAATGTTAATAATGTAACTTAGGAAACAGTAACCAGTAAATCAATTTGAAAACTTTAGTTAAACATCACAAAACGAAATGGACTGTTATCTAAATTTGCAGGGCAGCTAACATTATAACAAAAACCAGGCCTCTATATATGTCTGTGCAATAACAGAATGATCTAAAGTAAAATCAAATAATTAATTTCTTTCATGATGTAAGTTGGGTAAACAAACAAAACCATGTGACATAGTTTATCAGCTAATAGAAATAAAATACTGATATCGACGGTGAAGTACCATGAACTCCTAACTGACATTTTGACTATAGTTACATTTTTATATAAATACACTTTAAATTTAATTTGGCATCATTACTGAAGACATTAAAAAAGAAGAAATTAAATGAGTATGAAACCAGTGTCTTCAGTAATAATGCCAGATTATTTTTAAAGTGTATCTACATAAAAATGTAACTATAGTCAAAATGTCAGTTAGGAGTTCATGGTACTTCACCGTCGATATATCATACATAGTTAAAGGAAAAGTTTCTATTATCTGATTAACAGAAACACATGGTTCCGGTTTTTTACTTTTGTTTAAATGCCTAAATAACCCTTCTTGGCAGTCAGGTCAAAAATAGAGTACCTATAGATAATACTTTGGACTTTGCAGGTACGTAATTTGAATTATCTCATTTATCCTACCAGTTTTTACTAGCATAACTTCTTACATAAAATATATAGCACAATTAAATGATATCTAAGGTTGCTGGATACTGTCTAATTTCGTCTCAATGATATTTAATCTTAAATCTGTGACTTCCACAAGCTTATTTAACTTTTTTGTCATTTCGGTTAACTGCGTTTTTATATCCACCATGCATATTTCCTGTATGGCATTGATATTCATTGATATGGGCCTGTTCCTATTCTCAGGCCCTGAAGTAGTTCTCTTTCTCCTTTCAACTTGTTGACTGTCTGATGAATACCGATCAAATAAGTTACTTTTTCTCTTAATAGGTTGAGGCTTTTCAGTTTCAGGCTCTTTGCATTTTATACGACATTCGTAGTTGTTGTTCTTTCGTATGCTCCTCTTGGTATCTTTTCGGCTTGCAACCATTTTGTAAATAGAAGATATAAGCTCCTTTGGAATCTGAAATAGGGTTGAATAGGTGACCAATTTTGTAAATGATAATAATTTAGTTTACTTGTATTTTAACCCTTACCCTGCTCTCGCGAGGGTCGTTGGGCCTGATGTTCAGGGTTCGCGTATGAGAAGCCGTGAGCAAAGCTCCCCATCGCAGCACTGAGATCAGCTGCTTCGGCGCACAAGACAGTAGAGAACTGAAGAGCATGCTCTCCAAATGCGCTACCAGTTGAGTCGTTCTCACCAACCGATCCAAGCCAGCAGACACTTGTAACGCCTAGAAATAAACTCATACTTAGTGAACGCTTTAGCTGATGCGAATGTAATTTTAATTATTATTCATATTTACCTGGATGTCGCTCACTGCCAAACCCACTAACAAATTCGTCAAAATAACAGTGACGAGCAATACAAATATCAAAAACATTCCATGAGCCGTCAGCGGGTATTGGATCTGGGAATTAGTGCAGTTATTGTAAAAGATGTCCTCATACTCTAATTCTCCTGACATCATCATAACCGTCTTGACTAGCCCCGCGGGCAATTTAAATGCGGGGTAGTTACTAAATAGAACACTAAAAGCGAGTCCAAAGGCAACCAGTAGACAGCTGTAGGCCAGTAAAAACGTTGCGAAGTTTACTGTCACTGCAAACAAAGAATTCTTAATGAACATAATAATTTAAAGTGTCATAACAAATGACAAGATGTCTCTTACCGGTCGTAAACATCTGCACGTAAAGGCCGAAAGTTGGGAATCGGCCAATGATCATCATTAACTCTAACCAACAGAAGAATATCGTGACAGCTGCGACATCGTGCTGCCACCCTGATGTGTTACTTTTTATTACTCCATTATCAAATTGCCAGTTCGGTATCTGAAGTAAGCATATTCTCATAAGGGACAAATATTAGAAACGTCTATAAAGCTGTTTAAATCTCTACTTACTGTGCATAAAAATACACCGCAAATTATAATCCATTGTAACCAGTTCTCCCACTGTCGAATATACGCATTCCAATCAAGACATGCTTGAAAGATTTCCTTTCCCAAGAAGCAAAGGTTGAGTAATATAATGAAGTATTGTACCGGTCTTAGATACGTTGGCACATGGCAGGTCACATCTTCACACAGATATATTTCTAAAATATAAAAATGAAAACTATAGTAAAGCATTTTTATAAATTAATTGAAATTTGTTGGTAAATAATTTACTTACGGAGTATATAAAGACTGTACAGCGTTATAAACAAAGCATGATATATGAAACTGAGTACGAAGAACTTTCTTATTCTCCGCCATTTTAGGAACAGGAATGTTTCGGCTACTGGGTGCTTTAGGACATCTTTCCGGCCCACCTAAAAACAGTACTCCAGTTAACGTTAACGGCCTATATGACATAATACATACATAATATAATAATATATACAAAATGACATATATGTCAAAATCATTTTCTAAGTAACTTGACTAATACAAAATCAGTCAGGTTTTTAAATGGACATCGCGCAAGGTTGAAGATAAATATAATGTATCAAGAAAGCTGCTGATTTAATGGTACCTCAATGAAAGCCAGCAATAACTCAGCTTCTCCACGACTAAGGCACGGCACCAACGGCCTGAAGTCTATCGTGAACTCGCAGTCCACGTCTCCCAGCTCGTGCTCGCTCATGTGAACGGCATCATCGAACTTGCACAGGTAGCGGGGCACCACGTCGGGCACTCGGCGGACCACAAACGAGAGGGCAGACACGCCGCCGTTGGTACGCAAAGTCAAATCGCCTCCGTAATCTGTCATTGTAAAAATAAAAAATAAAATACTTATGTGTAGCCTTGAATCCAAGGTTTAAAAATTAATTGGTAATTTACAATAATCTTAGGAATGGCATGTTAATAACTGCCTTTTAAGGAACTGTGAGAAATCACGCGGAGGACACCTAAGGAGTTTAGGTTTTCCCCGATCGCGTAATAATCAGATCGATGCCGTCGCATCGCATCCATAATAAAGCCATAAAAAAAGTTTAGGTACCTAATAACAAGAGCACACAAGCAGAGAACTCGTTCAGAGCTGCTATATGTAATGGTGTGTAACCAAATTCGTCGGGTGCGTTAGGATCGGCTCCAACCGAGAGCAGCATTCGCGCCACATCGCACGCTCGGGCTCCCCTGACTATGGACCCGTGTAGTGGGGTGCGACCATCCACGTCTTTGGCGTGGACATCTGCTTGCCTTCCAACCAGTAGTTCCACTACTTCTACCGACTGGGCTAGCGCGGCTTTAACAAAAAGTAATTACTCAATTAAACCTTGAATAGCAAAAAAATATCACAGAAATTATGAAGGGTAAATAACAATATTGCCTTTCCTAAGAGCCTGAACTTTTCTGTTTCAACGGTGTGATGTTCCAGGATGAAAACTCTAGGTACAGTTTACAAACTCTAAAACACGTCTCAATTAAATAATTGGGTCGGCACCGTACAATTCAGTTTATTTGTGTTCGTAAAACTAACTATTGTTGCCTCATTATTACCTGTCATCGTTCCGATAAAAAAATATATATATCGCTATTCTGTCTGTCTCATTATTAAAGGAAGATTGTCCTTACCCAGAATTGAATATATTTCAATACCAAACATAGGGAGACACCGTAAAAACGTAACAGTCACGAGAGTAATGAGTATCGCATTTTTTGTTGTTGTTAGGATTGTGTTTAGGCCTACCTAAATGAAGCGGCGTCTGTCCTCTATAATTTGTGCAGTCGAGGCGCGCGTTATGCTCGAGCAGTAGCCTGGCGCACTCGGCGTGGCCGTCCTCGGCAGCCAGGTGCAGCGCGGTGGCCCTCCCCGTGCCCATGGCAGCCCTCACGTCCGCGCCCGCATCCAACAGGAGCTTAGTGCACTGCGCCGAGCCTAAGGATGCGGCTACGTGAAGAGGCGTTTCTGTAAACACCTGCAAAAATTAATACAAAAAAATGTTCCATTATTATTATCATCAAAACACACTCACTGACTTGCTGCCTGACAACGCACAACTACTAGTGCTAAGTTTCAGGGAGTGAACATGCAGGGTACAGAGCTATAGCAATCATAGCTCAGTCCTTTTCGTTGCCTGGAACTTGGCAGGTTTTTAACAGTCCATAATACGGCCTCTGAAGGTAGAATAATAAATTTCAAAGTAAGGGATGCACTGAGAGAACATTTCTAAACCACCCCCAGTACCCCCTGAACCTAGTTAATATTAATAAACTAGCTGTCCGTACCTGGGTATTTTTCATACAAATCTTGTCCTGGTTATTACGAACACAACAAAAAAATTATCAAATCGGTTGAGCCATTCGCGACCTATGGCGTGACCAAGGGAAACAGAGATTCAATTTTTAAACCATCATTTAACATTGATCATGAGAACAAACCCACCTGTGGAGTGTCAGGACAGGCGCCAGCTTCCAACAATAAACTGACAACCTCCGGTGCGTCACTAAGTACCGCGTAGTGCAATGGCGAGCGTTCATTCAACCCCGCGTTTACATCAGCCCCATGTTCTAATAGAACCTGGAAGTTATACACATTATTAAGTAAAAATCAAGTACGAAAAACCATGATGCTTATCAATGAACATTTATTACCTTAACACACGTAAAACTCTTGGCACTCGCGGCGCAATGAAGTGGTGTAGCTTTCATTTCATGACGGCACTCCCACCTGTTGGGGTCGGCCTTGTGTTCTAGTAGTAATTTAACACATTCTTCACTTGCTACTAAACAACTCAAATGCAAACAAGTTCTGAAAATAATTTCTGTCACTTAGAATGTTCCAAAATATATTTTTGTATAATTCCTTTGTAGTTTACGACAAAAAAAAACAATTCATCGATCGATCTACCGCATACAGCAGACCACCGTTTTCTATGACTCTAAATACCCATGCGAGCAAATATTAGTCATAGAAAATGGTTTCCTATCGTATACGAGTATCTAAGGCTAGACTGAAAGTGGGAGCGGCGCGATGCAGAGCCCAAAACCGCTTCAGTGGTTTTGTAGGTTGGTTATATGTTTATGATAAGGTAGGAAGTCTCAATCAAGTGTCTACAGGTAGGCTGTTGTGATAGTACTGTTTATGTTTACCTGCCAGCATCATCAGCCCAATTAGGGTCCATCCCAAGCTTCAATAGTCTTGCCAATAAAGAGCTCCTTCCTAGCCAACATGTCCACAAAGCCGCGGTTTTCCGTTCCCCAGTTCCAGGAGCATGACTAATTACTTTATCATAAAGACCTCCTTCCACAAGACTGGATATTGTTTCTGCGTATGGTAGCTGCCGCAACGCATACTGAATCTCTTCTGAAGTATCAAATAGAATACAAATTAATTATTTCATGTATTTTCAATAACTCGGCCCTCGGGAAATGATTAACTATATTACTGTCGGTTTCAATCTTAAAGAAAGAAATACTTTTTCAAGAAAGTACAAAAGAAATCAAAGGCCTGCCTGCTTGTTTGTCTTTCTTACAATAAGTATAACGAAAGTTTACCTATTGGCCAAATGTCTCTGCTAGGCTTGACCCGAATCCTCTCAGCCAGATCGATTCCTCTCGCGGACTCGTCGCTGGAGATGTAGCCTGCCTCCAGGTCGTCCGAGTCCTCGCTCACTTGTTCCATACCAACGCACCATCGCGCACTGCCCTGACGGAATACCTACATGGTAAAATGTCATGAATTTTATTTTCCCAACAACCGCATTAACCTTTGTACATATAAAAAGGGGTCAGGTTTAAGAATAAAGGATTTGCGTTATTTTTAAAAGACTGTTTTTACTGATAATTTGTTCAAAGCACAATAAGTACACATTGTCACTGCGGAAACACACTGACGAATAACAACCTTATTCTTGTTTTTCTTTGGCGCGTTTTTGATCGTCATCACGCAATGACCGAGTGGAGCCGCCCGCGCCTGCGTGATAACTGAAAGCTCCCATCTTCTGCGCATACCAGCCGCCCCGGCAACGAATTTAATCATATTTCGGGAATAAGACCTATTTCTGATTGTTATCTTTTGATTTCAACCTAGGTTTAACATTGCGCGGAACCACTAATGTATTTTGCTAAATTTAATGGATACGGCCATGAAGGAAAATGGGGCAATCGTCACCCAAATCAACCGTCTATTAGCGTCAATCATTAAAGTCATTCGTAAACCTTATTTTTTCATGTTTTAACTATTTTAGTGCAAATTGCTTTATTGTCGTAGCTGTTGACGCTTGCGTCGCACGCCGCCGTCTACCCATGTCACTATTTTTATAAAATTCTCTACGTGCCTGCTTCCTATTTAAATGTGATATATTTTCGACAGCTTTAACCTCATTCACGATGCAATCGCTAGGAGAATTAAATGATGTCTTGGCTAAATATATTTATTATACAGACAACTCTTTTCATTCATATCTATACAAATTTTCTTTATTTTGGCAAAACATTACTTAATATTAGAAAAAACTTTTATTAAGGTATTAATTACGTCAAACATAAATCTAAAACTAGAAAGAGCTCTTGACATTATTAGACTAAAAGTTATAATTAAAGACGTCAGTGTCGAAAAGTAAATTGACATAGGCTCTTTTCATAGGCTCTCTTAACAAGCTTTTGCCCGGGACTCCGACCGCGTAGAAGTCGACAGCGCTTTTCCCTCGATAATTGTTTTAATAGTAGCAACACTAGCAACAAGCAATCAAACACACTCTCGCATTTCTTATACCCCGCGCAGGCGAAAATACAACTTCAAGTCTTCTTAAGCATAACTTCTTAAATCAGAGTAGTAACTTGTAGTGTTTTGTGACTGGTGTCTGAGATTTGAAATGGTTAACTTTAAAAAAAAGTATTGTTTGAAAGGCGTACAAAACAATAATTTACTAACGAGCAGGTAATTTATGGATCTTTTGGGTTCCTTTAGTTAGAAAGAGTAACGATACAGTTTTAAAAACAATATTTGGTGGACATTTTGGGCCTAATTATTTACATCAAAGTTGGTTAACTATTTTTGAAGTTACTCTCTAGTTTAAGATACATATTTGTAAACAGTTGTATGAACAAAAGATGGGTAGGCGAGTATTTTTTTCGGTGAGTGTATTTACTCTTTCATTTCTACGTTCGTTATAGTTCGATGAATGCATTCTGATTGCCCCACTGAACTGCTTTCAAATATTAAACGAATAGATCGTTTGTAAGAGGATGATGCCAGAACAAAGCATTATTAATAATCTGTTCCGTATTCTCGGATCGTTAACATAAACTATCATAATAGTTCTCTCACCTTCCACTTTGTTTCGCTGAGATGATGTAACGCGCCTTAAGTGTTCGAGATAGTAAAGTATACAACTTTTATTTTAGTATAAAATGCATCTGCGTGTCAAAAACGGTTTATCTTAACCGTCGTCTTATAACTACGAAGATTAGACTTGGAAAAAATTACCTACAGTCTGTGAGCACTTACGAGCTTTCTGATTCACGATATTAGCAAATATTTTCGTGATGAGCGCATCCTGAGTCTTGGATGTCTTCTATGTGTTTCTTTGTTTAAGTTTGTCTATCGTTGCCAATTACCGGTAGTACCAGCCTAGAGCTTAGTTTGGGACTGGGTCAATTAGTTTAAGATTCTCCCCTGTTTTTTTTAAATGTGGATACGGGACCCTGATTAGATTTGTGTTGTGTTGCTTGCAAACTGACCTCTATTTTAACTGCCTTAAAAAAAACAATGTTCTACGAGCAGGGGCGTAGCTACCGCCGTATCTGCCGTATCAATTATACGGGGCCCCCGACAGCGACGTGTGTAAGCAAATTACCTAAGAACTTCGATGGGAAATGAACGCCTATCAGACCTGTCATTATTGTCCATAGAGGCAGAATCTTTAGAAAAACTAAAGTCATCATCAGCTATAAATGATTTAATAAATCAGTTTGCCGAAAAAAAGGCAAGGAGAGTGTATATTTAATATGAATTGTTTGTAAAAAAATTGGAAAAAGTGACAGATAAATAATTATGATGAATAAATATTGCTTTTAATTGTATGCAAACATTTTTTTTCTTTTGTGAGAAATCTTTACCCTTCTATACTATTTCTATACTATTCCTACCCTTCATGAGGGCCCCCAAACAAATTTTTATATAGTTAGGGAGGCGAGGTAGCTAAATGACGTAATTCAACGGCGCCGTCGAGACCTATCAAAATCGAAAGATAAAATAATTTCGAAAAGAAAAGCTCGTATGGTAAAAACCATTTGAGCGGTGGGTTTGGCGTGTACGGTTTTTCAAAAATGTTAAAAAAAAACAGTTACTTGGGCATTCTCGAGCGCGTCAGATATTCATACTATGTATGCCCCAAGTGCCTCCTGATAACAACGGTATACTAATCTGCCGGTGTGCGTGGTGGGGGTAGGCATATAAAGTAGTCAAAAATGCAAAAAAAAAAAAATTACTCGAGCGCCTCAGATTTTCGGAAGGGGTGTTAAGTAGGCCCCAAGGAAGCTCCCTTTAAAAAAACTGACTTTTTCGGCGTGACGATAAGTTACGATGAATTTTTGAAAATGCAAAAAAAAAAGTTTTTTTGAAATACTCAAGCGCGTCAGATTTTCATAGGGGAGGTTTATCTCGGTATCCTGAAAGCATATTTTCTAAATCTGACAAAAATGTTGGTGGGTTCTCTTAATCTGACCGAAAAAGGTTTTTTGGTTTCTTTTTTTTTCCTTTCTTTCTCCTTGATAAAACGGGGAATTTAAGAATGACAATAAAGCGATAGATATTCCCTTTTTTGTTTATTTAAACTTTTTTTTTGTATAATGTATCGTTCGCGACTTATATGCCGCAACGCGTTTTTCGTAAGACGAAATGGCTCCTCCACACTTCCGGCCATGCGGAAACCGGCAGATTTCGTATTTTTAGTAAGTTTTAGATTATATTCTTCAAAATAAAAAAAATAAAAATCGCGCTCGAGAATGCCGGATTAACGTTTTTTTTTTACAAGTTCGCGACCCTATAACTCGGCGGCGTCAATGACTTATCGTCAGATTAGTTAAATTTAGTCTTAAAACACTAAAATCAACCCCCAATATCTTAATCTGACGCGCTCGAGTATTTCAGACTATCGATTTTTTTTTACTAATCTGATCGTCTATCCTAGGCGCGCGTCACTACATATAGAGCTAAATACCTACTTTACAAGGTTGTTCTATTAGGTCTAAGGTATCTCTCATATCTTAAACTGCCACGCTCGAGTATTACCGAAAATTCCCCTATTCGCCTCCCTAACTATACGGGGCCCCGCCAAGGCACGCTACGAGTTTTTTTTTTTGTTTCCTACGCTTAATCAATAATAAATTGCGAACCTACGAATATATCTTTTCCACATATCGCATACAACAAAACGATTGACGACTCATTAGCACAAGATTTGAGAGGCTTCTCATGTGGTTAGTACTCGTATCAAACAATAACTTTTTGTGTAAACAATCCATGCACTAAAGCTGGAACAAGAATGCAGCCGGTGCTGAAACCATTAATGTGCTAAAACTGTGCGGTCTGGGCTATATTTGCAGTATAATCGGAATTACATACCTAGTTGCTAGAAATTGGCAAGAATGATTGCTTTTCGTTTTCATTTTTCGGAACAAAAAGCAGGTACTAGGTTCCTACAGGTACCTACACTATATCCTTCTCTGGGTGCAAGATATCTTCATACTAATTTTGTTAAAATTGGTTTACCGGTATCGGTAGTTAAAAGGATGGATGGATGGTTTTTAGGTGTGTATAATTGTCTAAGAAATTCTTTAAAATTCGTCTTAAATCTCAAAGTTCGATTGTTTAAAAATGACAAACAGACATTAAGATACCTACTTTTGCGATTGTAGGTACTTGTTATTAAATAATTAAATATTATGCTGCGTGTAGATACTGAAGAAAATTCGTTATGAAATTCGTCAGAATCGATGTTGTATAATTTTAGTAAGTAGTTAGTCAGATTATTAAATTACCTAATTCCTAGTGTTAGCTAATATTTTGCCAGGAAACAGTATAACGATCAACAAGCAACATCAATCCTTTTGATTTCCTGTATGATATTTGGTTGTCGAAAGCTTAAATTCGTCGTTGGTGCCAATTTATACATGTGTGTTTTTAAGAATCCAATCAAATAGATAAATTTTCGAATGGCGCGTGATTATTTTCTGGTAGATTAAGTTGGCTTATAATTTGGACTTTTATATTCAAATGTTGTTTCTTCTATTTAGATATTTTAGACCAGGTATTCCAAATTCTGAGCTAAAATAACCCGAAACCCCACATATTCTGAGAAAACTAGTAAATGTATTATTTTGCACAAATACCTACCTATGTCCAAGTTCAAAGGCTAGAAATACATTGCGATGGAGTAGAGCTCTTAAAGTCTTTCGGATTTGGGTAAAGACGAGTCGACTGGCATATGCGAGCGAGCTATAAGAGCGAGGGAGAGGGAAATACAAAACCGTAGGTTGTTTTATTTCTCCCAATCTCTTGCAAACCATATTACTTATCCATACTAATACTATTAACTAATAAAAGTAACTTTGTCTGTCTGTTATTTACGCTTTCACAGCTAAACCGCTGAACCGATTTCATATAAAATGTAGTATGGAGATAGCTTGAAGCACGAGGAAGGACATAGGGTAATTTTTACCCGTGCGTAGCGATAAACGGACCGAGCCGCGGGCAACGGCGAGTATGTTATAAGTACGTAACTTTTTTGTGTTGAAGTGTTTACATTATGAAGGTAACGTCTATTTTAGCGATTGTTTAGACACACGTTCATCCGACGCGGTTCTTACGCTGAGCGAATGGCAAAGTAAACCGGGTCCAGGAAAACGCTGGACTGATGGATTGACAAATAACATGTTTATCTTCTCTCACGTTTGAAATTTTCCCCAATAAATACACTACCCTTGATATACGCAATTAGTTCGTGAGATTGAGAAACGTTCTACAATATTAATTAGTTGTTACTTATTAGTAAAGTAGCTTAAGTAATTACCTATATTTAGATTTGTTATATTAATCAATATGAACTTACCGGTGGTATGTTATCCGGAATCGCCTCGTAAATCATAGCTTTGGCGATATTTTAACACTTGCATACTCATAGGTGTCAATGGTAAAAAACACTTGGAAACTGATTTTTAAAAGTAACTACTTGTCAATTTTAAACATGTATTTTTTCATTTTAGATTCATAGATTGTTAGTTCCTAACTATTTTGGTTTTTCAGCGTCTATAAATCATGTTTTGCTGCTATTATAGACTGGTGCTGCCATATTTTTCCCTACAAATATAACCAAGACAACCTTACTAACTGGACGCTTAAACAACGTGTAGTGATTAGCACGTGATAGGTAATTTGCTGGTTGGTAAACTAGTACCATGCAATACTCTCTGACAAACTGATTGCATTAGAAAATACAACTAATATGGAATAGATTGCACCACACACCCGGTGTTTTTACGGCTTTAATACAAAGTTTTCAAAACGCCCGTTTCAAGCTTTGCCCTTCTCAACCTGTTTACCTGCCTACTCTCATTCGTTGGCCTAATTTTCCCGTCGTCTCAGATGTGGGGCAAGTGGCCGGATATTGTCGAAAGCCAACGAATTAGCGGGATTTTTCTGAGAACGCCGGCCGAGCACTTGACGTAAATGAAAACAATAATACGCCCAGTATTTAAAAGCAGAGTTTTTAATTGATTTTCTTAACCTTTCATTACTCTGAAGCGGCTGAACAGGTCTCAAATTATGAACTAAAATAAAAATCACTTTAAATGGTGTAAAATATTCTGGATTTGGAAATAAATGTTTTAAAATGAGTATTTCTATATTGGAACACCGCTCCCGAGGAGCACTCCCGCACCACTGCAACGGTTTGCTAAATCTTACTCCCGTACAAAATAAATAAACTTAGCTGAAACAATAATTACCTACGCATCGGATTCATTTCGTTTGTTGAAATATAACACGGGTGAATAGCATTTTACATTGTAAACGTGCCTGTGTGAGTCATGTAGATGTGTCGATATCAGATAGTTTTCGCCAAATGTATGGTTCATATCTGGGTTATTACTCATTTCAGGTTGTATTTCTCTTTCGAGTGTTTTCCATTCACATTCGGCTCAATATGTCTATGTCTTATTTCAATTAAAAAACTTACATGTGTGGCAAGTGTGGTATTTCTCGTAAACGTATAGATCAAATATAGTAATAGTGGTGTTTTATAAAGTGTTTAAGTTATTTTATACGATTGATCCGATTTCTTAACACGTTAATTCGTGTAGGCGTTACTTGTTGAACCTAACAGAATTTACATAAAAATAAACAAATTGGACATATCTAACTTGATTTGAATCATTTCTGAAACCGTGAGTGAGAAGGTATTTCTCTGATCCCTTAGTAAAATCATTTTTTATTTGTATTTTCAGATTGGCGCAGACGGCGCGAACTCTGCCGTCCGCAATGCGATGGGCGTGCAGTATCTGTCCTGGAGCTACGACCAGATGGGTGTGGTGGCCACTCTAGAACTAGCTGAGGTAACAATAGTTATGTATAATACTGCCCTTCGTAGGAAGAGAACTTATCGATAGTAGCGGAGCCCAGTGGAGATTTTAATTGCTCACATCTATCTCAAACAAGTAAGTATATTTTCTAATATATTTAGGAACTAATAATGCATCAATAATAACCGTGTACCGGGCGCATTTGTCTCTCAACTTATATATATATATTGATTATCTGGTATCCAAAGCACAAGCCAAATCTTATAGTTAGGGAGGCGAATAGGGGAATTTTCCGTATACTCGAGCGTGGCAGTTTAAGATATGAGAGATACCTTAGACCTAATAGAACAACCTTGTAAAGTATTTAGCTCTATATGTAGTGACGCGCGCCTAGGATAGACGATCAGATTAGTAAAAAAAAATCGATACGATCGATTAAGATACTCGTATTGGGGGTAGATTTTAGTGTTTTAAGACTAAATTTAACTAATCTGATGATAAGTCCTTGACGCCGCCGAGTTATAAGGTCGCGAACTTGTAAAAAAAAAACGTTAATCCGGCATTCTCGAGCGCGATTTTTTATTTTTTTATTTTGAAGAATATAATCTAAAACTTACTAAAAATACAAAATCTGCCGGTTTCCGCATGACCGGAAGAGTGGAGGAGCCATTTCGTCTTCCGAAAAACGCGTTGCGTGCGGCATATAAGTCGCGAACGATACATTTTACAAAAAAAAAGTTTAAATAAACAAAAAAGGGAATATCTATCGCTTTATTGTCATTCTTAAATTCCCCGTTTTATCAAGGAGAAAGAAAGAAACCGTACACGCCAAACCCACCGCTAAAATGGTTTTTACCATACGAGCTTTTCTTTTCGAAATTATTTTATCTTTCGATTTTGATAGGTCTCGACGGCGCCGTTGAATTACGCCATTTAGCTACCTCGCCTCCCTAACTATTAGTGTGGGTCTGGTTCAAATTGTGTAATATTTTCCCTTGACACTTGAGTTTTTTTGCAAACTATGATGTCTGATTATTTTCCAGACAACAGAAAACACAACCGCCTGGCAGCGTTTCCTCCCGACCGGCCCTGTGGCGCTTCTGCCGCTCGACACGCAACAGAGCTCACTGGTGTGGTCCACCAGCGTCGAGCACGCTAAAGAGCTGATGGACCTACCCGCCGAACAGTTCGTGGACGCGATCAACGATGCTCTGGTAATAAGGAATTAGATGCACTAATTTTATAGAAACGAAAGCCTGGCAACGTTTTCTTTCTATAGGCCCTGCGATTATTTTGCTGCTCGTCACGTAATAATGTTTTTTCGTGAGCTCATGAACGTTGAACACGCCAAAGAGCTGCTGAACTTACCCGCTGAACAAATATTTTAGCGACAGATAGAGCTTATTTTAAAGTGTAAAGTGAAACAAGAGCGCTATAATAGCAGCCATTGAATGTTATGGCGATACAACAGATTTATTTGACAATATTATCACTTACTTATTATCGCATATAACAGGTGTAAAAGAACGCTTAGAAAAGCTTTAACACGTAATACAACGACTATGATCGCTTCTATGCAGGTTAAGAATCTTGTGTAACAGTTCTGAGCGGAACGTCCCTAACAACCTGAACTTCTATAGTTCTATATTGACGGTTACTAACCCTCATTAAACTCTAGTGGTTTTATAGTAGAAAATCTAACGACTTAAGTTATTTAACAGTGGTAGTGTAGAACTTGTTATCAATATTATATAGGTAAAGCATATTGTCTTCCAGGTTGTAGCGAATCTTATAACTTTAGGATCTATAAAGGCGACTACTATCTGTTAAAGTTGTATAATAGCTCTATAGTAAAAAAAACTATTATACCACTTTTATGGATGCCTTAGTTGCTGAGAAACGATAGTAACCTCCTTTATACATGTAAAGGACTAAAATTCACATATTAGGTGGCTTATACCGGGCCGCCATTTGTATTGGCCAAATTTAAAATAAACAAAGCAATACAAACAAAATAATTATTGTTAAGTATTCTGGTATATTAGGTATAATATGCCGATCCAATATAATTAACTTAGTTGTGTTTGATATTGACATTATGTATAAAATGTCCCTAGAATAATATTCATTATGGTTTTGTAAAAAGCCAATAGATTAAAGGCCTCTTGAATATTTCATAATAATATATATACTAATTAACAGTAAACTTATCTCCGCAATAATATTTCACATAACAGGAAGGATAAAGAACACATTAATATGGCGGTGACAATATTTATCTTGTTGCCGTCAAAAATCTTGATAGAATAGAATAGAATAGAATCATTTATTCGGCTATTAAATAAACACAAAAAAACACACATTTGAGAAAATAAAAATAAAATTACAAAATCTATTTAATTAATTAAAAATAAAATAGCCGAAACGGAGTACCAGCTCAGCGTGGTGCTGTGGCACGGAGCCGCAGCGCTAATTTTCAGCTGGACCCACATGAGAAAGATGGCAAAAACAAGAAAAGAAATAGAACATTTAAAAGAAACACAGCATAAAAGTTAGTCTACAAATAATAAAAATACTACAATTTAAATAAACAATTATAAAATATTAAACATAACAACAAAGTGAGATCTAGCGTCCTAAGCGCATTAATTACACATATTCCAGTGATAGGATTAGGTAGTGCTATTTGGGGTCAATGACCCGAGACTTCGTGGCGAAAGATTAATATGGATATGACTTAATCCCGGGATTTTTATGATTATAAAGTTTAAATAGTAAGTAGTTATAAAAAAGTAGATAGGTGCTTATATTATAGCACGGGATTTAATGAAAATGTTAAGTTAATAATATACCTATAAACTAAAGATTCAAAGTTTACGTAAACAATAATTAGTTACATACTTTATATACTTTTTATCTTTCTGTGCTCAGCCGTAAGTGTTATTATTTTTATGTACACATGTTATTTATTAAACTGAAGTCTGCATTCAACCCTTTACCTGACTCGAGGGCGCTTTCTAATTTTCTATTGTTTACAACAATTTTCATGGTAGGTGCGAAAGAGACGGAAGACGAAAGTAAAAAAAAAAGTAAGTATAAAATTTTCCTAAACCTAGAATTAATTTTATGTTATACATATTATCAGCCGTCAATAAAATACGAGTCCGGGATTTCCGGAAATCCCCAGGGCATATCCATATTATGGATAGCGTTTAAGGTCATTCACGCCAAATAGCAATACCTAATCCTATCACTGCATATTACCTATAATCTAAGTTAAAACTACACATTAACAACAAAAACAACCAAATTATTAAAAAAAGTGATCTGTGCAACTTTCCATTTGTAACGTCAAAGCTAGCTCTTTCAATTTGATCTTGAAATTACTTATGTTTGATCGATCTGCAAATCTTGGTGTGTGTGTTGTATTGAATTTGTATGCATTGTCGGGCAGTTAGGCGCTACAATACAAAGCGAACAATAAGCTCAAGAGAATAATATTTCTAGAAGTGTTTTAATTCGCCTTTATATATACCTGTTCTAGACTTTGAATCTTCCTCTTAGAGTTAGTAACCACTTTTATAGACCAGTACTACCGCTTAAGCCGTTAATTTTGTCATAGTGTATCTTTTTAAGTGCTTGTAATAACTAATATAGCGCTCTTATAGTCCTCGAGAGCGACTACAAACTTTTTTTATCGCCATTATAGACCCTTAGCATCTAAAAAGTTATATCAGGGTTATATCCTGCTCCAGCGCTATTTTTTAGCGCTTTAATGACACTATAAGAGTAGGATAGCGTTTTAATACCACCCTTTTAACTCTTAAATAACTGCCTAAATGTTACTTAGGTTGGTTTGTTTACCTCAGCGGGCCTATTATGGTTGTTGTGATTATCGGTGTGGAAAAGAGATAGCATGGTTTTTACGTTTATGTTCTTCGACATAAATTGAGTATAATTAAAATTTGATAATGAAGAAGTGAAATATTTATAACTTGTAAGTTTCGAATACGAGTATGAGAGGGATCGGGTAGTTGAAGTTTGGAACAGAGATAGATTATTGTCTGGAATAGCGCATAGGCTACTTTTTGTTCCGGACATTCGGGGAGGCCCCGTCGGAATAGCGATAAACGAGGTGGGCGCGGCCGGAGTCGCGCGTAAAAACTAGTTTGATTATAAAGTAGTATTTCGGATGGGTAGTTGATTTGTGTCGCGTCTCCCAGTGGAAGCAGTACCCGCGCAGCGGTGCCGTGGACGCGGTGACGGACTGGCTGGGCGCGTGGCTGCGGCGCGCGGGGCTTCCGGACGGCGCGGCGCGGCTGCTGCCCCCCAGCGCGCGCCGCCTGGCGCCCTCCTCGCGCGCCGCCTTCCCGCTCGGCTTCGGCCACAGCACGCGCTACGTGGCGCCCGGCGTCGCTCTCATCGGGTACGGTCGTCGCCCGCCCTACTACAGTACCCTCCTACTGCCGGACGGCGCGGCGCGGCTGCTGCCCCCCAGCGCGCGCCGCCTGGCGCCCTCCTCGCGCGCCGCCGTCCCGCTCGGCTTCGGCCACAGCACGCGCTACGTGGCGCCCGGCGTCGCTCTCATCGGGTACGGTCGTCGCCCGCCCTACTACAGTACCCTCCTACTGCCGGACGGCGCGGCGCGGCTGCTGCCCCCCAGCGCGCGCCGCCTGGCGCCCTCCTCGCGCGCCGCCTTCCCGCTCGGCTTCGGCCACAGCACGCGCTACGTGGCGCCCGGCGTCGCTCTCATCGGGTACGGTCGTCGCCCGCCCTACTACAGTACCCTCCTACTGCCGGACGGCGCGGCGCGGCTGCTGCCCCCCAGCGCGCGCCGCCTGGCGCCCTCCTCGCGCGCCGCCTTCCCGCTCGGCTTCGGCCACAGCACGCGCTACGTGGCGCCCGGCGTCGCTCTCATCGGGTACGGTCGTCGCCCGCCCTACTACAGTACCCTCCTACTGCCGGACGGCGCGGCGCGGCTGCTGCCCCCCAGCGCGCGCCGCCTGGCGCCCTCCTCGCGCGCCGCCTTCCCGCTCGGCTTCGGCCACAGCACGCGCTACGTGGCGCCCGGCGTCGCTCTCATCGGGTACGGTCGTCGCCCGCCCTACTACAGTACCCTCCTACTGCCGGACGGCGCGGCGCGGCTGCTGCCCCCCAGCGCGCGCCGCCTGGCGCCCTCCTCGCGCGCCGCCTTCCCGCTCGGCTTCGGCCACAGCACGCGCTACGTGGCGCCCGGCGTCGCTCTCATCGGGTACGGTCGTCGCCCGCCCTACTACAGTACCCTCCTACTGCCGGACGGCGCGGCGCGGCTGCTGCCCCCCAGCGCGCGCCGCCTGGCGCCCTCCTCGCGCGCCGCCTTCCCGCTCGGCTTCGGCCACAGCACGCGCTACGTGGCGCCCGGCGTCGCTCTCATCGGGTACGGTCGTCGCCCGCCCTACTACAGTACCCTCCTACTGCCGGACGGCGCGGCGCGGCTGCTGCCCCCCAGCGCGCGCCGCCTGGCGCCCTCCTCGCGCGCCGCCTTCCCGCTCGGCTTCGGCCACAGCACGCGCTACGTGGCGCCCGGCGTCGCTCTCATCGGGTACGGTCGTCGCCCGCCCTACTACAGTACCCTCCTACTGCCGGACGGCGCGGCGCGGCTGCTGCCCCCCAGCGCGCGCCGCCTGGCGCCCTCCTCGCGCGCCGCCTTCCCGCTCGGCTTCGGCCACAGCACGCGCTACGTGGCGCCCGGCGTCGCTCTCATCGGGTACGGTCGTCGCCCGCCCTACTACAGTACCCTCCTACTGCCGGACGGCGCGGCGCGGCTGCTGCCCCCCAGCGCGCGCCGCCTGGCGCCCTCCTCGCGCGCCGCCTTCCCGCTCGGCTTCGGCCACAGCACGCGCTACGTGGCGCCCGGCGTCGCTCTCATCGGGTACGGTCGTCGCCCGCCCTACTACAGTACCCTCCTACTGCCGGAAGGCGCGGCGCGGCTGCTGCCCCCCAGCGCGCGCCGCCTGGCGCCCTCCTCGCGCGCCGCCTTCCCGCTCGGCTTCGGCCACAGCACGCGCTACGTGGCGCCCGGCGTCGCTCTCATCGGGTACGGTCGTCGCCCGCCCTACTACAGTACCCTCCTACTGCCGGACGGCGCGGCGCGGCTGCTGCCCCCCAGCGCGCGCCGCCTGGCGCCCTCCTCGCGCGCCGCCTTCCCGCTCGGCTTCGGCCACAGCACGCGCTACGTGGCGCCCGGCGTCGCTCTCATCGGGTACGGTCGTCGCCCGCCCTACTACAGTACCCTCCTACTGCCGGACGGCGCGGCGCGGCTGCTGCCCCCCAGCGCGCGCCGCCTGGCGCCCTCCTCGCGCGCCGCCTTCCCGCTCGGCTTCGGCCACAGCACGCGCTACGTGGCGCCCGGCGTCGCTCTCATCGGGTACGGTCGTCGCCCGCCCTACTACAGTACCCTCCTACTGCCGGACGGCGCGGCGCGGCTGCTGCCCCCCAGCGCGCGCCGCCTGGCGCCCTCCTCGCGCGCCGCCTTCCCGCTCGGCTTCGGCCACAGCACGCGCTACGTGGCGCCCGGCGTCGCTCTCATCGGGTACGGTCGTCGCCCGCCCTACTACAGTACCCTCCTACTGCCGGACGGCGCGGCGCGGCTGCTGCCCCCCAGCGCGCGCCGCCTGGCGCCCTCCTCGCGCGCCGCCTTCCCGCTCGGCTTCGGCCACAGCACGCGCTACGTGGCGCCCGGCGTCGCTCTCATCGGGTACGGTCGTCGCCCGCCCTACTACAGTACCCTCCTACTGCCGGACGGCGCGGCGCGGCTGCTGCCCCCCAGCGCGCGCCGCCTGGCGCCCTCCTCGCGCGCCGCCTTCCCGCTCGGCTTCGGCCACAGCACGCGCTACGTGGCGCCCGGCGTCGCTCTCATCGGGTACGGTCGTCGCCCGCCCTACTACAGTACCCTCCTACTGCCGGACGGCGCGGCGCGGCTGCTGCCCCCCAGCGCGCGCCGCCTGGCGCCCTCCTCGCGCGCCGCCTTCCCGCTCGGCTTCGGCCACAGCACGCGCTACGTGGCGCCCGGCGTCGCTCTCATCGGGTACGGTCGTCGCCCGCCCTACTACAGTACCCTCCTACTGCCGGACGGCGCGGCGCGGCTGCTGCCCCCCAGCGCGCGCCGCCTGGCGCCCTCCTCGCGCGCCGCCTTCCCGCTCGGCTTCGGCCACAGCACGCGCTACGTGGCGCCCGGCGTCGCTCTCATCGGGTACGGTCGTCGCCCGCCCTACTACAGTACCCTCCTACTGCCGGACGGCGCGGCGCGGCTGCTGCCCCCCAGCGCGCGCTGGGGTTTTCAAGGTTGCAAACTTGGGTGTTAACTACTCTCAAGAGACCTAACAACATACAAAATAAACGTAGTTACATATGCGCGTTTGCGATGTCTGCTTTTTTCTGTGTTGATATAGACCGGCCTAGTCCTGTCTGTAATATTTATGTGGTCCTCTAAACCACAATAATATAATCATTAGGCTTGAGACTTTTGGATGCTCGCTATGGTTCTAGAATCCACGGAGTCGCCATTATGTTAAAATATTTTTTTAGAAGTCAAAGTCAAAGTGGATGTGTACATACAGCTTGTATTATTAATTTTTATTTTATTGCAAAACAATCTTGAATAGTTGTGTTATCAAATGGTAAAAACCATTGAAAAGTAACTATTGTAGTTTTTTTTATTTTTTAAATTAAATTTAAAATTTGCCTCTTCCGTTTTATTTTGGTAAAACTTTAGCCCCTCCTGGTGAAAAAAAAATACATGACCACTGGTTAGCCAATTAGATTAAAAGCATGCTCGTTTAATGGGCATTTAAAAATGATAAATACTTTATCATCAAAACACTAATAAATATTTTTTTTTAAGAAAAGCGTAAAATACACCGCAATTCACGTTAAGCCAGTACTGCCACCCAAGCTTACTTGCGACGCGAGCTGTATCAGAATTCCATTCTAGTTTCATTCAGCAGCAATGCAAAACTAATCGAACAAATTAAAATCTTTAAATTTCGCTTAATTTATAAAAAAAAGTTATAAAAAAAAAAATATAAAACTTTTAATCTGCGGAATATCGCAGTATCGTAGATAATTATTCGATTTGGGCTTACAACCTGCATAAAGCCAAACTCTTTATTTAAAAAAAAACTGTCCTAAAACTCTTCGAACTTCGTTCGAAATTTAAAATTAATTTTGTTCCTCATTTATTGGTTTATTGTCACATTTGAACCCAAACTTACTGTTTATTCGGTGTGTGGTTAAATCTAATTACTTACTTTTGTGATTTGTCGTTTATGTTTGATGTTTTTCGGACTAACTGTTTTTGCTTGTATTTCGGACTCTGATTTGCTTAACGATTTGGCCTTTGTGACAATTGTGACTGTGGATTAAATCACAAAAGTAAGTAATTAAATTTAACCACACACCAAATAAACAGTAAGATTGGGTTCAAAAAGTTACCGAAATTTTAAGATTTTAATTTGAGCGATTATTTTTGCATTGCTGCTGTATTAAACTAGAATGGAATTCTGATACAGCTCACGTCGCAAGTACGCTTGGGTGGCAGTACTGGCTTAACGTGAATTGCGGTGTATTTTACGATTTTCTTTAAAAAAAATATTTATTAGTGTTTTGATGATAAAGTATTTATCATTTTTAAATGCCCATTAAACGAGCATGTTTTTAATCTTATTGGCTAACCAGTGGTCATGTATTTTTTTTTCACCAGGAGGGGCTAAAGTTTTACCAAAATAAAACGGAAGAGGCAAATTTTAAATTTAATTTAAAAAATAAAAAAAACTACAATAGTTACTTTTCAATGGTTTTTACCATTTGATAACACAACTATTCAAGATTGTTTTGCAATAAAATAAAAATTAAAAAATAATAAATTCCGAATACCACAGATCAAAAACTCAGTGCGGGTGTACATTTTTCTAAAAATCAGAAAAATTCAAATATCTCGAAAACGGTGCGACTTTTACTAAGGCGATTTTTCCATGTTAGGTAGGTGGCTTGCTCACCTACCTCCCCCTTAAGTTTGACATGGTACTTACGGGACACCCTGTATATACATATCGCGTCACCTGTGAACTGTGACATGTGTGTGTAATAACTAATAAATTTATGATAAAATTAATTGCAGTCATAATAACGTGGTTATTACCGATCGATATAACAGCGTAAATCTAACATGTTTTATTTTTACACTTTGACTTTGACTTCGAAAAATAATATTTTATCATAATGGCGACTCCGTGGATTCTAGAACCATAGCGAGCATCCAAAAGTCCCAAGCCTAATAATCATCTACGGCTACTAGATGACACTTTATGCTTACTAAGTAATCAAACCAAGTTATTTATCTGTAAACGTACGTAATAAGATGTTATAAATAAGTCCTCGTTAAGAGAATCGCTGACCCAATTTAGAAGTTATCTCGCCTCCGCCGTGGAATAATATTAAGCTTTATTACAATTTCAGTGACGCTGCGCATCGAGTGCATCCTTTAGCGGGACAGGGCGTAAATCTCGGCTTTGGCGACGTGCGCGACTTGACGGCTCTACTCTCGGAAGCCGTCTATTGTGGAGTAGATATTACTGGTATGAGCCTTACTTACAAATAATTCAAAAGACCTGGGGACTAGTATGAGGCCATATTTTTTTTGTATACCCCTATGACAATCGCATATGACAGTCCATGGTAAAATTGGTCTAACTAATAGGTTATTAGCAAGAGTGGAATATCCGATTTTTAATCACATACGAGGGCAGAGTGAGAAGTCTGGTAAAAATCATATTAAAGGTATTTTCTTCACAAATTCATTAATGTCAATTTGTAATGCAGCCTTTTTGGAGGTAAATCGTATATTTTCAGCCAGTTCATACGACTAGTTTCTTTTTTGACAGCTATGAAAAAGAAACAATCACTTCGGTGTTTGCAAACATGGAGAAAAGGAAAAAAAACCATTACGGATACAAAAAAAAAATTAGACAAATATTACGGGAACTCTGCTCCATCGATTAAAATGATCCACAAGTGGTTTACGGATTTTCGTTGTGGCCGTACAAGCACTGCTGACGCCGACCGACCCGGACGCCCAGTTGAGGTCACTACACCAGAGATGATCACCAAAATCCATGACATCGTATTGACCGACCGAAGAATAAAGGTCCGTGAGATAGCTGATATTGTAAGCATTTCAGACGAACGGGTTCGTAATATCCTTCACACTTATTTGGATATGAAGAAGCTCTCCGCCCGTTGGGTGCCGCGATTGCTCACAGTAGATCAAAAACGCACTAGGGTGACCCTGTCAGAGGCATGTTTGGCGAAGTTTAGGTGTAATGAAAAGGACTTCTTGCGTCGTTTCATAACTGTTGACGAAACCTGGATTCATCATCATACACCAGAAACCAAGGAGCAGTCAAAACAATGGATTGCTTCAGGTGAACTTGCACCAAAGAAGGCCAAAGCAGTTTTATCGGCGAATAAAGTTATGGCTACTGTCTTCTGAGATGCTCGTGGTGTCATATATGTTGATTACCTTCAGAAAGGTAAAACGATTAACGGCGAATATTATGCCAACTTGTTACAGCGATTTCATGAAGTTTTAATGGAAAAACGACCCCATTTGGCGAAAAAGAAAATCATTTTTCACCAAGACAACGCACGGGTCCACACTTGTGCAGTTGCTGTGGCTAAAATCCACGAGTTGCGTTACGAATTGCTCCCGCATCCGCCTTATTCTCCAGATTTAGCCCCCTGCGACTATTTTCTTTTCCCAAACTTAAAGAAATGGCTTGGTGGAAAAAGATTTGGTTCCAACGAAGAAATCATCGCAGAAACCAATGCGTATTTTGAAGGGTTGGAGAAATCGTACTATACGGAGGGAATCGAAAAGCTAGAAAAGCGATGGACCAAGTGTATTGAGTTACATGGGCACTACGTTGAAAAATAAATATTTACTTGGACCAAAAAAAAAAATGTTTAATTTTTTCCAGACTTTTCACTCTGCCCTCGTACATACAGTGGCCACATAAACAGAAACGCATGCGTTTTCCAAATTGCCTACAAATACAACTTATACATTTTGCCAACCAATCAAAAAGTTCTTGACTAATTTTGTAGTTAGTTCGCTTCGGCTTTCTTTGCAAAATGTGCAAACAGTTAAAATGTACATACGCAAAATCTACATAATGACAAACGTGCAGGACAAGAAATGTACGTACGCAAAATGTACTTAAGCTGAAAGCACATAGGTAACGCAAAATGTGTAAAAAGAAAAATACACATTTCGCGAACTGTTCAATGCAAAATGCACAATCCGCAAAATGTGACAAAAGCAAAATTTTCAATCGCCAAACGTACAAAACGTAAAATGTACAAGTGCATAAAAGGGTACAGTAAGCACGGTGGTTTACCAAAAACCCCACGCAAAAGGAGGGTATGTCTGTCTGTGACTCTCAAACGTAAACACTCTCAAAGATCTCTGTGTCTAGGATCGTGGCTCTTAAATGGAGAGACTAATTGAGATGCGGTTTGGTTTCTTTTGAAAGCTGGTTTAATCGCTAGTGTTCTTAGCTAAGTTTCGTCAAAATGGTTTAAGCTATTCAAAAGCTAGGTAGGTAGGTTAAGTTATGTTATTTTATTTTAATGCAATAATAGATAGTGTGAGGATTCTTATTATTTTCGAAAACGCTATGTAAATGCCTTTGTTATAATACTATACACCTGTTATAAGAACTCTTTCCTTATCACTTATAATACAGGGTTATTGGTAAGTCGACCTATTCCCCTGTAGGGTTTTTGGGGGAGATCATTTCCAATCATTTTGGTCCCATATTACCCTACGCAAAAGTTTGTAATTTTTTCTGTTTTTGTGTCATTTGTGTTGGATAAACTGATAAAAAAACATGTTTTTTTTTACTTTTTGGTCTCGCATTCTTAAACGTGTACAGATAAATTCTACTTTTAATATTGCATAAGAACAGCAATTTTACCTTATACAAAAGCTTTTGACTTTTTTTTAATTTAAAGTGCATTTTTTTTGTAATTTTGGAAGATTCATTCCTGACTTTTTTCGATCTTAAACTTAAATTGTCTCAGAAATGGTTCACTTTTTCATAGGGTTTTATGGGACCTCAATGATTGTAAATGATGAAATGACCTCTCCCATAACTCCTAGAGGGGAATAGGTCGGCTTACCAATAACCCTGTAAATCTTGATTGTCATCAATAAGCCGGTATCAACTCTACAAGGTATGTACATTTTGCGTATTGTTATTTTTCCGTTGTGTACAATTTGAATGTTGATCATTCTAACTTTGTATATTTTGCCACTATCACGTGGAGTACATTTTGCATATTGTACAATTATCATATTTACATTTAATTGTTTGTACAATCTGCGTACTGTACATTTCGTGTACTGTACGTTTGTCATGATGCCGATTTTGCGTCATCATGTCAGCCGAAAGACGTCCACTGCTGGACGATTTTGCGTATGTACATTTAACTGTTTGCACATTTTGCGTATTGTATATTATAAGCCCAAGCGACTTAGTTTAGTTACTCTTATTTTACACAATAAACCAAAAATACAATACAAATATTCTTTATTGAACACCACAAAAACAAATTAACAATCTTAATATCATCTTATAGCTAACAGCAGTTGGTTGGAGAAATACGAGACGTCCCGACAACGCCACAACGTGCCGACTCAGCTGTGTATCGACGCGCTCCACAGATTGTACTCGGTCGATCTGCCACCGATCGTGCTCGCGCGCAGCCTGGGCTTGCAGCTCACTAACGCGCTGAGCCCCGTCAAGGTCAGTGCTCACAGCTCGCTGGGTCAAGTCTCGCTCAAGGCCCAGTTTCATTGGTAGATAGTCCGCATGCTTGTACAAATCCATTGACGAGTTGTTTTAACATTATTGCGCTGGAAGGTATTGCAGCGAGCAATGTACCACTAAAAGCATGCAAGCTATTGACCAATGAAACTGAGCCTTTACTAACTTAAAAAAGCATTCTTAGATAACACCAAGACTGCCGCTAAGCAAAACACTGCACTTCGCGTTGCGTATTTGTGTGTATCGTCATTAGTTTGAAAAGATAAAGTTATACGATGATGTTAATAACCAAGAGAATCAACAGTATATGGATCCTACTGAATATTTGCGAATTAGACTTTATAAGAGTCAAAAACTGACAATGACGCGGTAACGCGTAGGTATTGGCTCTATTTGTCAAATAGTCAAATAATGGCAACGTTTTGACAACTATGCCGTCTATACATTGCGATTATCTGCCGAATACTCCAAATGTTCAAATACGTAACGCCAAGTACCACTACAAGACAAGGCGCGTAAGCGACATCACTACAATGGACTTCCATACAAAATGTATAGAATTTCGCCGCTGAGCATAACATATTGTAAATAGATGGGGTATGGGTATAGACAGCCGCCCTTTCCCTGTCAGATGTCAGTACGGTACTCTCAAATCTTCATGTTGGCCTTTAACTGGTATACCTAAGTACGGCAAAAGGTACTATCGGCCAAGTAGCCGTTGAACTTTATGACCCCTTCCCTTACTATGTTGAAAAATTGCAGATAATATTTCCAATTAAGGAAATATTACCGGGGCAAGTTGCTTAAATTGGAAATATTATTTTAAAAATTCTCAAAGCATACAGTTATGTCCTGTGTGTGTGTGTGTGTTTGTTGCCACTAAACATACCTACTGATAAATTATGTAAGTATGTGGTTTTAAATTCTGCATTTTTGTTTCAGAAAATGATTATGTCGCACGCTACAACGTAAAGCGCGTGAAAGACCCCGTGTGACGTCAAAAGACGACGTCAAGCGTGAATGACTAATAAATGGACAGCGGTATCCCTATTTACAAAGCAGGGAAGACGCTTGATACGATCAGGGACTCGTTTCTCGAAACTCCTTAGACTAATAATATTAGTTCACTCAATACAATTTCTACTAGTAAAACCGCATGCACTAATATTATTATTAGTCTAGCGAGTATCGAGAAACGGGCCCCAGCCAAAAACCAATACATTACGACTAGTCTAGGTGGAGTGCAATATTTTATCACAGAAGGGTTCCAGGTAGCATCTAGGTTCTAAAAAGTCAATATTGTGTTAATTATCTTACCGCAATCGAATACCCTTGCAATTAATTAGTTTATTTATTTAAGAACCTTATTTTGATGGTGAAACCAACCAACGTAGATCGTGGCAAGTGGAAAGAAGTGGTCTATGCCTACCCCTCTGGGAAACAGGTGTGATTTAATGTATGTATGTATGTAACCAACCAACCACCAAAGTATGTTGGTGAAAACAAGTTTCGTAAAGACACAAATAGATAGAAAGATCTACCATATTGACACCATGGACGGACTACGTTGATATTATTAAATACATGTTGGTATAAAAATAGCAACTAGATACTAATAGTTACAGTTATTGGCAAAATACAAGAATGTGTGTAAGCTGCACAATTGAAGCAAAATATGATTCATTTTGTTAATTCCATTCAGGCGGACTTGTGAACCTGCCATATGTGATGATTTTAGCTTTTGTAATTTGTTTGATGTGGTTAATATTATTTTCTTAACAAGTTTTTTTTTATTATTGTCTTTCACTGCATGTTTTAACAAGGTGTATTTCGCCAATGTCGCGTAGGCCATGAACTTATTAGAGAAGCAAGTCCATGGATATCACACGCGAGGACAATTGTTTGGTTGAAGAGTATTTACTCTCGTGGACTGAACAGAAGCACATGGGGTTAGCTCCGCGCGCTTCTGTCAAGTGCACAAGATAATACTCGTCGCAGTATTATAAAACAATGTGTGACAGGTTGACAGCTATGTAGGTAGGTGTATGGTGTTTATGGTATGTAGATTTTGTCCAGAGACCGATAATGGTTTTGAAAACATTCTTGCTTAAAGCTTGGCAAAAAAGAAGAAAATAATGTATCTTAATGAATTGCCGCGAGTATTTTATACCTTTCTTTATTTATTACCAAGCTATAATAAATATGTTCGGGTCGGTATCCAAATACTTATGGGTCTGGTTTCTCTTATGGTACGAGTACAGTAAAAAAACAATTAATTTAGAAAACAATATTTTCACAAGTCATAAAGTAATTTATAATTATAATTATGAATATCCGTAAGTACCTAGGTCGAGGTCTGGCAATCTGAGAATAGTTGCGTTGGCCTAGAACTGCTGTGTCCATGATGAACAAACTATGTTTTAAGTTATTTTACAAGCTCAATAATCGCTGCCTGATTGTTACCTCTGGAAACTATAACGTTTTCCGGGACTTAAGTATTGTCCAAATGCTGGACAGGTATACTTGCTAGCTGTATGTTCATCCTAATTCGTTTTCTTGTTCACTCGTTACTGTTAATGTAAACATCAAACTTACACATTGCGTCGAGCTAATTCATTATTATTATACTAACTTCAGAAGTCGTTTTATCCTTATTGCGGCAACTGTATTTTTTGTACGTATAAAAAGTCTACCTCTGCAACTCGATGATGCTGCTTTGCTTCGTGAAGGAAGGGCAGATCGACATACACACTTTGGCAACGTCTAAGGCCGCTTCCTGACTTGGCGGTATACTTGCAGTAAAACACGGAATCGGTAAGGGTTGCTAGGCAACTAGTGGCATCCACCAATCAACGCGCAGCATTTATACCGACAGTATGTTTTACTGCAAGTATACCGCCAAGTCAGGAAGCGGCCTAAGGAATGGGTTTAGAAGCGATTTTTTGTTATATACTGGAATATGTAAAGAATATGAATACATATAGAAAAAACCTTACGTTATCAATGTTATCGTCTACTTAACTCTTTATTTTTAAACTCTACACCATTATCGTCCTAATATTTTAATCATGTTTTAAAAATAATGTACTTATGTGCAAATGACTTGTATTTTTGGTTTAACGCTTCCCCAAGTGGGGAACAATAAATTATGAAACAAAATTCATGCCGTTTGTTTTCTTCTACGTCACCCGAAAACCAGAGTTATAATTATTTTTCTTAATTAAGATTACTGGTAGGTAGGTAAGCATCTAAACACTACACAAACTTGAAATTTGTATTGAAGGTACATCATTTTCCGTCCTGGGCCCAAAACTGTGTCTTTTCCATAGTATCCTTGATGAGCTGCTGTGTATGTGGGTCTTGAATGAAAAGTGTTGTATTGAACAAAACGATAATTTGTGAACACTCTTTTCGTTATAGGTATTTTGTTAGGTACCTACCTACCTATACGAATAACAATGTCAATCAAAATAGCGAAAACGCAAGCCACCGCGTTTTTAGAACGGTTATATTTGCTTCTAAACATGTATAAGTACGACATCGGATTTTGTCTGGGATGGTCATAGTCATAGGTTACCTTACCTAATTACCTACTACCGTTAGGTGGTTACCTTATTTTCTCACGGCCAAACCCTATATTCAATCCGCGGACAGATAGGCTTACTTCGGATTAAAATTTGACACATTTTGTATGGGCAAATGTCAAATTTTAACCCGAGGTAAGCTTTATCTATCCTCGGTTTGAATATAGGGTTCGGCCGTAAGTGGACTTCAGCATATATCTCTAAGATATCTGGAAAATAAAAAGTTATGAATACAAGGTTATGTGGTAAAATACTATGTCGTCGTATGATTATTCACGTCTTAAATAACAACATAAAAACAACGTGGGATGACGTCAATTCCACGCATCTATTCTGCTCATGTTAAAATCCGTAGAAAGCAACTCGTATAGAGCCACAGACTCGATATAGTTCTGTGTATAGAGCCCCAAAAATTATATTCGAGCATACAAGGTGCTCAACAATATTTGATCACGCTCTAATATAATCTGGCCAGATATTTTTGTTCACCTTTTACGGTCCGATATATATTATGCCGTTTTCGTACGCATTCCCATCGACTATTTCCGTACCAACCTCAACTAATCGAAAAGGCTTCAAACTTATATATTTTTTCATGAATTTTATTGTACCTAACTAACAATTTGTAATACAGAATTCAACAATAATACAATTAAAAATAAAATAAAACTTAGCTACCGAAATATTAATGATATAAATAATAATCACCACTATAAAAAGAACACCTGCCTGGTAGCTAGCTGGCATAAATAACGACTTGATGTTCCTACTTTTTTTTTTTTTTAACCTCTTTTTTTAGTTTTTCTGTAGTTTTGTTTACATCTCAATTGTTATTGAGGCCACCGGATTCCACGTATTCGCCTTGTTAGCTTTATCAATATTTAGTTAATGACTTACGCAGTAACCTAGTAGGTACATGTTTTTTTCTCCATTATCAAGGGGCCAGGTTCTAATTATTTGTAATTAGCTGATGAGACTACTAGTTAAAATTTCAATACTTTATACTAGGTAGGTACAACCCAATCAACTCAATGAGGTCTTCACTTACGGTAAGAGCGCAGTGAATACAATGGATGTTTTGAAATGGATCGGATCATTGGAATTCATTACAGACCTGCTTATTTATTTAATTTGTTTTCTTTCATTGTTTTAATAGGACAATGGGATACTCAAGGTAATAATGGCTCACGAGGAATTTAAGCATTAACCTAGTACCTACCTAAGTTAAGTACCTGTAAATTATTTCACTACCGACAAATTAATATGGAGTCCATTTTGTATTAATACCAGGGAAACCGTCACTGTAAGTCATTAAAAAGCCGTTGCTTGTCCGTTACTGACTTCCTCTATGAATACACGCGTTCAATGCCCATGACACTTGGTGCATTGTAAATTCATACGAATGACGATCATGGGCGCTCAATGCGTTAAAGGTGCAACAAAGGCGGCTGCTAGCAAGGTCAACGCTAGTCATTCGTTGAAGTTCATTTCAAGACCGTTGGACTCGATGAATGCACGGAGCAGGGGTGACGTCACCCCGCCGCCATTGCGCATGATATTCACACGCACACGACATTATTGTTATTTTATGTCAACACAAGCGATTATACACAGTAGTAGTAAGTAAACTAGGTTCAATTTCATTATTTGAGTGTTATCGCGTGACTCAATAAAAATTCCGAAGACCTCGATTTAATACTGCGTAATTTAATTTTTGTCATACTTTACTTATAATAGGATAAAGTTATGAAGAAAACCTATATTCTTGCAATACATACCTACCTTCTTGTTAAATCTATACCTGGGAACTACACTATTAAACGATATACTTAAGTAAGTATTTACCTACTAAGTACCTACCTAAGTACTTCCCTAGCAGTGTGCAGAAATTAATTTTAATCCTTACAGCCATTTATGCGTCATTGAAAGACAAACACCCAAATATCTTAGATGTACATTTTCACATTTATAAATAGGATTAGGTAGGTGCCTGCCTAGTTATAAATCGGATAACGTGTTGACTGACGCTTTGAAAATGGCTCCGGTGCGCTTCATAGGTAGGTAGGTACTTACGTACCTACATCAATGATATTTTATGGGGCCTTCTAAACGAGCATCATTTTCACGGAAACGTGTGGCCGGCAACTATACGCATCTTGCTCTAACATACGAAGTAAGAGTAAGACAGCACTAGTTGCCGGCCACAAATTGCAGCAAAACATGGGCCGTTTAGAAGCCCCATATATAAAATATTGACCTTACATCATGGCATTCATGGCTTATTTATTACATTACAGAAAAAACTATAGGTAAGTAATCAAAACATTCAGTTACAAGAATAAGTACTTACCTACCTGCCTAATAGGTAAAAGTAAGTAAGTAAGTAATTGTAATAAAAATCCCGGTTTGAAACGATTTAGTAAGTACCTAACTACGTTTAGGAGCCCCCAATTCCCACGTGCGTCAGTTTTATTTTTGTTTCTATAGAATTTTAACTCGAGGGTTCGCACCCTACCTACCTACGTCTTTACCTGCCCCAAATTCTTATTCGACCAGAATCCTTTGGTGAACACTCCTACCTGCCTAATATTTCTTGTAATACGTACGAGTAGGTACCTTCCTAGGTAAGTACTTTGGCAAAATACGACTACTTAACTTACATGACGTTACAAGTTACAAGTTGAAAAATGATGAAATATACCTACCTACTAAGTACCTATTTTAAATTGCAGGAAGGTGGCCTAGTAAACCTTTTTTAGGAATTTACGAAGAAAACTTGAAATTTTGAAAGGGCTTCGAAAGTCTAGCCAGTTAAGATGTAATACCTAGTACATACGCCTACCTACAACGTTTTTTGAAAAATATACCAATGCAGAAAATATAGGGGTCGTTGCGCCGGTTGGCGACCATTTACCTGAGTTCATGAGTTGCTCACCTTAGACTGTAAAGCTACTGTTACACATGCTCTATAATAGCATGCTAAAAAGCGTGCTATTGAGTATGCTCAATATGAGCATGCTTATGAGCAGTTTACATTTGCTAGCAATAGGCAAGCTAGTTTTAAGTATGCTCCTGAATAAGCATGTTCAAAGCAAACACTCCAATACACATGCCATTTTATAGCGTGCTCTCTCGCTCTCCGTCAGTTCAAACAAAACCATGGACAATCAAACAGCTCTCCGTATGGAGCTGAATAAGATCTTCCTTTTGCTGGCGATGCAATGCATCCAGAAGCTTATATCAGCTCGGCAAAAAAAGAAAAGAAAGAGAAATATTTGGGTTCGTGATTGGATATCTAGAAGACAGGACCTAGGAGCAAGTGCGCAATGGCTTACAGAAATGCGAGTAGAAGATGCTGCGGGTTACAAAAACCATTTGAGGATGCTGCCGCATCAATTTGATTTTTAATTTTGGTTTTAATGATTTTCACAGTCAAGGACGGATCCTCAATGTTCGTTAATAAGTCTTGGTTCGCATTATTTCTATCAACATTATTTTTATACTGCGGTATGCGGGGATTCCACAAGCACTCGTGATTTCGGTATAAATTTACAAATTTGAGCGATTTTTCGTCGCCCCAGCGAGACATTTTGCGTGAAAATGGTGCACACGCACCTGTTGCGAACGACTGATCGATACTAGCATGCTCAATAGGCAAACCTGTTCTCACGCGCTAAAAGCACGCCCCCCTCCACCCGCGCTGCAGGTAGCATGCCCTTAAATCGCACGACCGTTGGTTTTTGAGCAAACTCAAAATGAGCATGCTCATTATTAGCAATGTTTCGACACACATACTACTAAGTAGCAATTGCTCAATAGTGGCATGCTTTCGTGCTAGTAATCAGCATGTGTAACTGTAGCTTTAGATGAGTCAAAATATACGCCATCTACTTACATGTAAAATTGTCGGTGTTCGTATAAATCATCAAATCAAATCATATTCATTTATTTCATTACATTTAGACATTTTGCATACCTATAGACAGGTTACACAGATTAAATAGCTCTTGAATATACCTTGTCGGGACATGGAACAAAAAATAAAGAAATTGCACCATCGATAAACTCAATGAATAAATAAATTACGAAAAATAATAGGAAAGTGCAAAAAATGCTGAAACGCTAGATAACGACCAGTTTTATCAGTTTATGACCACGAGTGAGCCAGTTAGCGGCCACCATTGTAAACAATAGACATATTATTATGATAATAAAACAAGTAATATTGAACATAAAATATTTTGTAGTGTTGTCTTTATAGCACTTACATTTATAAAACAAAGTGCCCCACCGCGTTTATGTGTTTGTATGTATGTTCGCAATGATCGCAAAAATTACTGAACGTATTTTCATGCGGTTTTCATCATGTGTTATATAATTTATTACGGAAGGTTATTATATCTAATTAATTCTGGATTTGTATTTATGTATGTATGTATGTAAACTCTTTATTGTACAAACAGAAAATAACAAAACAAAAAAAGAAGTAAGGTAAGTACAAAGGCGAACTTATCCCTTGAAGTAATAATCTCTTCCAGTAAACCTTTGAGCGATTGAGAGATTAATGAATACAACGGATGGCTAAACATACAACAATTAAAGATACAGAAGATAAAAAAATGAATAGTAAATAAATACGTAGGTTTATAATATACAGGGTGTCCCAGAAACCGACGTCAACCCGCCTAGGGCTGATAGAGCAGCTCATGAGCTATCGATTTAACCCCCATGTTGTTCAGCAATTGTTATTAGTTTTCGAGATATTGATCATTTTAATCTGATTTTTTGTCATTTTTCCTTATGTCCGTGATACGGAAAACCCCTAAATTCATGTATTAATTCATATTTTTTTCAGTGTTTTTTTGCTTGATTAGAATCACTGAAATAAGGAAGTTTTTAAAGCAACATGCCAATTTTTTCTTCATTGCAACTGTTTGAGTAAACACAGAGTTACTTTCTCCATACTAAGATAACCCTGCGTTTGTTTTTAACGAACTTTGTGCGTTTACTCAAAAAGTTGTAATTAAAAAAAAATTGGCATGTAGCTTTAAAAACTTCCTTATTTCACAGTGATTCTAATCATGCAAGAAAACACAGAAAAAATTTATGAATTAATACATGAATTTAGGGATTTTTCGTATCACGGACATAAAGAAAAATGACAAAAATCCGATTAAAATGATCAATATCTCGAAAACTAATAACAATTGCTGAACATACATGGGGGTTAAATCGATAGCTTATGAGCTGCTCTATCAGCCTTAGGCGGGTTGACGTCGGGTTCTGGGACACCCTGTATACATTTATATGTAGGTATATTAAATACTTGTATAATAACCAGACATCGGAATAGGCAGAGCTAATTTGCCTAAACTTGAAGCATGTTCATTCAATAAAGTATCTCCATCTCACTCACGAATCTCGATAATAACAATTAAAAATATTATGAGATAAACAAATAAATTAATATAACATAAGTATGAAAAATAGAAAGGACAAACAGTCTTAGGTCAGGAACTTAGGTAGATTTAAGTGAAGCAACAGATTGTGATGGCCTGATATCGGTTGGAAGACTATTCCATAAACGAACAAAATGTACCGAGAAAGATTTACAAATAGCATTTGGATTTGCTACTAGGAAAAGCAAGGAGTAGGTTGGCACTCGAGCGTAAGCGGTTCTGGGAGCCCGTAGCCAAGAAAGAGAACCTTTCGAAAAGGTAAGGAGGGGATTGAGGATTGAAAAGGATATTAAATAGCAATGACAGAATATGAACATTTCTACGCTAACCAATGGGCAACCATTTTACCTGTTTATACGGGTGTAAGTACTGACTGGGTAAACACCTTTTATCTTAGTCTTTTATCAACAACATATTAAGTGGAAATAATACTCAGTTTTTTCTTTTTATATGTATTACTAGAGGTGCAGACGTCCTCTAGTAATACATATAAAAATAAAAAAACTGAATATTATTATAATTTATAATACATATAAACTTCGTACTCGTAGTTTCCCAAATAAATAAAAATATTAAGAAAAAATGAGGCCGCGAATTAATAGTGTTTTAAACATATTTTTATAACTGCAAACATTTAATTGTGATGCCCCCGGGTCCAATATTTAGGATATACTTCATAAGAAAATCAACTCATCAGATTATAACTACATGGCTGATTACTAAAATAACGAATGAAACTGTGCTCATTTAAATAATCAGATATGGTCGAATACTAAGCACATAAACAATTCAGTTTGCGGTCGTTAATCCTTCCTTACAAAATCGTTGTGACCGTAAACTAAGCAAAGTTTTATGAGCAAATTAGGCAATGTTCTATCAAGGAAACATGTGGTCGTTTCGTTTACTAACTAATTACATCTTTACACTTTTACAATACCAATCCTAAATTATATCTAGTGTACCTAACCTCAGTAACGTTAAGATATAGTTGGTAAGTACTAACTATGTCTTAACGTTAAATAATATTGTATAAATATTTCGTTAAATAATAACCATATATGAAGCATTGGGTTCATAATAAGCAAAACAAAATAAGACTGTACAAGTCAGGGCCCTTCTGGCCGCTCTCTAACATATCTATTAAATATGCATTTCAGTCACCAATGACCGAATTTTATCAAAATATAAGGTAAAAGAAGGGAAAATGTAGCTAAAGAATCACAATTAATAAATCCTTAAAGTAATCAAACACCTATTCTGGGTAAACTAAACAACTAATGCTAAGAAACAAAACTTAAACCTTTGAGCGCTGCCTGCCGTGGTATTTTTTTTCGTATTTACTGTACCAGTGTACTGATTCACCACATAAACTGAGGGGCGTTTTTCAAACTTTTTCGTTTTTTTTTTACTTCAAATTTAGTTAACTCGTGTTTCATTAATATTGATTTCTTTCAAGGCATTATCTTTTTGAAATACATGTCGAAATTTTAAGTATTATCTTTGATTAAAGAAACCTAGTCTTTGAAATGGTCGCATACTGAAGGTGGTCGCGTAACCGGCGCAATTACCTAGGTGGGTACTTAATTTTTTAACTTACTTAACTATTTACGTAACTACGTTGACATTTAGTCAACTGCAAGATTGAGGAATATTAATATACCTCAATGAACTACAAAATGAAATTTATTATTTAAAAATATGAGTAAATTGAGCACATGGGGGCTTTTTTACACTCATTTTTTACCGTCGGTGGGTGAATCAACTTTTAAGGTAAGTTCTCCTTTTCTATTGCGGTATTAAAACTTTCTTGGTGACTTATGATTAATAATAATATACCTACCTATGAATATTAAAATCAGATTTTACAGACCTCACACGTAAAACACCTCAAATATTTTTTTAATATTCGAGAAAACCTGGTAAATGATACAGTGGAAAATGCACATTTTCCATACAAAACCCAGAGACAACATCGTCCCCTGCGTTACCAACTATATTATTATTAAACCGTACTATTTGAAATCAAATTGTTTCAAATGTTTACCCTATTTGTCTGATATCATAAGCGTGTAAGCTACGTCTTTGGCAAATAAGTATATAAGTTTTTCTAAGAACAAAAATGTCAAAAAAAATGGGGAGTAAGTACCTTAAAAGTTGATTCACCCCGGTAATATGGATGGATTGAATGTACTAGACATGTACAAACTTACTAGCGCTTTGGACAAGACCTTACTTAATTTCTGAGAAGAACCAGTCTTAAGAGAAGTTACATACTTTTTGGACATAAGTAGATAATTTGCATAGATACCTATAGATATTGACTATACTTGTAGTTACAATCTGAGAATGACAAGGAATGTTACGATTTTATAAGAAATGTGGGTACTTAAATTGTATTGCTAGTAGGATTTCCTTTAACTGAAATGCAGAACATTTATATTTGTTGTATGAATAGAATTTTCTGGGACATGGAGGCCCCCTCCCCTTTGCCAAGACAAGGCATTATCGATCGCCCGACATTCGCCTTCCTTCCCCCTCCTTCCCGTCTTCTTGCCTCCTTGGCCCGCTGGCTGTGCTCCCCGCATGCGCTGTTGAAACGTGCGTCATAATATAAATGTTCGTTCGAATAGTCATGCACAAATAATTATATTACATATAAACAAGAATAATAATATAATATTATTGTGTGTTTGATGCCGGTCAAGCCTAGTCAAAGTTTCAAAATTCGAATGATATGAGGGGTTCGATTTCCTTAAAAAGAACATTTCACTTTTCCTATAATTTGGATATTTTACAAAAGAATTCGAAATTAGGTATAATTTAAAATTGTAAAATTAAAGGTGTTTTGTATAAAAACACAGAAATCAACCAAATCGCCGACAAACTGCTAATCAGTTTGGCCAAGCTTTATGTAGGTAGGTACCTAGTTAATAATAAAAAAAATAATGAATAAGTCTTATAATATAATAATATGACGATTAAGTTAAAGTTTCATATCATAACATAACATAACATAACATAGGAACTTTGTGATAATATACAAATAAAAACGTAAAATAAAACACAATTTAAACAAATAGTATCGAAGATATTTAGGTACGCTTACTCTGCACCTACACTTTGTCACTTTACTATGTTTGAGCGGCTGAACTGGCGTTAATGCGACGAGGTACTAAATCGTGGTTAAACTTAACCTATTCAATATAAAATAAACATCACACAAATTGATCTAGCCCCTAACGAACATTTAGGTTTTTATTCCGGGTACGTCCACCGCCCAATTCGCGTCCAATGGACGACGGATCACTCTTTAAAACCGGTGGAAAATACCTAACCATACCAACACGTTGTAGGTACCAACAGATAGGTAATTCATAATTCATAATTCTTTATTCAGTAAGGATTATACAATAAGGATTATATATTTATGAGAAGGCTTGAAGTGATTCCTGAGATACAGGGGGCTAAAGTGTTTATACCTACTAAAATCACCTAAGACAGTACCAAATAACTTTAAATACTTAAGTAGAGAATTAAATCATACTTGAGAACCCTACACTGAGCATGGTCAGATATGCTCTTGTCCGGTTTTTTTAATAATAAGTATATTATATTTTAGTGTATGTTGTGGTTTTTGTACGAATATACGATCCTAAGGTACATTTAGTATCCGAAACACAATATTATTGATCGTCTATTTTCGGCCGAGTTCGCTACACTTCGTCGTTGGCCCGTCGCCATTTTGTGCGCAGTTGGCGTCACCTATATAAAGCCGCCATGACGTCAGCGCCGCCATTAAATTCTCATCGTGGTGCAGTGTGGACGTGCAAGTGTTGTGACTAGTTCCTCAAGTGATCTGACCTGGGTTGGATTCAGGTGTGTAACAGTCCCGCAGCCATTTTGTTTGCCCTATTTTAATATCACAATGGGCTACAAAGCGAACGAAAAATCTGTTGTTGATTTCTGTGAAAGTAAAGCAGAATCCCTCTCTAACTGGGTTCGTCAAGTTAAAAGTAAATCTCTTAATGCCAAGACAAAGAGAAAGCGTGACTTAAGGATCATCGCCATTTTGAGTAACTCCCTTACTCGTGCTGAAAGTGAATTGGTTACGAAACAAAGAGAACGTGCCAGGCGGTGGGCTCAGATGCAAGTTGATCTCGGATTGTGCAATAAAGAAGAAGAGGTTTCCAGAGAGCAACGAGAGAAAATCGATAATTTATGGAAGAATGATCTCAGCGGCCTAGATAGTTTTTTCAAAGAATTAGACAATGTCAAACCTCTACCAAAAGTATTTTAGAAGCGAATCAATTTAGGTAATGTAAATTTGTCTTTGTATCTGTGATATTATGTAGGATGTTTTTTCTAAATTACAGTCCCATTGCGTTTCGCGTGGGTCTGCATCCGCCATCGGCCGCCATCTTGGTTGCCGCTGGGGCGCGGTCGCTGCTATCTACAATGGGTTTGTAACGGTATCGTGCATTTATTTAGTTTTTATTTTTAATTTGTTTGTAAATAAATGTTTTCAATTTCAATCTATTTCTCGATAGTTAAATTGAAATTTCGTTATTATTCATATTGAATAAGAAAATTGTAACATATGTTTAAGTATGAAAATAAAAAGAGATTTTTCCATGAAAAGTTGTTATTTCTCCTATTTAATTATTGTGATTTCACCCGAAATGTGTTATTCCATGAGTCATCACCATCACTACGCAACGTGGAGAAAGTGACGCGAGCGAACGAGGCCAGCTCCGGTGTAAACCGCTGAGCAGCAACGGCGCGCGGCGCGGCGCCAGCCGCGGCGAATCGTTCTTCGGCAATCTGCCCACGGCCCGCTGTGCACGTAACACGAGTCCCGGTTATCAGCCCACTAGGTAAACGTTAGGTGCGACTTGACCCATATGACTGGTACATGTCTGTATATCATAACATTATTGTCAGCCCGAGCCCCTATACGGCGGGCCTCTTGCGTGTAACATATGTTTAGACCCCTCCAGTTGCTGTTACTGCAGCTGCAGAAACTTGTACGTGAAGGCTATCGTTGTCGAGTGCGTCAAGCCTTCAGCACAACACTACCAGCCGGGACACTGACCAGTAGAATGGTCTACCCCCTAGCGGGGCAGTACGTTGGCAAGTGGTCTCGGTGAGTGGTTATTAAAAGTAAGATATGTAGTGTGAAAGTATGATTTTAAAATTTACACCCGTTATTTTTAATTTGATAAACAATATTAACAGTAAACTCGAAAATTTCTTCACGTAGGGCATTATTGTGCAATAACTTTGCTTCAAACAGGAACTAATGAATTAGGATCCTACACGCTCTAGAGGATTGAATATTACCCCGCGGTGCGCCAAGGCCTTATGTGAACGGCGCAGCCATGGAGACATGCCACTGCTGACCATGAAGTACCTACCTACGTGACCTAGTGAATCTACGCTGGCTGATCACTTGGGTAAAATGAGGTCGTTGATATTTTTTTTTTATAGAAAATTGACTTTCGTAACGCCAGTCTGACGATGGACGCAGAACTCGCAGGCAATAATTTGGTATTATAAAATCTGCGAGCTGCTCCTCAACTCTATTGTGAAGACTGAATAAAGTAAGAAATCGTGGGCTGATGAATTTTCCGGGACATCTCAAAAAAAGGCCGCGACCTTCATAGGCGTCACATCAAATTAACAGATCTAAGGATAGGAATATGAAACGTGGATGTCTTTTTTTTGCGGTGAGTTACCTACCATAGAAACCTACTGATCTTTTTTTATGTTAGGGGTCTGCACATATTAGACATTCTTTAAACCATATTGTAATCGATATATTTATATCTTGCTATGATTTGTCTTATTTACTCCGCTACTCGTGCTTTACCAGGAATTTGATTAAGGAAAGAAGACGCGTGTGTAAACAATACAGTTTAGATACGACTAGAAAGACGCATAGCAATATATTACGACCATTTACTATATAGTTTTGACTGTCTAATATAAACCCCGATGCGTTCCGTACCGACCTGTATTGATTTGATATTCCTAAAAGTATACCTATTTATAATAAAAACTTCTAATATCACCATATCTTTGCAACTTGCTGCTCATGTATGTACCTACATACCGAAAGTGCTCGTGAACTGATTCCGTACCTCCTCCACAGCTTAACGTCCGAGAACCGTGCCTGGTGATCGAGGTCGTCCGTGACCAAGTCAACCAACCAAAGAGTTAACAAAAATGAGGTGAATACCTTCTGTCAACGAAGGCTAGCATCCGATAAGAGAGTGGACCGGCGGCCGATCAAAGATAAGTCTAACCGGTCTTACTCTCTACCAGACTATATACCTACCTAAATAGAAATACCCTAATGACCCCGAGCTATATAATGTGACTTTAGTTATAAAGAATTATATATTTACATAAAAAAAACAGGGATACAATTATACAGCAGGTGAGTAAGGTAACAAAAATAAATATACTTTATAGGTACCTACGATGATAAAATGGGCTTGGTGTTTCACAAATAGGTCTACACCAGTCTGTCGGATTTTACCATACAATTTAAAACTTTAAATCTTGTTGCTTGTTAATAATGTCAAAACTATGATTGTCTGTTAAATTGTTGGTATATTTCGAGTCTTTTTTAGAGTGCCTTGGGTACATTTTAGAAACTTTCATGCGTTTTCCTCGTTATTGACAGTCGCGTGAAGGACTGTCGTACATTAGACTGATGATGATATGCATGTATCTCTAACTAGCGTATAACTGCGAACATCGTGGTCGTTGATAATGTGGAAGGCACGTTGATTGTATCTTAACGACCTTTGGTGTAGCGTAGGTGTTGGAGACTAATTTGTACAGTCAACCAATCTGAATCATAGACCTCTATGGAACTGTCAAAATGACTTAATGATTCAAATCGTATGACACTTGCGAATATTGAATTGCGTTATTTAGACAAACTTCATTGTGGCCTATGAATCAAAATGGTCGAGTGCAAACTTTGCGGCGCAGGGGTACGCCCGGTTTTTTATTTAAGTAAAACGAGCAAATATAAAGTTGAGTAAAAATATACATACCTACATACAGAATAAAAACTAAATTCAAACTCTGATTTAGGGCAAACTAACTGTTCATTTGAAATTTTCAGATTGTTGCACTGAACAAATACCATGCTACCGTAGACTTAAATCAACCTACTGCTTTTCGAACAAGAAAAACTAGGATTTGTGAAACCTTACCAACAAACCTTTAAAATGTCAATGGAGGAGGACATGAACTAAGAAGTCCGATATATAAATATACTATACCAGCGTAAAAACAAGTACCAATATTGAAAGTTAGCAGACTTAATCAACATGATACTATTCACATAGGTATTTAAAATAACGCGAACAAAGTACAAATAGTCACCATCTCCAGATGCTGCACAACATCTGCTACAAGCTTATCTCATCTGTCGAACAAGCTAATCCGTCTGTTCTACTTACGGGTTTAGTAAAACCCATTTCGTTTTATTATCAGCAAGCAGATTATGAAATCTTCTCTTCGTGTTGCACCTTCTAAACTACAGGTCTACTTAACTGCGAGAGGAATGCAAACATTTTACTTCACTCATAGCAGGAGATGATGGTAACTGGCGTAAATCGACACCACTTTTTACCTTTAATAGTATTCGTTGCACGTTCTCAATTTTTTAACCCCTTACAATTTGTGTGAGATTTTTGGGTATAGTGTTTTGTTTTAGGTAGACCACTTTCAGTAAAGGGAAATCGATCCTTATCAGACTAATCTGAAAATTCCAGCCGTCGACACGCGATCACATCGCAGATCTTTAGGCATGTCATGACGATGATCGCCTTCGAGCGGATGTTGTGGAGCGCCTTATTTTGCTCTTATTTCGAATTAATATAATAGTCCTATTTTGGAACGTATACACAGAACATGTGAAGTACCTACGCAAAACACTGACGTCACGTAATTGACTTCATGCCTACAATTAATCGGCCATCTGAGAAGCGCTGTATGTATAACATATATATAACAAAATCTTGAAGAATTTCTCATTGGATGTTGTCCTATGGTCGCTTGCAGTTGGGCAAGAAATTAATAGATTGAGCAGAGCTTTAAAATAAAGGACAAAGGAGCCGAAGGTACCATATACTGTCATGTTATCCGTATGGTACAATTACCTATACCATAATTGAAACTACGTTTAAATGGAAGAGAGGAGTTAAAAGTTTTGTACCTAAACAATTTTCGATGATTTGGTGAATCTGAGCATTTTAATGACATGGACAAACATAACGGTATGACTTTCTTTTATTGTTAAAATGATATTAACTTGCTTTTGCCTAAGACGAAATTATTCGAATTTTATTAGATTTTCACAATAACAATTTTATAACTTAGTGGTTTCTTTCCATAATGAGGAACATAGAGGTTAAAATTTCATATAAAACTTAGGTAAATTTTGAATGTTTCCTATTTGAGGTTTATAATTTCATTGTTTTCATTTAATCTAATCACGTAATCTTAACGCATAATGAAAACGAATCAGATAGATTCTTATTTAGGCATAGTTTTATTTTACAGAGTAAATTGAGCAATTTGATATTATATATCTTTAAGTATGTAACATTTCAACGACCATTGTTTTGTGTGATAATCTTGCCTTAGTTCCGCCTTACATCTGTTCAGTTAACATCGCAGACTCATTTTAAGTAAGCTATATCGATCACATCGGAGCCACCATAACAATTGGAAAGGAGATGTGCAGAGTTGAGACTGTACTAACTTCATAATACTCCGTCCTCAAGTCGGCTACTAAATAAATACTGTACTGTACCTAACTGGGAATGCTGATATGAATGTAAACAACTATATGAAAACAAATTACCTTATCAAAGGTGGGTAGTAATCGGCTTAAATTCAGGTAAACATCAATACATAATATTTTTTATGAACATTTTGATATCTACTTTTAAAAACTTCGTAGTTTTAATGCTAACTTAAAAAGTGCAGCACTTTTTCTAAATAATTAGGTAGGTAATTGGCAAATTGCGTTGCTGCACACATCACCAGGCTACGGTACCTAGCTACATCACCATCGAGACCAGCGTGACTTCTACAGTTGCTGACCACGAGTTCGCGTCGGCGGCGTCTGTGACCGGTGCTGCATTAACAACTTCGAATAAGTATAATGAAAACAACCCAGTTACGACATTTTGATTGTTAACTCTTCCTGTTCTTGATGACTTAATTCGACAGCTGCTGTCCTGGCAGGTTGTGGCCTGGTTGACAACTGCCTGTCCTGTCCCTGCGTGGTGCATATTTGACAACTGCTGCCTTGTCACAGTGTCCCTTTTTGGCCGCTGCTGTCCTGCCACAGCGTCCCTTTTTGGCCGCTGCTGTCCTGCCACAATGTCCCTTTTTAGCCGCCGCTGTCCTGCCACAGTGTCCCTTTTCGGCCGCTGCTGTCCTGCCACGGCGTGCCTTATTGATTTCTGCTGCTTTGCCACAGAGTACGTTATTGGCCACTGCTGTCGTGCCACAGCGTCCAGGATTGGAAACTGCTGCCTTGGCACAATATCCCTTAATGGCTGCTGCTGTCCGTCAAGCCGTGCCGGATTCCATAACTGCTGCCTTGCCACGGTATTCCTTATTGGCTGTTGCTGGCAGCGCCAGCCCTAGTCCTTGGTCAAGGTAGAGCGAGATTACAAGAAAGTATTTATGCGCCCTTTGTTAGACGATTTGCTGCTTATATGTTTAATAAAATTGACAGTTTAGCGCTTTGTGCCACGTGGCGCCTAGAGTAACTCCTCCACTCGCTCTGCCTCAGGGCCAGCGCTGGCTGCTGTGCTGCAACAGCGCGTCTAATGTTACAACTGCTGCATTGTCACAATGGCGAAGTGGCCGCTGCCCTGGCACAGCCAGAAGAATAGATACTGCTGTTGTTTTTAATACCTGCTATACTTTTCATAGTACCTACTATTAACCTAGATACTGTAATTACTTGGGCTCTAACCATAGAGTGGCCACGTGCTTCGGCGCTCATTCAATACTAACAGCTGCCCTGACGCAGCATTGTCGATAGATTCTTGTCGTCTGCTATTGTTACGTTACGGGCCGCTGCAAGCAGGGTCCGCTTCTCATCAGCACCACCTGTTGCTGTTTTTTTTCAAGACATTGAAGGTGGTAAGAATTGAACACTGTAAAATTAAATCATAGTGTAATAAGTAATCAAACAAACACTCCTGTTACTCTTACGTCCAGCTTTAAATAGCAGCCTTGAGATTTGATAGCCTGCTAATCCAAAATGTATTTTAAAACTCTGAACTGATTGACTTGATTTTCATTGTCGTTGTTCATCAAGCAAGTTAGGTAGGAATTAACGTCGAGCACATGTTCTATATTTTGCCTCCCAGAAAGTAACTACGGGCACGGGCGGGCTTAGCCTGACCACACCTGTTTCCTACACCCTAAATGTTGCGTGCCTGGTTCTACACGCATTAGAGCAGAGCCTCACAGTCTGATGAGTCAGCCCGCATCTGCGGAGCGAGCCTAATCCTGCCTGCGCGCAGTTAAACCAAGAGCCAGATAAATTAGCGTGCGTCAGCGGAGGGAGCCTTGTCCTGCTTGCGGAGTCAAAGCAGAGGCGAAAAAACCGGCCCGCATCAGCAGCGGAGCGAGGCCTGTTCCTGCCTGCAGCCACACTAGTTGGTCCGCATCAGTGGAACGAGTCTGGTTCTGTCTGTGGTCACACCAAGACCCAAATGAATCGGTGCGCATCAGCGGAGCGAGCCTAGTTTTGCGTGGTGCCGCACCGGTTAGCCAGCATCAGTGGTGCGAACGGTCCTGCCTGAGGTCACATCGGAGCTAGTTGGACTTGTCAGCTAAACTCCTATCTTTGGAAAGGTGAGACTTCAGTAACGATATTAATAATCGTGCAAATCTCAAATTTTATTAATATATAATTGTAAAATATAAATAGCATAATAAGCAGGTGAATTAGCCTTAAATACGCAGGTAGTATCAAACTCACTAGCGCGAATATTTTGTTTGTCATCCAGGAGTTAGTGTGGTGCGACCGAAGGTTCTGCGGCACGAATAGTGCGCATGTCCCCTAACCAACCATCTATATGCGTTGCTCCTGATCTATGCAAAGCGATCTCTGTCCTGCCCGCAGCCGCAGGGGAAGAACCAGCCCGGTCCTGTCCGCAGCCGCAGGAGAGGAGCGAGCCCAATCCTGTCCGCAGTCGCTGGGGAGGAGCAAGCCCGGTCCTGCCCGCAGTCGCCGGGGAGGAGCAAGCCCGGTCCTGAGGAGCGAGCCCGGTCCTCCTGCCCACATTCGCCAGGGAGGAGCGGCCCCGGTCCTGCCCGCAGTCACCGGGAAGGAGCGGGCCCGGTCCTCCTGCCCACATTCGCCAGGGAGGAGCGGCCCCGGTCCTGCCCGCAGTCACCGGGGAGGAGCGAGCCCGGTCCTGCCCGCTGTCTCAGTGGAGGAGCGAGCCCGGTCCTGCCCGCTGTCGCCGGGGAGGAGCAAGCCTGGTCCTGCCCGCTGTCGCCGTGGAGAAGCGAGCCCGGTCCTGCCCGCTGTCTCAGTGGAGGAGCGAGCCCGGTCGTGCCCGCTGTCTCAGTGGAGGAGCGAGCCCGGTCCTGCCCGCTGTCGCCGGGGAGGAGCGAGCCTGGTCCTGCCCGCTGTCGCCGTGGAGAAGCGAGCCCGGTCCTGCCCGCTGTCGCCGGGGAGGAGCGAGCCCGGTCCTGCCCGCTGTCGCAGTGGAGGAGCGAGCCCGGTCCTGCCCGCTGTCTCAGTGGAGGAGCGAGCCCGGTCCTGCCCGCTGTCTCAGTGGAGGAGCGAGCCCGGTCCTGCCCGCTGTCTCAGTGGAGGAGCGCGCCCGGTCCTGCCCGCTGTCACAGTGGAGGAGCGAGCCCGGTCCTGCCCGCTGTCTCAGTGGAGGAGCGAGCCCGGTCCTGCCCGCTGTCTCAGTGGAGGAGCGAGCCCGGTCCTGCCCGCTGTCTCAGTGGAGGAGCGAGCCCGGTCCTGCCCGCTGTCTCAGTGGAGGAGCGAGCCCGGTCCTGCCCGCTGTCTCAGTGGAGGAGCGAGCCCGGTCCTGCCCGCTGTCTCAGTGTAGGAGCGAGCCCGGTCCTGCCCGCTGTCTCAGTGGAGGAGCGAGCCCGGTCCTGCCCGCTGTCTCAGTGGAGGAGGGGGCCCGGTCCTGCCCGCTGTCGCAGTGGAGGAGCGAGCCCGGTCCTGCCCGCTGTCTCAGTGGAGGAGCGAGCCCGGTCCTGCCCGCTGTCTCAGTGGAGGAGCGAGCCCGGTCCTGCCCGCTGTCTCAGTGGAGGAGCGAGCCCGGTCCTGCCCGCTGTCGCAGTGGAGGAGCGAGCCCGGTCCTGCCCGCTGTCTCAGTGGAGGAGCGAGCCCGGTCCTGCCCGCTGTCTCAGTGGAGGAGCGAGCCCGGTCCTGCCCGCTGTCTCAGTGGAGGAGCGAGCCCGGTCCTGCCCGCTGTCTCAGTGGAGGAGGGGGCCCGGTCCTGCCCGCTGTCTCAGTGGAGGAGCGAGCCCGGTCCTGCCCGCTGTCTCAGTGGAGGAGGGGGCCCGGTCCTGCCCGCTGTCGCAGTGGAGGAGCGAGCCCGGTCCTGCCCGCTGTCTCAGTGGAGGAGCGAGCCCGGTCCTGCCCGCTGTCGCCGGGGAGGAGCGAGCCCGGTCCTGCCCGCTGTCGCCGGGGAGGAGCGAGCCCGGTCCTGCCCGCTGTCGCAGTGGAGGAGCGAGCCCGGTCCTGCCCGCTGTCTCAGTGGAGGAGCGCGCCCGGTCCTGCCCGCTGTCGCAGTGGAGGAGCGAGCCCGGTCCTGCCCGCTGTCTCAGTGGAGGAGCGAGCCCGGTCCTGCCCGCTGTCGCCGGGGAGGAGCGAGCCCGGTCCTGCCCGCTGTCTCAGTGGAGGAGCGAGCCCGGTCCTGCCCGCTGTCGCCGGGGAGGAGCGAGCCCGGTCCTGCCCGCTGTCTCAGTGGAGGAGCGAGCCCGGTCCTGCCCGCTGTCGCCGGGGAGGAGCGAGCCCGGTCCTGCCCGCTGTCGCCGTGGAGGAGCGAGCCCGGTCCTGCCCGCTGTCGCCGGTAGGAGCGAGCCCGGTCCTGCCCGCAGTTGCAGTGGAGGAGCGAGCCCGGTCCTGCCCGCAGTTGCAGTGGAGGAGCGAGCCCGGTCCTGCCCGCAGTTGCAGTGGAGGAGCGAGCCCGATCCTGCCCCGCTGTCGCCGGGGAGGAGCGAGCCCGGTCCTGCCCGCTGTCTCAGTGGAGGAGCGAGCCTGGTCCTGCCCGCTGTCGCCGGGAAGGAGCGAGCCCGGTCCTGCCCGCTATCTCAGTGGAGGAGCGAGCCTGGTCCTGCCCGCTGTCGCCGGGGAGGAGCGAGCCTGGTCCTGCCCGCTGTCGCCGGGGAGGAGCGAGCCCGATCCTGCCCGCTGTCGCCGGGGAGGAGCGAGCCCGGTCCTGCCCGCTGTCTCAGTGGAGGAGCGAGCCTGGTCCTGCCCGCTGTCGCCGGGGAGGAGCGAGCCCGGTCCTGCCCGCTGTCGCCGTGGAGGAGCGAGCCCGGTCCTGCCCGCTGTCGCCGGGGAGGAGCGAGCCCGGTCCTGCCCGCAGTTGCAGTGGAGGAGCGAGCCCGGTCCTGCCCGCTGTCGCCGGGGAGGAGCGAGCCCGGTCCTGCCCGCTGTCTCAGTGGAGGAGCGAGCCCGGTCCTGCCCGCTGTCGCCGGGGAGGAGCGAGCCCGGTCCTGCCCGCTGTCTCAGTGGAGGAGCGAGCCTGGTCCTGCCCGCTGTCGCCGGGGAGGAGCGAGCCCGGTCCTGCCCGCTGTCGCCGTGGAGGAGCGAGCCCGGTCCTGCCCGCTGTCGCCGGGGAGGAGCGAGCCCGGTCCTGCCCGCAGTTGCAGTGGAGGAGCGAGCCCGGTCCTGCCCGCTGTTGCCAGGGAGGAGCGAGCCCGGTCCTGCCCGCTGTCGCCGAGGAGGAGCGAGCCCGGTCCTCCCTGCAGCCGATGGAGAGGAGCGAGCCCGGTCCTCCCTGTAGCCGATGGAGAGGAGCGAGCCCGGTCCTGCCTGCAGCCGATGGAGAGGAGCGAGCCTGTTCCTTCCTGCAGCCGATGGAGAGGAGCGAGCCCGGTCCTCCCTACAGCCGATGGAGAGGAGCGAGCCCGGTTCTGCCTGCAGCCGATGGAGAGGAGCGAGCCCGGTTCTGCCTGCAGCCGATGGAGAGGAGCGAGCCCGGTCCTGCCTGCAGCCGATGGAGAGGAGCGAGCCCGGTCCTGCCTGCAGCCGATGGAGAGGAGCGAGCCCGGTCCTGCCTGCAGCCGATGGAGAGGAGCGAGCCCGGTCCTCCCTGCAGCCGATGGAGAGGAGCGAGCCCGGTCCTCCCTGCAGCCGATGGAGAGGAGCGAGCCCGGTCCTACCTGCAGCCGATGGAGAGGAGCGAGCCCGGTCCTGCCTGCAGCCGATGGAGAGGAGCGAGCCCGGTCCTCCCTGCAGCCGATGGAGAGGAGCGAGCCCGGTCCTCCCTGCAGCCGATGGAGAGGAGCGAGCCCGGTCCTCCCTGCAGCCGATGGAGAGGAGCGAGCCCGGTCCTCCCTGCAGCGGATGGAGAGGAGCGAGCCCGGTCCTCCCTGCAGCGGATGGAGAGGAGCGAGCCCGGTCCTCCCTGCAGCCGATGGAGAGGAGCGAGCCCGGTCCTGCCTGCAGCCGATGGAGAGGAGCGAGCCTGTTCCTCCCTACAGCCGATGGAGAGGAGCGAGCCCGGTTCTGCCTGCAGCCGATGGAGAGGAGCGAGCCCGGTCCTGCCTGCAGCCGATGGAGAGGAGCGAGCCCGGTCCTGCCTGCAGCCGATGGAGAGGAGCGAGCCCGGTCCTGCCTGCAGCCGATGGAGAGGAGCGAGCCCGGTCCTCCCTGCAGCCGATGGAGAGGAGCGAGCCCGGTCCTCCCTGCAGCCGATGGAGAGGAGCGAGCCCGGTCCTCCCTGCAGCCGATGGAGAGGAGCGAGCCCGGTCCTCCCTGCAGCCGATGGAGAGGAGCGAGCCCGGTCCTGCCTGCAGCCGATGGAGAGGAGCGAGCCCGGTCCTCCCTGCAGCCGATGGAGAGGAGCGAGCCCGGTCCTCCCTGCAGCCGATGGAGAGAAGCGAGCCTGTTCCTTCCTGCAGCCGATGGAGAGGAGCGAGCCCGGTCCTCCCTGCAGCCGATGGAGAGGAGCGAGCCCGGTCCTCCCTGCAGCCGATGGAGAGGAGCGAGCCTGTTCCTTCCTGCAGCCGATGGAGAGGAGCGAGCCTGTTCCTTCCTGCAGCCGATGGAGAGGAGCGAGCCCGGTCCTCCCTGCAGCCGATGGAGAGGAGCGAGCCCGGTCCTCCCTGCAGCCGATGGAGAGGAGCGAGCCCGGTCCTCCCTGCAGCCGATGGAGAGGAGCGAGCCCGGTCCTCCCTGCAGCCGATGGAGAGGAGCGAGCCCGGTCCTGCCTGCAGCCGATGGAGAGGAGCGAGCCTGTTCCTTCCTGCAGCCGATGGAGAGGAGCGAGCCTGTTCCTTCCTGCAGCCGATGGAGAGGAGCGAGCCCGGTCCTGCCTGCAGCCGATGGAGAGGAGCGAGCCTGTTCCTTCCTGCAGCCGATGGAGAGGAGCGAGCCCGGTCCTCCCTGCAGCCGATGGAGAGGAGCGAGCCCGGTCCTCCCTGCAGCCGATGGAGAGGAGCGAGCCTGGTCCTGCCTGCAGCCGATGGAGAGGAGCGAGCCTGTTCCTTCCTGCAGCCGATGGAGAGGAGCGAGCCCGGTCCTTCCTGCAGCCGGAGCGGTACAAGCCCTGTCCTGTCTGCGCCAGCATGCCCGCAAGAGGGGTGCCTAAGCGATCCCGGTGCTGCAGCCACGATAAAAATCAGATGAGTCAGCCTACCTAAGCGGCACTTACCCGGTCCTGTCTACACTAACAAAACTCCAAGTCTGGGTCTGAGGGTCCCCGGTCCTGCCTGCATCCACTGCGAAATCAGATGAGGCAGGTCCAGTTTGCGCCAGCAGAGTCGGTCAGTCCGCAAGAGCGGTGCCTGGGCGACGTCGGTGCTACTTACAAACTGTCGTCCGCCAGCCTAAATTCGACGGAGGTGAGCAAAATAATGTTTAAATGCGGAATATTTGTTTGCGGAGATATAGTCGTAGTTGTGTACGTAACTAACGCAATAGCGCGAGTATTTTGTATCTTGCCTCCCAGGTGTTAAGGATCGTGTTGAGCGTTTCTTATGCGCCGTCTCGGCCGGTGCTAGCCCTGTGTCGTCAGCGCCGGCGGACCCAAGCAAGACTGCCCGCCTGAGCGGTACCAGCCCTGTCATGTCTACGCCAGCGGAGCCAAGCGAGACTGCCCGCCTGAGCGGGGTGCCAGCCCTGTCCTGTCTTCGCCAGCGGACCCAAGCAAGACTGCACGCCTGAGTGCTGCCAGCCCTGTCCTGTCGCCGGCGGAGCTAAGCAAGACTGCCTGCCTGAGCAGTGCCAGCCCTGTCATGTCTGCGTCGGCGGAGCCAAACAAGACTGCCCGCCTGAGCGGTGCCAGCCCTGTTCTGTCTGCGTCAGCGGAGCCAGATAAGACTGCCCGCCTGAGCGGTGCCAGCCCTGTCCTATCTGCGCCAGCGGAGCCAAGTAAGACTGCCCGCCTTAGAGGCACCAGCCCTATTCTGGCGCCAGTAGAGCCAGGCAAGACTATCCGCCTGAGCGGTGCCAGCGCCAGCCAGCGTTGTCCTGTCCGCGCGGGCGGAGCCAATACTGCTCGCTTGAGCGGTGTCAAGCAAGACTGCCCGCCTGCATGGCACGAGCCTGAACTGAGCGTCCCCGGTCCTGCCTGCATTCACTGCGAAATCAGATGAGTGCGACTACCTGAGCGGCACAAGGACGTTCCTGTTTACGCAGTAGAGTCCCCAGCCCGCAAGAAGAGCGGTCCCTGGGCAAAACTGGTCCTGCCTACAAGCACAGCGGAAACAACATCGATCACCTGCTCACCACCCTGGTTCCGCCAGCTTAAATTCAATGGAAGGTGAGCAAAATAATGCTTAAATGCCTAAAATTTCTTCAGAAAATTATTATGCAGAGATTTAGTCGTAGTTGTACGTAAAAAGCGCAATAGCGCGAGTATTTTGTATCTTGCCTCCCAGGATTTAAAGATCGTGTTGCATCTGAAATCGCCTCGAGTGTTCGGCGCCTGAGTAGCGGCAAAATCTTCCTGCTTTCCACAACGCCCACCTGAGCAGTTCCAGCCCTGTCCAGTCTGCGCCGGCAGAGCCTGACGAGGGTTCACGCCTGAGCGGTGCCAGCACTGCCAGCCCTATTCTGTCCGCGCCAAGCAAGACTGCCCGCGCCAAGCAAGACTGCCCGCCTGAGCGGTGCCAGCCTTGTCCTGTCCGCGCCGGCGGAGCCAAGCAAGACTGCCCGTCTGAGCCAAGCAAGACTGCCCACCTGAGTCAAGCAAGACTGCGCGCCTGAGCCGTGCCAGCTATGTCCTGTCCGCACCGGCGGAGCCAAGGAAGACTGGCTCGCCTGAGCGGTGCCAGCCCTGTCCTGTCCGCATCAGCGGAGCCAAGCAAGACTGCCCGCCTTAGCGAAAGAGGTAAACAGTACAAATTTTCACTAAGTCATAACATTTAAAAATAATCGAGTAAATTAGTTTTAAATGTAGATATTTATAGCAACGGCTCAAAATTTATAATTTTGTTACGCAGGAGTTGGGAATCGTACGCGTAGCGAGCTACACTGGACCCAGATGGGTTAGTTCGCGTCAAATGTCAGACCTGTGCCAGCTCGCAATGTAATTGATTTCAGCAATAACGAAAAGCTTTGGTTCTACCCGATTAAAAGCAGCACAACGTGACAGCCAGTCTATTCTGACCTATCCTCGGGTCTGTGCGCTAAAGAAACCGGATCGTCCGAGTAACTGCTAGATCAATCTACCGCTAGCTTTACGAAGGTGAGAAGAATAAAGTCGCACACATTTTATTACGAGGTAAATAATTAACGACTGAATTAGTCTTCAATGTGTAGGTAATGAGCCCAAAATCGCAGGCGTATTTTGAATCTTTTTACTCAGGAATTAAGGATCCAGTACTGTAACCGCTAGCGGAAACGCGGGGGGTCATGCCTGCGGTCTCGGGAGTTAGATCAGCTCGCCTATGTATTCTGAGATCATGTCGAAAGGGGAGCGGAGCCAGCTGATTTCAGAGCCTGAAAGAGTTTTTCGAACTTAAATAAAAGGAACCTAAATATAAAATTAGCGCCGCGCCGGTGAAGCCAGATTTTCTAGCACAAATAAGAAATAAAAGGCGCCTAAGAAACATATGTCCTGCTCACGCATTATTAAGCTCGATCGAACCGGCCTGTCTTGATGAACGCTAAAAAGAGGTGAGCAAATAGCACATTTTATTTTAGAGGTAAGGTACTAAGTATCTTTTCCCACTTAAAAAAATTCTAAAACTTCTTGTTAAAAGCGTAATGTCGTCTGTCCTAGCTTCAACTTAGTCATATCATGGTTTTTCTTAATTTCATTTTTCTCCTCATCGGCCTTTGTTTATCTTGCGGGTTCGTCGATATTTTGTCTGCGAATTCGTCGGTCTTTTGTCTGCGAGTTCGTCGGTCTTTTGTCTGCGAGTTCATCGATCCTCAACCTGCGAGATCGCCGGTCGTCGACCGTCGAGCTACCGCGTCTTCCGCTTGTAAGTTTGTATCGTATTTTCAACCCAAGAAGCTCTTCGGCCGCGAGTTCGTCTATCTTCGGCCTGCGAGTTCGTCGGTCTGCGGCCTGCTAGTTCGTCGGTCATCGGCCTGCGAGTTCGTCGGTCTTCGGCCTGCGAGTTCGTCGGTCTTCGGCCTGCGAGTTCGTCGGTCTTCGGCCTGCGAGTTCGTCGGTCTTCGGACTGCGAGTTCGTCGGGTCTTCGGACTGCGAGTTCGTCGGTCTTCGGACTGCGAGTTCGTCGGTCTTCGGACTGCGAGTTCGTCGGTCTTCGGACTGCGAGTTCGTCGGTCTTCGGACTGCGAGTTCGTCGGCCTTCAGACTGCGAGTTCGTCGGTCTTCAGACTGCGAGTTCGTCGGCCTTCGGACTGCGAGTTCGTCGGTCTTCGGCCTGCGAGTTCGTCGGTCTTCGGCCTGCGAGTTCGTCGGTCTTCGGCCTGCGAGTTCGTCGGTCTTCGGCCTGCGCGTTCGTCGGTCTTCGGCCTGCGCGTTCGTCGGTCTTCGGCCAGCAATTTCATAGGTCTTTCAGCCTGGGCGTCCGTCGATCTACGGCCTGCGCGTTCGTTGAGCTACGGCCTTCGAGTTCGTCAATCTTTAGCCTTCGAGTTCGTCGGTCTTCGGCCATCGAGTTCGTCGGTCTTCTGCCTTCGAGTTCGTCGGTCTTCTGCCTTCGAGTTCGTCGGTCTTCTGCCTTCGAGTTCGTCGGTCTTCAGCCTTCGAGTTCGTCGGCCTTCAGCCTTCGAGTTCGTCGGCCTTCAGCCTTCGAGTTCGTCGGCCTTCAGCCTTCGAGTTCGTCGGCCTTCAGCCTTCGAGTTCGTCGGCCTTCAGCCTTCGAGTTCGTCGGCCTTCAGCCTTCGAGTTCGTCGGCCTTCGAGTTCGCCGGGCCTTCGTGTTCGTCGGCCTTCGGCCTTCGAGTTCACCGGTCTCCGTCCTGTGAGTTAGTTGGTCATCAAATGGTGAGTTGTTCAATCATCGGCCAGCGAGTTAGTCGGTCTTCAGCCTTCAAAGCCGGCGGTCACTGACTTTCAAGATCGCCACTCTGTAAGTTCGTCTATCAGTAACCTGCGATTTTTTCTATCTTCGGCCTGTGCGTTCTTCGGACTTCGGTCTTCATCCTGTAAATTCGTCGGTCGTCGTCCTGTGAGTTAATCGGTCACCAGCCGGCGAGTTCGTCAGTCACCCGCCGGCGATGTCTTCGGTCACCCGCCGGCGAGTTCTTCGGTCACCCGCCGGCGAGTTCTTCGGTCACCCGCCGGCGAGTTCTTCGGTCACCCGCCGGCGAGTTCTTCGGTCACCCGCCGGCGAGTTCTTCGGTCACCCGCCGGCGAGTTCATCGGCCACCCGCCGGCGAGTTCTTCGGCCACCCGCTGAAGCGTACATCGGACATCCGTCGGCGAGTACGTCGGACATCCGTCGGCGAGTACGTCGGACATCCACCGGCGAGTTCGTTTGTTTTCAACCTTCGTTGGTCGGTCTTCGGTCTGCGAGAAATCGACATTCTGGTACTTCTTCTGTTTTGTTGCAAATTCGTCAGTCTTTGGATAGTGATCTGGTAGATTATCATATCATTCTACATGCTTATTTATGTCTCATTATTACTTAAATAATCCACTTTTACACAAGCTCCTATCTCTTCCCTGCTCAACGAACGGTAAAATACGTCATGTATGTAAGCAAACATTACTTTGATTCCCAGATTCGGAGTTGATCCTCCAGAGAACAAACAATGAGCTCGTATCACACAGCACACGGACGTTACAATAATATAGTTTCATAATGGCGTTAACAAACTGCTGCGATGGTTACCAATGGAAACCAATGTCACAACCGAACACCTAATGCTGCATTTATAGTATTTGCTTTGAACGAGTATCAAAACTTTCGTATGAGTAAGTGAGAAGGTCCAGTGTCGTCATAACTAATAATAAACCTAACTGGGGAGGAATACCATTTTTAAAGGTCAGGTAAATGGAAGGCTTATTTTACCATTCCAACGCTATATCCAATCGCATACATCAAATCCAAAAGTTTCACTTGCGCGTCGATGACAGCTTAAAAGCATCGCGAATTTCAGTGTTATTATTTATGCGTACTTAAAATCTGCCGGTTGGCTTTAAAAAGGTGGTGCGGGCAGGTATATCAGTCTGTGGCGTTGGAAGGGTTTAATACGGGGCCTAAGCTGTATTATTTCGTTGTGTTCCTTATTGTTAATCTGCCTTTTGTGATTCATTTGTGCTGCTTACTGAAAGGATATGCTAATTTAATTTATCCAAAGTATAAATTGAAAATTGTTATTTTGTTTCCGGAACGTGTTTTAGTGGTTTGTTTTAGATGGCAGCATTATGCGGATAGAATGGCATGGAAATTCTTGGCATCCTTTGTTAATCGGTCCATTTTAACAGAAGGCTGCGGTTTGCACATTTATTTATTATTAAGTTACTTGGGTAGTAGCAATCACGTGCTATGGAATGAAAACATAATACTTGCTTTTTGGTGTGCCTTATCTTGTTTTAGATGTTGGGGAATTAATTACCGGTATTGATTATAGGAAATTACTTAAGGTGAGGTTTCTAATAACGTTAGCTAATTTGCCGGGCATGTTTTTGTATCTTTTTAGATGGAGGACTGTCGTAAATGTTTGGTTTTTAGTTTTAAACTGTGCTTTCTCCGTGTCGTGTTGGAAATGTTATGCAAGGAATGCTTTAGATAAAAGCAAGACGGATATTATGATTTATGAAGCATGAAAATACAGATCTAACGTTGCAAAAGCGTGAAGCCTGGCACGTAACACTATCTATATCTATTGGGAAGAAAATTGAACTGCACATTGCTGCCGAAATCTTGTTCCTATTGTTTAATCACTGCCTAATTGTAACCATGCCATGTTTTATTTCGAATGTTTGTTGTATAGAGCAACCTTTCATAAGTAAAAACTTAACATCTGTGCGGTTATAGAATAATGGGATGTTTGCTTACTTCTATTGTTTTTTTGTTAATATTCTCTATTTATTTATGTAAGGGAACCTGTAACTTAATTATAATTTGAATGTAATGGCCTATTTTAGAACACTAACAGCACATGCACAAACGATTTCTTTTAGATATTTTCAGTACCATGTTGAAATCATGAAGAACAAAAGAAAATCACCTTTGACAATGTCAATAAAAAGTCTATACATAAATTAATATAACTATGGATTTAATTCTAAGAAACATGGACGCACCTACATTTATTCCATTTCGGTACGTACTCTAGCACATTTCAGACGCAGGGCAAGAAGAAAGTTAATACACAAAAGTTTAAAATATAATAGAAGACTACTAGTCCCAAGCTATGTCCGGGAGTACTGAAAAACGCACATCCTAAATCTCAAACAAAAAATACCTAGTTGGTAAGTAGAATAAATTATTGTTTTCAGATAGTTAAAATATTTTGTAATTTTTGGTTACGATCATAATAATCTACTGATTTATAACATGAATTGATATAATGGTGTTTAAACCGACATAAGAAAAAAGCAGAAATTAAATCAAGAGAAACAATCGGAAGCGGATCATTTGAAAAAGCATACCTAGAAAATGGAATGGAATGACATGGAATTAAAGAAGGCACATATTCTGCTTATTAGAATGAAATGAACGCGTTTTTCGTACAGCCGAGCAGAAGAATGCAAGTCGTCTGATCAAGTAAATACACACAAGACTTAATTGAGAACCTCCTCGTTTTTCTTAAGGCTGTAATTCCAGGTTCCTTATTTTGATAGCTCAAAGTCATAAAAGATTAATGGACACAGTTAATATATATACCCAGGGAATCCGTTTAAGAACACCCTAATTTACAGTATTGGTAAGTCCCTAACAAAGTTTTTTACAGATCGTTCGAATAAAAAAAAACCTATGTAATGAGAAAAATGCACGCGAGTAAGCAATATTTCGCTCTGCAGCGAATACATTTTATTGTTTGCCTAGTGGCATTTGCTGCTCAATATTTAAAAAAAGTGCCATACCTCGAGATCCTACTAAGAAAAATAAAAACAGACAAATGGACGTACTAAAAAGAGTTATACATTTATAATACTCGAATATGGCTGATTGTTTTGTGCAATGCGTATATACATGAGGCAAGGCAAACTAAAGAGATTTTATAGTGGTTGAAGCAATGAGGCCGTTAAAATAAATCAGACTTAACATGGTAAAAACCATATCGTGTTTGAGCTGTTATCATATTGTTACCGTTTTGATACCTAGCTCTTATTTACTAGACAGTAATGGCGGCTGAGGTCATAACAATATCATAACAGATTAACTACGATATCGTTTTTACCGCCTGGAATACCGGCTCAGATTTTATAGATTTACGACAGCAATAATAATTCAAGAATGGTAATGATGGTCTGGACACATTACTCGAATTTATCGTTTGACCAAACTTACGGTTACATGTGGGCACGAAGAATAAAACAGAGTAAGGAAAACTGCAGAATTTCCCTAAGAGAAAGGAACAAAGACTAGAATTACTGATGGCGCGAAGTAGAAAGAAGTCTTAAGAGAACAGAAAAACTTACGAACCAGTATCAGTATAAAGATGTAAAGAGAGATCTCTAAAAGTTGTGAGAAGAGGACTAAAGGTGACGTGAAATAATCGCAAGACAGCAGGCAATGCTTCAGAGAGCCCGAGAACGAAGATTTAAAAGGGCACCATGATAAAGAATCAAAAGAGCACGAAAAGCGAATACTAAATAAGGAAACGAAGCAAGAAAACGTGAGTTTAAATAAGAAATATCGCACTAAGTCGGATCAAGACTGAGGGCACGAAGAGCGAAGACTAAGGGTACGAAGAAAGCAGACTCGTAAGGGCACGAAGAGAGGAGGTTCAAGAGGGCAAGAAAAGCGAAGACTCAAGAAGGCACAAAGAACGAAAACTCAAGAGGGCACGAAGAGCGAAGACTCAAGAGGGCACGAAGAGTGAAGACTCAAGAGAGCACGAAGAGCGAAGACTCAAGAGGGCGCGAAGAGCAAAGACTCAAGAGGGCATTAAAAGCGAAGACTCAAGAGGGCACGAAGAGAGCAGACTCAAGAGGGCGCGAAGAGCGAAGACTCAAAAGGGCGCGAAGAGCGAAGACTCAAGAGGGCGCGAAGAGCGAAGACTCAAGAGGGCGCGAAGAGCGAAGACTCAAGAGGGCGCGAAGAGCGAAGACTCAAGAGGGCACGAAGAGACAAGGTTCAAGAGGGCACGAAGAGCGAAGACTCAAGAGGGTGCGAAGACTCAAGAGGGCATTAAAAGCGAAGACTCAAGAGGGCACGAAGAGCGAAGACTCAAGAGGGCGCGAAGAGCGAAGACTCAAGAGGGCGCGAAGAGCGAAGACTCAAGAGGGCGCGAAGAGCGAAGACTCAAGAGGGCGCGAAGAGCGAAGACTCAAGAGGGCGCGAAGAGCGAAGACTCAAGAGGGCGCGAAGAGCGAAGACTCAAGAGGGTGCGAAGACTCAAGAGGGCATTAAAAGCGAAGACTCAAGAGGGCACGAAGAGCGAAGACTCAAGAGGGCGCGAAGAGCGAAGACTCAAGAGGGCGCGAAGAGCGAAGACTCAAGAGGGCGCGAAGAGCGAGAGGGCGCGAAGAGCGAAGACTCAAGAGGGCGCGAAGAGCGAAGACTCAAGAGGGCGCGAAGAGCGAAGACTCAAGAGGGCGCGAAGAGCGAAGACTCAAGAGGGCGCGAAGAGCGAAGACTCAAGAGGGCGCGAAGAGCGAAGACTCAAGAGGGCGCGAAGAGCGAAGACTCAAGAGGGCGCGAAGAGCGAAGACTCAAGAGGGCGCGAAGAGCGAAGACTCAAGAGGGCGCGAAGAGCGAAGACTCAAGAGGGCGCGAAGAGCGAAGTCTAAGAGGGCACGAAGAGAGAAGACTAAGAGGGCACGAAGAGAGAAGACTAAGAGGGCACGAAGAGAGAAGACTAAGAGGGCACGAAGAGAGAAGACTAAGAGGGCACGAAGAGAGAAGACTAAGAGGGCACGATGAGAGAAGACTAAGAGGGCACGAAGAGAGAAGACTAAGAGGGCACGAAGAGAGAAGACTAAGAGGGCACGAAGAGAGAAGACTAAGAGGGCACGAAGAGAGAAGACTAAGAGGGCACGAAGAGAGAAGACTAAGAGGGCACGAAGAGAGAAGACTAAGACGGCACGAAGAGAGAAGACTAAGAGGGCACGAAGAGAGAAGACTAAGAGGGCACGAAGAGAGAACACGAAGAGAAAACACTAAGAGGGCACGAAGAGAGAACACGAAGAGAGAATACTAAGACGGCACGAAGAGAGAACACTAAGAGGGCACGAAGAGAGAAGACTCAAGAGGGCACTAAGACTCAAGAGGGCATTAAAAGCGAAGACTCAAGAGGGCACGAAGAGAGCAGACTCAAGAGGGCGCGAAGAGCGAAGACTCAAGAGGGCGCGAAGAGCGAAGACTCAAGAGGGCGCGAAGAGCGAAGACTCAAGAGGGCGCGAAGAGCGAAGACTCAAGAGGGCGCGAAGAGCGAAGACTCAAGAGGGCGCGAAGAGCGAAGACTCAAGAGGGCGCGAAGAGCGAAGACTCAAGAGGGCGCGCGAAGAGCGAAGACTCAAGAGGGCGCGAAGAGCGAAGACTCAAGAGGGCGCGCGAAGAGCGAAGACTCAAGAGGGCGCGAAGAGCGAAGACTCAAGAGGGCGCGAAGAGCGAAGACTCAAGAGGGCGTGAAACGCGAAGACGAGGGAAGAACAGGCAATACGACTCGTAGCTGAAGGATTAGTGCAGATTGCCTGGGCTTTTAGGTTAGTTAACGCTTGTTACATTTTCACCGTCCAAGATATTAAAATTTTTCACTAACAGTAAGATAACCTATGAGTACCAATAATAATCTTTAAAAGTCCTACTTAATTATATTTTTTTTATTTGCAGAGCTCTTCAGAACTTGGTCGCTGTAAGACGGAGACGGAGCTGTTTTCCTGATTCGACAAAATATATAAGAAAAACTCTATTTATTATTTTAAGCAAAAAACATTCATCTCGAAATGGGTAAATGTTTTAAATGAAGCACTATAAAAACAGATACAACAAAAAAAAAAAAAACTAATTAACTTAAAGCATTGAGAGCAAAAGTGACGTCGTGAAGGGAAACCCGGACAATGTTCAACTTTATGAGATCAAGAAACTACAAAAAGGAGATACATTGTGAAGAATGTAAGAACAAATTAGAAGCGATTAGAGGATACCCCTTCGCCTACGATAATATAACTACGATAAATCAACGAAGATCGTCAGGTAAATAACTGTACGTCACATTTATGGGGAGCCCTGCCGTTAGGCAAAAATATGTTTGACAAAAGTATCATTTGCCAACCCAATGTTATATATTTTTTCAGAATTAACTTCAGTACCATCGTGTAGAACCCTATAGGTTAGGTTAGGTAAGTTTTTAAAAAACCCTAAAATATTTACGGTTACGTAAAACAAAGCTGGTTGGCAAATGAAAAGTTGGGAAACGATTCCTTTGGCAAACTTATTTCGCTGAAACAAACTACTTTCCTTTATTGTAAAGGGCTGAAATTTGAAATGCATGTTTTTGACCCCATCCCAATACAATATTATACTGCACAAAAATAATTTCAGATGTACGTAGTAATTAACACCTTCGCAGTCCAGTGCCCCACATATGGGTCGCTAACAAGCTACCATAGGTACGCACTCACGAAGTGCTGGATTTACGAGGGAATTATAACATTTTGTATCGGGACTGGGCCTCTATTCAACACTAAAAACCATATCGTGTTTAAACTGTTATCGTAATGTCACCGTTTTGATAGCTCTTATTTACTTGACTATAATGGCGGCTGACGTCATGACAATACCATAACGGATTAACTACGATATTGTTTTTACACCGCCTAGAATACCGGCCCTTTTAACGTTAAATCTAATGATATTGTTTTTTGTCGAGGAAGTTCGAACAGTCGAGTTCTTATATATTGTGTTCACTTTAGTACCTTGTCACATTAATTGATGTTACAATTCCATGTGTGGCAGTTGAAACATGACATTAAATAGTCAGTGAACTAAAGTGTACATGTATTTATGATACTCAACTGTACTCATCTTTAAAACGAACTTAACCGACAAAATACGATCTCGTACGTATAGACCGTACCTGATACAATATTCGTTTCTTTGCAGCACTCCCGGTCAACATCTGTTGCTAGCGGCAGCATTTTGAAGAAAACCACCGATAGAACGTACGGCGTACAATGGTGTTATATACGTTTCCAATAAAAAAAAACCGTACGAACCTAAGCCAAAAAAACTATAATTGTTATGATTATCTTTACTTTATAGTTTATTAAATAGTTAATACACCGACCTTTTTTTAATAAACCTAGAGTGCAAAAATATTTTGTTATTTAAATAGGTCCCCCCAGGAGACCATCAGGAAGCTGATAAGATCAATAAGGAACCGCATCGCATGTGTAAAAAAAAGCCCGCGGTGGCAATACGAGGTATTAAGAAAAAAGAATAAACCGTTTTCCCATATTAATTTTTTTTTTCTTTCAATTTTATGGTTATTAATTTAGCCAAGTATTACCCCTACTTTGTTAAAATCACTTGTTGTTCAGTAACTGAAATGAAAATGATATGGATTTGATATTTTTCGAAAGCCTATTAGCTTTCTAAAAATACCAGTATGGGCGTTTCTTTAAAAGTTTGTACCTAGTTAAGGACTAAATTAAGAATCGTTAACTTTTCCACTGAGTTACGAAAATTAGTCATACATTTATATCCTACCTCAACGCCAATTAGCAGTATCTCAAATTCAATAAATGAAGTATATACATACAATCCTCATCTGTTAGTAATATGCTTGCACTTGCTACAGGAGTTTTGGCTGAGATACCACCATTTGTCTTAATAACAGTACAGCTAATTTTCGTAACTCAGTGAAAAAGTTAACGTTTCTTAATTTAGTCCTTAACTAGGTACAAACTTTTAAAGAAACGGGTGCAGACTCGTGGTCACACCAGTTTGTCAGGTATCAGCGTAATTCGTCCCATTCGTTTTTCGTTCATTTCTTATGTCCGTCTCATTCTGTGTTCGTCACTCATTCTTTATTCGTCTCGATCGCTATATGTCCCTATCGTTTTAAGTACAATTATGTAACCTGTCTCTTTCTTAACAAGTCTTTTTCGTTTTTCGTCACGGTCTTCCTAGGACTATGTCTTTGTTTGTGTCTTTCTTTTTTGGTATCATTCGCACTTTATCTTTAGTCACTTTCGTTATTCGTCTCACTCTTTTTTTGTCTTTAATGGTAACTCGTTCCGTTCTTTTTGGGCACGTTCGCTAATCGTCCCGTACTAGTAGGTCTTAGTTGCTATTCATATGTCCTCCGGATCGGAATTCATAAACAAATTGAAGTTTATATGTCCCGTACATATACAGAACGGAAAAAAATGAGGGCTCTGAAGGGTCTGGGACTTAAGATACTTAAGATAGTTATTTTTTCTCAAGATAAACATTATTTCATATGAAAAAATAAAAATAACTGCATTCATAGATTTTGATATGCCGTCAATAATGGTCATGGTATTCTTTTACAATAAAATCATGGCCAACATCTTGAAACGCAAATTTTCTAATTCCACAGCCACAAAAACTAAGAAAACGAGTACGAGTTTTTATAAAAAAAAATCATGACTGCCATTTCGGAATGCAACACAGAAGTCATTTTCGAATTCCGCATTAAAAATAAGATTGACGGAAAAAGATAGTCAAATAGTGACCGAGACGCAAAACGAATGTAACGAACTTAGAATTAGACTGAAAATGAATGAGACTAATCACGAATGTGACTAATAACGAATCCATGAAAAAAAATGAGACGAATAAGTGAATGAGACAAAAATCGAAAGGGAATAAGAAATAATGAGTCCTAGGAAGACCGTGACGAAAAACGAAAAAGACTTGTTAAGAAAGAGACAGGTTACATAATTGTACTTAAAACGATAGGGACATATAGCGATCGAGACGAATAAAGAATGAGTGACGAACACAGAATGAGACGGACATAAGAAATGAACGAAAAACGAATGGGACGAATTACGCTGATACCGTTTGTCATACCAGTACTATTCGACGGAGCCCTGCCTGAGGCAGGGCCCCTATTTCTGAGCGATTTGCCCTTCGGGCATCTAAAGATACCTAACGAACCTAACCTACCTACTTTTGCGGAATAAAACTGATTTCTGTCGAATTTACGACCAAAGCGAATAGCGGTGGTGTGACAATCTGGTGTGACCACGAGTCTGCCCCTAAAGAAACGCCCGTATATGTACAATACTAATATTAGTATCAGAGATATTGCACATTGAAACTAGGATAATTTTTGAGTAATTTTTTTGTCCGTAAGTGTAGTGAACCCACTGATTGCAAAAGAGAAACACTTACTGAACTTTATCTGAAGACATTCTGCACGTGTTTTCTCGTGGTCCCATTATATTTGTCCCATGGAACAAAAAGTGTAAAAAGTGCACCTAGATTCGATCACCAAATACTCATTATGATTGTAAGAATAGGTAGGTTAGGTTCGTTAGGTTTCTTCAAAAACCCGAAGGGCAAAACTAGCCAGAAGCAGGAGCCCCGCCCCGGGCGGGGCTCCGTCGAAAGTCAATGAGACAAATATAATGGGACCACGAGAAAACAGCCCATTCTGCTACGAGGTCGACGGAGCTCCTATTTCTGGGTGGTTATGGCTCTTCGGGCCTGATATAAAAACGTACCTAATCTATCAGTATTGGGAAGGAAATTCCGCTTTTTCTTCTTCCTGGCCAAACTGATTTAACTAACTGGTTTGGCCGCGAGGAATTAAATTTCCTTGTAATCAAACTGTGGTTTCACGTGTTTTAAACAAATTTCTACACCCCTATTTTGAACGTTAGATAGATGAAATAAAACAGACATCAGTTAGTCAATATATGGGTCATACACACTCACAAAAACAAAAGTTGTCTCTCCTGTGGTCAATAGTTAAAGGCTTGTGTGCATTTTAAGTTATGTTTTTATTTGTTAGGACTAAAGTAGACCTGATACGGCGTTTATGAGGATGCGATGCCTTGAATACGTTAACTTTGGGTATGTCCACAGGAAAGAACGGCGGTAACGAGTTTTTTCCGTTTTGACAGATTTTTATTTCGCCAGATTTTGGTTTCGTCGGATTTTCGTTTCGCCAGATTTTTCTTTCGACAGTAAAAATACAGTCGCCATTAGAAACATCCTAAATTGAGGTGGGTAAATTTTGTTGTAGAGTGATCTATTTATAACATCTTTTATGCTTTGTAAACTTTGCACTTGAATAGATCCCCGTTTATTGGTGGTCATACTGGCATGTCATACTAATATGACCAGTGAGAATCGCTCGTATTGGTAGTCATATTATTTTTATAAACATCCTATATGCATCATTGCTACAGATGTATTAATAAAGTACAATTCGCTCAAAGTTAAAAACAACGATTTTATTTAATTTAACGAAGCTTTTCTAAAAAAAAACCGACGCTAATCTCATTATGCAAAAGCTCTAATTGTGCTTGCATAATGAAATCATCATCATCGATATGCTCTTGTCGTCTTTCCACATCTTCTAAATCTCTCTGCAGTTCATATTCATGCTCTAACTTCACTAGTGCATTCAGCAATCTCAAGAGAGAAATTGGGCCTTTTTTCTTCATTTCTTTGTTTATTTTTGAGTTCCAACTCTCTACCGTGTTATTAGTACGGTGTCTCTCAGAACTCACACACCATTGTGATCGAAAAGCACAACATTTTAGCCAGAAAGTTTCCATATATTTCATAAATTTGCAAATTTTTGGTTTACTTATTGGAAGATCCTGTTTTTATATACATCCAGCCCTCCTCAATATTTGATTCCGGAAGCAGTGCTAGGGCAGAACACAAACCCACTACCCTTCGATCTCTTTTACGGTTTATTTTCAATGCTTTTGCCTTTTTCCATAAACTTTTGGTAAAGTGATAATAGCAAAATTTGATTTTTATGTCCGGGAATACTTTCATCAATGCGTTTGGAGCTGCAGTTTCAAAATCTATATGAAATGTTTGCGGAGACCAGCCAGGGATTTGGGATTTTATCATTTCAAACAATACTATGTACGATTGCTCTTTCCTATCAGACATTAAAGCATACACATATGGAACGGCTTTTGTTTTTGCTGTCGTGGATCCTATATCTCCGTGAATAGAGTATAACTGGGCGAAAGGTGCAGGGCAACTTTGAAAAGTCCCGTCTCCGAAAAACTCTTGAACATGTTTAATGTTATTTCTATTTTCTGTAGAGCAAAACAATATAATGCGACAGTTACCATTGGAATAATCAGAGAGTAGGAAGTTTTGAAAACAATTACTAAATATTACGGTGATGGAACATTTCGGATATGCCCAAAACCTTTCTACCAGGTTTATTCGTTACATGCAAATATTGGAGAAACTAATGAGATACTAAATTTTGTTCTACTGTTATATGTGCTCCTGCCAAATAAAACAACAGCCACATATGTGAGACTGTTTTCTATCTTACGAGACAGATTTTCTGTTAATATTTGTTAATACAAATGTGACTACGAGATGGCAGCAATAAATGCGATGAAGGAAGTATTTCCTAATGCAATCGTAAGTGGTTGCTATTATCATTTTGTAAAAGCAATTTGGAAAAAATCTAAAATAATTGGCCTATGCGATGATAATGAGGGTAGAAAAATAACAAGATTGTGTTCGCGAGTAGCGTTATTACTGCCAGAACTGATACCAGAGGCAGTTCTATCTATTTTTGCCAATGCACCGAACTCGGCTGTCATAGCAGCATTTCAAGCTTATTTCATTAACGAATGGGTCCAAAATGTCACAAGTGCTACACTGACATGCTACAGAGAATCTTTTCGAACAACAAATAATGTAGAAGGCTGGCACCGCCCAGTAAATAACAGATTCACTAAAAAACCATCTCTGTTGTATTTTATTTTTTTGCTCAAAAAGGAAGCCCTTTTTCAAGAAAAAAAACTAAGAAATGCCAAGTATCATAATTTGACCAAAAATAGAAATAAATCTGTTGTTGCAAAGGACATCAAGATTAAAAGCATAATCCATGACTTAAATGAAAATTTAATTACTACAATAGAATGCTTGAAAATGTTAGATAATGTATTTCGTCGGTAAAGTGCCCAAAACGAAGTGTAATGTTTTTATTTTATGCTCTCGTTTATACACGTCGTCATACATCAATAAAAAATTTAATATTCTAATGTATTTTATTTTGTACTTACCTGTACGTTTGAGATAACAAAGTGACACGCAGTCAGAACAAAAATCTGGCAAAACGAAAATACGACGAAATAAAAATCTGGCGATATAAAAATCTGTCGAAACGGTAAAAACGGACCTAAATCTGTGTATGACCCATATAAAAACTAGATTACGGTGAGTAAACTGGGAAACAATAGAAAACAGCCGCCAAACTTAACAGGTAGTGTTAAGGTTAGGTTTCGTTTTTGTATCAGGGGCCCTAGACAAGATGCATTACGCCGAGTCGCTTTTCTGTTCGTTTCGTTTTTAAACCAATCGCGTCACTGCTAGATCACGTAATACGAAAAGTCACGTGATCTAGCAGTGACGCGATTGGTTTAAAAACGAAACGAACAGAAAAGCGACTCGGCGTAATGCATCTTGTCTAGGGCCCCAGGCCCGGAGGTCCAAAAACGACCCAGAAATAGGAGCTACGCGATAGCTCTAGTGTATAGATAGGTCTAGGTGAACTTAGTAGGTCGACCACGACCGACGACTGGTTTTTAATGTAAGTACTTGACATGCGTGTTATACAGGATAAAGACCATTATGAGTTTGGGCAAGAGAAATTGCATTTCGCAAGGAAAAAGGTTGAAATTCGCAAAACAAAAAAACAGTGGTAAAACTATTCGGTAAGACTACTGGGACTGGCTTGTTTCAGTAGGGTAAAACACGCCTCTCATTTGATTATAACCACACTGACACGACGACATAACATTCTACGTGCCCATAATTGGAGCGGTGCCGACAATATTGTTGTTCACACTATGTAGGAACACTAATTCATAAATATGTATACACTTTAGTACCTTGTCACCATCAACTCCCACTGCCACTTTAGGTTAGGTTAGTTAGATCAAGGGTTAAATCATTAAAAAAAAATTAACCCCCCGCCCTTCCACCCATCACTCACCAGTAAGCATATGATATTCGGGATAAAAAATATCGTTTTCTCAAAAATGACCGGAAAAGTTGACATTACTAACTCCATACTGAGACGCGAAGTACATAGTTTACAGACTGTTCCCAAATTAAAAAAATATTACATTGCGTGCTCGCTACACAAGCCCGCAATGTTGCATACAAATTTCATTGTTATCTAGTTTTTAACTTTTTAAAAAGTGAAAACGACCATAATAAAATGAGGGCGCAAGTGTTATTCATCCATATTTTATTCGAAACGTAACTTTTTTATATGTGTCTGGAATAGCTTGAGTTTTTTTTCTAAAAAAAGCTTGCCTTTCTCCTTGTCATAAAAATAATGACGGTAAAAAGTGAGGTTATTTCACGTGAAGTTTGTGTTTATATGCGATTATTTTTTTGCGATTTTTGAGAAAAGCACTATAAATGCCTCGGCAGGAATCGCAATTGCGGGCCTCGTATTTTTAAACGGACTCGCAAGCTCGTCCGTTTAAACCATTCTCGGCCCGCAATTGCCTGCTTCACTGCCTAGGCAATAATGTACTATTTCTCCCACATGCTCGGAAATGTTAACCTTACTGTTGTAAAATCAGCCCGCGAAGTTCCGAGTTCCAGGCCCGGGCAAAATTAAAAAAAAAAAAGTTATTATTTACCAGCGGCAGCGGCCGCGAAAATGTATACAAATTTCATAACGTACCCGGTTTTTTACTTTTTAAAACCATATTTGGACTATGATAACTAACTCCAAACAGCCAAACACTCGTACAATTCAAAATTCTTCCATGTTTATTTACTTTTTAAATGTCATAGACTAAAAAGGTAAACGCCGTTTATCGCGTTTACAGCGTATTTACCAAAGTGTCAAATAGTTTTACTTTTTTTAAAACATTCTGCGTTTAGAATTAATAAAATTAAGGCGGGAATCGGGAATACTTTTTACTTAGGGAAGTTTAAGTACAGTACGTATTATTTTTGTTTCGCGAAAATACAAAAGTAAAATGAGTTCCAGTGATGAAGATGTGTTTATCGGCACACCACCAGAGTGTAAAGAAGAAGCATAGTCGGTTAAGTACTTACTGCCATTTGCCTTCGTCATATTATCACATCGTATTTGACTTCATTTTTTTAATACATTTGAATACATATATCAAAACTGAAATTTTGTTTAATTTCCTCGCATTGTTAGAGAAAAGCACTATACAAGCCTCGACCAGAAAGGGCGGTTGCTGGACTCGTATATAGCGTGGCCTCGACTGCGTCTCGGCCACGCTAACTCTACTCGTCCCGCAACGGCCTACTTCCTGGTCTGTGCAGTAATGTACTATTTCACGCCACTGCTCGGAAATATGGCCAAAGAAGGATCGAAATCAGAATAGAAAGTTGCTCTTAGTAGTACAACACAAAAACAGTCCAACAATGTTGAGTTGCAAAGTAAAATGGAGTGTTTTTAGACCAGTTTACTTTCTACTCTGCTATTGGTCGGTTATTTATGACTAGACTACAAATACGGTTCTATAATCAGAATTATTAAAAGTCGACGCCATTTTGAACTTTTTTGTTACTGGTCCAATTGCCCTGAAAATCGATATCTGAGGGTCCCTGGGGACTAAACATACAATTCCAAAATTAGAATTGTTAAAAGTGGACGCCATTTTGAACTTTTTTGTTACTGGTCCGATTGCTCTGAAAATCGATATCTGAGGGTCCCTGGGGACTAAACATACAATTCTAAAATTAGAATTGTTAAAAGTGGACGCCATTTTGAACTTTTTTGTTACTGGTTCGATTGCTCTGAAAATCGATATCTGAGGGTCCCTAAAGACTACAAATACGGTTTCATAATCAGAATTGTTAAAAGTCGACGCCATTTTGAACTTTTTTGTTACTGGTCCGATTGCCCTGAAAATCGATATCTGAGGGTCCTTGGGGACTACAAATACGGTTCCATAATCAGAATTGTTAAAAGTGGATGCCATTTTGAACTTTTTTGTTTCTGGTCTGGTTCTGATTATGGAACCATAAGAACCATTGTAGTCCCCAGGGACCCTCAGATATCGATTTTCAGGGCAATCGGACCAGTAACAAAAAAGTTCAAAATGGCGTTGACTTTCAACCATTCTGATTATGGAACCGTATTTGTAGTCTTTAGGGACCCTCAGATATCGATTTTCAGAGCAATCGGATCAGTAACAAAAAAGTTCAAAATGGCGTCCACTTTTAACAATTCTGATTATGAAACCGTATTTGTAGTCTTTAGGGACCCTCGATAATTCAACATTTCCTTGTCATTCAGCAACTGTCCTAATGCTAATATCAATATTACTTTTAATTAAACTGTGTATTATGTCCTAACCTGTTTTATTTCCTTACATTAGGCGTGAAAAGCACATAGTATTGCCTCGGTAGAAAGTGCAATAGATGGACTCGTATCTTCGCGGTCCTCACCTGCGGCTCGGCCCGCGAACTAACTCGTCCATCTATTGCTTACTTTCTGTACCTGGGCTACAATGTACTATTTCACCTCAGCAGCTCAAACAAGCCGGTTTTGCTGCTTAAAAACAGTGAGCAAAATTCAATTTTGCTGCGAGCGAGAGGCAAAGTAGCTTTTTAATAAAAATAAAAAAATGCCGTGAGCAGTGCTGGGGCTACTCACAACATTCGAAAAAATTGAACTTCACTTTGTTCTGTCACTTTCACTTCGATAGGAAAAAAGCGAGAGATAGAAACAACTTGATTCGAAGTTCGATTTTCAAATTCCACACATAGTAGGCCCAAAAAGAAACGCACGTTCGGATGCACACATAACGTAAAATTGCAAATAAAACTATCTGTTAAAGTTTGAAATGTGTTTATTATAACTATTTTATACAGTAGGTACAATCATTTTTTTTATTTAATGTTTTGAAGACAAAATAATGAAAAATATGAAGTTTATCATGTATCTACATAATTTTGTTATCGTTTTAACAATCTTTAATTTCGTGACATAAACCGCGGGGGCAGTTTCAGAACGCATTTCAAAAATAGCGGGATTATTGTAGCCCATGGACTTGTACCTAAACTGGACTGAGTACTTACTTTTTCTAGTCAATCAAAATTGAACCGTATTACGAAGCAAGACAGTTACAATTATGTGATGATAGGAGATGAGGATGAGCGAGAGCCACCAACCCGAGGACGGTGTCCCCCTCACTCAAGTTGCCAATGTAAAAAAGGTAATGACATAGTGGTATTAAAGAATACTGTAAATAATTACCTGCTTATATACTAAATAGCTACATTTACCTATTTAAGAGATATTACCTTTTACCTAATTTGTAAATGTGTAAGATTTTAACATTATTTAATTTTACTGATTAAAACGGTATAATTAAAACACGGTATGAATAAAATATTGTGGTAATTGTAAATTTTGTCTGGTATCCCCAGCGTTGACATATCTGTTTAATGGCGTCGTTGAGCTCTTGTTTGTTGCCTTGTCGACTAAATTAGATTCATATTAAATGAGTAAAAATGGTGAAAATATGTTGCGTAAAGGGTTGTTCGCTTGAGTTTATGCAAGTTATAATATAGCCTGTCACCCGGGGATAGTGTAGCTTCCCAACGGTGAAAGAATTTTTCAAATCGGTCCTGTAGTTTCGGAGCCTATTAAATACAAACAACTAAGCAATCAAATCTTTCCTCTTTATAATATTAGTATAGATTTAGATATATTTCTTACTTATTGTGAATTGACACATTTGTAACTTTAAAAAAATCCTGATGTCCGCAGATGTACTTGGTCACCCTAATTAAAACGAGATGCAATTCTCTAGTATGGTTTCACTGTCGGTCACACTTTTTTATCGCAGTCCTCAGTCCAGTTTAGGTACAAGTCCATGTTGTAGCCAATAGCCATAGACAAGGCCTATAGTTAGGTTTTTTTTAAAGCCACAGACTACATAAAGCTGTATAAGGTTGTGTTTGCACTACGGCATTATCAAATTGAGTGACAGGTTTTATCTGTTTCATGTTTATTTTTTCCACTTTTTATTTTATTAGTATTTTGCAAAAATGCTTGTGATTGATGCATATGCGATCGTGTCGTTATTTAGTCGTGTATTCACCAAATGGTCACAACGGAAGACCTGCGTTGGCCCTACCAGCTTCACGCTGTGTTGTTCTCGCTGCTGAGGTGAAAAGTTGTATGTCTCACTCGAGACCAAAGTTTTTTACGTCTCGTATATTTGAATCCCTCGCTACGCTCAGGATTCTAACCTAGAATCACTCGCTACGCTCGTGATTCAATAATAGAATCCTTCGCTTACTCGGGATTCAAAATCATCACTCGCTGCAAAAACCAACTTTGCTCTCTTGTTGAACAAATAACTAATGCCCCTCCTCGGAACTACAAATAAATATCCCTATATCAAATTTCATTTAAATCGGCTCAGCCGATAAAAGTATCTCGATACAAATTTTAACCTCTCATTTCACTCCCTTAGGGGATAAATTTCGGGAAAATAACTATCCTATGTCCTTTTCTAGGATTCAAACTACCTTTGCACCAAATTTCACCTAAATCGGTTCAGCGGTTTAAGCGTGAAGAGGTAATAGACAGACAGACAGACACACTTTCGCATTTATAATATTAGTATGGATTAGTATGAATCGCCAATAATTAGGTGAAAGGGTAATACGGTTACGGTGATACAGTTTCGAATTTGGATGTATTTTATGGGTGCGCTTCAATCAGGATAAAAACATTTTGTATAATTTCATTTAACTAATCACGAAAAGCATAATGAGCGTTTAGCATAAAAACTAATTAAATATAATTTTATCTGGCAAACGATCGAATAACATAACACTCATTTAGTATAACTATAATTTCCTTGTTATTGTGCATTTTAACTTAATTTTTTTAAGTCAATTTCTTTTAACAAGGTTAGGTTAGGTCAGAAACTGTGACCACATTAATAGTAATGAAAGCCGTTAGATTTATATTTTTTTTAATTTATAAACATTTTAGTTTTTGAAATTATGCATTTCGTTTTATGCATCATGCATAACTATTATATCGAAGGTTTATTATACAGATCGAAATTATGCAATTCGTGTTAAGTAAAATGATCATTAGAGCATTGGTTTTTATGCTAAACATTACACACCCGTATTTTAGGGATAACTTTGTGATTGATTGATTACCAATTGATTATTTATCTTATTTCAGAAACTAGACTTAGGGATTATTTTTGTCGTGTTATAATGAAGTCGTAAATAATGAAGACAGTTTAAAAAAAAAATTAAACGGTTATCTTTAATAAAGATGAATAAGCCTTGCAAAAAGTAATTGGAAATTTGGAAGAAGTTATCGACCCCCGTTTCTCTTTCTGGGTATAAATGCTAATCTCGTAGACCGCTTCAAACAAATGTTAACCATTCCTCTCTGACTGGCGAGGGTACTTTTGGAAATCTGAAACAATACAATTAGGTAATTGATAAAAAAGATTTAAAAAAACATAAAAGATGTTTATTCAGTAAGTGGACCGCACGGGTACCTACTATTACACGTCAAAAATCTACCAGCAATCCTGTTATTAAATGTTACATTTTCAAATACATACCCAACAAATACCGTTGACATTTTGTAACATCGTCCTTTTAAATGTTTGGCATGGCTATTTTAACTCTTAATGAGTTAATGTTCGATATTTAAACACATCCCATCCCATACACATATACAGTGTGTGGCCCAAAACCGGGGATAATATTAAAAACAGGGGCTCTATAGATCACCGGTAATTACATTATAATGGTCTTACCTAATTAAAATCAAAACTTAACTTTCAGTTTTTTTCTAACAAACTTAATCGCAAATTCAATGTAATGCAAACACCGCTCAAGTCGCTCAACTTACCGCGTGTTGTCAATGGCACTCTGTACTCAGACATACCTCGTACCAAGTGACCAAGCGACGATATCGCGACGGGAAAATACATTACCTACGATTTTTAACTTTATAGGCTGTTTTCTCCAAAATTATAGACTTTGTAATATTAGATTCTTGTGATAGTTAATTGAAATGTTCTAAAGAATCCCCATTTATTTTTTTCGCCCCGGTTTTGGGCCACACACTGTATACTAATTTACTCGATCAAAATATCGATAGTAGTTTACCTTATCGATATTGATTTTGGAAGCACTATTGTTTACTTCCGAAAGAAAATCTAAAAATGCGTAAAAAATTAACATTTGCTGCACATAGGGTTGCCAGGTCGCCAAACCTAATAGCCGGATAGACCGGCCTGTTTAGCCGGACATTTGGATAAAAAGGCCGGACACCTTACATTATCATCATCATGTCAGCCGAAAGACGTCCACTGCTGGACAAAGGCCTCCCCCAAGGCTCTCCACTCAGATCGGTCTTGTGCTTTTCGCATCCACCGCGTTCCCGCGATCCTTACAAGGTCGTCACTCCATCTTGTTGGAGGCATACCTACAGCTCGTCTCCCGGTCCGGACACCCTACAATCCCTACATTATTGAGAATTTTGTTTCTCTGCGAGAGCGACGTTCGCTGCGCTCAGCCACGCTCGTCGCTCGCTTGTTTGCAAAATGTAAAAGCCTAATAACAGCCGGACAAGCCGGACACCGTTTATTTTGGCCGGACACGCAATTAAAAAGCCTAACTATTTCCGGCTTTATCCGGACGCCTGGCAACGCTAGCTGCACATGGTGCTTTTGTATTCATTACAAGATGTAATACCATGATAATGTTTCTAGTTATACTTGTAAAACGGCCGCATTATGGCCGAAAATCAACAGATTTGGTTAAAAACGCCACTCACCTGTGAAAGCTTGGAGGTCCATTTTCTGAATGTCTCATTCGGGATTTGAACCAATGAAATGCATACGCCATTGCACAACTATTTTTACTATTTAACTGTTATTTAGTTTGCAAAGTTGCGTATTTTCTGACTAATATTTTAAAAACCCCAACCAACGGGCGAACCTGTTTTATATATAGAGCTACAAATTTACAATTTACATGTTTCAAGTTTCCATTTAACCCAACCTCGACCAATTTGAGCAGTGTTGCCAGCTTAAACCTATAAAATAGTTACTTGTAGCTTTATAAAACGTGCCCCAGACGCCGAACAACAACAGTAATCCGACTTAATTAAATGACACTTTTTCTCCATTCTTTATCCGGCTAGCCCGTGGAAGGATAATAGAATACTATACTCTGCTTACTAATTCTATAGGTACTCTGTTTACGGGCTAGCAGCTTATTCTATATATTCGTCTTTAATTTAGGATGGTTCACGAGTCAGGCATTGACCAATGGGCTTCTGGTGGCAAGCTGTATTGTACAAAGAAAGAATAGATGGTGTACGCTTGACAACTGGCATAGAATCCAGTGTTATTATATATCTATGGGTTAACTTAAATGTTAACTTCATTACTAGGCATCGGAGTTTTTGTCGCACGGTAAGACTAATAGCAAGCTATAGAGTCGTCATTTGCCATAAATCGAAACTCTTATTCTTATTCATACTCATTTATTTATTTAATTATTTAGGTTTTTTTTATAATCAAGGACAACAACGTTGACGAGTTCAGAAACGATTATTTAATGTTATATTTGGAAAATAAATATTACAATAAAAAATAATCACCATTTTTATATTAATTTAATTACGAAAATTTATAAACTAACAAAAGATACATTAAAACACGGCAGAAGGGAATGTTTTAGTCCACACTAGTGGCGAATTGTATGTTAAAATAGTTCAAGTTATGTAGGTATTTATAATCTAATAGTTTTTTTTTATATAACTTGACCATCGACATACCAACCAATAGACACCGGGTTCCATACAGAATTCTCTCCCAAAAGTGTCCTAGGGCGACCTATACAAACTTCATACTTGTATAAAATCATTGTCAAAATAAAACATCCTAATTTAAATGGTATAATTATCATTAACGCAATGCTTAATTTTGCATGAAACAATTTATCATCTTATGTCGCTTCGACTAGATGCTCGTTTTTTTACCTTATGCAGCTTCTACTAGCGGAGTGCCAATGTTACCGCGAACAGAGTACAAATGGAGTAGCTTTATATTTAATATTATTTCTGTTTTGACGACTCAGGTGGGTTTCATTTAAACAAAAACTCAACGCTATTTTTATTATTTAAGATAATATAAATAATATTGTGGGCTCGTAACCCATCATTTATTTTTTTAGCAACAAAAAGTAAAAGCGTCTTCAAAAACCCTAATATCTACTTGAAAAACTTATATCGACTGACTTATTATGTCGGTGGCAAAAATCATGTGGCATTGCTATTTGTGTAAGTATACCTACTTGACACTGGCTTGGATATAATTATAAAATATAATATATTTGATATACCTGTTAGGCAACGATAGGGAATTTCTAGGAGACCGGTCATTTATTTCACCTTGTTCAGTGGGTCAAAATTATGAATGTAGAGGAAGCGAAAGTTATACTTGTATGCTTAGACCGGTGCACCTGGCATTCCGTAGTCTCTGCCTACACCACAGAGGAACAAATGTGAAGCGATGTATTGTATAGGTATGTTTAGTGGATTTTTGAAGACGGTTTTTTTTTTTTCTGCAGCACATAATTATACTCGTTCATTACATTAAAAAACCTTATAGTCTAATAACAATTTCTAATCAGCCTTAACAATATATCGCTATCCAATATGCATGGCCGTTAATTATTAAAGAGTTCTCCCGGTACTTCACCATCAATTGCACTTCACTACATGCATTACGTGAATAAAAGTAATTTCATATTCTTAATAGAGAAATCTCATCACTGCCCGTTAAACAATTATGATTAATGATTTCCGGTGTTCATCTTTGGTCTTCATCAGTTAAAAAACTCCTGCCGTTCACTCGCGACAATATAACTCTATATCGCACAGTAAAATGGATCACGAGGAATCCACAAACTAATATTTAATACTCCATTGACATACTGTTCCCCAACATCCAAATATTGACAATTGTTGGTCCGAAACTAAAATATATTTTTTTATTAGAAAGACAGCTATTTATTAATTAATATTACGAATCAACATTTACATGCCGAAAGTATGATATTCCGTTTGAAAGATTTTTGTAACGGTGATTATTTTTGCAGTTTCTGAAATCGCATTGAGGCATTGTGACACGTGTCACTGCACACTGTTGGCGTAGTTGACAACGAACTAAATTGAAGTAAGCTCCCAATTTGAAGTGGGTATATATTCGCTGGGCCGTGTTTTGTTCTCTGACCCGTTATCTAGTTGTATTGTTGATCGAAGAACTTGACTAAGATAAAATTATACACAAACGACCGCTATAGAGGCATTTTAAGATAAATAAAAAAAATGAATATGAATAAGAGTTTAGATTTATGGCAAATGATGACTCCATAGCTTGCTATTAGTCTTACCGTGCGACAAAAACTCCGATGCCTACTCATTACAACTTCATTTTTTTAACAACGGTTCCTATCTCTTTCTACCAATTTAGTGTCTACTGACATGTGAAAGAGATGGGACACCGAAGTATCGAATTTGATTTATCGTAAATAGTTACCATCAAGTTACCTATTAACCCACTTTATTTTTGTAATCTGTTGTTCCGGTCGCTTTAGTTCTATCTGTGGCTTTGCAGCTTGAAGGAAATGGTTGAGAAATTGTTTTTCTCTTGTATAGTTTCGTGTGATTAATAATATCTTAAATCATTACTTCATCAGTTACAGCTGTATTTTATGTTTCGCTATTAGACTTAGCGTGTAAGTAATATTAAAATATTCAAATTATAATGTCATATCAGCTGTACAGAAATACAACTATTGGAAATACTTTACAAGAAAGCCTGGATGAATTGATCCAAGTAAGTGGTTTTGCTGTTTACTATGGGTTTTCATGACCTTCTATCTCTTCTGATTCAAAACAGTTATTTTTTGTTGTATTATTTTTAGTATGGGCAAATAACACCGGCCTTGGCAGTGAAGGTGTTGCTGCAATTTGACAAATCGATCAACCTAGCTCTGTCCAACAGGGTCAAATCAAGATTAACTTTTAAAGCTGGAAAGTTAAATACTTACAGGTTTGAAGAAGCTATTATCTTGTACTAGTAATATGTAAATGTTGTCCTCATTACATTATTAATATATACTTCTGATCTATATTATGTATAGCACATTGTTTGATTATAATGGAATTCAATGTACATGTTTGGAAATTCTTAAAACCTTTCTTATTTTCAGGTTTTGTGACAATGTATGGACATTCATGTTGAATGATGTAGAATTTAGAGAAGTCCAAGAGGTTGCCAAAGTAGATAAAGTTAAAATTGTAGCTTGCGATGGCAAAAGTAAGTACCTACTAGTATAAGTGTTTTATACATTTGTGTTTGTGTTGACCAGGGTATTCTTTTTCAAACAAACAGCCAAATTGGTTGAGACATTGTCAAGTGATGATAATAGCGACAATTGCGTGTGACAATTGCTTTATATTTATATACTAGCTGTTTATAATTCTTCCTTCCGAAGCCTTCACAATCACATTATTATCTTATAGAAAGTTCACTGTATATAGAGGATCTTAGCATGCAAGATCCCAAAAATAACAATACATCTTACATTTCCATATGAAATCACATGTATACCTTGTCCTGTTCCTTCGTGTCCAAATTTAGTAAAATACAAATGACTCGGGTCACCAAAAAGTATTGAAAAATGTTTGCGACCCTCTATACTAAAAAACCTAATTAGATTCCAACATACGTCAAAAAAGTGTTGCCATTAAAATGACATATTAGGTGGATCGGTAAATTTTCACTTCTGTAAATGTTATAGGTAGCTGTTTATTTTATTTATAATATTAAGGCAACATTTAATTATCCTTCTTAAATAAACAATCTTATTTAAATACTTGTCGCAAAAAAAGATATTTAATTAAATTGTTTTATAGGAGAAAAGTTTAAATAACAATGGCAATAACTCAGGGTTTAATAACATTTGGTACCAATTATTATTCTCATTATGTGCGATTACATTTTTAGGAAAGGTTTTCATATTTTTACGTACGTCTTCAAAACTTGACCGAAATCTTCAAAAAATCTTCAAGTCTTCAAAAAATTATCAGTTGATCATGTGTGGTAACCTTTATGGTGGACATGGTGGTTCTGTGGCGGCCATAACATCTATTGTCACTTCATTCGACATCTGACGTTTGGATAGCTCAAATGTTTTCTGTACCTATTCGCCCCGTGGTGATTTCCATTGTTAAGTTTTTGTTTTCCGTTAAGTTTTTGTTGTTTCATTTCGTTATTATTTTGACCTTTATCATATTGTGGAAATAACTTATATTGTTTCATTTTAACATAATTATTGTACCAAAAGGTTGGTTTTTCCTGAAACGTCACAATGATGATGACACGTGTAACTGTGACATTTCGCCATCTTTGGTAGTTTTTTTGACGTATATTGGAATCTAATTAGGTTTCCAAGTTTAGAACACAATATTGCATACTAAAATACATAAAAAATATTTTTTCTTTCAGACGTTGAAGAACGCAGATAATATTGGTGGTGCTGGAGTAGTCTTCTCATTTTCACAATCTCAAAATATTTTTATAAAACGGTAGTTTTGGATTGTTATCAGAATGAAAATTCCTTGGATTAGTGTTTCACTGGACACCCTGTCTGGACATCCACAAAGACAATCATTATACATATTGGTTTTTTTTATTATATAATTAGATAACTCTAAAATTACAACCTATTTCTTTAAATAATCCTACTTCAGTCTCAAATTTGTGTTTGATGTATTGCGGCATATCTATCAATTAAATAAATTAGATACCTGGCATATCTGTTATTTGTTTATATTTCCATTTTTATATAAAATGACAGGGTAATGAAAACAATAAATTATTCATGTTTTTTATTTTAATAATAAGGTTAATGCAATATTTATACATATTATTTACAAATCACCTAAACTTTTGACAGATCTAAACAATCCAATAGTTACAACACAATATTAGGGTATGTTGAATAGAGTTGTAGCTTTATGTTATTGGTAACAATGTATATGATCGGTACACTTATATCATTAAATAAAACAATGAAATAAGGTTAATATATATATGGTCATGGTTTACTTGAACAATATTAGTATTAAACCTAGCCTCACTAATGATATATAGGATTTCCAAAAGAATTTATAGAATAAACTTAAATTATCCCATTTATTATACAATTAAAATAATTAGATAGGTACTGAAACTCACTTGTCGGAGAATGACCACCACCTGATTGGTCAGTCACCAACTATACAAAATCAGCATTGTCAATATTCATAAACATACTACTTGGGTACAGAAATATGAGATGGATTGGAGTTTACCATGACAAACCATTTCTAAATGAGCTATGTCAAACTCTTGTACAAGTTCAATGTGATTTCTGATATAGTTTATTCCATGCTAGTCCTCATTTAAGAGTGGGGGCACTCTTATTTCGTATGAATTCTAGTCACCGGTGCGTGAGGGCGAATTACACAAGCGACGAGGCGGAGGCGCGGCACATGCCCGATGTGCCGAGTCCAATCCTTCTCTTACAAAATGTAGGTACGTAAGACTGCAGCGGCGCGCGCGGCGCAGGCGCACCGCTTCCTCGCGTGCGCTGCGAGTGTAATTCACGACTCGTCGCTTTCGTACATTTTATATGAAAAGGTTTTGTACGCGTCCGCCGTGCATCCGCCTCGTTGCTGCTGTGTAATTCGCACTGAGATATAAAAAACAACGGACTTTCTAGAAATTTCGGTGGATGAGATTAAAAAATCGTTTCCCTGCTAATTGAGAATGTGTACAGTCACCAGCAATAATATATTATCAAACATTGGCCGCAAAAATATTATATTACTATAGGTATAATAGCGTGTCATATATTTTTGCGGCTAATGTTGGATAATATATTATTGCTAGAGACTGTACCGGCACAACACAAGGAAAATCGATGCGTGAATGCCGGCTACACCTGGTACTTAGTTCTAATGGGTCCCACACCCCTACAGTCGGATTGACAGGCCAAGAGGGACACAACAGCTATTTGTTAGAATGAGTAAGTTATATGCGTGTTTCATGCTAACAGATAGCTTTGTACTTCGTCCATCCGTTGTAGGCTTGAGCGCGGCTGCCTCGCGAGACGGTGGTCGAGGGTTTGGAGCGCACAGTCGATTCGCGGCTCAACGCAAACCCGACAAATACCGGGGAAAGGTCTGGGTTCTAGGCCCAGCTGCGTTTTTCTTGTCAATTTTGAGTCTTATTATCTTCTACAACCAAAAACTGGTAATATAAAAATGAATATAGTGTAATAAATACAAAATTTAAAATTTACGCTTAATAGTCGGTACATGTACTTTCAAGTAAAACATCCAATACCTCGACTTACCTAGGCTATTCTTTTAAGAAATATAGGGTAATCTCTAATACACGCAACCATCGATAGCGTAGCGTTCAGAGATTAAATTTATAGTACTAAAACTTCCTTAATAGTTAAGGATCTATATGTATATCGCTATCACACGCAACTGATCGTAGATTTATTTGTAACTTGTATTTTATAAAAAGTCTAAGAAGGCCGAAATCTAAAATGGTAGTATGTAGGTACTGAACTCTTGGGGATCCTCGTACGAGTAACTAGAGCTAGGCCTTGTTAACCTTTTTATTCGGCCCCTACTATTTGGTTCATGAGCCCTACAGTTTCTCAACATAAACTTTATAGTGTTAGTATAACCATGTAGCAGGCCCCTAGTAGCTGTGTTCGGTATGCGGTGCAACGTGTCTTTTTCTTAAACAAAGTATTTTTATCAGAAACCTTAGCCACCAGTCTCATCGCCATATTATAGGAATGCATAGAAGACGAACAAACAAATATTTATTGTTAGCGTTCCGCACCTTTAAATTGAATAAATGAAACCTTATTGAATCGCTGTCTGTTAAGATAGGGGATTCAATTTGAATTTAATATCAAATACTAGGATGTCTCTCCGAGATCACCATCGACATCGAAGGTACGGTGGGGTTCCTCGCGGAGTTAGGATGGCTTGGCTTGACTACTCTCTCGAATACTAAGACTGACGGCCCCTAGGTGTTATTTTATTTCACATATTTGATAGGTACTATCTCATAAACCTCTAAAGAGATGACCTATGATCATGAAATTTAATACATAAAAAGCAGGGTCTTGCAGTAAAAGTAAAATTCGTTAATTTGTAGTAAAATCGCATAAATTAAATATTTTTTAGCGATTACAAACTTACAAGCAAAGATCGTCAAGACTTTCGAGGATCGATAAAATATCTGCATACATAATCAAGTCTGTGTCTATAAGGAGCCCTCAGAGCGCGAATAACTAAATCTGTGCGTGAATCCGTTTTCACTAGGACCCCAGAATTACACATATTTTGTTTCATCCGTATAGTAAAATTTCACGGACTACTGGTCAATTTATTGTTAAGGTTTCGACGCAGTGTCTCATGCAGAATGGGTTAACAAGTGAGTTCTGTGTATCTATTTTGGTTACATTTATTGATCCTTGTCTTGCTGTATTGAATAAACATAATTACGACGTCGCTTTAGTTCAGAAAAGTTCGTATTTATCTTGCTATCATGCGTCAGCTTTAGTACCCACTGACAAATTTAGAAAACAAGACGAAAACTAACTTATCTTTATCACATAAAATACGACGAACTACATCTATATGAAGTATTCGAGTTAGTCGATAGGGAATGACGAAATATAATTATAATTATTCTTAAGCATTAATGGAGGAGTGTAGTTGTGCTTACGTCTGATTTGGCTTATGTAGTTACAGTCAAAGGTAAAAATAATTATCCGCACAAAGTACAAAAATATGTATGTACACAAAGACCTAATTGCCATAGCAATAAGGTCAATATAAATATAAGGTAATATATATATAAGGTTCATATTTTTGAACCTTTATGGTGTATACATATTGGTGCCCTTGACTGTGGCAACACAATAGCGGCAACGTAATGGGGCGCCGCCTCCATGGGTGCTGTGGGGCTCCAGCGCTCAATAGAATTCATCAGTCGGTATGAATTTGTTACCAAAATGGTTGAAAACCAAGTCATCTAATGAACATGATCACTTGGTCAGTCACGGGATTATTAAATAAAGATTGGACCCGATAATATTACCAAACGCAAATAATTTAAACTCACTCGGCCAAAAGAAAAAAAACGTAGTGAAAGGTGGATTTACAATATTTTCAAGTGGTAATTAACACTTTAAAGACGCAAACGCAGCGCGTTACCACTTAAAACGCTTCCGTCACGCTTTGGGTACATGTCCCCTCTTCTCGGTAAGTTTGCTTTTGAATCAAACTTGATTATGCTACCAATGCTACGAACAGCACGCCTATTATTTCTAAACTTTATACTACATGTAATTTAGAATATTTTGAACAGTCCGTTCGTCCACAAGTTATCCCGGGGGTTACATGCCAGTTTTACTTGCTTAAATAATTCAATGTACCTTAATCATATATACTACGGACACGGATGTCGATGGGTCGCGAGTAGTCGCTCATCGAAGGTCATGCAAAGTGTCAATTTTAATACTACTTACCTACTACTACTTTAGTACTGGTTATAAACAATCAACAAAGACGCGGTGCGCCGATTAGGATCAACCACTTCGAAGCTTAAAATTCGTTGACGTAACGTTTACGCATATGTTTTAAAAGCCTCTTTTACGTCCACTGGTGCGGTCACATCTAAAAGAACGCTTTGTAATTAGTTTTTGCGATTTTGACGCAGTTTTACGCAGCTTCAGCGTATTTTAAGCTCCGGTGTGATCGATCCTTTATTTGATGTTGTCCGATTGCGTCAATAGTCGCGGTCTGAAAAGGTAACTTTAAAGTGGGGTGTGTCTACGTCATTTTATTAACATATGCGATTCTATTTTTATTTATTACGCTTAAAAGTCGTGAATTCCGTATCAACTATAGTTTTTAACCCAAACATGAAATGAATGTTCTATCACGATAACATAATATATTAATAAGCGACCTTTTACACTGAAAATATTATTTTCGCATTATGCCTCGACAGATTTATTTCAATGTTAAAACTGACACGATCAGTTGATGTCAGACGGCTGTCACTTTACCTAAACTTACTTATTATGAAAAGCAGCAACGGGTTGTCACTATGATATAAACCTTTTGAACGCCCCAGTGAGAAAAATACATCTACAAATTTCGTGTAACGACCATCATCATCACGAAGTTTTTCTCTACGCTCATACATCAGCTGCCCTCTAACTGAGAGGTGGCTAATAGATGAACATTGAACCAACAACCAAAGCAAAATTAGAGATACGGGCGAATTGAATGCTCACGCGTTACACGACGGCCGGGGCGCCCAAAAAGTAGCACAGTAACATTAGCAGTAAAGCTTTTAAATGTAAACCGGAAGCGCCGCGTGGTGAACACTGTCACGAGCGAAATCTCGCTGATTGTTTGCAATTAACACGTCAACGGTGAGCTAGGTCGATCGTTCTTGTTAAAGGAGCCGTTCAAGTCGCAACAGTCGCACAGCCCGGCCTGCGCGCATCGGTCGCAACGTGAAGGCCCCTCAATATGGTGTCGCCGGACTCATGTCTTCCGCCAGCGCCGTCCATGAGCCAGGTGGTCATCCGCGATTACCCTAGGCGCAGTAGGAGGGCGGGGAGGTGAGGTCGGCCAGCAGGTCGAGCTCGCCCTCGGAGAGCTGGTCGCGGTGGCGCGGCCAGTCGTCGTGGTGCGTGCGCCGGAAGTCGGCCAGCGCGGCGCGGATGGTGGCCGGCACGGGGTCCGCGGCGTGCGTGTGCCGCGCCAGCTCGGCCAGCACCGCGCCCAGCCTGGGGCCCAGGCTGTTGCGCAACACACAACATACATTACAATATTAATATACACCCGTTATTTAAAAATTGCCGTCCTTGATTTCCAGCTATCCTACTTAAATTATAAATGTTTGTGGGATTGTTTGTTACTCCTTCACGCTGCAAAAGATGGACGGAATTGTATGAAATTTGAAATGGAAATAGCTCATACCCTAGTTTTTTTAATTCCATAGGCTACTTTTCATTCCGAAACATTTTAAAATTCCCGGGGGCATAACGAAATTTGAAATCAACGCGAACGAAGTCGGGGGCAAAAGCTAGTACTTCATACATTATTTAATAAGACGACCCAGTTTGACAACTAAAAAAAACATTAATGTTACCACACTATTGGTAAAAACACAGATAGTATTGAGAACCTGTCGAGGTCGTTTCAATACTTTAGATGATAATTCTATATCACTATTGAACTACTTACATATTAGACGCCTATACTTTTAATAAAATTACTTTTTTTAATGTAACATGCCCCGTGTATAAGGTTGTGTACCTGTAAGGCCTGGAGGCGAGGTAGGCGCACAGGCCGAGGACGCCGGTGTGCCGCTCGAGCGGCGCGGGCGACCGCGCGGCGCGCGTCAGTTCGCGCAACGTGCGCTCTTCGTCGGGCAGCGCGCGGCAGTGCATCAGCCCTGTTAGCAGCTTGGCGGCCGATTGACGCACCTGTGACGCACATACAAGTTAATAGCAAAATTACTTTCACCATCAAGACAAGTACCGAGTGCAAGGGTGATTACGTTAAGTACAGCAGAGATTCTGTTGCCACCTTCCGACTCCATCATCAGATCAGATTTATGTATTCCAAATTTCAGTCCATTCCATTAGGAACTAGTTTGAACTGAACATACAGACAAAGGTGTGAATAATAGTTATTAATGTACAGTGGCCACACGGGATTGTTGAGCCACTTGCCACAGTTCATAATTTAGCCGTGTAGGCAAATCGGGCATACTCGTGTGACATCGTCGTGAACGACTGATAACGAATGATGACATGTCTACTCGTATATTCGTGTAACAGAAACGGAAAAATATGTCTATCTTTGTCATTCGGTATTTCTATCAAATCAACTGTCAAAAATAATCTGACAGAACATCGGTGATTTATTATAGTAGGGACACCGAGTGATGGCACTTGACACATCTGAAAATAGTGTTGTGAAACACTCCATTTAACTAAATGGAGTGTTTTCGTGAGTCGATTGTGTGACTGACAGAAGAGTCTTCAGAGGTACCGTTAGCGTGGACCGTATTTAACTAAATGGAGTGTTTCACAACACTATTGTCAGATGTGTCAAGTGCCATCACTCGGTGTCCCTACTGTAAATTTATTAGACTCTTAAACAACGTTCGGGTAAAGTCGTGGACTCCGAGTTTTCCCGGTGTCGTGTGACCGATTACGTAATAACAGTTGTTGCTAGGTTACTGTTTCTAGACCTGTAATTGGTTGGCTTTGGTCACTCTATTGTTAGGTTGGCAGGCTTGTCTTTGGGTTAGCCAACACCTAAATTGCATAAAAAAATTTTTTTTTTTTCAAGTGATTCATAAATGACACACAAACTCGAAATGATAAAGATAGAAATATAAGATAAAGAGAAATGCAAATATTACTAAATGAGTTCAAGGTGTAACCTTTTTGTGTGCCATAGATAACCTTTGGCGTCAATTCTATTTACTTCAGATAATCCTTCGACCTGTCGTACGGAAAATATAACTTTAAAAAAAAAATTGACAATGGGATTGTCAATGTAAATTACATGTAAATTGACAATTTTCTTCCGCCTTCCGCGATGCCACCTTCGATTAGCAACGAAACCAGACAACAAATGGTAATTTTGCATCAGCAAGGCTTAAGCATACGTGCAATAGCAACCGCTTTAAATGTGCAGCGAAATACTGTCAGTTTGTGGGTGAAAAGGTATGCTGAAGAAGGAGCTATAAATGATCACCGTGAAGGCAACCATGGTCTTTCGATACTCTCGGCTGAGCAACGCGGTTTTTTTTTTTTTTTTTTTTTATGTCATAGAGAAGGCAAACGAGTATACAGATCACCTGATGGTAAGTGAATCTGTGACCCATAGACATTCGCATTCACAAGACCGCAATCCTAAGACTGCAAATGCGTTGCCAACCCTGAGGACTAAGATGGAATGCCTCTATGCTAGTAATTTCACCGGCTGTCTTATCCCCAAACCGGAACACAACAATGCAAACACTGCTGCTTGGCGGAAGGTTAATGGATGATGATGCGACAGAACTACGAAAATAATGGCTTTATATCCACCAATTATTTCGCAGACCGTTTCAATTGTCACCCCAATACCATCCGAAAACATCTACATTCTATGAATCTGCACCATAGACGTCCCGCATATAAGATTGCTTTGACAGAAGCTCACAAAACTGCACGATTAAATTTTGCTCGTCAATACCGAAATTTTGATTGGAGTCATACAATATTCTGTGATGAGAAATCGCTTAAATCTAGTACCCACGGCCGTTTGCATCTCTGGCGGTATGACAATACACGATATACGGAAGACCATGTGATACCGAACTGGGAGTCAGGTCGTATCAGTGCGAATTTATGGGGCTGGATGAGCTCTGCTGGTGTAGGCGAGCTGGTGCCATTACCTCCCAGAACGAATGCTCAATTTTACGTCAGTGTATTAGACGAAAGCATGCTGCCCACGGTAAGGACAGTTTATACAGAGGAAGAAGTACCAAATTTTAATTTCGTACACGACAACTGCACGATACATAGGGCCAGAATTGTGAATGACTGGTTCCATCAACATCGAAACGAAATAACGGTTATACCTTGGCCGGCTAAATCCGCGGATCTTAACCCCATAGAGAACCTATGGGGTTTAATGGTTCAGAGATGGGAAAACAGGAATGAGCGAACGAGAGAGGCCGTTGAAAGTCATTGTCATGAAGTATGGGAAGACTTGCGAGGAAGTGGTTATTGTGCTCAGTTGGTCGAGTCTATGCCTTCGCGTCTCCAATCTGTAATAGACTCCCATGGAGCATATACCAGCTACTAGCTTTACCCACACTAGTTAAGTTTTCTAAAATAAAATAATAAATAAAATAAATAAATAGTCATGTCATGATATATTTTTCTTTTTTATGAACATGCTTGATATTCGAATAATCAATTTAAGTACACCTTAAAATATAACAATATAGTAGAGGTTTTGGCTCTAGAAATCTCTTGTCATTCCCGACCCATCCGAATGCTGTTGATACGTTGAAGTCAATTGAAATTCGACATAACAAAGATTATAAAATCAATGGCGGGAAATCTGCGATTCATTACGATGACTATTACACGTAAACAGCGTTCGGATAAAATCGGGATTTCCGAGTTTTTCCGAAGTCAAGTGACAAATCATAAAATAATTTATCGCTACGCTAAACAATTGTCGCTAGGTTACCGTTGCTAGACGTGCAATTGGGTGACTTTGGGTGCGAGTATAACCGACTAAACCCGATTTGCATAACACGGCCAATTTACGAACAGTGGCAAGTGGCTCAACAATCCCGTGTGGTGACTGTACATACATACATAAACTCACGCCTTCATTCCCAGAGTGGGGTAGGCAGAGCTAAAGAATTACCAACAAGTCTTAAAACTTAAGTTATTAATGTAAGTGGTACATAATGAAGCTTCTTAAGGTACGAGCGCCGAGGTTAGAGCGCGAGCTTGCGAGCGCTCTAATTACAGGCACGAGTACCTTAGGACCTATCATGTACCGTTGCAGACATGATTTTTTCTACAAGCTTTAAATGATAATGACAAAAATAAACAATCGTTAACTATTCTTGTTACTTTCCTGCATTTTTCTGCTAACAAATTACTTACTTGTCAGCAAAATCATTTTCATTATTCCGATTGGTGTTAATAGTTCGTGAATTTTATTGTTAAATTATTACAAAGTTCATGCCAATTTTAAAACTTATTTACTAAAACCGATCTGACAATTTATCCTAAAAGTTGGAATGCCAAACGAAACGCCATTTTGTTGATATCCATATTGAACATAACCATGGTAACCAAATAACAAATCGATGGATATTAACCATCTATTTTTTTAACTTAATAAAGAAAAAAAATTAAATACATAATCAGTCTCAAAATTAAATTTGTTTTTAGTACCTATACGTAATTTTAATTTGGGTTTACATATTTTTGACGGTTTATTACACAAATTAGGATGTCAAGTGTTCACTAAACGCCCAGACTGATATCCGAAATGAACGTAACCATGGTAATAACAATACTATAATAATTATTATAAAACTGTTACTATTACCATGGCAACGCTCATTATAGAATTGTTTTCAAGCTTCGGTTACGCAATAGGTGGTATTCTGATACTATTAACGATATCAATATTAGCGGTTTATAGTATGCGAGTACAAAAATCTTTTTAAATTTGACAAACGAGTTTGGAATTTAAATTATTTGTCCACTGTGATGTGTGGTCCCATTAGAGTAAATTGATAAGGTTACAAGGTTAAAGTTATCTGGTTACTTAATAGCTGACGAAACTGCGCCTAGGTGTTAATTATTTAATGTGGTGAAATAATGACGGAAGAAATTCAAATAAACAGAAAAACACGACCTGAAAGTATATAAAAAAAACTTAGATAAATTAAAATGAGAAAATTATGTGAACCTTTAAACAGGGACCGGAACCGCTTAGCGCGAAAGGGGTTTTCGATATGCTTTTTGATAGACTTGTAGTTACAAACCCCAAGGATGCGCTAAGCTTATCGCCGACTTAGCTCAAAGAAAGGGCAACCAAACGATACGGTTAATTCGACTAAGCTCTAAGCCTATCCCAATACCCTATTGTCTGTTACCTTATTCAAGCTGGTTTAATCTCTATGCGCAAGAGTTTAGACTTATTATTGAATTACCTAACAATTGATAGGGTGGCGGCAGGCAGTAGCCGCTTGAGCGAGACGGCTAGAATTCGCCTGAAAGCGCATAAAAGAGATAGGCGATCAATGGGGTAATACCCAATCAATGCTAAGCGCTTAAATATTAAACTACCGAAACCCTAATGAACCGGGTAAGCTCTATGGATGCGGTTAACTACTTCAAAGGGGTTCGCCCTAACGTTTTATTTATTTATTTTATTTATTTAATCTTTATTGCACAAAAGAATACGCTTCATATACAAAAGGCGAACTTAATGCCGTAAGGCATTCTCTACCAGTTAACCTTTGGGCAAAGCAGAGATTGTGGTGGCGGGGCGGTGCAACATAGGGTCTAACATATATGTTGCTTAAACGTAATAATATACAGGGTGTCTCATTCAAATCGGTCAGTATGGGAAAGTCTGAAACTATAAGACATACGAAGATTTGTTCTTAGGAACCATGACACCGATTTTGATAAAAAGAAAAACTGCATTCATACATTTGAAAAAAAAGTTTACCCAGCTGGGGAATCGAACCCGGTTGTTTTGAAAAAATAAACTTACAGTTTTTCTATTTAAATAACGATTGTGTAGGTCTTCAGCAGTAAATGTCTCTATGAAACATCATGTCTAAAATGAATAGAATGCATTGTTTTCACATAATTTAATTTATCATAGTAGGTGTTCGAAATGACCACCGATACAATATTCAACAAGTTCAGGCATGTAAAATTGTGTTCATGGTTATTTTTACCTCTCTATTTATTACATACACCGTTTAACATATCATATGGCATTGACATTGCATTAAACCTTTAAGGAAGTTTTGTTATCTACAGTTATCTATTTATTGCAACTGCTTACTTCTATTTATCAAACACTAACAATCAATTAAAAAGCCCTCTTAAAGTAAGTATGCAGATATTGTAGATAAACAGACGTATCAAACCTCATTTGAAAATAGAACGTCTCGGTGTGACTGGCCGAATAGCAATAAAAAAAGAAAAAAGAAAACTCGAGTGTCAAATGTTTTGGCGGGAACTGAAAATCAATGCTTCGGTATTTTTGTGTTTATCGCTGTGTGGTTGGGAAAATGCATTTTACAAACTCTGAGCACTTTGATTTATTGGAAGCCTACTTTAAAAACGACAGAAATTGCTCCCGTGCACTACATTGGTACCATATCAAATATCCGACACGTATTTTACCTACTCGTAAGATATTCATCAAAATTGTTCACAATTTGAAAACCCATGGAAGTTTTAAAAAGCCAATTATGTGAAATTAAATTATGTGAAAACAATGCATTTTATTCATTTTAGACATGATGTTTCATAGAGACATTTACTGCTGAAGACCTACACAATCGTTATTTAAATAGAAAAACTGTAAGTTTATTTTTTCAAAACAACCGGGTTCGATTCCCCAGCTGGGTAAACTTTTTTTTCAAATGTATGAATGCAGTTTTTCTTTTTATCAAAATCGGTGTCATGGTTCCTAAGAACAAATCTTCGTATGTCTTATAGTTTCAGACTTTCCCATACTGACCGATTTGAATGAGACACCCTGTATACCTACATACCAATATATTAAAATAAATATAAATACTTACATAAATACATAGTATAAAAAAAAATGAGGATAAGCACAAAACATTACAGATAACACCATCAGAAAAACAAGATGATGACTATTCTACCTACAAAAAGAAAAAAAATCGCGAACTTTCTTTTTAAAAGCAAACTTGTTCGGAGCTTGCTTGATTTTAAGAGGAAGGTCGTTCCAAAGTCGTGCTGCTTGAAGTGCGAAAGAGCTGGACATGAAGCCTGTGCGGTGAAGAGGGATGGATAGTGTGAGATTGTCAGAGGATCGTAGCTGACGGAGGTGGGTGGAACCAAGAAATTTAAAAAAACATTTTAGATAATCAAGCTACGTTAAGGTGACTCAATCATAGCTAAGCACATCGATTGGCTAACCGAATGATAGGCTAAGCCTATTGATAGGGTTAATCAAATGAAGGGGTTTTCCGGTCCCTGCCTTTAAAACATCACAGTAACATCCATAATATGAAAAACCAGTTTACCTATATATCCGTTATTACCGATCTCTCGCTAACCGACGACGAAGATGACAATTAAGGATTAAATATAGCTAGGATAGCTACTATAGCCTACTAACCTCGAGCCTGGGGTCCCTCATAAGCTTGAGCGTGAACGTTTCGACGCGGGCGGCCAGCTCGGGGCTCTCGCAGAGCAGGGGCAGGCCGTAGAACAGGAGCGGCTGCGCGAAGTCCAGGCACGCCAGTCTAGCCCACCACGACCTGCAACCAACCCAGAGTTAGGGATGCCTCACGCCATGTGATTTGCACGGGGGCTGTTGGTGACGTGTCATTATGAGTGGGTATTTTTTACGTGCTTGTCAGCGCCATCCACGGGTAAACTGAGGCAATCTTATCAGATCTTAACTTTGAGCCGTAAACGCACTGAGCGCGAAGACGGCGAGGAGCGCGCTTCCGCTCTCAGAGCGTTCGCGGCTTTCGAATTATCGACTTCACGGCTACGAACACATCTACGTTTGTAAACTTTGCGTGGTATAACTACAGAAATAAAAGTTATTATTAACTAATAAGTTGTAGTGCCCGGTTCCGTTGTCATTTGAATCCTGTCATAAATAGTTTTTCTGTGAAGACTTTCACAATGAATATCCTTAATCATTTCGTCAGTTTATCTCCATTGGGGTGATCTAATCTAAGCTGCAAAGGGGATTTAACGGCGAGTCGAACGGTTGTAACGCACCATAAAATGGTATGTTTATGGTATGCTAGTGAGCCGACGACGGTATAAACAAACGATATGGAGTCAATGGAGTGCTTAAATATCGCAGGCTGGCCCGCCAGGTCTCCTTTAATCCATAATATCGTATGTCCTAAAATCAAATGCCATACTACTTTTACTCTAAACATATCAATCATTTGTCATAATGATTATTTCCCATAGTGATCTTACATCATAATGATCATAAACCATAATATTACATTACCTAATGCTCTAAAAATCTAATATGTTTTGTACTATATATCAACACGTAAAATTTACGAATCATAATATCCAAAACCATAAATCACATGTCTTAAAGTCAAATGCCACGATGATTACTTGCCATAATGATCAGAAGCTATAATTACATTACATAATATCCTAAAGACCAATGCCATATTTCGGTTTAAAGATATTTATTTCTCAAAAGAATTAACATAAATTCACTTATATGAGAAAACTTAATTATAAAAATGAACGAGCGCATGCATACATTCTTAATTTCTTGGTGTCGCTAAATACATTATTTTAATAAATATTAAGTTAGCGGGTAGAACACCAAATACCCAAGTATTTATAGTAGGCGTTAAATTGATTAGTGTAAAGTAAGAATCATTACCTATTCTACCTTAAGGCAGGTCAGACTTGGGTTAGGTTAGATACGACCACGAGCGAAGCGAGGAGGAGTGTGAGGTACAACTGCGACCTTAATGAGCGAGCGAAGCGAGTTAGCCGCGGAGGCCTATATTGAGTATATTAGGATGGAGGGTAAAAGACGTGAAAGGCCACAACTATAATTGATCAATTTTTTTACTTATCAACAATCCTATATCATGTTTTAGGATATGTAACTATTAAGACATATGATGATTATGGCAACCAGTATTAGGATTTGTAACTGTTAGGGCACTTAATCATTAGGATATTCAATATTACGATAATCAATATTATAGCATTTACATTAGGATAAACGTTTTTATGGCAAAAGATCATCATGACCACAGTTATTATGGAATTTACAAATAGGAAAAAGGATATTATGGATTCCAATATAGACCCTGGCCCACCGGTTCCTTCGGCGTGCTTAAAGTCCTGAAACTGCTAATTGAAGCCCAACCTTTCGATTCCGGATGGATCACGTCCAAGGATAAGGGATATAAGCCGATGAAATGACTAAGGTTCAGCTCGGACGTCGGTGTTACTTAAAAGTTGTTTCGTAAGGAAGAGCGCCTGGCATAGTTGCAGTATTATGACGGAGCAGGAGGGGGAGAGCAGAGCGGAGCGCACTGACCGTCCGGCGGCGACGGCCTCGGCGGTGGCGAGCGCGCACCGGAAGGCGGCGGGCGAGTGGTGCGCGAGCGCCACGGAGGCGAGGAAGCCGTCGGCGGCGCGCGCCAGCTCGTCGTGCGGCACGGAGGGCCCGCGCGCCGCCAGCGCGCACGCCGTGCCCGCCAGCAGGTACTGCGGCCGCACCGCGCCCGACACGCCGCGCACGACCACGCCCATGCAGCCGCGGAGCACTGCGCGCAACACAATCACGGGAGTCAGGCCGGGGACTGGACGATGCTTTTTCATACTGTGTTTGTACTTTAAATTTTAATTTGTAGTGGTGTAATATTTTCATTTATTTAATTAAAGTTTAGTTAAAGGTTTCCTTTCTATAAGTTAAAACATTATACATGACGTACCAAAAAGTTTTCAGATGCTTGAAGTGCCGCAGCGAAGGAAATGCGCCAGAGGAAATATTAATGCCAAAGCTAGTGACTCAGAATAGCAAATAAGGCAGATATTATAACAAGAAACTGAGAGTCCGAACGCCGACCCTATAATTTGTAACATACCAGTAGTAAGCAGGTTTATGGCCCTGGCGTGGTCGCGCGCGCGCGGTGCGGCGCCGTCGCCGGTCAGCCGCAGCGCCGCGTCCAGTCTGGACGCTAACTCCTTATCCACGCGAGCGCGCGCGTCCGCTCCCGGCTCCGCTATGCTCTCACCCGTCTGAACATAACACAATAAGTTGCTGCTGAACAGGCAAGTTATATAAATAATAGTGCATGTAATAATAATTAGTACAAATCTCTAACAAAACAAATATTTTGAAGATAAAAAGAAATGACTATTACTGTATCACCTTATGTACCTATAATCATACAATAAATGATTTTTGATTTGATGTAAAATGATGCTCCGGGTTCCACTACTTGGACGACTGACGCTTAGCTCCTGGAATGCTTGATGAACTTCGCTATACCAGTGGCTGGTAAACCGATCTTCTAGTGGAATTTCGGCTACTAGCCCACTTCGTGGAAAAAAAACAGCAACAATTTTTTTGTGGACGCTTCGGCCGCGTACTACTTTAGTGAGTAAATCATCTTTTTCAAAGACCTATACTGTAGATTTCTGTTTTGTAAATGGGTCGGAGCTGTATATCCAGGATTCGTCGGATGTCACAATCTAGGTCACTTGTTGTGAATTGCCTCGTTCAAATTTATTTAGCATAAATTTGCACCAATCGACACGTCCATCTTTTTGCTCCTGTGTGAGAGAATGTGGTATCCACCGAGACGCAACCTTCCGAACGAATCGTAATATATCATAGCACGAAATGCTTCCCGCGTTACCTCCATTGCTGTGAATAAAAAGTGACAGACATATTTTTTTTCTAATTTCATAAAAAAAATACTGAATGTTACTGGCAAGTGACATTATACAAAAGAGTAAGTAATTAAATTTTCCTTTAAGCTGCAATAAAATTAAATCAATAGGGTTTATTAACCCTATTGATTTGATATACGCCGTTGACTAACTTTTTTTGCACCGGCGGCCCTCGTACAAGTCAACTCGAAAACAAATTGTAGTCTTGTGACTGAGAGCAGATGAAGCCATAAGAAATAATTTGAAATAGATATAATCCCCCGAAATTATGGCAATCCCTACTTTAACAGCCCAAGCGATTTTTACCAAACCTAAGAACCACTCCAACTAGCTTTATATTAATCAAAATCGGAAGTTAAGTCAGAATCGATTCAATCGGAGATACGATGCCACTCACACAGACTCACAGATACAACACTAAATTTATAACACCGAGTAAATTGGTTAAAGCAAGGTAGGTAGGTACCCACCTGGGGAGCTTGGTCAGCGGCTTGGGGCGCCAGGCGCGCCACGGCGACCGGCACGTCAACGCGCGGCGCGCGCCGCTCGGGCTCCGGCGAGGCCGCCGGCTCGGCGCGCGCGCCGCCCTGCATCTGCGCCATCGACGCCGCCGTCTTTATCACTGCAACAACACGCACCCGGGTGTTGATTCGGATTTGTAGAAAAAATACCGAAAAGGGAATGCTCAGATGGTTTGGTAATTTAGAAAGGATGGGTAAAAGAAGAAATTATGGAGTTATGGAGAGCGAGAGTGATTGGAGATGTCAGTAGGGGCGCCCTAGATGCACAATGCACATACAGTGACCAGATTCGCGATGTACTGAATAAGGGCCAAATTAGAACCACCCGAAACCGACGTACGTGCATGATGAGGTTGATGAATGTAGACGAAGCGAAATTTGCATGTTTACAATCATCACCCAAATCACTCCATCTTCATTACTTCTTGCGACTTCATTGCGAATCTCACGAAGAAGATTCGTAAGCTTTGCATCTGATTGTTTTACTCGACAACAAAATATTTAAAACAAAAAATATTCAATAAACAATAAATCAGTATATTGATAATACGTTTGGATTTTTCAAAATGTATATTCGATACCATCAACCATCGTTGTATTCAAAATATAAGGCAAAATTCAATTCAGAACTCCTCTATATAACTCGATAATCCAGTTTGCCACGGTGCTACATGGCAAATTAAGCCCACGTGAGATATTTAAATGTATTTCACGCGCACGCAAAGTGAACGCAGCAATGGCGGTACGCGGTTGTGTATTACGTATATTAATACTGGTATACGTCTCGACGGCGGAAAACGAAGTCGGAAAGCAGTACGAGTACGAATTTGGTATGATCATTTTCTTGTGAAGCAATTTAAATAAATCTACCTATTATTTTTTAATACGCATCTAAATAATTATCTTGATATAATCTATTGTTTTTTTTCAATAATCGTGCGTAGCTGTAACTTATTGTTTTGTTTATTACAATAATAGGAAGTGAAAAGGTTGCCGTTGTCGGCAGTGGTACTGGCGATGAGTTTTACAACCAGGAAGGGAGTCTTACAGATCCAGAAACAGAGGTTTTTATACCGGTATGTTTTAACGGCTTTTCTTTATTCGGGAGTTTTCACAGTATCGATCGATTCATAAGCGCTGCTAATATTGGAATTGGAACGATAGAAACATGGGATTGTGTCAGTGACGTCCAAATCAAAGCAAATTATATCAAATTGAGTATGATTCGATTTGTCATTTTAGGGCCTAATTCACAATCATACAAGTAAATTTATCTGCCATTTAAAGTTGGCTCTCTCCTTGCCTTATTTAGGGCTCTTTATAAAGGGTTGAATTTATCTGTCAAAAATGCTATACTTGTCGATTGTGAAACAGGCGGATAATCTAATAAGCTCGAATTTCAAACCCAAATCTGGGGCTCTATTCTACTCGGTTTAACCGCAATGCTTTTGACACGTTATCGTATCGTTTTTAACTCGACCACCATTACTGTTAAGTAAATAAGAGCGGCCGTAGCGTTGACCATACGATAACATGTCGGTCGATTTTAACGAGTAGAATAGAGCCCCTGTTTTAATTCACGTCGGAGATACTGCAAAACCGCGTAAGTAACATTTTTAATAAGGAGCAAAATGCACCTTCTTAATTAGTCATTAAGGTTTATTTTGCTCTATCACAAAGGACATCATCCATTTTGGTCCAAAAGTGAAAGTGCCGGCCAAAAAAAAATATGGTTTATTATCAGTGATGGGAATAGGTGAGCTAAAATACCTATTCTTTGCGAGAGGACATAATATGGAGTGGTTACAACCGGATAAAAGTATATATTTTTTGGATTCCGGGTATTTGATATTTATCCGGGCACTGCGAATACTAGCCGTAATGTTGAACATACATTCTTTTCCTTATAGAATGTTTGTAAAGTTTGTAGTAAAAATGGTAACATTCCTGCCATAAAGTTAAAATGATAAGTAATCCGAAAATGTGAACGCCCATTTGCAAGTCATAAACAAACAATGCGTGGGAAAACCCATATTATTAGTCCTGCTACTACTTTTTAGAAATCTTGTACATTCCTTCTTTTCTTTAGCCCTTTTTACTAAAAACTAACATTAAACATGCCGTACTTGAAACAAAACATGTCATGTTTTACATTACGATAATTACCCGAATAAATATCGAATACCCGGAAAAGAAAAAAAAAAAAAATTATCCGGTTGTAACCACTCTATATTATGTCCTCTCGCGAAGAATAGGTATTTTAGCTCACCTATTTCCCATCACTGTTTATTATGATACAATTTACCCGCCTTAGCATTTCTTACCATGGCACCAAAGCTGTATCATCATTAATCTTGATTTTATTTGAGTTCGAAAAATCTCACTCGTCCTTTTATACACAGTAAGATATTTCATTTGTATTATTTACTAGATTTTAGAATGAATGAATGAATGAGTAAAAACCAAATAAATGTTCTGCTATGGATCCTAGCTCGAAGTTCTTGTTTGGAAGGTCCTTTTTTTTGTTTCATTTGAGATTAAAAAGTAAAGAAAGAAAGAAAGCTAAGCTAACCCGTCACATATATCATAAAAAGTTTTATATATTAATCTAAGAATATTTATTAGAATATAACTGCAATATTATTGAAGTTTATACAGTGTGTCTCTGACCTTGGGGCTTTAAATTCAACGATCGATTCTACTCGCTAAACTGAACTACTTTTGTTTTGCAACATGAAAAAATAACTTAAATTTAGATAACTAATTGATGTTAAAGTCTAATTGTAAAATCAGTGTATTACATACTGGCCATGTAATCACTATCTCATGGTACGGGGGCGACATTACCTTGGTACGGGGGCTAAAGGAAAATGGAGAATTGGATCGCGTACATTGAAAATTAGATTTAGCTTGTATGATAAAAAATAAATTTAAACTGAACATATTTTTAACAACTTACAGAACAAAAGAAGTTTAGTTTCAGGAGTAGAAATGATATATGCATTTAAAGCCCCAAGGTCAGAGGCACCCTGTATACTTAGGTTTATGTTTTATATTTAATTATATTAGATAAGTTCGAATATATTTTGTGCGTAAATTCTAGGATTTTATATATACTCTATGTAAAAATAAAAACCTTTACGATTAAAACCGAGATGTCCCGAGTGTGAAAGTGGAAATAATCGTACTGTACCATTGCCGACCGACGCGTTCATACAAAATTTATGAGATTTGTATGAACATGTCAGCAATTAATTTTTAAATACTAAACTATTTCCCCCGGTTTTTTCCCCGTTTGGTTGCCAGGATAGAATAGTAACAGTCCATGTCTTCCCGGGGATGTCGTCAGAGGTGACTAAGAGCGCTTCTAAGTCGCGCTGCAGTAGCGCGACTCGTATCCATACTGATTTAGTAGCGCAGCAGCTGCCTATATGTGAAAGCGCTCTAAGGGAATATAGGCTTGTTAGGCCGTTAGGTGCCGGACTTGCAACCTGTCATTTATACGCTGGTCTTAGCCTATTTGTGCAAAATGTGGTTACTGAATTATCAACAAGTTTTTCAACTTGTAGGTAATTCTGTAGCTCTGCCTACCCCACTTTGTGATTACAGGCGTGAAGGTATGTATGTTTGTATTTAAACTTTTTTTAACCATTTTGAACCTTATTTAATCAGCGAACGAATTGAATAATAGCAATACAATTGGTCAACTAATTCTTGATTGGTTGATTGGTTGGTAATCGTATAAGATGTAAGTACAAAGGTGATATATTATTTGCCGTTACTGTACATGGATTGAATTTTGTTCACCTTTTAAATCCACCCGTGGCAGTTCATTTAAATAGACATGTATACAGTTCTAACCTAATTACGGCGACGCAGAATTTATGATGTAATGTGTTGACCAAGTACGTTTTTTGGTTATTTATTCATTATTTATGTATTCCATGAGGTGTCGTAGTCTTACTGTAGGTTATATGACGTAATGTTAAATTTAACTTAGCAGATATCAGTTACCAAAGATGCAAAGCACAAGCATAGTTTTCAAAGTCGTACTATTTATATTTCATTATAGATAGGTCGTTGGAATGCTTTGTATGGGACTATGAACCATTTGCCACTGATAGCTAGGGAACCTTTAGTTGAAGAAAGTCATTTTAATATTACAGGTACCAATTACCATAAAAGACACTTACGTAAAAGTATCAGTTACAAGCAAGGATGCTCCTAAAGTAAATACTACGTTTGGTGCTCCTTTAATAACACTTACAATAGCATTCGATCGAAATCAACTGCCAGGTGGTTTCTACAACATCAGTGCAAAGGGAATAAAGAAAGAAGAGATTGACTCGGCTGTTACAACTAATCGAGGTAAGCAAGAAATATTTAGGAATTACTAACGGTAACCAATATATCGACAAACAAAACTAAATTTCGTGTTAAAGTAATTGACTTTAAAACAACAAACGCACTAAGAGCGGGAGCGGCGCGTTTCCGTACTAAAAACGACTCGACCACGCTTTGGGAAAGCTTTTTAGTATGTGACAGCACCGGAGCGCGCTGCCTCCGGCCTTAGTGCGTTGTGAATTAACAGTTAAATCTGTCGAAAATGGGCAAGGGTATAAGACTGACAAATTTAATACAAATAACAAAACAAAGATTGGAACAACATTGTCAGACAATCATAATCTGTATCAACAGCTGTCGTGAACGAATTAGACGGCGGTTAAAATACTAAATACTGAATCTAATAAGTGAAACACAAATAATCGTTACAATAAACATAAATAATAGTTTTTATGTCATGTAAAATAAATCCTACATGGTCTGATTTAAATTCTAATTACACGGTACAGTATAAACGTATACGGACTGCAGTAAATTTGACAATAATATTCCAGCAGAAAAACAGAACAGTACAAAACCTTCCTCTGAAGCCAAAAAAGCAGGCGAAGTCAATCAGTCAGCTGCAGAAAACAATAACACGACAGCAACAACAACAAACTCTACACAATAAGAAGCAAGCGATGAAGGCGCCGTGTGTGAAATAAAAATATAATATAATCAATGGAATAAAGGTCAATTGTAATGAGAATAAGGTGGTATTTGTTATGTTACGTGATTTATAAAGCCGATATAAATAAGACAGGTTTATACTCAAAGCATAGAATAGTGCCACTCCATGTCTTCCCGTGGATGTCGTAAGAGTCGACTAAGGGAAGAGGCTTGTAGTGCTGATAGGCGATGGGCTTGCAACCTGTCACTAATGCCCTGGTAAACATCTTTATCTACACACATATCATAAGGTCTCTATTATGCGTTCTAAACCTGTAGGAAATGACCAGTTTTCTTGGTCTTCACGACGAACTAACTAACTAAGTTAATAATAAATAGGTAGTTATAAAGGCTTGGAGTATTGTTAGGCGATGGGCTAGCAAAATGTCACTACAGTGAATAAAATATAGCATGGTGCAAATGACATGTTAGGTTAGTGAAGTGGAGTGTTTAAAACTCCAATCGATAAAACAAACTATGAGATGGATTGTTTACAACACGAATCGATAAAACTATTATATTTAATCATGAATGCCGTCATAATTCACACTTATATCTATTATTGCTCTAAAATCAGATGACGAAACAAGATGTCACAATCAGATGAATCAGACTCACAAGGAAGCCCAACTGTCCGACTCCGATTTGATTCATTTTGATATATGGTATATAGTCTAAAATAACGGACACGTATTTTTTTTTAGCTGCCCCAACTCAACCTGTTAGGAGAAAATGGCCTTCAAAGTACTGAAAATTGACCAAACCTTCTAATTTCTGAGAAGAGATTTGTTCAAAAAAATTGATAATTAATTACTGGTTTCGTTATATGTTGGAGAACATGAATAAAGAATGGGGACAAATTTCACCACAAACTCATTTTTTATATAAAAAAACACATGTCAAAGTTTCATAAATTTCGTCGCTACACTCACTTCTACACCCTTTAGGCTAATAAAATAGATTTTAATAAGTACATACTTCTTTCTCTTATTTTAATAGAATCTTATTGATAATAAAATACACGTCCCACAGGATGAAATGCGACCTTACACGTTTTCGTTACTTACAAATTAATAAGTATCGATAAACACGTCGCATAGTGCTGTCGCACCACTAAACTAGTCTCTAATGTTTCATTACATGCATATTACGTTTTGTTACTGATATTGTTTGTGTTATTGATAATAAAAAAGTAGGCTAATTTTATTCGAATAACACGGTTTTCTTTAAGTATAAATATTTCAATCCAGACATATTTGGTCTGCAATTTGAATAAAACACCAAATGTATAGATCACAGCAACTCTCATTGAGTATAAAGAAACGTTGTGTCAAATGTCATTCGCACCATGCTAAAGTACAATCAGTGTAATGTACAATAGTAAACATCTTAGCCTATGTGTGCAAAATATGGTTTAAGCATTAACAACAAGGTTTTAAAGTAGTTGGTAATTCTGTAGCTCTGCCTACCCCACTTTGGGAATGAAGGCGCGAGTGTAAGTACGTATGTATGTGTCATAGTCAAAGAGCGGAATTCTTCATAGCAAAAATCAAACTGTCAGAGGGATTGACCTAACTGTTTTATCGACTTATCGATAAATATTTGTCACTTAACGAAACAAAGTTAAAGTAATGAAATCAGGCTTTTGGATATACATACAAACAAATTAACGGTGTCCCTAATTAGCTGACCGCCACTGTATTTTAGTATAATAGTAAAGAATAAAACAGAAAATACTTTTTTTTTAATTTTCTATATGAAACTTATCATTAAAAATTAATAACAAATATTGTTAAGAGTAGGTAACTAATCTTTATTCAAAATAACAAAGTCGAAATCTAAATCTGTACTAAATATGTTTTCTTCATCTTCCCTGTAGTAAAAGAAAATAGTCATTATTTTTTCAACATTGTCACCTTTCAAATTACTCCTTTTTCATTGTAGATCCATTTATAAGATGAAAACGAGCGTTCTACCTCAGTTGAAGTAACAGGAGCATATTTGTAGTACTCGATAACGGTGTTTTGGCTGTAATCACTTTTTTCTATAAAATCAGCATATCAGGTCAAATGTTACAGAATAATCTTTTAAGTTGATTATGGATACCTAATGCGATATTATTCCGTAACATCGATAAGTCGATAAAACAGTTAGGTCAATCCCTCTGACAGTTTGATTTTTGCTATGAAGAATTCCGCTCTTTGGTCATAGTCCGCATTTTCACCAATTACTATTAAATTCGGATACCACCTCTGCAGCTTTGTACTGCTTATTTAAGATACGGGGTTCAAGGATTTGTTAAATTTAATTTTATGTTAAAGATATCTTGTTTGGTTTTTCCTTGCTTGAGACAATACACAAGCGTTTACTGTTTTTTAGATTTTTGATATATCAATGCTTCCTGTCCTGCAGATAATGTTTTGTTTCTTTATAATGTGGTTTACCAGAAAAACTGTGACAGAGGGGCCGTTTTCAGCCGAGACTAAGTTTTAGATGACCACTCTGTCACGGCATTCTTTGAAAAACAGTATTATAATGCAACAAAAATATTGGCTTAGAGAAAGCGCACGATTATATAGTACCAATTGGTAAATAAAAATATGGACTTATATTAAACACGAAAAACATAATTCTCAATACTCTAATGAGACGCATAATAAGATAAGTGGAGCCTGTCGCAAAATGAATGACCTGTTAAACGTCCTCGTTTGTGCCACACTGTTCGTATCCTAGGTATAGTACGCACCGATGTCGCCGTGCTCGTCGTAGAGCGGCGCCAGGCGCGGGCGCACCGACTCCAGGAAGGCGGCCAGCACCGGCGCGCGCGCGTACTGCTGGCCGCTCAGGGACAGCTCCGTGTCGAACAGGGTCATCAGGATACTGGCGATGGTTCATTTATTACTATGATATTATGAACATTAATCACTTATATATATATTGTTCTTAGATATAAGATTCAAAGTTTAAGAATTTGTAATACTTCTGTACTCATTTGGAAGAGGCTTAAACCATGGCCACGACTTGTGGCTGAGCGCAGGTTGGCGAGTAGGTAAAACATATATACTTCATAATATAAGACTATAATAGTAAATTATTCAACAAGGAGTCCCTTGTTGAATAATAAACAAGCATTATCGCGCCATGTTGAAGCACATGAGGTGTGTGGTTATATTTAGCTCGACTGTCATTTCGGTTGTTTAGTCTCACGTTAAACACTCCTCTTACGTTCTATACAAAATTAAATATCGATTAAAACAAAGTTTCTTAAGGGCGACCACATACAAGGTGGCGCAAAAGTAATCACCCTATCGGAAGATGCTATAATTTAAAAAAATGGCGGCAAATGTCAGTTTTGCTTTGACATTTGTAAAGTAAATAGTTACAAAATACACGTCAACAAAACATGAATCGCTTTACTCTTCAAGAACGCGGAATAATTACTTCGTTTTTTTTGCGGAATAATTCGTCGGTGGTGTTGGCGCAGCGTGAATTTAGGCGCAGATTTCCCGGTCGTCCGACGCCAACTGGGCAAACACTACGGCGTTTAGCCACTCGCCTAGAAGAGTATGGGACATCACAAGATGCTGCCAGGTCTGGCCGTCCCCGAAGCAGTCGTTCTGCTGAGAATATTGCGGCTGTTGCTGAAGATGTCGCAGAGGACCCCGGAGTATCGACCAGACGACGTGCCACGCAATTGGGCATCAATCGGCGATCTTTACAGAGAATTTTGGTAAAAGACTTGAAGATGTTCCCTTACAAAGTGCAGACAGTTCATCAGTTGTTAGCAGTTGACCGCCAAACGCGAGTAACCTACGCTCACGCCATCCTGAATCTCGACCACGAGGAAGATAACTTTTCATCGAAAATTATCATGAGTGACGAGGCCCATTTCCATCTCTGTGGATACGTGAACAAGCAGAATTATCGCTTCTGGGGCACCGAAAATCCGCGTCTAACCCACGAAAAGCCATTGCACCCGCTAAAAGTTACTGCATGGTGTGCTGTTTACGCTGAAGGCGTTATCGGGCCTTATTTTTTCGAAAACGCCGCGGGCCAAACAACTACTGTGAACGGCGAGCGTTACAGAGCCATGCTCAACGACTTTTTTCTTCCTCAAATGGATGAATTGGGACTGGAGAACATGTGGTTCCAACAGGATGGAGCAACGGCGCATACTGCACGAGCCACAACCGAAATTCTGAGGACTGCATTTCCAGGTCGCCTAATCTCTCGTTTTGGTGATTTGCACTGGGCGGCAAGGTCGCCCGATTTATCCGTTCTAGACTTCTTTCTGTGGGGTTTCTTGAAGTCACGGGTTTATGTCAACAAACCTCAGACTCTTGAAGCCCTCAAAGAGAATATCCGACAAGAATGCGAGAACCTATCGCCGGATGTTCTGGCAAGAGTGATGAAAAATGCCATAAATCGGGCCCGCATGGTCATCAATTCTGGCGGCGGCCACTTGGCCGAAATCATTTTCGCGCCTTAATGGGAAAAAAAATAAGACATCAAATAAACACAATCCAAAAGCAAAACCCAAGTTCTTGATTTCAAAAAAAAAATACAGCCAAAGAACATCGGGTGATTACTTTTGCGCCACCTTGTACATTCGGAATACCGTTTCGGAATTCATACAAAATCTATGAACCTACAACACACGTACGTGCTCTAAAAATTGTCGATACACAATCACTGAAAAAGGCGATCCTGCATTCAAAAACACTGATTGGGTTTACATTACAATAAAAAAAAATAGCTTTAATGCCTAGAGATTAATACGGAGCTTTAGTCCCGTTATGCAGAGACTTAAGTATAATTTTATGAGCATGAGAAGTGAAAAATTCATAATTGGACAGACCAGTTTGAAAACTTAAAAGGCACAAGTGTTTCCACAAAAGCTATGTTTTAATATATGATGGAACTAAACCATAGCCCTAATGCGGGCTCAGTCCCAATAATAGATAACTGAATTACAATGCATTTCAAGGCGTGTATCATCTTATCACGATCATAATTTGCTTTTAAGACAACATTTTAGTATTTTCCTATTCTGTGTGCTTTACCAAATGTTACATAAGGCTGTAAGATTGAAATTGGTTACTCACCTGCCGACGGTTTCCCGAACGTTCTGATAGGGGTGCTGTATGAAGTTGGCCGCTTCTAGCCGCTCCAGTAGTTCGAGCGCCAAGGGGGCCGTCTGCCATCTCAGTGACCCTAGCGCGCCCTGTTGCAGGAATAGTATAGTTTAGACATGCGATGAACATAACAATCAGTTAAGGAGTTGGTCGAGGGATGACGCACATTTATTGGCACACAATACAATAAATACCTTGAGCCATATTTTTAAGGCAAATAAATGAAAAAGAAGTTGAACATACATCTTCATACTATAAACCCAGAGTTTTTGATTGCGGTTTTTACTACGCAAGACTAACATTTGATCTCACTAGCGGATAGGTGCGTTAATGCAGGGTTAGTAGTAGTAGTTAGTAATTAGTTCCATTAGTCGGCGCGCCGACGGCAGTTTCACTACGACCGGAGCCAGGCACGTGCCCCAATCCATGACCCATGATCTCGGACGTCACCGCCGTCAGACCTGGGGACGAGCTGTACACTGGCTAGGTACCTGCAGCGCATAGAGCCTGGCGCAGACGACGAAGGAGGTGTGCTGGTCGGGGTCGTCCCCGGCGCGCGCGGGCGGCGGCGCGCACAGCTCCAGCAGCCGCGCCACCGCCGTCAGACCTGGGGACGAGCTGTACACTGGCTAGGTACCTGCAGCGCATAGAGCCTGGCGCAGACGACGAAGGAGGTGTGCTGATCGGGGTCGTCCCCGGCGTGCGCGGGCGGCGGCGCGCACAGCTCCAGCAGCCGCGCCACCGCCGTCAGACCTGGGGACGAGCTGTACACTGGCTAGGTACCTGCAGCGCATAGAGCCTGGCGCAGACGACGAAGGAGGTGTGCTGATCGGGGTCGTCCCCGGCGTGCGCGGGTGGCGGCGCGCACAGCTCCAGCAGCCGCGCCACCGCCGTCAGACCTGGGGACGAGCTGTACACTGGCTAGGTACCTGCAGCGCATAGAGCCTGGCGCAGACGACGAAGGAGGTGTGCTGGTCGGGGTCGTCCCCGGCGTGCGCGGGCGGCGGCGCGCACAGCTCCAGCAGCCGCGCCACCGCCGTCAGACCTGGGGACGAGCTGTACACTGGCTAGGTACCTGCAGCGCATAGAGCCTGGCGCAGACGACGAAGGAGGTGTGCTGGTCGGGGTCATCCCCGGCGTGCGCGGGCGGCGGCGCGCACAGCTCCAGCAGCCGCGCCACCGCCGTCAGACCTGGGGACGAGCTGTACACTGGCTAGGTACCTGCAGCGCATAGAGCCTGGCGCAGACGACGAAGGAGGTGTGCTGGTCGGGGTCGTCCCCGGCGCGCGCGGGCGGCGGCGCGCACAGCTCCAGCAGCCGCGCCACCGCCGTCAGACCTGGGGACGAGCTGTACACTGGCTAGGTACCTGCAGCGCATAGAGCCTGGCGCAGACGACGAAGGAGGTGTGCTGGTCGGGGTCGTCCCCGGCGTGCGCGGGCGGCGGCGCGCACAGCCCCAGCAGCCGCGCCACCGCCGTCAGACCTGGGGACGAGCTGTACACTGGCTAGGTACCTGCAGCGCATAGAGCCTGGCGCAGACGACGAAGGAGGTGTGCTGGTCGGGGTCGTCCCCGGCGTGCGCGGGCGGCGGCGCGCACAGCTCCAGCAGCCGCGCCACCGCCGTCAGACCTGGGGACGAGCTGTACACTGGCTAGGTACCTGCAGCGCATAGAGCCTAGCGCAGACGACGAAGGAGGTGTGCTGGTCGGGGTCGTCCCCGGCGTGCGCGGGCGGCGGCGCGCACAGCTCCAGCAGCCGCGCCACCGCCGTCAGACCTGGGGACGAGCTGTACACTGGCTAGGTACCTGCAGCGCATAGAGCCTGGCGCAGACGACGAAGGAGGTGTGCTGGTCGGGGTCGTCCCCGGCGTGCGCGGGCGGCGGCACGCACAGCTCCAGCAGCCGCGCCACCGCCGTCAGACCTGGGGACAAGCTGTACACTGGCTAGGTACCTGCAGCGCATAGAGCCTGGCGCAGACGACGAAGGAGGTGTGCTGATCGGGGTCGTCCCCGGCGTGCGCGGGGGGCGGCGCGCACAGCTCCAGCAGCCGCGCCACCGCCGTCAGACCTGGGGACGAGCTGTACACTGGATAGCCACCTGCAGCGCATAGAGCCTGGCGCAGACGACGAAGGTGTGCTGGTCGGGGTCGTCCCCAGCGTGCGCGGGCGGCGGCGCGCACAGCTCCAGCAGCCGCGCCACCGCCGTCAGACCTGGGGACGAGCTGTACACTGGCTAGGTACCTGCAGCGCATAGAGCCTGGCGCAGACGACGAAGGTGTGCTGGTCGGGGTCGTCCCCGGCGTGCGCGGGCGGCGGCGCGCACAGCTCCAGCAGCCGCGCCACCGCCGTCAGACCTGGGGACGAGCTGTACACTGGCTAGGTACCTGCAGCGCATAGAGCCTGGCGCAGACGACGAAGGAGGTGTGCTGGTCGGGGTCGTCCCCGGCGCGCGCGGGCGGCGGCGCGCACAGCTCCAGCAGCCGCGCCACCGCCGTCAGACCTGGGGACGAGCTGTACACTGGCTAGGTACCTGCAGCGCATAGAGCCTGGCACAGACGACGAAGGAGGTGTGCTGGTCGGGGTCGTCCCCGGCGCGCGCGGGCGGCGGCGCGCACAGCTCCAGCAGCCGCGCCACCGCCGTCAGACCTGGGGACGAGCTGTACACTGGCTAGGTACCTGCAGCGCATAGAGCCTGGCACAGACGACGAAGGAGGTGTGCTGGTCGGGGTCGTCCCCGGCGCGCGCGGGCGGCGGCGCGCACAGCTCCAGCAGCCGCGCCACCGCCGTCAGACCTGGGGACGAGCTGTACACTGGCTAGGTACCTGCAGCGCATAGAGCCTGGCACAGACGACGAAGGAGGTGTGCTGGTCGGGGTCGTCCCCGGCGCGCGCGGGCGGCGGCGCGCACAGCTCCAGCAGCCGCGCCACCGCCGTCAGACCCTGGGGACGAGCTGTACACTGGCTAGGTACCTGCAGCGCATAGAGCCTGGCACAGACGACGAAGGAGGTGTGCTGGTCGGGGTCGTCCCCGGCGTGCGCGGGCGGCGGCGCGCACAGCTCCAGCAGCCGCGCCACCGCCGTCAGACCTGGGGACGAGCTGTACACTGGCTAGGTACCTGCAGCGCATAGAGCCTGGCGCAGACGACGAAGGAGGTGTGCTGGTCGGGGTCGTCCCCGGCGTGCGCGGGCGGCGGCGCGCACAGCTCCAGCAGCCGCGCCACCGCCGTCAGACCTGGGGACGAGCTGTAACCTGGCTAGGTACCTGCAGCGCATAGAGCCTGGCACAGACGACGAAGGAGGTGTGCTGGTCGGGGTCGTCCCCGGCGTGCGCGGGCGGCGGCGCGCACAGCTCCAGCAGCCGCGCCACCGCCGTCAGACCTGGGGACGAGCTGTACACTGGCTAGGTACCTGCAGCGCATAGAGCCTGGCACAGACGACGAAGGAGGTGTGCTGGTCAGGGTCGTCCCCGGCGTGCGCGGGCGCGCACAGCTCCAGCAGCCGCGCCACCGCCGTCAGACCTGGGGACGAGCTGTACACTGGCTAGGTACCTGCAGCGCATAGAGCCTGGCACAGACGACGAAGGAGGTGTGCTGGTCGGGGTCGTCCCCGGCGTGCGCGGGCGCGCACAGCTCCAGCAGCCGCGCCACCGCCGTCAGACCTGGGGACGAGCTGTACACTGGCTAGGTACCTGCAGCGCATAGAGCCTGGCACAGACGACGAAGGAGGTGTGCTGGTCGGGGTCGTCCCCGGCGTGCGCGGGCGCGCACAGCTCCAGCAGCCGCGCCACCGCCGTCAGACCTGGGGACGAGCTGTACACTGGCTAGGTACCTGCAGCGCATAGAGCCTGGCACAGACGACGAAGGAGGTGTGCTGGTCGGGGTCGTCCCCGGCGTGCGCGGGCGCGCACAGCTCCAGCAGCCGCGCCACCGCCGTCAGACCTGGGGACGAGCTGTACACTGGCTAGGTACCTGCAGCGCATAGAGCCTGGCACAGACGACGAAGGAGGTGTGCTGGTCGGGGTCGTCCCCGGCGCGTGCGGGCGGCGGCGCGCACAGCTCCAGCAGCCGCGCCACCGCCGTCAGACTTGGGGACGAGCTGTACACTGGCTAGGTACCTGCAGCGCATAGAGCCTGGCACAGACGACGAAGGAGGTGTGCTGGTCGGGGTCGTCCCCGGCGCGCGCGGGTGGCGGCGCGCACAGCTCCAGCAGCCGCGCCACCGCCGTCAGACCTGGGGACGAGCTGTACACTGGCTAGGTACCTGCAGCGCATAGAGCCTGGCACAGACGACGAAGGAGGTGTGCTGGTCGGGGTCGTCCCCGGCGCGCGCGGGCGGCGGCGCGCACAGCTCCAGCAGCCGCGCCACCGCCGTCAGACCTGGGGACGAGCTGTACACTGGCTAGGTACCTGCAGCGCATAGAGCCTGGCACAGACGACGAAGGAGGTGTGCTGGTCGGGGTCGTCCCCGGCGCGCGCGGGTGGCGGCGCGCACAGCTCCAGCAGCCGCGCCACCGCCGTCAGACCTGGGGACGAGCTGTACACTGGCTAGGTACCTGCAGCGCATAGAGCCTGGCACAGACGACGAAGGAGGTGTGCTGGTCAGGGTCGTCCCCGGCGTGCGCGGGCGCGCACAGCTCCAGCAGCCGCGCCACCGCCGTCAGACCTGGGGACGAGCTGTACACTGGCTAGGTACCTGCAGCGCATAGAGCCTGGCACAGACGACGAAGGAGGTGTGCTGGTCGGGGTCGTCCCCGGCGTGCGCGGGCGCGCACAGCTCCAGCAGCCGCGCCACCGCCGTCAGACCTGGGGACGAGCTGTACACTGGCTAGGTACCTGCAGCGCATAGAGCCTGGCACAGACGACGAAGGAGGTGTGCTGGTCGGGGTCGTCCCCGGCGTGCGCGGGCGCGCACAGCTCCAGCAGCCGCGCCACCGCCGTCAGACCTGGGGACGAGCTGTACACTGGCTAGGTACCTGCAGCGCATAGAGCCTGGCACAGACGACGAAGGAGGTGTGCTGGTCGGGGTCGTCCCCGGCGTGCGCGGGCGCGCACAGCTCCAGCAGCCGCGCCACCGCCGTCAGACCTGGGGACGAGCTGTACACTGGCTAGGTACCTGCAGCGCATAGAGCCTGGCACAGACGACGAAGGAGGTGTGCTGGTCGGGGTCGTCCCCGGCGCGCGCGGGCGGCGGCGCGCACAGCTCCAGCAGCCGCGCCACCGCCGTCAGACCTGGGGACGAGCTGTACACTGGCTAGGTACCTGCAGCGCATAGAGCCTGGCACAGACGACGAAGGAGGTGTGCTGGTCGGGGTCGTCCCCGGCGCGCGCGGGTGGCGGCGCGCACAGCTCCAGCAGCCGCGCCACCGCCGTCAGACCTGGGGACGAGCTGTACACTGGCTAGGTACCTGCAGCGCATAGAGCCTGGCACAGACGACGAAGGAGGTGTGCTGGTCGGGGTCGTCCCCGGCGCGCGCGGGCGGCGGCGCGCACAGCTCCAGCAGCCGCGCCACCGCCGTCAGACCTGGGGACGAGCTGTACACTGGCTAGGTACCTGCAGCGCATAGAGCCTGGCACAGACGACGAAGGAGGTGTGCTGGTCGGGGTCGTCCCCGGCGCGCGCGGGTGGCGGCGCGCACAGCTCCAGCAGCCGCGCCACCGCCGTCAGACCTGGGGACGAGCTGTACACTGGCTAGGTACCTGCAGCGCATAGAGCCTGGCACAGACGACGAAGGAGGTGTGCTGGTCGGGGTCGTCCCCGGCGTGCGCGGGCGGCGGCGCGCACAGCTCCAGCAGCCGCACCACCGCCGTCAGACCTGGGGACGAGCTGTACACTGGCTAGGTACCTGCAGCGCATAGAGCCTGGCACAGACGACGAAGGAGGTGTGCTGGTCGGGGTCGTCCCCGGCGCGCGCGGGCGGCGGCGCGCACAGCTCCAGCAGCCGCGCCAGGACGCCGCGCCCGCGCCCCGGCGGCAGCTTCACCAAGCCCGACGCCAGGCACGTGCCCCAGTCCTCCATCGTCTCGGGCGTCACCGCCGTCAGACCTGGGAACGATCTCAACTTAGTGCCTCTGAGGCGATTCTCGGTCGTAACCGAGATCAATTCCTATACGAGGTTTTATACAAGTGACGCTGTCATTCCATGCAGATTCACGATAGATTCATCACGAACGACCCGAGGATTGACATCCTGATCGTTAGACGGGCTGAAATGTATAGCAGTGTAATAACAACATATGATTACTGACTGTGATTTGATAGCATTAAAATTAACGTCTTAAGTTAACAAAGCGACCCAAAAATTGGTGCGCCACTAAAGTGGATAAATTATTCTAGACGTATATACATTTTAGTAGTATATTTGTGTAGTAGCGCCGCCGCCGCCACCTCGGTCGCAAGAATTTCTCCGACAGAAGATGATTCTAGAAGACTTACCAGCGCTGATGACCTGCAGGGCGCTGGCGTAGAGCGCCTGCGCGGGTTGGCGGCGCCAGTAGCGCGGCGCCCGCAGCGCTGCCGCCGACACCTCGGCCGCGAACCGCTGCGGCGCCTCCTGCGGACTCGCCGCGCAATCCAGTGCATACGAGAGGAACTTCTGGGCCACCGCGAGACCAAATTGAGAAAAGAGCGACTGAAACCAATCAAGGTTATATTCATCATTATTAATTATAATTTAATGTCTTCGGAAGACAAGTCTCCGCATATTACAAGCTGATATAGACTTGGCTTCCGCAATTGACAGTTGTCATAAATAAATACCTAATTCTTACTTTCCTGTATTAGCCTGTAAGTCTTTCTAAAATAAATAAATGAATAATAATTTTTATTTGATACGATTACACATTGAAAAATGATTTATTGGTCATCACTTTTTAGCCATTGATAGTGAACCCCATCCCCGGATCCGTCATAAAGCTGTCTATAAGAATAATATAGGTATTTTACAAAATACTGGTAATTTACTCGTAACAAAAAAAAAGTCAAAATGTCCACGATAAAATAATCTGCCGCTGACTTGAAACTAAAAAGTGTAATTATACAAAAATTCTATACTACGTAGTCGGTATTACGTCATTTTTCATAAATTCAATTGTACTAATTTCATTTGCCATAGTGGTCACTGGCTATAATGTTAATTTGCCCTAATATAATACAGATTGTACACGATAAAATCCGGGTAGACAAACGGGTGGCTCGTTACAAAAAAAGACTAAGCTTTTTACTATTGTTTTCTTATTTACTGAAAATTCTCTATGATTCTATGCACATAACCCTACGTAGTCATGTATGTAAGTATTAAGCACCGGGCGAGGGCTAAGGAGCGGTTGGGATGATCCAAATATCGAGTTACCTTGAACATGGAGAACCGCACCCCGCTGAACTTGTCCTTGCCCTTCTTCTCCTCGAGCGTGAGGAAGGACACCAGCTTCTCCACGTGCGCGTCGTCGCTGAAGAACTCCATGATGTAGCGCTCACCCTCCTCCATGTCTTCAAGAGCCAGGTCATGGGAGAACTCTTGTTCAGTTGACGGTGCTGCCACCTATAAACACACATTTCGTCACCACGTGTTTATTTTTCGAGGGTGACATTTTCGTATGATCTCGGTCTCGTTAATAGGAGAGGGACCAGGGCCGGTAGTTTAGGCGGTAAAAACGATATCGTAGTTAACCTGTTATGGTATTGTTATGACGTCAGCCGCCGTTACTGTCAAGTAAATAAGAGCTATCAGAACGGTGACAGTACGATAACAGATCAAATATCTACTATATGGTTTTAACCGTGTTGAATAGAGGCCCAGAGGGCTTATTGCCTAAAAATTGAAGGCTGGTCATACAAAATTAAAACAATAAAATTGTTCCACTTACAAGCCGATTGCGATTGCGAGTGCGTTAGACAATAGCCCTTTATGCCTATATTGCCTTTTCATTTTGAAAATCGAGATAGGCCGTCTCAAGGCATTGTTTTATTTTCGAATTCTAAATTCAAATATTTCAAGATGATACTAGTTTTTTTAATAATCACGGGAGTTTTACAAACGACAGAACTTAAAAGGCAGCCCTCGTACCTTAGTGTTCAAAGTAACGTTCCAAATTAAATAATTTCTCATTACACTTCTGCACCCCTTTCCGAGCCGAACTGTCAAATGGATAAGAAATAGCCCACTACATAGTTTAGTTCACTCACCTCGAGCTTCTCGGGCCACGTGTAGAAGCCGTAGCTGGGGTTTCGTAGCCAGGGCTTGTCCCATTCTTCGTCCGTTTTCGGCTCCTCGTCATCCGGAGACCAAATGGCCCACTCCAAGTCTTTTCTGTATCCTAGTAAAAAAACATTAAAAATTAATTGCGTATTAGTGACAACTTAATTCTGGACTGAAATGTTTTGCGGGCTTAGCACTGAATACAGATTTTGTCTATGTTTAACGATTCCTTCAGAAGTATTAAATGTATTATTATATTAATAGAAATCCTACTAGAAAAGTCGAAGAAAAATGAAGAATAAACATACTGTCCGATACGAGAGCGAAAGTCAACATCGAGTGATTTGGGCAATTTTTTACACATTAACTTTGTTTCCATTAGTTGTATAGAGTCCCCACCTGGCACAATCTTCTCCGGTTTCTTCACCCCTGCAATCTCATACGGATCCACCATGATCTTCTTCAACTCTTTCTTCCGCTGCTGCAGCGCGAAGTGAGTGAATCGCTGAGCGGTGCGCCGAACAGCGATGTCCTCGTGCAGCAAGGAATGCAGCGCCAGGCGCACTGCGCGCGGCGTGTACGGGGTTTGGACGGACGGGCAGTACGTCAGCATCTGCATAGTGAGCTCCAGGCGGCGCCATTGGCTGTGAAAAAAAAGTAGAATCTTACACAAATCGATATAGTACCAATTTAGGTCAGAAAACACTCAAGACACATGAAAAAGTTCTAGTTCTCGGCTGACAACATTTATAAGATGTCTGCGAATAAAGCCGCAAACGCACTGGTAGCGGCGTATTACCACACTAAAAAGCGTTCTGAAAGCGTGGCCAGGCCACACGAGAAACGAACAATAGTTATAGATCCCGTGTCCATAAAAGACCCAGATATATCAATAGTTGATCGCTGGCTCTACTCGATTCTCGCTCATCGACGGCGGAGGGACGAGCGTCTACATGAACCAGATTCTGGTCTCTTAAAAATACAGAAAGATGTAATCTATTTTGGTAATGGTCCGTCAGTAAGGCGCTGTATAACTACATACATACATACATAACTTCACGCCTGTCTCCCAATGGGGTAGGCAGAGACTATGGAACGCCAGGTGCACCGATCTAAACATACCACTTCCGCTTCTCTTCATGCACGTACGTCGGTTTCGGGTGTATGACTAGCACTTACATATTGGGCATCTCGGCGACATCGACCAGCTCGTCCAGCAGGTCCCGGTACAGCCCCTCGACCCGGTCCGAGGCGGCGGCCTCGCGCGCGGCGGCCGCGGCCAGCAGCGCGGCGAGCGCGGCGTCGGCCCGCGCGGGCAGCAGGCGCCGCGCCGCGCCCAGCGCGCCCGCCGGGATCGTCAGCCGCGTGTTCACCGACGGGAAGTGCCGGTGCAGCGTGTCGCTGAACGCTTGCTCTAACCTAAACACGTTTTTGAAATACATTGCTCAAACAGTGGTACTTTTTGTAGATGTTTGTCGTACGAAAAGTTGATATTTTAGAATACGTTGTTTGAACTTGTCATTTAATGTCATGTTTCAACTGCCACATTATATGAATTGGCACAGCGATTAGAGACAATGCACTAAAGTGTACATACATGTATGTATGAACTCGACTACACGTCCGGAACTATCATTTTTAATCTCGACTAAGGTTCGGACCGAGACAACTCGGGACTTGTGTAAAATGTCTTTCAGATACTGAAAAATAACATGATGATATAAACGCAGTAGCAACAGTGTCGGCCAACATTCAATAAATACGTTGTCATCTACAAATACACAGAAAAAATACAGTTACGCTTTACATTTGTGTTCGCTGTAACCGTTGCCTTAAATTTTAGACTCCGCCCACTCCCATTATTAAGTAAACCTTACCTTAAAATACTAGGCTTTTCACTGAGTGGTGCTTTCAGAATTGCCGGCCACAAAGTTTTGACAACCTCCCAGTCTTGCTTGGCCGTAAGCGGCCCGGTGCGCGGCCCCAGCATGATGTACAGAGCCCCTTTATGTCGGGCGTGCCATTCGTCCCCCTCTCCCCCTGTTTTCAGCAGTTCTGCTAGCTTCGGAACGAGCGCGCGGTAGGAATAAGGATAGTGACTCAGCATCCAGCAAAGCCGTAGTTGAGATAGCATCCGAACCTGAAACGATTGATATTTAAGCAGAGACCTTTAAGCCTGATTTACATGGGTCAAGGACAGTAGAGTGAAAAATAGAAAGCGTTTCTATTTGGATCCAATGGCAAGGCAACTTGACTCGCTACTGTCCACTGTCCTTGACCAATGTAAATCGGGCTTTCAAGGACAGCCGTTATAGGTCAAAAATATATTAACACATCGAGCGGTACGAGGTATCGCGGGGTAGCGCGGACAATGAAACCAGAATATTAATAATAACTCGCCGTCTTTCGCTGTCGCTCTGTCTTTGGCAGATGCTAAAGAATACAACTCACTGGATGGTTCCAACGGAAGACCAGCGCTGGCTTTGATGTCAACATAACGCTTAGTTCTAATTATTTCGTGGCAATATGCCTTTTGTCAACTAATGTCTGTTTGTCACGAATAAATGTTTTTTTTCTTTATTTCTTTCTTTCTTTCTTTCTTACTAATACAGCCAGGTGATACTGACAGGTGTCAGTATATTTGTAATTCTGGAGAGTGAGAAAAGCGACAGTAGAGTACTATTAATACGCAGCAGAGTACTTCGTGCGTTACTCTGCTTAGTGCTTTGTCTTACTGTCAATAAAATACATTTTCATAAAGCCAACAATATAATTATGACATACAAGCAAGGTGAGTTAAAAACAAAGCAGAATCCCTCTGGTCGAAAGTCGCATTGTAATGACGTACCGTGCTATAGGTGTTGATGGAGAGCTCGTAGAGCGCGTAGAGCGCTTGCAGCGCTGACGGCGTGATGCCCGCGTCGCACGCCAGGTCGAGGCGCGCATCGTCCTGCAGCCGTGCGCCGTCGGCTATCAGAGTCCTGGATAAAACACCATTCATTGAGCCTCGGGAATTCTCGTGTATCTTCGGAAATATGACTTCTTCCCAGTCTCAGATGCCAAGGTTTTAAAAAGTTGAAAACTAAAACCCGACCCGCCATATTGGAAAAATGGCGCCAAAAACAGTCTTTTGAAACTACAAATCTCTATTTCAACTCGGTATTGTGGTAAAAATAGTTAAAATAGTTAACAAGAAAGCAAAGTTGGTTTTTTCTGCGAGTGATGGTTGAGCGAGGATTCTAACTAAAAATCACTCGCAACGCTCCTGAACCAATTATGGAATCTTTTGCTTACTCGGGATTCAAATACACGAGATGCAAATAACTTTGGTCTCATGTTGCACATACACATTTTCACCCCAGCAGTGAGAACAAAATACCTAAAGGTGAAAAAATACAACAGGGTAAAAATTTAACTTCATGTATATAAGATATTTACCCACCAAGCTCACCCATGTAACCGCTCTAGTCATTTTCTTGATTAAAAAGTTACTCTGTCTCACGCTGAATGACTGTACTGTTTGAACTGCTGAACTAATCAAAAGCGATAAAGCGACAAGGTGTGTGTGCAGCTACTTATAAGACTATTAAAGAACTCAAATGAAGGGCCACGGAAAGAACATGTCTAGTCACATTAGTAACTTTTTGCGGTAGGTAATAGTTAATTTCGTCCTCTACATTTTGAGATTCAAAACTAATTTTCAAAAAAAAGTGACTAGACATGTTCTTTCCGTGGACCCTTCAAATACATTCGCCAAACAATCTGTATATTGATTAGTTTACAAGTAGTGTTTTGTGACCTGAGTTTGGCAGCGCCGGCCGCGTCGCCGGCCACGCCGCCGCGGCCGTCCATGGCGCGCTCCAGGGCGCCGTACGAGCGCAGCCGCGCCTCCAGCCCCGAGCAGGTGCGCAGGCCGCGCAGCACCACCACGCGCTCCCACACCTACCGAAGGGGAGGATACATTGCTGGGCTATGGAATCCTACGTTAGCCGGTCGAGCACTGTCTGTGAACCACTAGGTCGTGACCGAGTGCGTCTCCCTTCGCCGGGTTCCGGCGGAATATCAGCGCTGCCGCAGCAATGCACACAGCATAATGAGTCGGCGCCCTTTCATTACTATGCCGTGACTTTTGAATCACGCATCTTAATTTAATTCATCATGGCGTGGCACTTAATAGGTGAATACGGATATAGCATTGTGTAATTTCAATTGGTCGCATAATATGACCGCCGCCATTACCTTGTTTGTTCATCTTTGTTTATACACGGGACTCTCATGTCGTACAGTCGCCAACTGTTCAACTGGTAAAACTACTCGGTAAGACTACTGGGAAAAGCCTGAATAGCAGTGGGACAAAAGTAGTGGGTCCCCGAGTCAGTCGCTATACCTTTGACGTTCTGTGCTTTCTGATATTTTTACCTCGTTATATGTTCCGAATTTATTGAAAAGTCGCTGCTCTTATATTTATGACAAATTGCATGTTCTGATGTTACTGACCATAACTAGTGTAACGAATTTATTGAAAAGTAATGCTATATAATAATATATCTGATGGCGACTGTATGTCTTGCGAGTGCAATTCGTTCTAGGTACCTACTTTTCCCAGAATCTATTATTGTTTTGAGTTGTTGAGTATAATTTTCCGTTAAAATTTGTTGTTATTATATTTATCGTATTAATACATTATCATTTTCTGAAGAAAAGGTTAATGGCACCTGCTTCTTTGTCTACAGAATTCCTAATGCAAAAAAAAACTACATATAGGTTTGCATAAAGATTAAAATTAAACTAGTGCTGTGCATTGCTGTGACGTCATCGCCTGCGATCTAAGTTGCGCTACGCACCCCTAATTACCGCTGAGCCCCTGGTACTTTATTTAAACATTCAAACACTTTCGTTGGACGTACGGCTTAGAACAAAAGTATATTTTAAACTTTTCCGGTCGTAACCGTCGGTTAACCGGGTCGTAAGGCAATCTGGTACTTTCCTAATAATGTACTACTTTATGCGTGTACCTGTATCAGCATTTCCAGGCCGCGCGTGTCGTCGCTCTTGTCCGCAAGCATGCGCGCCTGCACGCGCAGCAACAGCAGCGTCAGCGCCTTGCGCACGTTGGCCCCGTCAAGCGTTACGGTGAAACGCACCCCGTTTGTGAACGGCAGGCTAGTCGCTGGCACGAGAGATTCCATGCTGGAAATACGAACCTGAATTGTATACGTCGACCTACTGACTCAACGTTACTAAACAGAAATACATATCAAATAATGCGAGGAAAATAGTCACATCACATGTATCCAGCAAATTATATTATTTCAGTGTAATTTCACTGTCAACAATCATAAACAAATTACGGGTCACCTCGCTACGATTCGATCATGATATTCTACACTATAGTCTGTATCAATTGAAATTGACAAAGATGTAAACAAATTAGTACTGTTTGACACATAACCTCAAAATTCATTATCTGTGTTTTTATTTAAAATAACGTACAATTAATAATTATTTCATATAAAATATAAAAGTAATGAATTGATCAAGGTGTATAAATCATTCCAAAGAACCTACTTAAACCTAAAAAATACGAGAAAATCGAGTAATAATGGTAAATTGATTCGGTTGGTTTTGTTTACATCTTTGCCCATTTCAATAGACACAGACTACAGAGCTCAAAGTCCATATACACGAGAGAAAAAGAACTTGTGAAAACTACGACTTACAGAGTCACAGGCTCTTCATCCGGCAGAGGCAAGAAGGAGCTGCAGCAGAGCACCGCATTGATGATGTAGAAGCAGCGAAGCCGGCGCTCACGGCACATGTCGCGCTCGCCACTCAGCCACTGCTCCAGCCGCGCCAGCTCCGGCTTCATGTACCGATCCACCAGCATCTGCGCGCACGCCGCTTCTTCCTCGTTGGGTACGTGCCACTTGAAATCGGCGTCCTTCAACAAACATCCACGACCCCAATCCCTTATAGGCAACCACTTCTCAGGCGCCGATCCATAGTCCTTGGGAGAACTCCGCCACTCCTTCAAATCGACGTAACACAGCGACGTGAAAATGTGACTCAGGATCTCGCAAGCGCGTATGAGAGAGTACTTAGCGTGCAATTTCAACGCCTTGTCCAAAACCGGCAAAATTAGATGCAAGTACTTTAAAAGCACGACACCGTCGCATTCTACCGCGTTCATGAGTAGAACGAGTCGGTAAGAGAGGTCCCTCGGAGGATTCTCTTCCCGTAGCGCTTCGTCGGTTGATAAAAGTTCGTTCAATTCCTCGCAAAGTTTCGGCACGAATGCGGCTAGAGTCGCTTCGGAGTCAATGCGAGCGAATACTTTTAGTAGCACACCGATCATGCTACCGGAAACGTTTGTTTCGTAGGTGCTCTCGGTCGCGAATGCTTTAAACTTCCTCAATGCCTCTTTGAATATTTTCGGCGAGCACTGCATCAGAACAGACGTGGCCGCGGAAGATATCGCGGTCTCCATGACGGCATCTGTTTTACTGCGGATGCTGTCAGACTCTTTGGTGTCCAACCTCACATGCTCCATAGCGCTCGACTCGATGATAGAGAACAACCTATCGAGGAACACGAGGACGAAGTCTTCGAGCTGAGCTGTGGATTCACACGTCAACATCTCCTCTTCTGTGAGATCTGACCAATATATGTGAGCGGAACTGCAGTCTATATACGGCACCATCCAACTGAAGATCAGTATGAAATGTAGGGTCACTAATGTTTTCTTTATATCGTTCGGGTCTAGTCCGGGGAGGACAGCCATTAGGAATGGAACGACATGGGTGGGGCCTTCTGGGAAATCGCCATCTGCGCCGCGAAGCATCGGTCTGGCCACGGCCGCGACTGCCGACATGGCAGCGGTAACCCTGTGCGGTTCTGTCAGGGATGTCAAAGAAGTCCTTAACCTTTCAAGCAAGGGCGGGACCACGATAGCAGGCCGGAGCGTAGCTAGGTTTTGCAGCGCGATGGAAATATCCAGCGAGCCAGATCGGCTGTACACGGCCTGCAGCGTGGGCTCTAACGTGATGTTGACGAACTCTGTTACGTCCTCGTCTCTAAGCTTGTATGCTTCTGGAGTTTTATTCTCCCAACTATCTTGGTACCGCTTTTCGCGTTCACGACGCACCCTAGTAATTAAAGCATTTAATTTTAAACCCAAATAATAATAAGGTGAATCAATAGGAATTAATCAATAGGTATTACCTAGGTTATGAATGCAAAATTTTACCTGTTAAGAAATTCTCTCGCCAATTTCCTGAGTAAATCCCTCAGGCGATACGACCACCGGCCTGCGTTAGCGCTATGCAGGTAACTCTCCACGGCCCCGAGGTAGCTACGGAGGTGCTTGAGCACCAGACCGTCCGGGTTTATGCTCCAGACGATCCACGACGCCACATCCTTCGTGTCTAAAAAGTACCAAATAAGGAAATACCGAGGCATTTTATACGATTTTACTGAACACGCACTGACTAAGGTTACCTTATACAATCCGTGTCGATGCCGCCGTAAAATGGCAGCATAAATTAAAACATACCCTAAACAGAATAGACTAAATTACTGAATAAATGTCTTTATCTTTATCTTTAGAGTCAGAAAACGTTATATTTGAATGTACTCCTATCAGACTTACTGAGGTATTATGCTAACCAAGCGTAAAATACACATAAATTGAGTAGTGTCAAAATATCGTAAACATTTTGTAGCATGGTGACTTATAGACAATCACAATAGCGAGCATTAAAGCTATTGCTGGATTTTAACGCAGCTCAATTTAACCGTCGTCAGGGTATTTAAGCTTTAGTAAATAGAAGCCTTAATATTTTAAAAATGACAAACTCGCTGAGAGCATACAGAAACAATCATGCTTGACGTAAGCGGCATATAGAGACAGAATGCTAAGAATTAGGCACATTTCATTAACATTTATTTCCATGCTACCGATTATATTAAGATACCTGCTGAAGGCGTTAAAATTTGTAGTATTGCTTGGGCCAAATCACTGTCGTCCTCAAAAGTTATGTCTACGAAAGATAACACAAGCTGAATGCTATTCTATTGTTTATAATAGCGTTTGACACGTTAGTTACAGGTTCGGTTTGTTAAATATAATATTATTATTTTAACCAAAACTTTTTAATCACACTTTTTTTTTTTAAATTGTAAACTGATAATAAATGTCGAATGAAAGTTAGGAAATTGATTACAAGGGGGATTCTATCTCTTTTTAAAGCTTTCAAAATAGAATCTAATAGAAAGAAAAGACCAACCACGCGCGCGTTCGGCGGGTTTAGTGAATACGGGTCAAGAGGATTGTGAAGCTGAAAATATCCATACAATATGCGATAACGTTTCTGACCCCTTAAATCAATTCGATTTTTGAATATGTTTCAGATATTATGAAAAACTAGGTTAGTCCTTTTTCCTATTCAAGAAAAAATCTTGGTATGAAACAATTGAAAATAAAAATAACGTTATCGTCCGAAGCTAAATTTTGCCAGCTACATACTTTCAGCGACATTTCACAATCCTCGTAATGTATTCTCATTTTACCAGGTGATGTTTTTAAGAGAGGGATAATGACACCGCAACACTCCGCAAGTCAGAACGTCATGACCAGCGGTTCGATACATACCAAGGGAATGATTTTTAGAATATTGCATGTCCTTATAGTTGACAGGCAAGTTTAGAGCGTGGAGGAATCTCGTGAACATTCTAGGCACGTAAGGCGCCCAGTCGACCGTGCCGGGGTTCCTCTTAGCCAGCCCGGCGAACAGGGTCATCAAGTCCTAAAATTTCAAAAGAACAGCATAGACGCGGCCCAAAGGTCAAGCAAACATAAATATATTAAGTCGCGAGGTTAGTATTCAATTACTAATTGGATTCAAGCCATAAATAAGTCTTTGGCAACGTGAACAATAGCATTTGCTAAATATAGGAATACTTTTTTAGAATTTAACAGTTTTGGGTTCGGCACTGACTTTTGCAAAATTTATTTAAAAAGTGCTGTACTGGAAATATGCAGTCTGTTTGCCCACTACAATCCAAACATCCCAAAACATATTTAAAAGTGTCAGCGTGAGGAATTCAAGGGCTTGGAACAAATTAAGTTAAGTTCTAGTTCCAAGTTATCTTATACACTTAAAAATCAAACAAGAAAATGAGCTAAGCATTGTTATTACATACATACATAAACTCACGCCATCATTCCCAGAGTAGGTAGGGGTAGGTTATTATTGTGGCATTAAAATTAGGTACGTCATAAAAGTTCAATGTAGTCCCATTTAACATCTCGCAAAGTAGACTTACAGAAATCCCGCATGGCGAGTTATAGCAAGTGTCCCATAAGACCATGATCTGGTCAAACCACAGCTCATGCCCGTGCGCTGCCTGGCTGGGGTACAGCCCGACCGGCAGGAACACAGTCATCTGCCCCATCATGTGGGTGTCAGTCGACCACGGCTGGATTTGCGGGAGGAACTCTTCTAGCATCTCCTTTGTTGCTCCTAGTTCGAAGTATCTGCGAGATTTCCTCAACCGTTAAACGTGCTGGCCGTTAGGGGACGACTTCACAAAGAGAGGTACACAGATACCCGGTGGTTAACTACAGAGCTAGTGTCAAAAATACTTTGATTCCTGTCATAAGGCATCAAAATGTATATTGTTTTCCCTCTGTATTTGTCAGGTTGCGTTCTTCGTTCATATTTGTACGTTATCTAACGAAGGTATCGCATAGATCTTATTTCAACAACGCATACCTTAGGTACTTAACACGATAGTGAAATCGGTGTCTAATTTATATTTAAACAAAATCTGTAATTGGGTATTTTATTTTGGTTATACTTACGGCCTTGCGCATTTGACCATGGACATGTAAGATCCTTCCAGAGACCTGAAATTTAATAAGGGCATAAATAAATGGGAATATGAATAAATCAAGAACACGCATGCATACTTCCAACGCCCACTCTGTCGTTGCTGTTGCGGAAAATGTGGGATCATAATTCTGGTAAATATGGAAACTTCAGTCATATACAATGGGTGGTATAGAAATGACGCAACAATCGTAGGTATGTGTTTAAGCTGATCATTCATTTCCAAATCTTCAGAATCAAACATCTTTCTAAATCCATGTTATTCGCAAACACTATATCATTCAGCCATCTTGATTTTCATTACAGGAATTTCATACCATTTAATATCTAGTAATTTTGGGGTGTTTAGAGTATCGCCTCCTAGTGTGGGTAGATGATAGGAAACCGCGAGGACCTAAAAACCCAAACGGAATACTACCAACTACCACGGCACACCCCGGGCAACATTGCTGGTAGACTGGTTGGAGCCCACTGCGCCCTCTCTCTACCAGCAATGGCTGAGATTTCTGGCTCCATCTGGTTTGTAGGCGACCCGATGGACTACACAGCCTACCTGCGGCAGTCCACCGCAGTTGAGCGCCGCACGCGAGGATGCAGGAGTCCTGGGGGGTTGAGTCGAACGGAGTCGGGATAGTACTACCGGGAGACAACACGCCCTCTTTGGTCCGAATTTCTGGCAAAACGGTAGCCTTGTACGCTAGCCACTGCAAGGTATTGGACGCGCGCCCGTACGGTAGAGGTGGGTACGGTTCGCAGGCGAGATGTGTGGGGGCTCTCTGGGAGGGCGGGGTGTCGGCCATGCTGACGGGGCAAGGGCGTGTGGAACAACTGGGGGGATCCGGATCGATCCACCCAGCCACACTGTCTGCAGCTCCCGATGTCGCGCATTGATACCCAACTCTGCACATCTATACCTCACAAGTAATCCTGGTGTTCTGTTTAAGACATCCCCGGTGCGGGCTCCGTGGAGGGTGGGAAACTTGTGAGGTGAAAAGAACAACAACGGAATATGGACAAACCAAGATCCGAAATACCGAGAATGCCGGAGGGGAAACCCAAAATCGCTCTACAAGAGAGCGGTGCTCCCACGGGCGTGCCAGTCTCTCCACACACAACAGGTGCGGGTAGTAGTGGCCAAGGGCCACACCACACACAGGCATCACACAGAGGTGGCGGCAGGTCGCAAGGCCCGCCAGCTTCCCACACACACCAAACACAACGGAAGGGAAGTGGCACGAAAGTGACGCCGCCTTCCTTCACACGTGGCTTCGAGGCATCGACATCGACCTCGAAAGCCACAAGAACACACCCACGCGGGGGCGGTGCTACGGCACTGCCACACACTCACAAACAGTCTGCGAGGGGCGGGAAGTCTGCTGGGAAACCGGCGGGCTCAAAACCCCGAACGTGGACACAACGCACCCAACCCAGGCCACTACACAAAGCCAGCCCGGAGATCGTCCCGCCTGCACCTGCGGAGAAATCTGCAGACGCGGGGCAGACACCGACGCTGCTACCTACGCCTACAACAGCTTCCCAGCTGGACGCCAGCTGGAAACTTCCCGTGTTAACCACGTGGGGAAGAAGGGAGGAAACCGCCAAGCGGGACGCCCCAGTACCCAGTGTGACCGAACTCGGGAAGAGGAAGCACAGAAACCAGAAGCAGCGCCGCAAGTACCGTAGGTTACTGGCGGAACAAGCTGCTGCTCCGGTGCCTGACCAACAACCAGGTGCTCCCGGGACGGAGACGGTGCGAGGCGCTGCCGGTGACCCCGGTCACCCGGCAACAAGCCGTGCCGCTCCGAAAGGGAAAGGAGTTTTCAACAAGGCCTCGGAGGGAGGCCCCCCGGTGGCTCGGGCCACTGCTAAGAGGGTGCGTCTGGACGAGACTCTGTCTCCTAGAGGCGAACCCAAAAAGCAGAGGATCGAGCCACCGCCGGGTACCCCGCGAGTAGCGTACGCGGACGCAGCGAAGGCGGACCTGATGGTTGCTGTCACATCAGCAAGCACAGGTCACCTGTCGGCTGAACTCGCTGACGAGGCCCTTAACCTCATCCAAGCCCGCGTGATGAGTGAAGCAGTCCAAAACCTGCAGAGCAGGGGCGGACCACAGTTCCAGGGAAAGCCGTTACACGTTAACGGCACCCTGAGGCTGTGGTGCGGGGACCAAGCAGCGGTGGTCTGGCTGAGGGAGTGTGTGGCCGCCATCACCCTCTCCTCGGGCGACCAGCTGGTGGTAAAGCGCCAGAACGAGATACCGCGCAGAATACGCTGCGGCATTCTGCTCCCAGGTGTTTACGACGACTTCGGCGTGGTGGCGCATTCGCTCCGCTACCAGAACACCTGGGTGCAGATGGACCGGTGGCTTCTCCACAGTGCTGACAGGCAGGGTAAGGAAACCTTTGCAATAGTCAGCATACCCGAAACGGAGGTGCAGGCCATCCTGGACAGAGGACGCCGGCTCACATTTTTGTGTGGGTCGGTGTACCTCAAATTCCAGGGGCCTCGGGGGAAGTTCGTGGAGACTCCACCCCACAACACCAACGACACAGCTGACACACAGCACACACCGAAACCGATGGACACGGCCACGGCGACCGGCGCGACCGACGACGTAGTCGAGGTTGCATCCGGGTCGCAATCCCCGACGCAAGACGCCCCCTGCCCCGAGCACGACGAGGAAGAGCTCCTCCGTGACCCGGTGGAAAGCGGGGAGGATTGCGCACAGGGGATTGGCAAGCTGGCCATCGGCGAGGATGACGGCGGGGAGGGGTCATCGGGGCTTCGCAAAGATGACGGAACCCCCTTCTCCCGGCTGTAACATCCTCCAAGCAAACCTCCACCACAGCGAAACCGCAACGGCTCAGGTCCGGAAGTGGCTGGAGGTCCACAACACCGCCGTGGTCCTGATTCAGGAGCCGTGGATCAGGAAGGGGGTCATATGCGGGCTCCGGAACATCGGAGGTAAGCTCACAGTACACACGGGACCGGACAACCCCCGGACGTGCATTTACACCACTAGAAATATACATGCCGAACCCTTAACCAGTTTCTGCTCTAGAGACCTGTGTGCCATCAAGGTGCGAGGGGTGCAAAACTCCAGCCTACCGGAGGTGGTCCTGGCTTCCATCTACATGCCAGAGGCAGAAGACCCACCGCCACACGAAATGACGAGGCTGGTGACCTACTGCGAGGAGCATAAGCTGCAACTGATTGTGGCCACGGACTCCAACGCACACCATCCCCTCTGGGGCATGAAAACCGCTAACAACAGAGGTAAGCTTCTTCTAGAATACCTGATGTCAACTAACCTTAACATCCTTAATACAGGCTCTGAACCCACATTCGTAAACAAACGAAGCAGCACAATCATTGACTTGACCCTAGCAACTGAAGAAACCACACAATACATCATGAACTGGCACGTCTCAAAAGAACTGTCGTGCTCAGACCATAGATGGATACGTTTCGATATTCAGGTAAATACAATCGCAGAAACTCCTAGGCGAAACCCGCGTAGAACCAACCGCTCGCAATACGTCGAGCGGCTGGAAGATACGTTGCCGTCGGCGGCCCCACTCCGAGTCGAGGGCTGCGAAGCGATAGAAAACCAGGTAACTCTCCTAACAGAGGCCATAGTAGCAAGTTATCATCACGCCTGTCCTCTCGCTAACCCACCAGCCAACCGCATCAGCGAAGGTAAATTTTGGGGCCCTGAGCTGGAGAGGCTCAGGAAGAAGATGAGGCGACAACTGAACAGAGCAATGAACACAGGCGCAGACCACGACTGGGAAATCTACAAAGCGACCAAGTCTGGGTACAAAAGGCGCCTCAGGTACCGGAGTACGAGCTCATGGCGTAACTTCTGCAACAACATAGAAACATGTTCACAGGCCAACAGGGTAAGGAAGGTTCTCTCGAACCAGACCACGAACACCATGGGCTCCTTACGCAAGCCAGACAACACACTCACCAGCTCGTCAGAGGAGGCAGAGCGAGTCCTCGTGGAAACGCACTTCCCTGACTGCGTGATATCACAGTCGACCAGCTGGACGAACGAAGAGGCCCTCCCTACCACGGTAGACTGGGAACAGGCCCTCAAGGTAATCCACCCTCATAAAGTGAAATGGGCTATCAACAGCTTTGACTCCTTTAAATCACCGGGTCTAGACGAAATCTTCCCAGCCCTTCTGAAGTGGGGCGGTGAGCGTCTAATCGGGACTCTTGCCGGGATTCTAACCGCTTGCCTGGCACACAGGTATGTGCCCAGACGGTGGAGGGAGGTCAAAGTACTATTCATACCAAAACCAGGTAAGAGCGACTACTCAGACCCCAGATCCTACAGACCCATCAGCCTAACCTCGTTCTTATTAAAGACCTTGGAAAGGCTATGCGACAGGAATCTCCGGGAGAACTGCCTGGTAAACATACCAATGCACCCAAACCAACATGCCTACAGCCAAGGTAAATCGACTGACTCAGCCCTACATGCAGTAGTAAGCAAGGTAGAGGAAGCCATCAAGAACAAATCAATGTGCCTAGGCGTCTTCATAGATATTGAGGGAGCCTTCGACAAGACCAACTTCAACAGCATCACAACCGCACTAGTCAGACACGGGGCCAACCCGATCTTGGTCGAGTGGATAGGTAATATGCTCAGCAAAAGGGTCATCAGACTCAATACAAACAACAACCAACTAGCACTGGTGGCAAAGGGCTGTCCTCAGGGCGGCGTTCTCTCCCCGCTACTATGGAATATAGTTGTGAACGAGCTGATCGCCAAACTAAATGACAGTCACTACTACGCGGTAGGCTACGCGGACGACATAGCAATACTAACAAACGGCACAGTCACCAGCACGGTATGCGACGTCACACGCTCAGCGCTAAGCATCGTGGAACGCTGGTGCCTAACCAACGAACTATGTGTCAACCCGAAAAAAACGGAGATGGTATTGTTCACTAACAAACGCAACTTGGGAAACTATCAACTCCCCAAGTTGTTTGGAACAGATCTCCAGCTATCAAATGAGGTAAAGTATCTAGGAGTTATACTTGATAGCAAGCTGAACTGGAGCAATCACCTCAACAGCAAGATGGACAAAGCAACAATCGCTTTCTGGCAGTGTCGCAGGATGGTAGGTAAAACCTGGGGACTACAACCCAAGATCATCTTGTGGCTCTACACATCAGTGATACGACCAATCATAGCCTATGGTGCGGTAGTCTGGTGGCCACGCACCAGACTGTCCACTGTGGAAGCAAAACTACAACGACTCCAGAGACTGGCTGGTATGGCGGCCACCGGATGCATGCGGACCACGCCAACAGCGTCCCTGGAAGCTCTACTCAACCTACCACCACTGCACCTCTTCATACAGCAGGAGGCGGCGGCTGCAGCGGTACGTCTTAAGAATTTGAACCTGTGGAAACCTACCAGGTTACCACACACCGAAATATTCTACGAAGCGGTTAACGAGGAGCCGCTCATAGAGGCAGCTACCGACAGAATACCAAAACAGTTCATCTTCGACAAAAAGTACAAAATACAACTGCATGAGGACCCGTGGGAGGGCCTCAACCCCAGAGAGGTAAGGATATTCACAGACGGATCCAAGACAGAGTCAGGATCCGGAGCAGGTACTTTTTCGGAAGATCAGAACATACATATCTCAACACCATTAGGAGCCCATAGCACAGTCTTCCAGGCGGAATGCATGGGCATCATTATGGCAACAAAAGCGATCGAGCAAAGGAAGGTGAAGGATCTCCCTATCCGAATACTCTCCGACAGCCGATCAGTTCTCCAAGCCCTACAGAGCTACACTACAACGTCAGGGCTAATATACGAATGTCACAACGCCCTTTCCAAGGTATGTAACATTAACCCCATCACCCTACAGTGGATAAAGGGACATAGCAACTCACGCGGTAACGATGCAGCTGACGTACTCGCGAGAAGGGGCTCAGAAACGGAAGCGATAGGTCCTGAACCATTTCTGCCCCTTCCGACCAGCTGGCTGCGTAACAAACTGCGCCGAATCACCAAGGTAAAGCACCAACACTACTGGAGCAACCTAAACACCTGCAGGCAAAGTAAGGAGGCCCTTCCGACGATCAATCCCGGATTGTCGCATAGACTACAAAATCTCAAAAGGGCCCAACTCCGATTACTAACTGGAGCCATAACTGGCCATGCCTTATTTAACAAACACTTGTTCACATTGGGTGTTACAGACAGCCCCCTGTGCAGAGCCTGTATGACGGCGGAGGAATCCGCAGCCCACGTCATCATGGAATGCCCAGAGGTGTCAACATACCGGGCACGTCACCTCGGAACACCGAGGTCGTTACCAGAAGCCATCGGCAACACAAAGGGTCTGCTAGGCTTCCTGGTAGAACTGGGTTGGCAGGAGTAGCACCAGCAACCCAGCACGCAAAAAAGGCGCAAATATTAAGTCGTCGAGTTGCGGAAAACAGCCCGTTGCAACCTATAACCTATAACCTATCTAGTAATTTTTTCTTCAACTACCCACCCAGTGATATTACGAGCATTTCTATCAAAACCTACCACGTATAGACTAAGGGTCTCCCCAGACCTATCGACGCCGAATCGGCTTGAGCGTGTAAGAAAAAGTTTTATGTCCATGCAATAAGAGCGAAAACGTCGTCGTTTCGTTAGCAACGCCGAGCCGAGCCGAGTCGAGCCGAGTGGAGCGACGTCGTTTTCGCTCTTATTGCATGGACATAAAACTTTTTCTTACCGGCTCAAGCCGATTCGGCGTCGATAGGTCTGGGGAGACCCTTAAGCGCCACTTTACTAAATAAACCTTTTTTAGTTTAGAAGTATTTGGTACTGTATTTACTAAGTAAGTTAATATATGTTTCTCTGTAAGTAAATGATGAACATTGTTATGAGGAATAGATATTCCTAAACCATAAACCATAAGTTGCTTCTTTTATACGAGAACGGTTCGGGACGAGTGACAGCGGGCGCCTTCACCGCACCCCTCCCGAACTGCGCAGGTATCTCAGAAGCAATCTGAGTTCAGAGACACGTCTACAGCAACCACGCATAACCAGAATATTATATAAATATGACAATCGACCGTGAAACAGTGAATGATGCCCATCCCAACTGCCACCGATATGTGAACCGACACAAGCGAATCCCGGAATTTGAATTATTACGTTGGTAATTCATTTTCATCGTGGTCCGTGAGTCCAAACATGTTTAGGGCGTCGTCAAGCCCGTTTCCCGACAGGAATTTGCGAATCGTATCGAGCATACTGGGTCCTTTTGTGTCAGAGCGTTTAGGCCTAGACATAGATGGATGAAGTCATTATTAAGCACTTACTAAAGAGTAGAGAACCAAGGAACACTAGCGAATATTGAGAAAGCTGTTGCGAAGATGCGACAGCCACTTACAACGCGGCTTAATGCTGGTTTCACACGGAGGCTGAACAGTGGACAGCAGAGAACTGCTACTGTGTGAAAGCACATAACAGTACTGTTCTGCCTCGACGTGTGCGTTCACACAGTAACCATACTCTGCTGTCCACTGTTCAGCCTCCGTGTGAAACCAGCATAAATGCATGTAGCACTTTACTGTTTTAAATTATTTTGAATGAAAGCATCGCCACAATTTTATTGTTTAAAATTAACTTACCTCTTCGGATTTGAAGTGTTATAATGCCTCATAATCATAAAATAAGCATAGCAATTGTAAGAATTATTATGAAAGCCTACAAATTATTAAAAATACCTACAGAATACTAATACAACGGACATACTACAGAATAACTAATAGACTAAGCATTTCAAATATTTTGATTAAAGTCATAGTAACTAATTAAATAGCACTACTTAAATGGTTATAATCAAAGTTAATTTAATTTAAGTTAGGTTACCTCTTGTATATGATAAAAATAAGTAACTAATTTTGTGTAAATTAAAGAAAGATTAAAAAATACACTTACGTGAGATAGTGGTACATTCCGATGGTAGTAGCACTTTTGTCAAATATTTTCTTTCCAACATCATATAGGGGGCGCCACGGCAGGGTAAGTTCGTCAGGTGACACCAAATGCTTTTTCCTAAAACAAATATGTCAGTTTCAATACCAGTTAGTCTGTTTGTTTGTATAAACTTGTTTTCGTCCTAGAAATTTTGATAGGAAAATGAGAAACAAGTTTATGCTGATTTAGTCGCCAAATGTCAAGATATTCATAGATGATTGTCATGAAATTATTGGAATTAAATAAATCAATGGATATCACACAAGGATGTTTGCGTTTAATAGCTATAACCAAAAGTACAAAGATCTTTCTTACTTTGTCAGCATTAGAAACAATGTAGCAAACTTGTGCACTTTGCATGGCTCCAAATCAGGGATAAGAACAAGTTCATATGCCAACTTGATTAGAGCAATGTGATCGTCCTTCCCAAACATCAAGCCATATATCCTTAGATATCTGTAAGAGAAAACAGCATGGTTAATGTTTTGTTGAAATGGTGTGGTTCCTTATCTTTTTCAGCAAAAACTGTAACAATCAATCATTGTTTAGCAACTAGGTCGGTCAATTAAAAATAATAAATAGGAAATTTATTATTTTAATTTCATTTCCATTTAAAAATACATTTATGCTAAACTGTTAAAAACATCATAAGTTCATAACTGAGCATGACATACGAAAGAGATCAGAGAGAACATAAGATATAGGTAATTAATTTATCTATTTACTGCTAGGAATTCTAGACTAATTGAAGTAATTGAATTAACGCAACTTAAAGTCACATTAAGGCACTCAAGGTCATGACATCCATACTTCCATACTAATATTATAAATGCAAAAGTGTGTCTGTCTGTCTGTCTGTCTGTCTGTTACCTCTTCACGCTTAAACTGCTGAAACGATTTAGGTGACATTTGGTGCAAAGATAGTTTGAATCCTGGTAAAGGACATAGGATAGTTTTTTTCTCGAAATTTATCCTCTAAGGGGGTGAAATGGGCGGTTAAAATTTCTATGGAGATACTTGAACCGCTGAGCCGATTTAGATGAAATTTGTTATAGGGATATTTATATGTAATTCCGAGGTTTTTATTGCGAATACCATTCCCTTACCGGTGAGTGGTGGGTGGAGGGGTGGTTAAATATTTTTTTATGGTTTACTAGTCTTTATCCGGGAAATCATCATTCCCTATAAAATTCAAATTAAATTTGGTCTAGAGATATTTGGAATCCCTAATGCCGCTTTCATCCGTTATAGGAAGTTTTTAAGGTGGAATCAACATTTTAAATATGTACCCCCTTATTCATAAATGTCCATCAAACCTACAAAGGTAATATTTATTGAAGCTGCGGACTACTCAGAAGAGAATTTTTACTATGTTTTTTTACCCTATACTTTCGTTAAAGTGCTACTTAATTGTCAGCTCTTCTAAAATGATAATTGATGAGCATTCGCGATGACAGTAAATAAGGCACTAGGACTAACACTGAAACAGTTCTTCCCATGGACATATATATGTGGCGTGCTTACGAATCTCAAGTCCACAAAATTTTCACGTTAGCAAAGGACGGGAAAACCAAAATCGTAGTTTACAGAAACGTGTTAAACTAATAATATATCGCAGTTACTAATCATGTATTTATCTGTTCATTAAATTCTGATAGTATGCATTATTGATGATTACAAATCAAAAAATAAGCTTGGATAAAAAATAAGCTACCCAAATTACTAATCCTATGCAGATGAAGTCGCGGGCAAAAGCTAGTTAAGTATAATTCATTACATTGCTATACCATGTTACCGAAAAAGGAAAATAATGTACGAATTATACCTACATTACAAACAAAAATGATAAAATTCCCAAAACGCATATTTCATATACCAGTAGTAGTCTGGGCAAAGCAGTGTTTTTATAATGTTTTGTTTTGATGTGATATTATAAGATTATTAGTATATTTGTCAGAGTAAGTAAAAAAAGTAATATGTAAGTGTGGTTGCCGGGTTAGAATAGTGCCACTCCATGTCTTCTCGTGGATGTCGTAAGAGGCGACTAAGGGAATAATAAAGGCTTCTAGTACTCTTAGGCGATGGGCTTGCAACCTGTCACTAATACACTGGTAAACATCTTAGCCTGATTGTGCAAAACGTGGTTACAGAATTATCAACAACTCATTTAAGAGTGCTTGGTAATTCTGTAGCTTTGCCTACCCCACTCTGGGAATGAAGGCGTGAGTTTATGTATGTATGTATGTATGTAATATAATAATATGTACACTGGCCCATGATAGGGCATCATGTAGCAGAGCCATTACAGGCATGTTATTTAGTTTATATTCTTAGCATCTATTTATTGATATTCTGTGATTAATTTAATACTTTTCATCACATGTTACATTGATTGTCTCTTTATAAGCAATGTTTTAGATAACTGACTATACTATAGATAACTATTTTAAATTTATACATACCTAGGGAATAATTAAAAGACAAGCACCATTCATTATAGAATTTACATTTTATATGAATATGTAATACTGACTGAACCTTTATATTGTAGCTACAAAGTGTAGTCGACGAGTTGCCAAATTATTTCATACACATCATTCTTTGTTCAGTGATGATAAAATCATATTTATAGACTCCAGCTAAGCACATATAAAGACAATGAACTCCAATTACTTCCAGAACATTTTATTGCCAAAGATACAGTCAATTCAATTCTAGTATTCTACACTAATATTATAAAATGGAAAGATCTGTATTTGATGTTTGGAACAAATAAACTCAAAAACTACTGGACCGATTTCAAAAATTCTTTCAACATTAGAATGCAACATTATCCTTTAGAAACATAGGCTACTTTTTATCCCGGAAAAATGAATGGTTCCTGTGGGATGTCAAAAACACAAATTCTATGCTGACCAACTCGCTGGCAGAAACTAGTCATTTATAATGGGCAACTTCTACAACTTATTGTTATTTACACTGTTTAGAATGCCTGCCATGCCATGCCGGTAAAATAGAACTTTAGGTCTAAGAAGTTTTGTAATTTGAGTTCTACTACAGAATAAATAGCCTTGACACAAATGTAGCAAAGACAATGACTTTCATGCATTATTATCTTCTAGTTGTAATGTTATAGGCATACTTTACAGGAAGTTTGGGTAACAGCCAGAACATTTCATATGTAGACTTTGCCAAAGGTTGAATAAAATAATGAATAAGTAACAAATTAATATTAGCAGCAGGAAGAAAATCAATTTGAATAGTAGGACATTAATAGGTTTATTAATAGACAGGGTTTTTAAAAAATCAATTTTAGTATAAAAACTGTATAGAAAAAGCTTAACACTTGCACTGCAGGCAATTTAAGATTGGACATAATTTTGACACACCAGGAATGTCACAAAATCAATTTAAGTAAATAAAGAAATACAGTATTATGAGTTAGGTACAAAGCATTATTTTATTCAGTAGTACAATGTTGCATGAGCAATTGAGCACCATGAAACATTCCATAAGAAATCAGTTTAGACTATGAATAACAAGATTTTAACATTTTATTATATTATAAGGAAAGTTTTAGGTTTATTCCTGTGTGATCTACCTAGATTGTCATTAACATAATTATCATTAACTAAACAGTATACCTACAATTAAAGCATAATGTTATATTCAAGAATATGTTCATTAACAAAAATGCATACTCATGATGTGGTTATGAAATATTTGTTAAGATATGTAGCAACTAATGTATTTGAAAATAAACCTACTTTAACCAAAAACTCAAGTATATCCCAATGTATTGTATTAGATTGCCTAATTTTATTTTGTGGAACTGCATTGAATGAATTTTATCTTTTTGTAAACTGATTATAAATAATAGTTAATTAGTTTCAAATACCTACACCTTTTACGGCTCATATTCTTGATCAACTAATATACCTGGGTCAATCATAGTAAATGAAATGGAACAGAACTTCATTGACTGTGATGGGCCCAGGTCCGTTCTTATAATTAAAACTGATCATGTATGTGCAATTGTGCAGCTTTACATACTATCCTTAAATCATATCTACAATTATTTCGTTTATAAAGAGATCAAATACTAAAATACATCAAAACCAATCCATTAGTGTGTTTTCAAAACTTTCCAGAATGTGACTGAGTCTCAAACAATATTGATTAAAAATAATATTTACTTCATGAGCCTAGAGGTCCAGACTCCGCAGGCCGGTTTCATCTCCCGCAGCAGGATGGCCTTAGCCAGGTTCGTCTTGACCTGATCCAAGAATCTCGTAGATTCTTCATCAAGCTCTGCAGCATACGGCAGGACATGATTGGTCAAAATTTCCTTCTGAGGCTTGAACCCCAGAGATTCTATCCTCTCTGGGGTAGTCACTAACAGCTCGAACTCCTCGTCATGAATCATCTTGACTCAATTCCAAATAATCACACGAAAAATACTTAGCGGGTCATGCGTATGTCCTTCCGCACTGACCGCCGCATGAGTTATTGTCACTCGTTTACGCACAACGCTTACAGGAAATTCACCACTATTGTTCCGTCATTAACTATTCAACAACATTGAATTTACACAAGTCATTGAAGCGAGATATTTATGAGAAAACCAGTCCAATGGGTTCCTTTTCACTGAAATTTGACAATAATTTTGATGACGTTCGTATAACGTTTCTTTCCACGCACGTGTACAAATTCGTTCAGAAATTCAAATGTTGTCAGCTTATCAGCTAGGAAAAGACTTTATTTTATCTTTTCAAAAAAGTGTTTGCCCTAGGCGTACTTTTTTAAATCAAATCGGAGAAATACTGGAAAAGGGCCGAATCTTAAGTACCCGAAACCGACGTGCGTGCATGACTCGATGTATGAATGTGGAAGAAGCGATAGAAATTTGTCAAGATCGTAGCAAGTGGAAAGAAGTGGTCTCTGCCTACCCCTCGTGATTTAGTGTATGAATGTATGAATGTTTGACGCGATGACGGGTCGAATTACAATATTTCCAAGTGGCAAACGTCAAATTAAGAAGCAGATTTTGGCTAAGAAATGAACCGTTACAGTTACTTACATTTGTAACTTTGTCTCTTAAATTCACCTTTATTTACGTATAAATTAGCCAAACAGAAAACTGTTCGAAGTGGTTGCCACATGATAGTATTATAGTGCCATTAGTGCCACCTGAAACGTTACCGCGAATCACTAAATTCGAAACTTCGGATGCCAAATCTCTAGCTAGAGAAAGGGTAACGTAACTACGAACTTCGATTTTCAAAGTAGGGCCTGTGTCACCGTGTCAAACTCTTTTGCTAAGCTATTAATGTTATATAGGGTGTTAGGCAGATGGATGGACATACCGTAACCTCGGGTAAATTTAGCCCTAGGGGGTAACATTGCCCACCCTAAAAACCATCGTTAAAATTTAATTATTCCATTAAATGTTAGATCAGAACCAAGCTACTTACATAGTTCTAAAATTATTTTAATAATTTAAGATGATTACCATTGAAATAGTTATACTTTTAAGGGTGGGCAATGTAACCTCGTAGGGTTAAAGTAACCCGAGGTTACGGTACATACATAGGGAATAGGAGCGGGCTATCTGCTTCGCGGTCAACTAAAAAAAATCAACCGGACACTTTGTTTTTTTTATATTCCATTTTTAAGACTAAAAGAAGTGGTCTCTGCCTACCCCTCTGGAAAACAGGCGTGATTTAATGTATGTCTGTAAGACTACATACATACATACATATACTCACGCCTTCGTTCCCAGAGTGGGGTAGGCAGAGCTACAGAATTACCAAAAACTCTAAAAACTTGTTGATAATTCTGTAACCACATTTTGCACAATTAGGCTAAGATGTAACCCGTGTGGTTTGCTGGGTTAGAATAGTGCCACTCCATGTCTGTAAGACTAAAATCCTTAATAACTTGAAAAAAAAAAACGAGCATCCTTTTTACTTTATTTTTATCTGGCCTGAAACTAGAATCTTACAAATTTAATAATTGGTACCCACAATAGCTAAAAAAAGTACGGGTCCTCAAAGTAAGGTTGCCCGTTGCAAGTTTCTGTCTAGAAAGTAAGATTCTAGTATCAGGCCAGATAAAAATAAACCAAAAATGTTGCCGTTTTACCATTTAAACAAAAAGTTATTGAGGTTTTAAATCTTGAAAACGGACTATTAAAAAAAAAAACCAAAGTGCCCATGATTTTTTTTAGTGGACAGCGTAGCAGGTCGCCCCACCTATCACCTATACTATATATGTATGTCTTTCCATCTGCCAAACACCCTGTATAATTGCTAATCTGATTGGAACTACCTACATTATTCTGAACTGGTAACTAATGCAATTAAGCAATTTTTTATACAAAATTGCTCCCAGACTTTTTCCAATAGCCCTTAGGCGTTAAAAGGTAACGTGTTTTTTAATGAGAGCTTTGTATAAACAAAACAAAAGGTGTGGCACCGTAAAGGACCATGATAAAGGTGTGGCAGTGAATGTGATAGCGTAGAACGGATTTTATTCAAGTTGTCTCTTAGAATTTTATATCTGGATATAAGCAAATATGTTGCGTATTAAATGAGCCGTCAAGGTTAATACGATAAAGGCCTCATTCATGCGAAGCAAGCTGGTATTTAATAATTGATATGATTCATAAGTTTCATAACCCTAAACAGTGGTTACTTTTGGACTAGTTGGACATAAATAAATAAACATCTTTATAGCTACAAAAAAAAAAAACTTTATTCACATAATTATCATTATACAGTTTCTTTCTGGGTGGTGTACAGACTCGCTGCAAACACTATGTCTCGTTTGATGGCCGATGAGGCTTCCACCATTTTGGCTTGGAGCTTTGGGTCTCCGATAACCACCGCCGCATCCTTGACGTCAATTAGGAGCTGTGAATAAAAGTGTTTCTTACAAGAAATGTGTGACATTATACAAAACTACATCTGATAAATTATTTCGATCGTACCCAATTAAACATTCAGTTCACCTGACCGTTAAAGCACAGTATTCGTATTCAAAGGTATATCCGCGCAGCTTGCATGTGTGCGTGCCTCGACCGTACGCGACGCGCCACGAGCCACCACAAACAAAGTTAACAAGACGGACCGAACCGGTTTAGTCTGGATCTCAAAAACCATAACGCCTATGCGACCGTTTTTTGGGTATATTAAACGCTTCCATATTTCAATGAGACTGTTAAACGTAAAAACACGATTAGAAACCAAATCCTTGATAGTTATATTTTTAAACATGACACCTTTTTCGCATGTTTTTCGTTGAATCTTCGAAACTCTACGATCTTTAACGATGATTTTTGATTCAATAGTCGAATACTTATCTTCTTTAATTTTTTAGACCATCGTTGTGGTTTCAAAGTAAACAGCATTTTTTTGAATTTAAAGTTACCATCAAGGGCCGCGCAAACTGTCTCTACCACACGCCCTTCGCGCAGAAGCACATAAAGCCATCCCTTTCATTCTTGTGTGGGCGTGGCAGCATATATGGCCTCTTAAGTATCGAGCAAAGCGCATCGATGCAACCCTGCCCGACCGTCAATAGGTAACAGAAACTCATAATTTGAATACGAGAAATAATAATAAAATTGCTATTAAAAAATTTCGTGTCCGTAAGGTTTATAAATCATTTGTAGGTCAATGCATCCTTTTCTTTAATAAATTACCTGACGTTGTTTTAAAGTTACCATTTCCAGTACTTAAAACTTACTTGAAAAAGTCGTTGATGTCTAAAGCTTACTATAGGGTCGAAGACTATCTAACAGATAAAAATGCTTGGCCAACACCTAAATAATTGAATAATATAATAATTTAGTCATAAAAAATATGTAAATATTGTATATTGTCTAGGGCAGGGGTCGGCAACCTTTTGAGTCGGAAGATTTTAAAGAGCCACAAAAAAAATTCTTGCCAACAATAAATAGCCTCTATACTTTCATAAAGTTTGTTGATATTTGTTGATTTTTTTATAAATAAATAATATTTGCGAATGGAACTAAAGAGCCGCAGCCTCACATCCAAAGAGCCGCATGTGGCTCGCGAGCCGCAGGTTGCCGACCCCTGGTCTAGGGGACACGGTTTCTGTAGGAGAATGTATCGAAACTTTTATGCAGGTTGTCTTGCACACAACTGTCACAGGTAAGTATAACTTGTATACTTTCTATTTTTTATTCTTTTTATTACTGTTGCTTAGTTTTGTCACAATTCTGAGTTTTGACACATTTTCCTGCTCAACCGCGCATGAATGTATTTATTTTTTGTTTTATGTGAGATTCATTGTTTTATATATCGCTAGGTTAAGGTTATTATTATATAAGCAATATTAAAAAAAACGACTGACTGTTGAGTTTCTTGCGGCGTTTCTTCTCAGCAGTGGTCTCTTGTGAAGCGCTGGTAGATTTTTGACGTGTAAAAGTGCCCGTGCGGCCTACTTACTGAATAAACATCTTTTATCTTAGCCTACTTGTGCAAAATGTGGTTACAGAATTATCAACAGGTTTTTGGAGTTGTAGGTAATTATGTAGCTCTGCCTACCCCTCTCCGGGAACGAAGGCGTGAGTTTATGTATGTATGTATGTATCTTTTTATCTTTATAAGAGGTATGAGACGAACTGCTTCCCCGTTGATGTCAATGCAAAAGCTAAAAGTTAACGCAAAATACAGGTTAAATGAAAACGATACTGTAGCTTTACCTCATGTAGTTGTTGAATACATCTGACGATGATGCCTTCCTGCACGTCTGTGAGGTCCATGATCTCCGCGAACGGCTTCTCGAGCGCCCATTCGTACACTACCTTAACCAGGCCGAAGTTGAGTCTTTCCGCTTGGCCCTCGAACTGGCCCACCTGAGAGAATACCAATGTTATAACCGGATCCTTGGCGATGATAGACAAGCGGACGGAAATACTTAAGTTTTTTATTTAGGTATTTTTGAAGTTAAATGGGAAATGTTAGTAAACATCTTGCACACTTGTAGAACACACGTCGAAATTGAATTAAAAATGCTTCTGATATAAAACATACATTAGATACATCTATTTCTGACATACATACATGAAATCACGCCTGTTTCCCAGAGAGGTAGGCAGAGACCACTTCTTCCACTTGCTACGATCTCGACAAATTTCTTTCGCTTCTTCAACATTCATAGATCGAGTCATGCACGCACGTCATTTCTGACAAGTAAATGAAAAAAACCACGAAGTGTGATTTCAAACCATACCTTCATCTTGGTAAAGATAGTTAGAGAACTTGCAGCAAGTACCAAAAATCGATAATTAAAATCGCTAAATAGAGACAAGAATTATTACCAAATACTTGGACTCCACAGAGGTCAACTCCTGATCAATCTTCTCGATGGCCTTCACGCCTTCCGCCAATTTATCAGTTAGCACCGGTTCAATGGACGTCCGCGCTTGGAACACAAAACAGCTGAGCAGCGCTGCAATCTCCGCTGGCGACTTATCCGTGAATACATTGCGGAACACCAACTCTGCTATTATTAGTTCGTTAGTACCCATGCCGCAAGCGACGCGGCCTTTTAAAATCACGCTGTCGTGTTCATCTATGTAGCTTAACTCTCGTAGCACCATCAGACGCCTCTGATAGTCAGGGTAGAGGGCTAGGCTCTCGAAGGAGAGCAAGCGCCGGTATTTGTCCCGTTTCCGCTCGGTCTGCTTTCGCTCGTAGACGATAGCAAATTCGGATTTGAAGTTTGCGATGTCTGTCGATTTTTCTAGAATTCCTAATTCTTTCTGGAATGTGACAAATTGGTTTGATACACACGAAAGTATAGTTATAAAGTATGGTATAGCATAAGAGATTTTTTTGAGCCACTACGGAGCTATGCCAAATGGATGTTATCTTTTTTTTTTTTAAGATTTGATTTACTGTGTGACTTTGACCTAATTCCGTAGTCCCAAATCCATTGTTTACTAGTACTACTCACTATCTCATAATTTCAAACTAAATGACCATTAATTGGTAAATCAAACACTTGATAGGTACAGTTCAGGTTCTAATAGAATTTTAATTTGATTAAAAAGCTCTGAATAATGTATTTTTAGGCATTTGCACATGATTGTTTTTTTGTTGTAAAAACTTCTTAGGCCAAAAAATAAAAAATAAAGCCATATTTGCACTCTGACAAGCAAGCTATGATTACAATACAAGTCATCTCATCCTATTCCAAAAAAGTATCTCTTAGACATAGATGTCAATTTTGTCGACAAATACACGTCAAACATTGTCACATGGCTGGTATCTCGGAACTGTATTGACCTTAACATATGACATTGTCCCGTCTATACTCACGACCAATCTGGACATGCTGTCCAGCAGCTGCAGGATCTCCCCGGTCGACACGGCGAGCGACTGCGTCAGGTTGACGTGCTCCAGCTTGGTCGCGTTTGTCTTCACGGCGTGGGACACGCGCGCCAGCTCTTGGATTGCGCTCGCGCAGCTTGAGCCCACTGGGGCATCTTTGAATCTGGAAATGGAATTTGTACCTTAGAATCTTAGATTTAAGTATGTACAGACATAGTGAATGTTCCTTTCCCATCGTAAATACTCGGAACACACGACTGCTTCCGAATGATGCCGACGTGTCAATGAATTATTGTATAATTAAGTGTCAAATGTCAAACCACGAGTTCGAAGTGTATCACACTGAAATGTTTAAACCACCACGATCGAATTAGCGAATAGGTGTAGGTAAACAAGAAGAAATATAAATACTATATTGTCGATCAAAACGGTTCCCGGGTCTTAATGCTTTCCGCATGACTAAAAAAGAACTGAAAACCAACTTAAATATTAACAAACAAAAAAATACTCTGGTATTAACCACTTTGTATAGATAGATAGAGAGACCTTCCCCACGTTGTCTTGATGGGTACTGAGTCTGATTGAAGTAGCACGACAAATACGAACATTTCCGAGAAAACACGATGGGAATGGATTTTTCACTACATCTGTAGATTGCTTGTGTGCAAGTTATTATTTCATTCCAGGCATAGTTTTTGCCCGGTCTCGTGATAAGGCCGTCCATCTTTTTCCACCTGTCTGTTAAATATCATCAGACCAACGAACTGATGGGCTGCCCACAGATCTATGACCTAATCTCGGCCATCACTCGGTATAAATTTATTTATTTATTTAAACTTATTTGCACTAAATACAATAAAGTACAAATGGCGGACTTAATGCCCAATGGCAACTCTACCAGTCAACCAGTAGGCGAAACAGAAAAAGAAGATCGGTGCGAAGAAAAAAAAAGCGTTGGAAAAAAAATCTGTTTAAATAAAATATATACAATACACGGGTATATAAAATATAAATATACGTAAATATGTAATATACATATAATAATACATATAAAATATATAAATAAACAGATATGGCCGCCCTGTTAGCACGAGACCGGGCAACGTGGCGTGTAAGTGAAGAGGCCTTTACCCTACAGTGGGTGGATGTGGGCTGAAATGATGATGTTAGTTTTTGTCGGTTGGATGACTTTGAAAAGGTAAACTCAGCGTAAGAACTCGTTTAACAGATAACAGTTATTTATGTAACTGGTACATAATGTTAATGATACTTCTTTAGGTCGAGCTCGCGCTCTTATTACAGGCGCGTGTACCTTAACAGCTAATTATGAACCGTTGCATACATAACTTTTTCTACAAGCTTAAAATGATAATGACAAAAATAAACAATCGCTACTTTTCTCGTATACTTTACTCGATTTTTCTGCTAACATACATACATACATACATACCTTCACGCCTTCATTCCCAGAGTGGGGTAGGCAGAGCTACAGAATCACCAACAACTCTAAAAACTTGTTGATAACTCTGTAACCACAATTAGCTATATGTCAGCAAAGTCATTTTCATTATTACGAATGGTGTTAATAGTTTGTGAATTTATTGTTAAATGTTAACTTTATTTAGTGGTTACAGAATTATCAAGAAGTTTTAAGACTTGTTGGTAATTCTTTAGCTCTGCCTACCCCACTCTGGGAATGAAGGCGTGAGTTTATGTATGTATGTATGTTAACAAAGTTCATGCAAATTTTAATAATTACTAAAACAGTACTGACAATTTATCATAAAAGTTAAAAGCCAAACGAAACGCCATTTTGATGATATTATCCATATTAAACGTAACCATGGTAACCAAATCACAAATAGATGGATAATATAATAAGGCATCTATTTTTAGTAAAATGTAATTCAAAAACACATCATTAGTTTCAAAATTAATTTTGTTTTTAATATACGTAATTTTAATTGGTACTAAAATCTTTTTAACGGTTCATTATACAAATAAGGATTTCAGGTGTTCACTAAACACCAAGACCCATGGAAAAAACAATGCTATAATAATTATTACACAACTGTTATTAAGATGGCATGGTTAAAGATATCAATATTAGCGGTTTATAGTACGCGAGTAGAAAAAGCCAGTTAGTATATGTTTGCTGCCTTGAGTGAGCTTAAGATTTGTTTTATTGCACAGAGAAAGCAAACCAGGCCACCTGATGGTGAGTGGTATCTGATATACATCTGCATTCTCAAGACCACAATCCTAAGACTGCAAAGCGCCCAATTTTCAAAACGACTTACCGCGGCATTTGTCGTTTCTCCCAGTCCTGAATGATAATACTGGCATCTATTTTAAGAGTCATCTTAGTGACGGCTATTATATTCTTTGGCGCTACGCATAGTATAGTGTGGTCCGTTGTACTTTCCTCGGTACCTACAGAAACATAGGTGAGGTGAGCGAGGGCACCGTTTTTGCAAATTGAACTAAGTATAAATATTTGTATACAGGCTGTCCTAAAAGTTTTACTTTAGGAAGAGATCATACTAAATAGGGTCCTTGAGTTCATATATATATCGTATCGTAATGTCAAAGATGGGACTTTTACAGGATAGCCACATTAAAGCGAGATATCGAAAACTTTATACCTCGTGTACAGAATCTTTTTGCATTCATTTATTTAGAGCTTAGTTTGGGACTAGGTCAATTGGTGTGACATTGTCCCCTGATATTTATTTATTTATTTATTTATTCATTGGTCTCGATTGGATCTTGAAGTTGCCGCACAAAATCGTGGGCATTAGGAAACCCTTTTACGAGCCCTAATGTCCCTGAGGGATAATCATCGTCATCATAATAAATAAAGAAAAAAACGAAGCGTGTCTTGCTTGCGTCTTACCGTGCTACGAAATCTCCTATAATAAATTTCAAAATTAAAAGCATTTTTTATCCTATTTGGTGTTTCACAACATTGAAGTCAAAGGTCATCGTCATCACACACTACAACCCCCCGGCACCAGATCAGCACCGCCTGAAAGTCCTACATTGAAAAGTGGGCATTGGTTTTTGTTAATACGATACATTTTTCTGTGGATGACGCGAGAGCCGCGCCCCGGCAATTGTTTTACTTTAACTTGGAAAATGTATAGTATTAACCACAAGTCAAAGCTCACTTCTCAACGTTTCATTTTGAGCTGAGGCGGTGCTGATCTGGCTAGGCGTTGTAGTGTGCGATGACCAGAAGCATGTTTTTTTAATGCATTACCTATGCTATTGTGAAGAGCGGAAAAGCTAAGCATCCGGTACCAGCTCTCATCGATGTCGAAGTTGTACCGAGCGGTGTCCTGCACCACGGTGTTCAGGACGAGAATCTTGTACGGGGTTTGGCGAGGCCCTGTAAATAAGAATTATAATAATCTTTATTGCCACTACATTAAATTTAACTTAGATTTAACATTTATAATGCAAGAAAAGAAAGTTGATTTTAAGGAAAAAAACTTATAATAACTAAAAAAAAACAACCCGCTATTTATTACGGTTCAAAAGATACAGCTCTTCAAAGTAAGGACGGACGGACGGACGGACGGACGGATAGCGCTGGCATATGAATAGGGTCCCGTTGGGAGCTACCCTTCTGTTACGGAATCTTAAAAATAGGTCACATTCTGAGATTGGGACCCATTACAAGTCCCAATCTCAGAATGTGCTAGGTAGAGATGCCCAGCGCTGGTTTTCAGACAGGTCCCTAGAGGCAGAACGTTCGTAAAGTTATACAAAATGTGTTTTATGTGCTCTTTGGATACAGTTACGATTAACTTAACTAAGTGTTAGGCCGCGTTACTGTAAGTCAAAAGCAAGCGTCTTAAGTTTTTCGAATTCGAATTCAGAACATTTATTACTGGCAAAGGGGTTATCGATATGGTTTTTGACTAGACTATAGACTTATCTTTACAACACCCTAGGATGCGCTAAGCCTATCGTCGACTTAGTTCAACGAAAGGGCAACCAAAAGATACAGTTAATTCGACTAAGCGCTAACCCTATCCCAATACCCCATCGTCTGTTACCTTATTCAAACCTAATCTAACGGTTTCAAGCTGGTATGCGCAAGAGTTTCGAATTATTATTGCATTACCTAAAAATTGGTAGGGCAGGTAGTAGCCGCTTAAGCGAGACACCCAGAATTCGCCCGAATGCGCAAAAAAGAGAGGCGAGCAATGGGGTAATACCCACACAGTCAACGCTAAGTATATTATATTAAACTACCGAAACCCTAATGAACATGGTCAGCTCTATGGATTCGGTTAACTAATTCAAAGGGGTTCGCCCTAACATTAAGGTAACTCAATCATAGGGTAACCACATTGATTGAGTCACCAAATGATAGGGTAAGCCTATCGATAAGGTAAATGAAATTAAGGGTTTTCCGGTCCCTCCCTGAGGAACAACATACATAGGTACAATTTCCAATGTTTTTTTTTTACTACCTATTCGAAATAATAATTAATCTTAAAAGCCAATAAAAAGAAAAACAATAGATCTAACCCAAAGCATTTAAATAGATCCCAAGCTGATTGATGAAGGGTCCGGCCGACAGGACCAAGATCTTTCCCGGCACGAACTCCTTTATCACTTTAGGCTGGTTCAGCAATATAGGCATGATGTCGTTCAAAACATCGATGTACGATGCGGCGGTGTCATAGAAAATGGCTAGCGGAGCCAAGTGCGGAGCCAGCGGTGTACTACACTTTTCCGTGAATTCCTTCTCGGCGATTTGTAACTGTTTCTTGTAGTTGTCGGATTGTATGATTTGGTCGAACTCTCGGAAGGAACGTTGCATCATGCCTTCCACTGACACAGTGGCCACTCTGAAAATGATAGATATATCAAATAAAGAAGATCACACAACACAATTTGACACAATTACAGGTCGTATAGTCGACAAAGAAACTTCTTTTCGACTCTATTTCTATGAAGTTAAAGTCCAAATTCGTAATGGTCTTTCTTGGTGGACTATACATCGTGTCAGTATGTATTTATTTAGTTCTTACCGTAAAAGGCTCAATATCATGGCGTAAGTAAGCCTGAACTGGGAGGAGAGCTTTTGGGGGATGCCCATCATCATGCCTTTGAGCTTCACCTGGTCGGGGACCCCGTCTTTGCATAGGATGATCACTGTGCCCGTTTCGTCAAGACCTGATAAACACAATATTTAAATACATCCGTTCGTTATGTTTAAATGAAGAAAGCCTTTATGATATCGGATCCCTTGATTGAAAGACCTATCCAACTACACCCCACATCATGGGGTAGATGTGGAAAAAAAGGTTAAACTAAAAAAATACGTTATCAATATTTAATCTTACCACTTTCTCGGTGTGACAAATATGTATATTCATGCCAAATACCAGCTAAGCTGCGGACGGACGGACGGACGACATGGCGAAACTATAAGGGTTCCTAGTTTGACTACGAACACCTAAAAACGCAAATTGACAACACGAACTTTTAATAGCATACTAATGGATAAAGAGCTTAAACGCCACATGGTATTTTCTACGTCACAGCTAGTGCCTTAATAAAAAAAAAAGCGGTAAATAACAAAATGACGTTATTCCGTCCAAAGCAGACGTTGCGAACACTGATAATATTCAAAATATTTTTTTGTACATAACTGGTTTCATTTTGAGTCAAACCTCTATAATCATGATTTTTATCAGAACACCTTTTCATAAAAATAAATCAATTCAAAAAAGTAAATTGGAAAGAAATACTGTCGGCGGTTGCCTGATTGTACATGATGATAATGGTATTGATGCAAAATGGCATCCAATTCAAATGTTTACATCGGTGAAGCGCTCGCCAGTCCTGGCACGTCACTGACCTCGCCGTCCGGCGCGGCCTGCCATCTGGATGTACTCGGCGGGCGCCAGCATGCGGCGCTCGATGCCGTCGAACTTCGTCACCTCGTCGAAAACTACAGTGCGCGCCGGCATGTTCACTCCCATGGCGAACGTCTCCGTGGCGAACAGAATTTTCACCTTTACGGTAAAAATAGTAATTGCTGGTAAACATCTTAGCGTAATTGTGCAAAGTGTATTTACAGAATTGTCAAAAAGTTTTAAAAGTTGTTGGTAATTCTTAAGCTCTGCCTACCGCACTTTGGGAATGAAGGCGTGAGTTTATGTATGTATGTATGCATGTATAGTCATTTAAATAAATAAAATAAAGTCCATGTGACTAGATTCGAAAACGCTCTTAACATTTTGTTTATGTATGTATTAACAATAAATCCCTCGTTACATAGCTAATATTTTTTTCAAAATAAAATAACAACCGGCTATGGCTATGGCTTGAAAAATACTAAACGACCGCGCGTCGTCTATGAGTGGACTATGAGCCTTCATCACGAGACTTTTATGAGTAGAGTAAGTTAGTAGTATCTACTCCGTCCAGACCTTACACAAGGTTCTACCACCATTAGTGTGATGCACAAGTATGTAAGCTAAGCGACACTTGGTCACCGCATAAGCGATATGAGTCGGATAAAATGGGAAATATTTAAAAATTAACAATAGATACTTACGTGGCCGGATTGAAATAACATTTCTACGATTTCTTTAAGAAGTGGTAAAATACCACTATGATGCACACCGATGCCATTTTCCAGCACTCTTTGCAATCGCAGCACCTAGAACATTCCAAAGGTTAAACTGAATGTAAAAAACCACGTGACGCAGTTTGATGCTGAAAACTGACTTGTCAATGCTCGACATTACAGTTCAGCTGTTTAACGGGGACAAGTGGATTACTTTGTTTAGATTTAATTAAGTTGTACAGACGACGTCAAAGATAATACGTTTACATTTTTGCTCGTTATTACAATGGAATAAGGTGAATAAATGTAATCATATCTTTGACGTTGACTGTACCTAAATAAATGGAGTAATTAACGAGCAAAGTGTTAAACGATGTTTTGAGATAATTCAAACACCCATTACAAACGCAACTTTCCTCATATAATACTCTGTTATCGATGCAAAATCGAACAGTAGTAAAATAGTTCGTATGATCACAAATTTTAAATGTACCTGGGGCAACTTCCTGTCTGGCTCTTTGAGTCTCTGCAGACATCTCTGGAAGAAGTTCCGGATGTGACCCTTCTCGTTGGCCGTCGTCAGGTCCACAGACATGAGGTTGTCCGCGTTTTGGTCGCACCTGGCCATCAAAGTCATAAGATTTAACCCCTTTAGGTCCAGACAACATTTTATCTGATAAGATGCGAAGTTATTTTTTTATATCATGAAATGTAATGAATACTGTAATATTACATTGATTAATAAAAACAAATAAAAAAAAAGATTTTGACATAATGTTTCGCTGTCGATTCGGTACGTCAGGCTTTACAAAAATGAAGAACACACTCACTACTGCGAAAATTGTACAAAAGTAATTTTCTTGTCAGTATTTGAGTTTGAGTTTTCGAAGTGTATAGGAATTCAAAAATGTCAAAATGTTTAATGTGGATCAAAAATTTATCTACATTATTTTGATATTTTGCATTATAATGCGTTGCGATACGCGCCCGAACCTTCTTTGATGAGTGTATTCAATTTAATGGAGAATTTAAGACTCATTAGAGGTTGGCTTACGTTGAACTTAATCCGTCTTGTTTTCACATTGACTACATTAAACAACCAGTACGTTATGTAAACAATAATTACCTGTTCCTAGACAGTGTGAAAGCTACAACGGGAAGCTTGTCGTTCTGTCTTAAATGGTCAATAAAAGCTACCCACATAGTTTGTTCAGCTTTCGGGTTCATAAACTGTTTTCCACCTAAAACATACGATTTTAAAGACACGTTTGTGTACGATTTATAACTTTTACATTGCAAAAAATAAAGCCTCTCCCGTCATCTGTCCTTCTGTATGTACGCGTAGATCTTTGAAACTAAGCAAAGGATTCGAATGCGGTTTTCATAAAAAGATAGAATGGTCCAAGATGAAGGTTTTTATGCATTATAAATTCTGAATTATATACGATTACTACAAAAAACTTACATAAGCCGAAGCGAACCGCGGGCGGGCCGCTAGTCCAATATAAATATTAAATTACCTTTAGGGCCGAAGTGTTTCTTGAAATCGTTCTCTCTAGCCTTTTTAGCTGCCACCGCATCGTTGTATCCCCGAAGTCTATAGTTACCGTCCTGGTCTATTACGAGGAACCTCTCATTCTTCGATTTACCGCCGGAACCTTGAAATAAATACCTGATTCATTCACGAGTGCTTATAAATATTTAAGGTTTGTTTTATTTTATATAATTAAGGAAATATTTTAGGGTCTCATACTTTTACTAATTTTGTTAATTAAAAAAGCTCATATGTCTTTTTTAGTGGTGTTTATTAGAACAAAAGGTATCATTACTTGAACACACATATGTTGCAGAATAAAGTAAACTAAATATCGTGATTTTACACCACTATTTAAAAAAAAGAGGGTTCATTGGTGAGTTTGGAAAAAATTAGTTAAAAAAAAAAAATCCAATACCGCTACCCTTAGAACCCTGGGACCAGGAGTGGAAGGTAGCAAATCAGCCCAAAAAAATCGTGACGGTCCATGTGCCAAGCCCATCACCTAACAATACAACAAGCCACGAGTTTTTAATTACCTGTGTATAAGTAATGGCAGAGCGGCACGGGCCGCTTAGGCGTGGAGACGACGTATACTCGGCGTTTCTTGGTGCGGCCGACCCAGTCCGCGAACTGCAGCGTGTTCGGTACGGTCGCGCTCAGCATCACGATGCTCACGTGAGCTGGCAGCAGAATTAGCACCTCTTCCCACACGTGTCCACGCTTTAACAGATATTTTATGACGTTTAAGTATCATTTCATTAGTCAATAACATGTTTAAATGCATTGCTAAAAATAATAAGAAGTATTCATATAAAACCTTTACAATTATAGTGACCTAATAAAAAAAAGTAAGCTTTCGGTTTAGAGTCATAGGAATATTATTATACAGAGACCTAACTTCAACTGATAAAATACTAAAGTTACAATATGTAGGTACAGTCGAGTATGCAATGGTTTGTATATGACATTTGTACTCAAAGAAGAAGGCAAACGAGCACTCGGGCCATCTGTGGCATTTGCATTTGCATTCTGAAGACTGCAATCCTAAGACTACAAATGCTATGCCAACCACGAGGACTAAAATATAATGTTTTGATGCTAGTAATTTCACCTGTCGTCTTATCCCCAAACAGTTTCAAATTTGATGGAAAACAAAAAGCTTGCATAAAACTAAATTACCTCAGCATTATTAATATAATGCACTTCATCGAAGATCACAAACTCCAAGTCCCTGGTGACGTCGGAGCCGCAGTAGAGCATGGACCGCAGGATCTCCGTGGTCATCACTAGACAGGATGCTGTGGCGTTGATCTGAAGGTCCCCGGTCAGAAGGCCCACTTCCCCAAACATCTTGTTGAAATCATTGTACTTCTGATTGGAGAGTGCCTTTATGGGTGAAGTGTATATTGCTCTGTAAAATAACGTAACAATATATTCTTTTCTACTTTGTCCTATACCATAACAATATTTTTAAATATAGCTGATTCAGGATCACTACTTAAGAAATTGTTTACAGTCGTTTACACTAACAGTTGTCAGTTTATTGAAACCAAAGATATTTTCAATGTAAATACAGAAAAGTAATTCAACTGCAATGTTAGAGTCAAGGGATTTAGGTGTACCTGGTACAGTTTCTCCGAGACATGGCTATGGCGTACTCAGCTACCACTGTTTTACCGGCAGATGTATGCGCAGCGACAAACACATGATGGCCTTCTTCCAATTTCAGAATAGCCTGGAATTTAAAAAGCCAAATAAATGCATAACTGTTATAGAAAACACTAGTTAGCAACTAAAAATTTAGCATTACCTGTTTCTGGAAATTATCCAACTCAAATGGATAAGAGTGTGCCATATCTTTGATCTTCTCTCTAAAATCTGGCACCGGTAGAGTCACATCGATCATCTCTGCCCACTCGGTGCAAGTCACTCCCATCCTCACTGTGGAGCTAGTGATGTTCAACACCGGTATCTCTGGTAGCTCCACAAGGGGCTGGATTATAGTGCTCTCTAAGAAATTATCATTGTCTGCTGAGTCATCATACTCTGGTTGTTGTTTCTTTGGTTTGGGTTTTGGTTGCGGTTCATCCTCATCCTTCCATAAACCTGGAAAATTGTGTAATTTACAAATTGCAATTTTATTATGGATTTTTAATAACTTGATCAAAAGGTGTTGTAGATAATCATGGGTACCTGCTAAATGTGTATTGCTGTCTATAACTTCATCCAAATTGATTTTGGTTTGTAAGTTGATATCTTCTTGGTTTTCAACTTTCTCAGTTTCTGCTTCGCTGTCTTTTGGACCATTAAGTACTGAGACTCCATCTTCACCAAAGATGACACCTTCTTTGCAGCCAGGAGGTATTGTGAGGAGCTCTGGAAGATTAAATAAAAAAACCTTGTATTTATTCAAACTGAAGTTATAATTCTTGCGGTCTAAATGAATAACATAATGATGAGATGAATGAGCGAAAAGTCATAAAGATTTTGTTATTGACTTTTTGCAACCAGGTTATAAAGGCTTCTGCACACTAAACAGGTATCAGGAGAGGGCCCATGCGTGTTGACTGTACATGTAAATTGAGTCACTTCACTTCAAACTCGGATATCTGTGTGAAATTTGGTATCGCCTCATAAGGCCCAGCGTGCAATAGGATGTACATAATCAAGGCCATTTACTTTGAACTCTGTTGCCATAAGAATAAGGTTTATTTTCCTATGTTCATAAACTGAAAATGGCATTTTTGAACAATCGCAATTGAACTTTATTCCCTTGATTGTAGATTCAAAGTCCCAGTTACACAATCTCCCAATTTGCAGTATGGTGGGCTTTACGAGGATAGCTTATAAGTTTGAAAAAGGACGCAAATTCCCTTATCCTTTTGCTTAGACTTATCCAAGTTTGAAGTTAACCTTTAACTACCGACCTGGTTTTTACGTAGCACTTGCACCGATGTGGTATCTGAGAGACGTAAATTTTAATCTTCATTAATAATAATATAATTTACATGCTAGTTTTTTTGTAGTTTCCCTATTGCATAAACATTTGTTAAAGGTAATTAATTACAGGATAACAAAAACAAAACCAGTTTTTTTTTAGGAATTATCAGCATTTATCAGAGAGATCACAAAATCATAGTACTAAATTTTAAGAACATTAATCAGTCTTCGTTTTTCTTAAAATTATGGAAAATTTAACAAAAAAACATGAAATATTCTTACTTCTTGAACTATTCAACAAATTTAAAAAATAAAATCACTTCTAAATTAAAACATGAAAAAAATGACAACAGTTAGACATGACATGACACATATAATGGGCCAATTTGCAGCCACTGCCTATCTCAAGACAGCACGTAAGGCACATGGGTTAAAGCATTCGCAACAAGAGTACTTCGTACGTCTTTTTAGACGGCTTGGACAGATAGCAAAGGTTTGCGAATCCCTGGTTCCTGATTTATGCCGAGTTCAGTTGGAGGCTCGGGCATATATTCGGGTCCAATTTTTTGTACATTAACACCGTACTTACGTCTCTCAGACGGCAATAGCTTCGCGACGGTCAAGTACGCACTCACCGGCCTCGCAGCGTCGCCTGAAGGCCAGCAGACGCGAAACGGGGAAGGTAGCAGGAGGGGCAGCACCGCGAGTGGCGTAGTTTAAAAAATATTTTCAAAATAAAAGTAATGACGTCTGTGACACGTATAGGTCGGCAGTTAAAGGTTAAGCGACTCAATCATTAAACTTGGTACACCAGAAAGTACCACCAAATACATTTACGGCCGAACCCTATATTCAAACCGAGGATAGATAAGGCTTCCCTCGGGTTAAAATTTGACATTTGCCCATACAAAATGTGTCAAATTTTAATCCGAAGTAAGCCTATCTGTCCGCGGATTGAATATAGGGTTTGGCCGTTAAATAATAGCAGTACACCAGGGTCCTGCAGTGATTTTGCCACTATCAAGTCAGTGAGTATCATCAGTAAAGAAAATAAATCAAAAGTAACAGCCAGACATTTTCCCTCGGCCATCTTTATTCTATGACAGTTATTTATTTATTTTATGACAGTTATATATTTACTTATTAAAGTTCCAATGTACACTTCCTGTCACCTGTCAAGCAACCTATTCATAAACCAACCTTCTCCTAAAAACTTTCCCACTGACTCGTCATCTAGATCAATATTAATCTCCGCTAATTGTGCAGCTTCCTTCAGCATTTTTTGCAGCTCCTCTTCAAAGCCAGCTGGTAGGAACGGGCTCTGTGTGGTCGCCCCTCTTGTGGACATGCTTGGAGGCAGTGGGGCACGGGACATGGACAGGCTTTCTTCTTCATCTTCAACTGGGAGGCTTACCTCTTCTATACCTATTATTTCCCCGGTTAATGGATCTCTGGCAACCTACAAATAACATTTTTTTTATTGATCAAATAAAAAAATATGACTTAATATTGTGAAATTCATTGCTATTCTTTGTCAATACAATTCTGTGTTGTAAAATAAATATATTAATGTACAAAAATAAATAATTTAGATCTTTCTGTAATTTTAAATACAGAGATTTTTTTGATACAGTTTTGTATGGATAAAGTTTAACTCTGAGGAAGTACCTCATTTTATCCCAGAAATTTAGACAAAAGCTTGAATAAGTAAACAGCTCTATTTAGGAAGTATTACGACATTACAGCACACAGTTGCGTCTACCTTAATTACCTCTAATGTGCTATCTGGTTCAAAATTTTCATCATCGATTTTGAATAATGAATCAATGTCTGTATGCCTTTGCCAGTGGGTTTGAGACTTTTCCCAGCTATGGATAGACAACCTCTCCGGTTTAAGCAAATATTCCTTCACCCGCTCGTTCAGGTCTCCAAATATCGGCGGCGGCTGTAACATATTGAAAATAAAAATAAAGAGTCAAACTAAACTTTTTTTAACTACTTTATTTACATAGTAATACTTTACCGTGAAGTCTGAAAACTCATCTTCAGAGTCTACAGACATATTCTATTTAAGTAAGTTCACAATGTACTTATAACTATAGTTATCAGTAATTCAAATAAAATTTAATGAACACACTGCAAGGTAATAAAAATAAATATTGGGACTGAACTGATCTGTCAAATTGTCAATAGTGTCAAATCACATGCCATTTGTTACGATAAACGTCATGTTGACATTTAGGGTTTGACCAAACCGATTTTTATCGAAAGATCGAACGGTAAATTATTTATAATGCTAACTAAGCTGCGCTCGCGTAGTTCTAGAGTACCTACGCAAAAAGTCTAAATTTGATGTTGCATAACATTATTATAATTTACGCAAGAAAAACTACAGCACGTTATAAGTTTGAACAGGGACATCTAACGGATAATTGGTCAAAAGACGGCACCATCTGCTGTCGCGTAGCGTATAATTATTTCTAAAAGTCCATGAGCGTGAAAAATAAACAAACATTTATACAAATACATAACCATCTGCATTCATTATAATAATGTGTTAGATATTGTGACTTTGTAACACATACAAGTGGTTTATCATTGTTCCATCGGGAGTTGTCCAATTGTGATAGACCAAAAAAAATAACTCACGGTTTTTACATTCTAGTTCGAAAGAATACGTAATTTTAAGAGACCAATTTCATTCATTTGTATTTGACGCAATAGTTTTATTTTAATATCCTTATTTATTTAGCAAACATTTTATGGATGACATGATTATTTAAAATTTGGGTTGGAATTTTCTAATAATGTTACCACAATTATACGATATCTAATGATAAAAAGTCATTGTAATAGTGTATTTAAACATAGGTACTATTTTAAGCGGTTTTCGCCTAATCCGTATGATACACCAAGGAGCGCTTCAAGTCAAAAAGGAAAGTCAAACAAAGGTAGAATACTTTTGTTGAATTATCCGAAATAGATAAATATTTTAAAAACTTAATAATGCAGAACGGCTTCAAGACCCGAAATGTTTTTCGAAGGAGAGTAATCGTAAAAATATAAACGATCCCAATTGGGATACAGCAGCGTAACAAAGTAGGTAGAATCTTTTTTTATTATTATTAATTCTATAGGTACTTATTCATTTTAATTTTGCCGTTTTTGATAAACACTTGGTTGTATTATAAGGTGGCGGAACCAGTTAACAACAAAGACCAATGATGGACACTTGATTCTTATTTTACAGAAGATAAGGGTTATTCATCTGGTTTGCAACAATCAATTTAGTTCCGTATAAAATTTGAATTATGATTGAAGTGTCCATTACATTATTAGTGCGTTTTATGGATGGCCGTATTATATACTTATATTTTACTGCACTAAAAAGTTCACGTCTTAATTGTTATTAAGACTAGGGAAGAGTATAATTGAATTAATGTACAAATGCGAAATTATTCCTAAATGGGATCTCTTACAGCTATCCCTGACACAAAGCATTGCTCTAAAATTCTAACAAAGAATAATTGGATAACCTCAGCGATTCAGATTGTTTGTTGGAGACCTAGACTTGAAATTAGGAGGGAATATTTGTTGAGTAATCTAGGGGTGCATTAAGGATGTCTCGAAAATCAATCTCCCACAAGAAGAAATAGGGAGAGATGTAAGGGAAACTAATCCTAGCGTCCTGTAGTATTATAATATAGAGCATACTACCCAGCGTACTTTTACCGCAAAAAAACCCACCAGCAAAGTGACAAGCTCGCATAGGTACTTATAGAAAAAAAATCAAGGCTGGTTAAAAACTATCGACCTCGCAAATGTACCGTCGACAACAAGTTTTTGTTATGCACACCATTAAGTAAAAAATTACTTAGGTACGTAAGTTTTTCTCATCCTTTTGTGGCAAAATAATTCATTACTATGGCCATATATAAATCTAAAAATATAAAAGAAGAACCTGACTGTCATATCAGCGCACAGCCCAAACCACTGGGTCTAGAGATTTCAAATTTAGCACGTAGGTTCCTTATGAGCTCTAGGGGTGCACTAAGAAAGGATTTTCTGTAAATCGACCCCCAACGGGAAGAAATAGGGGAGTAGCGGGAAACTAATACTACGCTTATGAAGTAGCGGGCGTCCTCTAGTAGTTTATAAATGTTTGTTTTCGAGGGAGACCCGAATGGAAACAACCAAGGGCTATATTTAATAGGTACGGTAAAACAATATCGCACCTTCAGAACAATAGTGACATAATTCATAAATTTTGAATTTCGAGTTAGGGCTCTATCATAATCAAATTATGACTTAAAGTTTGAAAGCTGACATTTTGAATTAGGTCACTATCGTTCTGAAGGCGCGATATTGCTTTTGACGAAGTATCGGATTGTCAACGATATCATAGCTCTTATTTATTTAACAGTTATAGCAGCTGAGTTAAAAGCGGGTGGCGGTCTGGTCGCATAACAACTATTGTCATAACACTTTACGCATAAAGTTGATGCTCATAATTTTTTTTGGCATAAATTATACTAGGCATAATTGTTCCTTGTCATAATTGTACGGAGTCATAATTGGTTTAATCATAATGTAGAAAGGCATACATTTATTAAGTCAAAATATTAATATAATATAAAGTTAGTGCCAAAACCGACTCGGATCGCGGTTAGGTTAGGGTTATTTTTTTATAAAAGAGCGGAAAAAGTTTATTTATAAAGCCATACCATTATAAAGTATGGTTAAATAATTTTATGCGCATCAAATTTATGCGCGTTACACAATATGTTCTTAAACATTATGATTAAAAACTTTATGCGCATAAATGTATGACAATTTACAGTTATGCGCAATGATGAGTATGACGAATCCTTATATGCCCATCAAAAATATGACTTTAAACTTTATGCAACCCGACCCCTACCCGTTAAAAGCAATACCATAACATGTCAAAGGCGATATTGTTTTAACGAGTAGAATAGATAGAGCCCTTTTATACCCCTTCTATAAGAACGACAAATAAACACTCAATCTATTTTTAAACAGGAGTTACCTAGTAAGGCTTATAACTAGGCATATTTATTGCGGGTCCCACAACGCGCCGCAGAACAGGCCAATGTCCATAATAGAGCCTTATACTGCTGGCCTTTCGGACATCTGAATGATTTTACAAATACGTTTAGTTTTCTAACTGACACTATTTAGACATTATTTGAAGAGCGAGAGCTTTGTTACGATTTGCTTTACCTATATTAATTTTATATCGTAATTATATCGTTGACGCTATGGTAGCTATATGGTCAAGAAAATAAGAACTACCATAGCGTTGTTACTTATACATATAAGCCCAAGATGTTTCGTTTATTCGTTTATTTCGTTTGTTCACGCCTGTGGTCCCAAAGAGGGCTAGGCAGAGCTACAGAATTACAACTTTATAAAGTTGTTGATAATTTATTAAGTATTTAAGGAGTAAGTAGGTCGGTAGTAGGTAGGTACACTATCTCTTTGCCTGCCACTTCGTCTACATATAACTCGTTTATTGCATTTTCCAGAAAATCATCTTTAAATTAATCGTTAAAATCAAAATCTACTGGGCAATACATAGTTTAAAAGAACTAAACGTGCAAACAGACATTAATAACGATTGTGTTTTATACTAATTACAGATGATAGAGTTTCGGCATGCACATGCACTATAAACGAGTATAATCGTTTGTTGATCAATATTTTTTTCACTTTCCGAGCCAAGTTGACGGCCAAGGCAAGATCAGGTCCTTCCCACCATCGACGCCAGTCAGTCGGCGGTCTGCCAGCAGTCTTTTGTTTTGTCGATCCCGCGCACGGCGGCGCACGCGCCTTTATATATGCGTTTTTGTATAACAATTTTTAATAGTGTTATTTTTCTCTAATTAGTGAAGCGTAACGATGGCCAGCTTAATACTGCCAGTGTTTTTTTTATGTTTTGTTAATTTGATCCTGGAAACTACGGATGGCTTGTCTTTGGTAGGTTTTATAATTTATAATTCGCTTTGGGATTAAGTACGCTGGTGGGGCACAATCATATGGTACTTAATAAATTACTTACATGTAAATTGAAGATGTTTCTATGAGGCTGTTTACTCATGTGTACGAATTCTTTACTACTATAAATAAGTAAGATGAAATATTACATTTTAAGAGATAATGACTTTATTTCAAATTTATACTGAAACTGCTGGTAAGGAAGCTGCACCTGATAAAAATTATACACTGAGATATCACTAGTCTGGAGCTTATTGAATTCTCATTACCAGTTTTGGTACTACTTTTTATGTTGTTATTTTGCGGCAGAAAATTATTTTATTTTGCTTTGCTAGAAAAAAATATCAGAGCTTTAGAGAAAAAGTCTGATTCCTTGTCATCTGGGCCGATGCCTTGCTTGGTATAATAAAAAATAATCAATTGCATGTAATTATTGGTCTTATTTCAATTTTAAAAAGTTAAAAAAGGTACTCAAGTTTTACGTGGAAATTCATCATTATACCAGGTATTATAGTGAGGTAAAAATCTGGTAATTTCAGTCCACTTGTTTTGTGATATCGATTAAACTGCCATGTGAATTTAGCAAATGCATAATTTTTTTGGAGCTAACTAAAATTCCAACCGAACAGGAATAAATTATCTACCCCGAACCCGGACAGCACGCGGACTTTTAGTCCAGTATGAGTAAGTCATTTAAGAGGATTATAAAAAAATCCATACGAAATGTGATTACGTTTCTCTCTCTCTAAACCTAGTCAGATTTTTACGATTTTTAAATATTTTGTAGATATTGAAAAATTGCGTTTTCACTTCCAAATAAATATTTCAGAAACAAATAATTAAAAAAAACGTTAACGTACAAACCTACTTATTCATAACAACTACAACAGATTCAAAAATCGTGGATATCGGACTTGATTGGGGTGAGAAACTTTGTCGCCCGGTTTTTTTTAAAGCTACTTGATTTGAACATCGGTTCACAAATCCTCTTCAGTAAACCGCCGTTTAAGATGAGTGAGCAAAATCTTCGTTCTTCTTCTCTTTTGATGTTCAGTGCACTCCTGCTTGTGTCTTGTATTTAATCGTACACATTTTCGTTGTTATACTTAAATATGTTGGAAATTTTAAACACATCGATCGCTCTAAACTAGAATGGTGTAGCAACAATGTTTTCACAATTAGATCCAAGAAATATCGTTAAGTCTTAGTTGAAAAGATACTTAACGAAACGATATGCAGATACGTGTATGTGTATCTCAGTTTACATTATTTTGGTATCAAATTCTTTTGCTATAGCGTCTATTTTGTATAGAATGAGATACCAGTTGTTGAGAGCACAACATTTAGCAAAGCCAAGGACGACTCATTAAATCATTAAACAGCCGGAGAATGTCCACTGGACGTGACTAGGTCGGAAAATAGTGGGCAAAACGGGAAGTGTTGTGCAACCGGCCCTTCGAATGTTCGTGAGATGATTACAGCCCAGTGTCGTGGAGGTCTCCGGTTTGATTCATATTTTTAGTAGATCAGCTGAGAGGTCAGTTCATTTATAAGGCTGAAGCCAGACGAGCGTATTTTTTGAGTTGTGAGTCGCGTAATTTCTGCTTCTCCATTCAGTTTCGTAGTAGTAGTAGTAGTATGATGAATGGAGGAGCAGAAATTGCGCGACTCACAACTCAAAAAATACGCTCGTCTGGCTTCAGCCTTACGTGACTAGCGACCCGTCCTCGCTTAGCTTCCCTTTTTGTGAGTTTTCTGTAACACCCGTACTTAAACCAGAATTTATAATACATAAAAACCTTTCGTGCAAACATATTTAACTGGTGGTGAAAACCGCATCAAAATCCGTTGCGTGGGAGTTAGCGGATATGTAGACAAACGCGGACAGTTTTATACTATGCAGAGAAGAAGATACAAAAGATGCTAAGAAAATAAATAAAGCTGATAATGGACCCGATTCTACGTGCACGTCGCTTAAATAGCCTAAAACTAACTAAAACTAAATTGTCTAATTTTAAGACATAGTTTAGACGGCAGATTTAATCAGTGCTATTCCAGAATATCAAGCTGACAATGTACAAGACCGCCTAAAATAAGGAGCGTCAGATTCAAATTAGCGCTGTCATGGCGCTGTCATTTGATTATGACAGCTGCTCATAGAATAGCAAAGTGTTTTAGCGACACCTAAATAAAATTAGGAAGTTTAGGGGCCACTGTAGAATCGGGTCCAATGTTTACATAGGTAGATGACCCTACTTATTTATTTTCGGAAGGCTCTAATAACGGTCGGTTTTATTAGTTAACGTTTCCTTAAATAACTCAGATAATAAATAAAGTTGTTAATTAATTAAAACAGGTTGATTAGCATTTAATGAAGTCTGTAAGGCTCCAAACAAGGCTGAGCCTGGGTCCCTATCCGTATTATGGTCGCATTTATCGTGGTGGATAAAGCATCCGTCACTCTCGCGCTTACATATAGGTCAGACAGTGACAGATGGTTTATCCACGTCTATCCACACCGCACAACCATAATAGGCCCGCAGCATCTCCGACGTCTGCGAGAGCCATTAACAACTTGAATTACAAGTTAATAAACAATGTTTTGTCGAAACATTCTAATTGTGGTTACAAATTAATAATAGGAAATGTAATTATTATACCCACTTAATTTCTAATTTTGTTTAAGTTACCATTTTTAGTCAGTTTATTATGCAAGATAAATTTTCGGACACTAAATTGTATTTTTTCCCAAAATTATAGAAAACTTACCGTTGCCCGCGAGTCCGTCCGCGTAGAAGTCGTTTATCGCAAGTAAAAAGTACTGTCCTTCCTCGATATTAAAGCTATATCCATGCCAAATTTCATCGACATCGGTTTAGCAGTTTAACAACACACACACACATATAATATAAGCAGCAGTGTTCACATTGTTGTGTTCCGGTTTGGGGATAAGACAGCCGGTGAAATGACTAGCATAGAGGCATTCCATCTTCGGCCTCAGGGTTGGCAACGCATTTGCAGTCTTAGGATTGCGGTCTTATGAATGCGAATGTCTATGGGTCACAGTTTCCACTTACCATCAGGTGGCCTGTGTGCTCGTTTGCCTTCCTATGATATAAAAAAAAAAAAAAAAAAAATATCTCTAGGCACTTTATTCATATTTAGAAAATATGTTATCTCTTACTATAGTTAGTTAAGTTAGTATAGTTCTGTATTGTTATCTGTTTTAATACCTAAATGCTACTGTACTTAGCTCAACTTACTTAAAGATGAGCGGTCTCCCAACACAGGCATTTATTTTGCTTACAGGGAGGCTCCATCCCTTAGATCATACATTACGTGTTTTTATTGAATAAAACATTTTGAATTTTGAATTGAATGATTTATTAGCCATGTACCCGATTTATTGACCAACTCAATAACATTTTATTTACTCTATAAGTATGTAACTAATATTGACATTAATTACGATATCGTTTAACATCTATTAAACCCGTAAAACCCAACCACTGGCAAAATAACCTACTTATTACTATCACAAAAAAAGGTGAGAAGTGATTTGAGTTGTATATTGTATCAAGCAACCTAATTGAGAATGCACGCCCTGGAATGTGTTTTGTACGCTCTGGCGTAAACTTAAACTCGCCGGTTAATATTAGTTACGTCGAGTTAAATAGTACCTAATGCAGAAGTCAAACTCAAGTCGTAGAAGCAGGTCCGTGACGTAAGTCTTAAGTAAATGTTAAGACAATGCTAGTCGCTAATTACCGTCAAAAATTAAGTGATACTCGAAATACCTGATTAAAAACTGGTTTAATTGTTTACGTACTTAGTGCTTTTAGTTTAGTCAGACAAGGTCGAGTGGTGAACCACTTAGCTCGGTTATTGGGATAGTAAAGTCATCAGCAATTATATCTAATATTGGACTCTAAAATACGTGACACGTCTCTATTACTAGAGGCGAGAGCATGCCAAATATTTTGCGCAATATTACATAACATAATATAGCTGGGGACTGTACATAATGCATTTGAAGCATTCAAGACCAAGTAGGTTACTTAGGAAAACTAGGTAGACAAATAAAAGAGCCTGGATTTGGCATATTTAAAGACATCAACGGGCTTCTAACTATCATTTTATAATTGATAATTTGGTATATTTAATTTCAACCTCATTTCAGTAGTGTACAGTCATCATCAGTAATTTTAGTGATGGTAGGGCCTTATGCAGGGTCCGTCCGGATCGCTACCAGCATCTTCCTTTAACCAACCGCCAAGCAGTAGTGTTACGCTACTTTGAGCTTTAATTTTGGAATAGAGGCCCTAGCATGAACAGCGATATAAGTTATCCTCAATGCGTTTCCTCTTACTCAAATAACGCGGCAATGCGGGTTAAGATGGAGTTAACATCCTTGGGCCATTTATACCAAGCCCGCAAATTAAAATAAGACTGACGATAGTTGCTGTATGAAAAGGTTCATCACTTTTGGACCTTAACAACATTAAAATAGAGTCTAATAGTAACGAACCTTTTCGTACCGCGACTAATCCTTCACCAATTTTTATTTTTTGACTAGTGCACATTGAGCCCTGTTTTGGACAACCAATTTGGATTTTATAGGTCAGGGAAACATGATTACCGGGCGACCTTGCCTGCGTGTCCTCAGACTGTACGTTTGTATGGCTTATTCATGAGTGCATCATGTAAATGGTCAATTAAATGGCTGTTTCATCACTGGCCTTTAACAGCTGGTTATAAATTTCAACAGTTTATATGATGCTCTGGAAATGGGTATATACAGCTTGCTAGAGACTAAGAAAGCTTATATATACCAGTCAAATCATTAAAAGTCGAGTATACAATTTGCTTTATAAATAACGTTACTTTAACTGTAGGACTACAAACTATACTGAAACTATATTTTACGTGAAATGGATAAATAATCTCACGGTAAAAAAGGAGCAAACTAATTAGTCCTATATGTGCAGAGAAAGACGGGCGACAAAGGCATTATTCATCGCAAAAAATAAGTTCATAGATACAAAATAATAATAATTGTATGATCCGTACACAACATTACTTCATGCTATGAGGAAAAACTAAGAATAGGTGAACAAAAAAGGCGTACAAATGACTTAGTCGGTTTGTGTAATATAACATTTTAGTATCAGGCAGGACCTGTATGTATTCCACGTTATTTTAGCCCATCTTGTTTCTATATAGTAATCATATTGTTGCGCTATGGTAGCTCTTATTCACTTAAAAGTGATAGCTACTTAAATTTTAACTATATAAAAACTATAAATACCTATATGCAAGGCCCTCTAAAACAAATAGAATTAAGCCTGGGCATTCTACTCTGTAAAACTATATTGCTTTTGATATGTTATTGTATTGTCAGTGTTATGATAGATCTCACTTGACAGTAGTGTGACGGAACCAGTAATGGACAAGGACCAATGGTGGACACTTGATTCTTATTTCACAGAAGATAAGGGTTATTCATTTATTTTGCAACAATCAATTTACGACCGTATGAAATTTGAATAAAGAGTTACTGTTTTTTTTTTTTTTTTTTTTTATATCATAGGAAGGCAAACGAGCACACAGGCCACCTGATGGTAAGTGGAAACTGTGACCCATAGACATTCGCATTCACAAGACCGCAATCCTAAGACTGCAAATGCGTTGCCAACCCTGAGGCCGAAGATGGAATTCCTCTATGCTAGTCATTTCACCGGCTGTCTTATCCCCAAACCGGAACACAACAATGCGAACACTGCTGCTTGGCGGTAGGTTAATGGATAAGATGGTGGTACCAACCCGGACGGACCCTGCACAAGGTCCTCCCACCTCCCATTACCCATGGTGCCCATTACTGGTGCCTGTCAGCTAAAAGTGTCCAACAATGGTGCCTTAACCCGAATGTAATAACAGCCAAGTTAAATCAGCATGATAATATCACAAAAGCAATATGTAAGGTACTCGACCTTACCATGAGTTACAATTACCTATGTCCCTTGCACTAGTTATATAAGGTGACTACTGCGAGGGACAGAGCATTCGACTCACTAGCGAGTACGGTAATAGTAACTGATGGTAAGGATGCTGGTTTACGTTGTTAGTGAAAACCCTCTCTAAGCACGTAGGCATCGAAGACAGGTAGTTGACACTCGGCCCGTGTGTGTGAAGTAATGGTTTAATGAATTAACCGTCACACGTGGTCTTACTTTCGTAATAGCTTTCTAACTTGACTGATGACCGGACTAAAGAATGTGCTCATGAGATTATCTGACTTAACGCCGTAATGCCCTTAATATGCTGTTGGGGTTTAGATAAGTCGTAATGATAATATAAAATTTTAATAAGGTAAAATAGGTAGCTGAGAAGGTATATCTTTACGGCGAAGAATGAAGTAGCTCAGGGTTAAACCTTCTTTATTCTTAAATGTTTTATTGTACTGAACACAAAATCTTCCTAGATTGATTTTTGTTTTTGTATTTAGTAATTCCTGATTTAGATACTACTAATGCCATCCATACTAATATTGTAAATGTGACAATTAATTTGTCTGTTTAACCGCTTTAACCGATTTAAACTAAATTTGTTGACTTCTACGCGGATGGATGGATGGTCTGTGTTCCTGGGCAACAGTTAGTTTTATTTATTTATTTATATATCCCCGTATGGTAGCCGGGTTAGAATAGTGCCACTCCGTGTCTTCCCGTGGATGTCGTATGAGGCGACTTAGGGAATATAGGCTTGTAGTACTGTTAAGCGATGGGCTTGCCACCTGTCACTAATACACTGGTTAACATCTTAGCCTTATTGTGCAAAATGTGGTTACTGAAATATCAACAAGTTTTTAGAGTTGTCAGTACCTAATTCTGTAGCTCTGTCTACACTCTGGCGATGACAGGCGTGAGTTTATGTATGTATTTATTGCATTTTTGTACGAAAGAAACTTAATTCTAGGTACAACCCTGTTAGGGTAGGTATTGCAACGCGTAATTTAATTATCATAACGTTCCTCTGTTATAAAATAACTAATTAAGTAAATTAATTAAATTAAATTATGAGTATTTAGTAATCTGTTAACACTATTTTTGTGTTAACACTTATTATTAAAACCATAATATTCATATACTTATATATTTATGAGCTTGACTATGATATTGTATTATTTATTTTAAATTGTCGGTCATAAATTCTTCAACAGAGTAGTAACATTTTATGATAAGAAAATCTTTTAGTTTTTTTATAAATAACTAAATGGGTATTTTCTTCAATTTTATTAGGTAAGTATATCGTTATTTATAATTATGGACCGGTAGTATGGGCTATTCTTATAAATACTAAGTTTTGGTTCCGGTAGGGCCAGTTTATTATTGCGACGTGTGCGTAAAGATGTATATGTTTCCTAACGAATGGACGCTGTTTCTAGTATGTATATTGACGGAAGGGTTAGCATTTTATTTTGGATGAAATGGGGTCGGCAGCTATTTCTTTGATTAATGTTTACAATTATACGTTATTTATTAATTGTTTTACTCATTTTAATTGCTAATTCGATCACTATTGAGTCCAACTCAACGCTCAAGCGCAGATCAATACCGACAACAGCTAAAATGCCAAGATTATTCACAGTACACTTTAGTCGATATCGAGATTTACAACAATACTTAAAGATAAAAATTGAACAATAAATGGTGATGCTGGGGCTCTTTTCTATTTTCTTTAGCCCATCTTGCTTCGATATAGCAATCACACTGTTGGCGTTACGGCAGCTAAGTATAACTATCAAGTGAATAAGAGCTGTTATAACTTATAAGTTTATAACAATAGTAGAATAGGGTCTAGTGGTCATAGACAAGATGATGCGTGAACGTTATTGCTACCGTAAAATGTGCCTACTTTGCTCCCCCACGGGTAATCTTGCTCCATCGTTATATTGAGGTATTCTGTATTGTAAATAATTCTAGTGCTTTCATTCACTGCGCAGCTGGATGTATACCTACATCAATTATTTTTAGAAAATTTGTCATCGGCCTTGTCTTATAAGTAACATACAAAAAAGTCACTATGGAGCATAGTTACCCATGGGGGAGCAAAGTAGGCACATTTTACGGTATCGAAAATGTAGGTTTGACGTAATTGCCAGATATACATACACGTACATTTCTTACATTTTGTCTGTTTTCGACAATCGTTTACGTTGGCGTTAAGCATCTCATCTAGGCCACTGGTTGGTTATAAGCTTTCCGTTATCTATATACTAATATTAAAAATAAGAATAAGAATAAGAATAAGAAATTATTTATTCGTGACAAACATTAATTGAACACATAAAATAGAACATTGTGTATTAAGGTCGGTAAGTAAGGAATTACGATCGAGGCTCTAGTAGAAGCCCGAAGTCGAAGACTGAGGGCTTTCTGAGTCGAGGTTCGTAATTCCCGTACCGCCCGTGAAACATACAATGTTTTTCATCACATTTGCGAGTAAATAAATAAAATTATAGGGCAGAAAAAACTTATAATACACAAGTCAGCACAACTATTATTACGAATTACTTGAACTTTTTTAAGCGGATGGCGGGCGGGCTCCACAGATTATACAAATGTTTCGTCCAGAAACGTTAAGGGCAAATACTTACGTAGGTATACATACAGCCCTGAAGGCATGTAAAAAAAACGTCGTTTTGATACAGAAAACTATTAAAATCGATTATTAAGAACATTAATTGAGTATTTAAGTAACATGTAGCGAGATTGCAATGAAATTCCTGTTTAAATAACATTTTAAGACAATTTTTCAATTGCGTGTAAACTCTTTGCTTGAACTTGCATGACATGTGTGCTGTGCCATAAATAAAAAAAAAATTACTTACCGACCTTGGGTTTCATGGTAAAAAGAAAGGTCGAGGGTTTTATATGGGGCATTGCGGCCAAGTTAACCTGTATGTTTAGATACTGTTTACGTGCAAGTGTGATGAAAAAAAAAAACAAATTGGAAACATGCACAGTTTGTCACGAAATGGTCACAACTCAGCGTGTTGCTGGCAGAGAAGGCGCTGGTCTTCCGTTGCGACCATTTGGTGAAACACAATACTCGTATTACAAATCGCTCATCCAATAGAATAATGACATAATTGCATTTTTAGCATGCATGTTATTTTATTGTTCCACGCGATAGACCTGACCTTTAGAACACTTATGACGGTAAAATCTCAAAACTCGATTTTTTGCAATTATGTCATTATTCTATTGGATGAGCGAAATGTGAAACTAACTTTGTCTGCTTGTTACGCTTTCATAGCTAAACCGCTGAACCGAACTCGATGAAATTTGGTTTGAAGATAGTTTAAAACACGAGAAAGGATATAAGATACTTTTTACCGCGAGCACTAAACGACTTCTACGCGGACGGAGACGCGGGCAACAGCTAGTTTAAAATAAAACAAATTGAAGCTGAAGGTAAAGAAACCTGTTTGGGTATCATTAAACAGTAAAACTGCAACCCTTTAAACGTCAATAGACCTTAGGTGTATGTTTAAATACGATAATGTTTCTGTACTGAGCAAAGTTTAGTTCTGAATATATTATGTTTAATTTAATCTAGCCGAATGCAAAGCAGATATTTCACTGTCGCTCACAAAGCTAGCCAATCCCTATATCTAGATCTATAATATATGAGTAAAATTAAAGAAACGTCAGAACTTCGGTACCAAAAATGTTTGCAAGGAATTCACCAAATGCATTACCATGGCATTTAATTTCTAGGAAATAAAGCATCATTATATTATTTTTTAGACAACACAACACGCCTCTAAAAAGGTTAGGCAGGAAAAAACAGGTACGTACTCGTAAAAAAGACACATACATTTATAATTTAGTTCAAGTATGTTTTCACACTCCTGTTCTCGTTTGTCAATGATGGCAAAGCAAATCCTGAAATACTCTCTTGTCTTTACCTCAAGGACTGAAAAGTTTAAAAAATCTTAACCTAAACTAATAGTTATTTTCACCTCAGCAGCTCAAACAAGCAGGTTTTGCTGCTTAAAAACAGTGAGCAAAATTCAATTTTATTGCGAGCGAGAGGCAAAGTAGCTTTTTAAATATTTTTTTTAAATGCCGTGAGCATCTGGAGCTACTAACAACATTCGAAAAAATTGAACTTCACTTTGTTCTGTCACTTTCACTTCGATAGGAAAAAAGCGAGAGATAGAAACAACTTGATTCGAAGTTCGATTTTCAAATTCCACACATAGTAGTAGGCCCAAAAAGAAACGCACGTTCGGATGCACACATAACCGTAAAATTGCAAATAAAACTATCTGTTAAAGTTTGAAATGTGTTTATTATAACTATTTTATACAGTAGGTACAATCATTTTTTTTATTTAATGTTTTGAAGACAAAATTAATGAAAAATAAGAAGTTTATCATGTCGCTCATCCAGTAGAATAATGACATAATAGCAAAAAATCGGGTTTTGAGATTTTACCGTCATAAGTGTTCTAAAGGTCAGGTCTATCGCGTGGAACAATGAAATAACATGCATGCTAAAAATGCAATTATGTCATTATTCTATTGGATATAATTTTGTTATCGTTTTAACAATCTTTAATTTCGTGACATAAACCGCGGGGGCAGTTTCAGAACGCATATCAAAAATAGCGGGATTATTGTAGCCAAATAGCCATAGACAAGGCCTAGTTAGGTTTTTTTTAAAGCCACAGACTACATAAAGCTGTATAAAGTTGTGTTTGCACTACGGCATTATCAAGTTGAGTGACAGGTTTTATCTGTTTCATGTTTATTTTTTCCACTTTTGTGTAACTATAAATTATAGAACCTCCTCAAATTGATAATAGTGAGTGATGCTATGACAAACAGCAGCGACAAACCCGCATTGGCTTAAAAATAGTACATTGTTGCCTAGGCGCGGAAAGTAAGGGTTTTCCTGACGAGGTGGTTAGCAGGCCGAGCAACAGCGAGGCCTGCTAAAATACGAGTCAGGAAATCCTCGTTTCCGCCGAGGCATACATAATGCTTTTCTCAAAATAATACAAATACATTTCTAAAAAGCAAGTAATTTAATTTAATTCACATTAAAAGTTATGCTGGTCATGTTTGGGCAATTTGTAAATAAAAACTTAATAGTTTTTCCAGGAGCATTTATGTTCGTTTGGCGGTGTGGTACCTATTTCGTCGCTTTCGTCGCTTGAGCTCATTTTTTATAGTAAGTATTTCACACAACAAATAGTTTAATATTCGGTTTCACAATTATATTATGCAGAATGAACGAATGTTACCGACTGTCAATTGTTTTTAAATACTAACCATAGACATTGGAATGCAAATTCAAAAAGAAACACACGCACTGTGCAAAAAAAACGAGCAGTTACCTTGGCTGTTTGGAATTTTTGTCTTGGTCCTTTTGATTTTGTATGCAAATTGACAGCATTTTTAAGAAATATATGGCCATGGACGGAAAGGGTTTTCATATGGTTTTTTTACTCCTAGGAGTAAAATGAGGCTCTTTCCGTCCATTCCCATTCCCGTCCCGTCCAGTCCAAAACCGTTTTTTCCGAGCATGTTTGAGAAAATTCTATTGCAACAGCACTGACTGATATGAGTATATACGTTTGTATTTTTTTTTTATTTTTTTACTGGAGCAAAACGCCTAAAAAGTTCCGCCTACGATAATCTACCTGTTTCTAATACAAGACTACTTCTTTAGTATAAGCTGTCTCGTCGTGGCCCGCTCTCTCGGGCCCTTTACTTTGACGTAACAAGCCCGATGTCGGGTTAGACCAGCCTGTAGATAAACCGGTAATAAACGTAACAGAACCCGCAAGAATTCCACAATTTAATGTTATACTAAACAGTCACCTATTCCGCGACGATGTAAAAGGGCCTTGGAGTTAGTACAGTCAAGTAATAGTACATTGTTGCCTAGGTGCGGAAAGTAAGGGTTTGCCTGACGAGGTGGTTAGCAGGCCGAGCAACAGCGAGGCCTGCTAAAATACGAGTCAGGAAATCCTCGTTTCCGCCGAGGCATACATAATGCTTTTCTCAAACATGTGAGGAAATAATACAAATACATTTCTAAAAAGCAAGTAATTTAATTTCCTTAGATTTAGCGGGAAGCAGGTTTTGCCTAACCGAGGCAGCTTCAGATTTTAATATAGGCGGTGTGGTACCTATTTCGTCGCTTGAGCTCATTTTTTATAGTAAGTATTTCACACAACAAATAGTTTAATATTCGGTTTCACAATTATATTATGCAGAATGAACGAATGTTACCGACTGTCAATTGTTTTTAAATACTAACCATAGACATTGGAATGCAAATTCAAAAAGAAACACACGCACTGTGCTAAAAAAGCGAGCAGTTACCTTGGCTGTTTGGAATTTTTGTCTTGGTCCTTTTGATTTTGTATGCAAATTGACAGCATTTTTAAGAAATATATGGACATGGACGGAAAGTGTTTTCATATGGTTTTTTTACTCCTAGGAGTAAAATGAGGCTCTTTCCGTCCTTGTGTTTCAATCGGAAAACCGTTTTTTCCGAGCATGTTTGAGAAAAGATATATATATCTATCTTTACTTGACTGTACTTTTGCACCTTATTCTATTAAAATAAGATTCAAGTGTTCATATCTTTGTGCTCGACTGTTCCTTGCTTACTATACATAGCCTAGACAAATAACATTATGTAGGTATACATATAAACTATAACTGTGTATTTTACGCAGCTCTTCGAGGTTTTAGAAACTAACGCCACGTAATCCCTGCGAGCGTACGGGTCAATTTATGATTGTAGGGACAAATTGGAGAATTTCTAAGAGAACAACACAACAGGCGCTCTGATTCACTTGGTAAAATCGAATTGCTTTTGTCATATTATCGTGTTATCAACGTCATGATAACTCTTATATGTGTCAGTAATGACACAAAGAAGAATATGTCCTAGTTGACATAAGCGGCCGACGGGTTCCCTTTGAAACGTATACAATCTTTTCGCATATTTTATATTTTCACATAAAATATTTTCGCATAACATCCTTGTTATGTAGGCTATAATTGCAGAGTTTAATATAAATCTAACGTGCAGATTAGGTTAGGTAAGGTTAAGTTAGGTTAGTTTTTTATAATAATTAAAATAAAACCGTTTCTATTGTAAAAAAAGTTTTCGGCCAGAAGATTTTATGCGAAAAGATACATGCTCGCATAATATATGCGATCCAAGAGTGAACCGCGGCCGACATGTGATAGATCGTTAGTTCGGTGACCGACGTACGTTTTGATTCCGGTAACCTTCGGGGAGGGAAGATGGCCGATTGAAAAATCTCCGGCTTTTACTTTTGATTACTCTATACTGATTGATTATACTCTAACTCACTGGACATTGGCGAAACTACTGCGGAACCGTGGTACACCGCCATTAATATAAAAGAAGAAAAAGTAGACCTACATTTTGTCAGTTTTCAAACATCGCTAATCGCGGCCCCCTGGGGGGTTATTATGACAAAGCTAAGCAGTTCGGTAACTGAACTGCGCAACTATACGTCTTAATAACCACCCTGTTCATAATGCTATGCTGGGGCTCTAATACTCCGTTCAACTTAATTGCTTTAGTCTTAGTATGATAAATCCCCTTGTATGCAATTTTTAAATTTTCGATAATCGCTAACTTTAGCGTTATGCATCTCTTCTAAACCCATTGAAGCGAAAACCGAAAACGTCCGTGACCCAGTGCGCATGCGTGATTATCTAATGTTACGTGATATCCGTCGTCGTTTGAATAATTCATAAAGCTGCTGCAATTTTAAAATGCTATTTTAGAATTTAAAGTAAACATGGAAACAATACTTTAAATGATCGGAAATGAAACTAATACTGCATTGCATTGTTTTTTTCAGGTAATTATACATTTTTAAACATATTTATAGCACGTAGCCACAGCAAATGCTTCACTTGCAATGTCAGTTTAGGTCAAATCTAGTCAATTTCGGACCAAATACGTTACGTTACGAAATGGGCTGATATTTGGACCACAAACCTGATGACAGTGAAATGGTATGGTTTTTAAGAGCTGCTAAGCTGATGATGGAGTCGGAAGGTAGCAACAGGGTTTCCGCTATACTTAACGTAGACCCACCATCTTGGGACTCATTAGTTTGGGTTTGAAGAGCTGACAATTTAAAAAACAGTACAGTAGGCAATAAAAGCTGTAATGTCGCAAAAATGTTTTATAACGGGTTGGCTTAAAGTAATGAGAATGTATTCAATTAACAATAGCAGGCAATAAAAAAATACAAAAAGGATTTTGACAGATATAATTAATAGAAAATATGTAAATTTTGTTAAAAAGGCAAAAAAATATTAACTGGTTTAATAAAAAATGTCCACGAGGAAGTTATGACGTGAACGTGTCTATCGCCTACTTGGACGGCGTGAAAAATCTGAAGTGGTCTCTCATCACAAATTTGAAAATGTACCTCCTTCTACAATTTAATGTTTGATCCAGCGGTGGGAACTTGGTATTAGGACTAAAGATTTACCAAAAACGGGAAGACCTCCCATTCTTAATGATCGAGACCGCAAGTAGGTGGCAACGTTTGTACAAAACAAAGTGGGTCAGTCCCAGATAAGTTAGCTGTAAAATATGATGTTTTTCGTGGGCGAATAAGGAATATTTTAGAGAAATACAATGTTGAACAGTTAAAGTGTCAAAAAATACCCAAATATTCCAACAAACAGCTTGAAGATATTCCAAAGAAGTGCAGGAAGTTGCGGAGAAAGTATCACTATGCAGGGAGCAGCCAGAATTGACTAAAAGAGCGTGACGTTCACTTTGTACCGAAGGATTCAAACCACCCGAACGTCCCTATAGCTCGTCCAATAGAGGATTATTTGGTAATTCTCAGTAGACTAGTTTACAGTGATGGGCGGGAAGCAAAATTACAGACTCAGTTGAAGCGCAAGGTACAAAAACAACTAATTAACTAAAAAATGAAAAAATAGATGTTGTCCAACGTATGATGAAAACGGTAAGAAGAAAGCTACGAAAAATTTAAGATGCGGGACTTTTTGCTGTATAGGAATGATTGATTATCATATTGGTTTTAGTTCGTTTTTATGTAATAAAAAGCTATATAACCCTAACAAGTGAAAAAATAAAAATAAAAACAGTTTTTGTAATTCTCATTACTTTAAGCCAACCCGTTAGAAACATGTTTAATTACACCCCCGTGTGGTAGCCGGGTTAGAACAGTGCTATTCCATGTCTTCCTGTGGATGTCGTAAGAGGCGACTAAGGGAATAAAGGATTGTAGTACTGTTAGGCGATGGGCTTGCAACCTGTCACTAATACACTGGTAAACATCTTAGCCGAATTGTGCAAAATGTGGTTACACAATTATCAACAAGTTTTTAGAGTTGTTTGTAATTCTGTAGCTCTGCCTACCCCACCCTAAGAATGAAGGCGTGAGTTTATGTATGTATGTATCTATTTACAAACTTGTAAAAGTGACAAGTAAAATCAAACGTTATGTTTAGGGAATTTACACTCCAAAAAATTATACATATTTTTTCCATCGAAATAAATACAGGGTGGAAGAGGACCGTGGACCTTCCCGATAATGGGAGATAGTTTAGCCTTAACACTTTATTTCCCCCATACAAACTATGTGAATTTAAGCAGCCGTTTTCAAATTACAGCCGGTTAAACATTCACACAAAAAAACTACTTGTTTCAACCCTAAACATATGATTGGGTCAGTGAACTTAATTGTAAACAACATTTTCATATAGGATATTATTACTTTTTTTTGTCGTGGATGCATACTTAGACCTGCTTCCAATGCGCTTGTGAGTCTCTTTGTAGGTACATCTTGAACAACTTTATTTATTTTTTCCTAAAATTATGAATAAAATAACATAATAACGACCTACTAACAGCCTACTAAGCACAACTTGACACATTTCTGAAATAGCGACATTGACAGACAATGAAGTATACTCAATCTTCATAAACAATTAAAGATGATAATTAGAACCTTCTTTCATCGTATCTTAGTTTCCCTAAATTGATAAATAGGTTTTAGCTAGTTGAACAAAATTATTTACGAATAAATTGAAATTGTGCTGCTGAGTAGGCATATTTCATTCATTTTCATGCTTCAAAACGTGCATGTGAAACGTTTATCAAATAAACATTATTAAGAACTACTGATTAACTTATGAACCTCTTTGCGTTATTGTGTGGGCTATCGATGCATTTGATGTTAAAATGAAAATGTCATTAAATTTACCTGTCATTCTTCAAATAAAAATGCCTTTGCTAGATGCTCGTGGTTATTTGAATTTGCTTTTATTGTACGCGACGTGCAATAATAACGCGGCTGAAGCTTTGCGTCGATACCGAGAAACATATCCTCCACCACATCCAACTGGGCATAGGACAATTTTAAGGGCTTTGGATCGTATCGCCAACAACCAGCCCGTTGTACCAGCAACAGCCCAGAACGACCAACGTGGCGGAGGCGTTGTTCGAATTGCGGCTCGACTTGAAGAAAGGGTGCTGCGTTATTTTAGAAGACATCCGAGAGCGAGTTCTAGAGTAGCGGGTCGACATTTCAGAATAACCCATACTGCAGTAGGTACTTACTATTCTCAAACGTGCCAGCCTTCACCCTTACAAAATACAGAGGGTTCAAGCTCTACTCCCTCGGGACTGCCCTATCCGCGAAGCCTACTGCCGATGGTTATTACAAAAGATAGTAGAAGAGCGAGATTTCATAAGGCATATTATTTGAAGTGATGAAAGCTCGTTCACACGCAACGGAATATGGAATAGACGAAACGAACATGTGTATGCCGAGGAGAATCCTTTCGCTTATCGATTCTCGAGTCACCAGTATCGTTGGTCTATTAACGTCTGGGCGGCGATTCACGGAGAAACTATCATAGGACCTGTGTTTCTGCCTCCAACTCTAAACAGAGACGGATACAAATGTCTCTTTTGAACACCGAGTTAGACAGTTATCTGGACGAATTACCACTGGCTGAAAGACAAGTCACTTGGTTCCAACAAGATGGTGCACCAGCTCATTCTGTACACGAAGTACGAATGAAATTGAACAATGAGTTTGGGGATCGCTGGATAGGCAGGTTTGGGCCGCACCGTTGGCCGCCAAGAAGCCCGGATCTCACGTGTCTTGATTTCTTCCTGTGGGGCTCTGTAAAAGATAGTGTGTACAAAACGGAATGTGACACTGCGGACGAGATGCGACGACGAATAACTGATGCCTTTAACGATCTGCGGAGAAAAAATGATGAAGAGCATATTTTGTCAAGGGTGCACCGACATACTCGGGCACGGGCTGCAGCGAGTATAATAAGCCGCGGAGGGACATTTGAACACCGAATGTGAGGGTAATTGAAGATTTTTGTAGACGTAGTGTTAGATTTTTATAACAACATGATAATGTGTAAACTAATGGTTAATACATTTTGTAAATAATAAAAATCATTTTCATTTCGTTTTGTTTATGGATTATTTGACGTCTATGAATCATAAGTTATCACCTTATCACTATGGCAACGTCAACGTTCGGAAATAAGCGTAGTTTCCGAGTTTTCATAGTCAAGTCGTAATGGGTAGGTGTAACAGGGTTGTCACCGCAATGAAAAATTAGTCAATTTGGTTTTTGTTTTAATTAGTTAATTCATCATTATTACCATCACAAATCGACTGTGTACCTCTTAATTAATGCTATAGTTCCAGGAAGGTCCCCCGTCCCCTTCCACCCTGTATAAAAAGGAAAAACTCCCGAAATAAAGTCTGCTTTCTGCGATCTGCGGGGTCTCCAGAGACACTTTCCATAAATCAGTAACACTGACAGCGGATATACGACATAAGCCAACCTAAGAAGTTTGATGACCTCGTATGGACATTAATAAAACGTTGACCACGCAGAATCTGTACATTTATTAGTAATTTGACCGTCCGCGTCCGGTTGGCCTAGTGGTTACGGTGTTTGACTACAAAGCTTGAGGACATGGGTTCAATTACCGCCCAGGGTCGACGGATACTCGTTTCATAATAACTTGTCTTTGAGTCTGTATGTTGTACCGCTGTACTCACAGACTCTTTAAAGACAATAAACTCGTTCCTTTTATACTTATTTAATCGTCATTAACTGACTCTGAGTGAGGCTGACTCTGACTGACTGAGTCCTAGTTAAGGCCGATGACATTGATGAAGGGACTCTAATATTTAATTACACTATGATAAGAGCGTCGGTGGCCCAGAGACTTCGCGGGTCGACTCGTGATCGAGAGATACCCAGTTCAAACCCCGGCGGTCACCATGTACCCATGACTTTTTTCAACTTAAGTACATTACCCGATGCTCTTACGGTGAAGAAGAAAGACCGTGAGGAAATCTGCACATTCGAACAGCAGAGTGTGTTGTAAGAGGTTAATTGCACAAAAGATCCTAAAGGGGTTGAAGTGTATCCGAAAGGGGTCCATCTGTATGATAAGATAAGAGTGTAATTACACTATGATCAATTTACTGAAAATTAATGGGGCTTGACTTCTTCGACTTAAATCGCTATCTTCTTCTTGTTAGTCAGCGCTTATGCGCCCACCATAGATCACACGTCTCTCCAAATCGCTATACCCACTTATTATTCGGTGAGCACTTGATTGATAAATCAGTTTTTCAATTTTCTAACATATCAGGAAATACATACAGACAAAGTTATTGAATGTAGATACCGGCCAAAAGTCTAGTTGTTGTTAAAAAATGTTATTCTTTTCTCAAAATAATTATAAATTTCACTTAATAAGAATATCTATACCTAGGGACTTGAAATTTGGAGAGAGTATTCTTTGGGTACTCTAGGGGTGCACTACGAAAGGATTTTCCAAAATCGACCCCCATCGGGAAGAAATGGGGGGAGTAGCGGGAAACTAATTCTACGCGTACGAAGTCGCGGGCGTCGTCTAGTTAATGATATAAGTATCATTGTTTTCCGATAAGCAATTTTATGTACTTAGAGTTATAATTTTAGATGTTTGATAATGTGATAGAGAGTTTTTAGCATTTAATGAATTCAATTCAATTCTCGACATACTCGAGAGCATTCGCCGTATCGTCCAAGAACAACAAATTAATGCTCGTTCAATTGTTAGTTTAAATTTGACTCTCATCAGGGATAATGGTATGTTCAATATTTTTATACTCATAAAATGTTGTACGGTTAATTCACCACGTTAATACGGTCCGTTTTTAACCGTTATCGGGATAAGGAAGCGAAAGAAAAAGATTTTCCGTCTAAAGAGGTTGTGTTTTCATTTACAAAGAGAGAAAGTGTAATTGTGCACTAACAATGGTGTAATCTTAAGTGTTATCGGCATAAACTATCCTGATCTAAATCATATCCGTGAATAACCGGTAATAGTACATTATTGCATTTATTGCTTAGGTCCGGAGAGATTCCGGGATTGCTTGAGCTTCTGCGAGGCCTGTTAAAATCTGAGTCGGGCAATCTCAGTTTCCGCCGAGGCATATTATGTTTTTCTCAAACAATGCCAGGAAATTAAATTAAATTAATTATAAGTATTTGGTAAAAAGATTTCGTTAAATTGAAAGATAAACTTTTATGAGAGTATTTTTTTGAAAACTACAATGATTTAGATAGTTTCACGCACAATGAACCACCGACGACGCCGCACAACACAACACTGCACCCATCGCACCACCAGTTAGATGGGTTTTTTTTCATGGCCCTTTCGATTTTATATGCAAAAGTATTGAAATAAAAATATTGCAGCGGACAAAAATGAGTTTTCAAACATTTATTTTACTCCTAGGCAGAAAATTAGGCCTTTTCCGTCGATATTTTTCAAAAGAAAAGTTCTCCTTTCCGAGCATGTTTGAGAGAAGGTACGTACATTCAACCGACAAAACGTCTTTACGTCAACTTCAATTCGCAATCACAAAGGTAGGTATCGCGAGGTCAAACCTTAGCGAAGCAGACGTTATATTACTTACCAATGGATTCAAATATCTTAACCTAAATCCTGTGACACTGGAATCAGCAACAAAGTTAAAAGGACGTAAAAAGGCATACTGATATACAAGATCAATCAGAGTCAAAGATCCAAGCGGGTCCATGTTTACGAGAAACGACAAGATATCATACCCGTGAAAAACACAAAAAAAATGTACAGACTACAGCCCACGTAATAATTTTTTTATGTAATAAACGCTGCGACTGGGTCGCGTTAAGGACACGCCACGCTAACGTCGCGCCGGCCGTTTGGCGACCGCCTTGTTAAAGTTTGTACCTGCCAATGACCTACCACTGTATTATTATTTTTGTTGGTTAAATATTCGTAAATATTTTTTAATTTTAAGGAATATTATAGTATAATGAATATAACCTGCCATTAGCATTAATTTCCTTTCACTGATTGACAAAGAGGCAAACTTACACTCTCAAGCGCGCGAGCGCGACGAGATTGGCCAAGCATGCGCGAGCTTATAAATATTAAACAGCTGGTCGCGTCCATGAATGTACAATACTCGATTACTTGATCGTTCTCGATTTATTACTAAGCCTTTGTTCACTTCATAGTTAACTATCAAGTGTGGTTTTATCACAATAAAATATGCAAATGACTTATATTATTATATGGACAAGAGATCTCAAATTCGCATTGCGACCGTGAAACGTATGACGCACCCTGCTTAGGCACCCATGAGGTACCTATATTATGATCTAGTAAAAAAAGTTTTCTTTGTAAAAACTGAACTCATCAACATACTTACATTAAATATAAAACAGTACCGTGACCGAGTGACTGACCGACAAGCAACAAACAGTCTTAACCGCTGGACCTAAGTACTTACTTGAAATTTGGGTACTCTAGGGGTGCACTAAGAAAGGATTTCCGAAAATCAACCCCCAACGGGAAGAAATGGGGGGAGTAGCGGGGAACTTCTACGCGTACGAAGTCGCGGGCGTCCTCTAGTGTACAATAAGAATACACGAAGCAGCGAAAACGGTGAACCTGGCAGAGCTGAAGCGCTGATTTTCCGCTAGATAATATGATAAGGTCAAGTTAGCCAAATGCGTCTTTGAGGCAAGTGCGTCAAACCAACAATATTACCTATCTATGGTTAGTTGCACGTTGCACCTGCCTCGTTGACGCGCGTGCAATCGGCATCAGAAGTACTACCCCTTATGCCAAACGAGGGTAAACCTAATAAATTCTGTTGTTCCAGCCTCCTCCCCGCGCGTGCGTGATCGGCGCCGGCTACGGCGGTCTGGCCAGCGCGCGGTACCTGAAGGAGCATGGCGTCTCGTTCGCGGTGTTCGAGGCGCAGCGCAGCCTGGGCGGCAACTGGCGCTTCCAGACTGACCTGGAGGAGGACGGCCTGCCGCAGTTCACGGGCGTTTACAAGCGTTTGAGGTTTGTTTGGAAACACTATACCTAATTAATAATATATTGGTTTACTTTACTAATGAGTCGGTGAAGATTCTACCGCAAGTTATCACTTCCCAAACTATTCTGCCGTGTCACGCGAATGTTTGTTATCTATAGATAATTGAGTTACGCCCTACAGTTGTCAAATAACTTATTTTCCAGAGTATATTATATCCTACTGAAACACTTTTTAGGCCAATTTACCGAGTTAGCATAGACCCAACTCATGTGTCTTGACAAAAACACAACTTTATCACGGAACACCTCAATATCAAGTTGAGATGTAGTATATTACTAACAAGTAAGAAATCGCCCGTGTCTATGTAGTATATCTCAACTTGCATTAAATGGCGCGCACCCACTGCTCGCTACCGGCGCGCCGGCTGGTACCCTACCTACCTTCGTAACACCTATCTCAGGCAACTAATAGCTGCCGTAAATAGCCGTATTTTGATATAGGTACTACAAGTTGTAATGCCCAACTCATTCATCTAAGTAAAATCTTCAAGATCGTTTTTCTTGATTCGCCAATTTTTGAGTAGTTGTGCCTAACACGGCAGTATTTGTAACATATTTTCATTTCAGCTAATGATTTTTTGCACAAAAACGTCATGCAATTTAAGTTTTTGTAATTTAATTTTTTGGCGTAGGAACTGTTGAGTAACCAATAATTACTTAGTTTTTTTTTATCTTTTCCTCGAATGTGGTGATTGGCATAACACACTTGTCCCAAGATATAGTACGTCATATGATTTATATCATTAGGAAATAAGACAAAAATTGTTATTTTTTTTAAATAATTTATTTACATTCGGTGGAGCTCTGCTTTGCTGTTTTGTATGAGTAAGGCAAACGCGCTTTGACCAAACTTTAACTGACCTCACCTATTTAACCTAACCTAACCTACATACATAATATACATATTATACATATAATATAACATATACCTTTTCTGTTGGATTGCAGTCACAAATTTATGTCACTATATTAACCTATCTTAACCTCTAGAACTTGTGTATGATGGAATGAATTAGTATGCTTAGTTTGAATTTGAACAAATGCTTATGTTTTGGCCATCAAAATGTATTAAAATGATTGCTAAACGGCTGTTTGTCTGGAAGCTTGGTGAATATTCTGCAAAAATTGGACCCATTGAAATAATGCGAAATATAAATGTGCTAAGATTGTTGTGCAAAATAAAAGTAGGTAGGTAATGTAATAAGTTACTTGATAAAATGATATTAGATGAAAAATACTTCACCGAAACGGCATCATTTATATTGCGCTAACTTTAAACAGGACTTGTACTTGTGGGAGGACCTTGTGCAGGGTCCGTCCGGGTTGGTACCACTATCTTATCCATTAACCTACCGCCAAGCAGCAGTGTTCGCATTGTTGTGTTCCGGTTTGGGGGTAAGACAGCCGGTGAAATGACTAGCATAGAGGCATTCCATCTTAGTCCTCAGGGTTGGCAGTGCATTTGCAGTCTTGTGAATGCGAAAGTCTTTGGGTCACAGTTTCCACTTACCATCAGGTGGCCTGTGTGCTCGATTGCCTTCCTATGCCATAAAAAAAATATATCAGAAAACGAGTTGCGGGCAAAAGCTAGTATTGATTTAAATCTAATAAAGTACCTAATTCATAAATAGGTGTCAAGTTTTTCTTCAACTCGAGCAATAGTAGTTTAATATTATTAAGCTCTTGTTCAAACATTATATCGATGATGTAAGTATGGTGCATCTTTGTCAATATTGTTCCAAAAGCCTTGCACTTTCCAGTTAGCCAATCAGCAAGTTGTATTTACGGGTTGTCGCAAACCGGCCGAAAGAAGGTCAGACAGGTGAATTGCATCAGTGCAAGTGCATAAAGGCAAAACGACTGGACCCACCATTGACCTTTTCCCTCCGCTTCATACTTTTTGTAATTAAAGCGACATTTGATTAAAGTAGAAAATATTGTATTGATTCAAAGTTGACTGGTGGCATCGTATCATCTACTCCCAAAAGGACACATCACTCAAACTTTTTCACAAGACTTGAGTTAATAATCATTTGTTCACATTATGCGGAGATATAACGAATGTAAGATAATAGAACCAGTCTATCGAAACGAGAACTCGAAGAGAGCCCGGTTTACGTCAGTCAGTACCTACGCAGTACTTAGACGGACAATGTTGAGCCCAAATAAGACCAAACTAAGTACATTAAAATATATCATTAATATTGTGCAACAAGGATCTATAGTGGCTGGACAATTTAATCTCTGTTACTATTATAAGCTCAGAAACAGCTGATCCGAATTTAAGACTGTCTTCTTCGTCCACTGGGTGCGCCAGAAGGATGACGTAACTTGACTGTCAACTTACACTAATGTTGCTAACTAACTGGATTGCAATATTTGCAACCGTGCCGTTGTGATTTAATCAGCTTGAGAACAACTCTGCTGTCAATAAATATACAATAACCTTATATTATACTACTCATACTAATTGGTCGAGTTCGTATTCATTCTATATTTACTCGTAGTTCCTCTATTTAGTTGGCAATACTCATACTTATAACTTCAACTGAACAATTATATTTACAATGCAAACATGCAATCATACGCGAACATAACAATCGACTTTTATTTATCGAAGAATTATTGCAATGCGGATGTTACCAGGTTTTTTATAATTATTTCTTTAGAACAAAATTAAATACAGTCATATTCGCATGCGATATAATTGTACTTTGTACTAAACAATATAAAGTATCAAATAGACCTGGAGATTAATTAATGAATGAATACACAAAATAAAAATGCGCAACTTTAAACTATAACAATAGAAATAACATGTGAAGGATTGCTATAAGATACCATAGTAGCGTACCTACGTAAACAAAATATTAATACGATACTAAAATAGTTAACATTTTACTTTTTATAAAATCTAGGGAAAGGTATATCGGGAGTAATTTGTGCGGGCAAAGAGCACATGAAATAGACGTCTAGGATGTAGAGGGTGGTGCGGCAGACTGAATCTAACTTTTTGTAAAAATTATGGACACTGAAATACACTTTTAAATACCTGATACTAAGCTTAAGCTTAAGGTTTTTTTTTATCTTATGGTATAGTCATGCACTGGGTCATTTTGGTGACACATATAAAATTTGATGCAAGCAGTTTTTCCGCGAGGTATCCATGAGTATGATGTGTTGAATAGTCTGATGGGCTCTTTTGCCACTGAAAAGCACAGTACTCTCATCCTTATTCTTAGACGGTTAAGGACACACCAAACTGCTCGAGTGACAACAAACACTACTGGCAATCTGTAAGGGTAAAAATGAAGGAATCAATTGCCACAGTCAATGGTATCGATCGTTTTGTTGCAGAACCAACACCCCGCGGCAGACGATGGAGTTCGCCAACTTCACGTTCCCGGACACCACGCCCTCGTACCCCACCGCACCCTGCTTCTACAAGTACTTGCAACGCTTCACGAAAGAATTCGACTTGGAGAAGTACATCCAAGTACGTTCTATCTGTAAATCTTCCATCAATAAGTGTTATAAATTCAATACTTGCGGAGTTGTTTTTGCACTTGGCGCGCTTAATGCATTCATGTGTTATTTTATGACCGATCAAACCATTTTGTTTTATCCCCAATCAGTTTTTTATTGAAGTAAATCCTAGTATATCTCATTAAAATATAGATTCTTGGAATCGTGAGTTGTTAAACGATGATATACATCAAATGATCACAAGCTAATAAAATGAGTGTATGTAAACATCGACAGTATCGACATCGACACAAAGACTCAGTAATTACGTGGATACAATCGAACATCTTACGTACTCGTGACCAAATATAGAAACCCGTCGTTGTAAGATTTCCTTAAGACACTTCTTTACAGCAAATCATACAGGTTTTTAAACCTTGGTACGTAAGGACGTTACAACAAAAAGATGATTTTGCCTTTTTGGCACTCAACTCCCATAACCTCTCCGCAGCTGTCTCAGATTGTCAAATTATTCAAACAAAACTATTATAAATACATTACCAATTATTATTTTCAGTTCCGCACCCTGGTGACATCAGTGAAATGGAAGGACGAACAATGGCAACTACAATACACAAAGACGGACTCAAATGAAAATGAGACTACCACCTGCGATTTTGTAATTGTCTCTATCGGGCATTACAACACGCCAAAGGTGCCCAAGTTTGAAGGCCAGGATTCTTTTAGAGGTACGTATTGAAAGTAAAAACCATTGAAAACATAAGGAGCCTGGACGTTATCGCATTCCATCTCATCAAGCAATCCTGCTTATAATAATAGTCCTCAGTGATATATCCTGAATAACATAATTATCATAATTAGAAATTGGATTTATAAGTTTTATACACAATGGAATAAAAGGCAGAACTGATACAGAAAATTTACTTAGTTACACCAGTTCTGCTTGACATACGTAGTTTTGTGCGTCTACCTAAACAATGCTTACAATTGCCATAAGGACTTCTTTATAAAGGTTGTGATTTTCAGTCCTTGCTAAAATATTTCTTCGTAAGGTTTTAGAATTCGTTATATGTATAATACTAAAGCGTTCAAATGACAACTCAAAAGAGGCTGCGAGCCTTTGCAGATGACAAATTGATAATGTACCTAATATAGCACATTTATCTTGTTTGCAGGCAAAATATTGCACGCCCAGAAATACAAAGACCCCGAAGTATACAGAAACCGGCGAGTGCTGCTGGTCGGAGCGGGACCCTCAGGTCTCGACCTGGCCACCCACTTGAGCAACGTGACCTCGCGGCTGGTGCACAGCCACCACTTGCAGTACAACCAGCCGGACTTCGGCCCCAACTATGTCAAAAAACCCGATGTTAAGATGCTCTTGAGCAACGGGGTGGTCTTCGAAGATGACAGCTTTGAGGAGGTGGACGATGTTATCACGTGTACAGGTAACTGTATTTAAAATAAAAATATTCTACACTCGATGTATGAATGTTGAAGAAGCGAAATATTTTTTTCAAGATCGTAGCAAGTGGAAAGAAGTGGTCTCTGCCTACCCCTCTGGGAAACAGGCGTGATTTAATGTATGTATGTATATTCTACACTTGCTCGCGTAAACGTAGTAACTCTTCGAATCATGCGTATGAGAGAGGCTTGCATTTGATACAGATGTACCTAAGTATTATTAAATATTTTAGTAAGTTTTCTACCGCTCTTACTTACTTCTAATCTCTTTAATTTCAGGTTACGACTTCGACTTCAGTTTTCTGGATCCGAGCTGCGGACTGACATTGTCGAAAAAGTTTGTGTTGCCTCTGTATCAGCACATGGTAAACATTCGACGACCCAGCATGATTCTGCTGGCGCTTCCAAAACCCGTTATCACCAGAGCACTTGATGCGCAGGTAAGAAAAGTATTAAGGACGATACCTACACACATACGTTTTCAAAAACCAATATTAGAGAGAAAACCCCTTCTTTTAAAGACCGAGTAGCTTGTTTCGTACCTTGCATCTAGTCATCATCTGTAAGTTTGATTAACACAATAATAACAAATAAATAAAATATATATTAACAGGCAGAGTACGCAGCAGCGCTGATCGCTGGGAAATTCCAGCTTCCGTCGCAAGAAGACATGCTCCAGTCGTGGTTAAAGCACGTCTCTGCGCTGCAAGCTAAGGGCAAGAAGATCGTCGATGTAAACACTTTGAGTGATATGGTAAGAGAAGACCACTGTCACTTTAACTGTGGCACAACAGCACCCTCTTTTGTCCATAATCCTTATCTAGAAGAAAGCCAGTGCCTGGGCTGTAACAAAAACAATTATGACTGTTGACATCTAATTTAAACTATACTAGCAGCTTTCATGCTTGCTTCTTTTAAAGATAATACGAGTGCAAGGAATTTTTGGACAAATGTAAATGTATATATTTTTTTGGTGCAAAACCTTCAACGAATTGATTCCACATTCTGGATGGTTACTATGACATAGTTATGCAGTTCAGTTTACGGAAAGAAAAAAAGACTGAGCTATATAACTGAAATAGCTTTGTCCCTAGAAACTAAACTCTTACTTAAAATCCAGGTACTCAATATAAACAATATTCATCTGATCAATACCATACTACTACACCCATCGTTTCATCACCACTTTCCCGAATAGTGATCCAATAAATCCTCTTTTCCTCCTTATAAAAGATCCTTACGAGTTTATCAGGATATCGACTTACTCGTAAAGTTAATCACCAAATTTGGTTTTCAGGACCAATATTTTGCGAACCTGACCGAAGAAGCTGGAATCACCCGCGTGCCACCCGTGTTGACCGATATCAGGGACTTTAACGCAGTGAACCGATTGGAAGACTTATTGAACTATCGCGACTATGACTACGAAGTACTCGACTCTCTCAACTACAAGAGATTTTACAACCTTAGGAACGAAACCTGTGATATCACTGTTTAGTTGTTAAGTAGTTTGACTACAACTGTACTTCATATTGATAGGAAAAACACATCATACTTTCGTAACAGGGACGTATACAAGTTCGTAGTATAAGTATTATCTTTTCCTAATTTTATACTTAGCAAACATAGAGTTACCTTTTGTACATAAAATATGTTACTTACTTAATGATACGAGTATTACGGCGAATAAAAAATGTAATTTAAACAATCAACGGTTCTTTTTTTAATAGTATCCCACGAGAAGGCGCTGGCCATTCCCTATAAAAAAATAGTATATCCGGTCAAGTGCGAGTCGAACTTGCGCACCGGGGTTCCGTATTTAAGATGATATGCTTGGTAACCGCAAAAAATAACAATTTTGTTATGAACTTTATTTTATAGGCAATATGGTCTATTTAGAGTAGCCTTAATTTTAATACAGAATTTCAGTTTTTTTGTTTTTTCCCAAAATACTGTAAATTTTTGACACTTTATTTTATTTTTCCCATAAAATATAAATAATTATGTTTACGTCAGGATTTGTTCAATTTTTTTGATTAATAAACTTCGGAGATAAGGTTGGGGGAACCACAAGCGTATTTTTTTATTTTGAATTTTTTATCAACAAATTGAGCTCATTTAAAGGAGTAGCGTGCGCTGCTGTCGGCGAACCTCGAGGTTGCCCGCGCGCACCACTACATTGAAATGTCTTAACTCTTAACCTAAATACATATATTTTTTATTACGGCCAAAATGGTCTCCACTCAGCTCTATGCTTCTGAATGTCGTTGGATACCTACACTCAGTGACGCTGGTTTTCAGTCAGACCAGCAGCGCCCCCAGACAAGATGCATTAAGCTAACTAGCGTTTCTATTCGTTTCGTTTTTAAACCAATCGCGTCACTTGTAGATGACGTAATACGAAAAGTCACGTGATCTAGCCGTGACGTATGAGTAAGGCGACCGAGGGCGTTAAAAAAAACTTTTATTTGTTAAATACCTTACATTATGCTACGATTCTGAGATCATTTTACTGAGATCATATCAATTATACATACAATAAAAAAAACCTGTTTTATACATACCTTCACGCCTTCATTCCCAGAGTGGGGTAGGCAGAGCTACAGAATTACCAATAACTCCTGTCTTATACTATCTTATCTATGTGTGGGTGTGAGTGTGCGTAGGTGTACGTGTGCGTGTGTGTGTGCATGCGCGTGCGAGTGCGTGTGCGTTCGTGTACAACTGAGGTACAACATTGCTTCCCACTGCTGGATTCTTTCACCAGATGTAACATTAATGATGGTGTAGTTTCTTGCTCCGTGTCTTCGGACTTATCTTCAGTTATCGACTGCAGGTACTGCAGTTGAAGTGGAGTCCATAAACGCTGAGCAAGAAACGAAATCATACAAAGATATTGAAGAAGTTGAGCCGACCACTCGATTGTACATAATATTACATTGCAACGTAAAAATCGAATACAAATTATTCACAGGATATGACGAACGCATCCGAAGCTTTGTATGAAAATGGAGGAAATTGAGGTGCCATTTTATTCTCTATATACCTATAAGCTGGTGCTCCCTCCCAACTAGTGTCAGATCGGAGAGGGCGTTTTCCGCGGCTGGGATGTTTGCAACCGATTTATGTAGAACTCGCTTAAATGATGACACTCTTGACGCTGTAATGTTCCTGACATTTTACTTTTTATCAAAACGTGGTGTCTAAGCTAAGAGTCGCTAACTTGCAGTATCAAAGTAGTACGACCATCATCGCCTCAGTAGCCTCCCCATATTTTTTTGTTGCTAATTAGTGTAAAGAAGACTCAATTATTTTTTCTTAAGACTTATAATTATTTAATTTAGTTCAACATTAAATAATCACTTTCATTTATTTTCAATACAGAATTCAACAATAATACAATTGAAAATTAAAATTAAACGTATTTAAATAATCTATAATTTTCTTTCTTTTGTCATTTAAATTGAAACAAGTACCTAAAGATACAGAATTTAGTGTCAATCAAAGTTTTTTGTTTTGTTATACGTCACTTAAATTGAAAAATTCGGATTTGGTTCGAAAGAATATTCGTAAATCTGAATTTTCCCGAACACCAACGGATTTGCAATCCTAATCAATAATCTAGCAAGCCGGTGACTCGACGTTCTCATGACCTTCGGGACAGTAGTCGCAGTTCCTAGAACTTGTTACTAATTTATACCATGTGCCATGTGGGTTTCTGCTACAACAACATAAGTACACATAAACAAGTAGAAATCATAAATACATTTTGCATCGTTACGTGTGGAAGAACGAAGAATAGTGGGTGATTAGTTTTAAGACAACTGTTAAATTCAACCAAGTTTTTTCCGTTTGTAGTGAAATATTAATATCTAATGACCATGGCATATCCTAAATTTCATTTAACTGTAACATTTATAGTTTTTTTAATACACGTAGCAACACTTATAGCTCGGAAGGTAGGTAATTTACCATGGTTTGTTTCCTTGACAGTGTGTGGCATTGTACAAACGAGAAGCTTCTCATAGTGAGAGAGATCCTTACGAGGAACTCTCGGTAACTTCTAAGAATATTATTATTTGTGTACGGAAAGAAGACATTCTCAATGCTCTCCATCTCAAGATTTCCGAACTTTTAAACCTCATTACGTGCAACTTGTACAGTGAGGAAACTAAAAATACCTTTTTCGCTCTTGTCACATAGTCTCATTTACAGACATAAAAGGTACGAGTACGCCGTTCAGTTTCTCTGTGTACATTGCTAGCAGGGTGCAACAATTGTAGACTCTGTGTATTCACAGTAGGTCAATTAGAAAAGGCTACTGCTGTGTACAAATTACTCTTGTTTACCACTTAAATATTATATTAATTGTATTGTTAATCGGTTTTTCTTTTGTACAATAAAGTGTTTACATACATACATACATATACCTAGGTCGGTCCTAAAGTTCTGTCACAAATAAGAATAATGATAAAAACCAAAGTACCAATCAGTTTTTAATAATTTATGTACCAATTTAAAGTACATTTAATAGAGAATTAATATAACTTAAAATAATTCAAAATGACTTCCGTTGTTTTTAATACAGGCCAATAAACGCTGCGGCCAGTCGTCTATCGCAGCACGCACCATATTCATGTCTATTTTAGCGACTGCTTTTCTAATAGACGACTTCAGGCTCTCCAAATTTGTATGTGGTTTAGCACAGACCTTCTCCTCTAAGACCTGCCAAATTTTGTAGTCCAAAGGATTAAGGTCCGGACTGGAGGAAGGCCAATCTTCGTGTCTTATAAAGTCGATTTTTTGACGCTCAAACCAGGCTTGAGTGGTCTTGGCTTTGTGTGCAGGTGCAGAATCCTGCTGGAACACAAAATGATGTCCTGAAAATAGCGTGTTGGGCAGATCTTTGACAACCTGATCCAAAACCGTCTCTTGGTACACTTTTGCACTGATTTTGACCCCTTTTTCGCAAAAATGAACCTCAGTTGGCCCGTAATAAGATACTCCCAACCAAACCATCACTGATGATGGATGATGCCCATGTTGCACCCGCGGAGCGGTTTTTTTTGCTTCTTCAGAGCTCTTAGCGTACACTCTATCATTCTGTTTATTATACTTTTCTTCAATATCGAAAATTTTTTCGTCTGTAAATAGGATATCGCGGTGTCGATTTTTCGCGTACTGTTTTAACAACTTTCGGGATCTTTTAAGCCTGATTGTTTTTAGACGGGCATTAAGCATGTGTCCACACTTTTTTTTGTATGCTCGTAGACTAAGATCTTCGTTTAAAATCTTTTTGACGGTATTCCTACTGACACCCATCTGCAAAGCCATCAACTTCTGTTTTCGGACAGGATTTCTTGCTATACGGGCCTTGATCGCTTTGATCACTGCTGGTGTTCTTACGGAGCGTAGACGGCCAGTTCTTTTTTTGTCCTCAACACTAGAGACTTCATTGTACCTATCAATAGTACGGTACACAAACCTAAGCGTTATATTTAATTTTTTGAGCAACTTGAAAACGGTACTTGGCGAGTGCCCTCAGCGGTGCAACGCTAAAACAGCTATTCGGTTTTCTTTCAATGTCCACTCCATCGTGAGAAATCGCAGCAAATGACTGTTTTTTGTTTTAACAAAATTGTTAAACAATCAAAAATGGAATACAAAAACATTTTCTTAAAATTATGTTCTAAATTAAAAAATAATGTGCCAGTGACAGAACTTTAGGACCGACTAAGTATGATGAAGATCTAATCAGGGAGTATTTGAATATAGAGAGTATGTTTTAGTCAAGCCCTTACACGTGCGTGATAGGCGCTGGCTACGGCGGCCTGGCTACCGCTCAGTACCTCAAACGGCTGGACGTGAACTTCACAGTGTTCGAAGCCCAGAGGGGCATCGGTGGAGTCTGGCGATCGAAAACCGACCCTCAAGAGGATGGGCTTCCCTCATTCCCAGGGACTTACAAACACTTGAGGTTTGTTGATTGTTTGAAGCGGATAGACTGTGTACACGGACAACGAACGTGTGGTTGTCGTACATTTTCATACGTCATTACATGTACAGAGAAAAATTCAAGATGCGTCAATAATGCTCTTATTACTCTGGTGGAAGCGATTTCATAACATTTGTGTCATGTTTATTTTTATTTTTATTTCTTTAAACTCTTTCGCTACCTATTTTTAATTATTTTTTGTGAATTACGTATGATAAATGTCAGTACACCTTTTCCCATTTCTAACTTTATTGTAAGATACAACTGGTGGAGGAGCGGTGTTCTCTTAACACAAGTATCATGTATACTTAAAAAGAAGCACCAGCACAGATATTGTTACACAATTTAAGTTACTGAATAAATCATTTTCATTTTCATTTTCATGTTTCTTGCCAAAAACTTATGTATGTATGAACCATATTCTTTGTTCTCTCGTAGAGGTTAAATGGATGGCCAGATTTCCTCGAAGCAAAATTAAATTTTGCTCACTATTATCTTTCGCTTGCAGTAAAATCGAATATTACTATGTTTTAACAGCGAAACTTGACTCTTTGAGGGGTTAGAGATGAATACACAATTAACACACGGTAATTTAGACAATACCTACGGGTATAACACGTAGGTACTTAGAATGGTGTTCTGCCGTAGGACCAACACTCCGCGGCAGACGATGGAGTTTGCTAACTTCTCGTTTCCAGCCACCACGCCCTCCTACCCTTCAGGTTCATGCTTCTACAAGTACTTGCAGTACTTTGCCGAGGAATCCGGTATAGAAAAGTACATTCAGGTATTTATCAACCAACTACTTCGTCATCACAGGTTGCTAGGATTTTTTTCTCCCAGTTTTTCAGTTACGGCGATTCTTCCGTTATGGAATAAAGATGCCTACCTACTAGAGCGGAGACCGAGGAAAATAAAGTATTCCTATTGGTGGATCTTTTCCTCGCTCACCATTCAGCTGCTTCGCTCCGCTCCAGTGGACAGGCAGCATAGTCCAGTGCCACACGTCTAAAACGTAAAGTTGGTTAGAGAGTAAAGTTGGCATAAGACCGTATGTGAGCGAGTGAGAGAGAAGATTAAATCCGACAACCGTTTTAATATCGATAGACAACATACAGGAAATATGTTTAAGCCCTAGTTTCAAGGACTACATTTCATACGCTCGAATGTGATACGTAAGCGAATTGTTTATAGACCAACTCCCTTATTTCTAAACGCACTCCTTATGAGTTGTTACATATTTTACAAGACAAGAATTTAGACAAGATAAGAAAAAGCATATTTACACACACAGCGCACAGCGTTTATGAATGAGAGAGTAAGCCTCATGGTCATCTTTTTTTTCAGTTGCGCAGCCTAGTGACCTCTGTAAAATGGGCAAATAAACACTGGGAAATTACATATACAAAGACAGATACCAAGGAGAAACACATCGCGACTTGCGACTACGTGGTGGTTTCCATCGGGCATTATAACACGCCGAGGGTGCCACAGTTTGAGGGTCAGGACACTTTTTCAGGTACTCAATATGTCATTTGCATTATTGTTTTTGATCAATCAGAACAATTTTGCAGTTTTGTCTTATCAGGGTATATCTATAGTGTGTAGTTATTTTTATTTTACTAACCGCCCGTTTCACATTCGATAGGTAAAGCAAATTTGATAGATACCCTTTCTCTTTCTTACACTTGAAAATAAACAAGGAGAGAGTTAACTTTAAATGGTAGATTTAACTCGTCGATTGTGAAACTGGCCCTTAGTATTTGAACCGAAAAACCTTTCAAGTGCGAGTCAGACTCGCGCAACGAGGGTTTTTACGATACAACAAAACTAAAATGCAGGTACAACTTTGATTAATTAATAGTCACAAAAATAACTCAATGTTGAGGAAAATAATGCGTTTTAGTTGTTTAAAATTAACATAAAACCTACTGCAGGAAAAATAATCCACTCCCAGCAATACAAGGACCCTGAGGTGTTTAGGAACCGGCGAGTGCTACTGGTCGGAGCAGGGCCCTCGGGGTTGGACCTGGTCACCCACCTGAGCAAAGTATCGGGGCGGCTGGTGCACAGTCATCACCTTCAGTACAACCAGCCACACTTCAGTGCCAATTATGTCAAAAAACCTGATGTCAAGATGTTCTTGAGCAATGGGGCGGTTTTCATAGATGACAGCTTTGAAGAGGTGGACGATGTTATCTTATGCACAGGTAGATATTTATATTCAGGTTGTATAATATAAGACGAACCCTAGATTTAAGTAATACTATCTAGGTATAGCTACAAGACGTTACGGAATTTGTCCGAAATAAATATTTTTTAATTTTAATTTGTATTATTACTCGTAGTATTATATCCTTCACCTGAGGGGCTATTGTCTAACGCATTTGCAATCGCAACAGGCTTCAAAGTGGAGCAATTTTTTTCATTTTCTATGCAGACAAGCGTTCGATTTTCAAAATGAAAAACGATTACGAGTGCGTTAGACAATGAGCCCTCTATTTTAACTAGCTGAGCAGATGTTAATGGTAAATAAACAGAGTGGACACAGGTCTTGACAATGTTATATTCAGTAAATAGGAATCACGAGAGACAGCATAAAAACAATAATAAACCAAACAACACCATTGCTAGATCCTTAAAAACGTGTAAAAGGATTACTATGCCAGTAATAACTAAATAATACATTCAGCCTCCAGCATGATTGCACTCACTACACGACACGATAGCTGTAGTACGGGTAATATACCCATTCAGTACAGTACGGGTACTGTACTAAATGGGAATAACTGTAGTCTAGCACCAACAAATGTGTCATAAACTCATAACAGAGTGTCCCAATATAGTCTTTAATTTTTACTTAGGTTAATTTTGTTAATTTTGTTTCATGGTGCATTAGTCTACCAACTGTAAATATACCATGTAAATAGAATTATAAATAAATAAATAACTCAAACGAGAGCTTTACTTACTCATAACTTACGTTCATGTGATTCACTTCTCTATGCTTGACTCCTGTTCGTAACGCCAATTCACCACTATAATATTCCAGGATACGACTTTGACTTTCCCTTTTTGGACGAGAGCTGTGGACTCACGGTGACGAGCAAGTTCGTACTGCCTGTCTACCGCCATATGGTGAACATCAAAAGACCCACGATGGTGGTGATGGCGCTTACAACCCCTTCTATAACAAGGATTTTAGATGCTCAGGTGAGAGCTACTTTTTTAAAGCAGATAAAATTATTTTTCTGGTTACTATAACGAATTATTCTCTCAGCAATATCTGGAGAAGTTGCACTCCTTTGTCGTACGGTACTTCTTATCTGTACATTTTCATTACTAATTTTCTTTTGGTTGTCATTTATTAAACTTTATGATGTGCCCAACCACATATTATATCATATAAGCAGTGTAAGAACCAAACAACTAGCTGGCTAAGAACTAAAACCTATCAACAAACAGAAGACCTTTAAGTAAATTAGTACTAAATATAATAAAAATTGATTAAATCAACACTTATGCACAATTGCCTTATAAAATAAGCTCACGCAAACACTATCGAACACACTAGCACACCGAAATACGCACTACAAACACACACGGACACACCCACACACACGCGCACGCACACACACACTCACGCACACACACACACTGGCAGATCCTCTGTTGCTATATGTTGAAAATGTTGATTGTGTTATTGTTAGTAAAAAACCTAATGTTGCTTTACGATTATTTGTTTATCTTTAAATATCCAACACACCGAAGTAAAGAGGGGACTCTTCTATTACAGGTTTATATAACTTAAAAGAAGAGCTCCCAACCCATTTTATGTTTATCGTGTAATTATTCAATAAATGATTTTGTTTTTGATTTTTGATATAACTACCGTATACCTATAATCTTAGAGCTGAGTTGATGTCGTCCTTCTTTACAACAGGCAGAGTACGCAGCCGCACTGGTTGGGGGTAAGTTCAAACTGCCGTCGCGGGATGAAATGTTCCAGTCGTGGGTCCAGCACGTGAATGCGCTCAAGTCCAAAGGAAAGAATATTGTCGACGTCAACACTATGTTTAATGATATGGTAAGCTTGTTTAGGTTGAACAGATCGGTTACTAATCGGCATGGTCTTTTATAGTATAAAATCTCAAGTATTTTCAACAATACCGTGTTTATGACTAATATTCTTTGGTAGACCGAATTTACTATAATTAAACATCATTATCATCACCTTCGTTAAAGTTTGCTAATGTTTCTGAATAAAACTATAGCAATGTTTTTGAAAATGAAGAGGCTGTAATGGATGCGGACTGAAATTATGATAATGATGGATGATGAATATTTTTTGGCAAATCAAGTTCGACATAGTTTCAATTGTTTTCAGGACCAATATTTTGCCAACCTTTCCATAGAAGCCGGCACAGCACGCGTTGCCCCCGTGCTGACCGACATCAGGGACCACGACAAACTAAACCGGTTGGTGGATTTACTGAACTATCGCGATTACGAGTACCAACTACTCGACTCGCGCCACTATAGGAGATGGTACGACCCTAAGAATGATACCTGTGATATTGACGTATAAACAAGAAGTTTTAAACACGCTGTTCTTGTTCAAAGCAGTGAAACGAATTAAAAAGAAAATTTAAATTAAGTACAAAGCCCTCAGAGACAACAGAAGATCGAAAACATCCCAGATGATAATGAACCAGCCGAGCAGAAGAAGCATATAATAAACCTATGGATGAGTAATCTCGGGAAAAAAACAAACAACCGCGTGTGTTGCACAAAATTTTATTGCAAAATTGCAATTTGGTACACTTTAGATCCAAAAGTCAATCTGACATTCTACAACGATAAGGTTGAGTTTCCTAACAGTTACAAATGACTAAACATCTCTAATGACATTGTCGACTAAAAGCATATTTTTCTTTAAATGCGATCCGTTATTAAAAAACTGTTTTTTTTTATTAAAGCATCTTTACCTTACGCAGAATCAATGTAAAAACCCGCAAGTACTGAAATATTTCTTGCATTCCACATTGTGTTGTTAAATGTTAGTGTTAAAAATAGTGAAATATTTAGTGATACACGATTTCCAAGCGTTGCAACAACTTATCTTACTATTGAATATTATTGTGATAAAACCTGTATGAATATATTGAACGATTAGTTTTTTTCCTTTTGTGCCTCTACATACAAAAAAAAATCAATTTTTTTCTATAAGCTCAAAATCACTACTTCAAGAGTTATTTATTTTTATATAGGTACTTAAAAGTTTCAAGACATTATATTCGTTAAATTATAGTGCGAGAGCTTGAAGATAAAAAAAAACAAGTGTTTAAAATAGGTCTACTGTCTTAAATACAGTGTTATCGCCAAATTTTTTATAATAATATATCTCTATTTCTGGCACTTGTTGAGATCGTAACTCCTCGTGAATTTTTGCTACTTCTACTTTTTGATCATCATCGTAGTAAGTCGCCAGCATTTTTATTATTAATAAATACAGCGGCACACTTTTCTTTTCGGTAAGAAAACTTACTAGATACTTTATCCTTGTTGACATTTTAATGTCAAATGAGTTCATCAGTCCGTCTAGAGTCCAGAAAAATGGCCGATAAATGATCGGACTGTATAACTCAACATCCTCTTTGAAATACTGAACAACAACATTCCCAAAATCGGAAACTATATCGAGGTGAAGTTTTTCAATATCCGAATCATCACTCAGGCTAGCGTTAGATTTATGAATGTACAAAACTTTTGACAATTCAATACCAAGCTTCAGTTGCCGGAACAAGACGTAATTCCGAGTGACCGGCAGCGAGTTCTCAATGTTTGTTAGTATATTACGATACAGGACGGCAGGGGTAACGTTATTAATTTTCAATGCCCAAACTGTGGTGTGATGAAATAACTGCTCGATAACTGTCTGGAAATTTTGTCTTACGTAATAATCACGTCCGTCATCTTTATCCCACGATGAAAATGTCTTCTCCATAAAAGGTACGAAAACCTTTTCATACCTTTGAAACTGAATGCGTTCATCTCTTACACGGAGTAGATATGATATCAACAATTGCATGTCGTACCAAAATGAGTAACTGTATAATTTCTTTAACAGGATTTGATCTATGAATTCCAAAATTATATTTGCTACGAGGTCAGGGTCTAGTTGTTCAATAACGTCTCTCATTTCCTGTTTTATTTTTCGCAAAACATTTTCACAATCCACCTTTGGCGGAAGTGATTTCAAGAACTTGTAACATTTCGTGCAATATGCTGCCTTAATTTTAGGAGGAACTTTATCGACATTTCCAAGGGTATTGTAAATAATCTTATTTTCTTCTGCGGACAAACTATGCAAAAATGTTTGCATAATTTCCCACAGTTCAGTAATAAGCAACTCGTCGTGTTCCCGACACAATAATGCATGAGCATTTTGAAATAAAATTGCTCGAATTGATGCATTTTTGTTGGATTTCCATACGTCTAAAAATATCTGTTTAATGTCCGCAGTTGATAGCTTTGCGAAAGCGAGATGGATACCATGTTTCTGTAGTGAAGTCATACCGTGACCAAGAAGATTTAGTACATATTGTCGGCTGTAGATTGAATTTAAATTGTACAGAACGGCGTTTAAAGCTGGCTGGGCGAACTGCATGTAGTCACCCTTTGCGTACCACAGAACCGCCTCAGGGCTGACCTGCGGCCGAGCGATGTGCATGCTCTGTGCGATGTTCTTGCGCAGGCTCAATTCAAGTTCATCTGTATCAGCCCAGTTAATCTTATCATCTTTTGGTTCGTATTTCTTTAAGAAGTCAAGCATTTGGTGTTGATTAAGAAGAGAAAAGAGGCCTCTTATGACAGCCTTGTGTCCTCCAGGTTTGTCAAGCCGTTGGCGGTAAGCCGTCATCCTCTCGCTGGCCAGGGTATTTGGCCAGTAGACCCGCATCTTGATCAGGACGCGCTCCAAATGTATGGCTTCCGTATAGCAGAGCTTGTTTACTTCGTCTTTGTACCGCATCAACAAATCTGGATCGTGCTTTAGCGCATTCATGCATACCTGTGCTGAGGGGTTAATTACAAGAGACTCTTCAAATATATATTTTTTCCAAGCTTTTTTCGTTTCATACAGTTCCATTAACGATGTGTCCCATCCTTTATCTTTTTTGATTTTTACACAGTCCTTAAATTTATTGATTAGGAATGGAAAATCGGAAAGGTCTTTTTTCCAATCCCTTAACAAATCTAACCCATTTTGAAGTACCCCTACATATTCTGCAAACTTTGTACTATCTGAAATCATATTTTTGTTCAATTTATTTAAGATAATGTTGAACAAGTAGTTGAAAACTTTATCATTATTAATTTGATCCATTTTTTTTTGAAATACCTCTAATGAGTCAAAGTTGAACTTTTTTTCTATTATGTCAGGAACTGGCTCATCGTGTGTGGTTTTATAGACGATAATCGACTTAATGCAGGTC